>CM032762.1:1477920-4430489 GCA_019155195.1 Avicennia marina | reverse complement strand
TAGATTAACCTTGATGAGAAATATTTTGATCTTAGCATGTTGCATCCATCGTGCCCAAACTTGGAGTTCTTGTTACTATTATTATGCTAATGTTCCAACTCTAGAAGGTAATGAAAGTTTAATGTGCCATTTGGCATTCACTACTTATTCTCTTGCTAGTTATAAATATTTTACTCTAGAGATTGGCTACTATTTTTGGTAGAGGATAATCAAATGCTAGGGGGATGACCATGCTAATTGGAGCTTACGATTGCTCAAGCACACTCCAATTCTCCTATATTTCTAGTCTTTTTTAGCATTTTGTGTCACAAAGAGGAGAAATAATTTTAGGAAGTTAGATGTTAAATTGATGGTGTCTTTGTGAGAAATAACGTTTGGAAGTTGGATGTTAAATTGATTGTGTTCCAAGATGACACAATGGGATGTTAGAGTACAACTAAAACTTTAGGAGGAGTTGTTGGGTTTCATGCCTTGTGTTTTCTGTCTTGATTTGATGGTGCAATGTCAAAGGAATTGAAGTTCATTACTCTATTTCATAGATTATTGTTGGAACCTAGACGTTGTCCAATAGGATGCCTTTAGATGTTAAAGTGCAGCTACAATTTAAGGGGGGCTTTATTAGGTTTTATGCCTTAGAGTTTTCTCTCCTCATTAGATTTTTCAATGCCTAAGGAACTGAAGTTTGTTGCTTTATTGCATGGATGGCGTTCCAACATCAAAATCTTAATATATTCGTGAAATCTATCTTATGTTAAGAACAATATTTTCACTATCTTCACATTTTGCTCATTTTATGGAATTCATCTTTTCGAATGGGCTTTTGCCACACAATGCTAGAGGGAGAGATTATGGGTGCTTTGTGTGGAAGTTGGCCCTTATGTGGCATAAATTAAATGTGGAAAATATTGTTATAATATCTTGATAAAAGGTGAAGGCTATGACCATTACTTAATTATTAGAGTTAAAAAATAGGTGGGAATCTCTCCAAAAATGATCAGGCTTAAATATGAATAGATCATATTTGCACAAGACAAGAAAAGACATGGTGAAGCTAAAAATAAGGAGAGGATCCAAACAAATAGGAAAGTCATCTCACTGGATAAGGTAATAGCCATACAGATTTCCAACATTAGGTTACTGACCAGAATGAAATCTACATAAAGATCCTAACTAAATATTTGGAGATATTTGAAGATGACTTTCATGGATTTTATGGATGGAAAACAAGTAGAAATAGCATAGAGACATCAAAGGGTTTGCATGTGCTTTTCATCAGAGTTTTATGGGCTTCAAGAGATAAAACACCCACTTCCACACACATGCATCTTTTATATTGAGTTTTTTCAAGACCTTATAAGTTGAACACTTCATTTCAACATATATGTTGGGATCAAAGGGAGTTTGACTAGTCATTTATTGAAAGGAGAGTATTAAAGTACACCAACTAATTAAATCAAGTGTGGATTTGATTTTGACGAAGTGTTAGAGAGGGAAGGGTCTTGCTCTTGATTGGAAGCACTTGTAATCACTTTTGTAAGTGAATTACTTGATCTAGATGAGTGTTTAGGTGAGTGCCTGTAGACATAGGAGGTGGTCACTGTAGGAGGTGGTCACTGTACTGCATAAAAATATCACATGTTTTTATGTTTAGTTTACATTCTAATCTCTGTGTGTGGTGGTACTCTAACATCAAATTAAAAATTATTTAGTGGAATTTCAACACTACTATGATAAAATTAAGTTGGAAATATAACTTTTGCTTTAACCGAACCTACAATAATTAAATAAATTATAATCAATCCCAACTATCATTGTCCATAACATCATCACCGTAACCATAAATTGTAGCTTGCCAACTAAAGTTTCCAATATTAGTGCCTTTAGTTGTCATTATGTTATTTTTTTTCGCCTGAAACAAACATAAATATTAAATATTCATAAAAATATTGATCAATAGAAAAATACAAACAAGTTTAGCAAACTTGTAGGTGGTTGAGAGCTTGGCCATTCTTTATTTTGTATCACTTCTTCTTCAAGTTCACCCTTAGGAGTATTTTCTATGGTATAAAATTCTATCTTGTCAATGCAATCATAATCACCACGTCACAAGGTCTTTTACTGTACTTGACCCTATTACAGTTACAAATATAAAAATAAAAAATGATAGGATTGTGAATGTATTAATTAATTATACAAAACTAAATTGAAATAATTAATGAATTTTTGTTTACCTATTTCGCAAATGCAAGTTGGAATATACAAAACTATTCATTTAACTTTTGATGCTTTGATTCATTTCCCATTTTAGTATGAATGCGCTCAAAGATACTCTAATTGTATTCACATCCTATAGAAAAACTAGCTTTTGCAAATGTGGAGCATCAATCCAAAATAATTTACATTAATCATTAAAAAATTAAATGAGAAAAAATCACAAGTAATATATTACAAAATTAAATATGAAAAAAATATTCAAAATTATATTTTTCCAGGTCAAGTTGATGTAGCAATGGTTAACACTGTTGGTTTAACAAAACTCTTCTGTCTATCCTTACAAAAGGATACTTTCTTAACACCTTTGTCTTTCCTTCAACTCTCTAATCAACATAATCCGAAAATCCTTTCAAAACCTTTGACTTTGCACAAAAGATTCTTTATTATTTTGAAAAGTTTGGTTCAAGTAATATGTAGCAGCATGCAAACTCTTCCTTAACATCTTATCCCATCTTGTATCAATATGTTATTGGTACAACTTTTCTTCATGCTTCAATTACTTTTTGATTTCCTTCCTTGCTTTGTATATGTTTTCATACATATAGCCTACAGTTGGTTTTTCGTTCAAATCAGAAAGCTTCAATAAACATATGTGCAGAGCTCTGATTCTTACCAAAATTATATAATTGTCCTAGCAATTTTCATTTAAAATAATTTACGTCACTTTTTTTACAACATTCTTCTTCAAACATTTTTCTGAATCTTGAGGTGTGACTGTCACTTGCAAATCCTATTTATGATCACTTAAATTTTTAAGTTAAATAATAGTCGTTGTAAATAGAGTATCTCTGGGTTTGATAATTTCTTTCCACCCCTCTTTTCCTCAACCAGTTAAGTCGCTATTTGTTATTTTAAATAAAACAAGTTACCCAATATGCAAGAATAGATAAAATCATTAACGTAAGGTTACATGATGATATCTGTTAGAATCTAATTAACATAGGGAGCCCCATAACGTGACTAGCAAAAGCATACTCTAGGGAAAATGTGTTTCTTGGAATTATAATACACGAACAAAAATTTTTGTAGTGTTTTGATTAGTACACTTTGCGAAAATAAAGCAAACTTTATTGATACAAATTAATTCATAATTATTAGTGATATACCATCTAATGCCAATTATTTGTGAGGCATATTAGTTTTAAATGTCATTTCTTTGTTAATTAATAAAATATTACTATTTCTTTTTATCAATACTATGATAGTTTTATCATGCATATATTTTCATTATGGCATAAATTTGTGCATGTGCCTATATGATTGCCTTAAGATGTTATTCATAAAAGTTAGGAAAATTGACATAAGAATTCTTAGTTAAAACCTAGCAAATTACAGATTCTCTAAATGAGTATTAGAGTATTGGTATGATTTATACACTATGTGTTTGTATGGTGAGTTTAACCATTCAGTATGAGACATTAAGAACAATTCTAAGAATAAAGGCATTTGTGTGGTATCTTGACAAAGGACTTTGTGGAAATTTTGAAGATCCTTACCTATCTTTCTTTCATGTGGACAAATTAGAGGTTGTGGCTTGCATTTTATGTCATGTGGATGTCTTGCACACTTGATTTAAAATTTGACTCCAAGGTAACAATCCATATAAAGTTCTTGGATATATTATTGTGTGAGTTATACAATGAAAAATGGATTGGCTTGAAAATTTTACATTTCATTTTGTTATTCATGAATTTTCATGATGTTTTAAATTAGAAATTTTGAGCTCTGAACCTCAGGAAACCCAATCGTGGTATTAGAGTTAACATTTTTTCTCACATAACTATGAATTTTAATTATTCTCTTTATGGTTTATGATAGTTTTCTTTTAAAATTATGATAAATGTGCATTTGAATACTTGCTTATTGTTACAATATAGTTTCAAAAGTTCTTGAATTGTGGGAAATGTATAAAAACAAAAAACTTGAATGTTAAGAAAAATTTGATTGACGCTTGCTATTGAGGCTCGTGGCCATGATGAGGCTCATGATTGTGGGTGTGACGGGAATTGTTCCTACAACTGCACATAGGTTGGGAAGGGTTGTTGTTTCATTCTTCATAAAATTTAACACTTAGATTTTTTTTTTTTTTTTTTTAGATGAGAACTAAGGTATGAGATGCATAAGTCATAGGAAACTCATTAAATGGACTTTTTGAATTGTCCATGTGATGTGTAATTATTGTAAAAATAATTAGATGGATTATAAACTTAAGTCATATGGAGATGGTTTTTGTTCATTTTAGTTTTGAATTTATGGTTGTATAAATTGTTTTCCCATGGGATGTGTATGCATAATCCCTTGTTTTAAATAGTATAGGATTTAAGTTTTCTTGTGGTATGCTAGACCTTGTGCTAGTGATCATGTGGGGCTAAGAGTTGGTGATCATTTGTTGTTCCAAGTGATGGTGAGTGTGGAGTGAGGATTATAAAGACCACGATAAAGTGAGGACCAATTTGAAATCCTTGTAATAGTATAGGCCTTGACACGCATGTGCAAGGTCTAATTGTGGAATGCAATAATATCTAGAAAGTCCATAATCATCCATGTTAAGAACTTTGGGTGCATTTGATATGATATTCAAAGGATACTATACCTTATGAAATTAAACGGTCAAAAGTAAGGTTACAAATCCAGTAAATTGTTAGTCGATGAGTGAGACCTAAGAGGACTCGTGATGCTAAGAACTAGATGCATGATGTTTCATTAGGCATGAGTTGAATTAAGATTAGATTGTGCATGAGATGTATTGGTAAGCGTTGCTGCTCATTGGGCATAGGATGCTAAAACTATAAATTTAAGGTGTGCCATGTTCAATGAAAATCCTTATCACTCACTATGAAAATTTTCAATAGAATTTTCATTTTCATCATAAGAGAGTGTAGGATTCAAAAAATCTAGAGAAAGACTGTTTTCCTAAAAGTTCATAATCATTAGGTGACATACATTACAACTAAAATAATAATCTTTTTTTTTAATTTTTTTGTAGTTTTATTATCTTGAATTATGTCTACTCTTCTTACTAAATTCATTGAGACGGCACTTTAATTGGGCCCAATTATGTTAGTTGTCTCTAGAATTTGAGAATAGTTCTTAAATTGGAGTGCATTATCTATGCTTTATAGGTTGACATCTTATCAGACGAAGAAGTTTGCCTATTGAAAATGGGTGGAAGACAACTTGCGAGTCAGAAGCTACATGTTAGCCTCTAGAACAAACTCTTTGTAGATGATCCATGAGGGTCCGGAAAACTGTTGGGGATCCTTTATTACTTATAAGAATTTTATGGTGAGCAATGCTATATTGACAGATGTGAGATGTCAAAGTATTATTCAAGATGTGCATGGTAAAGAGCATGGATGTTTGTGAGCACATTTGCAAAATAATTTCATTCATTAAGAGGCTCATGTTGCTTAACTTTATCATGGATGCCAATCTACAAACAGATTTAATCATGTAGTTGCTTTTTGATGCCTTCTCAAAATTCATCATTAATTATCACATGAATGATATAGATGCACACTAGCTAGGCTCCTTAATAAATTAGCGACTGCACAAGTTGCTACAAGGCGAAAGGGAAAGGGGTTATTCTTGCTACGTTTAGCTCTTTTATAAGACAAAGAAAGGTAAAACAAAGAAGAATAGGATTGTAGTTCTAATGGGGAGTGAGAGAGTTAAGAAAGCTAAGGCTTATGTTAACAAAGGATGGTGTATCCACTGTAATAAGGGTGAAACTAGAAGAGGAACTGCACCGGGTATCTCAAGAGCTTGAAAAATGTTTAGAGATAAGCATGACTCGTGTGAGGAAGAGTAAAAGTAGAAAGATATTGGCGTATGTTGAACCTAACGAAACCTACTTGTGAAAAACGACCCAATGCAACAATCTCTGATGAACTCTAGTGAGAAAATGACCACAACTAACATGTCTTGTTAGTTGATATGCCACGAATCAACTAAGAGCACGCCTAGAATAATTCAATTTGGATGTCATGGGAAATTGATGAACTTAAGTTCAAGGAAACAAGAAAATTAGAATTTCAATTTCAATAAGCCAAAACTTTTTTTCAATAACATAACTAGGCTCTATTTATATCATTAAGAACTTTAGGAACCCTAAAACTCGTATGAAAAATAACTAAAATAAGGAAATAACACAAAAGGTAGTTTTCAACTATAGTCTAGCTCTATGACTTTTGTGCACTTGATTCGGTTGTGAATCTCGTGCCTTTGGATTGTAAAATAGTGTTATCCTAGTATTTACGATCACACCTTGCATGATCGAGCGCTACTCAAGCAATTGTAGAGCAGAATGTCTCCATGTTCTAGATTTTTCATTGTGCCCTGTGCGATCGAGTGTGACTTGTTTGATTACAATTGCAAAGAATCGATTTTTGGCCCATTGTTGATCACGTGTACTTTGGCTTGATCTGTCGGCTTTGTGATCAATCGGTTGATTGCTAGGCTAGATCTAGGGAGTGCTCCAAAGTTTGTTTCAAGTTCTCTTTATATTAAGTTCACCAACAGAAGCTCTTCTTCCTTCTTGAGCTCCTCCAAATGTCTAAAAGCCTTTTAAAACTCTTTCACGAGTGTTATCATTACTTCTTTAAGATTTTTAGCCTTAGCCCAAGTCAATGGACCTCTAGTGATCCTGGGCTACTTGATGTCAACCTTAATGCTCATGTCATTTCCCTTCTTTTGAAAAAGAATTAGCTAGAATTCAAGGTCTCGTTTATCCCTTACATCACAAGGACTCAAATCAGTGACATTGCATGTTGCGTTAATTCTGAACTCACCTAGTAATTGCAACTTATAAGCATTGTCATTGATGCACTCTATCACTTAAAATGGACCATCACCCCTTGGCATTAGCTTTGATTTTCTTTGATCTTGAAATCTTCATTTCTCATGTAAACCTAGACCCAATCTCTGAGCTCAAACACAACTTTCTTGTGACCCTTGTTCACTTGTTGCACGTATTGTTCATTTCTTTTGTAGATGTTTTGGTATGCACACTCGTGTAGTTGCTTTATAAACTTTGCATTGCGTTCTCCATCTATACTAATTTACTTATTACATGGTAATGGTAGCAAGTCTAATGGAGATAATAGGTTGAAAACATAAATAACTTCAAAGGGTGATTTGTGTGTGGTTAAGTGTATGCTTCTATTGTAAGCAAACTTCGCTTGCGGTAAGAGGTCAAGTCTGCACCTCCAGCACATGCATCATCGTGGGACATGTCTTCTTCTGCAACTATGCAAAGAAGACTCCGAAGCTCTCAATACACACCCTTAGTGGACAAAGCACTGATACAAGTCTGCACAAGAGTTGACACATCTTATCATTCAGATGCGGTTGACCCTTCATATTGATCAGAGATACAAGTGGGCGTCAATGTACTAACACCCTGGACTCATACATCCAGTCTCTCTATTCACGCCCTTTCCCAATATTATTCACACCCAAACAACAATTGTGCAGACAGGTCTTTAGTTGGAATTGGGATTGTCATTGCCAGTGCACTAAAATGATGGGTAAACACTCTTATGGGAATTTAATGCATCCCTATATTTTTTTGGTAGACTTTCTACAGATGAAAATCAGATGCAATGTGACTACTAAGGCAACCATGCAGCTGAAGTACAACATGACAACCAAGATAACCATGTAGCTGAGGAGGCATAACATGATGACCAAGTCATGCAGCAGAGAAAGTATAGTGTGATGACCAAGACAGTCAGGCAGCTTAGAAGGTGCAAGGATCATGTCAACACGAATAAGAACAAGCTTATGGCACTAAAGACCATATTTAGACTGTTTTGTAATCATGTTGTATGCAAAGTAGTCTAAATTCTAATAAAAATTATTTTTGTTTAATTAATATATACCTTGTTTATGTTTTCAAGCAAGTTTCATTTTCCAATACATTTATACACAACATGGTATACTTCATTATTCCTAGAATGGTCCTAATACCAAGTTACTAAAATTACAAAGCAACATGGCATAAAACTAATTCTATAAAATAGGAAATGAAATATTCTAAATATTCTAAGGTATTTTTGATAGAAAATCAGCTAAAATTTATGTAATAATTATACAAGAGACACAAATGTGTCAATTCTAATTCAATAAAAAAATAAGCCTCAAACTATAGTTTCAACACATTGAACATAATAATGCATGTACAAATAATGCAAATAGAAAACACATTACCCATCATTCATCTAAATATAATAACTAGACTTGCATTAAAGATGAGTCACCACAATAAAAATTTCATGTGAGTTTCTTTGGCCTTGTGCAGAAACAACTTCTTCTATTAGTCTAAGTGTTTAATACCTGCAAAGGCGATCTAGCATTCAATTATTTCCTTATTCTATTATTCAAATTGCAACTATGTAGGTTGCATCATCACAACTAGGCATGGATAACGCTGTTGTTTTGGTGTTTTCATACCAAATTCTTCAAAACCACACATTAATGCTTCACACCATCCTGTCTATGTACCCACTTCTTTCTATGAATTTAGTATACTCAGTTGAATCACTAAAGATAAGTGATGCATAACCATTATTTCTTTTAACACGCACCTTGCTCTCTTAAGTGAACCAACACTAGGATCTGATCATGGCCGCAGTGAAGTGTTGTTATGCAAAGGTGATGGTTTTCAGATTCGACAAACATGAGATGTGTCCTACGCTTAAAGAAGTACATCGAAGTTTGGAGATTCCCTGCCCTTCAAACAAAGGCTAGCGATGGAGGTATGGCTTATTCGACGCTATATCACAATTCATTCATTCTTGGGCATAGCTGTTCGCGAAAGGTGGCATGGGGCATCTGTCGGTGGCGGGAGTCTTAAATCTGCATTCACTTTCTCGTTGCTAGAGCATTTTCTCATTGCACAGAGCCAAAAGCCTTTGGTACTTCAATAGGGCGAGCGACCAAGGCTCCATCAAAGGAATTAGCCAAAGCAAGTTGCCCACTCCACTAATTGAGAGCCTACTTTATCTATCTTAAGGATAACTGGTTCACGCTTAAGGATAGCGGGTTCTAGAGAAAGTCTCTCAATCAGTCCATACCCATCCCCCTAGCGAAGCCAGCAAGCCCACAATCTAGCTATCTTGCGCAGAGGGTGGAGTGTATAATAAACAAGCAATCAGGGCTAACTCAAATAGAGAGATCGGAGTCCTCTTGTTTTTGATAGGTGGACCTTTAAGGCCCTTATCGCTGCTATGACAGGAAATTTTGATAGTCCGCCAAACATAATTATAATAATTTTGGAGTTGTTGAGTATATATTAATTATATATTAAGGAAAGCAAACTATATATTTATAGGTAAAATCAACAGAAAATTAAATAAACCCATATGCCTACTTAGTATTTTATAAATACAAAGGACATTCTTTTTATAATACATAGAAGACGACTTATGAAATGTTTCAAGAGAGGTTGAGGAAATCTTACATAATTTTATTATAAGTTTCCTACAAAATAAATTTACTGCACTCTTATAGCATATATTCTCTTAAATATATATTATCTGTTTTAAGAAGTTTATGAGCTAAGTCAAGCACCCTCTAAGTCTAACATTAGGATTTCGCCCCACTCAAGCAGAATGCCAGTTCAACTATACCACAAAGAAACAAACAATATCTGCTGAAACTATGGAAAAAACCTAACAAAAATAAAAATGTTCTGCACCCACAAAAGTTCGTGAATTCAACTGTAAAATCCCATTAATGTATATCAACTTTAGAAATCAAACAAAAAAATCAAAACCCACAGAGAATACTTAAACGAAGAGCAGAACAAATTCACTAACCAACCGACCTCAATGAAGTAACCAGTGCCCACATCAACCAAAACCTTCTCCGCATCGTCCAGCGTTCCAGGCACGTAAAGCGACGCCGTTAAGGGAACCAGCATCTTCTTCCCTGATTAAAAACGGGGACAAAGGAAAAGGGATGATCAGACCCTATAAAAGAATAAATATTAAGCGAACCCATACTGATCAATTTTTCCCCTTTTTGAAGAGAAAAAGTTGACGGATAGTTAGTTGACCTTGAGGACGGAGGGAAAGGTCGCGGAGGGCGGTGGAGGCGACCTCAAGGCGGGCGCTGGCGGTGCGGATGTTGTTTAGGCTGTCTTGAAACAAATTGACTTCCAAATCTGCTTGCTCTTTGAGTCCCTTCAGCTGCTCTACACTCATCTTCTCAATCTCAATTCGCGATGACGCCGCCATTTCGCCGCCCCTGCAGAAGCAGAACTAGTGGATGAATTTCCAATTTCCGTGCAACAAGGGAGTTAATATGGAGTAGAAATGAAACATCAATCAGGAATAAATTAAATATTTTGTAAGATTGTAAAGCGAACTTGCCCCTATAGCTCAGTGGTAGAGCGTCAGTCTTGTAAACTGAAGGTCTGTAGTTCGATCCTGCATGGGGGCATTTTCTATTTTCTCCATTTACAATCTTTATCTGAAGTCTTCCATTTTCCTTTGACTTTTTCACAGAAAGGAATTGTTCATTACAATTTTGATCTGATTTTATGTTATTTTTCATTTAAGAACAATCTTTGTTTTAATTTAATATATATATATATTCACACATGTATGTATACATGTATACATGTGTTTATTTATCCAACCAAAAGCTCACCAGTGAATCTATTTTTCTCCACCTTTATTTTCGGTCATTTAAGCTTAAGCTTTTGTCTTTCTTTGGTTTTTTTCTTTTCTTTTTGTAAAGCATAAACATTGAATTCAATTGATTTATACTATTAGCTGTGTTATTTTCAGTCCCTCTCATAAAAGAGAGAAAATTCCTTCATTGATATAGGGATTGCAAATAAAATAAAAATGCTAAGATAGTTTTAATTTTACATAACACATCAAACTACAATCCAAAACTCTAAATTTCAAAATAAAGAGAAAATATGAAAAAACTTAATATTCATCCTTAAACATATTTAACTTGTATATGTTTTTGGACAAATTCTCATTTGAGCTTCTCTTTGATTGTTTAGTTTTTCCCTACATAATTTGACTTGGACAATATCTAGAAAAAATCATCATAGATAAATAAAATGATAACAAAACAAGTCAACTTGATATCGATTCAAGATATGAAGAGCACAAGATATGAAGAGCACAAGCAATGGCAAAATATGACAACTAGAAAAGAAATGTTAAATATATTACAATTGATTGGATGAAAAAGAAAGATATTAAGAAAATGATTTGACCTTATGATTTGTGGGCGTGATTTTTCCTTATTTCATAAAAAAGATACTTGTTAAAATAATGAAAGTTACTAAGTGGAAAAAGAACAAGTTTGGTGAAACTTTGTAGCGTCCACTAGATTTTAGTCAAATTATATACAAGTGAGGTTGTTGGGACATACATTTATTTGTTGAGTGATATTGAATAGAGCGATATAAGTGTGTTGTAGCAAGATGAACTTGTTGTAGGAGTTACAATGAAATTATATTATAGTAAGGTAAGTTTATTGTATTAAGATGAACTTGTTGTAGAAATTACAATAAAATTATATTATAGTAAAGTGAATTTGTTATACGAGTTACAATGAAGTTTTTATATCAAACGAGCCCCCTACACATGTAAGAATAGTTGAAATACTAAATTATGTAAATAATGTGTATGTTATTCCTTATTACTCATACCTTGTTGTGTGAATGTCTAATTTGAGCTTACAATGTCAACTAAAACTTTTAAAAATAATATTGATTCGATTGATTCAATTTCTACAAAATCAACAAAACACTTCTAAGATTAATGTTAACTTCTAAATTTTAAGTTTTACCTTCTTCCTCTCTATCCTATCTGCTTTATAGAAACAAAACACATTTGAATGTGCCTTTGCGAAAAAAAATTGCTTGAATTTCATTTCAATCTAATTCAAAATAATTGAGAAGCTTTGAAATGCTTTCTTTCTTCCTTCTTTATTGTTTTTTTTACTCTCTTATGAAAGGTATTTTTACCTTTGAAAAGATTTAAGTGAATCTATCATATCACATAAGTCTACCGATTTAAATTATCGTAATTATTTTTATTTTTTTCTAACAATCAAAGATATTCTTTCTAAAAGAATGTCAAATTATTAGTATTAGATCAAGTCAAAACTATGAACTTATTATCAATGTAATCAATTGTCTTAAACTATTTTGAACAATACATATCATACTAAATATTCTCATGATTAATGACATAAGATTCAAACTTAAGTTGTTTAAACTGACATCTTATAAGGTATACTTGATCTCATATACCATTCTCTAAAATGAATGAAGGCAACTTTAGATTCACTAGTTAATATCTTTGATTTGAGCTAACTTAAATAATCGATTCAAAATCTCATTAATTATTGACTCAATTACTTCAAATTTTAAGACATAATTCAAATGTAAATTATTCAAAATTCACGACATCATTCAAAAGAAAAATCAAGCCATGTACTATACTTATGGATAAGACATTAAGAAGAATTGAAGTTGTTTTGATTAATTATTTTCTCTGTAAACATCTGGTTGAAATTCATTGTCTTTGACATTGTAATTCTCAAAGCCTAATTTAATGTATGACTTTAATTTCATCCCTCATTCAACAAACTTTCTTTACACCCTTCAATTCAAATAAAAAACTTATTTTGAAAAATCTGAAAATTAGGAAAATAAAGGTTCTAGCTTGGACGATGATTGTGGTTGCTATAATGAATTTGGTTCCAGCAAAAATTTATCTTCCTTCTCTATATGCCCACGTAAATATTAAACAAAAATAATTTTATATTGTATTATCGTCGCTGTTGAAGATATCATAAATAATTATATTTTTATTGTAAATAATATTGATGAAATAAATAGAATAAATTATTTTCAACAACATCAATGAAAAATATATTACTTGAAATTCAAAAGTTCTATAATTGATGAACATTTTCCCATATAATTTGATATAAAAATATATCTAGGAGTTATTTGCTATAAGAAATAATGGGGTTAAAATGCTCTTAAGTGACATTCAAGGACAAAACACTAGAATAATGTGACTTGAGGTTTTAAACGTAGTCTCAAGGGTCAGGCTCACTCTATTAAGGTTGCTGTCTTAGTTATTTGATATCAAACTTATTTTTGTGGTGGATGAGAATATATGATTAAATTGGATTAAATAATTTTACTGTTTAAAAAACCACTCAAAGAAAAACCACAAAAAAAGGGGTCTTTTTACTCATTTAGCTCTTGCGTTCACAGGCATGGAGTGCTGTTACATTCACTAAATATTTGTTCTTACCAGTCCCCTTCTCTAACCTTTCGCACCTTCGCTTCAAAAGAATGCAGCCCCCAGCAGACCACCGCGGCAGCCGTTGTGAAGAATCGCCTTCACAATTCCCGCCTCCTCCGTCAGTCTGCGCCAAGTGCGGCGGCCCGACCTGTATGCCAACTCCACCGCCCCCCTCCGCCACTCCTTCCTACATCCCTATCCGCTTTCCCGCCGTGAACCTTCCAACGCCCCCGGCCAACACCAAAGAGGTCATAATACGCACCCCAGTCCCCCAATCGGAGAAGGTGGACCCAATCACTCTCCCCCACGAGTTCGCCGTCCCTTCCAAGAAAATCCGCTCCCCGGACGACATCGCTCGGTTCCACTCCTCTCCCTCCTTCCGCAATTTCCTCGGCTTCGTCGTCTCCCTCTCCGAGTCCATCAAATCGCGCAAGCTCTCCGATCCGTGCCTCGTGTCCCCCACCGTTGAAACCCTAGTTTCTATTCTCCAGAACCTGGCTGATTACGTGGATGAAATCCCTCCTGCGCCGCAGGCCGCTCGGTACGGGAACGTTTCTTATCGCGTTTGGCACGAGCGCATGAGCGGCGATGCTGAGTTGTTTATGCTTAGAATTCTGCCGAACAATCTTCGCGATGCCACTATAGAACTTGTCCCTTATTTCACCGATAGCTTTGGCAATGCCACTCGCATCGATTATGGTACAAATATAGCGGTGTATCTTAAATTTTTAGTTGAATATTATTTGCTTATTGACGTTTCTGTTAGGTTTGGTTGGCCGCTTTTTGATCATGTTTGGGGATCTGTTTTATTGAACTGAATACTTTTGTACAGAACTGACCTAATATTGATCCTGTGCCTACTTTACATTATTTCAGTGCTCTCTTCTGATTCTATTCTTCTTACAGGCACTGGTCATGAGACAAATTTTGCAGCGTGGTTGTATTGCCTAGCAAGATTGGGTGTCCTTAGGGAAGATGATTATCAAGCATTGGTGTCAAGAGTGTTTGTCAAATACTTGGAATTGATGAGAAAGTTGCAACTAACTTATTGCTTAGAGCCTGCAGGATCCCATGGTGTGTGGGGACTGGATGACTATCAGTTCTTGCCATATATATTCGGATCATCACAATTGATTGACCACAAGTACATGAAGCCAAAGTCAATTCATAATCAAGATATTTTAGATAATTTCTCAACCGAGTATCTGTATCTTTCGTGCATTGTTTTTGTGAAGAAGGTGAAGAAAGGGTTGTTTGCTGAGCATTCACCCATGTTGGATGATATTAGTGGTGTTCCTAACTGGAATAAGGTAAACAGCGGGCTGCTAAAGATGTATAAAATAGAAGTTTTGGAGAAGGTTCCCATTATGCAACATTTTCTCTTTGGTTCAATCATCAAATGGTACGCAGCCTTTCTTTAACATTTCTTATATTTGATTAGTTGGTATTGTTCTCTGGGATTTGGAATTAAATTTTTGCTATGTCCTGACTCTTCTTGTTGTTTTCTTTTATTTTTACTTATTCTGGAAATTTATCCATGAAATATAAAGAGTAGGAATAGGTCAGCACTCTCTTGAATAGAAATGATAAAGAACTGTAACTCTCTTCTATTGGATCTTATTAAGTTGTGTCAATTTGAATGCTATGTTTTGGTTATGACTGGTGCATCTCCAGATTCCTGGCACTATTATTTGATGCTGAATCATCTTCCTTTTTTCATATAATATTTTCTAATGTTAAGTATCCTAGAGAGATTCATTCCTCCACATTCCAAATACACAGTGAAGTGGGACTTAGCTTGATTATAGTGAATCATTGATTTTGTAGTAATGCCTATATTTATTGCAGTGGGATTTCAGCCTATGAAATATATGAATCCTAATGCTCCTCCCCTTGCCCCTTTTGCTATTAGGTGGAAAAGTTTGGGAAATATTTTTGCAGATTGCAGTAAAATCACATGTCAGATGAATTTGTTAGAGTTCTCTTTAATTTAACGATAATTTAAATTACAGTTGAGCTTGTTAGGTTTCATTTCCAATCGATTGTTTATAACTTCATCATTTTCAAGGCTATAAATGTTTTTGCTAGTTTTTGCATGATCTGGTTGAGTTGTGTAGAGATTTTGATTTATAGGGTCGGAAATTAACATGCAAATTTCCATATGAAAAAGATGGGTAATCTGAAATCTGTATTTGCCTTGATGTTTTCTAAAGAATAAACTAATGTGAAAGTTATGCTTTAGCGTGAGACTATTCAACTTGTGTAGGAGAAATTGTTGTTTATTTTTTTGTGGGGGTCATTACCTTCCATATTACAATTGCTAGTTGATTTTTGGTTATCGTTTAATCTGGAGATGCCAAAAGAAAATTAATGATATAGGTCATAATTTGACAAAATTAAAGTCAAAAGATGTAGGCTTGGCTAGGAGCTTTTCCGATCCTGGCTTTGATTGAAGTATTGAAATGAAATTACTTAACATGGTGTTTCTATTGAAAATGAACATGATTTTTCAAGTAATAGAAAAAGAAATTCCTTTTTGGGAGTAAAACCAAAATATTTTGCAAGGAAAAAGTTGGGTTTTAGATCTACTGTTGCAAAGGGTCAATGTTTATGTAGTGCGTGACATTGAAAAGAATGAATGTGCTTCTATTGTTTATTGGTCTGGTCGAAGGTTTGCTACCATGGTTGCTTGTTGTCATTGTTTTGTCCTGACTGTTGAACCTCATGTTTTAGAAGAGCTTTAACCATCCTCTATTGCTTGCTCCTATTTGACACATGAGTTCTGGAGAAAAAATTGCTATTGTATATGATTGTTTAAGACTTAAAGCTGTTGTAACTAATCTTTTCTCTCTGTCTGGAAGCCAAAACCTATAAAAAAAGGAAATAGAAAATTTCGAATCAGAAATATTTCATTGAAGCATAAAAGATGATCTCTATCCAGCAGATACTGACCAGTAGTCTTCTACATACAGGGTCAGGTATTATGGTGTATTTGTCATTCTTTCTGGAAAATCTCATACCCCAAATTAAATATATTCCCACAACTCAATCAAATTTAGAATTTTCTTAGTGAACAACAATATGAACCCACTTTAATTTTGTGGTTTTACTTTCATTATTTCCACTAAATTAATTTTTGCAATTGAAGGTGTAGCATACGGGTTCCATTCTTATTATTCTTCATACAGTCACAAATTAATTAAAGGGTTGATCTAGCCTTTTAATGGCAATTCAATTAATCAATTGCAAAAAACAAGAGCAACAATTGCATGTAACACCATGCATGCATTAATAATAAAATGCAAATACAAGGTCTAGAAAATAAATTTAGCAATACATAAATATTCAATCTAAAGCCTAGCTAAATCCATTATCATCCAACAAACACAAAATTGAAGAAAAGGAAAAAAAAAAAAAATCTTAAGTCTTAAGTAGTGGGGTGCCGGAGTGGTGCAATTTTCAATTCTAGTGTGGATTGCTCCTCCCTGGGCTTGCACTTGAATTCTCCCTTGTTCTATGAGTTTTCTAAGTCTAAAAAACTCCTCTGTTTCTAGTAATCCTAATTTATATAGCTGGCTACAGTGAAAAGGGAATAGAAAGAGTGGACAAAACTGCCCTTTTTAATTCGTCCACGTTGTGTGTTGTGCTTCGTCGTTCGGCTGTGAAACTTCCTCTTGCAGTTGTTGATTCTGATCTTACTTCTGCGAACCCAGGCGTGGACTTTACATAACTTTTGCTGTCTAAACTTTGCTGTTGCCACCTCAACTCTCGTGGTCGTGGCCTTGTTTTCGCATTTGCGCCTTAAACCTTGATAGAGACCTTGATTCTGTTGCTCTTCTCCCGATGACAGTAGCTCCTTAATCACAGCCATGACCTCGTACTCTGCGGCCGTGAACTCCATCCACAGGTGACATCTGTGTTATGCTGCTGTGCTTCTTGTGGGTGCAAAACTTCCTTCTGTGACCGTGAACTCCTCCTTTGCAGCTGCAAGACAAGGAAATCAGCCAAAATAATTTCTAAGTGTATGCATTATCAAATTTCGATCAAATTTCACCCAAAATTCATCAAAATCTCTCCAAACCAACATAATTAGCACAAGAGAGCACATGCAAACACAATGTGGCAAATAAGTTTCAAATGCTTGATATGCTAGCAAAAATCAACAAGAATGGAGGTGAAAATTGCTATAATATTACAAGTCTTCAGAAATCGTGCCCTTTTTCTTTTCTTCCCCATAAATACCTCTTTTTCTTTATTCTAATGATCTGATTGCTGTTTAATGTTCTTGTATAAAGTCGCTAGAGTGTAGGCTAACCTGAAATTTAGTAGTTAGGAAGACACACAACAGACATGATATCATAGCTGTCCTGACGTTGTGGGTGAATCTTAACAGCAGCAGTTAAATTATATGGGCGGGTAAGAACATGCTTAAAACTACATAATTTAATCATTGAGTTGTGGTGGACCTGAGGATGAAGAAGGAAAGGGCATATGTATGCTAGATTTTGCCTGGTATTAGAGTGCTACCAGCATATTTGCATGGGTGCCTGTTTTTGTCTCAAATTTGTCTTGGGTTTAAATATGTTCATTAATGTTCTAATTCTTTTCATCCAAATGAGACTTGATCCTCAGTCATGTCGCTCTATTACTACAATTCAACTGAGGACTTTGATGTAATTTAATCCTTGACAATTTAGGCAAGGCTTCGTTTCACAAGAGGGAACTGTCAGTTGCAAGTAGATCAGATTCTGAGAAACTGAAATTTGTGTTGAGAGCATGTGAAGTATGGGAATGTGTGATTGTTGGAAGGTGGAAATGTTGGTACTGTGACTCCATGTGGAGGGAATGGATTGGAGTATGTGATCTAAAGGGAATACGTGCATCATGAATGAAATTTTCTGCTGCTTTGTTTTCATAAACCTTGGATAATAATGCCATTGCTTATTTTGCATCTATTGCTGGTGTCTGCCTATGCTTGGGGTACAATTGTCCCTTTTTTAACATACAGTCCATCACTTATTAACTTATATCTTCACAGTACCATGCCTCCGGAAAGGTACCTGGTTTGATTGGCAATTTGCCAGCAATTTCAGAATTTGGAGGACAATCATCTTGTGGATTAATTTGTTGGCAACATTTGACTAGCTTGTTGCTTATGATTGAATTAATAAATTAGCGAATTGGAGTCCAGTCTATCGTGTAAAGCCTTTTTCTTTGGATCTTTATGTTGCTTTTCTGGTAGCTTAAGCATGTAATATGAACTTATTTTATGGAACAAAAAAGTCTATTTGTCTGATCTTTCATCTAAGACAAGGAGCTAAGCCATTCTCTTATAAGTTTGGGACAATTGATGTTGCTCTGTTCATGTTCTGATGCTGTTTTCCTTCTGCAGGATGGAAGGATAGGTGGGAGGCAGATTTTTTCGGAGACGATATCTGCAAGGACTGTCTGGTGCATCTAAAAGTAGATTCCTTTTTCTCCCTTTTCAATTTTTCTGTCTGAGAGTTATTGGTTGCTGAATGCTCTGAAGTGATGGTGTTTTGCTGGTAATGTATTTTACATACGCGATTTGTTATGAAGATAGGGAGCACAAACTCATTCTCAAAACCATAGGAACTATTGCTAACAGAAAATTATGCACGAACTCTACCCAGGCCCTGACTTAGCTGTTATTTATGCAGCACAAACTAAACCTCTCTGTATGATCACATGTGAACCGTATTTTACATAGATTTGTATGCGTATGTGCTTGTTCTGATAGCTGTCCTCGGTGGTGGTTTGATCGCAATGACTCTGGTCTGTCTAATCCTTGGACAAATCAGTGGGTTGCTTTGGAAATTGCATCGTTGGTGCGTAAGTGTGCATGCTCTTTAAGCCGAAATGTTATCCTCCGTTTCACATAGTATGGAAGAGATCTGAGTTTGTTCTTCTTACGAGGTCCAGGAGGCAATTTCTTGCAGGATAATTATATAATTTTTAGTAAAAGTCGCACATGTTATGAGTGTATTAATTTATTTATAAATTATAAAATTATTTTATTTTAAATGACATAAATAAAATTATTTAAATTTGAAGTATAAAATAATTTTAAGTAATAAAATAAAGAATAACCAGGAGAATTGAAAAAAGAAAAAAATTTTGAGAGAGAATAACAATAAAATTCATGAGTTAAAAAAGAAGAAGAAATGGAACAAAGAAAATAGAAAAATAAAAAATTAAAATATAGATAATTTTTTCAATTAAAATTTTTATGAACTTAATAATTATGTTTAGTAAATTTGGCTATTTAATGTGATTATATTTGTTTCTCGTTATAATCTTAATATGTAAATTATTTAATCAATAATATAAAGTTAAAATAAGTTTTTGAATTATTTATAAAAGAATTTTAATATATTGATTATTTTATTATGACATTCAAGTGTAATTATTTATTTTATAAAATTTTATAATTTTGTACTCGATTCTTATTTAATAGAAGATTTTATTTAATTAAAAAAATATTTGATTAATATAGATAAAATAATCTATATAACGTGATGACACAAATTAAATATGTTCTCGCGAATTAAGTTGCTGAGCTTTCCCAACTTTTACTCATAAATGAAAGTTCGATTTTGCCCTTGATAAGTTGTTCATCTCAACTACGGTAAGTGTTCCAGTTTCATAAAGGAACAATAGAGGCCGACGTTCTTGATGTTGCCAAGACATGAAGAATAATCCAAAAGAAAACATAGGAAATTCCAATGCTTGATAAAAAATTTCAAAACCCATAGGAACATCCATAAGAAATTCGAACTGTTGAATGCTGGCAACGTGAACGGAGACCTTATTAACCCTGTTGATTCAAGCAAGACGGAAAATTGTTTGCCTTCCTTACAACCATAATGAAATAAAAATGTACACATGTGATTAAAGGGCAACAAGGAAGAGCAAAAATATAATCTCATCATTTCCAGTTGTTGGCAACAATGTCGGCAAGATCAACCACCCTCTGTGAGTAACCCCACTCGTTGTCGTACCAAGCAATCACCTTAACCATGTCATCTCCCATGACCATAGTCAGTGAGGAATCGACGGTCGATGATACATCGCTGCATCGGAAGTCCACCGACACGAGTGGCTCATCGCACACGGATAAGATGCCTTTGAGCTCCTTGTCAGCAGCCTCCCTGAAAGCAGCATTCACTTCCTCGGCTAACGTCTTCTTCTCGACCTGAACCACGAGGTCCACCACCGAGACATTGGGCGTGGGGACACGGAGAGCGATTCCGTTGAGCTTGCCCTTGAGCTGGGGCAGGACAAGCGCCACCGCCTTTGCTGCACCGGTTGAAGTGGGCACAATGTTGAGTGCCGCGGCCCTTGCACGCCTCAGGTCACGGTGGCTTGCATCCAGAAGCCTCTGGTCTCCGGTGTAGGAGTGTGTGGTGGTCATGGTTCCCTTAATGATGCCTGCGTTCATTCATCAGACCTTAAAAAGTTTGTCAAATTTCACTTTGTAGGTACACTTGCCATGTGATTGGCTCACCGAATTTTTTGTCGAGGACTTTGACGAAAGGAGCGAGGCAGTTGGTGGTGCAAGAAGCATTGCTGATGATGGGCTCATCAGAGGTGTAGTCCCCTTCATTGACACCGACAACATAGGTAGGAATGTCACCCTTGCCAGGGGCGGTGATGAGCACCTTCTTGGCCCCTGCTTGGATGTGCCTCCCCGCGCCATCTCTGTCCACAAACACCCCCGTCCCTTCAATCACAAGATCAATCCCCATGTCCCTACCAGCCACAAAAAAAAAAAAAAAGAAAAAAAAAGAAAAAACAAACCGTCATGCTTTGCTCAATTTTGCAAGCACAAACAAGTCACAAGCTGGTTCAAGAATTAAACGACTTAAAGCTTACTTCCAGGGGAGGTCGATGGGATTGCGGTTGGAGACCACTTGGATGACCTTTCCGTCGACGGATATGGCGTCGTTGCCCACAGGCTGGACGTCGGCTTCGAAGGTGCCCAGGGTGGAGTCGTATTTGAGAAGGTGGGAAGCTTGCTTCACGCCACCAGTGTCATTAATGGCGATCACATCGAGTGGGGAGTCCTTCCTTCCATGCCAGCACCTCAAGAAGTTCCTCCCAATCCTCCCAAATCCATTGATGGCCACCTTTAGCTTCGCTTCCACCACTCCTCTCTTGTTCCTGTCTCCACCAACCTATTCCCCACACAACACGTACAGTTATCACAATCTGTCCGTACAATGTATATCCATGAAGCTTGGTGGTTCAGAAACGTTCTACTTTTTCACTAAATCGTTTCAAAATCAGGTAGCTACTGAGTATGGAAGCACTCACAGCAGAGGTTTGGAAAGCAATAACAGAAACAAAATCGTCGCTGGCCTTCTTGGAGAACGGAAGAGCCGATGATGAGCTACGTAGCCCAGAAAACTCGGAGAAGCCTTTGCTAAAGCCCACCTGCACTCATACATGTTTACGTGTTCGTTTTACCATTTATATCAAGCTACACATATATAAAACTATAGATACAGATTCAAGGACTGAATGTAATACAAGCAGAAAGACAGAGAGTGCAAGTGATGGGGAGGGTGGCGGAGGAGGACCTGCAGAGATGAAAGAGCAGCTGAAGCCATGTTTCGGGGTTGATGCAATTGCAATATGCTGCAGCAGAAGTTTGTACCAATCAGTTTTAAGTTGTGGGTAGGATCTGCAGAAGCTGGTGCTTCTGCTTTTCTTGGGGAGGTTTTAGGCTTTCACAGATTAGAGATGGGGATATGGGATATCGGTGAGTTTATGGACTTAGAGCGTTTGTATTCTGGGGGGTGATTGTGGAGTGGAGAAAAGGGAGAGTGGATCAGATTTTTGATGATAGATTAGCCTCTCACTCATTGTATGGCTGTGGTTCTTCATGTGTCTATGTGTAGTCTAGTGTCCGTTTGTGTGGTGCATTGACATTTTATCTCCCCTTTGCTTCTCATAATTATTTTCTAATTCTAAAAATATTATTTATTGCTATTGTGATTAATTTTCCTCCTAAGTCGAGTTTAATGTTTTTGAAGATGTTTATATAATAAGTTATTACAAAATAAAATAACACATATAGTGTCAGTATTAATGCGTCAGAGATGAAATATTTGGCTCACCTCATTAGTTTACATCTGTTTCGATTAGAGCGTTAATGAACCGAGCTAGATTACTAATTTAGTTTGATAATTACTCGAATATTATTGATTTTAGTTTTTTAAAAATTTAAAATCAAAATAAAATTTGAATTAAGTAATTAGATTGAGTTTAAAAAAATTGGTTAAGTTTAAATTCAAATTTGATTAGAGTCTAAAATATTATAAAGTCTAATCAAGTAATTAGCCTTATTTACAGCCCTAGTTTCGATTGAAGGAAATAACAATTAGTTAATTATAGGTTACAGGCATATTTGAAAATTTTAAAGATATTAAGGAAAATGTTGGAAAATATGTGTCCTTAGGACAGTGGCTGATGGGTATTATGAGTTTTGGCTCACGATCGTGGAGTATAGCCAACTAATGAAAAATGAGGTCCTAGAATTTGTGGCTTCAAATTTCTCTTGCAAAATCTCTCACTGTAAAGGACTGAGGACAAACCCTTCAAAGTGGTTGGCAGACAAACAACTCCTGTGAATCTGTGACTAGCAAATAAATTACACTTGAAAATATATATACCCCTAAATATTGTTTAATTAGATAAATTATTTTCGATTGTGTAAAATTAGCTGGTTCAAGTATTCGTGAATTATGTGAGCCAATGAGTAACTACAGACTTTGGTAATTTTTATATAAAAATACATGCGTTGATTATTTGATTGTATGGCATCAAAGACATTCAAGTGTATTGTAATTTTAGTGTTACTTTATATTCTTGAGATCATAATTTCAATATAAAGTAAAATTAATTTTCCGCTCTGAAGCTCTTTTTTCATACCCATGTTTGTGTTCACATTCTTTAATAGTAAATTTACTGAATTATATATATTACCTAACTTAAAATACATATATCTACATGTATCTCAGGGTGAATTTTGCCAAACATTGTCAACTATAAACGGTCAATCAGTTCTATGGAGTTCATGAAGATGCAAGAAAACGTAGTCTGCATGGTGTTTCTTCTCACACAATGTTGGTTTAGTGATCATAAAGATTAAAGCCCATTGCTCAATCAAGTAAGATGGATTGTTTATTCACCTTGGCAAAAAAATGCAAGTTTGGTCCATTGACTTTAGGGAGGTACTTTTAGTATAAGTAATTAAAAGAATGGTGACTCAATATTACAGTTAAAAAAGTGGCACATTAAGGATAGATTTACATCAAATTGCTTGTTTTCGACAAAAATTGGCATGTGGTGCTCGCATGAGCGGTTGCAAATCATACATGTGAGATTGGAGGTGTGTTCTATCCTATGTGTGAGGCCGGAATTATGACTGGCATGTCATGGCAATGACGTGCTGGGAAGAGCTACTATATAGATGGTGACATAGAAAAAATGCTATGATAGCATGGGAATTGGAGCGAAATTAGACGTTGCTTAGAGAAACGTGATCAACCCCAATTTCTTTCTCTTTTGAATAGATCCCTAGTTTCTACTAACTCACTGAACTTCCTCCCTCTACTTTCCCTATTTAGTTACTCTAAAACCAAGTTACAACGAATTATATATGTTCCTCCCTAACTAGGCATAAATTTATTAGCATAGATCTTCTCCACTCATCTTATAAACTAAAAATGTCCTATAGTGTTGGTGACATTGATTGCCTTTGTGAAAAGAGAGTTGTGCTTTAAACATCGCGAAGAAGGTTCCTTTCTTGCCTTGACTGCAAGGTAATACGATTACCTTGAGCACAAGGTTTTGTTTTCAAGTTTGATTTTTTTTGTTTTTAAGTTACTATTTGGCAAGTCTCTATGTTAGAGAGAAGGATGTGGATTTTTTGCCTAGGAGGACTACCCTATGTGTCAAAGAGAGAGGGCGGTGATTTTAGGGTTGTTGAGGAGGTGTAATGAGTGATGAAGTGTTTGTGTAGATTGCTCATGCCAATGCCTTGCCTTTTCTTTTTTGGGGTGTAGTGATTGTCAGTGAGGGACAGCTTGGCAGCTGGAAGTCTAAAAGATTCCAAAGTCCTATAGTTGAAGATTGATGGATCTTGATGCTTAGTTTCCTTTGTTTGGTCGCAGTAATTTTAATGTAGTGTAGTAGGCATGTACTTTTTCGTTTTAGGTTCCCGTCGGATGTATTTTTGTAATGTTGTTGGTTGTATATTTGCAATTAATGATCTAGTAGATCATGTAACTTTATGTACTTTCTTTTTCCCTGTATCAACATAGCTATCATTTGTTTCATCAAATAAATGTGTGTACTAAATGCCATCAGGTAGAACAAATGACATAATGAGATCTGGAAAATGCACAACCTATTCCATTACTCAAAACAAATGACACTAAATGGAACTAACTTCACAACTAGTTCCATTATTCAAAACAAATGACACTAAATGGAACTAACTTCACACAAAAAATAGAAGATTAGAAAAGCATGAACTTTGAAGTAATTTTGTGCATATATAAACTGTCATCTACAATTCTCAAAATATATCACATAACAATTAATTCCCCTTATTCTTATTCTAATTGTTGTCCTATCTGGGTTCAGCATCTTTAATAGGCCGCTTGATAGTTCTACAAATTTTGTCATCCATCATGGATTATAGACTTCAACGAATACAAAGAACACTAGGAATTGAATGTGGGTATAAAGGGGCTGCCTAATATAGGTGGAGGTGCCTTGGTGTTCAACCTTGGTGCTAAGGTAGGCCGGGGCTATGGCGCTTAGGATTGCATTGACATGAGTATTTGGTCATACATTGAGGGACCTAGCACATGGACACTTATTGGAGGAGTTGGCCTTCCACTGTATGTCACCTGAGTTAGTGTGACAATGTCATCCACTCTAAATGTTATTGAAGATGGTAATAGAATAGGTTGCTTTGAATTTGTCTGTTGAGCACCATCATCAAATGTTACATGTCTAGTGGTTGGCTTTGGTGGTCTAAATGGTGTCTCTTTTTGTCTTTGTTAGCATCAAAACTTTTACATAATGACTTAAGCATAACACTCCTATTGATTGTGTGAGGAAGTTTGTGATGCTTGAGTGCTTGATTGTGTAAGATGTGTCATGTGTTGTTCCTCAGTTGTTTGAGAAAACACATTACTTACTTGAGAATGCATATGACTTAGTAAACCTGCATAGAACAAGTAACTAATGTAATATCTTTGGCCCAGTTACAAATCGTGGGGATTTTCTTCTATTTGCAACACTTAACGTAAAGATCTTCTTACTTCTGCCTCGTTACTTAATGTAATGTCTTTGGCCCAGTTACAAATCTTGGATATTTTCTTCTATTTGCAACACTTAACATAGAGATCCTATTACTTTTGCCCTTTAAAGCTATTGGACTGGCTTGCTTATTGCCTTTTATAGTAGTTGGAGCGGTATGTTCTAGGTTCTGCATAATCATTAAAAATTTATGCTTAAATGAGCTTAAACACGCACACTTGAGTACATGAATTGAATAAGTGACTTACCAAAGTATCACCTGTGTATGCACTAAACACATCAAGTCTTATCTCATCTAATGGGGCTCCTTGTAAATCAATTTTCTCTAGACATTTACTTGCATTATGGCCAAGCTCTCTACACACTTTATAGTTCACTGTCTCTTTTTTATTTCTTTAGTTTATGTTGTGATCTACTGATCCTTTTTTAGTCTTCTTTATTGACTCTCCAAGTTCTAATCTTCTCCACTTTATCGGTCTCCTTTTTTTTCTGTCAAAATTTGGAGACAACACTGGGATGAATGAAGTTTCACTCCACACTTGTTGTCCACTGATCTCTATGATAGCTAGTACATATGCCCCTTTATAAGACTCCATAGAGTAACATGAATGCACATAATCCTTGTACATAATCCTCTCGATATTCTCCTTAAGCCACAATTACATTGATGTATACATTCATAGAATTCCACTTAGTTGCCATCTCCTGCAAGTGCACTGCATGCTTTCCAAATCTACATGGAATTGGCCACCATCAAAGAATGAAATTTGGTAGTGTTTGTCATCTGCCTCAATGGGAATGCATTCACTTAATCTTTTTGTAGACTTATTAAGGATTTTCTTAATCTTAGGATGTAGCTTTCCCCTCTACTTTATTGTAGCCTTATCTCTGTTCTTTTAATGCCTTCTCATGTTACACTGGTTATCCACTAAAGCATAATTAAAATAAGCTTCTCTTTAGCTTCAAAAATATTGCTATTGAATGACTTACATACATTGTTTTATAGCATGTCACACCTGGGTTGTTCTGCAAAGTGTGACCTAGTCCACTCCTTAGGAGGCTTCTTAGCTAACTAATCATATGCATTTGAGTCAAGATCCTTCAACTAAACCATTCTCATCTTCCACTCTCCAAGTGTAGTAGCTTTTGTAGCCTTCTATAATGCATTTTAAAAGCTAGATGAATTTTGGAAAAAAAAAGCTAAGAGAAGGTGGATGTGCGCATGCAATTATTATCAATACTTGCAGCCATGACAACAACTTTAATGAAGATGAGATTTTTGCTGCGGTTGGCCACACAGCTACGAGAGAAGCCATTATAGCTTTGGCAACAATTCCCACAATCGTATGAAGGTCGGAAAAAGTCCAAATTCATCTTTCTCAAATTTAAAACTTTGGAAAAGAGTTTTACATGAACAAAAACTATTAGATGTGGAAATCATAAGGGGATCATTAAAAGGTGTTTTTCATTCAATACATGCAATGTATGCTTTTATGTGTGGTTGAATGCCTTGATTATGGACTTAGAATACATATAGATATGATGGTTTTTTTTGGATTGCTGTAATGGCATAAGCCAATGTATTTCATGGATTGTAAGGACATAATCCCATGTTTATTGTAATTCCTTGCAATGATGAATGTAAATTGTCAAGTAATAAGAGACTAAAAGTTGGCGGGCAAGTCAAAGACCAGGAGTTGGTGGCCATCCAAGGAACCAAGCATTAGTGAACCCATAAAACAAAAAGCTTGATGCTAAGCTTAAGATAAGAGATCGAAAATCTTATAATTATGTAGCGTTTCACACACATAGTGTGCGATCCAACTGTTTGGCTCTAATTGGATTTAGAATTAATATATAATCAACCATGTTTAATTGCTTTGTTTACTTCTCTTAACATATATATGCGATGTATGATTGTAAATTAGCTAATGTGCAAAGTGTAGCATAATGCATGGACCTAAAAAACTTCCTGAATAAAAGATTAAGTTGTGATGGTGAAATTATTTTGTCATGACCTTCAACGAGCTTAGGGTTTTAGGTATGATTGCATGTGATATCATCATATTCATGGAGTCACATTACATTAGCATATGTTAGAATTTGTAGTGCATATGATGTGATATTCAAAGGATATTCTACCTCAAGAACTGTATGTATGAGGGGTAAGATTCGAATCCAACAAGTTATTAGTCAATGGGTGTGAATTAACTAAACCCACAATACTAAGAATGTCTTGTCTGAGGTTTTAATAGGCCATGGGTAGAAATGAAGATTGGATCGCACTTGAGATGTATTGACAAGAGTTGCTACTCATTGGGACTAGTATGTTAAGAACTGTATGTGCGGGGTATTTTATGTTCAACAAAAATAGAATTTCCATTTCGTACCCTAGGGAGAGTGGGAATTGAAAAATCATGTACGTGTCAACTTGAATTAAGTAAAAAATCAAAGGGTAACAACATTTATGATCAAACTGATAATTTTGTTTATTTTATGTAGTTATTATCTTCAAAAATATTGAATGCACATGTGAAATTACTTGGGTTGAACATACTGATTGGACCTAACTTTGTCGATTAGGTCTAAAATCTGAAAATTATTCTCAACATGGAGTGCATTGGCTATGTGTTGGAAGTTGACATCCCTGTTCCAATGAAGAGATTGAGAAAGAGAAATCCACCTACTATGAATGAGTTGAGGATGACTTGAGGGTAAAAAGCTATATGTTAGCTTTGATGACTAATGATCTCCAAAAGACTCATGAGTGCATGGGGACTTCTAGGGAGATCTATAATCAGTTGCAAGAGTTATATGGTCTACAAAGTTGTACTATGAGATAAGAAATATCTAAGCAACTCTTTAGGATGCATATAGTAGAGAGCGCCAATGTTAGTGAGCATATACTCAAAATGATTTTATTCATTGAGAGGTTTAAGTCACTTTATTTTCATCATAGATGCTAGTTTGTAGACGGATTTGATCCTTTGATCTCTCCTAAATTCATTCTCCCAATTTATTATTAATATCAATATGAATGAAATTGAGTGCACATTGTTTAGGCTTCTCAATAAGCTAAAGACTTCACAAGCTGCCATGAAAGACAAAGGAAGGGAGGTTACCCTTGTTGTGTCTATCTCCTCAACTAGTAAAACTAAGAGGGGGCAAGATTAAGAAAAGAAATCCTACAATTCGTAAGACACGTGGGAGTGTTAAGAAGAACAAGGCTTTCGCTGATAAAAGAAAGTGTTTTTACCATGGCAAGGCGGGCTCTAGAAAAGGAACTACGTTGAGTACCTCAAAAGCTTAAAGAATGGTACTGGAGGTAAGGGATTTTGTGTTTGTGAAACAGCTTATTCCAATGGCGTATTCTTTATTTCTTGGATTTTAGGTTCTAGTACATTTTCTCATATTTGTACTTCTCACCATGATTTGGTCAGAAGTACAATGTTTGGGAAGCGATAAATGGTGACTAAGGATGGTAGTAGGGCAAATGTTGTAGCTACGACGAGTGGAACCCCTTCGAATAAGTTATAATCTGGTCATATTTTAGTTTTGAGAGTCTAAATTTTATTACCTAATAGGTTTAAAAACATTTATTTCATTTCTTTGTTGGCAAAAGTGGATTACAAATTTTCTTTTGGAAATAATGTTTGCTACATTTATAAGTTATAAATTAGTTGGCACTATCTCCTTGATGAATGGTCTATATTATTTGAACATGGATGATAATAATGTGATAAATTTCATTTCTAACAAACATATTGGGGAAGAATTGAATCCCGAGTAATTATTGCACCTTAGACTTAGTCATATTGGAGAAACAAGCATAAACATGCTAGATAAATATAGCTTCGTTGGCTCATTCAGAGAGAAACCCTATCGAACATGTGAATCTTGCCTCTTGAGTGAAATGGCCAAGTGTCCATTTGATAGATAGATTGAGTGAGCCACATCAACATTGGAACTTGTTAGCACTAAAGTTTGTGAACCATTTAATGAAATGGTCAAGAAAGGTTTTTAATACTTCATAACCTTTACCAATAACCACTTTTGGTATTGTTATGTGTACTATATAAAGTAAAAGCATGTATCATTCAAGAAGTTCAAGGAATTCAAGGCTAGAAGAAACAGTAATCATATACAAGCACTTTGATCGAATCTTGGTAGTGAATACATGAACATTGAGTTTGACGAATTCCTCAATAAAAATGTTGTAACACTACTTACACCATCAACAACTCTTTAATTAAATAATATAGTTGAATGGAGGAATCAAACCTTATTGGACAATGTTTGATCTATGATTAGTTTCATCGATCTCCTCATCTCACTATAGGGACATGCCTTCCTCATTGCATCCCACATCTTGAATAGTATTCCCTTTAAGCCTATTCCTTCAACTCTATATGAGATGGAGAATGAGAGGAAACTAAGTAAACACATTAAAATTTAGGAATATCTGATTTACATTAAGAAAAGTAAGATGGACAAGTTAGATGTGAAAGATGTTGCAGCTCACTTTGTAGGATATCCTAAGAATTTTGTGAGATATGAGTTCTAGTGGCCTGATGACCATAGAATTGTTATTGGTCATTAATCTTGCTTTCTCGAATAAGAGTTCATTTGAGTGATTGAGCTTAAAGAAGTTAAGTGACAAAGTGAACAACTTGTCTAGCAAGTGCTTATTTAAGAACCATTTTCTATGATGAAAACATTGTAACGATCAAGTAGAGTCTATCATACACCAGAAAGTTATTGTTATTTCTTAGAGAACAGGTAAAAGTTGTTTATTATGGGAGATAATGATTATAGTGGATAGAGACCTCACCAAGTGGCAAGAGGATATATAATCTAAAATAGATTCGACATGTTTAAATTAAGTATAGACTTTAGTGGTTCCATTAGAGAGTGGGCTCTGTGAGCTTTACATGGACCTTAAAATTAATTTTAACCCATATCTCTTTAATTATTAATCTAATTAATAATTGAAATACATTTGAATTAATTTCTTCAATTTAATTAATTCCATTAATTAAATTAAAGGCCTATTATGTTTCTAGTTAATAATCCCCATTATTAACAAACATAACAGGTACAAAACAGTTCTTTTGTGCCTTGTCTCTTTTATTTAATTAGTTTTCATTATTAATTAAATTAAAGACTCATCATGCTTTTAATTAATGATCTCATCACTAACATACATATTGAGGAATCATTCCATTTGGTTTAATCCAGTTGTGACCAAATTAAATCCACTACGAGATTTTGAAGCCTTGTTCTTACCACTTTGCAAACGCTTTTAAGTCATCACTCTGTTCTTATGTAAATAATTCTCTAGGTTCATTTGTGGCTAGTCATGAGCATAGTTTGAAGGATATGAATAACACTTAGCTTGTGGCTCATATCATGGCCCATATCATGGCCCATATCATGGTCTATCCAATGTGAAGTAAATGAATCAAAATGAACACTCCCGATCGTGAATACCATGCGGTATAGCCTTTTTGTCTTACTTTGTTTCAAGTAAGCGAGAGTCATAAATTTAGTTAAACTCACAAATTCAGTTATATAACCAATTGAGGTTGCCTCATGGGACTAATATTTCTATCCGAAACTCTTTTCCAATCACACTCTATTTTGGCCAAAGATTTTTATCTCATAGAAGATTAGTTGCAATGTAAGACTTAATGTCTTACTTACTTGCAAGGAGACAAATTCTTTATTGAACGCACACATGTCTTTATATACACCTAGGAAACGGTACATTGAGGTTATGACCCTATTTCATATTAGGATAGATATCGGTTCTTAATGTTCTAATGAGATGTTGAACATCATACACACAAGATAACCATATTGTCTGAAGTCTAATGTTCACATGTACTTAACATGATTACGAAGCAAGACATTGATAACAAAGAGTGAATTACATATGTCTGTTTCATTTTGTGAGTCATTGTTCGAATGCTCATTTACTAATGATACATCCACACACATGTATTCTTCGTATCATATACTAAACGGTATGTCACTCACTATATAAATACAAGATGTGAAAGTCATATCGACCCTTTAATACCTTTTAGAGTGTTTGTAACTCATAAACTGATTTCAATAATTGTGTACTAAGACAATATTGTGTCTATATTTATAACCTATTATAAATAAGGCCTCTTAACACAATCACATGGGCATATGTAATACTTTACGCCATTTAAGATTTACATGCATAAAAATACTACTAGAATATTGGCAAAATAAATATCAATATTTATTAATCAATAAAAGTAACATTTACAAGTAATCTTCATTGATAATTTAGCGTTAGAGAGCATGTTACTAACAATTGTGACAACAATGATACAAATGCACAAGAAAAGGAACCAAGGACTTACCAAAGATCCAAAACATATTGAGAGAGGTAACCATATTATTTGATAGATCCTTGGACGAGGTGACGTAGTCATGTGTAAAGTAGATTTAATAGATGATGTTGTTGACCCACTCACCAAGCCTATGTCGCAAGTGTAACTAGATCATCATTTGGAAAGATGAGTATTAGATGTCCTAGAAATTAGCATTAGAAATGTTGGCATTATAGTGTGAGTGGGAGATTATTAGTGATATTCTCTCTAATGCCAAATGTTCATGAAGTTTAAGGATATTTTCAATTAAGAATAAACCTACAGAGACACAAATTAAGAATTATGCTTACTGCTAATTACGAGTTTTTACCAAATAGAACTATTGATGGTATAGACGAGGTCAAAAAGCATAAAATTCTTGCCCTGACTCATAGCATTGTACTGCCAATGGAATGTCATGTGTAGTATATGCTAGTAAATAAGCACATCGTAGTCTTGATGACATTTTTATTGAAGCATTCCTAAGCTGCATATGTGTAACTTGGAGGCACAGATCAGTTGACGTACCTTCCATCTGTAGTGCTGAGCTGTTCGGGGTAGTAAGTTTGTTGAGGAGGTTAAATTAGTAGTTGTAGGTGTTTTTGGTAGTTAGCAGAAGTGAAGTTAGGGCTGTTTTTGGCTGCACCCCTTATATATTATAGAAGTTGCAGTAGCAGATCAATGTAACAGAAACTCATCCAAAACAGAATTCCGTCACCTCACGTTCTGCTCTCCCCTCTTCTTTGTTACCTAATTTACTTGCTGATTTTGCTTCCTACCTACAACAATGGAGTGAAATCAGAAACTTTTCATGGTACTAGAGCTTTGAAGGAAGGTAGAACAACCGCATCAACCGACAAACATGTCTGCAACAGGATCATCTTTTTCTGTGGGTAATTACCAACAACTTCTAGTTGAGTGTTTCCTCAACTTTGCCGACCCTACCAATCCTTTCAAGATAGAAAATGGAGATAACCCCATGGTGGCCTTGGTCTCGGATCTGTTGACATGGAATATGAAAAGAGCACTAAGGGCAAAGAACAAGTTTGGATTTGTCATTGGACAAATCTCAAATCTCAAAGCTGGCAGATCCAACCTTACTTGAGGCTTGGGAGAGGTGCAATGATATGGTAGTCTCTTGGATCATAAATTCGATATCGCCTTTGGTTAAATCTAGCTTGATCTTTATGGATTATGCATTTGAGCTTTGGAACAAGCTAAGTGAGAGAATGTGTCAACACAATGGACCAAGGATTTACCAACTCAAGAAAGCTTTGAGCTCACTAGTGCAGGTGGATAATTCAGTAGTAACTCACTATGGTAAATTGAAGGGAATTTGGGATGAACTCTTACTGCATGATAATATGTTTGAATGTACCTGTGGACAATTGAAAGTTTTGACTAAAAGGTATCAAAAGGATTGTGTGATCTAATTTCTAATGGGGCTGCATGATTCCTATGTTCACATAAGGCACCAAATTCTGATGATGGATCCCATTCCTTCTGTATGCAATGGTGCAACAGCAGGAGAAGCTACATCACATAGTAGCTAATATGCAAGAAGCTGAGGGACATGGCCTAACTGCACAGAAGGGACACACCAGCATCAAAACAGCAGGAAGCAAGAAAAGATCCTATTGCATCCACTGTAAAATTCCAGGTCACAGCTTTGTGAATTATTTCAAGGCTGGCAATGCTGAACCTCCCACATGCTCACACTACAACATGAAGGGACGTGGTTGAAAGTGTTATAAACTGAGAGGCTACCCCTTAGACATAAGCTACACCTTAAGGGGGGCAAAGGAGTATGATCAGCTCACTTGGTACAAATTGATGCTCCGGAATCAAGTGGTTCATTAGGTGAGAATGTTGAGAATATGAGCTTAACCAAAGCACAATACAACTAGCTGATGGCAGTCCTTGTTGTTGGGAAGTCAATAGCTAATAAAGTAAGTGATGAAAACCAATCTCACAGCCTATCTGCTGCAAACACTGTCATTGCTCCTGCATCATCAGCACACAATGTTGAAACCTTTAACATGAATGGTAGGCCTCCTATCCACGTCATATAGCCTAAGTAATACACATACAGGCCTTATTCCTTGGATATTTGAAAATTGGTGCAACAGATCACATGATCCACCACCCCAGCCTCTCCACAACCATCCTTGCCAGAACATGTACTGCTATTAAATTGCCGAATGGCTCACAAGTCACAGCAACACAGTTAGGCGTAGTCAATCTAATTGAGTTCATTACCCTTAGGTATGTGTTGTGTGTGCCATCTGTTAAACAAAACCTCATTTCAGTAAAGAAACTTACTCATGACAGCTTATGTTGTGTTGTCTTTTCTCCCTCTCTTTGTTATATTCAGGACCTTACCTCTTGGACCACGATTGGAAGGGTTGAAGCCTCGGCTGGCCTGTACAGATTCATTAAGAAGAAGGTGCACTCACAACAGCTTGTCAAGGACCTAACAAACCTTTCACAGACTACATGCCATCAGTCCTGTTCTGTAGTAAGTCCTAATGTTGATCTTGCCTTTTGGCATTATCGGCTTGGCCATCTATTAAGTAGAAAACTAGGTTTCGTTGAAGATCTGTTTGTAAAATCTATCAAGAATAAGGGAAGTGAATTTATTTGTCCTGTATGCCTTATGGCAAAACTGCATATAAAACCTTTTGATACTAGCACTCATTGATCTTCATATCCTTGTGAGCTATTGCATTGTGACATGTGGAGGCCATGAAGTGAGATAGCATATGATGGAAGTCACTTTTGTTGACTATAGTGATTGATTTTACTAGATCAACTTGGGTGTATTTGCTCAAAACCAAAATAGGAACCAAGCATTGCATGATCGCCTTTTATAACCTAATCCAAAACTAAATTGTTAGAATTGATAATGGTACAGAGTTCAACCTTAGGGAATTTTATCAAGAGAGAGGAATATTGCATCAAAAAACCAGTATAGAGATCCTTAAAAAAATGGTATAGTTGAGAGAAAACGTCAGCACCTACTAAACATAGCAAGAGCATTAAGCTTCCAATCTAACATACCTCTTTCCTATTGGCTTGATTGCATCCTCACGGCCACCTATATAGTGAACAGAACCCTAACCATTGCATTAGGCAATAAAACACCTTACCAAGTGTTGTTTGGAACCCAGCCAACCTATCAACACATGAAGGTCCTTGGGTGTTTATGCTATGCAACAACACTCAGTCAATGAAGAAGGAAATTTGATGCTAGGGGAAGGGAATGTGTGTTCTTGGGCCATCCCTATGGTGTGAAGCAGTATAAGTTGTTGGTGTTGCAGACAAAACATGTCTTCATCTCGAGGGGTGTGATCTTCTATGAAAACACCTTCCCTTTCAAGTTAGAAAACCAAGCCAAACCAACTGACCTATAGCTGCAGCACATTGCATAGGGCACCTCTTTTGAGTCTTTCAAAGAACAAAACACCAACACACAGCACTAACACCTCCTAATCATACCTCTAGTAGCCCCAATCTAGAAATCCTTAACAACCAAGAGTCAACAATTGAGTCAACTCCTAATCAAGCACCTGATGTACTGCTACCATCATGTAGCACTGTTCTGTTGAATGATCAGCCTCAAACTGTCCTTAGAAGGTCCACAAGAGTCAGAAATGCCCCCAAGTATCTCCAAGAGTAATACTGTCAGCAGGCCCCCTTGTCCTCACCACTCTCACCCCTGCAAGGTAAGTGCAAGTCCATAACTTCAGTTAAATATCCACTTGACAGTGTGCTTTCTCAAGGTAAATTTCTTCCTCATCACCAAGTTTTCTTGATTGCTATTTCCACGCAAGAAGAGCCTAAAAGCTTTGCAGAAGCCTCAAAGGATCATAGATGGCATCAATCTATGAAGGCTGAGATAAAGGCATTTGAAGAAAATACCACTTGGATCTTAACTGATCTCTCTGCTGGAAAGGAACCAATTGGATGCAAATTTGTGCATAAGATCAAGTATAAATCTGCTGGGAGTGTGGAAAGATACAAAACTTGACTAGTGGCAAGGGGATTTACACAGTAAGAGGGGATAGACTACTGAGAAACCTTCTCTCCTGTGGCAAACTGACAACAGTCAGATTTCTCTTGGCTATTGCTGCAATGAGAGGCTAGAAACAATACCAATTTGATGTAAATAATGCCTTCTTACATGGAGATTTGGCTAAGGATGTATATATATGCAGAAACCACCTGGGCATAATAAAGGAGGAGCAACCCAAGTGTTCAAGCTAAATAAGAGTTTATACGGCCTTAATCAAGCTTTGAGGCAATGGAAACCCACATTGACACAAGCATTGGTTGGCTTTGGCTTTGCACAATGTAAGGCTGATTATAGTCTCTTTATTATGAAAAGTGAAAGCCATTTTACAGCACCATTAGTCTATGTAGAAGACATAATAGTGGCAAACAACTCTGAAGATTAGGGGGGACAAATTAAGGATTGCCTTGATAGCAAATTCAGGATCAAAGATCAAGGCCACCTTAAGTGCTTCTTGGGAATAGAGGTGGCAAGAAGTGAATGTGGAAATTCATATCAATAAACGAAAGTACGCTTCAGACATTCTTGCTGATAGTGGCGTACTAGGAGGAAAGCCTAGTAAAATCCCAATGGAGAAGAACATTAAAATAAGCAAAGAAAGGGGCAGACCTTCAGGAGATCCAGCTATGTATAGAAGGTTGATTGGCAGGTTACTTTACTTGACTATCACCAGGCTTGATATTTCTTTTAGTGTGCAAACTTTGAGCCAATTCATGTAGGAGCCCTCAGAGCAACATTTAAGAGCAGCCTATACGGTCCTTCACTACATTAAATCAGCACCAGGTCAGGGACTCTGCTTTTGAGCAGAGCATGAACTGAAACTTAGAGCATTTTGTGATTCAGATTGGGTACTGTATTTTCCTAGGCAACTCACTTGTGTCTTGGCAGTTAAAGAAGCGATCAATTGTCTCCAGATCATCAGCAGAAGCAGAGTATAGATGCATGGCCACAACATGCGATGAATTGACGTGGCTGAGATATGTCCTTGCGGCTCTGGACATCAACCATCATGAACCTTCTCAATTGCATTGCGACAATAAGGCTGTACTCCACATTACTGCAAATCTAGGCTTGCACGAGAGGAGAATACATATTGAAATGGACTGCCACATACTGAGAGATCAACTTCAGGCAGGACTAATTACCACCTGTCATGTGTCCACTAAGAACCAAGTTGCAGAAGTGATGACTAAACCTTTGCCCATGTATCCATTCAAAAATCATTTGAGCAAGATGGGAAAGGTAAATTTTCATTCCAAATCTTGCGGGGGGCTATTGATGCACTCCAAAAGCTGCGCATGTGTAATTTGGAGGCTCACATCAGCTGATGTACCTTCCAGCTGTAGTGCTGAGCTGTTCAGGGTAGTAGTTAGTTTGTTGGGGAGGTTAAATTAATAGTTTTAGGTGTTTTTGGAAGTTAGCAGAAGTGGGGTTAGGGCCATTTTTGGTTGCACCCCTTATATTGTGTAGAAGTAGCAGCAGAAGAACAATGTAACAGTAACTCATCCAACAGAATTCTTCACCTCGCGTTCTGCTCTCCCTTCTTCTTTGTTACCTAATTTACTTGCTGATTTTGCTTCCAACCTGCAACAATGGAGTGAAATCAGAAATTTGCAATTTTTTTGGGAACTTGTGGCTGCTTCTGCAGAAATGCACGACTCGGCTTTTGGGATATATTTTCTGTAGGCAACGTTTATTTGGTGCACTTGGACAAGACATTGCACATGTTTAGAATTTGGCTGTGCTGGATTACGCAAATTATTTCCTTATAATCTGATCTGTGGAACTTTAATGCCATTGTTTTTGTTTCGGAAAAGGAGGATGAAGAAAAATTTAACTGGGAGTTCATTCTTTGACCAAAATGTGAGCTCCTGATTACAAAATATTTATTGATTTGTACAGTAGCTAGCTTCTTCCATTGATATCTATTGTGAATAGTTTAGGCTGAAGTTTCATCTGACTTAACGGATCGCTTGCTGAACATACTTCAAAGTCCTTTGATAATTTATAAATCCCATGAACCAGAAATCGAAATTGTCCTCTGTCACCAGGTGCACATACTTCTGCGTTGGTTTCTTCACATTCTCACCTTCATTAGCTCTCTTTATTTTTCTCAAAGGGATCATCACCTGGAATATATAGGTTGCCATGGATAGTGTTCAGTTTCCATCTTTTGCCTAAACAAGGGACATAGAATGAACGGAGTTGGTTGATAAAGATGTGCATTTTAAAGTACCTTGTAATGTGCTTTAAGCGGCTTCCCAGTTGGAGAGGAGAGTTTGATGGATCTCTCACTGCAGAAGGCAACTCTATTATTGGAAACAAAGAGGAGTCCAGCTATTGGCCCAGCTGTAGTTGATAAATAGCATTGAGAAGCCTTCAACAGTTTCTCGTCGTCTCTAATGTTGAAGTTCTGCTTGAACACATTGTCCACTCCACCAACCTGAAGGATTCTTGTCCCCAAGCTCAGCTTTCCTTTCAAAGTTTCACTTAACTTCGGTCCTAATCTCACTGTGGGGATCATAAATATTTATACGTCAAAAAATTGATGCTATATAATCAGATATTATGATCTCTTTAACGTTTTATGAGTGGTTACCGTGTTCTCGGATTCTTTGGGCAAAAGTGTCCACCCTTGCTCCTACTTGGATCATCCTACCAATAACTGAACCTACTCCACCTGCATTTCCACCAAAAAATCACATTAGTACAAACTTGTATCAAACGGTCCATCTCTGAATTTTGACCAGGACTAATTAAAAAGGAAGGGCTTACTGTGTCTGATTTTGGGATACTGTTTGGAAGGATAGGGCAGAAGCTGGTATTGAGCAGCAGGATCTGGTAAAAGTGCTCTGGGATAGCTCTTATATTGAAATGCATATTCTAATGAGCTGATGGGGATCCCCATAACATGTTGCTTGTGCATATTTTTCATCCCCATTCTTGATCTGCTGTGTTTTAGCTCGAGATTCTACTTGCTTTTATTGCCTGCAATGAGATAAAATGCCTGAAGAATGTTTTCACCACCAGAACTTGCTCTGATCCCACCTTTCACAGGCTTGCCCTATTTATAAGTAAAGAGGAAAGGGCAGTTGAGCTCAACCTTTTTCAGTTGCATGAGTCAGCTTTGGATCATCAATAACTAAAGTCGAAGATATGAACTTCTTAACAATCTTTTCGACAAACATGCATACCAAAAAGTTGGTGTTTCTGCTTTACACTGCCTTTCTGTGTCTGTTTTTTTCCCCCTCATTTTTAGTGGTTGGGTGTTGGTACCTCAAATTAACATGATTTTTTCTATTATTAGTAGGACGCTATTTATGTAAAGCCAGACGCACTATACTTTTATTATTGTTCTTTGTTTCTCTTTCCATGGCTGCTGTTCTGATGTGGGATCAGAGTTTTGTGACTAAACCCTTTTGACGTGTAGCCCATGTTTACGGGGAAATTTTAAGGGAATAAAAGTGGGGTAAGCTGTTTAATCATTCGACTGTACGAGACACCAAGCTTTCTTGAGCTGGCATCTCTGCTTTGTGATGACTGCATGTGTGGGACGTGGGATTCTGCCTGCATGATGTGGTGCTTGCACTTCATTGATCTGGCATGTCTGCTTTGTGATTAATCCGCATCTTCAAATGGAAAATAGAAAGGACAATACATAGAATTTCATTTCCATGTGTTTGGGAGCTAAATTCCTCATTTTAGGATTGACTTATCCGTAATACACATTTACATGTGTGTATACAAATTTAAATTTTCCTGTATTGTGATTACAGAATATTCATTGGAATATGAGAAATTTGAACATTGATACATGTGTATGTCTTTAAATATTGTTGCTTAACCTTAAAGGCAAAGAAAAATGCCGACGTCATCTCCTAACGTGGAAGTCTCAACTTTGAAAGGACCCATTATTGTAAAAGCTTATATGGATGACTCATAAGCAGTTTGGGTGATCTTATTTCTTTATTGTCTAACCTAATTTCTTTTTCCCTCTTTTGGCCTCATCTTTGTCTAAAATCAAACTTCGAATCTTCGGTGTAAAGATTCGTCAACTGAACAGATAATGAAATAGAAAAATCTTGCGCTTCTTCAATTTCCAATCTCGTCAGCATTGCTAAAGTACAAATTTGATGGTTTTGCCCATCACGTTCACCTATTACATTTATAAAATCGGATATTAAAAATGTCTAAATTCTGCAGTTTTGAGTTCAATTTAAAACTTGGTTATTTGTTTATTTTGATGATGGTTGTTGATATTCATTGATAGTTGAATATTGGTTAGTATTACACTACTATTTATTACCATTTCTGTTCAAAAAAGAAGGGGGAGGGAGGATATCGCAAAGTGGTTTGGAATTCAACTTACGTCCAACATTAGCAACATCATAAATGCAATTGATGTTATTTTGATATTCTTTAGTAATTGATAAAGCTGTGACAATCCTTTTTATATATCTTAAATTCATACATAATCATGGTCCATGATACATCACTGGTTCCATAAAAATTAATTAGCCGCAAAAACATTAAAAAGGAGGGAGCAACACATCTCATTATAAAAGTATCAACAATCTATGTTCTTCTTCTTCTTATAATAATAATAATAATAATAATAATAATAATAATAATAGTAATAATAGTAATAATAGTAACAGTAGCAGCAACAACAACAATAATGATAATAGATGCCTTTATTTAAATATTTTATACTTTTCCTACTTCTCTCATGCTCGTTGCACAATATTATTTTTTCCTTGTATTTTCTATATCTTATAACACACTCTTTTTATTTTTCAAATTTGTTAGATTTTTCAGATAATTAGTTTTAAAATATTTTCATTTTTATTTTTAAAAATAATTTAATAATCTATTATAATTAATGAGATTTTACAATTATTAAAATATCTGCACACCCATCCATATGTTATCATTATTAGTACTAGTAAAAGTTGTGGACCCTATCCATGCGCCAATTTATTGATAAATATAAATATATTTTATTTTAAGGTTTAAAAATAAAATTATTTAAAAGTAAAAGGATAAAATATTTAAAATAAAAAAATAAAGAAAGTTCAAAAGAATGTGAAAAGAGAAAAAATTGAGAGAGAACGCTAATAAAATTAATAAGATCAAAGTGAAAAAATAAAAGGATAGAAAATGAAAAAAATCTTAAATAAGGGTAGTTGTGTAATAAAAAAACTTTATTAACTTAATAATATATTATAAATGTCACAGTCCCAAATCGGGAACGCAATATGGTAGTACTTGCGAGACAAATATCACTAATAACCCAAATATCAAAACAACTAAAGTTTTAATTTCCTTTATTGAAAGTGAAAAGAAAGTCAATTACTTTGCAACAGAAAATAAATCATATTATACTATTACATCATGGTCTTATTTGTTAAGTCAAAGCATAGCTAAATTCTTCTTCTCCCATGTCTTCTATCATCCTTATGTTTATTCTTCCTCTACGAGGTGAGCAACTATTTAATCAATTAGTAGTTACTTGCCTTCTAATGTTGGAATGTAAATAAAGTAAAGCATTTAATGAAAGTCAAACATTTACTAGGATATTCACAAGAGACTAAACATATAAGAATTCGTGTGTCATGTATCACATTTTCGTTTTACATATATTATTCTTGGTGTGTCTAGGAACATAAGCATTTAGTGTATCATTTTTATTGATTAAGACTTTAGTCTTTTATTCCAACTAAGTGATGTGGACATCCAAACCAAGGATCTCCTTATCTTGGCGCCTCGGATGATTATGACCTCCCAAGTACAAACAATTGAGGCGGCCTTATCATTCTTCATGAAAAGAATATAAAAATTGGGCGAATAGAAAGATTGATCACATGTGAGGAGCTAAAGAGTGATGTATGGCTTTAAAATTTGACTTGGAGGAGCAAAAGTGGCAAAGAAAGCTTGAAAGAGGGTTGGAATTATGATTTAGGTCACCTTGAATCGATCTCATAGCATTTGGATTAATCTAAGAGGGTTCTACGATCGGCGGAGCACGATCGATATGGGCATTGGCATATAGAACTCTGAAATTATGATCGCTCGTTAATGCGATTGATCTAAAGCAACGTGATCACATTGGGTAGGCTTTGGAATAGTAATCACACGAAGGTTAAATCACAACAAATTGATCCATAACAAGGTGTGATCGATCGGATGGATATCCAAATCAATTGCAATGAGTGGGAAGGCTAAATTTTAGACTGCATTTCATATATTTGGCCATTGGAGCCATTTTCTAGGGGCATTTTTGTCATTTCAAGATATTTTGACTTGTAGCACTTTAAATACCTTTATTTAATGACTTGGAGACAACCATTATTCCTTTTTTAGTTGATGGAAGTTTAACTTTCTCTCCTTTAATACTTGTGAGTTTGGGTGCATTTGCCTCAACTTAAGATATCAAATCAGTTTATTTGGCTACATTCTAATGGTTTGTGGCAAACATCTTCCGATGTGGCGTTTAGTTCATTTGGTAGCTAAAAATCAATTTATTGTAAAGGTCAGTCCTAAGTGAGGTTAGTTTTTATTCAATTTATTTTTGTGCAATTTCATTGACTATCCCTTTTATTTGTCCCAACCATATTTTTCAATTATTGCTTCCACACTGTTCACATCACTAAGGTGGGTCATGTATTTTAATCTATAACCCTAGTTGAGGGAATTATGGATTTATGTATCCCAACTTTTAACTCTAGTTAAATAGATCATGTATTTCAACATTTAACCCTCTATTGAGTGGGTTATGTATCTCACTTAATGCCTAGATAGTGGGTGAAACCAGCTCTAGCGTTATACTAGTTGGCCCCTAGGGCAACATATCACCATAGTCGAGTATACTTAGTTAATATATTTAAAATAGTTTAGAAATACAAATCGTCTAGTACTTGCCCACATTTAAAACACTTTTAGGAAAAGCATTTCAAAAGAACACATGCAAGTTTAAGTAAGCGTAACAAGAACCTTTTGGAAAGCATTATGAAATAATTTCTAAAAAAATACTAAGCTTTCACAAAAATATTTCATTTAAAAGCAATTGTAAAGTTTGCTGGGTAAACCAACTTAGTGTCCACTTTCTAATCTTGAAGCTCATAAATTTGATTTTTGCAATTCCTGATTTATGCCTGAACAATTCCCTTAATTTAATTCTTAATCTAGTGGAAATTTAATCCGTATGCTTTTTAATGCAATCCAAAGAGTTAGGCAACTTATCTCTATACCATGTGGCTATATTCTAATTAATTGGGCTTGTTTTGGATTTAAAAATAACACAATTTGGCATTAAAATTATTAAAATCAAATTCTAGCCATTTTTCTAGGTGTTGTCCTCATGAGAATGTTGCTAGTAACTGCGAAAAAGGATTTCATGACCGCATGGTGAGTCGCAGGACATTTAGGGCATGTTTGCACTCGGCCTTGTGATTATGAGAAGAAGTGCGGTTGTAGGAATCTCCTTTGCACCTGTAAAATAGGCTACAATGGGTTTTGTCCCATGTTGTGGTTGGACCCCACAACTACAATGAGATGCATCGCAGGTGTGGTGTGTTGTGGTGAGCTTGTGAGGTCATGTCGCAATGCACGATAGCACAGCCGTGGCTTGTAGAAGTGGCAAGGGTTTGCCTGCATGCAAAAGTTGTGTTTGGATCCAATTTTATTCCTACTCAATTTATATTCTTCTATTCATTATGTCAACATGTTCTAAGGGTTTGTAGGGCCTCTAAATCATATTCTCAACCTAAAAATTTAATCTTGGTAGATTTTTCACAATTTCTTCACAGGTTATCCAAGAATTCACAAAAATCCTTATATATTTCCTACACACGATTTCTTATTTTAATTTTTATGCATGGCTTGTTTAGTATAGTTCTAATGTCACAGTCCAATTTTTAATTCATGTATTCCCTTTAGAAATCTCTTGCAGCAAGTGCCCAAGTGTGTATAATGAAATTCCCATGGTTACGAATGAACTCTAACAAGTTTGGTCCGAAGACTGACCTTGAATCTTACACATTTGGCATAAAATTTTGTCCTTCCCTCTTCTTCCCAGCCTTTGGACAGCTGGTTAAAGTTTTGGGATGCAGAAATATTTTTTCCTAGGTTTCAGACAATGTGTGTGTGTGTGTGTGTGTGTATATATATATGCGCAATTGAACTAACTATGGAAGATTGGTTTTTCTTGTGATTTTAGAGAAAATTTCACACAAATTTCTCAGCATTCTCCAATGTCAAATCTAGCTTAGGCTCCAATGAATTCAAGCTCTTATTCGAGTCGAGCTTGAGTTCATTCTTATGTGTTTAAAAGCTTATGAGCCAACTCAAAAGCTTTTTCTATTTTTCCTTATTTATGTTTTTTATTTTTGTGTAAATAATAACATATTAATGTATACTCAAATGATACATTTAATCAAGATTAACGGTATGTTAACTTATAGTAATTATTTTCATATATGATTTATCAACATGCAAATACAATGCATTAAAGTTTGATTTAAATAAAATTATTTAGAAATTTTAAAGTACAAAATTTCTTTATAATATTTCCAAAATTTTAGTTAATTTAAAAAAATGTGAGAAAGTATATTAAAATAAGTATATTTTCTAAATGAAATTCAGATATTGTAGATTAATATAATTATGCAACATTTACAAACATATTAGTGTATAATAATTTCATTTATAAATAAATAACATGTGAGAATTTGATTATAATATGTGTTTTAGAAATATGGATTTGTTAATTTTTCATATAAAATTTTGGAATCTCCATAATTATATATATACATAAAATGATAAATAATCTTAATAAAACTTTAAATATTATAAATTAATAAAATTATAAATCTTTAGCATTATTTTATATTATACATTGATACAATATGCTAAATTTAATTTTAATGTATACTTTCTATTTGATTTTTTATGAAACTTTAAGAGAAAAGTTGAGAACATTTACATTTTAATATTTATAATATAAACACAGCTCATTGCACCAAATGACGAAAATAAAATATATTTCAAAATTTTTAGTTAAAGTAATAAAATAAATATATTTCAATGAAATTAGTAGTGAAACATTATAAAAATCTAATCAAAATAATAAATGTATTACTTACAAAATATCATCTACGTTATATAACTGTTTTAGATAAATTAAAATTATGTCATTGTTGAATGGGTTATGAATGATTCTAAAATACTATTTTAGTCTAGTTATTAAAATATTTCTATTTGAATTTATCCTCTTAATTAAATTTAATTGAATGGATATATTTTTAAATATTTTATTATTTCTTATTTAACAATTTAGTGTTAATATATGTTTTTTATTATAACATGTTTTGAGCTTAAGCTCAAGCCTAAGCCTAATTTTTTGAGCTTATTTAAGCACATTTGAGTTTGAGTTCAAGCTCAAAAAAAAAAAAAAAAATAAAATAAAAAAAAATAAAAAAGGGGAGACAAAGAGAAAGAAAGAAAAAATTTGGAGTGCTTGACTCGAATTTGACTTGTTTGCACCCTTATGTTTACTAGTGAACAAACTAGCCAAAACTACATTAATTAAATTTGTATTTTTTTTTCTAGCCTACAACATTTTATAGGACTTGAAAACTGAAGATCTTTGGGTACTAGACAAAGTGACAATGGTTTGTATGATACTATATCAAACTTCATTTACCACAAAAATCTTACAAGCCCATCAATATTTGAAACAGAGACAACGTCTCCAGGTAGTTGACATTCTTTCTATCAAGTAATGAGAATGGTTGTAAAAACCAAAGCTCTAAACACTCCTACCTCTTTGTGGCACTATGGACTTGGTCATATTTCTTTAGTGTCTTGAGCCACTTATATTTTATATTAGGTATCTTGTCATTGCATAAATAAAGTTTGTGCTTTATGTCATTTCTTACACAAAACTAATTACTGTTTCCAACTGGCAATATTCATACCACACGTGTTTGAATTATAACATGTAGACATTTGCTGTCTCTATAAAACTGCGTTTATTTCAAATGTGCATTATGTTTTAGCGCTAGCTAAAGATTATAGTAAAAGTACTTGGACAAACCTAAAAAAGAGAAGAGGTCATATTGTATGCATGTTAGAAAACTTTTTAAAATGATCAAGATTCAATTCAATGTTTTTGTTTTGGCTATTAGATCAAATGACTGGATAATCTAAAAGTTGTGAGTACCAAAATCTATTCTTCAAATATGGCATTTTGCATCATAAAACTAGTGTCTACACAACAAAATGAAGTTGTAGAAAAAAAAAAACACAAGCATTTACTACAAATGGCTAGATCCCTAATGTTTCAATCATGTTTATCAAAACATGTTCTAGGCGATTACATTTTAACAACAACCTATTATATGAATATACACTTCACACAAGTCCTATATTGGAAATGTCCTTAATAAATTTTTGTTGTAGAATTTCGGGTTACAATGGCCTCAAAGCATTTGGGTGCTTATGTTTTGCTGTTAGTGTTCTTCTAAACAAAGATAAGTTTGAAGCATGAGCATCCAAATGTGTCTTTATGGGATATAGTTTAGGCCAAAAGGGTTATAAGCTCAATGATCTCAAGTATTATAGGATATTTGTCTTAAGAAATGATGTCTTAAATGAAGATTAATTTCCTTTTAATAACATCCATTGACGAAAAACCTGTAATCCATTTTCTCTTATCTCAAAACGTATTGATGACAAACTTGAGTTTACTCAGTCTCCAAACTCCATGAACACTTCATTAACTATTCTACCTTCAAGAAACGTAGTTGTTCCTTCAACATTGATACAACATCCTTCAAATGCTATTCCTAGTTTAGACCAAGTTGATGTTCCTATTCATAATAATTGATTCAAAGACAAACTGCAATAATAAATGATTTTGAATCTCATGTTATTGCCACCAATCAATCCACTCCTGCTAGAAATAGCTTGATGTGTGATCCCAAGTAAATTTATACACTAAAAACTTATCCATACAATCCATCACTTTATTTTTCATCAGAATATGTTTCATTCTTAGCTAATGTTTCTAGAATTCAAGAGCTTACTTACAATCAAACTAAATAAAGTGTTGAATGGACTGAAGCAATGATGAATGATAGAAATGCCTTGAAACAAAACAATACTTAGGAACTTTCTTCTTTTCTTGAACAGAAGAAGGCAACTATGTAAGGACCTAATTTTTATTTTCCAACAACTAGGGTGATAATAATTATAATAATAATTATGATAAAAATAATACTATTATTAGGTGTTGTCTTCCATGCATGGAAACAGAACAAAATCCTATGCATATTGACGTTGCTAATGCTAGAGGATTGGGTTAATCTTATGATGACAACATGCCATACTTGTAGGAAGAGGTTATGGCATCCTAATGCCACATACCATAGGTTTGGAAGGACAAATTAACTAGTTTGGGAGTAATTTTGGTAGGGAAATGGCTAGAGAATAATGGCCATAACTAAGGGTCAACCTTACCCCAAATTCACCAACCTCACCTAAGTATAAAAAAGGGCTAAGTGAGGTCATAAACCAAATTATTACACTCTTATACTTTGAAGTAGTTAGCTACTACAAGAGGAGAGAGTGAAGAGAATTTCCAGCTTCAACACCAAGGAAAACTCTAGCCCAAACCCTGGATTTCAATGCAGGTTATGCAAGAATTAGGATTCTTGAATCGTAGGCACAATTACATGAATTTTTTGTGCATGCAAGCTAGTTGGAAATACGTAAATATGTGCGCACATGTAGGAAAAGCCATGTGGATTTTGTTGAGTTGAATCAAACATGTGCATGGATTTTTTTGAGTCGAATCGAACACGTGCCCTTATATAAAAATGGCTAAAATATGCAACAATCTGAGTTCAAGAGGTTTGCCTATGTCAATGCCCGAATTTGAATCGATCGAGATGAAATGGATCAACTCAGATCGATCCTAAATACACTAGATGGATCTGAGAAGGTCTAGATTGATGCAAATTTTGGTTTGCAGCCCATGAATTTGTATTTTAGATTTCTTTCCAATTTTCACTCCTAGTTTTCCTAAACACTTAGGGATGAATTTAATTGACTTTTTAGGGGATTCCTCACACTATATAAAGGACTTTTGGTTACTTTTACAAGAATCTTTTGGTATTTTTGATTAATAAAACTCTCTCATTAGTTTCCTTCAGATATTGAGTGTTCCTCAATTCTTATGGATGTAAATTCTAAATCGAGTTATTCCAAGTGTTCTTTGGACTATTCGTGAAGTATCAACTAATTAGCATGTTAATTGTGGTTGTCCCTTACCAAAGTACTTCACCAATTGTTACATCTAGGTTGTTTCTATAAGGTTTTTGTAAGCAGGGTTTGTTGGGTTCAAGCTTATGCCACATATCCTTAATTTCATGCTTTCGTGCACGCGTCACTAGGCCTTGATCTTAAGGACATAAAGCATTTGAATTTAGACGTTGACCTTAGGAATGCAAACCATTAAGGCATGGATCAGAAAATTTGAGTGACTAAATATTCACAAGCAATTAATAATAGTGACAACTATCACTAATTAAAAAAATTGACCTTGTGGAGTAGATAATGAAAGGAAGGAGCACGCCTAAGGGACATATGCACGTAGGCCCTACACCACCCTTTGGCAATGAGATTGAAGCCAAAAATAAGATGCTAAGGGAGGAGCTAGAGACTTTGATAGAGTAATACTAGGAGGAAAAGAAGATGCATGCATGGACGGAGGTCAACTTTGAAGCCCTTAAAAGGAAGCATGTAGCCATGAAGGCACGTTACGAGGATAAGATAGTAGATTCGATGGAGACATGACATGAGCTAAATAAAAGAGGTAAATGCCCTTCCTACTGAGAATGGTGGGCTACGTGAGTACCTACATGAGTTGATGCCAAAGTTAGAGGAGCACCCAAAAGAAGAGTGCACGCACTGAGTAGAGGGTAGGGGTTGGCATAGGATGAGAGAGAGAGAGTTAGCAAGAGTAAAAATAGTGCATGTAGGTGATAAAAGATGCCAGAACAAAACTATGTTATAACAGTATTTAACTATTATTGCAGCTGAATAATATCAAATTTTTTCCCTTATGGTCATCATTGCTTATTCCCATTATTTGTACATTATGCAACTATAAGTTGTTCACTGGCTATTTACCACTAAACATTAAGGAACTTTTGTAGGAAAATGGCCAGATGCCCAAGACGCACCATGCAAAATTGCTGTTAAGCAATACCCCTGCAAGGTGACAATGATCAACCCTTCATCAACCTTTCACCTCCAACCCCAATGCAACCATAACCACAACCTTGTCTTGGGCTGACTGGTTTAAGATAGAAGGACTTAGTTGCAATAGCCACAGTGGTGGCTTAAGTAGTGGGAGCCCAACAGCAAACCCTAACTTTAAATCTACCTCAATCGAATGTGGAACAAGGGTCCATTATGAGGTCCTAACGAGAGCCCAGGTGCCCACATTCAATGGGTCACACAACCCTAAGGAAGTGTAGAAGTAGTTAAAGCATATTAAAGACAATTTTGAACTGATGGAGATTTTGGTTGAGGTACAACCTAAAGTAGTAATAACCTTTTTTATTGGTGAAGTAGCACTCTATCGGGAGGGTGTTTCTTCTGCGCTAATGGAGGAGGGACCAATAAGCTGGAATAGGTTCCAAGAGGTGTTCCTCAACCATTTCTTCTTGAACGCCATTAGATTATAAAAGATAATGGAATTCCACAGCCAGACATGAAGCCTAAACATGACCGTACTAGAATATTTGGTAAAGTTCCATGTTCTAAAAAAGTAATGACCAATAGTTATAGCCAATCACAAGATAAAGATGCACAAATTTACTAGAGGCTTGAAGAGTCACCTTCAGACCACTTTAGTCTTATATAAAGCTAGAATATTTGATGAGTTGTTGGGGGTTGCCACTTAAGCAGAGGTGGACGTAAATAGAAGGGAGGTTGCAAATGGTTTAAAGAGACCAAGGCTAGGTCTTAAGCTTAGAGGTAGCCAATCCAAGTGCTAGTGCCTAGCACCAGCTAACAAGAGACCCACCTAGGGCAGTAATGGTGTAACCCAACCTTAGCCATCGGGATGTACCATACGCCATTGGGGGCATGGGGGCGTATGCCATACACTAACTAGTGCTTATTTCCATTGTGGCTAAATAGGCTATAGAATGTTAAAATGCTCGAATAGAGCCCTAGAGCCCAATATGAATCCTAACAATAATAGACCTAACCAGACGAAGTACAATGCCAGAGTGTTTACAATGACTCGAGAGGTGATTGACAATGTTTGTAATGATGATAAAGGTAATGCCACTACTAATAATTCAGTTACATATGCTTCATTATTTCCTTATAGGAGTTGGTAAAGTAGTTAGAAGTAAGCTGCTAGGTCTAGACAAACCATATGGGGTAACCATTCTTGAAGGTGCACGGTTGGTAGATGATGTAGTAAATAAAGACAACTTGAAGGATTTTGATAATAATTAAGAGCTAAGGATTGAAGGCATACCAAAGGTCCATCAGAACTAGGTACAATAAATTCATGGCGCCACCATTTCAGTAAGTAAAGCCAGCAATTTTCGAGGATCTTAGGAATTGAATCACTAAGTCTCACTTGGATACTTTCTGTGATGGAAATTCCTAAACCACACCTTGGCTTGCATTCCAAAAAAAACACTTAAGGAGAAACAATATTATACTAAGTTCAATGAAGGCAAATTTAGGCAAGGTGGCATAATACATTGGGGCATACTCATTGCTACCCCTATCTTTTTGTGAATGAAGCATGTCAAGTTTTAAGGATGGAACTTATTATGAAGGAGGAAGATGTAAGGGTCCAAAAAATTTTCTTTTTCCAACAATTAGGTTGACAATAATAATAATGATGATGCTGCTGATAATGATAGTAATTATTAGGTGTTGTCTTGCATGCATAAAAAAGAAACAAAATCCTATGCATTTCAACCTTACCAAAAGTAGAGGATTGAGTTGATCTTATGATGACAACATGCCATACTTGTATCAAGAGGTTATGGCATGATTAAGGAGGAAAATTGCAAGAAAATCCTACCACAATTAAATAGTCAAACTCCCACCAAAAATAAAGGATTTGGTTAGGATCCTAAGGTCACATTCCATATGGATTAGGAGACAAATTAAGTAGATTAGAAGTAATTTTGGTAGGGAAATGGATGGGGAATAATGGCTATAACTAAGGGTCAATCTTAACCCAAAAGTACCTACCTCACCTAAGTATTAAAAGGGGTCAAGTTCATAAACCAAATTCTTACACCCCTATACTTTGAAGTAGTCGGTTGCTGAAGAGGAGAGGGAGAGGAGAATTTTCGACCTCAACACTAATGTAGAACTCTAGCCTTAACCTTGTGTTTCTATATGGGTTATGTAAAAACTAGGATTCTTGAATCGTGGGCACATTTACACAAATTTTCTATGCCTGCACACCAATTGGAAATATATAAAATGTACATACACATAGGAAAAACCATGTGGATTTTGTTAAGCCAAACCAAACATGTGCCTTTGTTGTTTACCTGTTTATTGAATCGTAAATCCTCGTACTTTATCGAACTACGGGAAATATATGTATAAAAATGTTGGTCATATGTATTTTCAATTAAAATGGTCCAAAAAGAGTATTCAAAATATTAGAATGCCCAAAATATGCAAAAATCCAAGTTCAGGCGGTTTGCCCAGGTTGATTGCCCAATGTCAGATTGATCATTATCGATCCTGATGGTGTGATCAACCTAGATCAATCGCAAGGTGCCGTGATCATAAGAACAGAGTGCTTCAAATCAATTGCACGCTGAGCAAGATTGATCCCTCTGTCGATCCAGCAAGGGCACTCGATCACGATCGATTGTGATGTGGGCAATCATAATTTTAAAACCCCTAAGTGTCGATTGCCTTACCCTAAATTGATCCTAGAAACACCAAATCAATCCAACGGTGCCCTAGCATGATCTAAGACCTAATTTTCATGGTTTGTTTCACCTGTTTTGTGTCCTCAATCATAGTTCACCAATAAATGTCTACCATGGACCCACATGGATCACTATCCACGCCACCCAAACACATGAAACCTAACAAAGACGTGAAGAATCATTAGAAATGCAAAAGGGATTAGCTCAATTACATAGGGAAAGAACCAAACCATGTTTTGAGGATTTTAGGGTGCACTTAAAGAAAGCATAGGGTGTTTAATGTGTTGAATTTGGCACTAAACAAAGATTATTTTATGGAGTAGGGAACCTAGGACTTGAACTAAAGAATGATTGAATTAGCTGAGCTAATACCAAGTAAATAGGTACCTTGTAGATTTTATAACTGCCTTAAAATTCCTTTCATTGCATAAATGAAATATTTACTATGCAAATGGGTTTTTTATGCAAATTTTATAATTGCCTTGTTTTAAATTGGTTTTCCATAAACGTAATTCCTATTGATTCAAATGTTTATTTCAATTGTCTTGTGAAATGTTATTTTACCATGCTAATAGTTTTTATATGGTGATATAAATGATTTCTCTCTCGTATTTATGAAATTCCACTTTCTCCTATCAAAAGATGTATTGCATGCTTTTCAAAATGAAATTTCCAAACTTTGCTTGATACAAACTTATGGTTGCAAGCACCTTGTATATATATTTACCTTGAATTTTATGGAAGAATGATTCTATTTATGTAAAAAGTTTTACTCTAAAATGCTCATATATTGGCAACGAATACTAGTGTAGAGTAACCCTTTCAATCAATGTTAAATACTTAGTACATGACCTTTTCAATTAGGTTAAAGATTAAGTACATGACTCTCTTATTTAAGGTTAAAGATTAAGAACATAACTCTCCTTACTCGGGATTAAAGACTGAGGTCTTAATCAATAAAAAGAAACATAAGATGTTTGAAATCCATGAGAAAGCAAATGAACACATGAAAATGAACAGGTTTATTGTCTTTATTTTGATATGTTCTCTACTATATTGTAATGAAAATTTATTGTGATTACAATATTTTTCTCTAAGATATTTGCATGAGAAGAACTATTTATGCTCTCGTCCCAAAAAGGGAGGCAAACCCACTTACTAGGGGTTTAATCGCTCACAAAAGTTTCAAACCCTTTTTATAGATGACATCGCGGAGGTAGAGCACACTTTGGTAGCACCAAGATGGGAGAAGGGGGCTTTTAGCTATTATATTATTCTAGCAATTAATAATACTTGGTGTAACTATATTTTCTAAATTTATCTTTCTACTACGACAATGTAATAGAATTCTATTGAATAAAATGATTATTATTATTATTATTATTTGCTAGTTTAGTTACTTTGGTATTTGGGCTTCAAGATGTTCATCTCGAGGGTACAGTCGTATTGGATCCCAAATGGGGCCGTGACAAATTAAGTGCAAATAGATTTACATGGTAAAATTGAAACTTGATGGAAGTGTTGATTGGCATTGTTAGAAATATTTAGAAATATATACTTTGATAATTTACATATTTTATTTCCATATTAATAGTATTAAAATAATTTATTTCCTAATTGATAGGATTAGATTTATAGCAAAATATTTTCTATTTTTGATATAATTGTACTTGTCTCATGATATAAACTGAGACTCCTCTTGGTTATTATACACACAACAATTCTCTCAGTATTCTTTGCACGGCATCAAAACTAAGTTCCTTCATAAAATTACATAATGATCTCGTCAAAAATGCTTGTATTTTTTTTTCCAATTTTTTAATCATTATTTAATATTGTTATTTCTTTTAGGTGAAGAAAATGGCATAATGACAGCTGAAAGCATTAATATTGAAAACTTTAGTAGTTGAGTTGTAATTGATGATAATGGTGATAATGTTGACGGCAATGATGATTGAAATTGATTATGATTTTACTTAATAGTATTATTTGAATTGCTTTTATTTTATTTTTTAATCCATGAATTTATATATTAGAATTTGGATTTATGTTTTGAAATTTATGTATTTATCATATTAAATATTTTATGTTATGTGAAACGTGAAACTTATTTTTGTTTTATAATTTTTGTTATATAATTTTGTGTAGAAAATTTATTGATGAAAATATATACACATATGCTTGAATTTATAAATATATGTGTGTATATATATATCTGTATATGCTATGGAATTGCTCAATTAATTTTTTAAAAATAGTTGAACCAGTCAAATTAGTGACCTAATGACCTAGTAAATTGACTAGTTTAGTCACTAGTCTAGTTCTATAAACATTAGTTTTAGTCCCTTTTCATCTTAACATTTATACATTCCTCTAATTGATGAACTGTGTCAATGAGAAAGAATCTTAAATCTTTTGAGAATTTTAAGAGTTTCTACCGAAGAGAACTATTGATGGTATAGACGAGGCCAAAAGCATAAAATTCTTGCCATAACAGACGGGATAGAACTGGCAAAAGAATGTCACGTATGGTAGCTGGTTCATATACCAGTAAGTAAGCACATCTTAGTCTTGATGACATTTTCTGGGAACTTGCGGCTGCTTTTGCAGAAATGCAACTTGCGGCTGCTTTTGCAGAAATGCATTACTCGACTCTAAGGATATAGTTTCGATAGGCAATGTTAATTTGGTGCACTACAAGACATTGCACATGTTTAGAATTTAGCCGTGCAGGCTTATGCAATTATTTCCTTATAATCTGGTCCGTGGAACTTTAATTCCCTTGTTTTTGTTTCTAAAAAATTTAATGGGAGTTCGTTCTTTGACCAAAATGTGAGCTCCTCATTACAATATTTTTACAAATTTGTGCATATTTGACATAGTATGGCTAGCTTCTTCCGTTAATATCTATTCTAAATAATTTGGCCTAAATTTTCATCTGGCTTGATGGATTGCTTGCTGGAGATACTTCAGAGTCCTTTGATGATTTAGAAATCCCATGAACCAGAAATCGAAATTGTCCACTGTCACTAGATGCACATACTTCTGCGTTGGTTTCTTTGCATTCTCACTTTCAGAGGCTCTTTTTATTTTTGTCAGAGGGATCATCACCTGCACATGTAGGTTGCCGTAGATGGTGTTCAGTTTCCATCTTTTGCCCAAACGTAGAATAGAAAATGTGGTGAGTTGATTGATAAAAGTTCATAATTCAACGTACCTTGTAATGTGCTTTAAGCGGGTTCCCAGTTGGAGAGGAGAGTTTGATGGATCTCTCACTGCAGAAGGCAACTCTATTATTGGAAATGAAGATGAGTCCAGCTATCGGCCCAGCTGTTGTTGATAAATAGCATTGAGAAGCCTTCAACAGTTTCTCGTCATCTCCAATGTTGAAGTTCCGCTTGAATACATTGTCCACTCCACCAACCTGAAGGATTCTTGCCCCCAAGCTCAGCTTTCCTGTCACTGTTTTACTTAACTTGGGTCCTAATCTCACTGCAGGGATCATAAATGTTTCTACCTCAAAAAAATTGGCACTAAATGATCAGATTTTTTATTCTCTTTAATGTATTATGGGTATTTACCGTGTTCTCGGACTCCTTGAGCAAAAATTTCCATGCTTGCTCCTAATTTTATCATCCTACCAATAACTGAACCTACTTTACCTGCATTTCCAACAAAACACCTCGTTAGTCAAGATTCAAACTTGTATCCAACAATCCATGGCTGAATTTTTAACTGGGACTTATCAAGAAAGAAGGGCTTACAGTGTCTGATATTTGAATAACGTTTGGAAGGAGAGGGCAGAAGTTGGTATTGAGCAGCAGGATCAGGTAAAGGTACTTTTGGATAGCTCTTATATTGGAATGCATATTCTAATGAGCTGATTTGGATCCCCATAACATGTTGCTTGTGCATAATTTTCATCCCAATTCTTGATCTGTTGTGTTTTAGCTCCAAATTCTACTTGCTTTTGTTGCGTGCAATGAGATAAAATGCCTCAAGAATGTTTTCACCACCAGAATTTCCTCTGATCCAACCTTTCACAGGCTTGGCCTATTTATAAGTAAAAAGGAAAGGCAATTGAGCTCAACTTCTTTCAGTTGCATGAGTCAGCTTTGGATCATCAATAACTAAAGATGAGATATGAACTTCTGACCAATCTTTCTGACAGATATGCATATCTAAAAGTTGGTGTTTCTGCTTTACATGTTCTTTCTCCGTCTCTTTTTTCTCCCTCATATCTACTTTTTTCCCCCTCATTTCTAGTGATCGGGTGTTGGCACCTCAAATTAACATAATATTTTCTATTATTATACGAGGCCTCAAGTAGACAGTTTGAGAGACTATTTACGTGAAGCCAGACATGCTATGCTTTTGTTACTGTTCTTTGTTTCTCTTTGCATGGCGGATGTTTTGATATGGGTTCAGAGTTTTGGGACCAAACTTTTTTTTGACGTGTAGCCCATGCTTTTCGGGGAAATTCTTAAAGGGATAAAAGTGGGGTCAGCTGTTTAATCATTCAACGGTATGAGACACCAAGCTTTCTTGAGCTGGTGTCTCTGATTTGTAATGACTGTATGTGTGGAATGCGGGATTCTGACCGCATGATGAGGTGTTTGCACTTCATTGATCTGGCATGTCTGCTTTGTGATTAAACCGCATCTTCAAATGAAAAATAGAAAGGATAATATATAGAATTTCATTTCCATATGCGTGGGAGCTAAATTCCTCATTTTAGGACCGACTTATCCGTAATACATACTCACATGTGTGCATACATATTTAAATTTTCCTATAGTGTGATTACAGACTAGTCGTTAGAATATGAGAAAATTTGAGCGTTGATACATGTCTATGGCTTTAAATATTGTTGCTTAACAAGAAAGGCAAAGAAAAATGCGAAAGTCGTCTCCTCACGTGGAAGTTTCAACTTTGAAAGGACCCATTATTCTAAAAGCTTATATGGATGACTCATAAGCAATTAGGGTGATTTTATTCCTTTGTTGTCCAACCTAATTTCTTTTCCCTCTGTTGCCTTATCTTCGTCTAAAATTAAACTTCATCTTACGTGTAAAGATTTGTCAACTGAATAGATAATAGAAAAATCTAGACCTCTTTCAATTTCCAATTTCATCTCCATTGCAAAAGTGCAAAATTCTCAAGATACTAATGATTCAATTTGATGGTTTTGCCCATCAATGTGGGGGTGGCGGTGGAGAAGGGTACTTTTCCCTCCCACATTTACATAGTGCTTTATTTAAAGCAGATTTAAATTTTAGAGTTTTGAGTTCAATATAAGACTTCTCAACTGAATAGATAAGAAAGAGAAAAATCTTGCCCTTTTCCAATTTCCAATTTCATCCTCATTGCCACGCCTCAAAACTTAAGACCATAGCATAGCAGTACTCACAAATCAACTCATCGAATACTAAAACCAAACGAATCATAAAGAATTCCAAACTAGATATATCCATTTAAATTACTGACATAATTTCAACATTCAAAGTTTCTTGCAACAGAAATAACAATACTTAGTAATAGAGATAAAAATAACCTATCTATTATAGTTGTGGATAGTCTTAAGAAACTGAATAAAGATCAAATCAACATCCTAGTCTAGTGCCCATGCTCTCGCATCTATCATCCCCATATCTAGTCATGTCTGTTAGCATCCTCTACAAAAACACATTAACTAAAGTGTTGAGCACCTAAGCGATTAGTAAATGGTCATTCGCTTTTTTATCAAGATGTAAACATAGTAAAGCATTTGATAATTTTGAAACATTTATGTAAAAGCTTCAAAAAAACCAACAGTTGTGAAATTTACAGACAAGTACCACACATCCTCATTACTTGGCTTATTTCTTAGTATGCTATGAGACATGAGCAGTTGGATCACTATTTTCCTGATCAGGTCCTTAGTCATTTATCCTATTTAAAGAAGGTCTTGTCTCAACTTTAACCTAACTTTTAACCCAAATTGAGTAGTTTTAACTCACTTTTAATCTCATTGGAGTGGGTCTTGTCTTACTTTTAACCCCGGTAGAGTGGGTCTTGTCTCACATTTAACCCTAATTGAGCGAGTTTTACCTCAACCTTTAACCCCAATGAGTAGGTCATACCTCCTTATACTATTTTTGTTGATCCCCAATGTACTTCTCAATAATCCAACATACATTATTAACATATTTGAAGGAATTCAAAATACAATTGCATAGCACTTGTTCACATCCAAAGGTGTTTCAGGTTAAAATAGTTTAAACCAAACATGTCAATTTATGAATATCGAACAAGAATATTTTTCAAGAAAATGCTTTGAAATAAATTTTGAAAACTACAATTTCAAGGAGTATTCTAAAGTAGATTCCCTCACAAATACAAAATTTCCAAGAAGTATATTTCATTTTGAAAGGAAGTTGCAACAATTTGCAAGGTGAGCCACTTACAAAAATTTCCTAAAAATATCTCATTCAAAAAGGTAGTTGTAAAAACTTGTAGATAAACCGCTTATATAGTAAAGAATTTATTTAATAAATAAAACCACTTTCAAAGGCAGTTGTAGCAAAATACTGTAGATAGCCACTCGCAAAAATTTCATTAATGTAGTAAAGTAATTTTCAAGGTAGTTACATATATATATATATATATATATATAAAAGAGTTGTGAGACATTGTTTTTGTGTTTATGAGAAAATCTTGTCGCATGTTGAGTCAGTCAGAGCCGTTCCGCTAAGTCCCGAAGAGTGATAAGGCAGTAAACCTCATAAGAATAGCTTAGGGTTGTAGTATAGTTGATTACCTGTGCCATTTTTGAGTCGTAGTCATGGAACTAGTGTTCCATAGATCTACTTCTTCAAACTCTGTGTCTAGTGCTCCCAGGATTCTATTAGGAGAGCAACAAACACTGAAAAAATTATGATAGAAAATTTTGATAAAGTAATTGATATTCGAAAAATTCCAAATGTCAAAAAGCATGAGATTTATGAAAAATTAAACATTTTTAGATTGAAAAATGATTTTGTTATCAAAACAGAGGAAAGGGATATTCAGATCTCAAAACGTTCTGAAACCATTCCTCTTCATTTGCAAAAAACTCTTCAAAAATATTCTGAAAAAGGTTTCAAATTTATCCATCTAGGACTTGTCTAAGTTGGATTTAAACCATTAACTAGAAAAGGCCTAAACACTTCAATCTTAGTAGTACTTTGAGACACTAGGTTCACAAATTTTGTTGATTCCCTACTCAACTCAATAGAGTCTAGTCTATGTCGAGATCCAATATCATTTGATTGTTATCCAAATCTAACCATTTCCCTGAAGGACAAGAATATCCTCAAATCTCTAGTTCTTCAGATCCAAACTCATAATTACAAAATGCTTGAGGGATTTATCTCAATAGCAATTATCTATCATTTATATTTCAAAGTTATGCATTTAACTTTTATTTCAAAAATCAAAATGATTTCTTCAACAAAAGGAGAGACTCTTCTTTTGTAGACAGATTTGACTAGATCTAATGTCATTACCAACAAAACTATTCAATGGAAAGACATAAGTCTTCTAGATGAATGAGATCTTGAAAATGTTGTCCCAACACAACCTCATGAGCCTACTCATCCAAATACTCAGGTCAAAAACATTCAACAGTTTACTGATGGCCATGTCAAACTCTCTTTTCATAGGAACTCATTTTTTAGTTGCAGATCTGAAACATCTTCTACAAAAAGTATCATTGATTTGGGAAGAATCTTTCAAATCCTTTCTGTAATTGAAACAAAACTGAGGTTCTCCACTTTGGATCTTTCAAAAGATTTTTCTTCAACTTTAAATTTTAGAAATATTGATTACAGAACTCAAATTCCAAAACCAGTTTATATGCAAAATATTGAAAAGCAACCCAAGTTTCCTTCTGAACAATTTGAGCCTGTTAGTCCAGATTTTTCTATTGTGACAGACAATCTAATGGTTAATGAACTCAATATTTTTGAAGAAGAATTTGTTGTCAACAAACAAATTCTATGTAATGATTTTTATTCAAAAGAAAATTTTGAAAAAAGATTTTGGTTTTTCAGAAACTTTCCTGAAACAAAAAAGCAGATTCAAGAAGAATGTTATGATTTTATTATTCAAAAAACTCATAGTTTCTTCTTTGATTGGTTTGAGATCTATGCTACCAACAATGGTATTAAATATCCTTTTAAAAATTCTTTAAATCTAGTCACCATGAGAAACAAAAATTTAGACACTACAGAGTGGGAAACCTCTGTAGAAACAAAAATTATTTCAAACCATCCTCCTTTACAAAATGTCTAGCTTACTGTTTCCAACAAAACTGTATAAGCAACTCCTTTTAAAACTCTTGGAGACGATAATTTGAAGAAAATTATCACCCAAAACAATTTTTTAAATATTCATCTTTGTACGATTGGAAAACAACTCGATCGTATTAAGAAACATATTCAAAAACAGCCTATTTAGTTCAGTAAAAAAGATTTGAAAAATCCCATTTTTAAGCCTTATTTTGTCTCCAAAAGTTCCATTAGAAATATCTAAGAGAGTAAGAGTGACTCTCAAAATTAATTTTCAAAAATTTTAGTTGGTGATTCAAACATCGTCCTTGAGACACCAACGTCTACCAATAAGTCTCCAATCATCAATATTCTTTCCCAAAAGTCAGAAGTTGATGAAACTGCTAACCAATTCAAAAATCCTCAAATCAATATGTTGCCTATAATGCCAATAGTCCCAGTGTCCGACATCGTTCCAGCAAAGCCAATTTCTCAGTTTCGTTTCAATGTTTTTTTGTTTATGAATGGAACATCGACAACTTTTTTGAGTATCGAATTCTTTCAACTCTTCAGCAAATGACTATGGCTACAAACGCTTATAGAACTCAAAAAAATGTTTCAGACAGAGCAATCATAGAAATCCTAATTGCAGGATTTTCTAGTCTACTCAAAGGATGATGGGATAATTATCTCATTTTTGACTAGCAAACTGAAATCCTTAATGCATACAATAGATGAAGAGGGAAATTTCATCCTTGATGAAGATGATAATCCTCAACAGGATGCCCTCTCCACTATGATCCTTACTATTTTCCTCCACTTTATTGAAGATCCTTCGTATATTAAAGATAAAAATACTGAACTCCTTTCAAATCTTCATTACAAAAAACGCAACTATTTTCAGTCATACAAAAATATCTTCCTTACTAGATTCATACTTCGACAAGACTCTAACCAGCCATTTTGGAAAGACAAATTCTTTGTTGGACTTCCAACACTTCTTAGTGAGAAGGTCCAGAATCATATCAAAGAAACTTTTCAAAAGAAAATCATTCCTTATGAAGATTATATATATGGCCAACTTGTTGGTATCATCTAACATGAAGGTTTAAACATATGCCAAGATTTGATACTCCAAAAACATCTCAAAAGAGAGATGAAGCAAACCCAAATTGAATTAGGTACATTCTGCCAACAATTCGATATTAATCCTTTCAAACAATCTCATTCTTCTTGTCAAGAAAATTGTAGCCAAGGCAACTCCAAAGGTTACAAAAAACCCTTTAAGAAGAATTATAAATTCTACAAAATAAAGGAATATTAAAAAAAACCCCTTAAGAAGAGTAAAACATGTCAGCCCAAGAATTTCTCCAAATCTTTGAAGGATGTTAAGTGCTGCAAATGTCAAAAGTTTGGACACACTGCAAAATATTACAAACTCAACAAAAAGATTCATGAATTGAATCTTGGAGAAGATGTCCTCAATAAACTTTCAAACCTCCTTGTCAGCACCTCTGAAAATTCTTCAAACTCTGAAACAGAAGATTCCTCTGTTTCAAGAGAAAATAAAAAAAGTCTTCAATTGGATGAAGCAGCTTCATCTAACCTTCAAATTTCTTCTCAAAAAACTTCTTCTGAAGACGATAACAGATTTTCAGTCTATGTTTTAACTTCATAATAGCAAACAATTCTTGACATTATTAATCAGGTTGATAGTCCTGAATTAAGAAAAGAATGTCTTGAAAAACTTCTCAAAACTTTCATTAACTGTAAAAGGGAATCAAAATCATCATCCCAGCTTGTGATATCAAAGAATACTTATGATCTTACAAGTATTTTTAGCAAACAAAAATACAAATCCAAAGATTTAATAGTTCAAAACCTCTAGAAGGATATTGAGATTGTTAAGCAAGATTTGCGAGAACACAAACAAAATTAAAACAGGATGAGGGAGCTATTAAGTACATCCTCTCTAAAATTCAGTCTAATGAAGAATTTTCGTCAAATGATGAAGATAATCCTATTGAGATAGAAATTCAAGCCCTTCATGAAACATCAAATGAATTTCTCTTCATTCTTAGATAAATTACAACAAGAAAATACATGATCAAAATTACTCTTGAATTTTCTTCTGATTATCGCCTTGATACCATTACCCTTTTTGACATTGGTGCAGATTTAAAATGCATTAAGTTTGGCATGGTTCCAAATAGATTTTTTGAGAAATCTCAAGAAAAAATCTCAGCTACAAACAATACCAAACTTTGCATCAAGTCAAAAACTTTTGCAAATAGCATTAATAAAGATATTTCTCTTAAAACAGCCTTCGTTTTTGTCCAAGACATACACCGTTTAGTTATTTTTGGAACACCTTTCATTAACATATAACTCCTTACAAAGTCAAATCTAATTCTATTTCTTTTAGAATCAACCACAAAAAATTTTCATTTCCTTTTCTTGACAAGCCAAAACTCAAAATCTTGATTATTTAAAAGCTCTTTCTATTCACAAAAATACTTTGAACAATCTTGTTCAGGCAAAGGATTTCAACTTTAAGAACTTCGTAAAAATATCTCTTTTAAAAGAATTCAAGAACAGCTAAACACCTTTTTTTTTGTCAAAAAGCAGATCAAAAATCTTCAAAATTCAATTGAAAAACAAATTTGTACTGATCTTCTAAATGCCTTTTGGAATTGGAAACAACATATTGTTGATCTTCTTTATGATGATTCTTTCATTGAAAAGCAAATTCCTACCAAAGCCCATCCTATTCAAATGAACCATGAATTAGAAGAATACTATAAGAAAGATATACAGGATCTTCTAGACAAAAAACTCATTTCAAAGTCATGCTCCCCATGGAGTTGTGCAGCCTTTTATATGAACAAAGTCTCTGAGATTGAAAGAGAAGTCCCAAGACTCGTTATTAATTATAAACTTCTTAATGATGCTCTCAAATGGATTCGATATCTAATTCCAAACAAAAAATATTTGTTTTAAAAATTTTTTGATTTTCTTATCTTTTCAAACATTGATATGAAATCTAGTTTCTGGTAAATTCAGATTTCTCCAAAAGATAGATACAAAAGTGCCTTCACTGTTTCATTTGGGCAGTTTAAATGGAATGTTATGCCTTTTGATCTCAAAAATACACCTTCAGAAAATTTTGATAAAGTAATTGATATTCGAAAAATTCCAAATGTCAAAAAGCATGAGATTTATGAAAAATTAAACATTTTTAGATTGAAAAATGATTTTGTTATCAAAACAGAGGAAAGGGATATTCAGATCTCAAAACGTTCTGAAACCATTCCTCTTCATTTGCAAAAAACTCTTCAAAAATATTCTGAAAAAGGTTTCAAATTTATCCATCTAGGACTTGTCTAAGTTGGATTTAAACCATTAACTAGAAAAGGCCTAAACACTTCAATCTTAGTAGTACTTTGAGACACTAGGTTCACAAATTTTGTTGATTCCCTACTCAACTCAATAGAGTCTAGTCTATGTCGAGATCCAATATCATTTGATTGTTATCCAAATCTAACCATTTCCCTGAAGGACAAGAATATCCTCAAATCTCTAGTTCTTCAGATCCAAACTCATAATTACAAAATGCTTGAGGGATTTATCTCAATAGCAATTATCTATCATTTATATTTCAAAGTTATGCATTTAACTTTTATTTCAAAAATCAAAATGATTTCTTCAACAAAAGGAGAGACTCTTCTTTTGTAGACAGATTTGACTAGATCTAATGTCATTACCAACAAAACTATTCAATGGAAAGACATAAGTCTTCTAGATGAATGAGATCTTGAAAATGTTGTCCCAACACAACCTCATGAGCCTACTCATCCAAATACTCAGGTCAAAAACATTCAACAGTTTACTGATGGCCATGTCAAACTCTCTTTTCATAGGAACTCATTTTTTAGTTGCAGATCTGAAACATCTTCTACAAAAAGTATCATTGATTTGGGAAGAATCTTTCAAATCCTTTCTGTAATTGAAACAAAACTGAGGTTCTCCACTTTGGATCTTTCAAAAGATTTTTCTTCAACTTTAAATTTTAGAAATATTGATTACAGAACTCAAATTCCAAAACCAGTTTATATGCAAAATATTGAAAAGCAACCCAAGTTTCCTTCTGAACAATTTGAGCCTGTTAGTCCAGATTTTTCTATTGTGACAGACAATCTAATGGTTAATGAACTCAATATTTTTGAAGAAGAATTTGTTGTCAACAAACAAATTCTATGTAATGATTTTTATTCAAAAGAAAATTTTGAAAAAAGATTTTGGTTTTTCAGAAACTTTCCTGAAACAAAAAAGCAGATTCAAGAAGAATGTTATGATTTTATTATTCAAAAAACTCATAGTTTCTTCTTTGATTGGTTTGAGATCTATGCTACCAACAATGGTATTAAATATCCTTTTAAAAATTCTTTAAATCTAGTCACCATGAGAAACAAAAATTTAGACACTACAGAGTGGGAAACCTCTGTAGAAACAAAAATTATTTCAAACCATCCTCCTTTACAAAATGTCTAGCTTACTGTTTCCAACAAAACTGTATAAGCAACTCCTTTTAAAACTCTTGGAGACGATAATTTGAAGAAAATTATCACCCAAAACAATTTTTTAAATATTCATCTTTGTACGATTGGAAAACAACTCGATCGTATTAAGAAACATATTCAAAAACAGCCTATTTAGTTCAGTAAAAAAGATTTGAAAAATCCCATTTTTAAGCCTTATTTTGTCTCCAAAAGTTCCATTAGAAATATCTAAGAGAGTAAGAGTGACTCTCAAAATTAATTTTCAAAAATTTTAGTTGGTGATTCAAACATCGTCCTTGAGACACCAACGTCTACCAATAAGTCTCCAATCATCAATATTCTTTCCCAAAAGTCAGAAGTTGATGAAACTGCTAACCAATTCAAAAATCCTCAAATCAATATGTTGCCTATAATGCCAATAGTCCCAGTGTCCGACATCGTTCCAGCAAAGCCAATTTCTCAGTTTCGTTTCAATGTTTTTTTGTTTATGAATGGAACATCGACAACTTTTTTGAGTATCGAATTCTTTCAACTCTTCAGCAAATAACTATGGCTACAAACGCTTATAGAACTCAAAAAAATGTTTCAGACAGAGCAATCATAGAAATCCTAATTGCAGGATTTTCTAGTCTACTCAAAGGATGATGGGATAATTATCTCATTTTTGACTAGCAAACTGAAATCCTTAATGCATACAATAGATGAAGAGGGAAATTTCATCCTTGATGAAGATGATAATCCTCAACAGGATGCCCTCTCCACTATGATCCTTACTATTTTCCTCCACTTTATTGAAGATCCTTCGTATATTAAAGATAAAAATACTGAACTCCTTTCAAATCTTCATTACAAAAAACGCAACTATTTTCAGTCATACAAAAATATCTTCCTTACTAGATTCATACTTCGACAAGACTCTAACCAGCCATTTTGGAAAGACAAATTCTTTGTTGGACTTCCAACACTTCTTAGTGAGAAGGTCCAGAATCATATCAAAGAAACTTTTCAAAAGAAAATCATTCCTTATGAAGATTATATATATGGCCAACTTGTTGGTATCATCTAACATGAAGGTTTAAACATATGCCAAGATTTGATACTCCAAAAACATCTCAAAAGAGAGATGAAGCAAACCCAAATTGAATTAGGTACATTCTGCCAACAATTCGATATTAATCCTTTCAAACAATCTCATTCTTCTTGTCAAGAAAATTGTAGCCAAGGCAACTCCAAAGGTTACAAAAAACCCTTTAAGAAGAATTATAAATTCTACAAAATAAAGGAATATTAAAAAAAAACCCTTAAGAAGAGTAAAACATGTCAGCCCAAGAATTTCTCCAAATCTTTGAAGGATGTTAAGTGCTGCAAATGTCAAAAGTTTGGACACACTGCAAAATATTACAAACTCAACAAAAAGATTCATGAATTGAATCTTGGAGAAGATGTCCTCAATAAACTTTCAAACCTCCTTGTCAGCACCTCTGAAAATTCTTCAAACTCTGAAACAGAAGATTCCTCTGTTTCAAGAGAAAATAAAAAAAGTCTTCAATTGGATGAAGCAGCTTCATCTAACCTTCAAATTTCTTCTCAAAAAACTTCTTCTGAAGACGATAACAGATTTTCAGTCTATGTTTTAACTTCATAATAGCAAACAATTCTTGACATTATTAATCAGGTTGATAGTCCTGAATTAAGAAAAGAATGTCTTGAAAAACTTCTCAAAACTTTCATTAACTGTAAAAGGGAATCAAAATCATCATCCCAGCTTGTGATATCAAAGAATACTTATGATCTTACAAGTATTTTTAGCAAACAAAAATACAAATCCAAAGATTTAATAGTTCAAAACCTCTAGAAGGATATTGAGATTGTTAAGCAAGATTTGCGAGAACACAAACAAAATTAAAACAGGATGAGGGAGCTATTAAGTACATCCTCTCTAAAATTCAGTCTAATGAAGAATTTTCGTCAAATGATGAAGATAATCCTATTGAGATAGAAATTCAAGCCCTTCATGAAACATCAAATGAATTTCTCTTCATTCTTAGATAAATTACAACAAGAAAATACATGATCAAAATTACTCTTGAATTTTCTTCTGATTATCGCCTTGATACCATTACCCTTTTTGACATTGGTGCAGATTTAAAATGCATTAAGTTTGGCATGGTTCCAAATAGATTTTTTGAGAAATCTCAAGAAAAAATCTCAGCTACAAACAATACCAAACTTTGCATCAAGTCAAAAACTTTTGCAAATAGCATTAATAAAGATATTTCTCTTAAAACAGCCTTCGTTTTTGTCCAAGACATACACCGTTTAGTTATTTTTGGAACACCTTTCATTAACATATAACTCCTTACAAAGTCAAATCTAATTCTATTTCTTTTAGAATCAACCACAAAAAATTTTCATTTCCTTTTCTTGACAAGCCAAAACTCAAAATCTTGATTATTTAAAAGCTCTTTCTATTCACAAAAATACTTTGAACAATCTTGTTCAGGCAAAGGATTTCAACTTTAAGAACTTCGTAAAAATATCTCTTTTAAAAGAATTCAAGAACAGCTAAACACCTTTTTTTTTGTCAAAAAGCAGATCAAAAATCTTCAAAATTCAATTGAAAAACAAATTTGTACTGATCTTCTAAATGCCTTTTGGAATTGGAAACAACATATTGTTGATCTTCTTTATGATGATTCTTTCATTGAAAAGCAAATTCCTACCAAAGCCCATCCTATTCAAATGAACCATGAATTAGAAGAATACTATAAGAAAGATATACAGGATCTTCTAGACAAAAAACTCATTTCAAAGTCATGCTCCCCATGGAGTTGTGCAGCCTTTTATATGAACAAAGTCTCTGAGATTGAAAGAGAAGTCCCAAGACTCGTTATTAATTATAAACTTCTTAATGATGCTCTCAAATGGATTCGATATCTAATTCCAAACAAAAAATATTTGTTTTAAAAATTTTTTGATTTTCTTATCTTTTCAAACATTGATATGAAATCTAGTTTCTGGTAAATTCAGATTTCTCCAAAAGATAGATACAAAAGTGCCTTCACTGTTTCATTTGGGCAGTTTAAATGGAATGTTATGCCTTTTGATCTCAAAAATACACCTTCTGAATACCAAAGAATTATGAATGATATTTTTTCTACTTATTCAAAATTTTGCATTATCTACATTGATGATATGCTTGTCTTTTCAAAAACCATTGATGAACACTTCAAATATTTAAAAACATTTCTTTATGTTTCCAAGAAAAATGGTATTGTTATTTCAAAATCAAAGATTTCTCTTTTCCAAACAAAAATTAGATTCCTAGGACATTACATCACACAGGGCACAATTACTCCTATAGAAAGATGTCTACAATTTGGTCAAAAATTTCCTGATCAAATTCTTGACAAAAAATAGCTTCAGAGATTTTTAGAATGTTTAAATTATGTTTTAGATTTCTTTCCCAATATTAATATGTTAGCAAAACCCTTGCATGACCGTCTCAGAAAGAACCTAGTCCCTTGGACCAGTAAGCATATAGTTTTTGTCTAACACATTAAAAGTTAAATCCTTCATCTCTTATGTTTACACATAGCAAATCCAAACCTCCCAAAGGTCGTCCAAACAAATGCTTCTGAATTTGGATTCGAGGTATCCTTCTCCAAGTCTAGGAAAGCAAAGAGTGTATTGTTCAGTATACCTCAGGTCATTGGAGCCAAATATAGAAAAATTACTTTACTATCAAAAAGAAATTTTGAGCATTATTCTATGCATACAAAAATTCCAAAGTGATTTACTCAATCAAAATTTTTTTTTACACATTGATTGCAAATTTCCAAAAGAGATTTGAAAAAGATGTTCAAAACTTTGCATCAAAACAAATCTTTGCTAGATGACAAGCTATTTTATCAATTTTTGAATTTGATATTGAGTTTATTAAAGGTGATGTAAATTCCCTACCTAATTTCTTGACCCGTGAGTTTCTACAAAATAGGAGTGACGCCTCCCAAATTACCACAGACCCATGGGCAAAGACAAACAGCTTGTACAATAGGAATATTCCAGCCTCAAGCAGACACAAGCAAAATTATTGACCTGGTATGATCCGTGGTCAAAGAGGAAGACAAAATAGAGGAGTTGGTCAAAGAGGAAGACAAAACAGAGGAGTTAAGGATACAACATAGTTTGAATTCCTTAACCTAGAAATTCAAAAATCATTTTTTGCATTTTGCAATCCCCTTAGCTCCAAAAAGCCCTTTCAAAAAAGAGTGACTCTAAGAGCTCTGAAAAACCAAAAGTTCAAGCAAAAATACCAAATATATTAAAACCAATTGTCAAAATAGAAATCCCAAGTTCTAGTTCCACACAAAGATCTTATAAAGCCAAATATTTTACCAAATTAGCTTTCCAAAATGCCATTCCTGTTGAAAGGGGAATCTCTTTTAGAACCCCTTTTGAATGCGCCCAAAAATATTTTGAAAAATACCTTTTTGTGACAACTGATCCAGCAAAAATAGCAGAATATTACCAAATAATTCTTGAGGTAACATAGTCTGTTACCATCATTCATCACAAAAGATCCCTAGACCAACAAATGCCATCTTACTCCCTTGCAAAAATTCATAAAGTCATATACCGTCAGCCTGGTCCGTTGAAAACCTTACCGAATCCATCTCTTTTGTCTACCAAAATACGTAAAATGAGCAAAGCAAAATTACTTTCAATTACTGGGATTAACAACAAACCTGGTTTAATGCCTTCCTTATTCAAAACCCCAAATATTCCCATACCTAGTTACTTTTCTTTAAAGAAAGAGAACCTATTGCCTCTTTTCCAAACTGGTGGAATTCTTGGTAGACCTATTTTGGGGTAACCGAGAATGTCATCATTGGACAACTACTTGAAGCATACAACCTATTCAAAACCTATTTCAAGCCATCACCAAATGAAATAAGATTTTCTCCCATGGCAAATCTTTTTTAAAAAAGATATCTCCTTTGGGTACTATGTTGGTACTTCGACATCCAAAGCCAAATTAATACTTCTTTTCTTAGAAGGTATTTCAAACTTTGGATGTGGGAAAATTTCCTACCAGTAGGACACTTTACTCTAGAAGGAATGAAACATTTCCTTGGCCTTAATCAGAACCAGGACAAAAGATAGATAGAATTCCTCACGCAAAAATAGAAGATTTAGTCCCTGATTGTATTAGCAAAGACTCCTAAGGAAGTTGTAAAAATTCTCTCTTAGTTCACACCAAAAGATGAAGTTGGAATATCAAAATCACCTGAAGATGCCGAATCCTTCACAGAGTAAGAGGATGAGACAAACCCAAACTTTAAAGTCTTCAGGAATTCAAGTTTCTAAAAAAAAATTGAGTGATGAAAATGATGAATGAAAAAAGAAAAGAAAATGCAAAAAACAAAAAGAAAAGAAAATGCAAAAAACAAAAAGAAAAAAGACAAGAACACTATTAAAAAATACAGGTACTGTTCAAAGATATAGGAACTATTCAAGCATGGAGCAAATAGACAAAATTAGTACAGTCACTGTAGTGGAACTGTTCACTTTTAACTGTGCAATCACAGTGCAATCACTGTTCGAAATTTCCAAAATCACAAAAAGGCTCTTCTAAGCATCTATAAAAGAAGGAGCTCTCTTTAATTCAAAGACAGAGCTAAAATGGGCTTGGAGTAAGCCTAAGAGCTGCTTGAAGAGCCATCAAAATAGCTCTCACCGCAAAAATTTCTAAAAACTCAAAATTGCCAAAAGCCTTGTAACAGATAAGATAGATAAAAACCTTGTTCTTCCTCCCCTATCTTCTAAAAAACCTTTCACCATACTTCTTTTTAGAGGAAACAAATACCCTAAGAGCATCACTTATCACTAAAGATTTTAAAATTTTTTATCTTCAAAAGGTTTGTATTAGGCATAACCTGAAGCTTGTATCGCCAAATATTCTACAAATATTGTTCAAATATATCAAAATATTTCTTTTTGCCTACTTGCTTTATGTGTATTCATACATATGGTTGACATAGTCGCCTGATTTAAATATCTCTGCAAAAAACTTCATACATATAGTTGGCATAATTGCCTACATAATTGCTTGCATACATTGATTTGTATATCAGTTGGAAACTTTACTGATCTTTGGATCTAATAGGTGTAACAGTGTCATATACCAATCTCACATACTTGTTTTGTTTTCTGCATTTTCCACATGTCAACTACCTTATATTTATTTTCTATGTTAATTTTCAAAGTGTTTAGGCCCTGCCCTTATTTGGTCTTGGTGTCCCTTATATATATATATATATATATATATATAAGGGACAGTAGGACCAAATAGGAACAGGATCTAGACACTTTGAAAATTATATATATATATATATTTATATATATACATAAAGTCTGCAAATAGACCATTGACTCTTACTTAGATGTCTTAGGTTCCACTATCCTCAAATATTGTCTCTTGGTCACCTATTTGATCACATACATGATTCGTATTTAGTATCTGAGAGATCTAAAGATGCATGCTTGTCAATGTTTAATGTGTCTTTTGCATTCATGCTTTCTTGAGTCATTTCAATTGTCATCCTTTGTATCCTATTATGTCTTACTTAGTAGGTTTAGACCTAATTTGATCCCAATTTCAGAAAGTTTAAATTAATTTCTCCAAAATATGTCTTCTGTTAGTGTCCACAATCAGGTTCCATGACCGCGAAGTTCGTGTCCTCATTTGTAACACTCAACCATGGAACCAACTGGAAATTCTGTAGTTTGTCCTACGATCGCTAGGTCTCAATTCATTATTGTGGCTCCATGTCTTGTGACTGTGCTAGTGGTCATAGAACGTTCTAGAATTCATGTAGTCGAGACGATAACTATGCCAAATGGTCATGCGCTGCTGCGATCACAATTCAACTAGAGTCACTTTTGGCACTAGTTTACTCATTTTTCTCGTTCTCGTCCATTCCAAACCATGAAACTCGATTCCACACAAAGTTTGTAGGTCCTTAATTATGTTTTGGTAGACTAAAACTTGTAGGAATCATAACCTATGTGTTTGCATGAGTTCAGAAGTTTCAATATAGGTTTTTGTCTGATTATTCAACTCACCTATGCCTAGTTTCCATGTATCCAACAGATAATTCTACATTCTCCACGTAATCCTCCATCAACCAGCATGTTTAGTCCATTAAAATTCATGCATTTGGCTGCCTATACTTGAATGATAAATGTTCTATGATGAACAGTTAGATCTAGAATTTACCTTAAAATTCAGGCACAAAAAGAGTCAAAATTCATCCCTTATCACTCTGGCTGCCGCAACTACTCCTAGAGCTAAAATAAGGCTTTTCAACCCTTAAACTTCTCTATTTATACCTTAGGTGGTTGCACGGAATTGAAATTCCTAATAAATTACATCCTTAAAAATAAATTACTCCTTTTCTAATTTCTGCCCTAATTTTAGCCGAATTTTGTCATAATTTTGGGACTTATTTTTTTTATTCTAAATGCTTGAAAATTATTTCCTATGAATTAACAAGTTATTTGGAAAAAATTTTATCACCTAAAAATACTAATCTTCCATCCTAAGCCTCCTTAATCGACCTTTAATAATTTTACTCAATTTCCACAAATTGTTAGGAACATAATTTCAACTAAACTCCAAAAAATTTATGAAAAAATTTTCTTCATAATTTCTCCAAAAATTTGGAGTATTACATCCTCTCCACTTATAACAAATTTCGTCTTTAAAACTTGCATTCATCTACTTCAACATCAAGTGGGGGTATTGATTTCACAATTCCTCATTGCTCCTTAGTGTGACTATCACCTAAGGTTACTCTAACATTTCAGGCCAATGCTCCATTTCCTTACATAGGTGATCGTAAAATGCTTTTCATCAACAAGCTTAGGAACTAAAGCTTGATTAGGCCATTTATCCTACGAAGGGGACATCCATTCTTAATCGTGCCCTATTTGAGTTCCTCATCTCCCATGCTCAATCTCACGCTTGTGATTTTCTCTTAAACAGGGTGGAACCTTGATGTGCTTCCCTACGCTTACTACCTTTGTACCCCTAAATCCCATGTTGTCTTTCACCTTATGTGGTCGTACCAGAGAAACTCATATAAGGTATTCGACTCCTAGTTCCGCAAGGGTCTGATGTCATGATTCTTATAGATATGTATATAAATAGATGGCTATCATGATTTCATCTCCCATCATGGTTACCCTGATAGGGTTGTTGTAATATCTCAAGCTTATGCCTTAAGTGTTAGCAAGATCTTCGTAGGCAAAGGCGTGCATTTCACCCTTGTTAAACAAGACGTATGCACAAAATTGTTAACTATAATATTACCTGCAGTTATATCCTTAGCACCATCAGCATCCCTTTGGGTCATAGTGAACATTCTGGCATCTTCTCTTAGCCTAGTGTTGGGCCACTCAGGTTCATGGTTGTTGTTGCTACTAATCACACCATCCCCTTTACTACTATTAATGGAGGTTACCTTGGGAGTCTCCTGCAAGCACTTAGCAATTTGGTGGCCTTTTTGGCCACATTGAAGATGTGCTCTAGTGGAAAGTTGGCAAACTCCAATGCGCCAACAATGGCATTTAATGCACTTAGGTATTTGACGCGGGACTTGACCATTCCTACCTCTATTAGCTCTCCTATGGGCTGGGGACCGATTGGGAGGTTCAGTATGCTCATTCCCAGGGTTTAGGCTTAGTTTGGCTTGGCCCTTTTTAAGTTATTTTTTTGCCTCCTTATGATTGATGTTTGCTTTAGCCTTTATGACGGCTCCTAACAAATCATTGAAAGTCTAAGCCTTGTATAGTGCCAAGGCCATTTAGAGTTAGCTTTTGGCCTCTTTTTAAACTTGTGCATTTTAAGGGGCAGGTATGCCATTATTAAGGTTGAGCACTTTTTTAAGGCATGTAACCTTGCAGAATATTTCACCACGGATGTCTTAGGTGCTTGCACTAAATTGTTAAATCCTATCATCTTTTGCAAGCATATGACATTAGGAAAAAGGTGGTCCAAGAAGGTCTTCCTAAATCAAGCCTACGTAATTGGTCCCTCATTTAGCATTGCCAGTGAGATGCTTTCCCACCACAAGGCAGGCTCTCTGACTAAAAGCGAAATAACCACCCTTGGACATATGTCAATCGGTACCTTTATAAGCTTAAAGTTATCTTCTATTTCTTTCAACCACTTTTGCATGATTTCAGGGTCATGTGAGCCATTAAATGTAGGTATATGAGCTCTTCTTAGAGTTTCATAATGAGCCTTGGTACCCCCACTGGGTTGATTTTGAGTTGGCATCAGAGCTTGTTTCCAGTCCCTATCATTTGGGCCACCACAGTCGCTTTTCGGGATATTACAAACTTTGTTAAAGTGCAAATTTAATGGTTTTGCTCATCAAATTTACATATTACTTTATTTAAAACAGATGTTAAGAATGTTTAAATTTTATAGTTTTGAGTTCAATTTAAAACCTGGCTATTCATTTATTTTGATGATAGTTATTGATAATTGTTGATAGTTGAGTATTGGTTAGTGTTACACAACTATTTACCATTCTAGTCCAAAAAATAGCGGGGAAGGGGGATCGAGAGAGAGAGAGAGGGAGAGAGGGAAAAAGGGGATAATGCAAAAGAAGTTTAGAATTCAACTTACTTCCCACATTAGCAACATCTTGAATGTAATTGATTATATTTTGATATTCTTTAGTAATAGATGTAGTTGTGACAATCCTTTTATATATCAACTCGTGGTCTAGGGTAATTAGGTAAGTATTACGTCATTGCAATTTTTGAATTGTCACTAATACTTGTTACTTCCTTTAGTCATACTTGAGACCTCACAGTTAGTCATGTTTGCTTTCTTTGAATTGTCACTGTTACATGTCTTCTTCCTTCTAATTGTGCTTGAAACCGCACTAATTCAACGTTTGCTTAGAAAATAAAATTACAAGGAATGGATAGACGCAACTATTATGAATTAATACAAGTTACACACTACGCGCATATAAATTTATTTATAAATCATAATATTATTGTATAGAAATAAAATTATTTAAAGTTAAAAATATAAAACTACTCAAAACAAAGAAAATAAAAGATGATCAAAATAAGTGGAAAAAAGAAAAATTAGAGAAAGTACAAATTAAAATAATATAAAAGGATAAAAGATCAAATAAGTTATAATAAGAATAATTGTACAATTTTTTTTGAAACCAAAAAAAGCCTTATTACCTAAATAATTTAGTACAGATTAAAATATTTAAAATAAAAATGAAAAGATAAAAAATTGAAAAGTAAAATATTGAAGAAAACACAAATAAAAATTATAAGTTAAAGAAAATGTGAAAGAAAAGGATGAAAAATAAAAGAATTTAAAGAAAATGTATTTTTCTATTTTTGCATTGTGTAACCATAAAGTTTTATTTCCACAACAATATAGGATAAATATACAAAAATTTTATTATTTTTTCGAATAGAAAATATTACAGTAACGGTAAATAATATTATTCAATAATTGTCGTTGTTATATGCCCTAATAATTTATCAGAAACATGCTTGACATTTTGTATGGTTAATGCGTTTGAATTCTCTTTCAATAAATGAATTGCCATAGTAAAACACTAAAAAGCTTATATAATATATGTATAGCCACAAATTTGCAGATTGTGATATTATATGAAGTAAATATCCTCTCCAAAAGACTGACATGTTGAGAAAATTATCAATTAAAGTTCAAATTAATACAAGAACAAGCTTAAAACACACCAATAACTTTCTTTTCACAAAATATGAATTAAATATCAACTTCTGTTAAAAACTTTAGTGCCCCAATTTTTTGAATTTTTTTTTTTGTGAAGGAAGTTATAATTTACTGCAAGGTCACAAGGATATTCTTTTAACTCTTATATTTCATTGTTGTCTCGTGTAATTTATTATTATATCTGAATTACTCGAACTTTTATTAGTATAATGATTTGATAATCACAGAATCTGGTTTGTGTGTTTGTTTTCCTCACAGCAATTTAAGCACGAACAAGATGCCAATGGGCTCGTCCTTCACATAACGCACCATACATATGATAATAACAAGCAGTACAAGCGAGGAAGAGGCAACCTTAACTACTCGACCATCGCCTCTCCCATTTTTCTGTTATAAAAAAACTAAAACTATATATATATATATATATATATAGCCTTTGCCATATACACATTGGCATGATCTAAAATCCTTCACAAAAGCAACAATCCAAATTATAAAATTACAAACATTTGTAATTAGTAATGTGTGGAGTGACAATACTGATACTGGTACTACTAATCACATTACTAACAAATTTTATTCACTCAATTCTGGCGTTTAGTCTTAACAGCAATAACAATAATTTTTGAGTTGCCAACGTTCAGAAATGAGATGCATGTACAGCGACAAAATTAAAGCTTTATCGTATATGATAATATCTGGTAATTAGGGTATACAATCACTAAACACGTTCACTAATAGCATGAAGGGCACCTCAAAAACTAATTTTTGCCACTTAAAAACTTAAAAAACCACATTATTGCACACATGGCGAAACTTATTATTATGTCATATGAGATATTTTGTTTTTAGCACTTATTCATTAATTCTTGAGATGGTGGGCCTCGATATCTTTTGTGACGTTAATCACAAATTGGAGCAACGAGATTGGTTCTTCAACGTCGTCGTTCAGCTTCTCGTACTCAAAGACCCAAGTCACAAAGCTGGCTTCACCATTTGTGTCCACATGAATTTTTGTAATAAAGCTTTCGTACAACCCCAGCAGATCACCTTCGATCAAGTTCATTGTTATTGACTTCTTTTCCTCGTCTATGTCAATTGTTTCCTTTGCAATATTCTCTTTTCCATCTGTATGAATATTTTATGGAAAATCATATGTAAAAATGCATATCATCGATGCTAAAACTTGCAACATATATAGTTCATATAACTAAATATCAGCCTTCAAAACGACCTCATCATTCTAACAAATTACCACGTGCGTACTTAAATTGTTATTTGATCAGTGCAAAATGCTCGTATATAGATACGGTATATAATCCTTTATTCCAACGTAAATATATGGGTCCGTGTGTGTGTGAAATGATCAGCATACATACCATGGATGTATTTCCAACAGATGACCGATCCTGGACTTCCCCAGTTCCCATGGTGAAGATCACAGCCTTTTACCAAATTAGGGGTGATGTCAGACAAGTGGTGTGGAGTGTGCCTGAACAATTCATGGAAGACATCTGCTTTAGATTTTATCTCAATCTGGGCTGATAATTTGCCCGACAAGCCCATCTTATTTTGCGATGAGAAAGAAACAAGGGAAGCGAAATCACATCTTCTCAAGAGCTGTCGATTTGCTGATCAAGTGAGAAATGCATGCAAGGTTTTGTCGAAATCACTTAGCATTGGGGTCTTATTTAAAGTTGAGACGCAGGAATTTATACATTATTTATAACGTAGAAATGCTTACTATAAGATGCAAAATTTCCGTGTCCATCATCAGCAATATTATTTTATTAAATGCATTTATCGGCGCCATGTGTTGAGGTCCGCCCCTGTGGAAAATTTGCAGGGTTTTGGGATCCACCCAAGGAGATAATGAAAAGCGGTGTTGGGCAACAAAGACACGACCAATTAGTTTATTTCTTCTGCATTTACAGGCGCCATGTGGTGAGGTCCACCCCAGTGGAAAATTTGCAGGGTTTTGAGATCCACCCAAGGAGATAATGAAAAGCAGTGTTGGGCAATAAAGACACTGGCCACACGACGAATTAGTTTATTTCTTCTGCGTTTTTGAAACACTAGTGAACATTAAAAGTCCAAATATCCAGGGGTAACAAAGAAGTGAAAACACAAAATATCGTGTTTAAAAAACATGTTCAAAACTATATTCTATGTATGGAAAGGATTTTGGAAGAGTAGTTTTGGATTTTTTGGGTTGCTTTTCAAAAATAAATGCACCGAGTATGTTTGATTGTTGATTTGGAAGGGTTGAAAATAATAAAAATTTTAAAAGATATGAAAATTATATTTAGTAGTAAAATTTTATGGAAATAAAAATTTAAAATTGTTTAAATTTGAGTATTTTTTATGTGAATAATGTGTAATAAGAATTAAATAATATTATAGTATATTAGTTTATTTGGTGTAGATATTCAAAAATGTGACTATTTGAGTACGTATTATTGATTTGAATACGAATAAATGTAATGATTAAATAATAATTAATTATATATGTAGAAGATAGAAACTTTTAAACTTGTACAAAATTTTGTTGTGTATGACATTTGATTGAAAAAATTTAAGCAGATTATAAGTAGTGCCAAACCAAATTCAAACAAAGCTAGTGAAACTGAAGATATCAATTAGTGATTTCATAATATGTATTTTTGTATTACTACTTTACCTCATATCATTATTATGTTGTTCTTTTGATTTGTCTCTTTCAATAGTTTCTGACATCACCGAAGAATTTAACGTCTAGTTCGCTCTAATTGCAAGCAATCAATTCCACATTGATCTCATTATTTGAAAGACATTTCACCATGCTTTGATGCCATTCATCAGTGTCAACAAGATTAGTGACATGAACTGTAATATTATTCAAAATGTGCTCAGATTTAATGTCTACCGGTGCATAAAAAATATGGGTCAACAGGGTAGTATATGTCCTTCTATCAAAACTATAAAATATATAAATATAGGGAAACCATTTAAAAAACCAAAATAAATTTATTCCGAAATAGAATGGCTGCAGTCCACATGCTTTTCTTTTTCCCTTTATTTTTATTCAATCCAATTACAGACTCAAATATAACTTCACACAAATTATGATGATTAGATCACACGGATCACTACATGACCCAAAATATCATAATTTGTGGGCAATTATATTTGTTGATGATATGATTATTACATTTGCGTGTTTCCTTCCGAGCTTTCTCTGCTTGGTCCCCACCTTCACGTGCTTCCTGTTAGGCTTGTATTCCTCCTTTAGATATGCACTCACTCTCTGTCTTATCACAATGTCTCTATGACTTGACCAGTGCGGTGGCCACCTCTCCCTCCTGGTTCAGGCCGGTAAGAAGCCAGTCCATGATGTCTATAGGTGGGTTGTTGTTGATCGAGAGTGTATTATCTCCTGAATTGCTTGCTCCTTTCGTTACCCATGGCACAAGGTTAGACTAAGTTAGGGACAAATCCACTAATGTATCAAGTGCACATTGAACATTGATCTGTACCCTTTATGTCTTCCATTTTCATAACTTAAAGCCAAGGTCTAGTTCAATGACCTAAGCATCTAAGTTTAGATATCTTATTTGTTAACTTAGATTAACGTCTTATATTCATCCAAGGTTGTGATAATCAGGTCGCTATAAGTCATGTCCTAATTGTTTAAGTCTTATGGGTAGGTTTTAGACATCTTGGCCATGTTTGTAAGCCTGCTCGAGGTTTTTGTAAGCTGGAGGGTGAGTTGGTTAAAATGTTTGGGAGCTTGTGATTGAATGGTGGGTATCTCATACTTTATATTTGGGAAAATGATTTATTGCAGCCTATGTTAAGTTATGGTAGGCCATAGTTACTTCACTATGTGGCAACCTAAAATTTAAAGATGCCACGTGTCATTTAATTCAATCATCCTAGACATGTCTAACTTTTTTTCATCTTCCGCGCCCCTTTCCCAAGAAATGGCCAATCTTGAAGAAGAAAACCATTACTAGAAGTCAACCATTCAACTGTAGACATAGCCAGAGCAAGTAATTGGGACTGAGCATTCATGATTGTACTATCACTAGCAAACCCTCCCCCACATCAGTAAAAATCCTAGGGATAGGGCTACGTAGAGGGGTTACTGTCCCCTCAATAGTCTAGATGTTTGGTGGGCATACTAACCATTTGTGTGCAACAATATACTACCAAACATAATACTTATTGGACATCATTCTCAACGCATGCTTCCAACATAGCTCTTATGTCTTTAGGATCAAGCCTAGACTTGATACCACTCTGTATCACTCCATTCAAGGATTGAAACGTGGTAATACTCTTAAAACGGTTATCTTGAGAATACTAGAGCCTGGTTTATTAGGGTGACTAAATCCAGTAAATAACAATCATTCAAAACAGTGGTACTTTATTACATCGTTACAATAGAAAAACAAAAATAACTCAGTTACATAGATTAACTCTTAGTTATAATATCTAACGGTCTCTCTCTTCTATCTCTATGTTACCAACCCTAAGCATGCTCAACTTCAGTGCCATCATCTACAAAAAAAAGCGTTAGAAAATTTTAGAGAGCAATTATCGCCCAGTAAAAGGATGCACCTACTTTTTCCTTTAGGAAGTAAGCATAAAACAAACTTTTCATACAAAACATTTTAGAAAAGAATTTGTAGTTCTAATAAATTTTCTTGAATAATAAAATAAAACCATTTAGAATAATGTGTTCATTAGCTTGCTTATAGGTTTTGGACATTCATGTATCGTTTTTACTGAGCATGACCTTAGTTTATATTTCGACTAAGGAGGGTCACATGTTAGCTTCACTAATTGTGGGTTCCAATACCTTTACCTTGATTGGGTGAGTCCTAATCCTTAATCTTAATTGGTAGGGATAATGTGTTAGTTTTGCCAATTGGTAGGGTCATGGGCTAGCTCCACCATTTATAAGCCCTAATACTTCTATCTCGATTAGACGGATCTCAATCTTTAACCCCAATTTGTAGGATCATCTTATCCCCAACTAAAGGGCCCAATACTTTTATTCTAATTGGTTGTGTGTTCAGAAATGTTCTTCTACACTAGTGTTTATTACAATAATGACTTTTTCAATTTGTAAATATGTTTTAGAAGATGAGGATCTTCAAACCCCTTGGGTTACTCAACACTGACCTTTTCATTAAGAAAGCCATTTAAAAAGGCTCTTTTGATATCTATTTGGTACACCTTGAAATCAAAGCTACAAGCTACAATGAGCATTAGTCTCACTAACTTCAACTGTACAATAAGTGTAAAAATTTTGTCGAAGTCTATTCTTTCCATCTGGGTGTAGCCTAGTAGTACAAGTCTAGCTTTGTTCCTAGAAATGCTGGTACATTTGTCGGTCTTGTTCTTATATATCTACTTTGTTCAAATTATATTATCTCCTTTAGGTCTCTGTGCTAATTCTCATACATTATAACATTGGAATTAGCCTAAACCCTACATAGCTACAACTTAAAACTCATCATTTAAGACTTCATTGATATTTTTTTTGTTTAATTGGGGAGGTGAAACATAAGTATCTAGCTAACTCCTTATAATTTATTCTAGGAGCATTTTAGCTCCTTCTTCCATTGGCTATGCTCCAAATTATAGCTTCTAATGGATAATTCCAGTATCTTGCACTCCATTTTCCACTTTATTGCCTCTTTTTATACTCTATTTTACGTCGTATTCTTCTTAGGCTCAATTTCATCCATGATTGAACACTCAATAAGCTTTCCCCGTAATGGAGTATCCTAAGATGATCTCTTCATTAAACATGTCTACAAATTTACCAAACTGATAGCGATCCTTCAGGATGTAACACTTGCTCCTGAAAACATGGAAATCACTTACGTTTGGTTTCCCACCCTTTTAAAGCTCATAGAGTGTCTTCCTAAAGGTTAGACATGGAAGTCACTTACATTTGGTTTCCCACCCCTTTTAAAGCTCATAGAGTGTCTTCCTAAAGGTTAGCTAAAGATTGACCCTATTGATGATATAGCGTGCTATATTCATGACTTGAATCCACCACCTTAGACTCAATTCCTTTGAGTTTAGAATCATCCTAGCCATTTCCTATAGCATTTGATTCTTCCTTTCAACCACTTCATTTTGTTGGGAAGTCTTGGGAAAGAAAAATTCATGCAAGCTATCAAGTGCCTCACAGAAATTTGCAAACTCCTAGTTTTAAAACACCTTCCCATGATCAATTTGATTCAAGCAACTCTTCTGATATGAGCATTTTTTGTGATAAGTCTACTATGAAACTTTCAAACACTCAAAAGGAATCAGACATATTTTAAGGAAGTCTACTTAAGTATACCTTAATTAATTACCAACACATATAAAGATGTATTTATTACCTCCATGTCTCATATTTTTGGTAGGCCTAGCCAGGTTAATGTGTAGGGGTTCAAGAATCTTGAATGTTCCCATATATTGCAACATTTTTTAGGGCACTCTCCTTTGCTTACCCTATTGGCATGCTCCACACAAACTTCTTTACTTTTCCGTGCTTAGGACAAGTATCCCAAGAACTACTCCAAGTCTGGATATTTTCACTAGATTACATTGATTGGTATGACCTAACTTCTGGTGCCACAGGTCTACTTCATTGACTTCAACTTTTGCATTAGTGTTAGAGTCCTCTAACGGGTAACAATTATTAGCTGATCTCTTCCCTTTCATGATGCACTAGTTACATTCAAACACACAACATTCCTCTTTATTGAATTTAACATCTAAGTTGTAGTAGTAAAGTTGGCTAATACTTATAAGATTTACTTTGAGATTCTCTACATGTAGTACAATTTTTAATTTTGGCAAGCCTATAGCATTTAAGGTTCCTTTCCAATGACCTTGCTTTTTTGTCCATCACTAGGCCTCACTATGCTACTTGGGCAAGATTATAGTTGCTCAAGTAATTTTTGTTTCCCGTCATGTGGCATGAACAATCATTATCGAAATTCTAGTTATAACATAAGGTTGCATGCAGAGTGGTATTGGCCACAAAACACTTCTTATTAATTTTTCTGACCCATAGACTATTGAAAAAGGTCTGCTTAGTAAGGACTTCCCTTCCTAGTGTCTTGTGCTTAAGCAAACCAGACAGGAAGAAATGCAGTGACTACTAAAATAGAAACCTACACACAAAAGGCTTTTCTTTTTCCCTTTAACAAAATATTTCTACTTCTCTATTTTAGGCAATATTGGAACATTTGTAGGAATAGGTTGACACAATGTCGGAATTTTTTTTGAAACATGTTCAGTTTGCTTCACAAACCTCACTCCTTCACTTCCTAAACTACTCAAACTAGGTTGTCTAGTGTATCTAAGCCCATGATAATCTCTAAATGCTTCTCCCATGGTTAGAATGTCCTTCAACTTCACCTTTTCAGTATTCATCTAACTTAATGTATGGCAAATTGTTCTACTTCATGTTTCAACTTCTATTAGGACATTGCCAAACTATAAAAGTCTGCTAGCAACATAACATGTGAGATACTTGCTTCATTTCTCTCCTTTTGCATTGCCACAATCTCCAACTTCAACTTCTTGATGTTGGCAGATAACTTTTTGATCAACATCTCATTCATCTTTACTAGCTCACCATCTGTAATCTCATCCTCACTCCTACTATAGCAATAAAAAAAAATCAGATGTCTCATATGTTATGACATCATATACAACATTGCCCTTGTTTTTCTATGAGACCAAGTTGCTAGCCGCATGGTTTTTGGTGCGAATGTCATCTTCCTCATAGCTCACTTTAGAACCATCATCACTTTATGTGTGTTGTCAAAGATTTTCCTTGTTTCTTTTAAGAATTGGCACACTTTGACTAGATGTGCCCTTGACCTTTGCATTCCTAACACTTTATCCCTCTTCTAACATCTGAGACTTCAAATTTCTATTACTTCCCCTAATTCTTAGTAAAACCTTCCTTTTTGCCTCTATTGTTGTTGGTAATTTTGGAATGTGTCTTTTATCTTCTAAACTCCCTAATAAGTCTTTTGGTTAGGTAAGAAATCTCATCCTCACCATAAAAAAAAATCCAAAATCCTTATCCTCAGCATAGTGGTAATTGATGGTAGATGTCCAAAGTGGCATATCTTTCTCTTGTTTGGCTTATGTCAAGTTTATTTCACATGCTTGTAATGACCTCATGAATTCATGCAACTAGAATGTTCCAACATCTTGTGTCTTTTCACTGGCATTGACCTTTAGGGTAGAACATTCTAGCAAAGACCTTAGCATTTTCCTAACCAAATTTATTTCTAAATATTTCTTCCCTAATTAGTACATCTGCTTGGCTATATCTTTAAACTTTGTGTTGAAGGCAACCACTATCTTGTTGTCATTCATCCAAAGATTTTCAAATTAGAATGCCAAGATTTGTAATTTGGACATGCACACTGAGCATGTGTTATTTTGCATGTCGTGCATAATCTCCCACGCTTCCTTTATTGTATCACATGTTGCAATCAGCTCAAACTATTCTTTGTCAACACCTACAAAAATGACATTTAGTATGAGAATTTTTGAGTGCTGCTCTCTCTTCACTTAGGCTCTATAATTTGGCATCTTTTCGAACAATTTGAGCATTTACTTCATTCATATGTGTCATTCATCCTTATTCAATAGCAATATTACCTTCTCGTCCAAGGATTTGATGAAGCCTCTCATCCTAGTATTCCAATAGGGGTAATTCAACCTATCATAGAAGAGAGGACATGACACTAATGCTTCTTTTTTTAGTGCTCATTCTATGAACCAACTATTCTAGATGTCACTCGCCGCTCGAACGTGAGCTTGCTTGGGTGACTAGGCTTTAACAACACTTGTTAGTTGTCTTGTCGAATAATTGCATAAGTTATGTTGGAACAATTGTTACCACAAACTTACACAGGCATCAGAAAGTAAAAGAAGCACTAAAAATTTGTTCATGTAGTTAGAAAGTAACCCTCCTACATTTGTAGAGCTGTGCCTAGAAATTTTCATTAACAAATGATACAACAAATATTAGGACAACTGGTCTAAACTAGCACACAAACACTCACCTGAGCCAAACTCCCTTTGGAATTAATTTGTTGATGTGTTTCTAGCCTAACTCCCTTAACCACTTGTACTTTTGCCTCCACTTTGCCAAGACTCCTCTTTTAGCAAGACTCTTTTCTTGAGGATGGTTACTTTAGTTGATCGCTTAGTGGTTTTAATGGACAAATGGAAACTTGGCAATTCATTCCACCTCATAGATTTCTTCCTTCTTAAAGATGCAGACAATGAAGAATACCTTGAACTCTTTTAAAAAATGATCACTCAAACATAAGTTCCATAAGCACTTTAAATAATTTTTTCAAGAATGAATGATTTATCACAATGCAATTCCTTTTACTTTGTCCTCACCTTGGCCTTTTAAAAATATTCATCCTTATTAGCCTAGAAGATGGTAAAAATCTCCCTTGAAATCCATGTAAAGACCGAGCCCTTCCTTGCGTAATACACACACACATATACATACTAAGTATAATTATGACATTAATATTCATTCAATTAGCCATTGCATGGCAATGGAAGTAAGAATGATCGTGGCAAGACAACAAATAACATAATGGCTGATTAAGGGATGTATGCAACTACTTAAGGGCAAGAGTAATGGCCAATGGAAGATGATGGTGCTGGTCGAACATGCCATCAAGGCTAAAGGGATTTTTGGGTGCTGATTTTGGCGGAGGTTAAGGTTATTGGAGGAGAGTTGGCAAGACAAAACCTAGCCAAACCTATACTAGCCTTATAAGCAAAAGCATATTGAGAGAGAGTAAGAGAGAGAGGAGAGCAAAACTCTAAACCTTAAAACACTCTTTAACTAATAAATAGATGAGAAAGAACAAAGAGGAAGCCCTTGACTTAAACAACAAGGTATACATTAGACCCAAAACTCTTATTTTGATTAGCGTTATGTAGAGAATTAAGATTTTGAATCATAAGTGCCATTGCTTAGATTTTCCATGAGATATATATATATATATATATATAGAGAGAGAGAGAGAGAGAGAGAGAGAGAAGAGTTAAAATTCTAGACCCCAAAACACTTTTTAGATTAGGTGAGAAAGAACAAGGAGAAAGCTCTCTACTTAAACATCAAGGTAAACATTAGACCCAAAACTCGTTATTTCGATTTGAATTATGTAGAGAAGTTAGATTTTGAATCACAAATGCCATTGCTTAGATTTTCCAAGCACATAGGTTAAATTCTCAAGTACATGCAAGTAGAAATTAAGGTGAAGTATATGAGTAGAAGGATAACATGGATTATAGGTGTTTATTCTATGCATGATTGTATGTCTTAGTGATTTTGTTAAGCCTCGTTTATCATGGGCTTGATCATGAATAATAATTTATTCTCTCAACATGACTTTTAATGTGGATTTGGACTTTAAAATTGCCAAGAAAATGGAAAATGTTTGGAGATTTCAGACTTCCAAGATGATATTAATGGATTCTAGATTGATCCTTGTCAATCTAAATAGCGTGATCGATAGGATCAATTGCAAGAAATCGTGATCATAAACGCAGTGGCCTCTGGATCAACCTACTAACCCATGCAACTGATCCCAATCAATCTAAAAGTTGAGTAGTTGACCACAATGGATTTTGTAAGGGCCATTAGTAAATCTAGTAAGCTTAAGATTAACTATACCCGTACATCACAATTGATTCTCGTTGATCTGTATATCTTGATTGACAACAATTAATCACGAGTTCATTAGATTGTAATTTTAGAACCCAATTAAGTTGATCCTAGCCCTAGCTTATCAATTGGTCATGATTCGATTGATCCAAATTCAACCAGATTGTTCTAGTCTCATCTAGTGTCAATCTTAAACTTGATTTTAGGATTTTTCTCAACCATCCCGTGCTTTCAACAAATGTACACTAACATATATGCACCTTGGACAAATACAAACCACTAGTTACTTGAATCAAGCATAGAAAACTCAAGAACTAAGTGAAAATCAATTTGGTTAAATGAGAGTTGGTGCAAATCAGCTTAGGGAAAAATTACTCTCACAATTTTAGGGTTTAGGTTACATTTGAAAAGAGTATAAAAGGTAAATTTTAATAAATTGGAGATTAAATAAGAATTATGTTCATTGAATAAGAACCCAAAAACCCACAACCATTGAAAAACCGAATCGAGAGAACTAACTCCAGCTAACTGGGTCTATCCTACAAATTTTACTACTGCCTTCTGAAAATTACTTTAACCACATATATTAAATTTTTACTATGTAAGTGGGTTACCTTGCAATGATAAGAATTCCTAGACAAGAGGTAAATTAGACCTGGGATCATTTGGGAAAGCCTTGTCTTGGTTATAAAAAGGGAAATGTAGAAGTTTGAGAGTGATTATAAGGTATACTCAACTATGTCACGATCAAAAATGAATATCCCATGTCTGGGATAAATGATTTACTCAACCAATCTAAGTGGGCTTGAGTATTCTTTAAGCCTAACTTACAGACGGGTTACCATCAATTAAAGATAAAAAATTAAGAATATACCCCAAGGTATACTGAGAGCTAGGCATTATAACTTGCTGGTGCTACAAATTTAGGTCAACGCATACCCTTCAATTTCCATGAACTACATGAACTCAGAATTTAAGCCCTAACTAGACAATGGCAGTCAAGTCTATAAATGACATTTTGGTTTATTCCCCTAAGCAACGCATGGGAAACATTTGCAAATAGCCCTTTAAAGGTTGTGGCACACACTCATTGCTACCCCATTTCATCATGAATAGGGCACATGAAGTTTTGAGGGTGAAACTTACTGTAAAGGGAGGAAATATGTAAAGACCAAGCCTCTGTGTGTGTATAATTATAATTATGACATTAATAAACATTCAATAGGTCATTACTTGGCAATGGAAGTAAGAGTGATGGGGATTGGTTAATAAATGCTATATTGGCTACTTGAGGGATGAATGACGTTTTGATTAAGAGTAAGAGTTGATGGGCGATAATAATGCTAGTCAAACATGCCATCAAGGCTAGAGAGATTTTTGGGTGTTGATTTCAGGAGAAGTTATGCCTGTTGGAGGAAAGTTGGCAAGACAAAACCTAGACAAATTCATCCTAACATTATAAGCAAAAGGACACCAAGAGAGAGAGAGAGAGAGAGAGAGAGGAGCAAAATTCTAAACCCCAAAACACTTTTTGACCAATAGATAGGTAAGAAAGAACAAGGAGGAAGCTCTCAACTTAAACATCAAGGTAAACTCTAGACCTACAACTCCTTATTTCAATTCGAATTATGTGAAGAATTAAAGAATTCATTTTTTGAATCGTATGTGCCAGTGCATAGATTTTCCATGCATGTAGGTTAAATTTTCTTATAGACATAAGTAGAAATTTAAGGTATAAGCATACAAGCAAAAGGATAACATGAATGGTATTCCAACCGTACATGATTGTATTTCTTAGTCATTTTATCAAGCTTCATTTATAATGGGTGTGATAATGATGTATTCACTCATAACATGACCTTTAATGTGAATTTGGACTGAAAAACTACCAAGGAAATGGAAAATTTTAGAGATTTCAAGCTTTCATGATAATCTGGATGTATTCTAGATAGAAACCTGTCAACCTAGGCAAGGCGATCGATAGGGATCGATCATAAGAGGTTGTGATTGTAAAGACACTGGCCTTCGAATCAACTTGCTAACCTATGGGATTGATCTCAATCAATCTGAAGGTTGAGTGATTGACCATGATAGATCATGAAGGGAGCGATTGTAAATCCAGTAAGCTCGGGATCAACTATTCTTGCAAGTCATGACTGATCTCCATGAATTCGTGAATTATAATCAACAATGATTAGTTGTGAGTTCACTAATCGTAATTTCAAAGCCTAAAAAGTTGAACCCAATGTTAGGCAATCAATATGTCATGATTCAATCGATCTAGATTTGGTCTGATCGATCTAATCTCATATAGTGTCAATCCTAAACCTAATTTTGTGATCTTTTCAACTGTCCAGTGCTTAAACCACTACACACCCACACGTATGCACCCAAGACATATACAAATCACTGGTTACTCTAACAAAGCATAGAAAACCCAGCAACTAGGTGAAAATCAATTAATTTAAATGAGAGTTAGTGCAAATTAGCTTAGAGGGAAGTCACCCTCACAATTTAAGGGTTTAGATACGAAACTGTTGATGCAATTCGGAGTTTCCACTACTATGTCTATTAGGTCTAGCCTAATAAAAATATTCCACTAAGCAAATGAAGTATAAAGATACACAACAGAATTCCTCAACCTCACTACCACAATCTTAAAGTTCCCAACTGTCTTACAACACTCTGCAACAAAGAATATATAAACTCTTTCACTCTTTCTAGGGTCAACTTTCAATTATAGTGAGCTCTCTCAAATTTGTTTCACACTTTATTTACTCTCTCAATACATCAAAACATTAAAATAGATATGACATTCTCAAACAAAGGAAAATTATGTCTTTTTACACACTAGATTCTTTAAGTTATTCTCCTCACTTGCCATCTAAGTATTGATAGTCTCCTATTTATAGATCATCGTCAAGAAGTCCTACTGCAACTAGGGCAACTGGGCTTCTATGAGGTGCAAAACCATCTTCCTAATATTTAGGCTAAGTCTTCTCTATTGGCCAAAATCAGTTGTCAACAAGTTGTCACGACATAACTGGACTCTTATCCATTCTAATAGGCGCCTTCACCTAGTCTATGATGACTCTTCAACTTTAGTCTACTTATAATATTAACTTCTTAGTGATTGCTATCTGTATAAGTCAATTTCTCTCTATTTCTACGAACCTGTAGTCAATTGTTTCAAAATATCAAGACTTGATAAGTTTCGATAAACTTGGATTCTTCAGGAACCTTATCCTCTTAATATGCAGAGTTTCAGGAACTCCTCAACAGCAAAAACCTGATAGTTTCAAACACATTGAAAACCCTATCTATTTACCCAATCATGATAAACTTCTAGACAAGTTAGGATTTTGCAATGTGATTCATGTTGTCTACAATGTGCCAACACTTAGCAAACATACTAATAATTTTTATATTCCTCTACTTACTGTATTGGTTGAATGGGGAAGAATCTTAACTCCCTTGAGAATTTTGAGATTTTTTACCAAATAGAGCTATTGATGGGATAGACAAGGCCAACAGGCATAAAATTCTTGCCATGAGTCACAGGAGGATACTGCCAATAGAATGCCATGTACGGTAGCTGGTTAATATACTAGATTACTAGTAAATAAGTACATCGTATTCTTGATGACATTTTTTAGGAACTTGCGGCCGCTTTTGCTGAAATGCACTACTTGGCTGTAGGGATATATTTTCTATAGGCAATGTTTATTTGGTGCACTCGGACAAGACATTGCAACTGTTTAGAATTTGGTTGTGCTGGCTTATGCAAATTATTTCCCTATAATCTGATCCGTGGAACTTTAATGCCCTCGTTTTTGTTTCGGAAAAGGATGATGAAAATTTTAACTGGGAGTTCATTCTTTGACCAAAATGTGAGGTCCTCATTACAAAATATTTGCCGATTTGTACAGTTTCTAGCTTCTTCCATTGATATCTCTTGTGAATAGTTTAGGCTGAAGTTTCATCTGACTTGACGGATCGCTTGCTGAAGATACTTCAAAGTCCTTCGATAATTTAGAAATCCCATGAACCAGAAATCGAAATTGTCCTCTGTCACTAGGTGCACATACTTCTGCGTTGGTTTCTTCACATTCTCACTTTCAGTAGCTCTCTTTATATTTCTCAATGGGATCATCACCTGCATAGATAGGTCGCCATAGATAGTGTTCAGTTTCCATCTTTTGCCCAAACAAGGGACATAGAATGAACCGAGCTGATTGATAAAGGCGCGCAATTCAATGTACCTTGTAATGTGCTTTAAGCGGCTTCCCAGTTGGAGAGGAGAGTTTGATGGATCTCTCGCTGCAGAAGGCAACTCTATTATTGGAAACAAAGAGAAGTCCGGCTATCGGCCCAGCTGTTGTTGATAAATAGCATTGAAAAGCCTTCAACAGTTTCTCGTCGTCTCTGATGTTGAAGTTCTGCTTGAACACATTTTCCACTCCACCAACCTGAAGGATTCTTGTCCCCAAGCTCAGCTTTCCTTTCACTGTTTCAGTTAACTTCGGCCCTAATCTCACTGTGTTGATCATAAATATTTCTACGTCAAAAAAATTGATGCTATATGATCAGATATTATATTCTCTTTAACGTTTTATGAGTAGTTACCGTGTTCTCGGATTCTTTGAGCAAAAATGTCCATCCTTGCTCCTAATTGTATCATCCTGCCAATAACTGAACCTACTCCATCTGCGTTTCCACCAAAAAACCAAATTAGTAAAGATTCAAAATTGTATCAAACAGTCCATCTCTGAATTTTTGACCAGGACTAATCAAGAAAGAAGGGCTTACTGTGTCTGATTTTGGGATACTGTTTGGAAGGAGAGGACAGAAGTTGGCATTGCGAAGCAGGATCGGGTAAAAGTGCTCTTGGATAGCTCTTATATTGAAATGCATATTCTAATGAGCTGATTGGGATCCCCATAACATGTTCCTTGTGCATATTTCTCATCCCAATTCTTGATCTGCTGTGTTTTAGCTCCATATTCTACTTGCTTTTGTTGCGTGCAATGTGATAAAATGCCTGAAGAATGTTTTCACCACCAGAACTTGCTCTGATCCCACCTCTCATAGGCTTGCCCTATTTATAAGTAAAAAGGAAAGGGCAGTTGAGCTCAACTTTTTTTCAGTTGCATGAGTCAGCTTTGGATCATCAATAACTAAAGGCGAAGATATGAACCTCTGAACAATCTTTTTGACAAACATGCACAGCAGAAAGTTGGTGTTTCTGCTTTACAATTTCTTTCTTTCTTTCTTCCTATTTCTTTTTCTTTTTTTCTCATTTACAGTGATTGGGCGGCACCTCAAATTAACATAAAATTGTAAATTATTACGTGAAGCCTGCAGATAGACAATTCGAGAGACTACTTTTTTAAAGACGGACATACTATCCTTAGTTCATTTGTTCTTTAATTCTACTTCCTTGGCTGACGTTTTCTTGTGGGACCAGAGCTTTGTAACTAAACCTTTTTGAAGTGTAGCCCATGTTTTATGGGGCAATTCTTAAAGGGCCAAAAGTTGGGTCAGCTATTTAATCTTTCAACTTTGTGACACACCAAACTTTCTTCAGCATCTCTGCTTTGTGATGACTGCATCTTTGGGATTCTGACTGTATGAATGATGTGTAGCTTACACATTCTTGAGCTGGCATGTCTGCTTTGTGACGTGACCACATCTTCAAATGAAAAAAAGAAAGGATTACATATAAATTTGCATTTTCATAAGCTTGAGTACTAAATTCCTAATTTTGAGGTTGAGAATACGATTGACTTATCCATATTTAACACATTTAAATTTTCTGGTTTTATGATTACAGAATTGTCATCCCAATATAATAAAATTTTAACATATATACTTGTAAGTGGCTTTTAATATTGTTGCTTAGCAAGATAGGCAAAGGAACAAGCAAAAGTCATCTCGTCACATGGAAGCCACCAGTTTGAAAGGACCCATTATTCTAAAAAGCTTATCTGGATGACAAATAGTATGTATGCAGTGACTGGGATCCTTATTCTTTATTTGTTTCACTTAATTTCTTTCCCCACTCATGGCCTTGTCATTGTCTAAAATCAAACTTCATCTTGACGTGTAAAGACTTGTCAACTAAATAGATAAAATAGATATATTCAGAGAGAGAGAGAGAGAGAGAGGATCTAGCCCTTTTCAATTGCCAACAGCCAACTCGTCAGCATTGATAGGGTGCAAAATCGTCCCAAGATATTAATGTTCAACCTAATGGCCTGGAACATCCATGTGGCGAGAGGGATTTTTCTCTGTCCCACAATTACACGATACTTTATTTAAAGCCAATTTTGAAAATATTTACAATTTAAAATTTTAAGCTTAATTTAAAACGTGATCATTTGTTTATTTTGATGGTAGTTGTTGATATTCTTTAATAGTCAACTATTGGTTAGTTCTCATTTCTCACACCAGCGACATAATGACTGCAATATATCACATTTTGATATTCTTATTAGTAATTGATGTAGTTGTAATCCTTTTATGTATCAATTCTACTCGAGGGACTACATGAACATAGTCAATGTGATACATCATTGTTTCAACAAAAGATAATCACCCGACATTGGAATAGATCACATGAAAAAGTTTTAGTAATCTATATTGTTGTTGTTAGTAGTACTAATAGCAGCAGCCAATTGTAATTGTGCAGTGTGAAATTAATCCGTATTTTGATATTTTATATTTTTCTTTCATTTTTCGTCCTTGTTTCAATATATTCTTTTTTCTTTTTTCTTTTATATGTTCCATGTCTTCTTAACTCACTCTTTATAATTTTTTAAATCTATTAAATATTTTCATATAATTTTTATTTTTATTTGTATTTTATTATTTAAAAATCATTCAATTATCTATTAAACTTAATAAAATTTTATCATTTCTTGAAATATTTTGCACACTTTTATTTGTATCTAAGTTAAATTATTACATGATTATACACGTTGTCCGGATGAGTCCATATTCATGGGTGCCCCATAAGCCAACTGATTTCGAGTTAGTCTAGTTTTAAATTTTTTAAAATTTAATTGGATCAAGTCCTAGATACGAAGCAATCATATCATATATTGTATTTTATTTTAGCATTTTTGACTTTTTTTTACTTGATATTTTGACTTTCGAGTTCTTTTTATTTTCCTAGATATTGATACTTCTACGACAACTTCTTTTTGATGCATAAATAGAAGCAAATTAGATAAGTGGCATGATTGCATGGCTACAATCAATACATCATGATCAATTAATATATCACAACTTAAACAAGATTCATTGTTAAATGAATTAATTCAAAAGAAACCAAAATCACTCAATAAATTCAAAAAAAATAAAAGAGAATTTATTCAATTTCTCAAAATTCAAAATCTCATCTTCTTTTCTTACAAGTAAATAAAATAATTATTTATAATAAAGCATACTAAACACTAATTTTGAGGCACCATTTAAAACCAAAGTCCATTAAAGCCTAAAAACAAAATATATTAAAATAAAATATGCAAAATTGGTCTATCTATGATCACATCATCTCCCCCTCTTCTTGAAAATAAGTTGTCCTCAATTCGAGTTCACATTTACCTAGATCAAATTCTAACCTCCAAAATCCTCTTATGGCTTCACAAACTTGCCTAAACTCTAGTTTCGTCTTCTCAAAAATCCAATAATAAAATTCCAATAATAAACTACATAGAAGAATATGAAAAACCACTAATGTGTCAATCTTGTGTAGTATAAATAGACAAATAATGTGTTGAATAATATAAAAGGTCAACATATACATAATCTTCTACACTTCTAATAGACCACTTAGTGGTTTTTTTCTATCACTCTAATTTGGCGATGGTAATCGATCTTCATCAAGTTCTTCCAAGTTTGAATGTGTCTCAGCTAATGGATCTCCATAACCACCTTGTTCAAACATTAACGCATGGTGTACCTATGCTGGAAACAATTAAGGCAGGACAAAGTTTGATCTTGCATGCAAGGATATGTTGAATATGAGACCTTTATATTTGTGGTCTCTCTTATATGTCACCTGCTTTTTGTGCAAAGTCTCTTGCTTCTCTGACAATAAATTTGAACATAGACTTGAAATCATACGTGTCATCTCCAACTTTTGAGTGTTAAACATCATGCAAGGTTAGTAAATTGTAATAAATATTTATCTCACCCACTCAACTCTCTACAATCTTTTTTTTTTTCAATTTTTTCTACTCTTTGACTTAATATTAATAAAAAAAAACCCAATCAAATCAAGCTAAACCTCTAAAAATAAAACCCAATATAATATTCTAAACCATCATTAAAATACCGAAAATTCAATCCAAAAACAATTATGACCTAGAAAAACTCTCTCCTAACAATTAAATTATAGCCATGCAAGAACCCAAAAATATTCAACCCACAAGAATCGTCCCAAAACACTGGTCCAATCAACTAAATTCCAATCCAAGTACACCCAATTTCTTTGGCCCAACTAAAAATTCAATCCGCTAGGGTTTTTGGTGTTGCTGGCAGCATTTGGGAATGACGGTAAAGGAGTGGCCGACAGGGACAACACCTTCTAGTGACTGTGGACTGAAGACAAGTTAAATGCCATTTCTACTCTAAATTTAGACACCCTATTTCTAAATGCTACTCTCTATTGCGTAATATTATGAGAACAAATCAAGAACTGCCCATATAAGAGGCAAGTAGGCAAAGATCAAGCAAATTTAGGTCAAAAAAGAGGACCTAAAATACAACTCCTTACAAGTTCCTCAACAAGCATGTGATGAAGTTTTGGGTTACTGTGATAAAAGGAATATAACTAAAAATAAGATGAATATGAGCAAGAAAAAAAGTGGAATGAGCAGGCCATGTCAACAAGCTAAATATCAAAAGAGGTCTCGCCTGATGTTATAACACCACAACACCACCAAATTACTTAAACCAACTCATATAGGTAGTACTTATGAAATGCAAAATGTTACAAAGACTCATAATGGTGATGCTAGAACACTGGCTAAGGTTGGTACCTTTTCCCCTTATACGGGTTTGTGTTCTACCCCCCTTTCTAGATCTTATTTGGCATTATTTGTAATTAAGGTTAGTAACTTAAGGGAGAGTAGAACTTCTAAGAGAATTTATAATTGTTTGTTATCTCGTTATTATTGGTGGTTGTTGCTTTCGAATTTGCATTTTGATTAGCTATGGTCCTAATTCAAATATACCAAGGGTCTACGTACGTCTCTACTATTTTTGCTTGTGCGCTAACATTTGGTTCCACCTTCAGCAATTATTTGAAGATCTAGCTATAAAAGAAAGTAGTATATGAAGATAATCATGTGATAAGCGATAGGCTAAGAATATGCCTAATGATTGGTTGTGTGGCAACAAAGAAGTAACATGCAGATATTCCTTATTAAACCCATTAAGTCCAACAGATTTCAGGCCTTGATGAGACATAACTTATAAATTTCAAAGTTGGTAATGACGGGCCAAAGGATCAAAAGTTTGTAGAGAGTATCCAACGAATTGAGGAGAATAGACACTCAAAGGGAGAGGCAATTGGATTCTTATTAAAGGACCAACACAATAAGAACCTTTATAAATGCTTGCAGAGGTTAAAGATGGAGGACACCATGTCGAATCTTTTGAAGATGAACCAATGAAGGAAAACAAAAAAATGAAATGGAGAAACTTGCTAATGTTTTATGGGGCAATTCTTAAAGGCCCAAAAGTTGGGTCAGCTATTTAATCTTTCAACTCTGTGACACACCAAACTTTCTTCAGCATCTCTGCTTTGTGATGACTGCATCTGTGGGATTCTGACTGTATGAATGATGTGTAGCTTACACATTCTTGAGCTGGCATGTCTGCTTTGTGACGTGACCACATCTTCAAATGAAAAAAAGAAAGGATTACATATAAATTTGCATTTTCATAAGCTTGAGTACTAAATTCCTAATTTTGAGGTTGAGAATACGATTGACTTATCCATATTTAACACATTTAAATTTTCTGGTTTTATGATTACAGAATTGTCATCCCAATATAATAAAATTTTAACATATATACTTGTATGTGGCTTTTAGTATTGTTGCTTAGCAAGATAGGCAAAGGAACAAGCAAAAGTCATCTCGTCACATGGAAGCCACCAGTTTGAAAGGACCCATTATTCTAAAAAGCTTATCTGGATGACAAATAGTATGTATGCAGTGAGTGGGATCCTTATTCTTTATTTGTTTCACTTAATTTCTTTCCCCTCTTATGGCCTTGTCATTGTCTAAAATCAAACTTCATCTTCACTTGTAAAGACTTGTCAACTAAATAGATAAAATAGATACATTCAGAGAGAGAGAGAGAGAGAGAGAGAGAGGATCTAGCCCTTTTCAATTGCCAACAGCCAACTCATCAGCATTGATGTGTAAAGACTTGTCAACTAAATAGATAAATAGATAAAATAGATACATTCAAAGAGAGAGAGAGAGAGAGAGAGGATCTAGCCCTTTTCAATTCCCAACAAAACTCTTCAGCATTGATAGGTTGCAAAATCCTCCCAAGATATTAATGTTCAACCTAATGGTCTGGAACATCCATGTGGCGAGAGGGATTTTTCTCTGTCCCACAATTACACGATACTTTATTTAAAGCCAATTTTGAAAATATTTACAATTTAAAGTTTTAAGCTTAATTTAAAACGTGATCATTTGTTTATTTTGATGGTAGTTGTTGATATTCATTAATAGTCAACTATTGGTTAGTTTTCATTTCTCACACCAGCGACATATTGACTGCAATATATCACATTTTGATATTCTTATTAGTAATTGATGTAGTTGTAATCCTTTTATGTATCAACTCTACTCGAGGGACTACATGAACATAGTCAATGTGATACATCACTGTTTCAACAAAAGATAATCACCCGACATTGGAATAGATCACATGAAAAAGTTTTAGTAATCTATATTGTTGTTGTTAGTAGTACTAATAGCAGCAGCCAATTGTAATTGTGCAGTGTGAAATTAATCCGTATTTTGATATTTTATATTTTTCTTTCATTTTTCGTCCTTGTTTCAATATATTCTTTTTTCTTTTTTCTTTTATATGTTCCATGTCTTCTTAACTCACTCTTTATAATTTTTTAAATCTATTAAATATTTTCATATAATTTTTATTTTTATTTGTATTTTATTATTTAAAAATCATTCAATTATCTATTAAACTTAATAAAATTTTATCATTTCTTGAAATATTTTGCACACTTTTATTTGTATATAAGATAAATTATTACATGATTATACACGTTGTCCGGATGAGTCCATATTCATGGGTGCCCCATAAGCCAACTGATTTCGAGTTAGTCTAGTTTTAAATTTTTTAAAATTTAATTGGATCAAGTCCTAGATACGAAGCAATCATATCATATATTGCATTTTATTTTAGCATTTTTGACTTTTTTTTACTTGATATTTTGACTTTCGAGTTCTTTTTATTTTCCTAGATATTGATACTTCTACGACAACTTCCTTTTGATGCATAAATAGAAGCAAATTAGATAAGTGGCATGATAGCAGGGCTACAATCAACACATCATGGTCAATTAATATATCACAACTTAAACAAGATTCATTGTTAATTGAATTAATTCAAAAGAAACCAAAATCACTCAATAAATTCAAAAAAAAAATAAAAGAGAATTTATTCAATTTCTCAAAATCAAAATCTCATCTTCTTTTCTTACAAGTAAATAAAATAACTATTTATAATAAAGCATACTAAACACTAATTTTGAGGCACCATTTAAACCCAAAGTCCATTAAAGCCTAAAAACAAAATATATTAAAATAAAATATGAAAAATTGGTCTATCTATGATCACATCATCTCTCCCTCCTCTTGAAAATAAGTTGTCCTCGATTCGAGTTCACATTTACCTAGATCAAATTCTAACCTCCAAAATCCTCTTCACATTTACCTAGATCAAATTCTAACCTCCAAAATCCTCTTATCGCTTCACAAACTTGCCTAAACTCTAGTTTCGTCTTCTCAAAAATCCAATAATAAAATTCCACTAATAAACCACATAGAAAAATATAAAAATCCACTAATGTGTCATCTTGTAGTATAAATAAACAAATAATGTGTTGAGTAATATAAAAGGTCAATATATACATAATCTTCTAAACTTCTAATAGACCACTTAGTGGTTTTTTTCTATCACTCTGATTTGGCGATGGCAATCGATCTTCATCAAGTTCATCCACGTTTGAATGTTTGAATGTGCCTCAGCTAATGAATCTCCATAACCACCTTGTTCAAACATTAACGCATAGTGTACCTATGCTAGAAACAATTAAGGCAGGACAAAGTTCGATCTTGCATGCAAGGATATGTTGAATATGAGACCTCTATATCTGTGGTCTCTCTTATATGTTACCTGCTTTTTGTGCAAAGTCTCTCGCTTCTCTGACAATAAATTTGAACATAGACTTGAAATCATACATGTCATCTCCAACTTTTGAGTGTTAAACATCATGCAAGGTGAGTAAATTGTAATATATATTTATCTCACCCACTCAACTCTCTACAATCTTTTTTTTTTTCAATTTTTTCTACCCTTTGACTTAATATTAATAAAAAAAAAACCCAATCAAATCAAGCTAAACCTCTCAAAATAAAACCCAATATAATATTCTGAACCATCATTAAAATACCGAAAATTCAATCCAAAACAATTATGACCTAGAAAAATTATCTCCTAACAATTAAATTATAGTCATGCAAAAACCCAAAAATATTCAACCCACAAGAATTGTCCCAATACACTGGTCCAATCAACTAAATTCCAATCCAAGCTCACCCAATTTCTTTGGCCCAGCTAAAAATTCAATCCGCTAGGGTTTTTGGTGTTGCTGGCGGTACTTGGGAATGACGGTGAAGGAGTGGCCGATAGGGACAACACCTTCTAGTGACTGTGGACTGAAGACAAGCTAAGAGACGACGATGGAACATCTTGCTACTTTCTTTTCAACATTGTTAAACTTGGATTGTTATTTTCTAGCCAAACGAAACAATGGATAGCAACATATAAGAAAGCAACAAACGATAATAATCAATACATTATAATCGATTGATACATCATGAATCAAATAAGAATAACCTTTATTGGATCAATTTAAAATTTTATTCACAAAAAAATTAAAATCACTCAATAAATTCGAGGAAATCAAAAGAAAAGTTATTTAATGTTTCAATCTCAAAAGCCAAATCTTTTGTCTTACAATGAAAAATAATAAGTAAAATATACTAAAACTTAATCACAAGACATTTTTAAAAACAATAAAAAACCAAGAAAAAACAAATGAAATAAAAGAAAATATGAAATTTAGTCTATTTAAGATTACATCACCTTTTCTCTCTCACCTATTCCCTTGCAATTTGCAAAGGTCAATTAAACAATACAAATCAGTCAGAAATCATATAGAAATGCCACATAACCCTAAGAAACAACTAAACATAAGTTGGTTTAAGAGGATAATTCAACTGTTCAAAACGAAAGAGAGGAGTGGAAATAAGAAAAATATTGGGGAAACAAGGGAATCGTAAATACTTTTTTAATTCTTCAATTATTGACAATTATTTTAAATTTAAAAAAAATAAAAAGAAAAAGGAAACTCCTTAGTATTTGGGCTAATTTATAATGCAAGCTTTCAATAATTCGAGTATTCTTGCTTTTTATGATTTAATACCGTTTAAGTAATTTTTAAATAATAATTGTTTCTCATAGTGCCTGAAATAGTCAAATTAATACGCTAATAATATGAAAGGATTCAATTTCCCTTGACATGAGATGTAAAATCCTAAGACCTGTGAGTTTGGCAAAGAAACAAGTATTGATGATTTCTCAAGCGTGGGATATTTCATAAAAAATAGCCAGGTGTCTAGAAATTCAATAAATCTACTTGATTTTGATTGTATATTCTTTCCAACATGCTTTTGCTTTCTCTAACTCTTCCCATAGAACCTTTTATTTCCCCCACTCAAACGCTATTTCCCAAAATGACTTTCAACGCTTTTGTGCAGCAACATTAGATAGTAAATGGCCTGCTCAGTTCCATTAACCCATACAGAAAGGCTGAAAATATTGCATGTTGGAATGGGCAATCAAATTGTACATAATGGCATTTGTCAAACACCGGCAAATCTTGACACCTTACTACTTCAAAGTTGGTAGGGGAGCATAAGGCACGTTACAATTTCCATTTTTCAGCTCAGGGACACACCTTGAGGCTTGATGGCCTCAGCTGCTGTTTCTACTGAAAATGCCTATAAACTCAACAGGACAAAAGTTCTTCCCAAATCCTAGAAAGAAAGTATACACACATGGATGCAGTTTATCGTACGCTTATTCAAAATTAAATAGAATCATATGAAAAAGAGTGCATTCATCAAACATTGTTTCTAGAATAATCAACACAACTATCGCACTTCGTCTAAGCACAACTCATGTTGAGATCACTTTTTTTTTTTTTTTTTTTTTTATGAACCCACTCACACACATCCCTCCTAAAAATTTTAACTCAAACTCATGATTGAGCAAGGTATTAAATTATTGCAGTGTGTCCCCTATGGGACATGTTGAGATCACTTATGTGCAGACGCGCGTGGCACTGGGTAAGTGATAGGAGCCATGCTCAATGGGGCACCAGGAACCACAGGTCCAGCAATGGGAGCTCCAACACCATAGGCCAAGTGTTCAGGTGGTGGAAGATTTACTGGTGTGCCAACTGCTGAAACAAGGGGCCCTCGTATGGGTTGTCCAATAGTTGGTGGACCGTACATATTCACACCTGGGGCACCAGTAGGAGTTTGAGGAAGTGGGTTGTTTGATTTGTCAGATGGACCTCCCACAACAGAACCATTTGTCTGACCGGTGATTGGGCCCTGGGGCACCGGAGCATCACCACTGTTGATGCTAGTGATGTCATGGATGCTTGACCGTCTCCTATCTCTGTTCATAGAGTTTAAACGGATGAAATACTTCTGGGCGTGGCTGGCCACTTGGGTAGGAGTCCTCGTGACCACAAAATTCCGAGAAATGCTTCTCCAATCACCTTTCCCATACTTCTCCAAACCAAGAAGAAACAACCTGCATTTGTGAAACCATGAGTAAACTGTAACAATCAATTAAATGTTGACGATATTCCAACAGAGCAACAGAAGCAGAATAGCCAGAAAAATGCTAATAAATCAGAGTCAAATTGTAGAAAAGTTACTGCAATCAAATTTCAAAAATATATTAAAATCCTGAAGAGTAACCTTAATACTCACAAAATACGTGTTTTAGCATCCCAAAGATTCAAATCTTTCTTATAGCGAAAGCATCCAAAGTTGCACAAGCCCAGTGCAACTCATCTAGATAATAAACAGAACTAGGATTCAAGGATATCACATCTGATACACAAGAATTAGCCCAACATATAGACGTTTCATGAATAGCATTGGAAATCTCAGGTATTACAAATTAATTTCTTCTTCAGTTGCACAAAATACTGTTCTAGCATCAATGGTCCACTATGGACAATCTTGCTTCCAGAGATAATCAACAAAATGTTATTAATGATCATATCCCATTCTTCACAGCAACTAACTAAAATAGCATCTTGCTCTAGCATAGATTACAGCCATTATAGTGCCCTAGCAACACAGATTCCTATGGACACCAAAATCTTCTAACAGGTGGATTCTGGTCTAGAGATTTCCAGTTACCCACCAAACTAGTACTTGTTGACATTATGGTGTGTGTTTGCACTTATGTAGTATACAAGTGGCAATCCAACACAATAAAATCATTGCCATGTGAATGAGAAAGTACTATGATATTAATTTTCTAATATTTGTTTGTGAAAATATGGGAAAGAGTTGATCACATGTGTGAAGAAGATTGCCATCTTTTATACAGAGGAAAGTAAGACCATTTCCACCTTATTGGTGTTGCTCACCTTCACGGAAGGGTGGGGATCTTTAATGTTAAGTCTTTACTTTACTAAGTGGGAAGTGCAGAACACCACTTAGTCGTGAAACCAAGTGCGTGGGGAAATGGAGTTGCTAAAATGAAGTTCAAATTGAGTTGTGTAAGGTATACAAACTCTTAATTCTAGTGAACTTAATTTCTATTAGGCAAGGCCCCGTAGACGTAAAGACGTATGCTGCAACACAAATGAGGAAAAAATAGCCTATATCAAAAAAAAAGTTAAATCTCATCAAGAGGGAAAAGAGGGAGAATCCTAACGAGAAGGCCAAAAACTCTGAAAGGCCTGACGAAAATATTTTTGGAAAATACAAAAAGGACCAAAACGGTAACGCTCAAAGAAAGGGTGTACAATGCTTCGAGTGTAAAGTATATGGACATGTGATGAATGATAGTGCAAACAATCTAAAGAAGTAGAGAAGGTCAATGGCTTTAACTTAGAGTGAGGAGAATTTTAACCAGTCTGAGGAAGAAGGGCAGAACAACGATCACATAGCTTTCAATACCACAAGTCAGAAGGAGACTGCTGGACATGTTGCAGTAACAATAGAACAAAAAGCTAATTCTAAAAATAGCAACTGCAGTAATGAGGAAATGTCACATAAGGATCTAGTGGAAACCTGCTAGCAGGTTTATGATCAATAAGTTGTTTCCTGCGGAGAAGTAAAATCTTGAAACTAAAGGTGGATGCGATGGGAGATGAAACTTTGGAACTTAAGAAAGCTTGCAACAAATTGAAGGCAAAAAAGTCAAAATTGCAGGAAATTATGCATAAGCATGCAACCTCTGAGTTACAATAGAAGGAGAATGATAAGTTGAACAAATCATGCCACAATGCACACATGAAACTAAATGAAGTAGAAGCCACACTCGACAGGCTAAATAAGGGTAAGGCTAAATTAGATAACTTGTTATAGATTGGAAGGCAAGCCAAGGACCATTATGGAATTAGATATACAAAAAATACATCCCCTACACACTTGCCAATAGTGAGATAAAGTTTGTGAAAGGAACAATGAGGAGTGATAACAAAGATATTGCAACAACAAAGTCACAACCCAAATGTTCTTCCCATGTCATGATATCACAAGCCCACGAGTGTAGTTCTCCCTAGATCACAACATCACAGATTGCTAATACTAAGGCGAGGCACAAGCAACAAGTTAAATGCCATTTTTGCTCTAAATTTAGACACCCTATTTCTAAATGCTACTCTCTATTGCGTAATATTATGAGAACAAATCAAGAACTGCCCATATAAGAGGCAAGTAGGCAAAGATCAAGCAAATTTAGGTCAAAAAAGAGGACCTAAAATACAACTCCTTACAAGTTCCTCAACAAGCATGTGATGAAGTTTTGGGTTACTGTGATAAAAGGAATATAACTAAAAATAAAACGAATATGAGCAAGAAAAAAAGTGGAATGAGCAGGCCATGTCAACAAGCTAAATATCAAAAGAGGTCTCGCTTGATGTTATAACACCACAACACCACCAAATTACTTAAACCAGCTCATATAGGTAGTACTTATGAAATGCAAAATGTTACAAAAACTCATAATGGTGATGCTAGAACACTGGCTAAGGTTGGTACCTTTTTCCCTTATACAGGTTTGTGTTCTACCCCCCTTTCTAGATCTTATTTGGCATTATTTGTAATTAAGGTTAGTAACTTAAGGGAGAGTAGAACTTCTAAGAGAATTTATAATTGTTTGTTATCTGGTTATTATTGGTGGTTGTTGCTTTGGAATTTGCATTTTGATTAGCTATGGTCCTAATTCAAATATACCAAGGGTCTACGTACATCTCTACTATTATTGCTTCTGCGCTAACATTTGGTTCCACCTTCAGCAATTATTTGAAGATCTAGCTATAAAAGAAAGTAGTATATGAAGATAATCATGTGATAAGCGATAGGCTAAGAATATGACTAATGATTGGTTGTGTGGCAACAAAGAAGCAACATGCAGATATTCCTTATTAAACCCATTAAGTCCAACAGATTTCAGGCCTTGATGAGACATAACTTAAAAATTTCAAAGTTGGTAATGACGGGCCAAAGGATCAAAAGTTTGTAGAGAATATCCAACGAATTGAGGAGAATAGACACTTAAAGGGAGAGGCAATTGGATTCTTATTGAAGGACCAACACAATAAGAACCTTTATAAATGCTTGCAGAGGTTAAAGATGGAGGACACCATGTCGAATCTTTTGAAGATGAACCAATGAAGGAAAACAAAAAAATGAAATGGAGAAACTTGCTAATGTTTCTGCCAAGCATGTTCCTATTGATCCATGGAATTTGATAAGTAAAACCAGATGTTATTTCATTCCATTGGAAGATCTTAAGAGTTGGAAAGGTGGATGATTATTCTTCTGTTGCAACTCTAAAGGAACATGAGCCTACCTCTACTAAAAATACATTTGCTAAAATTGTTATCTATCTTGGAGGATCTGTTTGAAGGCTTAGTGGCTCAATTTTTTTAAGTAGAAGGATCTAAAGGCCAAATTAGAGTTGCTTAAAGGTGAGGTTGCACAACATGATGAATAATTTACCATCATTTAAACCAAGACCTATGATTGGCCAGGTTGCATTTGATGAACTTGATATCAAAAAGATGTTGCAACATCTCCAAAACCAATTGATGAAGTTGAACCCTAACACCTAATTTTGGTATGGTCACAATTTTTCCTCTTTCTTACTCTTACTTAGTCATTATATGTCACAAAGGGAGAGAGTCTATGGGACGAGATTGTGTTTAGTGGATGAGAACATGTTTGGTGAGTGTGTTTGAGGGGGAGTCTATGGAGTCTACGGTATGGCTCTAAATTATCTTGCATTCTCGTCTTACTCTTGTCACAAAAGGAGAAAAAGGAGTGAATAGTGTATGGGGGATTCTTTGTTGAATAAATAAAAGTTTAGATTAAGAGGGAGTCTACCTTTGTTACATATACCTATTAGGGTGGTTTTTCAATTCTTTGGAATGTTGTTCATAGACTTGGGTTTTGGGTGATTAGTTAGATTATGTGTTGAGTTGTTAAAATGAAATTAAAAAAGATTGTGCCACATAATGCTAAAGAGGAAGTTTGTTAGCTTTATGGTGTATGTTGTTGGTACTTATGTGGCACACACGTGACAATCAAACTCAACAAAATTATTGCCAAATGAAATAGAAAGTATTGTGATATTAATTTTCTAATATTTGTTTGTGAAAATATGGGAAAGAGTTAACCAAATATTTGAAGAAGATTGCCATCTTTTATATGGAGGAAAGTAAGACCATTTCCAGCCAAAAAATCCTTGAAGAACACATTTAGAAGATTAATGAACGAAAGGGGATTGAGTTTTCAAAATTAAAGGATTGAGAATCGCATGCTAGAAGAAAAGTTAACTCGTATTGTTGCAACAAACAACTAACAAATTATTGTAACTGTAGAGTTGATCGAATCAAAAAAATTTTAGTATATTAAGATAATCTCAAACTTCATGGAAAGTTATTGAACGATGATTTATTTATATAAAGGATGTGAGAAGTAATCAATTGAAGCCTTGAGAGTTTTGTGCTAAAATTGCCCAAGTGTCGAAGAGAGTCAACCGACCAACTTGACTTCCTTAATAGAGATGTCCATATATTGTTAAAAGTGTCGAGTTCTTTACATAACGCTTCTTTAATTGAGTCCTAAAGTTGTTTTCCTCATTGATGTTGCTCACTTAAATGAAAGGGTGGGGATGTTTAGTGTTAGGTGTTTATTCTATCAAGTGAAAAGTGTAGAACACCACCTAGTCGAGAACCCGAGTGAGTGGGGAAGTGGAGCTGTTAGAGTAGGGTTCAAATTGAGTTGTGTAAGATGTACAAACTCTTGATTCTAGTGGACTCATTTTCTACAGGGCGAGGCTCTGTAAACATAGGTGTAGTTAACACCGAACTGCGTAAACAATTCTTTGTGTTCATCTCTTGCAAATTACATCACTGAATAAATGTTAACATTTTGATAAAGTGAAATCAACACAAGTACAAGTACAAGTCCAGAACTAAGAATTGCTAAAATTATTCGTCTGCATGTCTGGTTTTTGGTTGCTTGTTCCAACATTGAACCAACAAGTGCTGACATCACATGTCCACACTTACAGTACTAATTTATTCCAATGGATAGATTACTTAATTTCATTCATAGACAACAAATGAAAATAGCAAAAATTATCCTCTACCCAAAAAAATTAATTTAGCAAGTCATCTACAAAGCGCTTACAAAAGACTTGATTAAGGTAATGTTTGACTTCAATCATCTATGAAACTTTTTTTGAAATATGATCCTTTGCCCACACCTTTCTTAACCTTTTTCTTGTCACTCTGTTTGAACTGTCCATATGCACGTTATGATAGGTCTTGCCACAGTGAAAAACAGTAAATCAATTAGTCGAGAAAAATTTTGATTAGCCTGACAGCTTTGTTACACTAGTTGTTTTGCCATTTTTCTGCAATTGGATGACCAGGTGCAATTAGTGAGCCCAAATTACCAGATTGTCATTTGATTTCACTCGTGACATTCTCTATGATGCATATCTTCACAGAAGTTCATACATTAGTTTTTGTAGTACCAACTTTAGTTCCGTCTTTCTCCTTTGGAGGAAGAAGGAACTAAAGTATAATAAATTTTCAATCTAAAGATGAAACTGCAGTATGAACTAGGATGACAACTCATGTTTTTCCTTTTTCATCTACAATACCTGTAGGACAATCTGTACAGTATCTTGATATCAGACCATTAGATATATAGTAAGTCAGCTTCTACTAGTGTCAAAAGTTACCTTTTACAATTCAAGACAGAGTTGTCGGCATAAAGGAAATGCACAGGAAAAAGCTCAATTCTAGCAAAAATATGTGGAGATCTTACAGTGACTTTTCAGCTCATTAGACACATCAATATTTCAAGCATAATGCCGAAGACAACTGCATGTTTTTAAATTTAAAGCTAGCTTTATTTCAGTTCATAACATTAAAATACAATGATTCTGGTAACTTAGGCAACAAGAGAATAGGGTATTTAAAATTTTAAAACCATTACTATTAAATGTTTCTTGAATTCACTTGTTGTCTACCAAGTTCAGAGGTTTCATTTTAAATCAGTAAAATCCTAATAACCTACTATGTGATAAAAGGGAATTAAGAAAAGAATGTGACCATCGAAATAACTTTCCCACAAGATAAGACATCATTCCATCAGAGGACATATATTTTGTCCTCCAATCCTTCCAAATAATAGAAAGTTGATTCCTAGATAGAAATAACACTAGGTATCTGACATTCAGCCTGTCATGCAGGTCTAAAACCTAGAACTTACATAATAAAAAGGTGAATCTAGTATGCTCACCATGGTGAGTGGCATACCTAGCAATTATTTGCAGCCTCACTTCTCAGGCACAAAATCACATGATCAGAGACATAATCACACATCTTAGTTCTTTACTAATTAAATTACCAAAGTTCTGCCTTTGATCTATCAAATCAATTAGAGGATAGGTGGAGAATATCAGACTTTTCATATATTTTTCAAATATTATATTTCCAATATTATACGATTAGTATTTATGTTAAGTTTAAATCTCTTTTTTGTAACTATTCATATATGCCCACCATTGCACCGCTACAAGGCTTGCCATTAGTACACTGCATTGCTGAAGTCCACTGACCCATGCAAGGATGTTGCTCTGCTATACCACTGTGCAAACTAGCATTGCCCGAAACTCCACCCAAACCTTAGCAATCAGCCGCCACATGTTGAAATCTCACTGCTAAGGCAACGCCGCCCCTTCCGCCACTGTGTCATCACCTACCCTAATTATGTGTGATTGTGTGACTGTGTTCTTGGGTTTAGCTTGGGCTAAATAAGTGGGTTGAGGAACCAATTATTTATTGAAATGTAAGGTATTTATGTAATTAAGTTTGATGCTTTCATAATGATAGTTTGTATAAGGCTAGATAATGTTTCTTTTAGGCTCTAATTTCGTTCAAGTGTTTAGTGTTTACTGTGATTTGGGCTTGTTCTTTCCAAGATGTTGGTCCTATTTTTGTAGGTTGAAGTTAAGGCATTTTAAATTTTAATCTACTTTAAGTGTAGTTTGGTTTAGGTCTTTCTTGTGCGCTAATTTGAGTTTAAAACTCATGTGTTATTGAGTTGTTGTGGCCGACAAAAGTATTCAGTGATTTAAGTGGTTTGTTATCTATTGTCGTGGATATTCGTGCTATCGTTGTTATCAATGTTACTATTATTATGCAAAGTTGGTGTCGGCATCATGAAAACATCTTTTCAAAACTTAAATTTTAAGCCTGTTGCATTATAATATCTGTAGGTCTATCGACTTGTGCTTGTCAAACTTTTGTCTTTTAAATGTATAAACAAAGAAAACAAGTGATGACAACATGATCAATTGAAGATGATCTTCCATCTACGACATGACACATGAACTTTGTTAGTCTGTCAACTATATAAGCATCGACCTTTGACACTCTCGCTTATCATGAATTGTGTTTGATCTTGCCTAATCAAGTATCACATTGGTGGTATCTCTAAAGAAAGTGTGATTTTATGGTTTGACTTGCACTTGTTGAGACCTTAGTTGACCAATCATGCTCATTCAATGAAGCACCGACTTTTATTTTTTAGAAACTTAAGAGCACCAAACAGCAGTTTTCGTTTACCTAGTGATAGATAAATGTCTTACCTTTCTCTGCACACATTTTTTTTCCTTTAACACAACTTTTTTGTGTGCTTTTGGTGCGATGGATAGATCCTAAACTTCATCTTTCACAAGAACCTCATAGGGTGTTGGTTGCTCAGGATTTTCCTTTTCCTTTTCAACCAGCTAATAACTTAATAGCATAAAGCTTATTAGGGGTTGCTTTAAACTCAGTTTAATAAAATAACCAAAATCGATTCAGCCCACAAACACAACTCTAACTATTTTCTTTGAGCCCAAACTTGCTCCTCATCCAATTATATCAACCTCAACTCTTTGTGGCCCAACTACAAAGAATATTATCCACACCCACCCAAGAGCCCAAAAACTCAGGGTATTAAAGATGCAAATTCTTTGGCTGCGGGGAGAGATATCGCAGCGGCAGCAGGCAGCAAGACCCCCTTTTTACGCCTTTTCTTTCTTTGTTCTTTCTACTCTGCTTGTCTCTTCCAGCACAAAGTGGAATATAACAAATGATTATAGTTGGTTTGGAGTTCACAAATACATTTGATCTAGTCTCAGTCAATCAATCCATAATGCCCAAGGAAACTGGTGAGCAACTCCTTTCATGCTTCTACAATTAATTCTCAACTCTCAGAGAACTATGTTCATGTTGCAGCTTCATAACCACCTTATACCAACTCCTGCCATCTTGGCAATCAATTTGTGCCTCTTTATTCAGCCAAGCAAGTTCTTTATACTTCTTAGAAAATAAGCTTGATAGTACCATGGTCAGTAGCATCTCTCCCAAGTTGATGTTCCAATATCTCTTCCCCACTCCGTTAAATTTTGCATGCATTAATCTACCTGTGTGTTTCATTCATATCTTCCCATAAATGCTGCCAAATATTTATGGCCTTTATTCTCCAAAACTGAATCCAAACAATGCAACTAGAAAAATTAAAGGCACATCATCAATGACTAGTTATTTGGTTGACACAAACTCAGCTACTAGGCCTTTCGAGTAAGTTCAGGATCCATTCAAATGATAAGCCATCCTTGAATTTAAACCATAATATGATGGCTAGACTTGCTTGTCACTCTAGACATGACTCTGCAAATCAAAAAACAAACACTCTAATAGCAGATTCCATCTCTTTCTCTTACACCGGCCAGACATTTTCACACCTAAAATAGATGCTGATTTTACTCCACAAAAAGGATAACAAGCAAAGCCAATTTCTCTTTGCTAGGATTGCAAAACATTGGTCACATTCTTACAATGCCGTGGATACAAGATGCACTGCTCCTGTTATAGCTCCTCAAAATTTAAATTTAGCAGCTGAAAAGAACAATAGCTTCTCATAAATATGCCTTAGTCACAAATGATCCACCAAGGATATGTGAGGAGATAACTAGTGAACATTTAACCAGGCAAAGCAAGTTAAACAAATCTAATGCAGATTTTGTCCACAACCAGAAACACATGGTGCAAGTTTCTGAATTAGCAACTGCTAGCCACAACAAATTTTACCTGATTATTAAAAAAATTTTAAAAAAATGAAACATTTTTGTGAGAGGTTAATGGAAAAATTCTTAATTGTATCTACAGAAATCCAAAGATCACCTGAACATAGAAACTGTATGCCCAAAAAATCCATCCACTATTACAGCTTATTTTCCATTTCACAATTTCGGATCAATTGTTGAGAAACAAAGACTGAAAAAAGCAATTGGAAGCTATCAATTTTCTCCAGGATTTTGCACTTTTATTTTGGTCAAAAAAGAAGAAACAATAGAAAGAGCATTTACGGTGTGAAAGATTTCCCCACAAAGGTTACAATTCAGTCAACCACTATTTCAACTAAGTTTATATCTACCAAGAAAGAATATTTTAGGAGTTCAATACTACAAACCACATAATTGTTTGCCATGTGGCATCGATCATCATGGAACAGTATCAAATGACGAACTTCGCCAAATAAACAAATAAGTTGGCAAAAAACTTATAAGAAAAAAATTGAAGGAAATGTTGTTATCCAAGTAAACAAACAGTCAAAAACAGAGCACAATTAAAGAGTTGAGGATTTAGACAGGTTTGGTTGACAATACAATACAAAAAGTGAAAACACGTGCGAAAATTTCATAAAAAATGCAACTTGCCCAAACTGGTATATTATATTTGTAGAGATACAGGAAGCCTACGACAATCCAGATTAGCATATTCGATGTGTGTTCAGATGCGACATAACAAGAGATCAAAATACAGTTTTAACAAGAGAGGTGATTTACCTATGCTCATCCTCTGTCCAAGCAACTCCTTTGCGGCGCTCTTGTTCTGACCTAGAAGATTTGCGTCCATGATTAGAATCGCTGTTTAAGCATCCCAAATTGCCACCTCTCTTACCATTTGCTTCATCACCAGCATGACCAGACAAACCATCTGAAGAAGAACTGTAACATGGAACCTGTATAAAACCATATTCTATCTGGTTGACATCATCGACTAAAAGTTCATAGTGGTGTTTAACCTCTTCAACAGATTTTCCAGGAACATCTGCTGCAATTTTTTCCCATCGATCTGAAGAGTCCTCAGGATAAGTAGCTATGGCTTTCTCAAATAGCTTATCCTGTTCCCTAGTCCATACAGAACTACCTGATTCATTGGCTGGCATCTATACTTGTTTAAATTCAATACCAGGTGTAACTAATCTCAACAAAATTAAGACAAAAATCTGATGTGAGGACTATTTTAGAGAAAGATACCCCAACAAAATAGTTAGAGCAGAGTCAGACGCTCCAGGAATAGCCACATGAAAAAAATCAGTAAGATGCCAGCTGCAAAAAATGTTACTTTGAAACAGAGGCGCAAGAAGACACTGATGAATTTTCTGGTGATTTGCCTTACATTTCAGAGTCGGACTCTTGTGAAATGCTGATCCTGTTGATGAAAAAAAAGTAATAAATTGGGCTGGATGATTAGAAATATCTGAAAAACACTAAACCCAAGTCTAAAAATCAGAATTTTGAATAGACGTCAACAGTGAAAAGGAATCTAAGGCACAAAATAGACAACTGTTATTGGCGAGGGTGAACTCAATTCCATAGTAATTAGGGCAGTGTGAGAATGTGAAACGTGGAAATGGCCACCATAGTATCAAACAAAGAAGAAAGCCCCAGAACTCTAAAATGGATTGTAAGAGTAATCAAATTACCACGTATTACTCGTCCCCACAAAGTACAAACTTCTCACTAGCCAAAAGCCCTTATTTTTTGGTAGCATCAGTTTCGACAGCACAGACACACAAGAAAGATGAATTACAAGTAACAACTGCGGTCCGCGGCCCCCTCATTTTTTGTTCTCTTCTGTCCTTAACCACGCAGTCAAAAATATCCAAGCACCACACCAAAATCAGACTCTTCTAGCTAACAGGAATGCTTGTGCTCTAAAAAAGCACAGATTGTTACACCTGGGCAGTATACGAAAAAGGGATAAAGTAAAATCCATCACAGAAACACAATTACAAATCTTCTTTTACCATTCAAGAAACAAATAATCCAACCAGTGAGCAAGAAAATTCACAGAAACCCATGTTACTGATTAGGCAACAGGCAATTTCTTGAAAGAGAAATCTGAAATTATGGAGTCCAAGTCCCTACCAACACGTCCTTCTTTGAACACCAAGAAAAGCAAAACTGTGATACGGGCCACACACACTTCAGAGAATTATAAACTTTCCGCCGACTTTTTTACGTCATAGTTCAAGTCAATGCTTTTTGACAGTTCAAGTGCGTGAGAGCCTAGAGAAGTCCTTTTGACGGTTTAAGTGAGAGCCTAGAGAACTTTTTCTTTTCATTGGAAAGAAACACATATAAATCAGCAATCAGGGACCGTCAATAATGCATATTGCATAGCAGCGCCAGAAAGCAGCAGTCCTCACAAGAAATTTCTTCGGTTCTCTCCCCCAATCAAACAGTTCTTAAAATAGAAGAAAACCGAGTTTAAACTCGTGGGGGTAATTTGATATCATCTTATTAATGTCATAATTATTATTATTTTAATGAACATCAATCATCCAAGCTTGAGAGTAATATATTTATTGACGAGGATCTCTGGACGAAAAGGCTCTCTTCATCACTTCTTTACAATTTTTTTAATATATATATATATATATATATGTCAAGAAATTATACAAAGAATTTAAACTTGAATAATTTATTTACTAATATATTGAATCAAATCTTAAATTATTTTTGCATAAAAATAAATAAAAATATATATATTATTCGATTTTATGCATCTTTATACCCATGTATATACAGTATATTGAACTTAATTAGAATATACATACAAGTGTATATAAAATGTCATTGCATTGCCTTAATATTTTAATATTATGAGATATAAAATACATTGTAAAAAGATCAAGAAAATGCAATTATTCTTCTATCATATTCTTCATGCATAATATACATTTTAATCGTTATACTTTTATTATTATTTTATTTTTATTTTTTTTTGTCTTTTATACTAGCACACGTCAAATTCGTGAAATTATTTGTTTATACATAAAATCAAAAGTGGGAAATTGTTTTGCGATTCACCACCAAAAAATGGACCACAGTCTACTTCCTATTATAAATAAGTCATACCCCAATACTTGATTGTGCCATGTTTATACACATGACATCATTTAAGACTTTTACTACGTTAGTCTTCAGCCAGACCAATAAATAAGCATAAATATGCAAACCCTTGCACATAGTGAGATACGCAACTCCCCATAATTTCTATCATTCCTAAGGACATTATTTTATTTAAAACGTAAAAAAAAAAAAAAGAGCCATTTACAGTCGAGATCTGAACAACATCACAAGCACTCATCTCATATAATAAATAACGAAGCAAAATTTGCACACTCGTTGTGTTTTAATTAATAAAAATAAAATTATTTAAAATAAAAAAATATCAAGAAAATTTAAAAAAAGAAAGAGAATTAGAGAGAAAACATAGATAAAAAGATTAAAAAATAAGAAGATAAAAAAACTATAATTAGATAAAAAAACTACAATTAGAAAATTATGTAAGTTTATATTATACAAAAGAATATTTAAAATAAAAAATAATAAAAGATCAAATGAATTTTAAAGATGATAAAATTTGAAAGGACAGACAAATATAGATTATAAGTTAAATAAAATGAGATAAGAAAATAATAAACACAACAAAAAAAAATTAAAATAAAAATAGTTGTATAAATTTGCTCTGTCCAATAAAAATACTTATTAAACTAATCTCGAAAGAGTAGTCATGTCCTTTTCACTTTTGGATTCGTGTTGAGAACCAAATTATTTTAATTGAGTTCAATCAAATTCAAAAATATTTTAACAAATCAAAATTTTTATCTCATTAAAATTTATAACCAAACACAATTTTTATCTCTATCCAAATTCCCATCAATTTTATCTCCAACAAAAATTCAAACAAAATAAAACCTTCAAATTTACCCGAATTTGAAATAAAGTTTTAAATTTTTTTTCTTTTGATATCAAGCTTTCTATTTTGAACTTAGGTTTCGTAAAATAAAACTGGATCAAATTCAAATGGTTATTAAACTCATTTGAATTCGACTCAATCACGCCACCTCCTTCACACATTCACAAGAAGTCCCTAGGAGGCAAAAGAGACAGGGATGTTGGAATACTGCCAGAATATTGCTGTGTGATGTTGATGGGTTATCCGAAAAACTCAGCAGCCCACAGAAGCGCCACTGCACACTGTGTGGAATGAAGAATAGTAAGCCCCCCAAAAGGAAATGATTTTTCTTATTTTTTTTTTATTTTTATTTTTGACTCACACATACTTGGTCGCACATCTTCTCAGATGAATTTGAATCTATTACTCCAAAAATATAATGTCAACTTTCAATCCACTGAGTACACGATAAGGGACCCGTTGGGGGGAATGCATGTTGAGCCAAAAACTAGTTGCAAAGTGTGAGTGTGGCAAATATATGTGACACGTGTCTTTTTTGATTTTGAACGAGCGAAGGTCGAAAAGGGCCCCCCACCCCGTCTCTTCAAATCAGAAGTGGGAGTGCCTCCTCAAAATGCTCCAGTCCTACACTATTTGGTGCAATTTAAGATCTTGACAACTCACACAATCAATCATTTATTTATGAACGTACTAGTGTGTGGGAGAACTTTTGATAATTCTTTTTACCATTTTGTTTCTTTTTAATAATGGGATTTGAATTGAATATGTAGTTTTAGTTAGATTGAGCTTACGTTTGCTTGTTGTTGGTTAGTAGCCTGTTTGTCCCTTAGTTTATCCGAAAAGGTATATTGTATAATATGAAACTTATCTTAAGATTATTTATCAACTCCATAGGTTTTTTTTTTTTTTTTTTGGAATATTTAGATGCATTGTTCAACCTATGTACCAGATGAGTCTATATGTCTCAAAAATTGATTTTGTTAGATTAAAATGTATATACGTGCTAGTTTCGGGTGGGGTTAGAAATTTATCACTAACTGAAACATAAATTTCCATATATAAAATTGATACACACACTATAAAATTAAGTGTGAGAAGCTAAAAGTAACAAACTTTTTGGTCTTCGATATTAAGTTAACAAATTATCCTTACTTTTTATTTTATCTTCATCTCCTTTTAATTTTATTTTTTCTTTCAATAAAGTTAATTTTTTCTCTTCTATACTCACACCTGATATCTCTTCTCTTTTATTTTATGAAATTTGTGCATAAAATTTTAATTTATAAATATTTTTATATTTATTAATAAAAAATTTTAAAATATAGTAAATTTATTTTTATTATAATTAATAAATTGAATTACATTTTTCTAATAAACACGCACACAAGTCATAGAAAATGCAATTTTTACTAGCTAGTTTTTAAATTTAAATTCCTAAACTAATTGCCATTGAATATTTTAATATTTTATAAAATATCCCTCTAATTAAATTCGATTTTAACCACCTTCTTCTATTCGTCAATGTAAAGAGAAAAAAAAATGGGTTTATTATAACATATACTAAGAGGGAAGGAGTTATAATAATGGCCTTCTACATCAAAAGCTAATTGACTAAAATATCCTTCCTTCTGATATTTTTTTTTCTTCTTTTTTATATCTCATTCATTTTATTTTTTTTAATTTTTTCTCTCTTCAATTTTTTTTACTTTCATATTTTACTAATTCATTTTTTTAATACAATTTTAATTTTTATATAATTCTACTTTATTATCAAAACACGCACTATTGTATTTCATTATATTAATAAACTTATATATTTTTTTAATTATATGCATATGTAGTGTGTGTCACTTTTATTAATTTTTCACTAATTAAAACATCCAAACCCTTCCATATGTATAATGCTTCATATTTCTACTTATATCTAAGTTAAGAGATAGATTCCCCGTTCTGCCCCTTTATTTGCATTATTGAGAATTTTGTCATTTACCTGAATGAACGAAGTGAAATGCATTTATAAATAGAACTTTTATTCTTCTTCCAGTGTTCTCTAAGCGTTGGCAAAGAAGAACAAAGCATGTCATATATTATCTCAATAACGTTGTCCTATCTACACACTGGGCTGGTGTGTTTTTTAATTGAAGTATGCAGTGATAGTCAAATTATGACTGAACTAATGCACATTGTATTGCAACGTCTTAGTTCTTATCAAACACTAACATTTAACATTTTTTAGTTCTCAATTTGTGGATTGATTCTCCGAGGTCTCATAATCCCTAAAGAAGACTGAAGGAAATAAAAAGAAAATAAATAAATAAATAAATAGAGAGAGAGAGAGAGAGAGAGAGAGAGAGAGAGAATTCTCCACCACGAAAAGAGCGATTCTAAAAGAGTGAGTGTGATTCCGATAAGCATAATCAATCAATTTTGAAATCTTAATTTCTTCGATAAAATTTAAGACTATGATCAGACTCGGCTTAATAATAAAATACTAGTGCTATTCATGTGTGTGTAAAGATTAAATAAAAATTACTTTATTAATATAATTATTTTGATAATATTTTAATACAGTCTAGTAAAAATTGTACTCTATGTGTGTTCAAATTTAAAGTATGCATTTTTTTAAATAATAAAATTACTGTATTTTAAATAATATAATGAAAAGAGAAGTATAATGAAAATGATAGAAAAATTAAAAAAATAAAATAAGGTATGTAATTTTAGGTTATACAACCAAAACTTATTAACTTAATAATATATTATAGATAGACAAAAATAAATATAAATACATAGCACAGAAAATAAATAATAATATGTTAGTAATTTATATTTAAAAGTGTAAGAATAATTGTGCTAAATTATTAATTATGATTAATATCGTAAATTTGCGAAGTAAAACTAAATTAAGCCAAAACCTTAATTGTATAGTATAGATAATATACAATTATCAAACTTATCTAGTCGAAGTTTTAATATAAATACAAAAAATTTTACATCCTGACTTTTAAATTCGTATACAATTCAAGATTGCACCAAAATTATCATTTTATATATTTCTGATATAATATGTATGCGACCATGTGAGAAAGACAAATGATGATGATTTCTTGGTAAGTCATTAATTCCCAATTCAAATTTGAAAAACAAAAATTCAATGGTTCGTTGGTGTGCATTAATTAATTGAAACAAAAAAGACATACTCATTAAAGCCATTGTAATAGTCCGAAAATATTAGTAAAGAATAATTATTAAATTATATTTTATATTAGAAAAAAATAAAATAAATAATTTTCCATTTTGTATTATTTTCATGTAGAAAGTAGCCAAACTTATCAAGATATAACTAGGGTGAGACATGGGCATTATTTGAAATCAAAATTTTGCCTAATAATATACACATTATTAGAGGAGTCATACCAAGTCCACAGCTTAGAAATAAGAAAATTAGGCCAGAAATTGAAGTAAAATGCAGTAATTATTATTATTATTATGGAAAGGAATTTTAGAGGCACTCTCAAAACTCCTAATAAGCCCTAATATGTATACACGTATTTAAGAGTGAGAACACTCAGTTACATGTCCCAGAAACCAGACAATCGTTCAGAGAAGTAGAGAGGATTTTCAACCACCCAAAAGCAACAATTCAAGGCACGTTCTTCGCAGAATTTAACGTTTTATCATGCAAACATATGGGAAATATTAATAAACATGTTGTAGGCATAAGAATTGTGATTTTTGGGTAGGCTACATGTGGAATAATTCATGTATGTGTTGCTAACCTAGTAATATTCGTGTAAAAATTCATAAGAATCACATATTAATACAACGCCTGGATTTCAGAACTTGTTCTAAATCATTCAAAAATTCTAGAAATATTAATAGTTGGGTTTAACATGATTAGAACTCATGGAATCATGCTTGGGGTCCCTTAGCATATCTATGAAAATGAATTTCAGTGATTGAAATTTAGTAAAATGTGAAAAATTGGCCAAACGGTGCTTTACGCACAAGTCTACTGCCTCATCGCAAGTACCCTCGCGGTTGTGGTGTAAGCCATGGCAGGTACAAAATGGGGTTTCAAGTTAGGCAGTTCACCCGTGGGCACCTTCACAGTTGCAAGGATTACCCTTGTGGTCATGATTTGCAATCCTTAATTGTGGCGCAAAGCAAACATCTTCGAAGCCACTGTTGCGGCTGTGGAAGCTCCTCGCGATTGTGAGCTTAGTGTTCACTATCGTAAGCCAAACAAAAAATGATTTTGATGAAATTAAGGATAAATTTCTTAATTTTGATATCAGAATAGGTCTAAATTTACTGTACGGGACTTAACAGAAAATAGAGAATATTAATTGAATAAATTTCAAATATAGAACCCTACTCAATAGGTAACCAAATTTGGACTAGACAATAAAATAGGATGTGTAGGATATACACGAAAGCATCTAGAAGAATACAATTTCAATTGAATTGGATATTAAATGGGGAATTATTTGATTGAATAGAAAATTATGAACAAATACTCGATGAGCCGTTAATCAGCAGAATTAGCGTCAAGTAAGTGATTATCTGCAACTTTTTTATAACTGATTCTTTAAAAGAAATTATTTTCTAGAAAATCGATATTTTAACTAAATTTATTCTAATTTATTTTCTAGAAAATTTTGTATCTAGTTGAGACTTACTTTGAAATATTTCATGCAATGTTTTCTTCTTGAAACATTCGAAATGCTTTAGTGGAAATGTTTTGAATGTAAATAAGTACCAAAATTTTTATGTATTTTAAATTATTTTGAACATAAACTACGAAATAGTGAAATGTGTAATGTGATGCCCATGGGGACCAATCGAGATAGTGTGGAAATTAGTATCACCCACTCATCAAGTAATAAGTAAAATATATGATCCTCTCAATTGGAGTAATAGATTGAGACCACGTGGTCCATTTAATTGGGATTATAGGTTGAATTCTAGACTTTCTCATTTAGGTTTATAAAATGAAACAACCGTGAAGGTTGCACGTGACCCTCCTTAGGTAGAGTAAAAGACTAAGGTTTTAATTAATGAAATTAGTATAAGAATTATTTTAGCCCCTGGGCATGTTGAGAACAATAGGTTGATCAAATTGTGGTACATTACATGTGAGAGTGCTAAATGTATATCTTCCATAAATTTAGAAATGAATGTTTGAATTTTTGAAATTGATTTACTGTGTTCACATCCTAACAACAAAAAGGCAAGTAAATGTTTATTGGGCGATTAGGTATTCACATTTCCAAACATCTCTTTTGTAGAGCACGCAAGCGATAATAAGTGTACATGGAGCTGGTAGAGCTCTAGAAGGACAAGAGACATTAGTTTTGTTTTTCTGTCGAAGGAGACTAGATGGATATAATAGAGTAGTTTTATTTCATTTTCCACTACGAGAAATGTAATAGATCTTATTACAACTTACAGATTAGTATGTCTTTCATATGTTGACTTTGATATCTATTAAGATTGATTGCAAGTATTGTTATGTTGCAATCTCAAGTTAAGGGTATGACAAAAGTAGTATCAGAGCATATGTTTTGACTTAATGCATGAAACTTTCCGTAGAGCTTAGGCTTGATTTGAAGGACATAAAGTGGTCTAAACTTAGACTTTGACTATAAGATTTATATTGTTATGACCTAATGTATAAAGTCTGATTAGACTTTAAATGTATGAAAAATGTTAATTTGAACTTAGCCACATGGCTCTTAAACTGATTTTGAACATGGGTTTGAAAATTTAAGTCATTGGGACATAAGACAACTATTACATGTACTTCTAAATTATTTGTTTCGTTAGTAACTAATTTGGACTAACCTTGTGATAGGTTATGGATAGAGCACAAGTTTCGATCTTAGACGTATGAGGCATGTGAACCTAGGCTTTGACCATGGAAACCTAAACCACTAGCCATGAATCATAAGATTATAAAATTACGAGCCCATTTGTACATAAAACATTAAGAATGGTGATATTGCACTAACTTGATGTTTTGGCATAAATAATAAAAGGAGCCAGCAGTTTAAGAAAACATACATCCACAAGCAATGACAACCCCACTAAGGATGTTACGAGCCTTACTATCTTGACTCTAATCGGAGGAATGGCCACAGTGACACTTGAGTCACTAAGGCATTGTGAGTAAAATGAGGCCGAAAACTAGATGTTAAGAAAATAATTAGGCAATCTGAGAGAGGCATAGACAAACTTAAGAGGAAGTGTGCAGAGGGAGAGACTGAACACAAACCTTGGGAATAAACCAAGAATAATCTAAAGAAGTCAAGGCCGAGTCCTCACTCTAGAGATAGATAGCTCAGACACCAAGTAATACCAACAGCAAATAGGAGATCAAACTGAGTTGAAAATAATGAGACCCCAATCTAGCTACTTGAATGTACTACATGCCACCATAGACATGGAGATAGATGCCGCAAGCTGACTAGCACCTATTTCCATTGTGGCCAGTAAAGCCACAAAATGGCAGAATGCTAAAATAAGCCCACAAGCCTATCACAGCTTACAACAACAATAGTAGGCCCAATCAAGCGAATTCTAGAAAATGAATTATGACATTATAGGATATTTTGCAATGCCAATAAGACCAACTCATTCCTAATTATTGGCTATATTGGGCTATAATAATAATAAAGCTGCCTTTTCATGTAATAATTGCTTGCTTTACTACATTATTCCTTATTATACTATTTTGTGCATGGTTGACAAACGCGCATAATTAATCTACCCCAAACAATTCTCCATATGTAGGAAATGGCCAGGAGACCTCGTCACACTACTCAAAACCCATTATATGCCACCCTTGTGGAAAACTTGAATGAGCAAACAATTGCTTATCCCTCGCCTCCACTCCTTATGCAGCCATAGCTATAGCTGACTATAGGCCAAACAAATTTAAGGCTAGAGAACTTAGTGACAATAGCAAATATGGTGGCCTAAGTATTTAAGACCCAACAGCTGGCTCCAATACCAATTCAAGTCCAAACTAATGGGGGCACCAAGGCCCATAACAAAGCACTAAGGAGAGCTCACGTACCCACATTAGATGGCTCGTACAACCTTGAAGTTGTGTAAAGTGGTTGAAAGAGGTAGCGGATAATTTTGAATTGTTGGAAGAGCCAGTTGAGATTCAACCTAAAGTTGTAGTACCCTTCTTAGTAGGTAAGGTTATCTTATAATAGGAAGGCGTCTTGTCAGCATTGTTAAAAGAATGACCCATTGCTTGGGCTTATTTTAATAAATAATCCTTCATAAACCATGTCTTTCCCAATGCAATTCACTTGCAAAAGATGGTGGAGTTTAACAACTTAGTGCAAATGCCTGTATTGACCGTGGTAGAATACTCTAGTAAGTTACACACGTTAGGGAAGTATTTACTGATGATGATGGCAAACCCCGCCTTGAAGATGCATAAGTTTACGAAGGAATTGAACAGTTGAATTTAGATAGCATTAGCCTTGTACGAGGCTAAAACTTTTGATGAGCGACTAGAGCCGCTATAAGAGTGGAAGCTAAAATCAAACGTAGAGAGGCTGAAGCTAACCTAAAGAGGCTTGAACCTAACTCAAGTTCTGGGAAAAGGTAGACTAGCCCTTCGAAGGAGCCACCAGCTAGCAAAAAGGCTAATAAGGCCGGTAATGGTTGACCCCAACTTCACTACCAAAGTGTAACGTATGCAACTGCTGACACATTAGAGTGTGTCGAATGATAATTGTCATATGCTTCAAATGCGACCAACAAGGTCACTAAACCACAAAATGCCCAAACGAAGCTTCTAAACTAGCTACTACCAACACTAATAATGGAAATTGCACTCGTTGTAGTAATAACAATCCCCAACCTAATCAATCTAATGCTAGGCTGAAGGAAAATGCCAAAGTGCTCACCATGACCTAAGAGGGAGCTAATGACACCAAGGGCGCAATTGTAGGTAATATTACTGTTAACCAGCTTTGTGCTTATACTTCAATCATTTGGCTACCTTGCATACTTTGGCCTCTAAAAGTCTTGCTAAACACTTAAAGCATAGGCCTAAAACTTCAAAACAAACCTATAGAGTAGCCACATCAAAAAATGAAACTGTGATAACCACTGCAATATATAGGAATTGTGACTTGTGACCCTATACCAAACTGAGAGTTGAAACCTAATCCGATACCCCATGTATTAGTTCAATGGTCTAACCATATTGAACAAAAGACGACATCAGAACTAGTAGTGCAAAGGTAGAGAAATCGAAGTGGCACAGAGAAGCATAGTAAGGCCCTGTCTTATTAATGAAAAAGAGAAATTAAAAGCTTGAGGTTGAGTGCAGAGGATGAGAAATTCAAATAGGACACAATTAAGAATGGATAACCCTTTCCTAGGATAAATGATCTACTTGACTAAGGCATAAGGGCTAGATGGTTTCCTAAGATTCATTTGAAGAGGAAGCACCAGTGAGCAAAGATCAAAGGCCAAAAGTATGCCTTTAAGAAGAATAGAAATAAGTGCTATGAATTTCATAGTGCTACTAAATGGATCGACTAATGTCCTAGATTAACATGGATCAAATAACCAAGAGCTTAGGCCTTAACTGAACAATGGTCATGGTGCTATAGGTGACATTTTTGGAATCTTTTCGAAGCGAAGAAGAGTATGAGAACATAATGTGAATGGCCCTACAAACCCCTAGGAAGGGAAAAAAAAACCATGCTAAGTTCAACAAATAAAAATGTGGGCTAATAGGAGAAATGCTTCAGGGATACATGCATGAACTGAAGATAAGGTACGTTAAGCTATGATAAGTTTTCGATACGAGTAGTGAACTAGAAGGAATAAGTACTACGGACTAGGACCATACTATAAATAAAGATCCAATAGTAAAATTTTACTCACACGAGATCGTCTGGGAACTGGGGAGATGAGGAATCAATACCCCCATCTGTTGTCCCAATAAATTACCGTAAATCTCGAGGACGAAACTTATTGCAAAAGGGAGGGAGTAATACTCCCAAAATTTTGGGTAAAAGTAATGGATAATTATTAGCTTATATTTTATATTGTAATAAAAAATAAAATAAAATATTTTCCATTATTTTTGCCTTATTTTCATGTAGAAAGTAGCCAAACTTATTAAGATATAACTAGAGTGAGATATGGGCATTATATAGCAACCAAAAATTTGCCAAATACTATACTCATTATTAGAGGAGTCATGCCATGTTAGGAGCTTAGGAATAAGGAAATTAGGCTAGAAATTTAGCTAAAAATAATAATAATTATGTAAAGGAATTTTAGGGGCCTTAAGACATAAGAATTTAGTTCCTCTCAAAACTCCTATAAAACCCTAGTATATATAAACGTATTTGAGAGTGAGGACACTTATTAACACTCCCTAGAAATTGGACGGCCGTTTAGAGAAGTAGAGGGGATATTTGGCTACCCAATCACGACAATTTGAGGTACATTCTTTACTGAATTTAATGTTTTGTCATGCGCATACATAAAAAATATTAATACACACATTATAGGCACAAGAATCATGGTTTTTAGGTAGGCTACACGTTACATAATTCATGTATGTGTTGCTAAACTTGTAATATATGTGTAGAAATTCATAGGAATCGCACATTAACTTGTCCAAAATCATTCAAAAATTCTAAGAATATTAATATATGGGTTTAACATGATTAGATGGAATCATACTTGGGGACCCTTAGCATAATTGTAAAAATGAATTTTGGTGATTTAAATTGAGTAGAATGTGAAAAATTGCCCAAACAATGCCTTACACACAAGTTTGATGCTGCATTGCGAGCAGGACCTCATGGTTGTGGGGTAAGCCATCACGAGTGCGAAGCAAGGTTGAGGGTTAAGTAGTTTGCCCATCAAGAACATTCACAATAATGATGATTACCCTTGCTATTACGATAGGGTGCTTTGCAATCCCAAGGCTTAATCGCGGTGTGAGGCATAATGCTTCACAATCGCTATCACAACTGTGACAAGCTCCTTACAGTCACGAGCTTAGTGTTGACGATGGTGAGCCAAGTATGGACTTGAACAGAGTACGATTTTGATGAAATTAAGGCCAAATTTTTTGATTTTGAAATTCGAATAGGCCTAAATTTATTGTACGGGACTCTAGGAAATATAATATATTAATTAAATACATTTCAGATACAGAACCCCTCTCAATAGGTAACTAAAATCAAACAAGCAATAAAACAGGATATATAGGGTACACATGAAAGCATCTAGAATAATAGAGTTCCAATTGAATTGGATATGAAATAGAGAATTATTTGATTGAATAAGAAATCAGGAACCAGTACTCGGTGAACCATTGATCAGCAAAATTAGTGTCAAGTAAGAAAAGGTGTAAACCAGCTCTCCTTGAGTGATTATGAGTTAATTGGGCAAGGGCAAAAATATTAGAGTCACAAGAAAAATAAAGCATTGCTCACCTAAGTTATAGTTGATATGGGAATAAATGTGATAGATATCATATAATGCAATTTATAAGCTATGTTAAGGCAAAAACCAACCATATCTACCTTCAAATTATTTTCTACACATGATGGTCCTTTTTTAAAGACCACTAAAAATGCAAACAAATCAAAAAACAATGAAACTAGAAAATGGTACACAACAATTAGGCATTGAATATGAAAGAAAAAGGATAAATTAAATGAAAATACAGATTAAGAAAGAATGTTTCAGATAAGGGTTATAAAATCTTGTTAATTCTCATTCTGTGCATGTTTAGACTTTAATGCATTTTTCTTCAGATTCCCTTAACTATTTTCTAAAGGATGCATCAATTTCCAAAAGCAACTTAAGAATGATCAACATGATCACAATCAAATTTGTCCCCAAGTAACTCCATATCTGCCTATTTTTAAGAGAGAGCTACACCTTCAAATGATGTATTTCATTGGAGCCAAGCAAGGTATCTCAATGAGCATATCAATTTCATAAATAGTGACAACCTAAGTTAAGTTCAAGGATAAGCTTATGGTAGTCAATTGCTGTAGAAACCCAAATCCATAAAGAAATTATTTTAGCCACTAAAGTGACCAGCATCAATGAGACTAAATATTAAGGAATTTCAATTAAAAGCTTATTAGGGATAGATACACCTTTATTGTAAAAATTATTAGACACAAGTGCAAGGATGAATACCAACTCCAAAGATAGCTTCAAAAAACTTTGTAAAGTTGAGAGATTATAGGCCTACTAAGGGTTCATAGAATGGAAGATATAGAGGAACACATTCACTAAGACATATAATGTAGTAAGATTAAGAATTGAGTTGACGATGCCATGCAACCTACCACAACATCAAGTTTTGGTTGTAAACAAAAATGAAAGCTTATTCCTACATGTAATGATGGTAGCATCAAGGGCCCTTTCAAGCATTAAAATGTCCATTCCCTTGTTTGAGCTGAGGCAAAAGGTTAATTGCAGTTTGCAATATATATTAGGGAACAATTTTCAAATTAGTAGTATTTTGGAAAATGAAAGGTGCAATTCTCTTAGTCTTTTTTTTAAAATTTCTATAAGTTATTTATTTTCTTCGTTATTTTTCATAAAGCTTTTGTACTTTTTGCGAGTCTTTTATAGTTTTCATGAAATCGTATATGATTTTAGTTTTACAATGAGTCATTAATGGTGTAAGTTGAAGAGTCATTTGTTGCCTATATATAACTTAGTCCGTACAATGTACAAAATCAATCAATCAAAGAAAAGAATTTTAGCTCTCCATTTATCTTGTTTATTTTTGTGCTTTCTTCATTATCCTCCAAAGGTGCTTAACAGACTTAGGCTAGTGCAACACTTACACTATTTGTTTCTTTACATGATATTAGGCTAGGCTCTAGTGTGTCAAGATTTATTAAAGTAAATCTTTCCTTTGCTCATTATGGATTTGAATGGGAAAAGAATGTATTTGGTATGGAGTTTCTAACTCCAGTCAATTATAATGTATGGAAGATGATTATAGAATCTTATCTCCAAAGTGAAGAATTATAGGATATTGTACTGAAACCTCATACCTTAGATCTAAAGAGCAAGGGTTATGGCACTAGAGATAGAGATGGTGATATAGATTCAAAGCTTGGAAGAAATTAAATGCCAAAGTAGAGCTCACATTGAAGAAATTTATTTCTCACTCATTGTTTGATCATATTGTTCATTGCAAATAAAAAAAGTGAGATTTGGCAAACCTTTGACATGTTCAACAAAAATGATGCAACCCATTTATAATTGCTAAAGAATAAGTTGGCATTTGTCAAGTAGGAGGAGATGTAAATCTCTCAATATTTCTTAAAAGTAAAGAATCTATATTTTACAACCTATATTAGTAGCAAGGATGAAGCGATAGATTATTCATTGTCTTAGACCAAAATGTATTCCATTCATATAATCAATTCAAGGGTGTGCTCAACCACCATCTTTAGAGGTGTTGGAGAATCCATTGTCTTCACAAGAAACTTTCACAAAACAAATGGTTGGCATCTCATTAAATAAAGATGAAGGAAGTGCATTTTTTTTCCAAAAAGTAGAACACTAATGAAAAGAAAAAAAAGGGGAACAAGTCAACCTCAATGAAGGAAAGTTCAAAAGAATTTTAAAAAAATTATAAAAAAAACCTTGAAGTGTTTTCAAAGTGGCAAACTGAGATATGTCTAGAAGAATTGCAAGGTTGAGTTAAAATAAGGTAATATTACTAAAGAGAAGATTGGGGCAATTGCTTCATTGTCCATAAAGATTCAAACACAATAACGACCATCAACTTTGACAATGATTGGATAATTGATTCTGGATATAGTTATTGTTTAACTGGTGATGTGCCAAAAATTTCATCAATGAATCCTTATGAAGAAAATAGTGGAAATGTGATCAGTGTTTTAAAAATTGACCTAAAATGGACAATTCAACTGGTTGGACTGCTAACTAATTCAAAAAATGGTCCGAATAGGACCTAAAAACCAAAATGTAATAAAATTAGGTAAAATTAGAGTTGAACCACTAGATCAATTAAACCAGTCACAATTTATGAAAATTAAACGGTATAAATTAATAAATAAATAGACTTTTAAATCTTAATTTTCTTATTCTTAATTTACTTTCTGTTTTTTACCGTTATTTATTTTCAATTTGTTCTATTTTATAAAGAAAATTGAATCAAATAAATTATCTTTCAAGATATCCAATAATTTTTTATTAAACACATATTGAATATATAAGATATTAAAATTCTATTATATTTTGATTAAAATATTTTAATAAGATCTATTTTTTTGTATATCTTTACATTTATTTGTTGAATTAATATTTATTGTTCTTATATTTATGGTATTTTTATTATTTTGAAACAATAAATTTAACTATTAATAGTAATTAAAAATGTTAAAAATTAGATTCAAGTATTTTTTTCTTAATATTCACTATTTTTGTATTTTTAATATATTAATAAATATTTATAATATAAATATTACATCATTGATTTGACCACGGTTCCACCACTAGTTGACTCAGTAACTCTTGAATTGGTAAATTTTTTGATTTGATGACTAATTAGGTTTTTAAAATACTGATTGTTATGGTAAATGTATATGTTCACCACATGAAGAAAGATAAGAATGTGGAAATCAACACCCCATTTATTGATCCAGTCTCCTCGAAAAGTGTGTTTCTTATTCCTAGAGTGAAGAAAAATTTGCTCTCTATCACAAATGCAATGCACAAAGGAAACTATCTTTTTTTCTAGTCCAAGATGTGTCAATTTTTTTGAAAAATATTAAAGAATTGAAGGTTAATATTACTCATTCAAGGTTAAGAGTTGAGGATTTATATGTGTTGTCAACTTTCTATAGTTGTGTTGAGAAGTTGAGTAACTACAATCCATCTATTTGGCATGCTAGACCTAGACCTCTTAATATGTTTAAGTTAAAAGTGCTGGTGAAGAAGAATTTGGTTAATGTACTTTGAAAGTTGACTAACTTTTTTAGAAAAGTTTGTGAAAGGCATCATTATAGAAAGACACATTGTCTTCCTTTTGATAAGTTGACCTCTAAAATAAGGCTCCATTGGAATTGGTCCATAGCGATTTGATGGGACCAACCAAACTTCTTATTCTAGTTTTCATTTCATGTTAATGTTTGTCTATGACTTTTCAAGTACATAGGTTTATTTTTTGAAGAACAAATTATATCTTCTTTTTAAATTTTTGGAATTCAAGAACATGATGGAAGGAGAATTTCAAAAGAAAATTAAGAGGCTACAAACTAATAATGGAGGTGAATTTACCTCCAATGAGTTTTTCAATTTTTGCATAAAAAATGATATTAGAATGGAGCTTTCATGTACTGAAACGCTAAGATAAAACAGCGTGGCTCAAAGGAAGATTTGCCATGTTATAAAGACATGTAAGAGTTGGCTCTGTGCTAAAGATTTGTCAAAGACTTATGAGCTAAAGTTATGAAGTGTGCTGCTTATGCGATTAACAAATTGTCTTGAAGTATATAGACATGAAAACCCCTCATGAATTGTCCTTTTTAAAAAAAGCCCTAATGTCAAACATTTTCAATTTTTTAGTCCATTTGTTATGTTCATATTCTGGAATCATGAAGAAATAAAATGGATGCTAAGGCAAGGATGTGTATACTTATTGGATATTATGAGAGGAAAAGAGGATGGAAGTGCATGGATCTTGATTCCAAAAAGTATGTTGTTTCAAGGGATGTTGTTTTGGATGAAATTTATTCATTATATAGTGTCCAATGAATTTCACAAATTTGGAGCTTGAGACATCAAATATTGCACAATCAACACATACTTCTTTAAAGCAAGTGTCACAAGCTGAAAGGGGGACTTCTAGTAAAATTTCTATAGATTCAATTGCTAATATTGAAATTTTTTAACTTAGTCATGATGAAGCTCCTAGTCACATTAATGAAGAATTGCCTAATGTGCAACCAAAAAGGAATATTGTTAAACTAACACATTACAAGGATGAGAACTTTGTAAGTACTTAACACTATTTTTTTGCTAATCCAGTTGATGATGATAAACTCTCTTGTTTTGATGAAGTGAAAGGTGGTCAAGAGTGGAAGTCAGCAATGGGTGAGGAAATATCAACTCCAAGGAAAAGTAATACTTGGGAACTTGCACAAAGGCCATGTAACTTTGATGAAACCTTTTGTCGTATGGCTAAAAAGACTTTTATGCATGTTATTTTAGTGTTAGCTACAACTATGGCAAGAAGTTATAGCAACTTGATGTTATAAACACTTTCCTTCTATTACATGGAGCAAACCCCAGGATGTGCTTCGAAGGAACATCCAAACTATGTTTGTAAACTTAAGAAGGTGTTGGGTTTCACTGGGTATGAGATGCAAAATTTTTAAAATTTTAATCATAAAATTATTAGAAAATGTAATGGAATAAATAAATCCCAATTTGATCCACTTTTCGTCATATAAAATGGATAAACATAAATTCTAGGATCGTTGCATGGATGATTACTTGGAATTCAAAACCTTTAGTTTCTATTTATGATCTACAAGCTCCAATAAAGACCTAGCCTTTGGTTTGTCCACACAAACAAATCGTTAGTTATGATTCTCCAATATAACTCCACGAACTCTTTCATAAAATCTCGCAACTCTTACATTTGAAAAATATCCTAGGAGAAAATCTAAGAGAGAGACTAGTAATTAATTTTTTCTCTCATGTAAATGGTGAATAGTTCCCAAGTGAATAGCAGCAACATGAATAGTGCTACGAGAGGTACTGTTCATGTGAATAGTACTTTTGGAACTCTTTTAGTAATTCATTCTTAAAAGACAATCCAATTTATATTAGGATGTCCTAGGGCTTGTGAAATCGACGGTGGGCTTTTATATATACCTTAAACCCCATGCAACCTTAATTTTTAATCTAATTAATAGTTAAAGCCCATTGAATTATTTCCTTCAATTTAATTAATCTCATTAATTAAATTAAAAGTTTATTAAGTTTCTAATAAATAATCTCCATTATTAACAAACATAATAAGTATAAAATAATTCTTTTGTGTCTTATCTCTTTAATTAAATTAATTACCATTACTTAAATTAAAAGTTCTTTATATTTCTAATTAATGATCTCATCACTAACAAATATAATAAGAAATAAATCATTCCAAGTTGGTCTAATTTAATTATAACCAAATTGAATTCATTAGGAGATGTTTCAACCTCATCCATAAGACTTCTAAAGCCATGTGATCATGACTTGGCCGATGCCTTAAACCATTGTCTTGTTCTTATTTGTATGACTCTCTAAGTTCATTATTAGCTGGCAATAAGCACAGTTTAAAAGATATGGGTAATACTTAGTCTGTAGCCCATCCAATGTAAAGTGAATAAATCATAATGAATTCTCCCGATCATGATTACCATACTGTATGGACTTTTTTTCTTACTTTATCATAACTAAGCAAGAGTCATAAATTTAGTCAAACCCACAAGTTTAGTCACATGTTTAATTGACATTTCCTTATGAGACTTTTATTTCTATTAGAAACTCCTTTTCAATCACATACTACATTAGCTAAGATTTCCATCTTACAGAACATCAACTGCCTAAAATGCCTTACTCACTTGCAAAGAAATAAATTCTTTATTGAACAAACACATGCCTCCATTCGTACCAAGGTAATGGCATTTTGGGCTTATGACCCTCTCTCATACCAAAATAGATATTGGTTTTTAATGCTCAAATGATACATTAACCATTGTGCACATAAGATAATTATCTCAACTCAAGTCTAAGGTCTAACGCACTTAACATGATCATGAAGTAAGACATTGACAACAAAGAATGAACTCAATGTGTCTACTTCGTTCTACGAATCATTGTCCGAATGCTTATTCTCCAATGACGCATCCACATACATGTATTTTCAATATCTCATATAAAATGGCATGTCACTCATTGTAGAAATACAAGGTGTACTAGTCATACTAACTCGTTAATGTCCTTTAAAGAGTTTGTGACTCGAAAACTAGTTTCAATGATTGTATACAAAGACAGCCTTGTATCCATATTTATAACACCTTAGAAATAAAACCTTTTAATACAATCACATTGGCACATACAACACTTTATCCCATTCAAGATTCACATGCATGAATATACTGCTAGAATATTAATAAAATAACCATCATTATTTTATTAAATAATAATAATAACATTTACAACCAATATCCCTTAAGTATCCATCATTTATAGTTTGGCATTTAAAGGCATATCACTAATAAGAAGCTCTCTACTATATGAAACCAATATTTTCATAACCAAACTGGTGACTAAACCAATAAATTTATTGGGTCACTGGTTATACTGGTTTAATCATTTCCAAAAAATTGGTTGACCCGTACCATAATGCGTACACACACACACATGTGTATACACACATAAATTCATATATGAAACCTATATATATATATATATATATATTTTCATAAATCAATTTTCTACACAATTTTTCTACAAAAATTAGAGAAACAAAAGTAAATTCCACATAACACAAAATATTTAGTATGAAAAATACATAAGTTTTCAAGTTCTAATACATGAATCCATGGATTACAAAATAATATAAAAGCGATTCAAATAATACAATTATGTAAAGTCATGATCAATCCTAATCACCATTGCCATCAACATTATCACCATCACCATCAATTATAGCTCGATGACCAAAGTTTTCAATATTAACACCTTCAGCTGTCATTTTGTCATTTTCTTCACCTGAAACAAACATCAATATTAAATAATTATAACAATATTGGTAAATAGAAAAAATGCAAACACTATTAACAAACCTAGGTTGAGAGCTTAACCCTTCTTCATTTCATGTCACCTCTTCTTCAAGCATATTTTTCAATTCATCATAATCAAATTCACATTTAGAAATTTTTTCAATGATTCAAAATTATGTCTTGTTAATGCACTTGTAATTAATAGAATCATAAGACCTTCTATTATACTTAACCCTAAAATAATTACAAATATAGAAATAGAGAAATGATAGAAGTATAAATACATTAATGAATTGTTCATAATGAAATTAAAAATAATAATAAATATTCATTTACCTATTTTGCAAACACAAGTTGTAATATACAAAAACTGAATCGTTTAACCTTTAATACTCCAACCTATTTCTCTTCTTAGTATGAATGTACTCAACGACACTCTAATGATAAGACTAATCTTCATCTTATTGGTTACTTGTTGAAAGTTCAATTTATTTGACCATTATAAGACTAGATATTTTATCATTTGTCATATCAGTCACTTTATGCGACCTTTGAGGGAGCCCCACTTAGAAGCACCAAAAAAATTTTTTAAATATGTCAATTTTAAAAGTGATACGGGGTTATTTTTCAAGAAAAATGTTGGATTTTCAATATATTGATATACAAATGCAAACTAGGAGATTGGGATTACTGAAAATCTATCTTAGGATATGACTTTTTTGTTATGAAGAATCTCGTTCCTTGGTATAGTAAAAAGCAAGATAGTGTTTTACTTTCAACCATAGAATTTGAGAACAAGTTTGACATCTCTTGCTACTCAAAAGTGCATTTGACTTCAAAATCTCATCAAAGATCTTCTTTCTCAAATTGTTAATCCTACCACTCTTTTTGGAGACATTCAAAATGCTCTTAAACTTGCAACAGATTTGGTATGCCACGCTAAAACAAAACATGTTGCAATGGCACATTATTTTATTAAAGAAAAAGTCCTTGATAGCACAATTCGAGTTAAAGAAGTTTGAAGCAAAAAAAATGCTGCAAATATTTTTACAAAGCTATTGTACAAAAAGAGTAATACTCAAATTTTGGGGCCTAGTAATAATATCTATAAAAATAGTTGTGGAAATTATAATGAGGAACTTGGCCAATAAATTCTTGATTTTTGTATAATTATTTTCATGTGAATTATAACATTCAATGTTAAGGTGTGTATGGTAAAGAATAAGAGCAAAATAGTGCAAAGAGAAACTTACCAAAAGTTGAGGTATTGGTGGAAGGCAAATACCATGGCCAAGGGAGCTAAATTTGAGGGGCTGTGAGTGATTTTAGATCTAAGAATTCACTAAACAATTCATGTGAAATTGTCCCTAAAATCACAGAGGTTCAAACTTCAATAACGGGCATACTTATAGCCATGTATGTACATATATATAAATAAGTATATTGCCTAAAACCTAGAAAAATTTTATTCTTCAACCTAAAAAGAACACATAGTATTAAGGTGAGTTTTCAATCCAAAACTCAATAGAAGTTGTGCAAGCTTTAGGAAATTCTATTTTGCATGTTTAGACACTCAAATCATGTTATAACCTATAGGGAAATAAGGATTAAAATTCAGATGTTGATACTAGAATTGCATTGGACAAACATGCGTAGAAAATTCGAGTAGGAATCACATATAGGAATAACATAGTGAAACTTTAATAAACTCTTGATTTTCAATAGAAAAACTTTAGAAACACATCAAGGTTGGATTTTTCCACATTTGACTATGATTGGAATGTCCTTTAAATGCATAGAATTTGGTTATTCATTAAAAAGAATGATTAAAATTGAGTAGGGATCAAACTAGAACTAAACAATACCTTTAAAGTGCATGCAGCCCCCCATTTTGTGATTGCTCTTAAGCAGACCTACAAGTGTGGAAATGGACTACAGCACACAGCATGTAGTAACACACTTGCTGGCACCAGTCAAAAAACTCAATTTTGCAATTGCGATAGGCATGTAGAGCCCAACTGTGGGAAAATAGAATGGACTACGGCTGAGAGTGCAATCATGGCATGCTCCCCCACGACCACAACAAGGTCGGTCGCAATCACAAGGAAAAACTATGGAACAAGACACAATCTACTGCAGTTAGTTTCGTAGGCGCGAGATCATCTTTTGTGGTTGCAAAGTATGTTTTCATAACCGTAGAAACTAAATAACTAGGAGGAAATCGTTTTTTAGATTTTGGACTTTGATTTTTGATCATTTAAGGCTAAAACAATGTGAAAAATGGAAAGAAAGCCCAATAGGATACGAGAAAAAATTACACAAGTAAAATAGGACACGGGAACCCAATCTATAGGCAATTGAAAACTAAGACGGGATTTAAATTCAAGGCACATAAGATGCATTAAAGAGCATAAGAATGTAAGAATTGAATAAGACTTTTTTGTCAATAGGAATTCGAGCAATAGTGACTGGTGAGATTTTGGAATAGCAAGATTAGCAACAAGTCAATGGATACACCTTGCCAACTTTTATAATGCTTTTCAAAACTACTTTTCAATGCAAAATGTGATATTTATTGTGCGTAAAACATTTTCCACAAATATTTCTATGTGCAAATATCGGTTTCCAATGTAATTTTTCCATATAAAAAGAATAAAATGTTTTCTTCTTGAAACATGAATGTGAGTACTTGCAAACTATTTTTAGCTATTTTATGTGAATAAGATGCATATGGTGAACAAAATTTTGCCTCTCATGATTTATAATCGATGATAGTGTGCCTAATCAAAGTAGAAGTGTTGGGGCCGGCAACAGACGAGGTTAATATATGACCCTACCAAATGAAAATATAGATTGGAATACCTGCTAGTTGGGGTTAAAGTACTAGGGCCACTGACGGGCACAACTAATTGCATGTAACCCTCCTTAGTCTAGAGTATAGACTAAAACCTTAATTAGGAGAAAATGACACAACAACTGTGAGCTATGAGTAGGTAGCTAGATATGTGAACTTATGTGACATGGAAAATAATATAAACATGAAATATAACCTAATGTTTATTTCTATTTAAAATGTGTTTTAAGTAATTGTATTTTATTTCATTGCTCACATTCCACAAAAAGAACCAAGTTGGTGATTCCATTTGCTGGGTGACTCGTCATTTACATTTTACTTCACATCTTTTGTAAAAGATGCTAGCAAGAGTGAACGCACCTAAAGATGGTATAGACACACAAATTAAAAGCTCTAGTGATTTCATTTAATTATCCAGAGAAGAAGACATGAACTAATAATAGTTAGGATTGCTTTGCAGCTGTACACTTTAAGTTATGTGAAAATCTTTCTTTGCATCACTTGACATGCATAGAACTAACCTTTCTATCTAGTTGTGTAAAACATCCATAATCTCCTGATCTTATTTGATATTAGGGCTTCACTAAAGAATTTTGGGTTCAAAAAATGACCAACCTCATGCAAGGGTCAGTGGAGTTGGAGTTCCCATCTATTGCTAATTATTTTAAAGGTGCTTCTATACTTTTCCTCATTATTACAAATTGAAGCAATTATGGACATATACAAACATGTATATATAGACATAAATATATTTCATTGGAAATCAACTTTTTCAATGGCCCACCAATTTTCATTACATAGGCAATGTGATTATAAAATGAAGGCATCAAGATTAAACTCACCACACTCTTGCCCTACAACTCCTTTCCATACTTTGACTAATACCATTACATAGAAATAAACATTTTTTCAAATGTGAATTTTGGGCTTGAAAGTGTTTCATAGTCAAATATCTTGTTGCTAAATGGATCTTTCCTGCATGTACCATGTCTATATGGCTTATTAACTATCTTATCATGTTTAGAAATTGTGTTTTGTTGTATATACCCAGTTATCATTATCACTTGCTTATTTCTTCTTCAAATTGAAATGTTTGAAGATATCTTCAAATGTTGAAATAATGTAATTAGTGGCACATGGGACCAACACAAATTCAGGTATTTTTCCCAAAAGTTTCCTTATTCATTCAAAAAATATACGAACCACACAAGGAAAATTATAAATAACAAAATTATTAAATTAAATATTGAAATACTTTCTTTGCAATAATTAGCCATTGTATAAAAAAAACTAGAATTCATTTATTCATATATACAATAATTATTTAATTATTATTGTGGTGTTAAATTGGTTATGGAAGGAAATGTATGCATTTAAGGGCTAGTCAACTATACCAATTATAAGTGATATGGGTGGCTCCACCAAGCATCTTGCCATGCATGAAGAAGGTGCAAATAATGTATGAATCAAAGGAAATATTGCAAGAAAATAAGTTGGCAAATAAAAGTCAAACTTACTTTCACATGCTAATTAACCCTAAATATAAATATACTACCAAGCCTAGAGTTGCAACAAAAAAATAAAACTCTCCCCACCCAAAACAATTGGAGCTGCCAGCCACCAAGGGAGCAAGAGAGGGGGAACTTTTCACCACACTGAGGTTACATAAGATCCTATACTTCCAATACATATTCGTATGAAATTGATATTCTTGCGCCATGGGCACGTGAACATAAAATTTTATAGGCTTACACATTAAATAATTAGAAAAATGTGTAGGTGGAATTATGTTAGCATATGTTGCACTTAGGAATTATGGCATATAACATGATGTAGGTGAAATAAACATTAACTCGTTGTTTCTCCCTAATCTTGTCAGTACCAAACCTAGAAATTTTCATGCATAAAACTAGAGGAGAAACTCCTTAAAACTAGTATATAATATATAATTATAGGATAGGGTGACTAAAGTTGTGTAGTAAGGAAGAAATCAACCAAATAGGCCATTGTGCTTAGGTTTAAAATGCTTTGCGTCTGCAATCCACGGTTGTGAAACTAAGCCCTACTGTTGTGAGCTCAACCATGGGTGTTTCTAGCGTGCACCATAGTTGATTCCATGATTTTGAAGTTCCACATTGCAGTTTTGAGACGGGTTCCCACAATTGCAAGTCCCGACTATGGCCATCAATAGAATGCACCGAGGTTGGTTTCGTGGTCATGAAATTTCCATTTGTAGTCACAACATAACTGCTCATGCTCACAGACCCTAACAACGAAAACGACGAAAATGCACTATGGTTTGTATCAAGAGTGCAAACTCTTCTTTCGTGATCACGAGACTTGTAAAGCAAGTAGAAACATGTTCTAAACTAATTAATGTCCAATTTCACCTCTTTGAATACCAAAATGCATTAAAACACTTAGATTAGAACCTTAATAGATATAAGAAACATCAAATATACAACTCAAGGGTAGAAAACTCCTTAAGTGAGTGAGATTTGATCCGAAACAGATGAGGACAAGTATGAAATCTATAGGAAAGGAATGCCTCATGATCCAAAAGATTAAGATTAAATTGGAAATTGTTTTAATTGAATAAGTAAACAAGAAACCAAAATTGGAGAACCACACGAACAAATGAACTGATACCAAATAAGTAGGTCTATCCTATATAATTCTTACAATTGCCTTTTATAAAGTGCTTTTCCTACAAATTATGGTTTTAAGTTGAACTCTTTATATTGTGTCTTCCAAAGATTTTTCTATCAATTGCTTATTTTACTACTTCAATAAAAGAACCTCTTATGCTTTAAATCCTAAATGTTTTACCATGAAATATGTTTTAGATGTGAACTAATTGTTTTTATTGGACTTCAAATTGAACGGTTTTATTTATGAAAAATCTTGTGACGTGATGCTCATTGACACAAATAGTAGCGTATATGGACTAGTTTCAACCCTCTCAAACAAATAGAAGTTTTAAACCCTTCAGTTAGGATTAAGTTAACCTCCTCAATTGAGGCTAAAAGTTGAGAATAGGCTATGGTGATTCTCTTAATTGAGATTATAGATTGAACTACATGACTCTCTTGACTGGGGTTATAAATTGAGATATATGACCCATTGTTTTAAAAACCGGACCGGACGGGCCGGCTCAACTAGTTCAAATGTAAATCAGTCGGTTTTCCAGTTCGATTAAGGTATAAAAACCAGAAATGCATAGAACTGGTTAAAACTGGTAAAAAATCGACGAAATAGATTTTATCTAAAAAATAAAAAATGAAGAAGAAAATTTTAGCAATTTTTTTTGAAAAAATTACAAAATAAATTTTCACTCTTTTTTCAAAATTTCTTACATTTACAACTCCTCAATATTAGTTAAATATACAATTTTTTATTTTGACTTTTGTTTTTAGTAATTTTTATCCTTTTATTTTTCTAATCACTATTTTGAAAATTTAATTATTGTATCTTAAAATTAAAATTGATCATATTAATTAATCTGTTTATTTTTTGAAACTATTTTTTCAATTTTACACTTTTAATCATTTTGAATTTAATATGTTTTTTAATTCGTGTAATATATTTTTATTTTAGTTGAATTATTTAATTTTTAACATTACATCTAAAACTCATTTTTTAGTATATTATTATATTGGATTACATTTTTTTTGTAAATTATTTTTATAATAATATAAATAATATTATATAATTAAAATAACGATTTTTTCAACAGTTCAACTGGTCGGACCAGTAATCCAATGACCCAATAAGTTTTTCGGTTTGAATACTGATCCGATTTTAAAAACATTGATATGACCCTATCAATTGGGTTTAAAAATTGAGACAGCTGCTAAGGTTACACATGACCTTCCTTAGTTGGAATTATAGAATAGAGTCCTAATCAATAGATTGATACACGAACTCTCCAAATCCCTGAGAGACTAATAGAATATACAAGTGGAATAGTTTTTAGACAACAATACACAAGTTTAATTTTCTTCTTACTCTCACTTGGCTTTTCAAATGAATATGTGACATTTTTTTAAATATTTTACTACATTCACATTCTAAAAAAGCAAGTAAACTCTTTATTGGGTGATAGACACTCATCAATTTCGAAAAGTCCCTTTTTTCAGATGACACCAACAAAGGTGAGCAAGCATGGGGATGGTTAAGTGTTGAAAAAAGGAAGACACCCATAGTTATAGTTTTTCTAGATGATCTAAGAATAATTGATGTAATAGGATATTTCTTATTTTTTCATTACAATAATGTAAATGACTTATGAATTGGTACTTATATTATTTTATAGATTAGATGCCCTAATAAATGGGCTTTGATATTCGTTGAGACCATAATCTCACAGGTGCTGTCATATTGCAACCCCAGTATAGGGGTATAACATTTTTACTTGCAGAAACATTTACATTAGCACTGGTAGTTATTACTTGAACTACATTTTCCACAACGACACATTGGAGAAACTTTTCTATTAATTCAAACATCTTATAGCTATGAGCATATAATGAGACATCAATCAATTGTACAAGCTTATTTCTCCTTGGACAAATCACTAAAAAATAATTAATGTTCTTTTTGTTTTTTGGTCCATCTGACCATCAGCTATCAATGAGCAAACATATTTCAATATATTATAAAATTGTGTTGATATGTGTTAGTTCTTTTTCAAGAATGACTTTCATTTATGATAAGTTAATAGTTTCATGCCTAGACTATACTGAACAACAACTCCAATTAATAGTGCAAAACTATCGTATTTCACACAATTAAATAGAATTACAACATCATACATCCATCTAAAAAATTTGTGCATTGTTTAACCTCTCTTTATTTTTAGAACTTCATCAATCATTGTGATTTGTCCCTTCCTCTGCTTTACAATATCCTCCATATCTCATGCAAAATACTAGTTATGGAGTAAAATATAAGCAAGAGATGAGCTACCAATAGCAAACAATTGTTTCTCACGAATGGATGCTATAACCTCCTATTCCCAATTAACATGTTCTTCAATGACTACATTGAAATAAGGTAGCGCATTCATTTGATCTTCCTTTTTTTATTTATGTAGGTCCTAAGCTCATCTTTAATGTTGTGTAATTCCCTAAATTTCACATCATTTGTATTGTTGGAATCAAGCGACATCACATAATTCCATGCAGGCTATTTTTGCTTGGAAGCATCACAAGATGACATAGTTTGCTACTTTTATTCACTTTCCAATTAAAACAATCAGCAAACACAAATATGTTTATAAGAATTTAAAAATTACAAATATTATAGAAAAATAAAATAAATTACTTGGTAGAGTTGTCAAAATAATATTTTGTTGGCTTTAAAATTGTTTCATCATAATCACAACTGAAATTGAGGTCAATAAATTGACCAGTATTTCAATATTTTTTTTTGAAAAAAATACAACAATTCACCATTCAAATTTAAAACCAAAAACTTATCATCTTATGCAACTCACTACGTCGCAGCAATTATAGAAAAGACCCAAACCACATGCAAGAACAACGTTCTCATCACTCAATATAAAAGCAACAAGATGAACTATTGTAGTGACAATGTCAAGTAATCTTGCAATCTTGCTTTAAATATCAAAGCAAGTTCTATAATTATAAATATTACAAATAATATTTAATTGTATAGAAAAAAATATAAGACAAAAATGGCAGACAAAAATACCATTTCAAATAAAGAACCAAGCAGTGGGAGTAGCGGATTAAGGAAAACACTTCACCAATCTATGTGCACAGCAACAAAGAATTAAGAAATAGAGGCAAACAACAAATAAAAGGTGTGTCGTCTAAAAAATTGAGAGAGACTAACCTAACAATGAAGGGAATATGCAACATGGAGCTCTAGGCTTTCATTTCCTTCATTTTGTTAACACTATGTTTGATTCTTGGAATTTAGACAGCAAAAGAAAAGAAAAGAAAATATTAAAGGAAAATATTTTTGGTTGTTTGGTTAAGAAAGAAAATCCTATAGAAAAATTGTAAGTTAGTGAAGGAAACTCATTTTCCTCGCAAAGAGATGAAAAAATTGAAAGAAAAACTATTTTAACTCTTGTTCTTCCTCTAAACATTTCACCTATTTTATTCTTTTATTTATTTCTTCATTATTGTTTCAAATTATAAAAAATTTCAATTTTAAATTTTTATTGATTTTATTTTTTTTTCATTATTTTTCTTTTTCTTATTAAAATCCTTTCAACTAAACATTACATATGATTTTGAACTTCTCTTATTTTCTTTTCCTTTCTCTAGCATTTTCTTTTCAACTCTAAATTTCTAAAACCAAATACAATGTAATAAAACTCATGAAGAATAAAAAATTCCCAAAAAACCCAGTAGGTTTTTACCATAAAAATAGAAGAACATTTTAATCAAAAATTGAACCTGCATCTTGATCATTGCCCAAACTTCAATCGTAGATAGCACCCTACTATCTCAAATCAAACTCCACAATCATGGACTAAACACCATGGTTGCGGAATTCTAATTTTGTCATTCTATTATATGTGTCTGATTAATCTATTAGCCTCTTATTTGTGCTCGTACTTTGCCTAAGCACTAGGCATCTTTATTCACTCTTGACTAGTAAGTCAATTGAATAAATTTTTATATTACGATTCAAACTGCAGCAAAGAGTGGACACTTGAATGGTAAAACTAATTTTTGAGGGTTTGTGTAATACATGAGTGGTGAGAGTTAAACATGAGTGAGAATACTTACATTTTTGTGAGAATTGTGAGGTTGAGCATGAGAGGAGGTACCAAACCATGTCTCCTACTGAGGTTGAAGATACAAGCAATAACCTTGATGCTACATCCATATATAACAAAGGAGTTATCCAAACTAAATAAGAAATTAGAGAAGTAAGAGAGTGCGTTCTATAGTGAAGGTGTTATTGATCAACTGCAAAATAATTTTTTATTGTGATACTTTTTCCAAGAAATAAATGAGCACTGCATTGAGAGCACAAGATAGGATATACAAAAGAAACACACTTTGGAAACCCTATCCTATAATTTGAAAACCAATTCATTCATCAAACCTAAGAACCAACTAATTTAAGGGTCGTTGGTTCAAGTGTAGTCAGAACAGTAATGTTATATTCATATTATAAATATTACTAATATATAAAAATGCATGACACAATAAATTTTAAAAAATAATTGAATTTAATTTTTAGATTTTTTTTCTATTACTATTAATGGTTAAACAAAATACACTAATAAAATAAATACACCATAGAAATAAAAATAATAAATAATATTCAACAAATAGAAACATAGAAGATGTGATAAAATAATATTTTATGAGAATACTTAGTGAAATTATAGTAGGAATTTAAAATAGGTCATAAAAATTTAATACGTGTTCAAGCTCTTGAACATAAAAGATATTGGATGTACATTCAAAACTCTAATTAGATTTATCTAAGACAAACACAACTAGCTTTAGATTTCTAATATAAACACTATATTAAAAACTACTAAATGTCTCAAAGTGAGACTACTTTGATTTACAAAATTTTTTGCATAAAAAAGTACAGATGGACTACAAAAAAAAAAAGGAGGACTAAGTTGAAAAAAAAAAGGTATAAAGATTTACTTATTCATAAATTTAAACTATTTAATTTTCACGAATCATGACACGTTCATCCAATTCAATATTGAGCAATTCAAGCACGATTTTGGATGGTTCTTTCAATAAAACAATTTTATGAGAGTTCTAAATTTTAGATTTAAGTCAACTATTTTGCTAACAGATTGAACCATCTATCAGTCCAATCACCTATTTGGGTTAGTTTTTAAAACACTTCACCACCCCACCCCATTCAATCCAAATATTTATTTTCCTTCTGATATGGGCCTTCCTTTCAATGTATAGAATGAGGTTAAAAAGATGAGGATATTACATCAAACATACAAGTTGGATGACAAAAGCAATCTAAAAGAATGGATAAGTATTTAGTGCCTCTATAAGCACCAAATATGTTGTGAAAGAATACACTATGAAATAGATAAAATAGATAAAGCTAAGGCATATTGTCATGCCACTATGTAATAATGTTCTCTTATCAATATGAAAGTGTGAATGGTTTGAGAAAAATAAAAATTCATGAAGGCTTCGATGGACTACATGGTCTAATGCATACCAATTTATTAGCAATTTTTGCCTGGAGCATCTTTATCTATTGTTGTGTAAACTGACACAAAGAATCCCCATCTCAAGGGCAGTCCAAACACAAAAAACAATCTCTTCTATGTTGCCACCAAAATTTTATCATCATGGTATGTAGAAATAAGAGATCCTGTCTATTTGCTAGATCTACAACCAACTCCGAAAGCCTAAACCCTCTATTGAGGGAAGCCATCTCTACTTCCTGCTAGAAAGTTGCAATGGAATCCCTTAATTCTTGTTGTCCTCCCCATGAATAAACCCTTCCAATTGTAATGCAATAGAAATTTGAAGTCCGGGACAAAGGTTACGTAAAGCAACTTGAAAAAAGAAAGAAAGAAAGAAAGAAAGAGAATGGTTGAAGTGCAAAAAGGCAGAAAAAAAACATCTACATATTATGTTCATAGACATAACTAAAAAAGGTACGTCCATGTTCTAAAAGTCTTTAGGGTCAAAAAGATTTTAATCACTCTCCACATGCTTAAAAAAGGAAAAAAGCATATAATTGCCACAAACATGGCATACAAATGCGGTTGGTCACATATCATAGTCACAGCTGTCGACTAGAGTTCATTCTACAAACTAAGTTTATCCAGTCAAAAGCAGCTTCTTTCAAACACCTACTATAGGGAACATTTACAAGCAATTTGGTGACATGGCACACTTGTTAGAATAAAAAAAAGAACACAAGATTTTATAATAATCTTTATGATTATATTCAAACAAGTGTGTAAATACAAAAAGGACTTAATTTTATAATAACTCTCAACAGAAACTTTCACTCTCTTGGAATAATCTTAGAAGGGACCAAACTTTCTTCTATAACTCAAAGTGCTCAAACTCACTTGTGTCTTTGATTCCTAGCGTGGTTTAAGCAAATCGATCAAGCCCCCTATTTATCCTAATTCTTTATATAAATGAATGGTTAAGATCAATTTAATTTAATGGTTGGAATTAATTTTCGCCAACCTCATCTACCCTCACACTTACTCCATGAATTTGAACAACTTTGTTAAGTAGGTTCATTCACCTACTACCTCCATCATTCCTTGCTCACTCCCTATATCTACTATCACATCTCTCATCATCGCCAACATATACTCATTTTCTCTCATTTCTCTCATCTCTTTTTCTTTCTTACTCTCTTTCTTTTTCCCTACTTATACACTCTCTAATTCATTTCCACTCTCTCTCTCTTTTTCTTTTTTCTCTGTAGGTCTAATTCATATTGTTGATATAGGTACGGCTGATCCTCCTGCACCTCATTCGATGTAAATGGTACAAGTGTCACCTCCTTATTGTTATGTTATAATGTGTACCTATTTGCCTTGTCATAGAACATTATATCTCGATCGAATTGTCACAGCCTTCCTAATAGGATGTAACCCGTCTATATAGGCACCACATCACATAGTATGCTATTCTTGTACTTACCTATCTTCAAACTCCACCAACACTTGTTTCGTCGCCTTCACTTCACCACTATTTTTCAACTACTCTAATTTGTAAGGTCAGGTGTGGGCTCAAAGTGGAAGTGCAATTCTTTCCACTAATATCATACTAGCTACATTTTTGTAACTTCCTCCATCTATAATAAAACTGCACATCTTACCTTTAACCCTACACACATGGAAGATATTCTCTCGTTGCTCATCAAATCCCTTCTCTTTTACTTGTGCATTTAACGCTCTCATGGCCACCAAACTTACACTACTCATTTACTAATAAACTCCTTCCTCTGCTTCAAACAGTACCTTCTCCAATGATGGCATCTCATCTCCACTGCTACCTTTTTCCTCATTAGTGAATATCTTTTCCTTGTCAGTTATTATCATTATCCACCTATTCGGACATTGGGTAGCAACGTGTCTCCTCTCTTGATACTTAAAATACAAAATATCTTGATCACATGTGTTAGAAATACTAGCGTTTGGATTTTATACTTTGGGTGCATCAATCCAAGGTGCATCCTTAAGCTTAGGAACTCCAATAGCTTTCATTGGTTGCTTCTCCTCTCGATAGGTAAATTGTCATGCCGTTGTATACGAAGGTTGCTGTTGTTTATCCCTCCTCTTGAGCTGTTTCTCTACCTTAATGATTCGCTCCACCAAGTCCCCAATCTCCACATAGTGGTGTAGCTCTTAATACATCTGCAATCTCTCGATTCAATCCTCCAATGAACCTAGCCATAGTTGCCTCTCTATCTTCCACCACATTAGTCCTTATTAGTGTCATCTCTATTTCCTTGTAGTACTTCTCTACACTCTAACTATTCTACACTAACATCTATAGTCGTTTATATATATCTCTATGATAATGACTCAACATAATTTTCTTTCTCGTCAACGACTTCAATTCTTGATAGGTCCCTATAGGATGTTCATCATTTCTCTTACGACTAATGCATACCTAGTCCCACCAAAGGATAGCATAGTCTGTGAATTCTACCTTAGCTAACTTTATCTTTTAGCCTTCAGAATACCTACAGCTGTCAAACACTAACTCCACCCACCGTTCCCACTTCAAATAGACATCTATGTCGGACTTGCCCTGGAATGTAGGTACATTCAACTTGACACCATTCAACACCTTATCATCTTCATCTCGAATGGCTTATGGGGCCTTTTTGGGCTATCAAAATCCTCAAACTTGTCAAGATAATCAAAGTCCTCGTCATTAGCATTCCTTTCTCTAATGAAAAACAAGTAATTGAAATTGTGTCTTACCTTGAAATAACTCATTAATTAAAAGTTCTATAAATGTATTTGAAATTTATTGTCTGGTTCACATCTCTTAAAAGAAAAAATAGATCTCTTACTAGATGAATTATTACTCATAAAAGACATGTTTGATTTTGCAGAGGACAAAACAATAGAAGATTTTGTGTGGGGTTGGTAATGTTGCCTTGAAGACAAGAATTTAATTTGGTTACCCTATTGGATTCTAAGAATGATGTAATTTTTACTTTCACTTTTCTATTGCGAGTGATGCATTAAAAAAGGATAATATACACTAAGACGTAAGCTTTAGATTTTCTTTAAATTTTTGAAATATTCCTCAAGTGTTAATTAAATGTTTTAATATAAGTGGCTTTAGTGACCTCAAGATAAATGTCTTAAGGATATTGTCATGTTACATACCTTTAATTAAAGGCATGACATATTCATCCCTTTTCCAGCAACCTAACCTTAGGCTGCTGATTCATTTTGCTACTGAGGATAATCTTTATTTATCTCTTAAAACCTAATATGTATATTTAAAAATATTATTAATTCATTTAATTATACTACATTATTAAGGTTAAAACCCAATATTTATTTGTAAAATATGAAATATAAAAATAATTTTATTTCTCTATACACTTCATTTTTACCCTCATCTCCTATTTTTATTCATTTTATTTCTCTTCAATTTTAAATTATTATATTTTATTCTTTTAACCTCTATTTCGAAATTATTGTTATTTATTTCAATCTAATATTATAAGTAATATAAAATTTTCATTTAAAAATATTATTAATTTATTTATACAACTCAGCACACCTCTGAAACAACGCAAAAAAAAAATAATAAAGACAATTTACATCTACCTCCCATGAGGTTTACTCTAATTAAAATTCTTATTTTCAAAATTACCATTGCCCCTAGATCATAACAAGTTCTCTGATAGGGTTCCAACCCAAAAGAATGAGGGAACTATTGAAAATACTCATCCATAAGATGATTTTTGCTATTGACCATATTTGACTGAATTTCATGGGCCTATGTGGCTTCAATAATATTTACATTAGCCATAACTTGTAACATAAATAACATATAATGTACTTTATTATAATTGTATTAAAAATTTTAATATATATATATATATATATATATTATTCACAAAATTATTCTCTTTTCCATTTTTCGTTATTTTTATTTATTGAAATTATTTACTTAATGTTAATTTATTATTTTTTAATAAAATTTATTCCATTTTTATTGTTTTATTAATTTTATAAATGATATAAAATTTATATTTAAAAACTATTATTATTATTATGTTATCTATATGTGCAAGTGTTGAGTCAGATTTAATTTCTTTTAGCCTTATGTGACTTGATTACAAAGTTGGTTGGAGCACCTAATCGAATTGCAATTTCATTTTGTTTTCCCAACTATGAGTTGCAAAAGTAAAAATGAAACGTTCTGCACTTTCAATTTCTTTGATATTATTTTTCCTTCATTTGTCCTGATCTTCTCTTCTGTGTTTGCATTCACAAAACAAGGTGAAACGGATTCCACTTATTCATTCCCCTACATACCATACAACCTTTTTGCACTGCCTGTTTTTTCTAAGACGTTATATCATAATCTTAACCCTGGCTCTCTTTTTAATTTTCATGTTTTCTTCACAATTTTTATTGGGATTAATTGCAATCTAACTTTCAATGACTTTGGTGCATGCCCTCAGTAACCAAATCACCTTTCACAAATTTAATGCTTTCCTCTTTTATCTTGACTTTTCCAATTACCTCTATCTTTTGCAATAAATATTACTGTAAGTCAAATTTCGTAAAATGCTTGTTACATTTGCCACATTTATATACAAATTGCGAGAAAAAGCCATCTAAGGAAAGCATTTTTTTTTTCTTCTTAATTATAACACCACAATCTTGATTAATCAAAAATTGAAACTTCCAGCTCCTCCTCCTCCTTGAGTTTGCTATCTGAAAAAGGCGAAACTCGATCACAAAACACCATCTCCGTCTTTCCTCCTATCTTCTTTTTTATTCTTATTTTTGTCCTTTCTTTTCTTCTAAAACTATTGCCAACTCAACTCTAATATCCTCAACAAATTGAGAATCTCTCTTCTCATTATTTGCACATTTATTCATAAAATAAATAGAAACACTATTTTTATGTTATACCTTATCTGATTCTCTTTTATTGCCATCATCATTTAAACAAATGTTTCATTCTATAAGGTTTCATTCCATAGCTTAAACCTTTCTTAATATTACTGCATTCCTGATTTTTTTATTTTATTTTTTTGCTTACACTTAATATCATCATCCTCATAACAAGGACAGACTCAGCTTCCAAATACTCATCAGATTGAGGATACTTGTTCTTATCTTTCACATGTTTTTTCTCCTACAATAAAGAAAAATAATAATTTTTACTTTTTCTTTATTATTCCATCTTTTCTTTTTGTTGTCTCCATTGTACAATTTCAAAATGATATCTTCAGCGATGATAACAACATTCTAAACCTCTCAAAAACTACGTAAGACTCTAGTCATGAATTGAAGGAGTTGATGCTCAAGCTACGCTCCATCTCACTAAGATTATAAGTTTTCACTTCAAGTTTGAATTTAGTGGTTATAAATTAAAGAGTATAGATAAGAAGAGGGAAAACGACGCCGCATGTAACAATAGCAATGTCAATGCTCCAAGAGTCCGTTAAGGTTCTAGCAAGAAGGGAATTTTTTGTTATTTGTTCTTTTTTCTATATTTTTGGTTAGAATGTTTTAATAATGATTGTTATTATACACTCTCTGACAATCGAATGTCATGTTTAGGGCATAATGGGAATTTTACAACAAAAAGTTTGATGTGAATCACGCTAATCTCTCTCTTTGCAACATTCAAACTAAAAAAATATAATAATAAAAATAATTTAAATAAAAATAAATTCAATATTGATCAACATATACTAATGAAGAAGTATATCATTCGTCATAATGTATTTTGCTTTTTTAAGGAAAATTATAAGCAAATTTTCATTCATGATAGATTATCTCGATTTTGATGTGGTAAAGTACTTTTCAACTTAATATGTTTTGCTAGTGTATGTTTGGCTATTTTTTTTCTCCAATTTCTCAAAAATTAATAGTTATATTTATGGCAGTTTTAAGTAATGTATTATTTTTATCTCAAATTTCTCTTCCACTTCATAGTAGTTAATCTAAGAATTTCATCCACTTCACAATCAGTTATGCTAATTTTATTTTTAAAATAAATCATTTTGAATGTCATTTTAATAATTAACGCGCTTTTTTTATTATATAATTAAAAAGGCTAACTCTGTAATTCTACTTTGGACCAAACAAAATTTTCAATCAAGCCAAACATTTTATATAAAGAAGTATAAATAGTGTCATATATATATATATATATATATATATATCAAAAAGCAGTGTATTTATTCCGTCATCCTCGTGGGAGTCTTATACACAGTACACGCACACACACACACAAATATATATATTTATAGTTTACAGACTAATTATTATTCACATAGTATTATATAATCAAAGTATTATGACATATATACATATATATAAATATAAAAAATTAAATAAAAATACCATTGACGGATTGAAATATTCTTTCTAAATAACAAAACTCCTTTACCAAATACCGCCAAAACAGACCGGGATTGCGCCCCGATTTTTAAGCCCTGTGGTTGTGTCCTAGCATACGACTAAAATGGGGTTTTTTATTTTTTTATTCTTCTTTTTTTTATAATTTAACAAATTACCCAATTTACGGGGAGTTTGTTAAATTAACCAATCTCGGCGTTTAGAACGGCGAGATGATGTCATCTGACGAAAAAAAAATATATATAATATTTCGTTTGTATTCGTGTTAATTGTCTCGAAATACACCGTATCTCGCCGTTTCGAACGGCGAGATAGAGTCTGATGGACCAGTCCACGAGGCGTTAGTTCTGATGTATACCTCGTTGTTTGAAATGGCGAGATAGCGTCTGATTGGGCCAGGTCACATGTCTCGCCGTTTGAAATGGCGAAATAGCTTTTGATTGGGCCACCCAGCTCACGTATCTCGAAATAGAGTTTGATGGACCAGTCCACGAGGCGTTAGTTCCGAGGTATACCTCGCCGTTTGAAACGGCGAGATAGCGTCTGATTGGGCCAGGTCAGATGTCTCGCCATTTCAAACGATGAGATAGCCTCTGATTGGTCCAGCTTATGAGTCTCGCCGTTTCAAACGGCGAGATAACTTTAGCTTCCTCAGCACACGCCCGATCGCTGTTCATCACCTTCTTCCCCGCAAAACCGTCTGAATTCTTCCACTCCCCGGCGAATTCATCGTCTTCAACACTGATTCGATCGCTATTCATCATTTCTCTTTGCCGGCGAATTCTTCCATTCCCCACAAACAAGCCCGATCGCTGTTCCCGACAGATTTTTGTTCAAACACGCCCGATCACTGTTCAAACACGCCCGATAACTTTAGTTTCCTCAAACACGCTCGATTGCTATTCATCGTTCCGAACGGATATCTTCCCGACAGATTTTTGTTGAAGGTTGGCCGACCCGACAGATTTTTGCTGAAGGTTGGCCGAACAAGTCTATTTTAAGTATGAGTGTTTTGATTTTTTAGTCTTAATTTTTACAATTTGTTTTTGAGTGTTTTAATTTTTTAGTCTTAATTAGTAACAAATGTGTTTTTATATTGCAGGAAACTCCAGTTAAAATTTGTAAAAACAAACAAGGCGTATTATCAGAATTGATTTCTGAGGTGAGTGTTCATATTTTGTTATATTTAGGTTCAAAATAAAATTATTGTGTTGTGGGACAAGCTGTAGTTTGTCATTAGTTGCTAATTTTTCCTATCTATTAATTGTAGTGTAAATAGAGACAATTAAATAAATTTGAAAAATTTATAAGAATATTAGATGAATAAAAATTGTGTACTTAAATATTTAATACATAAAATTTAAGAATATTAGACAAATGAAAAAAAATGAAGGTTTTTAATGTAGTTATTCTAATTAATTTTCCAATTTAACAAATGGAACTCGGGTTTTTTATTTTTTTATTCTAATTTATTTTACAATTTAACAAATTAACCCATTTATAGGGTGTCTATAAAAGTAACCAATCTCGTCATTCCAAACGGCGAGATGAGGTCATCTCTCCGTTCAAAACGGCGCGATATAATTTTTTTTTTCTTTTAAAAAATATTTTCGTATGTATTCGTATTAATTAACCTGAAATACGCGTATCTCGCCATTCGAAACGGCGAGATAGAGTCTGATGGCACAGCTGACGAGGCCCAACTTCTAAGGTGTATCTCGCCGTTTGGAACGGCGAGATAGAGTTTAATTGACCTAGTTTACGAGGCTCAACTTACGAGAAACTATCTTGCTGTTTGAAACGTGTGTGGTATTTAATATTATCTCTTATATGTATTCAAAATTTTTAATTTTATTAGCATTTATATTAATTTTATTATAATTACGTCATATAATTTCATTTAAAATTTATAACACACATCTTTCAATCTATTATGTAAATAAATTTTTCCTTTTAAATAAAATTATAATAATTTTAAATTTCAATAAATTATTATTGCAACGTAAATATCTAAACATAAAACACTCAAAAAGTATTATACAAGATTATAATTTAAAACTCAATTTATTGAAACAAACTTCTTTTAGTTAAATGAACTTCCTTATTTTAAATAAAAATATAATAATTTAAGTTTATTATAATTCATTATAACGTCATTTCACTATTTTAAATAATTTATTTCTTATTTTAAAATTATTACACAATATTATAATGTTGTCTCGCTGTTTTAAATAATCTTTTTCATTTTAAATAATAATTTTAAATTATAGTAAATTATTATTACAAAATAATTGTCAAAATATATAAAATTTTAAAAATACTACACAAGATTATAATTTAAAACTCAATTTATTGAAATAAAATTTTTTATTTAAATAATTTTCTTCTTTTAAATAATTTTCTTCTTTTAAATAAAAATATAATAATTTATATTTATATTAATTTATTATAACATATTATGACATCATCTCGCCGTCAAAAAATAAATTAGACGTTGGAAGTTGGGCCTCGTGAGCTATGCCATTAGACTCAGCCAATCAGACTCTATCTCGCCGTTTCGAACGGCGAGATACACGTATTTCGGGTCAATTAATACGAATACATACGAAAATATTTTTTAAAAGAAAAAAAAGTATATTGCGCCCTTTTGAACGGCAAGATGACCTCATCTCGCCGTTTGGAACGACGAGATTGGTTACTTTTATAAACACCCCATAAATGGGTTAATTTATTAAATTGTAAAATAAATTAGAATAAAAAAATAAAAAAACCCAATGGAACTCACTTACAAATCTTTTATCAATTTAACCAATTTTTATCAAATAAGAATATTAGATGAGTGATAAAATATTTACTTAAAATACATTAAATTCTTATTATGGATGTGATGCTTATATTTACTATATTTGTATATGTCATATTATAGATGTGACGTTTATATTCAATTGTATCATGCATGTGTTCTGTTTGTTTTGAAGATATGGCATTTGAGGGTGATATTCAAATTGTGCTGTATTGGGGGGTTCTATTGTGCAAAATTCGAACGAAATAAGTTACAACATTGGGCCTCGTTATTTGCAAAGCATACATCGCAGTACGACTTTTGTTGAATTGGAGACGATGGTATATGATTTGACTGGAGTGGATCGAAATCATTATGTCATTCATTTGAAAACAAAATTTGTGTTAAGAGATGCATTTGGGGGACATGATATGGTCTTACTAGGGATTGAGAATGACGTAAATTTGCAATTCTTGTTTAATCCGATCAATCAAGTCATGTATTTAGATCTCTATATCGAAATAAAACGGAGAGACTATGACAATCAGTATATTGTGCCACATGTGGAGGGAGAAACAGGTCAAACCTCCCACCGATCATTCTTTGGAACTTGATAGAGCAGTAGTGTGCCCTTCGTCACTGAAGCATTGACTCATGTCGTAAATCAGGAGTGTGACATGTTACCTGATCTTAACACATAAGCATCACATTTTGGATCAGAATATGGAGGTAGGGTTGATATGGATAATGCAGGCGAGATGCTTTGTGATGCCCATGAGTAACATGTATACCGATCAACATCTAACATCAATGATAGAGATTATGGAGATGAGGGAGATGATGAGGATGAAGAAGATGAGGACGCAGTCGATATCAATTCGATGCAGCGGGTATCAACAGCATCAGATGCCGACCCATCAGCCAATGCATACCATAGACGTGTGCTAAGGCGAGCGAGCACCATGCCAATGCACTCTTCAACTATACCTGAACATGGGACAGAACAACCGATGGTGCCATTATATCCGTCTGTACCCTTCTTCTCACTGGCAGAGCCAGAAATTACAGTTGACAGTGTTGAAAATCCAAGTGATAGATGGAGCACACGTATTATGACGAGCACAAAGGAGAGCTTCATTTGGACATGGTGTTTAAGAGCAAAGGTCATGTCCAAGCAGCTATGAAGGATTATTCCGTGAGACATGCAAAGTGAGAGTACCGTGTGGTGAAGAGTACGCCCAGTATGTGGAAGGTTAAATGTAGACATACTACAGTTGATATGCCTTGTGACTGGCACCTTAGGGCTTCTTTAAGGCAGAAAATGGGATTGTGGAAGATAACTAGATACGGCTCAGCCCACACTTGTCTCCCAAGAGACCTAAGGATGGATCACACAAATTTGGATAAAAACATGATTGCAGCAATTCCCATAGGGTTAGTTCGTGAAAACCCTACTATTGAGATAAAAAAAATTGTGCAGCTTGTCAAAGATCGGTACGGTTATGAGATAAATTATGCAAAGGCATGGTACAGCTTGAAACGAGCCATTGAGAATGTGTACGGCACATGGGAAGACTCAGTGAATAAGTTGTCTGCCTACATGAAAGCACTACAAAAATGGAACCCAGGCACTATTGTCGAGTGGAGACACATTGGCACTAGGGTGCCAAATAGGATGATGCTATGTTATTTATTTTGGGCTTTCAAACCTTGCATTGATGGATACCAGCATTGCAGGCCGGTAATTAGTGTAGATGGCATGCACCTATACACGAAGTATCGCCATAAGTTATTGATTGCAGTTACTATTGATGCCAATCAGCAAGTATTACCTCTTGCTTATGCCTTAGTAGATGAAGAAAATACAGAATCATGGGGTTGGTTTTTGCAGATGTTGGAGCGACATATTATCTGTGGCAGAGCATATAATTGTCTTGTATCCGACAGACATCCTGGGCTTCTTTCTGCCGTCGAGAACATCGATGTTTTTAAGGCCCCAAAAGGACAACACCGATTTTGTTTTCGATATTTGTGTGCAAACATTTTAAAAGCTTTCAAATCTCGACACTTGTGTGATCGATGCTGGAGAGCAGGTGCTGAGAATCAAGAGAAAAAATTTCTTCAAACTTTAGATCATATAAAGCAGATTAACTTGGAGGTCTACAACTACTTGGAAGCAATTGATAAAGAAAAATGGGTTCTATCCTTTGATGGAGGTTGGAGACATGGTGTACTGACAACTAACATATCAGAAAGTATTAATGGGGTAATGAAGGGAATACGGCGGTTGCCAATATGTTTGATTGTGTAAATGACATTTGATCGGGCCGTTGCTAAATTCAGGCAAAGATTAATGGAGGGTGAAGTTAAGATGGCAGGAGGGGATGAGTGGCCCCGCTTAGCCTGCAAAGACGTATGTAAGGGCAGAGTGCAAATTTGTCCGGCATTTAGTGCAACTATATGATCGAAATATACAGTCGGGACGAGTGATCACAGCACAGGATCCGGGAAGAGGCGGAGGAAATGCACATGCTGTGGAACTATGCAGTAGGGATTGTACATGCAAGAAGTGGTTATTACGCGGAATTCCATGCTCACACGTAATAGCTATCAGTAGAAAATATGGTGTTAATCCTAAACAGCTAGTGATGCCATACTTTTCCATTGGTAGTTATGTGCACACATATGAAGGGAGATTTAATCCTGTTTGGGTCGAGGATTATTGGGATGATCCACCATTCGAGTTGGTCCACAACCTTCACAGTCGTATAATTCGTAAGGTTGGGAGGGCCCCATCGAGTCGAATACCAAATGAAATACACTGGCCACAATATCGGGCTCGACAGCAATCGCTGCAACAAGCCCAACGTCAATTGCAGGATTTAGACATGCCTTCATCCTCCAGTCATTCTCGTTAGCTTCACATGTTTCTGTAAATTTTATATTTTTAGCAGCTAAACATGGAAGTAGTTCCGTGCCTGTGTAGTTATTTTTGTATACATTTAAATATTATGTGTGAATGTTATTTTTTCAAGTTTTGTGATTACATATTTTATATGCTTGTAAATGTTAGTTTTCATGTTTATGTATATATTGTTAATTTGGTGTTTAATTAATGCATAGTTTGTCATACAGGACTTTTTCACCATGGCTATGAGAGCTAATCCAGGCCCATTTGATCCGAGTTTGCTATACCTACAGCATAACCATAGGTCGGAGGCTGTGTGGTTAGGGGACATAAACACTACACTTCGACCACGACATCAGACCAGAGCACTAACCGGGATTCCTGATTTTGATGATCGGGTCGTTATTTTACTGCATCGACTAGGTTTCTATAGAGTGTATAGGTGTGGACATGTAGCACTTGATTGGCACTTGATCACAGCAATAGTTGAGAGGTGGCGCTGTGAGACTCACACCTTTCATCTTATAACTGGTGAGGCTACCATTACATTGGAAGATATAGCGTTGATATGGCAACTCCTAGTGGCGGGTGCCCCAATTACAGGGGTTGACGAGCGTTAGGCCATAAGTGTTTGGCAAGAGTATTGTTTTGAGTATTTGAGGTTTGCACCCTCCACAGATGTATTCAGTAGTGCTACTATACCTCTTTCAGTCTTACTTCGGGAGGTTCGACACCGGACCCTGACTGTTGATAGTACAGAGGATGACGTGGCTCGATACACTCGTTGTTATGTGTTATTGTTATTGGGATGCAGAATTTTTCCTGATTCATCTGGGGATCAAGTTAAGCTATTATACCTTCGTATGTTAAAGGATGTGAGTAGGACTCAACCATATAGTTGAGGGAGTGCGGCATTGGCATGTTTATATCGAGAGTTGTGCTCCGCGTGTATGCGAGGTCGGCAGATGATTGCTGGTCCACTAGAACTTTTACAGATATGGACCTGGATTAGAATCCCAGGGTTGGGCCCACAGACCCGTGATCATGGCCTTTACACTGGTCCACTCACTGTACTTGGGGACGTGCAATTACCAGCTGCACCTTTCGGAGCACGGTATGTCTCATAAAATTACATGTCTTGTTATGCTATTGCGCAACTGTTATGTTTTGTTTTCTTGATGATTTTCACATGTATATAACTGGACCAAGTCAAGGAGGAGTAACACATCAAATGCATCTCACTCTATTCGCATGATACGTGATACATTAGACGGAGAGGTAGAGTCTCAGGTACAAGTAACATTTGTCATATTAAATATGGATACCAAATACTACACCATGTATATTGCATCTTGTATACAACCAGTTTCATATAACATTATATGTTTCATTTCAGTTTCAATGGCGGCCTTACCCTGACGATGCGTATGAGATGCTACCCAACCATTGTGGCCGACAACTGTGGACGTTCTGTGGTCCCTCTAATCTGCTATGAGATTATTGAGATGCACTGTATTGATCGAGTATTGAGGCAATTCGGAATGCCACAAGGCATTTCTAATGATCCACCACGGGCTCAAGATGCACTACATAACGAGCATAGGCGCGGCCGTTCAGGAACTAATTGGGCTCATCACCACGTTGCATACATTCGAGAATGGACTAGTGATGATCATATCATAAGGGGCCCCATCTTTCCAGATACACGGGTGTCACGAGACTATTTCGAGTGGTACCGTCGAGTTACGTGCCAATTTATCACTCCTGGGCATGTATTTGTACATACTGGATATCAGCCTGGCCACATCACTTATTTCCCGCACGTGGTACGCTTTTATATTTGCGTATATACATATGTTTGTGTGTGAATGTCTCTGTGTATATTATTCAGCAATATGTAAATTGTTGATTGCAAGCACAGCAGATGCAACAACTACGTTCTGGTGGATATAATCAGCAGATTGTCGATAGTGTCGAGCAACTATCACAACAGCGAATCCAGCGAGATTTTCCACCGTACTACCAGATGGATGACATTGCGTCTGCACATCCCACTCCAGGACGTAGCACATCCTATCACCACGATGTATCAATTCCTAGTACATCATATCAGCATGAGGTACCAGGTCCTAGCACTATAGATCCAGCAGATGTATATGTACCCCAACCACTACATCAGAGCATCCACTCTCCATATACACCACAGGCCGATTTTCCATACATGGTATTTTCAGAGTCTCCTTACACCCCCCTTCATACGTACACTTCACAGGAGCAGCCTTGGCAACACCGTGGATCTCTAGTGCCACTTCAACAGGACTCTATAAGTATAGAAGCTCAACAACCTCATACTTTGCACCATCCTCAAGGAGATCTAATACCACGAAGAAGACATCGTGCCAGACGACCAACACACTGTGGCACCGGTAGTCATTTGAGGGATGAAGATGAGGATGACGTGTAGTATTTAATATTATCTCTTATATGTATTCAAAATTTTCAATTTTATTGGCATTTATATTGATTTTATTATAATTTAATTATATAATTTCATTTAAAAGTTATAACACACATCTTTTAAGCTATTATCTAAATAAATTTTTCCTTTTAAATAAATTTATTATAATTTCAAATTTCAATTAATTATTATTGTAATGTGAATGTCTAAACATAAAAAATTCAACAAGTATTATATAAGATTATAATTTAAAACTCAATTTATTGAAATAAAATTCTTTTATTTAAATAAATTTTCTTATTTAAAAAATATATAATAATTTATATTAATTTATTATAAGATATTATGACGTCATCTCGTCGTTACAAACTGCAAGATGACGTCATCCGTATTTCTTCCATTATATCGGCAGAAATACGAAATATTATTTATTTATTTTGAAAAAAGTGTATCTCGCCGTTTAAAACTGCGAGATGACGTCACGTGATCTCGCAATTCTAAACGGCGAGATTGGTTAATTTAACAAACTCCCTATAAATGGGTTAATTTGTTAAATTATAAAAAAAAAGAAGAATAAAAAAATAAAAAACCCACTAAAATGTCCAGATATTTATTTCCAATACAATGTATTGATTAATTGCTTTTGGATTTACTAATAATTAATTACGCATAGTTCCATCGAAGACTCGCATTTCATTTACCATATAAATTGCCAATGCTTCTCCTTTCACGATTTTCCAATCTTGAAAGAACCAAACTGGCAGCGAACTTTAATCGTTTCGCATTCTTTACCACGATTCCACCTTTCGTCTCTCCAATTTGCTTTTGAATAACCAAAATCTGTATTATCCAGATCTACTCCGCCCTCTCGTCAATCATATTCATATAGGACTGTGGTGCGTGTTTGTGCGTGTATATGTATGATGCATTTGTGTCACTGAAGCTCGTTCTTTGATTTGATGAGGATATGGGCAAGGTTTCGGTGATCATCTACGTTACGGTGGCAGTAGTCCTCCTCCTCCTCATCTCCCGCTCCTCCAACAATAACAAGTCTCACGGAAGCCGCCACCGCCACCGCCGCCTCAAAATCCGCTCTAACTTCACCTTTGCTACCCCCATCTACCCCCACCATCAACGCGACCACGTCGCCGCCGCTTTCGACCCTCTGATCGCCGACATCGAACGCAAGCGCGAGAACAGGGAATGGGAGCAACACTACTTCCAAACCCACCATCCCGAGTTTTCTGAGTCGACTCACTCTAACGGGCACGAGTCGCACGAACCTGAGTGGGAGGATTTCATGGACGCCGAAGATTATTTGAACGACGAGGACAAGTTCAATGTGACTGACAGGCTGGTGACTTTATTCCCCAAGATCGACGTTGGCCCGCCAGATGGGTATGTGAGTGAAAGCGAGTTGACTCAGTGGAACTTGCAGCAGAGCCAGAGAGAGGTTTTGCATAGGACTGAGAGGGAGATGGAAGTTCACGATAAAAATAAGGATGGGTTTGTGTCTTTTGCCGAGTACGAGCCCCCCAGCTGGGTCAAGGAGTCAGGTGAGTTTTTGAGATTGGCTTTTGCATTGAAGGATCTGGTTACGGATTTGAAATCCTCGTGTTTGGTTTTGAAGAAAAATGCAATTCTTTTTATAACATTAGAGCTTGGACCTTTTGAAGATTTGCTATTTCATTTTGTTGGAATATATGTATTTTTGTGTCAAAACCACTGCTGAAATTGGGGATTTCAAATGCGTGAAAGAGTTCATTTATTGGTCATGATGCTTATTCATCAGTTACGTCTTGTGTGGTGGATCTGATTCATCAGTTACATCTTCTGTGGTGGATCTTATTCATCACTTAATTTAATGTAAGAGTTAGAGTTTCATTGATAGAAAGGATGTCTTCAAGATATCATAATGGACGGTGCAGGTTGGGTCATTTGCCTGATGTATTTTTGGGGCTTTAGGCTGTGCTCATAACTCCAACTTGCGATTATGGTATTCAGGCCAAAAAGTGTGTTTATTTTATGATTGATACTGGTAACAAGCAGAACATAAGCAATATTTTTTAGAGGCATGTAGTTTTTTAGTAGAATTATGCCTTGGCAAGGAGAAGTGGCTGATCAACTAGGCAACGTTAGACTTGCTTTGTATTGATATGTTGTTCTTGATTATTTGCTTCCAGATAATACTGCTTTTGGATATGAGATGGGTTGGTGGAAAGAGGAGCATTTTAATGCATCCGATGCAGATGGAGATGGCCTTTTGAATATTACGGAGTTCAATGAGTAAGTTCCTGATCAGCTAGGAAGTTTAACTTTCCAAAAGAGATAGAGCTCTGTCTCCCTTTTTTATTTTTTATTTTTTATTAGCTTGCTTGTGAACATGTGTCTTCCATGAAGTTCTCAATCCATTGCTTTTGTTTCTTGTCAATTGTAGTTTTCTGCATCCAGCTGACACCAACAATCCGAAGTTGCTCCATTGGTTGTCCCAGGAAGAAATAAGGTGCTGCAGCCTTTCTTTAATTTAGATTCTGAATGTAAATTGCAGTTATTTAGCTCCCTGGAAGTTTTTTCTTTCTTGTTCCTGTTTAGTGTTTTTCGGAGTAGCTCAATTTGTAGTTTTTTCATTCATTCTCCAAAAAGTAGTGAGTACACTATTCTGAAATTTTCCTGTTGCTCAAGACCATTTAGTTTCAGTTCTGCTTACTTAATAGCAAGGATTGATGCTTCTTTCCCAAAGATGTTGATGAAGATGCTTGATTCCTAAAAATTGAATAATTTTGCTGTTGTACTGTTCCCACATAGTACACTATTCTGAAAACTTTTCATGTTTATTGTTTTTTTGGAATTGCTCAATTTATATTTTATTCATTAATTCTCCACAAGTAGTAAGTACCCTATTATGTAATTTTCCTGCTCCTTGTGACCACATAGTTTCAATGCTGCTTGCTTAAAAGCAAGGATTGATGCTTCTGTGCCAAAAAAGTTGACGAAGATGCTTGATTCCTGAAAGTTAAACAATTTTGCTATTGTACCATAGAAAACTTTATTGTGTTTATTTGTTGTTACAACTTTACAATAATGTAACCAGGACTTCCCCCACACCAAAGGGGAAAAAACTGTTATACTCATGCATACATACATTGCTTTGGATGTCTAATGATGTTGAATTATGATCTTCCATTCCTAATAAAAGTTTCTGAGAAACATTTTTCCAACGTTGGGATAAGTCCTGTGTTAAAGTTAGTCTTTAACTATCTAACATTATACTCAATTAGATCTACCTCTTGAACATCAGTTACTAGTGCTATAGTTTAATGTCAGTGAAGGAGCTGCAGATTTAGGAACTTAGATATTTAGATTATGCTCTAAGGTGCTTAAAGCTAATTGATATTAGTAAGATTCAGAAGGGGGAAATGATGCACTATATAAGCATCATGTACCATTTCATGATGCTTTGTTGAAGCCCTTGTGTTTCCTGAGTTTTAAGCTCAAGAGATTTTATGGTCAGACATATATAAGGTTTTTTTAAAATAATTTGTTTTCTATTTTCAAAATAATTGGGTACAAAAATTTTTTAGTTTTTTTTTTTTTAATTCTGAGCGTTTCATGCATGGCATGCTCTGGAATGGCTGTTTTTTTTTAAAAAATAATTATTGATTAATAATTTAGATGTAAGTAATAATTGTTAAGGTTTTTGTTGAATTAGGGTTGGGAAAGTGGAATGGTAAGGTGTTTTAAAAAAAAATGTTTGGTTAATAATTTAGATGCATTATTGAGTAATAATTGTTATGTTTTTTGTTGAATTAGGGTTAGGAAGGTGGAATGGTAGGGGTTTGTCTAAAAAAAACATAATGATTGATTAATAATTTACAAATATTAATGAGTAATAATTGTTAGGGTTTTTGTTAATTTGTAATATTTAATATTTAAGCGATATTCAAAATTAGAAATTTGATAATCATATTTTTGTAATAGTTATTAATTTTTTAATTGAAAAGCCCTTTTATAATCTTATTTTTTTCATTTTGAATATCAATGTTGTCAATTTTGACACAATGTAATTGATTTCATTTAAACATGTAAACAGTATATAACTATCACAATGAATCTTGTTACTTACTTATGTAAGGAATGGCGTCGATTAGTACATGAATGTCCTAGTAGGAGGCACATTAAAGTACATAGAGGTCCTAACAGATGGCACTGTTTGGTATATGTACGTCTCAATAGTAAGCACATTAGTGTACATGGATGTCCCAGCAAGGCACATTAAGGTACATAGAGGCCCCTACAAATGGCACTAATCTAACTAGTGCGTTAGACGTGTCCAAAGGGCTTGTTTCTAACTCCGCCAACACCTCTTCCATGGCCACAATGTCAACTATGTCATTCTCGTTGTCCTCGTCAAATGCACTATATCTAGCATCCTCTCCCTCTAATGCAATTTGTATTATTCAGTGCGTATACTCATCGGCATACTTAATACTTATATTCTTATCCTCTTTGTGGTCCAGCTGGGTCGCCTCCTCTGGCTACTCGACAAATGCATGTTGTGTTTCATTATATGTATGTGAGGTATTGCCATATGTCTACTGCACATACGACGTTTCATATGAATACAGTTCGGTGTTCAGATCAAAAATTCTAGATGAATCATAAATACAGAACTGAGAGAATGCCTTAGTGACTCCTAGCACAGTAACCATACCATCACCAACAGAAAAAGTTTGATGTGATGTCATGCTTATGTTTGGACCTCTTAGGGTATGTGTGCTGATCACCAGAATGCTTGGGTTCTGTTTGTAAATACAACTGTAAATAGTTCAGCTGACTCTTAAAATTCAACCAGAAGTTCAAATTAGTTACAATGTCAATAGGTAATAGTGATACCATCTGCCCTCAAACTCATCTTTAAATATGTAGTTAGAGTAAATTTTAAGTAGCATACTACTACTGTCTTATCTTGATATTAGATATATAATAGTCATTAATTGATCAAATTCAATGTTATGAGAAATAAGGGTCATTATAGTTGGTCTACGACTATAACTCATAGAAGTTGAATTCTATAAGATCACGCCTCCCCAGTAGAAAATTTTTTTTATCTCGCGCTCAAATAACATGGCTATAATAGCAAAAAGTTTAAGAACAAAAATATATGCCATCATTACGAAAATATAAAATTATATTTCCCCTAATACAATATATTAATTCAAATATTCAAATAATACATTTAATTAAACCAACTTACAAATCTAACGTACAATGAACATTTAATGAGCTATTAAAATGTTCACAATCTACAATAATACAAAATTAAAATCTTACAGTTCAAATTAAAATCTTTATGCTAAAGACTAAATCACAATCTCATAATATTACATGGAGACAAACAAACAATCAAATGTAATGTACAATATATAATATATGTAGCGTACTTACAAAATGTTTTGTTTACAAAACGTAACCTTTGTCATATTATGTCAATAATACGAACATATATTAAATCATAACGCAATATGTTAAATTAAAATTGTATAATATTAGGTGAAATTACTTCAAAAAAATGATATGCATACTTGCAAATATAGTAAACCTACTACACAAACTTCTTCAAAAACTTCTCAAGACTACCTGCATACAAGAATGCTTTCTACATTTCAAAATTTTACAAATAACTTCACTATATGTCTACTTTTACTACCAAAATAAGTATAAACTACAAAATTTCTTTCAAAATAATATCATTCGAACAAAAAGAATACATACATACAAATATAGACAATGCAGTCTATGCCTCTATGTATATGCTAGCAGCGACGAAAATATCATACAACATTATATGAAATTAAAATAACAAACATTAATGCACAATTAAAAACATAGAGAAGGGAACATTTCAAAATACACTTTCAGACCCGATTATTTGGAAAAATAGAGAAAGACAATTATGTAAAAAAACCCATACATACATACATACATACATACATATACAAGAATGCTTTCTACATTTCAAAATTTTAAAAATAACTTCACTATATGTCTACTTTTACTACCAAGATAAGTGTAAACTACAAAATTTCATTCAAAATAATGTCATTCGAACAAAAAAAATATACACATACAAATATAGACAATGCAGTCTATGCCTCTGTGTATATGCTAGCAGCTACGAAATATCGTACAACATTATATGAAATTAAAATAACAAACATTAATGCACAATTAAAAACATAGAGAAGGGTACATTTCAAAATACACTTTCAGACCCGATTATTTGGAAAAATAGAGAAAGACAATTATGTAAAAAAACCCATACATACATACATACATACATACATATATAGTGGGAGTAACAAAAATAGAAATTCATGAGAGGTCCTTGCATATCTCTGTAGATAACTGTAAACACCAGTTTTGGGGTTTTTCAATGTTTCCTTTTGGACATGGCTATGTGTTAATTTCCCAAAAACATTTTCGTATGATGAAAAATTGTCAAAAAAAAAAAAAACTCCCTTTTTGAGTCAAGTGAAAGTTTAATCTCTTCCAATGGTAGACAAATCATATTTTTCATATCCAACCACCCATTATACCCATTTCTGCTATCATAATCCTGATCATATTATTCTGCCATTATCTTTATTCTCTGATTGGAAGATGTCATTTTACTTTCCTAACCACTTTTTGCACTTTTGTGTTTTTTCACCCTTTTTCCGCTTCAGGGAAAGAGATAGTGACAAAGATGGTAAGATTGACTTCAAAGAGTTTTTCCATGGGCTTTTTGACTTGGTCCGAAATTATGATGAAGAAGGTAACAATGCTTCACATGAGTCTGATGATTCACTTGAAGCCCCAGCTAAAAAGTTGTTTGCCCAACTTGACAAAGATGGGGATGGGTAATGAACTGAATATCTTATTTGCGGATTGATCGATTGATTGATTGCGGATTGATTGCGGATTGATTGATTGGGATAAATTTATGTTGCAGATATTTGTCTGATGTTGAATTGCTACCCATTATTGGAAAAATTCATCCATCAGAACGGTATTACGCCAAACAGCAGACAGAGTACATTGTGCAACAGGTATTTATGGTACTAATATGGAATGACTTTGGAGGTTACTTCGTTTCACCATGCTAAACAATTTGATGAGTTGATATTGAATAAGGGCATTAGAAAAGCCAACAGATGTCCCATAGTTGCACATATAACAATATGTGGGCACAATAATGATGGAGAATTTATATGGGACACCGATGAGGTTGCTCCTGAACTGTTATGAAGTGGCATATTCAGTACAAATGTTAACTTCGCGGTGGCTTCTTCAATCTTCTAGGTGAAAGATCTAGATTAGCCTTATTTAAATAAAATGATTAAATTCGTTATCCGAGCATTCTTGTCTCAGTTGAAAAATCTCCTGGTCAACCTCTTGGGGATACGAGGGTATTCGTTTTTTTCATAATTACATTACAAATAATGGCTATTCTAGGATCATCATAGGTTTCAATTGACTGCATCCCTACAAAAAAATAATTAAGTTGCCACATTTGCAGGTGGATACGGATAAGGATGGACGTCTCACTTTGACAGAGATGATCGAGAATCCATATGTTTTCTACAGTGCAGTGTTTAATGAGGATGAAGATGACGACTATGGATACCATGATGAATTCCGCTAGATACCTCCACAAGAGCAAGGTGAAAGCTTAGAATTCTCTCAAGAACAGAATGAAGTTATCCAATCCTTATGAATCGGAAACTAGTGACACAGAATTTCTGGTTTGTAACAAGACATTTCAAATTTTGTTCATCTTGCGTGATATATGAAACTGGTCAATATGGAGGAGATGCAAGGAAATGGGATGTGGATCGTGGGCAAGATTTCATCTGGTATGTGATCGTGTACCTTATTTTCTGTTTTATATCTGAAAATTATGATCAAATAACTCAGCTTTCTTTGTGTTGCAGGCTTTGGTCTTGGGTGGCTCGGTTGATAAATACTTGAGAGAACTTTGCTGGCTTGACGTCTTATTAATACTTTGACTGCTACTCTTTTTTGGACTTTTTTTTCCCTTTTTCATTAGGACACAATTTACATTATTGATTGTAACTTTAATTGTGGAGCAAACCCTTTTTTTTTTTTTTTTTTTGATCGGGCGATTGAGTTTATTATTCAAAAGAAAAGAAAAATAAGCTAATTGAGTTTAATGCAAACTAAAATTTGGCTAACTTTGGTTGGTCAGGAGTTTCTTACTTCATGGAACATGTTCGCATTTTATAGCAAAATTTCCGATGTGTTGTCCTAGTAAAATTTTTGGAATTGATCATATTTGATCATGTTTGTTCGGAAGAAGAGCTTTCTCTCGTTTATGTATCTTCATAATAATATTTTCAGTTCAATTAATAATATTTTTATCGATATAAGAACACACTCATACAAATATATGTTAGTATTTGAAATATACTTATTATGTATAAAATATATTTCCATCATTGTATATTATTACACACTTACAAATATATTTATATATTCACTGGGCATGATTTAACTTTTATAGCTATCTATATTCATCCAAAACATCCTAAAACAAATAAACAGTTATGTATCTCACATTCTCTATGCTACCTATCATACTCCGAAATTACATGGCGCGAGAACACACTGAAACAGGGGTTTCTTTTAAAAAAAAAAAAAAATCTATTTTTAATTTTTCATTAAACAAATGACATAAAGGCAGGAGTCTTTAAATTTTTAACTTCCTGCTGGAAACTGCCCAGTTTTCAGTTTTAGATTTTTTTTAAAAAAAAATTAAAATATAAGAAACAAGAAATTGGGTATCTGGTCTTAGAATTAAATATATATATATATATATATATATATAATTGAAAACTGGGTTTCCAGTTTCTGAATTTTTAAAAAATATAATTGGGAACCCAATTTTCAGTTTCTAAATTTTTTTTAAAAAATAAAATAAATTATTTAAAAAACTAAGAACATCAAGATTTAAAAAAAAAAGAGTTATGCGCTTTAAGCCAAAACAAAAACAAAAAAAAAGATTATTAGGGTATATTAGGGTTTGGTTGTATATTAGGGTTTTTGTGGTGATTATATATAATGTGTAGGGTTTTTAAGGTTAAGTCACTTAGATGTAATGGTCTAAAATTAGTTGTATATATTTTTGTAGAAGAAATTTTATATTTTTGAAATTTAAATTAATATCGTAAGATTAAAATAATATTTGAGTAGTATGATTTGATAAGTCACTGGATGCTAGCTAACAAGATGAATTAAAGTTTAAGGTTTAGGGTTTAAGGTTTAAAATTTAGTGTTTTAATTAGTCATTGGACGTGAGCTAACAAGATGAATTATGATTTGATAAGTGACTGAATGCGAGTTAACAAGATAAATTGCTCGAGGCGATTTGATGAGACGAGTCACTAGATATGATTTGACAAGATGAGTCACTAGATTTGAGTTGACAAGTCATTGAATATCTAATTACTCTCACATCATTTGGACAACACATATATATAAGCCACGCGATATAAAATTATTTTGTTACAGTATATTTAAAGATAGTTTACTTTATAAAAACTTGTGTGCACGTGCTTGTAACTTCAAATGATGGAGTCATCTTAAATTGGGAGAATGCAATACACAAGCAAAGATATCTTCTGCATAATGGGGCAGAGTTGGCATTTGAACAATGACTATTGGTATAGTCTCGATCCTAATCAGAAATACTCAACTACATATTTAGCTACACTAGAGCAAGAATGGCAACACCGTTTGCAAGAACAATATGAACTTGTCGTCAAGAGTTGAGAGCTTACATAACTTTGCCAAAACAGAAAGCTATTACTATGGACTACCTTACACCGACTTAGAAGATTGTAGTGCTAGATCGAATACATAAGGAGAACAATAAGATGATTATGCACCTTCATCATAGAGGGTACCAAGATATAACATGTGATTATGCAACCGGTGAACATGAACGTGAAGCATGTGCTTATTGGGAACTAATGACAGGTCCAACACATTCATCTAATGTTAACATATCTAATGAAATGTAATGATAATATGTATTAATAATACATAATGTAGTAAGTTATGTAGGTTTCGTGCCTTTGTCTTGATGTGAAATGGAAGTGTTCATGTGAGAATCTATGTCACGTTTTGATTTAGGATTTTATCAACGATTTTATAGGGCTTGTTTTAACGCTTTATGTTGTAATTTTGCTTTTTTGTGTTACTAATTTAATAACTAATCTACTAAACACAGTAAAATATATTTACTATCCATGAACCAATGCGTACTAGAAGACATGTTGATATCAATAAATTTCTTCAATAAATATTACAAATGTCGCCCATCAATCAATTGTCACTATTGTCCTTGATAATGTCAATAAGGATCACATGTAGCTTGTTGAATATTGGTACATATTTATTTCAAGTAAGAAAGTCACCAAGCATTGATTGACTTATCGCATTGATCATGAGCGTGTCATACTTTCATGCAGCCACATGCAACTTTATTACATAACCCCATGTGACCTAACAATGAAATGATATAGACAAATTAACACCTCGTCATATTAAATGCATGTGGTGTTTGATTATGAGGCATGTGAACCTGCTCAATGCATTAAATGAAGAACCCTACCTCTAACATGTTATCTCATCAATAATAGTCATTTGCAATGTTTAACCTTTATTTCAACTTTATTGAAACACAAGTAATGTGAGTTGCTCGACTTTCATACACATTTATCGCCACTAATAATGTGACCATCAAGGCAACTATAAGTATGAACCTCCATTTGATCATTTAGTTCTAACATCCTTAGAAATTATTATGTTTTGTTGACATGTATGGGTGATTATCAAAATTTTAAAGTGCAAGTTTTGTGACTGATTATAAAAAGAGATGATGATTATGTATCTCTTCATGATGACAACCTGGTTGAGTATTATTATAGTATAAGGAGTAAATAGACACACAAAGTAAAGTAGTTCAAAGCATTGGTCCATGATCTTCGAGCCATGGCTGTGAATGTTCCAAAATGACAGTCGTTTTCTATGTCAAGAAATTTGGTATTAACATGCCAACTTGTCGTCTGATAAGGTAGAAAAATAATTAGATGCTCACACACCACTCTCGATACCAAATGTTTCTATTAGTTGAAGAAATTGCTTTCGCTCGATGTCATAAACTATCACACTTTGAAATTTTGAATGTTATAAGCTAACCAGAGTACAAGTTAGATTATTACATATCCGATAAAAGTGGAGCCTAATCACCCACGTGCTCGTCATCTACCTCCTACTGGGGTGCCTGAACGTGTGATGACGGGCCTTTTGTCTTGTACCCTTGAATTAGATGCCTTATACTCCCATGGGATAGGCGACATGTCAAAGCCCATGTATAAGACTATTGTAGACCCTAATACTATATCAGCAAACCCACACTATGTCCCTCAACGTATGTATAAGGCGTATGTGGGGAGTACAATTGTAGGTCTGGAAGTACATGAATTTAGACATCGTTTGGAGTCAAATGCTACAAAGAGGATGGTCTCAGCATGCTCGTTAATGCTACTCATATCCATGCGAGATCGAGTTTGGGGGTAGAGCATCAACCTAGGCATACTAACTGAAGGACCTAATCATAGGATCCTCACCATATCTAATGACTTCATCTACTATACTCCAGTCCTATGATACACAGGCATCTTGCAATCCATTGACCTACAATAATTATAAAACATCAAAAACCATTACTTATTATACATATGAAATAAAAGGAGAAATGGATTGAGTAAGCACATACCACATAGTTAAACCCCAATCTCCATGCTGAAAATCACTGTGAACGAGCAAAGTATGACGACCAATAACGTACCCCTTAGGGTATTTGTGAACCACGCATGGAACTCAATCGTCGTAATGGGGTCCCTCAATAATTCTCACTCAACCTCTCTACATAGCAATGTACTTGTGATGGTATGTCTCCCAATCTCCACCTCATTTGCCCCTACATCAATCATGTGCAAACTGTTCTCCTAAATATACGGATCATCTGGGATGGCTTGCAGCATCTCAAACCAGCGTAGCACTCAATCTATGCATTGTATCTCAAGCTTATCATAAAATATTAGAGGACTTGATATGTTCACATCTCGCGCATGTCAAATGGTGGTAATGATACATATATCTCAGGAGTGTACGGCTGCTACTCAAACTGGATAATTATACATACTTGCTGCTTACATGTTACTAATTACTTGGTAGTTAATGCTTGATCACTCAAAATTTGTATATTTTGAATATATTGCTACTTTTAAAAAAAAATTCATAAACATATAATTTTGGTTTCATTATTTTGTGAGGTATCATACAAATCATTTGAAATATGTTCTTATTTGCCTAAACAATTTTTTATTTTACATTTTTATTTCTTAATAATAAAAAGATTAATTAATTAAACGCTACAATAGAGCATACATAACATAACTATATTAACCTGTTGTTCATAGCATAATATAAATATTAATATGAACAAATGTATACACTTAACATAATAAAACATACCATATAACCTACTTTTATCTAATCTAAAGACATATATAACATGATTAAAATTGTCAAGAAAACATTAGAATATTTATGTAACCTAATTTCTAGCTTTATATATATATATATATATATATTTTGTAAAAAAAAAAGCCTAAAACTCGAATATGGGATTTTGGTAATATGATACCGGAATCCGAGATTCCGGCAAGAGGCTAAAATTATAAAACCCCCAGCCTTTGGGTTATTTTTTTAATAAATAATTAAAAGTAGATTTTTTTTGTTTTTTTTTTAAAAACCCCACTGAAATATTAACCGCTCAGAGTTTAGAAATTTGGAGACTACTAAAATATTCTTATAATTTTATCTCTTGAACATTTTGATTTGTAGAATTTAATAAACCTAAAATATTGCACAAGCTCTGACACCAATATACATAAAAACATTCCAATTTTTCCAAGAGCTTATGAATTTTTTAATATTAAACTATCATACCAGAGTAACCAGGCATAAAATAATCCATTGACCAATGTCTGGCGTTTAATTTGATCATCAAATTATTGGTGATTTGAACTTCTACGAATACGTGCAATCAATTTCTTATGAACTAGTAAATTACACACTTTGCAAATGCAAATTTATTTATAAATCATAAAATTATTATATTTTAAAAAATAGAATAACAATTATTTGGAATTAAATATATAATAATCTTTAACATGAGAAAATAAATAATTATCGAAAAGATTTTTTGGAAGAATGAGAAATTGGAAAGATAATGCATATAAAAATAGGAAGTTAAAAAGAAATGGAGGAAGAAAATGATGAAAATAATATAAGAATTTAAAATGCAAGTTATTATATAATTATATATTGTGCAATAGGAAAATCTGATTTCATTAATAATATAGTATATTTAAAAAAACAATGGTTATTAGTAATTATAGTGGAGTATTTTTAATCTCTTTAGTTAAGGGTAATAATGTAATTTTGTTAATTAAAAGAACTGCTGTACATTTATAATGTATAATTAAATTAATTCGAATTTTTAATAATATAATATAGATTAAGACAAACCAAAAATAAAAATGAAACGATTGAAGTAAAATACTGTCCATTGTGCTTCGGCGCCTCTCCGACGCTACACTTCTTGATACGCATAATACTCAACAATGCCCATTTCCTCTTCCAAGTACAAGTACGTTCAACCGCTTCTCGGAACCAGCATGCGAGTCACAACACTGAAACCCACAAGTGCAAACTTGCTCAATTTCTGTCCGGTGCGCCAGCCTCTACCCACCCCCAAGCACAACCTTCCGCTCCGAACCCGCAGGGAAAAGGCGGTGGTGAATGGAGGAGGAGGTGGGTCAGGCTTTTTGTCGGCTATTGGGCGAGCTATAGAGGACGAAGAGTACAGAAAGGCAAGGGCGGAGGTACACAAAAAAGGGTTTGATTTAGAAGGCTATTCCGTCGAAGGGCTGTCGATTGGTGGCCACGAAACTTGTGTAATTGTGCCTGAATTGAAGTCTGCTTTCGATATCGGGAGGTGCCCTTCCAGGGCAGTCCAGCAGAATTTTCTCTTCATTACCCATGCTCATCTCGATCACATTGTATGCTTTTTTTTTTTGCCTTCATCTTTCCACCCTTTTTAATTTTTGCGTTATTTGTGGAAATAAATGTCAGCTGTTTTAGTTGATTGTGAATTAATTATAAAAGCTATTCCTCTTATTCTTCCGCCAATATTTTGATGGTGGTTTGGTTTGTCTTCATACATAGAGAATGGCGGATTAAGGTTGTAATGAGTTATTATAGTTCCAATCAGCGATTTCTGCTGAATGCAATATTGCTGCAGCCATTCTCACAGGGTAATGTAGGTTTGGTGTATGGGTGCAGAGCCTACAATCAGCTAAACAGCATAAGGTTGTTAGCACTAAATGCTGCCAACTACAAAGTTCTCTTGCTTTGTGTCCAATACAGAACTTTATTGGTTTGGAGGTCGTTGACCACAATCATCATCTTTCCTTGAAGATCCAAAAAATAACTTCAACCGTACTCGTGGAAAATCATGGATAGTCTTATGTTTGTCATATCTGACAGAGCGAAAACATTATGCATTTGGATAGGAAAGTAGGTTACATTGTGACTGCCCGCAAATCCTTTGACATATTATTGCTTGGTTGATACCTGAAAGTTGGAGATTTTGTTATCTATTGATTCAGGGTGGACTCCCAATGTATATAGCTACTCGTGGTCTTTACAGCTTGAAGCCTCCTACTGTCTTTGTGCCTCCATGTATAAAGGAGGATGTTGAGCAACTAATTGACATTCACAGGCAAATGGGTCAGGTTGAACTGAATTTTGATTTGGTGGCACTGGATGTAGGTAATTCAGTTATTCTGCTGTGATTTTTTATTGGTCAACGCATAGCTGTCATTCCTTCACACTAGTTCACTATTATGCTCAGGGGAAACATATGCAATTCGGAATGATCTTGTTGTGCGGCCATTCAAAACACACCATGTTATAACCAGCCAGGTGCACTTGCAAATTTAATGTTCACTGCTTGTCATTTTTATGGTGGAGAATTATATACCAGTTGCAGTTATCCTGCAGCTACATTTCACTTGCCTCAACTTGTGCGGTGTCAGGATTGTGATTATGTTTATATAATAGCATATTGCATGGATAATATTTATGCTTTGATCCATAAGATTAAATTGTTTCTGGCATAGAAACTCCAGAATATAATACTTCCACGTAGTGAAACTAAGGCATGCTTTCATTGACCCGTGAGGGAATGTAGTGAACTGGTTTCATGATTGATACTTATAGAATTATGCAATTATGAAATCTGAAGTTAATCATTGTCAATTATATTACTGGTTGTTTTGGATTTTAAGTTCAAATGATACATTCTCTCAATACACTTGCAGTATATGAGAAATTCCTTTAGTATCATTGCAGGGTTACGTCATTTACTCTGTTAGAAAGAAGCTGAGAAAACAATACATGCATTTACAAGGAAAACAAATTGAGAAACTTAAGAAGTCTGGAGTTGAGGTTTGTTTCTCTTATGAACCATATGCCTAATATTTGTTAGCTCATGTTGCTCTTTGAAGTCCAAAACTTATTATGCGACATTTTCTCACTTGTTAGATCACAGATACTGTAATATGTCCTGAAGTGGCCTTCACAGGAGATACAATGTCAAACTTTTTCCTTGATCCACACAGTGCTGATGCCTTGCGCTCCAAAATCCTTATAACTGAGGTAATTATCTTTTCCTTAGTGTTTGTGTAAGTTTCTTTTTAGATTGTTCGCTCGAAAGTAAAGCGTGGATAAGGTCTCTCTGTCTCTTCCCCCCCCCCCCCTCCCCTCTCTCTCTCTCATCATACCAGGTCTCTGTTATTGGAATTTGGAGTGGCATTGCTTGATCTGGCGGCTTTTGAATTATATCACAAGTATTGAATTGCATCCTCAAATGCATTTGTAAGAGGGCTGAGTGTAGTAATGACAATCACCTTTCTCATTATTAGCAAAGGGAGTGAAAACCAACCTGGATTTGTTTTCCCTTAAATGTCAATGCATTTTTTTCTTTATCATTTCATCAATTTTGTGGACTTGCATTATTACGCCTTTGCATGTTTTGTGAAAGTTGTGCTGATCTTGAGAAATTGCAAGGTAAGCTTAACACAAAGTTGTAGTGATGCCTTAGTTTATAAGGTGTTTGTGAATTCCCATGGATGAATTAAAACTCCCAACCTAGCTTAATAACTGGGCTTCAAGTACATAAAGGTTAAAGTTTCTATTTTTGACAGGCGACGTTTTTGGATGAAAATGTCAGTGTTGAGTATGCACGAGAACATGGCCATACCCATCTCTTTGAGGTATTTGAAATGTTTTACTGTTTACCTTATAACAATTGCAGTGGTCTCTTTGATCTGTAACACAGGCCAACAATATTCATTTATTCTCGACCTTTCCTTGGAAGGAAGGGTTCCTGTCCTTTTGTCTTTTGATGCAAGAAATTCTGCAATGTTTACAGTTGATCTCAAGTTTTGATTATTGGTAGTGCAGATCATGGAGCACGCACAGTGGATTCGGAATAAAGCCTTGGTATTGACTCATTTTTCATCTCGTTACCATGTTGAGGTAACCACTTAAATGGAAATTGCTTGTTGATGTTAATTGTCAATACTTAAAACACTCGTCAAATGCTTGCTTCAGCATCTGAAGGTTTTTGCAACAGTTGATAAAGTGCAGTAAACTGGTTGATATGTTATTGTGCTGCCTTCTAATCGTTAATAAAATTGTTGATGGCCACATAAATTTTCCAGCACATATGTTTTCCATTTCCTCCAGCATCTTGAGTGTGCTACTCCTATTCTCAAGGCCTTCGCTTCTAGGGCAAATACAGTTCAATTTGTTTTTTAAATACATCCCCTCAAGGATATTTCAGTTATTCTGGATTTCAAATACTTGAACTACCGTTCTGAGCTATTGTTTAAATCATTACAAGTGGGTTTGAAATCCACTTGATTGAAGTCACTCACTTGGAAAAGAAAAGCAGAATAGAACTGTCATGTTGCCCCATTTTCCAGGATGGATTATTTCTTGATTGCTGAAACTTTCTTGGTATTTATAGGACATTCGGCAGGCTGTATCAAAACTGCAGTCAAAGGTTTCAGCTAAGGTGGTTGGTCTGACAGAAGGATTTAAATCAAAGTACTCTTAGACCACAATTCATTGCTGCCTATTTTATAAGATGTTGTACTATACTTCTCATTCCAAATTTGTAAGTTTTTCTTAGTATAATATCCACAGTGACCACTTTCTCCTGGGGATACATAGTTTGCTGCTTGTATCAGTTTCATTAGATATTTATGTGCTGAATGAGAAAATGTTAGATATGGCATTACTTAACCCTATTGTTGCATATATAAAATAAATCTTCCATAACTTGATTGTGAACACTTCTTTGCCTATCACCTGCAATAACTTGCAAATCACCATATTACACCACAGTTGATATGAACAACAGAACTACCAGATACTAATGTTGTTGAGATCTGAGGCTGACTTGTTAATTATGCCCCCTGCTCAAGCCATGCAAGCAACAAACTCCCATGCTTTGTGTGGATGCAAATTATGGTAGAGAAAAAAATTAACACAGAATTTTATAAATAGTGTAAAAGCAATAAAGAGAAAAGAAATAAAAGAAATAATTTTGTTGAGTAGTATATTTGGAAATGTAGACTTTAATCAGAGGAAAATTATTAATAATTTATTAACTTCTCTCTCTCTCTCTCTCTCTCTCTCTCTCTCTCTCTCACCTATTGATTGACCAAAACATCACCAGGAAAGTTGCTCTTGTTCTCGTTTTTATTGTGCTAGTATAGTGAGTTCTTCAATGCAACACATATGGCACGTAGATTATCCTTTACCACACCATCGACTATATAGCCTCCAATATCCATTCTTATAGAAATTCTTTCTGTAGAATTGTTGAGTTTTGTTGGCTTTTGAGGTTTTCTAAGATCTTGAAAGTGGTGATTGAGACGTGGGCGATGGTAGAGGTGGAGACATGTGCCATGTGAGAATTGATGTTGAGTTCTAGAACCAAGTCGTCCTATGCTGTTGGAAATGGTTATCATGTTACGACAACATGTGAACGGTCAACTTTCAAATGTTGATGTGTCACGTAATCTTAGATCTATAGCACGAGGAGGGTTTGACAAAAGAAATAGAAAGGAGCAACTGTACAAGGAAGTTAACATGGAAGTTATGAGAATGATGATTAATTAGAGATGAGAGACAGAAAGTGGTGTGAAGTTTATTATAAAGTGGTGTGAAGTTTATTATAAGTGTTCTCCCACACGTCGTTACTTCCTACCAGAGTGTTGTTCCTTCTCTTTGATATATTCAAGTTGGCTTGTGACAAACTTTATTTCCAATAAGGTTGATATCTTATTCAGTATTCTTTTATTTTTTTTTGTCTCAATTAGTATTTTTGCATGTTAGTCTTACGTGAAAGACAATAATGTCTCAAAGATTTATCATGTAAATGTAAACGACTTTCATATAGGATGGTATCGTTCTAAACTCAATGTGGGTTGAATAGATAGATTGGAGAATTCCGTGAGTCTTGTAGATCATTTAGAGGCTTCTCATAATGCAATTACGTAGGCAATGAATGCCTTCTCCAAAAGCACAGATTGTCTCCAACACCCATCATCCAATGCTTCAACATCCTCAAATTCTAATGTAACTAACACCACAATCATCTCAGACTCTTCAGATGTGGCGAGTGATGTTGGATTTTCCTAAGTTTGATGGCACAGATCCTCTTACTTGGATTTTTCATACAAAGCAATTCTTTTGATATTATGATACTCTTAACCCTTAGAGCCCATTTATTGTTACAGTATATATGAAAGGATCAATTGTACCTTGATTCCAAATGCCATAAGAATATCAATATATTTCAACATGGTTTGCTTTAGCTGAAGAAACTGAACACCAATATAGACCTTCTCAATTTGATTGTCTACAAACTAAATTATTTAAATAAAATCAAATGGACTCTGTTGCTTCTTATTACCAGTCTTAGCTAATCGAACTATTGTATAATATAATAAAACCCTTTTTGATTGCATCATTAGTAGACAAAAACCCCACAGTCACAAAGATGTGACTTAATATTCTTCGACTCTTTTACAAATAGTTGATCTTGCTCATTTGCTTGATGAAAAGGGTATTGTAACACCATATTTGGTTTGATCCAAGCCCGTGCCTATGCCTTCTAGATCTTTAAATTTAAATCAATTATCTTCATCAATTTAAATTCATGATCTTCCTAAGTTCTCCAAAGTCAAATACTACACTACTTTTTGTTGTTGCCACCAACCAAGCTAATTTCACTAGCATAAATGCAGATCAGACGCAAGAAAGGATTGTGTTACAATTGTGATGAAAATTTGACATTCTCATATGATCGTCAATATATGTTGTGGATGTCTTGCCTAGGAGAAAGTGATAATCCTCCTTCAATTGATGTAATTGACTAGCAAGACACGCCTATTATAGAAGATTCTTTCTTGATTCCATATCTTTCATTTCATGCTTATGGAGGATTTGTGAGAGTTGCTACTATTCGATTTACTGGTTCAATTGATAGAATTGATGTTCAAGTATTACTTGAAGGCATTAGTAGATAATTTTATTACTCTTTACATTGCTTGTAATTTGTGGTTGCTAGTTGAACCTACTCCAACCTTCAAATTACTTATCGGCAATGATAATTATCTAGGAAGTAAAGGAATCGCTCGTGCCTTATATCTTGTAATATAAGACTTTTTTTAATCTTCTTTGTTTATATCTTACAGGTGGTTGGTTTTGATGTTGTTATTGGTGCTTCGTGGCTAGCTGCACTAAGACCTCACATTGCAAATTATAATGTTCATATAATCAACTTTTACCATAATAGCCAATTCATTACATTGAAAGGGTACAACACCAACCTTGCCTACTACAACTCATTTTCATCAATGACAAAACTTCAATAGCGCAATTTTGGAGTTGTGTACTTTATTATTTTTTTTCCAAGTTTAATGAAATGTGAATCTCTAAGACGTATTATTCCATTCCTTGACTCACATGAAGATTTGATTGCAATCCTAAGGCAATTTCATGAAGTCTTTTTTGTACCATGTGGTTTACCACCACCACACAACTATAGAGACAAATCCAAACACAGAGTGTGGAGGGGTCGACATTGACTGGTTACCATTCTTTTTCAAATATTTATATTCAATAATGATAAAATTAATAATTATTTTTATTTAAAAGAATTAGAGTTATGACATAGTTCTTCTATCCAAAAATAAAAAGTTACTCCATTTATTACAATATGAAGTCAAAATTTTAATGTTTTTCTAATATATCATGTTCATTTTTTATTTTTGGTACTATTGATAATATTAATGGTTTTTTTAAAAATTTTAATGCTTTCACAAATTCATAATCCAACTTTTCTCCCCCTTTCTAGTTATATTTGATTTTCATTTTACAAGCTCAAGAAAAAGTTGTTGATTCTTCAATAATGCATTTTTCTCTTAAATGTTATTTAATATTGTTTAACCAATTTTAAAAATACTATGATTTGACTAAAATAAATAAAATGATAAATTTAGCTAGAGCAACTGAGCATTTTTTTGAAAATGAAGTGATTACAATAAAAATGAAGTTTTAATTTTCAAACTATATAAGCAACTTAGTATATACAAAATAATGCACAATAAAATTAAATATTACACAAGTTAGGTAAATGTAGATTTTCTTTCAACGAACTTAGTTACTGTAAGTTGGCTTTTATATTTACTTATTTTATTAGCATTGTTTTATCAATTTATTTGTCTTAAACATACTAATAAGAAAATCAAACTTCTACTATTGCACTATTAACAGTGTAGAATATAAAATATTGATAAATTTAACTATACATTATTAGATGATGAAATACAATATAGGCATTTGACACACAACTAAAATAAATTAGTATATTTAAATTAATCCAACATCAAAATAATAGTAGTTAATGAAAAGAACATATTTCTAAAATTATTTAAGAGTAATTTGCATCCTTGTAAATATGAATTGTTTTTGACAAAATGTACATCTATATATACTTAATATTAGAATATATTTTTAGCTGTAGTATTTTTTTTTTTTGGAGGGCCCAAACTCTAAAAATTAATTTATTTTATATAATCTTTGTCACTATGTGTAATAAATGGTTCACCACATCTAAAATCTTTAAAGATGCTTTGGGCCCACCTAAGCCCCTCATAAATTCATTATTGCACAGTCATGATCATGCCATTATTCAAAGTTTAGTATTTTAATGATCAAAGTTTATTCGTATATCCTTTTAGTTTGAAATTTGATATTGAAAATATGATTAATGAGATGCCAAATGGAAGGCTGAGTCAACTCAGTATTGTTTCCTTTTCTGGTCCAATGTAATTGGTTAAAAGCGAATAAAACACCTAGTGTTTCTTTGTTGATTATAGGACATTGAATGTAGTTATATTTCAGGATTCATTTTTTATCCCGAGGGTAGAGAAATTATTAGATGAATTGCATGATTAATTGTATACTCTAAGTTGGACTTATGTTCTAACTATTATCAAGTTTTGCTTTGTTCAAAGGATAGGGAGAAAACAACATTTAGAACACATCATAATTATTATGAGTGGTTAGTGATGTCTTTTGGCCTCATTAATGGAAATGTAATTTTCTAAACTTTTGACAGATATTTCTCGTCTACACCTTGGTTAGTTTGTACTCATTTTTCTTGTCTACACCTTGGTTAGTTTGTACTCATTTTCCTTGATGATATACTTATTCATAGTTTTTCTTGGAGCACTCACCTTGAGCATCTTACTATTGTCCTTGAATACCTTTATGCTAAACATTCAAAATGCACTTTTGGTCAACTATAAATTGAATAGTTGGGACATATAGTTACAATAGGTTAACAAAATCTTCAAAATATCACTCAACTTCATGACATTATAGACATTTTATATATTTGCATGCTCCCATTACTTAGCCACATACAAAGTTTCTTCAAAAGGATAAGTTCTTTTGGTTAACCAAAGTGCAAATTGCATTTTAACACTTGAAAATGTATTATTTTCAGCGCTGGCATTTGTTATACCAAACTTTTGGTAGTCATTTGTAATCAAAATTGACGCTTTCAGACAAGGCATTACTGTTGTTTTAAGCCAGAAGGACATCCCTTCTCTTGTTTGTCTAAGGAGCTATCACCACGAATGAGAGTTTAATATGCTTATGTGTAAGAATTTATCCAATTATTGAGGTAGTAGCAAAGCTCATTGTCTCCTTGGACATTATTTTGCAGTCTCAAACGTCCTCTTGATTAGGCAATACAAATGCAAGAACAATGAGATTGGCATCTTAAGTTAATGAGGTATCATTGTTCTATTAAGTACAAACTAGGCACATAAAATCAAGCTACAAATGCTCTATCTCATTCTTTTTTATTTACATAATATGTGCCTTACGCTTCAATTATTGATGACATTTATTTGGAGCTTCAAAGTTATTTTGAGTTGTAGGAATTTAATCAAAATTTTAGTGATGATCTTGCTGCTACACCTTATTACACTATTCAATATGGCTTTTTGTTTTGAAAAAACTCTGTTGTTATTCCTCATCATGTTTATCTTTCATTACAAAAATCTAGTAGGAGTTTCACTCTTGAGTATTAGAGGATACCTAGGTTTCCTTTGTACTTTGATTTAAATATTTAATCGATTCTACTAAAGAATATGTGAGACAATATTCGATCTTTTATCCAGTAATACCAAGTCTATCAACAACCAAAGTCTCCTTATTGCACTTTGCTAGTTTACGAAGTCCTGTACCTATGCCTCACCAAAATTTGGTAAGATATGGTTTTGGATTTCATCAATAATCATCTAGTATCTTCGGGAGACTTTATTAAAATATTGGTTATTGTTTGACTCTCCAAATATTGTCATTTAGCTACTTTGTGTGGCGGCAATTTCAATAGTTTATACATCGTAGAAGCATTTATCATCTTGGCGATCAAACTACATGTAGTGCTTCACCAATGGTTTCAAATAGAGATAAAACTTTTACCAATTTATTCTGATAGCACATGTTTTGTTTACAAGGAACCACATTGACAACAAGTGTTTCATGTCACCCTCAAAACTAGTGGCCAATAGAAAGCTCTCAATAAATGCATTGAAATTTATTTTAGGTGTTGTGTTCATGAACAACCATGATTCTTAATTTAATATTTATCACGTGTTGAATTTGGATATCATCTGCCTTTTCATATGTTTATTGAATGATTACATTTGAGATTGTGCATGGATGAGGTCTTCCTTCTATTGTTCATGCCACACCATCCAATGATACTTCGTCAAACATATTACAACAGCTACAGATTTAAGTTGTTCTTTTAGATCAATTCAAAGCCAATTTAGTTTGTACTCAAGAATACATGTTTTGTTGATAATTAATGTACTGAACTTTTTTTAAAGTGTGTAAATGTATCAAGCTAGAGTTAAGCACCTTGTATCTTCTTGAGCTCTAACTCAAGCTTGATATGTAAGTACCAAGTTCAAGTTTGAGTAAAATTACTCATTTTTTTAAAACTGTAAATATTAATTTTATTTAATTATTTTATAATTTTAATGCATAATAAAAATAATTTTTATATTAACTTGATTAATGAGAAATAATAAAATATTGAAAAAATATACTTTCAATTAAATTTAACTAAGAGATAATTTTAACATAAGTATTAAGAATGAAATATTATTTTAAAATAATATGATAAGGAAAAATTAACGGTAAATTTTAGAACATAACATAAAACTAGTAAAATTGTACACTTTATGCGTAAACAAATATATTTATAAATTATAAAATTATTTTTTTAAAATAACAAAAATAAAATTATTTAAAATTAAAGATATAATAATATTTGAAACAAAAAAATAAAGAAAAACCTAAATAATTTGAAAAGAGAAAAGAGTTCAATAGAGAATACATATAAAAATAAGAAGTTAAAAGAAAGGAAGAAAGAATAGAAAAAAATAAAAGAACTTAAAATAAGGGCTATTGTGTAATGTCACGTTATGTAAAAAAAATCTTATTTCAGTAATAATATAGTATAAACATAGTGTAAAAATGCCCTGGTGTATCTGTGGCTATATTTGTGTATGTTGAGTCTCTTTAGTTAGGAGTAATAATATAAATTTGCTAATAAAGAATAATATTGTAAATTTACTATGTTCAACCAAATTGACTCCAAAATCTTGATAATATAATATAGATTTACAATATGGTACAACAACTTTGAAAAAAATTATTTTTATTTTAGGTTTTCAATTAAATATTCAAAATATTTTGATAACTAGAAGAAAATTAGTTTTTTTTTTTTAATTTAAAGATCATCCATAGGCTATTCATTAGTCAATGATGATATGATTTTAATTTATATAAAAATTTCATATATATTTGAAATGATATTCTACAAATCATATATATTCATTACTTCGATAAAATTTTATTAGATTTTGCTATTATTTGCATAGAATTATATTTATATTTACTTTTTTAATTTAAATTTTTAAAATATATTTTAATGGTATCATTTGAGAGAGCTACCTATGTTTATATCATTTATGGACTAAAATTTAAATATTCTAAAAATTTCATAAGATGTAATATAAACTCTATATGGAAAATTAAATTTAATATACTGCACATATGTAATGTTTACTATAGATTAAAATAATACAAAGATGCATAATTGTATTAGAATGTAATACTTAAGATTTTATTTGAATTTTATATATTTTTTATTTTACTTTAAATTTGAATCAAAATGTTTGATATTCCAAAATTTTATAAGAGAATTTTATGAATTTATATTTTTAAAATACATATTAAAATTAAATTCTAATGCCAAATTATTCAAATAATACTATAATTATGATGTCACATATTTGAATTTGAACAAAGTAAAAAGATTCAGAGACAAGGACAAAAAATATCACATGAAATCTATTTTATTTATTTATAAATGAAAATTATTATACACTAATATGTTACTAAAAGACACACAATTTATTAGTCTATGTTCAAATTTTATTTAGAAAATGTATGCATTATAATGTACTTTCTTATATGTTTTAAATCAAAACTAAAATTTTGGATTTTCTCAAAATTTTTATAAAGAATTTCTTAATTTAAAAATTCAAAATCAATGTATTGAACATTGATTTATCTTCATGCAGTTTCTCACTTAATTATTCAAATCAAACTTCATTACATTGTATACGCATATAGATAAATCATGTATATAATAATTATTATAAGCTAATAAATTGTTATTAATTAATGCATTTTTTGAATATATATTTATATTAATTTATTATTAATTACATAAAAATTAAAAATAAATATTTCTTTTAAAAAAAACTGGCTAGCCAACTTGTGTATTTTTTAACAGAAAAAAATGAGATCAAACTCAACCTCAAGCAACTTTTCTATTACATTAACATGGTACAATTTTGTCAACAAGTTTGCATTATCCACAAACAACTTTCATTAATATGATTATTTTTTGTTTGAGGGTCAAAATAATTTATTACAAATTTTTATATGCATATTAAAAAATTTTATGCATAATAATTTATACATATAAATTTATTCACATGAAAAATAATTATTACAGATTTTTTCTTTATGATTTTTTTCTTGTAGGCCAACAATTTATGTTGTATAATAAAAATATTATGCACACATTAAATATATTTCACTTGCAATTAATTAGCTCATTAATAACACTTGGAATTTTTTAGGATCTTTTATTAAAATAATTCTATTTCAAAAAATTTTAATGAAATAACCAATTTCTGAATATTTTATCAACCTGGAATTTTCTACCATTTCAAATAGTAAAATTGGATTAATCAATAAAAAAATAAAATTGTTAACGACAATAAAAATTTACTGAAAATGAGTTATTTTGATAAATATTTTTAAAAATAGAATATTTTGTTAAAAAACATTGTTTCTTACACTTATATTTGTCTTGTTTCAACAACTAAAAGTTATACACTTTATATGTAAGTAAGTTTATTTATATATTATAAAATTATTTTATTTTAAATAAAAAATAAAAATATTTAAACTAAAGTATAAAAATTATTTAAATAAGAAAATAAAGAGAGTTCAAAAAATTGAAAGGAGAAAGAATTTGACAAAAATAATAAATGAAATAATAAATTAAAGGAAAAGTCAGAAATAAAATGATAAAAAGTAGAAAGATTTTAATAGAAATTGTTTTTTCAATAAAAGTAGTGTTATTTAAGCTTATGCTACGAAGAAGTCGTATAGGCAACAGCAAAAAAAGACAAACAAAAAAAGCAACAAATGTTTAAAGGAAGCTGTCTTCATATTTACATATTTACCCCTGCTTTTGTCTGGTGTGTGTGGAGTGAGGGAAGCAGATGTTCCAACCAAGCGGCGGTAATGGCGGTGCCGGCGAGTACAGCAACGGCTGCCACTACGGAGGTGGCACTGGTGGCGGTCACATTACTGGGAGGCGGCTCCGAAGGGGTAGCCGCAGCAGGTCGGGTGACCATGGAGGCGGCACCAACACTAGGGTTTTGCAGCAACAGCCGCTGGAGAAAGAAAGGGCGCGGCCTCCATGTACGGACTTCGACGTCGCGTATTTCAACTCTTATGCTCACCTCGGCATTCACGAAGAAATGATCAAGGTACAGTTCTCGTTAAAGCACAATGATGTTTTGCTAACGTGTATTTCACTCTTATTAAAGTTGATTATTTTTTGAGTTTTTGAATTTTGATGGCTTTTTAGACGGTATTGAGAGCCATTGAACTGTAAGCAATCGAGTATTTACTAATTTGTAGTAAATCTCGATATTAATGGATTATGACTGGTTTCTTTTTTGAGTAATTGGTTCTTTTCTCAGTACCATGATCTCTATACTCGTCACTTGGGTGTTTATTGGCATATCCAATTTTGGACCTTTGAGCTGCTGTCAAGTAATACTGTACGCGCACACTACCAGTCATAATTTTGAAATCTTAGAAAGAGTGGGGGAATTTCAGGAAATAAATTCTAATTGATAAAAATTTTCAAGGAATCATTATAACATATTTCTTGGTGGTGGTCTAGGCTGCAGTCTGCACATATTGTCACCTTCGTACGGACTCGTTTTGGGCCACATGCATTTTCCTCTGGTGGGAATGGATCTTCATTCTCCTAAATTTCCCTCCAAAAAAAATTCAAACATTATAGTTATATATGTATATATTTTTATGTTCAAACTGTTGAACGAATTTAAAGATTCTTTTATTCGACAGATATTTGATTACATCTTGCCATCACTATGTTCATCACTATGTTAATGTACAGTGCTTTTCTTTATATACACCAATCATTTCCTTCAATCATGCTCTCAAAAAAGTTTGATTTGACAACAATTCAAAAGATTCCAATAAATTATCCAAGTACGCTTCCATTCACTTAACTTATTCCATGTGCATCACCAAAATTTCATCTCCCCTATATATAACTCTAAGAAAGATTACAACTCTAAACTGTTATATAGTTTTCTACTGTTTCAAAAACTTATCGAAGCATGATATTCTTAGGTGAGAATTGACATGAAATTTTGAGTTTTCGCTACCAATTTGTTTTAAATTGACTTGAGCCGGTTGTCGATGCTTAAGAATTAATCGAGCTCACAAAAGTATGCTCTTGTTCCCCTACAAGTGCATTGGCTGAAAGAACAAATGTGAGAGGGTTTTGCAAAGCATCATATCCTATCAATAGACAGGTCCAGAAACCTTTGTGTCATTTCAGCTTCAGAAAGCCATTTGTTTTATCTGTTCATTTATGTTTAGCAATAGGGAAGTCCACCGTGAGGTTAGGATGGAATGTCATGCAATTTACATTCAGCAGTTCTTGACCTCCTCTGCCTGAAGCCTTTCCTTCTGAATTTCTCAATTTGGACCTCTACTTGATTGCCCTCACAAAAAAGCTGCATCTTCAAGCTTTAACAACTATCATCCATGTACAGCCATTAGATTCTGTTCACAAGGTATGAGCATTGGTGTCAAGGTATCTTTCCACTTCAAATTGATTGGAGATGTACATGGGATCCCTTATGTGTGTTAAGGAGACCTGTGCAATTGGTTTTCAGGCTTTCATTAGCTCCTACTTATTGTTTTATCATTTCAGTCCAGTTGGTCATGTCTAAGAGTCCAACTATCTTGACAAAGTTTTAAGGGATCTTTCCTGAGCCTTACTTTTGGTATTATAGCTACTGTATGGTATTATCTGGTTGAATGATGTAACTATCTGCATCTATTTTGGGGCAATTGTGGTACTGGGGTGCAAATCCTTGGGTAACTGCAGTCCACTTGTATTGAAACAAGCCAGGTAAGTTGGCAGTCCTCAACCATGCTGAGAAGGTGAAGGACCTCGTAGAGAAATGTCTTGTTACAGGTGAGAAATGGAAATATTAGGGTTTCTATTAACGTCTTAGTAGAGATTTAATAGTACTTGTGCCTGATTACGGAGGTAGAACTTGAAATTCTCCAGCACATGGCATTATACAATTTTTTTTTTCACATTTTTAATGTTGCATATTAAGAATGCTGATCTAATTAAACAAAAACTAGGCCAGTTGCACTTTAACCATTCAGATAAGGTGAGGCTATGAACGTGAACTTTCAATTTAGTGAACTTACTTTGGTAAACAAGTAGGCCATTGGTGACTATTTTTGGGCATTGTCGTGGTATAAATTTTGTTGTTTATTTTTGTCATGTTACTGGCGGACTATAGACTTGAAGGCACCTCGCAATTGCTTGGGAGAATTTGACAGAGCCTTACAATTAGGGGAGGCAATAGGTCAAGTTGGTGGGTTAGCAGGTCGGATCGAGACTCGAGTATTACACTTGACTTGTTGCCCCGAACCTGATCCGCCAATTTCGTGGGTTTGTTTGAATCTAACTCGCCAACAAAAAAATATTATTGTTTCTTTAATTAAAAATAAAGCTTAATGTTTTAATTAGTTACATTTTTACCATTTAATTGTATTTAATTAATTTTTATATTTATATAAATATTTATTAAATTATTTAAAATATATTTGCGGGTCTACGGGTTAACTCGAAATTGACCCGTCTATCTTTTTGGGTTTGCAGGTCTGATTCAATTTTGATCTGAACACACAAAAGTTTGACTCAAAACCTGCTAATTTTGGGTCGGTTCAGAAATTGCTATCCTACTTACAATGACATCTACCTGGAAGTTTTTTAGTTGAAATATTCGAAAATATTATTGAAACTGAATTTTCTTTGGCTAACAGAATTTTCTATGTCGCTAACAATTTTATAATTAGGCAGGAATAGGACTCGTGGGGTTTTTCTTTTGTTTTTTTCCCCTCTTGGTCTTCTGGTTTGGTTAAGATTGCAGTCATAAATTTTGGGTCTACCTTATGTTGTTGGGGGCGTTTCAATTTTACCCGAGTTTTTATCCTTTTTTAGACTGTTAAAAACCTTCTTTATGTTTTATATTATCCCTTGTATTACAGTATGTGCTAGTATATTCTGTTCAGATCTTAAAGTTTTTAAACTTAACATGGATATGTCTTTTGATTTATGCAGGATTGCGTGCGTACAGAAACTTATAGGAATGCAATTTTTCAGCATCAAGATCGGATTGCAGGAAAAGTGAGCATTTGACGGGCTGTCTGCAATTTCTTCTTTTTTTTTGCCAGCTGTATTGTCTATGAAAAGTTTAAATTCCAAAAATTACCCCTTCGTAGTGGTATCTGCTTGAGTCCAATTATGATTTAAGTCATATTATTCTTGTTGAAGATGTAATAATGTAATATTTGCTGTTAGAGAAAACAAGAAAGTGAACTATGTGATGCCTTCTTGGCCTAATTAGTGTGATGCTTCTGTTGATTGCCTTCAATTGCCTAAATTGGCAGATAAATTTTGACGGATGAATTTTCGTAACTAGCCAATTTATGCTTGTCCTGCTGTTGAATGTGAATTATTTTATTGCAGGTTGTAGTTGATGTTGGTTGTGGCACTGGCATCCTATCTATATTTTGTGCTCAGGCGGGGGCCAGGCGGGTGAGATGCTCTTGCTGTTCACTTATAAGTCAGATAGAAGACTGTACCAATTGGTTAAAATATTTTTCCTAAAAAAAAAGAAGACTTTCAAGTAGTAGTAAAGATTTGATTTTTCTCCAATTCTTGAATTTCACGTCCATGCAGAATTAATGAAATGCAGTGAACATAAAATTTCATACAAAACTCTAAAGCCTTCAATACTGCAGTATAGAAGAAAAACAGGATATCTATCATGCCAGTTTTATTATTCTGTTTTTACTTGGGAAGAATCAGTCTTCTCTCTCTTTCTCTCTCCCTCTGTCTGTCCGTCCGTCTGTCTGTCTGTCTCTGTGTGTGTTTAAAATTTATCTTGTGGGGTTAACAATCTCTTTGCTAGATTTTTCTATGTTTCTTCTCGAATGTTCTGAACTGTATATGCAATTTTACCAGGGTTGTTATGTTTGGATGCTTTTTGTGTGCAATAAGATTACAAGTTTTGAAGAGAAAATTTTTTGCTTTCATTTTTATTGTTTACAAACTTTGGTTTGGTCCCGTATACATAGTAAGCGGCTTATATAAGTATACGAAAAATAAAAAATCTATCTACCAAAAAAAACTAACAGAATCAGTCTATACAAGTAAGATGAATAAATTAAAATATCTTAATAGATGTGACAAGATATAACAAGATATTCTAACACTCTCCCTCAAGATAGGGTTGCTAGCAATATAAATGCCTAGTTGATTGTCACAATACATATAAAGTTGCTCATTGTATTGAATAACCTAATTCTTTCAACAAATTCCTTAGTCATGTCAACTTACTTATGGTGTGAGTTGTTACCTTGTACTCGGCTTCAACATTGGATCTAGCCACCATTGTTTGTTTCTTGCCGTGCCATGTCACCAAGTTTCCTCCAACATGCATATAGTAATTGGATGTTGATCTTCTCTCATCCTTTGCTCTTGCATGGTAAGCATTTAAGTGGGCTTCAATTTTTAAATGGTCATGTTTCTTAAATAATAGGCATTTCCCATGTGATCTTTTTATGTATTGTAGAATCTTAATGGCCACATTCCAGTTAATTGAATGTAAATTGTCCATAAACTGGCATACTAACATTACAACAAATGAGATTTCAGGTCTTACCATGGTTAAATAACTTAGCTTTCCCATCAGGCACTTATATTTTGGCTTATCCTTTAAGTGTTCAATGGTATCATTCCAAAATCTTGGATCTATATCTATAGGTTTATCAGTAGATAAGCAATCGAAATGACCATCCTATGCTTGCCATGTAGAATTAATACCAAGTGATCAGCCTTGCATTGTTGGAAGCCAAAGTTTACCATCACTTAAGTAAATTCATTAAACTATGCTTGGGGACTTTATTTTAAGCTATAGATCCTTTCTCAATCTACATACTTAATGTTTGTCCTTCCCCGAGCAACATACCTAAGAGGTTGCTCTAGGAATACAATTTTTGGTAGGTTACTGTTGAGAAAGGCATTTTTGATGTCCAATTGATACATACACCAATATTTATTTATGCCTAGAGGGAACAAGAAACTAGTAAAATTGAGTCAAGCAATTGGAGAGAATGTCTCAAGATACTCAACACTATATGTTTGAGTAAAGCCTTTTCCAACCAACTGAACTTTGTACTAATCAATGGTGTCATTAGCTTTGTATGAGCTGTGAAGACCCATTGACCAGCAATAATGTTGACATTTGCAGGAACTGGAACGATATCCCAAGTTCCACAAGAAATAAAGCGCATCATCTCTTCATCTATGGTAGCCTTCCAAGTAGGAACTTTGAGTGCCTCAGGATAAGACCTTGGAATGTTTGTAGGAGAGAGTCAAGACAACAAAGGAACAAAAAGTGGAGCTTACATGGTTAAAAGAGAGATTTTCCTAAAGGACATGAGGTGCATAATTGAGTACTTTTGTGAGGACTATTGTTGGAATTGTAGCACCAGTGGAAGGCCTGGGAACTATAAGAAGGTGGTGATTGGAGGAGCATGTTGGCCTTGATGGGAATGACATGTGTACACTTATAGTGGAGCATGTCCTATGTCAATGGCCAGAGGCAGTGATGTAGGGAGGGGTAAAGACGTATAGTTTGGTAGTAGAGCTAAAGAAGAGATATTTTAGGATAGTAAGATTGGTACTTAAAGAAGGTGACATCGAAGGAAGTGAAAGACTGACATGATACTAGTTCATAGCGGTGGTACCTTTTTTTATTCATGGATACCCTAAAAATAGACACTTAATAGATCTTAGAGATAGTTTATCGTGGCTTGAGATAAAATTGTGGACAAAATAAATGTAGTCAAAGATTTGAAGAGGTATCAGAAAAGATACATGAGAAAGGAATATCACCATTAAGAACACTTAAGGGCATATGATTGATTAAGAAGGTTGCAACGAGGATAACATTCCCCGATGGTATCTAGAGGCATTCGTGTGATTCATCAAGTACAGGCAACATTAAGGATGTGATGATGTTTGTGCTTAACCACCTTATTTTGCTGTGACTTGTAAGGACAAGTCGTTTGATGAATAATCCCATAAGACTCACGAAAAGAAGATACATATAGTTGAGTGTACAATGCATTGCCAATATGAAGAATGTGTAAATTAATAAAAACCTAGGTTTTCATTTCATTATAGGAGTTGCGTACACATGGACTTTTAGACATATCTTTGAGTAAAATACATCCATGTCATTATGAAAAGGTCATCAACAAAAATGATAAAGTAGCGAAAACCCCTACGACACTCTAATAGGCCCTTACAATTTGTAATGAATGAATAAACTGGGCTCAACTATGTTTATTGACTCTAGGTTGGAAAGTTGCACAATGGTGCTTAACTAGTTTGCAAAACTTGCATTCTATACTAAATGACTCAACAAATAGTAGTTGTTTTAATTTAGATAGGGATGGGTGACCAGGATGATAGTGTCATTGAAAGGGAAAGGTATTAATAGGTGAGTTTTTGAGCATTAGATGGTATAGACCTCCTCGCTCATTAGATGGTTACACGTCGGATAGGGCGGTGTAACCGGACCCGAATCCGATAACCCCAGGGACGCGAACCGGGCGAAGAACGCCGACCCAACGTGGTAGGATTGGATTGAACCCAATAAGAACGGCCACAATCAGCACACCGATTGCTGATTGATACGTTACGAATCACTCGAACCAATTCGGAATGACTCGATTTGGGATAGAAACTCACGAGAAATTGAAAGAATCAATTTCAGGGAATTGAAAGGAAACCGGAATTAATTGAAAACACTCTGAGTATTGTCTATCCTCAATTGAATAACAAACTACTATTTATATTAAAACTATCAGACTTTAATCTAAAAAGCCCACACGGCCCAATTTATTAATTAAGCCCATTAACTAATAAAACTAAAATTAACAAATATTAAAATGAAATTCGACGGATCCTTGGGATCGCCTCATACCCCTCCTTTTGAAGGCGAATTGTCCTCAATTCGAATCTGTGTCCTCCTGGATCAAACACGAATTTCTGGAAGTTCTTTAACTCTTCATCACCTCGCTGAAACTTCAACTTTATCTCCTTATGAGCCCAGCATAGGAATATCGGCAACAAACTACATAAAGGACTATGAAAGGGCACTGATGACTTATTCGGATATGCATGTGTATTTTCTGCAGATAAAACTATCTTCAACTCTTGTACCGTACAATTGGACACAGGATCTGTTAGATAGTCGAATGGATCAATGTACACGTGGCTCTGTAGAAGTTTAATCTCCCAATCCTTAGCTTGTTCTTCATGCTTGTGGTTGTCCTCAACTTCCACTTTAATTTCTATGGCTTCTTCTATCTCAGCTTTATCCCTTTCAATTTCTACTGATTCCGTTACTTCTTTCCGTACACCTTTCTCCTCAATTTCCAGATGTGTGTTATCACTGCCATTATCTTCATATTGTACTTCATCCGATGGCATCTTCTTTGCAATCTTTACTTGAGTCAAAGATGGCGTCTCAATGGATGGGCCTTTCTTCTCTACCAAAACTTTGCTAATGCCGATATGGGTATCAACTTCTTCGTTTCGACATTCACTCATGCTATGCCCACGCTGAAAGCAATTAAAACACACCCGAGTTTGACTTCCAATATGAGAATCTGATACCTTGGATGGCTTGTTGTACTCATCCATATTCGATCCATAATCTCTGACATTATAATGCCTGGATAGTGTATATTTATTTCTTGTCTCCTTGTAGCCTCGTCGATCTTGTCTTACTGGCCTGACATGATGCCCATGTCCGTCCCTAACCTGAGCTCGGCCTGGCACGGGACTGCCTCTGCGTCCAGTCGGTCTGGACAGTAAACTGTCTCTTTCTAAGGTTGCAGCTTGGGACGCTTCTACGTGCCCTAATCGGTCTTGCACATCTGTCAGCCTGTCCTGCATACCCTTTATGCTTCTGGTAAGCTTTCTCAATTCATCAGAGAGGGATTTGAATAAGAACTTAGTCTCGTCAGGGCCATTACCTTGGTCTGAATATTGACTGGCCATCCAACGTGATTAAAGTTGAAATGCGGGCCTAACACATTCCCAAAATAAATAAATAGATAAATAAATAAACTCCTCTCCTTTTTTTTGTTGCTCCCCTTTTTTTTGTTTTTTTTTCTTTGGCCTTTCTTTTTTTTTTTGGTCTCTTCTCTTTTTTTTTGCCTCTTTTTTTTTTAAAAAAAAAATTCAGTAACCAAACAGACCCTTAAGCAGAAATAAAAATTCTGCAGCCAAACAAGTCCTTAAGCAGAAATAAAATTTTGTGCAGCCAAACAGGCCCTTAAGTAGAAATAAAAATTCTGTAGCCAAACAGGCCCTTAAGCAGAAATAAGAATTCTGCAGCCAAACAGGCCCTTAGTCTGAAACGAAAAACTGTAACCAAACACGGCCTTACCACGTCAGCGGACGGTCCAGCCCGGCAACAGCTTCTGGTCCAGCCCAATTTCTTCGGCCCAATGAGTTTTTTTTTGTGCTCAAGTCTGGCCCAGTTGCAATCTGGCCCAGATCCAGCTTCCAGCCCACTTGACACTCGGCCCAACTCTTACCTCAGCCCAACAGGATTTCTTTTTTTTTTCGGCCCAAACGAATCGGCCCAACAGAAATTCCATTTTTTTTTGGCCCAAAAAAAACTACGGCCCAACAGATTTTTTCTCTCTTTTTTTTTTTTTAAATTGCAGCGGCGGCGGTGCGAATCGCGATCGGCTGATTCCGCCGTCGCACGTCCACGGCGGTGGCCGGGAACGGTCGGCCTGGCCTCGGTAAGCCCTGGGCAAGCCTCGACGGTGGCGACGGGCGGCGATTCAGGCTGTGGCGGCGGAATTTCAGGCTGAACTTCCGCGGCGGCGTCGCGGCGGTTCGCGGCGAAATTCCGGCTGTTCCGCTCCTCCTTCGGCGGCGATTCGGTGTGGGAAGGGATGGGCTCTCGACGGCGGTGCGGTGGGTGTGATTTTCTGGCGGATATCGGCTGCAACGGCGGCGGAATCGCGGTTGCAAGCGGCGGCGGCGCGGCGGCAGCGATTTTCCTTTTTTTTTTTGATTTTTTTTTTTAATAATCCGGATCGTGTATCGAATTAGAATTCGACACAAGATGGCTCTGATACCAAATTGACGTGATCAACGATCGCGTCGGATGGAACGGTGTAACCGGACCCGAATCCGATAACCCCAGGGACGCGAACCGGGCGAAGAACGCCGACCCAACGTGGTAGGATTGGATTGAACCCGATAAGAACGGCCACAATCAGCACACCGATTGCTGATTGATACGTTACGAATCACTCGAACCAATTCGGAATGACTCGATTTGGGATAGAAACTCACGAGAAATTGAAAGAATCAATTTCAGGGAATTGAAAGGAAACCGGAATTAATTGAAAACACTCTGAGTATTGTCTATCCTCAATTGAATAACAAACTACTATTTATATTAAAACTATCAGACTTTAATCTAAAAAGCCCACACGGCCCAATTTATTAATTAAGCCCATTAACTAATAAAACTAAAATTAATAAATATTAAAATGAAATTCGACGGATCCTTGGGATCGCGTCACAAAAGTTACGAATTCATTTCAATTTAATGGGGCACTTCATGATAATATTTTAGTTTCACATAGTTTTGGGTAATAACACATCCATAAATGATGATTCACCAACATATACAAGTTGGTTATGAAAACCCAATACTAACAAGGCCTTTGGTTTGCACATTGGGATCGGAATCGGATTAAGAATCATTCGTTTTAGATGCGAAATGGAATTTTCATTCCAAAGCACTTGTTTGGTTCAAAAATTGGAATGTGTATCATTACTATATTTGATGTTTGGTTCTCCAGTTCTTTCAGAATACTTATAAAAAGACTTCAATTTAAACTCTATTTGCAAAAGGTAGAGAAGAACAATATAAAGATAATTTTCCATGATTTTTTAAAAATTATTAAACCTTATCAATATTCTAATTAATTAATAGCAAATTGTCATTAACCCAAAAATATAACATTTCAATAAATTACTTAAAAGTAATATTATAATATAAATAATGATTGGTCAACTTCATTTGGTCAAAAGCAAAAGATGCTATATGAAATCACCAAATCTCAAATTTACAAAATAATGCTAGCTCATATAAATATGACCTCTTGAAAACTTCGTAATATGTTTTGTATAAACCAAAAGAATTGATATAATATTTCAAGTTAAACAACAAAAAAAGTTCACAAAGAATTTATTGTCATATCTATTAGTCTTTAATCTTTTAAAAGTTCATAACAAATAGCAATGTTTCAAAAATTAGATGAAGGATAAAGAAGATTAATAATGCATTGCCTTCTCATGTTAGCAAGAAGGTTGAAGAACATGTTGAGCTTAGCTGGGTCTACTCCAATGATGTTACCTGCTTTATAAACATCTTCACTTGGTAATCCAAGATTACCCAACTCATTAGCCAAGCTATTATTTCTATCTATGGTCAATTGCTTGCGTTTATCTGCATTTGCCATGATAGTTGTTATAGTTGTAAAATTAGTTTCAATGCCTTCCATAAAAGATCCAAATTGCTTTGTTAGTGGTTGAAATTGAACATCAATGGTTGGTGGAGTTGCAACTGATTTCCTTTTTTTTTTTATGGGTTTCCTAGTGATGCTTTCTCTTGCTTCTTTGAGTTTCTTGTATTTGTTAGAATTGTTTGTGTTGCTAAATTTGATTCACCATCACCATCCTCATCATCATTGGTCAAGTCTACTTAAGTAGCAACTTCTTCCACCTCTCTCTATATTTTGTACAATATCCACAAAATCTTTAGCAACAGCTGTAGTAGCTCTATTATTTCCATACACTACTTCAAGTTCATGTAAATATAAAAATTTTAAATCCCAAAGACCTTTGGCCTCTTTACACACCTAAAAAAGTAATAATAAAATAAAAATAAGAAAACAATTATGTCTTAGCTGAATAAAAATACAAATAATTACAACTTACAAACGCCAAAAGTTAATAGTTGAAGAGTTTTTTTTACCTTACACAAATCTTCATATCATTGTCTTTCACATTAAATTTTTTTGTCTCTACATCATTTCATTGACAACCACATTCTCCATGCATATCGTTGATTGCATGATATTTCGACTTCATTCATTTTACTTCTAATTTAAGATGTGGGGAAACTTGCTTTCCAAAAGTTAGAAGCTTGCAGAATATTATCTATGTAACTCATTCATGTAGTTGTTTTTAAATCCACTATTAGACTTCCATAAGGAATCGCAAGCTAGCTTTTGCAATACTTCCATCAACAACTTTACATCATTCTCATTCCAAAAAACACTTTTTTCTTCCTCTTTCACAAATGTTTTCCTTATTCTCCATCCTATCATTAAATTATCATTTTAGATTATGGTAAAAACAATGCAATAAATATCAATAAGTGAATTTTACTTTAAAAATAAACCTTAGTTCCCCAAATCAATATATTTACTACAACAAATAGTTATAATAAAAATTTAAAAGATAAAAAAGGTCATTCAAATTAATAGTGAATGGAAATCACGAGAAATTGTAACATATTGCACACTTAATGTCAAGTATTAAACATTTCTTCAAATCACTTGGTGTGACTATTGTTATATATTCCATATCTACATTCTTTGCATCGCTTCATTATCGTTGCTATTTGTCTCTTCACATGGCATTTGTTCTTATGAATCAAACTACATGAACTTTTGAATTAGGTTATGCAATAAGCAGTAAGCCGGAATAATTCGTACTTGTGTTCTAATATTAAACAATGAAGAAGTTGTCACAATTTTCTATATCTCTTTTAATAATTCAAAACATCTCTCTATCACATTCCTTGCTTTAAAATGTTTCATATTAAAAAATTCTTCTGTTGTCTCGGGTTAACGACTACAGAATTCATTAAGGTGATATATTTGCCTTCGAAATAGGGTAAGAAATTCTTTTAGATTGCAATATCCAACATCCTCTAAATAATAACAACTTTCAACATTAAATCATATAAGAATTAATGATTTTTTAAGATAACCTTAGTAGAATACTGAATATTCTAATGATACATTTACCTTGCGGTAATCTATGACCATTAGCCCTAAGATAACATTTCGAAGCAAACCATCATGTGTGAAACCTTCCTAGCTAGGCAAGACATATATAACTCGTATACTGAGAGAACAAATTACTAATATATTTGTTGCAATACTTGCTTTTCTTGTTCAATATCTTAGATTCTGATCACTAGGTGTTGTCACTTTTGTTAAAGTCCCATCTAAAGCACCAATATAATTCTAACATAGAACAAAATATATCAAATTAGAAACAAAATATTTTATAAACTAGAGAAAAATCTAACTAAATCAAAATATTTATTTCAATTTTCTTTTACAATTTTTTAAATATTTCCATGTGTTATTTGTGCAATCATCAGTAAGAAGTTTAGGAGTCTAAAGTAGCAAGTCATGTAATCTCAATATTGCCAAGAGAGAGATTGAATTGACAATTTACTGTTTCTCCACTTCGCAAAAATGTGAGGTAATTGTTCTATTTTCTTTTGGGATGAGATGAGCCAAAGTATACACAAGCATGGCAACAATTTCTTCTTGATTCATATTTCTTGTAGGTCTTAAAGCTCTAATGTCCATGTCACATAATATACTGAATGTACATGTGTCAATGCGAAGTATACTCATACAATCAATATCACTTTCTTTTGTAATTCTAAATGACTACTGTATTCTCTCATTTTTCTTTTCCTTTTTAGATTTTATCGAATGTCTTATAATATTTAGACACACCAAAGTTACATGGTACCAAATCATAAAAACCACAATGACAGTCATAAGTGTTGTAGACATAGTTAAAAAATTGTGCATTCGCTTTTGTCTTCTACTTGCAATAGAAAGATGTGCCATTTATCTGTAATAAAATTTTGCAAGAACAATTAAAACTCAAAATACTAATTTTATTTCACAATGGTTGTTTAATAAAGATAGAAAATAAATGAAAGTTATCAAAATATTAGAAATATACCGGATTATGAAGGGCATTCCCATAGTTTATTCAATAAATTATCCCCTCGAAAGTTATTAAGAAAGTTTATTTTCTTACACTTTCATCTATCTGCGCTCTTATTTTGTAGAAATTAGAGTAGCAAATAATAAAGAATGGTGAATAAAATCGTACAGCACTATCTTGAAACATGTGATTAAAAGATTAAAACATATTCATGATAAGTAGAGATAAATGAGAAACAATATAATATGGTGATAGATGGAAACCAAAAATGGTGTTTTGCCCATTATCTATACTGCCAATCAATTATGGATGTCACCGATAAACAGCTTGCAAGTTGCTTGGACCAATTAATAATTAATTTAATAATATAAAATAACACATGTTAGGAAGATGACCCACCACTTAAGGTGTGTACCAAACTGTATTTATTTAATCATCAATTAAATTAAATTAAATAAGAAGAATTAGAGTGAAGTGAGAGCTAGATCACTTCGTAAAAAAAGGAAAAAATGTTTTCTAATGGAAAGATAATCAAAGAAAGTGGCTGCAGAACCTCCACTATAAACCCACTCAACTTTTCTAATCTAAGAAACAATTATTGTGCAAGTACTGAAATATCTCAATGTATTAAAGCTTTAACACCAAGATAGAAGATGCTTTACATTGTACCTTCGACTTTTGTTTAATGTAATTTCACACAAATTCTTGATCAGTCTCTCGAAATCTTCTTCACAGAAAATAATAGTGAAAGACTAGTAATGCAATTGACATACATCTTTATTTGAACATATAATTGATAGACAAATTGCTAAGACAAATTGTTTATTCACCCTTGGAGTTAATAATTGGTAGAAATTGGAATGGAGAGGGGAATGAGAAACAAGAGAGAAAGTTATGTGGTAGAGAGTCCTCAATAAGTTTGATTCGATAAGTTTGCTGGGAATGAGAAACAAGTTTTACTCAAAACCCTCCAATTCATTAGGAACTGAGGAATCCATTTTTTGGGATGGGACTCCAAAATATTAATTCCTATAATATTAATCTAGACACCAGTTTTATGATTTATTCCAATTTTTTATTCTAATGCCCTTGAACCAAACGCTACTTAAGGCTTAACCAGAAACTAAACAAAAGTTAGTTATAGCATTATTTTGAATTATTAGATTTTTGAGAAAGAGGACATTGATGAATCAAGAGTTGAGAGGAATATATTACTATTTTGGGGAATACAAAATGTTCTTCAATTTTCCTTTTTAATATAAGTTTTAAGATTTCTCCCCTTGTAATATTCATATTAGGAGCATTAACCATGTTCTGGTCACTGCAGGATGTTGAGATTGATGATGAAGTTGATGTTATAGTTTCTGAATGGATGGGTTATATGCTTCTTTATGAGGTAATTTTTTGGTATCTTACAGTGCTGGTCTTGCATGTGCTAGCTGATTCAGATTGTGTTTTCTGAAGACATATTAGCATGAATTAGTTTGAGATTCCAATGCTTACTCTTTGTTGCCTTTTTTGGCCTAATTTGGAATTTGCATGAATATCCTGTTAGAGCATGCTGGGGAGTGTTATGACTGCTAGAGACAGGTGGTTGAAACCTGGAGGTCTTATCCTTCCGTCACATGCCACGGTAAAAATTGCTCTCTCTCTCTCTCTCTCTCTCTCTCTCTCTCTCTCTCTCTCACACACACACACACACAGAGCATCATGCACTTGGCAGTCACAAGTCACTAGATATAATGGTGTATTTTGTACATGTTGCAGTTGTACATGGCCCCCGTCTCTCATCCAGACCGATATGGTGAAAGTATTGATTTTTGGCAAAATGTTTATGGGATTGATAGTGAGTATTGTTTTTCAATATTTCTATTATCTCAGCATTTACATTATATTTGATTCAATAATTTGGGAGAGGGAAAGAAAAGAAAGTACTAGGCAAAATAATTTTCATTGTTTGGTTGATAAGAAGACTGTTGAAGAAAATAAAACTTGAAGGAAAATATAAGATAAATATGAAAAAAATAATTTTCCTGAGAATAAAGCAGCAATTTTTCCTTCAAGTATTGACAACCTAAATCCTTATCATCTATATTTCCTAAACTATAAAAAATAAGATCAAATTTTGCATTTTTTGTTTTATTTCTCTTTTCTTATATTTTTATTTCTTCATTAAAATCATTGAACCAAATGAAATATGAGATTTTGAAGTTTAATTTTCTTTTCTCTAGAAATTACTATTCTTAAATCTTTAAACCAAAACATAATCTTAGTTATTTTGAAGTATTGGGTTTGCTTGTTTTGCATTTTCCATCCTTACTACCCAAACACCACAAACGAAGAAAACAACTCGCAAACATTCAACACTTGAAAAATAATTTTATATCTTTTTTATATACATGCTAATATTCAAAATTCAATTGTTTCATTTATCACAATTAAATCATTACCTATGCACATTTACATATATATATATATATGGGTATGTATATTAACTTAAAAATTAATTATTACCATTATATGTTATTACACAATCCAATCATTGTATAATAATATTATATGTATGCAAAAACACGAAAACAAAACAACCAAAAACATATACACTATACATAAAATAGTTATATATATGGGTATGTATATTAACTTAAAAATTAATTATTACCATTATATGTTATTACACAATCCAATCATTGTATAATAATATTATATGTATGCAAAAACACGAAAACAAAACAACCAAAAACATATACACTATACATAAAATAGTTACTTGATATGCACTGTTATTCTCTCTTCAAAATTTAAAAAAAAACAGCTATTGTATCTCTTCCAATAGAATAATGTTCTTGTTAAGATGAGCCTTACTGGCATATGCTAAAGGTGAACCTGTCTTAGGGCAATTTATACTGAAGTTTGAGGATCTTGTCCTATGGATATTTCTAATTTTTTACTTGTGTAGAGTTGAGTTGGAAGATAAAACTGTTTGGATAATCCTTCATAATTCAAAAGAATTGTGTAGTTGGATTCAAAGTATTTTTTATGAACTGTTGTACTTTTTGCTCTGATACAGTGTCCAATCTGAAATTACATTACCCAAACAATTAATTTCATGAAATGTAAAGTTTGGATAAACTTATTTTGGATTTAACCTCAACAAAATTATATATTATGGTGAAACTGAGTTTTGTTATATTCTTTGAACTTGTATTGAATTGAATGTGTCGCAAGATTCAACCAGATCAAGCAAATTTACTTGATTTTCTGAGTTCTATGTTCTTATATATTTTTTATTGAGGGATTCAAACCCAATATTTTATTTTACATCATAATATTTTGTGTTAGAGAAGAATTAGTATGGAATCTGACAATGAACCTAGTCCACAGGGTAGGCCAGGGGTTTAATGCTAGGGACAAAAGAGGGTCTGTTACCTGTTTTTTCAGATACCATCTTTTAATTAGATGGACTTGGTGAATTTTATAAGTTACATATGCATAGTTCTGGAAGCTTGTTCAAATAAATTTGGAGATTGAATGTGTGAAAGAATTGGCTAATAAATCTAACTTGTAGCCGTTCAAGCTTGGAGGATTCAATCTCGTTAGCTACACTTGGTACTCTATGGTCACAAAGATGCCTACTTAGATGCCTTATTTGTAGGATTGAGAATTATTGAAAATTTTAATTAATGATAAAAGATTGAAGAGAGAATATAAGAATATAAGAATTATGTGATTTGGCCATTTGGAGTATATTTACAAGCAAATGCTTGATCTTAATAATATACTAGTAATTTGTGCACACTTTATGTATGTGCTTAAATTTATATGATATAAAATTTAAAATTTCTTAAGTTATTTTATTATAGTATATATTAGTTTATTTAAATGTTCAGTTTATATTTATCAGAAAATATTATAATTAAAAAGAGTAAAAAGTGAAGGAAAATGATGATGATAATGATGATGATGATGATGATGATGATAATGATAATAATATTGACAATAACAAAATACTAGTCATTACTAGGTTGAAGATAGGTATTTATGTAAATCTACTTAATGCAACCATGCTAGTGCTAAACTCTTAATATATAGTATAAATTAATTATTGTCATCTGATCTTAATATTGTTTGGAACAAAGTTGATAAATACTGAAAACTTTTGGATAGAGTATTAGAATAGAAAGATCATTAGATAATGAATTGTTAGTTCTAAGCCATCTCTGAAGATTAATTAACAGTTAAAAGTGCTTTTCTTGTGAGGTTAAAAATTCATTCAAAACATGAATTGTTTTGAACTTGACTTGTTTTGCAACAAAAGTAATAGACCTAAAACTGTTATAATATCATAGTGAATATTTTAATAAATGGTAAAAGATTGAATAGTGAAAATATAGGAATACAAGTATTATTTGGTTTCACCATTTGACCATCATCCAGAAACAAATGTCCTAAGTTAACATTTAATTCTCTCTCGGACTTGCATAATAGGTAAAACATAATTCTTTTTTATAGAGAAAAATCAGTATAATCATATCATATATCGTTAATCTGGAAATACTATTTGATTTTATCCAATCATTTAAATCTTGTAAAATCTATTTTGTTTTCCTATAGTATTTAAATACATTTTGACTGTTGTTTTGGTATGTGAATTATAATTTTTTATTTTACAGTGGTATACTCAGTTCTATTACTAAATAACGGAAAATGCACATTTTAGTGACCATGGCCCCTTGTGTTGCTTCTTATCTCAAGATATAATGTGTACTAGATTCCTTAAATATAACTGTCTTTTTATAATGCAACAATTAAGATTTTTTTGTTATATGTAGTGTCTGCTATGATGCCATTAGCAAAGCAATGTGCATTTGAAGAGCCGTCTGTTGAGACAATCAGTGGTGAAAACGTATTGACATGGCCTCATGTGGTGAGTCATCCTTCTATCGATTTCTTTTTGTCCTTAAATTAATTTTTCTTCATTACAGTTATCCCACACATCATTTTCGTCTTAGTAACAAACTCATCAGGTTATTGTCCAAATTTTTCTAACCGTTGTCTGCCGAATCTTATTATTTCTGCAAGAAGCTTCCAGTTTTGTTGCTTGAAAGTTCTATTGATTCTTTAGAAACGTTTTGTGTTGACATGGTTGGGCTGTGTTATACATTGTTAGAATATTTGATTTCGTATTATATGTTTAGAATATTTGGTTTTCTATTTTATAAGATTAGTTTTATGTCAATTTATTTCTTGTTTTTTGATATCTTTGTACCAGTCCCATGCTAGAAATTGGAATAATTCTACAGTCATGAAAGATGGATTAATTCTTCCAATCATAAGTGGGTATGGTTTTGTTTCTACTTAATTTCTTCCCTAATCACCCAGTAACCACATGGTAACACCTTTGTGGGCTAATCTTCTTAGGCCCCTTTTCAAGTTGTGGAGACTCTGTTAAGTCCATTGATGTGCTGGAAAATAATTGGGTTCCTTTTATTGGGCTATTTTTAATTTGGACTGAACCTTTGATAATTTCTTGGCTGTTTGATATTTTTAGACTTTGGGCAGCTTTCCATCAATTTTCACTGTCAACTACTACTGCAGTCTAATGGTTTTTGTCCCTTACAACAAACTATTTTACTATTGCCTTATGACTCCTATATCACTTACTACTTTGCTTGTGTTGCATCATAACATCTATTTTCAAGTGTTGCGTTATGTCACCTATCTTCTAATGTTCAAGTATTGTCTTACATCTCTTCGAGTATTGCCTTACAAGGTGTGTTCTCAAGTGTCGGCTCACAACTCGGGGTGTAGTTGAATTTAGTCGAGCTCAATTAGCTAAAAAAATCAGGTACTCAAGCTCGAGCTTAGTCAAGCTCCAGCTCAATCAAGCTTCGGCTTTAAATTTTTTTAAAAAAATCAACACAAGAAGCAGGGATCAAACTTGTGACCTCAAGTGTATTATAGTGTTTTTTTACCACCAAGCCAAACAATGATTTAGTTTATTTTTTAATTTTCAATTATAATAAATGAATAAAAAATAAAATAGTATAAATGCCACAACTAGGAATTGAACCCATGACCTTCATATATCTCATGATGGAAGAGAAGGGAGGTTTACCAAGCTAGGCATCTGTTTGACATAAAAGCAAGCATAATAAATATTTATACTATAATTAGGCTCAAGTTGCTTGTCAAGCTTTGAGCCCATGCAACTTGGGCTCAAGTTCGGCTTGTTGAGATAAGCTGAGCTACCCAAACTCGACTCGAGTTCAATTTTGACCAAGCTTGAGTCTAGCTTTGACATAAAAGCTCGTTTGACATAAAAGCAAACATGATTAATATTTATATTATAATTGAACTCAAGTATCTCGTCAAGCTTCGAGCTCATACACCTTGGGTTTGAGCTCAACTCATTGAGATGAGCCGAGTTGCTTAAACTCAACTCGAGCTTGATTTTACCAAAACTTGAGTCAAGTTTTGACTGAACTACTCGACTGAGGCGAGTCAAGTTGATTATCTTGATTGAAGCTTAGCCCTACTCACAACTTACTTTCGCCTTATAGAAGTTTTTGAATGTCTCCTTAGGACAATTATCGTTTTTCGAATTTTAAAGTTGTAAAAATCTAGGTAAAGACTTCAAAAAGATTTGTCATGTTCAACTTGAGGGAGAGTATTAGAATATTTGTTACCTAGTTTATAAATTTAGAATATTTAGTTTTCTTTTTCATAAGATTAGTTTCATGTCAAATTGTTTCTTATTTTTGGTATCTTTGTATAAGTCACATACTAGAAATTAGGATAATATTTGAGCAGTAAAAAATGGGTTAATTCTTCCAATCATTTGAAATGTGCTTTCCCTTTAATTCTAATAGAATTGGAATGTGTTTTCCCATTAATTGAATGATCCCAATACTCAATTTACAAAGTGAGAATGTGGATGAATCATAGATATAGAGACAAATTAGAATTTTAGTAAAGTGAATCTATAATGCTAACAGAACTAATGTAGAATCGAGCTAGTTATTCTAGATAGTCCTAATCTAGATAGTAGATAAAACTTATCAAACACTTCAAGTGTTCTTGCTTCAGTTGAGGACAGAGGTTTGTTGAATTGTTCAACTTAGGATATTAATACTTCGCAAATAGTAGAGGTAGACAATTGTTGGAAGACCAATAGAAACCACACATCATTAGCTAGATTTGAAGAAACTATAGCTGTATTTGATTTCTAGAAAAATACCACATTATTCATAATGGATAGAGCATGAAGAAATCATAGGAATTCTTTATTTTTAAAAGAGAAATGCATCATTCATGACAATTATATGAGTATAAACTTAGTCCATTGACTGACATAAAAAAATGTCACATGCCATTGAATGACAGATATGCGTGCAGGTGTAAGTTGATAGACTGACAAAGATCGCGCATCATTGAATGACCAAAATAGGTGTGATAGCATGTAGCCTATAAAATGATGCATTTCTTTGTCAAATAAATAGGCCATTAAATCTACTTGATTGAGTTAGAGTATTGCTTTTACATAATGATAGTGATTGGTTTAAATCTAATAGTAGGCAAAACCAACCAAAACCCTACTTTTTCTAGCTTGACACCAAGCACAGACTTGCAGCATGGAGTCATGATTGAAGCAATGGTTGCTTCCACTTGTGGCCTTTTTTAACTGTGCAAGTCTCCAATTCCTCGATAATCCAGATCTCTTACACTGTGCAAGTCTCAAGTAGGGAACCTCTTATTCTCTTTCCAGTGACAGGGAACTTACAACTCCCCGTCCTCTGCTTAGCCTCTATCAACTAAAGATGAAGGATCCTTTATTCTATTTGAGACCAAATCAAGCTTCTTTATCCTCATCTAGGCACATAGTTTTGGGATTTGAGAGAAATGAGTTGTGCCATTAGTGTATTTGCGTACCCTGATCTATGTAGATGAGCAGCAGTGTATGAGGCTGAGTAGTTTTCACTGACCTTAAGGTGCATTCAATTGTTTTGGTTGAGTTGGAATTGTATCACTGCTAGGAGTTAATGTAGTAGGGATAGGTAAGGGATGAGAATTTGGTTGAATCACTGGAGAATTGGTACTGCTGGATGGTAAGGTTGAGACCCGAAGAATGTAACATCAACGGAGATAAAAGAATGGCAAGTTATAGGATCATAACAATGATACCTTTTTTTTGAGTGACCAAGGGGACAACTTATCACTTCTAGTGTTGAAAAGAAATGGTTTTTCTACATATTACAATGTAATTCTTCTCCCAAATATGTAGTGGGAGATATACAAATCTCACCGTATATGTCCAAATCTAATTGCCGAAACAAGAACAATTGGAATCAATCAAATCAACCTATATAAGTAAACTATATAAAGGAATAAATGTAAATTAAATATTCCAACAAGCCTAATGCTTAAGTTATGTAGTGAGGTTAGGGATAAAATATAGAGATTTAACACAGTATAATTCTAGTGAAGCTAATTTAGAATCATGAGAAAAAGCTAATCTAGAATTAAAGTAGTAGAAATTTGCCAAAACATAAAATCCTAATCCAATTAGTCCTAATCTAAACAGTAATACCCTAATCCAATACTTCTGACAGGCTTTTGAGGTTGCTCCTTCATTACGTAGGATTTTGACTGCATTCAGCTTGTAGTGAAAGTTTTCTTACTCTTGTCTGCTTATGACCATTGCCAAGTTTGTCGATATTTTTTGGCTTTCAGTTTGTTTTTCTTTGTCTCCCCTTTCTTGTCTGTGTTTCCGAAGTCTGTCTCTCTCTTGTTGGGGTGGGTGGGTGGTTGGCTGGCTGGCTTAGGGTGTTGCTGCAGGGCATGGTTGCTTTCAGTAGCTTATACATGTGAACGAAGATGTTGAAAACTGGTTTTCTCAAACTTGGACAGCTCTGAATAGAAAATTCCTGGATATTTCATAAAAGAACTTTGAAGTAAAATTTTGTGGATATTTTAATTATGTTTCCTGAGAGAGTATCTTACTTTAAAGAAGCATTTATCTATCAAACCTGCTGGCTCAGCAGTATTAGTGCTTTCTTCTCTTTAGGATATGCTCAGTCAGAATGTTGAATTTTGGAGGGATAAATCCAAAAGGTGGTGTGTATACTAATGTTGATGTTATTTTGCAATCCTTTCTTCTGTGCCATGCACTTCCCAAGTGCTCCAGGCTCAGTCATTTTCTATTGTTCATGTTCCTTAAACTGTTTGTTATTAGAGGGGCCTGTAATGTTGAGGCAAATTTGCCATTTCCTTTTCTGATTGATTCTGTATCGTGATTTTTGCCAACAGTATTACTGTTGTCCACTGTCCTTGATGGTTAAACCTACTTTTCCAGCATAACTCTGTCTTAGGAAAATTGCACAGTTAGGCACTTATTGAGGCATATTTCTTTATTCTTGAAATTTCTACACTATAGGTGGATTATTGTAGGATTGTTTACATGTCTTATTTTGTGGATTGTGTAAAATGTTGTTTTATATTGTATAACATGGTGGATGTCTGACGGTGATGTCAAATTGCTTTGGTAAGTGATCTGCTCTTTGCCTGGAGTACCCTTTTTGCCCTTCAGTCATGTTATTTCTTATGTCCCTAAAAACAAATTTCTTGAAAAACTTTGTTGAAGGTCGCAATAGATGAGTAATTCTGTTGGATTTATTCACATTCAGTTAATTTAGTAGTTAAAAATTTAAAATTGGCATCTAACTGTTTTCCTTTGACATGAAGAGGCATTTATATATGTTGAATTTAAAAAGAATGAAGAGAGAAACAATCAAGCTAAGGAATATATAATGTGGGTGGCCATTTGATTTACATCTGTAGATGCCCAAAGGGTTAAATCATATGTTATCTCTTTTCATTTGATATTACAACTACCTATTTATAGATGCTTACATGTGATAAATAAAGGATAATATCACGTAAAATTTTACCAAATCAATTTACCTAATTAATAATTAATCTAGACCTCTAATTACTATGAACCTGGACAAATTAGTAGCACATGGGGTGATCTTGTAGCAAGGAATCAATCTATGTTCTTAAAAATATTAAATAAAATAGTTGAGGATTTGAATTTTATTTCTGAATCACATTTATGGTAAGATGTTGATTGTTGAACTCCTGAGTTCAGACCTTAAGCTTTGTTATAAACCTTTTGGTGAATTCATCATCTGCATTACATTAGTTGGAATGCCGATATACATACTATATGGGTCCAGGCCAAGAACGGGGAGAAGAATTCTGGAGTGAAGAATATTTAGAAAAAATATTGAAGTTGCAGAGCCTAAATTGATTGCTAGTGAGAAAATATGATGGCTAAAAGCTACAATTGCAGGCAGTTGGATTCATAATTCTCAATGATTTATGGGTGTCACTGTGAGATGTAAGTCATACGGAAGTTTTTGGCTGTATGTTTTACATGGATTGTGTCTTCTTTGAAGAATGCTTGTATCAAAATTCTCCATTTGGAAGTTTCGTATTAATATAAAAGTACTTGTTGAAGGTTCATTAGAATTCATGAATTATTTTACTGCCGCTAAGAACCCATATTTCAGTTAACATGTGGTATCTTGCACTCTTGTATTACTGTTTACCCTTATAGATGATCATCAATTTTTTTCCTGAAATTGCTGTCATATGTGATCTGTTTACTAGCATTTCTACATGAGCATTGTCATGTAGAAATTTCCACAGCTTAATCTTAGCTCTGTTGATAGGTAAAGCATATTGACTGTTGGACGGTTAAGATGCATGAGCTGGAGTTTGTTTCAACAAGATTTAAGTTTAAATCCATGATGCGAGGTAAAATCCCCTCTTTACATAGTTCATTTCTAAGGGATCTCATCATAGAAAATGTGTGTATTTATGCCTCTCGGAGCCTGCACAAGTATGTTTGTTAAACGCCTTTTTTTTTTCTCTAATTTTATTACAGCACCATTTCATGGGTTCGTGTTTTGGTTTGATGTGGAGTTTGGCACGCCTGTGATATACACATCCAACAACTATTCACCTACTGCATATACCGTGGCTCCAGCTAATCATGTTACTGACACCAGTCAAAGAAAGAAGAGTGCAAATCCCAATGAAACCCTTGTGCTATCTACCGCACCTGAGGATCCTCCAACGCACTGGCAACAGGTTTCCTACTGCCAATTAAGTTCTACAATTTTATTATCGTTTTTAACATTTGGTTCAGTGCTGAGAGTGCAAAAGTTACAGAATTTCTGCTTCTCTGGTCGATAGGACTTTCTAGTTATGGTTGCTTTTGTGCATGTTGAAGAATTCCTGATGGATCAGTATTCTTACGACCTCTAGCAGATGCTTGAGAGTAGAACCTACAAACATTCCATCAATTTAGTGCTGATTTCCATCACAATGAATCATGCTTGATTTTTTCTCTTGGGATTTGCAGACACTAATCTACTTCTATGATCCAATTGAGGTGGCGCAAGATCAGCTTATTGAAGGTTCGGTAATGCTATCACAAAGCAAAGAAAATGCTCGGTTCATGAACATTCATCTGGAGTATTCGTGAGTCGAGGCTTTATTCTGTTTGTACAGATGGTTTAATAATAACCTTTGCACATGTATTGATCGTGATATTCACCTACTTGCAGATCTGGTGGTCGATCCTTTGTCAAAGAATCAGTTATGCGATGAATCAATCAGCAGTTTCTCTTAACTTCTCTTCAAGGTCTCCATGTATGAAAACTTTAAGAGACTCAACTGGACGCGCATGGCATGTATTCGATGGCAATCTTTACCCATTGTGCTTCTTGATTTGTTCATAACGCTGCTTCAGAAATGTGAGTTCAACAAAGCTCCCCTAGCTGACGTCCTTGGCCTTCTGAAAAGGGCATTCAAATGATTGTGGAAGGTGGAAAGATGGTAGAACAATTGAAGGTTGGACCTGTTTATTCTCTTTGAGGCGCAGAAATTCTTCCGAGGGAGCACAAATGGAAATGCTATTGCTGATTCTATTTGTTTGTCACATGCAACGTTTCACTTGGATCTTCACCAAAACCATTTCTGCAATTCTTCTTTTGGTTCCAGAAGGAATGTGTTGGGACTCTGCGTGTGTTCTTGTTCTTTTAATTATGTACAAGGTATTTTATTTTTTTATAATTTTGATTTTTCTCCCTTCTTCATGATTTTAATTACATATACTAAGTAATAAGCACCTTGATGTGTTCGAAAGTTTATATAAATAAATTAGTAATATTTTTAAATATGAATTTTATATTATTTCTAAATTAAGGGAGGAAGTAACTCGAAAGTATTAAAAAACTACAAGAAATTAAAACTTAAAAACGGGATTGAAAGAAAAAAGACTATAATGAATTAAATTTGATAGAAGAAGAAATAAATGAAAATTGAGACGAGAGTTAAACGAAGATGTGAAAATAAGCAAGGGTAATCTAATAAATTTGTACTCTGACTCTTGGTTGTGTTACGTGGCATAGATAAAATATTTATATGGTAAATCAAAACTATATTTAAGCATCGTTGTGTTTTTGAAATTTGTCCCACCACTAAAAGGTGAATCTTTCTTATATATGTGTTTCCACTAATCGCACCCACCAACACACTCTCTCTAATACACTTAAATCCAACATCTCACAAATGAACTGTAACTTGTGTGAAGAAGTTTTCAATTTTTATGAATGACAAACAAAGGTTATGTTTGTTTTTTAATTATACACTTTTCAAAAATATATATTGAATTATTATTCTTCTTTGTTTATCTCTTTTTTAAAAAAAATTTACACAATTTTTAAAAATAAATATTTAAAAACACACATTATAATTGGAAAATAAACAAAGCCAAATCGGGCGGGGGTTGTTACGAATGCAGCCCATAGGTCAAAATTATTCTACAATGATGGATGGAATAAAGGAGTCTTTGTTCATGGCTTCAAAAATCTGTTAGTGAATGCATCATTAAACCCTTTGAATAGTTGACAGTATCTATTTGTGAGCTATTTATTCTGAGATGGGCATGTGCTGGTCCAATTGAAGTGTTGATAATAGTCATAAAATAAGTTAATTTGGTAGAAGATTCGTTGTTCGTTTCATGAAATACTTGAGAAAAGTGAAAATTGTTTTTAGAGATGATTATGGACTAACTTGAGTTGTAAGATGGAGGAAATATGATTTTATCAACTCCAAAAATAGAAAGTTACGTGATTTGAGGTAAAAATAACGTTGAATTTACTAAATACTCCTTGAATAACTACTTCAAATTAAGGACAAGAAGTATTTTAAATAATTAACATTTAAACAATTAAAATTCAAACTCTAGATGCTCACTGACTCATTATAAATGGGTACAGATAGAAGGCCAATTTTATATATTTAAAATAATATTTAGAAATTATTACTCCGAATTTTTTTACACTAAACATTAAGGTGATATATGCATATATAGTACTTCTGTTTTTTTTTATTTTTATTTTTTAACAAGCGAAAATTCTCATTCGTGGAGAATCCTAACCGCAAAAGAAGAAAGAACCCACCCACAATCAATCGGACGGCTATAAGAATCGACACGTCATCGATCCGGGGGCGGCACACAACATGAAAGTTCGGCTCCGAATCCAAATCTTGGCGCCATCTTCGAACCACGAAAACCAGGCTTCAATTTTTTCGATTTTGCCTCTAAAATCAATCGACTTCCTTCTCGGCTCCTTTTGTTGCAAGTGGCGACCAGTATAAATACGTATGTAACTCACTTCGACCGTTACCCTGTTTTGGTTCCTTGTTGGTTTCAGATTATAAGTCGGAAAATGGCGCGCGGGGGTGCATTGTCAAACGCATCGAGATTGAGGAAGAGGATCGAGGTCGAATCTTCCTCTTCTGCTCTCAAACGTGCCAAAGACGGCAGTGCTTTTGCCAAATGGTACTTAGATTTCTCTTAATCACGTATATCTCTATTTGTCTGTTTTCAAATTTCATTTACGTTGCTTCTTCCTCTTGTTTTAGAAAAAATACCAGTTTAAATGGAGTTTGCGGTTTATGGGCGTCGTTATGGGTTTTGCAATTTTTGCTAATTTTGTGTGATATTTTGTGTATTCATGTATCATACCCAATTATATATACGTATCGTTGTTTCTGTTTTCTGTCTTTTCTTTTTCGTGTCCCCATTGGGAGAGCATTGTTTTTTCCTTTCCACGCATTGGAGATATTGTTTAGTATTAATGTGTTTTTCAATCTTTTCTTGTTTCTGAGTCAAAATGGAATTGACTTGCAGTGAAGAGTGCAACAAAGATGTCCCAGTGGCGTTGATAAGCTTCCATAATTGCAGCCTTGATGCTAAAATCAAGATGAATCTTGGTGCTCATACTCTTAGTCTGTGACCTGCGTTTATATAAAATACCAATCTTTTATTTATTTTTTATGGAATTTAAATGGGTTTTTTGCCTAATTATTGTTTGCTTTTCTTTTACTGCAGAGTCGCAGGTTGTGGAAATGCCTAGTGAAGCCCAGAAGAATCCAGCGGCAGAAAAGTAATTTTAGATTCTTCACCTCTGCAGCATTCTTATGATTTTTCATTACCATAATTTCTAAGTTCGTTGGGAGGTATGTTTATCATGCAGAAAGAAGGTTAAGCAGACAGAACCAAAAACGAAGCAGAAAGAGTCGAAATCAAAGAAGGAAAAGAAGACCAAAAATCCAAATAAGCCAAAGCGCCCTCCCACTGCATTCTTTCTATTCATGTACTCGCTGATCACATGCCTTGAAGTTTATTATGAGTGATTTTTTATTGTGATTCATACGTATTCTTGAATGGTTTCCAGGGAGGAATTTAGGAAATCTTTCAAGGAAGCTAATCCTGATTGCAAGAGTGTTGCTGTGGTAATGCTGAATTGTGAGTGTTTCTAATTAAAACATATGTGTACTCGAGTTTTATTATAATTTGCTCTGCCCTGTTTGTTAGGTTGCCAAAGCGGGTGGTGAGAAGTGGAAATCAATGACTGATGAGGTGAGCAACGCCCTGGTGCTATTTTGTAATATTTGTGTGTCAAATGGGAACTCATTTGTTATGAACTTGATAAGCAGGATAAGAAGTTATATGTTGATAGAGCAGCTGAGCTTAAAGCAGAATATGAAAAGGCCTTGGAGTCTAATGAAGCCGGAGATGAACAAGTATGTCTCCTTGCTTGTATTTGATATATACGCGTTTGTGCCCTCTTTTATGGTGTAGCAATTTAAGTTGATTTATTTTGTATGTGTTCAGGGTGCAGATGAGTCATCGGAGAAAGAAGAAAATGAGGAAATGGAGGAGGTGAAAGAAGTCAAGGAGGAAAGAGGGGATGATGATGAATAGAGCATTTTCCCCATCTTGTTTAGGCTCTTAGGGTGTGTTTTTAGGACTGCAAATTTTTATTTTTGTTGGTTTACCCAATTTACTTGAAGTGGTTAATGGGATAGTACCTTTGCTATATTCTTTTATGAAATTCTGTGAATCTTTTTGGAATGCGCGTCCTCAAATATCCATCAAATGGAGAAAGTTCTCTACTTCGCAAGATTGCTAAATCATTTATTTTAGTTGTGATTATGATAGTTCTGAGTGATGATATCTAAGCCACAAATGAGGTGATGAATGTGGTCTCTTCATTTGAATCCGCAGCATTGAGGCTGATGCAGTAAGGCAATGAGAAGACTTACAAGGAAAATATGATCCAGTGATCCGACCATAAAGAACATTACACGAAATGTACAAAGGCTAGTACTGTAAATTCCTTGGCTTCGTCACATTGGCAATAAGATACGATGATGGAAAAGAAATAATGAAACATCAGAAGGAAGCATAGATGAATGATAGGTTTAAAAACATGTCTCCCCCGTTTTAGAGGCCCGTGGGAAATTGCATTATCTGCTTTGGTAAATTCTTAGGTTATGTTTGGTTGGTGATATAGTTGGAACGAGAATGATGGAAATTTTGAATGGTATGAAAATTACGTTTGATGGTAAAATTTTGATAGGTTAGATTTTGGATTTATTTGAATTTTTATAATTATATGTAATATAATAATAATTATGTAACGTTATAGCACTAGAAACAAACAAGGATTAGTCTTTAAGTTATAACATGTTCATTCATTTTAAAAATATGAAAATATTAAATATTTATCAACTTACCAGTAATGAAAAAATGAAAAATATTAAACGAGTATTTAATTTTACATCTAGTTTTACAATTATTAACTTTTTAATCACATTTAAAAATTTAAAACTTAAATATTTTTAAATTAAATTTTTATAATATAAAATAAATATAAATAATTCACCTGTTAAATAGGTATAATTTACTAATTTCCGAAGAGTAACATAAGAGCCATATTTGTCTATCTCTACTTCTCAAACTTATGATGAGTGGTGACAAAAAATATTAGAAGATATGTGAAATCACTATATTAATTTAATAAAGTAGTTTTCAACCTTAACAAAAAGGGTGTTGGGATGAGTTTATAAGTTCACTGGAACATTTTATAAAATGTTTGGAAGTTATGGTGATGATACATGTTCTAGTGTAGTAATTATCGATTAACATAGTTGCAATCATTATAGTTTTATTTTTTGGGATTTCTTACCTGTAAATCATTTGACCTATATATTTTAAAACAATCAGACCATTACAAAATTTTAATTGGAAAATTTAGAAAGTGAATATATCATTTGTCCCATATTTATGATTGATGTTCTTTTTGGGAAGTTATAAAACAATATTCTGTTTCTTAAAATATGATAAATATAGATTTCAAAAAAATCTCTAGAAAAAATTGCCGATATGGCTCGACTAGGTTTTAATAACAATTTTTTTAAGGTTAAAATGTGAGCATATAAATGCCAAAATAAACTTCCAATTTCTAAATTTTATTGAAATCTTTTGTCGAATTAAATCGAATTTATAGAAAAGGGATATATATATATATATATATATGTGTGTGTGTGTGTGTGTGGACTAACCTTCTTTGATGTCTCTCTTGTATTTTCTTCTTTTTTAATTAAGACAAATTATTGATTATCATTCAGACAAGCATGAAATTAGGGATATGTGATTCATTATTTGAAAATTACTCGAGCTTTAAATATATATATATATATATATATAAAGTCGTGGATGAGTCAATGGTTTGTAACGTGTGAATTTGGAATTAATGGTCTAACAGATTGTACAAAAGGAGATGAAACCCCTTTCATGTATATTATAAACATCGATGGGTTTTAAGTCAACTTGGCGAACCATCAGTAGGTAGGCGATTGGGGCTTTGAGATTCCACATAAATAAAATTAATTTATTGAATTTTATTTTCAATAATTTGGCCCATTTACATTATAACTTTATTTAATACTTTTAAATGGGTTTAAACCTTTATTATAATGAATTCATGTTCAATCCATGCTTGATGCATGTGCACCCACACACTCAAATATATCCACTACGAAGTCCACGTCCCAACAAAATCCCCCTCAAACTATATAGCCATGTGTGTGACCACCTTAACCTTTGACTGCACATAAATCATTCTACATGTCCAAATGTGTCCTCATAATTATATCATCTAAACTAATCTCATGAAGTTGTCTCATAAATACAAAGAGTCAATGAGCAATCGTATTTATTTGATGCGACTAAACTTACATTGATCACAAGCTCTAACTCAACTAAATGATATAGATAACATGAATGTGTAGTATAAAGATTACATGCAAGAATAATCATGCTGTTTTTTATTGGACCAACTTTAGTTAATTGTATGATATTAAAGTTCAAAAAAAAGCAAAATAATTGTAAAACCAAAAGTGATATCCATAATTGAACAAAGTCACAACATCAAAATAGGATGGAACCACTCAAATGAGTGGACTTACAACCATATAGTCTATTCATAGAACCTCAATACTTAATTTATTAACTGTAAACTTAGTTCAAAATTGCCACCTTATTGTCGCAATATATTCCAAGCGGTATTCGAATGCTATTGACGATATGCAGTCCTAAAATGAAGTTTTACAACTAAATAGTTTGAATAAATTTCTTATACCAAGCATCCAACGAACTTAGAGTTAGAAAATCCAATGATTTCAAGCTGTTCCAACCTCTTCTACGTAAGCATATACATACCCCTTCGTCTTTTCTAAGTACATAAAAACCTTCTAGGGTGATACTAATGTTTTGTTTCCAAATTATTTTGATATCTACACAACATTCCTATTATAAATGCAAGTTCTACACAAGTACAAATTTGCATATACATGAGACTTTCCAATTTCAACACATATAGAATCTCTCTTATAAACTTGCAATGTCCTAATTATTTGGACATTACTTAAGGTTGAACTTATTTCTCTTTGATACAAGTGTGTTGTGTGGCCTACACTTTTCCATACTAATCTGGCAAGAAAATATCATCCTCATACAAAATTAAAAATATGAATCCACTCCCATTGAAATTATGTTAGACACAATCCTTCACGACTCACTTTGAAATCAAATGAGAGAACAACCTAATTTAATTTAATTAAAAGATATAATTCCAGTGGGCTCTAATGTGATTAAAGATTAAAGGTGGAATAAGCTTTAATTACTAATAAGATTAATAATTAAATATAGTGTGGGTTTAAATTTATTAAAAATCCATGTAAGAAGTCCATAGAATCCACTCTATATGTGCTTTAGGTTCTATATACAGAAACACAAATCCTATCTTATGTAGGATTATTTGTCTTGAAAATAAAAGATTTATAAAAGTTTCAAATCAATAGAATTTTAGAAAATTAGGCAAAATTTTCGTGTACCCTGTTTAAGCAAGAGAGTAAAGGTCCACCAGCTCTTTCCTACTTCTCTCTCTTGTCTAAAAAGCTTTCACACTTGAAAGAATTTGTTTCAAATCGTTATAAAAGAGTTTATAGATGTTTCTGGAGGCTTTGTTCGAGTTCCTTTTGTATGGACAAAATAGAGGTCATGGATTGAAGGTCAGTCTTGCATATGCATCACCTATAACAGTATTCCAATAGGTAATTTTTCATGCCTTCGGATACATTTAGTTGATACGTGCTACATGATGTAAATGATTCAGATTTGGTTTTAATATCCTGCTGCATATCCTCTGATAATTTGCTATTGTAAAAGTAATATTTTTCACCCCTAACAGAGTGTAATTGTGATCGGATGATATTTGTGAGAAAATAACTTAATTACTATATTGTGATGTGAAGGGTTGAATTTTGTGTAGATGTGATGTGTGTTTATTTGCAATATTTATATGCAAATATTTGTATGATAATAATTTAAATATATTTTTAATATAATTGTTGGATAACATTAAATATTGTAATGTTACCTGTATTATATACTAAGAAAGACGGACAAATAGTATCTATCTTTTTGTTGTCGATTTTTAATTGACAAAATGTCCATCATTTTTCCATATTTTTTTCCTTTTTATTTACATATTTAATTCATTTTATTTTTAGAAAAGTTCTCTTTCTCTAAATTTTTACTATCTCTTTCATTTTACAAAAAGTTTTGAATAGAGTTCTAATTCTTAAAAAAAATGATTTTATTATCAATGCCATTAAATTTATATTTTGCTATACTAATAAAATTATCTATTTTTTTTAATATGTACATGCACATAGTAAGTGTCATTATTACTAGTTATTATAATAATAATTTTTAAATGATATTATTATTATTGTTATCATTGCTGTTATTCTTATTCTTATTAATTTTTTTAGGGAACATATATTCATGTCATAGATAAATATACAATATTGCACTCAAATAAATGATATACAATGAATTCATCGCAATTTGTAGACATAATATTATTATGAAATACAAATTAGGAGTAATGTAAACATACAAACTTGACCAATTGCTTAACCAACATAAGGCGTGGCCTCTCCAACTTAAATAAACCAAACAAAGGGAGAAAAAGAGAGAAAATTAAACACGCTAGCAGAAGGGTAAAAAAAACCAATAGAGAATGATGACATCTGTTACGGCTGTCTAGAAAAGAACTAGTCATAAAGACTTGTTTGCTCGCCACTATGAGAAGTGTTTGTCACTTGTTTATTCATTATCTTAAGAAAGAAGAAACAAAGGTTAGAGAAAATTCACTCCATAATTAATAAGAAAGAAGCAAAAGAACAAAGAACTCAGCAAAAACTTAAGTCAATTAATTCTATTTGGAGGCAAAGTCCATAAATTTTTAACATAAGATGAAAGCCCATCACAAACTCATTTTGAAAAAATGAATAACACAAATAAAGTAAAAAGAAAGAGGAAAGAAAATAACTGAAGCTTGTAGCAAAAAAAAGTTGTAAAAAGGATGAATGTATTGTAATTAGTTAATAGTAGTCTAAACATTTTAGTTAATGCGTAGTTAAGCAACTATTAGCATGGTGGCTTGCAAAGTTGGCATTGCATGGCAAAATGATGTACAATTGAACTACTAACTCATATGTTGCAACAAATATAGAAACAATATATTAGGCCCAAATTCACAAATTTGATGGAAATCTAGTTTTTCAAATTAAATAGCATTCTTGGAGATCACATTGATAAGGAGATGGCATCATCTTTAAAAGATAATATTCATAGATATTCAAATATAAAGAAGGCATAAAAAGAGCTGTTTGTTATCTAAATATCAAATATGAACTATGCTAGTTAATGCAAAAATCTAACCAAATAAGAAAAATAATATTTGGTTGTAACCTACCATCCAACATGGCATGGATTTGAGTGTTGATTTGGATTTGCAAGAAATTTTGCAACAAGTGCTAAAAAATCCAAGATTTGATATTGCAATAAGTGATAAATAGTCTCAAGTTTTGATGTTGCAACAACTAAAGAATACAAAATATGTTGGATTTTCATTACCTTATTATGATTCTTGGAGATTAGATGAAGCTTGAAGTTCCAATGAGACATGGATGATATTATGCTAAACAACAAAGAAGGTATTCAAGAAAACAAGATAATACCAAATACCTACATAATCATATATGAGTAACTATGATAAGAAAATAAGTTCTCATTTGGAAGGAAAGTCTATCCTACATAACACACGAGATAATGGATATAGCTTAATACGATCAAATATATGATTTGGTTCATAAACTTTTGGAATTTGATTATCCCTTTACTCTATATAAGGGGTCTCACCATGACGCTAAAGAATAAAAGAAAGTGAAGAGAAAAGTTTAGGAGAGCTTTGTGAAGCCTCATAAGTCTTTCAAAGTGTGACAATGTTAAGTCTAATTGATATATTTGAGAGCAAGAAAAATTTGTTATATTCCTTAGTAAAGGAAGTGCACAAATCAATGTAGATAGAGTCAAAATAGTGTTTGGTCAAGACATACACAAGGGAACTTGTAATTAGATACGTCTACTAATTGAGGATTAATTGGTAGATTAACTTAGATGGAACTTGTGATAAAGAGAGATTGTTTTTTTTTTTTAAGTAATTTTACCATCATTAATATCATAAAGGAATTGTTGATTTGGACATGGCCTTGCAAACATAGAAATAGTTGAGACTTTAAATTGTATAAACTAACCTTGTGTTACTCCTTTATAATTTTATGTTGTGCTATATGTGTGCCATTGCGTTGCAACATCTAATTCAAATTTGCAAGTGGCATCATAGGCATGTTACCATTTTTATGGTTTGGTTTGTTTAAAGCAGGTGAGATATTAGTGTAATCTATACTTGGAACATGAGTACAAAGAATAGAGATTGTGTTTTGAGACCTTCTCTCTTGAATGACAAACTATCCTATTAAAAGGCTTAAATGAGGATTTTCATTAAGGCACCTTATTAGAAAGATTGTAGACCAATATTAAAAGGATGGCATTGCCTACTATTCTTGGCGATAATGGAAACAAACTTTCCAAAAACATGAAGAAATGGAAGGTTAATGAATATAAAGTAGCTCTTATAAAACATGAAGGCCTTTAATAGCAATTTCAGTGGAGTTGATGAAGGGCAATTCAGACTCATCTCAACATATGAATATGCCAAAAAATACCCTCTAAAACATGCACAAGGATACTAGTACCATGAGAATGTCAAAGTTGAAAATGTTGGCATCTTAACTTGAGAATTTGAGAAATGGTGAGAATGAGACCATCACCATAATTAACAGAAATTTGAGAGATTTTTCATACTAGGCTATCAAGTTGGTAAGAAGTATTCAAAGGCTAAGTTAATAAGAAAGACTTTAAGATCGCTTTCGAAAAGTTTTTCAACCAAAGTTGTTGCTATTGAATAGGTTCTTGATTTCAATAATGTGAAACTTGAAAAATTGATGGGTCTTTGTAAATATTTGAGATAAACATGACCCAAGAAAAGAAAGATAAAGTGTTGGCTTTTCACATCAAAAAAAGTCTTAACAATTAGGAGCACTCCAACATAAAAAACACACCGATTACAATGAAACTGAGAAACATTATATATGTATATATATATATATATGTATGTATGTATGTATGTATATATATATATATAAAGGCAATAATGAAGGTTACAACAAAAGCACTAACAGCATCAATAAAGGTGGAAACAACATGGGCAATAAGAATTTGAAAAAATGATTAAAGAATTAAAGTGTCCAGTAGTGGAATTTAGTGCTATGAATGTAGTGATTTTGGCAACATGTAGGTTAAGTATGCTAACACCCTAAAGGGTAGGGCAAATCTTTGACTAACACATGGAGTGAAGACGATTCTAATGGATTAAATTGTGATTATTTGATAAGCAATCAAGTTACATTCAATACAATGATCCAAAAAAATGAATCTCCAATTGGAACAAGTGTTACAACAAAGGTATTACAATGATACTATGATTAATCATGAAAAGATGCTGTCTATGTATGACAAAAAAAAAAAAAAAAGACACTCCACGTGGGATTAAAGAACTTCCATCTATGTCAAATTGAAAGATCATTACAACATATTGAAATTATATTCGAAAGCCATAAAAAAAGCTAAACAATTAGAGGCAATGGTGAAAAGATTGAAAATTGATAAAACTAAACTTCATGACTTACTATTGATAAAAAATTAAGAAAAGATCACCAAGGAATTGGGTACACTAGTGACCCCCATTCAAGTGAAAAATAGGTAGACCTATCAAGATTGTTAATGAATCTATTCGAAATGCATTATTTATTGCAACATTGAAGGCAACAATAAGAAACAAAAAGGCACAAAAATGAAGGGAAAGTCCTAAAATGCTTGACCAGTGTGTTATTTTTTTTTCAAAAATTAGACATGTGTTCTCATGTTGTTTTGCCTTAATGAAGCATATGATAAATAGACAAAAAGTTGAATTTCAAATTTACAATGTAAAGTTACAACAATGGACACTATAGACTAATAAAATTTGATAGGCTAACATAACATGCCTAGAAGAGACACCAATAAATGCAAGCTTTGGCACAGAAAGTTTGGATATGTCAACAACCATGACCTAATTAAGTTTCTAAAGCTGATGTTGTATGAAGAATACTAATACAAATGAAAAGACAAATGGGGTAAGTTGACCATGCTAACAAAGAAAATAAAAGGTGAAATCGCACAAGTTGTTGCAATGTATTAGAAAATTGGGCGAGTGTATAAATGTAGATAAAGACCAAGTTGTAACAAATAAACAACATATAAATATTGACCTACCTATTGGAACATTGGTGAGAGCACATATTTCCTCCTAATTGAAACAATTTTTCTAACAGAGTAAATAATTCAAAGAGATTCTACTAAAATAAAAACAATGCAGATAAGAAACATATTAACCTAACTATTTTATCTCTTGCTACTAGGACTCAAATATCAAAAAGAAGGCAAATAGCCCACTTATTGTGAAAGTTGAAGCATTATATAAAAAGCACATGGCACCTTCAGAAACTAGCCATTGCTAATGTAAGTAGACTAAAGTTAAGGAGTTCAAGTGCAAAAAAATGAACATGTTCAACAAGCTGAGGTTCTTATTCATGCCCCATTATTGTTGCAATCAAGTAAGGTATATAACTTGCCACATGTTGGAACAAATGAAGGAATAAGTCCTTCATACCCTCCTATAGGAAAATAGAAATTAAAAGATTCTTGGAGTATATTTTAGTTTTATTCAAGGAACTTAATGTGCAGATTATCCGTTTACAATTTTAGGAGTTTTTTGGGCAAAATATGGCACAAAGAAGGAGTAAATCATGACATAGAATTGCTATTACTGATATATGGGTGTTGAAGTTGATTTTGTCATTGATGTTTTCATTTAGTTGGTATCCTTAATTCTTTGTTTTGATAAAATATTTATTTTAGGTTCCTAATTTATTGCAACAAAGTGTGAGTCAATTGTTTAGGGGTAATTATTTTGTTCAATTAATAATACAAAAATGTGTGAATTGATTAGGTTCCATTTAGTTAGTTTTAATTCTATTTGTTGTGTCAATTTTGTCAACTTAGTAAGGATAAGGCACTTTGGTATTATTGTATCACAAACTAGGAGAGTAATTGAAGAGTATATATTTGAAACTTGTATTGTTAGTTGCTAGGTCATGTTATTATAATAGAATAAGTATCTAATATTTAAGGGGACTTGTTTATGGAGAGTCAGTAATAGTATTCTTGTGGTATTCTTATTTGTTTTACTAAGAGTTAATATGATCTTACAAAAGTTGTGCCGCAAAATACCAAAGGAATAGATTGTTAATACTATGACTTGTATTATAGGCATTGCATGACTTCACAATGTGTGGCTGGACAACTGACTTGGATATTGCAACTGATAAGAAAATAATATAGCTACCCCAGGTTCCCAAATTTAAAGGAAATTAGTTTCCTAGTAAATAGGATTTTTAAAGATCACATTGAAATGAAGATTGAATCGTCTTAAAAATATAAATATTTGTAGATATTCAGAGATAAAGAAGGCAATAAAGGAGCTATTGGGTATCTAAAATGTTGGATATGATATGCACTAGTTAAGAAAAGGATCCAACCAAATAAGAAAAATTATATATAGTTGCAGTACATGATCAGGCATGGCATGGATTGAAGATTGACAACGAGTTGCAACGATTGTTTAATATAATACAAAGATTGATTTAATATATAACATTATGATTGAATCTATTTTCATATTATTATAAATTATGAACATTTTAATAATACATTACGTTTTGTTCATTGTGATTTAAATTTGTTAGTTGGATTAATTTAATCTATTATTTTAAGATTTTGATTTAATATATTGTATAGGGAAAATGTAATTTTATATTTTCGTAATAATGACATAGATTTTTGTTTCATATCATTTTTGTTACTGTAGGAATGTTATTTTAGGTGAGATACAAATTGTTTTGTATTGGGGAGACATTATCTTATATGAACTTTTGTGAGTTATAATCGTGGACCATTGATAGTAACCTTCATATCTCGTGACATTAATTTTGATTAATTCATGATTACTATATATCAATTGTCAAGATTCAATAATAGTAGGATTTTGTTTAGAATTTACTTTAACTACGTATTCAGGAATCAATTTGGGGGGTAGATGGTATCAGTATTACCTATTAACTCTGCGACCAATTCAAACTTCCTGTTGAATCCTAGGAATCAGTGGAACTATCAGTAGCTATATTTATAAACAGAACCTAGACGTTTTGATGATTAGTCTGCATATGTCTTAGGAGTACAAGACATGTGCATGTCATCGCATCAAACTTTTTCTGTTGGCGATGATGTAGCTGGTGTTCTAGGAATCATTGAGGCACAATCTCTATTTAGTATTCGTGATTCAACTGAGATTTTGTATGAGGCATCATTTGTGCAGCAGACATATAACTAGATGTCACATGCATATGACAAGCAGTCAAAAGAAAGGACCTAGTTGGACTAGAATGAGGATGAGGATATGAGTACAAAGTATGTAGACGAGCATGGCCACCAAACATTAGAAATTACATCTAAGAAAGAGAGCCCTAAAGTCAATAAATTTGACAAGGAGAACGACAATGACACAGTTGACATTACGGCCATTGAGGAGGTGCTGTCACAATTAGAAGTAGGCCACTTGGTCACGTCCCATGCACCAATTAGTTTAGTGCCATATGTTGGGACGTCTGTGTACCATAATATGCCTCATGCTGAGATGTTTATGTGTCCATCAGTGTCATTCTTCACATAGGTGAGTAAGGAGATTCATTTTGACAGTTATAACACCCTGAGAATTAGAGGAGTAGCTTACTACAACGAACACAATGCCAACTTGTGCGTTAATATAATTTTTAAATCTAAGGAACTTGTGCAGGTAGTTATGAAAAACTTTTCCGTTAGAGTTGGCTATAGGGGGTATTCGGTGTTGAAAAGTACACCGACTATGTGGAAACTTAGCTGCCACCACACCACTAAGGAACAACCCTGCCAGTGGCATTTGATCACTTCATACAATTAGCAGTACGATCTGTGGTGAATTACTATATACGAGTCTAGACACACTTGTGCTTTGGAGGAGCTATCGACAGACCATGTAAATTTTGGCAAACATATGGTAGCGTCACTCCTGACTACGATGGTCTGCCATGACCCCGCCTATCTGATTAAATATATAATTCAAATGGTGAAAGACAAATATGGGTCTAAGATAAAGCATGGTAAGCTATAACATGAGTTGATATGTGCAGTGGAAAAAGTATATGGGACGTGGGAGGATTTTGTGAAGAAGTTGCCTACAAATATGTCTACATTGTAAAGGTAGGATCTCAAGATGGTAGTGGAGTGGCGATATAGGAACAACGACATACCCTCGACTATGATGATGTATTATGTGTTTTGGACATTCAAACCTTGCATAGATGGCTACACTCATTGCTGACAAGTCATTAGTGTTAACGAAACTCACCTGTACATAAAGTGCAACCAGATGCTAACCAACAGATATTGCCTCTTGTATTTGCATTGGTGGATGAAAAGAGTTTCAAATCATGGTATTGGTTTTTGCAAATGATTGTTACACATATGATTCAAGGTAAATCTAATATTATCTTATATCTGACCGCCATGCAGGGTTGTTGTCAGCAGTGGAGATGTTTGATAAGTTTAAATCCCTTCGAGGTGGCCATCGATTTTGCCTGAGGCATATGTGTACAAATCTATTTAAAACAGATACTTATGTTAGTATGTTGGGAGCCACACTCAAACATCCAAGTTTGAATGGATGATAGAGCACATTAGGATCCTGAGCCATGTGTGCATGATTAACTATTCCTAAATCAATCCCATGCAGTGGACACTTTAGCACAATGGTGACAAGGGTTGTGGGATTCTCACTACGAACATTTCAGAATCCATTAATGCGGTCATTGAGGGAATCGAACGACTACCCATCTGTGCTATAGTACAGTTGACATTTGATTGTGCTGTGGCATATTTTCAAGAGCGGTACGCAATGAGACAAGAAATGGCCGTTGCAGGGAATGATTGACCAACTTAGCTGTGCAAGATTTATGCATAAGCAAAGGAAAAATTAGTTGGACACTGTGTGTAGCTGTTTGATAGGCACAAGGGAACGACTCGAGTCATTACAGTGAGCACTTGTGATCATGAAGGTAAGAATGTTTAAATTGTAAAGATCACAAATCGACAATGCTCCTACCAGAAGTGGGTGAGTATTCCCTATTCCCGTGGGATTCATGGTCATAGGAAATAGGGGTTGAACCCGAAGATTCAACCTTACTTTTCTATGACAGTCTATGCGAACATATACATGGGACAATTTTACCTTATTTAGGCTAAGACTTTTATGAACAACCACACTAACGCGTTCATAATCCCCCATCGACGATCCCTTAAGCATAGAAGGCATAATTCGAGTATAAGAATTTCAAATAAGATGGATTGGCTAGAGCATCGAGCACGAAGAGAAAGTGAATAGAAAGCCCATCATCGACTTGAACATATGCCTTCATCCTCCTAACAACCACAGTGATGATAATACTCGTGTACTCGTGTAATTTTATGTGCATGTCTAATAAAGTGTTATGTGTTATGTGTTATGTTTAACTACTGTAACTTTCACTTTATAGTAATAAAGCGTTATATTTTTTTCAGCTTACAAACTATATATATTATTAGATAGTTATGTTCTTTGGACTTACAAACCATATATATTGTTAGATAGTTATGTTCTTTTGTCATACATATCACACTCTAAAGAATCACCCCCATGAAACCCTACTTTCCAATAATGTGAAGACGCTCGATTCTCAACACTTACAAATTTCACATTAAAGGATCACCCCCACAACCCTAATTCATGATAAAGTCAAGAAGTTTAATTCCCAACACTTACAAATCACACCTTAGAAATCCACCCTTACGAAACCCTAATTCTCAATAGAGTCAATAAGTTCGATTCCTAACACTTACAAATTATATCCCAAAGACTCACCATTACGAAACCCTAATTCTCAACAATGTGAAGACCCCCATTATATAACACTTACAAATCACACACCAAAGAATCACCCCCACAAAAGCCTATCCCAATAAAGTTAAGAAGTTTAATTAGTAGTACTTACAAATCACACTCTAAATATCCACCCTTACAAAACACTAATTCCTAATAAGGTTAAGAAGTTCAAACACTTACAATTTACACTACACAGACTCGCCCTCACAAAACTCTAATTCGTAATAATGTGAATATCCCCGATTCTCAACATTTACTAATCACACACCAGAGAATTAGCCTAACAAAACCCTAATTCCTAATAAAGTTAATAAATTCAATTCCCAACACTTACAAATCACAATTTAGAGAATTTCTTATTTCTTAATACTCAAAACCTTTAAAATCACCCCTTTTCATATTGTAGAATAGACCCCAAGCCGATTGATCCCACCTTGTTATATGCTTAGTGTAATCATAAAACTAGCCAGATGTGGGATAGAGAGTTGAACTTGACCCTTCGTTCAAAATGTCGAGACACCTAAATTTAACATTTTAAGTAGAAGTGGTAATTTTTATCCCAAGCTGAACACTCAACCCTAACCTAACCTAAAATTAGCGAGTTTAGATCAAGTTTTTATGGGTTCAAGTCAAAATTAAGTTGAACCCATGAACATGAGAAAATAACGGGTCAATTTTGGGTTCAACATCTCACTCCATGGGCATCAATATCCTTGACTTCAAGACCTAAACCTAGGTTTTCATTAATGTATCAACATAGAATAAAAATTTAATGTCATATTCAATACACTTATACATATACAATATTCATTTTATGCAATTCATATGGAGACCATATCACGAGTAAGACTTTGTGTTATGATAGTCTCAACCTCCCTACATGATCTGTACATACCTTACTAAATCACATAATGCATTTATATTAATGCATGATTGTTGACATTTCATTTCAGGGACATGATATGATGTAGCGATGTTTGGATAGCTTGAGACCATAGTCTCACAACAACTTACTAGAGATTTCCAGTCTTACAATCAAATCCCACCTCATCATCCAGACATGCAGAGATGACCATACGCACCTCCTCATCTAAACATGCCTGGGCCGTTGTACCCACTTCCTTATCCGAACATACCTAGCCATCACAACCATTGACTCATCCAAACATGCTTGAGCCTTCCTTATACGCTTCTACGTTTAGTAACGTGTCGAACGTGGGACCATTGACTAGCATTGGGTATGGATGAGACTGCTTCATACCGATACCACTAGACACTAATATGCAGTCTCCATATATGCCACAGAGAGTAGATATTTTTCAAGTACAGTATCCCTACGTATTGCCAGATTTACAACTAAGATTAGGATTTATCTCATCTATACAGCATGACACTTCCCATCACTATCTCATGTCTCCTATACTGTTCAGAGATATTTTTTCTACACTGTAATATATAAGGGGGAGGGGTCCCTGAGCCACAATACTAATACCGATTATGACTCCGAGCATTAATTGGTACTACAAAGACAAAACCCACGATGACGACAAAGGCCACGTTGACAGATGTGACCATTGGGATGCGGCATAAGGAACTATTTATACTGTCAAACATTTTTTACATATTTTATAAAGTTTGTTGGTTTTTCATTATTTATATATACTAATTACATGTTTAAATAAAATTAATTATTTTTATATTTTCTATTATTAAATTAAATTTTCTATTATTTATTTTTAGTTCTTAATTATAAAATTAATCAATTTGTAAATTATGATATTTTTCACATAAAATTTAATGATTAATGATTATTATAAAATATAACTACACAACTTTAATTTTAAATACCACTTAAATATTTAAAACTTCAAACTATAAAAACCTCAAATCATACAAACTCTAAACAAACAAAAACCCTAGCATTATTACTTTAATAATTAAAAATTTCCAATTATAATGTAATCAATTACCCTGTTATTAATGCAGAAGTATGTGAGATGAATGTATGCAGCATTCCATCGTTACAATCCGTCAGTATCGTTATAATCCCTCAGTATGAAATAATGGACTAAGACACATTTTGAAAGGTCCTCCCATTGTTTATCATTCTGAAACACAAAAGAAATATAATATTTAATTAAAAAATTGGTACAATGGAACGAGACTTTCTGAAAAGTCTCCCTATTTCCATTAGTCTGAAATATAAAAATATATTTAATTAATAAACTCATTAAACATGATTCTTGTGGTGATGAATGAATTTTTTTTATTGTCTAAAAATAATTGGTGATCACTGGCTTCATCTTGCCGGAGTCTTACACATGTTAATGCGTCACATCTTATTGCAAACGCGGTAGATGTGAAGATATATTTATGGGCATTTATAATATTTATGTATAAAAATAGTACAATATGAAGTTTGAAAATTCCAACAAATATCCTTCAGGCACGAGCTTGAAATTTTGGCCTCAATGTGAACGGCTATGAATAATTATGATACTAAATAATAAAATACACACTGCATCCCAATAAAGTAAAAATAGTTGGATGGATTAGTGATATTATGAATATAATTTTGATAAGAAAATAATGATTTAAAAAGATTTGACGTTTCCAAAAATAAGAAAGAAAAAAATCAGCTCAAAATAATTCATTTACGAGAATATTTTATTGTGACCACAGAACATTCAGATACATCTATCGACTTCTCTTCTTTCTTACAAAATATAAAAAGAAAAGGAGAAAATTTGCCAAATTTTGTAGATATGCATTGTGTCTGCCAATGTCATAATTTATTTGTTTAATTACTGCATTTAAATGATTATCTTCGTGTAGTGTTTGCTATAAGATGTACATGGTAAAAGATGGATGTGCAATTAGAATGCAAGTAAGATGTTCCATGGATAAAAACAAATTGAATCAAATGAAAAATTTAGTGTATTAAAATTGGTATGTAAATTTGGCATTCTAAATATCAAATTAAATTTTTTGACTTGGTTTAGTTTTGCATCGAAATTAATTCTATCTGTTCAGTTTGATATTTTGGTTATCAAATATTTTTAAAAAAATAAAATAAAAAGAAGAAATAAAAATAAAAATAACAAAATTAATAGAAAAAATTAAAAATAAAGATTAAAATATTAATAAAAATAAAAATCATAATACCAAAAATAAAAATCAAAATCAAAATTTAATATTCAATTTAGTACGGTATAACAAACTTAAATATTAAAATTGAATTAAAAATTAAAATTTTAAAAACTATCACATCGAATTGCACTAAAATTATGATTTTAATTTGATTGATTTACTAAATTACAGAAAGTTTGAATTTTTTTTTCCTTTTTACCTAGCTATTACTTAAACAAATTATTTTATTAAAACTAAGTACATATTTTTAATGGAAAGAAGTCTTTAAATTTTGATGTAAAATAACTAAAATTATAAATAAATAATGATTCAACATTATAAGTTAAAAAATAGAGAAATCGGGAAAGGCCGCAGATCTGATAATGTTATAGAGCACACAGCCTCGTACAAACTCGTATCGGATCTCTCCCTCTTTCTCGTTCATTCTCATCGTCTTTCCCACTCTCTCACCCTCTTCGCCTTCCGCAGAGTAATTCCGTCTGGGGATTGTATTTGATGCGGCGCAAAGGGCAGAAGATGTGTTAAGAGCAGCAGGCCTACCTGGGAGTAGCCGCCTCAAGAATTTTAAAACCCTAGATCTCAATATATCTATATATACACCCACCAGTTGTGGAGCAGATTAAGGATCGGAGAATGGTGGGCTCTGCACCTCAATCTCAGTCTCAACCTCCCTCTGCCGAGGAAGAAGCGTTGAAGAGAAACACCGATTGTGTTTACTTTCTTGCGTCTCCTTTAACTTGCAAGAAGGTTTTTCACTCTGGCTCTTTCAGTTTTCCTTTTCCTTCTAAAAATAATTTGTGGTGTATTCTTATTTGTGTTTGTGTGTCTGTTTTGTTGATTATAGTTCTTTTGCGTTCTAGATTATTTTGAATATATAATTTCCGTTGTCTCCCATGACATGTATTGCTCTGCGGATCAGATCTTCCCTGGGGATGGGCTTTAAACTGATTTAAGAGAATTTTTGGGTTACTCGAGGAGTAGGGCTTTGATTTCTTGTCATTGATGGCTTTTTCATTTTTTAGCCGTCGGTTAGTTTTTATGTTGGGTCTTCCGAATATTTGGTTTTGCCCCTGGAGAAACCATCTATTTCTTAAAACTCTTTCCTTTTTATTAAATCTTTTATATATCTATTTCTAAATTATGAATTTTATGTTAGATTACTTTGTTTACAGACCATTTGGCCAGTTGCTGTTAAACCTGGTAGATAAAACAAAACCAAGTTCAATGCCACGCTCATTCTTAGTAGCTATACAGCAAGTAAACATTTAGGCTTATATTAACACAAAGTCTAAAGCTTTTGGGTTGCGTATGCTTGTTCTGTGCTTTCAATTCTTTTGGTTTAGTAATTGTTGTGGAAGTTGGGGAAAAGTTCTTTTAGACACTGGTTTTTGAGAAAATTCTCCAGTTGATAATATTTGCTACTTATGTGTTAAGATTTTGGTAGAACCAATGGATAACTGACTCCTTATTTTATTTTCACTGTTTAATTTTGAATATTATTTTCACCATTTTTAATTAAATTCAAAGCATTCAAACATACAGGAATGGATTGGTGATGCTTAATACCTGCACTTCTTCTGCAAGAAACTTGCTTTTTGAGCTTATCATTTGAACTTGTTCTAATTGCATCTTTTATCTCAAGGATATTTACGGTTTTAATTTCTTTCCTACAGGGAAGTGAGTGTGAGTATCGACATAGTGACTTTGCACGTGTAAATCCAAGGGACTGTCGGTTCTGGTTACATGGTAATTGTTTAAATCCGAAGTGCGGTTTTCGGCACCCGGTAAGTCATATGTATTTCTTGATATAGATAACTAATGAATCTGAAGCTTGAATTTAAATTTTATTGTTTATGGATATATATATAGATCATACAGTACACTATTGAGCAATGACAATGTGTCTTTCCTTTTCTTTTAATTTCAACTTTTGGGCTCTTCAGCCACTTGATGGTCTGCTGGGAACACAAGCGGCAACACCTACTGGGACGTCTGCACCCATGCCACAGAATGTGACAGCATCTAACTCACATGTACCAAATGCCTCCACCAAACAGGGGGTGCCTTGCATATTTTTCCAAAAAGGTTACTGTTTAAAAGGTGATTGGTGTCCGTTTCTCCATGTGCCCAATTCCTTGAGCAACAAAGCCTCACTGGTGCCTGGAACAGCATCTGCTGCTGAGTCTGCTGCTACGATCAAGAAGGCTTTTAGTGGGCTTGACAGTTCTGTGCAGGAGAAGAACAACTTACTGAGTAATGTAGCAAAATCCGTGAAGGATTTATCACAGGCAAAATCAACCATTGAAGTGGAACTTGCTCCCCATGGAAATGAATTTACTATGAAGAGGAGAGTACAGCAAACTTCGGGCATCACTGAGTTTCCTGGGTATAGGACTGCTCCTGTCTCTAATGGAAACCCTGTCAGCTGGTCTGGTCCTTTTCAGCAACCTCACCTGGTAGACAAACCTGAAAGCATGAATGGTAAGGATGTAGAAGAAGTTTCAAGGGAGCCCTCTCCTGGGTTTGATGTTCTTGTAGATGATGAGGGAAGAGATTCTGAGTACTATCCTGGTGAAGATAGATATGGAATGCCAAGGGAACATGTAGCCAGGAGTGAATACGATATAGATCATTCTGCTGATTACAACACAATTGCTGCTGTTGATGATGAAAGATATCATGCTTCGCTAGGTTATGACTCACACGACCACCACAAGGGTGGTCATTATGCTTGGGAACAGGACAGAGCTTCATCTGGAAGGATATTAGGGGGTTCTTTTCTTGAAAGGAGACCATATGATAACCCTGATAACCATGGCCAATTTCACGAATTAGATCTAAGGCACCGCTTAGCAAGGAATAGGAAGCCTAACGGTTTGAGGTCGGTCATTAGTCATGAGCATGCTGGTGATGTTCAGGTCGGAGACCGAAGCTACCAGGGATTGCGTAGGGACGAGCAACATATTTCCTTGAATGAGAATTCTCTTAGCAGTCGCCTTCGTGGAAGAATAAGACTTCCTGGAAGATCATCGTCTCCAACCGATGGGGATATGATTAGGGGTAGTGGTCGTGGTAGGCTGTCTCCAACAAGGGGAAATATGTCCTCTCATCAGGGAAGAATCCAAGACAAGATGAAAGGAAGGCTGGAAGGAGCTTTCAATAACGGTGGGAAGAATCATAGGGGTCTTCACTTGAGAAGAGACGCAGTGGGTGACAATAGTGCAGATTTTGCTGGTCCAAAAAGCCTTGCAGAAATAAAGAACAGGAAAAATGCCGAGCCTACTAGACAGCAAGTTACTGATCAACAGTCTCTTGGTAAGAGAAAACATTTAATGCTTGATGGCCATCAACAAAGTGGAAGTGATCTTTCATTTGAAGGGCCTAAGCCACTGGAAGAGATTCTAAAGCGGAAGAGAGGTGAAACAATTGGAAGTGCATCTGCCGGTGATGGAGTCACTGAAAATGAAAACTGGGAAAAAATGGGTTCAACCAAGAATGAGGTCCACAAACCTGTATCAGTTCAGAAGACAACCGATGCAGAAGAGATCTGGCTAGCAGCCCCTGGCTCTCCTGTGCAACCTGATCCTAGAAACATAGAAGCTGAAGATGGTATGCTTGCTGAGGAGGGGGTGGGACAAGAGTTTGAAGCCCACAACCAGAAGGGTGAGGAGTCTGATTACGAGCATGTTGGTGGGGAGGATTTTGACTTGTATGATGGTGAGAATGGAGATGGCTCTGGGGAATACCTTGAGGAAGAGGATGATGATGACGACTTTGCAAAAAAGATGGGTGTCATGTACTCCTGAAGGGTAAAAGTCCGACCCTATGGTTCTTGCTGCTAATTCACTTCTGTGTGCGCTAATATCTGCTTTGAATTGGCAAGACCGCATACTCCACTAATTTTGATCTCAGAAGTAGGGATGATCATTAGTGTTCCATGTACCATTAGAAACCCTCTTTTATTGTGGAGTATCTGGACTCTTGACGTTGTAGTTATCTATACTTGCCAGTTTATTTACCTGAAAGGAGGATTGTGATTGTAACATCAGAAGAATAACTGTCGGCATCATGCCCTTTTCCCCCATGCTTCTTTCCTGGAGGATCTCCTTGCTAGATAAATGTTTTTTTCTTTCCAATCTCTACAGCATACAACCCTCAATTGCTGCCGGACCTTTTTGTTGTTTTATGTTGAAGTTGCAAGAATGTTCCACTTGCCTAATTAATGGCTTTGGATGCTCTTGCTCATTGGAGCACCATTAATTTTGTGCACACGCATATTCCTACAATTTAAAAAAGAAACGGGTAACTTTAATGTTGATAAAGGAGAGCAGGGTGCTTTAACCTGATAGCAAGCCGGGAAGAACTGTGGTCTTGGTTTCTCTATGGCAGAATATGGTACGTATTTGACTTTGGCTGTCCAATCAAGGTTTCGTTTGTTGTGAATTGTGATTCATCAGAGTCGGCGAAAGGACAATTGGATCCTCAACAAGAAAAGTTTAAGGGCAATATGTCCACCAAAGCCTAACCCTCGTTTTTGTCACGAGGCGTCAAATGAATTTCTCTGATATCAAGGAGCCTACTTGCAAGGGTGTCAAAGTGTTTCTTCTCCTCCTCTATTATTAATAAGCATCAAATGCTTGTTGGGATCCGGAATGGTGCCACAACGCCAAATTGTATATTGTATTATTGTATTTATTATATATGTCCAAATATGTTAAAACAAACATATAAAGCCCATAAATAAACAAATGGAATATTAAACTGGCCTCTTTTTTTTTTCACAATTTAAATGGAAAATTTTCCTTTCCCACGCTAACATGGAATGAGTGCGATTTTTTAAATAATTTCCAATATGTTCTTTTTATCAATACTATTAAAGGAAAAATGATAACTCTTCCTAGATTTTTTTGATTAATTAAACTCAACCATATAAAAAACTGCAGAAGGAAGAAAATAATAAAAACAAACAAACAAACAAAAAGCTCTCCCACTTATGAACCTCACTTAATAATATATAAAAATAAATAAGTAAACAACTGCAGCATCTACTTTTTTAACTTCTTTACTTTCCACTAATTACAAATCCATTCGGTTATTCTTTCTCTTCCTCTCCAAATTTGGAAACTCCTTTTGGATTCTTCAACCGAAACTGCACTAACTCTGTAATGTGAGAAATTGCAAAGAGCGAAGCCCTCTTGGCTGCAGATTTTCTGTAGAAAATTGAAAGGTGGGCTGTTATCTTTTCATGCTGAAGGTGAAACAATTAGCGAGCGTATGGCAGGTGAGTCGAGCGCCGGATTTCATCAACATCACCACCACCACCACCACCATCTGCAGCAGCAGCAGCAGCAGCAGCAAGGCATCTTTTTCAAATCTAGTGGAGCGATAAGGAGCAGCAGTAGCAGCAGCAGCAGTGGCCGAGCTGGGTGTCAATTGATTCCGATGGGGAATTATTACAGGAATCCCGGAGGAAGCCTAAATTTGAGCGGAAGTGAGGGGCCTGTAGGAACAATGATTTTCTCTCCGGCTGGTTCACAGAATTCGTTGGATTCTTGCTCGACGCTTCTTCTGGACTCTGTTCCAGGGTTGAAGCACGACACGGGTCTCGCGGTGCAGTGGTCCATTGATGAACAGCACAATCTGGAGGAAGGACTTGACAAGTAGGTACTTTCTTCCTAGTTAGGGAAACCGCTCGATAGTGGGAAGTTTTCTACATTTTACTGTGTACTACTGTTGTTGCTTGAGGTACAAGAACGTAGAAATTTATTTATTGACAGTGTACTTCTGGGGAGCTTGGTCCTTGGTCCAGTAGTGTTGTCCCTGTCTTGATAGAGGAAACACTTGATAAGCTCATAAAGCCGGTAGAGATGGTGAATTAAGGGATAGCAATCGGTGATGGTATGATAGAGACGCTGCGATAGGGATGGAAAACGAGAAATTTAAAGCGGTTTCCGTTAGAAGTTCTCAGTAGAGGATTTGGGCAATACATTTGTGCTAGGAAATTGATTTCCCCAGACCATAGTCCGTCTTTCCTACTTTGACACAGACAGTGCTATAGACCAAATTTAATGGAAACCAACAAACAAGATAATCTGGTTAGAACACTTCTACGGTCACTTTTCTAGGTTTAGTTCCCCACCAAATGTTGTTTTTCATTCTTTCTGCATCATATGTCTGAGCTAATGATTTTGCAGTTTACTTGTCAAATTCCTTAATGTACCGGTACGCATGTTCTTTTTTTGCTGAAAAAATAGTATTTTGCCCCAAAAGACAGTTATGATACTTAAAAGTCCTATTGCTCTGATACATGTTCCTTAAAATTCTGTTAAATATTATAGGCTTGTATATATATTGCACCCTAAATCTGAATTTTCACCTGGGATCTGGAATCTTCTGAGTCTGTTTGATATGCATATCAGTCAAGACTTCTAGACATAACAGAGTACAAGAAAAGTTTACGTCTATTGACATCAGCTACTATTACACAATATGGATGGAATCCTACTGTCAACAGCTTTCATATCTTAACCCCACATGCAAGCAGTAGTGAGGTTAGCCCAACTTCAATAAAGAAAGATCATGTGGTAGACGTCATTTTACTACTAAATGGTTATATATTACTGATTACTGAAGTTATATTTTATCATCCAGGGAACCAGTGAATTCCAAATGTGAGTAAAACATGAAGTCTTTGGTCAATGCAGCCACCATTTGGCTGCTGTACTGTTGAATGTATCTATCTATTATTTTTTAGGCTTCAGATTCCGTTCGTTACTTCTATAGTAGCTTTCCATTTTTTCCTTTTTTTGAATGCTCAGATGATTCTCGTCATATTACTATTTTCGTTTTTAGGTGTTTCAGATTTCATATAATTTCTTTCTATATGATGTTGGCTTCTTTCTAACATGTGTTTGTGGCATACTTTGTGTCTGTTCTATTCAGGAGCTTATCTTGATTTTCTATTTATCTTCTATTAGCTTCCAAATGAGCAACCCTGATTTCGTATGGTTGATTCCTTTTTAAAATTTGTAGATATGCCAAAGAACCTAATATTATGCAGTATATCAAGATTGCTGCCTCGCTCCGAGACAAAACTGTACGAGATGTTGCTCTCCGATGTAGTTGGATGGCAGTAAGTTCATGGTCCTTGCAGAGGACTAATAATAATATTCTCTTAAATCAAATAATGAATTTTTTTTTAAGTTTAGAAGCTTGATTTGAGATGTTCTTGACCTTCTATCTGAAGTATTTAAAAGGATGCGGCCTCATTGTTTTCCGTCCTGCCTAATTAGTTATATTTTTTGTCAGAGAAAACGGAGGAAACAGGAGAATCAAAGCTTGGGGAAGAAAGGAAAGAGTCGGAAGGTAATATTCTTAGATTTTCTTTTGTAGTACTTTGAACTGACTTTTGATAATCAACCTTGATATAAACTTTGACTGATACATAGGATCATGGCCAAAAAAGACAATATTTGGCTTTATATATGCCATCTGTCTTGCCATTTTCCCAGAATACCATGCCTCAGTCTCCTTGGTCATGACACCAAGCCTTAGTCTCATACAGACTGCAGTCTCGTACAGATTGAATATCGTTCTTCTGAGACTTATATTATTATAAAGTTCAAAAGGTTGTCATTAAGTAGTGGGTAAATGATGGATTATGGCCTTTGAGTATCTTGCTCCTTTTATCATAGGGCATTTTTTATGCAATTACTGCAACAAGTATTTAACAAATATTGATGAGTATTCGTATAGGTAAGCTTGTGGCTTTCTTTTTATGTATTGAACAAACCATGAAATTGGAATTTGCTACTCTGTTCAAAGAACTGGTATTCTAACGGTTAACTCTCTCAGGAAAAATTGGCTGAGTCATCTTTGAAGAATAGCATTTCTTCAGCTTCATCAGCACACTTGACTCCATATTCTTTATCTAGAAACCAGCATCATCAGAGTGGTTGCACGCTTTCAGGAGGTTGTCTCATTTGCTATTGTGATTAACAAAGTCTCTTCCTTTCTCTGAAAAAGATATTGATCATACATTTCTTTTCAAGCTAAAGGTGTCGTTTTGAGTCCCATTCTTTCTTCCTTGCAATTGATTGTTACATATCTCCTTTGTCAAATCAAATGATTTAAACACAAATACTGAATTCTGGATAACAATGCCTGGATAGTTGCTGAAGTTACTCGTCGCTTGACCGTGCTCACACTAAAATCTGTTTCTGTTGAATGTAATTAAAAACTGTGGCCCTAAGTTGTATGATGAGTTGTCTTAAAAGCAGCTATTATCTAAGTTTGTGTGTCCAACTCAGGCATGCTAAATGCAGCATCCACACAATGTAGCAAAGGACACCATCGTACACCTTCCCAAGAGTCTATTGTGCAACACATTGATTTTGATAGTGAATATACCCACTAAATTATTCTCAATAGGGTACAAAGATACACTCTTGTGATCACATTGATAAGTTTTGATGGGTCTTCCAATAGGCATTTAATGTCTCAAGCATTACCAAACATATGATCCCATTGCTGAATGCATTTATGCAAAATAGATTTTTGTCAAGTTGGGGGCATATTCGTTTTTAGTTTGTCTGTCTACTGCAACATGGGAAATAGGTTACAGGCTATCAATCTTGAAATGATGCATGATGTTTTTTGTTTTTTTGTTGGATTCCCTTTCATCTTTCTTTATTCCTCTTCCCTCCCAATGTAGTCTTCGTTAGCAAATCACATGTAATCTCACTTATGATTGTGAACCTGACCTGTTGGGTACTGATTTGTCAGTTTCAAGGTGAGTTGCTTTTATTAGAAATAATTCTTTATATGTGTTTCAGTACTGAGTGGCACAATCAGACAACTTTTGGAAGAAAACAATCAGGCTTTTGGTCAAATTTCTGCAAACCTCTCAACTCTCAAGGTAATGCCTGAACCCTTCTGTTCTCAAGCGAAACATACTTCTTGTAAATTTTGCTTAAAGGCTTTGGAAGATGCTTCTTGGAAATACTCCTAATCTATCCTATTACTACAAAAAGCTGTCTAGAATATGAATGAAGGAACAACTTATTGTGAGTTCTCTGGGGCCAGTGTGAGGGACACAATTGATATGTCTGACTTATGCACATTTCTATACAAGAACACATAGACTTGATGCTTATGTTGTTTTGCGTTAGCCCTTCTTCTACAACATGATGCTGCACACTCAAAAGGGTGAATGAAAATATTTATGATAGTTCCTTAATTCTCATGGGGCCACTCATAGTTTGACTTCACCACTTGGCAAGGAGATGGTTAGAAGCCCAGGAATAATGGTTGGAGCATTACCATGAGAGTGAAATGTGATGTGGCTATGCATCCATCTTTGCCTGTGAACCACATAATTTCAATGATCCAAACTATATTACTGAATCAGATGCCAAGTCCTGTTCCCAAAGCCCAATCCTGAGTTGAATCAAGGCTATGCAACTGATGTAAACAGAAATTTTTATTTTTGTAACATCATATTAATCCTTCAAATCATTCTCTCTACTTGTTTCTCAATTGCTGCTGCATCACAATGATAACAAGAGTTCTGAGAGAAGATTGCTCCAAGCTTGTGCCTTAATGTCTTACATTCTAGATTCAGAATCTAGGAGAAGCAGCAGTGGCATCAAATTATTGCATTTGCCCTAGTAAATGATCCAACATTTTGAAACTGTCGTGTTTTTATGTTGGCTAATAATATGCTAGATTAACTTCTCATCTGCACTCTGTTTATCTAGTGTAATGAACAATCAACGAAGTGAACACAAACTAGCTATTAGCATTTTAGCTTTTGCTTTATCTTGGAGGTTTATATTAATCCCACACATTTTGCCCATGTGATTTGCATCTCTCTTTTAATTTTCCCTTTGAAGCTTAGCATATCTTTGTCTCTTCTAATGTTGAAATTATTGTTGCAGTTGCAGCCAAACATCGATCTCTTATATCTTATAAGGAACAACATAACTAAAATTTTGAATGAGTAAGTTGCTCTAGTTAATCTAGCAAATGTGATTTTGGTTTTATCCCTTATTTGGGAAGTTCTTGTCATGTGCCTGCAGCATGAGCAACATGCCTGGAATTATGAGCCGAATGCCCCCTCTTCCTGTGCTCCTAAATGAGGAACTTGCATGTAGTATATTTCCATGCTCATCTCAGGTATTGGCCGTTTTCATTATCTTAAACGTTCCTTCATTTCTCATGGAAAAGGGTCATGTTTCTTTCAATTGCATGAGAAGATATTCCCCTATCCTATGCATGAAGTCATTAAAATTGGTGGTGTTTTTGACTTGAAGTCTTTCCCAGGTAACTAGGATTTATAGAAGTCAACAAATATATGCAGAGCACACAACGACAATAAACTCATCACACTCCATATGCAACCTATTATTCTTTGCTTATCTTTTTGCTCCAAGCTAATGTCCTTCCCCATTACATGAGCATCTATAGTCCATTCGGAACGATAATTTCTCTAATTTTCTTCTTTTCTGTAGCCCATGATATTTAGCTCATCAAGTGCGATACCCCTGAAGCCAGAGCCAGGATGCTGATAATAATTAAATAATTCTTAACCTTGGTCTCACAAGTCTGGTCTTTCTAAGTATCAACAGTTCTTCTGCAAAAGGTGCAAGAAGCTGGCAGGTTTTCAAGATTTATTCTACATCCCCATCCCACAGTGAGTCTCTCATGTTAGAAGCATTCCCCAGAGATGTCATTTTTGGCGAATGAATTGCTTGCTGAAGCTGTTGCAACTGCATATAATAGATTGACAATAATGTTCACGTCCTTCTATATCAGTTGCATGAATAATTATCAATCAGGTAATGCACTGATATGTAATGTTAGCCGCAGCTACCATTTGTATGTAAAATTTTCAGAACAGGCACTGAACTGAGCGGATATTTAGTTCTGTGCTTGATGAATTTATCCCTGGTTTTGTAATGCCATTTTAATTGCCATATTGTTAACTGCAAAAATGAGTTCAGCATATGATTTAAATAGATTGGTATTTGATTAGGATTTTGTGCAACTTTTGATTTGCATCCACAAAGTCAAATCTCCAAACTTGTGACTAATGAAAAAGTTCTACTGAAAGATGGATGAATGGACTTAGATTTTTTGGAAATTTTTATTATTCCATTAATCAAAATTGTGGGATTAATTTGATTTGGCAAGAAGTTTTAAATTAAATTAAAAGGTCTGAATTTTGATGTTTATCTTATGTGGGATTTCATGAATTTGACTCAAAGCAAAGCAATTATATTTTTAATATAGTACACTAATGCATGCTAGTGTTTTACGTACATTTGTTGCAGGTGTTTAAAATAAAAATTATTCTATATAAAATTATATCAATAAAAAATATTTCAATATTGGTGGGTGTAATTCAATCATGTTGGTTTACGGTAAATAGAATACTCTATACAAACTATTTTTAATAATGAAAGCAAAATCTAAAACTAAAAATATATAAAAATCTAAAAATGAAGAGAGAGAGAGAGAGAACAAGAAGTATGGAAGATAGAGAAAAATGACTGAAAATATAATTATGTTAAAAGAAATGGATTTAGTAATTATAATTTGATACAAAAAAAAAAGTTTTTACAAGCCCCCGCGCTTGATATATATTACGGATAACCTTTCTATTAATATCTTAAGTATGTATTTACGGAATGCGAATACACAAACGCACGCACATACACGCATGAATAATTGTGTGAATTGCGTAGTTAAAAGAAAATTTAAACTGTGATATTCTTATAAATTTTTTAAAATTAAATAAATTTCTGAATATTTATAAATTAATAATATTCTTTATTAAATTATCCAAATTATTTATTTTTTAAATAAAATATTTTATACATAATTTTTTTCAAATTTTATTTTTACTAATAATTCTATTTTTGTAAAATCATGATGTTATTATTTTTAAAAAATAATTTGAATATATATATATGTATGTCTATATTATATTATTAAATGTTTTAGCCTATTTAGCTTGGACAATGTAAAATAATATATTGACCTATTCTAATTATATAATATGAAATTATATATTCACCATTATTTTAAATTTGTTGTTCTTTTCTATCATTTGGTTTTAATCTATCATTATTTGCGTATTCATTCCAATATTCTCACTTCTGATTTCGTTTCATCTATCTTTATTTTCTTATTTAAAATAGTTTTGTATTGTAAATTCTAAATAATATTATTTTATTATTTAAAATATAATTATTTCATAATTTATAAATAATTTTACATACACATAAAATGCATATTATTACTATTGTGTGTATTAATTCTGAGTCTAGCAGATTGAAGTCATCGAATTTTTCAATTTTTATATGCTTTGCCACCCAACATCCTAAGACGAATTGGTATTGGATTCAAATATATTAAATGAATTGGTGGGTGAGTGTGAATAAATAAATAAATATAGGAGGAAATCAAATTTCAAAAGTACAAAATTTGACAAATCCACTTTTTTTAACTTTTTACTTCAACAAGTATCCACTTACCTTCTAAAGATTTAAACTCGAAATTTAAAGTAAGATACAAATTATTGAGCAAATAAAATACAAACTATTGGGCTGTCCTGGACTGACAAATCGACCTTAAATCTTCCAAATTCAAATATAAGGAAAAATGTATATGTTTGATGCAAATTGACATTCATCAAAATCTAAAGATATATATATATACATATATATTTGGATCTAAACAGATATCCATCAAATTATACCATTCAAATATTCTATCTAATAAAATGACTTCTTTACTTTTTAAGTTATTTCTCTTCAATTTTTTTTTTTTTAGACAATCTGCATCCAAACGAAGGTTAAAATTTTAATTCGATAGTGGCTCAAAGATTATTCGTTGTTTTACAGTTTTGATTCATTAGAGCAATGAGAGGTTCCCTCTCTGTGTTTCCATTACATATATAGGGTGGTATTTTCTCATGCAACTCGAAAATATGGTTCGAATTTAATATAAAATTAATGAGTTTTGGTCAAACTTTCACAAGTATGGGTTGAAAAGAAAAATAAGTTAATTTTCAGATAACCTGGGTGGTTAACCCGATATATTTGAAATAAGTTAATAAATATTTATATAAATAGAAAAAGAAAACTAATTAAATATAATTAAATGATAAAGTAGTAAATACTTAAAAATTCAAAACTTTAATGTTAGTTAAACTAAACTTAAAAAATTTAATCTAGTATTAATAATTAAACCTCATTGAAAAACAAATAATAATTAAACCCTAAACACTTGTACTAATCCATTGGAACATGTAAGTGTTATTACAGTTGGAATAATTTTTCAAGGAAATTTTCTTCAAGAAATTGTGGTTACTGTTAGAAAGAAACAAACTTAAGGAAATTCTACGGCTTGTGTTTGAGCAAGGTCGCAAAAATCTAGCAAGACATCATTTTGGTGTAGTGGAGAGGATGTCCTTGTTTAAAACCCTCAAAGGACCTTCCACATCATCATATTTGTCCCTAGGATTAAGGAAAATTTGTCTAAACTAGCAACTTGTGGAGGCTCACATGTGTCTCAATGTTCATAATGAAACTGAATTACAAGACGAAAGACTAGGATAAAAATATTATATTATATTATATTATATTAATTCTTATTTGAAGTTTTGTTGTGTAGATAACAAGAATCCTAATAAATTGAGATCAATTCGTCTTCAAGAAGAAGGAACGATGCAAGCATCGGGTCAGAGCAAAGGATGATTGTCGAACCATGAATGCGAGTTGAAGATTATGAGCTCTACACCACAAAGCTAAAAATAATCTTAGACAAGAGCTCTAAAGGGATTGGGGATGTTCTGAAAGGTTTTGGAAGTCAAAGAGGAGCTCTGAACATTCGGACTTCTCGACATCAGTTTAGCCATGGAGAAAGGTGGATCAATAAGAGAAGTTCACCACCAAACATCTCATTTGCAAAAATCAGAACATAATGTTCTTTCACCCCTTGCGCTGAAACAATTTTTGGAGAATCTCAGTCACAAAACACTCTGGGAAAAATTAAAGTGAAGTTTCATTCACCCTTCTCTTGTTGTGCTTTTGAGTTGCAATATCAGTTTTATGGCAGATCCAGTTCACATGCGCCTGCCATTGGTTACTGTATGCGTTCCCCAGTTTCTCATGTTGTTGTGGTTGAAATGTGGGAGGTGGACGTGACGAGGCTTGCTGTTCAAAGGCATGCATGGACAGATTAAAGGGACAGTACACCTTGGAATATTACAAATTGAATGATCATATTACTAATTCTTTGTCGCGAGAGAGTCTTTCATTCTGGAAACAAGATTGATGTGAACTTGCTGACTGTCGACTCACTAACCTTTATTTTTGACAATGCTGCAAACTCTGTGTCTGAATGCTCCACTCTTTGAGAATATTTTTGAATATACCAAAGGCAAGTATATGTTTTATCGATCTAGCTATATCTATATATAAAAATATGTATCTTTTCTAATGAAAGTACATTTATGTCTTTAATTAAATACTCATATTTATTAAAAATAAAGTTAGTTAAGTAAAAATAAAAATTTGATTTAAAATATAAATCCTTTAATAGCTGGTTTAAAATATAAATTCTTTAGTATATGAATACCAATAGAATTCTAATTTTTCTAAATTTCTTGTATGGTTATTTATGAATTAATTCAAATAATATAGAATTCTATATTATCTAACTACCTGTATAGTTATTATAATTAATCATCTATATTTTATATTAGGTGCTTAATTATTTTTATTAAATAATAATTAATTTGTTAGAGGATACTGGCCTGCAACTATATCACGTAATGAATGTAAAATAAATTAATGTGCTAAAATTAAAAAAATCAACCAAATAAAATAAGTAGCACACAAATAATGTTACAATAAGTTAAGATTTCAAATATATAAATAAATAAATTATTATCATGAACAATTATTGTTAAGAAATAAATAACACGTTATAAACTACTTTAAATGTGCAAATTTTGACTATAACTTTAATTAAATATATTATATTTATTTGATACAAATTAAATTTATTTTAAATTTTAATTTTCTGTAATATAATAATATAGGGGCAAAACATCAATTATTAAGATATGACACCTTTCATTGTGAGGATAAAATATGCTATTTGTTTGAAATTTATAAACATATTCATCTGAATATAATAACGTGGAAATAAATTCATAGTATGATAAATAAAATGATATGTTAAAAAAGGAAATATTTATGAAAATGGTTACATATATAAACACATAAAAAAGTTGTAAAAAAAATCAAATATAATATAAAGTAATTCACTTTAATATATATTATAAATATGCTCTAATTAGAAATGTATAAAAATATAAAATATAACGCAAAAAAGTAATTTTACAAAACTACTACAAACCTTAAAAATTCACATTAAAATATTAAAGAACAATGTTTAATGACAATTTAGATGGGTAGATTTATGATAAGTCATATTACAACTGCATACCAATTTTCTAAATATAAAATGTGAAAAATAAATATAAATTAATCTACTTAAATATAAAAATAAATGAATAATTATACTACATAAAAATAATGATCTATATTATAAATACAAAGATTCATATGCAAACATAAAAATAAATTTCAATAAAATTAAATTATGTAGGATAAAATAAGTAGCAATATAAGTAATGTTACAACAAGATAAAATTTTAGATAAATAAATAAATACATTATTTTTATAAACAGCTATTTACAAATGTATAAATAAAACACAGTAGAATGTAGTGATATATTTTTGAAGAAATATATTCAAGTATTCACAAATGTATTCAAGTATTCTCAGTAGAGAGAGAGAGAGAGAGAGAGATTGATTTAGTGTTTACAAATGTATTCAAGAATTCTAAATCGAGTTAAGTATTCAAGTTTTGTTATTAACAATAATTACTCAAACTAATTGTATAGTTTACTCTCATTATTTCTACAGATTTAGTGTTTACAAATGTACAACTAGTCTAAAAGTTTTACTTCTGCTATTGCTCGCCCAATTACTAATTAATTAAAAGATTGATCAATTCTCTTAATTACTATTCAATTTAATAATTGCGAATAAATCAAACAAGGATAAATTTTCATATGAGAGTGTAATGCAAGGAGTTTAAAAAATGCATTATTTATATGAGTTTACAAATGTATTCAAGTATTCTAAATCGAGTTAAGTATTCAAGTTTTGTTATTAACAATAATTACTCACACTAATCAAGTGTAATGCAAGGATTTTTAAAAATAATTAGGTATATATGCTTATATAAAATAAATTTTAAGTAAAGATCATTAATAGAGTCATTGTTATCTAAACATGAATTTGGGAAATACAAATATTCTTTCAAGTTGAAAATATTATTAAATTCTAAAAATCCCACTTTCCCCACATATAAAGTAAATTTGAAATTTTCTTCATTCCTTTGTATAAATCAAAATTTAAACAACCTTTTGTCACTTCTTTTAACTTAACCAAATATCTTCAAGATAAAAGATAAAAATATATAACTCTTTGTTATTATTCAAAATTCATTCATATAAATTAAAATTTAATAGGCCTTTTCCTTATTCATTATTTTACTTAATTAGAGGAAAAAATTAAAAATAATTTCCTATTGTCCATAGAGTAGTGTGAGTAAGCTCTAATAACATGTAAATTTATAGCTCTCTTGTATCCAATTTGTACTTAATTAATGTATGCATGTAAACAAAAATAGAGAAAATATATTATCATGCATAAAATAATCAAATATAATAATTTGGATTTAAAAAAATGTAGTTGTGGAGTCAAGTATTAATTTCGACTATTTTCTACACTAAAATGCAAGTTATTGTTGCGGGTCAATTTTGGAACCATGACAAAAAGAGCTTGCGACTACAGCATTGTAGTTCTCAAGTGCAAGGAATGGAAGCGCGAGAGCGGGAGTTCAAAAGTAGAGTTTATACAAGATCGTGCCCGACTTCGCGGTCGTAGAAGAGGATGTCGTGACCACGAGGTATGCCTTCGCAACTGCTGGTGACAGCATGATCCTGTATAATTTTTCATAGTCTGTTTGATCTTTTCAAGTATGCACATGTCAATCCTAAGCTCCCTGACAATAAATGTGTTCTTCACGATTCATAGTTCATCTTAAACTAAGTTTTTACAATTTACAACACTTAAAAACATAGAATACAAGATTGTAAGGCTTGGAATACGAAGGATTCTTACCAAGGCTTGAAGCACCTTTATTACTCATTCAACCCAAGACCATTGGACAAAATTTTTCATACTTTATCTATTGTTTTATGTTTGTTTGGAGGATGAATTACTTTGAATTGGTTTTGATGGAATTTATAATGAGTTTGCTTGTGTTTAGGATATGAGCTAAAATAATGTCAGGATAATGAGCTAAAATTTTAAATAAACTATATGCAAGTAAATAGCATAAATAATGACTTAATAATACGTGTTATAATTTTTTAAAACCAAAAAAAATCAGGACAATCAAATTAACTAAATATGCTATAAAAAATCATGACTATCAAATATTTTCTTTAAGAAAAAAAACAGAATTAAAAGACAGAAAATAAATATTCAATAGTAAGAATAAATTTGCAACTCCAATGCTACAACTTTGCAAAATCAAAATTGTTCAAAAAGTTCAAAATAAATGCATTCACATCAATCATTTTTAATACAAACATCACAAAATATAATAAATAACATATGTGACATAATATATTACTCAATCTAGGGAAGGGAGGTTGCCCAAACAAGCTAACACCATGAGCACCTCGAAAGATGACTGCTACGGAGCAAGGCTAATTGGCCGACCGAGAGAAGGTGTCTAGGTAACCGGTCAGCACCTCGAGCATAGCATGGGCTCGGCGACCACAACCGACACAACGAGTCAGGCAACCTTGGTACTCTCCTGTCGGTAGATTATTGTAGACAACGAGTCAGGCAACCTTGGTTCTCTCCTGTTGGTAGATTATTGTAAAGGGTCGTTGCTGTCTACAAGTGTCTCGCGGGACTGATGAAGTGATCGTGGGAAATAAGTGTTGCGATGTAATTATATAAAAAGAAGAAGGTTGTCACAAGAGAGAAACAGATGGAATGTTAGAATTTGATTATAAAAAGAGTGAATGTTTAATAGAAATATTAATTTTAATCTTATTGAAACGATATTTTGAAATAAATTTAAAAATAAATATGAAAAATTATAAAGTTAAGTTTACTATTGCATTGACCAAAAATGTTATATTACAAAATTTAATGTTTGTTCTTGATAAGATGAAGAAATGAGAATTTGCAAAATTATATAGATAATATTGAAATAAATAACTATATTTAAAATCTATACAAACAACATAGAATTGTAAATGAAATAATGACACAACTCCATAGTATATCTAAATTATTTTTATTTAAAGTATTGTAATATGACTGATGCTGAGACGAGATCTCAATATTTTAGTTTCATTGGCTTTTATTTAACTTATTGATCTATTTTTTAAAAAAAAAATAGACATTGATATTATTTGCCACATTATGAACACAACAAAATAATTTGTTGAGGCAACTAAATATTAAATGATACTTCATTTTACTAGTTTAAAGTTTCAGAAATAGTGGTTATTTCGATATAGTATCAAAGTACATCAAAAAAAAGGCTATGAGTTCAAATCTCAATTGCAATCACAATTTATTTATAAAAAAAATTCACATGACAAGGTATACAAAAATAAAAAATAAAAGAATATTACTTACACAAGAGAGGGTGTATTGAAACTACTAAATATTAAATGATGCTTTGTTTAATGTCTTAAATTTTTAAGCAAGATGATCATTAATGACATAATTGTGTTTCAATGAAAAAAGAAGAAAAAAGAAAAAATAATATAATTTGAATTAAATAATCAATTGTGGTTTAAAAAAAATTATAAAAATTTGTTTAGCTTGATTAAAGAATAAATTTAAATTTAGAAAAAAAAATTAATTGTATAAAATAAAAAATGAATAACCAAATCATGCAATTAACATACATACATGTCTATATATATATAGATATTTATTCATCTTAGAACACTTGTTCTATACGAGCTTGTTCTGTAGGTGCAAACCACATGGCATTTTCTAGTACACATAGGATTGAACCCCTAGTATTTATAAGATCACATATCACCATTATATATGCTTATTTAAAAGATCAAATATGATATTATATCAAAAATACGACAAGAAATAAACAACACTAAGACAAATATTTAAATCCTTTAAGGAAACTCAACAAGACAAACTAAATGTTTATAACTCGAGCAAAACCCTTTTTGATGCAATCAATTTGGCCCATTAAGGAAGGGCCCTGTTATAGTTTTGTTATATGTGTTTGGAATGAGGCACCATATTGCCAAATCAACCCTTCTAGTTGATCAATCAAATTCCAAAACAATCAGTGGCTCGAGAAATCAATCAATGGCTGAAACATTACCTAACCATGACTTCCAACTGAAGTGACAAAGAATAAAGAAACAAGATTGCCAATACTCATCATCAAAAGAACCAGTCATATGATCAGGTGTTCTTCCCTTGGCAAGCTGTGGACAGTCTCTGACCATCTTCCTGGAGAATGATCACTGCTATTAGACGACAAGTGGGCTTCTGCTCTTGCTTCTCTAATCATCCTCAGAACTTCCTTCATGGGGAGACGGTTTTCGGGGGCAAAAGAAACACAAGCCGTGGCTATGTTCAGAAGAGCTGTAAGTTTCTGCTCAGATGCCTGATTGCTGGACGCAGGGTCATCCCCTGACTCAGTCTCTTCTTCTCTAACAGATCGGACCCATGCAGGTATGTCCGTACCATGTTCCTGTACAAGGTCTTGGAAAGGAGTCTTTCCGGTTAGGAGCTCCAACAGGAGGACTCCATAGCTGTAGACATCGGCTTGTTGTGTTGGTGGCTTTCGTACATCACAACACTCAGGAGCTCGGTAGAAGAGGGCAGAAGCACTGGACTCCTCGTGCGAGTCTATGCTCCTGAATGCGGTTAGTCCATAGTCCGTGAGGCACGACTCAAAGTCGGATCCCAGCAGGACATTGGTGGATTTTAAGTTGCCATGCATTAGGCCAGGATTCTGATGGATATGGAGCAATCCTGCCGCCAAGTCCTCTGCTATTTTAAGACAAGACGTCCAATGAAGAGGCTTTGAACCACCTGCAGCTCTTGTTCCTGCACAAATAGTTAGAGCCATTCAAGCAGAAGACAAGACACATCAGTCTGCAAAACATATAAGCTCTTCTGAAATCCCTTTTCTTTATTAACTAGCACCAATCTTTTTCTTACAAACTTTGAAAATCCTAAGATTATAAGAGTAACTGGCGTAGTAGAGATGCAAGAAAACTTTGAATATCAATCTTGTACATCGAGCCACAACTCTAAAATCTCAGGTACATTCTGTATACTTACAATAAGTTGTCGGGCCGGCTAAAAGAAATCTGATCAGAAATTCATATAGAATCCATTATATCCAAGTTATTACACGATCACATTCACCTACATACACAATGGTTTTCTATGATAAAAAATGGAGGGAGAAATGTTGTAGGAGCCTAAAATTCTGGTCCAGATAATATATTCCAGCAGCTATTATTTTATCATGAAATTGCCACAGATCAAATGGTAGTTCTAAGTGCAATATATTTAATGTACTCGGATACATTAATTACACATGCTAAGTTAAATATGACTACAATAAAAGCACGAACCACGAATAAATGCTATATGATGTAGCAGCAAAGAAAACAGCCGTATTTTATTGAAACTTAAGACACAACACTAAATTAAGAAAGGTGTAAAGGAAAGTAATGAGCCAGAGTTACCATACTGTAACTATGTTCGGGAGGAATCCCACCGAAAGTTCACCAAAAAGGAACTATAATGCTCGCACTAATGTTAGGGCAATGCTCGACAAGGTTTAGTTTCAAATTGCTTGGTCACAAGATGGCAGCCCTTGGATTCATTGATGGCATTACCCATCCCAGAATGCTGATAACATATATTCAACAGGTACTTAATTCTGCATTAATTGAATGATCACACTTGCATACTTCAATTACTGTGAGGATATCATTTAACTAAGTTAGTGCCTGTGCGCGTGCCTGTACAAAATGCACTTTGCATTGACTCTCTTTTGGAAAGAATTTTTTGTTCATGAATGAGTTAAATACAGTAAGTGATCCAAGTGGAACTTCTGAGTACATAACATGAGATTCAGCACGTTTTACTCCACAACCTGAACAACAAATAGAGTATAACATAGGGAACTTTGCGATTCTAATAGAATCAGATACATGGGATTGCCACAACCAGAAAGCAATGGAATCAGAACCAGTACATCTAAGAGAAATCCATGAAGTTCATGTTTTGTTGATTCTACGGTTTAAGCTTTCAGAATAGGAAGTTAAATGACAAAAATGTGGCAATTATCCTTTTCTTGTAAGTGGCTTTATACTTACAGAGGTAGGCATAAACTCGGAGATACATCTATTCAACAATGAATTCAAAAACCATGCACAAAGAAACACTGCAGACTACTAAATACAGGCACATTGGTTGCATGCAGATGTAACAAGTGAAGAGAATACAGGCAAATCAAAACGGCATACCATGTATCAGTGAGAAGAGGTTGCCATTCGGGAAATAATCATACACAAGTATGCGCTCCTCCTTAGCCTGGAAATAAGCCCTGAGAGGAACCAGATTAGGATGCCTTAATCTACCAAGAATCTCAATATGTCTCCGGAACTCCTCCATTGTCGGATACCTTGCATCTTTTAGCCTCTTTACAGTTACAATGTACCCCGACTCCATCACTGCTTTGTACGTGCTCCCTATGGTCCCCCTCCCCAAGGTCTCTGCCGAAGCCTTTAACAGATCCTCCAAGCTGTAACTCATCTTCTGGTCCCCTGGTCCGAGGAATGTCAAAGTCCCAAGTCCTTCAGCCCCTTGATCCCAAGAAAAGGACTCCTGTTTACCCCCACTATTATCATCCCGACGACCACTGGCAACACCACCACTAGGCGCACCCTCCTCTACGCCTCGTGCAACTACTTTACTCCTTCCCTCCTTTCCATTTGCCGTTTTTCTCAAATACACCATCCAAAATACTACTATAAGACATAAGAGGGCGAATCCAGCAGCACTCAGAACACTAGTTAATATAAGTTTCTTATTTCGCCTATGATGGCCCATTCTACTGGGCGCTGCTGGATACGACGGACTAGCAGATGGACCCAAATTGCATGGTCTTCGAATTTGTTCACCACATAAATCCAAGTTATTAAAGAATGAAGACTCATTGAACCTGACTAATGATGCAGTTACAGGGATCTTACCGGAGAGAGCATTATTAGACACATCAAAGCATCTCAAACTAGTTTGGTTAAAAGGCGGAATAGCACCAGTCAATTGATTATCCTGCAAAAATAGCACATACAATCTGCTCAAACCAACGAAGGACGGAGGAATCTGACCTGATATCCCATTCCCAGACAGAACAATGACTTTCAGGCGGTGCATCAGAGAAAGACTGACGGGGATCCCACCTGAGAATTTGTTATTGTTGAGGAAGATAGACTTGAGATTTTTTAGGCCAAAGAGCTCTGGAATTTTCCCAGAAAGTGAGTTCTCCTTGAAGCTTAAAACCCTCAGCTGATCCAACTGATTGAGGCTTTTGCCATCTAATGTGCCACTCAAGTTTAATTTCTCCACCACCAGCTTACTCACCCTCCCATTGAGGCACTCTTTAACACCAGGCCACTGGCACACATCCTCCCCTGCAACCCAATGAATCCCACCTAATGGGTCTATTGAGGCTCTCAAAGCCAAAAGGGCCTCAGCGTCTCCAGATCTTACTTGTGGGAATGCAGTCAATACTAGAAGAAACAATGATGAGAACAAGAAACAGGATGAAGGCCAGGAGTTGTATCTGGGCATCAATGTACCGGCCATTGGTAAACTCAATACTGCACTTCCGCAGCTGTTATTCAAATTTAAATTTTTGAAGCGAAAACAGTAAATTAGAAAGATATCTGCAAACGAAGCCTTGATTTTGTTTACAAAACAGAAAAGCAAGCAGGGGCCGCCCTTTTGTTCAAGGCCCCTCATCAAAAATAAACGCCCACAGAAGTTTGAAATCTGGAAGAGCCAAAAGCCAAATGCCTTTTCTGCCTTAAGCTTTAACACAGCCACTCTCACACACAAAACCTGCAGATCTAATTGGTAGCAAAAATTAAGTGTGAAGTATGGCGCCAGCTAGTGTCACCATCAAACCCTTAGGTTTGACGCCTAGGTAAGCTAATTAGTTGTCTACTAATACAGTTTCAAGAGAGTAAAAGGAGAGTAAAAGCAAAGATAAATACAACCCCACCCTAACAGTAAAGAATTTGGAGTTATAATTTATGGGGACTCATCTACTCCCTGACCGCTTCACTAATGGCGGTTTCTGTTATCACTTTCTCAGAGCTGTGAACTTAACCACACGCGCGCGCGCGCGCGCGCGCGCGCACACACACTCCCCCCCTCTCTGTCTATCATTGTCTCCGTGGAATAAAGAATAATTGAGAATTTCTTGAATTTCTTGGAGAAGGACACAAGGCTGAAACTTCACGTGGACTTAGGTCAGGATTGCTGACCCAAAAATGCTCTTCGTGTTTCTTGTCGAGACAATAATATCACCTCACCTCATGCGCCAAAAATCATAATCCCCACTCCGTGGTTGGGACTACAAGGAGACACCATGTATGACCGCTTCCCATGACTCCATTCATTAATTTTTTGAAATCTCGGATGAATATTGGAAAATCATTGGGCATGATCCTCACTATCCAAGCCCATCACATCTCATGCAATTGCGCAGAAGTAGACTTTTGAAGGGATGTAACGTTTTTTATTTAGATTTAGCATTAGTTTAGCACCAAAGAGCATTAAATTGAAAGCATAATCCATCCGTTGCATCGTCAAGGCAATATATAATTCCAGAGAGAGAGAGTGTGTGTGGAAGCTCCGCTGGCAAATGTTTGCTGGCCCAGAAATGAGAAGCCAGTGAAGAAGTCGGAAGTGGGCCCCGGCAATGAATGAAATTAGGTAAGACAACACAGGCATTCATCTCTCTTACATGACAAGCATGCATTTGTGGCTGTCCCGAAAAGAACTTGAAAACGAAAATAGATTGTGTCCTAATATGCTTCGCCTCCCACCCACCCACACACACAAATTATATTATAAAGTGAGGGGAATGTGAACTCCACTCCATCTCTCATAATCACTACTCAAGTTTTTACTTCCTTTTTTTCCTTTTTTTTTCAAGTATAGGCATTAAAGTTCCAGATTTAATAATGTATTTGGAAAAGATTTCTTCTGTCAGTGAAACAATTTTTAACATTAATTTGATATATTAAGACAAGATTGACTTCACTAAATTGCCTACTTTATCGCAGAAGTTTATTTTTAGTATATAATTTTTGCATATCAATTATAAAAGGCAGTAATTTCAGTGATCTGCTTAAGATATATTGACTAGTGCTTCTTAAATATATGAAACGAATAAAAGAATATCTATTCAGGACAACCCTTATTGGTTGAATATATTTAAAATTTAAAAAAAAAATACTGTATATCAATTGCCCCCTAACTATATCATTATTTATGGAAAATCAAGCTTTGGGTTTGCAGCTAAATTGGAATTTGCACGCTTTCTTTTTCTTTTTTAACTCTACATTTGAGTGGGATTTCCTTCCATATAGAGACATATATGTTTATAAAAATAACATGCATCTGGCTGTAAACACACGAAAAGTTTGAATGGTTTCAACGTTAATACAGTGCATGCCTGTTCGTGTATTCAAGGATAAATACGTCATTGGGTAAATAAAAATAAGAAGTAAACCATAAACTATATTTTGGCCTTTCCATTATTGGAATTGATATAATTAACAAGAAAGAATCTCGTTCGTTGAGGAATTCTATTGAAAAAGAATCTTTAAGCATTCCACACGAGTTCAGGTATATATTTTCATGAGTAGACCAAGAATGAACCATTATTTGTATCATTAATAATATCTTTTGGATCTTATATTTGTAAGATCGGCACCATCAGACATCATATATTGTTGTAAAATAATGTTTCATTCTCAATGTTTGTTTCGAATTTATCCTCTTAGCTAAATTTAATATTTTTAAATATTCTGTTATTTCTTATTAATCAAGTTGTTGTATATATTAATTTTTATATTGTATTAAAATTATAAATAAATTAAATTAAATAATATTTAGAATTCGGAAACAAAAATTGTAAATTAAATTAAACATGAGCTTGAATTTACCATTTATACTCCGAGCTCAAGTTTTACACTTGTCCTTCCAGCTCCAACTCGAAAAAATAGGAATGTTTGATTGCTTCTCACCCCTAATTGTAATGGGCTATGCTGATCCGAGTCGGTAGCTTGTTCAAGAGATTTGGATCATGTACACTTTGATTTTTAAGTGTATGTTTTATGTGTAATTTTTTAGAATATTATATAAAATAAGAAAGAAATTAATAAAATTTTAAAAAATTATATCCATTATTTTAAATTGAAATAAAACCCTATTTTTAAATTTTCACACTAATTTTTTTACCCATCATAATTTACATTCAAAGAAAACCAAAATTATTATGGAAACAATCGCATCGAAAACGACGCATGGCGTCATATATAATCATATAAACAGTGGATTTGCGCACGATTTAATTAAGCATCGGAAGTCCAGTCCTGGGCTCCCACGGTCCCACCGACATGGGTGTGGATCCCACCCTCCCATGGGCCCCACCACGAACCACTCAACGATGAGTCAATAATGGGCGGCGCGGACTTGGCCGAGGGCCAACTGCTCTTGCCCCTTCCTGTAGGGCTCTGGACAGCGTGCGACAGTGCTCAAGAGATGACTACAATCATGGTGCGAAGACACGTGTGGTATTAAGATTTAATCAGCAGATTTACATCTAATCACGTTTGTATAAATACACTTTGTGAAAGAGAAGAAAACGAAGGAGGGATAAATCAGTCATATTACGAGGATCAAATTTTACGTAGGGCATTCTATTAATCCACTGTACACATGTATCCTATGATAGATATTTAATATATATATATATATATATATATTTCACGAGTATTCGTTATATAGTTAAGTATACCAACTTGATTCTTTCAACTTACAATTAATTTCATTATTTCCCATGTGTATTTCACTACTAAGTCTATTTTTATTCCATATAAATTTAATTTATTATTCATATTAATCACGTCGGCTAGTGTTCGGAGGAAAAATATTACCTCTTTGGCCTAACTCATTTACCTAAAAAAAAAAAATGGAATATATTTACAGCGCTTGGTTCTTAGCCTATACTAATTTTTATATGATAATTTTTGCAATTAATAAATGATTCCCAATGCTAAGTTTTATAACAAGCTTAGGGACCTGTCTTTTATGTAAGACCCAATTGTAATTGCAAAGACCTACTTTGTAAAAAAAAATTTTACATGTTACACACACATTGTAATATTATATAGTTGTGTAAATATTTATTTATCATATATCTAAATACATAATCACATAACAAAAAATATAATAATTAATTGAATATTTTCAAATAATGTCCATTTCATTTAAAAATATTTATCTTTAATTTATTATATTTATTTTTAGATATCATCCTTAATATAAAAATAATAATATCATTAAATTCTCATTCCTAATACCAATTTTATACATACCAAACAAGAGATATCATAAATCATCTCATTTTTTTCCTAATTGCATTCTATTTCTACTTTATTTAATTCATGACCTGTAAATTCACAAAGTATAAATACATAAAGAGTTACAAAAGCGTGTTACATGATTAGGAGGTCGATTTAATTGCGATTATTTGGATTAGAAGCCTTCCTGAACGCGCTTTTGCAACTGTGTTGGACAATACCGATGCGGTAGTTAATTATTAAATTAATATTACAATTTACTTTAACCGAAAGTTTTTGACATTGTAAAAGGATCACAGCCAACAACGTAGAAGACTGATTTCTCAAGTTAACAGCCGCTTTCGGATCAAAACAGGAATTAGGAGCCAAAACCCTGATTTAAAAAAGAAAGAACAAAATAGAGTTGTTTTATTAGATAGTATATATGCATCCGAACACAGCTCAAGCTTTTACTCTAGCTTAAGAAAATTAGACAAAGTAAAAGTCAATGCTAGACCGTGATTCGAGCTATGGTTCCACATACCTGACCGATTTCTGACCTCTTGTTTCATTACATCCATTCTGATGGAATGCGATTACTGCAGCAGGTACGCTTCTCACGTTCTTCCATCAGATCTGATCTTTTACCGTTCTTGTTTGCATATAATCTTGTGCTCGGAATAGTGACAAACCAAACAGATCACATTCCATCATAGATGCTCTATTTAGACTTCCGCGTATCGCAGGGAAGGAGTGCAGGAAACAGTGGCTAGCTATGACAAATGCCATTCGACGACAAATAAAATCGTGATGGTGGTTGGGGGAAAAATGACAATGTTACGTTTTTGAGTTATTTTCCTGGATCAGAGAGAGATTTGTAATACATATCTAGGGTGGGGAAGGGAGAGAGAGTTTAGTTTAGAGAGAGGTTGGACTTGCAGATGCACTCCGTGGTTAATTTATCGCATTTCTGGCTCCTGTATAATTTCTGGGCCCATAAGCATTCAGACCTAAATCCATCTCGTTCCCCTCATTTTACATCTCTGCTTTCCAATCACCGGATAGGACGATACTGTGTGATCCCACGTTTTGGAGGCAATTTCCTCAATATGAAGAGAACAAGCGACGAGGGTAAGATCTCCACTAGCTGAAAAATAAAGTACTAGAATTTCAATTGACAAAGCACGCTGCAAGCAGAAACTAGATAAGAAAGAAACTGATCAAGAACCAAAAATAACGCAACCTTGAATACTGAAGCTGGGAGTAAGTGATCAGAGTTCTGTAGATTCTATTTTTAAAGTGATCAGAGTTCTGTAGATTCTATTTTTACCATCTCTCTTTTCAAAGCAAGTAAAGCTCATAGAAATAAGAATTGCAAATGAACTGATTCATAAGAGTGTAAACAAACATAAAAGATCCAATGAAAGAAGGGGGCATGCAAGAAGTCTCAAGACACCCTAGAAGTAACAGGTAAAGTTTATCAAACAAATCACATGTTCTTTTTTATGAACAAAAACACGTAATAAAATACAAGCCAATAATTAAAATGATAAACGAGTAATCAAATCCAACAAAATCTGACAAAATAACCTTCCAAAATAAACTTTAACATGACCTTAAAGTAATAAGCAAAATCTCTACGTCATATACCATATACTTTATTTAAAAGCCTTCTTTAAGTTTGAATATCACCAACAGGTCCAAAGGTTATGCCAATGTTTCCAACTAAAATCAGTAAGGCTGTTTTCAACTAATGGGCTAGAAGTAAAATATTTGAAACCCAAATCCAAATTCATCCAGGTTTATTGAATAATTTAACATTGTAATGAATTTCAAATCTTTAATCTCCCATTTAAGTTATTTTTCAGTTATTGTGGTGAGTTTGTGATGCAACTAACAGGGGTCGTGTGAAATCCTAACCTATGGGCAAAACCAAAGGCAATGTTTGTTTTTGCTGTTAAATAATTGTTTTAGGTGTGCTTTTCTTGAAAATTGTATAAAAGTAAGAAAGAGAAATAAATAAAATTGAAAAAATGTAATAATCTTAGTCTGTGTTTTTACATGTAAATAATGAAAACAACTTTCCCTATGGATTTTCTAGTCCTTTCAGCATATGTGGAAGATTACATTTAATATAGAAGATTGGGGAGATTTTGCAGAAACTGAGGCTGCCAAAGATTTTAGGTGTAATATCTGTAAACTCCCACTCCATCCTTTCTCCGAATTTAGGTAAGATCCTATCTCCATGCACAACAATTCCAAGGGATTTTCTACGATTGCCAAAAGCCTAAATCACTGAAGCTCAAAGATAGTTAAGATTATGGGCTAGCATAAATCACAAGCCCCTATTACCCACAAGATTTCACACATGACTGTCTGATTGCTTCTTTATCAAGTTTATAATTAAGATTATGGGCTAGTTAAGAAGTAAATAATCAGGTAGTAGACGAATTGGGAGTTCCCACACTATGTTAAACTTGATATGAATCCTGCAAGAAATCCATGAATCAACCAAGGACAGACCAAGTAATTAAGATAAATTTGGTGAAGGATTGACCTAACACCAACTCTACACATAGAACCTTAAGAAATTAAGATCCACACATGAACCAAAGCAAGGAACGCCCACAATCAAAATGCCAACCTTGACTGATATGCAACAAACTATTTAGAGAATCAACCCTAAAGAGCTAGATTTTTAATAAGACAATTACTTCAAGAATTACACTTCAGTTTGTGAAGAAAAACTCAAATTCTATTCAAACATTCATGAGAAAATTCATACAAAGCAAGGCCCTATTTATAGGCATGAGTTTAGAAGTTAATGAAAATTGTAATTTGATGCTAACTCAGACCTTAATCTATCTATAACATAATAGGGACTCTTTAAAAGAATCCAACAATAAAAGTTATCTCCCAAATATCATATAAAAATCTGCCATCTTGTCACATTCTAATTCTAGTCCAACAATGATATTTCTTTGTACAATTTCATGCCACCCTACTCACATGTACTTGAATTCCTTATTTCCATGCAATAAAGACTTTCCTTTGTTAATCAATTTTGAAAACTTCACTTGAATTTTCACTTGTTTGAAATAAAGTGACCCACTTGAGCCCATTACATTCTTAGAACTTCCACTTCTTGATGTAGATTTCTCAAAAACTCCAAGTTTTGTTAATGGGGTCATGGCACATTCTAGCGCAAAGGAGTCCTAGAGACATGGTGCATAGCACTCGGCACAAAACATGCCACATAAAAGAAAGGTGTGTAATTGAAAATTTAAATTATATGCAGTAGTTTTTGCATAATTTCAAAAAATTAAATTCCTTAAATTAACTAAAATAAAAAAACACCAACAATTAGTGTTAGTTCTGGTTAAGTGAGACAGCACACGTGTGTGTCAAAGATGCTATGTTGAAACACCAAACGAGAATAACAGAAAATAAAAACTTGCAAGAGCCTCGGAAATGTGGCCAAGGAGTGACAAATTCATAGCAATATTCTTGGACTAAACATCATCAATGATATTACCAAAAATAAGGGAACTAAGATTTATCCTTTGTTTTGTTTCAAAACAATACGCCAGCATCCCCGTGTCTTTAGAAAGCCATGCTGAATAAGAGGTTAGCATGAAATTAAAAATGGCCAATTAGAATATCAAGAAGTATTTAAGACAAAGAGTGGAGGATTGCAACACAAAGGCCAGGGGCCATGTCCCGTGTTTATGTTCAGTGATGACATGATAATTTTGTTAAAGTTGGCTATGAATTTGTCAACATACATATAAGAAGTCACTCTCTCAGTATTTCGACATCCCTAATATAATTGTGGGTAAGAAACGGACAACTTTTCCACTAATGTAGACTATTAACACCACTTAGATGTAGGGTCAACAGTCTTTTTAGGGTGTTGCAGTAGAATTTTCCAACCAAATTTAGATATAAACCTCAAACGATGTTGCAATATCATACAACAATATGTCCTTTAGAACTTCAACGAATCCAATATTCTCATATCAGTCAGGATCAATGTTCTTTTTGATAATCACTCTTCATGCAGGATCAAAAGCTTTCAATGTTCTTTTTGACAATCAATCTCCGTGCCTCATTTTCATTTTCTTTCGCAAGAAATAGAAAATAGCAAGCCTTAGATATATTAATACCTTTCTTTTCGAAATATATTTTTGTTTTCTTCTTTTTCTTCCTCAAAGGTTGGAAAGGCTTACTAAGTTTAGCAACTAGTTCTTCCATGGGACACTTTCGATCTTAATGGCAACAGCCTCTAACTCCCTACCCCTAAACGCTGGCAGATTCTACTTTAAGCCCAAGGTGGAGCTATGATTTTATACCACTAACGGTTGGTTCTTATGTAATTAAAACATTAGCAGCTCAGTTTTCTAGGTTGAGATCAGCACCAAGTCGCTTTCTTGTTCTCTAAGTCGACATTGGTTGAACAAAATCCTTTGGATAAACGGTAGTAACAAAGATCACCTCCTTAACTTCTTCTGTTTCAGACTGTGTTTTAGTTTGTAGATGCACACATTTCACTTGTGATGGAGTACCATTTGTCAAATGAGTTCATGATAATGTACAAATCCTTCCTCTTCTCTTTGTTCCACCTTTTCTTTTTTTATCTTTCATAATTCGATGTTGCAAAAAATCTTAAAGTAGATTGATCAAAAAAAAATGTGTAATCAAATGAACAGAGAAGACGTAAATAACAAAATAAATAAATAAAAAAGAACAAAATGAACCTTTATTGACTGATGGATAAAGAGAGTGGTACGTAGTTAAGAATCCCATCAAAAGAGCGAAAATAAATATCTACAAGATTCCATTAGATTTCCCCTCCAAAAGTTTCTTTCTTACACCTCATTGATTGAGCCTCGAGTACACCAACAGTTAGACCAAGCACATGCCCAATCTAAACCTTAATTTTAAAAAACTTTATAGGTCCAGCAATTTGGTCAGGATATCCACCTAATATGATGATGTTGCAACATATTGCATAGTCACCACATTGTCTTCTGCAAGTTCTCACATAAAATAATATTTTATGTTAATATACTTGGCACCAGAAATGTTACACTAGACTTTTTAGATATTGATCATGCTTTAGTTGTCACACTTTACTACCATTGCACTTTTTTTGAATTCCATAGTCTTGAAGCATTTGTTTCATCCATAATAGTTGAGCAAAACATGTCCAATTGTAATGTATTCAGCCAGAAATGTTGCACTAGGTTTAACGACATTGTCACCCATGTGAACCATAGCGCTCATGTGCTCATCAGCATTCCACATCTAGTCAACATCACTGACACCAATTAAGTTTAGGTTTGATCTCCTTAAATGCCATATACAACGCTCATTAGTGCAGTTCATGTAACAAATATGCTTTTTTATGCACCTAAGTAGCTTTCTTTAATAGCAAACTAAAACTTAGCACACATGTCTACGCTATAGTGAACATCTAGACGACTTAAGGTGGGATAAAGTAGAATCCTAATCATGTTGCAGTATAAGCTTGCATCCACTAATACTTGGCAAGTATCTAGACATGTTGTAACACTAATACAAGTGAACACAAAACTTATCAAGAATGACGTTAGAGCTTCAATGAACGCAAGCCTATAATGCAGCATGATTATGAGTCTATTATGTCCCACATCAAGTCGTCCAGACATTCACTATAGTCTTAGCGTATATGCTAGGTTTCAGTCTACTCCTATAGAAAGCTACTTGAATGCTGTGAGAATGATTGCACGTTACATCACTATTAGCAAGTTTGACATATGGTACTCAAGAACATCAACCTTAAATTTAATTAGTTTTAGTGATGCTGACTAGGCAAAGAATGTTGATGATCGCAATAGCACTACAACAGGATGCTTCTACGCGAGTACCAAGCTTGTGTCATGGTTAAGCAATAAGCAAAACTCAATATCATTATCCATGACAAAGGTTGAATACATTGCTGTGAGGCATGTTGTGCTCAAATATAATGGATGAAAATAAATACTCCAACATTATAAGATTTAACAAAGTGCAATTATAGTAAAGCATGACCACCAAAGCACAATCAACATCTCAAAAAATCTAGTTTAATATTTCCTTACCAAGCACATTGACATAAAACATCACTTCATTCAGTAGCTTGTAGAAGTCAATGTACTAACTATGAAATATTTTACAACATCGTCACGACAAGCAAATATCCTGATCAAGCCACTAGACCCACAAAAATTTTCAAAACTAAGGCTTAGACTGGGCCTATGCCTAATCTAATTGTTAGTGTACTGAAGGCCTAACCTAATCAGGTGCAAGAGGAAAACTTATCGAGGTAAAATATAATGAGATCTAACAAACATTTACCTTCTTAATTTTGATGGACCTCCTAACCAAGTGCCACATACTCTCTCCATCAGTTAATAAGAGTCCAATTTTTTCTTTTTTGTTTACTCTTATGTTATTTATGCCTCCTCTCTTCACCTAACTCAACATCTTTATCAATCCACTTTAAAGTTCTTTGTAGTATCAAAATATGTAAGGAAAAAAAAAAAGCAAAGGTGAAACAATAAAAAGATGAGGCAACAATACTTTATCATCACATACTCTAACCAATAGAACTCGTAAAATATAATGAGATCTAACAAACATTTACTTTCTTAATTTTGATGGACCTCCTAACCAAGTGCCACACACTCTCTCCATCAGTTAATAAGAGTCCAATTTTTTCTTTTTTGTTTACTCTTATGTTATTTATACCTCCTCTCTTCACCTAACTCAACATCTTTATCAATCCACTTTAAGGTTCTTTGTAGTATCAAAATATGTAAGGAAAAAAAAAAAGCAAAGGTGAAACAATAAAAAGATGAGGCAACAATACTTTATCATCACATACTCTAACCAATAGAACTCGTAAAATATAATGAGATCTAACAAACATTTACTTTCTTAATTTTGATGGACCTCCTAACCAAGTGCCACACACTCTCTCCATCAGTTAATAAGAGTCCAATTTTTTCTTTTTTGTTTACTCTTATGTTATTTATACCTCCTCTCTTCACCTAACTCAACATCTTTATCAATCAACTTTAAGGTTCTTTGTAGTATCAAAATATGTAAGGAAAAAAAAAAGCAAAGGTGAAACAATCAAAAGATGAGGCAACAATACTTCATCATCACATACTCCAACTAATAGAACTCATAAAATATAATGAGATCTAACAAACATTTACCTTCTTAATTTTGACGGACCTCATAACCAAGTGCCACACACTCTCTCCATCAGTTAATAAGAGTCCAATTTTTTCTTTTTTGTTTACTCTTATGTTATTTATGCCTCCTCTCTTCACCTAACTCAACATCTTTATCAATCAACTTTAAGGTTCTTTGTAGTATCAAAATATGTAAGGAAAAAAAAAAAGCAAAGGTGAAACAATAAAAAGATGAGGCAACAATACTTTATCATCACATACTCCAACCCATAGAACTCGTAAAATATAATGAGATCTAACAAACATTTACTTTCTTAATTTTGATGGACCTCCTAACCAAGTGCCACACACTCTCTCCATCAGTTAATAAGAGTCCAATTTTTTCTTTTTTGTTTACTCTTATGTTATTTATACCTCCTCTCTTCACCTAACTCAACATCTTTATCAATCCACTTTAAGGTTCTTTGTAGTATCAAAATATGTAAGGAAAAAAAAAAAGCAAAGGTGAAACAATAAAAAGATGAGGCAACAATACTTTATCATCACATACTCCAACCAATAGAACTCCACCACCTACGGAAATTTTACATCCATAAAGCTGAAACACAATCTAAACGAGAAGAAAAAGGTCAAGCGAAAGTTCCAATGCATGCAATCCCCATTTCTACTATCTATCCAAATGGTTTTGTTCAACCACAACTAAAGCCGATATAGAGAACTAGAAAGCACCCTGGTGCTAATCTTAATCCTGAAAGCTAGGTTGTCGATATCCTAATTACACAAGAACCAACCACTAATGCTACAAAAACACAGCTTCACCTTGAACTTAAGGTGGAGTCTGTCCTAATAAGTCATCCCAACCTCCAAGGAAACAAAAGAAGCAAACGAGAACATCCTCCAAAAAGAAAGTTACCGATGTATCTAAAGGTTTAAAATTTTCCCTTTCATGCAAAAAAAAATGAGAACTAAAAGGCTTTTGATTCTATGCAAAAAGTGATAGAAGAAAAGAACATTGATCATGACCAATATGGAGAGATTAGATTTCTAAAGTTCTAAAGTACATAAGGCTAAAAAGCATAGAGCTATATGATATTGCAACATCATTTGAGATCTATTATCCAGATTTAGTTGAGAAATTCTACTGCTACATCCCAGAAAGTATCATAAAGTTCACATAAGGGAAAAGTTATCCATTTCTTGCCCACAGTTATATCAGAAATGCTGCAACACCAAGAGAATAACTTCTCATATGTGTACCCTAACAAATTCATAACCAACTTTGATAAAATTGCCCATTTAATTACTAAACACAAACATGAAATGTGACTCCTAACCTTTGTATTGTAATCCTTCGCCCTTAATCTCAAATACTTCTTACTATTCAAACTAGCCACCTTCAACTTGATGCCAACCTCTAATTGGTTTTAAAAGACATAAAAATGCTACTGCATTGCCACGAAACAAAACGAAGGGTAGAACTTGGAACCTCTATTGTCAATAATATTGTGAACAATGCTATGTTCAATAACGCTACAATAAATCTATCACCTTGGCCTCATTCCCAAGGTTTTGGTAAGCAAACTATGAATTGAATAGATTAAACCCGCCCACAAGATTGACGCAATACAATACGGTGGCCCATTGCTACACCTCGGTAAAATGAATGACTTAAGCATTGTTGCAACACCAAGATTAAGGGACAAAGGCACTCCACAATCAAACAAGGCACATCTTAGAAGTGTCGTTACCTAGAAGCTCTCGGCCATGACATGGATGCCCAATTAAGCCAATTGCAATTGCAACACTGAGATTTAGACCAACAATTTGCAGCTTTGAAAACTCGTTATGCCTTACTATAAGATGAACTAATAGATGATGTTCAAACACCGGCTTCAACTTAAGCCGGTCTTTCCTAGTCCTAGAGCCCTACAAGAGCCCTACTTTGAACTTAACATTTGTCATTGAGTGCCCCAAAAGAGAGTAAGATTAGAGGGGAGTAAGGAGATAAGGAGAGTGGATTTGCAAGCATGGGGCTCTTTAGTTGATTTCTTTGTCGCTGGTGGTTGGTTGTTTTGTTTTTCGTTGCTGTTTAACTCTCCTATTGCAGTTGGATCATTATTATTACTTGCTTGCTTTTTTCTACTAATTGGTTAGGATTTTTTTTGCAACTATTTTGCTGACACTCTGTTGCTTTGCTAATGTTGTCTCCTAGTTTCTACTTTGCTATTGTTACAAAAGCATACTTTCATGCACTCTGCATTAATAAACCTCCTGATGGTCTACTACTGTTGCAACCTTGGGCAATTCTTTTAATTAAACTCCCACTACTTTCTGATGCTCTCATTTCTATTTGATGTTGCTGCAACACCAACAATAAAGGAAGTTAACACTCGAGAATCAAGAAGATCACCGGAGATGGACACTAGATGACATAGAGAAAGGAATTGTGCCCCATAATGCTAAAGGGGGAGATTATTAGCTTAGCACTGATGTGGTCTAACATAGCATGTGTTGGCATACTATGATACAATTTACTTTGGAAGAATATTTTATAATATCCATATCATGGATAAAATTTGGTGAAATTTTGTATCTATATTTTATTTTGTTAATTTAGTCTTCCATATTTTTAGGTGTCTATAATAGATAAAAATCAATCATTTAAGTTGAAGATATGACAAGATTAGGTAATGTTACCCTTCCTTAATTTGTAGAAAGCAAAATCTACGCACTTTGAAAAGAATCTCGCGTAGTATGAAAAGTTCGATTAATGACTGAAAACACCTGCTACAAAATTTGGGCAAAAAAGGCTAGCATTTGAATTTGGGTGTGAATTTTACAGAGATCAACCTTACAAAACTTATGGAATTTGCTAATCAATGAATATTACAAAGTTTAAAGGCTACACAAGGCTAAATTGTCTTTTTAATGAAGCATGCTTGCTCGAAATAAATTGCCCCTTAGCAATTTATGATTTCCATCTATGTTTAAATAAGTGGAGAGTATGCAAGAGTAAGAGTAACATTGTCTGTTTCAACCTCTGTTTAGACATTTTAGGTTTTTCATGAGTATACTATTGAATAAGTGAAGTTCCTCAAGTGCTTGAGAAGTTCAAATCAATTAAGATATTAACTAGTTAAAGTTTACTCATTATCTTGTTCTTCTTTTGTTAGTTTAACATAGTGAGATTTCTTAAGCTAGTACCTCTCAGGTGTACGAGAAGTTCTTCAAAGTACATTAACAAGCTTGTGTGTTCAAAGTTTTCACTATATGTTGTTCAGCTTTGTGTTAAGATTAAAGGGAAATAACAATACAGGGAGAGTGTGAATCGCCTAAGGCTATTTAGCTGATTTCTTAGTCACTGGTGGTTGATTGTTTTGCTATTCGTTGTTGTTTGACTTTTCACTACTATTGCATCATTATTATCACTACCTTATTTCTTTCTTCACATTTAGCAAGAATGTGTCAAAGGCACCACACTCATGGCACTAGACTCCCTCTTGTTTAGTCCTTGGTTCTTCATTCTTAATCGAATAGTCATCCCCATTTCTTCTCGTAACTTTATTTTAAGTCCCCCTTCTATCTTTCCTTATCAATTTGCAGGTCTTTTGGACAATTAGGCCAAGTCCTTTACTGTTGCAATACACCACCCTAACATCCTTAATCAATTTTAAGAGCCATCTCTTTTTCCATTTTAGCTTCCAACAAATTCATTTCATATATTTACAAAGAACCATGAGCTCATCTAATCTCATGTTATCTACATCCACAGCTTTTTCAATTGCAACCACTTTCGCCGACAATCTTTTTAGTAGAGACCTTAACATCTTACGTACCAACTTCGCTTCTAAGGATCTTTTACCAAGTTAGTAAGCCTGGTTTGCAATATCTCTTAATCTTCCATTGAAGACAACAATGTTTTCCTCCCCTCCCATCCTTAAACTTTCAAACAATAAGGCAAGCATCCAGAGTTTTAACATTCTTTCACTACTTGTACCTTCATAGATACTTTATAGTATGCCTTATACCTCTTCTGCAATCTCACATGTTGATATTAACTTAAACTACTGCTCATCTACTTAGTAAAGATGGCTTTTGTAGCCTTTGAATTACCTAGCCCTTCTTTCATTAGTAGTCCAAACTTCGACATCGTAGGGTACACTCTTCCCATCAATAACTAAGGTAAATGGACTCTATCCGACTGTGATGGAACTCCAAACTTCTTCATCAATAGATTGTGTAAAAGCCCTCGTTCGGGCTTTACAATCCGAATAATTAGACCCATCAAATAAAGGTGAAAAGGTAACCAAAGCTCCTTCTTTTGTGCTCATGACTTAATCAAAATTGTCAAGATCTCACCTACTTGTAAACCAAGTCAAAACAGGGGGACATGGCTCTAATACCACTTGTTAGTTCTGATTAAGCGACGCAACACCACGTGTCTGAGATGCTACGTTGGAATACCAAGTGGATAACAGAAACTAAAAACTTGAACACACAAGCTTATTAACGCAGTTTAGAGAACTTCTACATTTACAAGGTACCTGGGAAAGCATCTTCAGTATGTTAAATGTTAAAAAGGTACAGCAAGACAAGAACATTTCAACCAGTCAATGACTCTATTCATTTCAACCTCAAACACTCAAGCAGTCTCATTCATTGCATGGTGCACCCTTAACCAATCCAAATGGTCCAAATAAAAGTTGATTCACTTTTTTTTCACTTTCTTTATCATAGAAACATAAACTACTAAGGGACATATTTACACTCAAAAACACTCCCTTGAAAAGTCCATAAGTTCTTTATAGCCTCCAAACTTTATGCCTAAGTTTGCTTTCATTCTTGCACTTCAAAAGCACACATTGCAATCATTACACTTTTTAAATTTTCTTCATCTCTCTTACTTTTACACAATTTAACAAAAACACACTCAAAAATGAAAACAATCATAGCTCATACAATTTGTTGATTAGCAAATCCCATAAGTTTTAAAGACTTAATCACCTAAAATTCGAGCCTAAATTCAAATGCCAACTTGTCTTGCCCACATTCTGCAGCAAATGTTCCAACATCAACCAAGCTTTCCATCCTGGGCAAGTATCTTTTCAAAGTGTAAATTTTGTTTCCTACAAATTAGGAATGGATATAATCACCCAATCTCATCAAATCTTTAGGTCAAAGGGATGACTCTTATCTATATATGAACACCTAAAAATATAGAAGACTAAATCAACAACATAAAGAAACAAGATTACACCAAATCTTCATTAATGACATGAATATTAGTAAATGTTCTTCCAAATTTAACTGGTGATACATTATGCCAACACATATGGCATGTTAACACCACATCAACTCCAAGCTAGCAATTAGTACAAAAACTTTACCAATTATTTAAGTTAATTCCCCTTTCATTTTAGTAATTTTAGCAATCTCTAAGCAATTTTAGGACTTAAGGATTATTTTAGCAAATTAAGATTTTCCATTTGCTATATGAGAAATATTTAAAAAGTAAGTGATTTAGTAAATATCAGTAGTTTTAGACTAATTCAACAATTAAGATATAAGTTTCTGCCAAACAAATAAGGAAAATAGAAAAAATATAATAAAGAAAGGCAAGAAAGAAAAAATGAAAAGGAAATATTGAAGAGGCAAAAGAACGAAGAAAGAACAAAAATGAAGATAGAAAGGAAAAGAGAGAAGTGAGGGATGATCCCACATGAAATTGAGAGGTTAAGCATACAATGCTATCTATGGTTTCTTCATTTATTTTTCAAATAAAAGGGTTGGGGGGGGGGGGGGAATAGAGAGGTGGATATAGAGAGAGAGGAGGAGAGAGCTAGTGTGGGCATTCAAAAGGGCTGCATCACATATCAGAAGAGAGAAAAGAGCTGGTTACTCTTTTTTCCTCAAAGAACACCCATTGGCAAGGTCCTTTATAAAGGCACACCATGAGTGCAAACAGCACCATTTCTGAAAAAATGGCAACAATCTTGTGCCTTCAATGCCATTAACAACTATAGCTCCAAGTGATTCTTTGTTTTCTCACCTCAAGCATGTAACATGACTTCAACTTGATTTCCAAAGCTTGCACATAATCTACTGCAAACATATATGATTGACACTCTGATACCTTTATCAAAACTTATTTTAAAAAGTTGACACACCTATTTGAATTATTTCTATTACAGAACACAAGCACAGATGCTTCACAACCAGACCAAAAGAATACTTAATTCTGATGATTGAAAACCTTATCCAGCTTTCAATAAACTGTTAATCTTCGTTAAAAAGAACATCAGCTGCTGGACCGTGAAGTGAATGCTGAAAAAGGCCACGATTCCCCCAATTAACAAGCAGACAATACATCAAGGATACAGAGGTTAACCACCTTGAAAGCAGACAGTTTGCCTGTCTTGTAATTCTCATTACGTTTCTCAAATGTTAAACCATATTTGACTTACTTTGAATTTCTTTAATCCAATACATAGGTGAGCACGGTATCATCAGGAACCAATCAAAATCCTGTCCCCTTGATTATTGGAGACATAGATATCATAGTAGAATCCTGAAATGATTGTAATTCCCAAAACAAGAGCATGTCCTACATTTTTCTTATCTTATATCACCAATTACTTTTACTTGAGTTACGCTACCGATTTCTCCACAAAGACCCCGAAGACTAAAAAAAAGGAAAAAGGAAACAAATCCAATATGCCCAAGCAGTCGCAAATGAGCGGCGGTGGCAAACTACCAAATATTGCAACAGTTGTGATGGGTGAACGGGGGGAACGAGAAAACCAAAGCCCAAGCAATCTTCGTGTGTGTCATGCCACAAGGAGAAGATTCGCAGCAACAATTGCAGCGTAGAGTTTGAGTGTCGCGAAGCTGATTTCGTTCTATTACAGCACATAAAAATGTTTTTTTTTTTAGTTTTACAAGCCCAAAAGCGTGTTTCACAGTACTAAAATTTTTTTAAAAAATGTCCCTTCAATCTGGCACAGGTGATGCATGCCAGAATGCCTGGGCAAAAGGGGCCCTGGGGCACACCATACAGATTGAAGGGCTGCACATTCAAAACTATGTTTATCACAAACTTAATGAAAATGTTTTGTTTCGCCAAACAATTAACTCAATTCCACCAAAATCGGAACCTCATGCTGCTTCAAAGAATATGTTTCCTCGAAAAACAAAGAGTCAAAAGAAGCAGTGGGAAAAAGAAGCCATTACAAGTGCTTCATTCGGCCAACCACTTTAGAGACTAAATAGAAAAATCCACATCCACATAAATAGTCAACAAGCCTAATTGCCATAAAAAATAAATACCAAAAGTATCGTAAATTATTTGCTCCCTGCATAAACATTGACGTAATAAAAGCACCTCAAAACATCATATTTTCATAAAACGTACCAGGTAGTATATTAAATTTAATATAGGATGATCCAGAACATCAAGATCTGCAGCTGGGTCAAATGCATCAAAGCACGTCTGCAGGATGTGGTACATTTGTAGAAGCAAATCTCACATGATGATATCAATAATTAAAAGAAAAAAACAGACAACCGTATGGACATTTAGATGCAGACTAATCAATTATATACATAGATACATGGGACGCCCCCCAAATATACACATATATACCATAATCATACATAGTAAACTCGATAAACAAACAAGCATAGACACAAAGCCGTAGACCTGGAAAATATAAAGACAACATAGCCATGCACATGCAGCGAAGGGGGAAGAGATAGAGATATAGCAGACAAGAGCTTCCAATCAAAATCGGTAACATTTACCGTCAAAAGACGCGCATTTTTAACTAAATATATATAATATTCATATATTTCCATGATTTTTTTTAATAAAGCAGAAATCATGTTCAATAAATACAGTTTACTATTAGGCGCACTTGACAACGGACCTCAATAAATTCTATCTCAAAATTATTCAATAAGAGGAGTTTTACTAAAAGATATAATGCAGGCTACCTTTGTGTACAAATTTTGATTTGTGTTTTTAGGCATATTTTCTCGGAAATTATGAGAGAGAGAGAGAGAGAGATTCTTAAAATGTAATGATTAAAGTGCATATTTTTTTGTTAAAAGTGAAACCAAACATAGCAGTAGTATTTTAACATAAAAAATGTTTTTTCCATAGAAGAGCAGTAGGTATTTGTAAAATTAAGAATATATGATTAGTATTATATTCATTATAAAAATTACATCTTGGAGAATAGCAGTTGGTATTTCTCTAAATTAGTTACATATGCCAAATGAAGACAAAAGATCAAAAACATAGCTCAAAAGTATTAAAAACATCATATCTGTTGACTCGGTACAGACTTGAGTCAATTATATATGCCACACCAAAATATATAAAACCAAATTTAAATTCTAAGGCCCCATACTACAACATTAAGAGTGTCCTATGTTGATGACATTCCTCTTCAAGTTTTAAACATTTCTGGCTTTTTTCCATGTTATTTTAAAATTAGAAATAAAGAAACTTTCCCATTGATAAATAGAATATGACTAAAGATGCACACAAGATGGAATGAAATTGGAGAACAATAGGAACTACTAGGCATACATGAACTTCGTAAAGATTTTTATATCATAAAAATAAAGGCACCCCAAAACAATCAGCCTCCAACTTTCCCATTTCATAATACTAGAAGGAACTCATTTGGTTTTCATTATTTATCTTGTCAACTCTCGAAAATTGATTTAAGTATGGCTTTCATCCAATAATTAGTTTTGTTAATTTGAGTAAATTGATTAAAAAAGAATAACTATTGAAACTCAATTATCAAGAATAAACAACGTTGATCGGGATATATTTCCCAAAAATTCTAAACTAGAAATATAATCAAAACAAACAAGTCCTCAGTAGTTTGAGTACATCGGTTAAAAGTAATGATTACAATATAAATGAATATCATTAATCACTTCTACAATCAATTTATATTTTCAAGTTGGATTGAATCAAATTAAGCATCAGAATCTTCTGAGAATTAGCAAAGGACTTACCATAATGCATCTGATCAAAAAACATGTGAAGCATATTGTTGTTACATAGCCAACCTGATATGAGGGGGAAAAAGTTAATGCAAAAATGCAATTAAAGATAAGAAACAATAATTATTTTACAGCATACCTCCCACATCTTTTTGCGACGTCCTTTTGATTCAACAGGGAATCGTCGTAACATTAAGAACAGCCTATAAAAAGAAGGCATCAGAGGTCAGCGCTGATTTGCTTCCACATGGAATTGTCAAAAAGTAAAAGAACTGAAAAAATTTTATATAAAACCCAAATAACCTGTAAAAGAAGAATCACAAATTAAGCAATCATAATAGGGCTCTGTGAAAGCCACTCGAGACAAAACCAGTTATGGTGATAACTTAGAAATCAAGAAATCTATTAGAACTCTAACAAATTTCGGGACATGTTCCTCTCATGGAATAGCACATTATGACAACATGGAGCTAAATAAGATTGTGGCACTAGTACTTATGTGTGGGAGGTCAATTAATCAACTGCTCTTAAGAACTTGTCTATCTTGAAGAGTGTTGCATGCAAAGGAGTAAAAGCTTCTATTTCCAACAAGAGCAAGATGGCAACAAGTAAGAGGAAAGGAGTTGAAACTTAGGCATCCAATAAAAAACTATGTTGAGGGTTTCATAACAAATTATAATTCCACCAAAATACACTCAATAACATCTCAAACCCCAAGCATCAATGGGAAGAATGACAGACTGGAATTCTCCCTTCATAACAGGCTTAACTCAAAGGTTCCTACTAAAAAATCAGGTAGAGAGACATTGGCATAAAACAATCAATAGAGATTATAAGTGGATTGAGCGTTTACAAAAACATAATGAAGTCATTCATCATGACAAAGAGGTTGGTGCTTAAAAAAATCTAATGTACTTAGGAAAAATGAGTAGATAAACTCTTTATGGTGTGTATCAAGCAAAACAGCATTTGCTATATCCCTCTTTCTGGTGTTTGATTGTGAAGGAAGGAAGACTTGATAAGAACTCAAAGCACCTAACCTACTGCCCAACCAATCATAGAACCAAAAAAATGCAGGTAATACAATTTTCTAGTATTAAGGCATATAGGCAATTATTCTCTTTTAAATGTTTAATAAGCTTATAGGAGCAAACACCATATTTTAACTTTTTTATAACAAAAGGCCTAACAACCTGGTTTAGCAAGGTTTTTAGGCGCTCAAACAACACACAGTCTGGTAAATCTCATTTTTAGTATCAGTCATTATCAAAAAGAGCCAGTTGGTTACCTTCCACCATATAGAAGAAACCCCAGGGCTGCAAATAAGGAAACACCTGCCAATTAACAAATTTTCATAAGCACACTGTGCCAAATAATAGACCTAATGCATATAAACTCAGCATAAGCTTAAAGTGAAAACCTGCAAAGAACATTTTGGAAAAAATCATCAAAACAGGAACGGGCTTCCACCATAAAATTAACCATAAGATTATCTGCAACAAAGTAGAAGAAATTATTATTCCATTTTATATGTCCTCCTTGTATATCTTCAAATCCACCAGATGTTTGCTCATATAATAACTTATATGGCACGTGTTGCATCCATAAGCAATCCATCTTCTCATCAAACAACATTTCATCATAAGAGAAATGTGAGATCCAGAGAGCACAAATTTCCACAAAACACAGAAAAACATAAGGTATTTTAGACCTTCTGCAACACCTTCTAACAATATGCCAAGTTCAAATTATCATATCAGGAGATAGGAAAGCTAAAAATTGCATGAGATCTATCAATCAGAATAATTTTGCATATCTGCAGACCCAAGGTGGTAAATGGCTGTGGCATTAACATAAAAACCCCTGTAAACTTGTATGCATAAGCTTCTAGTCGTGCCAGTGTAATGGTTAACATTTTTCTCCATAATCGTTCAAGCAAACTTACATAATTAATAATGTAAATGCATATTTTAGTATATATTTTACAGCAATCCTATCCTGCCCTCTAGCCTACTGGAACTGGAACAAACATAAGAGTGTTACCTGGAAGCCATACACAGAACCATTTATTGTGTAAAAACTAGGCCTCAGACCATCAGTAGATACAGCACGTGCCTGCCAAATTATAGAAGGTAAATGAATAGCCAATTATGAGTCTAAGCCACTATCAAACAAAAACATATTAAGAGAATTTAGATCAACCTGATAGTAAATTTCAGCCCAGAACAATACAAGCAATGCATACGTCGTGAAAAACGCAAGACTTGGCATGTCAAGCAAGATGTGTTGAACAATCTACAAAAAATGCAACACCGTGTTTGAATAAAAAAAAAATTGGAAGATCCAGGAAGGGAAAGTGTTAAGTAAAAGTTATACCTCAGGATTCAACTTTTGAACATTGCGACGAAATGCGAATACCATGCAGCGAACTAAATAAAGAACAAAGCATAACATTCTTTATGTTAAAAGTGAGGCAGGAATCCAAAATATCATCTAAAAGTAACATTTCTAATAGTTACAAGCCAAATATAACTGCACAAGATGCAAACCTCCATTGACCAAGAAATTGAGGAAATGGAATACTTTTTGGGTCGTCCAACCGCATTCCGGTACTCTCAATTGTATCCTCACCAATTGCACCTACAATAAGTGTAACTATAAATGTTATTATTTCACTCTAACCAACATGGTAGGATACAAAACTTGCAAGAAGCCAAGCTACGTGAATAATTCACAAAACCGTATCAGCAAAAAAAAACCGTTTCATCCCTTGATACCGACTTCAAACTTAATTAAGAAGTAGGGAAATCTGGAAAAAAATTCAAAGCCAAGTTTCGATTTGTAAAAACTCGAAATTGTGAAAGCAGGGCTTAATTATTATTTAAAAAAAATAAACTCTTTAGGACAGACAGCAATTCATCTGAAGCTAGTTATACAAATAGAAAGGACGAAGAAGAAAACAAAGAAATCAGTACATAATTTATAACTTTCAAACCATTATCGCCAGGATAGGAACCATTATCATCAAATTCCCACCCTGACCCACAATAGAACAAAAGAAAACCCAAACCAATTCAAAACAACAATTACAAGAGCAAAACCCAAACCAATTCAAAACAACAATTACAAGAGCAACAGCGGCGACGATCCCATAAAATGCGGCGAGAACGTGGAATATAGAATCCTGCCAAGCGGCCGACTCGTTCACTACGTCCCACCAACTCGTTGCGCCCTTAAGGCGGAGCGCCACCACTGCCGCCTCCGGTGAAGGGGCCACCGCCTCCGCCACCATACCCGCTGCCGCCAATCTGACAGTATCGAAGATTTATGATTGCAGCGGCCTGAAGGGGTCACCGCTTTCCGTCCTACAACCGAAAATTATGGGTTATGGGGGTAATTCCGGAAGTGCGGTTAAAAGGCCATTTGGTTATTTACGTCTGTTCACCGCCTCTGTACCGTGGAGAGCTTCGAGATGCGAGCAAGTCTACTTTCCCGCAATTAATTTTATTTAGTACTAAATATTAAATATTAATAAAATATTCTACGTATATACTTTTAAAATTTCAAATCATGTTTAAACTTTCATTTTTTACACACACACGTCTTAGGTGAAATACAATGCCCGTATGTATTATTTTATAATATAATTCAATAAAAATATGTATTCATACGCATAATTATCCAGTATCGGGTAATTTTATTGTTATAATAAAGTTAAAATTATGTGAATAGGTATGAGTAAAATATATAACACAAAATAAGAAGAACATAGAATAATGGTCCTATATTAATATATAAAATTATTATTTTGTTAATTTTAGTATTGAAAACAAAATCATTAAAAATTAAACTATGTTACTAATTTTATAAAATGAAGATAATGGAAGGAGTTGAAAATTAAATAAAAGATAGACAAAATATATAAACTAAGAAATAGGAGAAAAATAGTGTGTGTGTGTGTGTGTGTGTCCATGGCTGTTTCAGACTTCCAGTAATTTAACATGGCGAATTTAAAGTAATTACTATAAAAGACCTTGGACTGGATGAAGTTACTAATAATTTTAGTATACCCTTAAAAATTATATAAAATAAAATTAAAAAGTACGAATTTAGTTTATTTTGTTTAAATCATATGCTATTCTATTTAAATATTTATTTCTTTATATGTGAAAAAATATTATAATTAGGAAACAAAATAATAAAGAAAAAAGTAAAAAAATGACAAAAAAAAAATGACTTTGTTATTATAATGTTAAAGAATTGTATATATATAAATTTACTTCTACCAACCATTACTATAAAAGAATTAAACTCTTAATAAATAACTAGTAATTTTGACACACTATGCGTGTACTTTTAAATTTATACCACGTGAAATCAGTAATATTTAATTAATTTTATTTGTAGTATATATAAATTTATTGAAATATTTATTTTATACTTATCCAAATTTCAATGGCTTTAGTTAGTTTGTGGCCACAAAACCTATTGAGTAACGGTAGATTGTGGCCTTTGGTCATTACCTTCGGAAGTGAGCAGTGCTCGCCATCTCCTCCCTAACAAGACCCATGCTAGTCAGGGTTATGAGCGGTTGTCGGCCTTCCTCTCGCCGACACACCTGCGAACGGCGGTGCTACTCCGTCTCCCTCTCTAACGCCTCCCTGTGTGATGATTTTGGTAAACCTGGCCTCCAGTTGCATCGTCTATAAGTTGCCAGCTCAGCCCATCCCCTGCACCGAGTTTTGTTAACTATTGCCCCACTCTCGAATTTAATTATTTTTCCTGATTAATATGTTAGCTGATAAATATGCTTATTTTTTTTAAGTGGGCATAGTTTTAATATTTAATACGGTACTTTATACAAGTAATCGATAATTTAATTTTTTTGTGGAAATTCAAAACACATATAGCAATTGATGTTTGTTCATAAGAAATTTACAATTATTAATATGTCAATATGTTAATAAGGAAATTTTTATTTCAGCTTGTTAATGGTTTTAACTTGTTAATTGAAAGAAGTTTGGAATTGTTAACTTGTTAATATATTAATATATTAATCATAAGAAGTTTACAATTCTTTAATATATCAATTTTATTTGAACTTGTTAATACTTATGTTATCTTGTCAATTATTATAATCAATATGTTAATGTTTATTTAAACTTGTTAATTATTTTTAGTCAATATGTTTTCTCAATTATTTAATTATTTTCTTAATTAACATGTTGGCTAATAAATAAATTAATCTTTTTAAGTAATTAACAATTTCATATTAATACGCTATTTTACTTATGCAATCAACAATTTAATTTTTTTGTGGAAATTCAAAACACATATAGTAATCTATATTCATTCATAAGAAGTTTACAATTATTAATTTGTTAATATATTAATATACTAATTTTTATTTGAACCTGTTAATATTTATTTTAACTTGTTAATTTGTATAATTAATATGCTAATATTTATCTAAACTTGTTAATTATTTTTAATCAATATGGTTTTCAATTATGTAATTATTTTCTGAATCAAATTGTTAGCTAATTAATAAATTGACTTTTTTAAGTAATCAACAATTTTATGTTAAGACGCTACTTTACACAAGTAATGAACACTTTAATTTATTTGTTGAAATTCAAAACACATATAGTAATCTATGTTCATTCATAAGAAATTCACAATTATTAACTTGTTAATATATTAATATACTAATTTTTATTTGAACCTATTAATATTTATTTTAGCCTGTTAATTAGTATAATCAATATGCTAATATTGATTTGAATTTGTTAATTATTTTTAATCAGTATGTTTTTCAATTATGTAATTATTTTCTAAATTAAAATGTTATCTAATAAGTAAAATAATTTTTTTAGTAATCAACAATTTTATTTTAATAAGCTTCTTTATATAAGTAATCAAAAATTTAATTTTTTTGTGGAAATTTAAGACCCATATACTAATCTAAGTTCATTCATAAGAAAAATACAATTAGTTGTGGACAGTGCATTATAAGGTAGATGAATTGTAATATAATTTAAAAAATTTATTCATTAACGTGGAGGTGTGCATTTAATGCTCAATCTTATGTTTTGGGGCGTAGATGTTGTCGTCTCAACCTTATAGTGCTCATAAAAGTGCAGGTTCTGATGACACACACAAGTCCACTCCAAATATCAATACATGTATTAACAAAATGCATGATGAGGTACAATGTAGCGATCTAGTATAAGCAACATTCTCTGTGTCAAAATGGAATTTCATAAGAATTCAAATGTGGGTGGCTTTTTTGGGTTTCAACTATACAACTAAATAATTGCAAGAAAAGTTTAATAGATTGAAGACGACATGGAAAAAATACTACTGATTGGTGCATTTTGAGACAGGATTTGGATGAGACTACATGCATGACATAGTCACTACCATGGACGAAGTGAGGTGCATGTGGTTGGCAGTGGGTTTCATATACTCTATAGTTGATTATATTAGTGTGGAATCAAGGTTTCTTATTTTGATCATATTCTCACGATGCTTATTATCTATAGGCAAACCTAAGTGATATGAAGTTGTGGGTAAAGGGTCCCCTAAGGTATTGCGATCTACTAGATATTTTTCAACGTCACACTGCAACTAGTGGGATTGGCGCGTGCATTGATGCAGCTCCCACCTCCACTGCAACTCTAGTGTCCTTATGATGAGGAGTGGGGTGAAGTTGACACTGAGAACCTAACTATAAAACGAGGGTCCACAATCCTTATATTGTACTTTGTAGTCATTTAGTGAACACATGTCCACTTACAGTGCAGTCTCTTCGCCCCTGCAAAAGAAGTCGACGCCGCCTGTAATCATGTCAACTTTATAGTCGTAGGAGAGGGCAAACCAAATAGTCGCGTCACAAAACAATCCAACTAGCGTGACCACTATTGAGATGTATGTGACTGTACTAGAGGAGACAAATGATTTACCTAAGGAGACGTACTTCAAAGCTCTAGATAGGATTGCAGATGCCACTCGTCATCGGATTTTTCTCAGCTTCTGAGGCATAAGAGGCGTGCGTACTTAGATAGATCACACTAGAAAGGGTGGTTCTAATTGAAGTTGTGTTTGCTATGAGACGTTTGAACACATTGGACTTCATATTATATATTAACTCGTCTTTTATGTTGCACTATGTTAAAATCATTTCCAAACACACGTTGAATAGCTAAGTTTCCACTTGACAATCGATTTAAGATGAATAGTTGACTAATCAATAATGTAATATGATATGTAATTTTTTCTAATGAAAAATGTGATTACATGCAATGAATAAAATATAAGACGAATAAAATACTTCGTTAGGTATACATTTCACAAATATTTAATTAGGTATACATTTTACAAATTATATAAGACGTATATTAACTATTTGATAGTGTAACTATCATTGAAAAATAAAACGTATGAAAAGGTATTAATTAATTTTTTATATATTTTTGATGCACTTATATGTGTCTAACATGGCTTAGATATTTATATGAGTGTTGGACATAAATGTATTACATAAACATATGTGCTTATTTAAATGAAACATGAATATACTACTTAAATATATTATTTGCATGAAATGTACAAATATTATTTAAACTTATATTCTTATTTGTAATAAACATAAATATATTAATTAAATTTATATGCATATTGGTAAAAGCAAATAAATAGATTATTCAAACATATATGCTTATATATCTCAAACATAAATATATTATATAAATAAAAATATATTATTTGAACTCAAATGCTTATTTAAATGCTAAATTGAAACAATATTTTTCAAAAAGTGCAACAATTATAATTGGTAGTGTATAATCTCACTCTACACTAAATATTTTTCAAAATATGGATCATCACGGTGTTGAGCCCCAGATGCTGATACAGATGATGATGTTGTGGAAGATGGTGTCGATGACATTAGCAACAATGTTGCGGGATCAAGTAGTAGCACATGGGCCCATCTAAATCGAGGGGTGCAAAGCTTCGCATTTTTCTATCATGAGGGCACCCTGCGATCATTCGTTGACATGTTTAAGCATCTTTTTCAAGACTCTCGATTCCATGGCCTTAACTAGATAAATGAATTACTCCTTGATCATGACAACCTGTTCTATAATGCACTCCACATGACAAAGCCAACTTTTCATTTGTTGGGCGAGAAGGTCATGGAGATAGGTTATTTACCACAATCTGACTGGCTCCATCTACTGCCTGAAGAGTCTTTAGCCATCTTCTTTTGATGCATCGCCGTGCACCATTGGCATCTTTTGTTGCATGCACGTGGGGTCCGATGCTTTGCATACCATTACTGCACAGCACATCCAGCCACCAAATATGAACGTTATGCCCAAGCAAATTCTTGCCTACCCTCAATGACACCCCTACTTTAAGGTTAATAATAAACACATTTCAAGTATGACATAATAATACTATCTTTTTCCTTAACATACAAAATTTATTTCTATATATGTGCTGTAAGACTATGTTGGGGCCATTGATGGAACATATGTGCCTACTTCAGCACCAATGGCCTCGGCCCCTTTGTATCGAAATCAAACCGGTATACTTAGATAGAACGTAATTGTAGCATGTGACTTTAATTTGAAGTTTACTTTCATAGTTGTAGGGTGGAAGGAGAGTGCAGCTAATGCAAGCATATTACAAGAAATATTGCGAAATCCTGCGTAGAATTTTTTATGGCCACCACCAGGCACCATTCGTCACTTGGACATCCATGATTCAATTTGACGAGCTAACATTGAATGCCATGTGTTCACATGTCGAGAAACCTAAAGTAGTGTAGTGCTGGTTGAAACCCAAGCATGGTAAGTAAACTTTTCAAAAAATGTCATTCGTCTATTCACAACCACATGAAGTAGTGCTTCGATGTGCTGAAGAAGCACATCCCCATTCTCAAAGGACTCATACCTAACTACGATCTAAATTTTCAAGTTGACTTTGTAATTAAAATGTGTGTTATCTACAATTTTGTAATCACATGATGATCGTTTCCTGCATGAGATAGCTGACCCTAATTAGGTTGATAATGATCTACAGGCATGAAAAGCCCGATAAGAGAAAGAAAAAGTTCCCTAACTAGACCTATCTAATAATGTCATTCCAACGAAAATCCTCATAAGGGACCAAGTGCCACAGCAAATTTGGAATTGCCAATGGGACTAACATTGCACAATAACTTGTGTATTCATGTATTGGATTATGTGGTGAATATATTATTTATTGTCATTTCTGTTGTATCTTGGATGATATATGATGTGTGGCATGTATGAACTATTTATTGTTTTGACTGTATGTAGATTACTTTGCTTAAACTCAATAATGATCTCATATAATGCACGAATGTTACATTTCAGCAAATTTATTGAGAATGAGCTTTAATTTCTTTCATTATACCCCCTCATATGGAAACATAGATTTATAAACCATACAACAAATTTAGATAAATTAGAATCTAGAGGGTACTTGAGAACTAAACTTTGATATATTTTTTCAACTACTAAAAGATTTATATTTCAAATTGGAATTTAATTTACCCTACCCAAGCTTATATCTAATAAATATAAGTACATAATTACAGACATAAATTTACACAACTTAGAGCTCAATTGACATTCAAGTGCTAAACATTTACATTTAAAATCCACTACTAAAAGCTTAACATGTGACAAATAGAATTGTATTTTTACTTAACTAACTTTATTTTAATTAATATGAGTATGTAAATGAGGGTATAAATTTACTTAATCAATATGCATAAAAAATTGAAGGATACGAATTTCTTATATATATTGCATATTGATGTCCTCATACATACCAAGTTGAATTAATATGCAAACATAAACTCAAACAGCATCAACCCACAATAGTAGAAACATGTCACCCAAAAAGAATCCAAACTACCCCTCACCAGGCCTACGGGGACCATTGGATAGTCCTTGAATGCACTTTTTGATATTCAAATGGAGCACCCACACCTCAATATGGTGCATGATATGGACATATACTCAGTTCGAGTATGAGTTCACCAATTTCCAAGTGATGTTACAGCTAGCCCACTTTCAGGCCCATTACGCTAGCTTCCTCTATTTTTTGGAGCAGTCCAGTGTGATTTATGATTTACAGGCATAGATGCCTTGAGTAAATCCTGTATATCGAGCAGGAGGTCGATAGGTAAATAATGTACAAATTACACCCAAAAATTTTAAAACATTTCCTAATTCATACTTTCACATATTATATTGCATGTTAAAATATAACTTCGTACGTGTATAACATCCTTTACAGGAGACACGGTGACAGAGACAATGGCACACTACAAGGCAACCATTGTATGGCATGCTACAAACACTGTTCTCTGCCCCAGCATTTCCCCTTAGTGAGATGGTCTCCATCATGAGTTGATAGTCATTTCTGATTCTAACATGGAATCAAGCCAACGTAACACTCTCCCATATGTGTAGCCTTCTCCACCACATGATGTCATTGACATCGGGTCATCACAGGAGCTATCTGATGTCACCTCGTCATTCATTCCTCATCTTTAGGACTCATGGGAAACAGCAGTGCAGCAGCAACATGCTTCTAGGCATTAGGGTTCTAAACAAGAGGATACGCTAAACAGCACAACACGATGCCCAGACAGGACTCATGGATTCCAATGGTGGCAATGCCACTGAGTGGCCACGCATGATATGAGTGCCACCATGACTTATTGCCTAATGCTATCCATTTCAATCTATTACTCATGTCTATGTGTGTAAAAATATGATCATATACTTCTACATTTAGACTTATATTCTCATTATTTACCTCTTCTAAGAATTTTCCAGACTACAACCGAATGACACTTATTATGACATCTTTCTTTATGCCTACTGAATATGTAATTTAAGTACAAATAAATAGGTTGCTTCAAAGCAATATCATTGACATAGCCGAATAGTGTTAAATGAAATTAATAACTATAAGAACAATAATAACATTATTGTTAGTAATAACAATGATTACAATACAATATTAATAGCCATAATAATAACTAGTCAAAATTGCCCACTATATGCGTGTCCATGTTAGTTAAAAATTTATCAATTTTATCAATTATATTTGAAAATAAATGTATTTTATTTTGAACATATTTTAAGTATAAAAACAAAATTTTTATAAATTAACTTACATTTATAAGTTTGATAAAAGAAAGAAGATGAAGTAAATGAGAGATTAAAGCAGAAGAGACAAAACCGTTTCATAATAAGAGAAAATAAAAAAAAATAAAAAATAAGAGAAAAGAGGAAAAAAATAAAAATAAAAAACTAAGGAAAATTTAGTAATAACAATGATTACAATTACTATAAGAACTACAACAATAATGTAGTACTTTTATCGCAAGATTATTATTAATAATAATAACTGTGACAATCATAATATTATTATAATAATGATGATGATAATAAAACTATATTTATTATTATTGTTAGTAATAAAATTATAAATAATGCTAATGATAACAACACTAACAATAACACCAACTAAAATAATAACTATAAACAAATAATAATAATAATACTAATAACAACAACAACAATCATAAAATGAAAATATTAACCAACAAAATGAATAATAATAATCATTAATTTCAACACATTTGATATTACACTCATAACTACCCGTCACATTATTTCTACTTCTAATACAAAATTACCTGTCATATCACTATAATTGTTACATTATCTTATAAATGTTATCAATTCACAAAAAAAACTCCTACTTTTCTATCTTATTTCTCTCAAAAAAAATTTCTCACTTTTTCTCTTAAACAAATTTCTCCAAAAAAAGGGACCTTTCCAATTGCAAGCTAAATGCCTCTCTCTCTCTCTCTCTCTCTAAAGTGATATTGCTGCTGTTTATATTTTTTATTTTAAGTTTTTATATCGATATAAGCTATATATTAAAAATTAAAAAAGCTGGCACACTCTTTGCTTGGGCTTAATTCTAGAAGAATAATTTAATTTTATTAAAAGTCAATTTCCAAACAACAGTACTTAAATTTTAAAATTATGTAAAGACTTTTACACAAATGAAAAAGAAATAAAATGTTTATTAATGAGATAAACTATTTAAAAAAATAAGAGAGAAAGAGAGAGAAAACAAAAATGATACCGGAATAGTGGCACAATACATAATTAATTAAATATTTGTGATTTTTATATTTGTTGTTTTTTAATCCTTTATTTTTCATTCATTTCATTCATATTCCATTTATTCTACTTTTATTTTTATTTTATTTATTCCTTTTATTATTTTAAAAATTGTAACATTTAAGTTTGAAATATATGTATATATTATTCACAAGTGCAATCGTTGAGTATCCTTTCATTTTAATTTGTTATATCTTCTCTTTCAATATTCTCTTCTAATTTCAATTTAATCTATTTCTCTCTTTTCTTAATTTTTATATCTTACTTTATAAATAATATAAATTAGTGTTATATAAATATGCACGTATACCAAGTTGTCCATTTATCATTATGCGTGTGCAATATATATATATAAGCACAAACATATGATTAAAGTGTAGATACAAATAACATATGCAGTAATAAAACAAATAGTTGAGTATGACTAAATTTTAGACTTGAGTATTTTGTTCTTCTCTTTTAATTATTTTTAGGGAGATTAACATTTGGTATCCCTGCCATTTAGGCAAATTACAGATTTCCTCCCATTTTAAAAGAATTGCTCTAATTTTTTAAAAACTTTACAACGGTAGTTCACCTGTAGAGTCCCAAGCCAAAAAAGGCATAAATGCCACAAATTCCCCTCCATTTGACGGTCTATGCATCTGACCTAATTTTATGGATTAAAATACCCTTTGAGTTCTTCCATAGCATATATGTTGGCCAAGAGGATCTACTTGCAACATAATATACATGTAATGAACTTTATTATAATGTACCAAAAAATCACAGTATGTATAGCTTGGATAGGCTCAAATTTTAAAATATTTTTTCTATTTCAAAAATAAAAAATTTAAATTTAAATTACTTTGTTCATGAATTTATCCTGCATGGAGATCACATTTCACTCCAAATCATCTATCTCCATTAAGTGTGTGTCCCCTATCCCGACTGATAGAAGATTGCAACATGGCCTAATTATTTGCATTCTCTTATAAGTTACTCAATATTCAAGACGATAATCAAAATAATTAAGCAATGGCTATGTGTGGTTCCTTATTAGGGTCAATAAAAAAATTTTAATGATTTGAGTAGGAGAAAAATTTATGTTTAATATTAAGATTTGGGCAGAATGACATTTGGCAATATAAGATATGTTCTCTAATGTCTTTCAGAAATTGAAGAAAATGGTAATTGATCAAAAATGGAGTATTGTTTGTAATTTAGCTAAAGGACATGGATAGTAAATGTAACATACTTCTGCTCTTATGTACGTACACATAGTTTACGTCCCTCTTAGAATACTACAACTCTGCAGACATATATGAATTGTCTGCCAGTTGGTCAGGTTGGGAAATGCTGAATGATTAATTGAAAAGTAAATGTTAGCAAAAGAAAGAAAAAAGAAAAAAGAAAAATGATTCTTCAATTCAAAATTGTCTAAGTTAGTATGAAATAACACACACCCAGAAGGCAACTTTTTAAATTCCATGGTAATTTTAACGGTCACATGATTTAGAATATGAGGAAGAGAAACGAAAAGAATACCATAATCAGGAAATCATGGATATTTAATTTTTTTCAAAAATTTTGAGAATATAACAAAACAATGATGAATATCTTGGAGATTATCAACATTGTGCTAAATAAAAAACTAGGAAATCATGTAATAATGATCGATATTATCACTCAACTACGCTTTTCATCTAAAAAAGATGAAAAAAATTAATTGGTTTCATATATATTGATTGCCATAATCTATCAATCTTTGTCAAAAATTTAAAGTGTGGTTAAGGATAAAAACAAAGAACTGAAGATTTTAATTTACAATTACCAATCTTGACATTTGGAAAAATTACAAATATCTCACTCATTTTTGAAAAATTACCATTATCCTTAATTTTTTAAAAATATTAAGAAGATGGTCTACTGGTAGAGTTCTAAGTAAAAAACAGTGAAAATGTCAAAAACACCACTCTATTCATTGCCAAAAGTACATACTTATAATAATACATGTGTGTGTGCGCGCGCGCACGTGCACAAGGGACTTTATTATATAATGTGTGTGTGTGCACATACACTACCTCTTTGTGCATGCTTACTGTGTTTACATATAAAATTTAAAATATAATTTATTATAAACCAAGGAGAACAAGTGTGGCGTGTCACCGGCCCTATAGATCAAAACTGGAATGTGGCAATTACAATGGCTAGAAGAGATGATTTTAATGTATACTTGAGAATATACGAATAGAGTTCTATGGTAACTAAGTCATGAATAAACACATTCTACTCAATGATAATAATGCGAATTAGGTTTGAGAAGGGATTGAAGGAACTTTAGATGATGCCAATGATGTTGACCAATTTGAGGGCATGATGATTTTGATAGAGAAGACTGAAGTTATAATAAATATCTTTACTTATAAGTTTGGTTTTTTTAAGTGTTGGAATATTTTGTTTGAACTTTGGTTAACTTTATTAACGCATGTTGTTAAATATTTTTTTGTACCACGTTAGTTTACTTTATTGGATATTTATATTCTATTTGAATATTATATTTGTACTTCCATAGTATTTGTAATTCAAGTGTAAGAATGGGTAAACTATGAAAGCATTCACAGGGCACAATAATTCGTGAAGGGAGTAATAGTGTTGCATAGTTAAGTTAATCTAATTCACAAGTCAATAAAACTTCACAAATGCAATTAGGCCAACAAAGTGATTCTCGTGTGTCTCCATTAGCAACAACTATATCAGATATCATTTTTCAAATATATGATTATTTGTGCAATTGTAGAATTTAATGATATTATTAATAATATTATACTTTATTCCAAGATCACCCAAGAAAAATGATAAAGATTTTTCATATTTACTAACTAAGTGTAATAGAGGTACATCAGTAGAGATAGAATTAAATAAATTTAATCAAATTGTCAGTAAGCAACATGCACAATTTAGTACAGCTTTGGGGGTTTTTGTAAAAACAGGGCAACTAGTACCTTCAAATTATGAAAAGTGGTCAAATATGTCAAATTCTAGGCTCGAAGATGTTTGGAAAGAAGCTAAAGCAATAAATTATTTTATAACTAATAATGGAGGCACATCCATGTGTGTGCAAATTTTATTGTAAATTGTAATATTTTATTCATTTTACTAAGTTATTATAAAAATTAATTAAAATTATAAGTGTATGAGAAAATTTAGAAAGAAAAAAAAAGGAGAGAATTGAAATACATAAAAAGCAAAAAAAAAATTTACACTAAACCCTAAAAGAGAATGCATAACAAAAAGAAATAAAAACTAATTAGATGAACACATTATATAATTTAACAGTATTATGCAAGAAAATCATGTTTTTAACCTTTATTTATAGTATGGAATATAAAATAGATAAAAGAAATAAAAATACAAAAAATGAAAAATAGAATAGATTAAAATTAAAAAGTGAATAAAAATGAAAATTGAGAGAGTAAATATATAATATGTAAAATAATTGACCGGATTTGACTATTTCCACATTGTGCAACCAGTCCTTTTATTTGCTTAATATATAGTATAAATATTAATAATAATGGCAAATTTAATGTTTGCACTCCAATTTGTTAAATATAAATTCAAAAATATATTTAAAATTATTTTGTGAAGAGTGTGTATTAATTTATTATTAATTAGTTTTGTATACTTGATAAATAGTATAGAGCAAAGATAAAGTAATAAGCATGATATAAAAATAAGAGAAAAAAACCAAAAAAATGCAGGATACATGATAAAAATTGATCTCATATTATTAAATTCAAGAAGATTAATATTATCATCATCTCAATACATAACATAAAAAGATTTTTACTTTAACTATTATCTAATAATATAGAATTTCAAAAACAAAATGATTTGTCAAATTCAAATTGAAATTCAAATAAAATTTTTAATTTATTTTGTGGCCACTCTACTGTCCATGTGTGTGTGTGTGTTCAATAATTCATCAAATCAATTGCAAAAAGGGGCAGCACTAAAATTTCCCCTTTCATTTCTAGCAACCAGAGAAATGAAAGTAAAATCCCTTTCAATAAGTCAAACCACCAACCGGAGTAACCTAGAGAGGAAAAGCATGAAGAAAATTCCAAATTCAATCAAGAGGAAAATCGTGTCTAGCCTATTAATCATGTTCAAGGACAAGTGATGTAAATTCACATTGTTTAATCGAGGATGAAAGTCAAAATTCAAATTGTGTAATCAAAATGCTTTCAACTCTTAATAATATAGTATAGATTAGTATGTTGTGTCTTACAATTAATTTTATTTTATAATTCAATATCATTTTTTGTAGACAAATACAAATTTACCTTCTGAGGCAAAAAAACATGTATTGATAGATTGAAATTCTTAAGGTGTTCGAATAATGAAGTCAATTCTAAATATTATAAGCTATATAAAGATGACACAGAGCATCTCACAATTTTGTCAGATGATTAATTAGAATTTTAACAATAGTTTGCACTTGTGGAGTTTTAGAAGTGAAGGTAAATTAAAAAACTAATATAAATTTAAGTTAAATATTTTACAAAGTTTGATGATTGTTTAAATAATTTAATATTATATTTTTATTATAGGAATTGTCAAAAAAATGCTGAAAATTAAAAAATCCAAAAGCATTCATATGGGACAAGTAGAAAATCTTTTCCCATGCTAAGAGAAGAGATATGTGCTAATTTACAAAATATTAGTAAAAGTTTCATACAATCTTATTTTCTTTTAATATTTTACTTTATACCCTCAACTCAAACAAGGTAGCATATCTAATCCTACCAAACTAGATTTATGTTTAAAGTCTCGATCCAAAGGGAAAGGAAGAAATACAGACCAAGGTATAACACATCTATGTGCAAGTTTTAATATATATTTGTATAATTAGATTTATGATCACATCAAATTTTTAAAAAATGTATAGTTGGTCTTATTTCTTTATGAAATAGGATGAATTAGAATAACAAATAAAACTATTAACTGGAGTTGAGAGAATCAAGATATTTAAAGATGATTTATTTAAAAATACCTTCAAAATTGATAGGAATAGACAATGGACCTGTAAAGTATATAGGTAAAGGGATTACACATATACAATTTAGTGAATGTTCTTCTGGATCTAGTTCTGACCAACCAAGCAACTATAGAAGAGCAAATTCAAGCCGAGATACAAGTTGAGTAACGAGTTAAGATGTAAGCTGAGTTAGTTATTCAAGTACAAATTGAGATAAAAAATAATTGGAAGCTATTGTGAATTTATGAAGTCTTTTTGTCATGGAAGTATTTCAAGCAGAATATGGTTCTTCTGGAGTTGATTCAACATCAACTCCATGTGAAAGATCAACTCCTAACTATAGATCACACGTTCAAGTTGCATTTAAAATTTAAACTAATTTAATGTTTAGAAAGAAACAAAAAATTAATTACAATGACTTTTAATGCAATCTATATTTGGATTTAGTGAACGTGGAAATAATATTGATTGTACACCTAACGGCAACATACAAGGTGATTAAGCGACTGTTCAAATGTTTTCAATATTTTAGTTTAAATGTTATAACTTACTTATGATATTACCATAATTTTTCTGATGATTTCAATGGCTAGAAGAGATAATTTTATTCAATACATTATTGCATATGCTTTGCACTTTTTTACTATACTTTTGCCCACAGAGAAAAAACGTTATATTCTTATAGTGATCTAATATTAATTTAAAGTCATTGCTTAAAATTGTATAGCATCTACTTCTCTTTCTCATACCAACATTGCCACAGAGTTCATCTAGTTATCTTGCAATCAAGCATTCTAACGTTCCCTCCATAGTATTTTTCTTAGGGCATATGGACTAATTGTCCCTCAAAATGTATATTCTTGGCGGTAGAATATGAATTTGAATCTAAACTCACAAGTCAATCAAAAAAGAGAAGAATTATTTTCATTCAAACCCAATAGGCACCAACAATGTAATGAGAACATTATACGAAAGAAAATGACAAACACCTAACATATACTACATCTAATGTGAGGACCATTGTCTTCCTTCTAGAAACCAAACATGGGATGAAACAAAAGACGTTTCGTTACTAACATAAACAACAAAAAATTCAAATGCATGTAAATACTTTGTGAACAATTATAAATTGATAGTTGGACTAGTCATATACAAGAGGGGGTAAATTCAAGTTTCTCTTGACATTATATACCTCGTTTTGTCTATGTTCTTCTTTAAAAAATTCAATCGACAAGTCTCTAATTGATTTATTAGAGCTCTAGTTGATTTCTCCTATTACATGTCTCCCAATTTCTTCGCATGAATAAAAGTTAGGACCGTGGTTGATTTATTATATGTCTTTATTTTTCCCTTCAAAAAAATATTATGGCGTGGCCATCTCTAAGCCAATCTCGAGCCACGTTGGTGCGGGCCCTTGCCACACTATTGTTTTGGTTGAAAATTTGGAAAACTCTCAATTTTGATGGTCATGGGGAATGCATACAACAAATTCCAATGAAAATTAATTTTTTGTTTTCAGGCATGTGTCTAATAATTGGTACATTTGTTTGAGTTAGTGTACATTTTTACCATCTCAAAATTTTGATGTCCTGAATTAACATTTTTTGGATATGTTGTAGCTACTCCACTTATTTGCTTTTAAGAATTAAAAATATATTAGTAAAAGTGCGCACTCTATAAGCATACAAAAATTAAATAAAATTTTCATTTATTAATGTAATATAATTTTAATAGAAATCTATTATAAATAATATACAAATATTGAAATTAATTCATTCAAAATTAATACAAATATGAAAAATTATGTCAGGTTTTTTTAAATACAAATACAAAACTAAACTATTATTAATATTATCTTTTATTATTATTATTATTATAGAGCAGTGCGTGAATGCATATGACATCGGTAAAGAACTTTATTGTTTTAATAATTAAAAATGAATTAGCATAATATTATTTAAAAAAATACAAGTCATTAAATTTCAGTTCAAAACTGGAGAAATGTATTCGATGAGTTGATTGGTTTTAATTGGTTGAGGCAATAGTAGTATAATTGATAAAATATTAAAAGACTAGAATAGTTATTTCAGGAAGTTAATAACATAGTTAGTATTATTTATGAATGGTATTTTAGAAAAATTATTAAAAGATCAAATAAGAAGTTTAGCATAATATAATAATAAATTATATATTAATTTAATTATGTGATAGTGTAATATATTAAGTAATTAAGTTATTTCACTGTGTTTATGTATTGCTTAATTAGTGTGCAAACATATACTTAAAACTAAATTCTGGAGTGGGGCTTTAAGTAAATACAGAAAGAAAACAGACATACTTGATGCATGTAGATAGTCATATAAAGGAATTAATGATAATTTTTAACTATGTCACTTATAAAAATAGCATGAAAGAAATATTTTTTTAAAAAAATGGTAAATATAATAAATTAGAATTGAAAAAAGATATCAAAAAGAAAAAATTCAACAAGCTAAAAATGGTGGGAAATAATAAAATAAATAAAAATCAAAGAAAGAGAGTAAAAATGACACATAAAGTAAGGATTTTATAGTAAGCTAAAGTAACCAAAAAGAGGCATATATCTTCAACGTAGAGTAGCGGGGACAAATGATACACTTGATTTGTGTGTGCTACAATATAAATAGATAAAAAAATATTTTATATTGTTTATACGAACAATGAATAAAAAAAAGAAATTTAAAATAAAAGGAGAAAATTTAATAAATAAAATTTGATAAAAGTGAGTAAAATAAATGAAGGCCGAGGTAGTAGAGCAAAAAGAAAGCCCACAAAAAGTGTGGTTGGTATACATGAATGAAATAAGATAGGAATGTGATGAATATATAAATAAAATAAGTATAGAAATGGAAGGAACATTATATAAGTTATCCATAACATGTATATACAATGAATGAAAAAAGAATACAATTGTTATTCACAATTTCATTCCCATAATTGACAAATAAAAATAGATATATAAATGCTATAAAGTTACTTGTACAAAATTATTATTAAATGATAATTTTTTATATAATTATGCGTTAAAAATTTAATCTATATTTATTTTTTTCAACACTTAAATTAGTTGAAAAAAAGAAAATCTTCTAATTAAAAAAGACTTTTACTAAAAAAATAATTTGTTTACCATTCTAAAAGCCTTGTCATCTTTTCTCATGGCATAGAGTTTTAATATTTTACAAGAAAATTAATATAGAACAACAAATAAATATGAAAAAACCGTGTCATTCAAAAAGAAGATAAAAAAAATTACAAATGAAACTATAATTATAATAGATATAAATTTTTATGTTGGCATAAAATTTTTATAAAAGGCAATTATATGCTTGATTGTATAAATATTATTTACATTATTTATAAAATAAATAATTGGAATTTAAAATAGGAAAAATTAGAATAAGTTAAAATTGAAAGAGAATATTGACCAAAAAAATATAATAAATTAAAATTTAAAGACACTCAATGTCTATGCATATAAATAAAATAATAATAATAATTTTTACATATACATTTTTTATTATTTATATAATTCATGAGATTATAAAAAAGAAAAAAATTGAGAAATAGAAAATATAGAATAAAAATAAATTTAGAGAAATAAATGAAATAAATAAAATCGTGGGAGTATAGTGAAAAAAAGAATATATATATATATATATTTAAAAATATTTTAATAATTACATATTATACAACCATAATATATTATAAAAAAATAATTTCATTAAACAAAAGTATAATTTAATCTTGACAGATTAGTAATATGTAAACTCGTAGTGATAAAACTAAATGGTGATTTTTATACTATTAGAAAGCATCATTCTTTTAAGAATGACTATTTTTGTATAAAAATTATATCAACTGTGTAATGTAGAATAAAGTTGAAAATGCTCGTTTCATTCTTAACTCATTCCCACGTACTATTTTGTCTCAAAGACATTTTAGTAATTGCATAGTTTCCAACTCAAACTTCCTATATTTTTAATGTATAGCATAAATATATAAAAATAATCACACTTACAAATTAAATTCTATATGAATATAACATATATCTTATGCTGATAACGAATTTCCAAATTAATGAAGTTTATTACTTGTTGATTAATTAATTATAACATATACTTTTATAAGAGGAAGTGAAAATTAATAAATTAATGAGCCTTTCGACGAGTAAGGAGACATAATCTGTATGAGTAACAAAACATTTATACACTTTATTTTTACGAAAATTCAAAAGAAAAATCTTAGCATAATAAAATTCAATAGTTGCAACAGAATTTTATCACGATACTTTATATTTAAATACAAATACGAAGTTATAATAAGATTATGATGGTATACTTCTGATTTCTGATATATTGTATCCATATTTGTGTGAGAAAGAAAATCTAGAAAAAAAATATTGGCAAAACATAAAAATTAATGTACAAAAAAATATATTTGATGGAAACAAATTTATATTCTTGAACTTGTTTCTCTATTTATTAATTAATATTTGAAAAACTCTTAAAATGCTTTCACTCTTAATTGAAAAATATCTTCCACGTAAATAAATATTCAAAATTTAAATATTACACCTTATCTTAGTCAAATCATGTATATATATACACATATTTACATATATATAAATCTATGTTATTAAAAGAACTAATAATTACTTTTATATCTCATGACTTCATGCTATCATTACCTATTCATATTTAAGGCTCTGGATTTGGTTGCATAGTGTTAAAATATTTTTATATCCTTATTTTATTTTATTTTTTATCATCTGTTTATATGTTTTCTTTTTATTTATTTTCATTGTGCTTCCTCTGTAATTTTTTCTCTTAGTCCTGTTTATCTTTTTTTTATACATTTACTTTAATTTGAAATAATCCTATTTTTATTATTTAAAATATGATAAATTTGCAATTTGTACAATATGTTAATCTCTACATACGATATATTATAAGAGTCCTTCGTCTGACTACACTATGTTGAGTTGCTTTTATTCCAATATTTTGATTTCCTTTACTTTTTATCTTTAATTTGTTTCATTTCTTTTGATTTATTTTTGTGTTTTTTCTCGAGCTCTCTCTATTTGTTAACCTTTTATCCCTTTTGTTGTCTAATTTTAATATATTTTTTACATATTTAATTTTAAAGAATATTATTTCTATTAATAAAAAATATAATCATATTAGAATTTATTATAATAAAGTAACTATCTTTTGTCTCAAAATCTAATTACTAAAATATTCTTGATATTTATTTGAATTTATTATCTTTTGACAATTTTGACTTTTCTTCACAAACTTATATTTGTTATATTTTCTTCTAACACTTTCATCTATCAATTTAATTTATATATTTACTTCTTCCAATTTTATTATTTCTATTTAAAATTTGAATTCATTTTCTTTGTTTAAATTATATGATAATATAATCATAAATACACTAACAGTAATCTTAAAAATATTATTTATATACAAAGTAATTTTTATAAATAATGCATTTTAAATATTTATGCGCACTCATTGAAGGTGTAACAATGCTAGTTATTTAATTACGGCTAACCCCCTCTAATGATTACTTTAGTTGTCATTATGTTGATTTCCTAAAATACCTTATTTTAATCTACTTTTGTTGCCTTTTGTTCTTTATTTTTCTTTTTGTCAACATATATTTTTTTTCTCCCTTCCACCTATCTTATTTTTGTCTCTTTTTTATTTTTATTTTTTATTTTTTGATATTTTTATTTTTTGAATGAAATTATTTTCAATGATATTGACTCATCAAAACTATTGACCTATTTCTTTCTTATCAATCTTCAAACTCCCAACAATTCTTAATATCTGTTTTATATTAAAAGCTAAATAAGACACAACAAATAAAGTAAATATTAATAATTGCATATCTTCATCGCATATTAAACTTTTAAATATGTTATTGCATAGAAGATAAATTAAACATTTCTAGCTAGTTACGTAGTGATTTAAATTAAGTAAAATTAAGTTTACAATCTTAATTATTAATTAATAAAAGCTGCAATTCAACATGTGTGCAAATTTGTTTATAAATTATCAAAGTATTTTATTTTAAATAATAGAAATATAATTATTTAAAACTAAAATTTAAAAAGCACTTAAAAAAAAAGAAAGATAAAAATTGCAAAGATAGGAAATTTGAGAGAGAAAAAAAAAAAAGAAACCAAGAAGTCAAAAATGGAGAAAGAAAATAGTAAAACAAATAAAAAACTTAAAATAAAAACAATTATTTAATATCATACTGTGCAACTAAATTTTAAAAACCCTTATCATGTGACTGGTATATATAAAGAGAATAAGACGATAATTGAATAAAATTAAGATAAATGGAAAATGAATAAAATGTTGCAAGATATCTCATATTGCAATTGCCATATTCTATTTGACTTTATAACTATTTATTGTTAATTTATTTAACCGTGAAGAATTCCTAGAGACAATTGTGTAGGCAAAAGAAATATTTATTGTTTGGACTCTTATAAACGAAATTATTATTAAGCATTGCCAAATTATATATATATATATATGTATATATATTAATGTTATTGCTTGTGGTATTAAAAGTGTAGACAATATATATTAGAATATTGGTTTTGGAGGAATAAAAAAAAAAGGCGCAAAAATTAGACTAAAGCTTTTACATGTAAATATTAAATAAACTTGGGCCGCATGTGTAATTTTATCATATTTTGAGGTTTGGATGCAATTTGTCGATTCTTACGCAACCTTGTTTCCCTTCGTTCTTCTTCTTCTTCTCCTGTAGATATTTCCCCATTAATGTTCTCTTTTGGCCAACGAATTTAATTTCAAGCACTTCTGCGTACAAATCACTGGAAAATCCACTTGAAAACTGCTGAAAGGCAAATCCACCAAAATTTCATTCTGGGGTGATTTCAAATCATTGCTAGGCCATGGAAATGGCGATCCACGAGGGTTCCTCTTTGGGTTTGGGTACGAGTACAAATTCTAATACGGGCCGTTCTGCTTGGACCCCCATAGACTCGTCGAATATTGGTTTTCAGGTTGCAATCGTGTTTTCTTTTTACCCCCTGTCCGTTTCTACTTTCTTGCGCACTTTAATTTGGTTTGTGGGAAACCTGGGTTCTGATATTCAGTACTTTTTTTTCTCTTTTGTTGTTGATATTCAGCTCTTGAAGAAGCACGGTTGGAAAGAAGGGACCGGCCTTGGCGTTTCCGAACAGGTTCTTTTTATATAGATACTATTTGATGAGTCACATGGATTTATTGTATTTTTCTCAAGGCTTTTAGAGTTTTATTTACCCTATTGTTCTATTTTATGCTATGGTAATATTATGTTTGGTTAGCTTATGGAGTTTTTTAGTTTTCGTATGGGCCTTTGCCTTAAAATCTAGGAGGAAACTGAAATTAAATTGATTCAGTTAAATTTTTGGTGAGAACTTTAGTGGTAACCAATGTTACGTCTGTGTTTTTAATAAATAGTTTTGTTGTTGGTTCTGATCCTCCTGATTGCTGGATCATGTGTTAGGTGTCAAGGCTGATTATGGGGAGCCGGGAAAGTAACACTTTATTGCAGTTTGTCATGAATCCAGATATGGTTCTGATGAGATATATGTTATATTTTTTGGAATTGCGCATCTAGCCATTGCACTTTTATGATCAGGATAAATTTCTGCCAAACCTAATAGAAGATCGATGCTGAATGTGTGCAAAAGAGTACCCCTCTATTCTTTCTTGCTTGAGGGTTGCACATTTTATAAATATATGACATATTAGGACGTGAAACTCGAACAAAACATAATTGCAGCATCTTAATTCTACTGCTGATGAACCGGATGGCAGCATAGCTATGTATTTGAGAAACTTTTGATTGGAATCTCTGTGCAATAAGTTTAGTGATTTGCACTTCTGACGGTTAGGTTCGGAAGGTGTTTGACATTGTGTATGTCCTACAAACATTGTTTTGAATTGATATGCACAAATAACAAGAAAGGATAATTTTGCTTGTATCCTTACACAACTGAACTACCTACAATCCTTTGGAATACTTCTGTGCTTTGAACTTGTAATATGCTTGAATTTTGTCTGTTATTTTGTAAACTCTCTGCTATGGCTGTACTGCCTTGGATTTACCTTCTTGATAAAATAGGAATGCCGTTCAGGTTATTGAACTTTGAATGCTAAAATTTGTGTTAACTCAAAGGCTCAAACATAGCTACTGTCAGTAACTGGAGGATATGGATCTTATTCTCTTATCTCTTGAATTAAAGTTCTAGTTTATCCTAACTTACCAGAACACACTCCTTGTCTCACCAGTTTAAACTGTTTGACACAGGGCAGGCTGGAGCCTGTAGAGGCTTTTGTTAAGAAAAATAAGCGAGGTTTGGGAGCAGAAAAACCAAAGAAGGCTATCAAACACTCAAAAGTCCACAAAGGGGAGGATTCAAAAGTAAGTTTTGATTCTCCGTTCGGAAGAATAATCTAACTTTTTTTCATTGTTTGTTTAAATTTTCTAATATATATGTAGATAAAATGATATTTGTGCATGTGATGCGTAATTTTTCTTCTTTGGTGGTACAATTTCTTCTGAGAGATATTAATCAAGTAAAGCAAAGAGATTGGGCAAAAAGATCTTATAAATTGAACCTTTCAAGTTTTCTTGTATTAATTATATAGAAGTATAATTTTATCAAGGTTTGAAGTTCCACATATGATGCTCGTTTGAATGTCAGCTACTTCAATCCATTAATTTTCTCTGGCTTCTTAGCAAGCTGGCATTTAAACTGAAGTCCTCTGAAAGAACACACAGACATATTTCACAATCACATAAGAACACATTTATTGATGACCTTCCAATTTTAGAAATTAGGTCATTTGGATCACCGTGCTAATAATGTTACAAAAGAAGAATATAATGAGCTTTTTGTTAGAGGTTCTAGGATATAGTTTCTTGACATTTTAATAAGTCAACACAGAGAAGAATTTCAAACCAACGATCTAAATTATTTTTTGCTATTAAGATGATATCACACTTCACCTTTCTTCTTCTTTAAGGGAGGAATATGGAGACGTTAGTTGTCATTGTAGATCAGAAATGTATTATTACAATGTAGTTCTTAAATCTAATGGACTAAGCATTACTTTACTTCTTCAAACTGTTGGTTTCTTGCGGGGATTCTTTAAGCAGGTCCCTGATTCTGCTAGAAGAGAAAAATATTGAATAAATGTATTACTACTTGAAACAAAGATAGATTACAGTATCCAGGAAACCAATATCCAGTTCAACATCTTGACTTGTGTTAATAAAGAAAAAAGAAACCAATATGGGTGAATTGACTGCTGACTTGAAATAAGTCAGATCAGACTGATTAAAAATCTGGATGCTGATACAAACGCTTCAAAAATTGAAATAATTGGGATCAGACTGATTAAAATTTGATAGTATGGTTAATACTTTTTCTTTCTGAATAGAGTCATGGTGATGATATAAAAGAAAATTGAACTACTGAGTTGTAACATATTAAAAATGATGTCTTCTTATCAACCTTGTTATTATGAGGAATATGTTGTGGAAGGTGTCAAGTGTCAATCATTGTGCATGTGGATTGGCTACTAATTTATTTTAAATACATATGGAATTATTTGCTGGAAGATTGCCAGACCTATCTTCAGACAGTAGTCATTTCTGATATTATAATTCAATTTATGCACAAGTAATTGGCCATGAATTTGCTCACGTTATCTGATTTAATATGTGTTGTGAGAAAAATAACAGCATCATATACAGTAGGGGATTGTGCTTTTAGTGAGACTTCCTGATGTGGTTGCCAATGTGAAGTATTCTTTGCCTGAGTAAAGCAGAAAACAGGATCCAACATCAATGGCAAATCTATAGCAGTGTTTTCAAAAGACCTTTTTTTGTATGATTATGGTCTCTAAGACAGTTCATTGAGTTTGCTGTGATGGATGTGGTTTCTTGCCTACATAGTTTGTCCTCTACTATCGATAAATGTGCCCCATGTTCCCTAATGGGTTCATATTATCAATTCCAGGTGCCTAAAGCTAGAGCAAAGGGTATCTCCAAAAAGATAAAGAAAATGCAAGAGTTTGAGAAGCGAATGCAAGAGAAGGAATTTGATAGGGCATTTTTCAGGGAGTTCTGGCCAGATAACGTTTGATCTTTTGTTTACATGTCGTGATTTAGGCGTGTACAGATCATCATTCCAGCTGACAACATGAGCCGTCATAGTTACAGAAGGTTTGTGTGCAATGTAGAGTTAGCTCATTCGCGCTGTAGGATACTGGCTCTAATCCAGGATTTTCTTGCCCATATTCTCACCTTTCCCTGTGTTAAAAGGTTTATGTGTTAATAATGTGTTACAATTCTTGTTATGACCTTGGCTCATCAACGTTATATTGTCCATGCCCTCCATTACGAGTTCTTATGGAAAGGGTAGTAGGAAATATTTCTTCCGTGGTTGAATGCCGACACTGGTTTTGGTAAACAAAAGATTTTGACACTGAAAAAGAAAGGCACCTCATAAAGCGTGCTGTTAGTTGTAGGAGGGAAATAATGAATGGTGTTTGTGCAGCTTAGCCATTTATGTTTTTGGACGTCTATTTGTCTCTTGGCATCATTTTCATCTCATTAAATTAAGGCATCTACATATTATGTACTAAGTGTTTTTCCAAAAAAAAAAAAAAAAACATTATTTTTAAGTATTTGCGTCTAATTTTTTCCCTCCAAAACATGCCTACGAACACAAAGCCATTGCCTGATAATAACAATCAATGATATGAAATATGGATTATTAAAATTTAGATGTCTTACGCCGTGACTGTTTCTTTATTATCAATTATGAATTACTACTATAAAATCTTATAGACTTTATTTAAATATAAATTTACATTTTTTTTCTCTTATATTTTATAATTAATTAATAATTTTTTAATTATTATACCTATTAATAATCAAATCAACAATATTTTTATAATTTTTCTATTCATATTTTTTTTATATCTTATAAATTTATATTTTTTCACATTATTCAATTATTATTACATATTAAACATATATAGAAATAATTTTCATCCCATTCAAATTACCAAATAAACCTTGATAAGGAACCAAACGTACCCTCACTCGTTCATATTTAACAAATACACGAAGCACACTGGATGTGTGCAAAAATATATAAAACTATTTAGGAATGGGCATATTTTTTGTTCAATAAAAAATAAAAGACGGCATGCAAACAAATATATGAACATAAAATTGGAAGTTAGGTATGAATTTAATTCGCGCCGCACTTGGATAACAGACAAAGAATTCAAATTTTCTTATCATCAATTTTCATTTTAGTGAAAGAAAAAAATTAGTGAAATAAAATCATTTGTATGCAGCCAAAAACGATTAAATACCAATAAAAAATAATTTTAAAAGTTGATGTTAATTGACTAATCTTTAGATTATCCAAACGTCTCTCAATAAGGGTTGGATAAATCGAGATTAAAAGTAATTTCTCCACTTTTTCTATTGGAATGTTGTGAAATTTAACCATTCATCCAGATTATCTGGTAAACAATTCATGTGAAATCTTTTAAAGCAATCATCATGCCCCATTATAATTCATTAATAGCTCAGATATATAAAATTAAAGATTAAAGGAACTTTCATATTTAGGGGTTGCCTCTTATTCTATGATCTTATATAGTTGTCCCACTTTTGCTTCCTCTGTCTTTCCATAATCACAACTCCAAAGTTTAAAAAAAAAATCTAAAAAAACCACGAAATTGTTAATTATAGAAACAAATCAAACAAAAAAAATTTTAAAAATGGGAAAATGTCCAAATAATCAATCCATCGGACGTAAAAATTTCGTAGGAAAACCAAGAAAATGAAGAGATGCCCTCCTCAAGTTTTGTATTAATTAAGGAGAAGTTAGCCAAGTAGAAGAATAGGCAGCTTCAAACCTTGAGGAAGGAAAGTTAGAAGACACTGTTAGAGAGATGTTTTAAAAATTAAAAATACATACGTGGATAGGGTAATTTCAATTAACTTTACCAATTAGTCCCCTTACCCTTTGATTTAAATTAAAGGACTAAGGCCACTTTCCTAATTATATTTAAATTAAACAGGGTTTGAAGCATTCAATAATAAATAATATGTTTGGCTATGTTTGGGAGGGGGGTTCTTTAATTTTGGTAGAAGTTGTTCTGAGATCAGTTGTATGTTTGAAATTTTTTTTTTAATAAAATGAATAATATATTTTATTTTAATATATATAATATAATATAATATAATAATAATTAAATGATGTGATAATTTATAAAGATAATAATTATGTTTTAGTGTATTCATAAAAATAAATATGAATATATATATATATATAAGTATTGATTTTATTGTGAATAAGTGTAATAAGTGAAAAATAATTAATTCATTATATATATGAGAGAGTAAAATTTCAAATTTAAATTTGGATAAAGATATTGAACTATATGTTTCATAGTACGGAAGTTTGAGATGTTATTTTGTAATTTGTAAATTGGATTTCAAACGTAACTATAGATTGATAACGCAAGCAAGTTTTTTTCCAACATGTAACTATGATTACAACAAAGACCAAACAGTTCCTTAATTAATACAAGAGATTGTTTAGAAGGGCGCGCTGTTTGAACAGACAGCAGAAAGCTTGACCTCCGCACAGCCCAACAGGGATGAAGATATCGGGACAATTGCTTTCAACGAAGCCCGCCTCACTCTCGCGAGCTATGAAGCTCATCTGCTGTCGTTGACAACGGCTCGTCTCCCATTATCTCCCTGTATCTGGAACGCGCAGCCGAAGCCTTCAATCACTTCGTCCAGTTCCACAACAAGCGCTCGCAAGATAGCGACGTTGGAAATACCCCCGGTCGGAAAAGGGGCCAGAAGCTGCAAACAGATTTGCTGGAGGAGAAACCAGATGGAGAAAAGGTGCGAGCTTTGGGAAATAGAGGGAAAAGTGGCAGAAAGGCTATTGATGGGGTTGAGACGAACCGTTTAGGGCATGAGGCAATAGCTCTGGAAAGTGGGGAGAGAGCGGGTGAAGGAGGAGGAGAAGAAAAAAAAAAAAAAGAAGAGGGAGAGTGACGCAATTGATTTAGAGGAGAAGAGGAGCACCAAAAAGAGGAGAGCCGAAGGTCTTGATTCATAGTGTTGGTACTTTGATTGGTACATTCTAGTTGTTCTTCTTTTCTTGTAGTAGATTGAATCAAACAATGATCCGGCTTTTAGCAGCTAGTGTTGAGAATTATTTCCCCCCTTCTAAATATATATCATAGTGGATTGTTGGTAATTTTTGATAATTTTATTGTTGCGTTGTTCAGATGCGCTCAACTAAAATAAAAAATTAATGATTGTCAGGTGTTGTGTTTTTTTTATGTGAAGTAGCTATTGTGTGTCTGTGACCAACTGTTAAAAGTGCATGAGGTTGGCTAATGGTAATATGGAAAACTGTATAATCAAGGTGAAGATGATTAACATGTGATACACGCACCTTAAAACTCTAAATGGCACTTTGATTTTGTTTTGTTTTTTTTTTTTTTTTTCATTTTGATTTCTCTATATGTTATTAAAACGATAAATGGCGCATTGATTTTGTATTTTTTTTTTCGTTTGAGATTTCCATAAATGTTATTTTGCTCATGCTATCAGCTTTAGGTCTCTTCTTTGTTTAAGCATTGCATTAACAACCGATTTTCCTCATGCATGTGTCTACAGCTTTTGCCTACTTAGAATGCAGTTCTGCTCTAGAAAATTTTTGGTGCATCATCCGTTCATTCACATTTCCCCGTGTCACGGTGACTTGATTGTTGATATCGTAAAAGATTAATATTGATAACCTTAGCACCGCACTAGGGTGGTGCAGTATATGTGAAAACGCTTCCTTCTTTCCTTGGACTTTGAGCTGCTGCTGCTAGTTAGTTTTCAAAGCTTGGAATCTTCTGCCTGACTAGTTTTCTTGGGGTTTTCTATACAGATGTTAATTGAATTTTAAGGACACAAAATGACACCCAAGAAACCTTCAATACACCATATTGAATTATTTTAGGGAATCATGGTCTTTCTATTCTGATGCTAAAGTTCCTACGTAGGAATGGTTTATCACTCTACTGATTTGGAGAAGTTTCTTGTGGCAGGAAGATAAATGTGCCTGTATCTATTCTTTGAGGTCTTTCATCCAAACAGTCAAACTGATAAGACCTCTTTCTTTTAACTATGAGATATGGTGGCTCTGGATGTTGTCTTCAAACGTCTGGATGTTGCTTATTTTTCTTTCTGGCTTTTGATGTTAATTGGATTCTTTGCTGTGAATAGGTTTGTTATGAGTCCACATAATTAATGCCTGTGTTAGAGGCTATTGAATGATCTTGATCTTCTGTTTGAGAGGTTTTTGTGGAGTTCATTGTTATGAATCAAATGAAATTACAGGCTTATGCTTGAAGGTCTTGTATTTATATGTTATTATAAAAGTTATTGATCAAGATAACGATTGTGGGATTATTCTCTTATGAATACAAGCTAATTTTGGGTGTTAGAGGACAATGTTTTTGCATATGAATGACCACCAATTTGCCCATATGTTAATAATCTTTGTTTGTTATTATTTGGCATTAATGCACATTAGTGGGGTTGGCGGGACTAGTATGCATCCAATAAGGATTTCTTGGGATACACATTTTGTTTGTCAAAATATGGTGACAAATATGAACCTTCCTATGCACTTGTGTGTGGATGTGTGTGTGTGTGTGTATTCAAGTCATATGAACCTACAGTTGGAAATTTTACCAAGTCACATTATACCTCTAATCTACAATAAGGGTTGTTCTGTAGGTTGCAAGTAATGTAACTCAAAGCATCGCATTGTGTTATATTTGGAGAGTGACTGGTTTTAAGCATGAATCACTTTTATCTATGTATTCCTCTTAGCTGTGTGGACCCACCACCTGCATGGTGTACACTTAAATGGACAAACATGTATGCATAGAATTATCAACCCTAGCATCTTTACTTGAAGGAGTTATGTATTTCATTAATTGAGTTACATACACTCAACTTTGGCTCTAGTGAACGTGGATGAGGAAGTACATGCTTGAATGAATGTTACACATATATGATGTAGGGTTTGTCGCCTTGTTTTCTAGGAGATTGTAGGAGCAACATTTTCTCTTGGCATCTATGTTAAAAACTTAAAAGTAATGAAATTTATTATTGGATGTTGGCATGATGATTATCCGCCATGGAAACTGCTTGTAGATGTAGAATCTAAGAAGGGTACAGTTCTAAAAGTTGCAAATGCCTTCAAAAGGAAGAAACTACACACACAGTACGAATAACTTTCATATACCCCTCTGGATTCCAGAATGTGTCTGAGTCGATTGATGGTGTGCTGGTGATTATTACAAAGAAATTAAGTATCAAAACCCAAACAGACATGTCTTGTGCTTGCTTTTTGGGGCCACATTTGAGTTCTTATTTCTTCCTCAGCGGTGCCTAGGTCAACTTTAACTTGAATAGCACGAAATTCCCAAGAAAAAATGAATATAGCACATGACCTTTCTTGTCTTACTTTGTTAAGGGTATATTACATTTCGGATCTTTACTTATCATGCAGGCCATCTAGAAAATATACGTTATACATGTTTGTGTGCGATCTATCCCAATTGGATTCCTTTGGAGATATTCAAAGCTTGACACTAGTAGATCGATTGATGCTTGTGATCCTTTGGAGATATCCAAAGCTTAATTATAATCCTCGAGGATTTCGACCCTTCTCCTTAAAGGGAATGACAACCCGAAGTTCCCATCACTCAAGCTTTATGATTGTTTGGTTGTTCCTATTCAATCTAGGGCCTCAACTTCCTTGCCTAATACGCTTGCAATGCTAAGAAACTTCTACTTGCTTGATTAATGAAAATAAACTACAAGGGGGCATCATCTAATAAAATCAAAAAATCCATCCCCTCTTGTAATGGGGACTGAGATTAATGAAGAAACTCTTTACTTAGAATTCGGGAGCTTTTTCTAACCCTTGAACATGTATTACAATTGCAAGGCCAAAAGTGCATAAGTGAATCCAAAAGTGCTTCCTAGTGCCAAAGTATCAACATCAACAACCATTAAATCAACTTTGGCCTCCTTCAATTCATTGTCAGTTTCTCTGAGTCCCAACATCATAGATGATTTTGTTGAAATCCCTTTCTGTTTGACCAGTGCATGTTTTAGCACAGATTAACTTTGTGCATAATATGCGTAGTATTAAGCAAGAGTTCAAAGGCTTATTTTACCAACAATAATAATCACGATTACATATTTAACCATGAACTATTATGCTTTGGCTTCTAATATTGAAGTTATTTTTCCCAAAGGAAATGAGAAATTTTTCAGAAATTTTGTTGGCAAATCTACCTGAGGAGATTTTTATTAAGAGGACAGTTATATGTGAACATCTACACTAGAAAGCTAAGAGTTTTATTTCGAAAAACTGAATAAAGATTGTCCTTCAGACAAAAAATGTAGAAGCAATCAAAATCAGTAAGAGAATTCTTCATTAATAAGAGTAATATATATTAATTATCGTTTACCGGTCTGGCAATCATGCAAGTTTTAGGGATATCCTAAAATGTAATGTAGAATAATATGAACTATTGTAAGGTTGTCAATTTCAAATTCAAGGGACTCAGATAAAATGCTAGGGTTTTCTAAAACTTTTGTGAAGGATTAAAGAAACCAAGTGATACAAAGCTTCTCGCAATGGATCTCAACATGGGGTTTAATGCGGATAACGTGCTAAATTTTTTACTCGTGATATGGTTATAAATTATTATATGTGTTCAATTATTGGAGATTACATGGAAATGCATGCTATGCTTGTGATTGGATTCACTCTCATGTTTGAAAATTGATTTTGAAAGATTGTGTGAAATTTAACATTTGAGGGTAAAGAATAAAAGTTTATATTTAATTGGATGGGATTTGCAAAAAAACACATAATTATGTGATAGGTTTTTATGTGTTTCATGAGAATGACGTGATATGACAATAATATATGTGTATATATATATATAATATTTTATTTACCTGAAAATATTATTAGTATTATATTATAAGAAATGCTGTAAATTCTTTTTCTTATGATTTAATATAATTGTTGGTTCATTAATTACCATCATTTTCCTAAATAAATAATCTGGCCTTAATGAGTAATTAGAAATTGATGACCCATTAAATTCTAAATAATAATTATTTTTAATTCTTTTGTTAATTATTCATATTGCATGTGTAGTCTTCTTGTTCATGTGCAAATGAATTTAATAATATGATATATATATTTGACAAAAATAGTTTAAGAGTATTTTTATTAATTTTTATGAATATATTTTTGACATAAAAATTAGTTAAACAACACTACCTGAAAATTAAATGTGAATATAATGTACAATAATTTAGCAAATTAAAATGTTTAGATGCTTTAAAATTGGTGTTTCATTTTTATTATTTTTGATTCATCCTAATCAATTAACAATCCTTTCAAGTAACTTACACGCGCACATCTGCTTATATATTAATTAAAAAAAATATAAAAATGCCATGATACAAAAAATAAACATAGACAATTTACTACAAGAAATTAATCAAAATAATTAAGCAATTTTATTTTATGCCATAGTAAGGAAGTTATTTTAAAATAAAAATTATTATTTTTCAAAGTCTGGATCCGTCCCTGAAAATATAACCCTTAGTGTGAGCATAGGGTAGGAAATTCATTTGATAAGCCGAAAATTTTAATATATATATATCTCTCTCTGTCTCTCTCTCTCTCTCTCTTAAAATAGTGCAAATGAACTAATATTTTAAAGAGCACAATGCTACACTTATTCACTATAAAGTTTAATGGTTGTCTAATTGAAACATGTATTTTATGATAGCTGTAACGTGGGTAGGAAAGCTATGGATAACATAATGTAACAATTATGTTTTTAAGATGGCAATAAAGATAAAGAATGCACAAATAATAGAAAACTAGCAATAGTTCAAACTCTATGAGTGTGCAAAAAATAAATTATTCAAGTATTTATTAATATAATAAAATTTTAATTGTAATTTGTAATAAATAATATATAGATATCGAATTTATTTTATGCAAACTTTAGCGCAAATAAACAAAATTTATGTTATGATTTTTTCATTTAAATACAAATACTACAATTGCACTATAATCAACGTTATATTTTATCATATAATGCGTGTGTGAATGTGTGCGACAATGATTAATAGACTTGATATTTTTGTATTTAAATATGAATTAGCAAAATGTTTAAAAAAAAGTTATTAACTCTTAATTCAAATTTGAATTTGAGAAGAAAATGTCATGATTTAATTGATGTTAGTTAATCAATTGCGATAATATTAGTATAATTGATAAAATATTAAAAGCTCAAATGTAGTTATTATATAGATAGATTATTTATGAACGGTATTTTAAGAAAATCGTTAAAAAAAGCAACAGAGAGCTTAACAATAGTATAATAATGTAGATGAACGATCATGATAAAGAATCATAGACAGAATCAAACCAGCCACTTAGCCAACAGTAAGTGTTAGATTTCACTGAGTTTGGAATGTAAAATTTTTCAAAATTAATCACAAAAATTACCAAAGAAATGTTGTAGAATTAAAATCCCCAACCCAAACTACTTTTCTTCGAAAAATTTGTATTAATTAAAATGCTGCTTGATTATATCGATAATTGCTTGAAATTAAATTTCCATAATTTCTATTTATGATTCAAATTGTAATAAAGTTTCAACTTCCAATTTGTCCATATAAACAATGTATTGGCAAGGCCTCTTTAACGAATTTTTACGAACTTCTTCTATTATAAATAAAAGGATATTATTCGTACATTTATATATTTATAAAATAGACCTTCTATCACTAGTACCAGCGCATGTTTATTTTGATAGGTAAGATAATGATTTAAAATAAGTATTTCAACATATTGTTTTATTATATACGCAAGATTAGATTATTTATCAAGTATATATTTTAGTTATTTCATATTAATCACAATTTTTTTTTATCTTTTTTAATAATATGAGATTAGCCAATATATAACAATTTATTCACCCCAAAATATAACTATTAATGATCAAGTTTGCTAAATGTGTAATCACTAAAATATCTTTACTTCTTTGTATATATATTCTTCTAAATCTTCTTCTTCCTTTTCTTATCTTTTACGAATTTTAATTTGTTATAATTTATTTTATTGATTTTTTTTCTACCAAATTTGATACTACATTTTTCTACCACTTTTTAAAATTTCCTTTTCCTACTTTAGAAATGGTAGGAAATTTGTATCCATGCAATTATGAACAAATATTATGTTATTTATTATTGGTATATGTTATGGTTAAGGGATTGATTTTTTTTTTTATACCAATGGAAGTTATGAAAATATCCTTAATTAAATATATATGTATATGTATATAATTTTTCTCCCAAAATTTTTTATTTTATTATCTTTTCTTAATTTTATTTATTATATATATATATATATATTAACCTCTTTCTTGCAAACTTATTTTTATGAATGTATAAAATTTATGCCTAAAATATTGTTAATTTATATTTATAATTATACATAAGCATCATATATACGTTTTTTTATCACTAGTATTTATTAAGAAATAAAAACCATTTATTCTAGGACCCTCAAAAGAAAACAAAATAATATTATTGAGAAAACAGTTACATAAGTTCGAAAAAAAATCTATAAAATATTAAACAAGATATTCAAAATATTCATAAAATTGTCTGATAGATTAAATAAAAAAATTTAAAAATATTTGTAAATCAAATATCTAAATTTCAATTTTAATTAAAAGATGAGAAACGTTTTTTAATTAAAAATTAATTGAAACAAAAATAAAAAAATATTTTGAATTTGGATTCTAAAAATGCAATTTTAGAACCTTATAAGGGGAAAAATAAAAAAGAAAATATCATTACAACATCAGATCTTGAGAAGTTTTGAATTTTTTTTATAATAGAATTTTAATAATTTTATTTTTCCTATATTAAATAATCTTATTTATTTTATAGTAATTATTTAAATTAGCCCATAATCTTCAATTTTTGTCACATATTAATGTGTACATTTATTTAGTCTATGTTATTTAGGGTGCAAAATGAGTTAAGCTGACTCACTAATACTTGATTCAAGTCAAGCCTATTTGGACTCAAACTTATTCTCCCTTCTTCTTAGCTTTTTATTTTTTAATTATTTATTTTTATTTTTTTTACAATTGATATTATACACACACAAACACGCACATTCAAACAATACATTTAATTCATTACAATATATTATAGTAATTTTACGTGTGATTTACACACACACACAAAGTATCAAAAAGTTTGATATGCTTTGCAATTTTAAATTATGAAATTTTTTATAAAAATTTTGAGAATATTCGAAATTTTAGTTTTGATTTAAAACATGTAAGAAAATACATTGAAACACATATAATTTCTAAATGAAATTTGCACATTTTATTGTAGATTAATATACAATATTGCATTTTTTTGTAACATATTAATGCATAATAGTTTTCTTTTATAAATAGATAAGATATTAGAATTTAATTTTAACATGTATTTTAGAAATATTAATTATAATTTTTTTGTAAAAGGTTTTGCAATATTCATAGTTATAATTTAAACTTAAAATAAGTTTTGAATATATATAAAATGATGAAAAATTTAAATAAAGCTTTGAATACTATAAATAAATACCATTATGCATCTTTAGCATTCATTTTATATATAGTAACATTACATATATGTGTGTGTGTGTGTGTGTGAAATATGTCAAATTTTAATTTTGTTGTATAGTTCTTATTTCATATTTTATGAAATTTTAGACGAAATTTTTTAGAATATTTAAATTTTTAATTCATATATTTGATATAAACATAGCTACCTTTGTCATAAAATTCAATTAAAATATATTTCAAAAATTTAAGTTAAGGTAACAAAAATAAATATAATTCAATGAAAATTGAAACCTTATAAAAATTCTACCAAAATGATAAATATAGACGATATATAAATGTCATTTCAAATTATTAAAATTTTTTAGATATATTAAAATCATATTAATTTTGAGTAGTTTGTGGATGATTCTAAAAACTCATTATTTTTATATATTCATTAAAATATTTTTAATTCTTAATTGAAAACTTTAAACAAATATTATTTATTTTCGAAATTATTGTACTATTTTATAAATTTTAAGATATGATCCCAAACTTATTATTGATGTTTGACACTAAGTGCTTCAAAATGATGCTTTATTCTTATTATTTATTTTTAAATTCTTTTAGTTAAATTCAATTGAATCTACAAATTTTGAAGTATTATAATCGTTATTAACAATCAAATAATTGCAAATATTATTTTTATTATATATTAACATTATAGAATTAAATGTATTTAAAATTTAAAAAATACATTGATTTAAAGTTAGAACCATAGATACAGGAGCATTCGTTTTGAACTAGAGCCCTACTCCTAGATATTAGAATTGCAATTTGAAGGGGCAAACTGAAATGTAAGCGAAAATATGGTGCAATCTGCAATTTTCCCAAAAATCTATCCGTCTCAGTATTAGGGATATATATAGATGCCGGTCCAGAGCTAGGGCTCTGGCTTTGATATCCACTTGTTCTTAGCCTTTTCGCTGCGCTAAAGCGATTATGATATGATTGTTCCGTCGAGATCTTTAACCCAATTTCAATCGCCGCGGCCAAATTCTCCGTCCAAAAATCATTTGGCTGCGTCCTTTTAATTCCAATTTATTTATTCGTCGTTCTGCCTGTTTTTATAAATTTTGATCCGTTTTCATCAATATGTATTCCTCGCGAGGAAGCAGTGGTTATGGCCAACAGCAGCCCTACCCTTCCCAATCTTCGTACACCCCTCAGAGTGTACGTTGTTCTATTTCTGTGTTTTAGTAATGGTCTTTTTATGATTGCCGTTTGAGAGTACAGTACGTGGGTGCACGGTACAATTTTATTTATGTTGTTATTGTTTTCCCGTTGTAGTTAAGTGCGGCAACCTTACTGGGAGGGGGTCATCAAGAAGCGGAATTGGGTGGATATAGACCTCATGGTCATGTACATGTGCACCCGTCGGCGGCTGTTCCAGCAGGGACGGTGCCTCCTCCCCAGCATTACGGTGGGCAGTATGGTTCTGTCTATAGTTCTGGAGGACAGCAGGTTGGTCTAGCTATTTACCATTTTCCCGACTTTTCATCTATGGAATTGTTATTTTGTCAAATTCCTAATTTAGCCTTAGAACGCATCCGTTTTTCTAACCATTTCGATGAGGCAAAAAATTATTTTCGTTACCAGTAAGTACTTCATCAAATGTAACTGCTGAGTTAGGATATATGACATGACTATTGGAAGATTTTCTTATTTAAAAGCAAAATAGACTTGGTAGAAGATATTCATTTTGTTAATATCCAATGCACGTGGCCTTGTAGAATTGACCAATCATTTATTTTAGTATTTAGAATCTAGTGGCATAAACGGCAATTGTTGGTTATCATTTAGTCATTGTGGCATCATCTAAAGATTGTGCATGTACTCTAATTAAGTGGATAGGGTTTTAAACAAATTTGATTTTGACTTCATTTGAAGCATTTTATTGAGCACAGGATTGTGAAGACATTTTTTTTGGTTCCTCGATTATTTCTTTTGGTGACTTCAGTTTAGATTTTAGCAACTACTTTTACTTCACTTCATTCGTGCTACGTATGAGTTCTGAAGCTTATGCTAGTGCACAAAAATTGATTTAATTGTTGAAGAATACTCGTCTTCTTCTTGCCTTGAATCGCATTTTTATTTAATGTATAAGGCTGTTTTTTGAAAGTAATCCTTTCAAGTCACAGTGAGAACTGTTCTTAGACTATATCTATTTTATTATCATTTATAGTATCTTGCCAATAAAACCTAAAGGTTCGCGGTGGAGAGTATCTTAGAGATATCTCATTCATAGTATTGATATTATTCAAATTAATGATTAATCAATTTTCCTTTACTACAAGACACTGAGAAGCCTTAGGAAACATGCTTGCTAGGGTGATAGCCTCCTGACTGTTAAGAGCATTGGTTAATTAGATGATGTAGAAAGGTTTAATCTTCAGTAACTTGAATTTTTGTGTTGGTCAATTTCATACTTTTCTGTTAATATTATGAGAGATCCCATAGGGGGGTAGGTGATTTATATGGATACTTGTGTTCTCATCTGGAGTTAACTGTTTCTTGAATTACATGCTCATGTTATATGGGGCAAATAATCATTGTGGGGCTCCAAAAGAAATGAATCTCCATTTATGAATATTGGGAAGGTAAAAGATAAACATAGGAGTAAACGTGATAGAAGAACTCTGTTTGATCACCTGATGCTATGGCTCATTTGGGCTTCTTGGTTGCATATTAATATACTTTCAGATTGTCATTTAGCTATATCTAAAGCTTTAAATGTGACAGATACTGATATATATAAATTCTACCATGTAGCTATGAATGTTAACTGTAACCAAGCATTGATTGAAGTATCATTGCCTTAATAGAAATTTGCATTTTTTCTGAATAGTAGCCCAGCAGGACAAGTGATTGATTTGAATTTGTAGCTGGTATCTTCTTGTTGTAGTATTGTGTTAGTGTATCCATGCACAGATATGATTGATCTTTTCATTATGAGTTTCAAACTTTTCTTGAGAACTTCTTACTTGTATTTACAAGTTTTAGATCCTGTTCTTGGGGTTGCTCTATATTGGATCCTGGTTTCTGTTCCATGCTTCCTCATTTTGTTTAGTTTATGCATGAGTCAGCCCTACTGTTATTCTTCATATTCCATGCCTGTTTACTGGAAGTGTCTTCATCTGATGCCATAGAGTTGGAAGAGCCACACTTCCTTGTTGGTCTTATTATGCTTACCCCTAGATACATTTTCTCTGCTATTTTATTCTTATTTTAGATCATTGTTTTGCTTAGTGGCTTTAAATGCGAGAGCATTATCTGATATTCTTCTCCTATGTTTAGATTACTCCAATGGGTATGAAGGGATCTGTAACGGCCGCTTTAGAAGGCCGGAGTAATTTTGGGTCATCATTGCCAGAGTCACCTAAATACACAGCTAATGAATATATCTCGTCATCAAGTCGTGGCTATGGTCAGAAAGTTGATCATTTGTATTCAGATAGGATATCAGAATATCCATCAATTGAAAGACGCCAATATACTGATCGTCACAGTGCATATTTGGTGAGGGATTTGCCGAGAGAAACAGCTGATAGATACACAGAGTCAGTTGCTTTTGGCCATGAACATCAGGTATTGAATGATACAATATACTTCTCTCTGTATGTGTTTTGTTGTTTCTGTTTATGGCATCTCATCGGTGTTTTGACTTCAAATATCTAACATTTTTGGAATATTGGCTTTATCTTTTGTCAGCCTAAGCTTTATGATCGTTTGGAACAAGCAACAGTGCTTAGGCAAGAAGAAATGCTAAAGGCTCGTGCACTGCAATCTGCTTCTGTTGAGGGAGGAGCTAGGTATGTCTAGTTTATAGCATTATGTTTAATGTACATGATTGATATAGCCTTAGATTTTTATTTTTATTTTTATTTTTATTTTGTGCTTTTAACAAAGGTTAGGCACCAATACTGTGCAAATTCAGTCCTGCAATTATAATGATCGTAATTGTTTTGATACTGTGTATGGCTTATTAAGGAACTCTTCTATGAATTTGAATTGAGGGATTCTAAATGCTGATGGTGGACTTGCACACAGCAAATCGATGTGCAATTTCATTAACTATAACAAATCTAATGCACTGAGAAGCAACAAATTTCTGGCAGACAAGCTGATTATCTTGCAGCAAGGACTGCAGTTCGTCTTCCTACCCAAGATCCTATTGCATATGGTGGGAGAATTGACCTTGAGCCACATAATTTATCATTGCTAAGTGGTGGCTCATCATATAGTGGACAGCACACTTCGTCAATTTTAGGAGCAGCTCCACAGAGAAACGTTGATGATCTTGGTTATGCTCAAAGTTCTTCCAATCCTGGCTATGGAGTGAGCTTGCCTCCTGGTAGGGACTATGGAGCAGGGAAGGGGCTTCATGGAATCCCCCGTGAATTAGATTATCCAAGTAGCATGTGGGGGCATGCTAGTCACTTAAGACTTGATGATCGCAAGGATGACAAAGCAACGTATGGTAGGGATTTGGAACGAAGAGAGAAAGATAGGGACTACTTGCGTGAGCGAGAGAAAGATAGAGAAAGGGAGAAGGATCGGCTGCGAGAACGAGAACGAGAACGTGAGCGCGAACACGAACGTGAACGAGAACGTGAAAGAGAACGTGAAAGACAACGTGAAAGGGAACGCGAAAGGGAACGGGAGCGAAGGGAGAAGGAAAGAGATCGAGAGCACAAACGTGGTCTTGAATTGAAGCAACGAACTCCTCCTCGAGTCTCAAGGGAAAGGGACCGCCGAGGTTCCTCTTTGGCAAAGGACATCAAATCTCTACATCGAGAATCCCCTCGTCGTGAAGTGCTGCATAGGTTGATCCTATTTTATTGCATGATGCGTTGGTTATGTATGTTTAGACGCATATTTATCATACAACGTCCCTAACTTGGTGTCTATAATGCTGAAGGCTTCATTCCCCTGTTAAAGAAAAGAGGAGAGAGTATGCATGCAAGGTAAAAGCACCTGTGCAATAGCTTAGCTGTTGCATGATATTCAGACACATTCTTTTAATTTTTGTTGAATTCGTTTCAAGGACCTCAACACTCTTCCTCCATTGGCAGTTCACTCTTCATCGGGGATATGAATCTTCTTGTTCTTTCTTTGTGGAATTTGTCCTGCTTCCCATATGCTGCCTTTAATTTGCCTGCTTTCTTATTTTGTTACCACATTTGAAACTTCTGACAGTGATCCACTTGATGCCCTGAAGCTTTTTGCTTGTGCTGTTTTGGACCCGTCTTTTACTTGTGGATCTACTTGATGCCCTTTTGCTCCTTCTTTGCGCTGTTTTGGTTCATCTTTTAATTCTTCTATATGAAAAAACTTGTAGACATCCCTTTTCTTGCCATTTTATAGGCTTGTAGACTTCTTACAGATTTTTGGTTATATTTGGGGGTCGCTGTGTTGAAACCTTTATTCATAATGTTTGTTACGCAGCCTACGTTTTTTTTACAAGCCATTATTGTTGCCCCTGCCACTGCATCACATTTATTCAAGATGGGTCTTGCATTTCCTGTTAAGATCTCCCATTCAAAGAAACTGGTGGTTGTGATATGGTGGAAAGAATATTGCTATGTTAGAAACTAGTTCAAAAGCTCCTGAAACATACTTGTAAGACATTTTCACTAATTTCTCTCTATGAATTACATTCTTTTTGCAGGTTTTCTCATTCAGTTTTGTAGAAGCTGAGAGGGATTATCTGTCATTGGACAAGCGATATCCGCGGCTCTACATTTCACCAGAATGCTCGAAGGTATAACCTTGTGCATTAAGATTTTTTTGTCTTCATGCATCAGATGCTTAATTGATTTTGTTGATTTGGCTGGTTGCAGGTAGTTGTACATTGGCCAAAGAAGAATCTTCATCTCTCTTTATACACTCCTGTTAGGTAAAATTTTCTTCTGTCCCAATTTTTGTGAAGTTATTCAAGCTGTCTTTTGCCTGCTGCTTGATAACATTTTGATTTCCAGTAAAGAGTTAAATATTTTGTTAAATGCTGTTGGTATCATTGTGTTTAATCTCTGAGCTTATCTTATGTATCCATCATTGTTAGATAGATCATCTGTGCAATTTTTAAATGGTGATATGATTGGAACATCTGTCTTCTTCTAAATAACACTGAAGGTAACTCATATTATCCTGATGTTATAGTTTTGAGCATGACTTTGTTGAAGAGGCTGCTACAGAGAGGAAAGAACCCCCTTCTACACAGCCCAATACAGACACTACGAAATCTGGAGGGCAAACAACCATCTGGAACGCCAAGGTTAATTTCAAATTGGTTTGTTTTGTTTTGTGTGTGACAAAATTATGATAGTTCAAGCTTCTGCCTGTAAAAATTACAGTGAAATGCTTGTCTTCAACATTCCAGACATGCATAGTCTGTGTCTACTGATAAATGTATGCAGTATGATAGTCACTAGCTTCATTTGTTTTTGCTTTTATGTGGCATTATTTCTAAAAATAGACTGCATTCGAATGAAATCTCACAGGCCTCAGTTTTCCTTTAAAAGATATAATATTATACTGGGTTTCATTACATTAGAAAAGCTGTTTAAGAAATGCTATCTTTATGAAGAGTAGGACTTGATTGCCCAACTTTTTTGAGGGAGGGAAAAGGCTTGCTGCTTAATTCTTATCAAGCATCATGTTTAAGGTTGTAATGTTAGCACTAGGACATCAACCATGCAGCTGATTGCAAAGTTTACTCTAGATGTGTGCTGCCATATCTTTTCTGTGTTATGAAGAGAAGACTACATCATTTATGTTGTTATTGTGGCTAAAGAACATGGAAAAATTATTCGGCTGTGAGGAATATTGAATGGGTTATAGTTGGCAAAGTTATGCATCTGGGAGCTGTGACCGGTCTTGGTAATAGGTTCATAAATATTGTGACTTTTGGGCAGCACAGTGTTATTCAATATAAAAAAATTTGTATTTGATGTTAAGCATTGGGGATGCTGGTTGGTGTAGACACCAGAAAACCTATCAAGCGTATCGAAGAAGGAAGATGAAGGGTGACAGTGGTGGCTGTCAGAACTGGGGGTTGTAAATCTTAGCCCAAGCTGGTCCCTAGTGCCCTGAGGGTGAAGAATTAGGGATACAATAGTAAAAGCCAAACAGATATTATGTATAAATAGATGCCCAAAAAATTCTGAAAGGGAAGTAAGTAAAACCCCACCAGTATTGGTCCCAAAGACATTACTTTTGAACTAGTTTGGGTGGTTGAGATTTTAAGATGATTGAAATGGGATAAACCTTGATAGTCCCTAGAGTCTCTTTGATGCTGCTATCCACTGGGATGAAAAATATTTCAGTAAACTGATGTCTAAAGAGCTTGTATAGCATCTAATGTGCTCAACCTTTATATTAAAGCTCAACCTTTCAGCTTCTATTTTAGACCATAAATTTTTACCTCAGTAACGACACTAATTATGAATAGTAGCATGAGTCCTAGAATTCTTCCAACATTGAGAAGACTTCCTTGCAAATCATATCTTTGATAATGGGCATGAATAAAATTTAACAGTACTAGAAACATATGAAATTAATTTGAAACTTCTGACTTAACAAGTCTGTAAAACAGCTATAAAAATGAGCTCATACAAGGAATCCAAAGAAAGATATTGCTTTTGCACAGTGTGTTGCATTTATTGGCATTCAAGCTGATGAAACAGAATTTGGTGCAGAAATACTATTAAGTTCATATGCCTCTAATAAATGTAGCATTCATGTGCTTTAAATTTGCTTTTGCTCTTTGCCTGCTGTCGTCTTTTGCCAAACCTAATTTCCTAAGAAGATTATCACACTCACTTTTTATTTGCGTATTCAATTTTAAGCTCTTTTCTTATTCCTAATAATTGGAATAATTATGTAACAGGGAACTGTATTAATTCTCAGGCTTTAGATTACTATTTTCCTTTGTATCAATTGTGTCAGAATACCATTTTTAATTCTTTGTTGGATGACTATGAATCTTAACTTGAGCATGGCGACAACCTGTATGCATGTCTTTTACTTGTTCAGAAGTTCACTGGAGTTTTGTAGCTTGATATTCCACTTCTTCCTTAAAGGCATCCCCCAAGTTCTCTGAAAAAAAGAAGGTTTTTGGTTAAAATTAGAATGTCATTTTTATTTAGTTTGGAATTGTTACTTGATTCCATGTCCAATTGTCATTGCTAGATACAGCTTTACGAAGTTTGTTAGTCATATGTGTGCCAGCACGTATAGCTTAACTTCTGTCTTAATCGTTATTTTCTTTTGTCAGATTATTTTGATGAGTGGACTTAGTGAAAATGCTCGGGCAGAGCTCTCATCAGAAAGACTATATGATGGTCGAATTCCGCATTTTTGCAATATGCTTAGATTTGCTGTCCTTAAACAAAACAATTCTCTAAGGGCCATTGGGGGCCCAGGGGACACTGTTGATGGTGGGGATTCTTTGGTGGATGACTCCTCTTTAATTCAAACAGCTCTGAGGTTCATCCCCTTAGTGTTTTGTTGAATTGTATTATTATATTTCATGTTTCGGCTGAACTAAGTCCCTTTTTTAGGTATGCAAAGGATGTAACCAATCTTGATCTGAAGAACTGTAGGCACTGGAACCGTTTTCTTGAGGTAAGCCTTTACTCGTTTTCTCCTTTATCCTGTATGGTATTTTGAATATAGATGTCTTAGCAAGCGTTGTTGTACTACAACCTAAATATATGCATTGTAGTTGGCTGCACAGAACATTACAAGAGTGGTCATACCAGACTGGATGCAGTAATGGGCAAAAATCCTGTCTGAAATTTAAATGCTCCCCCTTTATATGAAGTCAAATGGGGATGATTAGGACTTTAGAATTACCAAATCAGATAAATGAAGTTAATAATATCCTTGATATTATTTGCAATGCATGGATTATGCAATTATTTTTCATATCATTTGCTTTGTTATCTTTCTGGAAAAAAGGAGCTGTTATATGTCATGGAGTGTGTTTTTGATTGATTTGAAGTTGCTGAGCATTGACAGAGCATTTGGTTAGTAAAATTTTGAAAATAAGTAGGAAATTGTGTAATCAGACTTTTAATCAAATCTAAGCTATTGTGTGGTTATCATTTTAGAAACAAGTCCCACCCCAACTGTTTGAAAACATATTATTAGGGATTTTCTAGAAAAGAGGTTCTCCGAACATGTTGCCCGTGGTTTTGTCCAAAAATGCTCCCAAGCTGATTAACCTGTTGCCAACATTGTTTTGAGGTTGCAGCGAGAGCCAAAATGCCTTGTAAAAGGTGGAATAATCCAGATGCTGTCAATTTAATTGATGTTGTAGTCTGGAAAATTGAAGGGAAGAAGAAAATAATAAATATTCGAATGAGTTTTCTTAGTAGTTTTGGTATTGTAAACAGTGACCGGGCTATGCAGTTTGTGGGGCATTAAAGGAAACTTCTTTTGGAACTTTGGTTGTCATTTATCATGGTCTTGTGTGCTCAAAAGATGAAATATGCTGGTTCCGCTTAGTTATTTCATTTTCTATATTCCAAAATGCATAACTTGATTGAGATAATGGCCACTTTTGCTAGAGAAAAATATCAATTGTTCTTGTCTTGTGCAGATTCATTATGACAGAGTTGGACAAGATGGCCTCTTCAGTCACAAGGAGGTATCTGTTTTATATGTTCCTGATCTCTCGGATTGTCTTCCTTCACTAGACTCGTGGAGAGACCAATGGCTTAAACACAAAAAGGATGTTTCTGAGAGGGAGCGTCTGAACACTCTGAAGAAAGAGGTATGCCATTATTTCTTATCCGAGCCATATGTTTGCTTTTAAATAGGATTTGACTGTTTTGTTTCTTTTTATTTGCTTAGAAAAGCTTTTAATGCATACACTACATATATTTAATTTTATGTGCTTTCCACTTCTATCAACTGTAATAATTGGTCTATGAGGAACCCTGGCTAATTGTTTCTAGGAATACGATGAAGAGAAAATAATTGCTCATTGCTTGATTTATGGTGGGTGTAGAAGTAAGAACTTGACTTGGTTTATGCATGGTTGAGTTTGAAGGTTATTTTGGGATATCATGTTGCATATACTTATGAAGAAATGTTTCTTAAGTGATTGAGTTGTTTATAGAGCATGCCTCTTGTTTTGCATGCTTTTGCTGAGATATATGATTCTTACATGTCTGCAATTCTCCGAATTAAAAATTCTCCTCTGTGATTTGTGGAGGAATAGTGATTATTTTTTATTATTCCGAACAAAGTTGTTCTTCCTATTTAAGATTATAAAGAGGATCTAAGATTGAGGATAGGAATCTTTATCCATTAGTCTGTGAAAAAATGATAAGGATAGACAACAACAGGTTTATAAGGAGGCGTGGAGGATCTAAGATTGGGGTAAGAAGCTTTTCATGAAGAAGTTAAGAGGTTGATGTGCATCTGTGACATATAACAATTTTTTTTGTTTTATTACATAATTTTCTTAATATTCTCAAGTAATTTCTTGAAAACTCTTGAAACTTAAAACACGTGTATGCTTGAACTCTAAAAATTTTGTCTGCCTTTTGGAATCATAGCAAACTGAGGTAGTTTTGAGGGTTGAGTTATTGACGAGTAGCCCAAATCATGGATTTTCTCTTCATTCTATTTAATCAACCACAATCTTATTATTCAAGATGTTCATCCTTGTCTTGTCCACTGCATGGATCCACTTTATTAAGTTGCAATCTGCATAGAACAGCTTTGTTTAGTTGATCTTCTGTTATTGATGCTGAGGGCAGGCAGACATAATGCCTGACTGGTGTTGATACTAGTCTGAAACGGTTATTCTTGTTACGATGAAAATAGTATATCCTTTCCTTTTTTCATTTTCTGTTTTGGGCGTAGGTGGACTTGAAGAGGTATGAATTTTCTTGAATCATATTCTTGGTAATCAGTGAAGCTTTAATTCTGAACTTGCTTTTTGTTTTTGTTCAAGCCTACCAGCCACCTGTCATTTAAATATTAGGCTGCTGGATCAGAATGAAAGGCACATGTATGAATTTTCAAATACACGTATCATGTGCCTCCACGGGGGGGGGGGGGGTGTGGGGAGGTTGTTGGCAGATTACACTATTGAGCGTGTGGTTGCACTAAAAATAAATAATTTTTTGCATTGGAGATTTGGAGGGTATGGCATTGAATAATAGGATTAGTGACATGTCTAATTTTAGTGCATGTTGAAGCTGTAGAGATAAGTACAGATGTCTTGTGATGTTTGGTTTTGTCCTTAGTACATGGGATGCTGCAGAGTGGTACAACCATTATGCCCAAGGCTTATCTTGTTGAGTTGAGTTATGATTTTCTGTACACGAACCAGTTTTAGTAAAAGAAAGTTCTCTAGCATGAAGTTGAGGCCTGCATTTTGATGTTTACATGAAAGCTGATGTGAGACATTTACATAAGATGAGTGCAACACACGATGAGTATGTGATGGAGTTACTTTTCTCTGACTGTATTATGGGACGGATTTACTTTTTGTGGGTTGTGTGATGGGATGGACTTAAAAGCTAACATGAAGGGATATATTAAAAAAAAAAAAAAAAAAAAGGGCATGTGGGTTTATAAGTAAAGACGTGGAGCCCATTGGAATGAGCTTTCTAGAGGGTCTTCAACATGTTGATATGGAGCTCATCTTAAGAATTATGGGTGTCATGTCAATCTAACCTGAGTGAAACATTCAAATGCTGTTCAGGATATAAGACTGCTGTAGAGCAGAGTTGAAAATGGAGAATATATGAATTTGGTTGTGTTATAATGTTGAATAATGTTTCCATGAGCTGTTGAGGTGGACATTTGATCTCTCTCTCTTTCTCTCTCTCTCCCTCCCTCCCTCCTTCCTGGTTCTTGAACTTCTAGAATGATTACTGATTTGTCTGTCTTGCTTTTAGGATGAAGATAAGAAGCTTGAGCATGTGAAAGATGGCATGGCTAAAAGTGAAACTCCGAAAAAGAAAGAGCCTCCGCCTTCAGGTCAGTTGGAAGATGCTAGTAAAAAGGAGAAAGCTTCCAACAAACCTAACGGCAAAGAAAGTGTAGCTTCCGAACAGGGGAAGGAGGAAGATAAAGCAGCTGAGAATAAAGATGTGGTTGTAAGCACAGTTGAAGAGAAAAATGTTGCAAATAAGGTTCAAGGTGGAGATTCCAATGCTCAGGTAGCTGTTGGTGACAAACCTGGAAAGAAGAAAGTTATAAAGAGAATTGTCAAGAAAAAAGTTGCTAAAAAAAAAGATGGTGCAGAAAATGCTACTGAACAGAGTGATGAACATGGCAAAGAGGATGCTGGAGGAAAAAATGCCAGTACAGAAAATGATGGGCAACAGGATGGTGTCTCAGGTACTCAAGCAATTAAAACTTTTGTGAGGAAAAGAATTGTGAAAAAGCCTGTGAATTCAACTGTGGCCAAGGAACCTGGGAATGCTGAGGATAACCCAAACGTTAAATCTGAAGGCTCTAATGCAGTGGTCCAAGATGGTAGCTCCAAATTCACTGTAAAGAAGAAAGTAGTTAAAAGGGTTCCAAAGAGAAAGGCCATCTTACCAGATAATAACAATAAGGTGACTGAAGATGACACGAAAGCGGATGAAATGATCATTCGGCCTGAAGACATTAAGGAGGAACAGAATGAAGTAGCTGTTGAAGACCAGACTAACAAGATCATTTCCAGAGACACAGGCAGTCCGAAAATGGAACCACCTGAAAAAGAAGAGAAAAAGGTAGACAGGAATGATTTATCTGGGTCTGGAATGGTGACTGATGGTGTAAACCAAAAGGTTTCTGAAAATGATGATTCGACAAAATCCAACGAAAAAACAGAGATGAAGGATGAGAAAGAAGTAAAAGATCATCTTGGAAATGAGTCCAGAAGCAAAACAAATAAAGCAGCAAAAGATAAGAAAAGAAGCGATGAACCTCCTCGGCATCCTGGCTTGTTTATTCAAACAAAAGGGAGCACGGTTTCAAAAGTAGGTGGAACGTGAAGTGTGTTATCTTCGTTGTCTGTATGATTTGTTCTTATATTTAATCTATGATATTTTGTCTTGCAGCTCCAGTCATTATCACTTTCATTGGATTCACTCTTGGATTATAGTGAGAAGGATATTGAAGAATCAACTTTTGAGGTTTGATCATTGAAATCTTTATTTTTTAAATATGGCTTTGGGTAACATTTTTTTTTTCCTCCCCTTTCCTGGCACATTTCTGCATGTTTAGTCTTGCTTGGAGCAATGCTTGGTTTCTTGTGTGTGATAATTTGATGTGGCCCCAATGAGCCTGTATTTTTTTCAACTTGCATTCTTGCAGTTATCTTTATTTGCAGAATCCATGTATGAGATGCTTCAATATGAGATGGGTTGCCGACTTTTGGCTTTCCTTCAGGTAGTGCCACTAATATTGAGTTTTGGATCTAGCATCCATTTATTATGTTTTTGCTTTTCTTCTTAGCCTCTTTACTTTGTGTAGAAGTTGCGTGTTAAATTCATAGTGAAGAGAAATCAAGGGAAGAGACAGAGAAAAGAAACCTCTGAGAAAGAAAATGAGGAGAGCTCATCTAGGAAGCGTGTTAAGACAGACAAGGCTACTGAAGATATCAGACCTGCTGAAACTGAAAATACTGATGATGATACTCACCAAGATGACAGCAACATTATCAAAGAGGAGATCAATGCTCCTGAACGGGTTGATGAGCCTAAGGTTGGTGATGAAATTGATGAGGAAGAACCAGAGGAGGATCCCGAGGAGGATGAAGAAATGCCCGAGGCAACGCCTGATCAGGATTCAACTAATGAGGCAAGAAATACTAAACATTTTCTGTCTGCATGTTTGGTGTTTGCATTCTATCAGAAAGAGTATAAGAAGAATAGAAACAGGCTTAAAACATTTGTTGTGGTGGGATCAAATGTTTTGAGTTGAGGGCTTCTTCTCCTGTAGGTCATATCCAACAAATTTGGCTCAGGGAAACTATGAAAATTTCCATTTGTTTTAAAACCCTTTTTCTTCAGTAATTACTTCTGGTTTTTAAATTCATTTTTATAGATTGTGGTAACTCACTGTACTTTTTCCTGCAGGAAAATTTGGATGCAGAGGCTGGTGATAATGTTGGTAAAGATTTTGGTCAGACTGAGCAGAATGAACAGCAGGAAACTGCAAAGCAAACTTCAGAGATTGTTAGCAGTCTCGACCAAAGCAATAAAGATAAGCCAACTGAGGTGGAATCAAAGAAAAGAGGAACCCTGGGTGGTGTTGACAAGGAACTATTGCAGGCATATTGCTGAATGATTCCTATAATCTTTTCTTTCTTGTCTTTAGCTGGATTAAGTTTTCAAATTGACTTTTTTTTTTTGTATTGTTGGCAGGCTTTCAGGTTTTTTGATCGCAATCGTGTTGGATACATAAGGGTAAGCCAACTTAATTTTCTAGCTGTAAATTGTGTTCGCCTGGATTACATATCACTTTGATATCTTCAGGTTGAAGATTTGAGGTTAATCATTCATAATTTGGGGAAGTTCCTCTCGCACCGGGATGTGAAGGTCTTTTTTTTTTTTCACGGCCATTCTTTATTAATTGAGAACTGCATGTCCCAGGCTCTTTGGTTAACATATATTCTTGAACAGGAACTCGTGCAAAGTGCACTCTTGGAGACTAATACCGCCAGGGATGACAAGATTCTATATGATAAGCTGGTGAAGATGTCTGATGTTTGACATGGAGAATTTGCTTGGCGTATTGTGTGATTCAATGGTCGATCTTTTCTTATGTTGGTCTGTACTTCAGCTTGAATTTTTTGAGCAAGTAGTTTTGTGCTCCAGAGTTGGTTGGACTACAACTCGATAAAGGATTATTTGTGCAGTGGATTACTACGTGACTCACAATAGAAACCCTTCTCTGTGCTATTGTAGAATCTAGATTGCAATCTGAATAAGCCATTGGCTTATAAACTAAAAGCCCCATTGCCTGTATGTAGCCCAGTTTTGAGAGAAATTGAAGTGGTAACTGATGCTGTATTTGAAGCTATTTGCAGGCATAGTTATCTGGACCTCTTGTCCTGATTTTGACTTGTATTTATTCTCAAGGATTACCTCGCTAAATATACTTAGGACTGCATTGTCCAGTTATCTGCCCCTGGCGTTTGTATTTGTATTTAGTCTGCTGCTAGCTAATTCCCTGGCCATGTGGCCACGTTTACTGAGTGATTGTTTAACCGGTTGAATTGTTTTGAAAATTTTAGATAATATTTTATATATTACTATTTAACTAATTTATAAAATAAATGTAATTTAATTTAACAATATATTAAATAATGGGTTTTAGATATAATGTTAAAAATTGAATCTTTCAATTTTAAATAAAATTTTATTACGGAAATTGAAGAACTTTAAATTCAAAATGATTAAAAGTATAAAGTCATAAAATAAAATAGATTAATTAATATAAACTATTTTAATTCTTAGATTTATTAAGTGAAATGTCAAAAATTTGATTAGAAAATATAAAAGGGTCCAAACTGCTAAGACGAAAGTCAAAATAGAAAGTTGTATATTCTTTTTGATAAGCTGTCAACGTAAGAAATCTCGAAAAAATGAAAAAAATAATTTTGTAATTATTTCAAAAAAAATTGTTAAATTTTCTCTCTCTGTTTTTTTTTTTTAAATTTTTTGGGTCAAAATTAATTTGACTCTCAATTTCGGTCGGTTCGATTGGTGAACATCGGCCTCAAAAACTTTTGACCGGAAAACCAAGCAGTCTTGGTTTTTCAAAACAATGCAAGAAATATTGTTCCTTAGTAGATAGCTGGTTTGGGGTTTATGAATTCTTGAAAGAAAGTTCAGTTTCGGCCAATATCAATTAGTGGGCATGCTAGATTCAAGCTGCAGAGAAGTTTAAATTAATCTTCTTTGCTCCAAGGTGGAGAGAGAAGTTGGTTGAGTCGTGTGATTATCATCTGGTCTCTGGACAAGGTGTCTCGTGGCAAACGACACTGTAGAAACAAGTTGAAGCATATGTGGTAGAAACATGTCTTTGATAGTGGTATTAGGCAGGAGGCTGTCTTATTCTTCTCCGAGGTTTGTGGAGCTTTACCAACAAACCAATTGGGCAAGGGTGCACCAATCTTATGTGTGTTTTGGCGTGACGCATAATTTTTCTATGGGTCAAATGAGTTGAGTTGGCCAAATTTAGAGTCGTACCGTCTTTTGGGGGAGTCCAAAACTTCTTGAAGGAAAAATAATAAGTGATCGTAATTTATTAGTTTTATAAGTTTAAAATTTGGAAGTGAGATTTAGGCGTTCTAGTGCTTACCTGGCTCGATGGCCATCTTTGTTTTATTATTTAATAAAATAAGGCGAACAATTTAATTATGACATTTTTATTTTTATTTTTTCAATTTTTTTGAGAAAATGCATCCAAAAACCAGAACATTCTGCCGGCGGTGTGGATAAAAACGTCTTGTTAATATTCAATTGTGGTTTTAGATCTTGTGGGATGTTTGATCGACATTCTTTGGGTGAGGGTAATTTAGGAATGACATAAATATAAGAGAGACAGATAAAAACTTGTTATTTCATTTAAAAGAATAGATTTTCATCCCATCAATTACATGGTTACACGCTTCATTTGTTTACTAATCCAAAATAAATGAAGACCAAGTATGCTTTATTCCGGAAAGGAATTCGTAAAAAGACCATACTTTTGTTCCACGGAAACTCCTCCGCTAAATTAAACGTCACTTGGACTACGACTTGGTTCGGCTTGGATTTGGTCGCAAACTACTTCCTACTTTTACTTGTTCATTGAAGAAAGGAAACAAGGAAAAAAAGAGTGTGTGTGTGTGTAAACTATCTTCCAACTCGAATGTTTTAACACTGCAATGTATCTCAATAACTTTCTAACAAAAATATGGGAGTCGGACCATTGAAGATCAAATTTAACTGTCGGCTCGGTTCTCATTGGAGATAGGGTGGTAATGTTAATGTCGTGATTCCTTTTTGCAGTGTTAAATTAATAGAGAAAGATTAATCTAGTTATTCTTTTCCAAGAGAATGCAAAACATTGATTCAATCAAAACCCATATCGTATTCAAGTCGGAATTCAATGCAATGACAATTGTTGTTTAATTGACCATTTTTTCCTTTGTTTAATTACCACTTTGCCCAAACATTGTCACTATATATATATATATATATATATATGTATATATTATTTGTATGTGCATATGAAATCGGTCGCTCCATCGTAACTGTAACTGAGACTCCTTCGCTCCACTTTCTCTTTCCATTTCCTCTCTCTCTCTCTCTGTTTTTTTTTTTCCCTTCAGCTTTGTTCTTTCTCGTTTGGCGACGCGCGGACGATCCTAAAACCCTTCTCCCGCACGCTTTAAACCTTGTATTTTTACCCAAAGGAATTGGGGCATGGAGGGAGCTCGAGGAGAAGCCAGTCACCCCGATGCTCGGCCCGATAATCACGAACGAGCGCACGACGAAGAAGAGAATAGGGGAGACCACAAACGGACGGGTACAAGTGGTTTGGAAAGCACTGAAACGATTGGGCCCCATTCGATGCTTCCGCAGCCTGAAGCACCCCCGGGAGCATTTCAACGCTCGCGATCCTCGCCGGAGACGTTCGAGGCTTCCGCCGCTGTCGTCGGGAAATTCATCCGTGAGAAGAGCAGCAGCTTCTCGGCGGCGATAGCGCGGCGCATATCGTCCTACCGGAAGGAAGACGACGTCGACGATGATAAAGTTGCCCTGAAGGAGTTCAATCTGGTGGGACTGAAGGTCACGAAAACCTTGAAGGAGGAGAGGAAGGAGCTTAAGGGAAGAATAAGCTTCTTCTCGCGGTCCAACTGCCGCGACTGCGGCGCCGTCCGGTCGTTCCTGCGGGAAAGGAATCTGAATTTCGTAGAGATCAACGTCGACGTGTACCCCGGCAGGCAAAAGGAGTTGACAGAGAGGACTGGCACCACCGCCGTGCCGCAGATATTCTTCAACGAGAAGTTGATCGGGGGACTGGTGGCGCTGAACTCTCTGCGGAACAGCGGGATGCTGGAGGCGAAGCTGGAGGACATTTTGGGGCGGAAGTGCCCAGACGACGCGCCCGCAGCGCCTGTTTACGGGTTCGAGGAGGCCGAGGAGGCGGAGGCGGAGGCGGAGGCGGATGAGATGGCGGGGATAGTGAGGGTGGTGAGGCAGAGGGTACCGATCCAAGACCGCATCATGAAGATGAAACTGGTGAAGAATTGCTTCTCCGGTGCGGAGCTGGTGGAGGCTCTCATACACCATTTGGACTGTGGACGTAGAAAGGTATGCGCTTTCTCCTTTTTGCCCCTCCTAAGTTTTATCCTTTTCAATAATTAGGGATGTAACGGCCAAATTTCCCCTCTTTATTGTAACGTTCGCGTATCGGTTTTGTTTGGTTATTGCTTTATAAAAGGCGTGTGACTTTTAGGTGTCAGAAAATTTATCAATGGTTTTGATTTATTTAGATCTTTTTATTTGGAAAATATGAAAATTATTGTAGATATTAAATTACGTCTCACTAATGGGTTTTTAAGTTTATATATACACATATGTAGGTAAGGTGTAACTTTTTGGCGTCCATAATTTATCAATAGCTTTGATTTGTTCACTTTTGTATTTTAAATATAAAGTAAACTGTTGGAATATTAAATTCTGTATGGGAGTATGGGAATTTATATATATGTCTAAATTATATTATATATGGATTCGAATGACATGATTTTAAGGTTAATATAAGTATGAATATAAAAGTAATAATTTGATTTGGAAATAGACAACAATTAAATTTTGAATATTAGTATGTCTATATTTATATGTATAAAAAAAGAAGTAATAAATTTTAAATTATTGTGTTCTTTGAGGAAAGAGAACCAAACATGGCCATACAGAGTTTTATTTTAATGAATATTTATTTTTACAATATTTTTTTAGGAATAATGTAACGAGAAAATTTAGAGTTTAAGCAAATGTAAACTGAACTTTGTTACGTAATTAAATTAATTTTTTTTTCACATGTAGCAAGGGCGAAAGAAAATAAATTTCTTTTTTTTTAGTTGAGTGTTAATATTTTACGATTAAATTCCGTTACTGGTAGTTTTGGTTGAAATTCTGTAAGTGGGCTCAACGATGTTGAAAGAGTTGTCCACCAAATTGGACTCTCCCTTGATTGAAGTAAGTGGATAGTCCATATAAACAATTTCTGAAACGTTTTTTTGCTTTTGTTTTATTAAAATATTTATTGAATTAGTTGAATAATTATATTTAATCGAGAAATGCGTGATAAACAGTAATGATTAGGACCACGAGAGGATGAATGATTGCTTTGGCTACAACAAGCCTTGAGAGTTGTAGTAATTGATGCAAGGCTCTTTTTTTTTTTTTTAATTGAAAGTAATAACGCAAGTTAGGTGCTCAAAATGGGTGGTTTCTTTTTATATTTTCATTCTTTAGAAGATGGTAACTTTAAAAAAAAAAAAGAAAGAAAAACAGATCACATGGGTTCATCTGTTTATTGTCTTCAATTATATAACAACCCTCTAGACACGAATTCATTGCATTTGTTATATTTCAGTTCATCATAGCAATCCATCATTAATTTGTTAAGCTATCCCTTTTAGAAGGATGGACATCAATTAGATGTCAATTAGATGCTTGTTTTTGGATACCAATCATGTTAGTGAAATGATAGGGACTTTTTTGGGGAATGGAATTGGTTAAAAAAAAGGGTGCTTAGGTTTCTTATATTGTATTATAAGAATAACAAAACTGGATAAAATGATTGTGATTAATACGCTGGTTAGGTTTTGCTTCTCACTTGTTTCGTCTACTAGTCATCAGAAAATTGAATTAGCCAGGCCAGTTAGGGCTGCCAATCAATTCCTAAGTCGTCTCACCATAATTGGCCATAATTTTTGGCAAGAAACACGCCATTTGGCCTAATGGGACCAAGGAAATCTTGAAAGCAACAATTCGTTGGAATGGAGAATGGAAAAAAATACCAATCAGCCCTTAAATTTCATTTTTATGCTTAGTTGACTTTGGGTACTCATGATCTTGTATTTATTTTTCAACGGGTCCTATTCAGAAGTGACTGCAGCACGGTCTTGTCTGAGGAAGTCCTCTCTTACGTTAACATATTGTTGAGTATGCAGTGCCATAACTCATGGCACCCTTGGGTGTTAGTGTAGCACTATTCTTATGTTTATAGCACTGAAGTTTGTTAAGGCGCGCCTTGAGTGTCTTTGCCTTAGGTGCAAGGCATGTGCCACGCATATCTCTAAAATTCTTGCATTGCGATTTAACTTTTTTAAGGATACAAAAGATTAAAAATTGTCATTTTGATTTAATGTCTTCTTTTTGTTTTTCTTCTTTAATTCTTGGTCAATTTATTATTTTTTACTCTCGTCTTTTCTTTTCTCCCCTCGTTTCTCCATTTCCTCTGTTCCAAGTTATTTTTTCTTTTCTCCCCTCGTTTCTCCATTTCCTCTGTTCCAAGTTATTTTCTTCCTTTCTTTTTTTTCCTTTTCTACTAGTGCCTTTTTTTTCTATTTTCGAATTCTCAATGAGATTCTTAGGTTTTTTTTTCCTATTATTAAATTTCCGTGATTATTACAATATTCTTCTTCTTTTTATAATGTATCTACAGTAAAATGCATAGAGCATGTATTTTGTTGATTTGATGGCCAGACACAGTAAATATTGTGTTTGGTAATTTAAAATTATTTGAATTTGAGTATTTTTATATGCGTATAATACGTTATGATGATCGAATAATTTTATGATGATCGAATAATTTGATTGTATGTAAGTCTATAGAGTGTAAATATATAAATATGAGTATATGAGTGTATATATATATAGGTATAAATTTAATTGTAAATAAATATAATAATTAAAAATTGATTAATTAATTATCTATATAAGTGGAAAAATTTAAATTTAAATTTAAATAAAAAATTTGTAACGGAAGTTATTGTTGGTAAAAAATTCAGAGGGGTGAGAATAGTGCCAGATGAGGAAACCAAGAAAGACAGAGACTTTTATGGCCAAAAAAATTTGCTAAATAGTGATTTTTCCTAATTCTTATGGAACTATTTTTTGAAAATCAATAGTATTAAATTACATGGGATTTTTTTTGTTTTAGTTTTAAAAGATGTTTTATAAGTAGGTTTAAGTATTTAACTTTTTATAAATTGAAAGTAAGATGTTTGTGTTTTTATAGAATAAGAAATTAAAAAAATACATGTATTTATTGTTTATAATGTAACTTTTGTTTCTGTTTTAATTTTGTAGAAATTATTAATAATATAAATATATTTTAATTTTTATATAAATTTGTGCAGTGCTTCAATTAGTTAGCAGGCCACACCGTGCGCCGTGTGCCAGAAACGAGGAAACTTTCGCACAAAAATTTGCCACACGCCATTTACAACAATTGTTTAGCATGCTTTCTTCATTTTTAGTATCAAGACTGAGATGGGACTCAGAGTAAAATCCATTCTGCTAGGAATTTCCACCTTTTACTTCCATAATTTTCTTATGTTTTAATTCTCACATTTTCCGAGATTTTAGATTGGAGAATAGCTAAAAGCATAATTTGTTTTCTTGCTTGTGTGTTGTATCATCATTCATACGAAGCTTTCCATTTAGTTTGATGCCTGGAAAAAGTGTTCTTGGTTGTGATGCAGACTATTATATCTTTTCATCCAGAAGTTGTTCCTTATCTAACTCTGTTTGCATTCCACAACTACTTTAGGCTGTTGAGATCGGGAAGCAGCTGGCCAGAAAGCATTTTATTCATCATGTTTTTGGGTGAGAACACGTCCCACATATTCCACCAAATATACTGTGAACTTTTTTACCTGGAATGTATAAGGATCTACAAGTTTAATGGTGGCAGGGAACTTGACTTTGAGGACGGGAACCACTTTTATCGATTCCTTGAACACGAGTCCTTCATACCAAAATGCCACAATTTCCGAGGGATGGTGAATGATTGTGAGCCTAAGGCTGCTGCTGCCGTGAGCCAAAGGCTAGCCTGCATAATGTCAGCAATACTTGAGTCCTACGCTTCTGATGATCGAAGTCATCTTGATTACATTGGAATCAGCAACAGTGAAGAGTTTCGGAGGTATTTTCTGTTTGATCATAGAGTCACGCGCTTTCATTGTGTGAGCATCAGACTTGGCCTTTTTTGTGCTGTTGATTGCTGTTAGATCTGTACCTGAGATGCAGGAACACAGTAGTCATGTCAACTAATGTGTACCAATTTGCATGGTTCTCCTATGTTTAGTCCTACATCAACTATTTTCTGATAATTTTCCTCCGTGCAACATATTTTTATCAAAATAGACACACGCACACACACACACACACACTCGTATATATATTAATGTATATGTCTTTGACATTATCTATCTGTACATCCTATCACTAGTGCTGAAGGTACTTTTCTCCGTCTACCATGGGAGTGTAACGCCAGCACATCTTATTCACGTACACTATCCTTACGGACCATTTTCTGCCTCTCTTACTAATTTAAGAGCTTAGTCATCCACTATGTTAAACATGTTGGCTTAGTAAAGGTTATAAGGATGTACAGGCTAAATAAAATTAAAATTTTGATGTATTCTGATAACGCAGATATGTGAACTTGGTGGAGGATCTGCAGAGGATAAACCTGCTGACTCTTTCCGATGATGAAAAGCTGGCATTCTTTTTGAATCTGCACAATAGCATGGCCATTCATGCTGTTATTAGAGTTGGTCATCCTGGAGGAATGATCGACAGGAGGTCCTTCTTTGCTGATTTTATTTACGTTGTTGGGGGCTACCCCTATTCTTTAACCTCTCTTACAAATGGAATTCTGAGAAACAACCGAAGACCTCCGTTCTCACTGATAAAGCCCTTCAGCAGTGGTGACAAGCGCCTAGAGGTAATGAATGCTCATCTTTGCTTTTGGGCATAAAACCAGCTAAGTAGACGTTCTGATACGGAACTAAAGTAGTCTAGTATCTTACACAGCAAAGGGGTGTACCAATAATAATCATCATATTTGAGAATGACAAGAAGTGGCAATAACTATCATCATACTTGAGAATGGCAAGAAGTGATTATGTGCAACAAGGTTAAGCTAAACTGAGGGGATCTGTTTTTTCATTCTGCAGTTGGCTTCTCCCAAAGTTAATAAGTTAATTCATTTTGGCATCTGGAACGCCACCAAAGGAAGCCCATCAATTAGATTCTTCACTCCCCAAGGCGTTGAATCAGAATTGAAAAATGCTGCAAAGGAGTATTTCCGAAGGGATGATGGATTGCAGGTAGACCTTGCCAAGAGGACCCTGCTCCTTCCCCGGATTATCAAGTGGTGAGTCGAACTGCTGCTACCCATATTCTTCCTTGCTCTCCATGTTTTAAACCAATTAGGTGCATCCATCAACGAATGCAGGAATTTAATGTGCTACAACCGAATCTGCCTTCATTGCAGGTATAGTTCAGATTTTGGGCAAGAGAAAGAAATCCTGAAGTGGATCATGAACTACTTGGATGCAAGAAAGGCAGGTCTCTTGACACACCTCTTGAGTGACGGAGGCTCTATCAATATAGTTTACCAGAATTATGACTGGTCTCTCAATTCTTGATCGTGTTATTGTCCACATACAGTCGCATGCATTCTTCTCCTCAGTGTTTCAAAATCCAAAATCTACAAGTGATACACACACACGCACACCACGTATCATGACTGCATGATGGATGTGGGAGTTGTATACGATTGAGCTAACTGTGGATTAAGATTGTGGTTATGCAACATCTGTTGTGTTGGGTTAAGATCAAAATTTGACCACGCAAAATTTGTTGAGGCCTTTTTCTTGTGGCCAACCCTTTGTTGGGCGTGGCCTCAAGAGTGCTGATTTGGGCATTTTAGTGAACAAATGTATTGTGTTCGTTCATGCAGCTAAGGTTGAACTGAACAAGCTTACACCTACGGTAGATCAAAAACTCATTACATTCATTTAGGCACAATTATGTAGACACTCCTCTAACTCTGCCCAAAATTCAAAATTTATGTCTAGCATTTGTGTAGTACAATACTCACTCGTGGGCCTTTTGTTTTAGCCATATCTTTACTTAGCTAGGATGAGAGATAAGATGGCAAAAAATAATAACAAAATAATATAAAAAGTAGAGATTTGAGTCAAAAGCAGTCACGGTCCTTGGTTGTTGGCATCACCCTAAACCCAACCTATATATCTCTTATATGCATTATAAGGTATTCATGAACAACAACGAAAAATATTTAATTAGGGACACAATCATTATGTGTTTAATTGTATAACTAACTATTTTGATTGTTCAATTGGTCAAAAACCACAAAAATATATATAAAAAAAATAATATTTGATTGTTAAATCTAGGAGATCTTGGATCTGTTCTCCTACAGAACATGCTTTTTAACTAAGAAATAGGAATAAGGGGGCTAAAAGAAGGTATAAACAAAGAAAGAAGTTGTCAGCAGAGCTGATTTTATAATTGGGCAATTCGCGATGATTATATCGATTCAATTATTTAATTTTCAAACTCCAATTCTTTGATGAGCTCAATTAATGCATTATTCATTATTTTATTATTTATTCTTTGATTGGTCAATAATTAAATAATTCGTTATGTGATGATTTTACAAAATTTCAGTAACCCATATTATATTTGGGCATCGTAACCAAAATTGAAGTTCGTGAAGAAAACGTAAAAGAATCGTAGTTAATAAATGGATGGTCAAATAAAAATAAAAAACAAGGGTTAGCGAATAAAAGTATATCACAGTAACACCCCCTGCCTGAGCTGCTTCATAATTATATCCAAGGAAGGGTATTAGAATTTGAAAATATTGATGAAAACTGAAGTGACATCTAAGTTGTCAGAGACAATTGTCAAATGTCGATCGAAACTGAAGTTACATCAAAGTTGTGAGAGTCAAAATTGGCAACTTTAGCAACTTCTTCTAATTTAATCACTATCAGCCTTTTTTATAGGAGATCAAAGGTCACAAATTTTTATTAGATATGTTTGCTTTTGCCTTTGGGTATTAATTGTTGGAGGAATTGTGTAAAAATAAAAGAAAATTTCAAATTATAATAATTGAAATCTGTTCTAATTTGTTAAAAAAGGAGACCATGGCCAATAGAACTATGCAAACCATGTGGATAATATCTATATCTACAGACTAACTATTCAAATTATTAGCAACTAGACCATTCTGAAAGTTCATAAGAAACCAAACCACCCAAAACCTACAGGAAATGTGATCGAACGACTATATACTGTTAACGCAACATCAAAGAATTGTAATTTTTGTTCCCTGTGCACATCACATGGAAATTTGATTATGTACAACACAGGCCACTTTCACAAGTAATTCAGTTCCTTGCATCCTTCTGCTCTTCAATAAAAACAACAAAAAGATGGAGCCACAAACATTTTGGCAGCCAAAACCAGAATTTTCCAGTGCAAGATTGCGACATTCCCGTGGATACAGTAACTCAACAGGCTCTTCTTCACTCCCAAGTAACTGAAACCATGGTGTTGGCAAGACCCGACTCCTCAAAAGTTGAATCAACATCGAAGTCCAAAGTCCTCGATGCGCCTGGAATGGCTTGGGTCAAGCGAAATGGGCGCATACTGTCTTCCTTAAGCTCAGAGTGACAGAATGACCACAGCAGCTGATAGCAAATGCAAAATTTAACGTTCTAGTTGAAAATTGTTTCAACAGACCGCTCTTAGCAGTGGTAATCAATACTAGCAATCACAAGCTACATATGATAGAACAAATTGATAGTTTGGAAATTGTAAACAAAGCTTATAGATTCGGAGGGGAATCTTAGCATTTTCTATCCAACAGGCAGGTTCAGTTGCTTGAAACATTAATGATCCAACTGTGGTATGGAGTAGAAATAAAAGAAGAAATCACTGTAAAGATTCACTTATGTACGAGGAAGAAAAAACTATAGAAGGCATACAATTAATATTCAAACTTGTGGTTTCAATAAGCCATACATACATGCTCAATTCCTTCAGCATTTTGACGTATGAACCAACTTCATGCCATACATGACTAAGAGATGCACTTTGTTTCATGATGTACCAAAACCGAAAAAGCAACTTCATTGAGAATATAAAAAATTAAAAATTCACAACAGAATCATTGATACTTACCTGAACTGGATCAGTGCGAAGGAAGTTCCTCAGAACTCTGCGCCCGTCAGGGAGACGAACTCCAACTCTGCAAATTATGCTTCGGTCACCCTTGGGTTCTTCCGGCAAAGGTAAATAAGTTGGCTTCCTCATTTTCACCTCGGCATTGGCATCACTTGCTTCTTTTAGGTCACCTTCATTAATTGCCTCATTATTCTCCATAGAAGCAGCCAGTGCTCGCTGCAATTCTTCATCTTCACCACTTCCATCTGCAGCCAGCGAAAGCATAAAAGGATTGTCATTCTGTGAGCTAGCCGTATAGTCACTGTCTAATAAAAAAAGTGAATGGGAAGAGGATAAAATTAAACACCTAATGCACAAAGCAAGATGCAGACATACTGAGTAGCTGAATCTATTGAATTCTATATGTCATTCTAGAGCTCATATACGTGCATGGGTTCAACTGAAGAATTGAAAAGAAAGACATTAAAAGTCAAAGATTCCGCATTTTATTTCCTTTTGGAAAACAAAAATAAGAAAGAATTATTGCAGAAGAAAGAAGGGTAGAGGCACCATGACACATGGTTGGCATAAATACATATTATTTAATGATGCCACCATCTGAGCATAACCACATATTGTTTAATGGTATCACCAACTCAGTTGCAGGCGTATAGAAAAAATTCTTGAATCTCATGTTCTGCCAAATAAGTTGGCTGAATAGGATTTTGTCATATTCTCCCCAATAGTGTTACTTTATCAAACAAAATTTAAAAATCTGCTAAATCATTAAAAATGCCCTCTACATTAAGTGTTAATTTTCAATTAGCAGCAGATTAAGCAAAGTGTTTGTCAGAAATTTTACACATATTTTGTATTCTAGATTATAGGTTTAGATATATTCAGTTTCCTATTTTAGAAGACTAGTATTATGTCAAGTTTAGACTTAGTTTTGGGATTCTTGTACTGGTACTATACTATAAATTGGGATAATTATTTAGCAATAAAGCATGGTTTAATTCTAATTCTCTAAAATGGTATTAGAGAGGGTATGATTCTATTTTCTTGAAAATTATTCTTCCAAAAATCCTAATCCTTTTGCAGTGCCACCCAAAACCCTAATCCCACTCCAAGCCAAGGTCCCCCACCACCACACTCCTCCCTTAATGGCACGGCCTCATAAGAAGCATAACTGGCAGGGCAGCCTACAGAAAATTCCCAAACATCAGGGCCAACTTGTTCTGCCACTTGAAGTGAAGAAACTCCATGAAAACCTTAATCCCAAAAATTAGCACTTCTAAACACAAGAAAACCCTAATTTCCAAACAGCAACTGCCACATAGGCTCATAAACAGCCTTATGAAATTCACCACATTCAACTTGATGGGAAGTATAAGAATATTTGAAAATATTCGATACAGATTTTGTTAATTATATGTTTGGATGTATTTTGTTTTCCATTTTCTAAAATTAGAATTATGTCAAATTTAAACTTATTTTTGGTATCCTAACCTAATCCCATGCTATAAATTGGGACAAATCTTTAAAAATAAAGCATGGTTTAATTCTTTCAATTCTCTATTAGTTTTTATATGTTCAGAGTAGAAGCAAACCCAAAATTGATAGGAAAAACCTGGTATATGTTGAGCATGAGGAATTGATGCCTGAGAGCATTCTCTAGGACGTTTATGAGATATAGTGACGTGATTATCTGATGGGCTGCGGTCCATGAATGGTAGCATATCCTGGAGCAAGGATAAAAGCCCAAGTCATGGCCATAATAAGGGAAAAAATGATTCTCTACAAGCAAATTTTCAAATCCTCCAAAAGCCTGCGTGAACGTGTTTAGGTTTTCCAAAAAAAAAAGAATGCAAGAACACAATGAGAACAACTCATTTACCTCAAGGAAAATTTCAGGTTGAACCATTCCACACCGAGAATGCATTTTCTGACCCGTTATTGGATCAATCAATAGAATCACAGGGATAGAGTATAATTTGTAATAGGTACAAACCTTGCTACCCTCTTCGGTATCATCATATACCTATAGCAAATAGAATGACAGGTAACAAGATATGATACAGACTTGTATAAAAGGTAAAACTAAGAGCATTTCTTGTTCAAAGAAGGAAAAGAGAAAAATTAGCTAGTTAAACAAGTATCCAGAAGAAACTCACCAATAATTTTTAATTAGCGAACCTCTAAATAACCTTTAAAATATTCAGTTTCAAAGATACAGATTTGCCAACCATAACTGCTTATATCACCAGCAGAAGACTTAACTGCCTACATGACTGAAATTGAAAACCTAATTGTTAATAATATAAAAAGTGAGACTGTAATTCCAACTTAATTGAAGCGGACTGAGCAACTATGACAATCTCATCAGCTTATGTTTTAGAGTTTTAGGTTTACATTGAAAAAAATGTGGGCATATGTGTTTGTGTAAGTCAGTTTTGGTTCTCAATACAAAATTGGAGAATCTTAATGAACTTCCATAATATCTTGCTAAGCACAAAAATGCATACACAGTGATATAGGATACCAAAAAGCTGAAAAACATTAGTATCCTGCATTTCCTAAGAGAGATACAAATCACTTAACAAAAGGAGGGGAAATGCTTTAGCCATTAGACAATTGCTTATACCGCATAAAAGAACTTTAAAGTGAAAAAAAAGGAGCAGCTATTAAAGTAAAATCAAGAACAAAAAATCCAAGTCAAATTGACAACAGCAGATAATACAAACCTGCCAGAAGATGAAGTTAGTTTTGATGGTTTGAGCAACTGCTTCATTTGCCCAGGTGTCACGGTTAAGCTTCAAGGCAGTAAATACAATTTAAAAATGTGTCAACACATGCACCAACAATATTCGATCAAACCAAAGCTTAGGTGATATAATCAATTTGAAGCATTAGCAAACATGTATTGATAGGGACCAAAAAAAGAACTGGAAATATAGAAGCATGAATCAGGGGACCTCATCAATTAAGAATGCTTTACAACCCAAAAAGAAGTGCCTGGGCAGTAAATCATATATTGGGAAGTAGAATTTTAAATGGAGCACTTCTAACAGATATTTCAGAAAATGTTTGAGCTCCTTGAACTCAGCGTATCTCAATCAGTTGTATTTGCAGATTGGGTAATAATTTGGGCACAATACTGTTCTTGTGTTGTATTTAGCTTGCAGGTCATGAAATGACCACAGCAGAGGAAAGACAAAATTTTGTTAAAAGTCAATTTCAAACTCAGGTTTACATGTAGATTACACAAACTTTAAGCTCCAAGTTGCCCACTATAAATTTATGTCATATGCCAGAGACTGGGAGTACCAGAGTCAAAATATATCCTACTTTTCACACAGGTTGCAATCTATTCCTTTATTATATTTCACCCATGCGCCTATATTTCCACAACCCATACATTCAACTGTCCACAATAGTTCTCCATGGCCTTTGAAATCACCTACATGTTGCAAAGCTTTCCTGACGTCAATGCGACCACGTAGTGTCTTCAAGGAGTTTTTCCAAATGAAGGAATTCTTGATCTTAGAGATACTTGAACAGTCTCCAAGCCTACTGGTGCTGTGCATCTTCTGCTTTTGTGATTCAAGAAATCAGATTTCTATTTTGTTTAAAATATGCTATTTGCAGTTCCTAATGAAATCTTCACCGCGTCGGACAGCAACTTGGACAACCTACCATCAGATTCACAATTGGTTCAAGACGCCATTGACGTCAGGTTATTCGGCATCTGTGAATTTGTCGTGTAGAATTTCCATTGTAATAAAATACAATTATTTGCTTATTTTTTCTTTGAATTACTGTATTTCTTTCTTTTGCATTGTGCCTTATAGAGACAAACAGACAGAGTTACAGATAGGGATTAAAATAGAAGTACCATGTGCGAACTAAATTCCTTGGTTGACTGTATGTTCACGAGAAGCCACTTATTCTGAACCTTTGCATTATCTTTGGCCTGTAATGTATTAGCTTCATATCAAAGGTAAACCATGGGATGTGTGAAGCAAATGAGTTATGGTTATGCAGGCTCTTCTGCGAAGCAAGTCAATGATAATAGTTCAATATCAAGAGTAAGCCATGGCATGCAGGGAGGAAAAAAGTTATGGCTATGCAGGTTCTTCTCTAAACCAAGTGCCTAGCAATCAAACCAAGCATATTCTCTAACACAATGTACTTTTTGAATGCAATATTTATATTAATGATGCCATAAAATTAACAATGTTGTCATACACACATCTGGTCAAACCAGATTGAAGATCATGAAACATAATAAATAAAATAAAGGGGAAAAAAGGAAGGAGCCAAAGCTGATAAGTACAAGAGCTGGCAGAACCGAATGGTGTTTACTAATTGTTAACATAGCACCCCCTCCTAATTAAAAAAGAAAGAACTCTGCATATCACAAACATCTTCCCATTTCCAAATAAATCATCTTGCAATACTCACTGCAAAAGAGATATTTAGTCCACTAACAGTCAAATAAATTAATTTTCCACAAGCTGCCTATACTGTATCTTAGCTTCTAAATAATCATTACCATCCCTAAAATCAAGACCAAATCCTATCTGTGCATCAGCTGGTTTTGTTCCAAATAAACCAGTCCCTTGAGTATATTGAAAGCATACTACTGCTAAGACATCAATATAGCAATTTGTTGTTGAACCAATAATTGTGTTTAAATTAATAGAAAATATATGTCATTGTTGGAATATTTAGTTTTCCTTAGTTTACATGCCGTCTATGTATTGGTTGATCCTAACTGATTGATTATGTTATTTTGATAAGTAGATTTAGAACCATTTAGCAGGTTTCTATATCTCCTACTATTTGTATGGGAGAAAAACCACGTTGTAAAACAACTTCATCTTCTATTCCTCCTTTTTACAGTCATTAATTGTGTTTTGGTTTACAGAAAACATAATTGTGGTCAGTCTCTAAACAATTAAAATGGGGTGCGAAATACAAGATTTGGGACATCTAACATCATATTTAATAATAATGCAATTATTTAGAGTACTTAATTTGATATTGTAACAAGTTTCCTGCAACTTATTATTGACTTACACATTCTTTAAGTAAGAAAACAGAAAGAAGAGCTTTTTTGCAGGCACTAAAAGCTTATATGAATATAACGTGAAAATAGTGACAATTTTAATGGCACAACAGAGCTGCATTGAAATGTTAGATAAGAGAACTAGAGGGAAACATTCAGTTCATGTCCCACCACAGCACTCGGCTATATTTAAAGATTCTTACATCATTTTCTGAACAGTAAGCTATTTACCTTTTCAAAGGGCCCTTGGAACATTAAAGCAAATGGAGGACGATACAAAGATGCAAGATTATCCTGACTTTTATTTGCTGCAGAAGAAGATGAACGTCCTTCTGCTTCCCAGACTCTAGAGTTCATTTCCTCCTCAAAGTTGCGGAATGGAACAACAGAATGAGTTGTATGTGATGAACCTCTCACTCTTGGTGCTCCACTGGATATGGCCAAACAGCATTTAGAAAAATTAACTTATCCACACCACATATCATAAATAACTGAATAAAATGAGAATGCACACAAATGGGCTCATAACCAAACAGGCTAGACTTTCAGAGATAGTGTCAGAAAATAGGAAGATAACATGACCAGAAAAGTAATTTGATGATGAAGAGAATATCTAGAAACAACCAATTCATGAGGATCATAGATGGAATGCAAAGAGATAGTTGTCGATTGGAATAACATAACAGAAGCAAGCTAAACAAAAAGCCAAATATAGAAAGTTGTCTGTTTCCAAGTGCAGATCACTTGCATTCTGGAATACTTATTCCTTTGTGGTTTTCAAAAGAACTAATTTACTTCCTCTGTTTAAATTATGAATATATTTGGTAACATTTTCAGAGAATCAAAAGGTTTCTGCAGAACAAAAAGAAACACAGTGATAATTGCCTTTACATAGAGTAGAACAACATCAAAAACTATAGTTCCTCATCAAAATTTCAGAAGTGTGTAAATATGATTGCCATGTAGATCACAAACAGGGAAAAAAAGTACCCATATGTCATGGAATTATCATAAAGAATGTCTCTTTTCACAGGTAAAGGTGGTCTAACATCATCATCTACGCCATCTTGTCTAACATCTCTGTCTTCCAATTCTTTTCCATGCTCACTGCATGTTAGAATAAGATGCATTTGAATAAATGCAAAAATCTAGGAAACCAAAAAGGGACAACATATTCATATTTCTTCATATAACATGCCTTAGGTTGGAATCATTGACAGGGAGATCACTTTCAGCAGGTGGAGGATATATGGATGGTGCAGCTAATCCACCTTCATTTCCAACATAAAATAGTTGAATGGCTTCTTCAAGGTTCCAGCCAGTGGCCTGCATTTCATAAAAGAAGAAGCTGTCAATCTTCACAAAGTTAAAGATCAAAACAATACTTCACGCTGTCAGCTATAAATTATGCTGGAAGTAAAAATAACAATAATCTTGCTCATAGAAAAGCATTATTTTTAAACGATTGTTCATTTTTGAAGTGTAAAGGATTGCTCACAACTATAGCATTAATCATTGCAACTAGCCAATGAGAGATGCTCATGTGTGCATAAAAAAACAGATATAAATAATTTGTTACATCTACCAACATATCTTCTTGAATGTAGATGAAGTAAAAAGAAAAAATCGTAGGCAAATGAAATACTTATTAAGTATTATTTCACACGGTAAAGAAAAACCGTTTATTCAAATTAGTAGAATTTGCATAGGGTTAGCATATTTGCAGAGACAATAATGCAGTTTTGATGTAAAAGCAGAAGTTATTTGAAACTTGAAGTGAAGGATAATTTTGATTTGAATGGTGAAGGAACAAATTACAACTTTAGTTTAAGTGCACTAAAATTTACTAATGAGCATATTAATTTATATATAATTCTTTAAAAAAAATGATTAACTTAGTCCACACACATTATGCATGCCAAATTGGGCGATGAGCCTTCATAAATAGAATGGATGTCAGGGACTAGAACCCATCATTATAAGTAAATGCCCTGCACTCACAGAAACCTAATTAGATAATTTTAGGAACCACATAAAAAATTAGGCAACTCAATCATGGAACTGACAATTCTAATTCTGTGTATCCTAGATGCCATATAATCCAGCCAACACTAAGGATCTCTTCCCAACTAATAACATTGGCAAGAATTAGTAGTTTCTCAAAGTTATATTACAAGTCCAACAAGAGGCTGTGCTCATCTAATTAATCCCTCCCCATAACTAAGAAAGGTGGCACCAGATTCTTCTCCTAAGGTCCTTTAACCATTCGTTTGTGTAAAATTCTCATTTGTTTCTTTACTTAATCCTGTTCTTCTTTCTTATCCTTTGTTTTCTTTTATTCAACTCCAATGCTATGATTATCTTCTTTTCACTCTATTTTCAGTATAGATAATCTATGTTTATTTGCTTCTCCATCTCCAGCTACAGTTCATCTAACAAACCACGAAATTTTGACCAACATTCAATTCAAGAATGAAAATCAAAATCACACACTTGGCATAAGCATTACCACCACAAATGATTTCACATTTTCACCGGCTGGAGTAAGACTGAAAGCCAAGGCAGAGACGGATAATGCATTTACACCAAATTGATTTTGATACCAAATGCAGTTTGAATTATTGGGTCTTGGCTAGAGCATTGACCAAAACCAAGCCATGTTAATACATTATAAACTGCAATCCTTTGTGGCACTGAGAAAAATATTGCATGCATAAGGGTTTACTCCATAAATGTTTGCTGCTTCTAGAACAAAATGCACTAAAATCAGGGCCTTCCAAATATATTTACAAAATAAAATCCTTAAGAAGCAATGGGATCAATACTAAAAAGTAGCAGCCAACAAACACAATATGCAATGATGATGTTTCAGATTCTCATCTTCCTAATCAAGTAGCTAGACTCTCTAATGAGCTTATATATGCAAACAAGTACACATACCGAGAATGAAGGATATTTGATTGCATTCATTGATCCAGATCAAGCATCCCACAAGTCTCCAACCACGTAAAATTCATAAATGCCCATGTATTATACTGAAAATGCAAGAACCTCCAGTGTTAAAGAAATAGCCAAAAACACCATGTGTATAGGGAACCCAGCTTAGAACCCATATTCTGTCAATAATTAATACATGTCCCAGCGTAATGTTGGGTTTGTTTTTCATTTTACTTGTAGGTGTTAGAAATACCATTGTAGCCCTTTGCATAGTTTTTAATGGAGCATAGGCACGAGGATGCCAGAGTCATGGTGCATAGTTGGGCTCACACCTTATCAAAGAATGTTGCAGAATTGCATAAAAAATAAATATATTAATTCTATTAGTGATTTTCATAAAAATAACACATTCAGAGGAATTTGGATCTTATAGATGAATTCAGGTTTTCAACATCTATTATTACATTTTTGTGTTATTAAAACTTTTAATATAAATGTTTCATCAAAAAATATTGTTATATAGCACATTTTTTTGTTAGGATAAAGGATGATTCCAATAACAAATTTTGGAGGATACTCACATGTAAGAGTATTCATATAACATGTCCGGCTATTCAATTCGTAAAAATTTCATGATTTCATGAATGTCCAGCCACAATTTCTTACAACTTTAGAATTTCACCAATATCCAATTACTTAATTTATAGCAATGCCCTATTACTCAATTCATAAAGAATCCACAATTTTAGCAATGCCCAACCACATCTCATAAGAATTTCAAAATTTTGGCAATATGTCCATCAACATGGTTGAAACTAATTGTTTCTAGATCGCCTTTGGTAATTTTCTCACGATCCAATGAAATTTCTGCAATATCTTCGTGAAGATAGTAGACAATGATTATTTCTAGATTGCTTTTGGTGGCATCACTATCATCCAATCTGATGCTTCTTTTTCTTTTTCTTCTTGTACCGAGTTTTTTATTCCTTTTCAACATTTTTCTTCTCCTTCATTCTCCTTCCTCGCACCATTATAAAGAATCCCACTTCCACCACCAACTGTCAGCATCATCCCCATCTGTCCCCTACTTAGAGCATATGCTCATAATGCCTACCTCATCTCCCCCCCCCCCCCCCCACAACAGTCAAACCCTCTAGATCAAACCCATTCCTTCCCACCAACCTCCCCCTCCTCCTCCCACATCAGCTGGGAACTGATTGTCACACCCATCAAAACGCCATTGGCAACCAAAGTCCAAGCCCATCCCAGCCTTAACCCCTACGCATTGGACCGAACTATTTTCCAATGCCAACATGCCAAAACCCATAACCAATCTGATAGCAACAGCCACCTCCATCTTACTAAAGCCCAGTCCACCACTAGCATCCCTAGCGCCTAGTAGATGCCTACAGCCACTAGCCTCACACCAAGGGCAAAAGCCATCAAAACCCTCTACCCTCCACCACTAATTAGCCACTCATGGCTTCCCCCACCATTTTTGAATTAAATAAAATTGTGAAATATTGGCCCCAGAGAAAATAGGAGGCTCAATTTTTCAAGCTAAACTTTCAATAGCATAAAAGTCATTTTTAGCTATTCTTTTAACATATGGGAGATTCTATGCACCTTTACCAAACACTAGTGTTTCATACAATTTAATCAGATACCTTCCCTTGAGGTAACACTTTAAGGTCCAATAAATGCTCATTTAATTAAGTTTATCAAGTCACAATGCAAGCCAATGCAGAAAAAATGCCAAATCTCAATCCATGATAAGCTATAATAGCTTTAAGATGCCACCTAAAACATTAGCTCCACTATATTCAGGTGATAGGCAATTCTATTCTCCTAATACCACATAAGGAAACCGCATAATTAAATCATATTTCAATTCCTCTTCTTTCCTAATGTAATTGCAGAACAAGTTCCAATCTTATCATTCCTTCAGTTAAAAATAACATGCCTTCCTTACAATTTGACAGTACTAGAAAATAGTTTCACTTTCATGGCAAGGTAAACAGTCACATTAATACTTGTGCTAGAAGTATCAATATTTGACATGCTTCACCCTCCATTCGGCAACCAGGAGTTATCACGAGCACCACTACATCACATCTACTCTTACCCCCCCGATAAAAAACATTAATGGTCTCAGGCATACATCTTTATGCATACAGGAAGCGACTCAAAGATGAAAAAAGCTTGGGCCGCCGTATCAGCTCCATCGCAGCCATTGCCATTTCCACGTAGCAATTGCAGTCAATTGCCCAGCCGCCAAAGAATCACCGAGGCGAAGTAATAAAGTTTCAGAAAACTAATCGCCCAAATTTCTCAGATACATACAGACATAAAATGTAACGTGGAAAAAAAAATACGTTTCTTGGGACAAAAGCTCAAACTTCAAAATGTTCCAGAAATTAGCAGCTCGCGAACTGCTCGATTAAATGGTCCGTGAATGCGAAATTATAAAGAAATCCCAAGTACCTGAAGAAACCGACGAGCAGTATCCTCGTCTTGGCCAACCGCTATTTCCAGGAAGGAGGAAACCATGTTCTGCTGGTCCGCAGCAGATAAATCACCCTCCCTTGACATTGTTCGATTGCCGCCTCCTCCGCGATCAATTTTATCTTCAACTTCTTCTGGGTTTATTACTGGATAGGTTTTGGCGTAAAGATTGAATGAGAATAACGAGTCTATACTGCCATTGATGACAGAAAAGAAGGGACAAAGGAGGAAAGGGAGACGTGTAAGAAATAATGCCGAGACACCTAAAAATTAATTTATTTATTCTTAAAATTCATATTACAATTCCTAGAATTATCTATTCTATTCTTATATCATTTAAGTGAAGGTAAAAAATTAAAATTATTTAATATACTGATCAATTTGTTGCAGTAAATTTTGTTTATATTTGTTTTATTTTAGCAATTTTATCTTATTTAACAATATTCATCATTTTTTATAGTTTGTTAGTTTCACTTATTTAAACTAATATTCATGCCAAAAATTTATTAATAGAATAGAATAACTCCACGTTATCCAATATTATTTTTCTAGAATAGAATATATTTTGACTGAATTGTGCGTCAACAAATTAAAAAATATAATATAAATATTTGGCGTAAAAATAAAAAAATAATTATAAGAAATGGTTATGTTATTTTTCCAAGTATATAAATATTTTTTGACAAAAATATATTCAAATAAACTTTTGTTGTATTTTTCTTATTTGGGGGATAATTTATATTAAAATTAATTACATACGCAAACTGTCTTTTACTTAAGGAAATTTATACAAAACTTGGAAAATTTTAAGATAACTGGAGTGTGTGTGTGTGTGTTCAAATGGACTTTTAGGATGCAACTTGCAGAAGGTAAGGCTTTTCTGGGACTTGTTTTTCACTGTTCTCAACTCACCAAAACCTTTACTAATGAAATATTTTATAATTGCAAAAATTTTATTCAAATTAATTTTTTTTATATATTATCAACTAATTATTCTCAAATTATTACATGTATTCACAATAGAATCATTTATATATACGCCTACATTCATATATACTTATATCTTATAAATTTATATACTGTCGTATAATTCAATTATTATTACATATTATATATTATAAATACTAGAATTCAAATAATATTAAAATTTTTCACCCATCAAAATTTTTTGACATGTGTTTTTAAATATAGCTTTATTAAGAATTGTATAAAAATATAAAAAATAGAGATAAAAATTTAAAACGTACAATGATTAAAGTATATATTTATAAGTGAAGAATTTGCAAACAAATTTCAACATTCACCCAAATCAACAACCAACCGTACTCAAAAATTTTGAAAAGTATCAAAATAATATAATAATAACACAATTAAATAAAGGTTAGACTATCTTGTGTCGAATATTTTATAAACTTAGTTTAAATTTTTACGAGATGTTTGTAGTCCAAAAACATGTAAATCGTTTGATAAAATATTTAAGAGGTCATAAACAATTATATGGTCACGAGACGATGTAGCTAACCCTGTTTCATCTTTCATTCTTTTTTCCTTTCATCTCTATTATTTAAATCATGTTGTTTTTATTCTATGAAGCGTCAATTGAATGAATACTTTTATTTTGATATTTTTAAAATTTTAACATACATGTTGTTGGAAATTTTCTCTAAAAACCTGCAAGAAAACATCATTGACGAAAGTAAACAGTTAGTATAAAAATAAATTATGACTTGAACCGTGTCCAAAAGACTATCATTAAATAATTATTTCATTAATTTAAAATATTCTTTCAAAATTAAACAGGTCAACCATATCACAAATTGTATTAATCTAGAAAGTTCCAGAATCAACAATTTTAACAGACTGAGACAAGCCGAACACCAAGAAAGCAGAACTAGGCCAGATTCAGCGTACTTATGTCTATGTACGGCAGTGTCTGAAACGAAGGGATGCAATGTCTGTCAGGCTGTGTCTGTTGGTCTGCGTCTAAGGGGTTGTTTGAATGTTTCCCGAGAAAGTTCAAACAGAAGGGGTGTGTTTGGCAAAGGGTGTGTTGGGTTGTTTTAAATTCAGAAAGGCATGTTCGTTTTTCACGTGGGATGAGAGGAACGTTTGAAATACCCTTATTTTCCGCGACACATGTTACGGTGGATAGTATTTCATAAGCCATAATAATTGAAATTTTGTTATCCTTAAACATGGTCAACATCTTTGTAAAAAGAAAAAAAAAAAAAAAACATTTCAGAAAATGTACGAAATTTTACTTAAACGTTTAAATAAATTTGACAAATACCTTGAAACAAAATAAGGGTGTCAATGAGCTGGGTCCGAATAGCAAATCGAGCTTGATAATTGCTCAAATACTACTCACTTCATTTTTTGAAAAAATTGAAATCAAATTAAAATTTAAATTAAAGTAATAAGATTGAGTTTTAAAAAATTAATTAGGTTTAAATTTAAAATAAATTAAAATTTAAAATATTTTCAAACTCAATAAAATTTGAGTCGAATAGGTTGTCTTATTATCAATACTAAAACCAAACATGGCAAAATGGCATTGAAGTGAAGCAATCAAGCAAGGCGTTTGGGTTAGGTGATAGGTTAGCCCAACCCAAGTCTTCCATACTCCAACGAGGGTTGGTTCCGTAATTCTCCCCCCTGGCATTGACATTAGGTGAGCTCTGAATTGCCTTGGAACGTTCCAGAACCCAACTCCCATGGCACCTAATTCGGCAAATAATTAAAGTTATGTTTGTTTTAGTTCTTAAGTATGGTTTAAGGTATTCTTTTTCTTGTATAAAAATAGGAGAGACAAATATATAAACTTTAAAAAATGCAATAAGTGAAATTTGTATATTTTTTGGAATAAAAGAAGTAAAACGAACAAGTCATTTGGACCTTCTTTAACCTCAAGATGTGATAAAGTCAGACATAACCATGTCATGAGCCTGTTGTCTAATATTTACAGATCACTGTGGCTAACTTTCATATTTGACAATCTATTTTGAGAAATTTCCATCTTAGGGATTTTATCCTTAAAATTGTCAAGCAATCTCTAAATTAGAAATATATATAATATAGATAGATAGATATAATTTTCATTCATCATTTTTCTCCTCGCTCGCCATTAATATCAGTGATAATAACAACATGAACAACAATGATATTAACGACGACGACAACAATAATAAAATCAATATTAATAATAGTAAGATTAATAACAATTATTACAGTGATAGTAATTATATGAATACTATTAAAACTAATTATCTTCTTAGTTCATTACAATACACAAATAATTAGTGTCAATATATTATTTAAAAACACGTATCACAAACTTTTACATCACACATCAATTTTTACTTCATCATTATGTTTTTTCTTTTTCACAAAACACATTTAATCACACTCAAAACATTACTTTTTAATTTAAAAAATTCTCTCCTTCTTCCCCCCAAAAATCGATCATTTGAAACAAAATTGTCATCAAATCACAAACTTGCATTTTGGTGCTTTACACCCAATACTCACTGGGCCAAGACTTCGGATCTCTCTCTCTCTCTCTCTCTCTCTCTCTCTCTCTCTCTCTCTCTCGTGCGCGCATTAAAATTTCATTTTTGTCTCAAATATTTTCATCTATCTTTGTCTTATAAAAGTTATGTAGTTTAAACATATTATTAAAGAAAATTTTTATTTAAATTTCCAATTAAGATTATTCCCTCTCTCTCTCTCTCTCTCACACACACACACTCACTTATGTGTGTATATAAATATTTAAAATTTAATCATTACTCGTATTCCTCTCACACAATTTTTAATATACTAGTGATAAAGCACCCTTGATGTGTGTGCAAAATAATAAGTTGCAAAATATGCGTAATAAGTATAATAGTGAAAAATAGTGATTACATATAATTAAAAATTAAAGAAATGAAAATTACCAAATTATGATAAGCTTTATGTTTTTATCAAATCAAAATTTTACAAGTTTAAGTTCAAGATAAATGAAAAAGTAAATGTGGAGAATTTGAGATGTAAAATGAGAGAAGAAGAAATTGAGAAGTTTTCTGGGCAGTGAAGAAATCCAAGGAAAATAAAAAACTATTGCAAAAATGAAAAATTGAGGAACAAATTGATGACAGAATAAATAGAGAAGTAGTTTGAGTAAATAAATGTGGGAATTTAGTCATTATTATGAAAATATTATTTTACCCATGTTTTAATACTTTAAAATAAGTTTTACTTTTTGCAATAAAATATTTTAAAATTAAAAGCGCACAGTATGCAACAAAAAAAAACCCTTTAGCTATAATATAAGTATAAATTTATATTTTTCAAAGTATATTATTCATATATAATACCATATTATCTAACCACTACTATATTATACATATAAATACATAAATTTAAATAAATTAATTTTTTTTTCATTAAATCTACTCACTTTCATTCCCCCAAAAGACCACCAACCAAACGTAGCCTATACATACTCCAGACTAATGTAATGTACCATTATCACAATCTAATACATTATTTTGTTCACTTTTTAATTTTTCACTATTTTATACAGATCCCTTAATTGGTTGGTTTTATAAATTGTCAATTTCACAGTTTTCATGTTTCCCCTAATAAATCTACACAAGTGAAACTGGTGAGAATGCCCCTTCTGCTTTTCATGTGCTCTACTCATGGTTCAATTCACATAGTTTGTCCGATCATTCGAAGTGGAATTGATGTTCTGTGTTTGGGTTTCATTTTTATGTCTTTGATTGTCGTTTGGACACTCAGTTGAGAAGTGTTCTTATTCCCTTCGTTTTATTATAATCTATAATATTTATAACATATCTATTGGCTAAAATACCCTTATCTCTATCTAGTAATTACCTTGATCCTTGAGGTACATCGGGGGCACTAGATTTTGTCATGTGTGGCATTGTTATACGTGGCAAAATCTCAAAGTGTCAATTGGTTACTTTTTGAAAACATAGAAGATAAATTAAATAAAGAAATTAAATGAGACGTTAAAAAAATAAAAAATTAAAACATATTTCAAATGTTAAAAAAAATACATTCACACGTGCATAAATTTTTAGCCACATAAAAAAAAAATTGATACTAATTTTTTTCGTTGCGCATATATGTTTAATTTATGTAACATTTTTACATATAAAAAACAAAATTATTAAAACTACATTTTTTACTCTATATTATTTTTTATTTTATTAAATATTACATATAATTTCTTTTATTTAATACAATCTTTATATTTAAAAATAGAAAATAAATAAAGTAATTAATTGAAATCATGAGATTTTGCCACATGGCAGTCCTCACTGGGTGCCAAACTGAGCCCTATCTTTTCCATTCTTCGTTCTTTATCTTCTCTCTCTCTGTTACGTAATTTTCTCCTTTCTTCTCATCTATTCCCTGTGTCCCAACTGCCTTCTTTTTATCTGTCTTCATTATTATTATCTGCCCATCTGTCTTTATTATTGTTCGAATTATTTCATCTGCCCATCGAATTATTATTACATTTATTAAAAATGTAATAATTTTACACAATTAATAAAATTATATTAACTCGCAAATAATTTTGCACACTATGCATGTGCAGCATCGTTTGGTTATTATTTCCAATTATTACTGCTATTCTGTTTTCTTCTGCAGGCAGTCCTCAGCTACTGGGAAAGACATGGCATCAAAGGGGCCCTTAGTGCAATCAGCAAAATGAGTGATCGTAGAGTAAAAAGACTTGCTCCTCATGACTGCACTAACTTGACATGTCCCTTGCAATTAGTGCAGTACTAATATTCTGCTTATTTTTCTGCATACTGCAGGCGCTGACTGATATTATGAGCCTTTTGGTAGAAAAAAATGATATGGTGACATCTGATATTTGCTCGTGTCCTTTGCCACTCCTAACTGAACTTGTTGAAACTGATGTAAAAAGGTAAGCAGATTTTCTATTATATTCTTTGGCACTTCCCACATCTGTCTTCTTAACTTGTGCATCGGTGCCCGCTTTGTGCTCTGGGAGGATACAGACTTCAAAAGGCAGGTTTCTTAGCAGAGCAGGGCCATCAATTGGTAAAAATACTGAGAAATATCGAAGGAAGGAATAAATTTTACACAAACAATAATACCCAATTAAACTCTTCCGAATTCCTTTTTCTTTGCATGCTTCATAATCTGGACAAGTTTAATCAAGGGAATGTATTATTTGGACGGAAAGTTGTGGAGTTGTGGTGGACCTAAAAATAACTATTTGAAACTAGAGGACAGTGTCTGGTGGTACCAAGTTGTATTGAAAAGAAAGTAAGCAGTTAGAGGGAAAAAGGATGAGATAGAATTCCTCCTGTTGTTGTGAACCTTCTAAATGCTCCCAAAAAATGGTGCACTGACCTTTTTATCCTGGTTAAATCTTTAGCATTAGCTCTAGTGGCCATGGTACCACATTCTTGCTTCAAGGTTAACATATGTATAAACTCTTTGGCCAGACTATATAATAATTCCTTTACATGAATAAATGATTCAGTAAGCATAAAAAGGGATGAACTGCAAGCCCATTTCCTTTGAATCACTTATCTGGTCCTCTGGGGCTTTTACTTGATTTACAACATCAACTGCTGTCGTGGTATGCGTTGGTGATCTTATTTTCAAGCAGTTGTATTTCTTATCTAGTTCATCAAGAACAGACAATGGCAGCTAAAGCTGGTCTTGTTAAATCTGACGAACTATTTATCATTAGGCATCAAGATATTGCAGTGGATATGCTGCTGAAGCTGGTCGGATTGTTTGGGTTGTGATCTACTCTTCATTGTCAGCGCCATCATCAAGACATCTAAGCAGAGCAAAGGTTTGTCTGTTTCTGTCCCTAAATACAATTTTCAGCTGTTAATATATTCAAAATTATTATTATTATTATTATTATTGTTACTGCTACTATTGTGATTGTTATTGTTGCTTACGGACATAATTTGAATGGAAGGACTTGTATTGCTTATTGTTGACTACGATATTGCTTTTAGGAATTGCAGATCTTCAGATACCTGAAGCTCCCCCGCTTCGCTATGATTCAAAGTGCTAAAAAACTGCTTACACGCTCACTGACCGATTCTTTGACAGCCAAACTCAGTCGACAGCCGACGTGGTTGCTGCCATTGACAGTCGTTGGCACATGCTTTGCAGGTGGATGTGGATCCATCTTACTGAGTGAAAAGTGGATCATTGCGTTGGAGAAAAGTGGAACACTTACAGTGGGATCTGTACAAAATTGGTTGACATTGAAGCTGTCGTGTCATGGGTAGAGCTACTGGACTTGTGGGCAACTTAAGAGAATAGTTTGAGCCCATGATGTATAATGTAAGAGAGTTCAGAGGCACCAAAAATTTGTACTTCGCAACATTTATTATACCAATTGCCGAACGTAACAAAAGGAACAGAGTAAGGTGTGAAATGGTTACACTGCTGCAAGGAAGCATGGAATTGCTTCTCAAATCATTAATGCCTTGTCCGTTGCGACAATGTCATTCACAACTTTTACGTAGAAATGGGATATCATCATAACACAGCTTGATAAGGAATCCAGAGAGCAGAAGAACCACTAGATCTCATTCAATTATTGCCAAATTTCTTCACCCAAGTTGAGATATCCTCATTGGACTGGTGTCAGTATGTACATCTTGCACGCATGGGTATTCACCATTGCTGTCACATTTCCCACAAATTTTTGCTTCAAGGTCTTGTGCTGTCACCACAACAAAAAGGAGAAAACAAGATTTGCAATGTTGTGAATATGATGTTTCTACAATTTTGAAGTACCAGCCAGATGCATATACGAGGATCACAGAAAGATGGAGCTATGAAAAAATGCATTAGCGAATGCACTGTATTTACCTCCCAAAGATCTCTTACAGTTACAGAGCTGCCGGCAGGGAGGCCAATATCATCCCAATGAGCAGTAATGGCATTGCGCACAGGGCTCCGGTTGAGCAGCACTACTGCTACTCTGTAGCCGGAAAGCGGCCCTGCCCAGACCTATCAAGACAAGCCCATGATGTTTAGGATTTCAAACATGAGATATGGAGTTGAATATCTTGTTGTTGGTGATTGTAAAATAGGGATTACCTCCAGATCACCCTCCATTCTAACCTTTTTTGCTTGAACACCTTGTTTATCTGTCCAGAATGACATGGAAAATGAAAATAACTCAGCAAATCAGCAGCACAAGAGAGGATTCAAGAATAGAGCTTGATGAGTTGGTTACCCTGGTTGACAGCAATCACCTCCTTATTTGCTATGATATCCACGGTTTCTTTAGCCATATTTCTCACATCACAGCCAATGAGTAGGGGAGCCTGAGATAATACAGCAAGCATGAAAAACCAGCAAGAACATGGTGGTGGATGGGTTATGTTACACTTGACTGTAAAATAAGCTGTTTATGAGTAAGGGAGAGACCTTGGAAATAGCCCATATGCTAAAATGGATGATGTATTCATCCTTGGTCATTCCTCCATTTCCAATCTCAAGCATGTCCGGATCTATTGACAACCAACCATTTTACAAGAAAATTTAGCTTCTATCCAGTAAGTTATACAAGCTTTTTCTTTCCTTTCCCCTAATATTCTATGTCTAGGCAATAAACTCTGAAAGGGACCAACCATTCCAGCCACCAGGCCTTGCATGCTCTGCATAGACTTCATTCTGATCTGCTCTAGAGATCATGCTGTCGGATAAAGCAAAGTTAAAAAGGGAGACTTTCGTTGAGGTCTTAGACACAAAACAAGACTCATATGAAATATAAGAGAGATTTGTACCTTTCCCAATTATCAGCAATATCATTTGTAGTTCTCCAACTATTTCCTACTTTGAAACCCCACAAAGCAGGGTGCATGTCTCCCCTGGTTCAAGGTCATAAGAATCATAAACGTGGACTGGAAGCAGTGTAGGAAGCATTAAAATTACAAGGGCACAAAAGGTTTACCATTCACAGAGTGAGAAAAAGATAGGGCGGCCAGCTTTCATCAGAGCTCTGGTCATCACAGGATATCTGCACAAGGAGAATTTAAGGAGAAAAGAAATCTGAACAGTGCACAAAAGACTAAAAATGACAATGGTGTTCAAAGATTCCACTTTGAATATATTTTGTTACCTCACGATAGGTTTTGATCCATCAGTATTACAGTTGTCGTACTTCAAATAATCTATGCCCTGCATGAAATTGAAAGAGTTCAGCATTCTCTTGCATACGGAAAAGAAAGATCAAGGAACTGAAGGTTCTCTTTAGTCTCCTCTGGTCTTGTTTCATCTTATCAGAGGGGAAACTAGTCAAACTACTCTTACATTACTATATGGATGAAATCTTATCAACAAATCAACTAAACAAGCAATAAAAATGTATCATTACCCATGAAGCAAAGGTTTTGGCATCATGTTCTTCATACCCAAGTGAACCTGGCATTTTTTTGCTACAAGTGTAATAGCTGCAAAGGAAATCAGGTGCTGGCATCAGCCAGGGATCATACATATCACTTCCTAAATGCAATTAATAGAGTCAAATTTACCCAGCATCCGAGTATATTCCCAACTTAAGCCCCTTGCTGTGAACGTAGTCCGCCAGAGCCTTAATACCGGAAGGAAATGTAGATTTCTTAGGCACAAGAGAACCCTGAAATTCAACCTCCATTAAGGGAACAAAAAAACAAAAGGACCACAAAAAGCAACGTCATCAATGGCTTCTCAAGAATAGGAAACACTGGTTAAAGTGAACCTGGTCATCGCGAGAACTTTCAGCCCAGCAATCATCTAAGGCCACAAAATATCAAGTTCGAATCTTCAGTCAGAAAATTGTGAAGTAAATATAGAAAAACAGTGAAAATAGAAACTTCAGAACGGGTAAGAACTGCAGCAAGATAGAAATGTACCAATGTTAACATATGTGTAACCGAGCTTAGCTAGACCAGTTGAGACCAGAGCATCGGCTGACAAATGAAGAAGCAAGTATTAATTTGAACAGCAACAAGTACCAGGGGAACTAATATCCCCTTACATTAGAGCAATGAGAAGAAAATCTAAGGATCAAAATCAAGGAAACAAAGAAATGGCCTACCTGTTTCTCTAATGATTTTTTCATCAATCATACAGTTGAAATGGTTCCAACTATTCCACCTGAATCAAAGATTCAAATGAGCATAGATTGAGAATGCTTCTACTCCTAAACCAACGCCCAATTAGATAAATCAGATTATTTACTGGCTAAGCAAATCAATCTTGGTTTTGTTAGTAACTGTGAATTGACTGAAAAATAAAATAAAAATAAAAGGCAAACTGGAGGATAAAGAAAATCACCACATAGGATTAGGATAAGGTTTACAAAAGGGTGTTTGATAAAAAGATCAGATATGCCAACTTTCTTGTCAAGCAACATTAACACAGAAAAAACTGAACTGGATCTAATGATTGCGACCAAATTTTCATAGGCTTCACTTACCAATGTCCTGTCCCAGAAGAAATTAAATAATCAAGAAAACTAACATAAAAACAAAAGCCCAAATGAGAATAGGAGAATCATATAACGCAGCTGCCAAAACTCTGCAACTAACGAGCGAAAAGGCAAAAACTTGAAGTCCCTCAAAGCCAAAAACGAAGACAAACAGAAAACGTGGCAAGCCCAGATGAGAACTATCAAGAAATCAACACCTAGCGAGCAGAAAGACATGGAAACAAACAAGAAAAATCGATTACCCCATCTGAGGAGTGGAACCAAGGCCATTGCCCAGCAGACTGCGTCTGTTTAAGCTTTTCCGCTCATAAGAAGTAGCGGCAGCCGTTGAGATCAGCAGCAAGAATAATGTCAGCCATGGCACAAGTGATGCCCTCATATCCACTGCTGATTGCGAAACACACTGGCAGGCACCCACACAAACCGAACGACGCGGCTGATTGATTGTCATGGTATTAAATAACTAACTGGCACCATTGAGGCGTGTGCCGTGGGTTACGACGCTGGCTAATGATAAATAATCAAATTTGGAGTAGATTAGAATCTCGAAATCTTCATCTATTACTTTGAGGAAGTTTGATGCTAGAAGTAGTCCTCCCTTCACACACAGACGTGTAAGATTTTGACTGCAAAGTGGAAATATTTTCACAGATATTTTTATTTTGGTTTGTTATTGTTCTGAATACTGTTCATTTCATCTTTTATATTGTATACATATTCTTCCATTAGAAGTTTTAGTAATATATTAGTTAATACATATTAAGGTATCACATAGATATATTTTCAATTAACTATATCAATTCATTCCAAGGAACCGATATACACTTGAGATGGTAGATCAAATCAAATAAGAAAGAGAATGATACTACTGGTATTTGGGCAATTTTGTAATTTTGCTCCCGAATCTATCTTCATATGATCTTGATTACCCGGATTTAGTTGTTTTGGTAAAAGATTCTTAATTACTTGAATACATAATTCCTATTGATCTTCATTATTTCTTGTGGAAGATGTTTTTCTTCCTTTCAGTTATGGGGGGTGCTATGGAACACTAAATTTACATCCGAATATTATTAAGTCCATTTGGATAGGATTAATGCTCTTATTTTTGCACTTTAATTGAAATTCAACACTATGAGTTTATTTATATTATTATAATAAATTAAATATATAATCAATAAAATGTGATGTATTTGAAAAGTTTAGAAAATCTATGATAATCCAAATTGTTAAAATCAAAATTTCGAAATATGATTTTAATTATTCAATTTTATGACCACCTTACCAAAAATTCTTATATTGAAATCAGAACCAGATTCTCAAAATATAATTCTTATTTATTTTTATACAAATAATTTTTAATTTTAAAAAATCATGATCTTTTTGCATAAATGTGATTGTATTAATATATTTCGAAATACTTAAATTTGTATTACAAAGATAGTCGTACGTAATTCTTTAAAAACGAAAATAAATAATATAAAGCAATTTATAAATAATAAATTTAATTTATGTGTATCATATACAATATAGTTAATTTACCTATAACTATGAGGTATATATTTATAATATCATATACTAAAATCATTGTATAATTTTTATCCCACCAATACATTTTCTTAATATCATGTTAAAATCAGCAATGAAATATCATTTGACCAATTTTTACACAATAAACTCCCCTCACATCTTTTGGTAATCTTTTATTTTTTTTAAAATGTTGTATTAATATAAATATATGTTGTGTCGAAAAGAAATCTTATGCAGATAATTTAACAGATAAACAGATCGTTGTTTAAGAATGTTGTCATAAATAAACTTTTAACATCAAAAGTTAGTAAAAATATACATATAAATTTGTCTTGGCCACTCATTTACAACCGAGGATAAGTTTTGAAAATCCAATTTACAGTATAATTTTAAAAATTTTCTATTCGACTATATTTTATTAATTACTTAATTATCCAAAAAACTATGATCATATCCATATCTATATCTTATCTATCTTTGATCATGTATTATTACTAAAGCCTAATTATAATCTTCCGTTATATTAGTGTTTAGTCCGACAAGGTTAACTTTGTAAACTACCTCTATTATTTTATTATCTTCCTTCTCTCCGTTTTATTTCTTCTTCGTTTTTATCCCTTTAATAATTATTTTCTTTGTTTTCTTTTTAAAAAAAATTTAATGTATTTTGGACCCCTACAATAATAATAATCTTTGAGTGTAAGAATATAAAATTCCAAAAGTACACCTATATTTCTATCATTTTTCTTTTCTCCCTTTTTAAACCATCTTCTTTCTTTTTCTTTATAAAAAATATATATAATTTCAAAATTCGAGCAGTATTGTTTAGTAATTAACGTTTAATAAAATTATTTTATATTAAGCACGTGTGTCTATTTCTTATTATCAAATGTGCAATTACTATATTGCCTTTATTTTTATATAATTTCTTTTTTTTTTTTATCTGTCTATCAGTTTTTTTATGCATCTCATTCTTTTCCTTTCAATTTTAGTTTATCGTATTTTTTTCAATCTCCTTCGTCAATTTTAATTTTTATAGATAATATAAATTTTATCTTTAAAAAGCATCATCAATTCATTTATATACTTATCCACATACATTGAGGGTGGCTCTCACTCCTACAATATTCGTATCTCCACATGTTTGAATTATTATCTGTAATTTGAAATTTAAAACATATAAAAATTCAATGTTTGGTGAGTGTGTGTTGGTAAAACAATTACACAAAAAATTCTACATTGTCCTGGTTTCTCCTTGTATTTATTATAACATTTAATCTTGCTTCACGACACCCTATAAATAATTCTTATGATTGCCAACTCCTCTTCTCATTAAATATAATATATAACCTTCATACGAGGAGTCATAAACAGATCCCTAAAATGATGCGTCTTACTACCCTTATTGTTACCTTGCCCTATCATATCACTATAATAAAATTAAAAGATTATCAATAATGTAAGTTGTAAAATTCATGCAGGGCACAGTCTTACTATTATATTTTAAAAAATAAATAAAGTATATAATTTAGGAGGAAGGGGGCATAATTAAAGGTGATGTGAGGAGTGCGAAAGTGGGGGTTTGATGCTTGTGGGTTATTATCATTACAGGCAAGACAAATAATGTATATTAAAAAAAAAGAAAAGTATTAGGATAGCTTTTCAACATGAAGAATGGTCTTACTTTTAGGCTTTTGGCATACGTTTCTGCTTTGTTTTGGGTCTCTTTCATTTTTTGGGCAGACCATCCACTAAATCTGTGGATAAGTCACGTCTATTGACTTTGGGAATGTCTAGACTCTAGAGTTGACTGTGGAATTGAGAGGTCTTTACCTACCCTTTTAATTTTAAATTTTAATTAAGAAAAAAAAATCACCCGATCACCCCTTAAAAATTTTTATGCCGAAGTTTTTAATGCTTTATCATTTTTATTTTTACTCTTAAAAAATGAGTCATTAATATTTAGTGAGGGTCATTGGGGAGTAAAAACATCAATTTTCTATACTTGTCATCCTTTCATTCTAGCAAGCATACTCTCTCTCTCTCTCTCTCTCTCGATTAATAAAAGTTGTGCACTAATACAGTTGGAAATATATTTATAAATTATAAAATTATTTTATTTAAAATTAAAAGTATAAAAAATATTTAAAGAAAATAAAAGAAGTTTAAAAGAATTTGAAAAGAATAAAAATTAAGATAGTAAACAAATAAAATAATCAGTTAAAAAATTGAGAAATAAAAGATAAAAAAATAAAAAAAATTATTAAATAAGAATAGTAATATAATTTAACATCGCGCGACAAAGAGTCATTATTTCATGTGTGTGTATTATATTGTTGCCTCGACAATAGTCAAGTACCAGTAATTGACTACTTGACGTAATACAATACATAGAAAAGCACGCGCATTTTTGGACCACCACCATTAACTATGGCTGCTTCGTGGCTTTTAACGTATTATTGCACGAGGGACCTTCTTGCAATTGCCAGTCAAATCACAGGAAACAGTAGAGAGATACCCAGCACAAGGGCTTGTTCTTGTTCTCATTATTAGCATATTAAACAAATGATGCGTTAATCTTGTTATAAAAAAAATAATGGTAACAATTGAAGCATCCCCAATTAGGAATTTTTTTTAGTATGAATAATTATGGTAGAAAATTTGGGTTGACTTCATAGGTAAAACTCCATCAAAAACCAGGTTAAATAGGTCAATTCAGTAAAAAAAAAAAAAAAAAATTGGTTTTTACTATTTTTATTGATAAAAATTTTTAAAAATAGAACTTAATCTTTTAAATAAATAAAATATTTTTATATCTTCTTATAATTTCATTTTTACTTTCGAAATAATTTACTGTTAAATAAAATTTTCACTAACTATTTTTTTTTACTTGTATTTATTTTATAATTTTTATCTATATAGTTTTCTAATTAAGTCATTAAAAATTTAAACATTGTATCTTGAAATTAAAATTTTTTAGTTAATTGTGTTGTTTTCATTTTTTAATATTCATTTTGTGCTTTGAATTTAATTTAGTTGTTTTTATATTTTCGTAATATTTTATATTTATTGAATTATTAATTTTTTCATTATACGTAAATTTATCATTTGATATATAATTAATGAATATATTAATTGATGAATATAAATCAATACGTGTGTATAAATTATATTATATATAATTTAAAATAATTAATTTTTAAAAAATAATTAAATCGATCGAATTGATAACCACTAACTCAATTAATTTTCTGGTTGGATGACTGTCCAGCTTTGAAGACATTGTCCATGTGAGACGTTATAAATATTTTATAGGTAGTCTGTTAAGTCCTCATTAATTTAGCTTGGTCCACATATATTTTGTTGGTGGATTTTTTTATTAAATAATTAATTAACAAAAGAAGACGGAGAAAGAAATGGCGATTGGATGTGACAATTATAAACAGGACATCCAAATAAATGTTTGAATTTGTTGGCTTTATAATCTTAGATGGTGTTGGGCTAAGCTTATTTTTTATAATTTATAAGTTAATGTATCAAAAAATTAGTTTAAAAATTTTAAAATTTTATTTTAAAAATAAGTTAATAAAGTGCTTAGTAAGAATATTCTATAAAATTTTATCAAAATTTATAATTGTAAGTAATTATAATTTTTTAATGTAATAATAATGATAATAAATTAAATACTATTAATAAAATATAATTAAATCATTTTTAATATATAAAATAAAATAATTAATAAGATGTAAGGAAGTAAGTTAGAAGTAGCCAACTTAAAGGGTACTTGGGTGAACTTATTAGCTCCTCAAAATATCTTATAAATTATATATATGCAAGCTTGTAAGCTATTTTGATAATTTTTTTAATAAAATAATTTATATGTTTAAAAAATAAAACTTTTCTAATATTTTATAAGTTATTTTATTGTATATATTAAAAATAATATAAATATCTTTAAATAATATTTAAATTATTTTCATTATTATTACATAAAAAAATATAATAAACTATAATTATAAATTTCAATAGAGTCTCGTAAGATGATTTTACTAAATACCTTTTAACTTATTTGTAAAATAAGATATATTAGTTTGTAAATTTTAAAAATATTTTATAAGTTATCCGATATTACAAGCTTTTAAGAATAATCTGAGCTAAACACCCTCTTAATTTAAAATTCACGTAATTGTATTTAGGCAAAATTGCATTTTTTGGTCCGGGAAACTCCAAATTCACTTAATATCCCAAGTTTTACTAGAATGACAAATCTAGTCCTAAATCTGGAACAATCTAGTGATTTCATTCTTTCTCTACTCGACAAGTCCGGTGTCAAGAAATAGATGAAAATGACACAAAAACAGGTCATGTGGTCGTCTATTTCTTCTGTGTGGAAAGAAATTAGGACACGTGAGATGCCCATGGCTTGTTCTCGGGAGCAAACATGAACAAAAGCAGTCCCAAAAATCTTTCCCAATTATTCACAAGAAATCTAGCTATTTCTCTCTTTAATTTCACCTATTTTTTTTTTTTTCTAATTTTTCCTTCTAAATCTACCTAATACACTTGACTGAAGACAACCCACTTCAATTTAGTTGATTAAGTGTTTAATGATAAGGGGAAAAGTGGCGCACTCTAAGAGTGGCACTGTGAGGGCTGCAAGGTTTTAGCTATATAGGAATTGATCGAAAGAGGGTTGGTTTTTTTGGATGGCGGTGATTACTGGTTATGCAATGCATGGTCACACTTGATTTGTTTCAAGTATATGACTGAAAAAGTTTAGAGTGATGACATAGCTTTTGTGGGGATCATTTCGACACGTGGCCATGGAAGATTGATAGGGGTAAAGTAGGTATTACAGAGTGAGTGAGAAAAAATGCTGTAAATACCTTCAAACACCAATTTGTTATGAAGTTGATACTTAAAGAGGTTCTTGATCAAAGTGGAATGCGTATAGATACCACGTACTTCTTTGAATAAAATTAGAAGGTCAATGGATTGGGAGATGGCCATCACACTACTTGTTATATTTCAAGAATGCGTGTTGAAATGAGTTCAATTTTTCAAGTTATGATGTAAACCTTTGAGATTCTGGATAGTGGCATGAACGTGAGCTATCCCATTTTGATTATTAGATCGTTTTTACAATTTGATTTTGAATTTGGTAATATAATTTGATTGAGAACCTTGGTTAATTTCTTGGTTGCTTGATTAATAGAAAAAATAGAAGTGAAATTTTATAATTAATATCAAATTCAACATAAATCCATAAAAATAGTGGGAGTGACTTGCGTGTTTGTACAGAATAATTCATTATTTATTGATTTATTGAATGTCAATTAAATGAAATTTACATTGCTTACGAGTGTAAGAATATTTTATCTGAATGAAGTCTTATAAAATTCGAGAGATAATTATAAGATTAGGAATAATGAACCAAATCAATTATAATTCAATTGAGATTTGGTTTGTTAATGGAACGAGGATTATTAAAGTCGATGTCTGAAATGTTTGTTTGAAATATAGTTTGTTGTTCTGATTTCTTGTTTTCTAGACTATTCATTCTATAGATTTTAGTTAGTTCAATTTATTTTTATGTTAGTTATTGTCAATTTAATTGAACATATATTGAAATTATATTAATAGACATTTTAAAACCTTCTCTGATCATATGAGGACCCTTCTTCCTGTTGTATTACTTGAGCAATATTATGCACTTGTAACCCATCAATTATATATAATGATTTAATACTTGAATTCATGATTAGAGCTTTTGATGATTAATTTTAAAAATTTAGGAGCCCCCACTTATCATTGAGCTAAATTCTCATTTTATAAAACAATTTGAAGTATCATATCTATACCATAAATTAAGCAGATAAGAAAATTTAGTTGCACAATGTATAATTACTTAAAAACTCTTTATTCTTTATATGCTATTATTTTTTCATTTTTTCATTCACTTTCCAATTTTATTCCATTCTAAGATTTTTAAACTTTTATCTATTTTTTATTTTATACCATATATTAAGGCTAAAAACATGATTTTGGTTACACAATGTTAAAACTACTATAGTGGCCCAATTTAAATATTTCTTATTTTTCTTTCCTTCTCCTTTATTTTTTAGTTCAATTCTCTATTTTTTTGTCTTATATTTTTATATAATTCAATTAAATCTTTTTTATATTTTTATTTTTATTTTTTAATTTTAAATTAATCTTATTTTATTGTAATTTGGTACAATGAATAAAATATTATAATTTTTAAAAAATGCATATGCATTAAGTGTGTATAAATGAGTAATTTTTCAATTAATTATAAAGATATTCCATGAACAATTAGGGTAATTATTGATAGTGCATATTTTCTTTAATGTTATAGAAGTATTTTAATTCAGTATCTACATCCTATTAATTCGTACCATCTATTTAAAAATTTTGTTTAATTATATATTCTATGCAGCGAGGCGTTTCCAATAAATAAAATAATTTCTTAAAACATACGTCTGTTTTTAAATTGGATATACTCTATGTGTATACATAATATGAAACTAATACAACAAAAATATTTTAATATTTATAAATTTGATGGGACATTGTTATTATGGTTGAGGAAATACATATTTTTATAATTTGCTTCATATAAAATGATTTTCAAATTATTTTACGACTCTATTGCAAAAAAAAAAATTCCATAAATTATTTTTACCTGGATTTTGCAATCATGATTATCTTGTCGGTATATCCTTATTTTCTTAATACAGTATTAGCAGATATTGCACATTTTACATTTACATAAAATTATTTATAAATTATAATATAATAAAAAATAAAATTAATTGAAAAATAGAAATATATTAAATAATTCAAAAAAATAATAAGAGTGATGAGAAGAAGAGAGTAAGATTAAAATATAGATACTGAAAAAGAAATATATTAGAGAAAGAAATAATATGTAATTAGCATAGAAGAAAGAAAGAAAAGGAAGCATAAATATAAATTATCAATTCAAGATCACATTTTAATCATTTCATGTGACAATCAAGATGATTATCTTAAAAATCAAAATCTTAACAAATAGTACGAATTTATACTATATTATTAAGAGCTTGGAATATTTTGGTTGCAAATTGTGAATTTTTAGTATTGTTCTTAGTTAGTGAATTTACAAGATTATCTTTAATTAAAAAGATTCAACACATTCAAATACAATTATTAATATACCATAGCTTATTTTATATTTTATTCTCATCCTTCTATAATATATACTGCATATCAATAACATAAGAAAGTTTATTGCAAAATATATAATTACTAAAATACCCTTAATCATTATATATATATATATATATATTATTTTCAGTTTACTCACTCAATTTTTATTTATTTCTTTCACTTATCAATTCTAATTTTGCATTTTTTTCTTTCTTTTATTTATTCTAGATTCTACACATATATATATATATATATATATATATATAGATAGATAGATAGATTAAGAACTTGATTTTGGTTACACAATGTTAAATTCTAATTTATCTAATATTTTTATATCTTTTAATTTTTTCTCTTTAATGTTCCAAAAGAAAATCCACTCTCTTTATTTTTTTTATTTTTATAGTTTAAACTTTAAATTATTTTTATTTTAATAAAATTTCTCACAATTAATTAAATATTATAATTTATAAAAAATTTTAACACACATTAAGAATGCCACTATTACTAGTAGATAATTAAGGACATGTTTACTTTGAATAATTATGTAGGATAGATTAATCTATCTATGTTAATCAAATGTTCTTTTTCATTGACTATATCCCTTGATAAAATAAGAGTTGGAATAAGATTGTAAAATTGTAGAACAAATAATTCTACTTGAAAGCTCTGATAAAACAATCAAAATATTTAAATTTTTTTATAAATATTTTAAAATACTATTTTAACATCACATTATTGATTGAATAATTTGTACGCTAAGGTTCTAATGGGAAAAACAAATTTAATCACTTTAAATACTCAAACTTATTAAATATGATTGTTAACAATTAATTAATTTGTTAATTACACCATCTCCTATGAGTTAGTATAATTACAAGTTATACTCCTATCCTTATTGAAATCACAGAATCCTCCATATTATATTTGAAATATTTACATCCTTCTTTATCTATTAAAGTTTTAGATAAAAATTGATTATGTCATAAACATTTTAACTAGTTTTTTATTATATTCTCTAAATTCAAGTTTCTAGTTAAAAAAGTTTAAAAAAGGTTAAAACACAAATTATTGTAATTGATTAGTTTAAAATCATAATTTATTATAAACAAAACGTCTATAAATTTGACGTATTATGAATGGCATCGTTGTCAATAACATTGGACAAAAATTTTCAAAAATAATGGTTAAGTGTAAATTTAAAAAGTTAATTAATTTTTTGATGTCATTATTAATTTTCATCCAAACACACTGAAAAAAAGGAGAAAAATGTGAACTTATAAAACATAAAGAAGATGATATTATAATATTAAAATAAAAGGGGTATAATATGTAATTATACCAACTCAGAAGAGAGGTTGGCGTAAATAACTCTTAACTAATTTACTCTATGACTTTTTTATCCTTCAATATAATCTTTTAATATAGTTTCACCCTTAACAATGCGACGCACTCGATCTTGAGGATGGGCCGAATCAAGATGTTGGCCCAATAATAAAGACTTTGGGCCCAATATCTCTTTGCTCGTTAAGGCCCATAAACCCATCTTCACACGAATCATCATCACAATCATGGTTATGTATATAAAGGCCCAAAATTGTCACAGAAAAAGGATTTTTGTGGTTCTTCTACCTCTTAATTTTTTTTATGGAGACAATAAACCATTTTTCTATAGAAATGATTAAAGTTAATGTAAAATGGTACGATCTTCTTTTTTTCCTAGTTTTATTTTCACTCATTTTTCTTCTTTGAATTTTTTGATAATAAATCTTTTCATATATCTAAGAAATTATAGAAATAAATCTTTATACGAACCAATGTTCTAAAAAGCAATTAGTGCCATTGTGATCCTAACTTAACTTTTTCCATAGTCAACCAAAATCAAGTGTAAAGAAACAACAAGGGAAAAGTAAAAATTTCAACGTGGTTTTGTATAGAGGGAAATAAAATCTTTCAAAAGTAATATCTACGCTCAATTACACCTAAATTAGATTGAAGGTGTATTAATCAATTTGTTTTAATTCCCACCATTTTGCTATCAATTTTGCATTGATGTGGAACACATGATATCATGTTCCCACGTACCTTCAATGTCAATTGTATGAAAGAAGTACATGTAAATACGTCTGCATGTTGAACCTCATCACATTTTCCACCTTCATTTTAATGTCATGCGTACATAAAAGAAAAAAAAAAAAAACCCTCATATTTGCGAATATTTGTTTCTGCCTATCACTGAACCAACCATTTCAACCCAATGTTCTTCAACATAAGATTATCATATCTTTTGATATATTCCACTTTAAATCTCCTAGTCCTTGTCAACAAAAAAATGCAACACTTGGATTTTCTCCCTAGACAACAATTTTCCTACTGATCAAGAGCTCGGAAGTTGTAATAAACTAGTCATGCAACCCCTTTATAGGAACTCAAGATAATTGCTAACACATACAACATAATTAAAGTCACCTTTGCTCGTTAAGACATGCAAAAATATAGTAGACTACTCCACAAATTTGATTCTTTTATAATGTTGAACTTCCGCATTGCTTCACTACCTTTTCAAAGTAAACGCCACAAAATTTAAAATAACGAGAAGTTTTGGGTGCTGTCATAGTTTTCTAGTATATATGAAATTAAGAGCATGATGAAGAACGACTTGTTTTGAGTGGACTGGGGAAGAAACCATTTATCAAGTTGAATTTCCTGCACCAGAAAAGAATAAAGAAAAACATTAATGTCATGTTATAAGTCTTCATTAATGTCAACATTAACATCATAAACTTAGCAAGGTTATAATATTAGACACTCGAGCTCACATTTATGTGAAAACAAAAATTAGATAAAGGTTTCCGACAGGAAAATAAAAAACTGCAAGAGCTATTTTATACGGGCAGTCTATTTTTATTCCATAACCAAAAAATAAAGCTAAGTTCTTTTTACGAGCCTTAGTCTCTCATTGAACAACCAAAAGCATGTTGTTGAGAACGTAGTCTGTGTATGAAAAATTGAGGAGTATCAGAATCAGTCCAATAGAACGTTGCTTAAAAGCATTCATGAACAAGCTTGTTTCTATTCTGTTCAAAATAATTCCATGATTATAAGTGCTTATCGTGCTATTATTGTCTATACAATATTATATAGTGTTTGGCTCCTTTTAGTTGCATGATGTAAAAAGACACTTTTATCCCATTTTAATTTTACACTGTCAAATTATGTGGTTATCCTTATTTTAAGTTCTTTTGATCTTTTAATCCTTTATTACTCTGAACCCTAAAAACAAACTAATTAGATTGTTTTAATTTGTGGTTTCATTTTAATTTTCTTATTTTCAATTCTTTTATCTTTTTTATATTCTTATTTTAAGTATTTTCTATATTTTAAATTTTAAACAATATTATTTATATAATTTAAAATACAATAATTTCAGAATTTGTAAATAATTTTTCACGTGCATAGAGTGTGTCAATTTTACTAGATTGTATTATATTTGGAAAATTTTTCTATGAAACTCATGGATAAGATCGATATATAATGCTAATCTCTGCTAGTATAAAAAATTAACAAATGAACCATATCATTACTTCAAATTTTGCAAAAATAATAAAAAATGGGAGAGACTAGCTAGTAAAACTAATTATTAGAATCAAGAGAACTGAATGATAATTAACAGGTACTTCATGATTATAAGTATTTAAAAATGCATGAGCTTATAATTGTGCACATGTAAACTGCATTTGTTCCTAATTAAATTATGATATATATATATATATATATATGTTTGTATTTTATAAAGCATTGTTTTAATTATTAACTCTTTGATTATCAACTATATATAAATATTATGCTTTTATATGTATATATAAAAAATATTATGATTATTAACAGTCTGTGATTATGTGTAGCAGAAAAACTATACACTCTTTGCGTGTGCCTCTTTATTAAAAATTTTATTAATAAAATAAAATTATTTATAAATTTAATTACTATGTTTAAGATTTTATAAAAGAGAGATAAAAAAAAAAATCAGAGGTGAAAGTAAAGAAAAAGATAAATCAATCTTTAATGAGATAAAAGACAAAATAGGATTAAAAAGAGAAAAAAAATAAAATAATTAGATAATTTTTCATAGAAGTGTAAAAGTTAGTTCCTGTGATCCCGTCACATGTAACATAATAGTATGTGGATTAAAATAGTTATGAAGAGTATTTCAAGAAAATTGTTAAATGACGAAGCAACATCTTAGCGACAACATAATATTTATTTATAGAATTGATAATTAAATTAGCAAATGAAAGCAACCTAAATTTTCATACCAGCTTTGATCTGACGATGACCTTCCGTGCCTCATTCCGTCCAAAGCTTTAATCCTTCACTGGAAATTCGCTCCTCCAAAAGCTTGGCTTTGAGATGGAACACTCCTTCCCCGTGACCCTAATGAGCTGATCATATCCATCCCACTTTGCTGCTCCCTCACGCTCCTCACAATCTCCCCCACCCCAAGAAAGTCCCTGGTCAACCTCCCATCTTGCTCCAACCTGCTCAAGCCCCCTGGATTCTGCTGATGATCAAGTCCCAGCTTGTCGTTACCATGGTATCTTCTGTATCCATCCAGCTCTTGCTCATCATGACTGTATCTGCCGCCGAATATGGATGATGAGCTGCTACCACCCGCGATGGAGTTCATCAAATCATGCAGATGGCTGCCGTTGTTGCCCCCAACGACAGCTGTCCCACCTCCAAAGCTGTGGCCTTCGAGAGAAGGTAGTTGGTCCGCGCACGACTTCTCGAAGCTCTTCAGAGAAGCAGCGGCTGAGCGGCTCGTGGTTGAGCCCAATTGAGCAGCTCGCTGGAGCAGCGCTGTTGCAGACATGTGGGCACCACTCGGGTTTTGGCTAATGGCCTGTGATGTGCTGTAGAGCGAAGGGATTGGCATGCCCATGAGGTTACCTGATCAACCACGAGAAGAGCATCAGCAAAGAAGGCCCTTGGCTAAGGTTTAACGAGTCATTCATAGATTGAAACCCCGGCTGGTTTAATTTGGAGAAGCGTATATATATACACACACATACCTGATGAGAAGAGTGTGGTGTCTTCCCCACCGCCGGAATGGTGGCTTCCGTAGATGGTGCTAGCGGTGCTGCTATTGCTGCCGGGGAAGAAGCTGAGGTTGAAGAGGCTGGCCGCGGAGGAAGAGGAGCTGTTGGCGTTGTTAATCTGGAGTTGGGGAAGTTGCATTAGTCCTTGAAGAGAGGGCGGCTTGTATGGCAACAACCCGTGTCGAGGCTGGCTTTCTTCGTGGTTCGGCACTTGTGGCTGCAGGAATAGACTCCGAGGGGGAGGGGGCGGACGGTATCCCTGCAGGCCCAGAAGTGCTTCGAACTGCGGGCCGGGCCTGCCACCGCCGCCGCCCAATCGGAGTATATCATGGTTTGGTAAAGGCTGATTGAGATTCTGATTTGGTGTGGGTGTGGACATTTGAGGGAGGCCTAGTAGATGGCTGCCAATGGTGCTCAAGGAAGATGGATTCAGATTGCGTGCGCTCTCCTGAGCCAGTGCATCGCAGAAAGCCCGGTGGGTGACGAAACTGTCACGCCTGCCGCCAGAATTTCACTTTGAAATATCAAGTAGGGATACTTAACAATATATACAGTCAAACGAACTTGAGAGACGAAATTCTATTAATAACACTTAAGCCACATTCGCTGAAATTATTTTGAAGGATTATTTTAACAAGATTAATTATCTTTCATTTTAGTTATTTTATGCTAAGTTTGTCTCTTATCAGTTTTCCATCCATCATAAACAACAACAGGAGATTAAACTGGATAGAATAATTTATTAAATCTAGTCATATAAAGTAAACATTAATTAATGTGATGAAATGAAGCAATCATCAAGACATGGTTTCTTGTTCAAATATCAGGCAAAGCAGAAATGAAATTAAAGGACGAGGCTGCGGGGTTGCACTGACAATGTTTTGATCGAATTTACTAGAAAATGGTGTCAAAGGACTTCATTTGTGGGATTTCGTATTGACAACAAGTTAACTATAGCCCATCGCCACAAAAATTTTATGTACACTTCATGAAGATTTTAAAACCATCCAGGGAAGAAGAAAATAAGTTTAATACAATATAAGTGTGATCGACAATTCCGCAGAAAATAGACGTTGGGAAGAAAATCAGGCATGGCAATTGAGACGTAGCAAAATAATGTGCAGCAACAAAATTATAAAAAAGTTGACATTTTTTGTTCTTTAACACTTAGGAAGGGAATCATTTCACAATAGAATATAGTTGGTAGGATATTTTTAGCATAATGCTGAGAAAAAAGACAAGGCACATAATTGAGGGTGTTAGGTGGAAAAAAATAGCGCATGTCATTCTACATCAATTACCCCTTCTAGAAAATTGCAAAACAAAAGGGGGTTTAATTTCTACCTAAGAGATAGTCTAACAACTTTATTAATCAGTTAATGCAGCAAATTACTTTGGCACAAAATAAACTAGAACTTAAGAGCCTTTATATAAGCAGTTGAATCAAGAAAATTAACCATAAGATAGGTTTAAGTTGAATACTCCTAATAATTGAGAGAGAGAGAGAGAGAGAGAGAGAGAGGGTTATGGCTGAATTGGACGTGATGGTCACGGAGAACATTATCATGTTAAAAAAGGGATAGCTGCAACAAGTACAGAGGCGAGCGAACACTTGTGGCGAGCCCACAAGAGAACAAACCTCGTATATATATCTTAAGAACTTTTATTCCATGGCTTACTAGTACCACGTGAACTGGCAAAAGGAGGTTAAAAGAAACTGAGACAAGCAGTGCAGGATGGTTACAAGACGGATGTCCCAAAAGAGAGAGAGAGATGGAGAAAGATTCGAAGCAAAAAAACCCTCTTAGGTCATGGCGTTTTCCGGAGAGAATTCACGTGAAGTCATTTTTTCGACAGGCAAGGGTCCAAAGAACATAACTAAATGAAAGAGGGGAACGAAGCAAAGTTCCAAAATCAAGGAAAAAGGAATTGGTCTGTGTTTCTCTGTGTTAATGAGTGTGTGAAGAGACAGAAAGCAAACAGCTAGACCATTGAAAGGACTCGTGGAATTAAGCTGTAATTGCAGAAAAGCCAGATAGTTTTCCATGCCCGTGAGGACTTTTTCTTCGGCACTTATGACTCGAAAGTAAAAAAATAAAAAAAAAAAAGGGAATCCAAGCCCTAAAATCCAAGAACCACTCTGTGTGTGTGCGTATATATATAATCGCTCCTCTCCTCTCACATCAAGCCACTGCCCTTGATGAATCCCAATGAAATAATAACCACCACTCGACGTTAATTCATGAGTTCATTCTGCCAGCATTAAATTAAATTATGAAGGCCAAAAACTGAGAAGCCCGGATATCACATATAAATTACCTGGAGAAGAGAGTGCCGCAGTCGCATCTGTACTCTCTAGTGCCACATGTCTTGGAATGGGCTTTCCAGTCCGAATGGACGGCGTATTTCTTGGAGCACTTCTCGCACTTGTACTTCTTCTCTCCATGCTTCCTCGAGTAATGCTTCTTTATGCCGGTGAGGTCTCCCAGGGCTCGGGCCGGGTCGTGGTGGACGCAGGTGGGCTCGGGGCAGAGATACACCTTTTTCTTCACCTCTTTTGTACTCTTCTGCTTTAGCTTCCAGGGCAGGTTGTGTCCTCTTCTGTGAAGCTGGAGGTTTTGCTCTCTTTGGAACCCCTTACTGCAAACCTCACAGACAAACCTGTTTGTAGCCATTAGGGTGTTGGGAGATAGTGCAATAACCTCCGCATCTGGATCTGTGCTCATCATGCCAAACAACACACAAACAATATTAGAATAATAGAAGAAAGATGAACAAGACTGTATGTTTTCTTCGTATATATATATATATATATATATTATATGTACACACACACACACACATGTATATGCTGACAAAAGAAGACCAAGGGGAAAACTTCGGTTTGAAGATTCCATTCTATCTCTGCAAAACATTTTGGGGTTTTCTTCTCCAAAAAGTTTATGAAAAGGCAAAAAGGAGAAAAGGGGTGTGAGTGACTAAAATTCAAGATTTGGTGGAATTCAAGTGGTTGTAGGGCTCATTTCATGCAGATTCAAAGAGGGTTTTCTGATACTTGCTTGAATTTCCAGGCTGGTTCCTTCTTTTCTTGTTTGAAGAAGCCGATGATGCCTGATGCTGATGAGAAGCTGATGGTGCGGAGGAAAGAAGAAGCTGCTGCTGCTGAAGCTGCCTCATCTGATTCTCGTTTTCCCCTCTCATTGCAGGAAAAGCCGATGAAGAAGAAGCTTCCATGCTGATTCAAACCACTGATCTGAATCCCACCTTCTTTCAGTACTTAATCAATTAACTTCAATTGAAATAGGAATACCAATCTCCAAATCCAAGAATCAGCAAACCCGACTCGCAAATTCAGCTCAATTCTCATTCATCAAATTACTTTTCTCTCAGAATTCAAGATTAGTAAACAGCATAAAGATACAGTAGCTCAAATCTAGAGATATGCGAGAAATTAAGTGCATACAGACATGCATAAATATGTGTTTGTGTGTACATATCATGAACAGCTGAAACCGGAGCAATTAATGAAAATGGAGATAATAGAGAAATAAAGAGGTGGGAGGAGAAAGAAGGAAAGAGAACATCAAAGCCATGGATGCCTAATTATATGTGATGTGATCCTTTCTTGTGCTTTTCCCTTTTTCTTTTATTTTCTCTCCTCTGCTGAATTATTCCCCTTGCTTTCAGTGAATTGAAGTTTTCCAAAAAGATACTTCTTACGGTCTTCTATGGGTTTGTGTGTGCGGCGTAGTCCACACACCCAAACCCATATCCATATTATTTCTCTCCTTTTCTTTTATTTTTTTTCTTTTTCTCTTAACTAATATTTTTCAGAAATTCTTTCACACATGCATAAGGGCATGGGATGACGGGCCACACCAGCTTACCATATACGGAGAAAAGGATGAAATAAATACCTTATACTCTCATCATATACATGTCAATTAGTACCAACATAAGTTGAAAAATTATACTGTAATAATAAAATCCATCCAAACTACCCTTTAACTGCTGTTTGTTGGATAAAATGTTCACTGTTGTTTAGCCAACTAACCTCATTCAAAGCAAAATGCTAAATAACACACACACACACACACAAACGCACCCCTCCGTTACGTATATGTGTGTGTGTATACATATGTGTAGAGAGAGAGATAGAGAGTATACGTAGGGTAGAAAGAATCAAAGAAAAGGTTGGAATTGCAGAGCTTTCGTCTTGAGCCCACGTCCCAAACAGTGCCATATGCGGCCAAGGATTGGGCCCACCGCCTGATGTCTCAAACGCCCCCCCCCCCCCCCCCCCTCCTCTCTCACTTGAAGACAAAAATACCAGCGTCACCTCTTCTTTGCGTTCTCGGTAAAAAGGAATTTAATTGGAATTATAAATGCTTGAACAGTATGACTGTACAGTAAGATTGTCCATATTACATCAAGGGATCTGTTTTGTTCAAACACGACATAATTTTTATTCATTACCATAATCTATAATAGTAAACATGGAGTTCCTGTTGACTCAGGCACATTTGAAAATTTTTGAATGTCAATAATATTAACACCTTCTTCTTCTTCTTCCATACGTCCGAAAGCGCGCAGGACCAGGGAATGAAATTTATGTGCTGGGTGGAGGGGGAATGGTCACATCATTTGAAGTATGTATCACCTCTCTGACCCACAAATGGACCTAATTATTAATTAATGTGAATAAAATACTTATAGTTGGCACCTAAAGATTTCTTTTTAAATATTATTGCCAGTTAATTAACTACTACTTGAGTACAACATTATCATGATCATCTATACTGTCTTAGTATGGTTGTCACAAAATAAAATGACTTATTTAACCTTCAACTCTATAAATATATGCGAAGACAAAATGAGTTAATTAATAAATTAAATACTCTTGAAAATACTATTTTTGAAAGAAAAAAATATATAGTAAGGAGAAGGCAATTAAGTAGAATAATAAAAATATGGTAACCAGCAGTAAATAGAGAAACAGAAAAAGTTAAAAAAAAAATTCATTCACGAATGATGATATAATGTAGATGGAAGAAAGAATCTTACATTTTAATGCAATTGGCATAATTTTGGCCACCTTCAAATTCAACGATTCAGTTTCCTTTGTCTATTGCAATACATATATACAATCGTATTTATAATTCGATTATTACTTTTATGTAAAATTTAATTATTACGTACGTGTGCATTAATTCATCTACACGCACACTTAGAATTATTCATTTTTATATAAAAACCAAGCCATCTAGTAATTAATAAAATAGCATACAAAATTTTAAATTTTTATTAATTTTTTCCTTAAAAGGCATTCAAAAATAAATTAGTATCAGAGATAGAATTCACAATTTACTGTCCATGAGACAAAACACCTCAAAAACACTCTCAGATACCGTCCAAACACGCAACAATACTTTTTAGATCACATGTGTAACTAAACCCACTATGTTTCCTAGTCCCTAGGGTTTCGTATCAAAGAGTTTGTTTGGTCGATAAATTTCACGAGAACAAGATTCCTTCTTTCAAGGGCCAAAAATTCTTCCACGCAGTAATGCACACACACAGACATAGTATGCGTATATATAATGTTACACGAATACATAAATACACACACACGCACGCACAGGCTTGCTATTAGGATAACAGCCATCTCTCATTCTAGAAAGTTTTCTCTAGAAGCATCTATTTCTCAAATTTCTTAAATATACCAAATATTTATTAAGGAGATTTCTAGAGTTAAAATATTTTGATGGAGTCGTAAATTAATTACAGTCGTCGATTAGATAGAGTGACTACTATAAATCATTTCATTTCTACAAGAGAGCAGTGTGATAAGGTTAATATAGGAAAACAAGAGTGAAGATGATGTTTGCCCTCTATCTTTTAAACTAATAAATAATCAATTAACTCTCACTCCTGTATGCACAACTATTCAAAGCCCATCACATTTGTTAATGCATACAAAAATGAAAATACTTTATAAGTGTTAGTTTTGGATGAATTAAGCAATGTAATCACATGCACAAGTCGTACATATATTTACATATATATTAATTTATGCTAAGTTGAATATGAAATTGATATTTACATAATTAAAGAAGGATGCAATAGAAAATGGTAGAAGTGTCTTGCCAGCTTTAGTGCTTGTGGAAACCAAAAATGAATATAAAACATTTATATATAGATATATGTATGTATGTATGTATAATATTCCATAATCCTTTACGTAGGGCCTCATTATTGTGCTAATAACAAATGGAAAACCTGTATTTCCAACCACCACACTATTATCTCTATCTCCTTACTAATTAATTCTCCCATATATATATGTATGTATGTATGTATGTATGTATGTATGTATTAGCACAAAACATACAAGTGTAGACACGTTTATTGATTATTTATCTTGATGCAACAAGGGTTTCAGGAAAAAAAATATATATATTCTTGCAATTTTGATACGTTGCTACTTAATATCATCAATATTAGTTTATTTTATTGCGAGCAGATTGTTCTCTTCATATTTTGTTGTAAAAGAAATATGGAGTGTAAGAAGAAGGGATGTTGAGATTACACTCGTAAACATTAATATGTAAAATAAATTAGATTCAAAATTATACCTCTTCCAAGTTAATAATTATTGTACTTCTTGAATTATTTATCTTTTTTGTCTCTCGTAACTAAAAATTCTATGTTCTTATGTTTGGATCGAAGCACTCAATTTCTCATACACAATTTTCATCAAACCATATATCATTGAAACATATACTTGTGGTATTATCACATAAAGGTTCCTTAGAGGACTTATACACACACAGACACAGACACACATATGTATGTATGTAAACAACAGTGTGTACATAGAGAAAATTAAAGTGATCCCTTTAAGCAGCTAACTTATAAATAGTGTTGACTAGACAATGAATATAAGATATTTTGTTTTGTAAGAATTGTCAAAGAAGAACAAATCATGGTTAGGCAAAGAAGTCGTTAATAGAATGTCCTCTTGTTCATTTTATTCTTAAATTTCTTTCACTTTTCACTTTTTCCTTGCCAAACAATCGTAAAATGTTATTCTATATAGCTAGATTATCAATAGATTATTGTTAATTAAAAAACAGTGCCTAACTAATTTGGGAGGTGGTTGAATTTTCTTCTTCGTCTTCTTTTATGATAAATAATAATTTTAATTAAAAAACCGTTCGATATATAATATAGAGATGACCAATCATAATCATGTATCTTAATTAGTTTTAGTTACATTGACAATGTTAATTTGGTCATGTAACAACGAATTAAATAAATAAAACGATTTGAGTGCAAAGACAAATTCTTATATTAAAAACAAACATGTAGCAACAACTTGCATTTTTCATTTCCTATTGTCAAAATCACTTTAATTTCAGGAATACCATTCTAACTACTATATATAATTAGCCTAGAAGAAAAATAGTCAAATTTCCTCATGTTGCCCTTTAATTCCTATCTCTTACAAGAGATTTCATTCTCTGAAGAAATAATTTTAAGGAATAAGTAAATATAAATATATAAAATAAATCCTGAAATTTCTTAAGTTAATTTTTGCTCCATGAAAACATTGGATAGGGGGGTATACAAATACAAATATAAAAATTATTTAATTTCAATCAAAATTCAAAGATTCAAATATGTCTATACTGTGTGGACCTAAGTTTGATTAAATAATGTATAATTATGCAAGTATCCTTATTTATCTATTTTCTTCATTCTTCTACCTTAATTTACTTTTATTGTTATATTCCCTCTATTTTGGTTGTTATATTTTTCTTCGTTCAATCTCCTTTTCCAACTTTAATTTTTTGTAAATTATTTTATTTTTTCCTCTTATTTTATAACCGATATTTATATAATTGTGCACGTATATCACGAGTGTTTTCATCACTAATCTATAAGTGCATGTTTGCACGCATCAGCGCTATTTTTATAAAGAAGGATTCAACATTGTTTGCCGAAGCACAAATCTTGGAAAGCAAACATACTGCATGAAAACGAATAAAAGAACAACTATTGAAGTATGCATTATTTGTAGACAATTCAAGTTTAAAAGTTATTATAAAATGGTAAGTAAGGAGAATTAAGAAAACAAGAACAAAATGCACATACGATTCTCTCAATAGATACAATATTTAACAAATAATCCTAATTTCTTAGCAACTTTTTGCCAACATAGGCACATGAATATATGAGAGATATTAAATTTTTTAATATGATGAAGCATAATATTATAACAAATAAAAACTACTGATATTTGTAAAAAAAAAAAAAATTAAACTCAACGAAATACACATAAAGGAAGTCGATAATTAGTACAATATAGAGAAAAATTTCAAACTCACCGGAGTGCTTGTGTTCGAAAATTTGATCCTTCATCCTTGAATCTACTCAAAACGAAAGAATATGAAGTAATCATCGAAATATAATAAAAGAACAGCATGATAAGAAATCTTCAATTGAAGAGAAAAGGCGTCATAAATATCAAGTATTGGATCAAGGAAAACATTTTTAGAAGTAATTCTCTAAGAAATTGTAGTCACCTAATTAGACAACTGAGAAAGTTGTGCCCCATATATCATTTCTGAAACCCTAATTTATGGTCTAAATACTTTGTAAGGCCAATTTTTCCCAAATCTCTAAAGGACTTATAAGAGATCACGGCATTAAAAATCTTAGTTTGGATTACAATAATAATATTATTATTTGTGTATGATGATAGAATCTATTTGTGAGTAAGCATTTATAGTCTGACGAGCTCAGCCGGCCAGCATTCTCCTCACTGGCATATTTATCTCAGTTCAAAATGCCCCTTTAATTATAAAGGAAGACCCCTTTTCGCCACATAAAATTTATATACTATATTTCAAGTGCCATCTTGCCAATTATTATCATCACTAGTAGCAGAAGTACACTTAATGCGTGTGCATATAAAATTTTAAATATAATTTATTATGTAGTTATATACTTTATATATATATATATATATATGATTTTAAAAATATTTACATATATGTATTTTATATTATAATTTATCATATAGTAGAAACAACTCATTCTCTCTCTCTCTCTCTCTCTCTCTCTCTCTCTCTATAGCTGTATTTATATAAAATAGTAATAAGGTATAAAATACCATAAAATTGGAAGTGAAAATTAGTTTGAACAATCAGAAGTAAACTCAGTTGAAAAATGTGAAAAATTTACATGAGTGAAGTGTTAAGACGGTAGAAGGTTAAATAAAAATATTTGTGAAGTTGAAAGTGTTAGTGAAAGTTATCTATTTACTAAATATAGATAGGAGTATCTTTATAATTGGATTGTGAGATTAAAAACTAGCTTTTCGGGGTGTCACGCATTGTTAAAAAGTATAGATTCATGTTCTTAAATTTAGTCTATTTTTTCTTTCAATTAACTACATGGATTTTCTTTTTCATGTGTCCCATTTGAACTGGTATGCTGTCATGTGAAACAATAAGTAAACAAGTGAATCGTGGTTACGATGCAAATTTTATTAGTGTAAAAATAGGATAGAGAAACATATAATAATATTATTTTCATAGGTGATATATTTGGTAGAAGGTATTTTGATGAAATCAAATTTGTATCCAAAGGTACATATAAGCAATCATATATGAATTGAATAAATGGATTCAGCAATTAAGATTTTACTCAACTATAATTATTTTATGTGGTCACACTCATGACCCGGTTCCACACATAATTGCTCCCTCTCCTATATCACAAAAATAAAATTTGACCTTTTAAGTAACTTGGCAAATTTACGTCTTTAATTGCATTTAAGGTTATCAAATTTTCAGGTATTTATATTTACTAATTATATATAAACTCCTATTAATTATTGGGAGAATATAAGGGAATGATATTTGGTTTGCCGAGCAGTAATAAAATTCAGGGGCTCAATAGTCTTGTAGTCACTATTCATTTGTATTGAAAAAAGTAAAAATTTTAATTAAATAATAAGATTATAATATTTACTACAATTTTATCTTCGTCGAGTGCAGCATTTGCAACACTGGGGGCCAACACTTCCAATCTGATGTATCTTCGTCAAGTGTGGCATTTACAATATTGGACCCATCACCTCCGAACAGGAGATCGATAAATTGATGTGAGAACCCTTTTTTGACACACATTAATGGGTGTGTGTGTGTGTGTGTGTGTGTGTGTCCAACAAAGTTCGAACAAGAAAAGGTAACCAAAAATGAGCTGTGTGGCCCCCACGATATGCGTGTGAGCTACATATTAATGCAGAATAAATACTACACATACAAGATGGGTTTTATTAAGGGTCAACTAGAAAAGAATGTTTAGTATTTAAATTTATTCATAAAGTTGGAAAATTAATTCTTATTTTTGTTGGATAACATATATGTATAGAATACTAGAAATTGGACGTGACTGATTAATTGTTGACAGACAATTCCTCGAAAACAGCAATGGATTCCAGCAAGAAAGCAACCACCCCTTTTCCCGCCGCCGCAATGCCTCCTAAGGTGCATGCAATTCTTAGTTATACTTGTACGTTATATGCGAAAATGACTGAATTAATGACCTTTATTTTATTTTATAAAATTTTAAAATATATTTAATTTTGAAAATGAATGTATTAAAAAAATAAACTTGTGAATATATATACATATAAAATTTTCTTATTTACATAAATCATACGTGTTTTGAATATGACTTATTAATATTAAAATTTTTCATAATTTTGTCTTTAAGAAATTAGATAAATGATAGAAAATTTTATATAAATATCAGTTAATTCTGATGCTGTTCATTTAAATTGAATATTCACTTATAATTACAATATGTCCTTTTGTATCTCAAAAAAAAAAAAAAAACTTGATAAGAAGTGATATTTAGCAAAACAATACAAAGTATTACAATGATTTTTTTTTTTTCATAAATTTAGAGTATGCAAAAGTTTTTAAAATTTCTTCTACTTTTGTTTTCTCTAATTATTTTTTTTAATACTTTGCTTATTTGGTTAATTTTAATCATACTTATAATACATTACATATGATTACACTGGTGACATATATGTGGATACACACACACACAGATATATATAACACATATCAATGACCAAAAAAATCATACTACGAATTCATACATTCAACTCTGAAAACGACTATCAATTTATAATATAGATCCATTGTCTAGGTTATTTGATTATTTTCTTTTATCATAAGTCTATAGTTGAATAAAAATATTAATTTTAAATGATTAGAATTATCTCACATATTTTTTTTAATTGTCAGGTGCCTATGATTACCAACCATTTAAAAGTTCAAGGTATTCAAAAAGTTACAACAAAAATTAGAAGAGGAGAAATTGAAAACAAAAGGATATTTTTATATTTAGATTAAGGTACTAGAAAAAATTAAACTTTGAATATGGGCTTTTCATTATTTTATGTGCTTAAATACTGTTATAAACTTCTTTTGCTTGTGATTTATGCCATTTTTTAATATATGTAAATATACGCATAGACAGATTGGTTGAAATATTTAATTAAGTCATATATCACATTACTTTACATCAAAATAAGCACAATCATCAAATTAAAAAATTTACCAATGTAAGGTTACTAATTCAATAGGTGGTTTAACTACGGTCAAATCGATGATATATTTATACTTTAAATATTAATTAATATGTTAAAAATAAAAAAAATATTAAGAAAAATATCGGAATTTTAATTAAAACATTTTTAATTATTGTAATAATTAAATATATTGCACTAGTACGATAAGAATACTACAACAATAAAAACAATAAACACTAATCCAATAAATAAAAATGTAAAAGTATACAACAAAATTATATCTTATTGAAATATTTAATCAAAATATAATAGAATTTTAATAAATTCTTTTATATTTGATATATATCTAAGTCAAAAAGTATGACATTTCAAAAAACAATTTGTTCAATTTTTTTTTAAAAATTGTATTAAAGAGAACAAATTGAAAATAGACTATAGTGGAAAAAAAATAAAAATTTAAATTAAGAAGAGTAAAAATTAGAATTTAAAAATTTATTTATTCGAACTATTCAATTTTTATGAAACTGGTTCCTTTAATTTAGTGATTTGACTGTGATTTTATTTGATTTTATTATATTTCCAATTTTCAGTCCTACCCAAACTGCTTTTTAATATTTTTGACTGGTCGATAAGTTCAATTATCAATTTTTAAAATGCTGCTTTACATATGACTCTACTGTAAACAATTATTTGGTTCTTTCTGTTTATTGTATGTGATCCAAATATGTGAAATTTAATTATCTTTGGATTATCATAGTTGCACTGATGTATTGTTCATACTTAAAGTTTATGTAAATGTCAAATTTTATTTAACTTTAGACAATTATAAATTTTTAAACAATTAAATTTACATTAAACTACTAAAAATTGATTTGATTAACTAAATATAATATGAAAACTAAGTATATAATGAAAAGTAAATTAAAATTTAATAGAGCATATCCTTCATTGAAAAAAGTATTACATGATTGAATAACTTTATTTCAATTCGAGTTAATTCGATAGTCATGAAGTAACTTATGTATCAATTAGAATGTTGTAAAACATTTACATCAGTTTTGAGAATAATCTAAAAGTATGTCTCAATTTTATCTTAACTTTCATAATGTCTCAATTAATTTATTGAAACAAAAAAACTGTATAATTTTTGAAAATTTTTTAATTTTATACATTTTATAATACAGGCTAATGTTTCATAGGTGCATTTATAGAATTTTGTTAATTATTTTCGTTTATTAACTTGTTTTAGTTCTATAACTAAATTTGCAAAATGTAGTGTAGTATATATTCATCTTAATTAAGATAAAAATTATTTATAATTTATTCCTTTCTCATGCCATAAAAATAATGCATCAATTGCTAATATAAGCTTATATCATGCTTATTTGTCCTTATATTAGATATAATATTAAAAATTTCACAATCTTTATTATATATTAAGATTCCTTACATTGTTATTTTTGTACATAATAAATAATACATCATTTTAATTTAACAAGCTAACTTTGACATATACTAATAATTTACCTTAATTTTAATTTTTAAGAAATTAAATCAAAGTTAAAAAGTATTATCTAAATCTCAATTAATTCAACGTCCTAATTTGAATTGTATATTTACTGTATATTAGCATAAAACCTTTTATATTACAAATAACCTATATTAGTAAAAGCAATTTTTAGTAAATAATAAAAAATGAAGCATTATTTTTTTAGAAATTTCAAGTCAACAAATTATTCCTAAATTTTTGTACTTTCAAAATGTGAAATTATTTTTTTATAAATTTATTTAGTTAACTTTTGTCGTACTTTCACATGATTACACTACCACACACACACATGTGGGTGTATATAACATGTACTTTCTACAAAACAATGCAGACCCTGAGTGCGTGCATGGCTCTTGAATGACCATTAATTTTATGACATAAATAGCCATTTAAAATATTTGATTATTTTATTTTATAATAAGTCCATAATTACGAATAAATATTGATTTAAATCATCATAATTGTTTGACATAAAGTTTCTTAGTTGTCATATGACTTTTTGAAGGATTGAAGAAGTTACACAAAAAGAAGAAAAGAAGATTTAAAATATAAAATGTTATCATAATATTTAAATTATGATATTAGGAATAAATAAATTCGAGCTTTCATTTTATATACCTAAAACTATTACACTGTGTTTGGGTCTTGAAATTTAGAGAGGAAAAGAAAAGAATATGCTAAAGAAAATGTTTGTGTTTGTTTAGTTAAGAAGAAAATTCCTATAAAGAAGAAAATTACATTATAGATTAATGAAGAAAAATTTATTTTCTTCACCTAGAAAGAAAATTATTTTAACTATTATTCATCCTCCAAAAATTTTACGAATATTGTTTCGTTTATTTGTTTCATCATTACTTTTCTCAAATTATAAAAAAGTTCAGTCTTAAGTTTTTGTTGATTTTTTTAAAATTTTTTCTTTCATTATTGAAATTATTTCAATCAAATATGATATGAAATTTTAAATTTCTTTCATTTTCTTTTTGTTTCTCTATTATTTTCTTTTCCATTCTAAATTTTTAAAAGCAAATATACTTGTAGAAACACATTTTGTTTGTGATTTATATTTTTAAGTATATGTGAATGCATAGCTAAAGAGATCGATAAAATAATTAAAGAAATTATTAATCATTTTAGCACTTTAATAACAACTCCATCATTTTATATTCATAGATTCATTAATTCTTGTATTATTATAAGTGTATAATTTTTTTTATAGTGATTAATTTTAAATGTTTGTAAAACTCTAACACAAAATTCTCGGTATGTCACAAGATATATGGTTGGAATGATCTCAAAGTTGACCTTTGTATGATATCAATTTCATCTAAACATTTAAAAAATTTAAACCAAAAAGAAAAATAGAATATGAAAGATCATTATTATATTTTAATATATGGTATTAAATACATTCAAATTTCAAAAATATCTTTTTTATTATTTCTAATAATATAAATTATATTTGACAAATCAAAAACTGTAAGAAATTATTATTGCAACCCATGCCTTTATAGATAATAAATAAATATATGGATTCATATTCAATTTCCACCATTATTATAAATCCCCGTCCCTTTTTTTTGTTCATATCTGATCCAATTATAAGTAAATTACAGTTAGCCATCTTTTTTTACATTAGAAAATTGTAACTTTTTTTTAATGAAATGACTGTTTTGCCTTTTATTAAAGGAGGAAGAAAAATATTTTGAATCATGCACGAACTAAAATATCTAAATCAAAATTCTGGTACCCGACACTGCTGAATTTAAACCTACATTTGAAATATTTTAATTTACTGATGACCTTCTTCATCAAAGGATTTAAATTTGAAGATTAAAGAATTGCAATACACTCTTACCCAACAAACAATAAATTCATTATTACTGCATCAAATTCTTCAATTCAAGTAGAACCCAAAATTATATTCAGTATTGTTAAGACTAAAAAAAATTAATTCATAAAAATGAACATTTGGAAAAACATGGCAGATGGGTGCAGTTAATGCCACTAGCTCTCTTATAAATTTAAATCATTTCAAACGTGTTTATTCATATCTCTCACAAAATTGGATTTATAGAAGTGAGGTAGGAGGGGTCAAAAACTCACAAATTGAAAATTCAGGAGTAAAATTAAATTTTTTATTAAATTATGGCCTGCCATTCTATACACATACGAAAAGAAGCCATAAGCGAAGTTCTCGTATGGATTCCAGTTACAAGAGGTCCTTCCAGTGATTTGGTGAAAGCGATCGAACACAGAAGAAAATAATAGTTACATCTCCTGCACTGCAGCATTCAGACAACTCACGACGCTCTCTTGGACTTGTATACTTCGGCGCAAAACACGTAGATCACCATGTTCAGGAAGCTGAGTCCAGCCAGAAGCCAAAAGAAGTAATCAAGATGGCCCTTGTTCAAGTTATCCGGTATCCACCCAGCCTGTCCTCCCTGTGTCGTTAGATACGTCACCAGAGTCAGAATGAAAGAGCTCAAGTAATTGCCCAATGAGGTCGTGAGGAGCGACAAGGCGCTGCACAGACTGCGCATGGCATCTGGAGATTGGTCGTAGAAGAACTCAAGTTGCCCAATGAACGTGAAGACTTCAGCGGCCCCCAACAGGAAGTACTGAGGTATTTGCCAGAAGATGCTAATCGGTACTGCAACTGGTTCATCGACTATACCGAGCTCTCTTGCAAGCCCCAGCCGCCTTATCTCCACAATAGCGGCAGCAGACATGCACAGGACAGAAAGGAAAAGCCCAATTCCCATCCTTTGCAGCTCTGAGAATCCTCTCTCTTTGCCAGTGAGCTTTCTGGCAATTGGCACAAGGACTTTGTCGTAAATTGGAACCCAGAAGACAACGCTGATGACATCAAAAGTCGACAGAGAAGCTGCAGGTATGGTGAAGGAACCAACGGAAGTGTCCATCACCATGCCTTGCTCCACAAACATCGTCGACATCTGAGCATAAACAGCAGCAAAGACTATTCCAGTAGCCCAGATGGGAAACATGCGTATCAAGATCTTCAATTCCTCAACCTGTGTTACGGTGCACAGCTTCCAGCGGTTGGAATAATCTGCACTTTTGCTCACGTCATCACTGATTATAGCAGCTTTATCAAGACACCTTTCAAGAAACAGCATCAAAAAGGACATCATGAGGAGCTGACAACTTCTATATATTAGAACAAAAAGCATTAAATACAACATGGATTGATATCTGAACAGAGACAATGGAATGTATCAACAGCGTACACATTACCCAAGCTCAAAAATAGTGAAAGTCCTAGCATAACAACAAAGATGATGCCCGCTAATGCCCTGTGCCATGGTTATATATCCCCTAAACTCCAACTCACAATAATATTTAGCAAAATCACATAAACTACTCAGGAATATAACATCATTAAGAAATTAAAAGTCAACAAATTTTAGACCAAAATAATGCATCCAGACTGCATTTGCATCCTCCTCTTGCTACTGAGTGGAGGCCTCTAAACATCTGGCATAAATTTGCCCGTTGATTATTCTGGCTTGAAGATAGATACATATTTCTCTAGGCACCATGATAAGTCCAACCACAAATTGGAAACTGAGCTTATTAAAAAAGATACCGAAGCACTAAAGCTAGCAGCAAGATGAAAGTACATAAAAGTAAAATCACTAAGCCAACACAGGAAGAGATTTGGATATATTATTTTGCTTTGAAAAATGGAGAGCACTCCAAAATAATCCCAAATGAACCACTGGGCAATAAAGTATCACGTTGAAAACGTAGTCTATCATACGTGATCTTGAGAAATTCGAAACTATCATGCACGGTCTTGAGAAATTCCAAACTAATGAAATGCTTTAAACAAGAGAAGCCAATTTTTAAGGAGAAATTCATTAGTTTTAGAGAGAAAAGGGCAATTGCATCAAAGGAAACTAGAGGTAAAGTAAAAATTATTACTTTAACTCATCAGTGTGCAGCAATTTTCGACTTCCTTGAATGGCGGAGCTTTTATCTGGTGTTTCATATAGAACACTACTATCACAAGGGATAGCCAAATTCCACTTGCAACATGACGCAACAAGGACCTGACACATTCTAGTGATAGGGCTTCCTCCTGGCTTTTGAAACCTATAAAGAGAAGTGCCTGCAAAGAAGCTTACTATAGCAAATCCCATAAACAAAGCAGGGATACCAAAACCAAGGCCCCATCCTGCATTATCTTGAATCCACACGATTAAGCTACTTGATATCAAAGCACCAATATTGATAGAAAAATAAAACCAATTGAAGAAAGAACCCTTCTTAGCTCTTTCTGCAGGATCAGTATCATCAAACTGATCAGCCCCAAAAGATGAAACACATGGTTTGATTCCTCCTGTTCCAAGTGCAACAAAATATAGCCCAAAGAAAAATATTGCATATTGAGCAGGTGTGGCAGAAGGGCACACAGAGTCTACGCATTCAGGAGGCTTGAAAGAAGGTATAGTTGCAGACAGTGTCAGTGTGCACATCCCCTTCATGGATTTAGAGAAAAAAGAAATTATGAATCAGTAAGATGAAGAGAAGGCAATCAAGAAGTAATACCACAGGAAAGTAACAAAGAACATACTGAAGAAGTAAGAAATTAGAATGATATATTCTATGAAGCTGTTTATGACAGGTTGGCATAAGAAATTCATCTGGTGGATAAAAAAGGCAAAGAAGAATCACAGGTTAATGTAGGCCTTTGGACAAACCTTATAATCTCATAGGATTAGGTTATGACAATTTAAAGTGTAAAGTTTTCAAGTAATTATGGGCCAAGAACCAAATTCCTGCTTCATGTAAACTCCTCATAGGTCAACCTGTTCAACACTCTAATTACTTCTTCAAATGATTAAAGTAATACTAACAAAGACCATCACCCCCAACCTTTCCCTTGGCTCAACCACCCCCCCCCCCCCCCCCAAAAAAAAATAAAAATATAAAAGCCATCTACTGAAACTAATTTACTGTTGAGTTAAAATATATCTAAATTCTGTTCCACAATCCTATGTTAATAGAATCAAATTCATCAGCTCTTTCAACTTTAAGGTTTAATTCCAAATGAACCTACCAAAAAAAATTCTAAATACCAGGGATTTTTACCCAACTAACCCAATGGAAACAAAGTAACAAACATTTACCGTAAAATCCAAACATTAGACAAAGTTCAATTTGCAGCCAAGTATAAAAATCTAACTTCCTTGGCATGCACCAAAGAACATTAAAAGGCAAATGGAAATATAAATGAATACATCAAGGGAAAGAATAGAAGTGTAAGGTTTTAGGCAGTAGCACCAAAGACAGCAACCAAATCAAGGATACAGAGACATCTTTCATGGTTTAGATTCATTGATGTGAAATGCAAACTGCAAATTGAATTAGAATTTCATTTTCTTGCAAAACAGATAGCATATTTCCAATTGTTAGAGAACAACAGAAGCGAAATTCTCTTCCACTAAAAAGGTTCAAACTTGGAAGGTGGGAAAGAAAATGTTGAGCAAACAGGTGCGAGATGTGAAACCATGTTAAGACACAAGCAATAAGACAATGCAGCCATATAAAGTCACAAATGCAGTCATTGCCAGAAAAGGATTTAAAAAATAGAGCAGGAAAAAATGAAATGACAAAAAGTAGTAGAAAGATTACAATGAAGTAAATAGTAGAAAAGGCAGCTATTGTCCAATATCTTCCCCAGTAAGCATCTGCCAGGACTGCCCCAATGAGGGGAGTAAGGTAACAGGTGCCTTGCCAAGTTGTCACATTTCTAGCAGCTGATACATTCCCTTCATGTAACTTTTTGGTAAGATAACTCACAAGATTAGTCGCAATCCCGTAGTATGCTAAGCGCTCACAACATTCGGTCCCTGGTATCGATATAAGAGAATAAGAATGATGGCAACTATCAAACATTGCACATTAGTGGGGTACAGTAGATACCCAGAATGAAAGGACACGCTCTCCAATTTCCAGTGTTCTTCTTCAAAACAGGGTTTCCCTTGACATCAACAGAACCATCACCAGTGTATAGTCCGTCATTTTGACTCTGTGGGGAAAAAAATCTTACAGTGAGATGTCAAATCAACAGCCGTAGAAGGAAAATACTCAAAAATTCAATAACAGTAAATGCAGCATTGAATAGATTTCATATTGATAAATAACTTTGGGCTGTTTTCTGCTTTCTCCGCTGTCAAGAGCACCAAAGATCTCATATCAGCCCAACACCCACTCAGACGATTCCACAGGATAAAAAACCCCTCAAGTTCATGACAATGTAAGGATAACACTATATATGCTCCTCAATTAAAGAAGCACAATATTGAAACTATTTTTAAAGGTCGAGTGTGACATAAAAATAATTTGAAGGGAAATTATTACTTTCGCCAGACTAAAAGACCCGAGATAGCAGAGCCAAACAAATTGATTTGTCAAGTTGAAAACCAGCTACCTAGAGTAATAATGATAATCCTTTCAACTAGATTTGTCTTGACATCCAGAACACACGTGACTCTCCTCTGATTAATGCTTAGCACTCCATGGCACATCCAAGGCAGATGTTGCTTAGATTAAAATCAGACCCACTTCACTTCAATATACTCGATCTTTTATAAAAGCAATAGCATTAAATCAACACACATCATTTTTCCAGAAAACAAAAATCCCCAACCGCCCATGTAGCCCTAACATAAAGGAAGAAAAAGCAAAAGGCGACTTCTCTGCCTTTGACTTAATACCCACCAGGGATCAAAATATTGAATCCAAAGAAATCCTCTCGGCATAGAGATCACACGAATTTCGTGTACTTCAGATCCAAAGAAGAATTATCTTCTTTGCAAATGTTTAATATACTCAAACAAAGTTCGCTATTTATATATCAGCTGAAATCCACAAATTATTAATGCAGCAAACAGAATATGAACAAAATCTGAAAAATCTCTCAGAAAGAAGAGAGAGGCGCACCTGCACAAGACCTTCCTCGAGGAGCAGTCTCTCTTGCTCGTGGGTACCCATCAGAGGCCTTGAATCGTGAATCAACTGTGCGCTTGCTTGCTTGTGCAGATTATGCTGTAGACAATGGAAATTCGGTTAAATGATCTGGCAAGCAACGACAACCCGATATATATAGATACGCACACACACACCCAACTAGAAAACAAAGAAAAATCTGATCTTTTTTATTTCCTTCGATATTTTCACAGACCCCATTTATGGTTTCTTGGGAATACAGCGATCAAATTTCTGACTTTGATTGCGTATAGCCAATTATGATGTCTGTCAGATTTCATGGTCAAAACATGTTTGTATATATACATACAAACACTCATACGTATATATTTTTAAAAATAATTATTATTTTTATATAAGATATCATTATCCATACTATTTTTACTCAAAAAAATTAAAAATTTTAAAATATTATAAACTTATAATTAAAAATATTACTCAACCACTTAACATTATCAACATTATGGTTCACCAAAACCCTCTCCCATCATAGCCTAAGACCATAGATGGTTATGTTATAATTATAAGCAGTAAAAAAAATTACTGAATGCAGTTCATTTTTTTACTTTGAGCTTTTCTTTTGTTATTTTTTATAAATAATGTACAAGCGATTAAGAAATAAAAGTTGATAAATTATGGTAAAATATACATGTTGTTAGTTTATTTCTCTTCGTCATATTAATCAAAAGAAAAATGTTTGATAATGAAGATACTTTTACTAGGTAGTAAAAAACTACACATTCTTTATGCGTGCATGATTGCAAAAAATATGCACTTTTATTAATCATAATTTAAAATTAAATTATAGCATTTTATTTTACAGTACAAGTAATGATATTCGTTAAAAATTATAAAATAAGAGAGAAATAAGTTTGAGGAGAAACAAAATAAAAAAATAAATAAATCAAATATTATTTAATTTAGTAGAAGAAAATGAAAGCGTATATGTGGTAAACGGTGGTTGAGTAAATTGATAGTTAAGAACAAAAATTAATGTGCAAAATTATATAAATAAATAATTTAAAATTTTTATATTTTTTAAAAATTGATAAAGAAAGAAATTTGAAAAAATAAAGTAAATGAAAACTGTAAAAAACTTAATAATTGTATATATATATAAGACAATATATGTTTTGAATAAAAATTTTATATCATTCATTGAATTATAAAGGAAAGAAAGAAAATTGAAAAATAAAATAAATTAAAAAATAATGGAAATGAATAAAATAGATGAAAATTGAGAAAAGAGTGAAAAGAGAGCATGTTACTATTGTGTAACAATATTTTTTAATTTTCAATATATAATAGATATATAAATTAGTTTTAATCAACATATATAGTATGCCGTGTAGGCTAATGGTTTGAGTTCCTTTACTTTAAAAGAAAGGTTGATAGTTCAAATCTACTATGCTCTCTATATATAAAGTATGCCTAGGTTATTTTATTGAGTCGTAGGGTAAAGATGTGGTTGTATAAAGTAAATTTATTTAAATATATATTTTTTAACTTAAATAAAATTTGGAATCAAATATTTGAAATAGTAAAAGCACATCCACAGTGGCATTTTCAAATCCTAACATCCCACTAGGGTAGTTTCTTATCTTTGAGTTCTGACCTCATAGCTGTTAAGAAATCGATTTGAGAACTACACAAATGCAAAGAACATCTTCATTGTTGGACTTTGAGACACAGGCGGAATTGGCTAGTTACAATGAGTAGAAAGAAGCCATGTCGAAAATACAGTTCTGATTGGTGCAAAGATACAAGTATTAGTGATATGTATTATGATGTAAATTGATTGCAAAAATTATTGATTGTAAATATAAATCATCATTAATTAATAACAGTATTGATATCATTTATATCAATATTATAATAGTTCTATCGTATATATGAATCTTATATGATAGAAAGTTATATATGTACCTATGTGACTGCATTACAAAACTTTATTAATAAGATATTATGAACATAGATACAAGATTTTTTAATACACAATCACAAAAGCACATTCACAAGTCATAGAGTTTTTGAATGGTATTTGAGAATCGATACAGCTTGTACACTATATATTTGTATGGTGAGTATCATATTATTTAGTATAAGCTATTGAAAAAATATGTGTGTGGATACACCAATGGACAATAAATATTCAAACATTAACTCAAATAATGAAGCAGACATATGAAGTTACTCTTTGTTGTCAATATCTTATTTCGTAATCGTGTTATGTGCGCGTGGGCTTTAAACTTAAGATGATATGGTTATCTTATTTGCATGATGATCAACATGTCATCAAAGCATTGAAAATTAATATCTATTTTGATATAAGATAGGATTATGAACCCAACATTCTATTACCAGGTGCATATGAAAGAATGTGTGCATTCAATAAAGGAATAATCTCCTTGTAAGTGAAAAAGACATTTGTCCATGTTGCATAAGATAGAAGTCCTTAACAAAGATAGTGTGTGATCAAAAAGAAACATTAATTTGGTCATATAACCGAACTAACAAGTTTGACTAAATTCATAACTTTTACTCGGTTGAGACAAAGTAAGACAAGAGACTTATACCGCATGATATTCACAATCAGAAGAGTTCATGTGATTCATTCATTTCATTTTAATTAGGTTATAATATGGGTTGTAGGCTATCCATTACCTAAATTCTTTAAGTTATGCTCGTTATCGATTAAGAATAAACTTAAAAAGGCACATATAAAATATTGGAATAAGGACAAGTTGGTAATTTGATTTGTGAGTATAAACAAAACTTGCGAAATTTTGTGATGAATTTAATTTGATCACAATTGCTTTAGACCAAATGGATGTTTCATTGTATTTGTTAATAATGATATTGTTAATTAGAAGCATGATGGTCTTTTAATTTAACAAAAAATGATTAATTAAATTAAAGGACAAGACACATATATGCGTTAATTAATTAATTGGATTAATAAATAAATGAAGCTTAGGTTTGAATTAATTAAAGGTCTATGTATAAAACCCATAGAGCTCGTGCATGTATGCCCTAAGTGTTATATATGAAAATAAAGATCATACCATTTGTGGATGTTGTGATTTGAAAATAAATATATTCAAAAAAGTTTCAAATCGCAAGATATCAGAAAATTAGCAAAAATTCCTCACCCTTCCCAAGCAAAATAGAAAGTTCTCTAGCTACCTCTCTTGGTTTTTTTTTTTTTCCCTGTCCTAAAGCCTATACATGAAGTAGTTTATGTCAAGACCTTACAAGCAGTTTATAGAAATTTTTGGAGGCGCTTATCCATATTCTTTTCGTATAGACAAATTAGAGGTTGCAGCTCGTGGGATACATGTATTCCTTACCTAGAATAAGATTCCAATGAATAATTCTCGTATACTTTCGGATAAATTCAATTGATGTGTGTTGTATAACAAAACCGATTTTGGTTTGGGTTTAATATTCCTCTGTATTTTTATAACCGTTTGATAGTTTTAAAATAAAAAATTTTCACCCTAAATCTGTCAAAACCCAATAGCAAGATGGTCTAAAAACACACAAACAAGATAAAAAATATAAACTCACTAATGACTCGCAAAAGATAACCAAAATACTCAGATTGGGCTATGAAGATGCTAAATAATTTAGTATGGGATAAATAAATGAAGCAAAGGATAAAAGCTAAAAAATTTGAAATGCATACCAAGTTGGATGTTAATACCTTTAAGCCATGTTCATTTTCAAGGATAGTATTAAAGCCCATTAAGATAATTTTTAAGGAATAATTTATCACATTTATTATATTATATTAATTATCCATTATTCAACCTAATTGTTTAAAATAGACATGAGATCTCAAAATGATTAAAGTAGTAAGAAGTATCTGAATTGCTAAGAGAGCTTTATAACAAAATTTTCATGTGTCGCCTTCTAGCCAACATTCAAATCCACAGTTAATAAAGATAATGGAGTTTTACTGCCAGATTTATGAATAAAACATTATTTGCTCACTACTCACCACCATGTCCACAAAGTCGTCAATGATTGGCGTAAACTTGCAAGTGACAATGTTCCTCTTACTTTTATTGAATTTCTTATTTTCTGAAGCTTTTCCCTTGGAATTTTGCTATTCTGCTATTTTTCCACCTCTTTCTGTCTCTTTTTTTCTCCAAAAGCATCCCCCCTTTTTTCTTCTAAACTTTTACTTTTTATATTCCTCATTTTTTACATACAAAATTTCAAATTAAACTATTGTCGTTACGTCATATGGTTTCCATGCAACTTCACGACACTTTATGTGGTAATGTGTCTGAATAGCATGCCGGGAGCATAATTTCACCATCTCTGATACACTTTTCATGCAACTGCGTGATAGCATGTTGACCACACAACCATACCATGACAAATGCATGTGATTGCATGATAGCATGTCTACCACACAACCATAGCATGTCAAATGCAAGAATTTAGTTCTCTATGTTGCATATGTTATGTGGTACAACATTTGAACAGTATGAGTTTTAGTTTGTTTAATGCATTTTTCATGTAGTTTATGCACCTCAACCACATGAGTAATTCTGCACACAACAAAATTCCATCCTTGGTGCATAATTTTGTTTAAAAGAATATTTATAGATAAATCTCACACAATAAATTGTGGCATAATTCAAAATAGCATTAAATCTCACAAAACTAGCACACAATTGTTCCAAAATTTGATGTCAAATAACTTCATTTTTTGAAGTTATCACACCCTCACACTTTGTTGCTTGCCATTCCTTGAGCAAACATAATAACAATGTTAAAGTTATTGAGGTGATGTTATGCTTGTGGTGTCAATTTCAACAATTTCAATTATCAATGACTATGCAGTAAAAATCATATATAAAACCATGAACTTCTTTAAAGTAGTATGATATATACAAAGATTCTCGATGTGTATGCGAATGACTTAGTACTTACAAAAATAAAAAGTTTGGATAGCTTTAGGTATGTCTATCCAAGACATCCTTACAATTACTCTCCCTTGACTTGTTCCTTCTTTCCATAATTAACATGCCTTGTTAGTTGATACGTTATGAATTAACCAAGCACACACTTGAAATAATTCGATTTAGACTTCATTAGAAATTGATGCACTCAAGTTTAAGGAAAGAAATAAGTTGGAATTTTAATATCAATAAGCCAAAAGTTCTTTTTAATAACATAACTAGGCTCTATTTATACTGTTAAGAAGCTTAGGATCTCTAAAATAATCCGACCTCGTGATGTTCGCACACTCAATCCGGGTGTCAATCTCGTGCCTTTGGATTGTAAAAATAGCATGTTAAGTTGTCCCAATACTTACGATTGCCTTACACGATGAAGCTCCCTTTAAGCAATCGTAACTTCAACATGTCACCATATTCAGAATTTTCAATTGCACCCTGCGTGACTCCCCCGATTGCAAATGCAGAGAACTAATTTTTGGCCCACTATCGATCTCATTGCTCCGACTTGATCCATTGGCTCTGCGATTAATTAGTTAGCTACTTGGCACGATCCAACAGGGTCCTAAACTTCTTAGCCTTGGCCCTAGTCAATAGACCTCCGGTAATCTTTGAGTACTCAATCTCAACCTTGACACTTAGGTCATATTGCTTAGAGAAGGCACAACATATTGTACGTAGGCTTAAAAAGGCAATCTATAGTTTGAAGCAAAGCTCACAAGCTTAGTTCAACAAGTTTAATCAAGTTATGGGAGACTTTAGCTTTCAGCAGTGGCTGACCATTCAGTATTCACCCAACGTGGACCACATGAAAGCGTTATTTTAATTGTATACGTTGGGAACATTCTCATATCTAGAAGTGCTATTGAGGGGATTGAGAACACAAAGGCATATTTATGACAACACTTTGTCACTAAGGATTTATGACACCCAAAATACTTCTTAGGGGTTGAAATTGCTCACAAAAAATTTGATGTTTCATTCTTCCAATGAAAATATGCCCTTGATCTACTTGAAGAAAATAATCTACTTAGCTCAAAGCTTGTTGATATATATATGGAAATCATATTGGAATTTTCCAATGATAATGACAAGCAATTAAAAGATAAAGCTCAATATTGATGCCTGGTGGGAAATTTGATTTATTTGACTATGACAAGACCAGATATTTCATATGCTGTGGATTTAGTTAGTCAATTTATGGACAAGCCATGTCTTGTTCACTGGAATGTTGCACTCAAGATTTTAAGATAACATAAGGGGGTCACTTGGAAAAAGTCTTATGTTAAAAAACATGGGTACTTTAAAGATAAAAGCGTATTTTGATACTAATTATATAGGAGCAAAGGATGATAGGAAGTCCACTTTTGGATACTGTACATATAGGGTTGGAAACCTAGTACCTTAGAATAGCTAGAAACAAACTACTGTGGTTATGTCTAGTGTCGAGGTAGAATATAGAGCCAATACAATGAGCTAGATGCTATGGTTGATGAATCTGATGGAGGAATTAGGCTATATGTATAGTGAATCACTTTCTATATATTGTGACAATCAGATAGCTATTCATATTGTCAGTAATCTACTGTTTCATGAAAGAACTAAGCACATTGAAATTAATTGTCATTTCATTTGTAAAGCAGTCATGAGCCACAAAATTGTCACTCTGTTCACCCTTTCTCAAAGCAGGTAGTAAATTTGTTTACAAGGCATTAGAAGCCAAACGATTTAAAGAGCTACATGGCAAGTTAAGTATGGATGATATATTCGCTCCAACTTGAGGGGGAATGTTAGCATATTTGATTTATATATTTTCCCTCTTTACGTGATTGTAATTATCTATTATTTTTGGCAAGTAGATTCCTAGAGGAATTATATGTCTAGTAAATCTCCCAATATATAATTGGACGCTCATCTCGTACTGTAAAAATACAGAAGTACAAGAATTCTTCTTTTTACTCAACACTGTGTTTTCATATATTATTGTTCACGAATTTATCATGCAGTGATCGGCAATTACAATCAGTTGTGTTCCTTGAGCTAATACATTTTAAACTTTAAGTTAGCTGGATGGGAATCATTGTATGGTGTCAAAATGTTGAAATTGGGTACTGGGGCTGTGGAGCATATGAAGTTGCAGATAGGATTACAGTCTCTCCTTATGGTCAAAAATTGGCATCTTATTATATTATTGTTTCGAGTCTGTTAACATGATCTCATTCTTCCTCTGCTGACACCATGATTGTCACAAAAGAAAACTATAACTTTATACTTTTTCCCACTTACATAGCACTGATTTGCTTTTCTTGGATAGCTGTGGACAATTTTGCATAATGTGTATTGATTAAAATATTGACCCCTTAGTTTCTCTCCTTCAGTTAGCTTGCCTGAGCATTAGTTTCCACCACTGTATCATTGACACTCCCCAAACAACTGTGAGATGCTACTCTCTTTAAAGATTTTTTTATCCTTTCTATATTGTTAAAAATTATGAACTTGGTGTTCCAAACATTCATGAGCCCCACCAGAGATCTTTGCCACTTCATGGTATGGGTGTGGAGTGTGACAGGGGCAGTCTTAAAAATAATGGGTCTTCGAGCAGTCCATACTCTATTTTGGCATTTGATTGTGAGGTACGCCATTATTCTATGTGATTGGTAGTGACTAAGTATTCGCATTGAAATTTTTAATTATTTGATCGTAGTTCGAGATCATCTAGTCAATCTGACTTTCCTACATATGTGCAAGATGTTTCGCCAATCGAAACAGTCAGGGCAAGATTCCTAGACATCATGGTAGATCATTCTGTTGACCCACACGTGATTCAAGCATAGGATTACGAGGCTGATTATTACATGGTGCAACAATCCTCGCAAGATGCTATAAGTAAGAGAAAGTCCAGAGAGATCCGATGCGAAGGCAATGCGCACTATGCTTTGCCTTGTATGAAAAAACTGGTCAATAAAGTAAACAAGAAATTATCATCCATGAGTAGCATATAAGGTGGAGCCCTCGAAGTTGCAGGTGGATTTTATAGAAAGCCTGCGAAGAAATTTCCAAGGAAACGTATCATCCCTTATCATTTTTTTTTCTTAATAGAGCATTAATATAACAGTGAAGTTTAATGATGGATTAATCTGAATTTTGCTGGAACAAACTCATTCCATCAGCATTGCATAATCTCTTAGGACCTCTTCTCTAGAATCCATTATCTATTTTTTAAATTATACTTTTATACATTAATCATCCCAGTATATTTTTTCCAACTTGTGATTCCTCTTGTTTGCGCATTTATTTTCTAAGTAAACAAAAAATGGAAAATGGATTATTGGTTAGGTGCCGGGCGCCAGTTACTGGACCTAGATGACTGACACAAGATCTGACTTTGCTGTCACTTCCTCTTCACGACTCTAATTTTTGATCTGAGATAGGCCTTCTATCTCTTCAAAGTTAGAGAAACAATATGCCGTTGATCTTCATGCAAATATTTCATGTGCTTGTGGATGTTTTACGTATAAGTCCTTGTATTTTTAAGAGAGGGGAGTTGGCAACTTCATTTGAAACAAGATCGAAGGTTTCCTGAATTAGTGATACAGCAGAGATGCATGTTCGTTTTGTGGTGGTAAATGGCTTAGCTATTGTTGAAAATCCAACAAAATTGGCATAGATGCTGCTGAGCGATATGTTATGAGCACTTGAACATCGATTAGTCTCATTAGCATTGTTCCTTATTTGAAAAATTGGTGCTTGTAACTTTTGAAGCCCAAGTTATCATGTTGATAAATTTGTTATCTGTATTTAATTTATTGATCATTGTAACTCTTTTGCTATTCCTTTTGTTTTTTTTTTTTCTTGTTTTGAAATCTTGTAATATAACAAGGACAAATGGGTAGCAAAGTCTGATTTTCACAAGAGACTGGCTCACGTTTCTTTCATGGCTTAAGTTGATTTGCCACTAGTTTGAAGACATAGGAGGCACGCATAGGATCTTGCATTGCTATTATTAGTTGGTTTTAGTCATGTTTTCTCATTATATTTCTATTTACCAGTCCAAAGTGGTTTTTGATGAGTTTTTTCGATTAGTCCAATAAAAGGTCATATTGAGAATTTTTATGGTGACCTTGTTGCATTTTTAGGGCTTTTTATGGTTTATGGTGTTTACATCATTGTAGAAGTAAAACTTCATGATTTGGTGGGAACATTGGAAAGAATAATTTGTAAAACTGGAAAATGGTGTAAGAACGTGTTTGGCTAATGTTGGGCAGGAATTTGAAAATTTATTGGGTTAATGCACTGAAGAAACTTATAATTTTAAGCATACTAATTGGACTTTGGGTAATTTAGAAAGACAAAAGAAGGGACATCTCGAATTTCATTATAGAGAAAATTATTTTTGAATATCAAAAACAGATGAAACTTATTGTTTGACATGAGATATAATTTGATATGTTGTTCTTTTATTCTTCCATATCTATACAAAACTCGAAAACTTTCATGGCGAGAATGGCGGTGCTGCTTCATTTACATTGATTTTTGTTTTCTGGCAAGTTGATGTTACATGTTTAGTACAAAAATATTTCCTGAGATATTTGCGATATTGTTCTTGTATTCTTCCATTACTACCTACACAAAACTTGAGAACTTTCATTGCATGATGGTGGTGCTGCTGCATTTCCATTGATTTTTCTTTGCTGGCAAGTTGATTTTATCTGTTTGTACAAAAGTGTTTCCTTAGATGTAGTTAAGTAACATTCGAATTGATCTAGTTTGTGGACAATACTCCCATCCTCCTGTCTCACTATAGAAGGCTGTAAATAACACCCCATGAGTTTTGTGATATTTTCTCTTGGCACATCCACTACACCACCACAAATTAGTTTAGAAGATTGACAAGATGGAATGAAGTAGCTTTTTCTGCTAGAGACTTACAAATTTTATGCTCCAAGTACAGGCTTATTTCCAACATACCTGGTTTGGCTCTAAGTTTCCAAGAATTTTTTTTCTTTTATCTGCTGTACTGGTTTTCAGTGATTTTTTTTTTTTTATTTTTCTTTTGAAGCAAGTCACTATTTCAAAGATCAATCTAGTTAAAATCCTCACCTATTTTCCAGGCATTCCCTAGTCCAGAAAATTCTAATTCAATGCCTACTTCTTGAGGCAATCACCCAATGAATAAAGTGACTCGGCAACAACAATTCATTCTTTTTACATGTGAATATAGTTACTTATGCACCATATCAATTTGGTTGCCCTGGAAGAGTTTTATTAATGTATTTTTGCTAGAGGATGATTGAAATTCCTACCATCATTGTGCTCCGGATAGAGGCCTCTGCTGCAAACTTGTTTCCAAAGCCCAGATAGGATCAGTAACATGCAATAGGTTTTAATGTTGAACAAAATGTATCTGTGTTTGCGAGAGGAATACAATTGGCAATACTGAGTATGAGTTGTATTCTCACTTTGTTTGGCTGCAAAGAATGAAAAATTAATGAACCTTTGTTCTGACATTTAGGTTTTGTCTTCGTTACTTTCAGCCGCTAAGGCAAGTTGCTGCCTCTCTCAGACGCACAAATTGAATGGCTGAACAATCTGGACACTGTGGTCTGGATTATTGGGTTTCTTAAGATGATTAGGTTGATGCTGTGACTGCGGCGTTGTTTACCGAATGTAAAGCAAAAGTCGTTATCACATTCCTCTCCCACAATTGCCTTTCTATCATTTGTTTTCAATGTCAATTAGAAGAAGAGATCAGTTTTGCATAAATGTTATAGAGCATTTGAATGCAGTTTTGGAATTTGATGCCTAACCCAGATGATTGTGCTTTTATGCATTCAATTACCTATTTTTCTCATATGGGTTTTTGGCTTACTTACATAGCACTGCCATTTTAGAGTTTCCAGTGCCCTTTCTTGATCCCACAGAATACCGAAAGGAGTTCCATCAAAATGAACATATGCAAGCTCTGGCTCATCCGGCTTAGTTCTGTCCTCTACACCAAACTCAATATCCTATCAATCAAAGCCAACAAGCAACTCATTTGGTGAACAACCTACAGTGCGTTTCTCTGCCTCAATTGCCTGAAATTGCTCACAATCAGCAGCCCTCAGCCATGGCCCAACGTGTAGCTTGTCTGCAATCTCTTGGTCACATAGGAGGGCATCTGCATGTCGTGTTTGTTTGTTGTATTTCTTCTGCAATTTCCTCCTCATGCTATTGAAGATTAAGGCCCCTGCCATCTACTGTTCTCCTAAAACAATTGCAAGCTTGCTGATTTCTGAATCTGTTTGGCGTGCCATTCTCTGAGTTTATTATGGGGTTTGCCTTATTCTCTGCATGGTTATCCAATTCAGTTGCTGCTAATCTGTTTAATCTTCATGCCCTAGTTCTTCTAGTGATGATGTGGTTCAGTGCATTCGATTCATTAAAACAGGATGTTGCTCTTTATGTCTTTAAAATCATTCCAGTACTATATGCTATTCACTCCTGTTAGACAAGGGGCCTTCAGTTCTTGGATCTCACCAGTAAATGCCATCAACTACCTGTTTCAGCCCTCAACGTCTTGTTCTATTAATTTTTCCAAGTTGTGCCGAGAAAATGGATCTTTAAAAATTATAAAAACAAACATCAGTGCAAGAAGAATTAGCTGGGATGATCAAGAATGTCGTTTCCTCTACGGACTTTTGTCACTTTTAAGCTGGACCTCCAATTTACTTTAATGTCATATGTTTGTTTCTCTGTCTCCTCTTGCTTAATGGTTACCATTTTCAGCCAACAAGCCTGCAAAGTTCTGCACCGAATGTGGAGTGGAGTGCCCGACGTGAGGAAACCTCCAAGTTCTGCTCAGAATATGCCACAAATAAGAGGTTAGGAACCTGACCATATGTTTCTCCCATCTCTTAATTGTATATCCCCTTCCCAGTTGTATATGTAAACAGTACGTGAAATGATGGATTGCTGATGATAAATCATGTAGGCTGTTGATGTTTCATTTCTTTGGTGGCTTCCTCCAAATCCCAAATAGGTACTAGAAATGATTAGTTTGGCAAAAGATGGCAACACTTGATCAGCCCTAATATCCTTAATAATCAGTCCATCCTTTTTCTGTGACTGGTGAAGAAACCTTCACAATGTATTGCCAAGAAAGGTCAGTCCTAAACATTGTCCAAGTCAATAATTTTTTTCTTCTGACCCAGAGCAGCCTTGTTTCTAGAATATAGAGATTATGACCTTGTCCTATGAAAGCTCTAAAACAGTAAGCTGTACATGAACGAACAAGAAAATGTTAATTTTCTAGGGATAAACGAATACATTCCGGTTCAGAACAAGTCAAGAGCCACATAGGGCAATAGATAGGTCGAGGTTAATATGTTGATGCAATACTTGGTAGGAGGAATTAGACGACCTAGAATATGAACAAATTGCTGCTTCACTAAGCTCTCGGGTAAAAGACACATTGCTTGCATGAAATGAAGAAGGGTGGTGCTCATGATGCATAGGCAAAGACAAAGACAGAGACAATTCACAACCATCCATTTCACTGGTATTCTGCTCAACCCCTGATGAGTTGTCTAACTTGTACACCCCAACTAATTCACCATGATCTTCCTCCTGCAAAGGCACAATATATCAAACATGTGATGTGCAGCATCGCAAAAAAGGACACCCCCAATGGAAAGAGAGAAGGAAAAATAAGTGTAATTATAATCTCATATATACTGGTAAGGCCGGGCTGAAATGGGTCTTGCTCAAATATGGAGAGGGTTTGGATCCGAGCCCAAGTGGATTAGTCACAATTTTCATTAGAATTCAATAATTACTTTAATTCAACTCAATTTTATAGAGACCAAGTTCAAATTTGAGTCAAGTAGAGGATTTCGAACTCGACAGAAAGTTCTAATTCGAATTCGACAAGATACGAAAATGTTTTCAATCCTAATCAAGTTTGAATTGTATAATTTGGGTTCAGCAAATACTACGCTATGTTTCATTTTGAGGAACCGTTGTCGCAATGTTTGTGCAAAAGCTAGTGTTTGTTTTGCATTTTTACTAAAATTGTCTTCTGAAAATAATCCTCCATTTTCAGCAAACTAATTTATTTTACATTCGAAAATGTAAACCGAACATGGCTTCTCGGAAAGAAATAGAAAAAAGCAAACTTTGACGTTTCAATCTTTGCTTGTCACGACTCCAAAGCCCAAATTCCTTTTGTATTGTTCCACAAGGCAACCAATAACGGTGGAAAAAAAAAATCACCACATAAAACATCTAAAAGTATTTTTCAGAATATTTAAAAAAAAAAAAAAAAACACGTAACTGTATGTTAGGCCTTCAAAGTCCAAACAAGGCAACGTTCTAAATCAAAAATATAAATTGAAAAAAGGGGGGAAAAGAAAGAAACTTTTAGTGGAATTATCCAACACTGCGATGAAAAAGGAGAAGATGATTATTGACCAAAACTCAGTCATAGCAACTCCAGGATTTCTAATATAATTACTTTCATTTTTGTCAATTATTTCTCAACAACTTTGTTGGGTTCGTGCACCTTTCCCAATTTAATTACACCCCAAATTCTCATCTTCAATCCATTCCCAAATCTAAGTTCAATCCAGTAACAGTGGTGATTTTATCATATATTTTACGAGACTGTTCAAAGACAAATTACAAATTACTTGTGATTTTACGTTAAAAAGTGGTTCACTGAAAATAAGAATACAAGAGGAAAAATGTTTGTAACACAACTTTCACTTTTCCAATTTCTTTTCAAACTTTATCTAACCACACGCATTATTCAACAAATTTTCGTATAAATTCAAATTTAAATTTTTTCTTTTTAACATTTATAATTAACTAATTATTTTTTAAACATTATACCTACTCGTTATCAAATCAATACTTATATACATATACTCATATATTTATACACATTTATACTCTATAAATTAATAATTACCTCTACATAATATCATGTCATTCAATCATTATTATATATTTTATATATATATTCAAATAAATTAAAAATTTTAAAATATCAAAATCATGCTAGTAATCATAACTCATATATAACATCCTCTCTTCACCAAAACCCCTTCTCCCAAACACAGTAAAGAAGTTTAAAGAGAAAATATAAAGATAATTTAAGCAACAGAGCCCCACTTCCATTTTTGGGGCCAAAAAAAAAACCTTTGAAATAATTGATACAGAGAAAGATCAAAAATGAGGGGAAAGGAAACGAGGTTATTGACTGTTACCTTGAAAAAGCCTGCTGATTCTAACACTGCATCTGCCGCATTGGAAGAAGGGTTTTCATTTTCTTGAGGATTTCCTTGAATATGCACACTGAAGACACCCCTTTCTTTCTCCTTTATTCCAACTTTCTCAGCCAAAGGCTGCGTGTAATCATCACCACCGCACGGAGTCGTGACTGCCTCACTTAGTCTTCTTTGGCTGCATTCCACAGGCTCGGACAACCAACTCATCCTCTCTATTCTTGCTCTATTCTTATTACATTACTAAAAACGATTAAAATAATATATATATATATATATATATATAAGAATATAAAAATAACTTAATAAAATTGGCATCATGATGGATTTTTTTTAAAAACCAAAAGAAACGGCAATGTCAGAAGGACAAGAAACAGAAAAGATGAAATGCAGTTGCAAATCCAATCCTTCTTGTTTCTTGCTACAACCTTTCTTGAAATTTGAAAATGAAGTGATAATTATTACAAAGAAAGAGATAGAAAAAAGGGTTCACCTTTTCGGAGAAATGAAGAAATGATCCTCACAAGACAGTTTCCTCTGATTTGCAGTGCTACTATCTGAAAAGAGTCGACCGAAGTCCAAACAAACACATTTACACCAGAAAAGAAGTTAGGCAGACAGAAGCGTGTAAAAACTTGGCTTTCATTATTATGTTTGACGACAAACTTGGAAAAGAAATACAATCATATGGGCTTTTTTCTTGACTAATTGAATTCAACAGAAAGGAAGTAAGATAAGAGAAGCACGAAAGGGTTTTATGAGTAGAGAATGTGAATGAATGGGGCATTTGGTTTTTATCGGACATGCCATTATCGGAAGATTTTGAAGGGATTGCGGCTTCACAACATATGCCATAAAAGCAGAAAAGAAATGATAAATGAAAGGGAACGGTGGCTCTTTCATAGAAGATAAATAAATAAATGTAGGAGAAGATCATTTGTTAGTTTAGTCCAATTTTCATTTCTAGTTATAGGGAAGAGAAGATTAGAGGGATACCTTGTCTGTTGGCATCACTCTTCATGCTTCTGTACATCTATTCAACAGAAAAGAACAATAAGGAACGGTTAGAATAAATAAATTAATAAATAAAACATCAAGGAAAATGAAGTCTAAATTTATGAATGAAGCCAAATTCTGACCAATGGAAGGAAAGAAAATCAACCTGCAGATGGCTTTTCACATGAGAGATGGTGAGCCCTCTCACATCCATCAACTGAAGGACCAATTTAGGAGTGGCTTCTGCAAATATGAAGAAAAAATGAAGTCAACGTAAAACATGAGCCTCACACTCTACACATTACACTCACTGATCAGAACCAAAAGTACCCAAGAAGTGCAAAAACATGAAGCACAAAGCTATCAAGAGAGAGTTGAGGATTAAAGCCAAAAGCAAATAAAAAAACAGACAAGAAACGTACTGTCTTGCCCTCCAAGCCTTTCAATGGCTTGAACAAAGCACTGATGAAGATCAGGAGTCCATCTCAAACGGGGCACCTTCGATCTTTCGTACTGCCTTACCCCATTATTCCTCCCATAGCTACCCATTTCTCTACGTGCGCACCAGATTATTCTCCTCTAGGAAACCCACTTTAAACCAGAGGGAACAAAAGGAAGACAAGGGTCACTTGGTTTTTTCTGAGCAAAACCCAGCTTTTAAATGCATACGGAGAGAGGAAAAAAAGAGAGGTATAGTACAGACTACGGTAACAACAGGAAAAGTGTGGCATGTAGGGTGGTAGCCATACCTGCAAGTTCCTTAGCGGGACAAGGGGGAGGATATATATCGTATCGCAGAGCATAAATATAAAAGGGTACGTAAGTGTAGGCACTGGAAAATAGAATAATTCTAAAAGATCACGAGCCTTACTGACCTTCTCTTCTCTACAAGAAAAGAAATGATTAGCAATACAACAAATAGCTACTGCTACGCTGCACCACTCTGATGCTGCTTTGACCCTTCTCCCTCCCCCCTGCCCTACCCTTTGCTTTCTGTACATTCTTTAATTCCATGTGCCTGCCTCCTTCATCATCACAAAAATCCATCCTTCAAATTTAAATTCTTCATTTTTTATTGACTACTGACTGGTTCCGTTTGTTCCCTCCTTGGAACGGTCAATTCTTGTGTTCCGCTGTTCTAAAAATTTTCTCGTTTCTTAATTGTTGTTGTATTATCGACGTATTCGTAGTATTTTCATTTTTTTGAAAATGATTAGAGTAAAATTTTTCATAAGATGGAGGAATTATCTTTCAGACAAAACATTAGTGAGATGAAAGTTATACGATTTTTTTTCATGCAAAATGAGTAAGTTTGAAAACTTTATTCCTAATTTGATAAGAATAAAATAATTGGAGCCAACTAATTTAGGATAACTTACTTTTTATTTTTTCTTTAATATTATGTAAATTATTCAATATAATTTTTATCTACACTTTTCACACTAATTGAAAATTAAATTTATTAGTAATACCAAATTAATTGTGATGAGTTTTGTTACTTATATAAGATTTTATGAAATATTTTACAAATATTCAAAAAAATGAAGGAATTTCAAGTTCAATTCTTGAATTATACCTTGAGTATATTATATATTATTACAAATAAGTTGAAGGAATTGAAAAATGCGCCTGTGGTGATACACACACACACACACACAAAATCAAGTGAAATAAAATTTTTTGAATTGTTGATTTAAGTTTTTCTAAAACGTTGTGTTCTCACTATAACATAAAAAAAAATATATATATATATATATATATATTGTTGTTGTTGTTATACCAATTTATAAAAAATTCTTGGCTACAATGTAGATATAAAAAAGATATCCTCTTGATTACACGTTTATATAAAAAAAATAAATTACCGTATTTTTCCTGTCTAATATTGTAATATCTTATTATTCCAAAAGAAAAAAAAATTGTGTGACTACACGTGTAGAAGCTATTTTTGTTATTGCTACTGCTACTTACTCATCTACCACTGGCAAGTCATCTAAATTTGAGGTGCCCTTTGAGGGTCTATACATGCACTCATAAATTAATAATTAAATAATTAAAATTGCATACTATACATATATGATTTTGATATGGACCTTTATTTTTAATATTTTCAACGCTCAGTGTTCGAATAATGCGACTTGGACTCGAGGTGCAAGGATGATAGACAACCCTACCATGCCAAGAAGTAGAGGGTTCTGGGGTGTTGAGTCTTGGATTGCCTGGGTAGGAAACTGCTTGGGAACCCAAGTCAGATGGCAGCTTGGCATTCAGGAAAGATAGATATCCTACAGTTGCCATTGACAATTACTTCTACCCAGTTAGTGGAAATGGGGTGACATGATCCAAACACTGAATGCAGCTTCTCGAGGCAACAAGTGTTAAAATGAACCTGTGAGCTCCGGCTAGATGTTATAACACATTGGATAACAGTTATGCGGCTTGAGGTAACACATGTACGAAACAAAAAGCTAAATAATTGAGCAAACACACGAACTATTTATGCAATTCGTAGTCTAGAAGTTGTTTACTTCTATGTAAACGCAGCTTAATCTATGTAAAAGTTTCACTGAAATGATGCAGTTGTTACAACAATTTTTCACACAGAGAGCTCACTCTTTAAAATACACTAATTTCACTCGATCTAATGACACTTAACAAATAAAATCTCTATCGACAACGCCCTTGTCTATGCCGCGGCCAAACCCCTTTTGTCCTCTACTCTTGTTGTTATGTGTTTAAGAAGCAATCCCCTTTAATCTTGCACAAAAAATTTAAGTTAGGATTGGATGGTGGTCCATGTCTCAATTTTTCATGTTTCAAAAACATTTTTTTCTAGAGGCATGCTTCCTTAGGTTTATGTCTTTAAAAATTTCTCACTTTTTTTCTTTATCTCATTCAGCTCAACATGTCCAGCGCTATTCACCTACGTTCTAATCTCTCTTCCCAAGGTGCTTCTCTCTCTTTCCAAGACCTCCTCTTTCTTCCTCTAACTTCTCTTCTATTTTCTCTCAAACTTGTTTTTCTTTCTCCACTCAATAATTAGAATTATTTCTGTGGTGGACCCTTTTAAGAAACAAAAAGGTCAATCCACGTCCCATAGAATGTGATAAGCATATTGTCTCCTTGATTTATTCCTTCTTTAACAATTCTATGTTTGTTATAATATATTTGACTTTTCTTTTCTAATTGGGATATTCTTTTCATATTTGTTTACTCCACAACTTATATTAATATCAAGTTGGACGGATAATTTTCCTTCCATTTCTCCAAGATTACTCTGTTCAGATATAGTCCAGATCAGGTCATATTCGTTCAATTCCCTCAAAATCAATTCAAATATGGAAAGTAAATCTTAACAAATCTTTCAAGGTGATTGCAACATGTTATTCGTTCATGCAAATCGTGTTGCAACATCTGCATCTAATGCCGTGTCATGATACAAGAATTACAATTTCCCCATTTTGCATTGTATGCACAATATTTTAATTAAATTGAAAGATCTTTGCTTTATTGTCATATCTTGAGAAAGCCATCATGTTCAAGTGAAACCCATTCATAAATATGATGACGTCGAGAACAATCATAAGACTACCATAAATTAACTTTGACACATCAATAACGATGACAAACAAAATAATCACCGCGACAGTCACAGCACTCGACGTAAGGACTTAATTGACTCAAAAGACATTAAAAAAAAGCACCAAATAGACTCTCCGTATCCATAAGACAAACAAGGACTCCAACCATAGTTTTGTTGCAATGGAACATTAGACCAAACACCACACTTAAAACTAATGAAAGGCCAAAACTAAATATAGACTTCATAAACGAAGGCTTTCATTAGTTTCAATAGCAAAAAGCATACACCAACCAGGACCATTCACCATCACCATGACTCCCCCTTTGTGCTAAACTTTGCAAAAGGGAAGAGCATGGTGAGGATCAAGCAAAAGGAATTCCATCATCATTACAAAGTCAGCAGGAAGTTCATCTAGAACAAATGTCTCACCTAATTTCAACGAAATTGTTTTGGACTTTCCTATATATCTATATGAAATCATTATTATTATTATTATTATTATTATTATTATTATTATTATTATTATTATTATTATTAATCTTGGTTGGAGAAAGTAAATTTAAACAACTACTTTTATGTTAAGTACTTTTATTCTTTAACATTTTTCTCTTATTTTATCAAACCTAGAATTTATATTTATATTGGAAAAATTGTATCATTTGTAAAATTCTTTAGATCTTTCATTATTTTGTATGTAAAATATTCATGCACTATTTGTTATTTATACACTTTTTCTTGTAATTTGTTTGTTTGTGCATTTCTCAAACTTTCTCCTTTTTTTTGCTTTCAAATTCTATTGATATTTCGTTATTTGACTATTTGAAATTTTTTGAAACTTAATAATATTAAATAATTTTGTTATTAATATCTGATATATAATTATTTTATAATTTTAATAAGATTTTGCAAGATTTTTCATACATTGTAATATTAATTTTATTAATAATTGAGAGCAAAACTAAAGGACAATTTGATTATAACATATATGGAAACATACATAATTTGATAATGACATATTTGTTAAAAGTAAGTACAATATATGAAAAGTCATACATAGTTAATATTAGATGACAATTATTTATTCATCTTCATCAGATACATAATAGTCAAACTTGAACTCTAAACAATTGATAACATTTAAAATTTTACGGTGTGATAATCTACGTCCACGAGCAAATACAACATCTTCAGTTAACTGAAGCATTTGATATCTAGAGTAGCGCTCTAGCATTCAATTGTTTTTTTGTCTTATTTGTTGGATAGCATCGTTATATATTTCTACTGAATTTTTGAGTATGGACAACGACTATCACTTTGGAACCTTCACAGCTAGTGCTCAGAGATTGCGGACAAATGCCTTAAACTCCTTTACTCTATGTACCCATTCTCTCCTTATAGCACCGTAATATTCGACTTGGACATCATCAATAAAAGATGTTGTAATAAGCCAAACCCCTCATTTTATGACTATCATAAAATGCATATACATACGTTTATTGATGATAGATAATAATAAAAACCATAAAATATGTCGAAGCATACATACTTAAATGAACACATGCACATAAAATTATTAAAATTAAGAATTAGTAACTAAAACATATGAACGAAGTGACTTACACAAAAAAAATAAGGTGCTGCTAGTAGTGCAACACCTCTATGCATTTCTAAAAGCCCTGTGTCGAAACATTGTACCAATAGATGTGGGCCTACACTTAGGATGCGTGACTAAGCCCATATCTGCACATAAATTTGCAAGTGGAATTTCAATATGTTCTTATATAGATGATGTTAAAAGCAGTAGCGATATGCGTATGATCATATGTAAATCCACATATGATAGTAAAATTGGTGTCGTAAGTGTGAATCTCCCTCGCATGTGTGTAGCACATTAACTCTCGATAAAGACACGTTAAGGTTGCACTCTCCCAACTCCACAATGGTGAGCAATCTCAATGCATAAATTAGCACAAATACAACAATCTAACTTGAGCTTGTGACAAATTGGGGAATGCAATGCCACTTAAAATAAGTATAGCAAACCTGCATATCCACTGCTCCACTTCTACCTACGAGCTATCTATGCGAAGAGAGTAATCATGAAGATGAATGTAAATCCCTCCTCAAAGATATAAAGGCACTCCCAAAATGCCTAACATCTAAACGCCATTCCAGGGCTTGTGTGCCCTCTAACTCCATGCTTGTCTTGTTGATGACTCTAGTGATTGGCAAATACCAAATAACTACGATATCCTTAAGGGTAACGATCTCCTCACCTAATACGAAATAGAACGTATGCAACTTAGGATTCTGTCTTTCAACAAGAGTTGTAACGAGATGATGATGTAATGATATAATGCCACATTAATAGATGTCGTACAAACTACTGTAATGCAAAATATTTACTATACGATGGTAAACTGCTTGGAGCCTGACCTAAAAACTATCGAATGCAATCGGCATCACTGTAGCAACAATCTATCCTATTCACACGTCCTCTGAGTAATATTCCAACTACAAGTGAAGTAATGATCTATCAATTGATCCACGGTGCATACGATGGTTAGCGAACATCTTGATAATCGAATAATATTCATTCATGTTAGGCAACATAATGAACTATTTAAATATTCATCAAATGTATAATAAAAATAAATTATGTAGGATTTATTGTTATATGCAGTAATTAATCGATATTGTGAAAAATAGAGTAAAAAAAAAACATGCCAATTTATATGTATCAAACAGAATATATGAAACACATGAAATATCATTTATGGAAATAATTATTCCAACTTAAATAAATGAAATGTATGAGATATCATATATAAATATTCATACATTGCCTCTAACAAATATAAAAAACAACAATACATCGGTAATAAATGCAGAAAATAAGCCTATCAATGTCGAGAACTTAATGTCATGAGATCAATATCTCTATACTGCACCCTTTGCTTATCTTACATTTGATCACAATCCATCTCATTAGATATACATGTTGTCCAGTCCTATCCTTATTGTCACCATCGTCGTTATGCACTAATGCAAATTGTGGAGGGTCCCAATATTCTTTACTCCATATAGTTTTGAACTAGCCTAAATATGTAACTACCTATTGAATATTCCTATTATTTCATTAATTGTTAGAAATTATTTTATTACCTAACAGCTAATTGTTCCTATCAAAATTAAATGAAATCTATTTTAATTTTCCTAAACAATATTTTTATTTAATATAATAAAATATTTTAGGTATATTTAATAAAATCAAACTATTAATAATATTTATTAAATATTAATTGTTCTTGCTACTTGCGTTTAACTAATTAAGGAATCATATATCATACAAATTATTTGAAATAAGTTTCAGTTTTCCTAAGCAATTTTTTATTTTACATTTTTTATTTCTTAATGATAAAGATATTAATTAATATATAATAAAATTATTTCAAGCATATTTAATTTTTGAATAAATATTTTTGGTAACAAAACTCTTGTTGATGTTAATTATATCTACTAATTATTTGCTTATGATTAACGATTTGTACTAATTCATATTAATGCCTGATTTCTAGTCTTGATAAAATCATAGTGTAACAATTTAACACAAAATATTCTAAGTCATGGTTGAAGAAAACTTAATTAAATTCAGAAAACACCATAATAGAATAATCATAATATAATCTCATTAACCTGTCATTCATAACATTATATAAACATAAAAATGAACGCACGCATATACTTAAAACACATATAACATGATTTAAAAAATTAAATTAAATTAAAATTCACAAAAAATACTAAATAACTTTCATATATTTTTTTAAGCATAAAATTACAACAAACACAGTATAATAGCAACTGAAATAATCAATTTCATCTAATAGTCAAACCATAACTTAATTTTAGATTTCTTAAAAAGAATACTGCTCTTCTTTCATAAATGAAATAAGAATAAGAATGAAACTACAGATAACATTGAATAAATGTTGAAAATCCCTTCAAATTACTTCAAACGTAGCAAAACATTTACCAACAACGTACAGGTTAAATCAACCAATTTTATTCAGAGAAAAATCAGAGGACATTAAGCAATTTCCAAACATAACAAACGCCGCATGATTTCGGAATGTTGTACATAGCAAGCAATAACCGTATTTTCAAATTACATGTTGCAGTAACAATCACAATTTTGAACAACTTGTTTCTGTTATTTTTTTTTAATTTCATTTTCCAAACTATAATTTTGTTAAGAATTTATTTGTAGGACCAGAGTATCCAATGCATTAGTGACAATTCTAGTCAAGACCATTTCTTCCCATCAGACTACAAGTAACGCCATAAAAAATTCATTGGACAAAGTTTCAACTAAGTGCAACAGAAATGGACGAGCCAAAGTGGTTATTTCAATATCTCAATACATGAACAAGCTAATCTACAGTCATGAATAAATAAGAAAAAAACTGAGAAAATCAAAGAAATATACAATCCACTTCATTTACCCTTAATAAAACCAATACCAGAAAGAAGAAGAAAAAAACTAGAAGATCTAATTCAGGGATTTAAATTCAAAACATGCCTTCCTACCATTATAAATGCCATTGAAAGGAAAAGTCAATAAGAAAAATGTCGCATACCAAACGAGTCCCTTCTCCAAAGCATGGCGAACGCACTGTCGGAAACCGGCGTCGATGGCGAGCCGCGTAGCTTGACTCTGGGGTCGAGGAAAGCACGCGGTGGTGGTGAGAAGAAAGCGAGAGACGTTACAGAGGAATGGGCCTCCCTTCTCCAAAGCACGATGAACGCGCTCTTGAAAGCCGGCATCAGCAGCGAGCGATGGCGCTTGAATCTGGGGTTGAGGAAAGCGCCGGCATTGGTGAGTAGAAAATGAGAGCTGTTACAGAGGAACGAGGCCGTGTTTTGTTCTGGGTTTTTTTACGTGAGACGTTGCAGAGGAAAGGGGCCGTCTTTGGTTCGGTTTTTTTTTTTTTTTTTATGAGTCTAAACCAGAATCATGGATTTTTGGTTCGTGTTTTGTTCTGAATTTCCAGTAATAGGACTAATTTTTGAACTAATCTACAAGTGGGACATTTTTTTAAGAAATAATTAAAAAGAGAAATTTTATTTAAAAAACCCAGCGTAAAATATTAATTTTAAAAATAGAAGCAGAATTTTTTTTTTTTTTTCGGGGTCTCACTGCCCATACATTTATTTAATGTCATTGTGAAATCATATCGGCATCTCACCCTCGTTCTATTGACACATAAATATATTTTTTTCTTGAATTATTCAGGTTATGTTTGAAACCTAATTTTCAACTCAAAATTATTGTCTCAAATGCCACCTTATCAAACATATAATTTAATAAAACACTCATTCAAATTTAAATTCAACTTTTTCCTCTTATATATATATATATATATAATTAATTTTTTATCATTATATTTATTAATAATTAAATTAATATCTATATATATTACATATATACTCACATATTTTTTTTATTTACATTCAAAAAAATATAATTATTATCTCTATATACTATCGTATCATTTATTCACTATTATATATTTTATACATATTTTCAAACAAATCATACTATTCATCTCATCAAAACATTCTTTATTTATTCCAACATAATTCTTATTAAACATTATTTCTAATAAAAATTGGTCTCCCAAAAGTACCCTCATTTTTCTTTCCTAGAATCTGACTATTTAGAAAAAAAGGAGTAAATGAGAGAATTATGGGAAAATGAAATAAAAAAGTAAAGAATGAAAGATGGGTTGGTGTTTCGATCCAATGGGGCAGGATGCCATTAATTTGGTTGGCAGGAGGGATGATGGAAATTCCTGCGGCATAAATGAATATTTGACAACATGTCCAAAATAATCTAGCTACACTTGTTTTATAATTATACGTCTAAAAATATATATTTAATTATTATTATTATTTTTATATAATTTTTAAAATAAAAATACTTAAAAATATATCTACTAAAAAATAAAAACTTCTTTTTTGTTTATTTACACATCCCTAGGACACTGCCTCTGGCATTCCCTTTGTCTTAACTCGACAGAATACTTTCTGCCGTACCCTATGGACTTTGGAGTTTGGACCAACCCCAAAAAAGCATGTTCATAAAATATAATTGCAGAATATATTGATTTATAATTAACCTTCATTAAAAAGTGAAATAATTAATTATAAAATAAGTAAAATCGGTACTCCACGTGTTCAATTTTGGGGTCCCCAAAACGACCCTAATAAAGGAATTTGAAAAAAATGATAAAAAAAGGACCGAATTTTAAAAATAAGCATTGGAAATATTTAGTTTTGAAGTTGTTGGCTTTTTTATGGGTTAGTTGGTAACATACCGTACAAAATATTGTTCAAGTCAAGTCATATATTAATTCATGTTATTACGAATATTATGTAATATTTAGTTTCTTATGTAACGGAATCCCAATATTGCACCAGTTAGAAAAAGATGAAAATCGAGTCAAATTACTTTGATGACATCCATTACTTTATTTATAGAGATTTGGCTGATTATATATTGGACATGTATTCTGCAAAAATAAAGAGATTGTTCGAAAGTTGCAACACCAGCAGAAAACCACAAATTCACAAAATGGCTTAAGAATTCATTTAGAAAAGTTTGGATGTTGTAAAGTGGAAAGGTTTGGGTGAGACTTCCAAATAATTTAAACGTGCCTAAAGGGTTACATGACCTAATATTATTACACGATCTTGTGAATTTAGTCATTGAGAACAAGACCTTGTTTGGAATTTGACACGTTTATGCCAATTAGAAATTGAAATCCAAGGAAAGTTTGATTAAGATTCACAATAAGACAATAAGATTTTGTTGATGCGTTAACAAGTAAAGATGAAAGCGTGCCTAATGAAGGTAAGAGTGTTGTGTGAGATGTATTATACTAGATAAGTTGTAATTCTGATGAATTGTGAGAGTGAAATTGTTTTTCTTGAGTAGGCATGTAAATGCTCTAAATTGCATTCATATATTGTAAGTTAGCTCTATTTTTGTTTACTACTCTTGTACTGTGTGAATGGTGTTGCAACATGTCGCCTGTGGAAGTCGATGGCTTTGTTTGAATGCAAATTGTGTAAGTAGAATATTTGATACAAAAATTTAAAAATAGTTTTAAAAAAAAAAGATAAAAAAAGATATTTTTGTTGGATAATATATTTGAAATAATAAATTTTGATAGATGTAAATTTGCATTTAAACATGGGCATAGCCAATAAATTTGTCAACTTATATTCATCTTTTTACTCTTTTTTTTTTCTTTTACACTGTCAAATCACGATCCCACTAACGTATTTTCATTTCAAACCTTTGAAAAAAACAGTAAACATTCCCTTTACTCAAAAATACTTTTAACTAAAACGCAACTCTTAAAAAATCGATTAATCAAAAAACAATAATGAAATCAGATTGGTTAGGGCTTCAAAAAATTTAAACGTTTAAATTCAAATCAATCAAAAAATTAGATTTTTTTTTACTATTCAAGTCAAAAAGGTACAGAAAATATTATTCTATTAAAAATAAACAAAATAAAAACTAAAATATTATAACCTAAAAGACAACCAAATAAAAAATACTTCAGTTTCTTTCAACCATAACCATTGGCTTTTTTAGTTTTGTTGTATGGAATATATTGTAATTTATATTGGAATAATTATTATAACAAACTCATATACGTGGAAGAAAAAGTAAAGAGATGTTAAGAATTTGTTTACATAGTTCAAGAACAGCCCTCCTACCGTTTATAGGGTTATGCCTAAAAATTTTCGACCACAAATGATCTTACAAATGTTAAGAGAATAGGTTCAAACCAATTCACATACTCATTTAACGTAAATTCTATTTAAAATCAACTTGTTGGTACATTTCTAATTTAATCCCCATAGGCAACAAATCCTATTGCCTTTACCTTATCAAGATTTTTTCTTGATCTCAACTATGAGCGCTAATCAACGAGACTTTTTTTTCAAGGATAATTTTTTCACTTGATCACTTTGTGATGAAACTTAATAATTCATTCAATATCTTTGATTTTTTCTTTCTAAAAAATGTAGACAATGAAGGACACCTTGGGCTATTTGAAGAATAATTATTCGAACATAAATTCCACAAACAATCTGATGAATTCTCTCAAGAATGAATGACTTCTCACAATGCAATTCTCCTATATATTTTCCACTCACTTAGTCGTCCAAAAGTATTCGTCCGACTAGTTTTAAAGGATGAAAACAATCATCCTTGAAATTTGATTGAAAATTTTTAAGATACTCGAATATATTACTTTTCATATTGAAACATCTATTTCAACATTTTTGGAATTCCTTCATTTCTTAATTCTTAATCAATGATCTTTTCGAACTAAATTGATCCAAAACTCCTCTGCAAATGCTCCGTTATGTGATTGGATTGTATTGAATATGAATAATTAACATATAGTCAACTGTAAGATTTCCTTTATCCTACAAAATAAATCAAATATATCCAATTCAATTAATTATAATATTATCAAACATCTTTAAATTAGTTCAATTTGATTAAGTCAACAGAATATAATCATAATAAATTAGAATAAAATCCAACTGAAGCATCTTAATAAATTTGAAAGATTTTACGATAAATCATATTACAACATTTGCGAGGACATATGATCAAAATTCTAAAATTTTCATTAAATCTTAACTTGTCATGTCATCACTACATTGAAGTTTGTGCTGAGAGTAATGATAACATCTCAATCCTTGCACGCGAGACACTAAGAGACATTTTATTGAAACAAATAATAAGGAATTGATAAAAGAGTCCGCGGAACAATAATTATCAATGGATCGTTTAGTTATAACTATGGTGGCATTCATCTAATTAAAATTCTATCCTTTGTGTTGTTTTTTTCCCAAGAAAAACACGTACACAATATATATATATATATATATATATATAATTCTATCCTTTGTGTTGTTTTCTTGGGAAAAAAACAACATAAAGGATAGAATTTATATATATATAATTATCCGATATATAATATTCAAAATCAAATCATACTTGCTTATATTTGTATATATATTAATAATTAAAGTTCAGTCATTGTCTCTATTAAAAATTAAATAATAGTTTATATATATTTATACATTAATCCTTGGAGACTACTTATTGTCCTCATGTTATATTATATTATGAATTAACATGTAACATTGTAAACACACACACACACACCAACAAATACATAAAAATAAACTAATTCAACGTATGAATGAATTATTTTATATTATTCAAGGCACATCAACACAAAGAATATACCATTATATTGAAAAGCCAAACTTTGTTTTGATTGTTAATAAAAATGCTTATTTATGTAAATATTATTAAAAATAATAAGTAATAAAGTTGTGCTGATTAATAAAAAATTAAAAATTGTTAGAAACCAACATGTCAGGCTGAAAGGTTGGTTTTGCTGACATTAAATATATATATATATATATATATATGGACATTTACATATATATATATATATGTGCGTGTGTGTGTGCATATGCATGTATATTAAATAATTAATTATTATCTATATATTATTGTGTTATCTGATTGTTACATATATAAATAGGCATAATACATAAACTAAACATATGCTTAATCATTCTATATTATTTACAAAAATTTACACATAAAATTTATATCATTTTATATTATTTATAAATATCACTTCATACCCTTAAAAACAAATTAAGAGAACTACATAATATTATGCTGCTTCCATGTCTTTTCGGCTTGGTTTATTTATATAAATATTATGAAATAAAAATTTATTTATAAATTATTGAAAATTATAAAAATGAAAAATCATTATGAACAAAAAAAGGAACATTTTTCATCAAAAATTATTATGAACAAAAAAAAGGAGCATTTTTCATCTTTTTATAGTTTGTGATACGCATGCCCATCATGGCTTTTAGTTTTTATAGTTTATAATAGCTTTGTTAATATAATTTTATTTTATAATATTTATATAAACAAGTCATTTTTCTTACAAGATCTACGTCAAAAAGCGTAAAGTCATGACAATGACAAGTAGTTGCTATTTAAATTTAATTTCAAGTGTAAAAGGTGGCATCGCTTTTAAAGTGGGGGCACATATTTTATGAATAAAGTAATAATAACTAAGTTATGTTATTTGATTTATTTATCTTACCTATTTGTATATATTTAACATTGTATAGAGGTTAGATGACATAATAATATATTGAAAATAATTAAATTTTAGTACGATAGATACATATATATATTAAAATAATAATTAAAAATTTTTAAAAATGGAATGTATACTATAATTATAAATTTTATGTGCATATCTGAATATTTCCTCGAAAAAAAAATTTAATCGAACATAATCGGATTATGGTCCATAAGTAATAAGCTATACCAAATTGTTACTAAAACCAATAAAAGTTGGGGAGAAGGGGAAGTTGGTTTATGACAAAATTTTAGGTTATGATTGGAACTTAACTTTCAAATCATAAAATAACATTTTAAATTTTAAACTATTAAAGATATCATTCAATATCTTCATCTAAATTTAAATTCAAAATTTCTCTCTTTTGTATATATAATTAATTATTAATTTTTCAATCATTACACATATTCACAATAAATTCAATATCTATTTATATTTATTTTTATTTATACCATATAACATAATTATTATCCTTACAAACTACCACGTTATCTAATTATTATTATAAATTATATATATATATATACAAATAAATTATACTATTTATCTTATTAAAATATTCTTTTCAAACTTACTACTCATCTCAACGTAATTATTCCCAAATATTATATGAAACAAAAACCCTCCTTCCAAACATAGCCTTAATTTTTATTTAATTTATTAGAATTTGTTAAATAATTAATTTTTAAATATATAATTAAATAATCCAATAATAATAGCATTGGGGGTGGGCCCGACAGAGGATGGAGTCAATGATGAATATTCGAAATGCCGCCTCTGCCCTGCAAACACTTTCAAGTGCTGTCAAGTTAAAGGTTTGACTTTAGTCATGTCCACGTCACTAAATATTCGAATGCATATATATTTAAAGAGAAAATATAAGAAAACATTCACATGAAAGTGAATGAACAAAAAGGAGTTCGAAAGTGGATATAAAAGAATAAATTAGATCTTTTTGAATAAAACAAAGTTACAACTCAAGCATTTAAGCTTACGAAAAAAAATGAAAAATACAATAAATTAAAAGGTAAATAAAAAGTAAACACGTTAAAATTAAAATTACTTATAAAATAAGCAATTACTATTAAAGATCAAAATAATGTTGATAATTGAAAATGAACATGATGCTTTATATACATCGCATCAGTCTGTTCTATACTAATAAATTAGCACATTCCATGTGTATTTAATTAAAAAAAAGGATAATCTTATTAAATTTTAATTTTAAATAATAGTATTCAGATTTTAAAATTACGAAATACTTTTTATAAAAAAGGAAAAAGAAAGCAAATAGTTTTTAAAGAAATAAAAGATTAAAAATAAAAAAAGAAAAAAGAAAAATGATAGACGACTAAGTAGTATTTTAAGTAATTTATATCACGAGATTTGTAAGAGTTATATATTTAATACATTAAAAGTTTTATAAAATAAAAAAGGACAGAAAATAATTATTAAGCAGATAAAAATTAAAAAGAAAAAAGAAGAAAATGAAAATAAAATAAAAATAAGGACGCTCTAGGAATTTAACATTTTGACACTCAAATCACACATAGACGATAAATGTATATATAATGTAGTTCAAAAACGAGAAAGGTCACGGGAGGCTGGTTAAGTTGGGGCTAATTATTATATTTATAAATAATTTATTTGAATAAAATATAAATTTCATGTTAAGGATTAATAAAACCTTTTTTAAACCACAAAAATTAAAAACAGAAATAAACTAGTTTAAAATAATGAATTTTTAATGAATTATCCAATATCTTTTTATCAATGAATTCTCTATTTTATTTTTCTTACATTGAAAATAGAAGAAAGTAGCTGTAATTGAATTTATTAAAAAGTGTATGACCAAAAATAGTTAACATATATAATATAAATATTTTTAATAAAAGAAAGACTATGTTTTTTTTATCAACAAATCTTTTATTTATTTATTATATATTTAAATATAAAAATAATTATAATTGATTTATTAAATAGAGTATTTTGGAAAATTTATTAAAAGACTTAAAAATGATATCATACATTTTAAATAGTATAGATTTCTTGTAAGGATTGGGCTGCTTCAATTATGCCGATTGTTTACTTTTGGCATGACCATGCGTATATATGTCCATTGAAATGCACGTGTTTATAATTATTAAAAGATTTCACAAATTTATTAATTACAACCATATATAAACTTAGCATATTTTATTTAAAATTACTGTAAATTTTACAAAAATAAAATTTTAAATTTCATTGGACCCTAAAAATAAATGAAAATTGTTATCACTCTCAACGCATATCAAGCTCGAACAAATTTTTTAGGGATCAATATATCAGAATCAAATATCAAATATATCATAATTCATTTTCTACATTGTTATAAAATATGATCTGAATTGTCAAGGCATGCCTTTTCACATATGTGAGAATATTGAATCACACTCAACGGCATTAGTAAAATAAGAAAAAAGAAATACTTAAAATAATGTGTTGAACCCAACGCACCACCTTACAGCTTAGGGCCTGCGTGCGCTGTTCTGGAATGGACAATAATTCTTGTGCCCACCAACATTTTGATGACAATTCAACCATGGAAGTCACAGAAATCCAAAGGGGGGCATCAAACATCCCATTTTGCAACACTTGTAAGTCATTCATTTGCCTTGCTTTCTCCTACACAAAAGCAACTTTGCGACATTTATTGGATACTGTCACATCATTTAGTGTTTACATATAGCATTATCCCAATCCGTTTTCCAAGAACTAACTACACAGAACAAAAAGAGCCTCAAAGCTTGACTTCGAGGAAATGGAGGCCAACCATCTATTATCACCCCTTCAATGAATTGACTACTTCGGCTTGACGAGCTTGCATGCCAAATTCATGCTAAATTAGGTAAAATGTCGCCATAACAAGAATAAGCAAAGACATGTTTTTCCTGGTGGATTAACTGAGGCTGCACCCCCGTGCCGGCTACGCAGCCGTGAATGCCAAGTGGAGTCTGTTGGGTGAAGTGTCATGTAGCTTGCACGCAGGGAACCAAGTGTGCTACTGACCATGTCAAGTGATGGGAACAGCAGATGATTAAGTTGTGAATTTATAAATTCTAAAAATATCTTATAAATCCTATAAATGTTATAAGTTGTTCAAAACAAACTTAATTTAAACCCTAACCCAAAAAATCTACATGCAAGCCGGCTTGCGCTTGTCGCGAAATTGGGCACACAATGCCAGGCTTGCTGTTGTGGAGTGAGTAGTAGGCACCCCAATCACAATAGGAATGCCAGATGGGTGGACGTCAGATGGCAACCGCAGCTTGCACAAGACATAGGTGACGGGTTGAAGTTCTGATGCATGAGGCTCAAGTTTCCCAATAGTCCGAGGGATGTTCAACTACGTACTAGTGATGGAGTCCTATTGCATCTAGGAATTTGTATGGAAAGACCGGCACAAATCAACCCGCAGAGGGCGAAATTTCAAGGTGGTGCGATCACCTCGTGTTTGGGAGTTCAGGAGTTTTTAAGCCACCACTAAACACGTAACATGATAGCTGAATTAGACACAATAGTTCATGAAAAGTTCTGTTTTTAACCCCTGCAGATGAATGTCAAATGGAGCACCCTCATGCGCGAAATTTATTACAAACTGGCTTACCATTAGAAATGAGAAACAGGAAAATCAAAATTAACTCTGATGTCATTGCACAAATAACATATAAAAGTTTCGATCCAACTTCACCACTTTCTGACACTGCAGACACTTCAGCATTTCCCTGGGAGAATGTTGAGGCACAAGAGTTCAGGAACAAAGCATGAACTTATAAGAATTCAGAGAGTTAACGTTAGAATTAAGAAAGTGGAGGCATTCTTACTTAATGCACAATTAAGAACAAGGGTAAAAATTGATATCTAACAAGTTAGCAAGTAAATAAAATCATAAACAGCAATCATCAGCGAATTCAATTAAAACAACTTGCAGTAAGAACAGGGACTAGGGTGAACACACACGTAAAAGCATAAACGAGTAACAAAAAGGATCTCGGGTTTTTGGTATTTCAGACTGAAGCGGGCTGGCTTTGCTAAAACCACCCTATTTAATATATACTAGGTTCAGGACTTCAAAATTTTATCCGAAATCTAGCACTCTTCATGTTCAGTTAGCTCTCAGCTGCAATCATCAGATCCCTTTCAGAAATAAATCTGTCCCTAATTTAAAAAGTAAAGACTATGTTTGTTTTTAGCTTTGGAAATATTTTTTTAGGTGCTTTTGTCTCCGAAATTGTATAAAAGTAAGAAAAATATATAAACAAATTTTAAAAAATGTAATGATCATAGTGTGTGTTTTTGAGATGTAAAAATCAAATCAAACATAGCCAAAGCTGCCTGAAGAAAATTATCAATTCATATTGGCAGAAAATAATCATTAATTCAGTGCTGAAAGTGACAATTTGTGCCATATGGACCTTTTACAAATCACACAGAAACCCGAAATCAAATTGATCCTGACATCCTCAAAACACTCATCACCTGAAGCACTACCACATACCAAGATCATACAGACAAGTGCCTATAATTTTGGAATAGAACAGAAGGTTTCTAAGATATTGTGTAAATCATTTACAAGTATTCATTAATTTTTTGACCTTTTATGAAAACAAGAGAAAAGACAAACGTGTTGTAAAAATTAGAGAGAATACTGGATCATAGCTTTATTACAAAGTAGCTAACCAAGTTTGCTTGCACAAATTTTCACTCAAAACTTACGCTTATATTCAGTCACAAAAGTGAACACACACGTAAAAGCATAAACATACATACATGTCTGTACCATAACTTTCAAACTCAAGATTACCAAATTAATAAGCAGGGGTAGTATGCCTATCATTTAAGAAAATTCCATTACTTAAAGGGATACATGTAAATGTGACAATAGACAATGAACTTAAACTGTCAAAGAAGCTAAAACTTCAGAAGCATAAGATCCAGCCAGTTGCCTTGTAAAATAAAGAACAAAGTCATACAAGCAGTTAGAAAGCCAGAGCACACTACCAAGTAAACAGCGCATACTACTGATTCACAGAAACCAACATAAAGCATTTGCACAACTCTGGAGACTAGCATGTGCGAGCTACGACAATGTTAAAATCATAAGAAAACCCACTTCCAATATCCCACTGATAGAAGCACAATATCTATTAGAATCTCAGGAAAACACAACAAATTTCACCTATAGATTTCAACCAAGCATCAACAATTCAATGAATAGTGGCAAAAACCCATTACAGAGAACCAAATAACAGATGTCTCAATGTGGTCATTTCCAACTCTATTTAAATATGAAAAGGGAACAAAACCAAGAAATCACCATGTAGCCAAAAGTAAGAATAAACTAGTATTCTTTAGATCATTCATAATCAGCGAAACCTTCAATTATTAGCAGTTACAATAATAAAGTCCCATTGTTCCGAACTCCAGAGCAAATACATCCAATCTCCATTAAACCATTCTACCCAAAAAATATTCAAATATCAGTACCGAAAAGAGAAGAAATCAACATAAAGAATTCACCTTTAGAGATTATCCTTCATCCTCGTAATATCGAATCAAGTATTGGCCGTTTTAGGGATGAGGGGAATGGATTGTGAGGATTGCGCTTTCAACTGTGCTTCGCCCTCACGGATCTTCTGCATCTGCAGCATCCGTTCCATGACGAGCTCGTACTCGCACTTCTCATAAGAGTGGCGCTCAGCCTCGCACTTCCACGGGAGGTAGAACTCCGCCTGCCGGCATTTGTTGAGGGGAATGAGCAAATGGGCGCATTGGTCTCTGTAGGGGAGTGGAACCTTGGCCTCCACCATCTCCTCTTGCGTCGCTATCATCTTCTTCGACGATCCCGGAACCTCCATGGAAGGGACGAATCGATGAATTCTTCGATCCGGAGAAGTGGGCTTTTGTGTTCCCTTCGTCTTGGTCGATTACTGAAAATCTGAAATGTTCTCAATTGGGTTAAAGGTAGGGGTTACTTATTTATTTATATAATTACTTTGGTCGTTTGTTTTGCAATTTTAGAATCAAATATACACTTAATTAGTTTATATTTTTAAAATAAAATAATTTAAAAATACACACTTAAATTTAAAAACTAACGTAGCCCCTTTTTACACGAACTATCTTGTTAAGATGTTTTCCTTCTTTTTTTTTTTTTTAATCTTTATTTATATATATTTTTTACAATTTTGTTTTAAATTAGCGTAGCCACTTGAGTCAACTCTGTTTGTCCAATTATAATTTAGGTTAGTCCAGTTAAATATGAGTGAGGCTGAATTAGAACTTTGTATGAGCAAGTTCAATATGATTCAAGTTAAATAAACTCGACTCCATTTAACAGACAGATAATATTTTTATTTTTTTTATAAAACAAACATATGATTTTATCGAAAAATGATTTTACTAAGTTTTATATAAAACAAGCAACTGTGAACTTTAAAACTAGAAGAATTTGTTTATGTTGGCCTAAAACTAAGAATGAATTTATTTTTTTAACAAAATAAATATTTTTTTCATATCTACAAGTTTAAAATTTGTTTAATTGTATTTCTCATTTCATTCATTTTCATTATGTGTTTTTATTTTTAAGGTTTATTTCTAACAATAGTCAAGACTAGGTTTTGAAGTTTACAAGCATTTTTAAGATTTATATACTTTTGTGCAAACTTATATTTTATATATTAGTAGTGTATGGTAGCTTGAAATAAGCTCAAAACTCATAAAAGCATCTGAATTTGTGCCAAACAAAAGAGAAAAAAATATATATGAGCTGTGTTTGAGTTTATTATTATCAATAGGCATAATGGCATTTGAATTTGAGTAAGTATGATATGAACTCATATATCTGATTGACAACCGTATCCTTAACATTGATTTTCAAAGTTTAATTGTGTGATATTCAAATAAATATAATTATTATCAGTATTTTTGCTAAAATGGAGAAGTAAATATTAGAACATTAGAACTATAGACGACGGTTGTGACAAAAAGTGATTACAAAAAATGTATGAAGGATCAGTTTCGTATTTTATATAATAGTAGATGGTGCCTTCATATATTTTCTTTTATTATATAGTTATTAATCCACAATTTAACCTGAATTGCGTCGGGCTATTATAAAATAGTTAATTTATGTTAGTATTATAAATGAAATGTTGTTTTTTAAACAAATGTTGCAAGTTTGCTTTAAATCAATTCTTCAAAATTTATATTATTTTCTTATGCGTATATTTTTCTTTCATTAATCATGTAATACTTCGCATTATATGAGTTTCAAAATCAAAGATAGAATGCATAAATGATAAATAATCTATACAAGTTTGATATATTCTTGAACGGGTTGCATAAATGACAAATAATTTTTTATTTGGCGTAACAAATATGTCATCTCCTACATTTTACGGATTCAGTTATATGTATGACGTGCAGAGATTGAATGTCCTGTTGTTAAATTTATATGAAAATATAAATCAACCCAATAGAGTGGAATAAATTGTTCGGTTCCAAAAAATACAGCAGAGTGGGGAGTGTTTTCGACCATGGTGTATGATGAGTTGTAATCATCCTTATAAAATTTCTTTGCATTCTGATAAAGAAATTCTACATAAACTCCAAAATTTTACAAGTTTTTGAATTACAATATCGGATAACAAAACTTTAGGCAAAGGGGGGATCTGAATTCAAATCACTCGAGCACTTTATATATAAAAGCAAATTATGCATCTCTTGCTATTTACTAGATCTGGCACTTCATCAGGCTATATACTTGGCTGTTCTGATTTATTATTAAGATATTATGCTGTGGCTATGTATATAAGTTTCATCAATACTGCTATATTGTACTTTATTTTCTACATACTTATTTCCAGTTTTTGTAGGACAGTGAGGAGTTTAATCTTGAAAGAGTTGTGATGGATGCTTCTATGCCAGATAAAACAGTTATCCTGACAACTTTAAATGAAGCGTAAACCAGCCAACTTGTTAAGTCCTCTGTAATTTTTCGTACTTGAAGGGGCGTTCTGTATTAACGCGCAAATCTCATGGGAAAGACGCTATAATTACCCCTACTATAAATGAAAATGCTTGTGTACAAATGAACATGCAGCAGAGTTACAAGAATGATTGTTCTAATAACTAATTTATTTAAAATTCCATTCAATTTTAGAAGTTATATTTAAAACTAATTAGATTACCAGAAGTTTGAATGAACTTTCAAACCAAGAACAAATCAAGCTTTAAATAATTTGATTTTCATATATTTTCTTTATTTTTGCTAATCAAATCAAATTTGAGCCCAACTTGTACTCTTATCAAACAACTAAACACAATAACTTTGTTTGTTTTGTAATCATGGTGTGTGTTTTTTTAAGTGTTTTTATCTCAAGAATTATGTAAAAGTAAGAGAGAGAAAGAGATAAAAAAGAAGTATAATAATTGAATGCGTATTTTTTTAGAATGGATAATTTGAAAATTAACAAATTTAAAGATCTCAAATAACACACAGAAGGTTAATACTGAATATATGAAGTTTCCATTCAGCCATTAATACTACTAACCATACATTCAACATGGTCATTGTATTTCAGAAAATGCCTTCTGATAGTTGATTCCACTAGCACTAGCCGTCATGGACAAGAATCACGCAACTCTTACAGCTCAGACAATGTTATGAAATAGAAGAAATGGTAGGAAAATATTACAACTTTAACCATTATGAAACCCAGAAAAGGTAGGAAAAGAAGTACAAGATTTACAGAATGTTATTCCCACATGTGAAATAATCCTCTCTTTAAGATGAAACCAGGTGGTCTACCACACAAGGCAATGGCAAAGCTACATCCCAGAATGTTACCTATTCGAAATATGCCCGTCCTTTTTGGGTTTTCGAACATGCAGGTGGAGAGAATCAAGACTGGAAACAATTGACAGATATGGAAGTTAGGGACAGGCAACAATATTTAATCAGGTAAAGGGATGATAGCAAATGAGATAAGCATTTGTCTTTCAGAAGAATACATCTTACCTGCAATTTTGAGGAACACTCCAAGATAATGCAAAATATTTCAAATTAAGTGGGAGAGACAAATACTTTTTCCAGTCTTCAAGCAGAATTCTTAGGTCATGAAGTTTGCTATCCAACCCAAAGCAACAGTTTGCATGCATTGTACAAACTCGACTCAGATTTTTGCTGGGTTCGCAAAAACCACCAAAGAGAGCAGTATCGAAGAATCTCATTTTTAGCCCACTTTCCCTGACGAAGGAACTATTCTTAATTCTATTAAGAACATCTTGATCATGTAGTCCTGGATATGTTTTGTGGGAGGAGTGCCAGAACTTGTAAAACTCTATGGTCCGGTTATTTGACCTTACAAATTTGAATCCTCCATTAGGTTTATTTCTCATATCCTCAGGTTTGCCTGAGAAATGATCGCATGCTATCTGAAAGTCAGCATCTGGATGAAAATTAGGAAATGGATCTCTGAACCACATAACATCAGCATCCTACAAATGAGAACCTAACAATTAATAAAGAAAAGTTCTGCGAAAGTACATAGTTAAATATAATGCAACAGGGAAACCAGCATTTACACCAAGCACTGGTGGATTGACTGATTGCCAATTAATGAAGTCATTAAAGAAGAGCAATTTCAATTATAAACTCAATTGCATAATGCCTTGAGCAAAGAAAATATATGCAAAACAATGAAAGCATTATGTGAACAAGAGATGAATCCTACAACTAAAATTTTCAGCAAACTTTAAATAAAATAATTCATACACATATGTATATCAAAATCCGCTGACATTTCATGTTTACTCAATCTGAATTGACCAACAAATGGAAAAACTCTTTGAGCAGATACTTATAATCTTGATACATTTTTGCTTGGCAACAAATCTATTAGTGTCCACTGAGACATCCTTTCAGTTTTGGTTTAAAGAGAAGTTCCAGTTTCACCTTCCAAAGCCTCAAGAAGGCTGCGGGAAACATTTTTAATTGTCTTCACTTCAACCCAAAGGCCAAACAGCAAAAGCAGAAGGCAACAAAATAGTTCATAATTTTAGGAGAGGAATGCAATGCCATACTACTTAGAGATGTGGTCTACATTTACATCCATCTGTGTGTTGGAGGAAACGTTAGGGTTACAGACAAACAAATATATGTGCAAACATATATAGATGCTATATACACACATAAGCACCATATAAAATTTGGACATCGAGACCAAGAGAATACCGTGAAAACAAAGTTGTATCCCATTTCAAGAATTGATCGAAGGAAATCAATCCTTGTCCACATCATCTTCAAGTAGTCTGGAGTCATAAAATAAGCCTCACGAGAAAAATCAACCTCACCACTGATTAGGGCGAAGCAATGCGTGTGTACAACCAAACAACGAGAAAATGCCTTTCGATCTAATGCAATAATCACCAAATGGTTCAGCAAAGAACGAGTATACTCTCCAATTTTGAAGCTCTCAAGAAAGAGATCAACAATTGAATTTGGACTTGCCCACGCTTCATTTAAAGTTGTCAGGATAACTGTTTTATCTGGCATAGAAGCATCCATCAAAACTCTTTCAAGATTAAACTCCTCACTGTCCTACAACAACTGGAAATAAGTATGTAGAAAATAAAGTACAATAATTGTACAATATAGCACAATTGAAGAAACTTATATACATAGCCACAGCATAATATCTTAATAATAAATCAGAACAGCCAAGTATATAACCTGATGAAGTGCCAGATCTAGTAAATAGCAAGAGATGGATAATTTGCTTTTATATATAAAGTGCTCGAGTGATTTGAATTCAGATCCCCCCTTTGCCTAAAGTTTTGTTAACCGATATTGTAATTCAAAAACTTGTAAAATTTTGGAGTTTATGTAGAATTTCTTTATCAGAATGCAAAGAAATTTTATAAGGATGATTACAACTCATCATACACCATGGTCGAAAACACTCCCCACTCTGCTGTATTTTTTGGAACCGAACAATTTATTCCACTCTATTGTGTTGGTTTATATTTTCATATAAATTTAACAACAGGACATTCAATCTCTGCACGTCATACATATAACTGAATCCGTAAAATGTAGGAGATGACAAATTTGTTACGCCAAATAAAAAATTAAAAAAATGAAGTCCGGAAAACGATTTATCTATTCAATCGGGACAAAAATACTTCTAAGAGGTCCAACAACGGTCGTTTTCTTCTCAAACTTCATCATTCACAACAAAAATAAATAAATAAATAAATAAATCGCAAAGAAGCAACAAGAAACCTCCAATTAGACAAATAAATTCAATAAATTGAAGGCATCGACAACCGTTGAATGATGAACTGACATACCGAGGGAAAGGAATCGTCGTAATCGAGGAATGGGAACATGTGAGCGCCATATAAGGTTCGGAACCCCACGGAGTCGGCTGCTCTGTAGAGGAAGACGCAGGATAGCGCCGCCGCAGCGAGGAAGAGGGCCGCGAGCGAAGCCCGGAGATGGAGTGGGGCCTTGACGGAGAAGTCGGTCGGCATCGGAATCATCATCACAAACGCAAATGGAATTCAGAGGAGAAGGACGAGAGGCACTCGGCGCCTGCATTGAGCCATTTTGGTCCTTCGGTTACGCAACCGCAGAGAGACTTTCGGCCGCCGGCGTTCCCAAACTACAAATATGTACGTAGCTTAAATAAGGCATTTTCATATATTGTTGAGAATTTAGCAATTAATGCATAAAATTGGGCTTGTTATAATCTTGTTGAAAATTAAGGGGACGAAAGTAATATATATATATACATATATATATATAGACACAAACGTGAAATTTGTATATTTGTGTGGATTTATTTATAAATTATAAAATTATTATCTTTTAATTATTAAAAATAAAAATATAAAAATATTAAAAATATAAAAATATAAAAATATTTAAAATAATAAAATAAAAATATCAAGATCATTTGAAAAAAAGAGAAATTTCAAGAGAAAAAAAATTAATACATTCTAAGAAAAATAAAATTAAAAAACTAAAATAAAAAATTTATATAATTTTATATTGTATAAAAATATTTAAAATAAAAAATAATGAAAGATAAAAAAAATTTAAAATTTAATAAAAATTTGAAAGAACATATAAATATAAATTTTAAATTGAACAAAAAAAGAAGAGAAAGCGAATAGAAATATTTAATATAATGATATAATTGTATAAATTTATTTTATACAAACAATAACCCTCGTTGAAATAACAATATAATATATATCTATATATATATGTGTGTGTGTGTGTGTGTGTGAGTGTGTGTAAAGATAAATGTATTATAGTAAACTAATATTGTGAAACCTAAAAATAGATGTAGATCAAAAGTTAAAGAATCCGTGAATTAAGAAAAATTTGAGAAAAAATAAATAAAAATAATAATTAAAAAAATTATAAAAAATAATAATAATAATAAATAATGATAATTGTCTAATTTTGTAATATGCAATTAAATCTAGCATCCATTATTTAAGTATAGATATATAATATTAGTAAAAGAAATAATGATATATTAGTAATTATATTTGACATAATATTAGTAACTATATAAATTCATAAAAGAAGTAATCATAATATAATCGAAAAGAAGTAATGATATATTAGTAATTATATAATATTAGTAAAAAAATAAAAACATAATATTATATATACATATATATATAAAGAAGTAATGATATATTAATAATTATATTTGACTGCATTTTGACTTTTTAATTAAGGATAATAGTATAAATTAATTAATTAAGGTCAGTATCATAAATTCACAGTATACAACCAAAGAAAAGCTACATTTTAATAATATACAACCAAATTAACCTCAATATCTTAATAACATAATTATTAAAATAAGAAAGGCTACATTTGTTTCTGATTTTTTATTTTTTAATTAAAAAGAACACAAATTTCAAACATAGGGTATTTTAAAAGTATTTTTCTCTTTCTATAATCATATATAAATTTTCAAAGTCTAATCATTATCCAACTATAATCTTCTTTCAAAATCAAATCAAATGTATGTACACACATATTCACATTTATATGTATGCATAAACTAGTGTGTGTGCATGTTATAAAAAATTATAAAATTTCATTAATTATAGTAAAATATAAATTTATTATATTTTTAGTTCTTCAATAATAGAATTAAACTACTTAATTATTTATTTTTTAAGAAAGATAAAAATAGAGGTAACTAATAATAATTAAAAACTAATTTTTGAAAAAGGAAAAAGAATTTAAAATAATAGAAATGAAGAGCAAAAAAAACTAAATGCTATGTTTGGTTTTGTTTTTCTACCTAAAAATACAACACTCAATCGTTACATTTTATAAATTTTCTCTATTTCTCTTACTTATTTTTACATAATTTTTTTAAAAAAATACATTTAAAAATGAACACTAAAAAATCAAAACAAACATAAGTTATTTTAGTTCATGTACATTCCTAAAGTAGTTATTAAATAATGTAAACAATTTGTTAAGAAGAGTATTCTTGATAATTTATTAAAATGACTAAAGTTGGCTATAAATGATAGAATAATAATACATATAAGTGGCACGGCTAATTAGTTATAAAGAAAATTTTAGTAAAGCCACTAAACGACCAAAGGAGGCCTCATTAATAATATAATAGTATTAATATTATTTATTAAGGGTTTAAGAATCGATTAATCAAATATTATGAATTAACAATATTATTTTTAATTAGAAAATTTGCTCAATTATCCCTAAGTGAAAAATCAAATACACTCAAATATAATTATTAATATACTATTATTTCTTTTCAATACTATGTATCTATACTTGTATTATTGTGAAAGCAAGTATTTTAAGCTAAACATTATAAAATTATATAATTGTCCTTAATTAGCTTTTTTTTTCTATTTTCTTTTCTCTTATTATTTTTATTTATTGCTCTCTCAAGTTTTTAACCTTTTCAAATTCTCCAATAATCTCTTTATCTTTCTTATTTTAAATATTCTTTACACTTTTAATATACATGGAAGCAGGTTTCTTGGTTGCATATTGTAATATTACACAACTACATATCCTTAATTATTTATTTTCTTTTCGTCCATTTTTTTTCTTATTTTTATACAGCTACCTTTTCTAATTCTTTTTAATTTTTACTATTTTAAATGTTCTTTATATATTTTTTAAATTTCTAATTATTTAATACAATAATTTAGTAATTTTATATGATACCAAAAACATTTAAATTTCATTTGATTGTACATTATAAATTAACAATGCAATACTGTACATTGCAATTTTATACAATATCATAAAAGTTTGAATTTAATTTGACTGTACAGTGTATATTAACAATGTGATCCTTGGTTAGTAAATTTACAACTTTATTTTTAATTAATTAAAACGATCAAATACATTTAAATATAATCATTAACAGATCATTACCCTTTTTATACAATGGTTAAATTTGTTTTCAAATTATGCATCATAAAATATATACTTAATTATTACACTTTTTAAAGTTCATCTATTTCTCTTTTTTATTGTTACATAATTTTTAAAATAAAAATACCAAAACATACATATAAAATATTTCTAGACTTACATAATTGTGCAAGCAAAACTTTTGGGCCATACATTGTAAATTTGCTTAACTAAGTTTTTCTTTTATATCCTCTTTTTTTCTGATCTTTTAACTTATTTTTTTCTCTCTCCTTTCAATTTTTTTTTCTTTCTTTCTTTTTTTTTTTTTCATTTTAAATATTCTTTATACTTTTAATTAATCTTCATGTTTTATTATTATAAAAGTAAACCTTGTCATTGTGCATTATAAAAGTATACAACTATAGTGAATTTTATTTTTTTAAAAATATTATTCTATTTGTTTCTCTCAAATTTTCTTTCTTGTCAAACTTATTTTTTCTTTTTTCTTATTTTAAATATTCTTCATATTTTTAAGTTTAAAAATTGTTATTATTTGAAATTCAAATTTATTTTGCACATGCATAGAGTATGTCACTTTTCATAGCACTATATGTATATATGTTTATATATATAATGCATTTGATCATTTGCATTTTTAGTGTACATGTACATACATACATAAAATATCTATAGTATTTAGAATGCACAAAATTCCTTTTTTTATATATTATAATACATTTTTAAAATATCCTCTTTAATAAGTTTGATTAGCTACTTTCCTTTATTATCAAATGTTGTAATAGAAGAATAATGACAACAGCAAAAAGATCAATTGGAAATTATGTTATATATAATAACAATTTTTTTCATTTTTTTTGATTTTTTAAAATACCCTCTTAACTAAGTTCAATTATAACCAAATCCATTTAATCTCAAATGCAAAAAATAATAAATAAATAAAACAAAATAAAGAATTTATTGATAAAAATTATACCCTCTTTTATTTAAAAATATTATTTGAAACATATTTTTGATAATTTATGCCTACTTTTCTCTTTATTTTTTTAAAATGATTCTATTAATATGATTAAGTTGTACCAATAGCGTAGAAATATTATTTATGAAATAGTCACTTTATTGTACATGCAAGTGAGTCAAAACCCTAACTATATGATAATTGAATATTATACTTTTTTGTGTCAAAGCAATGACTCTCTCTCTCTCTCTCTCTCTCTCGTGGTGAGATCATTGTTGTGTATTGTTTTTGTCGGTAAATTTTTAAAGTGAAGGCGAAAACAAACAACGGTTTGGACTTGATGGGTTTCATGTCTTTTTTGTGTTGTGTCATAATTACATAACTAGTAAAAGTCACACTTTATAATGTGTGTAAAATTATGTATAAATAATAAAATTATTATATTTTTATATAATAGAAATAATATTTTTGAATAAAAATGGGATGTATTTCAGATTTAAAAAATACAAAATAAAAGTGAGAAAAATAAAAAAAACACAAATGAAGATAAATTAAAAGAAAATAGAGAAATAAATGATAAAAAAATAAAAGAACTTAAATTAAGGGCAAATGTTTAATTTCATGTTGTATAATTAAAATTGGGTAAATGTATTGTTTTATTTTGTACACTTAAAATGAGTTCAAATACTTAATAATATATTATAGATAAATATAGATCAAGATGGAAGACAAATTTTATCGAGTTTTGTGAGAAAGAGATTTAGTTTCATTTTACCAATAAGAGAAAACATAAAGACTACGTTAGGAATAGTATTAAATGATCAAGCAGTATCTCCCCAATTTTAAAATTGTATAAACTAGTGATTAAAGGTGCATTCTTAATTATTTAAATAAATTAGTATTTTTTAAATTTAAATTTTATGTCATTTACAAAATAATAGAAATTTTTTGATTAAAATAAAAATAATAATTTAAATTTGAGAAAGGAGATTGAATAAAAAAATTAACTTAAAATTGAGAAGAGCATGAAGTAAGTTTTGAGGGGAAAAGGGTATAAACAAAACATATAAAGAAGTAAGGGTATTAATATAATTTAATTTTTTATAACAAAATAGTGACCTATATCCTAAATATGTAGTATCGAGAATATAGAATACATAGACAAGAAAATAAAAAAAAATCAAAAGAATTTAAAAAGAGAAAGAATTGAGAGAAAAACAAAAAGAAAAGCACTACATTAAAAAAAGAAAAAGAAAAAATGTGCATTTAAAAATTCTTATTAACATAATAATAATATAGTAAAGAAGTAAAGATATATAACGACATCCATGTATGTTTGATATTCGGGCGGCCCAATTATTAGTGTAGATGGCCCAAAATGGTTTTGCCAACTGGACCACATTGTTCTAGTTTATTTGAAATTTTGGTTTACATATCTACCCTCTTTGGATTTGGTTCATTACATTGCATATTTCCTATTTTTCAAACTTGAATTATAAAAACTCAAATTTAGTATTGAGTTATATAACTCAATGAAATTTATATGAATGTTTACAATAACAATATTCTTTAACTTGAAAAGTTTTTTAAAGTATAAAGTATAATTGAATTCGAATTCAAATTTAAACAATTTTTTAAAACTTGTTGCACCACTTGACCTAAACTCTAAATTAAGTTTAAGTTTCCTAAAATTGATATGAACATAATTTGAATAATCATTCCACTTGAGTTGCTACTCAAGCTGAACTCATTAACAATCTTACATTGGTTAAAGTCCCATTCTTTCATAAACAATGTATATTTTCTTGAAATTTATTTTGTCATCTTTGTTGTCAGACAAATATGTGTATATGTTAGTTGATTTGTTAGTTATTGTTATAAGTTATGTTTAAACAATTGTTACTACAAACTCATACACATAACAGAAAAGTAAAAAAGGCACTAATAATTTGTTCATGCAATTTAAGACAATCCTCCAATGTCAACAGGGTCACAACTAAAAAAATTCCATTAGCTATTGGTCCAAACGAGTGCACAAACATTAGCCTAACCTAAAATCCCTTTGAAATTAACTTGTTGACATGCTTCTAGCCTAACTTCTTGAGAAAGCAAGTTCCCCTGCCTTCGCTTTGCCTAGACTCCCTTTTGGCCCTAGGTATAAGCGTTAATCGACTAGTCTCCTCTCTTAAGGATGGTTTCTTCACGTTGATCATTTGGTGGTTTTGTGGTGTACGAATGGAACTTAGCAATACATTCTCCTTTGGTTTCTTTTTTCTTAAGGATATAGAGAATGAAGAACCCTAGACTCTTTAGCAAAAAATCACTTGAACATAAGTTCTCCAAGCAAATCAAAAGAGTTCTCACTTAAGTGAATTTTGTCTATGTGATCCACTCTCTTTGCCATCCAAATGCATCCATCCAATCAACCTTTAAGGTTGGAAACTAACTCTGCTAAAATCTACCTGAAAAACTTCAATATACTCAAAACTATTGCTTTCTATGTTAGAACATCTATTGCAACATTTTTAGGATTCCTTCCTTCCTTCCTTGATTTCCGACAGCCTAGCAATCTTTTCTTATAAAAATGAATTGAAAATATTATGCAAATCTTCCCTTGTGTAGCTGGATGAGATTGGATATAAATAGTTAAGATATAATCCACCATGTCAGCGCAACTATTGAAAGTTGTGCTAAGAATAAAGACAACTACTTCAACCTTGCATATAAGGCATATACGTCACACTAACGTTCTTTTCCTTTATCATTATGGGGTACAATGTCAAAAGTGAAATTCAATTTTCCAGATAAGAAAACCAAGGTGATACGGATAAGACCAAAAGAATTCCATCACAAACAACTAACAACTAACTTTTATTCATATCAACCGAGTGGAAAACTTGTTACACTATGTGATATAACATGAGTTTTAACTATTAGAAGTTCAATTACATCAACCACTACTACTGGACTTAAGTTGGTAGAAACATAAAGAAAATCTAGAAATCCAAGAACTCTTAGCAAATATGGGCATTATTAGTACAACCCAATATGGTATCAGAGCAAAAGAGCATAATAAGGGTGAGTTCCATAATCAGTGTCAAAAGCAACAATCAACTCCCTTAAAAATGGCATTTCTAGAAAGCCTCAAACTCAGAATCATCTTTGTCCAAATTCCATCCTTGAATTGTTGAACTTGCAATCCCAAAAAACATTTAAGTTTACTCATCATGCTCATCTTGAACTCACCTTGAATGCAAGACAGAAAAATCATTAAGTAGCTTAGCTGATGTAGACCCAAAAACATAGTCATTAATGTAAACTTAAGCCACAATAATGTCCTTCTTGATCTTTTTCAAGAATAAGGTCTTATTTGCTCTTACTCGTTAGTAGCCATAATGTATTAAATATTAGGATAATCTTTTATACCAATCCCAAAGAGCTTGTTTAAATAGGATAATATTTTATACCAATCCCAAAGAGCTTGTTTCAAGTTGTATAATGCATTTTTCAACCTGTAAACGTGGTTTGGAATATGTGAATCTTGAAAACCAATTGACTGCTCCACATAGACCTCTTCGTTAAGAAAACCATTGAAGAAGGCACTTTTCATGTCCATTTGGTATATTTTGAAGTCCATGCTATAGCTATGGCTAGTAACATCCCCACAAATTCAAGCCTTACAACAAGTGTGGATATCTCATCAAAGTTAACTCCTCCTACTTGGGTGTACTTTAGTGTGCCACAAATCTAGCCTTATTCCTAGAAATGTTGCCACATTCATCTATCTTGTTTTTGTAAACCTAATTAGTTCTGATCATATTGACTCTTTTAGTTCTCTCCACTAATTTCTATACATCATTATGCTGAAATTGAGTTAACTCCTTTCGCAAAGTTGCAACCCAAAACTCAACATTTAAGGCTTCATTAATATTTTTAGGTTTAATAGAGGAAATAAAACATGAGTACCTAGCTAACTCCCTATAATTAATTCTAGAAACATTTTTAGTCCTTCTACCCTTGGCTATGCTCCTAAGTACAACTTCTAGTGGATGGCTCCGTCTAATTCTGTTGGACCTTTCAAGAATGTTTGACTCTTCTACTAAATTATCGCTAGGTATTCTATCATATGTTGGAGCATTTGTTAAAACATATGTAGTAACTTTAGTATCTTGTAGTACCTGTTCTTCTTTATCGACATCCTATTTTGCTCCATTCTGCATATTGTTCTTCCTTGGCTCAATTTTGTTCACAATTACATTGATAGACTCCGTCATAGTATTAGTCCTCTTGTTAGATATTTGGTATGGTCTATTAGTAATAGAATCTCCTAGGAAGATTCCTTCTTCTGACTTAGCTACAAACTTCTCTAAATAATCATGGTCCTTTAGGATGTAGCATTTGCTCCCAAAGACATAGAAGTAGATCACATTTGGTTTCCTACCCTTCTAAAGCTTGAAAGGTGTGTGTCTGAGGATTAGGCAAAGATTAACTTTGTTGATGGCAGCATACAGTACTCGTAGCTTTGGCTCATCACTTCAAACTCAAATCTTTAGCATTCAGTATCACCTTAGCTATTTCTTACAATGTCTAATTCTTTCTTTTTAGCACCCCATTCAGTTGTGAAATCTTAAGGAGGAGAATTCACGCATGACGCCAAGAGCTTCATAGAAATTTGCAAATTCATGATCTAAAACTTGTTCCTAAGATCAATTCTGATTCGAGTAACACCTTCAACATGGGCTTTTTTTGTAATAAGTCTAGCACACAACTTTAAAACACTCGAAAAGCATTAGACTTATTTTTTAAAAAATCAACCTAAGTATATCTAGAGTAATCGTCTACACATATAAGCTGTTTCTATTACCTCCACGACTCATATTGTTAGTAAGTCCTACTAGGTCAATGTGTAGAAGTTTAAAGATCTTAAATGTTCCCACATGTTGTATCATTTTTTGGGACGTTCACCTTTGTTTGCCTTGCTGGCATGCTGCACATGAACTTTTGTGCTTTTCCTTGCTTAGGACAAGAAGCTTATGAACTACACTAAGTTTGGATATCTTTACCAAATTTTGTTAGTTAGTATAATCCAACTTCTAATGCCATAAGTTTGCTTTATTAACTTTAGTTTTCATACATGTTGTTGAATCTTCAATAAAGAATAGTTATCTGCAAATTTTTTTCCTTTTATATACATGAATCACCTTCAAACACACAATACTCCTCTTTGTTGAATCTAAAATCTAAGTTGCTATCACGTTAGCCTGATGCTTGTAAAGTTTACCTTGAGGTTATCCACATGTAGCACATTCTTCAACATTCATTGTTCCCTTTATATTGACTTTGCTTTTTTGATCATCACGTAGTCTAATTGTGTCATTCAAACAAGGTTTGTAATTGCTCAAATAAGTTATGTTCTCCGTCATGTGGCGTGAGTGACCACTATCAAATTACTAGCTATCATAAGAGGTGGCACATAGTGAAGTGTTAACCACAAAGCATTTCTTTTCAACTTTTCTACCTTGTACACATCTATAAAAAGTTAGCTTGATAGAAACTTTCCTTCCTCCAATCAAGTGTTTTAGCAACCTGTAACGCAAAGAAATGCAATGACCAGTAAAATAATAGTAAGTACAAATAGGGCCTTTTCTATTGCTTTTTAGCCAACTATTTCTGCTTTGTTGTTCAAGGAAATGTTCGAACATTTATAGGAACAAGTTGACACCTTGTTCAAATATTTTCTGGGACACATTCCTTTTCCTTCACGAACAGCACTCCTTTGTTTCTTAACCTACTTGAACTGTGTTAAACAGCATAACCAAGCCAATAATGATCTCTAGACAGCTTACCCATAGTTAGTATGTCCTCTAACTTCGCCTTTCCAATGTTCAACTTTCTCAACACTACAGCAGATTGTTCTACCTCATATTATAACTTTTGGTATGGCATTTTCAAACCGTGAAAATCTTCTAACAACTTAGCATGGAAGGCACATACTTCATCTCTCTCCTTCCGCAATGACTTGTTCTCCTACTTCAATTTTTGGTTGCTATTGTGGGTGGTAGACAACTTTCCAACCAGTGTTTGACTTATGCTCAGTAGCTCCTCATAGGTAATCTCATCATTATCCGTACTATTACAATAAAAAACATCAAATGTTACAGGAGATGTTATAACATCATATACAACATTATCCTTTTTTTTTTTTATTTTCGAGACTGAGTTGTACATCACATGGTTGTTGGTGTGATCATCATCTTCCATACAGCTCACTTTAGACCCATTATCGCTCTAAGTGGTTGTCAAGGATTTTCCTTGCTTCTTTCTAGTGTTGGGATTCTTCAACTGGATGTGGCCACAATCTTCGCATTCCTTGCACTTTATACCTTTTCCAATGTCTAGGATTTTAGGTTTCTGCTACTTCCTTTAATTCTCAGAAAAAACTTTCTTTTTCCTTCCGTTGTAGTTGGGATTGTTGTAACTTGTCTTGTGTATTCTCAGCTCCTTGGCAAGTCTTCTAGTTAAATAGGAAATCTCGCCCTCACCTTCAATGGAATCCTCATCCTAATAATCGTGGTGGTGGTCGGTGTCTAATGACTGCATCATCATTTCTTTCTTCTTTTTAACTTGTGTGAAGTTTATTTCGTATGCCTATAGTGACCGTATCAGTTTGTCTAACTACATTGATCCAACATCTCTACCTCTTTGATGGCAATAACCTTCGTGGCAAATCTTTTTGGAAATGACCTCAATGTCTTTCTTACCAGCTTCATTTCTGGGTTTGTCTTCCCTAGTTGGTATGCTTAATTAGCTATATCTCTCATCTTCATGTTGAATGTGGTGATTGTCTTATCTTCATTCATCTAAAGGTTTTTGAATTGGGATGTTGGGATTTGTAATTTCAACATGCGCATCGAACTTGTGCCTTCGTGTACATTCTACAAAATTTTACATGCCTCATTTTCTGTATTACATATTGCCATAAGCTTGAACTATTATTTGTCAACACCTATAAAAATGACATTTATAACATCAGGATTTTCGAGTGTTGCTTTCTCTTCACTAAGACTCCATAACTTAGGGTCTTTCTTGGTAACTTGATCCTCTACTTGCATAGATGGTGTCCATCCCTTTACCACAGCTGTCCATGGCTTTTTGTTCAAGGATTTGATGAAGGATCTCATCCTACCATTCTAATAAAGGTAGTTTAACCCATCTAAGAGGAATGCGTGACACAAATGGTTCTTTCTTGGTGCTTATTCTAACAATCAACTATTTTGGATCTCACTTACTTGAAACAAAAGCCTGCTTGGGTGATTAGGTTTTGATATCACTTGTTAGTTGATTAGTTGGTTATTGTTATAAGTTATATTAGAACAATTGTTACTACAAACTCATACTCGCAGTGACAAAGTAAAAGATATATCAAGAATTTGTTCACGTAGTTTGAATACAACTTTCCTACATTTGCGGGGCCATGCTAGAAAAAATTCACTAAAAAATGATCTAACAATTATTAGGACAATTAGTCCAAATCAATACACAAACACTTATCTAACCCAAACTCTCCTTGAGATTAATTTGTTGATGCGTTTCTAACCTAACTCTCATAGGTGGCAAATCCCCTTACTTCCACTTTACCAAAACTCCCTCTTAGCCCTAGCCACAAGCATTAATTGACGAGTTTTCTTTCACAATGGTGGTTTGTTTACTTTAATTACTTGGTGGTTTCGTGGTGGACGGATGGAATTTAGTAATACATTCGGCCTCCTTTAGTTTCTTCTTTCTAAAACATATAGACAATGAAGAACACATGAACTCTTTAGTGAAAATCACTCGAACATAAGTTCTCCAAGCAAATCAAAAGATTTCTCACTTGAGTGAATGAATTCTCTCTATGTGATTTGCTCTCTTCGCCATCCAAATGCACTTGTCCTATTAGCCTTTAAGGTTGGAAACAAACTCTCTTGAAATTTGGTTAAAAATCTTTAAGATACTCAAAATTATTACTTTCCATGTTAGAACATCTGTTATAATATTTTTAGAATTTTTTTCTTCCTTAATTTCTATAAGCTCGACAATCTTTTCTAATACAAATGAACTGAAAATATTCTACAAATCATTTCTTATGTAATTGGATTGAATTGGATATGAATAATTAAAATATGGTTAACTGTAAAATTTTTCCATGTCTTTTTCAATAAGACAAGCCAATCATATCCAATTAATTAGTTATAATTTAATTAGATTAACGTAAATTAGTTAAGTCAATAGGTCATTATTACACTTAGAAAGGAATATGTTCAAGTGATGAATTATGCTATATCATGCGTTGGACATGTCATCATAAATATAGAATTACATCAAAAAAAAAAATGATCTATCACGTCAATGCCACTTTACGAAGTATTAAAAATAATGGAAACTACTTCAACCTTAACCTTACATACATGCCACGAACGTCGTGACATTAACATAATAGGTAAATATCTTAGCATTATTTTTTTTCTAAGTTCCTGTGCTAAAATTATTGAACGAACACACTTACGTAAGCGTGACGCGGTTGGTTACAGAAATAAAAGTGGTAAAATGAGAAAAACCCTACTGACATTGCGTGTGGCTCATACATCGAATTATAGCCTAGCCTTCAAGCACCTTGACCATGCCTGCGTTGATTTCTGCTTGACCAAGGTTTCTTCAAACCGCAACATCCGACCACTCAAAAATTAACTCTACCAAAATCTTGAAAATAAAAAGGATAAAAAAAAAAAAAAGAAAAAGAAAGCAAAAGTAACTTGAATGGGATAATTGGGATGGACCCACACAATAGCAAGAGTGAAGAAAAAAGACAACTAATCAATACCATAATATAGAAAACAGTTGGAAACCATCTCACACAGAAAAACAAATGAAAAAAGAAACCCTAGTTTGAATTGTGTCCAATGAGCATGCACCTGCCACGAACACACACACACACACACACACACACACACGACAATGTTACAGATACAATTACAAATGATTCACTCACTCCTGAGCTACTTAAATCAAAAAATACAAGAATTACCATATATATGTGTTTGTGGATAGAACATATGCAGACACAGATTGCCGTGAATATGCAAAGTTTTCTTGCAAGAAGTTAACCAACTACTACAATTGTCATGGCTATCATGTACTGAATGCCACCAATATTCTCAGCAGAGTGCTGAATCTCTTACCAGGGGTTTTCAAAAATTTCTTTTTCCATGCTATAACAACATGTTATCATAACCACTGCAATTATTCAGTCCCCCACTTTACCCCACCACCACAAATAGAATATCCATGCAAATACAGGAAAAGTGGGCAATTTCCCGAGCCCCAAGAAACAAATCTGTCTTTATTTTTCACCTTCTCTTGCCGGGCGTTGACCGAATTGTGACATCCTCTCTTCCAAAATCATCTCAATTTTGTCACTTTATGTACCTTTTTCATGGTATTTAATTTTCTTTTTATATCCAGAAAAACAAAAGAGGAACTAATTAAAACTCTCACACGCCAGCGCGCGCACACACATATTTATACTGTATTATTAAATTAATAAGTTTTTTTATTGTATGATATATAATTATATAATTATCCTTACATTTAATTTTTATTTCTTCTATCATTTATTTCTTTGCTCTATCAAATTTTTTTTATTTTTGATTTACTATTTTAATTTATGTTTTTCTCAAATTTTCACTCATTTCAAAAAAATTTCCAAGTTTTTTTATTTTTAATTTTAAATATTTTTCTATTTTAAATTTTTTAAATAATTTATTACATTATTTCAAATACAAAAATTTATAATTTATAAATAAATTTGCACATATATAGAGAGTGTTACTTTTACTTGTTTCTATCTATTTCTATTATTGGTTTTAGAAAAAACTACTCTTGAAAGACAAAATCTTAATTTACAAAAATAACTTTCTATTTTAATTAAATTAAGTTTTATTTTTTAAAAATTATTTTTAACAGGTTTTCGTGTCCCACTAAGTACACGAGAGTTTATTGCATCATCTTTTTTTTTTTAAAAAAAAACTTATCAATATCATTTTTAGTGTGAAATGCATCACTTACACGTCGAATGTAATCAATCAATTGCAAGTTTTCACACGGTCGTATTTGTGTTGTGGTACCAAATTTGACGAATTATTACCAGAGACAACTTTAAACAATATATAGTGACTACTTTATGAAAAAATGGTGGACGAGAGCAATTGAGGCCGAGGGCAGGCACCACTTTCCCACTAGTATTTAAACTCAGTAGACACATTTTGTGACAACAATATTGTCCAGATCGATACAGCAAACGCATAATTACACAATGGGTGATGATCTTCTCTCCATTGCTTTCAGCAGCAGCAGCAATAGCATGCTTAGTTCCTCCCTAGGTTTGGATTTCCACGGCCTTGGAGTTTTCAACGCAGACATGTCTCAATGTATGTGCAAATGACGCCACTCTCTTCCTCTTCTCTCCTCTTCTCCTCTACTTTCTTCCTTTTTGTCTTTTCCTTTACTCATGATCAATATCTTTGAGCAGATATGGATTGTGTTAGCCGGCCATGTGAAGACTCGTCACTTGAAGCTGATTTCTCGACGGGGTATCTGCAAGATGTTCTGTCTGAGTTCAGCTCTAAGAGGAGAAGGCTGCTGATGTTCTCCCCTGACCAGAGAACAGAGTTTGATAGCCGTACGACGAAGTCCGGCGACAGGATTACAGGTAAACGTCGGATTAACGTTGAACTAGTGAGAGAGGTGAGTCGAGCTGTGGTCTGAATGCTATCGATAACTCGATCTGGATTTGAATTTTTGACAGATGTGAAAACTCCGGGAGAGGAAATCTCAGAAACCTCTGATTCTTCATCATCTTCTCAGAAAGAATCAGCAGACAATTGCCAGAGGACGACACCAGATCAGAAAGGCGACCTATACTGCTTAGACGCCACGTTTTCTTCTGGTGCACATATATTCTCTCTTCTCTCTCTCAAGCTAATTAACTTTAACTTTAAACTTCAAAACGTTTCTGCGCTTCTCTTTTCAACGCAAAAGCTGCAAAGTGGGGCTGACGAAATGTAACAACAGGGGCCGACAAGAGAAGAAAGAAGAGGGTGCTGGCAAACGTGGTGTACCCATTTGCAATGGTGAAGCCTGGAGGTTTGGAAGGGGACGTGACGTTGAACGACATCAACCAGAGAATCCTAATGCCGCCCACAAGGCCGGTGCGCCACCCTGTGGGGAACTTCGCCTGCCGGCCGCTAGCGTCGCCTGAAGGACGGGGTCTGTCCGGCAAGGCTGTGGTGGCGTTCACAAGAATCCATACGCAGGGAAGAGGCACAGTAACGATTATAAGGACCAGAGGTTGATGAATGGTTTGTGTGCAAGGAATTCGATTAATTAAATTAATTTCATGCAATTGGCAACTGGAATGTATAGATATGGTGAATAGTTATAATTTAAATATTTTTGAAAGGGTTACTTGTATTTATGTAGTTATAATAATAGTAGAGTATAATAAATTATGTGGCTAGGCACAATAATATATTTTAATGCATGTGATATATTTACACACATACATTACAATTATTTAATTAATGATGGTGCTTGATTCATTTTAGGATATAAATTTGGATTGTAGATGAATATTTTACTTGTTTATTATCCAAGAATACAAAGTGACAATAATTTTATTTATGAGGAATTTATCGTGCAAGATATAAATATTGTAGTCATGGATTTTGAATTCAGAAGATGTCACATTTTCTATTTGGATCTTTATTTCATTCAAGTTACTAGGATATTAAAATATTAAAAATACAATTAAGATGAAAAAAAGATAAGATGATAAATGCTTGTAAATACAATTTTTTGTACGTTTAATTATTGGTTGCTTTATTTCATTCAAGTTACTAGGATATTAAAATATTAAAAATACAATTAAGATGAAAAAAAGATAAGATGATAAATGCTTGTAAATACAATTTTTTGTACGTTTAATTATTGTTGTTATTGTTATTTTGACAATTTGTGTAGGTCGAATTAGATTAGGTACCTACGGCTGCAATTATTGTACTAGAATCCAAATAATTGCAATTTTTGGGGAGAATCTTTGCTCGTTAATATAATTAAAAAAATGTGTACAAAATACATATTCGCTCATTTAATTTCCTTGTGACAATATAATTGGTTGGTCAGCAAATATAAAAGTCAAAGTAGTTAGTATTCTGTCATTTTTTTCTCATAATATTTATTGTAATATGGATATCTTGACCAAAATATCGGTTATTATTACAGTATTTATCGTGACTTCAAGTCATAAAAAAGTAATTAACTAATTAGTCAAGAAATAAATGATTAATAGCTAATGTTAACAAATCAGTGAATTCATCAGATTTTTTAATAAAAATAGAAAATATTCAAAAAGTGAAGTTAATGTACACATTATTTTCATAAAATAAAAGTTTTGTAATGCTTTAAGACCTTTAATTAGTAATTAGGTAATTAGGGAGTGGTCTTGGAAAGTTAGTGAGGCACAGCTTTTGAATTTGGTACTCTTTCTTAGTTTTTTTTTTTTTTTTTTAATTTGTATTCAAGAAAAATCTTTGATTCTAGATAACAATGATTTGATTTGTGTAAGTGAAGAAACTTTTGTTAATTTCTTGTGGGACCCATATTTTCATTTTGTTCAAATCATCGATGTTTCCATGATTTTGACAATCACAACTGTGTCGGACGTAAATTTTGGTAAAGAAGAAAATTGATGAAAAAATTTAGAAATAACATATGGAGTAAAAAAGGGAAAGAAATTAAATTATGTTATTTTTATAGATACGTTCGAGAGTGAGTATTTTGATGGGTGAAAAGTTGAAGCAAATGTGAATCCAAACATAGCCTCAAAATATTAAAAAATTAAAGTGTAAACAAGAATAATTTATATTTAAAATATGATGGGTATATAGGAATAATATTAGAAATATTGTAGTATAAATTTTATTTCTGATGTAATTGACTTTTTGGGGGGTTTGCCAAGATAAATTTGGGATAAAGAACAGAGAGAGTTTAATCCAAAGAGAGATCCATTTTAAAGTGTGGAAAAAAAGGACAATTAAATTATATTTCTTGCTTGATATGTCCAACTTCCACTCTTCAAAATTAAGAAAGAAATAATTTCAATTCTTCCACTACACATTTATCAGCTAAGATCAATATATAAAGGAGAGGAAAAAAAAGCTCTAATTAAATAAAGCCCTTCAACTCCTCCTCAAATCTCGTTAACTTTCTATTTCTCAAAAAAAAAAAAAAAAGAAACCATAGTCGAGTACTCTCATTTTATAAAATACTTATATAGATAATTTCAATTATGTATAACAATCTTTGTTTTGTTCTATCTAAAAATATACACACATTTTAATCATTTCATTTTTTACATTTTACCTTTTTTTTTATTTTTACATAAATTTTTTAAAAAATACGTTTAAAAATATAGCATTAAAAATCAAAATAAACATGACCATTATATGTTCATTAGAAATAAAAAATTAGAAAGCTAAGAAAAAGTCAAAAGAGAGAGAGAGAGAGAGAGAATAAAATATAGGAGGATGAGGACACTCCTTTTAAGTGAGAGAAATGAGAAGAGGGCAGACAGAACAGAGCACGTGACGGTGCAGAGGAAACAGAACAAATCTGCATATATATCGCTACTCTTCACTTTTTCATTTGACGTGTCAATTAACACCAACCTGCACTGCTCCCACCTTTCCTTCCTTTCCAACCTTTTTTTTAATAATTTTTTTAATCATTTTTTTGCCATATAAGATATACTTCGGACTGTTGGCTTACGGTGGCCTTGGATATTTTTGAATCAATATTTAATTACTGTACAATTAAATGGGGTTTTTATTTTTGATTTGGGTTGGCAAATATGGTGTTCAAGTGATTCCATAGTTTTAGAAGCTGGGATTTGATTGAATGAACAAATCTCCCTAACCTTTGCATATGTGTGTATGTGCAGACATATGAGTGTGTGTCTATTCAAATCTTTTCACAGCATCCTCTTTACTGTGGTTTCTTTTGAAGTTCCACGTCATAGTAAATTTAATTGATTTTTTTCCCCTATTTTCATCTTGTATATTCCAAACACGATAAGGAAAGGGTTAGGATATATCCCTTCAAATCTAAGCCTAACGAGACACAGTATTGGAAGCATTAGTTGACCATTTGGGGCACAATCCACGAAGTATTGTCTGTGGGACCTGCCGATGATCCCATGCCCTGCAATGAAGCAATCATAGGCGAATCATAAATTGCACGGAGGCCCTTCTTTACCATTAAAATAAGTCTCACATTCGATAGCCATTACACAAATTAAAACTTTCGTTTAGAAACTAGAAGGAATCTCGAAGGAGAAAAGACAAACATTGAACGTCGTATGATATCAGTCGCTTGGGAGAAAACTCCCTGCTCTGGTGCCTAAATTTATTACGCAAAATAAATACAAAGCCTGAGTGTCAGAATTTAATCAAAGATTTAATAATTTAGAATCATTGTGCCAATCATTGAGACAAAAATATATGCGATCAAAATGATAGTTGAATTTAGGTCACCAATGTTGAATATTAATGAATTTTGGATATACTTGAATTGAATGTGAATGTTCTAAAATAAATTTGAATAAATTCTTGAGTTCTTGCATATATCTTCTCTCTCTCTCTCTCTCTCTCATGATAGAACGTTAGAAGGATTGAAATTATGTGTCATTTGGAAACCATGGCCGCATATTTATAAGAGTTAATAAGGCTGTTGACTTCCATTATTTCTATTCTACCCTTTATCAAAGTAGAAATAATGCCCAATTTCTACTTGATGCATTGAAAACCAAATCCTTAAAGTTTATTAGATTACTTTAATTGGTCTCAATTTTATTCACAACCTTCATACGTAGTCACTTCACATATTAGTCGACACAAATAGGTTTTTATCCTAATAGTCTCTCACTTAGGTTATATGTGCTCTTAATATCTGTGTTAACTTTATGAGTTTGAAATGGTGTTGTCATCTGCTCATGCACTTTCAAAGAATCCGTTCCGTCAAGTATATCAACATGTGATTAGAGAGACGGCCATTACATTTATAGCCTAACTAAACCCAAATAATGGTAACACACATTGACATAATCGAATGGCATGGATTAAGCATGGGTATGTAGCATGAAAATTACATGCAAATATGATTTGTAACATGCCTACTTTTAAGTAGTCCATCTTAGCGATATCGTTTTTCAACCAATTAGTTTAGAGAACCATATAACCTTAAACCTTTCAATGTAATGTAAATTGGATATCCATAAACTTTATAGTTGATATAATAATAAACTTTATAAGTGAAATAACTTTATCAATTGTCTATATTCCAAAAGCATTTTTAAGTTATAAGCTCCCACTAAAACAATATTTCCTTAAATGATACAACACCCATATGTGCAATATACTCGTAAAACCTTTTGGGTGGTAATCCCTTCGTGACCAGATATGTGATTGTGAAGTTTATATTATATATGTGTGTGTGTGTGTGTGTGTGTGTGTGCTCTATAGACAATTATCTACTCTAAATTCTTTTTTAAACAATCAAGAACTTGATCTCTGTATGTTTTAACTTTGGCAAGCTCCTATTGTTGTTAGAACATAGTTTACCTAACTTGTATCACAAAACAATCTTAGTAGCCTTTCAATATCGTTCACAATTCGTAGCCTACTAACACAATTCCTTAACCATATTCCATAATTGGATGCTTAAAATAATGCATCCAACAAAATCCGAATTAGATTGCCTACCATTAATATAGTTTTACCTTGGGCAATAATTAGATTGCATTTAGCTAGCTTCAACATTCCATTAGCAAGGTGACTTGAAAATTCTTCGTCATCTAATTTTTCCATGGAAATTAAATTTGGCCTTAAGTCCGGAACATGTCTTATGTCCTTTAATTTTAATTTGCATGTCAAGCTAATGTTAATTTAAACACCTCCAACCCCCGCCAATTTTACAAATTCCACTACTACCAATTCTTACAAAATCATTTTCAATTAGAAAGTAAGTAGAAAAAACTCCTTATATGAAGTAACATGATAGGAAGCACCTAAATCAACCACCCAATTGAAATCTTAAAAAGTAACATTCAAAGAATATTCATCACTTACAATTATTACGTCACCTTTTGAAGTTGTGATAGTTGTTTCTTCGAGCTTGTTTTCTTGATTCTTTTATTCTTCTATTTCATTAGAAGAATCTCATTTCCATTTTCGGCATTCACTTCTAATATGGCTCTTTCTTTTATAATAAAAACATTCATCCTTTTTTTTGATTAACAAGCTTACCCCTTGTGCAACCTCTCCCCTCAGTTGGATCTCAGCTTTGGCTTCGACTATGTCTTTTTTATCTTCCAAATTTTAGGGCCAAACTCTCAATAGTAATAAATAAAGTTTTCCAACTACTGGGCAAAGAATAGAATAACAAAAGTGCTTATACCTCGTCATCCAAATTTAATTTCAAAGTGATGCAATGATTAATTAAACCTTAAAATTCATTTAAGTGCTTCAACATACTTGAACCTTCTTTATAACAAAATTGAGTGATTTTCTTTAATAAGGAAGCTTTATTTAAATCATGTTTCTTTCATACGTTGATTCAAATTTTTTCCATTAAACATCAGCCATAGTGTCTTTAGAAACATGGTTAAAAATGTTTTTATTAATCAAGCACAAATTTGACCAACTATTTTTCTATGCATTCTTTCACATTCAACGTTAAACTTACCTTCAGTTTTGGTAAAGTCTCCAAGAACTGGATCTCACAAATCTCAAATAATTAGGTGTTCTTTCCTTTAGGGCTTCTAAACTGCACAATTGTTAGGATTAATTTGATCATTGTGTCAGTTGATTCTTCCATGACTTCTTGAATCGCAAATATTAAAATTGTGACTTTGATACCACTTGTAGGGAAATTGAACAAGAACGAGAGGAGTGATTAAACAAGGAAAACTCTCAAAAGAAACTTTCACTTTTTTGGAACTTTTCTTGCTCTCTCAATGCTTTTACACTTCTGAGTGATGTTAAGAACCAAAATTCAGCCCCTATTTATAGGCAAGACCTCTTTCTCTCAGTGGTCAAAAAGGGTAGCAATCACTACATGTTTGTCTCCTATGACTTGAGTAAGATGGTAAGCACATGAATGAAAGACTTGTCACCTAAGCTATTGCTTAGGAGATGGAGTAGGTTCTAAGGTTGGTACAACAACCTCACTCTGATTTTTGATGCATTTTTACGGGTTTATCTCTTCTACCTCTTCTTCTATTGGTTAGTACAATTGACATGAAATCATTTGATAAAAATGGTAGCAAGAAAGTCTATAAATAACTACAATTCTAACATCTTGAAATGTTAGTTGATGGTAGCCTGATGAGAGAGGACTGACCACGACTTTTAGCGACTTCGGGATTTCACATGATGCTAGTGGCTGCTAAAGCATTAGTCCAGCTTGATTATCTTTGTATAGGTATGGTTCGTAGTGCTTTTAATCGAAGTCAAATGAAGGCGGAAAGGGTTACGAACTAACGCTGATGGTAATTGACTAAGAAAAATTAAATTTTAGAATAGAATGGAGGTGATGATATAGGAGTGGTAGTGGGTAGCGACAATGGCACAGATGACAAGCCACTAGGTAAAGTGAGGGTTTTCTAGTTGAATGGTGCTAGGAGTGGCTTGGGGATAAGATTAGTGGCTTGCTTGAAAAGGGTGCTAACGACCTTTGAGATCTCAAAGCCACATAGGTAGCGATTATCGAAGGAGCATTAGATTCAAGTCCTCTTGTTTAGATTTATTTAAAGCCACCCTTTACCATTTTTGGTTTGTACATTGTAATCATGAAAAGACCATTTTATTAATGAAGTGGTTTTTCTTTGTAGCAATTTTTTGCAAATGCAACCCGTCATAATTTTGTGATTAAACTTCGAAGGTACCCAGGCTACTTACATATCCCATAAGGGAATCAAATTATAATGCAATTCAAACATTTTGAATTTTGTAAAGAATTTAGCCATTCACTATTTATATTCTAGTAGATTAGGACTAACTTACAATTAAAACTTCTGTGTTAAGGAGTAATTGATTTTTTATTTGACTTTTTATATTCAAGTCAATGAGTTTTCAATTTGGCACAATAGTTTATACTCATATCATGGAGCACTTTTGTTTAGTTTAACAGTTTAGGCTCATATCAAAGAGTCTTGATTTTGATAATTTATAAACAGATTCAACTTATATCAAGGGGTTCTTTTATTTAATTTGACCTTCCATAGTATATAATCATACTAAGGAGTTCTTCAATTTGACTTTTTGATAGTTTCTACTCATTTAATAAGTACTTCAATTTAAATTTTTAACAGTATACCCATATCGACGAGTATAATGACTTCAAGTTTGATTTGACAATTTATACTCATATTAAAGAGTACAACGACTTCGAATTTGATTTGGTAGTTTATGCTCATATCAAATAGTAGAATTACTTTGAATTTGATTTGACAGTTAATACTCATATCATCGAGTATAATGACTTCAAGTCTAATTTGACAGTTTATTCTTATATCAAATAGTATTTTAATTTAACTTTTTAATGGTTTATATTCATATCAAGAAATATTTTCTTTTTCCTTCATTTTTTAGTTTTTGCTTTCTTTTGTTGGCTCAAATTTCTTTTGCCTTTTTTTTTTCTATTTTTGTTTTATGTTCCTTTTTTAAGAATTATCAATACTTCAGTGTACATCTTAATGTCTTGGATATACTTTTCCTAGTTGTTTAATGCCCTAGTTTGTAGGTAGATAAAGCCTATCAAGGACAAACACTTTTATTGATTTCATTTCACTTTTTGAGTGTGGTCATCTTTGGTGATATAATTTGTGGTTGTCCTTTTGATGGCAATTTAGATGGGACTTTGCTCAACAAATCCAAGGCTTGTTTATGGGTTGGGTTTGTGGATTGTTAAGAGAGTTTTCCCAATGACAAAAGCTCTTACAGCCTTAATGAGGAGACTATATGCCTTAAGGTGAAAATATTTTGCCAGCTTTAGCTCATATGCCTTAGTTTGTTCCTTCTTGACTTCTTTAAGTGGTTAAAAAAGTGGCCTTTTAGGTGAAGTTAGGTCAAGGGTAACACCAGCCTCTTGAAGACATCACTGAAAAATGGTCTCTATTTTGAGCAAATCTTAAAGGAAGATAGATCACTTGCTTAACTTGTCTTCAAATGGCCATGTTCTTGCCCTACCTTTGTTTGGGAAGAACTTTCTCCTCATGTCCCTGTCTTGCTCAAATAGTATTTGACATCAGCAAAGTGTAATTTGACTTTAGTGAAGGGCTTGCTGTCGCTAAGTACTTTTTTAACTATGCCATTGCAATTATACTTGAAGCATTTGTGCCAAGTGGATAGAACGAAGGCCGATCAAGAAGTACATTATATGGAACAAAGCATATGACTCCATGTTATCGATTAATAGCTTCATCCTTATGGTACCTAAGTCTTTCTATCCCCTTGGTTGAATTCTGAGATCATTAATTCACTGTTTGATAATTTGTCCATAGGGATTTTCATTTCTTTAACAATGCAGAGGAGTAAGATGTTTACTGTAGAGCCTTCGTCAATCAATATTTAGTTGACCTTTTGTTCATGAATATAGCCAAATAAGAACAATAGCCTATTATATGGTTGAGGATCTTGCATTAAATCTTTTTCTGTGAAGCTCATTCCAGACATGCAATCTTCAATGTATGTGTGGCTTTTCTTTATGAAGCCACCAGTTTTATGAGAGGAGTTATTTACTTCATTAGCTCCCTTAATTTGATTTTTGAAGGTGATTGGAATGGCATTTGTGCTATCTTTGTTGAGCATGATTTTCCTTTAATGAGCTAATTTCATGACTTTAAATTTGAAATTGAAGTAGTCATGAATTAGATATCCAACCAAGTGATGATATTTGTAGTATTTGGGGTTGTCAACCTTTCTAGATTCAATCGGTTGCTTCATCTTAGGTAGTTTGGTAAGGTTTTCCTTAAGTAGATCTTTGTCTACATGTTTGTCAAAGTTGGTCTCTTTAGCCGTTAAGGAGTTTCCTTTCTTTCCACAATCTTGTTTTTCCCTTTTAATTTAGTTGGCCTTACTTTTACTTCCATTGGATCCTTACTTGGAGTTTGAGGAGAGGATTTGTCCTCTTTGACTTTTCTTCTAATTTGTGGAATTCCTAAATAGGTAGACTATGAACTCTACTTGCAACCATATTCAACTCCATATCATGAGCATGAGTAGCTAGTTTTTCAAAAGTTTAGGGTTGGGTTGCTTAAAGGAAGTATTTCAATCTCCAGTATATACCTGGGATGTACATTTCAATACTAAAAGCTTTAGATAGTTAATCTTTACAATTGAGATTTTTGTTTCTCCACCGGTTAATATACTTAATGACAGGATTGTTCTTCCATTGACAGTGTTGGTGAGCTCAATCATCCTGATTATCTATCGAGTGCTATAAAAGTGATTCAAGAACTCTTGTTTTAACTATTTTTAGTTGTTAATGGATTTAAACTCCAACTCTATATACCAGTTAAAGGCATTTCCCTCACGTAGCTAGACAAAATGTTTCACAAGGTGCACAGCAAGGAAGCTAGCATACTTTCAGATGACTCCCATTATTGAGGATGTTGATAGTTTACTTTATGTGAGCAAAGAAGATAAGGATCGTAAGGACAGCTCGGTGCCCTTTAAGGCTCATCCTCAAGTGCCTCATCTACTTCCAACCCAGCTCTAGTTATGATGACTAATACCTCAAACTTAGAGAATCAAATTGCTGTACTAACCAAAGTCATTGAGAGTCTTTCCAAGCATGTCCAAGAGCAAAACTTGCGAATTTTGAGGTTGATGGAAAAGGTGGACAATTTTGATGCTTGCCACGATGAGGAAAAGCTACATGAAGTCCACAGTTAAGATTGAGACATCAATGAGGCAACAATCAAACAAAGGCAAGAAACTTGTAGTTGAAGAACTTTAAGTCTTTATTGATGGTTTTATCCTTATTGTTCAATTAAAAAACTTCATCGAGGGAACTATCAAGAGAAAGTTTAAAGGGACAAGGGACCACCAAATTATCTCCTAACTTATGCTAAACCTTCCACTAAAAGGATTGTTAGCTTGAAGATGCAAGTCGGCTTTAAACCCCGAAGGTTCTAGCATCATTGCAAGTTTTAATGAAATGGGTAAAATGATAGACCTAGTCATGACACTATTGAAAATAATAATGAACATGACAATCAGTGAGAGCAACAAATGGTGTATGATACAATTGGTCGCCACACAACAACATTTAAGGATGAACTAAGTTTAAATAGCACAACAAGTTGGTGATGTAGACACTCATCCCTATTTGAGACAAAGCGACGCCACAAACTATTTTGATCAATTAGACATTTTTTTTTAATATTTTGCATGTGATAGACCAACTTCTATACGATAGATGTGAATTTTTTTTTTCAATTATTAGTTGTTGCATGCCTGTCAGGTATAAAGGTAGAGCATAGTATGTTATAGAGTAGTTATGATGACATCTTTAGATTGATTAATGAGATATTAATATTGTGATCATCAAATGCCCCAAAATTATTATAGTACAAAACCATTGATAAAGGATTTGAACTTGCCTGTGGTAAGGATTGATTGTTGTAAGATTGATTGTGTGCTATATTAAAAGGATAATGAAGGCCTTAAGCAAATTTTATGGTGAGTTGAGGTTCCAACCTTGAATGAGCAATTGCTATGCTAAGAAGAATGTCTCATATGTCAGATTGTGGTATGTGCAATTATTCTAAGATTGTAGGGATTATATGCTTTGACCTAAATAATAGAACACATAACATGGCATGCCGGTCACTCAATAAAGGGATCCAAGTGTCCTCCATTTGATACTGAAATTTGAAAACACTTTGATATGACAAACTTTGACTTTACTGCTAAACCATGAAGTGTCAGGTTTAGCCTTTATACTGATGGGTTTGCCATACATAGCTCATATGGGAAAACATACTTCTATTGGCTAGTTATGGTGACGTTGTATAATCTTCCACCTCAGATGTACTTAAAAAATCCATACATGTTTCCATCTTTAGTGATTCTGAAATCATCTAACTTGAAGAAATTGACTAATGTGTACCTGTAGTCTCTAATCGATGAATCAGTTTTGTTGTGGGACATGGGTGTCATGACATATGATTGATCTAGATAAAATTATTTTAATATGAGAGTAATTTTGTTGTGGATCACTCATGATTTGCCTACTTATTCAATAACATTGAGGTTAAGCTCAAAAGGTCTATAAATTATATTAGAGCAATTTATCTCCAACATAGTAGGAAGGCAAGTTATTTCAACTTGCATCGTTAATTCCTTGAGACACAAGAAAATTTTACCAAAGAACGAGTGGAGAAGTGTGTCATGCATCTGAGGGAGTCTAATGAACAAATCTGGGGTTGGATTTGAGGATTAGACCAAGTTAGTGACAATCTACATGGTCAGCCAGTAGGTTATGGGAGTGTGCATAAGTGGACAAAGAGAAGTATATTTTGGGACCTATCTTATTAGAAAGACTAACTTGTTTTGTCATAATTTCGATGTAATGCATGATAAAAAAATGTATGTGAAAACATTTTAAACATGGTTATGTATGTGAAAAAGAAGACAAAAGACAATTTAAATGCTCGAAAAGATGTTGGCATTAGATGCAACCATTTTGAGGTTGATGTGGCTCTGAATAGTGAAAGACCTAAACCTAAAGTAACACATGCACTTCATTGGGATAAAAAAAAAATGTGTGATATGTGAAAAGCTAAAAGGGTTGAGATTTTTGGACAAGTAAAATTGGACGATTTGTTGACATGAATGGGTTGAGACTAAATGGTACGAAGAACCATGATTATGATGTGTTCATGGAAAGATTTGTTCCAATCACGTTTACAGAGATTTGGCCAGAGTTTGTATGGATTGTATTGACAGAGATTAGTTTGTTATTTCAACGATTTTGCAATGCTCGAATTGAATTTAAATTAATTCAGATGCCGGAGAAAAATGTAGCATGGCTTTGTTATTTGGAGAAGATATTTCCACTAGCATTCTTTTACTTAATGGAGTATTTTATTGTTCATCTACCGAATGAAGCAAAGATCGGTGGGCCTGCAAAATATAGGTGGGTGTACCCTTTTGAAAGGCAAGATGTTATTTCACTGTATTATTGTGTTATAAGTACTCATGTTTTGTCATTTATGTTGTTGCACATGTTGTAGGTTTATGTGCACCTTAGAGAAAAAAGTTATAAATAAAGCTCGTGTGGAGGATTAGATATGCGAAGCTTATATAATAAAGGAAATAACCACATTTACCTCACAATATTTTATGTCTCATGTTCCTAGCAAGAGAACAAGATTATGCAAAATGTTTCGTGGCCCATGGCTAAATCATGTCATTTGTGGTCCTTTTTGAATAATCCCAATAAGGCATCCCACAAATAGTCCACGTGGTTTATCACCATTTTTGAGTGACATGCAGCAAATACATGCGTTTTGCTCAATTGTCCTTAAATCAAATCTTTTTATAAGTAAGTTTTACTTGGAGGTAGTAGTTATTACATTTGTTGTTGCTTTAAGTCACCCTGAAAGATTACCCATTAACTTGCATAAAAATGTTGTATAGGATATTTGTGAGCCATTAGAAAGAGGAAGACCTCTTTATTAATAAGATTGTAGCTTAACATTTCTAACCATCGTAAATGTAAGTGAAATTTATTTCACATTGTGTAAATTTAATAAATTGAGAAATAATTGATTATAAATTAAAAAATTACAAATAAATTGGAAAAATCATCCCAATGTTGTCCCAAACAAAGTTGTCATGGATTCATTCCAAAAACTCATCCCAAAATAAATCCGTTACAAATTCATGCCAAAACTAGCTATTTAAAAGTCATCTTTAAGAAGGTCATGCCTACAACATTCCTCATGTAAGTTGTTGCAAATTTGTTCCTAAATAAATTTATCACAAGTCTGTCCCACTAAAAATTGTCCTTAAAACTAACTATCTCAAATCCATGGCTAAATAAGCTGTCTCAAAAAGAATTATTTCAAATTCTCCCGAAAATCCGTCTCAAAATTTATCCAACGTATATAGGGTGGAGGACTTTTGAAACAATTCTAAATGCTCGCCCAAAGCCGTCCTTAAATTTGGGATGATTTCGAAAAGTTGTCCTTAATTCATTTGGAGCTAGTTTTTTCGATCAATTAAAAAGCTATCCCAAATTTATTTGAAAATCGTATTGATAATATCCATCCAAAAAATCATTCCAATCTAGCACTATTCTAGTTGTATTATAACAAAGAGAACTATAAAACAATTCATATAGTTTTACATATAAGAATTCAATAAAAAAGCGCGTCTCCTCCAATGTGAGTAACTCATCTTCAAATATTGGGAAATAATAGTCTTTATACGTTAGCCGAACGAATGCGTCCGAAGTAAAGTCGTATCTCGTGCTCTCGAACAAGGAATAAAATAAAAGTCTAAAATAATTATTTTGAATGATCGATTTTTTAACATTTATCGGTTGAATTATTCATCTAATGTTTTAGCTATTTGTATCGAGTTTTTGCATCATCATATCTTACATGATTAGTCAAAAATAAAATAAAATAATTCAATCAAATCCACAAAAATGTACGTGACCAGATGATTCTTGAGCTGGCCACTGTACGAAATTTATACCAGAAATTGTGTGGAAAACTCCGTTGAATACGGAGTCTGTTCTGTCCTCTCATTGCATGTCAGATACAGATGTGACGCTGGGCCCCAGGTTAGTTTGAAACTAACTCCAACTAATGAACGCATTCATGAAAATAAGCGAAAATGACAAATCTACCCTTATCAGTTCAGATAACTAACCAACTGATAAACAAAAGAACTGCCTACACCAACGACAACTAATAACTATTACAATGTCTGCTGAGTAGTAAAAAGGCCCGAAGACAACTAATCAAAGATTTTGCTACAGCCACTCCTAAGATTTTGCTTTCCAATCCCTCAGAAGTCTGTGAAGCGACACACTTGACATATTGTTCCCATTTGTATTCACTTGACATATTGTTCCCAAGTAAAATGCGAGAACTACGAGTTTAATTTGAAGGATAAATTGAGTTATTATAAGAACTAATATTTATGCGCTCTTGTAGTGTGTTCATCAAATTAAAAAAATATATTTTTATATAAAGTTAAATATAAAAATCTAATTTTATATTGGTTAGTATAGTTTAATTATGTTAGATGATTAAAAATTTATATCAAAGTTGAGAAAAATTCAAAAACTAATAACATATACAACACACTTTTTTAATATAAAAATAACATGTTTTTAAAATTAAAATTATATGAAAAACTTAAAAAGAAAAAAAAAAGAGATAAAAATGAGCCAAATGGAGGTTGAACAACAAACGAAAAGGAAAAAAAAAAATTGTTCAACTTCTATTTCAAATACTAAAAGTTAAAAATAGATTAAAATAATTTGTTCAACTAAATTTCATCCTTAAAATGTATTCTATTATTAATCCTTAAAAGTATTTTATCCTCGTTATAGTAATTTATTTTATTTTATTTAAAATAAAATAAAATTAAACTCAAAAATAAAATTGGAAGAAGTTAACATAACAAAATCAACTTGATAAAAGAAAGTATTAGAAAGAAAATATAATAAATGAAGTTTGAAAAGGATAACGAGGAAAACATATATAAAATATTGTAATGTAATATCTCAAAGTTGAGGATGGATAATATTAAACAAATATAACAAATTAAAGTTTTGAAAGAGAATGAAAATTAAGAGAAAAAAAAAACAAAAATTAAGAGAACCATACATAGTTACTCTAACACCCTTTCTGCGTGAACAAATTTGTCTATAAATTATGAAGTCAAATTATTTTAAATAATAGATGTAAAATTACTTAAAATTTAAAATATAAAAATATTTAAAATAAAAAATAGAGAATGATACAAAAGAATTTCAAAAGAGAAATTTTGAGAGAAAATGAGTTAAACAATAAGTTAAATTAAAAGAGAGAAAGAAAAACGATTGAAAAGTTAAATGAATTTAAAAATATTATTATGTGATTTTATATTATACAACTAAAAAGTCTTTAGTATAGATTAAAATTATGAAAAATATTTAAAATAGTATAATAAAGAAAGATAAAGGAATTTAAAAAAAGAGAAAACTTGAAAGAAAATTCAAATAAAATTAATAGGTTAAAATGAAGGGAGGAAGAAAAGTACAAAAAGTAAAATGTTTTAAAATTAAGATAGTTATGTAATATTACACTATATGATTAAAATGTCTTATTCCTTATTAATATTGTATAGATTGATTAAAAGTATATAGATATTCCAAATAATGACATGAAAAAGATGGAAAAATGTAAAGAGAAGAGAAGTTTTGAAAAAAAAAAAACCTTAAATATCAAGTTAAAAGAAAATGAATAAGGGTAGTTACATAATTTGTAGTGTATAATAAAAGAACCTTATGTTCATGATAATACACTATAACATGCCTATATTTTAAATAATAGGAATAATATTATTTAAACTATTTTAATATTTAATTTCATAATATTATGCATTAAAGTCCCTAAATCTTTTTAATTACAACATTTGTCATTTTCTTTTTCTACCATTTAAATTAAAAGTTAAATTAGATTAAAAATAAAAAATCCAAATTTTTTCCTCAAAAGAAAAAAAAAGAACTTTTTTGTAACCAACAAATGGAACAATACATAATGCTTTTTCCTTTTTTCCACTCCTCATGCCATCGATAATGATGTACTAATTTTACTCATTTGACCTCTACATAACTGATGCATGGAATATTAATATGGTTAACATCAGTACTTTGTGACAGTCAAATTTGAAAATTTAGAGACTGGAACCTTTATAATAAGAGTATATATTAGTAAAAGTTGAACACTCCATGTATGTGCTAGTTCATTTATAAATTATAAATTTATTTTATTTTAAATAATAAAATTAAAAATATCTAAAATTCAAAATATTAAAAATATTTAAAATTATAAAATAATGAAAATTTAAAAGATTTTGAAAAGTAAAAAAAGGTTGAAAAAGTGTACAAATAAAATAATAAGTTAAAAGCAAAATGAGAAATAAAAGGATAGAAATATGAAAAAATGAAGATAATTGTGTAATTTAATTTTGTGCAACCAAAAATTCTTATTAACGTAGATTAGTAATAATGGTATGTGGGGTGTGTGTGCACTATTTGTTACAAACAATGATGTTTTATACATTTGCAACAAATTATACAAATAAAATTAATTTAAAATTAAAAGTACATAAAAATTAAAAAAAGAAAGAGTGAAAGTGAAAGATATAAAAAATCGAAGAGAAAAAAATATAGAATTATATAAAAAGATTGGAGAATAAAATAAAATTAAAAAGAAATTAAATAAAAATATTATATAATTTAATATCATACAACCAACATCAGTGTTTTAACCTTAACATGCAATATATAATATAGAATGGATAAAATATTAAAGAAATAATAAAAAAAATGTGAATGAAATAAATTAAAATTTAGGATTAGAGCAAAAAATAAAGGTAAAGAATTAATTTTATTTAAGTTATTACATATTATGCAACTAAATTGCCTTATTTACTTAATATACAATATAGATATTGTACAAATATATTAAAAGTATTTAAATAAAAAAAATAAATTTCAAAAGGTATTGCAAAGAGTAAAATTTTGAGGAAAACACAATGAAACAAGAAGTTAAAGCAAAAAGAAGAAGAAAATGATAGAGAAATAAAAAGAATTTATTATTAAGGCAGTTGAGTAAATTTATATTTTGAGCAAGATATCCTTATTTTCTTAATAACTAGTGATTGCATACTTTTTGTGCGTGCAAAATTAAATAAACTTACTTTTAATATAATAAAAGTCTTTAAATAATTTAATGATAGATCCAATATAACTAAATACATGTGTGTGAATGTTGGAGGAAAAATGTTCAAAATGATAGTACATAAAATCAATATAAAAAAATAAAATTTACTTGAAGTATGCAAATGATTCTCTTGAATTCATTTTATATTCATTAGGCAACATTAAAAAATATTTGAAAAGCTTAAAATGATTAATGGTAGTTATTATGGGCATATTTAGAAGCAAATTAATGACCAAACCTTTCCACCCTCACGCTTAATTAATTCAAAATATTTTTTGAACCCTCTATTTTCAGATATTCCCCAAAATAAGACATCTAAAGTGAAAACCGAATTCACTGGAATTATGTTTCAAGGACCATAATTTAAATACCCACAATCATATGAAAATTATCCTTTTAACCAATAAATAATTTTACTTCATGATAAAGTAATCAAGAATCCATTTCATATTTCATAAAATCAATTTATAAAATCCCTTTTTAAAAATGTAATTAAAAAAATAAGTTTCAATGTAAATTTTAAAGGTAGAAAGTTTGACAAGAAATATAGAACAAGGTAAAAATAGAAGATAAAAATGTTATTTTAATAATTAGTATGTTTAGGAGAATTGATTTCATGGCAAATTTGCATCCAAACATAAGTATTATTAAAGAATTAATCAATTCAGATATTTATTTACTGTAAAAGCGATTAATGGCCATTTATTATTAATTAACATAATTACGAATTGGATGCACTTTTATTATTCCTCACATTTTCATTTTCTTGCGATTATATGTCTTAATAATGTCGAAACAATTGTCATGGAGGCAATTTCCAAACGGCAGAAGGAAGCAAAAATATATGGAGCAAAAGAAAAATTCCCTACATAAGTGGGACTTTTTCATAGGCCAATAAAATGGATGGAGTTACGTTCGGGATCATTAGTTGGCCTAACACTCTTTGAGCGCCGTTTGTTTCAACACAGTCGTAGGCCCCTGTAAGAGAAACAGCTCCTCTTAATCCTTGAACCGCCCTGAGTTGTAGTTTATCCTTTTTTGTTCGATAATCGAAGGGTGCCCTTACTTGCCAATGGGGGGTGTTTCAGAAAGGCAGCGGCAGATCTATTCTTACCTGTTCGCCTTTCTGGTGGTGGTGGGATGTGGATTCTGTGTGGCCGCAGCTCACCAGTGTAGCCATGGACACGACCGCGACCACGAGGGCCACAGCCATCACCATTATCACGTGCACGATGAGGATTTGGGCGTTGTTAAGAAGAGTAAGCAGGAGCCGGTACTTCTTCCGGAGGAAATTGCTGAAGAGGAAGATCTGAAGATGATGTGGGCCCATAGTGATCATGACCGTGAATTTCAGGATGGACATCGACACAAGCATGGCGCCGCTATTGAGCTTTCTGGGCTTGGTAAATTACTTGCTTTCTTTTTTCTTTTGATGGGTTTTATTTATTCTCCAGTATTAGGATGAAGTATGCTATTTTTTTTGTTTTTTAATTATTATGTTATGGTTATTTTAGTTTTTACCGTAGCATTTGAAGGCATTGGCTTTGTTATTTTAACTCTTTTATTGTGGGATTTTCTGTTAAAGTCTAGTAGCATTAAGTAAATGGTTTCTTTTATACTGTTGATTCAATTGAATTATTTTTGTGGGTGCCTTGTTTCTTTTAGAATGTTATTCTTCCCTCTTTGTGTGTTTATTTATTTTTGTTAGCATTCGCCCTTAATATGGACTATTGCAATTGTTGTCATGCTTAGAAGTATCTCATTTCTTGTTGAGGGTTTCTTTTTGGTTATTTGATCATATGTACGGTGCTGCCTTGTATTTGTTACTGGGTGTATTTCCATCGTTTTCTGCTGATAAAAGGTTAAATATTTGCTAGTTACACTAGGCCGAGCACTTTTAATTGACTGAGTTCAGGCTTGCTTGGTTGTGCCGCCGAAAAACGATTTCTGAAGGATATTCTGTGAGAAAACTTCTTAGTTATAGTTTGTTGTTATTTTGTTAGAACTCCATCAGTGACTTTGACTATTTGTGTATTGTTTGTAGGTCTGTGGATCCGTGCCATGGCTTGTTCGCTACTGGTTAGCCTGGCTTCCCTTATTTGTCTGATTCTTTTGCCTTTAATATTTAGTAAGTAGATGAATGTCATTAATTGCTTTGTTTCTTGTTCTTGAACGGATGCTCACTTATGCATATAGGTAACTGAAAAAAATTGTTTTTTTGGATATCTGCAGTACAAGGGAAACCCTCAAAGACAGTTGTTGATTCTTTAGCATTGTTTGGGGTAAGATTTTTTTTATCTCTTTCTTCCCTTAGTCTTATACCCGTCTCTGTCTAACTAGAATCGGTTGGGCTGTTCTCTGTATCAGATATCTTTCTAATTATATCTTGCTTTAACTATTTACTCGTTATACTTCACCTAAAGGGCCTGTCCAATATCTTTATTAACACCTAGTTGCTTTGTGGTCGTTTTCTAATCAATGAAAGCTTACCTTGGTAAACTTTTGGACTGATTTGATTGACAAGAAAAATGCGGGTAATTCCTAAATTGAGAAGATTTTTATAGTTTGTTTAGAACAAACTGGTGCATTTTTCTGTGGAGTTGTTACTTTGAGGGATTAAGGACTAGCATTTTGGTCATAGTTTGAGTAACATCAGGATGAATTTTAGTAATATTTCACACTCTGTTCATACGAAAACTACTTAACTCAGTTTGACTGTTTCTCATTTCAATATCTCAAGGGGAAATGGTGGATCACTCTGTGTGCTGTTTGATATAGAAATATTTTTTTGTTCTATGTCCTGATTTCACATTAACTTTCTTCTGTAGGCTGGAGCTATGTTAGGTGATGCTTTTCTTCATCAATTGCCTCATGCTTTTGGTATGAACACAATACAAAATGTTGCCGTCATTTTGTATTCTGTTGCTTCTTTCATTTGTCTTTCTTTTTTTCACCTAGTGTTTTCCATCAATTGTTGTTTGGTGGTATTCATGTTCTGGGAAGTTGAGATAATGAGTGGTTTCACATTGCCAGTCAAGTTTCTTTATAGCAATGAACCTTTTAATACCAAAGTTACCAGTTACGCCTTGTGACTGTTTTGAGATTGTTTAGTATTAAGCAGGATTTACCTCTGCAGTGAAGTATCACTTGTAAAGCACTAGCTATTCTCAATTTTTGTGACCTTAATTATATTTTTTCAGGTGGTGAGCACTCCCATTCACATGATCACCATGATGACTATGCTCATCATCATGTGCAATTCAAACAATCACATTCCCATTCCTTGACGGATCTTTCCATTGGTTTGTCAATTTTGGGTGAGTATTTTTTTTTGCGTGGAAATGTGCATCCTAGACTCCTAGTTTAATGGAAGTATTGTTGTTTGATGTTTAGCTTCTTGAAATCACACTATTACAAAACATAGTTTCTTCACCTGAGAATCAACCTGTCTGGATGCATGATTTACATCATATCCCATCATATCCCAAGTCGGATGCCAGATGCCAGATGCCTGAATGGATGAACATCTGTTTGTTCATTTCAAATCACTACTCTTCTCCTACTAGACCACACTGCGTGCTCACAATATGTGACTGATCTCTTGTAATTCAAGTGTTCTGGCAGTTCTGTTTTTTTCTAATGGGCACACAACCTAAAATTTTTCTTATTTATTATATGGCTACATCTTCGAATCTCAACTGATTTCGCTGCTTCAATTATAACGTAATGGTTTAGGCCTGCAGCATGTCAAAGGCATAATTTGCCTAATTGCATGGATTCATAAGGACAATTGTTCCTTTTACTGGGGACTTCAATTTTCTAGTTCCCCATTGGGAAAAACATTGACATTTTGTGGAAGTTGAACAATAGTACAAGGCTTGTTTAATAATATGAAAAAAAATGTAAAGAAAAAACTTCATTTGTTTTGAAGTGGATGTATAATACCAAAGGTTCGTTGGACTTAATGGAAATTTATGCTTAATGGTTGGCAATATTTGGCTGTTGTGGTCTCTGATGCATCAGAGCATGCATTGAAGATATTTGTTTGGGTTTTATTAGTTTCTTGGCATAATTTAAATACTATTATTTGTTGTCTGGTATAATTGTGTTGGAAGAATTAGATTAAGATTCAATTATTTAGGGGCATATAGATTAGGGTTTTGTGTTAGCTACTAGATTGGTTTTTTTGTGATTCTAATTTATCTTTATCAGAATTCTAGTTTAACCCCACTATAGATTGAGTGTTGATACTCTTCAATGCAAAAATTACATTTTTAGTCTCCCATTTCTCAACATGGCATCAGAGGAGGTTCAATTCTAAGTCTGTTATTTCTGGTTTTTTCGATGGCTGATTCCGTCTATAATCGATGGTCTATTTTGACTGTCTTTACTTTTGACTGGCAGACATGCATGATGTGATTTTTTCTACTATCTACTGTCATGAGTAACCATGATTTTTGGTTGTTTGTCTACCTATCATGAATTATTGTGATTTTTGGCTGGCTATACTTGAGGTTATCTATTGGCTATCTGTCATGGATAAATGTGATTTTTGGTTGTCTGTCTACACTTGCTCTTTACTTTCTTGGCTGGCCATCTATTTATTTCAATTTGTTATCTAACTTTAACATTCTAATAAAATATATATGTTCAACTTGAGGGAAGTGTTGGAATAATTAGATTAGAATTTAAGTATTTAGGTGTATCTAGATTGGTTTTTATGTTTTAGCAATTGTCCACTAAATTAGTTTTGTTGTAATTATAATTTATCTTAAGAGTTCCTAGTTTATTTCTATTTCTGTGACTTCACTCTATAAATTGAGTGTTAAGACTTTACAATTAATGGGGGAAATACAACTTTTATTCCTCCAACTGCTTAACAAGTTGAACTTCTGACAATTGTTGCAACCTCGTAACTTTGCATGTTGTTCGAGTTGTTTATCCTTATCTTAGTGTCTGAGGTACATATCTTGCAGAAAAGGTTTGCTTAGCATTTCTGTGTTTGTGTAGAATGGCTAATTTTAATCGTGCTAAATATTAATTTTCACTGCAAAGAATTATTATCTTAATTATTGCATTATATATATATATATATATATATTTACCTCAGCTAACTCTATTTAATATATATATATTTTTGCTTTGCCCAATGTAAAGCATGGTGTTCCTTTTTTTCATTTCTATCCGTTCGTAAATTGTTATAGAGTTCTGAAATTTAATATGTGAACTTGTATTATGATACTTGTTACAGGTGGAATTGTAGTATTTCTTATTGTTGAGAAACTTGTGAGGTATGTTGAAGAATTTGCTGGAGGAGTAGACACTTGGAACCTTGGCCACCACCACCATCACCATCACAAGCCTGCTAACAATTTGAAAGATAATGATGGCACACATGAAGATTATGAGGAATTGTCTCAAGATGATGAGAAAAAGGGAAGATTATTGAAAAACAAATCTAAACAAAATCAGTTGGACAGATCACTTGCTGAGAGTGCTGTTGGCAATCGACCAAGCGAAAAAGATGTTCTGCGGAAGGTAGCGTAAGAAGTTTGTTTGTTATATTAACTTATGTATAATATTTTCATAACCCACCCAATGCCACATATGTTGGGTGTATAAAGTGGAAAATCTATATGCTCATTTCCGTCAACTGCATCTCTTTGGCAATTTCTCTACCATGACAGATTATTTTATTAAAATGAGTTCTTAATGAACATTGCATTAAAATTTTTTAACAAACTAGTTAAAATTACACACTCTGTGTGGCTACTAATTTATGAATTATATAATTATATTTCAAATAATAAAAAATATTAAAATAACAAATATAAAGAATATTTAAAAATAAGATAAAAATAAAGGTGAAGAATTTAAAAATAGAAAAATTAAGAAAAAACAAATAAAATACTAAGTTAAAAGAAAAGATAAAAAGAAAAGAATAGAAAAATAAAAATAAAATAATGAATAGTTGTGTGATTTTATAGTGTGCTATCAAAAAATGTTACTTTCATAATAATAGAGCGTAAGTATAGATTAAAAGTATAATAATATTTAAAATAAGAAAAAATGGAAAGATAAAAAGAATTTAAAAGAGAAAATTTGAGTGAAAATAAAGATAATAAGTTAAAAGAAAGGGATAGAAAAATAAAAAATTAATTAAGGATGGTTGTGTAATTTTATAGTGTGCAATTAAAAATTTACTTTTATAATAATATAAGTATAGATGTATGATACTGAAAAAAATAATGATATAGCAGTAGCTATATTTGAGTGTGTGTCCTTTTTAATAAGGGCAATGGTGTAGTTTTATTAATGGTGGGCAACATCGTAAATACACAATGTGCAACCAAATTAGATTCAAACTCCTAATAATATAGTATAGATATTAACTTAAGGTATTACTTTCTTTTGAGAGATGGGATGTTGAGTAATAAATAACTGTGACTTGTAAGGAGGATATGGATTAATTGGTGCACACATCATGGTCCCTTTAGATGGTTGTTAAATGCATCGGCAAGGCAAAAATTATCCACGTTGTACTTGCCTTTGGCACAAGTACTGCATACCACTTTGCCTGTCCATAAAACGTTCTGGCACTTTGATGTTATGTTCAGAATGCTAGATAGCATGCCTAACAGTTTTCGGGCACGTGGAGAATCTTGTATTTTAGAAAGCCTATGAGAGAAAAATTTGTAAAAATAATTTTTTCTGAAACTACATGAGAAATAGCACCACCATATTTAAATTACTCATTCTCTCTTTACATTTCTATATTTAAATTGAATGTCTTTTTTTATTTGCTTTTGTATTTTTTCCCCAATCATAGTCAATAAATCATACTAGCAGAATTCTCACACTATTACTTACATGGACCTTTCTCTTTCTATCTGCACTGAGGGTGGATGGAATGGCATTTCCAGCCTTGTCATACAATGCAAACTAGACTAAAGGTTCTCCTGTGTGATGTGTGCATGTTTGTTCACAGAACTCATTCTTTGACCGAAAATTTTCCCTACACTTGCCTAATTGCAGAGAAATACTAGCAGTAGTGCAGCTAAAGATGGAAATGATGTGTGTGCTGAAAACGCCTCCAATGGTATCGCCGAATCCATTCACAAGAAAGAATATATCAAGTCACGTTCAAATTTGGTGTTAGGTTATCTGAACCTCTTCTCTGATGGAGTGGTAGGTCATCTTGAATTATCTTCAATTTCTTTTCTGTGCTCTCATAATTCCTTTGCAGCTTTATCTAAAGCCTTCAAGGCTTTATTAGTGATTCTTTTTATTTATAATGTCGGTTAGATTTATTTGACTAGGCGACTTTGATAAGTCTGTACCTACCATATAACTTTCTCAGCATAATTTTACTGATGGGATGGCTTTGGGAAGTGCTTTTCTCCTCTATGGGTCAGTTGGTGGGTGGTCGAGAACTCTGTTTCTGCTTGCTCACGAGCTTCCTCAAGAGGTGTGACTCCTCACTTTCTGTAATGTAGTGTTTTTGTTGCTGTAACATTACTGAAACTTCCCCCAATTATTTTTTCAAAATCGTTATAATAGGACGTGATCACTTTCTGGATAGTATGAATGACTTTTGATTGATTCTTTATAATGATGTAAGTTTGAATGCAAAAGGAAGTTAGTTGTACTATTTATCCTTGTCAGAATCATGAAGTTTATGGTTTTCTTCTCTGTGATGAGAATATAATCCTGACTAATGCGTTTTTATGCACTCTGTGAAGGCACAGTGTTGTAGACTCAGGAAAGCCTAATTGTTTTTATTAATACGAAGTTCTTGTCTTGTCCTGCTCCCACCCACACAGACAAGAAAAGAAATGTTATAAATGACTGAATGAAGCTCTTTTTTAAAACAAAAAACATAATTTCATATTCTACAAATTGAAATGATGTTACAATCAAATTTGGTTATCATTTTTGGAAAGCGTTGCATCCAACTGGCTTCTTCTAAAGTATTTTGCAGAACTCATTAGTTTTTTTTTTGGATGCAAGTTGTAGTAAGTGCTGAAGACAAACTGCACTTAGATAGGTGAAGTTATGTGCCACTAAGTTAATCTCATCAGACCCTGCATTATCAGTACTGGATGACTTGTGTAAATAAATTTTGAGGAAAGAAGGCAATGGTGAAATTTGGAATTGTCTAAAGTCCGAACTTTCAGTATGTTCCTTGCTTGTTGTGAGTGAAATGTTATAGTAGATATTTTCTTATTTTGCCTCGTCTTTGGTTGAATCATTGTCTTGGACAGAAGAAAAATTTTACTGCAGGCAAGCGCCGTTAAACATTCTTATTTTTGTATACACTGCATGCCTTATTCGGGATTTTATGCAATTCCATCAGCAATGGAGTACAAAATCTTTTCTATTTGCTTGGATGTTTCTGAAATTAGTGCTATTTCTATTATTTTACAGATAGGTGATTTTGGAATTTTGGTGCGATCTGGTTTTAGTGTTTCCAAGGCCCTCTTCTTTAACTTTCTGTCTGCGCTGGTGGCATTAGCCGGCACTGCTCTGGTTGGTAGTCTCCTACATCTAAAGAGAATCTTATTTCTCTGCCTTTATGTACTTCTTTGTGAAAGTATACTAATTTGAGCACTGTTGCTATACAGGCTTTGATGTGGGGAAAAGATCCTGGGCAGTCGTCTTTGATTGAGGTGATAGTCCATGCTCAAGCAACACTATGCTTCTCTGTTTTACATCCAGTCTTTTGACACTGAATATTAATTTTTCTGTTTATTTTTTGACTTGTGCAGGGCTTTACTGCGGGTGGTTTTATATACATTGCCCTCGCCGGAGTGTTGGCTGAGATGAACAATGGCACCTCAGCTTTGAGACATACGATAACACAACTAATCTCGTTACTGCTGGGTATGACTGTCGCCCTTTGTATATCGCTCGTAGAATGATTCTGTTTCTGATCTTCCAGTTTTTAAGGTTAGAAGTGTAGTGCTTATATGCCGATCCCTGTTAGAATTCTGAGCCACTTTCCAACTCAATCGTCCTTTCCATCCGCACCTCTTATCTGTCTATTGTGTTCTCTGCTGGTGACAGAGTGTTCGCCATCCATTATAGTTGAATTGTCAAGTCTCTATGATTGGAATTGAGGGGTATTGATTTTGGCTGAGATCTTTGTTCTTTTTGGTTCTCACAATGTAGTGCAAAAAGCTTAATGCAAAATTGTTGATCAATGGGGATTCTACTCTAATTTCTCTTTTCTCAATTTTAGCTTCTGCACAAGCTTATGGTTTTTATCATTGATATTCTTTGTAGTCATGTAAATAATTCAATTTACAATTTCAATCGCAAATATATTGCACTAAGAGGGTGTTTTGGTGAGCTTATATAAGGTCTTCAAAATACCTTTATAAGATGTTTAGGAGTTTAGCAATATTTGGTAATTATGTTGACAAAAAGGTTTTTGAGTTTTTTTTTGAAAAATAAATTAGTTATTCTTAATTTATTTTAAAATATTTTATAAGTAACGTTATTTATATTTTTGAATTATATTTTCTTATAAGTATTTATGTTATCAAATTATAATAAATTATAATTATAAATTTTAATAAAATTTAATAAGATGATATTATTAAATATTTTTATAATTTATTTTAAAAATATAATCTATGAGTTTATAAATTATATTATTTCATAAATTTTTTAAAATAAGCTTGGCTCAAAACTTTCCAAATCTTCAAATTTATTTCCAATCGTACCGGTAACAAATGTTTGAAGGCAAGAAAATTGCTGCTTCATCATAATCCACACCTCATAACGAAGTCCTCTTAACAACGTCGATCAGTTCTTAACACTATGAGTAGTTCTTGGAAATAATTTTAATTATTTGGTTAAGAAGAAACTTCATATGAAAAAGAAAATTAAAGGAAAATTGTTATTTAATGAAGAAAAATTTGTTTTTTCACAAAATAGTAAGAAAAATAGAAGTAAAATTATTTAAATTTTTATTTTTCTTTCAAAAATTTATCACTTTTATTCTTAATTTAGTTCTTTATCATTTTTTCTCATTTTATTTTTAAGTTTTTGTTTAATTTTTTTCCTTATTGAAATACATTCAACCCAACATAATATAAATTTCAAAAATTTTTATTTTCTTTTTCTTTCTCTATTATTTTTCTCTTCACTCTAAATTTTTTTAACCAAACACATTCTGAGTTTATACTCGAATGAAAAGATGATAGATATATTTTTTAACACAACGTTAAATGTGAGGCGGTGGTATTTAAAGGAACGAGTTGATCGTTAAAGCGTGACAAACTTATGAAAGGCAATTTAGGACAAAAATTTAACTTTTTTTGACTTTTGTAGTCCGAAATTCTTCACATATTTCCTCGGTAAAGGGATATTTTGGCTAGTTTAGAAAAAATGCAGGTGGGGTCTTTTGCAATCTTCCCACCAAAACCTGTAAGAAATTATTTTAAAAATATTATTAGCATCATCATCATAATAATTATTATTGTCATTTGGCGGCCATAGCGTATCATATTTGAACAATAGCCAGTTCGTTCTCCACACGTTCCCAGCGTTGACCGCTGCCCCAATGCGCAAAACATGTTCGGCTCCTGATTCCCTGTCTCTCCACCATTTCTCCATCACGCGACCCACGAAGCACACACCCCACCGAAGAACAAAGACACGGGCCTCCAGGGCCCCCTTTTAGAGCACGCAGAATGAGCCTGTGGAAGAGAGCTGCCGGCGTCTTGAAGTATCGAAACAGTATTTGGCAGGCTAACCTCTACCACCGCACCGCCCACCGCAACCCCGACATCGAAAAGGCCGTCATCCGCTCCACCGCCCACTACGAGTTGTTTCACAAACTCCCGCCAGTCCTCCGCGCGGTCTCCGGCTGCATGGTGAAATCGAGAAGCTGGGTGGTGGCCCGCAGGGGCCTGTACCTCATGCACTGCGTCATGAATACCAGACCGCCCTGCGAGGGGGCGATCGGGATGTTGCCGTTTGATCTGTCCAATTTCAAAGACGGACACGCCTCTCAGGCGAAGGCATGGCCGTTCAACGCTTTTGTCGGGCCTTCCTACGCTTTTCTTGATCAGAAATCAGCTCTTACTTTCCAGCAGGGGGAGGAGAAAGGCGAGGGTTCGTTGATCATGTGGGGCTCGTGATGTTGCAGAAGCTGCAGGCGTTGGTCGACCTGTTGTGCAGATAAAGCCGCAGTCGAGGGCGGCTTCTGTTCCTCTCATTCTTGATGTCATGGACGGGATAATCGTGGAGATATACGATCTTTACTGCATGATTTGTAAAGGGATTGCCATTTTTCTGATGAATATCTACTCTGTTGGAAAGGCTGAAGCCGAAATGGCACTCAATGTGGTGCACAAGGTAAATCGCCAGGGGGAGGATCCGTCTGACTACTTTGACTTTTGGCTCAGGCTTGGGATTTTCTATACATCTGAGTTCCCAGTTGTCGATAGAATCCCAGATGAGGGAATACGTGAACTCGAGCTAATAGTCAAGGGTTTTTCGGATGAATCAAGTGTAGATGATCAATCAAAACAAGATGATGCGAGGGGGAACACGGCAACGAAGGCTGAGAAGAACAGTACTCATCATTACGGGGAAGGGAAGCATAACTACAGAGAGCATTTTAGGACTATTATCACCGACAAGTGGGAGAAATTTGATGAAGATTTCGTGCGTAGAGACCCCTTTGGAAGCCCTTCCACGACTCTTGTACATGGTAGCAAAAATCATGAATTACCTGATTTGATTAGCTTTTTGTAGTTTTGCATTGATTATAACCTATAAGCTAGCTTTTCTTCATTAAATGAGAGAAGAAGCATGGTTCATTTCCAAGTGGTGTGCCATCTTCTTTTGCTTGCAGATTCCAAAAAGCTGTCAGTAGTTGGGGAAGATTTGCAGTGGTTCAAATGCGATACCTTCGGTTCATACTAATTGGATTTTATCATGATAGATCTCTTCGACCAGCCGGGAAATGGGATGAAAATATTTGGTCCATCTATATAAATTTAATGCAATAGGTTCCATGCAAAAGCATGTAGCTGCCATTCCATGGTTAGATTGGCCAAATGGGACCAGTTATAAATAGGCTAGGTTGAATCTGACATAACAGATAAGGATTCCTGCTATGGTGCCATAGGACGTTATGCGCAATCTTAAATTCTGGGTGTTTATTTGGATCATCTCTTAGCAACAGTGGCTGCTGTCGCCACCACAACGCTTTCGGTGGAATATCCCATCGATTTTTTAAGTTTCATTCTTGCAAGCATATTCTTGGAAATACTCAATCGAAAGAGTTAAAAATAAGCCGTGTAATTTCCAGGATTAACTGTGTGAACTTCAGACATTTTCACCTATGATCTGGTTTGAGCATAGTTTCTCAAAAATCGGGCAATTCAATTCGTTAAAATTTGCCAATCACTCATCTCAACTCATTGTTGTCCTTATTTTGAACGTGTATAGTTAATGTGGTGTCATGTAATAAATTGCTAATAAACAAGAAAATGCTACTTTCAAGTGTTTGTACTTTTTAAATCAACCCTTGGACTCCATAATTCTCTCGTTAAATCGGCTACTTTAGTGTTCAAATCTAACCTTGAAGCGCCCATGTGATGCTTCTTAATATTGATGGATTGAACATGTTAAACCAGGTTGACAGAACATTTGCATAAAAAGCTCGACCCAGTGTTAAGAGACTGTCAGCTCATGACGTGCCATGCGAACTAAACCCAGCGCTTTTGGCTATGTTTGGGGGAGGAAATTTTTTTTTTTTAAATTATTATTATATGATGTTTGGTTGGATTAAAAAAATATTTTATTATTTTATTATATGCATAAAATATAAAATAATGATGATAATTTATAAGAATAACGAATATATTATAAAATAAATAAAAATAATGTAAATATATATATGTGATATATATAAATATTAATTTGATTATAAATAAATATAACCTGAAGGAAATTTCATGTAGTAAGTAGAACATTGCATCCACATGTGTCAGTGTAGTTGATATTATTGACCCTGCAAAACTTGGGGGAATTTTCAAAATTAGTAAAATTTGTGTAAATTTATATATAAATTATAAAATTATTGTATTTTAAATAATTAAAATAAAATTATTCAAAATTAAAAGTATAAAATTATTTAAAGTAAAAAAAATAAAGAAAGATTAAAAGATTTTAAAAACAAAAATTTTGAAAAATACATAAATTAAAATAAATAAGTTAAAAGAAAAAGAAGGAAGAAAAGGATAAAAGATAAACGAAATTGAAATAAAGATAATAGTGTAACTTCATATTTTAGAACAAAAAATTCTTATTTTAAAACAATATAATTCTGAAAAAAATTACACACTCTATGTGTGTGTTAACTTTCAAAAAAAATTATATAAATTTTTTGGAATGAAAAAAGATGGAAGAAGATAGTTGTTAAAGAAATAAAATATTAAAAACAAAAGAAAATGAAAAGGTCACAATTATTTTAGGAAGTTTATATTCCGTACTCAGAGATTATTATCGTAAGGGTACATACTTAATATATTAAAAATTTATAAAACAAAAAAGAGAAAATAATCGTTAAAGAGATAAAAAGATCCAAAGGAATAGAAAAGGGGAAAAGGAAAATAATAATAAAAAAAAAAGGTAGTTTAAGAAGTGAATATTGTTGAGCCACACACTAATATAATGAAAAAAATTATGCAAATTAATATTGTGCAATAAAAAATAAGAGTAATATATAGATAAATAATAGCCGACAGCAATAGACTAGTCTGACAGGTTAGTGAATTGGATTGAAACCTGAATATTATACACGATCGACAACTTTAACTTAGACCTATTTATTTTTATAAGTAAAAAAATTTAATCCAAATCCTACCCACCTATTTCATGAATTATTTGAACTTGACCCACAACCTTGACCCACGAATCGTCTAAACAAAAATTTATTTTTTATAATAATTAAATATTACCAAACCAATTTTGTATACTAGAATTTGATTAATAAAAAATTTAAACTTTTCATCACATTAAATTAAGAAAGCATTATCAATTTTATCAGATAATTTTATTTAATTAGTCTTTCAATATTTATATGAATATTTGTTAAATTATTTAAAATATATTCAAAAATTTGCAAATCGACTCTTCGAATAACTTGAAATTGATCTATTTATTTTTTGAATTTGTGAATTCAACTCGATTTCGACCAATATGTGTAAATCCTTAATTCAAACCTGCTAATTTAGAATTAAGTTCGAATTAGAAATTGTCACCCTTTTAAGTACAGCATCTCCGGTGCAGCTGAGAAATTAGAGACAAAATAGTATTTAGATGTCCAGAATCTACTGATTATACAGGTTGCCGAGTTGGATTGAAATCTAAATATTATACAGGATCGACAACTTTAACTCAGCCCTATTTATTTTTATAAGTCAAAAAATTTAATCCAAACCCTACCCACCTATTCCATGAATTATTTGAACTTGATCCACCCTCGTCTAACAAAATATTTATTTTTTATAATGATTAAATATTACCAAAACCAATTTTGTATATTAGAATTTGATTAATAAAAAATTTCAAATTTTTATCATATTAAATTAAGAAAGCATTATTAATTTTATCAGATAATTTTATTTAATTAGTCTTTCAATATTTATATAAATATTTGTTAAATTATTTAAATATATTAAAAAAATTTGCGAGTCAACTCTTCGAATAACTCTTCGCTGAAATTGATCTATTTATTTTTTGAATTTGTGAATTCAACTCGATTTTGATCAATACGTGCAAATACTTAACTAAAACCCGCTAATTTAGGCTTAAGGTTCAAATTAGAAATTGTCACCCTTTAAGTACAGCATCTCTGGTGCAGCTGAGAAATTAGAGACAAAATAGTATTTAGATGTCCAGAATCTACTGATGGTAGATAAAGAAAATGTCGTATGACTGCTACATGGTAATTAAAAAACCCAAGCATTGTGTAGAAAAAGTAAAGTTTTGGCTATATATAATGCACATCAAAATCAGGTACGACCAATTGTGGCAACGCTTGTGGCATTACAGGCAAGATCAATAATCCAAGCATCTAACTAGTGACACTGCAGCTCAAAGAAGAAATCACACCACCTCCTTAAAAGGCAAGGACAAAAATGGATAAATAGGGCTACAATTTGATTCTACTACATCATTGTCCAAGAATGCAAGGCAAGTTAACCACTCCTCCGCATTTGTTCAGTAGGAGAGTGAAACAAACTGCTGCTTCTGACGAGTAAGTACCCGAAATGGAATGGGAAAAACAAAGTACATGTGCAGTCTTAATCTCAAGATCATCCATGAACTAGAATAAAAGAAATAATTCATTGTCTCGCTCTCAAAGGCCAACAAAATATTGCTAGCCTAATAAATCAACAGAGGAGAACTGATTAATGGCTTTGCGACATACACTGCAATAGTCGAGAATTTCAAATACATATCATGAATAGGAAAATTTAAGCAGTACAAAGTACCGATAACTGCAAATGGCCAGAGAATATATACATGAAAAATGTACCAGATGCAGAAGCAACCCAGTTTTGGCGTGTGCAGAACGTTCAACCTACCGGATTACCACAAACTTGTTTGTCCCATGTTTTGCCCAGTAAGTCCTCAGGTCAATGGGGTTAGAGAAGTCATAGCCTTCTCCAACAAGTTTTTCCAACACCTTCTTAAAAGCACCCTGACTCATCTTCCGTCCAGCAATTCTGGCTCCACGCCTTTTGGTACTCATTGGAAGTGGATACATTGATATAGTTGTGGTGCAACAAGCAGACTGCCAACCCCCACATCCCCATCTATAACACTGCTGGGGGGTACCAGTACAAGAGCAAACTGGAATTGGTATACCATTAATATCCATATCAATTCCATTTATAACAACCTCCAGATTCTTCTTTGATGTTTTTGCACGTTGAGCAGATGGATTACAATTGTCCTTTGGTGCAGGACCTTTCCTAGGTTTCTTTGCTTTTGAAGTCTTTGGGGTGGCAGTAGCTGCCCTCTTTTTGGCAGGGCTGGGTTCCTTCTTAACAAGTGGCTTTTCCATGAATGCCTCAATCTCTTTGGTGGTGTCAGGTTGGTGCACCATCTGCATGGAGTGATGGGTTCCAGAAGGCTCAGCAAGAACAGAATTGTAAGGGTTCCCTGGGAACATGTGCAAGAACTTCTCCCTGTGATTTATCCAACTATCTCTGACATAGTCCATGTGTGAGACAGGTGGTTCAGCAACCACACAATCCCGGGGATGGAAGGTACCATTCGCTGAAACCATCACAGGATTATCGCGGCCAGATAGGTAAGGTTTTGTGTCTCGGTCAACCATGGAAGACATGAGCTGAAGCCCAAGATGCCCTTTAATGGGAGGTTCATAGTAACCCCAATTCCTCAGGCTGTCTTCATCCATGACAACTACAGATCAAGGAAATGGATTCTGTGTGCATTAAGTCCTCAGATTAATTCCATTTCACCATTGTAGGTGCAGTGCATTTTTAATTAACACGACAGCCAAAAACCACAAGAAACCCAAGTAGGCTACAAATTCCCCCAAGTAATAAATAAACAAGCAAATGAAGACCCCAAATTTCTCTGGATTTACAAATGATGGAAATGTGAGCATGCCAAACATAAACCAAGTACAGCAGCATTAAAAGCCATGGCCTTCAAATAATTATCTAAATTCATATAAACACAATTCCAATTGGAATAGCCACGTTTGAGGCTATACAAAAAGGCACACATCAATTTTGATAAAAAAAATACACAATCAATAACAAAAGCCACGTTTTTTAGCATGAAAAATCGTCAAAAACTGGCACAAGATCTAAAATACGAAAAATGATAATGGCAGCAAGAATAACATTTTCTCCCTCTGCTCGAAGCCCTAGAGTAAATAAAGCATTTAAAAAAACAAATCAAACAGATCCATTCCAATTAAAGAAACCGACTGGGATAATACAAAGTAGTCATTGATTATATCAACAAACAACCGTGAAAAAAGATGATTCCCGCAAAAAAGATTCAACCTTTGACATAGTATAACAGATCTGGAACACAAATTTACATAAAATCAGATCTGCAACAACGATAAATGCGAAGAAACCGAACAAATCCGCACATCTATTCAAATGCACAACATATATTCAAAATTTAAGTAAATAAAATATTACAAATAATGGGTCAGGGGAGAGGGAAAAGCCCAGATAATATATTTGGAGAGAGAGAGAAAGAGAGAGGAGGTGGCATAGAGAGAGAACTTACTTGTAGGTAGACAGCTCTTTTAGGTTTTTTCCTTCCGGAAGGAGGAGAGAGAAGACAGAGAGATGTGAGCGAGAGAAGATAGAACCAGAGAGAGAGAGAGAGAGAGGAGGACTCAAGATATAGGTTTCATCGAATAGATTTCCCCACATTCAACAATTTGCTTGAGAGAGAGGATCTCTTTATATAGTACGATACTTGGGTTATGTTTGGAAACCAATTTTAACTATAAAGCAATATCCTAAATTTTATATTATTAATTATATCATTCAAAATTTTTCTTTTTCACACGTGTATATATAAATAATTAATTATTTTTTAATTATTAAATTTATTTATGATCCAATTAATATCTATATATATATATATTATATATATACTCACATTTATTTTTGTTTATATCCTATAACACAATTATTATTTTTAGAAACTATCATATCATCCCATTAATATTATATATTATATATATATATATATTAAAATAAATTATAGTATTTATCTTATTAAAATATTTTTTTAAACAAACTATTTATGTCGTAACTTCTACCTAACATCATATCATGTACACACACATATATTGACATGTATACATATGTATACACATTTTTAAATTTATTAAATTTTATCAATAATATCAAGTTTAAATAAAAAATATATTATCACATTATTTACACCCATTTGTATTGAGTGTTTTCAAATTTTAATTTATTAAATATATAATTTTATATCTTAATTTTAATTTATTTATTCTTTCTAGTTTTTTATTTTTCATAAATGATAAATTTATGTTTTCAAAATGTTATTTATTGTTTATATAATCATGCACACATTGAGTGCACTTTTTATCACTGATGCTACATTGCCAACAACAATAGTTAGTAATTACCTCTAGTTTTCAATATTAAATTACAAAATAAACCTTATTTTCATTATTTTTTTCTTTTCTATTTATAATATATTTTTGGCGTTATTTTACTTTTTTCTAAATTAGTATATTTTTATTTCATCTTTCTTCTCACCTGCAAATTCGTTGCTCTCTTTCTTTTTATAGATTTTAATACAAATTTTATTTTATTATTAAAATTTTAAATACAATTAATTTATACTTTATTATAAAAAAAGTCGTTAATTAATTTTTCAATAAATATATATAAATTCTTTGCCTTTTATAATCTATTAATCTTCTGAAAAGAATTACTTATTTTTCATACGGGTCATTTTCTTTTACTTTTATTTTAGTTTTATGCAAAGAATTAAAATGAACAACATACCCTTATATATTATACATAAATTGCTGCTATCAATTCAACTTAGGATCAATTTTTACAGTGCCATAAAGGATTAATTAATTAAAAAAAGCACAAAGTTATGAACAAGAAATTCGAGCATAAATGCCAATTATTTGAGAATAATGAATTCTTCCCATTCATTCTCTTTGGCTTTGTCACCCTATTCTTTATTCCCAATTTATATTATTATTATCTATGTCCATACTCTATTATTAAGGCTTCGAGTGGTAGAGAAACTAATTTGGTAGCCTAAAGTAAAATTGCAAAAATGGGGTTAGTTATTTGATACAAAACACTAGAAAAGGGGGTTTGATTAGTAAAATATCATGTTAAAAATAGAACCAACTCAAAAAACATGAAAACAAACTACTCATTTGCTGCCCTTATCCTCGTTCTTGAATGTTAGCATTAATTGTTCATATCTCTCATTCTTGTATCTTCAACTACAACACACAATGCAAGAATATAAACATTCCCCCCACCCTCCCCAATCCTCTGGCAAAGATGTGGAGGGCAATAATGTTTATCACTATTACACTTTTTGAATTTTTTGCTTAGCCTAATGCTGACGATCACTAAAGTAACTATCTTTTTCCCTTTTTGGATTTTATCATTGTTTTATTATATTCCCAAAATTTAAAAAAATTAAATTTCCCTAATTATGATATTTTTTTTATTATTATTCTCCTTTCAAACATTCTTATTTGTGTATTGGCGTATATGAATATGTTTTAATTATTTTTGAAGTCCCAAGGAGTGTACCTCAAGCATTAGTTATATTATTAAGTATTTGAATCCATTTTGATTACACAGTGTAAAATTACACAATTACCTTTGATTTGAGATCCTAAGTTCTTTCATATCCCTTTTTTCGGTTTTTTTTAAATTTAACTTTATTTGTATTTTTGTTTTCAATTTTCTCACTTTCGATTTCTTATTTTTTTATCTTGTAATTTAAATATTTTTTATTTTAATGTCAAGTAATATTATTTAACATATATTAATTTTATAATTTATAAATATTTTTACGCACAAACAGGGAGTATAATTTCTTTAACATATCTATAAATGAGCTTCTCAAGAGTTGAGGCCCAATTAATCATTTTACTAGGTTTACTAAACTTTTTATAATAAATCAGTAGCTCATGTGGTGGAGTGCAAGATGTTGTTCTACTAATGGGTTTGATCAGTTGCTTTGCATTGTTAGTCACAAATATAGATTCACAAGGGTTGGACAAAGTTGTTTCGTTGAAGTTTCCTTTAATCATTGAACAAAAATGTGAGGTTGAAAGATGTGGTGAAGAACTTGGTTTTGTCATTAATGCTGCATGTTTGGGTATGGAAGTTATGGAGTTAATCGAAATTTTTAGAGCACAGTAAAAGCCATCTAATACATTCCTACAAGCCCTTGCTCAATGGCTTGGATTTTGATGTTGTCATCAAGGTGAGATAAAATTCATATTACCTAAGCATCAATTTTTTTAAGGTCAGTCCTTTGTCAATAAAATTACAATTTATGTCGTGATTATAGAAGTTTGGTATTTTGTTGTTGTTGTCGTCTTTATGTAGTTGGAAAGGACTGTAATTTTTAAAATTATATCAATTGAGAACGTTTGTATCTCAACTCTACGAATGCATGATATGCATTTTAGCACACACTCTTAGTAGCGATGCTTTAGCACCAATTTATCTTAATATGTCCCTTAGTTTTCTGGTGTCACCAAATTTAAACAATTTAATGTATTCTTATGAGATCTTTTATTTATTTATTTATGTGAGTATACAAACAAGATAAACACCCTTCACTCGTCTCTTGTTTATTTATTAATCAATATCATATGATTTATTGGACTTGTAGCTAAGTATAAGTAATTAAGGTTTGCACATAATGAGAAAAAGGGAGTTATAACAATTAGATAGTATGAGTCTCCATTCTCTTGGCAGAGGCAAATCCTTAGTTTTGAATGAACCAAATTCCATGTCTTTTGGTTTCACTTTTTGCTTGCAAATCTCTATCATACAATTATTGTTATTATAATATTGAAATAAATTAAGTAACAAGAAACAATTCATCCTTGGTAAAAAGAAAATTTCTTATTTCAAAGTACAACACTCTTAGCATTATGATTATTTTGTAGAGTTAAAAAATTGATGTTGAAGCAACAACAAATTCACAACTAGTACATTTAATAGTATTTCTAGCATTGTAATCATTTAGAAGAGCTAAGCTTTGACACTGAAGCAACTAGAAATCAACAATTAGTATATCAAACCACACCCTCATCCTCATCATGATTATTTGGATGAGCAAAAATATTGGATGTTGAAGCGGCTGTCCTATCTCCTCAACATGTCTATAAACACTATCCCTCAACCCTTCGAATATGTCCCTATTGAGCTTACATACATCTTGAGTTTATTTAGTTCTTTATTTAGTTTTGAGTCTTGAACTTGTTGGCTTCAAGTGGATAGGTGAATATGTTTGTTTTTTTACTTCTGTGTTGCAATATATTACATTGTGACGGTTTTATTCTAAAATGTTACACTAGATTCCTACTATTGTTAATCACACTTTGATTATCACAAAGCACCAAGAATTCATCTTGCTTCACTCCATAGTCCTCCATTATTCATTTTGTTAAATAAAGAAGACTATAGATCATACTCTTGTATAAACTCAGATCTGGCTTCCCATCTTCATCCTTAGTCAATTTGGTAGTTGTTAATATAGGTGTTGTAACATACCATGAACACTTAATGTTGAATCTCTTAACCAAGTTTCAAGCATACTTGCTTTAGAAGATGAAGATTTGTTCTGTCCTTACTTGATTTGTAGGTCTAAGACAAATATGAGCTCTCCCACCATGCTCATTTTAAACTCTCTTTACATCACACTAGCAAATTCCTTTACTAGGTGTTCAAGGTTCCTTCAAATACAATACCATCTACATAAATTTATGCAATCAAGATGTCTTTGTTGCAATATTTGACGAACAATAACTTATTTGCTCCTTCTCTCACATACCTTTGCATGAGGAGGTACTTTGTGAGGTTCTCCTACCTGGCTTTAAGGGCCTATTTTAGTCTATATAATGCATTTTTTCAATTTTTAAGCATAGTTTGGAAGCTTTCGGTTCTCAAATCCCTTTCGTTGTTTGGCAAACACCAATTCCTTTAGAATGCTATTTAGGAAGGCACTCTTAATATCCCTTTGGCACAATTTGAAATCAAGACTACATGCAATTACCTTAACTAGTCCAATTGCTTCTAATCTAGCTACTAGCATGAAAATTTCATCAAAATCCACACCTTCGACTTGCGTATAGCCTAAGCAACTAGCCTTGCTTTATTTCTTGTGTTTTTCCCTTCCTCCTTAGTTTTACTCTTGAATACCCATTTATGGCCAAGGATGATTTTGTTTTTGGCCTAGACACCAAATACTATATATCATTCCTCTCGAATTAGGCAAGCTCTTCTATAATGACATTGGTCTAATATTCATCTTAAAGTGCCTCCTTTACACTTATGGGTTCTATAGAGGATATGAAGTAAGCGTAACCTACAGATTCGTTGTAGTTTAAGTTTCTGGTTCCCTTAGTCTTCATTTCCTCATGAAGACCACCCATGGGGTGATTTTTCTTCATCCTAGATGACTAGCATCATTAATGCTCTATGTTGGGTTAGTGTTGGAACCAATCAGGTTTTGAGCTACATCATCCTTAGACTGGCCATCTTTTTTCATTTCCACTTCCCTTCTAGCCTCTCTTTAACCTTTTGAATTCTCATCATCAACTTTAACATTTATAGATTCTATCTTTTTGGTATGTATGTTGCAAGAATTAGCCTCCATTCCAAGTCTCGTTCATCCCCTACATCAAAAGAACTCAAATCAGTGACAATGAATGTTGTATTAATTCCAAACTCACTTGTTAATTGCAATTTATAAGTATTGTCATTGATGTGTTTTATCACTTGAAATGTACTGTTGCCCCTTGGCATTAGCTTTGATTTTCTTTGATTTGGAAATCATTCTTTTCTCATGTGAACTTAGAACTAATCTTCAGGCTCAAACACAACCTTCTTGCAACCCTTGTTCGCTTGCTGCATGTATTGTTCATTCCTTCTTTCAATGTTTTAGCATACAGGCTAGTGTAGCTGCTTTACGAAGCTTGCTTTGCGCTCCCCATCTGCACTAATTTTCTCATTACATGGTAATGACAGCAAGTCTAATGGAGCTAATAGGTTAAAACTATAAACAACCTCAAATGATGATTTTTGTGTGGTTGAGTGTATGCTCCTATTAGAAGCAAACTTAATTTGCGGCAAACACTCTTCTCAAGTTATTATATTCTTCTTGATCAATGCTTGTAGTAATGCAATTAAAGTCTTATTTACCACCTTAGTCTGTCCATTTGGTGGTGGATGACTCATAGAAAACAACAATTTAGTCCCTAACTTACACTATAGTGTTTTCCAAAAATAACTCAAGAGCTTTAATATCTTTATCAGACATAATGGTTTTCAGCATACCATACAATCTAACTATTTCCTTAAAGAATAAATTAACTATATGTGTAGCATTATCAGTCTTATTGCATACAATGAAGCATCCATTTAAGAGAACCTATCGACAACTAAAAAAATATTATCCTTATTATCCTTGCCTGTTCAAGTCCACAATAGACCCAACATGAAGTCCATTAAAATATCCATCCACGGCTTCTCTGGAACGAGTAATAGTGTATACAATCTATGCAACTAAACTCACAACTTAGCCTTCTTGTATTTGATGCATCTATCAACTATCCTCTCAACATTTCTCTGCAAAAATGGCTAAAAAAAAGAATGTTCTTGCAAAGTTACAAATGTCTTGGTGACACTATAATGTCCTATTAGACCATCATCAAGTGCTTCTCGAATTAGTAATTCACACAAAGAACACTTAGGAATGTATAACCTCTCTATATAGAATAAATAGCAATCATGTTGGAATCATTTATCATGCACACCTTACTTGGTTAATTCATACACTTGACCAAATTTCTCATCATTCAAGTATAGTGCTTTAATATGCGCAAATCCCCAAAGTCTAGCATTTAATGTAATAAGTAATGAATACCTCTTAGACCATGCATCCTTTACAACATTCTCTACACCTTTCTTGTACTTAATTACACATGGAAAAATGTTTATAAAAGATACTCATTTAACATGTTTATGACTCAACTTACCTTGACTCTTTAGATGTTTTAAGGACTCATGATCCATATGGATGATAAATTCCTTAGGCTTTAGATAATGTTGCCATACCTCTAAGGTTCTTACTGATGTGAATAGCTCCTTGTCATATAGTTTAACTTTGCTCTATTCAAATTCTTGCTAAAATATGTAATTGGCCTTTTCTCTTGCATTAACACTTCTTCAACTCCTATTCCTAAAGCATCATATTCTAGTTCAAATGTTTTAAAAAAATCATATAAAGATAACACAAAAGCATTAGTAAGCTTTTCCTTAAGCAACTCAAATGCTCTTTATTGAAGTTCACCCCATTGGAACTTCCCAACCTTCTTAGTAATTGAGGATAATGGTGAGGCGATTATGCTAAAGTCTTGCATGAACCTCGTGTAGAAGTTCGCAAGACCATAGAAACTCCTCATCTCAGTTACAATCATGGGTGTTAGCCATTCTCATATTGCCTTAACCTTATTCACATCCACACGAATTCCCTACGCACTTATTACATAGCTAAGAAATATGCAATGATCCATAGAATGTACACTTCTTAAGGTTAGCATATAACTATTCCCTTCGCCAAGCTCCAAAGACTTCCCTAAGGTGTTTAGCATGCTCATCCATAGATTTACCATATACAAGAATGTCATCAAAGTACACCAGAATGAATCTACCTATGAAAGCATGTAGGACATGATTCATAAGCCTCATATATGTGCTAGGTGCATTTGTTAGCCTCATATCAAGCATATCATCTAATTTAGGAATGAGATATCAATACTTTACCATTATAGCATTAACGGCTTGGCAATCTATACACATCTGCTATGATTCATCCTTTTTGGCATTAGCAATACGGGTACTACTTAAGGGCTTATGCTTTCTTTGACCTATTCTTTGCTAACTAACTCTTCCACTTATTGTTGAATTTCTTTAGTTTCCTTTGGGTTCGTTCGGTACATTGGACTAGTGCCTAGATAAGAATTCGAAACAGTTAGCTTAGATACCAACTAGCACATGTGCGAAAGCATAAAAGTAAAAGGTTAGCGACGTGTGTAGGAACTTAGAGAAACCTGCATGCATGAATCGTGAAGAACAACCCAGTGCAATGATCTTAGATGGACTCTAGTGAGAAGACAACCACAACTAACATGCCTTGTTAGTTAATACACTACGAATCAATCAAGAGCACACTTGAAATAATTCGATTTGGACTTCACGAGAAATTGATGCACTCAAGTTCAAGGAAGGAAAGAAATTGGAATTCTAATATCAATAAGCCAAAAGTCCTTTCAATAACATAATTAAGCTCTATTTATACTATGAAGAAGCCTAGGATCCCTAAAACTCATATTGAAGTTAATTAAAAATAAGAAAATAACATAAAAGGTAGTTTCCAACTATACTCTGACTCATTGACATCCGCCTGCTCAATCCAAGTGTCTATCTCATGCCTCTAAATCGTAAAAACAGTATGTTAAGTCATTCTAGTACTTACGATCGCACCTTGCATGATCGAGCACAACTCAAGCTATTGTAAATATAGAATGTCATCATGTTTAGGATTTTTGATCGTGTCCTACACAATCGAGCACGACTCCCCTTATTGCCAATGTAGAGAATCAGTTTTTGGCCTACTGTCAATTGTGTATGCTCCAACTCTATTCATCTGCTCCGCGATCTATTGGTTAGCTACTTGGCTTGATCCAGTAGGTACTTCAAGGCTTATTTCAAGTTCTCTTTACATTAAATTCACCTATAGAAACTCTTCCTCCTCCTTGAGCTCCTCTAAATGCTCAAAAGCCTCTCGAAACTCTTTCACGAGTGTTGTCATTATTTTCTTAAGCATCTTCACCTTGGTGCTTGTCAATGGACCTTTCGTTATCCTTAGGTACTTGATCTCAACCTTAACACTTGTATCACATGTTATCATACTTGTTTGGCTATGAAGTTTAAAGGTGCGGTAGAAGTGAGAAATGGCGTGATCAAAGGGAAATGTTAGGATACATATTACTTGCAAAGTTTGAGAATGACTGATGTTCAAATTATTTTTGTGCATTCACCAAGTCTTGTTGTCTCTATGATTAGTCTACATTTGGTTGACCAACACCTTGTGATTCCAAAAAGTTTACAAACTTTGTAATTTAATCTTGAGACAATCTTAGACCTCTAATGTTCTCCTTGGTCATAATACCATTACAAACTTGTAGGTTTCTTCCCTTTGAATTTGTGAACCTAAAATTTGTTGGGAAGCTAATAATTTTATGGCATTTGTCCTTCCCATGTCCTTTCTTCCCATAATGTGAGCATACTATGTCTTATTTCTTGTCCTTCTTCTCAACCATTAAAACTAATGTTGATGCATCATTTCAAAAATTGTGGGACAATCCCATTCCCCTTTTCACCTCCTCCACTTCCTTATCTAATGAGGAAAAAGGCCTGAGCAATTGTAAACCATTGGTAGAGTATATATCATTCACTTTAAGAAATTTATATACCTTATTCATTTCTTGCAGTTCCACAGACTCTAGAAGGCAAGTTCGATTGCATGTTCCACAAATGCAATGTGAGGTGGTCATTGTAATGTCCGATTCCTTGTATTCCAAAAAAAAGGAAAAATTGGATTTATTTGTTTAGTAATTAACTATTTATTTAATTGTCTATCTTGATATGATGATAATTGGATTATAGAAAGAGCTAAATGCACATATAAGCTGGTCAAAATCTACTAAACTTGGAAGATTTGATGGAGAACAAATGCTATATGCATGGGGAGGTGATTTTGCTATGGAGAATATGGGAAAATCTTGCCTTTATTGCAAGGGTCAACTTTTTCTTAGTACTACACATGTAGTTAAGTATATAAGCACAATTATTGAGAGATCACAGGAAAAATTTGCATTCTCCCACCCCCAAGAAACTTGTAGGTTGGCTACTTGGGAGGAGAAAAAGAGAAAAGAAAAATTACAGCCCTAAGACTTGAAGAAGTTAAGGTAATTTTTCTAGACAAACCTTGTATCTTCAATATGTATTTGTTCGAAATTAGTATCCTCATAACATAGGCACATATGCAGAAATTTTATATGCTTACATGCTAGATAAAGTAAACATATAGATAAAAATACGATAACAGGTGTATACACATAAGAATCATGGCATGAAACATAGTGTAGGTAAACTAAAAATGTAAACTGTCATCACCGTTACATCCTTATTCCCTTCGTATCGAGGCATGTTTATGTGGAAAACTACTCAAAAGACTCCTTAGAACTTATGTATAATGCGTAATTATAGGATGGGATGGCTAGGACAGCATAGAGAAAAAGAAATGAAACAAACAAGCTTTAATATTGATTCCATTTCCTTCTAATCCAAAGAGACTTATAGATGTGTATATGTAACTACTTATGGGCGAGTTACTACAACTATAGATAATAAGTGCATTCACATATGATATGCACAAGAGATCTTATTTTAATGTGCAAGTTGCTCTCATTTAGATAATTAATAACTTGCCTGCTTACTTCATGTTGTTTGAGTGGAGTGCAACCTGAGTCATGGAATGTCTAATTTTCCTTAATTTGAGCAAAGCTTTTACCTACACCATGACAGGAATGCTTGTTACTTTGATTGTTGTCGCCAATTCCTGTCACCTAATCATCCATATTAGAGGAATAGGAAGCATTTCACTAGTGACCCAGTTGAGACGCACGTTGTGCCACTAAGAGAGATGGATGACTAGATATCGGAGCATGTCAGGAACTTGCCATGATAGTGGATGATCCACATAGTAGAACTTTAGGATTCGGGACTGACACAAGTGGACCAAAAGAAGTATATTTCAGAATTTACCATATTGACAGACAAACATACTACCATATAATTAAGATATTATGCATATAGAAAAGAATGTTTTTGATAACATTATTAACACAATTATGGATGTTAGAGGCAGATCTAAGGACAATCTTAATGCTTAAAAAGATATAGGTATCATATGTGACCGTCCTGAGATTACTATCCCCGTGGACAGTGTGGGGTAAAGTTAAAAGTTATGTACACCCTTTCTTGAGAGCAAAACCAAAAGCTTTATCAATGGTTGAAAGAACTAAAGTTCCCAAACGGATATGCTTCCAACATTAGGCATGGATTTGAATTACACAAGATTAAATCTTATGACTGTCATGTTTTTATGGAAAGACTAAGACCCATAGTATTCAAGGATTTGTTGTCAAACTTTGTGTGGAGTATCTTAGTGGAGGTAAGTTTGCTATTTCAACAGCTTTGTATGACTGTCCCTCATACTAAGGTGGTAATGGAAATAGAGGATAAAGTAGTGAATATAATATGTAATTTAAAAAAACATTTCCTCCTTATTCTTTAATTCTATAGAGCACCTGATAGTGCATCTACCATATGAGGTGAAGGTTAGGGGTCCAGTTCAATACAGGTGGATGTATCCCATTGAGAGGTATGTTAATATTATACTTTGTTTGAATGGCACTATTGCTAACTCAATGTCTCAACTAATTGATGTTCATATATGTTCCTACACAATTTAAAAAGAAAAGCAAAAAAATAAGGCCCACGTAAAGGCATCAATTATGGAGTTGTATATAGTAGAGGACATAAGCACATTCGCATTACACTATTTTGACACAAATGTGCCTTCAAGGTGGATGAGGCTGCCAAGAAATGACATGGGATCCACTTTGGTAGATGGCCTTCTTTTCTCTATATTTAAACATTTTGAACATGCATATTGAGGATAGGCCTTGAGATATCTGACTACAGAAGAAAGATATACTGTAGTGACCTATGTGCTCCTAAATTGTCTGAAGTTGGAGCCACTTTATAAGTAAGACAATTGTAAATGTTGTTTATTTTATTAAGATCTCATTTGAGTTGCATTACTTAATGGAACACGTGCTATCACTTCGTTATGGATAGGTTATTTTTGCAACACTTTGGAGGCAATCATGTCAATGTTAATGCTGTGGTTGCAAATATATTTGTAGAATTGTTCAAAAATTATGTAAGTCTTCTTTCATGTCCTTCATTGTCAGCTTTATTTGCCATTATACTAATTTAGTTCTTATCAAACAATGATGAATAGATAGACAACCTATCCAACAGTAGATCAAACCCGCTGTTACATAGTTTAGCTTGTGGGCCTTATAATTACGTTACCACTTGTTTAGCCTACTTAATCAATGGTTTCAAGTTTCATACCATTCATCACGCACAACAAACATAGAATAATGGGGTTTGTGTCCATAGTATGTGTTATGACAATTCAGAGCACGATTTTTATAGAATTGTTGAAGATAATCCGCCTTGATTACATGCTCATACCAAATATGCATATGGTATTATTTAAGTGTTAGTGGATGGATCATATTAAAGAGCAAAAGGTGCACCTAAAGTATAAGCTAGTGGAGGTGAACGATTCGCGAGTTTATAGGAAGAACGAGTCATTCATCTTGGCCCAACAGTCCGTGCAGGTATATTATACTTATATTCTAAGCATGGGAAAGGACGGGAGTGATTCGCTAACAGTATGCAAGATAAAAGCTAGATTAACCATTCAAAAGTGATGGGAGGATGTGCCATATTAACTTGATGAAAAGTTAAGTTACCCTACTTGGGCATTATGTTCAACATGCTTGAACTACATGATCCTACTAGTGTATAGTTGTAAGTGGATGACACTAAACTGACATCACATAGCCAAGTCCACTCGTCTAATAACCGACCAAATCCTTCATCTACTAGGGGTGAGTCCTCTGTGGATGATGCTAATGATAGGACAAACTCTAGACGTAATGTTTTAAGTATCTTGAAATGCTATGTATTATTACTGGGAAGATAGAGTGTCTCAAAAATTTTCATAAACATTATTAAATACCATTATTCAACACATCGATGGAACGTGGCCATAAAATTAAACATGGAGGTAACACCTCATTGCTCAAACTTGATCAGGTACAAGGTCAATTATTTGATTCCACGTTTCACCAGAAATAAAATAAAACATAGAGTTGAAAATTTGCCAACTTCTTCATCTTCGAAGGATATGATGGACTTAGGCCTAATCATCATCGTGCCCATCATGCTGTACGGTGTTTTCCTTACCAAATGAGCCTATAAGACCCGGTTGGACATCCTCAAGAAATGGAGTAAGAGTCCAACTCCATGGACCAATTCATGGCCCTTCAAATATATATAGTCTAACTAACAGTGCTAAATGTGTAGACATGAATTTCATGAAATTATATAATTGTACCATAACGTTCGTCTTTCGACACACCGTGTGTTTCATTTGCATACATATGTCATGCAACTCAGCCATGAAATTAGCTTATAATTGGTGCAACTGAGCATGAATTTGAGGTGGGTATTCGTGCTCTTCAACTGTAGGGGTTGGGATCTCTACATCATCAACAAGCACTCCTTCAAGAGTAGTTAAATTAACATCTAGAGTCGGGTGCCGAAGAACAAAGTATATAGGTGTTGACGAACCCCGTTGCTCCTCAATAGATAACACTAGTACACTAACAGCAACACATAATTTTGTTATAAGATGGGGATGCTATAGAGACTTATACTGGTTTTGTGCACACTGATGTAGCCCTTGGTTGATCACCTGGCCAACAATGAAAATGTGTCCTTCCAAAATGTAATATATCGAGATTGCACACTTGCTCGTGATGGTTGATTGGCTGGATCCTTGCGGAAACGAAATACCACCATGTCTTGCACAAATTTTTCAAGCCAACTATCTTAAAGGAATTGATGAAATGAGTGACAAGGGATACATTCCAGTGGCCTCTCTCAGGACACACCACATCAGCTATCCTTTCTAGTGTCCATCAATGATTGACAAGATCCCAAAATGTGTCACTATGGGGTTCATTGAGCCTGTTTAAATGTGTATTAGTTCTACTGGGGCTAATATTAACATACACGCCGTATACAAAAATTGTTTTCAATTAATGCTTTACCAAGTAGGCATATAATTCCCTCACTAATAGCATGTTAACATCGACCTCTGGCTGTTTAGTCAATTTGGTCCATTACCATTGTGCTATCTAAGGGATAAGATGGGGTCATTTCTCATTGCATCAGTTAAATCCCTTTCAAACATGAGTGCCCGATGTTTGATAACCTTCTCAGCACAATTGGTAGTTTCTAATGATATATAGTTCCAACAATCATATGATGGGCATGCTCTTTTCGATCTTAGGGCCATTTCATAAAAAGAATCCTACATGCACATTGCAAGAGTTATGTTAGGATCACAGGGCCAAAGGTCATTCAAAATGTTAAAGTAAAGTACTATATCCATACTACTGTGCTATTGTAGGAATAAGTTATAAAACAACTTAATGAAAAGCATATCACAGCATGACAACATCCATTTCAATCATCATAAGGAGCCATTGAGCTACCGTACACAATTCATAGCCGTAGAACATCATAATGAACTCAACAATCAATTACTAAACATTTAAGTTTTGATAACATTCACTTAGGTAACACCTTCTTCACATATTCATTCAAGGTTCATGAATTTCATAATACTTGCTTATTCCATCTATTGGCTTATGTACTTGTATATAAAATAACAATACACACCACATTTCCAGAGACATTTCATTAAATAATTCATATGCATAGATGTTATAAGCCATGGTTTTCTAATAGTTTGTCATGTTCTTGCCCCAAAACAACAAAGTATACATTTAATCCATGACAAGGGAAATATTCAATCCATTTTTCCAAAAATCTTGTCGACATTACTCATTTCAACGATTTTGGTTTTCATATGGCATTTTATTAAGGGTTGGCTTCCTACTAATGAAAGCCTTCAAATGAAAGGAATTTCGTTTTCTTCTATATGTTGCTGTTGTCATAATGTGGAAATTTATTGGCATGTCTTTTTTAGCCAAATGAAAGTGTTAGCAATTTAGAATCATTTTGCTTTTTTATTCAATGCATCACTTTCACAAACATCAAATGCTATACACTTTCTTCAAGCATGGGAAGTCTCTAGCTACAACTCTTCTCAAATACACATTAGAAATGTTATTCCATGTTAGATATTGTGGTTTTATCTGGTGTGCAGGGAATTATGCAAAGCATCATGAACTTCCAATGAAAGTGAATTTTATCATTCAAAAGGTGCATCCATATCTTCACTCATTAACACTTGGTAATCTTTGGAAGGCATTCTATCAGAGAGGGGACCTAAATGTTGCTTCTTAGATCGAAATTCCTTTACCACAACTCAAAAAACCAAAACTTAAACTTGTTACTTGGTAAAAATTGCCTCTTTTGATGGTTTAAATTAAACACACATAGAGTAGCCCTTGGAAATCCAAGTATTGGTGGAGCATATAACATTTTGAGAAATTATCAAGGGAAGAAAATATTTGCATTTCAAGGATCTCTCACTCATACAACAAACACAACAACAAAATTGAAGGTTTTTCTAATCGTCCTAGAGCTATGCATGCACAAAGAAATTTCTAGAGTATGATTGAAATGGATGCGTCATATATTCTTTCACTTATGTCTTCTAAGCAATCCGATTTTGGAAAGTTTCAACATATTCCACGTAGAATTAGAGACATGTTGAGGAAGATGGGGGTTCGTATTTTATATATTTACAGAGAAGGTAACCAAGTAGCTGATTGTCTTGCTTCTAATGCTTGCCACTTCATGGCTCCACAATTTTGTTCCTAGATCATATTTACCGTGATTTACTTAGTATTATTCGAATTAACTCTTTAAATTTCCCTTGATATGGATTCAAATAATGTTTGATATTTTTCACTTTTGGTTAAAAATTGTAAGAAAGTAGTACTCCTCGTTTACATCTTGATTGCTTTGTATATAATCCAGTTCTTCTTACTGTAATAAAGATGGATTTAAGACTCAACAAAAAAATCATTATATTTAGTTAATTTGACTTTTTAAATGATTATATATTTTTTAAAATAATCCCAATGAAAATAGCTATTATGGAGTGAGATAGTCTTTTCATGAGATGTAAAAAAAGTCCATCATTTTCGTTACTTTGTAAAAAATAATGTAAAAAATAGAAGTAAAAAATTTTAACATTAAATTAAACATATAGTTTACTAATAATTATTATAAAATAAATAAATATCTATTTACATAATATTCAATTAATCCTACTATGTTTGGCTCACCAACGGAAGAGGAAAAAATATATATATTTAGTAATAAAATTTTAATTTGTTTATATTTTTGTGCTCACATGGTATATAATAAGAATTGGAAGATATAATAATATTAAAGATAAAAATTATTTTTTACATATATTGTAAATTTATTTTAATTATCTATATATAAATATATAGAAAACAATTTAAACTTTAAGTTTTGAATAAAAACTGAATTAAGTAACATATTTAAATTCTTAATCATGGAGGGAAGGAAAAAATTGAGACAAACGTACCCCACGAGATGGACAATTATTTGTGGAGGGACCCAACGTAAGAAAAGGACGTGTTAGAATTCAGGGGTCAAAGCCCATGGGTCACATCCACCCCTACTTTGTTGGCGAAATTTCAATCATTGCCTCCTCTTTTCTGGTACATTCCGCTTCCGAATTTGTACGCCACCCTTTCACGCGCTTTCCTGTGTCAATTCTTTTCCAATCCTTTATTTATGTGGTCCACGTGGATACACCTTTGCGTGTGCTTTTCTTCTTTCGCGTAGAGTAAACCAATCATATAGTCAGGACTCGTTCGATTGATTCTCCGAGAAAGAGCCAAATAGTTGTTAAATTTATCTGGGTGTGCGAAGAGAGAAGAAGAAATCGGAAATGGCGACGTTGAGCGTTCCTCCGGTGCTAACTTCGCCTCGCGACGATGCCATGCAGCTCCACCGTGCTTTCAAGGGTAATAATCGTTTCTTCTTTCGGTTTCTAGTTTCAAATATATTGATTTTGAATTTTTTTAAGTTTGACATTCGAAGCAATGCCTCCGGTTTTTGTTCCCATGCGGGAATATTTGAGGGTAAAGATGTTTTGTGAGTACTTTAATTCACCATTCTAATTATTTTTTATTTAATTTTTGCCGTGATTATTCCTTCTGTTTGCCATGTGATTGAAGCAATTTTATAAAATTATAAGTCGTTGGAAAAAAAAAGATTTATTTTTAAAATTATTATAGACGACCTTCCTGGTAATAATATGCAACTTTAAGCATCTTTTTAGCTATTGTTTCTTTGATATTGTTCTATTTCCTGGTTCCTAATTTGTTGTTGGTCAGTTTTTGTGTTTCTATTTATGACCACATAGGTGTCCTCGCTCTGTATTATTGTAGTTTCCTTAAGATTAAGTTGTGTCTGCTTCTTGATGTTTAAATTTCTTTTGATTCCGTTATTTTGGTGATGCCTCAGCTTTCTTCGAGAGCAATGTGCCATCCGGAAATGGGATCACTGTGAAATAATGCTTGTAACTAATGAAATTTTTTTGAAATAACCCCTCTACATTCTATCCCATCTCAAATTCTTGAAGTTATTCCAAAGCTCGTGATCTGAGGTGCATGTGTTAATTACTATATTGCTTATTTAAGTTGAAAATGCATACTGTTAGTTCTGACTATTGAATTGCATTCTTTAGGTTTTGGGTGTGATACTGCAGCAGTTATTAATATTCTTGCCCATAGGGATGCAACACAGCGTTCTCTTATAGAACAGGAATACAGAACTACGTATTCTGAAGAACTTTCTAAACGCCTGGCTTCAGAACTTAGAGGTGATATCGAGGTAACGAGGAGAATTAGATATGATTTTATTTTCATTAAAATTTCTGGACCAAATGGCTGTTTTATTTGCAGCAATGTACCCTTCGTGAACTTGCATGCTATGTTTTCGGGCTATGTTATTTTCTGTACTAGGTACTTTAACTAGAGAATTGGCTTAGAGCTATTTACACAGCAATTTTCTTGTATTATATGCATTTTGAAATTATTTCAGAGAGCTGTCTTATCTTGGATGCCTGATCTTGGGACTCGTGACGCAACATTCATAAGGCGAGCTTTGAGGGGTGATGTCATTGATCTAAAAGCTGCCACTGAAGTAATATGTTCTCGTACTCCATCCCAAATACAACACTTTAAACAAATATATCTTGCACGGTTTAATGCTTACCTTGAGCATGATATTGAACATCAAGCATCTGGTGATCACAAAAAGGTCTCTCTCTCTCTCTCTCTCTCTCTCTCTCTCTGACGCGCACACAAAATATATATTTGGGTGTGTGTGTGTGTGTGTGTGTGTGTAGGCACACTTATGTTAGTATACCTTGCACGGTTTCATGTTTACTTTGAGCACGGTGTAACTTTTTGGACCATTTCTCTGACACAAATCAATTGCAAATTTTCTCTCAATGAAATTTTTGGGTCCAAAGTTCTGGTCGTGAGAAGAGTCATAATAGAAGTATCACGCACCACTGTTTGTGGTGATTCAATATCGGGGAAGGCCTTGGAATTCAAATGTTTCGGGATATCCACTTCACTCCCCTTATGTTCCATTTTACAGTTGCTGCTTGCCTATGTTAGTACAATGCGGTATGAAGGTCCCGAGGTGGACAGGGCAATGGCTGAGCATGATGCTAAATCTCTCTATAAAGCAGGGGAAAAGAGGCTAGGAACTGATGAGAAGACTTTCATACACATTTTTTCTGAAAGAAGTCGAGCACATTTGGCTGTTGTTGCTTCTGCTTACCATAGCATGTATGGAAACTCACTGAAAAAGGTAAGCCTTCTCCTCATATTCTTAAGCTTCGCAAAGTGCTAGTTGGACAAATGAGCATCCTTTTGCAGGCCATTAAAAAAGAAACCTCAGGGAACTTCGAGTTTGCACTCTTGACCATATTACAGTGTGCTGAAAACCCTGGGATGTACTTTGCAAAGGTACATGTTAAAGTTTTATTCATTATGGTTCCCCTGACACTATGATTATACTTTACTTTCTTTTGCCTATCAAGTATTCTTCCTTTTGTTTTATTGTCATTTACAGTCACGCGATGGTATTCGAGGAATGTTGTCTAGAATTCTAGGAATGTTGTCTAGTCAAAAAAAAGTCGTATTTTGTTTCTGTTTTAATAAGAGCCAAATGCCTAGTTTAAAAATGTTAAATAATTATCTAAACAACCTATAATGACTATAATACTCATTTGATGAAGAAACACGTCAAGGTAACCAGCATACTCTTGGTTTTCATTACCACGTGAGTAAGTTAATGAATTTAACATACTTTAGTGAACTCATGTGATATTAACATTCTTTAATCTTATGAAAATAAACCAGATGTTCATTAGAGAGATCTCTTTTCTAACATAGTTTTCCAAACACAAACTATATCCTTATCTGCTTGTATCTTGAATGTCAATTGGTAGTTCTCTTTCTAGTATTCATTTTTGCCCTGGTGGGGTGGGGTTGGGGTCACGTCTGCAGCTAAGTGCAGTTATTATGTTTTTATTGGTGTTTTATTAGTTGATGTGCTTATTTACAGCATCCTATAAATGAATATACTTGAAGAGAATGTTGTTTAGTATGCTTTGTGTCACTATTTTTAATGACCCTATGTTTCATTTTTAAATACCTGAAGGTGCTGCACAAGGCAATGAAGGGCATGGGAACCAATGATACAACCCTTATTAGAGTAATAGTAACAAGAGCAGAGATTGATATGCAGTATATTAAAGCAGAGTATCAAAAGAAATATGGGAAGTCGCTGAATGATGCAGTTCATTCAGACACATCAGGCCATTACAGGACATTTCTTCTTGCTCTCTTAGGTGCCACTCCCCACTAGATGGAGGAAGTTGTCTGATAATAATCAACACCTACTTCTTCTTGATTTTGTAGTTCTTCCTTTGTATGTTCAATGGGGATCACGAAGGTCTCTCAAACAAATCAAGTTCTGAAGCACGAGAAGAGGGGTTGCCTGTGTTTCTTCAAGTGTCTCATTTGTTGTGTAAATGGCCACCTCCACGTGTATCGTACCGAGTTTAGAAATGTCTCCATCTAGTTTTTACTTTGTAAGTTTGCCTATTGCTATGGGAAGTAGTAAATCCCACCAAGGGTTTGTCACCTTTTCTGCTAATGGGGCCCAAGTTTGGTTTCGGCTTGCATCATTTGCCTATTTACAAGTGCCAGACAGAAGTGTAATCGACCGTGTTATAAGGTTTGCTCTGGAAGATTTTGGGGTTCTTCAGATCCCATAATATTCTCGAAAATGTTATTTGTGTTTATTTCTGAAAAGTTGTTTCAAAAAGTTTGATTATATATTTTTCCCAATAAAGTATCCCACATAATTTTGTGAAATGCGTTCTTAATATATATTATTATTTTAATAAAGATTATTAATTACATAAAATGAATATATTAACCTACCTTTGCGTTAAATATTTCTTTCTATTATTTTTTCTCTTTTCATCTAACTTATAATTTACATTTATATGTTTCTCTCAAATTCTATTATTTTTAAATTCTTTTAATCTTTCATCATTATTAGTTTAAATATATTCTCTCTTCTCTTAAATCTTTTTTGACATTTCTTTAATTTATATTTTATAAATAAATTCACACCCTCGTGCGAATTTTCTTAGTGCAAATGTTACAAGTAAAGGTTAAGCTCTTGAACCGGGAACCTCATCACATGTACAATGCACAAATGCGGATACAATACACAACCGTCTCCTTACGAGGAATTGGCCGTCCCAAACAGAACGGCATCAGCTCAAATGCTCCTTTCCCTATCAATGCACACACGACAAGGGGAAAGGGTCTCTCTGGATAGTCTGTATACATGTACTGGAGAAGCTAGTTACAAATGAATCTCCGCCGACAAATGAAACCGCCAAAGGACGTCCCGATGGCTCTCATGGACACCAGCAGAACGCAGAATACTCGCCGGCAGCACTACTGTGAAATCAGGTAAGGATGAGTTGGAGCTGGGGGCGAGGGCACTCAAGTTGCCACAGCAATGCTATGAGCTTGAGACAGGCTTGGATTCGAAGAACTTGGCGACAGCATGATACAGACTCTGCTCGCGGAAAGGCTTTGACACGTATCCATCCATGCCGCATTTCAGACATTTCTCTAACGTGGCGTGTATGACATCAGCCGTCATCGCCAGTATCGGGATGTGCCACTCGCTCTTCCTCGCAGTTCCATCAGCCATGCGTCCTCCCTTCATTAATGCATTTGCTTTGCTCTCTCTTTCCCTGATAAGACGAGTCACCTCAAACCTGCAGGAGAGGGATGCGAAGACATAAACCCTTGGTCACTTATTACAACATACAATGTTCGTTCAAGCATTCTACGCATAGCATTTAAGGCCCATTTTCAGATTGTATCATTTTAGAAACTTGACAATAAATCACTGATATAGGTATTCGACAGCTTTACTAAACTCCGAGATAGTGATGTAAAGCACAGTGTGCCGCCCAATTTTAATTCCTTTCAAGATCAGCTGTATGGAACCCAGGAAACGATGGATAACAATGAGAATGCACACTAAGGACAGCAAATGCAGAACAAGTAAAACTGCATCTAACAACAGTTAGTAGCAAATGCTCTGACACGTGAAGGCCAGGAATAATTTTGACAATGTGTATGGAGACGTACCCATCCATTTCAGGCATCTGGATATCCATGAAGCAGGCATCAAAATCATGTGGCAGCTGAAGCCATTTAAGAGCCTCCTGCCCACTCTCAGCACACTGTACCTCGGCACCAAACTTTTTGAGGGCACCTGCAGCAACTCTACGGTTCACCATATTATCATCAACCACCAATATCTTCTTGCCAGACAGCAAGCCATGAAGGCCAGTAGATTTGTTGGTTGCATCTCTTCCAGATTGGATTTTTTGGCCAATGCCCAATACCTGCTGCAGGCATGCAGCTACCATACTCGCTCTCAGAGGCTTCGTGATTACAGTATCTGCAAATCCAGACACCTTGGCTTTATCAGACACGGCTGCAGTAACATTGGTTGCAATAAGTATTATCTTGGGCAGTTTACAGGAGCAGCCATTTTGTCCCCAGTTTGATAACTGCATAAAGTCATCTTCTTCACCAGAAATCCAAGAATCTTCTTCAACAAGAATCATATCTGGCTGCTCTTCATTTCTGCCCCCAGATACAAGTTAAATAAAATTAGAACACAGCATGATGTTACTCTTTAAACCTACAAATACCAAGGTGCTGAATGAGTTAAAAAAATATTGCTGTAATCATAATCTTCAGAGGTAATCCATACATTTTACCGAGGATTGTCATGCTGAAACTTCCTGTTTAACATTGCTTTTTCCAATTTCTTTCTTTTTTTAGATGAATGTATAAAACAAAACTAGATCAGTCTTACGAGATTGCATAGTGATACTAAAAAAGGGCAACATAATAGCACCAAAAAAAAAAAGATAAGGGCAAAAGATGCCATGGTATTTTTCCTCTATTCTTCAGATTTAATAAATGCAGTTAAAGTTACAACCGAGAAAACAAAGAGTATAATGAGAAGAGAATATCGAAGAGAAAGGTGCTATATTGCTAGGGCCCAGGCAAGGATAACTTCTTATCACCGAGAGGACCAATAGTTGCACACTGCATGATTTCGTAGGCAGATCGTAGACCCAAAAAAAAAAATGGATTTTGTAGACTGGAAAAAAAAAAAACCCCTCCTTTCTCTTTCTCGTGTCAGGTTGTAAATTCTACATCACAAACTGATCTGTTTCATCACCAAAAAGGAATATAAATAAAGAAGAGAGATCAACAATGATATTCCATAATTGCCATAACAGAAAAACAGACAATAAACAATGCTTACTTAGAAATCAGGGAGGCTGATTTTCCAATTGCTTTTCTGATGCCACTAACTGCTTCAGATTGGATACCAAGTCGCTTCAGGTGGTACCTTGTGACAGCTACCCTAACAGGTTTGCGATCAACTACAAGTGCTTTTAACCCTTTAAATGCAGTAGGTAAATTGTCAGACCCAGATTTCTTCAGATCCGTCACTGCACTTTTGTCACATCCTCTGAATTCAACAGTGAAAGAAAATGTGCTTCCAATTTGAGGATGGCTAATGAAGTTCATTTGACCACCCATTAGCTTAACAAGACACTTACTGATGCTTAATCCAATGCCCGTTCCCCCATAATTTCTGGAAGTTGAACTGTCCGCCTGCATAAATGGTGTGAACACCCGTTTTTGTGCTTGTTCTGGGATCCCAATTCCCGTATCCTCAACACACACCATCAAGGTAACACTCTGACTAGCATCATCATTCATCATGTTAGGTGGAGCATCGTAAAGGAATTCATCATCCAAATGCTTAAACATTTCCCAACTGCTTCGATTGTGAGCAGCTTGTTTACCACTCAAGGTGTTGAACTGTCGAGCACAAGGTTGTAATATGCACTCAGAATCTCCATTCAAGCAGGATTCAATCTTCCCATCCATAAGAGATTTTGCTTGATCAGCTAAGAGGACTTGAACAAATATATGCCCTTGCTCAGTGAACTGTCAATACAGACAAAAAAAAAATGAAAATTGCATTATGAGCAGAGATTCATAATCAGCCAAAACCACCACCAAAATTTTGCACAAGGGTCAAAAGATTCAACAGTAATTAATCTTTTCATGACACAATAATTGCACGTTCAAGGCCAATTTGCTAGCTAGAGACTTTACAAGCCAGATTGTGTTTGTTAGATCCATGCATAAATTCAAGAAGAAAAACCTTTTGAAAGGCTGAGATTAATATCAATGGGGATGCTGAGTGGGCAGCTTATCTGACTCATTACCATATCATTGGAGCACAAAATTCAGAATTTGGTCAAACAGGAGCTTCGATAATTGCACTTACTTTTACCGAGTTTCCGACAAGATTGATTAACACCTGCCTGAATCTTCCAGGATCCCCAACAACAATTTCAGGTACAATATCTGCAACAAAAACAGCCAACTGCACTTTCCAATTAGTTATATAATTTTGTGAGCACAAGTCCAAATGAATTAGCAGCTGAATGCACTGACAGTAATGAGAATGATAAGGTATGCATATGAATAATTTGTGTAATGGGGCTGCTACAGCTCTGCAGACTCACCTCAACACCCTTTTGCCTAGATTTTTCAGAAAACAAGGATAAGACATCGTCTAGAATTGACCTAAGGTCAAATGGGACAGCCTCGAGCTCCAGCTTGCCAGCTTCAATCTTTGCCCGGTCAAGCACATCATTTATCACGGTTATCAATGCATCTCCACATATTTGAGCTGTTTGAGCATAATCACTCTGAGTTGAGCTTAGATCAGTGTCCAGTAGAAGTTGTAGCATTCCTGCAAAGCAAAGGAAGCAAGTCACATGACTTGCCAGTTCCTACTCAAAATATGATAAATTCAATGAAGTGCAAGACATCAACACTCTACCTAGGATGCCATTCATGGGAGTTCTTATTTCATGTGAAACAGTGGCTAAGAACTGCACCAGTAAGAAGATCAGAATTCAGATAGATAGTCATTAAGCTGCAGTGAGATATTACATGTTGTCAAGAAGATAGGAAGAATTGAAGCATATTTTATTGAACAAATACCACCTCAATTTATGGTATGAGGTTGAGTACAATTTATAATGAGGGCCAAAATAAAGATACAATTTGACATAAACCTAATCCTACAAATTAGGAAACTAAATATTAAATATCGATAATTTAGGTAACAAAATAAAATTAAATATTATCAAATATATCCTAAATATTCTAATACTCCCCCTCAAGTTCAACATAGGAAATTTCATGCATATTCCACTTGGACTATTACAATTAAAAATGAATGACTATAAAGCGACAATCAAAAAACTTTTGTAAGGCAAAAGCAAATGCTCGTTGTAATGTGACGGAAGAATTGATGTCATAAGGCGACACTTGAGATAAAACATCATAAGGTGACACAAGCAATGATGTCGTGAGGCAATGTTCAAACAATTGAAGACTTGAAGAAAAGTGTTGTAAGGTGACACACAACAAATTGTCGTAAAGTGAGACATAACAAATTGTCGTAAGGCGACTAACACCACAAATATGGGTTCAACAGTTTTTTTTTCTCTTGACCAAAAGACTAGTCAATTTTTTCTTCTTTTCTTTCGGGAAGAATATACAAAGAAGTGGGATCATACCCACTTCGATACCATGTCAAGAAGATTGAAAGAATTAAATCATATTTCATTGAATAAATTCCATCTCAATTCATAGTATGAAATTGAGTACAATTTACAATAAGTCCCAAAAATAAAGACACAATTTGACATAAACAAAATCCTATAAATTAGAAAACTGAATATTCTATACCTATAATTTAAGTAACAACATAAAATTAAATATTATCAAATATATCCTAAATATTCTAACACATGGAAAAAGTTGCAAATTGAAACCTGAGATTTGGCTACATCAGCAGCCTCAGCTCGAACTTTAAGTTCCTGCATTTTATGGAAATCATCTTCAACTTTAACAATGTGAATTGCTGCACTATATATCATGTATCCAACTAAAAAGCCAATCACAAAGACAAAGAATGCTGTTGTAAGTGCAATCCATGATGTAGGAGCCCTCTGAAGGTACCTACAGGAGACATCAAAATAAGAATGGTTAAGTTCTTTTGTTTAATCATTAGAAGAAGATCAATGACTTTAAGCACATACCGACATGTCATCTCATGCTTACGAAATGGGTCTCCAAAGTCAAGCTTGCTCACATGCTTAAGGGATGTATCACCATCTTGAGACTCGTGTCCATACATGATCAAAGGATCAGAAGAATTGGTAATATCATACACATTAACCACTATTGCTTGGTTCCCAGCAAGTTGCCCAAGTAGATTCTCAACAAGAGATTCAACATCAAAGGCTCCACCAAGATAACTGATTGACATCATGCACAAATGACACATGTTGAGTACCAACACCATTTGTAATGGTTAAATTTTAGGACTCTGGCTTGGAAGAAACCAACTAAGTGCTCATTTTTAGAGTTATTACAGCATTCATCACCAATGGCATAGAATCATGGTTCAGTACATTTATAATGCCGCAATTGGTAAAACAGTTCAGTTGGGTTGACTGGCTAATGATTCAAGTATAGAATCAGTCATATTGATCAGCATTTACATAACAGCATTAAATTCTGAGATTTTATTCAGGAAAACCCTGAAGATCTGAGAGTCAAAAAATGATGCATTCTAAATAAAAATATTTTTCTTGGTGTCACCGGATTAAGTGTTCAGACAACTAAGGATTTCAGCAACGTAGCTCTTAACTTTGCAACAAATATAGCAAGCACAGCACGTTACAAGATATATACAGGTGTAAAAGATGCAATAACGAGAATTTTGCTGTTAAAGATAACATATCATTTCACTTATTGGTCTACAAAAGAATATTTTTATTCCAGTTTTTGTCAGAATCATAAAAAATACTTCATCTCATTACGGAGGAATTGCGAATATAGCAAACATTATATAACAATTATGCAGCCACTTTATATGGTAACATAAATTGACACAGAGACTTGGCAATCACATAAATTTTCTAGAGGAAAATACTAGTTGTCAATTATTGCTTCCTCTAATATTAGAGCCACCAGCAGTTTATTTCCTATTAAAATAAATGCAAGCTCAAATTCATTGCACATGACATTGTTTTAAATTCATCAATAATCAGTTGCAGCTGTTCAAGAGTTCAATGTGCATCAACCACAGAGCCAAGGAAGTGTTTATTTGCAAGTGGCAGCTTCAGTTGACTTCTTATAGTTTGATTTTATTTAAGTGTTCCTTTGCACATGAAAAACCATAAATAAAAAGCAAAACTGAAGAGCTGTCACAAAAGGCTCCGCAAGTAGCCGCATGTAAACTATTGGCACGAGATAAAGACAGACATTAGACGCTTACCCTGCTGTTGCTTCTATGCGCTCTTTCTCAGTTGGTTTGGAGGGGAGATTGGAGTTGTAAACCGGAAAAGTCAAAACAACACCAAGATGATGAGAATTTAGCAACCTGAATGGTCTAGTAAGAACTGCTTTACCAGTGGCCCTGGCCTTCAATATGTTTTCACGGTCCTCCTATGCCCAAGCAAGAGTAATTAGCAATAAAAAGATGAAGGTTTTCAGAAAGCCATTAGTATATATTATAATGTCAACATAATCGAATATATGCAATCAATATCATCAAACAAAATATCCAGGTACCTCCCCTGACATCATATCAAGTGATTCAATGTAGGATACAGTTTCCTGAGAGAAGATCACCGGAGCATATTCATCCCTAATGGGCGAAGGCTCTTTCTCCAGTGTCCTAATGGTCCATCCGTGATGTCTCTCAAAGTCTTCCCTCTCAGAATTCAGAATCCTCTGGGCATATGCCACTCCACTCAGCAACGGCCTCTCAAAAGCAGTTCTCGCCGTGTATTCAGCAAAAGTTTCCTGAATTGATCGCAATGGCAAAATTACTCACACAATGCGCAACCAATAGTTTTCAAAAATTTAAGACACCAAACTTAAGAAGCACCGGATTCCAAGTTCACTACAAAACTACGGAGAACTCATGGATGAAGAAGGACAACCTTGAACACAGTTTTCAGAACGATATGCAAAATTTCACAAGACGGCGGCAAACACCGCAACCGACACAAATTACGATAAAGCCAGGTTTTGTGTTTATAACAAGTAACAAAAATCAGAGTTTCACAGAATTACACAAACTTACAGCACCAAGAAATAAAAGACAGCAAAACTGCCGCAAACCTGATCAATTGCTGAAGGGCTTTTGAAATAATGGAAAGTAGTGACGAGGATGGCAAGGGCGTGGACGTGATTGACGCTAACACTAAATTGATCCTGCAACATCCTTGCCCTCTGATCACACATGCTCACAAGCACTTCTTTCCTCCTCTCCTTCTGCTCATCATCCATATGATCATAAATTTGCTTACTAATAAACAACATTAGCATTATCCATAACGCCAAAATCCTAGGATTTGAAGCCTTGTGTATGAATGAGCGCTTCCTCTTTGCGCCCAGCTCTTCATTTACCTTCACAGCCACCATGTGGTACCCTGGCCTTTTCTCAGCCATCTCACAAACCCTCCCTAGTTTTCGCTTCAACTAAAACTTCCCACCTTGGGAATCAATCCCTCAAAAAAGGAGGAACTCGAGAGACCAAGAAAAGACGCACAGTTCACTAACTCATTACCCTGTGCTGAAACTTTTCAAGGCTCGCTTTTTCCTGCAGCTGCAATATAAAGAAAAGGGTTCTACTTCTCAAACTCCAAGCAGCTTATCATTACAAAATTGTCTTGCGTGACTCGAAATCCATCTGCATTACACAGAGAGGAGAGACAAACAAACCCAGAACGAGAAAAAAATAAAATAATTCCTACTCTTGTCAAAGAATTTGAGGCCAAAAAAAATAATATTTTTTTTCACCGTTCCATGATGGGAGGAACAAAGCATGCCCTTGCTGCAGACCTCAAAAGACGCAACCCTGTCCGAATTCCAAAGGCAAAAAAAATAACAAGCGAAGAAGAGAACTTGTAATCGCGTATAGATTTTCTCTAGAAAGCATGAAGGTTGTTAGTTCAGGACCGGCAGACAAAGAGAAGCACGTTCTCTGCCCCTTTCTCCCCTAAAATATTACTTCACATTCTCACACCTTACGGAAACTCAGACCACCCAAGGTTTCATCTTTGACCAGCCTAGCTATAGCACACACGCACAACACACACTCGCGCACACATACGGTAATATAATAGTACTATGAAGCCCAAAAGAAGCAACCCACTTCATCCATGGACACAGTGCAGTTGATATCTGGAATTCCCAGCCTGGGCTTTGGTCAATGGGGGAAGTTGTGCGGGATGGCGATAACATTAAAAGTTACAAGAGAACGGTGAGAGCCGTTGCTGTGCATAGCTTACTTTTTAAGGCCAACTGATTCGAATTTGAGGATTTTCCCAGATACGCCCTTGTCCCCTTCTGTTCCAAATAAAATTAGTATAAAAATCACCCCCCCCCCCCTCCCCCCGGCACTCCTCTCTCTCTACTAGGGCCCTTTCTGTGACCTTGTTTTCCTTTTTTTTTATTTTTCTCTCTTCACCAAAAAAAAAAAAAAAAAACAAATGGTAGGGGCCTTGTTTTTCTCTTCCTTTTTATTTTCTATTTTATTAATTTTTTATTTGTTTTTGGAGAAAATGTAAAAGCGTAGCAGAGGAACACTGTTTGTGCAAATACAACATTGGAAGTCGCTTTCACATATCTTGGCGATAGTGACTTGGCGACAATAGGCAGATCTCACGCTTTACAATTACTAAAATGCCCCCCGTCTTCTACCCCTTTTTCTTTTTTTTTGGCTGTTAAATTCAATTATGATTTGACTCCTTGGCTAGAATTGACGCGTTTTCTTTTCCTTCTACTCTTCACCTTTTCATGCAAAAACATTCACGATAATTTTGTTTTTAATTTTTTGCTTCTACATGATTTTGAATTGTTTATTTTTACGTAATTACCCATAAATTTTAATATGAAACTTGTAAGAGTGGATTATGTTTGATGCAAAACATCTTCATCATACAGGTTTGGTGCAAATATCTTCGTGTGGTGAGTAAGTTTGGTAGAAAAATTTTGAATAATCGAATAAAAATATTATGATGTAATTAGAATATTTAAATACTAGTATCATTATATGAAACTATAATATCTACTTCTTTATGTTGATAGTACTAGAGAGAATAATACTTAGACCAAAAAAACAAGAAAATACGAGGGGCCACCATGTGACTCTCAAAATCAAGTTATGATATTGTATGACGTTTACCTAACTAAAATTGAAATTACTTTTGCTCTACTGTCAATTATGACTTAAAATTATAGACCTCTTTTTTTCTTAGAAGGTGGTGTTGCATTAAAGTTATTAAATTTGCAGGAATATAAAGTTAATATTAAATGGTAACAATAAAACATAATATTGATAGACAAATACTTAATCTAGCACAATCCGAATCCAATTTTTTTTTTTTAAATTATAAAGGTCCAAGTTTAGTCTTGTAGTAGTATGTTATTGGCATTAACAAAATATTTGACCAAATATATTAGAAGTGATTTTGGATATTTCAAAAACAGTTTTTAATTGGAGTATTTGCTCAATCATAATAATCCAAGCCAACTGTTAATAATAATAATAAAGTAATTATTGTGAAAAAATAATTTTACTTTAAATCAATTCTTAGTAAAAATCAATTTTGATGAACTTGGCTAAAGTGATTGACTTGATTGTAAGATTGAAGCTCTCTAAAGGCGTATGTTTCCACTTTTGTGCCATCCATAAAATTAATACATATAACATGGAATATTGTTTATTGTAGAATTTAAGGTTATTTTTTTTTTAGAATTATAGCAAAAACCACCGTCAGTAACCCTCAATTTTGCACCAATAATAAAAAAATACGTGTGCTGAAATTAATTTCATGATTTTGAGACAATGATTTGGTCCTTTTGAGCCTCAATCTTGGAATAGGAAAAAGTAAAAAATATTCCAAACATTGGCAGGTGGGCTTCTGGCAAGAAAAAGGAAAAAAGGGAAGTGGTCCTCGTGTGGAAAATCAAAAATTAATAAATAAATGAATAAAAACAAAGAAAAGGAAAAGAAAACTTGTGATACTACATCGTACAAGTAAAAACAACAACTTGAGAAGTTATTGATATGTCTAATTTAGATAAATAATATACGAGTAAGAGAGACAAGAAAACTTTTGAAATTTAAAGATATCCAAAGATTTTAAATTAACTAAACAGAAAATGAAAAGTTACAAAACTTCATAAAATATACTTAGTGGTAGTGGTAAAATGTGTTTTACGTCTCTCTCGATTTATTATTATTATTATAATAATAATTTTTCTTGAGAAAATTGAATTTTCCATCGAAGCAAATTTAGAGCAGCAGCCACACTATACATTTAGGCCCACTATATGTTTTTTTGAAGGAGTTTATGAGAAGTAACAACTGAAATGCTTTGAATCCAATAGGATCTAATCTCTCATCTCACCACTTTATTTAACGTCCAAAATTCTTTTAACCAACACTATTTTGATCTTTTATCTCTTTAATTAAATCTATGCATATAGGATGATTAATATTATATTACTAGTGCCCTATCCTCCAAAAGAAATCAAGATTAGTAATTTATTAGGTCTCATAAAACTAAAAGTATACAACTAATAATTACTTGGATGAGTAGTGGCAATAGAAATGCCCCTTGAAGCTTGCAAAATAAGTTGTTGACCATAATAACCCTTGACTAGTCCGCTCAACAAAGCATTGACAGTCACAATTATGGCATGACCATGATGTTTGTTTCTCGCATAAAGAGAAACAGAATACAGAGAGAGAGAGAGAGATGGTCCTCTTTGACTTGTCCGAACCTTGTGCTTAATCCCCATTTCCACCTCCCATGTTGTGTACTTAACGCACACACATTAAAGATTCTTTTATACATTCAAATGCAAAAATATCAATAATGTAACAAACTACATAAGCATATAGTATACATTTGGTTGCTGCAGTGTCATTTGTATTATTTGATATTTTTATATTTATCATTTTATATATATAAAGGGAGAGGGGAGTGGGGAGAGAGATATCCCTCGAGACACGTCCATAGGACCACCAGCCTTCTTGCAATCTGGTGAATCACGTGGGCGGATATGCTGAGCTCAGGGATGAATGGATGGATGTGCCATTTCCCAGTTACTTGTTTTGTTTTTTTCTCAACTTGTTCATCCTACTTTATCACTGCACTTCTAATTATCATGCCGAAGATTGTTGGTTAAATTAATTGAGTGAATATAATTTTGGTCACAATTTATAAATGGTGTAAAACTAGAAAAACTTATATTTGAATTTATATTTTTGAAAGAAATTATATAATGATTAGATAATATGATATTGTATTATAAGAGTAATAATTAATTTTTATGGTGTACAAATGTAGGAATGTAGGTAATGGTTTTATTTTGAATAAAAATAAGAATTGAAATTTAAAAATTTTAAATTTTTTGTGTGTTTGTGTCTGTGTCTGTATATGAACGTACATCTTAAGGGAATTTGATGAATAATAACAAATATAATTAAATTTACTGGGTGGTTGGTTGAATTGGATTGTATATTGCATAAAAATTTATCAAAGTGGAATTCAAACATTGTCCCTATATATGGGACTTAAGATATATTTAGGACAATATTAGTTGCGGATGGTGATCAATCACAACAAAAAATGATTAAATGTATTGCGTGATTAGTTGATTAGTTGAATTGCGTTGTCATTGTATTATATTAACACTTATATGACACACAGTTGATTGTCTATGTCATCCAAATCATTGTCATACTTAAGAAAGATTAGAAGAATATTATTCCTTATTTAATGGATAACTCCTTCCTATTTGTCTCTATTGCAAAGTTATGGCGGACATTGATCAAGTATTGGAGATGTGGTTATCATAACTAAGGATAAAAAGTTGACCAAGTTCTGTTAGAGATTTTTGCATAAAGTTTAGATCAAATCATCGAGAGATTAAAATAATTATATTCTCTAAATCTAAAGAAGTTGGGCATGAAGGATATCTTTGATTGCAAATAAAAAGTCAAGTTTATATTGCAACATCAGACGAATACAATACAATATATATAGTGAAGAGTTGATTAAATCGAACAAATCATGATGCATCTTAGAAATCCCAATTTCTTTAAATTTGTTGCAACAACTCCTGCAAATACCAAACAGACGTGAAATAAATTAGCCAAGCCTAGAGAGTGTCATTGTCCAAATTGTTGAAAGTCTTTAAGCGCCATTGCTAATTAGCTTTGTGATGCTTGAGAGCATTGATTATGCGCGTTTGAACAATGTTGTATATCTTTTGATTTTATACTAGAAATTAGGTTCAAAAGTCCTATGCTTCAAGATGAGTCTCCACTTTGACACAAGAGATAGAGAGTAGAGGTCGTTAGGTTTAAATTTTAATAACAAATACGATATTTTAAAATTTTGTTTAATGTAAAAAACAAGTTGTAAAGTAGTGAAACAGTTAGAGAGTGAGGTTGAATTAATTTTAATGTGAGCTGATTTTAATGAACTTATTTCGACTGGACCCATATATACATGGGTATGTGTCTACATACCAAATTTTGTCAACGTTTCTTATGTTTATCATGCTTTTTATTATTTCGATTTATTCGTGATGTTGCTAGCATGACTTTGGCCAAAAAAATCAACACCTAAAGATTACAAAAATATTCGCTGACTGTTTTGTTTTCATGGCACAGCATTTGTGTCTCAATAATTGAACCCCTACATAGAAACAAATTGCATTAGAAAATTTATGTTATGTTAGTCTTGATTTTTGAGTATTTAGTCTCCAAATTTGGTTGCCACACAAGTCAATCCGTTAGGTTTGATGGCCGTTTTGGATGGACAACAAAGTCCTACTTATTTGAATCCCATATACGATAAGTTTTTTAATACACACACACATACATATCTATATATATATATATATATATATATTAATTATTTATTAATTATAAATTATTACGAGACCAAATTATTAACATGTAATTACAAAAATTCAAACTTTCCTGTGGATTATTAATAAAATGAGCCCAATTTAGTTTTTATTTTTCGTGGAATAGCAAGCTTAGATAGTTTTAACTAATTAAAAATATAAAAGAAAAGATTTAGTTATGACACGATACACAGAGCAACAGATTCAAGTCGAACAAATTGAACAACCAACAGTAAGTTTACTTATAAATTAATCCAATAATTACAAATTGGTCAACATATTTCAAAATTCAAATCATTTTTTTTTTTTTTTTGGGATAACCTTATCAAATATTCAATCAAAAAAATAAAAAATAAGAAAGTTGCATGTGTTTGGGGCGGAGCCACAACTTTAGTTGAAGTCTGCCAAAATTCATCGTGACCCTAACCCAGTACAGTCCCTACTCCTTTTACACGTTGAACGAGAAAAAGAAGATAAAAAAGTGACAAAAATTAAAAATGATGGGTCAAAAAGTTAAATGGGATGGTGGGGGACTACCTACTCAGTTAAAATTGAACTTATTAAAATATTACTTTCCTATGGTGGGAGTCGTAATAAATAATAATAACAGATGATGATATTTGTGAGTAATGAGCTGCCATTGGTCAATGCTTGGGCATGTGATAATACAAGATAAGCCTAGTTAGACTGTGCCTAAAATCTACCCATATAGATATGCCACTTGTACAAGAAAATATATATATAGATGCAATTTTTTTTGTGTTCATGCTTGCATTGAGGGGGGGAAAATAAAGAATTGGCTTTTTTTGTTGTTTATGATTTGATTTTTTTAGACTTTATAAAGAGAAGAGGACCTGTTGAAAATATTTGGATAATGTATTTGAATTTGTCACTATATGGTTGTCACCATTTAAAATGTTGATGGAAATTAAAGGTAGGCAGCAATTCAATTTATATAGTGACAATATTTAAAGTTTTCACCAAGAATTGCACAAAAATTTGTAGCGACAACCAAAAAAAAAAAAAAAAAAAAGCCACTTAAACCATATAACCACATTGATAAAGAACTTTATCACAATAAATAGAATTTCATTATTGAAATCCACCAAAGTAATTATATTTTTATGAACTGAAATGGAATTTTCAATGACCTAAACGATGATAAATAGTATTTCGTTTGGACTTATCTTCATGTATTGAGTGCCTAGCTTATGTATATATTGAAAATCTTATATAATTCCAAACGATGATAAATTATAATATTTGATAAATTCAATTTTATTTTCTCAATCTTTTAATTGTATTTACTTTTAGATTTTGAAGTGAACGATAAAAGAATCTATCACTCACACACCCATATATCAATTACTATATTTATATTTTTTTTGTATTTCAAACAAAGATTAATGTTTATATTTTTCATTTAGAGAACAGAGATAAAGAATGTGGTTTGTTTTATTTTAAATGGGACAAAATTAATGTATTTGTCGCATTATGTCTACTTGGTGATTTTCTTTTATATGTTAAATTCGATTATTTCTTAATTTAACTATGTACGTGTGCGTGGGTACATAGATGAGAAGAAGACATTATTGGAGATGTCGTATCATGTCTTGTTTTTTCTATACATTTTCTATCTTAAAGCTCGTCGGATGCATATGTATTTATTATTTATAGATTGATTATATTAATATGTACATCCTAATAATTAATATACTAATACTGGTTAACATAACCATATTATCTTTATTAACAACAAATATTAGAATGTACTAATATATTATCAACTCTAACTAATGCAAAAAATTACAATTACAAGGTTTGAAAGACAAAAAACGAGGAAATTACAATGTCCCATGAGGCATTTTTGTCTACTTTGAAATTCAATATTCTACACAAGATGGGAATATTTGTATGGGATTTTTCAGTACAAAAAATCTTGAGGGTATCTCGTTCACATGTGAAATCTTGTCATATGGATCAACTATCAATTAAGATTTATGTCTCAAACAAATATTCTATCTGTCCGAAAAAAGTAAAAATAGATTTATAAGATAATAAATTGGAAAGGAAAATTAAGCATTGGTGTTCCATGCACAATAATAACATTGAAATAGTTAATAATATTCATATCTTAGAATTTACATGCTCTTTGTAATTTCTATATGCATACTTAAAGTTATGCTTCATTATCTATGAAATATAAACATTGATACACTTGCTATTAACCTGTGTACATTCAATGTACATATATAATTTGAATATTATTTGTTATTTATGACCATAAAGCTGTGTTTTTTTTTATACAAATATTTTGAATTCTATACATACACATTTATTTTATATAATTTATCAGCTAATAAAAATTGTATATTTTAAAAAACATATAAATATAATTTTATTAATCATGATAAAAATTATTTTCTATGTTTTGGAATGCATTATAAATTTATATGCACGAGAGAAAAATTAAATAATAAGAAATCGATTAAATGAAATTTAGTTAAAAATGGTAAAAAAGAAAATATAAAAATAAATAAAGAAAAGACATTTATATCTTTATATTTTAAGTAATGAAAAGTAGTTGAACATAATAAATAATATAAATTTAGATTTATTAACAGAGGCATTTTAGCAAATTTATTAAAATGATTAAAGTGTAAAATGGTTGGTGATTCCCAAGTTATCATTGGCCTATCGTTGACAGCGACTTTTTCAGTTGGATGGACCTTGGCCCATAAATAGCCTAATATATGTCATTTAAATTTGAACTATTTAATGAATTATCCAATTCCACAATAGAAAATAAAATCAAAAGAATGTGTAAAAGGTTGATAGAAATTATATTTGTTCTTAAAGTTGATTTACTAAAATATTTTTTTAAAGCTTATTTTTCTTTTCAATTTTTTATACTTTCTCTTTTTGTTTTTTACTTATTATTTCATTATCTTTTTATTTTTTCTCCTTCATTTTATAGAAATTGTCTAATATAATTTTTATTTTTGATAACTTATTTTTTTACTAATTTTTTTTAAAATATACTATATTTAAGTTTTATTGTCATAATTTTTCCCTTGAATAATTCTTTTATAATAATCTCTAAAATATGATTAATTTATACTTTATCATCATTGATAAAAAATTACGTACACACGTAGAATGAATAATTTTTACTAAATAATAAATTATACAATAAAATGTATATATAGCGTATTTCAATATATTTATATATTAAAATGCACACTCATAAAGTGTGCAGCATAGCTAGTAGCATTAAATTTATTCATCTTTTATCTTAAAGTATAGGCAAAATACACAAGGAAAAAATTATATTTTATTCCCTGGGAAAATTTATTTAAGAACTAAATTTAATTATATTTCCAAATAATTTACAATTTATTTAGGGGGTTACATATAATTTGTTTCTTTCTTTTTGTATACAATGAGTAAGATAGTAATATTATAGAAATGTATGAACAATAAATACATTAATTTTATGTTTTAAACAAGACATCGGAAACAATATTGATAACATAGTACCAAGATTTAAATATTTTCCAAATTTTATAAGAAAAAGGAGTGAGTCAATATAGAACTTCAGGTTAGGGGCTCCATGGGAATCAACATTCCTTCCACTGGCTAATAATTTAGTATTACAGGATTTCTTAGTAGTTAATAAGGATATTGGAATTAATAATTAAGATTATTACAATGGTGATCTTTTTAAATCTTGATTTGGTTAAGATAATGTTATTTTAATGACACAAATTGGTGGATTAATACTTTTGGAGTAGCAGAAACAGTTAATTATAAAATAAAATAATAAAGAAAGGGGTAGCCTAAACTATCGCAATATGGTGTATATATGTACGTAAAGGAATCAATATTTTTGGACTTCAAAATTCAATATAGATACCTTTTTTTTTTCTCTTTAGCTTCAATGGATTCAATTTGATATACCAATGTCAACAATGTAAATTAAGTACAAAGCATTATGGCGTCTTAAAGTATTAAAAGATTGAAAACAGCCAATGACAGCACAAGACACCTTAGGTGTCTGTTTGGTTGGAACGAAAAGCGAGTGTATAGGAAAAGCAGACGTCCAAGAGGCTGTATAAAAATAATAATAAACCTTAATTTCTTCTTGTGTTTCAAGGGAAATAATTTGAATTATTTGGTATAGATGTTTTACGAATAGTAAAAAAATGACTAATTATATATATGTGCATATACATTTGAGTTGTTTAACTTTGTGTATTTTGAAAACAAAAATTACTGAAAATGTCAAATCATATTTTGTTAATGAAATTTTAGTGTAAAGTGTATGTGTAATAGAAACAGATAGTTTTTATATTGTAATTATATACGTATGTGAGTGTGTGTCCAGTGTTTATATGTGATAATTTTATCTTGAATGAATATAATAATTGAATTTTGAATATTAATGTTGTATTTGTTTATGCATGTGAAGTATATATTAAAATTTTATATGATAAAAAGTTAGTATCTTTTAAGAGAAAAAAAAAAAAAAACATGAACACATGTAGTCATTGTGCTTGTTTTGGAAAGAAAAAAATTAAGGAGAAAAAACTGTTAGTTCTGATTCAGTATTACAATACCAAATGTTGTTGTGAATACGTTGTATTAGAATACCAATACACACAAATAGAATATAAATCAAATGAGCACAAGCAATTGGTAACATAGTTCGGAGCCAACTTCCTACGTCTACTAGGTACCCGTCTAAGTTAAAGATATAATTATGTTAAATTGAACAAGAGTACATCTAAACTTTAAAAGAAACACATCATTAACCAAACCCCATTGGTCTCAACCCTAAACAACTCCTTTTGCCTTAGTGTTTAACGAACTAGTTTTTATGGTCCTAATTAAGTTGATAGGGACATGTTTACACTCTTCCTTCGTTTACCTATTCTTTTTCCATTCAATTTGACATGTACAATGATCCTCACTACTCAGGGGACTAAGTTCTCACATTATTTACTTTTCGAGTAAAGTTTCAAAGGCTCAACTTGTCTAGTGAAACCTTCTGACCTTATACGCATCAAAAGTCAACAACTCCCATTCATTTTGGACAAGAATCTCAGAGAAATTCACAATAGATCTGAACTACATACCAATGTTGATTTTCCCAACAGGCAAAATATACTTTCATTTTTGAGCAAATCTGACAGCAATCACCAAGATTACATAATTTTTCTTACCTTAATAGATAGGGTAAATTGATTCTATGCCATACATGGATTCTTGATTTGATCAAATCATATCTTAAAGATTAAGGAAGAAGATTTCACCACATCTTCCCAAATCAACTTGGTCAAAGAAGTTACAAACTTTCCAAAATAATGTTGATGCCACAGCATTGCCAACTTATCTACTTACTTGGCGCCACATCGTTCCATCAACACTTCATCAGTTGCCATGCTATCCTTCATGTTAGTGCCATGTCATCGCCACATTAGCACTAAGTTAGCTACCCCCTGACAATTTTCCTTTACAGTATTGTGTGGCACAATACCTTTTTAGCACAACATTTTTGAGATTCATTAAAAAAATTTTCTATGTATCTATGTTCCATTTTTTGTGATTCAATCAAGTCCCAAGTGGTGACCTCTAACTGGTGTTGCAACATTATTAGAATTCAAAAAATTTTTATCAAGTAGTAGCGAAAGGTTTAAGGTCCAGTGTTGTAACACAATCCAACATTTAAAAATGAATTTAAACAAACTGCTTATAATAGTAGCAAAATTACTCAAAATAAGCCATATGTCATCATCATTAAATACGATCATCAATCGTAGTAACTTCTAACTAAAAGAGCCAAAATAGCATAAGTCATTAATAGTAGAAAAACCAGCAATTCATCCTCAAAAGTTCATTAGCACTAGTAGACAAAAATCATCAATAGCATTAGGAGCACCCATATTCCAACATCAATTGATCATCCACCAGTAGCAATAAAAAGAAAGAACCATTAGTAAAAAGGCAGTAAAAACACCCATGCTCTAGCATCACCAGCCAGTTAAGCAGAAGAATTAGTCAAAACCCTAGCAAGTTTTGTTCAACTCCCTTAAATTGCTTTCCGTCAACCCCTCCTTAAGCTCATAAAATGTTCTCCCCTTTGATATCAAAATTTATACTCTCCCTTTAAGGCAGATAATGACAAAAGGCAATATCCGACGAAAGGAACGGCTCACGTGGGCTTCAAGAGCAAGAAGGTTCGGCTTCAGGTGGAGCTAATGTTGGAACAACATCAGTTTTTTCATCAAGAATAAAGGTAAGCACAAATTTCAAAATAGCCAATTGTAAGTTCAGTTCATGAGTAACTGTTACTAATTTATCTAACCATCAATGCCATACCCAAGTGCCTCTAGGTTGTGCCATAACGCTAGTGAGACAGTCCCTAGTGGACTAAAGTGCACTAATTCCTTTTAGTGTTAGAATACCAATTAGGTTATTTACTTTAACAAGCCTCAACACTCTTCTACTATACTGTATAAGAGGAATCTTTAAGGAAAGTTTTGAGCGGTCTATCTTTAACTTCTTTCCAAGTACCTTTGAAATTATGTCAAATGAATCAAATGTTTTGTGATATTGAGGTACTCTGTATGTTGCATCACATTGTCAAAGATTATAGCCCCAACATTTATTCGCCAATGAGTTCTAGGGCAAAATAGCATAGCTCCCATCTCCCGTGACACCCAAATTATGTTTGTTGAGGGCATGAAATTATGCACGACAATTTGGTAAAGCAAGTGGTACTTCACCCTAAAAGTCAAAAATTGAAGTGCTAATGTTAAAGGCGACGTATTGTGTTTGTACCCTGTGATCAACCTAGCAACCTTGTCATAGTTAGGTGTGAAATCTGCTAGGTACACAACTAAAATTATTGTCCTAGTGTTACAATATTACTCCAATGACACATGGTGAAACCATACCACTTTTCTTCTCACATGAATCTTTTGGTGCTACTTTGATATGCTGTACCTAACCTCCACTTTCAGATTTGAGTAGAATTTCTTCACTAGGCTTGGATAATAAATATCAAAAGACACCAACATATTAAAAAGACTAATCTCCTTTAGTAAGCCCACCAATCCCAACTCCTTATATTTTTCAAAGTCAACAAACTTCTTAGCAATTATTTTTCTCTCAAAAACATGTTTATGCTACTCCTCACACTTATCATAATAAAATTTAAAGTAATTTGCTTTTGAGACATCAATACCTTTTTTTTGAGATGAGGCTTCTCCCTTCATTGTCTTTCTTTCTTCAATGGTTCAAAGGGCTCTCTAACATCTTCTTATAGTGCTTGCTCATTTGCCTATTGTGGCTTAAGTTTGGCTTCATGTTCTTCTTGAAGTGATTCTTCTTCAGTTACTAGTGGTACTCTAATATCGTTGGTACCCACTTCTGGTTATGTTCTAGTGTTAGTTTCCTAAGGTTCTAACTCAGTCTCAACTCCCAAAATCTCTTAAGGTCTAGTAACTCTGTAAGAATGTTTGCTTGCTGTGCTGATGTTATAATTTAGTTGACTTCTATCACACCTTCTTCCACAAGTTCGCTTGCACATCGCTAATACTATAGCATAGATGTGGATGGCCTACAGTCGGGCTCCGTATCATGCTGTGCTACAAACTGGGATCAAATAGTGTTCCAACATCATCTTCAGTAAGGTTAGTCTTGACCAATATTAGTGTTGCAACATGTTCAGATGACTTCAGGCCAAAACACTTTACTAGATTTTCAGCATACTTGCCTACCCTCATTTTGAACTCCTCCATTAACCCAACAAATTTGTCAACAAGCTGTTTTGAATTAGATTCAAAGGGTTGACAACAACATAGAACTGCATAATAGCAATATTAATGTCACAACATCGAATGAACAATGTTCAATCAGCTTCCCTTTACTCGTATCCTTCTTTCAACAAATACTTTACAAACCACTCATGCTTTGCTTTAAGTGCCTATTTTGAACCATTAAGAGCTTTATTGAGTTTGTAAATAAGGTTAGGATATGTGGGGCCCTTGAACCCTTTAAGTTGCTTTGCGTGAACCTCTTTTTCCGGCACTTCATTCAAAATGTTCTTTCGATATCCATCTAGTATAACTTAATGTTGAGGTAGCGGGCACCTGATGTGCACAATCTACCCTTATTGTGTGTTACAACACCATGCTCGTACATCTGGTTCTTAAACACCCAGTTGGTGCCTATCATATTCTCATTTGATGATCGCTCCACCAATGTCTAAACAATCCATGCGAACTGGTTAAACTTCTTTTACATTTTACCAATTCAAAACTCGTCCTTTCAAGGGCACATTTAATTTTAGTTTTTTTAGGTTCAATGTTAGATAGAAAACAAAAATACCTTGCAAGATCTCAATAGTTGATCCTTCCAACATTTATAGTCCACCATGTCTCATTCACTCCTCCAATAATAGTATCTTCAGAATGATATTTCTTGATTGTCATGCTAGATTCTTTTTTAAAGTGTGGCAATGTTGCAACATAATTATTGTCCTCACTGGCGCTGAAACATCAAGTACCTAATTTCCTGTTAGGCTTTATTAGTTTCCTATCTAGTGTTCCAACATTAGGTTTCGCAAGATCCTCAATTTGCAATGTTAGTGGTGTTTCTAATGCACTATGTCTATTTTACTTTACTCTAAAACATTTGATATAAACACCATCCATAGAAGCCCTATTAACTCTCCTTTTCCAAAACACCATTGTTAACTCATTCGATCTATAGTTGAAATATTCTTATGTCGCTTTCTACTTTGCATTGCACTTAGTGGCATAATTGTTTACATTCTATCCACTATTATAGCTACATTTCTATCCCTAATTTTGTAATAGTGATAAAACTTACCATATCTCTACTTTCTAGTAATAGTATAATTGTTGATCACAATATGTTATACTACTGTTTAGTAGTAATTTCGTAAAATTCAATAATTTATTATTTTTTCTTGTATTCTGCATTGGTAGATTTCAACTTGTTGGGCTTCATATGTGCAGACTAATTGGAAAACCAGCTACTAAATAAGGGACATTAATTAAATCATTCCTCATCTATACATTTAATGTGTACTGAGCTACCGGGCAAGTGTTATTTGATTGGACAATTCGGAATACTCATCTCTCTCAACGGTTCCTAAAATTATTACATTTAATTTAAGCCTTTTTCTCTTGACCTCGCTCTTGGCATCAATGGTTGCAACACTGAGTTGAAAGGCGTGGCTGAGATCAGCAGTACAGCAGCAAATCATCATCCACCAACTTCCAGCAAATCTCTTGCAATTACTGTCGCGGTAAGTTCTACAGCTCCCAAGGATTGGGACGACACCAGAATGCACATAAAAGGGAGAGGACGCTGGCCAAGAGGACCTTGCGGATGGGTTATGTTCTCCGACAGATACGCTAGTTTGGCTTCCCTCCCACAACACGGGTCAGCGTTTCGCTCTCCAGGCATGGAAGCATGAGCTTCCATGCACCAGCAAATTGTTCAAAGCTCAGAAAGGGAGAGGCATTTGCCGGGGGATAAGAGGTGGTGGAGCCAGGTTTGATGATCGAGGCTACCATGGATTGCCGGTATACATGGAGTACGATGAAGCAGAGCTATCATGGGCTGGAAGCTTTCGACGGATTGAGGGACTTCAGGGCAATCATCAAGGCCTCCATTACGGCCAAGGCTCCATTATAAATTTTGTAGCGACGACACATCCACCAACGAGGACAGGAGCATCCCTTCCTGATCTGAATCAAAAGCTTTGATAATCTTTTTCTAGAGCCATTTTGTTTTAGCTGATGGATGGTGTTAACGTAGTTGGGACAGAGTGTTATGTGTTGCTCTGATGTCACTGAATTGCCAAGGATGCTTTTTTTTTTTTTTTTTTTGGTCTTCGCATATGGAGTATTTCGCTTTTAATAATCATGTGGATGGCATTAGAATATTTGTGACCAAAGATTCGGGGAATCCATCCAGCCTTGTGCTTTCCTTATTAAACCTTTCACAGACAAGTAACAACAACGTAAGCATTATGTTCTTCTATTTTTCATAGTTTAATAGTGTAAATTCCTTAGGGGAGATGAAATAGAATGATGATGGGACAATTTGTACTACACTGCTACAGATGGTATTTGCTTGCATATTTTATCTGCCCACAAAACCCTTACACAATATTGTTTGATTTTAGGATAGTATTTTTAATTGTTTGGTCAATAAAAAACACCTAGAACCAAATATAGAGTTAGGTGAAAAGTCCAGTGAAATTACCAAAAAAACCAAAGTGAAACTATTTAATATTTCACTACTTTATTGCAGTTACTTATTACCTTCTTTTTTTGGGTGGGATAATATGAATTTACTAATGCCCAAAAATAGATACAACAATTTCATATAATTTCCTGTAAAACATTTCAACAAATTTTGAATGCCAGTGATTTGATGTCAAATTTTTACACTTAAAAAATAGAAAGAATTAATTTAGTAAATGGGGAAATATCAAAGAAATTATAAGGAAAGAGCAGTAATGGAGTCGGGGAAATTTTCTTCTTGGTGAGACTTACTTCTAGAACAAAGAAGGAAAACTTTTAAGTAATTGTCAATTAAAAAAAAATATTTTATAATTTGTAAGGAATTTTTGCCCGACCTCTTAAGGGAGTGTTTGGTACCGAACCAAAAGAAAATGTCTCAAAAGTCATGCAAAAATAATGGACTTTCTGGACCGATTGAAGGTCCTAAGTGTTAATATTCATTTATTGGAGGGCTATAATTGGAATTTCGGGTCCACAACAACGCCGCAATCCGCGTCCGACACTTGAAAATGTGAAAACTCACGAAAAAGGGAATTCGGCCGTTGGGACTTACCAAGGTTTACGGACTGCAGGGAGAGATTGGGAGTCAAGCTCCGAAGCTTTCAATCGTACCCCTGAGGATTCTCTCGAATTTCCCGTGCCCTTGAACTATGTCTCGGTAAGTTATCAGCGATTGCTTTTTCTCTCTGCTAATTTTTTGCTTTTCTGGTTTTGGATTTGAGTTATTGCTGTTGACGATGGCGAGAGAGAGGGAAAGTTCCGATGAGTTATACGGGGACAAAACTAGGGAGGGCCCAGATGAGAAAATGGAGTTTCAAGAAAAGGGTATTGATTTTCTTGGCGAAAATCCCCCGGATAAAATTAAGATGATTGGTGGTTTTGATGAAAAGGCTGCTTTACAGCCAAAAAAGACTGGGAGTTTCGGGTCTCAGGAGCTTACTCTTAGCTATCTCTGTGAAAATGCCAAATTGGGCTTCGTTGAGAAGGATGATTCAGGACAAAACCTGCTGAATTCTTTGGATAAATTGAGTGGAAGGTATAAGGGAAAAGAAATAATGGTTTCTGAGGATCAAAACGAAGAGGACAACAAGATATGGGTGGAAAGGGATTTTCTTCAGCTGACTGAGAGCCGAGGGAATTCATCTAGAAGGGAGGCTGAAAATGGTAAAACTGAGGGAGAGAATAGGGAGAAGAAGCCGAAGGTTGAGTCTTTGAACCTTTCTTTGGCTCTTCCTGATGTTTCTCTCTCCTTGGCTGAATCTAACCGTGTCCAGAATGGGGATCTCCCATCCCAACTGAGGCCAAGCAGGAGTGTACAGTCACTGGGCCCATCTTATAATAATACCCTGACAACATACTCGAATGATTTCACGACGGCCTCACTTTCACACTCGTATTCCCTTCCCTTCTCGCACAACCCCAGTTGCTCACTGACTCGAAATTCCACTGAGAACAATGACTACTCGGTTGGAAGCCATAGGAGGGATTGTGATCAGATCTGGAACTGTGGGGAAGGAACTAATGGCTCAGTCCATAGTCGATTTAGGCCTATTGGAGATGGGACTGTTGCGCTGGCCAATCCTGGGGGCGGTGGAGGTTTTGGGATGGGTAACGGCACTGTGTTAAATAATGATTCATGTAACAATAGTCTGCATAGGACTGCAAGTTCAGAAAATGTTTCATTTTTTCCGTCTGAATTGCCAGCGAGACCAAGACTAGATGCTCAGTCAGGAGATTCAAGGAGACAGAATTTGGAAAATTTGGAAGAATCACAAGAAGTAGATGCGGCAAAAGTGCACAAGCTTTCAAGACCTGAGAGGATACTTAGAGAAATTGTATCAGAGTCTATTCCTGTCATGGCTCAGATAATTCAGGAGCTTACTGATGAAACAGTTCAGTCTGTTAAGGAATACTTGACTTACGTCATCGATCATCCAGAAAGAAAAGATGAAATGGTGGGTCTCCAGAGGAAACTTGAGCGGAGATCAGATCTTACCAATGAGACTCTCTCAAAGTGCGAAAAGCGCCAACTTGAAATTTTAGTTGCAATTAAAATGGGGCTAGGAAGCTTTTTGCACAGCCAAAACCAACTTTCAGTGGCAGAGTTGGTAGATATTTTCTTACTGGAAAGGTGCCGAAATGTAAATTGTAGCAGGTTACTACCAGTTGATGATTGTGACTGCAAGATTTGCTCAACAAAAAAGGGATTCTGTAGTGAGTGCATGTGCCCCGTATGTTTGAACTTTGATTGTGCCAACAACACTTGCAGTTGGGTTGGCTGCGATGCATGTTCGCACTGGTGTCATGCAGCATGTGGACTTCAGAGAAATCTGATAAAGCCTGGTCCCTGCTTGAAAGGGTCTTCAGGGGCAACTGAGATGCAGTTTCACTGCCTTGGTTGCGGTCATGCTTCTGAAATGTTTGGGTTTGTCAAGGATGTTTTCACATCTTGCGCCAAGGATTGGGGTCTAGAAACCCTCATAAAAGAGCTTGATTGTGTGAGGAAAGTCTTTGAAGGAAGTGAAGATCGCAAAGGAAAGGAGTTGCATGTGAAGGCCAGTGAGTTGATTACCAAACTTCATAACAAGATAATAACTCCGCCAGAAGTCTGCAATTCTATCTTTCAATTTTTCCACTGTGAGTTCTCAAATCAATTCTTCTACTTTATTCCACTGGCGTAGTTATGGTTGGCAAAATAATGATTTGAAGCAGATATCAGCGCTAATTATTTGTTGATGCATTTCGTTTTATCCTTCTTTTGTTGTTCTTCTGAATTGTAAAATCTCGTAAATTTATCTCACTAACAATGACTTGACCATAGAATAGTTCTTATTGTCAAAAAGTTTATAAAGAATAATATAAAGGAAGATCTCTCGCAGACAGAATTCATGCTGTAAGTTTTATTTTGAATCTAAAATACTTTTACTCTTATCCAAAAGATAAGTTCTGAAAGCTTGGATTGATTTGATAAAAGGATAGTGGTTGTCATGTTATTGTTGTTGTAATCGCATTAGCTTATTTTGATTTGAATGTGTGGTTTTTGACATATAAAAAACCAGATTGGTTTCTTAGCATGTTAAATTTAATGTTTGAAATAAAGGGTTTTTTTTTTTGTTTTTGAAAAATTGGTTGTTTTGGCAAGCATTTTAGGGTTCAAAAATAAATTGACGACAGCCAGTTGCAGTTAAGTTTTCAGTGCATGATAAATGAACAAGGATTTGAAGGGTAAGCTGTGGCCTGCATGGCCCTAAATTTCTTATTTATTAACAATGGTATTCCAATCAGAATAGATAGCTATTACTGAAAAAAATAATGGAATATTGAATATATGGCCAATAAAGGCTAGTAGGGAAAAAACCTTAGAAACATTACATTTTGTTCAAGTAATGGTTTTAAGTCTATCAACTAATATTTCCTCGAGGAATTGCTTACTTTTGAACACGGTATAGACTAGACAGAAGGGATAATTTGTGTAAAACGGTGAAGATCATTTACTCTTTTGTTGGTTAAATTGAATTGTATGCACAAAATTATCTCACAATACTCAATTTGTAGCATGTAATCTGTACACTCTGCAGAAATAAAATTTTGGTGGATGGCCTTTTTAAATTGTTTCCAGATTTTTATATAGGCATCTCCTTTTAGTTCATTATGGACTTCATTATTTTAAGATTGAACTTGAAGATATAAAACAAGAGTGCTTGAGAAGCAACCTTTTGTGACTTGTCATGACCTAATTGAACAAGTTATTCTTACCATCAACCTTGCGACCTCTTGGTAGATTGCTTATGCACAAAGAAATTGATTGTTGCTGTATAAGTATAGTGTTGATATGTTGTGTGCCTTCTTGACTGCCTTGACCAAATAATGGTTTTTATTTTTTATTTTTTTACTTTCTGATTCGTAGCTTCAGATGGTTTCTTGGAGATAGGTTCTTCAAGCATGCCTTCAACAGATTTGACTGATCAACCAGGGTTCGGAAAAGATGCTTCTGCTCTTCCTCTCTCCAATTCTCTCACTCCAAAAGCACCCTTCTACAACATGAACTCTTACAGTGGAAGACAGGAGTCAATGCCCCTTGATCATCATCACAATAACATCAAAGATCCTATGATGAATGACAAGATAATTGAGGATGAATGGTCAGTTAAGCCTGCAAAAAAAGATGGTTTTGACAGCCTGGAAAGTCTCGTGAGAATTAAGGAGGCGGAAGCCAGGATGTTTCAGAGCCGAGCTGATGAGGCAAGGAGAGAAATAGACGGCATCCGGCGCATGGTAAGGGTGAAAACTGAGAAATTGGAAGACGAGTACACTGAGAAGCTGGCAAAATTATGTTTGCAGGAGACTGAGGAAAGGCAAAGGAAAAAACTGGAGGAGCTTAAGGTGTTGGAGAATTCACACTGCGATTACTACAAAATGAAGATAAGAATGCAATCCGAGATTTCTGGACTGCTGAAGAGAATGGAAGCTACCAAGCAACAGTTAGTGTAATTATTGTTTTTACCTATGATATTAGGTGATGATAACAAGATAGAACTGGCAAGATCAGTATTTCTACTAGACTTGCTTCAATCTATGGTGTTGTTTGACTAGGAAAACATACAATGCTTGGTTTGGTCTGTATAAAAAGAATTTGAGTACTTGTTTATCTCCATCCTCAGTTTGTGCCTTGTAGTGATGCCTTGCCTTTCTGACTCAGTGTAATGAGAAAGCAATGGTGAGGGAGAAGCCTGCTTTTGGGCTGTTTGTTTTGTATTTTACATTTATGCATTCTGATCGGAATTTTTATTGGGGGAGAAGCTCATTTTGTTTGTCCTAGGAGTACATTGTACTCGCGTAAAATCATAATTAAATGCTGGTATTTGAGAAAGAAAAAATGACAAATTCTTAGTTAACAGCTTGATGGTTCAATAGACTTTGAACAGTCATTTATTTGCACAATAATATTTTAAGCATCGGACACGAACTCCTACATTCAACAACACCACAACAGCTAAAAATTGCTACAACAAATTGGTCACACTCCCAAATCAACCTCTTCGACACACATTTCTCCCGAAGTCATGAAACAATGGAAAAGAAAAGCAAAGATTCATACATGGCGTGCAAGAGAGACAGAAACATCAACCGAGACGCCAAAAAGCAGAATTGTCAATCCCAGGAAGTTGACCAGGCGAGCCTCGGACTGATGCTGCAGCTTCAAGAAGGTGGCCTTCTCCATCAGCCCCGTCAGGGCAGCGCATATGGCCATAAACAGAAGAGCTCTGCCGCCGCATATGTGCCATGGAACGGCCGCCGCCCTCGTATTCATGGGGGCCCCCGGGAACAGGAACACAGACAAACCAAACAACCACTGCACAGAAGGGAAGGAGAAACAACGATCAAAATGTTGTCGTCGTATGTGACTTACAGAATTTGGGGAAAATCCGCGGTTAAAAGTGTGGATTAGGAGTAGGATCATAGAATTAGTAGAATACCTGCAAACAGAACAAGGAGAAGGTTCCAATGCCGATCCAAGAATGCAAGCTATACAAGTTGGTTATGTCACCTCTCTCATGGAACTTGAAGACGGCATGGAGGCCAACGATCCCCAGCACGATTGCGACTAAATGCATGAACATGTGGACAAATTTCTGCACTTCTAACTCTGCTCCCACTGTCTTGTACGCCATCATACCTGCTCGCGTTATTCAGGATGAAAACCAAAACTATTGATCCTCCTGAGTTCTTAAAATATTATCACTTGACATAGACAGAGGAAAGACAAAAAAGAGTTGTTATTTTGATCATTTTCATACCTTCACCCGCCATAAAAATAAATCCAAAGAACATGAGAAAGGGGTGAACCTGCAGAGAAAATAATAAATGTTGTTTGGATACATAGAATTAAACTAAAGGAGCTTGAATGGATGAAACAGACTATTAAAATCTAGTGAACTTATTCGGGATGGCAATTATATCTTGGATTGAAAAGGAATACATTTGCCACAACACACAATTCAAGGGCGTGCGAACACACACACACACACACAAACAGTTCTCTCTATATCATAGAAACTGAAAGAGGGTCTACATTGAAAATACGATAGGCACTGTAAGATTCAATGTCAATGCCCTCGCGATAATGCAGCAGCCACACAAGCAGAAGCACGAGAGCGAGTAAACCGAACAAGTGTGCCAGCAGAGTCACACGCAAGGCTGGCCTCCGATTTCTGGCCCTGTGAACCGCCAAGGTATCCATAATCAATCTACCCCTGGAAGTTTTGAGGTTTGAGAGCAATGGAAAGAACCCTGTTTCTGATTGCTATGTGATCATGCAGATTAATGGTAGTGTATATAAATGTGCGCAAGCTCTGCAGGTTTTAATTAAAGTTATATAGGAATGGTTCATAGCAGTTGATATTAGTGGCAAATGAATCTCTTTTTGCTTTTGACAGGTTGCTTGTTTTGGAGGTTTGGCATGAGGAGACTTTGTTGTTTAGCAAGGGATATGGAAAAGCGATGATGGGTACTAGGAATTTAATGCTGTTTCTAACTTTATCCTTCCATGAACATAGAAGGTGAAAAATCAATGTTCGATGCCACATGTTGTATACTACAGCAATAAGAACAGTGTCACAACTGGAAAGGAATCACTATGAAACAAAAAGTGTGTGATCATTGGGGTAATGGAAGGGATACCAAAAACACATTTAACTCTTCATTCGTGTGACTGAGAATCTATTCGATTGTTTTGAGTAGAAGAATCACATATAAGCAGATGTATTACTTTTTTTTACTGCACGTAAAGTACAAATGAGATTGACACCCATCATTTGCAGTGGCCTTTTTCTCACTTCCCTTTGCTATTATAATAGCACTAAGATTTAGTAACTTAATATCGTACATTTAACTAGAATAAAGCGCCTGGACTTGGTGATTCTCTTCTTTGTAGTAGCTAGGGCTACCCAAGAAACTAATCAATGTTTGCTTGAAAATTTCACAGAAAAATAAAATATAATCGTGAGAACGTGATCACCTTAACAACCCAATTCTACAAAGTAAAGGATCGACTATTGGTTACAACCCGATTCTACAAACTACAGAACAAAGGATAGACTATTGGTTAAATTCTCCACCAGGTGCAAGGTTCGACTAAATTCTAAGTTGAGAAAACAAGGCACCTATGCTTCCTCCGAAAAGCAGCTTATATGAAAAGGCTGAACAAGATCCCCACTGCAACTCTCAGCCGAAGAACTCTTGGATGAGTTTTTCCCAGAGGTGAAGTACCGGAAAGGGCGCTTTACTGGGGGAAGTATCAAACCTGATTGTTTATCCATTGACAGAAGCTTGCCACACTTGCTGCAGAGTAAGATGCTCGAAAGCTTAGATGGGGGAACACGCTAATACCAGAATACTTTATCCAAACAGTAGAAACTAAACAAAACGTGAAAAACAAACTAACAAAAGTTTACCAGCAAGCTTTTATGAATAATGTTCGATAGCTGCAAACCCAGTGCTGTGGCAAAAATGAAAATCATTAAAACCTGGAAATTTGTTTCATTCGAACAAACAGCCATGAGAATTCAGAGAATACCAGCAAGGAATGCAAGGATGTTTCGGGATTGGCAGAAATAAAGTACTGCAAAGCCAAAGAAGCATGTTCCTGCAATGGCCCATTATTCAAGCAGATAAATTTTAGTAGCTCAAGTATTAGCATAGGACATTGGGCGGCATGGGTAGTGTGTTCCTTTTTCCTGGAAAGTTATGGGGCACTTACCGAAACACCCCTAAAAACATGATGTGATGAAAAACCCCGTGCATGTAAATAGCTGCCACCCTTCATTAGGAATTAAAGACTAATGCATCAGTTGCAGGTTAAAACTTGGATAAGGAACTTAAACCAATAAAACTGCTACGAGAGAAGACAAAATAGAAGGCTCAAAATCTACCAATCGCATCTCACCAGCCACTTAACCAGTGGATTGGAAAATGTGGCTAAGGAAATATTATTTATGCATTGAAAGCTACAGATAAAAGAGCACATTGAAGCAACAAGTAAATCACCTCATCAGGAGAGAAAAATGCTACTGCATCAGGATCCATGGATCCTGCTGTATGTAGTGATATTACTGCTCTAAAAACGGAAGGGAGAAGTAACTCAATCACGGCAGCTTTATCTGCAGCATGCATGCTTACTGAGCTTTGTCCCCATTTGCTTGTGCCTGGGAAGCTATGATCTTTTGATGACTCAGTGGGGTTTTCATTTGCAGCAGAGGGCAAAGATGATGCCCGTTTCAACCAATCCAACCGCTGGTAAGTGAATGATTGAAGATTTGGAACTTCTTTCTCTAGATTGGACAAGATATCAGTCAACGTTTTCTGATCACCAGGCTCCAGAGATATTGGCCATGGGCTGCAGCGTTTCTTTGCTGCTGATTCTACAACAGAATCATCAGCAAGATGGGGGAAAAATCGCCTTTTTTGATCTGTAAATGCCTTAAGAGCCAATCTGCCAATATGGAAAACCAGGAACACGCCACCACTTAATAATCTAAATATTATTATAACTGACATATTAACATGTGTACATAGTTCATATCTATGCTAGATTATTATGAAGGGATTTTAATTATACAAAGTGAATTTTTAAAACTGCCCTTATAATAATTTTTTTATTTCTCTATCATTTTTTCTCTCTTTTCATCTAAGTTATAATTTTTATTTATGTTTAACATCAAACTTTCTCATTTTTCAATTTTCAAATTCTTTTTATCTTTCTTCATTTTTTTATTTTAAGTATTTTTACAAAATATAAAATCACACAATTTCTTTATTTTGATTTTTTATGTTTATATATTTTCTCTTTTCTTTTCACTTATTATTTTTGTTTGTGTTTTTTTATCACATCCTCTGTTTTTTTAATTCTTTAGATATTTCTTCATTTTCTTATTCTAAATATTCTTTAAACTTTTCAATTTAAAATAATTTTATTTTTATTAATTACAATACAACAACTTTATATTTGTAAATAAATTTGCAAGTGTACAGAATATACAACTTTTACTAGTATAAAATAGTGAGAGGCAGAGAGGCAAAAGAATTGTTTCTTATTAACAACAAAATTACGGATGCAAGTATTCGGTTTTCCTTAACTTTAATGGCAAACAAAAAAAATTTGGTCCTGCTGCTATATGGACTAGGAAATAAAATGAGTGAGAATAAAACAGACATCATGTTGCACTGCAATAAATAGAAGCAGGAACAGCAAGCAATATTGAGAAGCAATATTAAGTATCATCTTTTTAGAGGCTTGTCTTGAAGTGAAAACTCCAATAGTTTCTTTATTACCAGCATCATATGGTTAGGAATTCAAGGTTAGAGCTTCAGATAATGAGAAAAGTAAACTGACAGTTGAAATAGTGCACCAGTTTCAATGGGGTCAGTCATGCAACACACATTTTCATTTTTCTTCTGCATGCACCAGAGGAAATATTATAAGCTATACCCTGCTGTGTATTCACTCCAGATCAAAAATGACCAAAAATGATGTATGCTATAAGTAAGCGCCATTTTGTTATCCCCAATCACTAGTAACATATTCCTAATAGACTGCCTTGAAATTTATTATGTGTAATGTGTAGGACCAGCAATTTTAGATATTATCCAGCTAACTACTTCATTGAGTTTGAACAAATAATCAACCCAAATCTATTATTAGGATCTTGATCATTTTTTCTTTTTTGACAAATATTGAAATTTTGATCTTGATTATTTATTAGTGAAGTAAAATAGATTTACCTAGTCCTGTCAACAGCGGATGCGCCAGCCTGGCCTGCAAGTTGGCGCTTCCATGCATACGCAACAACAGCACCATCTGGACAAACCAGAGGCATGTGAAGACCCCAAGAATTACTTCTTGAACGAAGAGAATCATTTAGAACACCAGATTCCTCCAGTTGCCTTCCTAACAAATACAAAGATATGTTAAGATGATGCCCAGATTCCTCGTGTGATATTTACCCTTTTAAAGGTAAAAACAGGGAAGAAAAAGATTCTTTCCATGTTTATCAAGATAGAAATGAAAACCTTGAGAGAACTAGAAAGATACAAAAAACTGACTAATACCGTGTGACTGCATATCTTGAAAGTCCAAAGATATCAAATTACACTCACAGTTCCAAGATCAGGTGGATTAAGCACGGGCCATTAATATGAGTAGATGCATCAGTTCAGTACTTCAAGTTACAGTAATTCTCTCTAGGGGTGAAGAAAATTGAGAACCAATGAAACCGTATATAAGACAATATACAACACCAGAGCAGTGAAAATGCACCATACAATTTCCGATTTCATCCACTTTTTCACAACCGAAAGAGGTCGAAAAGAAAACAAGAAATAATAAGCATAGAGTTAGGTACCAATGATTGAACTCCTAGATTAGAATTATAATTAGAAAAATTTGCGTTCAAAATCAAAAGGATGGTTCATCAAATGCAATTCAGTGAGGTCAATTCCAGGGATCCAAACACAATACAAGTATCACCTGAAGCTGGTCAGTTCTCTGTGTTAACATAAATATGTGCTCATACTTGATCGAAAATAAAATTACAGCTTTCATCAGAAAATTACCCGCGGGACATTACGTTTAAATTGTCATTTATTTTCCATGAAAGTGATCACTAAATTCCTACTCTGCAATCCTTCCTTTTATTGAACCAAAATTCAGTTAATTAACAAGAGTATCTTATACATCCAATTTAGTCTTTCAATCTTCTAAATCAACTGCATCTCAATATTTAACAATCAACACAACCGAACTTGCGAGTAGATGAATTCGTAGAGATCCAAAGATACATCCGTCTGTGAATATACTCACCAATAGCACGGAGATTCTGGAGGTGGTGGCGCATCAAGGATTCTTCTTTGAGGATCAGATTCCAACACTTTGCAGATTGCTGGAGATGAGGCTCCTCCGCCACGAAGAACAAGGCTTCGAGCAGCCGATCGGCGCCGAGCCGTACATCAGCAATCAGCCGCCCCGCCTGCCCCAGCTGCTCCAGCGCTTGCGCCACTTGCTTCGGCGGCGCACCCCTCTTCGCCGCCGATTCCCGAGCCGCTGATGGTGCGGCTGCCGGCTGCATATTCCCAACCTTTTTCCGTCAAATTTCGGCTTAATCGACTCTGGGATTTGGGGACTGAAATTGAATGCTTCTTCCGCGTGCAGTGTAGACCCAAAATTCTTAACCCGGCCACTGCATACATTCAAAATCACAAGTACTTTGGCACGCAATTAAAAATATTATTTTATATATTTAAATAAAATGCATTTGTAGATTAATTGATGTGGTTTAATTGTATTAATTAATTATAAATTAAATAATTTATACATAGTATTTTTAATGATAAAGGAGAATTAATTTAAAATTAAAAATATGTGAAGAGGTTAAATAAAAGAAAAGCATGGGAGTAAAGAAAACAATAAATTTGAAATAAAATTATACTAAAAAAAGTTTAAAAAGTAAATACAAAGTAAAAAGGATAGAGTAAATACAATTTGATAATTTTATTTTGAGACCAAAATTAGTTTTTATCCACTTCACATGTATATTTTTATTAATAAAAGTTAAAAAATATATTTATATATTATCGAAACTAAATTAAATAATATATATGTATATAGAATGTGGAAAACTCCCGTTAAAATTGTATTTAATCTTAAATATAATTGGACCAAATTAGCCTTTTTTTTATGTTTACTTCTTTATCTCTTATTCATTTTTCTTTTTACTTTTATCCTTTCTAATTAAAATTTGCTTTACTATAATTGTTTTTATTTTGCTTTTTATAAAAAAAAATTTCTTGCTAATGAAAATGACAAAAGGAAAACTCATCAAAAAAGAATAGCAAATGAAACGAAAATAGCAATGTAATACAAATTTAAATATAATATTTCAACTATAAACACACTAATTTTAGGGGGGAAAGAAGCAAGCTTTTTCTTTTAAATCTATTGTCTTGCACTCTATGCTAGTAGCCTACAACTCTCTTTGCAATAAAATCCTTCAAAATTTTAGGTCTTTCAAATTTTCTCATGATCCATATGAGTTAGCATTACTAGATTATCAAATTACCAAAAACTTTTGTCCAATCCATCCAACCATATCAAAAACTCCTTCTAAAGGATCTTGCAAAGTGGGAATACTTTTTTACCCTTTGATTTCACCAATTACAACTTCTAAGCAAATTGAGAAAGACTAATTAGATGGCCAATTATTTTACTCTTTGAAGGTAATTTTATTTCAAAGGACAAAGAAGTTTATTTTGGATTATTTTATTATTTCAAGTTCAAATTCAAATTATTGCCGGTATTTTGAAATTATTCACTTGACATGCTTAATGTATTGTATAAATTTATAGAGTATACAATTTTTTTAACATAAAAAATCATAAATTATTATATTTTAATTAATAAAAATTAAAAATATATTTATATATAATAGAACTTTAATTGAATATTGTATATCTATTAATGTGGGAAACTCAAGTTAAATTGTATTTGATCTTAATTATAGTCGGAACAAATTACCCTACTTTATTTATTTTTACTTCCTTATCTCTTATATGTTTTTCTTTTTATTTTTATCCTTTCTAACGAAAATTTGCCTTACTACAATTCTTCGTATTTTTTTTTATTCAAAAAAATTTTGCTTGCTATATCATTTTATTACGTAAGTTTTATTGCACTTTAAATATTCCAATAACTTAATAGTATTAGCAAAATGTATTAGATATATAATAATCTAATTTTATTATTAGTAAATGAAAATTCTTATTAGATAATAATTATAAAATAAAATGTATATATAATATAAAAAATATGCATATATACACGATAAATTATAGTTTAAATTTACGAGTGTGTATTTAGCGCTGATATATAAATTAATTTTGATGGGGCCGGTTGAGGGCTTTGCCGTGTTTGATGTTTTGGATTTGATGTCTGTCCAAAATCACTTAATGGAGGTGAAGTTTTAATGGGCCACCAATTAGCCCATATCCACATGGCACCATAGTACTTTAATTCTTTCTCTTCATAATAATGGAAAATAAATCAAATTATCAATAAAAATTCATTTAAAACATTTTCTTAATGATGCCCACATGGCACCATAGTACTTTAATTCTTTCTCTTCATAATAATGGAAAATAAATCAAATTATCAATAAAAATTCATTTAAAACATTTTCTTAATGATGCCCACATGAATTTGAGAATTATTGTTTGTATTTGATAAGATTATGAGATTAACTTAATTAGTTAAGAACACAATAATGATTGAAAATTATAAAGATTTATTCCTATTCGATTAAACTAAAATTTGTTCTCACTTATATAAGCCATATAGAAACAGAAGAATGATATTTATCAATATAGTAGTTTTGCTTTTGTAAATTGACATTTTTTGTGTCATTACAATAGCACACGCGTACAGATGTCAGACATCTCTTTTGCCTGTTACAAGTTTATAAACAATACTTGTCCATAAAAGGGGTGGCATATAAAATAAGGGACTGAAAGCCACTAGTTATGATTATGATTAATCACTCCGTTAAATAATTAAATTTAGTAATGATGAGATCATATTGAAATTCTGACAAGTAGTTATGGCTGTAATAGAGTGGGGAGATCATTAAAATCCATTTGCTAATAAAAATATTCACATGTAATAAGTGTACGTCATAGTTACCACACCTATTCTTTTGTACATAAATTTGAGAAACATTTCTGACCAATACGCAATGTTTTTGTATTTATTTTTATAGATTCTTAAAAGTACAATCTTGATTGAAATAAAAGCATATGTTACATTAAATTTTAGCCGAATAACTTTTAATGAAAGCAATTTCCCTCAAAATCTGCGAGCAAAAGTGCAGCTCACTCTATTATAAGAATTCATCTGACCCCAAAGTACATATCCTTTATATGTATTTACATTATGCCATGTGTTAAGTATAATATAATAATTAATTAATTAATTATAATACTTTATCCAAGGTCAAGGGCCTGTGACCTTTAATTCTTGCACAAGCAACCATTTTAATTGTCCAATGAACCTAGAATGAGAAGTTGGAAATCCACATGTCGTGCATTCTGCAGCGTTGGATCTCAATTAGAAAACAAGCAATTAAAGTAGATATTTTTTATCAAGACCTACCAAGGAAAAAAATTCATTACTAATACTAGAAACCCTAATGTTTGCACTAAATTCAACTACTATAGAGAAATTCACAATGACAATTCAGGCAAGCAAGCTGTTAGCTGGGCCTATATGCATTTTCCCATCATCATCAACATGGACGGGACTGAAACTTTGAATAAAATTTGGACACAACCTTAAACTAGCTAAACGTATAAGTGCTCTTATATTGCCCCAAAAGTAAGCTTGTTATTTTGGTGAGACATTGTTTTTGGGAGGCAAAATTCCTTCGATTGAGGTGATCATTCGGAACTTGTTACTATGCTTTAGTTGACCTCACATACCTATGCAATACCAATTTAAACTAGGAGCCCATGACATGATTTCTTCCCATACATGTCCTTGAATATTTGGGTCCCAATAATTCAATAGTGGAGGGGCTCTAAATTGAATTTTCACATCTTTATCAATTATCTCACACAAGTCTCGAGTTAAGAATATATGAAAGTTATGTTTGAAAATTTAGGCTATTCTCTTGTCATCTCAAGGGCTACAGCCCATATTACGTACAAGACGAAGAATCTTTTGAAACAAGAGTAAAGAAGAGAACAAGGGAACAAAAGAAAAATCAAGAAGAATTGGTGCCTCCATTTTCTCTGTGGGGTGGTGGAAGATGGAATATTACTTGACGCGTGCCAAACTTTATAATTAATTATAATTAGGCCAAAACTTTAGGCTATGTTTGGAGGAGAGGTTTATGTTGGAGACAATGTTTGATAAGACTTGTGTTGAAATGAATAATATATTTGAAAGGAATTTTTTAGATGAGATAAATATTGTAATTTGCTTAAATATATATATATATATATATATATAATGAAGACCAGATGATATGATAGTATTGAAAAATAATGATCATGTTATAAAATATAAATAAAAATAGATGTGAGCGTATAGGTGATATATATATATAGGTATTAATTTTATTGTTAATAGATGTAATGATTAAAAAATAATTAACTAATTATATATATAAGATAGGAAAATTTTGAATTTGAATTTAAATGAATATTTTGTTGAATTGTTTATTTGATAATGTAAAATTTGAGAAATGTATTTGAGTCGAATATTAGATTCCAAACATTACCTTGATTTTTCTTGTCATAAGTATCATTTGCACTGTATTGTAAAAGCCCTTTGGACTAATTATCTCGTTTTTGTACGAGTTTGTGGGGATCACGTAGATGTGTACGTGTGTGTATACCAATCCCCCGACATCTTTTTGTAGGGTCTCAATATATGGACTGTATACATACATGAAAAAGTAGGAACAAAGGACATGCGGTGTTTGACAAATGAGCATGAATATGATAAAAAAAAACAAAAAAAAAAAATTGTCACACCATTTCACAATCTTTTTCATAAGCTGAGCAAAAGTTAATTTTGGCCATCATTTTCTACGCACATAATGACTCCAACTCATACTCGACTGTACCCAGCTGTGAAATACCCCAAAAAAAAAAATTGCTTTAGCTAGTTATCATAATCAATGGTTTCAAAATGGAAAGAAAGATAAATTGTTTGGCTGGCCAAGAAAAGGGTAGGTAGGTAAATTTGACAACACTATAAACAAAGGGATGATTTTAATTTTTGTCTTTAAATGAAAAGATTTAGATTTAGATTTAGATTTGAATCATTTTTGTTTGAAACTTCATATGTTTGGTGGCGTTTTATAATCAACAATTATGTATATGCGGGTATCTCAATTATTGCTTTTCAAGCACTTTAACAAATTGGATGGACTGTTGTGACATAGCAAATTAATTAGATTGTAAAAAAGACATGCATGTTAAATCATATGCATAAATGTTGATTTTGTATGCGAGTCATGATGCGACTGCATTTCTTTCTATACAATATTTTTTATTTGATGGATATCTAATAAATTACATTCATTTTGAACATAGGTTATTGATATTTATTTTATATTGAAGACAATAATTTAAAATATATTTGATTATTTAAACTTATGGACATTCTATAAAATGTTAGGCTCGTGAATATTTATATATATATATATAATTATTAATTTTTTTCATTCTTTATTCATAAAATTGGTGAATTGTATTTACTTTGTACATGAATTATTAACATTTTTTAAATTAAAATATATTTTAAAATGTATTTAGTTTTAAAACTCATAAAAATGGTTAAACTAGTGAAAAAGGCATATAGAATTAAATTATTTGGTAGATATAAATATAGTTGCTATTTAATTAAAACATTAAAGTTTTTTATAGCTTGGTCAAATATTCACAAAAATTAAATGTATCACATTTTATGCTTTGATTAGGTTAAGAATGAACAATTTAATAATTACATGCAGATCCAAAACTCGATAAAATATTTATTATAAGCTATATTTTTATGTCTATACATAATTTATAAAAATGCAGTTAGCATTATGAATGTCACATATATTTTTTTCAACTACTACATAGAATTCATATTATAGTATATATACTTTTTAAAGATTATTACTTTATGACAGATGACTCTTTTTTATTAATGAATCCCAATATAATATTAATAAATAAATTATATCATCTCAAATATTAAAAAATCATTAAAACTACATAGATTTGGCAATCATTCTAGAGAAGTCACATTTATCATACTTATTATAGTTAATCTCAATTTTTTTTTCCGGTGCCTTGAGATAGATATATCAAGTTCAATAAGATAAATAATTATGAGTATAAAAATGGTATTTATTTGAATTTACTTTAGTGTTGATTCAATTAAAAAATATTCACGTAAGATATTAAATTATTAAGAAAACTTATACTTTAAGTTAAATAATCAGTTGGCTATTCGCTCTTATTATTTTTAATAATTTAAGATTCAAAAGTTTCAAGATATTTTTTGAAATTTTGAAATATAAGTTTTTGATTAATGATCTTTTCGTTGAATAGTTTCCACATAAATTGTCTACCTGTGAGCTACTGTGTGTGATTGATGAATTCAATTATAATATTTATGATTTTTTTAAAAAAAAAAAAAGGCATCGCTCCTAGCATCATCTATATTTACTAATGTTTGGGCACACACATTGTGTCTACAATAAAGAATATTTTATAAATAAAATAATTGAATGAAACAAATTTGTTTGCGTTATCAGCATAATTAATTATATTTATAGAAATTGTTCTAAAAATTAAAAATAAAAATAGGCCCGAATTATTAATAAATATAAGTTTAAAATAATTAATTTTTTAATGAAACCAAAATGTCCTTCTATGTCATAATTCATTAAATCAATTATCACTAATTGTTATGTTTTCCATGTCAATTAAAACGGTTCAAAAAACTGCAATTACCAAAAATAGAAAAAGAATAAAGAAAGTATACAATTACCAAAAATAGAAAAAGAATAAAGAAAGTATCATCTATATATGTGTGTATGTGTGTAAATACTACATATTAAGATGTCATGATTGCTACAAAAAAATTTTGCAACTTAATTGTGTCGCAAATTAATGATTTTGTGTTTGCAATTTCTCAGTCTATTTTTGCAGTTTCTACGTTTAATTGCACATAATTAATTCTGAATAAAGTATCTACATACCAAATATTTTGGTATTTTGGACAACCTTTGTGTTTCTTAATTAACTCCAACAACAGCCCTAATTCCTCAGCCATTTATTTAGCATTAAAGCATGATAAAGTAGTACTTCTATATTACATTTTTTGCTGTAATGGCTTACTTACCATTCATAGATCCTTCATAAAAGATTCATATAGTATGACGAACAAATTTCTCAAGTTCATTCCCGAGAAAGAATAAAACATTGAATTTTACTTATTGGTCTTTGTTATTATGACAAGAGTTAACACTGTGGTATCCGTACTTCGTTTTTAACTGATATGAATTCTTAAAATTACCAAAAACATTACAAAATATTGGTGAATGAACTATATTGTATAATTTTTATTTTTTTTCCTTCCATGATTAATATATATATATATATGTATGTATGTATGTATGTACGTATGTACGTATGTATGTATGTATGTATATTGAATTAAATCAACGTAGGACAAACAAAAATATTGTACCTATAAAGTAGGACATTATCAAAATTTTTAAAACCAACATCATCATTACATACTTGGCAGAAACATCATTGTGATTTATCTTTGTTTACGCCATGTTTGGTTCCTAATTTTCTACTGTTCGTTCTTTTTTAAAAATCTTACAAACTAAACACTTTATCTTTCAAATTTTATTTAAATTCAAATTTCTCCTTCTCTTACCTTTTATAACTAACTAATTATTTCTTTAATTATTATATCTATTTATAATCAAATCAACACTAATTTTTATAATTTTTTCTATTTACATTCATATTTATATTATATTATTATTTCAATAAAATTTTTTTACATAAAGTGAGTTTATACAACTTTACTCGTGTTACATACTTTTAATTGACTAGAGTACGTTAGAAGATTGAAACATGCATATTGAGCATACCCTTAGTTATCCTACAATTTAAAAATAAATTCTTTTTTACTATTGTAAAAATTTGTAAATAATAAATGATATGCACTATATTAATATTATAATAATTTACTTAGTTTTAATAATAATAGAATAAATTTATGTCACGATATTGCATATTTTAATATGATTTAAAATTTATAATAATTTTATCCTGATAGCATATCTATATACGTATGTGAGTGTGTAAGGCCACAAGGACACTAGATACTACAAAACATGATTTTTCAAATCAACATAATTAGAAATAAGTCACAGATGCACATATCTCATATCTATTGAGAAAGAAACATTGTTGCATATTTTTTTAATAACCAACTGTGTATTCATAGGACATCCATCATACATGAACACTCCACCAGAGTCATGAATATGTGCTTAGTTTGATTAAAGTTAATAGATTTGGATTCCCTAACTTTAGAATTAGATAAATTTTTCTTACATCTCTATTTCGATATTTCTGTAAAGATAGTTGTATTCTTTGTTTCATTCTTGCATTGTGATTATTGTTTGTGCTCCTTCCTGATTAATTATATACAAGTTAGGGGTCTCGCATTAACCCCATCCATACCTTTAGCAGTGTCTTTAATTTTTTTTAAAAAAATATGAGAGTGTGAGGAAGAAAATCAAAATGAAAAGGTAAAACCTAAAATCAACGTGTAAAAAATAAAAATTATTTGAGGGGAATAAATGATTTTTGAACATACTTAATATTAATTAATTATGATAAAAAGGAAATTTTGAAAAAAATGAAATGAATAAAAATAATTATTAAAAGCATATTAAGAATTATATTGACCGACCGAAAGTTAGATGTTGTCATCGATTCAACTAATACATGGTATAAACAGATTCAAATTTGAAAAGAAAATATAACAAGTCAGTTGTTCTTTAATTAATTGAGATAATAGGAATATAGAGTAAAATATTATAAGATCAAAAGTGGTTAGGCGACACATCCATTGCACGTGCTTTAAAATTAAATTATGCACAAGTAGATAAATAAACAGAACAGATATAGCCAAAATATATATGAATGAAATATTATCAAAATTTAAGATCAAGTGGAAAGAAATTTTAAGTTGGTGGAATAAAGAAATTGTGAATTAATAGCATGATTGGAAAATGGTCAGTGCTACAGGGCTGGTCATAGTTAGAAGGACATTTTAAAATTTTAATTAAAAAATCAACTACACCAAAACCCCACTTTATAATAGTATACATTTATTATTTTAATATTTTTAATTGTGTCACACATGTGTACAAATTTTTTATAAATTATTTCTATAAAAAAACTACTTTAAATATAAAATTATTTCAAAATTAGAAGTGCATTATAAATTATAAAAAATATAATATATATATATATATATAATATGACTCAATTGATATATTGAAAATATGATAGAAAAAATATATATTAAAACAAAAGTATTACAGAAATTTAGCAATGTGCAATCAAAATAAATTTTTAGCCTTAACTTATGGTAAGAATGAAAGAAATTCATATTTTGGGTTCAAATTATCGTATATCGTGACAATTAATTATAGATATTTTCTTTCTTTTTCAAGAATTGAAATATATATTTATATATAAAATTTTTAGTCTTCATACAATTTCCTTTATGAATAAAAGATATTGTTGTAATTTTATTAGTTTAAATATTGGGTTACGCCTAGGGAAAAATTATGTTCCAAACAAGTATCTTATTTGTAGAAATCTTTAATAACCAAAAAAAAAAAAAAGATTTTATAACACCATATACCTTTATAAGGTTTCACTTTGGATTTTGATGCGGTTTTTCATATTTTTGTTTATAATTTTACTTTTTTATTGATTAAATTTTGATTACTTTAGATATTACCAAAATTATACAATAATAAAATATTTTTCTCTATAAAAAAACTGCTTCGATCATATTTAATTTTATGAATTTAAAATATGCACACACCTGAAATATGTGAGAATTGAGGTCACCAGTCTTTACTCTCCAACACACCACCTACCCATTTCAACTCTTTTTCATTGCAAACACACACACTTATATTTATATGTGTGTGTGTGTGCATATTAGAAGGAACCATGAAATATTAACAATATGATCATTGCATTAACATGAAAGGGCATCATAAGACCACATGCAATTTGTTCTTTATTTTTAATTAATAAAAATATATTATATATTTGTTTTGATTTTTGGATACGTGTTGTTGTTGAATGAATTTTTCTCGAAAGTTGTGTAAAAATAAGAAAGAGAAAGAGAGAAAATTTTAAAAATTATAATGATTAAGCGCGCGTATATTTTTAGCTCGTAAAATGAAACCAAACATAGTGATGGTTTGTGTGAGTTTGTTCCTTCACTAGTTTATAATTCAGTTACAAAGAGAACAATAATATCAAATAATATGAGAACGAGACAGGTTCCACTCCATTGCCACTCACAACACCAATGCTTCGATTTTTCGTTTTTCCATGTGCACATCTCTACTTCGACACATCCACATCGTACTTCGATTTCAAATCATTTTTCACTTCATTATGTTCGTCTTTGTTTCATAGAAGTCGGTTCCTGTGTTATTCTTCTTTCCAGTTGATTCACTCGGGTTGACAATCATTTTTTTTTTTCCTTCTTGATCATATGTATTTTGAAATTTTTGTAGTGTTATTGTGTGTTCTAGGACAGTAATTTGCATGTAATGAATTATTTCTCTAAATGCTCTTTTGGTGTTCTATAATTACACCTTGGCCACGGTGTTGCTAAACTTGCCTAGAAAGGAGCCAACATTTATTTAGTGAGAAATCTCGTTCCTAAACTTGGTAGCTACTCATTTAGGGCAAAAAAATTTTAGAAACTTTTCTTTTTTTAATGATTGTGTATGATCGCAACGATCACGGGACATTGCATGGATAGTTGTGTGCGACCCTTGATTGATTTAAGGCACGGATTGAGCCATAAAAGAACATATGAAGAAACCTAGCTTTCTACAAATGAACATATACTATAGGTTTGATGAACTATGGACTCATGCAAATGTTTTTCGTTCTTTGATGAAAAAAAGGAGTAGACGTTATCTTGATAATTTTTTAGCTGCCTTGAAGAGAAATGTGCTAGACTTTACCAACTTAGCTTTTTAAATTTAACTTGTAATGCAAATAGTTGATCATGGAGAAAGGTAAACTGGTGAGCTAATTATAAAGTTTTTGGAGTATTAAATTTATTTTATCTGAAAGTATATTTGGGGGAAGAAAGTATTGATGTGATATTATAAGGAGTCTTGATGTTTAGCTACAAATGACAAAAGGAACAAGAGTATTTAAAATAGATGATGATGATTGATTTAATCTTATGGCTCTTATTGATTTTCCTGATATTTCTACTAAAATATCAAAATACTTGAATCATGTTTTAAAAATATCGAACAAAATATTCATAATTTTAAAAAAATTCGTAACACGTACACATTAAAGGTTTGAACCCAAAAGTAAGACCCCGTCGAAGAAAAAATGAGTTCTAAACCTCTGGATTTCCTCTGAACAATTTTTGAATCCAATGATCTTGAAATTTGGCCATTCTACCCCTTTCTAATTTGAGTTGAAAAAGTACAAATTTTGACACTTGAAGCATGAATATCAACTAATATTAATATTATATATATTTTATCAAGAGATTGGCAATTAAAAATAGCCGCCCTTAATTGATTAATATGTCGTTTTCTTCCAAATATAACATGAAATTCGACACCTAAATGGAGCATTAATGTCTTGTGTAAGTCGCCCGACTTTTTTGGTGTTTGTTTTCAACACTTGATGCTGTCCCATTATTGCATTTTTTTTACTTTCCATATGGTACAATTAAGAATTTTCTTCATAATTCGTATACGTCAATTTCAATAAATGCGAATGAAAAGAGCTGCTATTGTTTTACATGATATTTTGCTTCATTTTCATTTTAATAAATTACACATTTTCAAACACACAACTTATTTTTATCTTTTTCACTATTTTATTTTGACACTATTTTTAAATTTTCTTACTTCATCCCTAACAAAATTTACATTCAAACCAAGCGTATTTTATTTTTTAAGCATATGGTCTTAATTTTGTAGGCTATTTTTTGAAGTCATTCCATGTATGCAAAAAATAACTTTCAAATATATAATATTTTAATCTTTTATTTTTTAAATACTCAAAAATATTTAAAATGCATTTATTGTTTCCATTCCAAATTTAATTCATTTCTATATATACATATATATTCACATAAAAATATATATATATATATATTTATATCTTAAAAAACTAATATTTGCCTTATATATTGTCTCGTTATCTAATTATATATATATACAAACCAAAAAATCAAAATACACATGCTTATAATTTTTATGATGTTTATACATATCCATCAAAAAATATATATTATTTTTAACCTAAAAATAATTTCAAACAAAGCTGTAACATTTTGAGAGGATAGGAGGGGTATGTTCTTTTTCTTCATTTTTTTTAGATTTCCCATTTCTTTAATTTTGTCAAAAGTGAATTTATAATCAACGAGGATTTATATTGTCCGTTGTAGTTTATTTAATATATCCTCAATTGATTTATGTACACAGATATTCAACATTATAAAACTTTCAAACGGTAATTATTTGTTATGCATTATTTCGTGCTATTAAATTAATACGTTTTCAATATTTTATATATTAGTGTTGCTAAACTTTCATTCATTGTTAAAGGAACCAAACTGACATAATATGCACGCAATCGATTTTATTATGGATATAGAAAATGAGATTAATGAATGGAAGACACTTGGGCAATGTTTGTTTCTCAATTTTCACCCATTTTCATTCCACTAAAATTCACGCAAAACAAATATATAACTCAACATAACTTTTATGGAAATTTTAAATTCAAATTAAAATTATTCTCTTTTTTATACACAAAAATATTCAAAATAGAATAATTAATAATATTCATACTCGAATAAATACTTGTGTATATTTACATGTACGTTCACATTTATATGTATACATCTAAAAAAATAATTATTATTTTTATATAATATCAACTCATCCATCATTATTTCATATTTATATATACATACAATTATACAAAATGAAATAAATTAAAATATTTATTGAATCAAAATTGTATAATTAAATACAATTTTCACCTTTAACAAAACTTCCAAACAAAGCCGTTTGCCTTGAGAATTTCTGCGCATTACAGATCCTCAACTCCCAGCGCACGTTAGCCGATGCTTGTTTCTACAAAATAAAATGCACCCCGAGCAGCCTTTGCCCTTTGGATTCCCCCATTCATCGACGTCCCGTCACTAATAATGTTATCTAAACTTGTGCACATTCTATTTCGGTTTTCATTATTTTTTATTATCTAATGTCTCGTCTAAGTGGGATTCTGACTTAATTAGTAAGAAAAGCAACACAAAAGGAAGGAAGAGGAAATTCAATAAAAGAATTATTAATAAGACATAGAAAGAAACAAAATGGTGGGATTTGAAACATCAAAGCAAATCAATCCTACTTTCCACACATAGCTTTTGTATTTCTTCATTGTCAACAGTTCCAAAAGTTCTGATTTCTCCGAGTCTGTATTTAAAGAGATAAAGTGTGATGTGTGTGTGTGTGTGTGTGTGGTGGATCCTTTGATGCATTCGAAGAGAATATTCACATTTCTTCTTAATTTTTAATTTCAGAACTTTTTAAAAAGGATAATATTTCTTGGGCATTGGCATGAAATACCCCTCACCCAAAAACTCAAATAATGGGCCCAAATCTCGTATAAATTAATTAACGAACATAAATAAGGTTGAAATCCTTCTAAGTCTCTCAAACAATAAAAATAAAAGGAAGAAAACGAAAATGGGCTCCAGAGCACAGTGGCTACACCCGCGGGATTTACTTTTCACCGAATTGACCCCAAAGTTAACGCCGTCAACTCCGCCGTGTATAAAAGGAGCCCTTAGATTTCGGTCTGTGTCTCTGACTGAACCAACCAACCCGCTCTGGCAGGCTGGGTGGGCCCGCTTGGCAACGGCTAGTCTTCCTACGTGGCAATATTCGTTTGCCACGTCACCCGACAGAACATCCCCCACGCGCAGATGACGGGCGCGTAGCTCGTCTACGACGGCGCCCCCGCCAAACTTTTCCTCTTGTTCCATTAAATGCCCTCGAGTCTTCCAAACAAATTTAACGGAACCTGCCTGGACAAATTCGTAATTTCGGGTTTCTCCAAGAGCTTTTTTGGAATTACAAAGATCACAAGGGGGGGCGGCGCATGGGGCAGTTATACGGTCGGCAATGCAGACAAACCACCTGTCCACTCACATACATACAAATCTTGCTTTCATGTGAAAATTTTAAATAATTTTATATCAATACTTTAATTTTGAGGTATAAATGGAAAAAAGGAAAAATAATTTGTGGGCTGTTTACGATTGTTTTTGTAGGACAAATGATTGCATTATTCCAACACTTCTTTATATTTTATTTGCTAATTTTGCGTGTGAGAGATCCATTTTGGGAGTTGGCTTTGGGTTTGTGACAATAGAGGCAGTTTTTTTCTCCTCGAAGACATTAAAGATTTGGATCCACAAAGTCAAAAGAAAGTGTGAAAGTAGATCATCATGATTATTCTCTATTCTTAAAGCTAAAGTTTGATTAATAATTAATAATTAGTAATTAGCAATTAACTTCAAACTATATATATATATATATATATTGATAAGTGAAGCCAAGATTCTTCTAACAATTCACAACTTGATATATATTGTTATTAAATAAACAAAGAAACAAAATAACATGGATAAACAAACTTCTATTTAATTTTAGTTCTCTCAAACTAGAAGGGGACATGCAATAATAAAGTAAGAAATTTCTATGATATATTATTATGTACAAATTGTTAACACTGACATTAGATGAAAGGCTTGGGTTGATGAGAAGTAAATATTAAATTAATGTATGTATACATGTGATTCAAATTTGTACATAACCCAATGAGATTTGCTAAATCAAAGTAGTCAACACTCTCTCCAATGAGGTTATGACTTCTAACTCTTTTTTTTTAGCTTTAATTGTCATTGATTTATGACAAGTGGTTAGCTCTTTAATTTCGCTTTAAAGCAGAATAAGAAAAGTTATTTATTTCTTTATTTGGAGAGCACCAACGTTCGTTCTCGAAACGCTATTGCAACATAGGTTATTTTCATAATATATATAAATATATATATTTATATGGATGGAGAGAGAGAGAGAGAGAGAGACACACACACACACACATTCATAACGTATTTTGCAAGTATATAAATTCATATAAGATTCCATTTTCCTTTTTCTAAATTCCAGACAAGTTAAAGTTTTGTACATTTTTTCAAAGACGTTATATGTAATACGTCGTTGTTAATGATTTAATGTTGGTTAAAAATAAAGCAAAGTCATTCCACATTTTTAAGCCATCTGTATGACCATAAACGTATAGCCACTAGACACTGGTGACTTTGAATTAAGCAATTGGATCAACAGAGGACAAAATAAAAAAGCATATTTTTTAAGTTAAAGTAATAGTAATAATAACAATTATGTGTGTGCAAATTTATTTATAAATTATAAATTTTGTATTTTAAATAATAAAAATAAAAATATTTTTAATGAGAAAATAAAGAAATTTCAAATGAATTTGAAAAAGAAAAAAATTGAGAGAGTATAAACAAAAATAAACTACGAAATAAAAGAATAAAAAAATTAAATTGTAATTTAATTTTGCATAATTAAAAAAATTTGATTAATTTAATAAAATAATATATATATATATATGTTTTTTTAATAAAATAATATGGACAAGAGAGGGTTTCTTTCAGCTGAAAAATAGTGTATGTTACGAACAGAAGAACAGATACTCTTAACCACAGTCTCACCACCCAATAAAATGACACTCCTTGGGCCTTCCTTCTCATCACACTGCGCTCTCTCTCTCTCTCTCGTTGCCGTAGAGATTGAGATAGCTCCACCCCTCTCCGTCCCACACGTACTCAGTCATTTGGCTTCCGTCGTACGTCCCTCTTAACATACGAAGGAAACTCCCAGAAGAATAATCTGTGCGAAGATTTGCTCCTCTGAAATTGGATAGCCAATAATCAAGGGGAAAATAAAAGCGCTCGATTTCTATCGACAAAGAAACTATGAATTCTAATATGAATACATTCATCTCTGTGCTGTGTTCTTCTTTTCTTGTTTTATTTGTTAGAGGGCTTTCAAGAAATCTTCCAATAATTTCTTTTGATGAAGGGTACTCGCATCTCTTTGGGGATAAAAATCTCATGGTCCTAAAAGACGGAAAATCGGTTCACATCTCTTTGGATGAAAGGACAGGTCATTTTTTTCCGTTAGAGTACTTTTGTTTCTGGGGTCCCTCTGTTTGTGGTAGTGTTGTTCGGTTTTTCTGTGTGCGCGCATGTGTGTGTGTATAAAGTCCTGATTTTGCGGCCTAATTCCAAGGCTTTCTGTTGTAAAGATCAGATTTTTGTTTGGTGGTTTGTGAGTGCAGGTTCTGGATTTGTGTCACAAGACATTTACCTTCATGGGTATTTTAGCACCTCTATTAAGCTTCCTGCAGATTACACTGCTGGTGTTGTTGTTGCGTTTTATGTAAGTGATAATTCATAAGTTAATAATTCTTTGCTGCTGATTTTGTCAAAATTCCTTACTTCATAAGTTTGGTTTATTAAGTTTCTTAGAATAGTATCCCCTGATTTCTTTTTAAAATCTGTTCTCTGTCGTTCTCTAGTGAATTTGAACGATTTTCTGATGTGTTTATATTTCAACTGAATAAGCATGGAGGTGGGAATGATTTTTTGCTTGATATAATACTCTCTTTTTGAAAGACATGGCTGAGGGGCGCTCTAGTTGCTTCATCCCAAGTTTACCCAGAAATCCAATAAAGAATCATTTAACAATAATTTCTTCATGTTTTTTCTCTCATTTCCATGTTGTAAAAAACAAACAGAAACTTATATTTGGCATTAGTCAGGCCCTGCATGTTGACCACTCAGTATGGATGTCATCTGTAAGTTCTTGACCCAACTGGATTGTACTGAGGTGGATTTATGAAAAGTTCCTTTCTTGATACTAATTGTGACAGATGTCAAATGGTGACATGTACGAGAAGAACCATGATGAAATCGATTTCGAGTTCTTAGGAAACATAAGGGGAAAAGACTGGAGAATCCAGACAAATATTTATGGAAATGGAAGCACAAGCATTGGCAGAGAAGAAAGGCATGGTCTTTGGTTTGATCCCTCAGATGATTTCCACCAATACGGCGTACTCTGGACTGAGAATCTGATAGTGTAAGTAGTTTCAAGCTCTTTTGAATATCAGGTCCCCATTTGAGTTTTTTTTCCCATTTCTGTAATTGCATGCTCAGCTCTGCAAAACAGCTTTTGTTTCATTGATGCTGTGGGTAGTTTTCCAACACATACATGTAATATATTTCTTGAATTATCTCTTACTGTCCTCAGTTGTAATGTCCCTCTCAGTGCGTGGAGAAAGTTTTGTTTTACTTCTGTGGAAGTATATATGTAATGTTTGGCATCCTGTGCTCACTTTTCAGCTTCAACCCTTTCCCCTTTTAATGCTGATGCATTGATCATGGTATGGAATAACCGCTACAGTATGGCATCTTTCAGGCTTGAGCAGTACACTGAAGTTCATGTAACCAGATAATTCAACAGAGTGTTTGTTTAATATCCACCTGAAATTCTAAAAGAATAATTCCACACTTGATCACATCAAAGAGCTATCATACGTGTTGATTCGAACTGTAGTTAGGCTTCATGTCCCATTCTTGCATGGTTGGCTTCTCTGTTCTGCTTGCTTGTAAACAAGTCTAATTTCATTTCTGGTACATTGTAGGTGGTTAGGCATAGCAATTTTGTAATATCTGTCTACCTCACAGCTGTTTTATTTGTAGCTGCGCTATTACTTTAAAAGCTTGGATGGATGAATATAATGAATGATCATATCCCCACTTTCTATTCAAATTAAAAACCAATTTTTCTTCTTGATTCCCCATTCATTTAAAATTTGTTATCCAAACTGCATCTATTGTGATATTTTCTGTTTGCTTTATGCTTCATCTTTATCCCTTTTAACATGGAACAAGAATGGGTAGGTGGTCCTTAAACGTGCATTTTTTTGGAATTCGGCAATCCAGACCTTATGTTCTGTTTGTTTTGGCGTCTTTTGCACTTCTCTACAGCTTTTATGTTGATAATATTCCCATAAGAGAGATCAAAAGGACAGAAGCCATGGGCGGGAACTTCCCCTCTAAGCCCATGTCTCTGTATGCAACAATATGGGATGGTTCTGATTGGGCCACAAATGGAGGCAAATACAGAGTCAGTTACAAGTATGCCCCCTACATTGCAGAATTTTCTGATTTTGTCCTTCATGGATGTGCCGTCGACCCTATTGAACATGCCAAGTGTGAAGATGCTCCAAAATTTGCCTCAATGGCTGACGGCATTACACGTGGGCAGAGAATGAAGATGGTGAGCTTCAGGAAGAAGCACATGCAATATTCATACTGCTATGACCGTTCTCGGTACAAGATCCCTCCCTCCGAGTGTGTGATCGATTCCAAGGAGGCTGAACGACTCCGGAGCTTCGACCCTGTGACATTTGGAGGAGCCCGTCGCCACCACCGAGTAAAGAGACACCACCGTAGTAGGCCAGCCCAGGAGGCGGCTTCTTCCATGTGATGAGGTTGTGAGTCATATATTCATTCACATGGGCATCATTGCCACCTTCCTTTTGAGTTTCTTTTGGTTGTGAATAGAGGAAAGAAGAGATGATAGTAGATATGTTGAGGATGACATTATTGTTGCTATTCATATATATGGGCCATTGATCAATGTGATGGGTTGTGTATATATTTCATTACCTTCTTCGGTTCCCATCCAGGTTTACTCATTGATGCTATTACATCTTTGGCTTCATATATTTAATTTGGAGAGATGGTTAGTGTACTTTTAAAATTTGGTACTTTTGACGTTGTGATAAAGAAGACTATGTAGCGCATGGAGTCATTATCCTTGTATAAATAGGTGGTGGGGTGGTTGGATTTGGATTCCATTGTTTGAGTTTTATATTATCAAGTATGTTCGTATTATAAGCATTGTTGTTTCTCACAATGTCCAAACTTTAGCCCTTTTGGTCTGTGCCGTCACTTTGTCACTTTGTGTCGTTGAAACAGACCATTGTTTGTTCTTTTTTATGGCTTGACTGGAATTTGGAGTGAATTGAGACAACAGAAGGGTTGAAGAAAACACTACAAAGTAGCATAAATTTTCAAATGTAAAAGCAACACTAACAGTTAAATTAACATCATTTCTAAAGACATTTTGGTTTGTGTCCTGTCATTTGTGAGGGTCATCCACACTCGTATGCAATGGTACACAACCCCTCGCATGTCTTATCCCAAACTTATTTTATTGTCAATTCTTATTTATATAATCACAAATGATGCTTAATTCTTTTTCAATGTAATCTGTGTCTTAATCAACAACAACTTTGATCACCTTTAAGAAAAACATGAAAAGATTCATAATAATGGAGTTACACTACTTTAAAAACTTATTGTAAGAGGCTCATAATGTCCACTTCACTATAGTTTCATTTTCAAATTTCATTTTGGAATGAAACTTCAAAAGAAAAGGTAGATCAAGAAATTAATCTTGAGATTGATGCAGGAAACATGTGGACAATGATATGAGAGGAATCCATAAAGGGCATCCACAAAGGGGTTTGAGCTGGATGCACATTGACTGACATATTACTTTGTGAGGTAATCCAGTAATCAAGCATGCATTTCATCATTAGAGATGCATAATTATGAAATTTAGTGAAAAACTTGCAACAAAACAGAAAATTAGTTGAGAAGGTAATCTTTCATGATCAATGACAGGATATGATTGACATTGATATAACCTTATCTCAACATTTTCCTTTTGAAAAAATTAATTTACGTGAGTTGTTTTCTACTAACTTAGTAAATTACACATACTTTACCCGTAGATTATTAATAGTTTTCATTTTATTAGAAAAATTAAACTTGTGAAAATATATGTAAAATTAAAGAACTATTTAGTGTGTTCGTATTTTTTTTCATTTAACTGGTGAAGTACGCATGTGAAACATTAATAATTTTCAATTTAAAAATAAATTAAATTGCACTTAGTTTTGAAAATCATTAACATTTTAAAAAATAAAAGCAATGAAAAGGTATATAAATATAAGAATTTTTTAGCTGTTGGTTAATTTAAGTGATTAAAATACTTTGCAGCTTGACCAATATTCATGAGAATTATTTATTAAAATTAAATGTGTTCTGTTTTTATAACAATTTTAAATATGAGGTTAAAATAAATTATATCACTTAAAATATGAAAACTGGTCCATCGAACAACACTTTTACTTAATTAATTAACTGAATAAATCAAATTCAGCATACCTAATATATTTAATTTCTATAATTTGAGCAAGGTAGCGACACTTATTTATTTATTTATTTTTGACAAGGATGAGAGTTTAATTATTTTCTTGATGTGAAGAATTTAATATGACTAAGGTCAATAAACCCTAAACAACTAATTTATCTTTCAATCGATCACCCGATTTCTAATCTTTGTCCAAATCATTTTTTTAATCTATTAGTAGACACACGATCTATATTTGTTAGATTAATAATGATTATTTTTATAATTAATAGTTCACATGTAAACTACAAAGTAAGTCAAGTTTCATTGTAAAAGTTATTTGTATTAGAAAATAAAATTTAACGAGTTTATTATCCAAAAATTCATGTAAAATAAATTTATAATCTGAAATTTATGTCTGTATGTATTCCTCACATGAAAAATATTAAATTGTAAAATATTAGAAGAGCTAATCGATATAAATTATTATCGAATACATATATCGAGGAAATAACTGAAAAATATGTGTGTGCGAATAATATTACTTTTTATAAAGACAAGGATTAAAAGATCAAAATAGCATAGAGTAACAAAATGGAGTAACTATTTATTAATATTGATAGAGAAAAGCAGTGTTTACAGTTTTGGAATAATCATCTTGCAATTACTAATAAAATTAATCAACTATCATTAAAATGAGTTTATATAGAAAATTTACAATTAAAAGCATCACACGATCGGTTTGTAATATTTTAAAATATATTTTTAATATTTTTTATTTTCTCTTTGAAAAAACTTATATTTCATCTTATTTTACTATTTGTATACACTTAATTAATTTTTCATACAATAAATAATACTATTTCACATTAAATGCACAATCATTCATGAAAAAGGGGAAATAATTTACTACAAACAAAGAGATATTTGTTAAAATTAAGTCCAATTAGTGGGTGAAATGGTACAATTAATATAAATTTAATAGAAAACTATTAATTAGTAAAATTAATTGTGAATATTTGTTCAAAATTTTAGATTTTAACCAAAATAACCGCATAATATTGCATTTTTAATAGGGCATTCACAATCAATTATAATACTATTTCCACATTAAAAGTGACATTTTTATGGTAAAATACAAGCACATGTTGTGCATTTATGACTGATGCTAATAGAAAAAATGTTTTTGTGGCTTATGTGATTAGAAAAAACGGATAGAATATGTCAAAATATAATGAGTTTTAAAACAAAATTATTGTAAAATGTAGTTAGGGGACAAGTACTATTGTATTACCATTAGAAATTGAAGTGCCAAAACTAATAAATTTAGGTGGTGAAGTGCTGCTTATCCTTATATTTAAAAAATAGTATTAATAATAACTAAATTTGAAACACAAAATATTTTCATTATTTTATATTATTAAGTAAAATTATATTAGGCATTAAATAAATTAAAAAAAAAACTTTTTTTGTGTGATTTATATTTTTGATACGTGTATAAATATATGTATATATACATATATATATAGAGAGAGAGAGAGAGAGAGATAAAGTATTTACCATTTTTTTTTATCATTTTCATACTTTCATATAATTTTAATAATGTAAACACCCTTACAAATTTATTTTTATTTTATTATGAATTCATAATTTTGTATAACAATAAATTTAAAGGATCATAATTCTTTCATCAAAATCCTATACATGTCATATAAGATATAGTTCAAAATATCTTAAAATTTACCTTTATATGAAAATGTTTTTGTTCGGAAATTCAAAATAATGAAAAGTAATAGACTTTTGCATATGAAAAGATACTAATATGATGATAAATACTAACAAAATTCCAAATATCTCATATATTTTTATTATTATGTATAATTTGTTTAGAATAAATCTAGAAGTTCAAAAGTTAAAACAAACAATTTGGAGAACTCATAATAATAACTAATATTACTTGCACACTCTATATGCATGCATGTTTATGAAAATCATTTTATAATTTCATTAATTATAATAAAATATAAGTTTATTATATTTTTCAATAGTTGAACAATGGAAAATTACTTTTATATATACATACACACACACACACACACATAAATATAATTTAAAAAGATACAAAGAAAAAAAATTTAGAGGTTATAAAACAGACGAGAAAAGAAGAAATTAAATGTTAGCTAAACATGGAAAGCAGTTAAAATAATAGTAATGAAGAGGTAAAAGAAAAAACCCATTTTAGTTCATTTATATTTAAGACTAAAAATAGTTATCAAATGGTGAAATAAATTCATGAAAGAGGCTTTTTAAGAGATTTGTTACACAAGTTAGTCATAATACACAGTATAAATATAAATAATACAGAAAATTAATTATAGAGAATATTATAAGAAAATCAAGAAAAGTCTTAACAATAATATAAGAGATAATTCAATAAACTTTTTTCTTTCTGATTTTAAACTTTTTACACATATATAAATATATAGATAAATAAATTGAAATAACTTTCAGTTTTACAATCATTTTAATTCTTTTCATTTTTTACACTATCAGCGTCATAAAACATTAATTAAGTCTTTTAAATTTTATTATAAATTTCATGATTTTGTACAATAGTAAATGTTAATTGATCATATTTTTCTGATACAAAGTCTTGGCGTCATATAATATGATAACAAAAATCTCAAACTCTAATATAAAACTGATTTTGCTAGAAAATTTAAAATATTTTAAAAGAATTACATTAAAAAGAAAATGTTGCAGATGACAAGACAACAATATAACATTGGATATAACAAAATTGTCTTATATTATTTCACTTCATACTACACATTTCAAAAATTTTAAGAAACTATTTGGTGAACTATTACTTTAATAAACAAAGACAGATAGATATGATTGACAGCAAATTGTGTCATAATGTTACCTCTCTCGACTCCATGAAACAACACATACAACATGGATAGTCTTAAGGAGAAGATGAAGAAATACAACTAAATACTAATGCATTGCAATTGTCAAAATCAAAAACATAAATGGTAACTAGAGCAGTCCTTGAGAAACTTGCTCAACAACTTTGCAAGCTATCCTTCCACTACAAAGAAAAATGGAGGCTCCAACTCAGGAGCAGAAAAGTCCACAACAAGATTGCTGCAAATAAAATTTCTGAATTATATCTTTTTTTCAAAACATAGATAATTGTCTACTTCTTGGACTCTGCAGCTTCCTTTCTCTCTATCAGCTTGATAAAATTTTGAACAATGGTTTTACCTTCGCTAGTGATGATACTCTCGGGGTGGAATTGAACTCCCTGCATTTGTCAAGAAATATAAGAAGGTTTTCTCACCGTTGAGCAAATAGCAGAAAACAATGCTTGTGTAAAGATTTCAATGATAACGCTTCTCATCATCGCCTAATGGACATATTTCACTTGAAACTAGTATTCGTCAATAGTAAATTATTGGTTCAACAAAGCTAGTGAATTGACTACTCAAGCACACCAGGCGTGAGCAATACATTGAAAAGCCAGTTGAGAAGCACATCATTTGCCGCTCAAGTCTCAATTCAGCATTGAGGTATAGCTCAGGTACTATACTGTTCATAAATTGGATAGTTATAGGTCCACAAGTGGCGGCTAAAGGAATAGAGAAAGCCAATAGCTTAAACCTTTCAAACTGTGCTAGTTGTATGGTGTTACTGTGAGTTTGACCAGCTGCTGATCATCAGAATTGCCCGTATGGATTTATTTACTTGGACTTGGGTGAAACCTAAATTTCTTGAATAGATGCCAAGCACATAGATTAAATGTGCACGAAGCTGTATAAAACTTTTGGGTCAATATAAAATTGTCTCCATCACCCAGGATAACACAAGTAGTTGCCAATATTAAGGGCAGATCTGATGCAATCTATAGCAAGTACCACGCCCCTGGCTGTGTTAACAAAGTTGAGCACAATCATAACTAGCCTAAAATTTTCAATCTGTGTTGATACTTTGATAGGTTCCCGAAGTTTATAAACGAGAATAATTCTCTAATTAAGAATCAATCATTGATTATTTATTACAAGGTAACAACAAGATGCCTAGTATGTTATAGTGTGATATCCGATTTGGCATCATTTATTTATATGTATTCAACTATATTAATAAGCAATCTTCGTAATATCAAAATAAAAGAAAATAACATGTTTTAGTTATTTGAGTATTTGTCCACAAATATGAGCCAAATGACTGAATACCTATACCTTCATTTTTGCCATTCACCTTTTTAACATTCATTGAATTTTAGCATCAATAAAACTGAGGTGAACAAGGTTTTATATATTCACTTCCCTTATTCCTTTTCATTGTTCTCTGGAATTCATATAATCCATCCTCCTGACTTCATAAATTGGTCTACAGTGGAGAGACGGTTTTCCTAAATTATTAGTCTTTAGATATATAATTGAACATGATGGTTAATTGACAAAGGGCAGAGGCTATGTTTGTTTAGAGATTTAGGTATGCATTTTAGATATTTTGGAAAATTGTGTAAAAGAGAGAATTTTAAAATATAACAATTAGAACATTATAAGGAGAAAAGATTGTTGTTCTTCTATTAAATGATATGTACAGATCTACATATATATTATTACATACAAGACTTATCATAACTTAAATCTATGAGCAAAATTAACTCCTATACAATCAACTCTAGATGCAACGTGAATAAATCAAAAATATGATATAGTATCTTGACACACACCCTCAAGTTGGAGCATATATGTCGATCATGTCCAATTTGTCATACAAATCCTTAAAGCGCTTAACTCCCAAGGCCTTGGTAAATATATCTGCTACTTGTCTTGAAGACGAAGTAAATGGGGTGGCAATCTCACAACTCATAATGGCATCTCGAAGGAAGTGATAGTCTATTTAAATATTTTTAGTCCTTCCATGAAACACAGGATTATTAACAATGTGAATGGTAGCCTAATTATCACAATATATCTATAGAGGCTCATTGTAGGCATATCTCAATTCGTTAAGCAAGTTTCTTAGCCACAACATTTCGCTAGCAATATGTGCCCTGGCCCTATAATCAACTTTTGCATTAAATCTAGCCACAATAGTGTATTTCTTACTTTGCCAAGTCACCAAATTCCCTCTAATACAAGTGCAATAACTAGAGGTGGACCTTCTGTCACTAATTGATCTGGCATAGTTAGTATCAGAATAGGCTTCAATTCGTAAGTGCCCATGTTTCTTAAACAGCAACCCCTTGCCTAGGCATCCTTTTATGTAATGTAATATCATGAGCGTTGCATCCCAGTAAACCTTTTGTTGTTTATCCATGAATTGACTAACCAACTCCACAACAAAAGCGATATCTGGTTATGTAATTGTTAGGTAAATTCACTTCCTAACCAAATGCTTGTACATGGTCTGATCCTGTAAATAATAACCATTGTCATTCCAAAGCCTTAGGTTGGTTTCAATAGGCAAATCCATAGGCTTTGAGCCCAGTAGTTCGACTTTTGCAAGAAGATCAAGAGCATACTTCCTTTGACATAAAGACACTCCAAATTTACTGTAGGCTATTTCAATTCCCAAGTACTTAGGGTGACCTATAATTTTAGTGACACATTATTGTTGCAAATACTCCATGGTTTGCTTAATCTCATCACTATCACTCCCAGTGATTAAGATATCATCTACATATACAATAAAGACGACTACTCCATTTGACCCACGCTTTACAAATACAGAATGATCGGCCTTGCATTGTGGAAAGCTAAAGTCTTTCATAGCACTACTGAACTTATCAAACCATGCCCTGCGACCTTGTTTCAACCTATATATAGCCTTACAAAGTTTACATGCCATATTTTTCTACGCCCCCTAAGCAACTTATCCTTAGGGTTGCTCAATGAACACAGTTTCATGTAAAACACCATATACGAAGGCATTTTTCACATCTAACTAATACATGAGCCAATCTTGATTCATTGCTAAGGAAAACAGCAAATGAATTAAGTTTAGCCGAGCAATAGAGGCAAAAGTCTCAAAGTAATCAACCTAATAGGTCTGTGTAAATCCTTTTGCAACCAAGTAAGCCTTGTACCGATCAATAGTCCCATCGAATCGATATTTAATAGTGAACACCTAACAACAAGCCACAACATCAGCATTGGGTGAAGCAGGCATCAATTCCCATGTGCCTCAAGAAATTTCGGTGGACATTTCTTCATCCATAGCCTCCTTTCAGGCAAGGTGTTGTAAAGCCTCATGGGGAATACAAGGAAGTTGCGTGAAGGGGAGAGAGACGAAAAATGATTAAAATCGAAGACTAAAATGATCCAAGGACATATAATAAGTTAATGGATGGGAGGTGCATGAACGAGTACCGTTACGTTGGGCAATCGCAAGGTCAAAGTCAAGCGCAGCCGGTGTAGGAGCTCCAAGATTGCCAGACAAAAGGTGAGTGGTGACGCCATGCGTATATCTCAAGCGTCGTGTATACACCTTAAGAGGGCCTAGAGCCGTAAAATCACATGTAATGGTGTAAAAGATATGGACAAGGGTAAGGAAGGTAGAGTACAATGTCCTAAAGAAGTGGAAGGTGTTGAGCAATAAGGATGTGACTCAAAGAAGGTAACATTAGCAAAGGTAAAAGATCGATGCCTAATGGGATCATAACAAGAATATCCTTTTTGCGTACGAAAATACCCAAGAAAAATACACTTGGTGGATCAAGCTAAAAGCTTATTAAGGTTAGGCCCAACCAAGATTATGAACAAAGGAAGTACACCCATAAATGCAGGGTGGAACTAGGAACAAAAGCTTATCATGATAAAAATTGAAAAAAGGAGATCACAATTAAGGATACTAAAGGACATCCTATTGATGACAAAGCATGCAACGAGAACGGCATCCCCCCAAAAATATTTAGGAACATTCAGGTGTTGCATCATAATACCAACAACATCAAGGATATGGCAATTCCATTCAACAATGCCCTTCCATTGTGACATGTAGCCATGTGATATTTGATGTAAGATTCCATAAAAGTCACAAAAGGCCTTAAGATATTTTTGAGTGATTTCAAGGGCATTATTAATGCAAAGAGTGTGTAAACTAACCGAAAATTGGGCTTTTATTTCTTTATAGAATGAGTTGAGTACATTAAGAGTTTCAGACCTATCATTTAATAAATACATTCAAGTCATCCTAGAATAGTCATCGATAAAGATAGTGAAATATCGGAACCCCCCACAAGATTCAACTCAACTAGGACCTTAAATATCACAATACATAGTAACGAAAGGAGATGCACTACGTTTTACGACTCTAAGTGGGAAAAAAGCATGGTGATGCTTTCCCAACTCACATGACTCACAATCTAAAGTGGATTGTAAGGACTCAATCAAGAAGGGACACCTTTACTTTGAAATGGAAGGGTGACCCAGACGACAATGCCATTAGAAAGGTGATGTGGTGACAGAGAGAGCGCGAGCATTCCATGGTGTATTGATATCTAGATAATAAAGCCCACGTTGTTAACGATTACCACCAATCGTCTTCTTCATCAGCAGATCCTAAAAGACACAACATCAGGGATAGAAGATTATGGAATAGTTATGTGATCTTGCAAGTTGACTAATTGATAACAGGTTAACAGGAAACAGAGTGCAAATAGTACATTATTTAGTGTAAGAGCTTTAGTTAGATTAATGGTGCCACAACTAGTAATAGGAGAGTAACTACCATATGCTAGGCATATCACGGATAGGGAGGTAGAGCGAAAAGTGGAGAAAAGTGATTTATTACTAGTAACGGGAGTGGTAGACTAGAATCCAACATTCAAGACTTACCATGAGATGCCTTGAAGGCACCTATCGAGGAAGAGATAGCATTGGCAAAGGACAGGGTTGCTGATTGCAGTAGTTTTTCATATTCATTATGGGACAACAATATCATATCAGAAACTTGAGGTAATGCATCATGGTCTTTAGAATTGGTGTTAGCCCATTTAAGCTTGCTAAATTTTTCCCAGAGGCATGGTTGGAACGGCCACATTGAATGCATGGACGTGTGTTTCTAGAGTTATCTCCACGTCTACTGCCTCCCTTTCGGCCATGAAAAGACCCAGACCTCATTTAGTCATAGTGGAGTTTTCAACGGTGGATGAGATAAGACCAACACCTCCAGTAGTCACCCAAAGAACTCGTGAGAGGGTATTAGATAAGGTAGGAACATTGTCTACTAGCCAACAGATTATCTCGAACTAATCGAAGAGAAGGATCAAGGCCAGATAGGAATTTGTCAACTAAAAATTCTTCTCATTGATTCTTGCGAGTTTGCATGTCACAAGTCAATTGATCAACCGTCCTGTTTAATAGCAAATACCTTCTCGTAAAATTTGAAGACTCGAGATACATGTTTTTCATATGAGTACATATCATGCGATGTACCTCATATTTCTTTAGTAATACGTAGAAACATGACATTAGAACTAACTGACTCTTCCATACTATTAAGCAACCAAGTCATCACTAAACAATTAGATTGTTGCAAGGAAAAATATTCAATATCTTTAGAATTTGGAAGGTCAGAAAAGACATGATTTAATTTATTCTGTGATCCCAGAAACAACTTGAATGCCTAACACCATAGGATATAGTTCTGACCATTCAATTTAACAATAGTTCCTAAGACAAGTTTATTTTCACTACTAGACACTTATGTTCCAAACACGAGCCATCACAAAGGAAGTTGTACGTATTATCACACAACAAAGGAGAAAAAAGGAAAAGAATGTAACCTCCTTATCCAACACCAAGTTCTTCAATCGAAAATCTAGTCTGAAGTCGGTTCCAAGCGGGTTGCAACAGACCAAGAATGTCGAGCAGTGCTAGCCGAAACGTGAAACAGCGTCCCATGAGCAACAATTCTTGGAAACGACGTGGCAATGGGTGGCCCATCGGAGTTCTCCAAGGAAACAGCACCCCATGAGCAACGGCACTTAGATTGGCTCATTTCACGTCGGGTTCACCATGGAACCCTTCGAAATCAATAAGGTCTCGCACAAGATTTGCCTAGGCTTGGACAAAAACGAGGTCTCAATGGGTTTCCGGCCCAAAGGCTTGCATCATGAGGATGAGCATGCAATGGCACTAGGGTTTACGTCCCGAGGATGAGTGGGTGACGGCACTAGTTTCCAAGGCTAAAGTTTTAGTAGGTTTCCGTTCACCCCTGTTTTTGTTTTGTTTTTTTTTTTCTTTTTTAAGGATTCATAAGCAAGAAGTACCCGTGCTCTAATGCTATAATAAGGAGAAAAGATTGTTGTTCTATTATTAAATGATGCGTACGATTCTACATTATATTATTACATACAAAACTTACCATGACTTACTTAAATCTCTAAGCAAAATTAACTCCCAGACAATCAACTAGTAAGGTATACAATCAACTCTAGAAGGAAGTTGAAAAATAAAAAATACGACATAGTATCTTGACAGAGCGTGTGTATTTTTTTTTTTTTTTTGTATAAAATGAAACCAAACATGAAAAGTTACAAGCATGACAAGTTAAAAATACCAGTGTCAAAATCAATTTAGAATCTAATGATCAATGACTTATATAGTAGGCAACACATAGAACCATGCAAGATCCATACCTCAAAATAATCTCACTTCTCTTGCAACTATACTATATTAAGGAAATCAAATTAATTTTGTTAATCCAAAATTACAGATTAAACAGCCTTTAAAGTTGGCATATTAGGTTCAGGGAAGAGACACATTATAAGCAAAGAAGCATATTCTCCAAAAAGATTGAAACTAAATATCACCTGTATGTGCTTATATGCTTTGTGACGAGCAGCCATTATCAACCCATCTTCTGTCCATGCAGTTATCTCAAGGGCATCACTTGGAAAACTTTCCTTTTCAATCACAAGGCTATGGTACCTTGCAGCAGTGAAAGGACTGGATACAAGGGAAAATATAAACATGCACCATATGATCAATATGCAGTCATATAACACATTCACATGACAATATGATTGAACTTGATGTTGAAAGAGAATAATGACAATTTCGCTGTATATACAATATCAAAACTTATGTATTTCATCAACACAATATAAATAAACCAAGTATCCTTCATCATAAAAGGCAAGAGACATATATGCTTGCTCATTCCATAGAGAGTAGTTAGAGTGGCACCAATTACACCATATGACCTACTTCCAGCCTTCATTGGAAAGATGGTTATTCTTACATCCAATGCAGTTCCCAAAAACTTCACTTCTCCATGATAACCAGACCAAAAAAGATATCATTGCTTATGATACAACATTCGTTAATATTTTACCGAAGAAATAGAAAGATGAAAAGAAGACAACGCAGTATATAATGTAGAAGAAAACAAGCAGTGACAATGGCCAAGATGTCTGATACTATGAATACCCACAGCATTGAAAGACAATGAATCTGTAGGAAAGAAAAGGTACGGTCAATGTAGAACTAATAGCTGAATTGCAAAATCAATTGATGTATAAAGGAAGCCAACACATCAAAGATGCAAAGCATATTGCAAGAGAAAATAAGGATACGGCACAATGAAGTGCAGTACAACTTGGTTATGTTTGTTTCCCCATTTTCTGCTATTCACAGCCACTCAAAATTTTACAAACCCAACATCTTACATCACAAATTTTTATTCAAATTTAAATTTCTACCTCTCTTACCTTTTATAATTAACTAATCATGTTTCAATCATTATACTTATCCACAATCAAATCAAAACCTATATATGCACACATACACTCGCATTCATATATATATATATATATTTATATTTATGTATGTATGTATACACCCTATAAACCTATATACTATCAAATCATCCAATCACTATTTAAACTATTACAAATTAAATACACACACACACCCAAACTCAAACTAATCTTACCACTGAATATAATTTTCTTACCCATCCAAATCTCCTCCACTTTCTACCTGCCCCGATAAGGAACCAAACAAAGCCCTTCAGTGCAAACACCACATAAAAGTTGACAAAAATAAATGAACATGAACAAGGATTAGTAATATTATGCTTGCTGTAATTTACAGTAACAAATTCAGGAATCGGGCATATTTCGTTAGGTCTTAAAAGTTCATCATTAAGATAGCTCAGCATATTTTGGATTTTGAAAAAAACAAAAAAGGAAAGAAAAACTTCTTTAAATATTGACTCTGTCACAAAATTCAAGGCTGGTACAGAGGTATATCAATATAACTACATGTTGATAATGCGTTCATGAGAAATTGAATCATATAATCTAATAAACTGATATATGTTTCAGAAAACTAGGATAACAAAGTTGTCTTCAGTTATTAAGCCTTAATAAAATTTGAGGAATAAAACCACTCTATTAACAAAAGATCTGGAAGAATTTTATCACTTAATGTACGAATATACGTGTATTCCCAAGCTCTTATTAAGATGCTAAATTTTGTTCAAGTTATACTCCAACCTTGTTACTAGCTCAGACTATGATACAAATTTATGCATCTTCCCATGTTATAAGCAAATACAAAGAGGAAAGTGGATCCTGATATTACAAGCAACATGAATTATACATGTACAAATCCTCAACCAAGAAAAACAAAAAATGAGATATCATCATAATCATTACTGCTTTACTATATATTTTAAATATAAAACTATCAAAGGGTACAACTGATCATTTTCTTCAGAAACTTAAGGAAACAAAAATTACTTGGTTAATCCTGTAAACAAGCCATCTTCCCCACCCTCATTGTAGTACACAAGAGAACCTTTTCCATGCACAACCCCATAAGGAGATCTCAGAATCTTCCCTGGGCATCAAAAACTTCTTTTAGGAAAAAGAGGGAGAAAAGAAGAGGATAAAAAAAATGTATAGCCCTGTTTTCAGAACATTTTAAGGGGAAACACATGAGAAATGACAATGCTGGTGTTTAGCTGACAAGATGCACCACTTTTATAAGTTATTAAAAGCATTTCATAGCCCTATTCTCAGAACATTTTAAGGGGAAAATAAATTAGTAGTGCTTGAACCAGGAAACATATGTGATATGTCTGACATTTCAGATGTTCACAATCCCAAATCTACTGTAAGAAGTACTACTCAAATTTGGCCTTCCTTTGATACAATCCTACATGACAATACAAGATCCATTTTTTAGTAATTACTTTTCAAAAACACAAGACATAAGTGCTAGTTTACAGCTAAATAATTGGAGAGATGACATCCAGAAAGGTGCCCAAACCTGACTGCACTTGAATTACATTTACACTGACAGAATAAAAACCAATGGTAATAGAAAATTACCTCCAAAGGCTTCCCCAATGCATTGCAGTCCCATGCACACACCGAATAATGGCACAGTAGGTCCAAGTTCCAGCACCGTCTGAAGTGAGATTCCCGAATCTTGAGGTGTACCTAAAATTTGGAAAAGAACAAATTAGTAACTAAAGCTTATGAAGACAGATATCAAACATGAGAAAGCAACTAGAGTAGAGATTCTTACCAGGTCCAGGTGATATTAATATACCTCTTGGTTTTTTCCTACAAAACCAATAATACAATGCTATTAACTATCTTGGGACCAAGCAATCTCCACTTTCTCTATATTTTGCAAATTTATAAACAAGACCAGACAATCAAAAATCGTGATATAAGAGTTTATTCTATGGTTGTGTAAAATTGTCAGATTCAACCAATTCACAAATTATATAAATGTCCAGTGAAATATTACCAAACAATCAAGTTATATTTACAAATTATTTAAGGACATCAAATTATATTTACAAATTATTTAAGGACATTCTTATTCGTCCCACAGTTATTGGCGCACCATGACTCAAAGGCCCATTGGAGCCATGGCACAAGGCACATGGAATCGCATGAGCCTTGTCAAAGAACATTGCAAAATTGCATAAATAAACAAATGAAATAAAATCAATATATTGCGTATTATTTTCAGCAGAGTAAAAAGTGAAAAAATATACATATATAGTCATTTTAAACCATAATAACAATTTAAATTTTAAATTTTTGCTTAAATTTTAGTATTGAACAATAATTTCAATCTATATTAAGCCCCTTATTTTATTGTTTAGAACATAATCTTACAAAAATATGCTAATTAAGTACAAACTAATTATCTAAATGATTTCAAAATCAAACAATTTCAATAAGAAAAAGTGACCAAAGCATAAAAGAAAAAGAATTATGAGAAGAGACTCATGAAAAAACAAAGCCATAAGGTGAGAAAAAGAAAAAAAGAAAGAAAAAAGGAAAAGAGAAAATTATCTGAAGAGACGATCACCCGCAAAGAGAACTAGGAAACACAGTGTTGAAGTGAAGGAAGAAATTGGAGACAAGGACTTCCCTTCTGTTGATTTTTGTTTTTTCATCTGATAAAGGAAAACTAAAAAAGAAGAGTGACTTCATAAGGCGCTTGTCAATGGCATAATGGCGCTAAGTGCTCACACCATAACAACTATGGTTCATCCTTTTGTTTCCTATGTGTTTTTTTGGTGGTTCATTAGTTTCCAAGAAGTTGACTACAACAGACATAGCTCTCCTTCTCACTATCAGTTTTTATTTTCAAAATATGGAGCAGAACTATCGGTTTGCCTGATCACAGTCATTTTTTCGTGCTAACCATTGATAAATTGTAGATATCTCAAACATCAATTATTGTGCCAATATCACTAGCTACAGATACAGACATATGGGCCATAGGTTGACCATACCAAAACTACAAAAACATTATCTTAAAGCATCAGTCAAATGTATGTAAATATCAATGTTATAGTAGAGATACTAATTCAATTGTTAACTGTACTCCATATCAATCAATCATGTTAAATATGGAGCTCGGCCAGTTTTATACTCTCTTTAGAGATCGGGATGACAATTTTAGTTTTTCAATGTATATTCAAATATACGTTGCCCTGCAAGTGTTGGTGACAAAAACCAAACATAATAACAAACTCTGCATTCCTGGGCCCCTATCGATAACTGGAATGCAGATTTAAACAATCTATTAATGCCAACACTAAATGAATCTGCAGCAAGATTACAAATAGCTAAAGCAAGATAAAATTAAACACCATGTACTGATCGTCACAAAAATGGTACCCTGACTAACTACATTTGAATCTCCCATGGAAATTTCCCAGCAAATTAACTAAACAATTAATGCTGTGAACAGAAAAGACCACAGCACAGGGGAGGAAATAAAAAAGAAGTTATTGGACAAAACATCAAAAAACTTCGAACCCTTTTAGCTCATCAACAGTCAGCTCATCATTCCGGAACACCTCAAATTCGCAACCCAGCTCTCCCATATACTGCAGAATTCGAAGACAATGCAAATGAGAACTATCAAATCGACATATTAAAGTATAATTAACCTATAAAAAATGATGGGAAAAAAACGGACTTGGCAGAGGTTATAAGTGAAGCTGTCGTAATTATCGATTACTATGATTCGGCTAGAGGACTTCCTGGAAGACGAAGAACTGATGGAAGCCGCGGATGCATTTTCCGAAATCGCAAGGGGCCTTTTGGGAGGAGAAGAATAAGAAAGTGAGGGGGGGAGGGATGTGGAGGTGAAGCCGAGGCCTTGGGTCCTGAAATGCCGGGGCTTCTGCGGGTATAGAGTGAGCGAGGACGATCTCTTGACCAAAGCGGACCGGGTGGCGAGGCTGGCCATGGCGACGGCCGATAGTGGTGGCTCTGCGGCGGACGAGGGATTGGAAATTATGGACGTTCGCTGAAGGCGTCTCTTAATTGGAAGAAAAAGAAACCGCAAAGAGGACAAAAAAAGCGGCTACTTAAAAAAATAAAAAAAAATATATATATATATATATATAAAATAGGACAAATAATTTTTGAAGTGTGTTTTAATATTTTGATTTTGAATAATATATAGTAATTTTTTGTGATGAAACAAGCTTTTTTAAGATTTAGCGTGAATAGAAAATTTTAAATTCATGAAAAAGTATACAATTTATGTTTTCGAGTGATTGAATATCAGGTCAAAAATGAATTTTTAACTTTTCAAAATATGTTAAATAAATACCTTAAATCTTGAATTTATTTAAACATATATTTACAACAATTGTTTTTTTGAACGGCAGGCTTCAATTTTGGAATTCGGCGGGGCATGTGCCTGTGTGAAAGCATAAGCACGTGGACGTTTTGAATGTCGACAATTTCTGGTGAGCGTGTTTTTACACCTTTCACATTGCTCCTTTATCTATGTGTTTATTGTCACTATGCCCCTACAATCTATGGACATTTACATTTTGCCCCCTTTAGGTCGACTAAGAAAGATAATGGAATGGTGTGTTTCGACAAAGTTGGGCTTTCACCCGCATAGTGACGAAATGTGTTTCGGTTAGAACGACGAGAGGGGAGAAGGCTAATAGATATAATAAATATCCAACCTATGGACAGCTTTTCTACTTAGGCTTATCTATAATGGTTAAAAGGGCAAGAAGCTCTGGAGTATTAAGGATAGAATGTAGCAATGAGTACTTAAATAGAAGGAGAAATACTTTAATTAAGGAGACGCTACAATCGATTACAACTTACGCAATGTTGTGTTTTCTATTTCTAGAGTCGATGTTGAAAAAACTAAACTCTATGGTGGTAAGTTTTTTGTGGCCACAAACTAAACAACATCCAATATATTGAAAATTTTATAACTAGTTATATAGAGTCTAAAGAAGGAGGGCTTGAGTTTAGAGATTTCTAGATGTTCAACTTGACAATTTTGGCAAAGCAAGGATGGAGAATTCTGGCCGACCCAACCAACCTTATGAGTCAAATTCTTAAAGCTCGCTACTTTCTGAAAGGTGGATTCCTTAAGGTAGCCCTTGGCTCCAAATTGTCATTAGCTTGGAGGAGCATCCTGGCAACTAGATGGCTGCTGCTGGCGGGAAGGTTCTTGAGCAAACATCAAAGGGTGGTGCAATGAATGGATGCCCAGGCCTTTAACTTTCGACCCAATGACTCCTTGTCCAACAAAGGGGGCTAATGGGTGGGTGAGTAAAATTGATAGATAGGGACTTACGAACTTGGGATGTGGCAAAAATTCGAGCCCTATTCTAGCTTGAGGTTGCTCGAGTAATTCAAGGCATTCCATTGGGAAGGAGTTACTTGAACGACAGGCAAATTAAGCATTATATGGCTAGTGGTTGGTTCCCCGTGCGATCAGCCTATCACTTACGGAAAGCCATCTAGGTGAGCACGAAGGGTGTCGGCGAGGTGGGAAGCAGCGGTAGCATAGAAGAGTCTTGGAATTTTATTTGGCAAATTGACGCGGGTCATCATCGTCACGTTAAAATTAAACTTATAATTAAATTAGTACAATAATAAGTACAGATATCATTACTACAATGAAAAGTTTTGTGTCTATTAATTTAATTAAATTTCTATTGATTAGACTTTTAAAATATAATACAAATGCAAATAAATAAATAAAAACACAACACTTAAAAAAATAGCGACATAAAATCAAAGGGTGAAGCATCAATATTTCAAGAGTATAGCCACTTGTGTTATATTAATTTTCTGTATATGCTGATTATGTTAATTATCAATTTAATTACTGATCACAAATTGTTAATTTTAATATCTATTAGATATTCTTCTACCGACGAGCTCAAATCTTATAAACCAAATACAATTGTCGTTTACCCACAAATTTTCCTCATCATAATTAGGAAACAAACATAATCATTGTTGAGAGTGAGAGGAGGCAAAATGAAATCCAGCCTGTATTTTATTGTATGTTCATTTATTTAACTGTTCAAATCAGTCTTTAATTTATTTTATAAAGAACTAGAGGTAACTTTTTTTTTTTATCTTTGATGAATTAAAGGTAACTAATAACACATTATACAAATTACTCCAAAACATTTTTAAAAAAAAAATATGTGTCAATATTTTTTAAACTCGTGTGCACTTTAATCTTTCCGATTGTGACAGGTTAAAAGGGTGACTTTTATATTGTGTGGTGAATAATATATTGCAGAAATAATTAATTAATCCAAAACATCAGTTATTCTATAACAGTTATAACTTAAAAACTTAAATAATTAAGAACACACAAGTCCCATTAATTGTTCAAACCTGTTACAGTTTCAATGCATGCATATCCATTAAAGCATTGGGCAATCGATTCCGCAATGGTTTTAAAAGTATTAATGAATGATTATTCACTTTCGTTTGATGACAACCCTCAATGCTTTAGTTTGCTTGTTTTCGTTTATGTGGTAATAAGGGTTGTTGTACAGTACTTCCTTGAAAGATTCCAAAATTAAAGCTGCCACTGTCATTACAAAATTGACATATTTACCTCTTAAGCTCCTTCAATGCACGTCCTGCATGGGAGCAGCTTGCCTGTTATCACGTAGTTTGGTCCCCTTCTTCCCATTGGACAGCGGCTGACACACAAGACAGAGAAACGAATAGACAGAAGTGAATAGACTATTTTTAATATAAACTTCATATTCTTTATGAAATATGAGAGAAATAAATAAACTTAAAAAAGATAAAAATAGAATAAATTAAATTTGAGAGGAAAACCCATTGAAGAATAAATATGATAAATTAGAGTGGATTGATTTGATAATTAAATTGTGTGCGCAGATAAATAAAGTGATAATATTTTTTAAATATATACCTTGTGTCATTTATAAAGTTCATAAAAGGGTAAATCAATAAAGTGTTCAAAGAATAAAAATAAATTAATTACTTGAAAATGATAAAAATTATTGACATAACAAAAAATGGAGGAAGTAAGATTAAAATAAAATGCATAAAGAAATAAAAAAATATTTAAGTAATTACGTATTATGCGACCATAGATGAGTAGTGGAAAAATACACTGTTAATGCATGTGTTTAATTTATCTGTGGATTATGCGTTAAGCTTCAATTACTTATAATAACTACATTTCGGTCTTTTAATATTTTGTCAAATATATTTTTATTATCTCAATGAAATAACTAATTCCAACTAGTTTGCTATATTTCTTTTCAAATCTGAATAAATAGTTTAGTAGTCCCATTTTTTTATTCTTTTGCTATTTTGTTTTAATTACAGCACACCAGAGTTGTTTATCTTTTTCATGCAAGTTGACACATACTGTACAATAAAGACAAAAATGTTATTTTCAGTATAATTCTATATTTGTATTTAAATAGAAATTCATGATATAAACTTTTTGTATTACATTAGAGCTTAGATAAAAATAAGTTCGATTATATTTGTGTATTATATATTTGAAATTAATATAAAAAGTTTATTTCAGCAATCAGTTAATTCTTTATTTAATTTTTGCACATATAAATAAATGAATAATGTCTTTTAAATATAAATTCTATATCATTTGTAGAATAAAATGAGAGAAAGAAAGAAACAAACTTGGAAAAAGAATAAAAATAGAATAAATTAAATTGAGACAGGAGATCGAAAAATATATAATAAATTAAAATTGTAGGAAGATAATAAAAAAAAATAAAAATTGAATAAACTAAATGAAAAAAACATGCGTAAAGACGTAATATATTTCAGTAATTAGTAATTATATGGTTGGCAACAAAAATACTTACTAGGGGCAACAAAGTTTAAATATTAATATTCTTATTTGTACTATTTTTTCCAATCTAATTATGTCGAAAACCAAATGAAGTAATTAATTGATAACAGCTAACGTAGAGTTGAGAGGAGGAAAAAATCAAATCCAGCCTTTATTTTATTACAAGGTAAGGGTATTTTAGTAATTATAGATTGCAAAATTCACTCTAATGCATTTTGAAAAGTAAAATGTTCGTCAATATTTTTGAGCCTTGCGAGAGTGTCAATTTTTCAAAGTTTGACAGGTTTAAAGTGCAACTTCTGAATTAGTTATTGCAGAAACAATTAATTAATCTAAGATATCAATTAATGTACAACAATTATAACTTCAGATTTAAGAAAGCATTAAAGCTTCAACGTTGTTGTTTCAGTGCCTGTTACCGTTCAAGCATTAGGCAGCCATACATCAATGATTTAGAAGATATTAATGAATAATTAAGAAAGAACTGTTTCAGGTTACTGTTTCACCGTGCTTGGTTTGAGGATTTTAAAGGTGAAAATAAAATATTAGAGAAAAGAAAAGAGAGTTGAAGAAATTCAAAATTTCATGGTAGAAAAGGAAAAGAATTAAAAATATAAAAATAAGATTAAAAAACTCAAATTTTTATAAATTTTTGAAAAAAATAGAAACAATGAAAATTTTTGGAGAAGAAGGGATGGTTGAAATACTTTTTTTTTTATTTTTCTCACATTTTTGCGAAGAAAATGATTTCTCTTTATTTAAACTACAATTTCCTTCAATTTTTTTCCTTATTATTTTTCTTATCAATCAAACAATTAAAGTTATTTTCTCTATTATTTTTTTGGAATATATAAAGAATTTTAAAATAAGTGTTATAAAAATATATAAAAATAAATATTTATATTCTTGACGTGTAAATCATAAAAAACACAAAACATGTATCTCAAAAGGGAAAAGAATTATTTCACAATTTTTAAATTTTGATTTTTTTTTTATTATTATTACACTTCACTCTATTGAACTATAGGCATTTTAGTCTTTTTTATCAATTTTTACCAAATTTCAGTTAATATGATTAACATAAAAGAGGTTTTCGTAATTTTTCATACCTATAAGGGATCGCTGTATGTACTCATAAGCTAAAAGAGGGTGGTGTAATTATTTATTTTGTATTACACTTTAATCATTTTGAGTCTGAACATTTCAATCATTTCATCAATTTCTACCAAAGTTTTTTCAACATAATTATCACAGAGGAAGTCATTGTAATTTATAAAACCTGATGAGATGTATCTGTATTTAATCTCAACATCAGGGGAGGGTGGTATAATTATCTCTATTTTTCATTACATCTATTCACGATCAAATTAATACATTACATGTCACATATATATTCACATTTATTTTATTTATATTCTAAAAAATAATCATGACCTCTTTATACTATCACATCATCTAACTTTTGTTATACATTTTATTCATATATTCAAATAAATTACACTTTTCTTCCCATTAAACTTCATATACTAAAAAACCACTATTCCAAACACAGCCTTAAATTCCTTTAATTCACGTTTCGCATGCAGCAATTTGAATATTATAGGCGAAGGGCAGGTATCTTTGTGTCTAGGGGTGGGCCCTGCACTCTTTTGGCCTGTCTCGCAACATATATATACATGTATGTGTGTGTACTCACATCAACCAAGTGACTAAAGAATTTTTTAAACATAAATTTTTCTATTGTTTATAAAATAAATAAACTTGAAAAAAATGAGAAATATATAATAGATTAAGATTGAGAAAAGAAGATAATGAAAGAAAAATATAACAAAACTGCAAGAGGACATAAAATAATTTAAAAGTAAAGAAACATAATGAAGTGCATGAAAATTAAATAAGAGAAAAAAAAGAAAGTGTATAAAGAAGTAAATGTATTTTCCCAATTTTATGCTCTGTAACATAAAGTTGCCCATAGCATCAACATACAATATTAGGGATAAAAGCTATATGCAATGTCTCTACATAATCATATAAAGCAAATAATAATATCTTTAACACAGATTCTATATTTTATATAACATAAAGTAAGAGAAAAACTAGCAAAACTTTAAATTATAATAGGTTAAATTAAAGTTGAAAGTGTATATTATAAATAAAAAAATATTATAAATCAAAATTTAGACAAGATATTGAAATAAATGAAATTTGAAGAGAGGAGAGTGAAAACACACGCACGTATGTGTAAAGAAATATTTTAGAAATTTCATATTTAGTAACAAAAGGGGACACGTTTAACTGTATTATACAATGTCTATACACACACACACACACACACACACATTATATATATGGATTAAATATAAAATATGTATCTATACTATGTTAATTAGAAAACAAGGCTTCATATTCACAATATTTAAAAACTTAGTTATATATTATATGTACCAAAATTGAGACAAGTTTTTAATTTAATGTTTTGCGCATCCAATTAGACTTCTTTCTTATCAAATTGTGTCGAATAAGGAAATTGTTTAAATGTCCTTTGTATTTATAATTGAAGTCTATATATTTTCAAGTTAACAGATCTTAATTTTCGTTAAATTTTATATACCTTACTATATTTAATTACTAAACATAAACTATAACTATTAAAGTGCCTTTATTTCTTTATTTGTTTTATTTTCACCATCATATCCTAATCTTCCTTTATCATATTATGTTTTCACTATTTTAATTTGTAACATTTTCTTCTTTTAGTCATTTTCCTCTAATTTAATTTACTTATTTTTTATTTCATAAATAATATAAAAATATATTTGGAAATTATTATTATTTTTTAGATAATGAAACATACATTATCGTGTGTATATCTATACTACACACACACACACACACGCACACATATATGTATTAAGTTTAAGAGCATAACATGTAACTATTGAAATACTATTGATATTTTTACATATTATATTTTTACTTTTGTATTTTTATTTTTATTTACTTCATTTTCATTTTCATCTTCATTTTAATTTATTTTATTTTTTCACATTTCTTTTATTATTATATCTATCCTATATTGTACCGTATATTAGGGTTAAGAAGTACACTTTAGTCAAACAATGGTATATTGTCGAAATGTCGTTATTTCAACCTTCCTCTACTCTATTTTATGTTAATTTAATTCTATATTTTTCTCTTATACATTTTTATATATTTTGATTTATATTTTTATAATTTTCTTTTAAATTACTTTTTTTTATTATATTTTATTACAATAAACAAAATATTAATTTATAAAAAAAATTATACACATGCCATGATTGCTAATATCTACGTTGAAATATAATGCAGAGTGAAAATTATATTGATCTACGTACGTAAGTGAAAGGGAGATCAATACATCACATTTGTTGAATTATTAATATTCACTAAAATATTTATTCATCCATTATCTTATTTATTTTTTTGATGGATTCAACCCAAAATTTCGATTCAATTAGAAGTCATCTTTATTTTTTTTTTTCTTTTCAACCTTTCTCATGCACACAAGTGGGCTTGAATCATTGACTTTACATTTGACGTAAGGTGCATGCCACCCCTCGTCCCAAGGCACACCCTTTGAATCCACTTAGATTTCTTGTGCTGTAGTTTCAAATACAAGGGTTTCTATTTCAAATCATTTTAAATTTTATATTATTAAACATAATATTCAACTAAATTTTATCTAAATATAAATTTTAAAATTTTCTCTCATATATATATATAATTATTTTCAATTATTACATTTATTCACAATCAAATTAATACTTATATATATATATCATACGTATATTATATTTATTTTTATTTATATTTTAAAAATTAATCATTATTCATATGTACTATTATATTATCAAATCACTATCATATAATATATTTGTGTGTATATATATATATACACATTGAAACTAATCATGTTATTTATTTAATTAAAATATTTGTTACAAACGAATTACTAGTCGAAATACAATCCATCAAAACACAACTCCTATTAAATATAATTTCTAATAAAAACCCCTCTCCCAAATATAGTCATGTGAAAAATAAAAAAATTATTATTAAAACTACATGAAATTTTGAACTCACAAAATTTCTCTCAATTTTAATTTATCTTACTTACTTTCATAATCTGCAACAAAACCCTCCGGGCAAACATCACTGTTTGAAAAAAAAATAATTATTTTTAAAAACTACATAAACATTCTGATATCACGAAATTTTCTGTCTCTTGATTTTAATTTATCATGTATATTTTTATCAATATTAATTTATCTTGCTTCTATTCTTAAATATATCTGTCTTATTTTACAAATGTTTAAAAAGTTTATTAATTTATTTATCTGTACATATACTTTTAAAAAAAGTAAATAAATAAATAATAAAGGCACCGAAATCCGTAGCGAGAGAGAGAGAGAGAGATACATACAAACCTTTCAACACCCACAGTAATAACTAACAGAAAAAAAAGCCACCATTTAAGACCAGCTTACATACGCGTGCTTCACAAGCCATTTTCTCTCAGATCTTGTTTCTCTGAATTTCCACCTTCTCACCTCGCTTTCAGATCTGAATTTCACCTCCCACCACCATTGTTACTGCCCCTGTCTCCGCCCGCGCATTGCACGACAAGTTTGCTTGCGCAATCTTGATTCCGAATTTCGAAAGTTTTTGCGCATTTTTGCCCCGATTCCAGATCTGTTCGACGTCTTGCAATGAGTTGAAATCTGCTCTGGACACATTCGCGGATATATATTGTGTTGTGTTTTATATAATTTTATGTATATGTTGCATTGACTTTGATTATTGTTGTTAGTTGGTAAGGGAAGGGGGTTTGTAGTTATCGTTACAGAGTGCAGGGATAATATTATACATAAATTTGACATGGCAATGCAGTCGGGGGCTGTGGTGGCGCCGGAGAAAATCTCGGTGCAGTGGTACAACCACCAGCAACCGCCGCCGCATCATCAGATGGATGAGAGGGAAGCGCTTTTGATGTGGTTGAGAGGTGAATTTGCTGCCGCCAACGCGATGATTGACGCACTCTGCCACCACTTGCGGGCAGTGGGGGATCCCGGGGAGTACGATGGTGTCATAGGGTCCATACAGCAGAGGAGATGTAATTGGAACCCCATTTTGCATATGCAACAGTACTTCTCGGTGGCTGAGGTGGTTCATGCGCTGCAGCAGGTGGGTTGGAGGCGGCAGCAGAGGTCGGTGGGGCTTGAGGGGAGTGCGAGGATGGGGGGAGGTGGGAAGGAGTTTAGGAGAGGAGGTAGGGGGCAAAGAGGAGGCGTTGAGGTGCAGAATTTACGTGGAGAGGTGTATGGTAAGAATCCGAACGTTGGGCATACGAAAAATAATTTAAATGTGAATGATAAATCGGACAGAGGGGAGAAAGACAAGGTGGAGGAGAAAGAGGAGAAGAAAGGTAAGAAAACATGTAATGTATTTTAGACGCGTTTTGTGAGTAGACGTGCTCTACCGTTAGCGATCGGCTATCTGTGTGCATAGATACTGTAAGACGATGAATGTACCTTTCTTTGTGGGAACGAAGACACATAATCGATGTTGCATATGGAAACATATTTATTTGTGCTATGATTAAAAGTTAACCATTTTTCGAAGTTCACTGAACTGGCTATAGGAAGTTCCTTGAATTTGATCAGTTTATTAAGCATCCCAATTGCATTTTATGGTTGAAAGTTGAATTTATGTTGTAGCTTCCCCCCTCACAATGAGATCGGATAGTTGGAAATTCCAAAAAATTTATATTAATAAAGCAAATGGTAGTGTTGGTTGCCCGAGAGTTTTAAAACACTGCTGAATGAAAGAAAATTTTGTTTTCAGTTAAGTTGGCAATGAAAATTTGAAAGTCGCTTCCCTGCAAAGTATAAATTCATTGCTACTAAGTTCTTGTTAGCTAATGATAGATTATTCACAATGTAATGCTTAAGAAGAAAGAGGTGTGACTGAGAATTGCCTTCAAAAAATGAAGGAGCATTGGATAGCATAGATTTCCATTGACAGGATTAGTCACAAGTTCAAGAAGTTCTTAACTTTGTTCATCAGGCTAGTGATTTACAGTTTGAAGTTGGTGGGATTGAAGGTTTTGCATTGTTGTAGAGCTTATCAGTACACATTTTCTTATGGGGGTGTCATGAGTTTATAGTTCATGCGATTGCACTTTTTTATTTTTTTAAAAAAAGTTGTTTGAAGTAACTTCCTGGGATTGTATTTATGAGCAATATGTATGTTGAGAGTTTTACCAGACTCAATTGCAATATAAACATATTAGGTAAGAAGAGTCTAATAGTAAGGAATATATTGGATAGTAATGCCTCTATTTATTGGATGTTCATATGTTTTTGTGTTTTGGAAAAGTTTTGTTGCTTCTGTTCTTGTGGAAGATGTTATGCATCAGTTTTTTTCTGAATTATTTGGATATTCTTCAATTGCTGCTTGTCTTACGCTCTGAAAGAGTAAGTGGGATTTTCTGTAAAAACATGGGGTAAAGGCTTTACTTGGTGAAATTGCTGAAACAATTTTCTTTCTTTGCCATCCATACGGGAACTACTGGAATTGACTGGTTAAGTGTTTTTATTCCAAGTGGCAAAGTTTTTGGATTTTAAAAGAAATCATAAGCTTCAGGTTTTCTGTTGGATGCCCTTTCCATTGTCAAGTGTTCTTGAGGGAAATTACTGGTTGTTGAAAAACGCATCTCTCTGAATTCAGTAATCCGTGTCATCATTCAGTATATCCTTTGTCCTTGGGGTCTTTTAATTCCAAATTCAAACATAAATCACTTTTGTGAGACTAATTTTACTCTTAGTAAGAAATCTTTTACTTGCCATTTTTGTTGCCTATTGGTGAAATAACATAGTTTTTGTTGCCTGTTGACGAATTAACAGAGTTGAATAAAAAATCTGAAGCAGATGGTTTGGTAACAAGGCAAATAAGCACACCGGAAGCGGTCAGTCAGGCAGATGACAAGGCAGAGGCTGCAGGTGAAGTTTGAGCTCCTAATTCAGAGAAAATCTCCTTATTGTTTTGGCGATGTTTTTATTTTCTCGTTCTTTCCCAACCATATTATGGTTAGAATTTAAAGTTTGAGTTACCTGCAGATTTAGTCTCCATTTGGGAATACTATACTTTTAGACTCTGTGAATTATTCACACTTTAAATAAGGTTTCTGGATTGGATATATATATATATATATATATTTATTAATAGGTGGCTGTTATCTATGCTGTTTCCTGTCAATTTATACCAAGGTCATTTAATTAAGTTAAATTAATTATTGATTATCTGTGGTGGAAGGGTTTTGTAGAGTTGAGTGCAACAAGGTTATCTATGGTATTTCCCTGGGAAATTTCTGTAGATATATCTAGTGCCTTTTCAAACTGCTGCTGCTTGGGCCATGATTTCATTGTCTAATCCTGTCCCGTTTCCCAATCTCAGGGTCTTGCAGCATGGGCGGATCTGGATTAGTACTAGAAGTGAAACAGAATCTTGAAGTTTCTCCAACTACTTTTGTTGCTACTGAGATCTGTGATGGAAAATCGGTAATGTTATCTTCTATTCTTGATTTTTATTCAAAAAAGAAAAAAAAACTCAAGTTGAGTTCAGTTATTAAACATAATTTGCTTTCATAATCCGTTCTGTAGGTTAATATAGCTGAAGGAATGAAACTTTATAAAGATTTATTTAATGATTCAGAAATTTCAAAGCTTAATACTTTGGTGAATGATTTGAGAGCTGCTGGGAGGAGAGGGCAGTTGCAAGGCAAGTTTATTTATATCTATTCATAGCATGAGCTGATACAACTGAACAGATTTTTGCTTAATTTTTGTTAATTTATTTATTTTTCAATTTTACCTACAAGCCTGTTCATAGAGTTTTATAGCTGCCTTTCAAGTCCTTGATTGGGGTACTAGCAATTTTTAAGGGCTAACCCTTTACTTGCTTGTATATTTACTAATCACAGTACTCACATAATCTAATTAGTAAGTATGGTACTGTATACTTTTTCTCAGTTCTCCTTTTCCTTGTGCGCTACTGGTATCATGAAATTTCTCGTTGACTGTTATTAAGTAATACTGACATTAAATAAAATTGCCTTTGCTAAGCATAGTAATTGGCTAGCGGCTTGAATCACTTGGAAATTAAGAGCCCAATACATTTGACACAAGTGATGAAAGTTGACTTTTGTATCTTTAGTTATCAGTTAGATTAGACTTCACTGCTTAGAAATTTTAATGATATGTGTAAGAAATGTGCTTGATTTGAAGTTGACAGGGTTCAAAATACCAGCGTGATGTGTTCCGTAATTCGCTTCTAGAATCCTAAGACACTATTTGGGAATTATCTTTAAATAATTTATACAATTCCTCTCTACTTTTTGATTATATATTTCGTGTTTTCTTGCTTAAAGGACAAGGCTGACTGCACGTACTGTTGTTTAATTTTTTATAGAACCGAGATTTGGCTGCCTACTGATAATATTGAGATTTCATGGTAGCTTATTTATTCTATTTTGTGTACCTGTGCACATATATTCAAACTCACACCTTTATGTTGTTTAGTTCTTCTGTGGTACTGCTTGTGATGGGAGAAATTTTTGCTCTTTCAGTGGAGTCATCCACCTACTTTGATTTTTATGAAACCATGAGTTAAGTGAAAATCTCAACTACAGCACCCCTGCTTACTTCCTTTCCCAAGCCTTCTTTAATTTGCAATTCAGTACTTGTAAAACAAATTAAACTGATAAATAAGTTTCAGACTGTATATATGGGAAAGAGAAATTTTCAATCAAGTTAATGTCAGTTCCATCACTGTTATAAATTAGTGTTCACATTTCTCCACGCCTCACATATTAGAAGACTGCGATACTGGCTATCATGTTGTTTATATTGAATTTTATTAAAAATTATGGTATTTTTAAATCTGTGAGGCTACTGTAACTTATGTGGAATGATCTGAGTAATTTTGCCTTTAGAATACCAGATTATTGTTCAGATAGTGATAGTCTACGTACTACCTACTGTCGACAAATATTGATGTCGTAATCTTTGACACAGCCAATTAGCATGTAAACCTTTTGCTTTCTGTCTGTTATGCCAAAACAGGTCAAACTTTTGTTATCTCGAAGAGACCCATGAGGGGACATGGAAGAGAGATGATTCAATTTGGTGTCCCTATTGCAGATGCACCTCCTGAAGATGAAGCTGCTGCAGGGATCTCTAAAGGCATGTTATGGAACAATCATGCAAACTAGCTTGCATTTTGGTTTCTTTTTGAGGGTGGCTGTGTTTGTTTTTCTGTTCCTTCTGTCTCTGTTTTCGTCTCTCTCTGTGTTTGTGTGCTTGTGATTTCAATCAAGCATGATCATTAGGGTTATGGACAAATTTCTGCAGATCTAAAAACAGAGCCAGTCCCTGCATGGATGCAAGATGTTATTGAATGGCTAATTACTGAACATGTTATCAGCATCAAGCCAGACTCGTGCATCATTGATATCTTTAATGAGGTTTCATATGATAGTATTGCTTCCAACATTTTGATAATTTCTTGTCACAGCAGAAATCTAATTCGTTTGCTCTCATTTATAGGGCGATCACTTACAGCCTCATATCTGGCCGCAGGGGTTTGGAAGGCCTGTATGTGTACTATTTTTGACAGAGTGTGAAATGTCTTTTGGTAAGGTAATGACCACTGATCATCCTGGGGACTATCGACGAGCCCTCAAACTCTCCCTTTCTCCAGGGTACTTCGGCTTCTCTTTTTTCTGTAAAGTTTGCCTCTTAATTCAATTCTCTTTATTTTGTTTAGAGGCACTGAACCATAGGCATCTTTTTACTAGATTAAGATCTGTCATTGACAACCTGGTTTCATGGACAATTGCTTGTTCTGTCTTGTCAATCCAGAGCTTCTCATGTTGGTTGGAGCAGCGCATTCACACTTTCTTCTGCACATCATTTCTTTCTTTGCTACCAACAAAATGGCTTACTTTGCTCATCGGACGTTCTGGGATAGAATTTCCGATTTAGTGCCTTGAGTTTATGCCGTCATTTCTGTTGTGTAATTTTCCTTTTCGTGGGGCCATGGACAGGTCTGTGCTTATAATGCAAGGGAGATCCACAGATTTTGCCAGACATGCGCTACCTTCCCTGCAGAAACAGCGAATACTTGTTACATTGGCAAAAGCGCAACCCAAAAAAACCAATGCTAGTGATGGTCATCGCTTGCCATCTACAGCCACACCTCCTTCCAGTTGGGCCCCACCTCCTAGCAGGTCACCCAGTCATATTCGTCCTGCCGCTGCAAAACATTTTGGCCCAGTTCCAGCCTCTGGGGTATTGCCTGCTCCAACTGCTCGCTCACAGCTCCCCCCACCAAATGGCATCCAACCAATATTTGTTCCCACCCAGGTAGCACCAGGCGTAGCATTTGCCCCACCAGTTGCTCTGCCACCTGCTTCTGCTGGATGGACTGCAGCCTCTGCAAGGCATCCTCCGCCCCGCCTGCCACTACCTGGTGGCACTGGAGTTTTCCTTCCACCCAAGAATTCCAGTAACTCATCAAATCAGCCTACAGCAATTGCAGCATTCGAAAATGTTACAATAGAGACATCAGCTGGGTCAGAGGACCATGCTGTGGGGAATCACACCTCGGCAGAAGCAGATACTAAAGCTCCACTGCAAGAATGCAATGGGGTCACTGTTGAGCAAGGCGGGACAACTGTAATTACAAAGATAGAAGAGCATGAAGATCATGATTCCGCCAAATCACCTGGAGCAGCTTAGGTAGGAAACCGATGGTGAAGCTCTGTTCCTCCAGATATATAATGGGTAGGCTGCGAACTGCAATGAGTTTAAAGCAAATGTAAAGAGCGGCAAATATCAGGACACTTTCTACTGTTGAGTTGTCCGCAGGTTGAAGGTGGATGAGTAAACTCCTTCCCTTTGGACTCCTTTTTCAGTCCTCCTACTTTTTGTTTCCTTACATACATTATCTTCGCATACTTCCACAATAGATTAACTCTTTCCCAGGATTCAATTTAGCTGTAGCTCATTACATTTTCAGATTATTCAGTGATGATAACTTTACTGCATTGGTAAGCTGGCATTAGATTTCATATCCACTGGTTAGTTGATCTGATTATCTTCCTCGGCCCCAGGGAAAATTTACGACTCCTAATTGGTTTGGTTTAGGACTTTAGGTATTCAAGTAGATTATGGCTTTATTCTGATAGGATGTAAATTTTGTTAAAAATTTAAGAATAGTGTAAAAGGAAAGAAAAAAATTATTTTTGAATAGATAGTATAGTTCGAGTATGCATCTTGATGGAGTAGTAAGAAGGCATCCAAATATAATGCGACAAAATGAAGTGAATTGGGTTGGTGGTGGGGGTTGGGGGTTGGGCGTTGAGGTTGTATTAAAATGTCAGTCTTTGATGTGAGAGACTTTGGAGATTCATGATATTGAATTCCCTGTTCTTTTTCTCTTTTAATTTTTAATTGGTGACGAAAAAGGTATTTTCAGGTGTAAAATTATAAAAATGAAAAATGATATTTTATATTATTCAAATAAAAAATAAAGAAAGAAATTAAATTTAAATCGATGGAAGATTAAAAATATATAATATATTGAAATCGATAAAAGTATATGAAACAAATGAAAGCAACAGAGTGAGAAAATAATACAAAAAAATAAAAAATAAACAGTAGTTTAGTAACTATATATTACACAATTATCTTTTTATCTTTTTAATACTAGAGGCAAAACGTGTGCTTGCACATAATTATGTAAATTAATGGCTAAAAAATGTTTTACATCATTTATGAAATAAGAGATAAAGAAAGAAATTTGTGCAAAGAGAAAAATTAAAATATAGTAAAATCAAGAAAGAAGACTAAAAAGTATAATAAATCAAAATTCAAAGCGATGCTTAAGCATGTAACAATATCTTAATATTTTTTAAAAGTAAGTTCTTATCATTTTGTAAAATTCATGAATGATAACAACAAAAAGTAAAAAACAAAATAGAATAAATTAGAATTGACAAGAACGAATGAATTAAATTAAATTGTGGAAGTACAACAAAACAAATAATAAATAAAAAATGAGAGGAATTTCAATAATTTAACTAAATTCCCACATAATATTGCAAATAGATCATAAACATAGTCTAGTAAAAAAACGTTGGTTATATTTGTTTTTATTTTTAGATGTGTGTTTTTTAATATATTTTTTTAAAAGTGAAAGAAAAAAATAAAATTTAAAATATGTAATAATTATAACGTATTTTTTTTAGTGGGTATAAAACAAAATATATAAGCTTTTATTAATTTGAATTGAATTCATTTGACCCCTTTTCTTCCCTTTTCGTGCATAGAATTATTCTAAGGAGCTCTCCAAAAATTTCCCTAATTTACTACTTGCGAATAACGATAAACTAGGGCTACCCTACTGAACCGCTTTTCTCGCTTGCTCGGCGTCCTTCAGAGCTTGCGAAACTTTTCAAATATTGATGTGAGTTGGTTTTTATCTCAAATGCTACACGCGTTCACTGCGTGTTGATTAAAATCACCTTTGCACTTCTCCAGGCACTGTTAACTAACAATCTTTCGGTGCTTTCAGTTTTTTCGTAAATTGCTGGTGGAAATCTGCTTCAGGTAAGGGTTTTATCGTTTATTTTGGTCATGCTCGTTGCGCTTTTGATGCGCTTGTCTCTGAAAAATGTACGAATTAGGTTCTTGGACGTGTAAAATGGTCAAACTTGCTGCTCAATGTTGGGAATTAATATTTCTTTTGCTGCCATCCTATAAATTCGCGTTCGGGGCTCTGATGTGAATATTTGTAAAAACGTGTTATGAGTTGTTTTTATCTGTTACCTTTTTTTTTTCTAGTACAGAGATGTTTTTATGCGGTTAAGCACCCCACATTCCCAGAGAAATGGCAGGAAAAAAAAAAAAGGAAAGTGACAATCACGAAAGCCTCATAAGTACAATTGATAAAAGAATGAACTTATTAATGAATATATTGCTATCAGCTTTTACGTAGATTTGTATGAATCGCTGAAGGCAGAAGCTGATGTTCGTCTATAATTTGATGATTTAAATATCCAGAGGAATGTCTCATAATTCAGTGAGAAAAGAGGGCCTTTAGGATAGCAAGTTTAGCACTCTGAAAGCTGCATACAAAAGATTATTGCTACAACTCATAATTTGCTGGTTGATGCATCTATATTAAATGCAACATCATAACCTACTCGTAAATCTTACCTTACGGACACCTGTGAACTACTGCAATTTTGGTGTTAAGAGGATGTCTTACCTTATTAATTATTAGACTAAGAAATACAGGATAAAATTCTTCACTAGATATTATCTATTTTTCTGGCATATGCTGTAAAAAATGAGTTCCCTTTTTAAACTAAATTTTTTACTTTACATATACTTATCTTGGATAAGTGAAAAGGGGCTGCTTGACCTCCCCACTCGAATTCTGACCTCAAAATCAAATCAGTGGGGGTTAAACTTCAATTATGGTCAATATCAGAGGTGAGGGTCCTAGCGCACCCGTAATGTTTTAACTCATCATATCTGCTACTGTTCTGAATTTACAGCTGCTGGCAGCAGTTCATGATGAATTTAATGGAATATGATATTGAGCCATGGCTTTGGTATAGACTAAGTAACCAATAGAATAAATATATATATATATATATACATACATACATACATAGGTATATGTATATATGTACATATTTGTTTTTCTAGAATGGTCCTACGTAAATAAAAGTTGGGCAATGAATATCCTCTTGAAATCTTGCCCCTTCTGCTTCTTTTATAATTTTATTTTCTCATATATGAAACTTCATCCTTGCTTTTAATCAAAATTGTAACACGAGTAAATTTTTTTGAATGTGATTTTGCATTTGAGTTGGTTTCCACTTTTAATTTTCATTTTTATTTACAACAATAATAATTATTGGACATTTCAATGAATGGATATTTTTCAAACTTCAACTGAAAATTTCATTGTGTATTGTTGTTGGGAGCATTCCTTATATTTTGTGAGCTTTATGTGATTTCTTGAGGCTTGGTAGGGTGGGAAATTGGAGGAGGGGAAGGCTTTTTCACACTTTACTTTTTTATATTGTTTAAATAACTAACCCATCAGCTGGGAGAATTAATAAACAGTCCTATTCTTGTGGACATGGAACATAGAAATGGCATTTCTATGATCCACATTCACAAAAGCTTTTTACAAAAAAAGAAGAAATATGTCAGAACAATTTTGTGAACACCACAAATTGTAAGAAAATTATTCAAAAATAAATAGATTGAAAATTAGAAAAGAAAGATATGTGGGTTACAATCTGTGAATATAGTTCACGGAATTGGACTTCAATTCTTGAGAACTGCTCATTGATTGTAAGTAAAATATTAAAAAAATAAAAAGAAATTAATAAATTACTTGGAATGGCCTTGAGAAGTCTGAAGTTGCCAATGATAAAAAATTTAATGTTAGCCTGGCGCTTACAGTATTATGTCAAATATTGATATGAAAAATTAAGTGAAATTATAATGTTACTGAATGTTCAATAGTAATAAGGTTTGTTGTCTATGCCGATAGAATTTGTTTGTAAAAAATGTGTAAATATCATTTCGCGGGAAGATGGTTGCTTATTGGAATCTTCAAAATGGATACATTTAGTAGGGAGACTCAATGGATGTCTGGTGACGTTGTTCGTATATGTGTTGGTGCAATGTCATGTGCTACTCGTTTTTAAATATTGTTCTTATTTATGTTTAGGTGTTTTGATAGTCGAAGCTTGTAAAGTTAGGAAGGTGATCATATACGTGGTAGTTGTGTTGTCATAGTTAATGTCATGTCATGTTTGGTATTGCTTAAATATGGTTCATGCTTATGTTGAAATGTGCTAATAATGAATACTAGAATAGGTCAATTTGAATTAACAACCCCATAAACATATTTATCTGAAAAATACCAAATAAACATAGTCTAAAAGATAAAAAAAAGTCTCACTTATAAATATGGAATAATACACACTTCAATGATCGAATGTGAATTCTATACAAATTTTCTGTGATCCCTAGTGCAACACCTCGGGGACATTGGTCTTTGCAAAGTCTCCATTAAGCAGATTCTTCTATGTGCTGTGATGGGCAATTTGGTCCATACCTCCTTGTGTGTAGTAGTTACTCCATGGGACATGGGATGCATGAAAAGTACGTGGGTAACCATCCTGTGTCCCAAAATAATACATCAGCTTCCACACACTACCTTCTAGATGGTAAGGACCCTACACTCCATGCGGTGTATGGATTCTGCTTGCATGGATCTGGTGAATGAGATACATAAATATTGTTGTATTATTGTGGTACACTAGAGGTGCAAGGGACTTGTATGTTGATGTGGGCAATCTGTTAAAGGTTGAGAGACACTAGATTATGAAACGTAGACCTGTGTTGACTGTCCTGCCCCATCTTGGACCTACTCGTGGACAGCACATCGCAGCTAATGTGTCATGTGTCGTAGGGACATCTATCTCATCGTAGGCACGGAATCTCCTGGCCACCCATGCATGACTGCGTGCAAAAACCTGCTTGATGTGACTAATGTCGCGGTTTAAAAGAACTGCTTCTATTTACAAATCTAAAATGAAGATTATTTCAATACTCAGTTGATATTTATTAATAAAGACAAATAAATAAAGAATGCTATTGCAAGTTACATACCACATACTCTGTCCAGACCCCATCTCCGGGCTGAAATTTAGACTTTAAGGTGGTTGGTGGAGTGATCGTGCAGCGAGAGATCTAATAATACAAGTCAATGTACTGCACTACTTGAGGCACGTGGCCATGGTGTTTGTTGCCACTCACGACCATTGATAAACCCTGTCATTGGTCTATAAATGCTCGATGATACGTTACCTGCTCTCTCTTTTTACCTCTTCCTTGATGTTCGATGCTGTGTAGGCTATCCTCCTTGAGTCGGGGGGTCAATTGAATGTGTTACATCATCCCAAACTATCGTAGAATTCACTTTGTTTTGTGCATCTTCACTACTTCGTAAAAGATGAATGTAGCCGAGTAAGTCCACTTATGGCGCCTAAACCTCGCTAGTAAGGTGGCATGGCATTTGAGAGCATATGGCGACCACTTAAGCCACATGTTTACAACAAACACATTATGAAGAGCATTTTAACTTCCTATTGGCAATAGGATAAAATATTTATGCCATTGGCATACTTGCCGCGGAATCCAACATCTCTTGAATAATCCGAATGCTGTGGCTACCTGTATCAGTTATTTATCTTCAGACGCTATTAGTGTACCATTTCCTAAACACTTATCTATTGTCTAACTTCTTTTTCTCTATTTTTAAGAATTATAAATTAAACAACATTTCTACATATACCAAAACAATATACACCCTTATTTAACAACTATAAATTTGTTTATGTTAGAGATAGTGAAATAGTAACTTGAGTGTTACCAGAATCCAAAAACAGAGACAGGAAGGGAAAATGAGATAAGAAAAATATATTGAAAGTTGGGGATGGCCTTCCCTAGAGTATCCTTCCGCTATTTATGGTCATTGCTTACAACTATTGCTCACGTTTGGTTACATCTTCAGCTGAATAAGCTCATCTCTTAACAGAAAAGTGCTAGCTATTTCTACTGATTTCTACACTGCAACTACCCTATCACAAAATCACGAAATTTGGATGGTGTTTTGCATTTTCTCTTGGACCCCAGTTTTCATGGGGTGACAAAATTCAACAACATTTCTACAAATACCAAAACAATGCACACGCATATTCAACAAATATAAATTCTGCAACATTTCTATATACACCAAATCAGTATGCACACGTGTTTAACAAATGTAAATTCAACAACATTTCTACATATACCAAATCAGTACACACACATATTCAACAAATATAAATTCATATACTAAATAATAAAAGTGTTGTGAACTTGTGTATAGTTTAGGAAAGTTGAAAAATTATGTTGGATGGTGGGTTGGTTTTTGTCTCAAGTATGCAGCCAATTACACTTGTCCTGAAGACTTTGTATCACTTTTGAAATTTCTATGTAATATAGAAAAATGAGAAGAAGTGGAGGGAAAGGATAAGGAAAAATAAGATAAATTTTTTTCTATAATATGACTTTACAAGTTTTCTTTCTTCACATTTACTGGGAGTGCTTTAAAGCTGCAAACAAACAAATGCAATAAACTTGCCAAGGCTTGCTGCCGTGTTTGATATATGTAGTATGTAGTTTGGATGAAGGAAAGAAGGAAAAGAAGGTTGTTGTGTACCGGTGGAATGAAGTTGTTGTGTAGATGAAGATTTAATTATTTATTGTGAGAACTTTACTGTGAAGAAAACAACTGATGAGTGGGCCTCTGTGAAGAAGAAGCTGTTGTGTAGATGAATATATTTTTCTGTGATAACTTTACTGTAAAGAAAACAACGAATGAGTGAGGCTCTGTGAAGAAAAGATTGTGGATGAATGAATGATATATATAGATGCCAAACCTAAAAATCTCATATCACCCATGTATACCCTGCATAATATTGCAAGTGCCAAATCAACACTAAATTTTTGACCGTTGGGAAGTTTTAGGCTTCTTAGGGTCACTCAAAACAATTTTTAATTTTTAATTTTTAATATTTTCCTTACAATCCTTGAACAAAGTTCTCAGAATTCAACTCCAATCTCGTTAACTCTGTTCATGGATTGTGCTCACATATTTTTCTTTTTTCTTTTTTTTAATTTCTAATTTTTTTTGTTTTTTTAATATTTTTCTTACATTTTGTGAACAGAACAGATACTGTTCACGGAATTAGCATACATATTTTTTTTCTTTTTTAATTTCCAATTTCTTTTTATTTTTTAAATATTTTTCTGATAATCCGTGGACATTGTTCAATGAATTGGAGTACCCCGTATATTTTTCCTTTTTTTTTTAATTTCCATTGTCTTTTTATTTTTAATAATTTTCTTACAATTCGTGAACAGTGTTTGCAGAAGCAGAGTTGTGCAGACATTTTTTTTTTTTGTATATTTCCATGGATATGGATTATGAAAATGCCATTTCTGTGATCGATTCCTATGGAAATAAGACTGTTTTTTAATTCTGCCAATCAATAGGTTAATTATTTAAACAATTTGTTGAGCTTTTGCCGTATGCCAGACTAGATGGCTGGTTGAAATCGGAAATGATTGACTAAAATAATTTAGTTAAACCTGAACCCCAAAGAGGACCATAAGTCCATGTTTCTTCTGTTGGAAGAAATTTTTTGTGTAGACACATAAGAAATCTACTGAAGCTGCTCATTGATGATTGCAAATACTTTAGCTTGCTTTGTTTTCAAATTTTAGTGTGTGGTGTTAGGTGGTTTTGTCTTGAGAATCGTATAAAAGTAAGAGAAAGATAAAATTTAACAAATGAAATAATTAAGAGGGTGTTTGGCTGAGCTCATTTTTTTAGCTTATAATATCATGTAACTTATAAGATGTTTTAGAGTTTATAAGTTTATAAATCTTATTTTAAAAATTAGCTAATAAAGTGTTTGATAAGATTATTTTACAAGATGTTAAAATGTATAATTATAGTTAATTATAATTTTTTTTGTATATTAATGATAGAAATAAATTATATATTACTAATATAATGTAATTGAAGATATTTATGCTATTTTTAATATATATAATGAAGTAACTTATAAAATATTTAAAAATAAGTTAGAAAAAATCAGTTTATTTTTAAGGAACTTGTAAGTTTAAAGTATCTTATTTTGGAAGTTTATAACTTTTTCATCTTAAAATTTACCAAACACTTTTTAAAAGTTTATAAGCTTTTAAATATGTTATAAGTTATTTAGAGACGCTTATAAGCTCTCCCAAACACCCTCTAATTGTGTATTTTGGGGGTTTATAATTTGAAAACATATTCTTTACCTGTATACTGTTTCTTGCAGTCTTATTTACTGAAAGTGGTATGTCTATGAAATAAATTGGCAGTCACTGATTGAAATGAACATTTGTCCTTTGATATAGGTCATCTAGGAGCACCTTGAAGAAGCATGGCTAAGCATCACCCTGATCTGATTATGTGCCGGAAGCAGCCTGGAATAGCAATTGGACGGCTTTGTGAGAAATGTGATGGAAAATGTGTAATCTGTGATTCCTATGTGCGACCTTGCACACTTGTACGGGTCTGCGATGAGTGCAATTATGGATCATTTCAAGGTCGTTGTGTCATCTGCGGCGGGGTGGGGATTTCAGATGCGTACTATTGCAAAGAGTGCACTCAGCAAGAGAAAGATCGCGATGGCTGTCCAAAAATAGTCAATCTAGGAAGTGCAAAAACAGATCTGTTCTACGAACGCAAAAAATATGGTTTTAAGAAAAGATGATACATGTTGGTGGAATTTATGCATGGCTATTGGATTCTGTTGTAATGTGACCTTTAATGGTGGCGTTTTGAGCCGAGATGGTGTGAATCCATCTCGAGGTGGTTATGATCTTTTTTGCCTGATTAGTGTCTCATCTTGTTCGGCGATTTTGCCCATCCGTTAAGTGAATGGATATTATCCATGACTTTGTTTTGTGTACCATTTTGCCCTCTGTACCCTCTTTCTCGTTCTCTCCTTTATATTGTAGGAGATGACTCGTAGCTCGTGTTATGTGATAGTTTGCCTCTCTATGTTTTGTTTTGTTATACAATATTCTTTGATCTGAGGTGGCAAGCAACTGGGACAAGATGGATGCAGTCAGTGGAATGATATTTAGTATAAAATGCCAAGTTTACTAGTTTGAGTCGAGCAATGTACAGTGCTTTTGAGCTTTAGAGTGTGGGTTTTTTTCATGCTGCAACGCACCTATTCATCATCCTGACCTCCCTACTGTGGAGGGCTTAAGAACTGTTGGCCCTGTGTGGGAGCTGGAGGTTGAAGACATTAGTATGATAGTGAACATTTTAGTTTGAGAATTAGGGTAATAATAAACTTTTGGAATATAGGGGAAGATGTTTTAAAATGAAGATAATAATTGTTGTGTGAAGTGGAAAGTCTATGAGTTTTTGTTTGTAGTGTGTGATTGATGGTAATAATGAAATGGTGGTGGTGAGCTTCCAAGTAGTTTTAGTTTAATGAACGGATTCTTCTTTTGGAAAATTTTTCAAAATAAAATTAATGTTAGCACATGTGATTTTAGGAGATACTTTTTTTATTTTTCAAATAAAAACTACTTTTTAAGAGAATAATGAATGAGGGTGTATCCTATAAAAATAGAGTGTCATCCAAGCACACTCTAAAATCTTAAATTTGGTCAAGCTCATTTTGTTCCATCCATCAATCGTATACACTATGTTTGGTTCTAGGACTTCAAATAAGAAAAGAAAATGTTATAGAAAGAAAAGGAGAATTAAGCCTGCAATTGGATGGCTCTTTGTTTCTTTATTTCTCAATTTTTCTGAAAATTTTTTAAAGAAAAACAATTTCCCTTCACTGTTACATTTTCTTGTCTTGTCGCTTTCCAAAAAATATACATTAATTTCAAGTCCCTTTCCTCTCTCTTTCAACTAATTCACGCTCTCTTGCTTCCATTTTCAACAACTGACCCTTCTTCCCTGCTTTTCTTCTGCAAATCAACTTGTTCTTGAACCAGTTTTTACAACCAAAAAATTGTCCCAAACATAAGCTCCAAAATGAGCTCCCCTTTCTCCATTTTTAGGATGACTTTAGTGTTTGAAGGCAAGGGTTTAAGAATCTTGATGGGAGTTGAAGCAGATTATGGTGAATTGAGAAAAGGGTATCTCGGCCAGCCAAAGCTTTATCAAAGAAAATGGTCGCCTTCATTCTTCTGAGCTTGCTGCCTCCATTGCAGAAACTTCCAAAATCTCCCATCTTTTCAAATCACCAAATCTATCTCATTATTTCTCTTGAAAATTGAAACACACAACAAATCTGGAATTCAAGACGTGGAGTTTCAAATCACCAAATTCATTTCTCAATTTTTAATCAATCCAATTTCTTTCTCTCTCCTCTCTACCATGTGGGCGTGACTGATTTTACTAGTTAGAAAGCATAAACATTTAAAGAAATCAGTAATATTATATATGTGTGTATATGAGAAAAATATGGAGTGCGATGGAAATAATGGGCTCTGGTGTTATTCAAAAACGAAAGATGATGTAAAAAATAAAGGAAAGGATAAGAAAGAAGAAACAATAAAAAAAATATGAAAAAGGCAAAGGAAAACAAAAAAGAAAATATAAAAATGAAAGGGAAAAAAGAAAGAAAAATTATAAAATGAAATGGAGCATTAAATAACTAAAAGTGTCTATAGATTGAATATGTTGTAATGTTAATATTAGAATTAATGGAAATATTAATAACAGAAACCCAAAAAAATAAAATGATCAATTTTCGTAATGTCATACAAAAATAGTAAAAATATAATCACTTTTATCTTTATCAAATAATTACATTAATAATATATCTAATTCATTATATTCTATTTATTTACTTATATATGTTATTAATATACACATGATAAATCATCACATTTTTCTATAAATAACAATTTCACATCTATGGAATTATTATGTTTTATTTTATAAATACCATTTATTCACAAAAAACTCTTATTAAATTTTTTTTTCCGAAATAAGGGACCTAGACAACTGCAATAAGACATTCAAAATTTCATATATTGTTTGATTGAAATGATTTTAATGAAGAAAAAAAATTCTTAAGAAAGAATAAACAGAATCAACAAAAATTATAAATTAATTGTTTACCATTTGAGGAAAATAATGAAAACATTGATTAAAAAAAAAAAAAAGAAAAAGAAAGAGGTGGTCAAATTTTTAAAAGAACTTGTGGTCCTCACAACTAAGTGAAAAAACAAATGAATTTTTCTTCCATCTTTATCTAATTTTCTATTCTACGGGAGTTTCCTTATTAACTAAACATTTAATAACACTCTTCCCCACATTTTTCTTTTACTTTTCCTTTTCAAATTTCAAGAATCGAACATAGTGTTAGGGTCCTGAAATTGTTTACCCTTTCTCTTTAATAATATATGCACAGACCTGATTTCAATTTCTTGTGAAGCTGATATGAAGAATCCCACGAGTAATCTTGATTAACTGGTAATTTTTAATGTGCCCCATTTATTAGTATAATTTTAGTAGTAAATCAGTTTGACCTGAGACGCTGAGTTTGAGCATTCCAGTTAGCTTTGTTTTGCTTTCTTGATTTACTTCCGTGGGGTTGGAAGGGCAGGTAGGTCCCATTGATAATTGCAATGTGTGTGGATTTTAACGTGGGGTGGTGAGCATTTGGTGAACCAACAACGTTTGGCAGCTGCGAATAATAAATAATTACAGAAAAAGGGAGAGGTGGGGCCTTTGCTAAGGCCAAGGGGCAGCAGTGTGTAGCCCTACAGGGGGGGCAGGAAGTTGGCTGAGCAGGTAAAACCAAACCATGTCAATTAATAACCATCGTTTCCATCCCCACGTCTCGCCTGATTTTAAGGATTGATTCCAATGGTGCCTTCTTAATTTTGACAGCATGTAGAAAGATATTTTGGTAAGTAATTGCAAATTCCTTTTTTAATTTTGCTAACTGTGACAAGCCTATCCAAAATCCTTCACTTTTACATTTACTTTAATAGATTCACAAAAAGCAGTGCACCCTACCCCACTGTTTGACTAGTAATGGGCTGATGAACAAAAGAAACTTTTAGCCCACATGGTAAAATTTGGATTTCTGAGTGTGTGTGTGTGTGTGTGTGTGTCTGAACGGTGATTAAAAGACTGAATACCCATCGGGGTTTGGGTTCTTCTAGAGTCTGCCAGCTGCATTTGGCTTATTTCTATTGAGAGGTTGGAAACAGCTGGCAAAGATAAGAACATCCACATTAAACATTAAAGATGCGATACGAAACACTTATGTTTGACTATTGAGATATATAAATAATAGTAAAAACAGTAGCACCGCGGCGGGTGCAGATCCACAAAAGTCGAAAAGATAAGAGAGAGAGAGAGAGAGAGGAGATGCCAGAAGCAATAATAAAAGCGTACAACATCATCCGACTGGGAGAGCATTTATCGCCACAAAATCCGGCCAGCATATGAAGACACATGGACTGATGTAGACACATAACCACGCATGGTATGATCATTCTAATACACAGGAAATGAATTCGATTCTTCATAAACCACTCGTCACGTCTCTATAATAAATATTTGTTTGGTTTGTGTGTGTAGTGTGTCAGCATTTGCATAATGATTGAAGAAGACGCTACTAAGAATAATACATATATGTAAAAACACCTACTGACAAAAGTTCACAACATCAGAACACCATGCTAGAAATGTTTTTCTTCAAAATTAATTAAGTAATGAGTGGTCCCATTTATACGCCATTTAGCTGGTTGCAAGCTTCATCTTATGTCTGAGGATGTCCACCCAAGTCCAGGTTGGTTGCCAGCTTTATCTTACGTTTAAGGGCGTCCACCCGAAGTCCAGTAAACGAGACACCAAGTGCAAATACATCCGAATATTTTAAGAATACTTAAGGGATGTCACATCTTCAATATGTTTTATCATTGCATATATCATCCTAACACAACCAAACATCAAAATTTAAATTCAGAAAACAAGACCAAACAGGAATCTAGAGGTTGCAGAATCAACCCAGCCGAAGCTATTCCTAATGTCATTATGATTAGCATCTTTCATATGTAGCATTGATGTTCAATTTTCTTCACATGAATAAAGGTTTTGGCTCTACATGCAAAGGGAAATTACAAGTCCCGGACACACGACCACGGAAACAAGAAATACAGTCGAGCTGCGCTTTGAGTTCAAACTAAACCGAAAGGGTTTAATAAACCTATAATCCATTTCTTACAAGGCTCCCTAAATAGAGAAATACCAAAAAAGGAAAACTAGCTACTCGGGTTTAAAAATAGCTGATAAGAACAAGCAAGTCAGAACCAATCTAAATTACAATAGGTTCACCTGTAATGAAGAATGGAAAATCCCTGCAACACACGGATGAGGCTAGGGGGAGGGGATATATATATATATATATATAAATCTGGAATCGAACCTCCATTAGATCTGACGCTCGGCGAATCTTTCTTCTTGAAAACGCCTCACCGTCCATCTGCTGATGTAAATGAATCAGCAAACCCAGAAGGCCGAGTGGGTATGCTAGTTTGAGTGTTGTCACTGCTTCCGAGGTAAGAAGAAGAACCGTCCATTCCACTCATTCCTTCGAGAGCCTGCCATTTCTTGACTGCTTGAGGTAAGGTCATGTCATAATCGATTCCGTACAGGTCATCTGGATCAGCTGGTTCCGATGGTTTCCAGAGCTCCGCAAGAGAAGAAAGCACATTGACCGCATGTCCCATATCAGGCCTCTGATACGGTTCCCTGGCGGAGCAGTGGCCAGCCAACTCGGCAACAGTACTGATGCTAGCAAGACTTTCTTCGCCGAGGTCTATGGTTGGATCAATGGCATTACGGAAAGTGTCTTTGTTGACAAGCATGCGGCGGAACCATGGAACCAAATGCTGACTGTCTTCTGGCAGAGTTTCATCTAAGGCTTTTCTTCCAGAAATCATCTCCATTAAAATAACCCCAAAGCTGAACACATCAATCTTGGTACTCACACGGCCCGTCACTATCCAATTATGCACGTCAAAAGATTTAATTTAGACATGCAGTCGCTCTTCAGGTCAAAGAATAAAAATGCCCAAGGCTAAAATGAGATGCATCAATAGCACTATCCACTTTACAAAGTTGTCACAGAAACCAGGTTAGGAAAACCAAATCTTAAATAATCGCGATACAGGTTCATAAATTGAAAGATTGGTTCCATTTCGTCATAAATTGCATATAAATATTGATTAAAAGTCCTCATACAGAGGACTCATAACAAGATACTTGAGGTAAATATAGTCAAAAAACAGAATGATTTACAATCGTTAAGCTTTGTATCGTTCTGAAGGATAGGCATCACGTGTCCAAACCCTTCAAATCCAACTTAATGTCATCAGTTCTCTGCGGGTCACAATTTCATATCAAATGAAGGATACTTATGGGCAAATACAAAAAGGCGGCAAGTATTAGGCATGCCTAGCAGAAAAACACAGGTTGTGATAACCGCAGCTATAAAAATTGAAACATTTCTACTAAACTTTTAAACTCAGCAATTATCACACTACGCCATTACTGAACTCCAGATAATGAAGTTTGAAGTGGCCAATCAAAGTCTGCATTGGCCATCATGTTATTTCCTTGCAGAAACTAACAAAATTCTGTCAAACAAGAGCAATATATCTATAGGACAACCGATACCAAGGAAATAAAGTTACCTGCATATTCTGGCGCTAGATAGCCGAAAGTTCCGGCCAATCTAGTAGCAACTGAAGCTTTCCCATCAGGGGCAAGCCGTACAAGTCCAAAGTCTGCAACTTTAGCCCTCATATCATCTCCCAGAAGAATGTTCGATGGTTTAAGATCCCTATGTATAAAACTTTGCTGAGCCAAGCTGTGGAGATATTCAACACCTCTAGCAACATCCAGTGCAATAGTTAGCCTTTTCGTCCATTCAAGTGGCTTCAATCCTTCTTCCTTCCAGTTAAACAGAAACCTGCTAAGTGTCCCCTGAGGCATGTACTCATAGACAAGCAGCTTTTCACTTCCATCCAAGCAATAACCCAAAAGTGTAACCAAATGCCTGTGTCGAACTTTCGTAAGCACAGCAATTTCTGATTTGAACTCCTCCAAACCCTTCTCACTCATTACACCAGATTCCATCCGCTTAACCGCAATCTTAGTACCATCATGCAACTCCCCTTTGTAGACGGTTCCAAATCCACCTCTTCCAAGTATGTTCTGTTCACTGAAATTGTTTGTCACATTCCTCAGCACCTGGATAGAAATCACCATATTACCAGCCTCAACAATACGAACATCCCCTGGTCCACTGCTTTCCTGACTCTGAGACTCACTGGTGCCACCATTAACGCTAGAACCAGCAACAGTGATCTTAACTCCGTCCTCAGAACCTGAGTGACGAGGATGTATAACAATTGCCTGAGGAGACTGCACTTTGCTGCTGCGTTTGCGTTTAGTTCTATAGAGGAAGAAGACAAATATTCCTGCGAAGAAAAGCGCAACAACTCCACCAACTACTGAGCCTACAACCACTCCAGTTGAAGATTTTTTCCCAGTGCCATGTGCTGCTTCCTCGCCAGGAGGTGGTCCGGGTGGACTCCCATTTCCGCCACCACCTGAACTAGAGGGAGGGGGCATATTCTTCCCAATGTTCTTATTTCCTCCAGTATCCACGTTCACGGTGCTCCTGAATGATGGGACCGTCCCATAAATATTATTGTTCGAAACATCAAAGGAAGCAAGGTCCGGCAGCTGCGTCAGCTCACTGGGAATAGTTCCTGTCAAGTTGTTATCTGATAAATCTAGTGTCCGCAGCGAGGTGATCTGCGCAAAACTCGGAGAGATCGTCCCATTAAGTCCCATTCCCTTAAAATTCACAACAGTGATATTCCCACTGCTACAGGTGATACCATTCCATACAGAAGAAGCACACGGATCATTCTCTTTCCAATTCTCCGCGAACTTGGTCGGATAACCAAAATCACGCACCACATTAAGCAAATTATTTACGCGCGGATCGCATCCAGCCCCAGGTCTAGGCAAACAAAAACTATTACTCTTCGGCGACAAGTCCACCTGTACTGATTTGTCAAACCTAGGAGTTTTCCCCTGTAAAAGGTTATTCGTTAAGTTCACCACCATAAGCGATTTCAATCGTACCAAAGAGTCAGGCACTGGGCCCGTCAATCTATTGCCCCTTAAACTCAAATTCTGCAATTGAGTTAAGCCCGTGAAATCCGGTAAGGGCCCAGAGAACGAATTCTCGTGCAACCAGACCTCAGATAATTGAGTCATGTTTTGTAAAATGGCAATAGAACCGGTCAGTTCTGAAGTGCTCTTCTGACCATTGAGCCACAGGGACTGTATTGAAGAGGCCGCGAAAGACGAGGGCAACGGGCCCTCTAGATAATTAAATGATAAATGCAAATTAGTCAAGCTCGAAAACTTACCGAGAAAATTCGGTAAGGGCCCAGTAATATTAGCTTGGGTTGCTGAAAACGTTTCCAACGTAGGCGCATCTTGCAACGTATCAGGGATGACCCAGGCGCTAAAGCTGTTGTAATCCAAGTAAACTACTCGTAAAGAGGTCAAACCTTCGAAGAAGTTCGGAGGAATGTAGGTAAAATTGTTGTTGCTGAGAAGGAGGGTCTGGAGCGATTCCATCCCGGAGAAGGTCGGGAGTGGTCCGACGAGGTTGTTTTGTTGGACTTCAAAAACTTGCAGAGCAGTTAGTTTGTTTAGGCTCGGCGGGAGGGACCCTTGCAGATTCTGATTACCGATTTGGATCCCGGTCACCCGCCCGCTGTTGGAGCATCGAACACTCCCCCAGTTGCAGGGGTTTGAGTCTGTCCACCGGAGTTGACTCGGCGCGTTCAAACTCTTCTTTAATTCCTGCATAACCGCCTCATCACCGGCTTGGGAGTTGCCAACGGCGGCCACCGCCGAACATAAAGCAATAAAAAGCAACCACCAGGCCATTCACAAAGAACCCAATTTCAGAGAAATTATTCAGAATTCCCGATCCCGAGAAGATGAGCGAGGATTCGAGAAATTTTTCGGGTTTTTCCTAAAATCTAACCTTAAGTACGTAGAAGGGTTACAAAACACAACCAAACGGGGGGAAGAAAAAACACATACAAGCAAGAAACGTAAAGGCAGCTTCGGTTGATTCTCCTAATTTTACTTGTCTTCTTGGCGAATCGGGGTTCTATTTGTTCTCCAAACACAAAAAGGCAAGAAATGTGGGTTTTTAAGCTACGCAGAAAAGAAAAAGAACACGGCGCAAAGGAAGCCAGTTCGCGTAGTGTCTTGTGGTCTTTTCGGATTGATACTTCGGAAAGCAGAGACACCGTCTCCTGTGTGTGTGTGTGTGTGTGAGAGAGAGAGAGAGAGAGGGGGTTTTTGATCAATCCTCCATTAGAAGGGGCAAAAGAGGAGAAGCGCAACTGCGTGTGCTTTGTGGGAGAGGATGACAGCTGGCGCATGCCCATGGGGCCCACCAGAATTTATATTTTCATTTTGTTTTTTTTTTTTTGGAAAATCAAGGAGAGAGAGATAACATAATATATATATTTTTGACTTTCTGTCTTTTCCTTTTCTTTTTTTTTTTTTTTTTCATTTTCCAATAATTAAATAAATTGGCTGTGCATTTGTGGTGAGGGTTTTTAGTTTTGGTAACAGATAATTTGCATGAAACCGACCCCTCAATTATTAGGAATTATTACGAAGGGTACCTTTTTGTGGCTTTTCATTAATCAGTCATCCAACCTGTTTATGGAGTGTTGAATTATTGAACTTACTGCATTCAATCAATTTTATATTATGACAAAATTGTCCCTCTAAAATATTCTTTTCTAGTTATCAACCCATTTTTCATGGCGGTAACATCATACCAAAAGTTTCCCTCTCTCTCTTTTTTTTTTTTATTACTATAACTAAAAAAATTAGCAACAGTTCTAATTATGATGATGACGATGATAAAAATAACATCATCAACAACAGAAACAGTGACAAACTGTGTATAAATTTTTATAAATTATAATGTTTTGTTTGTTATAATAAATTATAATAAAATAAACTTTATTTAAATTTAAAATTAAAAATAAACAGGTTGAATTTAAAAATATAAAAAAAATATAAGAGAAAAAAATTATACAATCATATTAAAATAATGAAGGAGGATAACAGAAGGTAATGGTTTCCAGTGAAAATCTAATATATAGATAATTATGAGTATTTAAACAATTATATACTACGCGATCAAATTTCTTTGTTTGTTTAATATATATATATATATATATAGAATTACTACATCTAATATTTCAAAAAATCTATTAAATAATGAAAGATAGTTACTACATAGACATTACATTATTGCATAAATTTTATTTTAATTTTTCATTAAACACAATTACATATGTTAGATATGAGTTAATAACATGTAGAATATAAATGATTATACCAAAAGATCATTTTTAGTTGAGAATGATGTCAAAAATTAATTTTTTAATTTTGAAGACCAAGTGTAGATTATTTTAGGGATAAACCCTTAATATCTATAGTGTACATGACGACGACGACGACTGTAACGATAACTTCTTCCTACTCTCCTTCTTCTTCTTTATTTATTATTTTTTATTTCTTGCCTGCGCATGTCAACTACTGGCATTCATGCTATTATATTATTGGGCCAAGCGATAACTAGGTGGCATTTAGACCTAGAGGTGAGATCGAGTCGAGTCGAGCTCGAGTAGTGGTATACTCGAGCTCGACTCGACAATGTAATAGTTGAGCTCGAGCTCGAGTCGAGCAGATGAGCTCAGCTCGAGCTCGAGCTCGAAACTAGATCGAGCAGCTCGAGTTCGAGTTCGAGATGGGATCGAGCTCTCGAGCAAGAGTACTCGAGCTCGAGCTCGAATAGGTAAAATTAATTAATTGGAAATATATTTGTAAAATAATAAATGTCTAAAATGCCATGAGATGAAGGCTTATTTACAAAATTGTCATCGACTCGAGTTACTCGAAACTCGTCGAGTCGACACAGAGTCAACTCGAACTCGACTCGTTAAGTCACTCGAGTAGCTCGAGCTCGACAATACTCAAGCTCGAACCGAGCTTTAAGTCGAGCTACTCGACGAGTCGAGTCGAGTAGCTCAACTAACTCCTAGTCCTATTTAGACCTACATTATATTTATACTATTATATTATGAGTGAGGGTGAAATCTAGACCTACATTATATTTATACTATTATATTATGAGTGAGGGTGAAATCGATTTTTTACATTTTAATTAGTAAATATGTTGTTCATCATTAATTCATCTCACATGTCATTATCTCTAAAATGCTATAATCTTGATATAGGTACGAGTCCTTTTTATTTGGGGACACAAATATGGACAACTTTATCCCTTTTATTTCTCTCTTTTCTGATTTTTTACTTTCTTTTGGTGTTTATTTTATTTTTAGTCAACTTCTTTCTCTCTTCTTTTGAATAATTTTGTAATATAACTACTAGAATTATATTAAGGATTTCATTATTCTTTGATCAACCTGTAATCTTGATTCACTTGTCAGTTGTCCGGTTTTGAAAATATTTAATTATCAAGGACATTTTTATTGATCAATGCAAAATTAGTTCTAATTAATTTTTTTGGGAATTCTTTTGATGGATAAAAATAATATAAAATTGTCGGTGGTGTGGAAATTATGTTCGATTGTAAAATTTTGATTGGATTAAAATTTGATTTTGTTTAAACTTGTATGTTTATATGTATAATATATAATAATGATTTAATGATGAAATTATATACAATGATAATGATTAATTTTTTAAAATATAAATAAATATAAATACAAATATACATTTGCGTGCATGCGTAAACATGTATTGATTTCATTGTTAATGAGTACAATAATTAAATTTCGAATGTCAAATATATGCGTAAGAGATGAATAATTTCAAATTAAATTAAAATTAAAATTTTATCGAATAATATATTTGTTTGTATAAATTTAAATGGGTGAAAAACCTATCAAAATCTCCAAACAAACACGGCCATTGTATTTCAAAGTTGAAATCAAGTCATGCCATCCATTGCTATTTACACAATATATTCATTGAATTCATTGCTATTGGTAAAAAAAATTGGCATTGTCATAATAGGGTGTAGTCGACAATTGGTTAGACATCACCAAAGGATTAGCCCAACGTGGAATTTTACATTTTGGCCCTTCGTACTCGATAACTTAAGCTGAATAAGTAAGAGAAATAGCTTTGATATATCCTCATATGAAATTTGATAAAAAAATAAATAAATAAATTATTCTTTCCCACATACAACATACTCATGCACAGTCAACACAACTATTATTGAGTTATCATTTTGTTCACTTTAGATCATATTAATATAATATGTTGATGACCAGAGTTAAATTGATAAACGATTTGTCGAACAAACGTGACAATAGTCTTAGAATTCGTACCTAAATTATATTGGTAATTAAATTTACTTTCTATTTCCTAGTCGTGTCGACGAAATTTGTGTTTGTTGTCCTGCAATTCGATGATTAATTAATGCTACATTGTCGCATACAAATATTAGTTTCTATTTCCACAAGATCTTTAAAGCATACCTTTTTTCCTTTATATCCATATTATTTACTATGGATTATAAATTATATTAATTAGCTATAGCACCATTATTCTAATAATTTTATTTATTTCTCTATCCGTTTCCATTCACATTTCTTTGTATTTTTCTCTGTGGTTTTCTCTATACTTTAAACTTCTTTCCTTTGTGTATTATTTTTCCTCTTAATTCTCTTCATTTCATCTATCGTTTATTCTTTTCGAATTTCTATAATTTAATTAGATATTGGTAATTGCTTACTGATTATTTTTCTATAAATAAAAGCTGAAAACAATATATAAACTAATGACAATATCAGGTCAAGATTATCAAACATCTTTTTGCTTTGGTTATTAGTATTTGTTATAAGTGACACGTGACTATTTTTCTGAAATTAAATATTGCCATATTTTTTTCACGTTTCTGCGTCGGTTTTAAATGACAAAATATTGAACAGTCAAATTTAGATTTTCTTGATAAGAAAACTTTATTACTGTCTATAATTAGAAGATAGCAATAATAAAAGTAATTAGTTATCGAAATCTCATTTATACCATATGATTTTAAAACGACATTGTTCGTGTATTAAATTAGTGCATTTATTAAGATGGTGTTTGTCTAAATTTATTTTAAATAGTTTATAACATTATGTAGTTTATAAATTGTTTTTGAAATTTATATTTTATTTAAAAAATAAGTTAATGAAGTATTTGTTTAGAAAAAATAAGATTACCTTGTAAAATTTTTATTAAAATTTATAATTGTTTCTTTAGAACAATAATGATAAAAATAAACTAAATATAATTAACAAAATATAATTTAAAGATACTTATATCATTTTTAATATGTAAAAAAAAGATCTTGTAAAATGCAATATTTAAAAATAAGTAGAAATGACCAATTTATTTTTAAAGAGATTATAAACTTTAAGAATTTTATTTTTTATGCTTACAAACGTTTTTTACTAAAAAACTACTAAACATTTACAAGTCGTTTATAAATTCTCGAATATTTTATAAAATATTTGAAAAAATTTATAGGCTCATCAAAATAGCCATGCAGTAATATATGGTTTAACCTGTTAAAGAAGAAAGTGGAGGGTTTATTGTTGTGATTCATTATTAAGAGAAGTTCTAATTTATAATAGAGATTGTTACATTTATATCAAAAAATAAAAAATAATTTGACATAAATTAATCGTATAAATTAATAAATTAAATATTCTTTCAAATCTATATCAAACAATATAATAATATCAAATCAAACTAAATATTTTAGAATATTATCTAGCACTCTATTTCACAGTATATCTTTGTGAATTTTTTACTTGAACTTGATGGCATATATAAAGTTGTAATTGTTATAATAAGATAAACACATCAAACAAATTGATTAAAACTTCATCTACTGCAAAGTGTTCGAATAAATCAAAGCAATTCTTGATTTCCAACAAGAGAAGTGGTCGAAAGGCAAGATTATTAAGTGTGGACAAAATCTTAAGTGCCAATATTCTCCTTCGTTGTGTGCAATTCTACGAGGCAAAGGCAAACCTTGAATTTTATAGATAAGAAACACACGTCATTCATTCGTTTTAATTTATAGGCGTAACAAATATCAATAGATTGATAAAAATAAGTGTTATGAATGACAGAAAGTATGCCGTAGATGGATAAAGAAATTATTAAAAACCCAAAGTACAAGAAAATTGGAGGAATGATTATTGTATTCTAGCACTAAAGAGAAATATCAATTTATAGTAAAAATTATTATAATTATATTAAAAAAATAATTTGCCACAAATTAATCATATAAATTAGTAAACCAAATGTTCTCTTAAACATATACTAAATAGCACAACGATATCAAATCAAACTAAATATTTTAAAATATTTTCCATGTAACCATTAAGCATGTATCCTCAAATGTAGACACAATAGTACATATTTCTCTATCTCTACTCTCTACTCAACGCTTTCATATTTTGATATTAATGACGACATAATCCAAAATTATATCACATATGCTATATCTAATTAATTATGGGCTGTTAGTGAAAGCCCAAAAAATCAAGAGAACCTACGCACGAGATATCTAATATAAAGAAGGGGAAGAGAATTAAATAAAAGAAACAACATAAAAGTAGGAGAAAGAAAGAAATTAAATTTTTTATATTAATATATGATATATTTGAAAAAATTGAATTCGGTGGATGCAAATAGCCTCGACGATTTCAGATTTGTTGATATCAACTTTGTCTTGTAAATTTAACGAATCATTTCCCTGGATTGGACAGGCCTCATATGTTAAAAAACCCAAAACTTGTTGTTGAATTTGTCCACACAAGAGAGCCCCAAAATGGTCCAATTAGGGCCCACTTATTAATGGGCCGCAGGGAAAGGATCCAATTACTGCAACTAATCGTTTCAGAAGTCATCGGCGAATCGGACAGCCATGTGAGCAGCACGTGGCAGTCGATAATTCGTTGCGGTTCCATGCTGCACGGCTCCACTTGTCCACGAGGTCCGTGCAACGTAATTCCCTCGAATCCAAAACCCGATAACCACCGCCCATGGCATTGAGATCCCGCGGCCGTAAGCTGTCTTTCGACATCCTGGCGATCTCCGAATACGACGACGTCATGTGCGCCGCTTCATTACCGTGCTCCAAGGCCGATCCTCCCTCCCGTCGGGTAGACGCCGCTTCATCTCCCCCTCGCAGGAAGAAGAAAAAGAAGAAGACCAGAAAAGGAAAAGGCCTCCTGGAATCGTCTGTTAGTCCCGAGAATGTAATTCCCGCAAGCTCTGCGATCAATGGTGATGTGAATCACAGTTGTACTGCAAGTACTGCGGTGGCACAAGATGTAGATAGCGGGGATAATTCCGCGGTGCGTACTGTGATACTTCCGCCGCAGTTTGGGGAGTTGAGGCAGAGGAACGTGGTTAATGTGATGAATGGAGGGAATGTGGAAATGGCCAGTGAGGAGAGTGGTGATGGTAAAAAGGATGAAAAGGTGAAGCAAGAAACGGTGCAGGATCCGAGTGTTGGCAATGGAGTCAATTCGGACCAGCGGGTGGAATTGAACGGAAGGAAATTGGAGAAGGAGGAAACCTTAGATTGGAAGAAAGTCATGGCTGAAGATTCTAATTGTAAGTTAAATTTGTTGAGTTTATGGATCTTTTTTATTTGGGTCTTTCCATGCTCGGGGACAAGTACTATTGAAAGCTCGATTATTGGCTTTCAGAATCATGATTCGGTCTCTGGCATTGTGACAATTTGGAACGAGTATTTAAGTGGATAGTAAAATGGTGAATAGTAGCTTGGAAGTTAAGAGAAACATTAATGCCAACAAAATGACCTGTTCCACCGAGAAGGCCACTTTGAGAACTGTTCTAACATTAAGATTTATGGTACTCTTATCTGCCATACAAGTGGCTTAATTAAAGGTTATTGTTGACCTGAAGATTTTGGATCCATACTCCGCCGAATGCTTGTCATTTTATGTTACTATTCTTCTACTCATGTCCTTGCTTGATTCAGAGCTTGAGATGCCGAAAGTTTTCAGTCATGGAACGTAAATCTTACATGTATAGTGCCCTTCTACCATAATTAACCCAACACTCATGCTTATTTTTTATTTTTTTGTGAAACTTATATTTATTAGCTCGAATTACAGTTGCAGTTACTAATTCTCTGCTTCCCTAAGATAGAATGTTTCAAATGTTAGGATTACGATCCACAACTCAACATGCAATCATTGTAAGTCTTTTGATTAATCGTTACAATCTCATTGTAATGCTTCGATAACTGATGGTCAACTACACCGGGGAAACTTTGATCAATTCTTGTTCCTCAATCCTTTAAATCCACTTTCATTTGGATTCAACTAACTTCAGTGAAACTTCCTCAATTTATGCCATCTTGCCTATATTATCTCATTCTATAATTAAAAGTTAAGACAAAAGCTACACTTACTGTACTGGGTTGTTCCATCCAAAAATTGGTTCGGGATCCTGTTGGTCATTGTATTGGAGAAAGCGGTGTGCTTGTCTGCTGACTGCCTCCCGTCTGACATTTTGTGATGTTTGTAATTTTCTGGGATTTGAATACTGTCAATGAAGTTAGCTGATAACTCCTTTGATAACTGAATAGGAATTATCGGGGTGATCCTTGTGTTTTTGCAGTTTTGTGATGGTGATTTTAGAATTTCCAATTTAGCCTTTTGTCTCCGATTTTAGAAATTTTAAACCTCACGGTGATCGTTTTTATGCTAGTAATGAAGATTTGGTTAATTATGTCTGCTCTCATTTTCTTCTTTATATTTTTTGCTCTGTCAGTCATGGAATAGTATCAAAGAAGTTTGTTGATGATTGTTTTAGACCTCATGGTTGCTGTTCTTAAGCTTGTAGTGGAAACTTTTGTTAGTTAACATATCTTTTGACTTTTTTTTAAAAAATATTTGTTTATTTCTCTCTCTCATTCGTGAAGAATTTGATTGATTAAAAGTCTTTTTTTTAATTTTCTTCTTTATATTCCTTTCTTAGTATGCTGATGGGCTTTTTTATTAGATGCATTACCTGCGAAGAAGTCCCCAGTAAAATATTTCTTGGAAGAAATTAATGCTGGAAATTCCTTAAGGAGCACTACTACCCTCGGCAATGATAAAGAACGGGAGCGAGTTTATGATACTATATTCCGTTTACCATGGCGTTGTGAATTGGTAAAGTGCCCTTGTCTGATGTGATCTACTTGCAAACTAAATGCAACTTATACTTTAAATGTTATTTCTTGGTGAATGATTTCTCTTTCTTATTTATTTAAATATATTTGCTTGGAATTCCTTCCTCCTTTATGTTGCCTTTATGCCCATTATTACACTACTGAAACTTATTTAGTGATATGAATCAAAGACCATTATTTTTTTCCCCATTAGTAGGCAATTTAGAACTGAATATAATGCTTCTGATATAGGGGGATTGGTACCAACTGTTATGCTAATCTAGGAGTTGAATTCCTTCTTTGTTTTGATGAAAAGATTGGCTTGATCTTATGCAGCTTATCAATTTTGGGTTTTTTGTGTGTTTCGATTCATTCCTTTCACTCTTAACCATCATGCCAACAAGGATCATTGTGACCTTATGGAGGCTTCTTAAAACCAGGTCAGCTCCACCTCTCTGTGGTCACTTCTTAACTGAATGTTTTATTTCATAGTTTACTCTGATTTTTAGGTCTGTTTCATAGAGTGCTTTGTGACACTAGTTATATTTATGTTCCTGCAATTTGGAGAGTGGATAAAAAGTTTACCACATCTTTATCCTTGACATGTTGCATTGAAGGTCTCACAATTGAAAATTGTATTTGTTAAGAATTTGAATGATTACTTGCTGATTGAAGCAAACTATGGAAGAGCCATGTACTTTAGTACTAAGTAGGAATCTGTGTTGTTTTTTCAAATATTTTAGATAAGACTGTTGTCCTCTTAAAGATAGTTGTGCCCAAGCAAACTGGATGAAAATGTTTGAGCCATTTCCATTTTGATCAGTAGAAGCTGCTACAACCTGTTGTTAAACTTTGCACTTTATTCTCATAACTGATCATGCATCCTACCAATAAAGCACATGAGCCACTTTGTTACATGCAATCGATTCCTCATAGTACTTCCCACAATCACCAAAGTTCAACCCAAGTGGCTCTGAAGGCTAACCCGAGTCTATTTGTGAGAGTTGCAGTGGTTAACTCATTGCATTGACTGTGTGGTTAACAATATCAACTCTTTGATGTTGCTAGAAAATTTACTTTCTCATTGATGTAGCCCCACTGCTGGATGCCCTGTTCTTTGAGCCCATTAGCTGGACACTTAGTGCTCATGGCTAAAGCGATTCCTTTTTGTTCCTGCAGTTTTTCTGGTTTGTCTTCTGTTATAAATTGTTGCGCAATCTTCTCACAAGGTACTCTTCAATTGCCATTTTGGCAATGAAAGGGAAAAAAGAAAACCTTGTTCAAATTGGAATGGTTACACTTTCATGTTCTAGATCTACATGTTAATTTCTATGGTATTCTACATGGTAGAGTGATTTAACCATGTTTGTGGCAGGCAGTTCAAGAGGCCTTCATCAGCGGAGTTGTCAGATTTTGGCTGTTTTGTCGTCCTGGCGAGTGGAGTCACTATATTACAACAAGCAGGTTTAGGAAATTATTTGATCCATATTCTTTGACCAATCCTTTTCCCCTTCAGATTTGAGCATGATGCTATTTGGCATATATGTTGTTAACCTCCCTAATACAGTTTATTCAAATTATTTTTCTTGCTCAGATATCAGCTTAATTTATCACATGATTCGTGGCCAAGAGATTATTAAACTTTATGTGGTCTACAATGTTTTGGAGGTATGGAGTATTTTAATGAAGTAGAATTATATTCGGCCTTAGATATATTTAATTGAGTTGTTTTTTCACTTTTTTTATTAAACTTTGTCTTTATGTGGTCTACAAGGTATGAATTTTTATAGAACTGGAGATGTAGTCAGTCTAAATTTTACTTGGTTATTTTTTTGACTTGTGGCATAGGGACCTTAATTATGGTTACATGTATTACACCATGTTAGTTTTAATGTTCTTAGTGTTGAGCTAATAGTAAAAAGTAAATGGTGCTGTGTTGAAACAAGAACACCAAAAGAACTTGTAGTCATGTTGGAACTGCACTAAGAGAGGTTATTGATACGGATTTGCCATTTTGAAAGTGAATTTTCGTAGTCAGTCTTGGCCCTTTTACTTTATTCTCCTCTTTTATCCTATTTTCCCTACGATCCCCATACAAAACGGACTCTTAAAACAAAACCAAGTCCTGGAAATACCAATAAATGTTTTCATTCTTCTATATTTCTAACTAGGCGAATTAGTTTTTCTGTGTATTTTCTGTAAAATTATGTTGCAGAATTGAAAATAGTTTGCATATTATCTTTTATGTGAATTTGAGTGATAAATAAAGTTGAAAACTACGCGAATAATACCCTATTACTTTTAGTTAAGATGCTTCTAGAAAACAACCGAAGGAAATTGAGATCCTGCTTTAATTTTACCTGACATTCACATTGTACATATCTTAGTAGCAGCTTACCATTTAAATACAAAGCCTTCCATCTGAAATTTAATTACTGATTGATGCTCTGTGGTAAATGTTATGCTATTTGGTCGACATTATTGTTACTGTTCTGTCATTTTATTAGTGTTTACCTTTTTTATAAACTTATCGAGGGGGTCTAAAGATTATAAAATATCTGTTCTCTTTACGTGGCAGATATTTGATAAATTATGCCAAAGTTTTGGTGGTGATGTGATGCAAGCTCTATTCAATTCAGCAGATGGACTTGCAAACTGTTCACCAGAAAACTGTCAATTTTGGTTATTGAGATTTATTCTAGATGAAGTCTTAGCAATTGCTTCTTCTAATATCCTTCTCAATATATATGCATATATATACACATATCTATAAAGACACACTGGAAATTTTTGTTGTGTTTTTGAAGGGTAAAAAATCGGGTACTCATTTGGCTGTATATTGATTTAATAATTGAATTTTGAATCTTTGTGTATATAAGAGAGAAAATTGTTTTTAAAATGTTGTATGCTTGGAAGTTGTTTTTGTGCTTGCGTGTTTTCGAGGGGAGGGGTCTGAAAGTGTAAACAAACAAAACCACTACATTCATATTTATTAATACGTGAATTATTTTAGTAAGTTGTGGCCCAGTTTTGGTCCTTAACAATTGGTACTTATTCATTCATTTATCTTATTAGCTCAGGCAATCACTTTGTCAACGTGTATAGTTGCTCATAATAATGCACTCTTCGCTATGCTCGTGTCCAGCAATTTTGCTGAGATTAAAAGCAATGTGTTCAAACGATATAGCAAGGACAACGTTCACAGCTTGGTATACTTTGGTGAGTTATGTTCTTCAATTCTCTCTGAGATGCATCGAAATTGTTATGCTTAGTTTAGATGGTGCTTTTTTTCATAAATAAATTATTATGTGAATGTCATCTAGATTTGGTTCTGAACTGCCCGTGTGATGCCTGAATTCCGTCCACTAAGTCTGCTAATTTTTAGAACCTTTGGAACTTCATCATTCTTTCTAAGTTTGTCTATTGTGGCAATTAGGTTCGATATAGACATCCTTTTTTGAGTTTGTACTGCGGCAACTGTTACAGGGCATTTCTTGTCCTGAACATATTTATAGATGTTAGCCCTGTAAAATTTTCCTCCATACTTCAAGTTTTGCCTCGATGAAGTTATGTTTGAATTGATTCTTGGGGAAAAAAATGTCATGTATGACATATGATTTGTTTTGTTCATTGATTATGACAGATTCAGTTGAGCGGTTCCATATTTCAGCATTTATCTTGTTTATTTTAGCTCAAAATATACTGGAAGCTGAGGGTCCTTGGTTTCAAAGTTTTCTTTGTGTAAGTGATGATGAGAGTATTATTCAAATTCAGATTGAAATGAGAGATGGAATTTGGCATAATTAAGATTGTGTAATTCTCATAATTTCCTGTACACCTTGCAGAATGTGCTGGTTGTTTATATATGTGAAGTGATGATTGATGTAATAAAGCATTCATTCATTGCAAAATTCAATGGCACAAAGCCCATTGCATTCTCTGAATTTCTGGAAGATCTTTGCAAGCAGGTATCTTTACAGCAAATATATTACAAAAATCAAAGTAGCTTATTGTAGTTTTCATTTTTATATGCTTCCTTTATTGATGATGATTGTTATTGTTGTTGTTGCTGCCAGTACTGTTGTGAAAGTTTTCTTTATTATTTTGGAGGATTTAAGAGCATTTTTCTAATTTATGATATATTTTTTTTTCCAGACATTAAATATTCAGACAGAGAACGGGAAGAAGAACCTCACTTTTGTCCCTCTGGCACCAGCTTGTGTGGTAAGCACTGTTTCATTGTAATTTCTCTTTTCCCCGAACTCGACCATCTAGTAAAATTAGACCAACCGTGTATTTCTTAAAAATGTTGGAAGTTCTTGGATTTAATCATTAGTCACTCAATGGTGCTATAATTTTATTTATTGGAGGAGCAATTTTATCCTTTCCCCCCTTTCAGAAGACAGCCCTGGCGCTTGGTGCAGCTACTAATATTTCATTCACCAATATTGATGCATTTTAGGTAATTAGAGTTTTGCGACCAGTTTATGCAGCCCATCTCCCCTATAACCCACTTGCATGGAGAATTTTTTGGATTTTATTGTTGTCTGCGATGAGTTTTGTGATGCTGGCTAGTCTTAAGATGATGCTTGGGATGGGCCTTAGGAGACATGCCAGGTGGTACGTCGAAAGGTGCGAGAGAAGGAAGCTTCACTCCGACTGAGGTGGGCATTACAGTGTAAACTCGGGCTTGGCTTTGATGGAGAGTTGTGAGAAGTCTGTCTTCAGGATGTTTGGTCAGTCAGGACTGGTTTTTGGATATAATCACCATGAATGTCATTCCGACGGATTCCCTTTTGAGAATCATTGGCAATAGAGCATTGAAATTAACGGTTAATTTGAGTTTGCACGGCCTATCACCTGTTACGTTCTTCTGAAATACATTTGGAGCAATGACTAAATTATATTTATTCTTCTAAAAGTGGCTATGTATTTTTTCTAATTTTAAACTCAAAAAAAAAAAAAGAAAAGAAACAAAGAAACATATTCAATTATTATACTGTTAATTTTTTTTTATATCATTCTTTATCTTATTTTTACAATTTATTAAATTTGTAATTTTTCGACGTTAAAAGTTTGGATTCATGTGGACTGTATAGCTCTTTCCTAGCCTCGTGCCTATTTTCCAACCCAAAAGTACATTATAGGAGTCTATGTCCTTTCGTCGGTGCTAATTGAATTGTTATGATGGAGAAAATCAATTTTGTCGTTTGAATCATATCATTGCCAAAGTTTGAGTCATCGTACATTGGCAGGGTGATGGTGGTGTTGACAGCATTGCAACCATAACATGAGGTGTGGACATGTGTCAACTTGTCCTCTCATATTTTCTTTTTCTCTCCCCTACTTTCTCTTTTCATTTTTATTCTTTTCTGTTTTTAAATTTTTGTTTATCGATAGTTTTTATGAAATTACAATAATAAGAGTAATAATAATGATAGTTTTTATTATTTAATTTTAAAAATATTATTATAAATTAAATTATAAATATATATATATATATATAATATTATGCTAAATAATTATTTATAAAGAAATATAGAACTATAAAATATGCATTAATAAAATATATGTTTATAATAATTCTTGGTAGGATTGGTGAAAACATCCAATTATTTTAGATGTAATTTTAACAAGTTTTATATTGTTTTTTTTTATATATTTATTTGATACTTACAAATTTATTTGAAAACATAACATGACACAAATATAAAATATATAAATACAAAATACATTAAAATTTTTTTATTAAATAAAATATGATTTGGAAACGCGAAAAGAAAAAAACATGCAAAACAGAAAACCAAAAAAAAATTAAAAGAATCGAAAAAGGTCAAAAAAAAAAAAAAAGGAATTGGAGGAGAGAGACAAAGATCGAAAGGACAGGTGTTGTGCTATCATAGTACAACCAAACCACGACGAAACCTTTTGAAATGTGATGCACCATTATATAACCGCTATATAATATATGAAATATATTTGTATTATTATTATTATTATTTTATAAAAGCATTAAATAAATAAATTCTAGTGATTAAATTAAAAATGTAAATAATTTTCAACTTCTTCTCTTTAGAAATAACACAAATATCAAGGAATAATTCAATATCTAGCCATTACATTTGTTAAAAAATAAGAATTTTAGCAATACACATGTTGGAATTTCAACAATAAAAATTAGACAGAATTTTAGCAAAATGCCAAACTATAAATTATAAAAATTTTAGAATTTCAATCTCATCCATGCTCTTTAAGAAACAAATAAAAAGAAAGAATGAAAATCGACGATAGAAGGAAAAGAAGGAAGATTAAAAAAGTGAAAAAGAATTAAACAAGATGAAAAAAGAAACAAGGGAGAAGAGAAATTAAGGTACTAAAAACATTTTCAAGACTTGTAACGCAAACCCTAGAACACGGGCAAATCTCTATGTTTCAAGGCCATTTTCTCCCTCTGTCTTTAAACAAGATCTGAGGACAAAAAATGTCATAAAACTTCATCTTTAATAAGCGCACGTCTAAATTCCATTTGCAATATACGCCACGGCGTGTAGTGGTTGCACCTGCATAAAAGTGGTGGCGGGGTTATTTTGCACCATTAACAAGTAGTGACTGATCATATCGATATTTTTGTTTCTGCTGTTTTTAAGAAAAATGGAAAGAAAATCTAATATTATGATTTCAACCAAAAAACCCTCGAATATCTCAGGTGTAATTTAAAGTGTAGACGTCAAGAGTAAAGCATAATATATTATTACAAATAAGACTTCCTTCAGGAGAATAGTCAATAATTTAATTTGAATTTGAGTCCAGAATAATAGAAGATTGTGGGGATGAGGAAGAAAAGGTCGCGCGTAGTCGTCGTCCATGTGATGCTAGTGATTCCCACTTAGCTGATAAAAAAAAACCTGTGTGTTCCTCACTTCTATTTGTCTGCCATCAACCCCATGTGTGAGACCATTAATCAAAATCCATCAATTATTAAACCCAAATAATGGTCCCAACTAAACCATTTACCCCGAATGGACAAAATCAGACGCCATCACCCACCCGACAAAGATCTTGATTTTCCGACATCCTAACCAACCACGAAAAAGATGGCATCTAAAACAAGGCGCCTACACAACAATCAATCCGATATTGTTCACTCCCAAAGAAGCGAAGAAACCATAGTTTCTACGTCTCTTTTTATTTAATTAATTCTTTCCTCTAGTGTAGAAGGAAGGATTAATAGATATACCGATAATTATGTTTATGTAATTATTCTCAAGCATGCTGCTCCACCACTCTACCGTAATTTTCAATTCAACTTGAAAAAAAACATAACGTGAAAATTAATAAATTTAAATTAAATTTTTTGGTGATTAGTATTCAAATTATTCGAACTCGATTTGACCCAAAAAAAAAAAATAAATAAAATTGATTAGGTTGGAATTAATAGACTTGTTTAAAATACTCATATTTGACTCTATTTGTTAGCACACATAATCCAACTTGATTGTCTCTCTTAAACTACAATATTTAATTTTAACATGAAGTTAATAAATTTGAGTAGTCTTTGCGCGAATTTGAGTCAAAATTAGATCGATCTCCAAAAATTAAATAGGCCATATTTGGTCGACAACTCGTTTAAAATCCTCATACCTCAATCCTCAATCTGACCAGCTCAACCCACGGACGACCTGATGCCAACTCTACCCCTCTGAATCTAGGCATGTTCTTAGTGTAGCATGCTCTAATGAATTGCTTCAGGAAAGACATAATGGCATGGGTGCGATTATGGTTTACATATTTTATAAAATGTAATGAGACATAACAGTAGATTCGACAATTAGGCACAATCTTCAAGAAAAATTACATGGGTGCAACTAGCAAGACCCCATCTCTTATGCTGTACAACCCAACCAGAACCCCAAGATGTGTAACATTATAAGTGTGGCCCATATTGCGATTATAAAACTACTTCACATATCAAAAGTTCTTCATGGCATAAATATAAAGAGAATAAATTAATGAAATGGTGTGTACGAGGGTTTTAACACATGGGAGCTCTTCTTGGCAAACTCTTTCTCTTGTGCTTGTGCAAGATCTTCTTTGGCCTTAAAGCTGAACTCAACCACGCCTGAATTACTTCTGATGACGACTCTGATAAAGAGATGAAGGAACCACACCCATTTTCATAGGAATTTTCTTCTGCCTCCAAAGCTAGAAGATGGCCAACTTTATTGGACATGGGTGGGGAGACGATCTTATTCTGGCTTGTGATCTCTGCGTCTATTGAAACCTTCAAACACAATTAATGGATTCAAAGGCAACAATCAATTAACCACACGTATCATATATTTTCCAATTATGTGCATGAGAACTATCTATTACTTTGCAAGCTATGGAACAGAAGCGGTTAGGCAAATCCTGAATGTGCCTCCCACAAGCTTCACAGCATGTGCCACCTCCCTTAACCTTCGAACTCTTAGCATCTTTTAGCTGAGGCCTCGGATTTAAATGGACCGCCTTTTCCCCATTGATTTTGTATGCCTGTAAACATGCATAGTTAATTAATTTTAGAAAGTCACTGCATATTTTAGGCCGAGATTCCGAGTGATAGCATTCAGACAGAACTTTAAATTAACCTTCGTATGTATTCTACTCAAGTATAATTTTTATGCAGCTTTGTTTTTATTGAACTTGATTGCTGAAGTTAAAAGTCAGAATTGTTTCTCTTTAAAGCTCTTCTTTTGAAATCGACTGGTCCAATGCTTTTTCTAAAGTGAGAATGATAAACAATAATGGCCTTAATGACAAAAACTATATCCATGGGAAAGGGCCAATCTCTCCATTTCAGCCAGAACTGTGGTTTTCAATCATGATTACAGTAACTACTCTTTGCCCCACATATGAATACAAATGAAATAAGCAATCAAGATACAGGATTGTAATTTGGAAGATCCACAAAAAGAGCAGAAAAAAGTGGGTGAAAAGTGTACTTTTAAATTTTCAAACATGAGGTATAAATCAAACCCCAAAAATGTTCAAAATTGTTGTTAATCGGATAATGATGATCTACCAAATCGGATAATAACAAGACGCGACCAGCTTAATCTAAACGAATCCAATGCAAATCCAAATCCAAATCCAGTAATTTGCCGATGCTCCACATCATTAGATTCAGAACAGTATTTTTCTCAAATAATTAAATAAAAATAAATTTCAAACTGAAAAGAAAAAAAAGATAAAAAGTAAAGTACACTACTAACTTGAATAAGAGAACAGTCGAGGTGCTTCTGGATATCGTGGAGGCGAACGACGTCGTGGTAGACGTATTTGCAGATTTGCAGGAGGCGATGGAGGCGGTTATGAGCCGAAGAATCCACGCAATGCTTACAGAAGCAGACCTTACAATCGATGCAGAAGAGATTCTTCTCATTCTTTCTTAGGTCTCCGTGATCGACGCAGGAATCGAAGAATTTGCTACCAAGCAGACCGCTCACCCACGCCGCCGGTTTTCTCTTCCACGACCGAGCTTTGCATCCAACCTGTGCCAAAAAAGGAAATGAAAATGAAATTGAAAAAAAACTATTGAAAGAACAATTAATTAATTAATTACTTCCATCCAATGCAAGTGACCAGAATCAAACTGATTCACTGATTTCGGTCAAGCGGAATTCAATTGAATTTCTAGGAGGGGTCTGGCAGGGCAAGAAACAGTGATGGAAAAACCAAACTGAAGCTGAATTATAAACTTGGACCTCGGTAATTACCATTTTCTGGAATTCGTTTAGACGCAGGTTTCTCTGATTGAAACTTGAAACTATCGATGGAGAATTTCAAGGAAAACGAGAAAGACGAAGAACAGAAGAGGAAGAAAATTCAATGCATGGGAGCAAAGGAATGAGAAGCAGAAGGGTCGAAGATGTAGCGATGAGACACTTATATAATGAATTTTCCTTTTTTTTTTTAATAAGAAAAAGGGTAGGAATTTAAATAAGTAATAAAAGACATTTGAAAAATGAAAATATACATTACCAGAAATGCATATCTGGACGATTTATAATGACACTTTATATACTTTATATTCTTTTATCATTAATAAATTTATGTAATTTTATATTAACAGAGTTATATAACTTCATTTTGATTTAAAAAATTATTTTTGATGGATCATAAACTATAAAATATTCGTGCATTCAAAATATTTTTGTAATATATATATTATAAATTATGTTTCAAACTCATACACATTAAATGTCTACGAACAGCTAATATTAAGTCAACATGCTACATATATATTTCATACACACGTACATAATACATACACAATGATTGCCGATTGCCCATTGATGGATTTACGACCTGCTGTTGGCGGGAACGGGAGGGCATGATGGCCGTTGGATTTCCGTGGGTCCCACTGAATCAGGATTTTTGTTGCACCGTTTGTCGACGACCGCCGAATCGCCGTGTGACCGATGCAAGTCCCGCAAATCTCGGCCGTTGCTTCCGGAGCAGTGGAGGCGCCGTCTTCTCTTTTTAAAACTTTATTATTATTTTGGAAAAAGTAAATAACCAAACAAAATCACTTCTGTGTGAGTTTCATATTGTCCTGAGTCCAAAATGTTTAAGGACAATTTCTGATTATTGTGATTTTAATTATCCCACAAAAAAGGACAAAAAAAAAAAAAAAAAAGAGTTAACTTAAGCCACAAGCACGAAGAAAAAGAGCAGCCCATAATATATTTCTTTTGTAAAAAGGAAAATGCATGATCAGATGATGCTGGCAGGGTTAGTAGAGCAGTAAGGCATCTGACGGAGGGGCGACAAAGTTGAAAAGGACTGGAAGCAGCAGTCATAATAAAATACAGCTAAGCAGATGTTTTGAGGGATGATTCCCCTCGATTTAAGCACGAGTAATAAGACGACTGCCTTTATTTCTACCCATTTTCACTTCCACGTTTATTTTACTTTTACCAGATGGCCTTTTCTTCGTTTACTTTGGTTATGTTTGACAGCTTTTTAACCATAAAACATCTTAAATTTTATATTATTGAACATATAATGAGTAATTACATTGCTTTTTCTTGATATTTAAACTAAATACTTATATTCCCTCATATTTTATTCTACAAATGACTGCAATTTTCTTGATGTTGATCAAAATCTAGTACAAAAATTTATGAAATGGCCGAAATGACTTGAAAGTACTAATGTGTTATAAACATTGAAAATATATAAATATTTTAAAAGTATAAAGTTATTTAACAAAATATAAATTATAAATATATAAATATTTATTTTTTTATTTATTGTCTAAAGATCTTAGAAAATTTATTTTCTACCATATAAATTTAAAATTTTTAATTTTTCTAAAGAGTTGAAGATAAAAACTTGTATTTTCTAAAAAATATAAAATTAGATTTTATAATATTTCTCAACAACATTATCAAAACAATATAAAAAATATATTTTATGAAATTATAATAAGATAATTACGACGCCCTCCTCTAAGGTTTGGATTTTTTTACAAAACATTCCCTCAAAAAAATTAGGTCAATTGGCCCTAAAATTAATTGAGGGTAAATTTAGATTTTTGCACAATTTTTTTTTTGGCCGACGTTATCATTTTTCGGCCACCAACTAGCCCGATGGATTAAACTATTAGTCGGAGAAGGAATGCAGAAGAGGTGACTATAATTCCTCTTATCTGAAGAGAGGTCACTTATATACCTCTAACTTCAGGGGAGGGTAGTGTAATTTCCTCAACATATTATTCAACAATATTATCTTCCAAATTTAAATTCAATATATATATATATCTCATATATTATCAAAATTTAATCACCATGTATATCCAAAATTTAGGTCAAGCCAAAACATAGAGATAGAATTGCACTCCAACCTTCCAATATAATTCCAGTAGAACCAAACTTTTAATCACCACCATCTACATCCATGGCTCTGAAGAGGATGCCCATCTCTCTATAATTCTTTCATTCTTATGTCATGAAACTTTTATGTTTGGATGCAAATTTTGGTGCGGAATAACATTAGTATGAAAATTTAAAAACAACATAAAAATAATATTAAGACAAAAAAATAAAAATTGTTACTCTAATATATAATACATCTGAAAAATTGTATTTTGAATGGATGAAAATGTTACAAAATGTGCCTGCCCAAGCCTTTTAATGCAAAACTAAGATCTTGGCTCCACGGTGTTATGTATATTGGGTTTCATCAACTTTGGGATGAAAAATTTTCAATTTTAAACATACATCATAAGAGAAAATACAGTGGAATAAATAAAACCAAAATTTGTTGTTGCCATATAACATGCTAAACCGAATGAATCTAAAAAATGCATAAAGTTCATCTCTTGAAATCATATTTTAATAGAAGCGTATGTGTGATTCATAAGTTGCGGCTCTCAAGTCTCGATCTCCATTTTGTTCTTGAACAAGCACCTCCCAAAATCCTTGCAAACTTCTTTGCAAAGTCTTGACGCAAACACATTTGGGTATGAAAGTTTTAGAATAAGAGAGAAATCTAGAGAAATGTTAGAAGATCTTTTGTTTCTCTTGCTTGGTAGGAAGCACAAGAATTTTTCTTGAATTTTTGTCTAATTGTATTTTTGATTTGGAATTTTTCTAAATATTATATTTTTAAGGTACACAATTCTACACTTGATAGGATTTTTATTTTCTTGTATAGCAAATAGGGCACATACTACTAGGCTCTATGGACTTCCTACATAGGTCTTTATTTAATTTCACCCCATAGATCATTTAATTATTAATTTTATTAATAATTAAAGTTCATTAAACCTTTAATTATTAATTCCATTAATAATTAATGCCCATTAGAATCATATCCTTTAACTTAATTAACCTTACTAATCAAATTAAAGACTTATCATATTTTTAGTTAATATTCACATTATTAACAAACATGATAAGAACCAAATCATTCCATTTGTATCTTATCCTTTAATTTAACTAATCACATTAATTAAATTAAAGCTCATTATGCTTTTAGTTAATAATCTCGTTATTAACAAACACAATGAGACATGCATACGGTCCTGTCCAATCATAACCAAATTAATTTCTCTATGAGACTTTTTAAGCTCTGTTCACACCCTAACCAATTTACTAACTTATTCTTGTTCCAATCTTTTGTGTGAGATACTTTAGATTTATTTTTAATTGATAACAAAAATAGCTTGAAAAATATGGAAAACGTATAGTTTATAGTTTATATCGTAATCCAGTTAAGACAAAGTGAATAGATATGTGAACCTTCTCAATCATAAATACTATATGGTATAAGCCTTTTGTTTTGTTTTGTCCCAACTGCACGAGAATTATTGATTTAGTTAAACTTATTGGATCAGTCATATGACTAAATCAACATTGCCTCATAAGACTAATGTCTTATCAATAACTCCTTTTTTATCATACACTATCTTAGTCAAGAATTTTCATCTCAAGGAATGTCGATTGCATAGGACAAATGCATTTCTTACTTACAAAGAGACAAATTTCTTATTGAAAGCACACATGCTTCTATACGCATTCACATAATGGTAGGTTGGGCTCATGATCCTATCTTATATCAAGAAAGATATTGGTCCTAAATGTCCTAATGACATGTTGACTATCGTGTGCAAAGATAACTATGCCATCACAAGTCAAGGCTTACATGCACTTAACACGATCACAAAGTAAGATATTGATAACAAAGAGTAAACTCTATACTTCTGTTTTGTTTTTTGAGTCTATGTTTGAATACTTATTATTCAATGATATATCCACATGCATGGGTTCTCAAGATCTCTTATTGAATGGCATAACACTCACCACACAAATACAAGATGTGCAAGTCATACCAACTCTTCAATATCCATTTAGAGAGTATGTAATTCGTAATCAAGTTTTAGTGATTATGTCGAAAAAGTCTTGTATCCATATTCATAACCCCATATGAATAAAGCTTATTAATACAATTACAGAGACATATACAAAACTTTATGCTATGCAAAATTTATATGTATAAATGTTTGTCAAAATATTGATATAAAAGAAATTAATATCTTATTAATTAATTAAAAGTTTATATAAACAATTAATATCCCTCACTATCTATTGTCTATTGGTGTTAGAGGTATATCACTAATAATGTAATACTTTGTTGTCTTGTATTTTCGTCAACCTCCAGACCTTGAATTCATCCTTAACATAATATCCCTCCAAATTTCAGATACAATGAACTTTGTTGACCTAGATGCTAATGTCTTTAGAATATTTTCTTATGTCTTTCCCTTGTATAGATTATTTATATTCTTTATATAGGCCAACTATGATTGATCGTGATTAGTTTTGATTGAGTGTAATTAGTTTGAATTGATTTCTTTTTTAGAAGATAGAATCTCACTTTTTTGGAATACTTTGTAGACACACAAAAAAATATATATGTACAAAGATTAATCATTCGTATTCTTCATTTTTCTCTATTTCAATTTCTACATGATACTAAAGCCTTCTTTGAAAAAAAAGGTTGCATCCTGGTGTATGTTTAATCCTTTTCTATTGCTATTCTACTTTTTGAATTGTCTTTTGGTTGCTGCTAAAAGACTCTTCCTGTTTCAACAATCACAACGGTGAAAAGTACAACCTCAGAAACCCTCCGACAAGCCTGAATGTGCTAGAGGAAGCCACGTATATGCTTCAAATTTTTTTCTCCAGCATTTGTCTAATAACCAATATAGAAGATAGTCCTTATCACCCTACATCTTAGCATATACTATCACGTGTAGCTGAGTTGTTGACCACATCAACCTACATGTCATTTGACGCATTATTGACATGTCACTTGACACGCCATCCTACACGTCATCAATGGGACTAAGAACCAACACTTTATCAAACATGTTAGCATCCATGTTATTGACATGTATCATCTTTCTATTGTGCCACATGTCATATGCGGGCCGTATCATTTGGTTCAGTCCATTCTATTTGACTGCTGCTTTGACCAATCGGTTTGACACCTTCTTTTTTGGTTTGTCTGCATATTAGACCAGTTCCTAACATTTTTAGATGTTCTAAACTCATTTTTAAGGTAAAATTTATCAAATTCTAGCTTTATAGATAGGTTTTACCCTTTTTAGTATCATCGATGCCTCCAAACTTCCACAATACATTCCTAATCCAATTAATGTCACTTTTGATGGATCAACTATGACTTGTGGGCTGAGGAAATGTGCAACTTTCTTAAATGGAGACTTTTATGGTGTATTGTTACTAGAGAAATAGCCAAGTTTGTACAAAAGAAACATGAAGCAGAGGATGCTTTGTGGAAAGTTTTGTTTCTTAGGACACAATGCATCATCAGATTCTGACATGAATTTGAAATACTTGTGCCAAAGAGATCAAATTTGCTTTTCGACTCTTTAACACTACCCAAGAGGTATGCAATTTCTTAAAGCAATGTTATCTAATATCTAATGATTTCAACTAGTTTTAGCTCTATAAAAGACTCCATCACATGCCGCAGCAACTTGGACAAACAATTTATAGCTATGCATCTGAATTGCAAGAACTTTAGGATCAAATAGCACTTGGAGATCCTGCATGGCCTCACACCAATGTAGCTACTATATATGCTAATCTCCAAGACCATCAGCATATTTGGTATCTGTTGATGACTTTGCTAAATGAATTTGAATCCATTCGTAGCTCACTTCTTTATCAAGGTTCTCTACCAAACCTTAACACTGTGATCAAGGGACTTATCACAGAAGAAACTAGGCTCAATTGAAAAACCCATCAAACTCCTCAAAATTCATAAGAAGTCTCATCAGTTATTACTGTAAAAAGCCTAGTCATCATATCTCTAAATACAGAAAACGACTACATAAAAACTCTGGAGGTGGCAATTCCTCTTCCACCGTTGTAGCTGCCATAGAGGGTCCAACAGAGAGTACACCTCCCAAGTTCTCTTGAGAGATCTTCATGCCCTTCTCCAACAACTTTAACTAGACTCCAACAGTGTCTTAACACTTGGCCTATTTGTCACATCAAGTACCTTAACCATATGGTATCTTAATTGTACGTGCTATAGCCATATGACATCTAATAACTCCATTTTTGCCTCATCACAACTATTTCATATATTTTTTACACTGCTGATAACTCTACTATGTATGTTCAAAGTATAGAAGCACTATTCAAATAAATATCATTACCTGATACTTTCCTTGTTCATAAACTCTCTTTCAATCTCATTCATGTTGGCTAATTATGTGAACTTAGTGTTAACCTATCTTTTTGGAGCCATGGTTGTATTATGTAGGATTCATAGAGGGGCAAGATCCTTGAGACAAGGTGTAGGGTTAGACAATTGTTTGAGCTCACATCTTTGCGTCTTCCATCAACGTTCCTTCCAGGACTCCTCATTTCTTATATTTGGCACTCTTATCTTGGTCATCTTTCTAATGTTCAATTAGAAAGATCGTGTTAAGCTTGCAAAGTTTGATTGTGTTTCATGTCAACTTTCTAAAAGTCATGCCTTACCTTTTCTTTTAATGATTTAATTTTTTTTACACCATTTGATTTGATTCTCTTTGACATTTGGGGTCTGCCCCATATGATACTATGGAAGGATCATGATATTATGTAATCATTGTAGATGATTTTTCTCGTTATACATGGGTTTATCTCATGTAAAATAGGTTTGAACTATTCACTATTTACTCTCGTTTGCTAAAATGATTCAAACTCAATTCTCTTACAAGATCAAAATATTTCACACTAATAATGTCATGAAATATAAAGATAAATCATTCACTGAGTTTCTTACTCAGCAAGGTACTCTTATTCAAAGGTCATGCCCAAGTACCTCTCAACAAAATGGTTGACCAAAAAGAAAACATAGACATATCCTTGACACTATTTGAGCCCCCCTCATATCTTCTTCATATCCCGAAAGTTTTTGGGGTGAAGCAACCCTTACGACTGTTTACACAATAAATTGTGTTCTCTTTCCTGTCATAGGCAACATATTTCCTTATGAACACTTGTTTAGTTGTGCCCCTGATTATCACACTGTTAAATTCTTTGGTTGTGCTTGCTTTGTTTTGTTACAACCCCACGAGTACACCAAACTTGAAACACGAGCAAGATTGTGTTATTTCCTGGGATATAGTACAGAACACAAAGGATATAGATGTTTAGATCTCTAGTCACAACTTTGTATCTCTTGTCATGTCACCTTTTGGGAACATGAGATGTTATTGACCCTATCAAAATTTCAAGTCAATGAACCACGTTAAAATTATTTCATGAGATGTCAAGATCCTTTATGAATCACCTTTCCCTGGTATAGATTATTGCATTCTCTGTACAGGCCGATTATGATTGATTGTGAGTAGTCTTGATCGATTATAATTAGTTTTCATTGACTTTTTTTTATAGCTAGAATCTTACATTTTTTAAATGTTCTGTAGACTTCTTACTATAAATTTGGGAGCTAAGTTACTTTTCTACACATACAGAAAATATATAGAGATTAATTATTCTTTTCCTTCATTTTTCTTTGTTTTAATTTCTACACTAAAGAAGGGATTCGTAGCACGGAAAATGATTTGGTTATCCACCACAAAACATTTAACAGTCTTAGCACAAAAAAAATCACACCAGTGTCTCAAACAGATTTTCTTGCCTCGCCTCTCAACATTTGGTTGGACATACTAATTCACTCTTTAGGCATTCTTTGCTTTGCCCTGCTTCCACAAATCAACCTTCATAAAAAGCACATCCTCCACCCTCTTTCAACAGACCACCTATAATCAATATGTCGTCACCAAATCAACTAATATCTCAAATCTTGCCAAGCTTTCCCCTATTTCTGAGTCAAATTTACGTGAATTAGAAGCATTTGCAGGAGTCCCTTGATTCAAAAGCACCACAAATTAGAACAAGCCACTGAGGGAGACCACTGAGTTGCCACTAAATTTTCGTACATCTTTGCAATTTCTTTGATCCTGTTCATATCTTTCTTGTTCTCAAAGCCACTAACTGTTTTTTTTTTCAAAGGCTTAGTGAGCTTAGAAATCGGATCGTCACGTGGTGTTACTGCCCAGTAAATCTTCTTAGTTGAGAGAGTTTTGAATCTTTTCTCTGATTCTATTTTTCTTTCAAAGTTCGAACATTTACACTCTTGCCTAACTCAAATTACTGTTCAACGATTTTGTAAAAAAGATTGGGTTTGTTTGTTTTTAAATTTTGGCGCTAGTTTTTAGGTAATCTTTTTTGAAAATTTTATATAAGTAAGAGAAAGAAAGAAATTAAATAATAATAATAATAATAATAATAATAATAATAATAATAATAATAATTGAGTATGTGTTTTGTTAAGGGTGCGTAATTATAAAACATATTAGGCCATTACAATTTAAATGAAAGTGGATCCATTGTGTGAAATTACGCTTTGGAACTAATATGACATCCTAAGGGATTTTTAAGTTGGGCCATGAGGTGTGACTATGGTGATGAGTTACTAATATTGTATGTTGGATGCGACCCATTAGCTCATACCCATGGGTTTGTCAATTTTTTATTTCAATTTTATTTGATCCTCGTGGATAGTTTTATTCAAATGACGAAAGACAATGAGAATAAAAAAAAAAATAAATGCAAGTTTCGTCTATACAACTGAATGTATAGAATAATGGTAAAAAAAAATCAAACCAAAATCCATATTGACATTAAAGGTATATCACTAACACTTATAACGAGAGCTTTGCTCCACTTTAATGCGAGGTCAGGAAACCCTATCTAGGATGGCTGAGCTACTTCAGGTAAACTTCATTAATTTTATGTGTTGAGTCTTGAGTGCATTATGCATATCTTTGTTGTTAACAACTATGGGCGTGGTCCAGGATACTCGAATTCTACCTTTGCTTAGGTCACGAGTAGAGGGACACATGCCTATTATAGCTATTTAACGGTAGAGAGTTTCTTGTAGCCCCATTTGGTGCATGGTACATATCATATTTGAAACATACCCATGTCTTCATTTTAATTCTCTGTTATATTATTATTACACCATTTATGCATTACAACGATGTTGTGGTTATAGGTATTCTAGTTATATTTGACAATTGTCTGAGATTGTTGCCCATGCCATGCACATCATTCGTGACATTTTGGATGTTAAGACATAGAACTAGGTATGCATTAGTACACCATTGTCTTCCCTAAGTTAATGATGTCATTAATAGAATTATAGTAACATAGTATTTTTTGATCATGCAATTCATATAGTAGCCTTATGAAGATGATGACCTTGCATTATTGCTCCAAGATATGTCATGTGATGGATATACTTGGGTCTACTGATATTTTATGAAATAGCTGAGATATACCATCCCAAGAGAGTGGTTAGATAGTTTGGCATGGTGCAGTCTGTATAAGAGGATCTAAACAAGGCATTAGATGGGTTGCACAACACTCATTGGCACTTGAGGAAGAACAAGAATTAGATCGAGAATTATCACATTTATGTGGAGCAGTGGACTAATCTATCTCGGGTGTGTTGATTTGTTGTACATCAGTACCCTCAGTCCTACGTTGAGAAGGGTGCATCGAGTGGTATGAGTGGATCACTCGACGAGTCATTACTCCCACAAACCTATACGGGCGTAGGTGATATCAATTGGGTGACACTGGAGTATTCACACATATGGTATGCACTCATTCGCTTCCTAACCTCGTATGGACTTCTTTTGTACTAATCACATAATGCATTGCACGTATGACTAACTACATTTTGTTGTAGGCCCAGTAAATGCAACATGTGTGTGGGGATGTACTATAAAGCCATGTTTTGGATAGATTGAGAGCATTGTCTCTCAACAATTAACCCGCGATTTCTAGCCATACACCCAAATCCTGGGTGTATATGTTGGTTGGACTTTCTCTGCTCATGGCTAGTATCATATGCATGATCTATCGTGTTCATCTTCTCATCAGATATACTTAAGCCCTCATCATATGCTTTAGCATTTACAGATTTATCTGACATGGCTGTATTAATGGTTATTAGGTCTGCAGGAGACAACTATGTACCACCCTCACCAAACATAGATGTAATCCCCATACACACCATTAGAATTAGATTCATCTTAATTACATTACCCGTACTTGTTGCCGGATTTACAGTTGGGACTAAGATATGTATTGCTGATGCAGTACCATGTAGGGAATGGATCCTTTTAGTAGTATCCTATGTCCTCTATACCTTACAGCGATGAGTTCTCCTCATTGGCACCGTACCACCTTAAAGTGTCCTATAGCCATGATAATGGCCTTGAGATTGACATGCATCATAAGGGCACGAGCCATAATCATGTTGATGAGTTGACACCATAGGGATAGGGTACATACTAACCACAAAGGGTCCGTCAACATATCTAAGTGTAGGGATGTTGCATTACGGGATAGTTGTAATGTCATATATCATGACTGGATTATATAGATTCATTATTAGTTATTCTTACATTTTTTGAATCATAAAATTACTAAATTATTTTACTACATTAAATGATTTGTAATTGTTTAATTGCATCACATTTTTTCTTTATTTACAAATATTTTCATTTAAACAAACCTCTATTACCATAATCGTAAAACCCTAATCACAACACCATAACAATAAACTCTAATTAAACAAGCTAAAAATCCTAAACACTAAACCTAACAACTAAACCTTAAACCACTAAATCAGAAAAAAAAAACCCCTAAACCACTAAATTAATCAATAAAATTCTAACATAAACCCCAACAAAATCATAATTTATTTCATCTTTTGGAAAGATGGAGTGGTGCATCAGAGTTTGCATTCGACCCTTCCAAACGATAGAATGCTAGCATGTTTTTCATTTTCAATCTCATTTTGTTGTTTAGAATGACGAATGAGTCATTCTGAAAAATTTGCCACAATTGGGTTATTTTGGAAATTGGTGAACAAAAAATATTAGTTTTCAAAAACCCAACTAGTTTGGGGTGGGGTACGATTAAAATAATGGAAGATGTGGAGGAAGAAATGAAAATAAATTAAAATATGTGTTTTATGGTTTTTAGGATTATGGTTGGTTCTAGTTATTAGAAAAATATTCCTAAAAAATAAATTTCTATACATGTGAAAGAAAAAATTCTATGAGGGCTTATTATTTATTATTTAGATCTAATCAATTTTGATGCTTTTCTAGGTATTTTTTTGCTTTATTTATTCTTAATGTTCGATTTAATGTATATATTGTGTTAGTAAGTAATATATTGAAATCCACATGCAAATGCTACCACTTTATACCACACACCACATGAAAACACCACCCACTATTGCCTCATTAGCTCCCAAAATTCTGAAATACTTGACACGACTGAACACACAGCCTTTAATTTAGGCTAGTTGTGTATATTTGTGTAGCTTTCTCACACCCTTCTCTGACATTCGTTCCTCTGTGCATGACAGATGTAAAGACCATCGAATGTGCAATTAATATATCACATCACAAACCTACACAACCTTATCCTCAATGATCATAAATGTATTGGAATTCATATGCAAATGCTATCACCTCTGTACCACACACCATATTAAAATGCTAGCCACCACTGCCCCATTAGCTTTGAAAATCCATAAACGCTTGTCACAATTGAATGCACCACTCTTAGTTCAAGTCAACTGTGTATACTCATTCAACTTTTTCAAGCCCCTTTTAAGCACTCATGCCTTTGCGTATGATAGTTGTAAATACTATTAAGTGTGCAATTACTTTATCATGTCACAAATCCTGCTAACTCGAAGACACAATAAAAACTTATTTGCGTCACACATTTCATCGCAACTCACATGGTCCTGTCCTCGATGCCCATAAATGTATTTGAATTCACATGTAAATATTACCACCTCTACAATTATTTATATAGTGCTCCCATGTACAAGCATTTCTCAATGGAGTCTTTTTAAGCATCGAAAATGTATTACACTATTAGAGATATCTTCTAAACAATGGGAAGAGATTGGCATCCCGATGACCGCTACCTATACACTATAAATTCCAATCAAATATACGCACTAGCTTGGCTACAATGGAAAAGCAATGGTAACAATAATTGCAGGAATAGCATGAACTTCCCATAAAAATTTGAGAACTTAGAATTTGCTGCCCCAAATAGAAGACTAATACTATGTCATAAGCCATGCCTATATATGAGACATTGGCTCCAAATCAAATACAGGATGAGAATGATAGAATGGTCAAATGTATTTACCACATAAACTTCCAAAGTATTGCTCGTGATTATGCAGTTAATGGATACGAATAAGAAGCACAACTTAGGTAAGCACTGAGCATAGGTCAAATGTCTTCATTAGACATCAAGTATTCTTATTAGTAATGTTGTAGTTTCTACATTCTCTCCAACAACATTTGTATGGCTTGTCACTAGGCATTTTTTTTAAACACTCAACTCATATGGGCATCGACCCTTTTTTTTAGTGATTCACAATTGCATATTAGATCTACTTTACTTCTTTTTTTTATAAATCTTTCATTGGAATGAATCTTGCAATCCACCTCACACAATTTTCCATTACAGCTTTGTCCTTATAACCAACGGTGACATCAATGTTTGCAAAACCAAAACCAAGTCTTCCTACTCTGAATCTTCTAGTTTAACTATTCTAATAAACAACTATCTTTCAGTGAAATGATTACTAGATTTTTAATAAATTAGTTCTACTAAAGTAGACAACAATATTATTTCTACAAAACATTCAACAATGTTATAATTTCACCTATTTTCGTTTTGGTATTAGTATTTGATTTAATTGTTCTACATTAAACTCTAATCATATTGTTTGATTGCTATAACCTGATTTATTTTCCCTAGACCTCCAAAATTCCTAGTTGATGTTTTCTTTATAATCTCTAAAACCTTAATATCTCAAAACCTAATACTAATGTTGTCAATTCCAGAATTGGAGAAACATGATTAGCCTTAGATTTTCTTTTATAATTCCAATCAAATCAATCGTTTGAAAATACAGCGTTGGCACATAATTTTTTTGTAACTTCGTTAAAGATTCCATCATTTCGAACACAAGAATAAGCCATTTTCAAAGTCTCCTATTTTTTTGTTATTTTTAAAAAAGCTTAATCAAATTAGAATATTTTATTAAAAAAACCCCAAGGGTATGTTTGGTTTGTTATTAGTGTTAGTGATATGCTATTTGACGCTAAATTATTAATGAGAGATACCTTGAGAGATATTAGTTATAAATGTTATCATTATTATTTAATAAAATATTTATTATTATTTTTATCAATATTCTAACAGTGTTTTCATGTTTATAAATCTTAAATGGTGTGAAGTGTTATATGTGTCCTTGTAATTATATTAAGAGGTTTTATTTAAAAGAGGTTATGAATGTAAACACAAGATTGTCTTAATACATAATCACTAAAATTAGTATACGAGTTGCAAATAATCTAAAGGGCATTAGAGAGTTTGTATGACTTGCACACCTTGTATTTATTTAGCGAATATTATACTGTTTGGTATGAAATACTAAAAATACATATGTATGGATGCAACTTTAGAGAAAGGGCAATTGGACATTGACTCTTAGAACAAAACAAAAACATGAAATTCACTCTTTACTGTCAATGTCTTGCTTCGTGATTTTGTTACGTGCGTGTAGACCTTAGACCAGAAATGATATTGTTATCTTGTGCGTATGATAATTAATATATCATTAGGGCATTAAGGACCAATCTTTATCCATGCATGGGATATGGTCATAAGCCTAAAATATTATTGTTCGGGTACGTGTGGAGGCATGTATGCGTACAATAAGGAATTTGCCTCCTTAAAAGTGAGTAAGGTATTTATCTTATACAATTGACGTCTTATGAGATAGAAATCTTTAGTTAAGATAGTGTGTGATTGGAAAGGAGTTTCCTATAGAAACATTAGTCTTATGAGAAAATGTCACTTGGTTACATAATTGAGTTTATGAGTTTGACTAAATCTATTACTTTCACTTGGTTGGTACAAAGTAAGATAAAAGATGTATACTGCATGGTATTTACGTTTGGAAAGATTCATTGTGATCTATTTACTTCACATTAGAAGGGTTACGATATGGACCACAGGCTAGGTATTATCTATATCTTTTGAACTATGCTCGTTGTCATCCAAGAATAAACCTAGAGACTCACGCACATAAGAATAAGAGATAAGAGATGGCTTGAGGCATTTGCAAAGTGAATATCACAAGGCTTGAGAAGACTTGTGGATATGGTTTGAAAAGAATTGTGGATGAGATTTAAGAAGTATCATGGTAGATTTAATTTGGTTACAATTGAATTGGACCAAATTGAAATGATTTATTCTATATTTGTTAGTGAAAATTAGAAATATGATGAAGCTTTAATTTAATTAATGGAATTAAATGAAATTAAAAGGATAAGGTACAAAAGAATTATTTTGTATCTATTATGTTTGTTAATAATATATATTATTAATTGAAAATATAATAGGCTTTTAATTAAATTAATGAGATTAATTTAATTGAAAGAAATAATTTAAATGGACTTTAATGTGAATGAGCTTATGTTAGTTTTAAGGTTCATGTGAAAACCATGAAACTCATTCCACAAGTTTTGAATATCTTAATATATAAATAGGATTGTATCTTAAAAATAGATCCAAAGAATTCAAAAAGCACTATTCATGTGAACAATAACCGAACTCACTATTCACAATGACACTGTTTACTCAAACACTATTCACTACTTACATACAAGAGAAAATTCGATACTAGTCTCCCTCAATTTTCCCTCAAAAAAAATTTCTAAGCACAAAAGAATTGTGGAGTTTTGTTGGACAGTTATAGCCAACAATTTGTTCGCATAGACAAACTAAAGGTCAAGACCTTATCGTGGGTTATAAACTATAGATAGAAACTACATGCATTGGATTCTAAGCAATCATTCACACAAATATTCTGACATTTTTGTTTACGCGTTTTATGAAATGAAAAGTAGATTGAGTTGGGATTTTACATTCCATTTTTTGATCATTTTTAGGATTAAAATTTAAAAAATTTAATATTTCAAGTCTAATGAAACCCAACAAATAGGGTGGGTGGGAAATTTTTGATGATTTAAGTTGGAGAAAAACTTATATTTGGTTTATAAGATTTATGTGGGTAAGAAAATTATATATATATATATATATAAAATGTAATAATTATTAGATTTTGTAATAATATACAAATTTATATAGTAATAAAAGATAAATATGAGTAGAAAAAATATAAGGATAAGTGTTAATTTGACTGTAAACAGTATAAAAGTTGAAAAAAATAAGAAAAAAATTAAATTTAAATAAATTTTATTTAGTAAAATATTTAGTTTCCGATAATTTTGAATCATCACAATGTTTCGCAGCCGTAGAACCAAGGACTTTTCAACGTCGCGGCAAAGTCAACCGGGTTTAGTTGACCGTCGACTCAACCAAGTCGAGTTACATTCTTTACTCCTTGAATGTATATGCTTTTTTTCTATATTCAGTGAAACAATTTATGTGTTTCTGTTACAATTCTAGCTTTAGGTTTCGACTCTTCTCTTTTTCCTTTAATTTAAGCCTATTATACTCTCTTTGAATGCATTTTAGTTAAATTCTTGGATTGAACTGGTACAATTTACACAGGACATTTGCCATCAGCATATCCTTGCTGATTCACTTTATGATTGCTGTGCTTAGACCTGGTTTTGTTGGGTTGGTTTATTTCTGTTGGTTTCTTCTATATTTTCCCCCCTTTGCCCAGTTCTGTATTGCTCATCTCCCCCAATTTCTGATGTAATTTTTGAGGTTTCGAATGCAATCCGAGTGCTGTAGCCTGGAGGAACCCAATTCTTTTGCTTTTAATCAAGCAACAAATATCATTCATGAAGGCGGCTTTTGCACCCATCAGTAATCTGTGTTCCGTGTTATCAGTGTTTCCTCAAGAGAATGATCAGAGGTGGAGGTGTTGATCATGCCGTCAGCAAGCAGCCTAAGTGATGCGTGAAGATGGCATATGCTGCCGTTACTTCTCTTCTGCAAACGCTAGACCTGTCCGTTGGTCCAGATGCCTCCTTGGCCCCTCAAGACAATGACCAGCTTGCATCTTTAGGTGAAGTGCTTGAGTATCTAAAAGGCTTTCTTGAGGATTTTGTGAGGAAGAGAGGCAACTATGGAAATATGAAGGCTTTGGAAAGACAAATTGAAGATGCAGTGCACCGAGCGGAAGATGTTATTGAAATGTATTTCTATAGCCTGAGAAGCAAGGGAAAAAGCAAGAATGGACGAAGAAAGGATTACAAGATCTTTCGACAATGTTTGGCTCAAGTGATAGAAGAAATCAAATCAATCAAGAAAGAAGCGGTGAAGATTAGTGATAGTGGTTGTGATTCAAACAATCTGCAGTCAGGAAGGTATTTGCTTGGGTATTCATCGTTGCCTGCACCAAATTGTGACAACACGATTGTGGGGCTGGACAATGACTTGGTGAAAATCAAAGGTCAACTCACAGGATTGCCATTTAGTCTGGAAATCCTTACAATGGTGGGGATGGGGGGAATAGGCAAATCCACTCTGGCTAAAATAGTGTATGATGATCCATTGATAGTGTATCACTTCTATGTTCGTGCATGGATTACCGTATCTCAAGATTTCCAAGTGAAGAATATACTGCTAGGCCTTATACGCTCTGTTGCTCAGCTGACAGATGATATATGTGCGAGGTATGATAATTCTGGGCAGCATCAGATTGTTCTAAAAGATGGAATCAACCAGCTGAGTGACCACAAATTAGCTGAGCAACTCTATAGGAGTTTAAAGGGTAGAAGATATCTTATCATCATGGATGACGTTTGGTGTAGCACTGCATGGGATGATGTCAAACGATCATTTCCAGATGACAAGAATGGAAGCCGGATAATTTTGACCACCCGGCTCACTGAAGTGGCTCTTCATGCCAACTCTGGCAGTCCTCCACACCAAATGCAATTTCTTAGTGTTGATGAAGGATGGAAGCTTCTAAAGTTGAAGGTGTTCTCGGAAAAAAGTTGCCCTCCTGAATTGGAGGAAATCGGGAGGCAAATTGCAGAGAAGTGTCGAGGACTTCCCCTGGCAATCGTTGTGGTTGCAGGCCATTTGTCCAACATGAGCAAGAAAAGAGACTTGTGGTTGAGTGTTGCCAACAATGTAGGTGAACTAGTAGCAAAAAACCAAGAACAGTTTCTGAACATTGTTGCCATGAGTTATAACCATCTACCTCATCACTTGAAAGCTTGTTTCCTCTACATGGGAGCTTTCCTCGAAAATGTTGATATCCCTGTGTGGAGGATTACAGCATTGTGGATTGCAGAAGGATTTCTGAAACGGGAAATGGGAAAAAGCTTGGAAAAGGTGGCGGAGGAGTACTTGGAGGACCTTACCGACAGAAGTCTAATACTGGCTGAAAAGAAAAATAATGGCAGAGTCACAACATGTCGCATCCATGATATGCTCCGTGAGTTCTGCTTGAGAGAAGCTCAGAAAGAAAACTTTTGGCATGTGATGAGGCGGCATGACCTATGTTTTCCAGAACGCCTACAAAATCAGCGGCGCCTCTGTGTCCATTCCGACATATTTCCTTACGCCGTCTCTGAATACTCAAATCCACAAATCCGCACCTTTCTATACTCAAATTCCTCAACTCAGTTGTCCTTTTTGTCAGGTCTTGTATTCTCTCGCATGGGTTTCAAACTGCTCAGGGTATTAGACATAATTAGTTACTATTTCAGTGATTTTCCAATGCAAGTACTACTACTAATTCAGCTAAGGTATCTTGCACTCTCAACTAGCGGTGAGCTTCCTGCAGCTTCATCTAAACTAGGAAGAGGTACAGGGAAGCGGTGCCTTCCATTCTCAAAAAGAGACAAGTTTCAAGCATCGATATCGGACCTTGTGAATCTGCAGATCTTGATTGTTAACTGGGGATGGCGGGAAAGCCACTGTCTACCGTTGGATATCCAGATGATAGCACAATTGAGACACATTAGACTAAAGGGGGCGGATGTTTATTTTGATGATCTCTTCCTGGCAGAAACTGCACATCCATTGGTATTATCAAATCTACAAACTCTTTTGACTGTGAGCTCTACCAATTTCAGCAAGAAGGTTGTTTCTCTCACCCCTAACTTAAAAAAGTTGGGAATTCTAGTATCCGAGAAGTATGATGAGCACCCCACTAATTTTCTCAATTACCTGACCTCTTTGCATCATCTTGAAACATTGAAATTATTGTTCAGTTTGCAGAATGAGAAGTCTTCCACCATTTTACGGTGGAATGTGTTCCCTCCAAACCTTAGGTCGTTGACTTTATGTGGGAGCCATCTACCATGGGAAGATATGATCATTATTGGTAAGATACCCAACCTTGAGGTGCTTAAATTGAAAGACCATGCTTTCATGGGCCAAATGTGGGAAACAGTTGGTGAGGGGTTCCTCGACCTTAAGTTCCTATTGTTGGAGAAAAATGATCTAGAATTTTGGAAGGCAACAAGAAATCAGTTCCCTAGTCTCCAACACCTAGTTCTGAGGCTCTGTGGTGCCTTGGAAGAGATTCCTTGTGATATTGGGGAGATTCCTACACTGCGGATGATTGAGCTTTATTCTTGCAGCTATTCTGCTGTTTCCTCTGCTAAAACAATCCAGGAAGAACAACGAAGCATGGGTAACGATGACCTTGAAGTTCATATAAACTTGGTGAGTTGAACAATTTGGAAATATTTTTCAGTGGACGATTTCATCTTGCAGCATGATTTGCTCCATAACCTTTATTTTTGGATAAGTAGATGGAATTGTACTCGTTGTATAGTTCATCAACGTTATGTTATAATTTTTTAATGTTACCACTAAGGTAGCTTTGCATTTGTTTTAGTCATCGATCTATATGAATGTGCAGTGTGTTGGATATCTTTACTTTGTGTGCAGGTTTAAAGGTTGCAGCTTTGCCATCTTAACCCCCCAGCTCAAGACTACTGGCAGCACATTGCTACTGTTGGCCAACCAGGCATCCTGTCGAATTGTATGCATCTGTTCCTGAATACTTGAAGCTGGAGTTGCTGAACTGACAGTTTGGTAGTTTACATTATTGGGGTTTCAACCATACAAATCTTCAACTAATCTATTGTGTGTTCTACAGTATGCCTTACGTAAAGTTGTCACTGTATGACTGTGGATTTAAGATTAACACTAGAATATTCTTCAGTTTTAGCAAGAGGGGTAGGGTTACCCATGGTAAGATTCGAGTAAACCGGGATGATGTTGGAGTCGAGGGCTGTCTCCCACCATATGATTCACAAAGAATGAGTAACAAGTTCATGGGATTGACGTGATGGGGCAGGGATGATGTTGGAGTCCAGATGTGTTTGGATTTGGTCCTCCCCCGTGACTCAATGAGAATGGATAACAGGTTCGTGGGATTGATGTGAGGGAACAAGGATGACTATATTTCTGGGTTTGACCGTGAAAAAAGGCATTTTAGTGAATTGTAGATTCTTGTTCAAGACTTGCATTATTTGATAATGCTACCTGAAGTGTATGGCTAACCAAATTACGGAAGGTCCGTGAATATCAATATTTATATAAGCATTGTAAGAATTTCTGTACAATAATTGAAGTGTGTACCGTCTCAGATGGTGATAAATTTATGTTGTATTCCAAGTCATGTTATCCATTTCTTTGAATGCTTGATTACATACTTCATCTAGAAAACGGGATACTAGTCGTTGTCGTGTTGCTGGAATGCAAATATGGAGCAGATAAACCCAAAGAATCAAAAAGTACTAGTTATTGTTAAATTAACCTATACATCCGGGCTTGCTTACTGCCAATATTAGGGGTCTTGACAACAATATCACAATGTCCAACTGTTTCAGGTCATCAGATATAGAGACTTCTTCCCTGGGAATTCATAAAATGAGAACTTCAATGGAAGTAAACTTTCGATCAGTTTCTTTCTCATAACATATAACCTCGTAAAAGAAAAGGAAATCATCAAACGTTGGCCCCACAGAAATCAACCCAGAGCAAGTTACATAAAGAAACACAAGAATCATTTTGTTGCATGCCTGACTAAATATCCGGCGGATAAATAAGGAGCTTAAATTTAGTGTTTACTGCACCCTTATCTAGCTGCATCTGTAGTTTTTGCTGTTCAATGATCCTGGCAGAACACGCAGCAGTTTTTCTGGGCCAGTGCAGTTCCATTTTCTGAAGTGCAGATACTTCAGCCAGGCCAGAAGGAATTGCCTCAAGGTTAAAGCAGTGTCTGAATACCACATTTTGAAGCCTGGGGAAGTGATGACCCGATGCATCCCATCGCACGAGATCTGTTCTCCCGATTTGCAGGACACGAAGCAGGCGAAAGCCCCCATCAAGAGGCTCCCAGTGGCTTCCCTTGAAAGCGTAGTCTTTCAGCTTAAGCACCTCGAGGTTTGGCAGCACACCAAGCGTGGACATTTGATCCCAGTCCAGCAACGTGTCCGACAAAGTTATCTTCTTCAGGTTTGGAGGGAATTTATAGGATTGTGGAAGGCCTGGAATGGTAAATTCGGAAGGATGGTGAGGGAATGCATCATTCATCAGCTTCAAACTCTCCAGCCTGTCTAACTTTGCAAGAACATCAAACATGGTGGACCCTCCCTTCACTTCCACAAGTTTAACCAACTTCCCACGTATTCCCAGCTTCCTCAGGTTGGGAGTCCTTGCCAATATGTTCTCCGTGCAGCTCTCTGGTGAGATTGTAGAAATTGTCAGTATATTTCTTCTCACAAAAGGATCTTCATGATGTTTTCGCGTATGGGCAGGAGGGCCGTGCAGAATGCTTATCCCACTCGTATGAAGGTGCCTGAATTGTAACATTTTCCACACGTCTGCCAGAATGTCGAGCTCCCGGTATGTTGTTCGAATAATGATAGTTTGAAGATTCCAAAGATCAGAGATTGAAGCAGGAAGAATCTTAAAGTTACCAGAAAGGGCAACAAGCCTAAGGTGAACCAGCTGCACAATCTCATTGGGGAAGCGTGAGAGATTGATGCACCTTAGATCCAATACCCTGACTAGTCGAAAGGCTTCATGTATGAATGATGTATGCTGTCGAGGCACAGTCTGATCTTCCAAGACAAAACACAAGAAGGAGCGGACATGTGGACCAACGGGCTTTGATGAAATGAAGTTTAATACATTTGAATGGATGCAAAGTCGCCGATGATAGTTTTCGGGTGAAGGTGGAAAAGGACGGTTTTGTACGCAGCCTTTGATCACCTGTAAGAACTTTTGCTCTGCTCCTTCTTTTACACACAAGTCTCGTAGCATGTCATGAACGCGACATGTCTTGATTTGACCATTAGTCCTCTTCTTTGCCACCAAGACAAGATTTCTATCCACAAGATCCTCTAAGTACTCTTCAGCCAAGTCCTCTAACCATTCTTGTCCAGTTTCTTGGACAAATCCCTCGGCGACCCACAATCTCAGTAATTTCCAAACTGGGATCTCAAAATCCTCAGGAAAAATCCCAAAATAAATGAAACAAGCTTTCAGGTGATCTGGTAAGTGCTTGTAACTCAATGCTAAAACATCCATGCATTGCTTTGGGTCTTTAGCAACGTATGTACTAACGCTGTCGGCTATTCTCTTCCACCACTCGCGCGTCTTCTCCCTCTTTAAGAGCAGGCCAGAAATAACCACAATTGCCAATGGAAGGCCGTAACATTTTCTTGCAATTTGTCTTCCAAGCTCCTCCAGCTCCGGAGGGCAGCTTCCTTTTCGAAAGGTCTTCCTGCAGAGTAGCTCCCAACTTTCATCATCAGATAGAAAACGTAAGTTGTGAGGCAGACTACCGAGGCTAGCGTGCAAAGCTACCTCTCTATTCCGACTTGTCAACAAAATCCTACTCCCCAAGTTAGTGTTTGGGAAGGCCTTTCTGATGTCATCCCAGGCCTCTTTCGTCCACACATCATCAATGACGATGAGGTATCTGTTGTTCCTTAACTGCCTGCATAGTTCCTCACCCAGCCTATCATCACTCATTTTAGACATCTGATCATTCATGAATCCCAGTGACTCCAAGAGACCATGGAACACTTCCCTTCTGCTGTATTCTTGAGATACATACACCCATGCACGGAGATAAAAGTGATATTCAACTGTGGGAACAGAGTAAACTTTTCTGGCCAACGTTGTTTTGCCAAGTCCTCCCATGCCAACAACTGAAACAATCTCCAGCTGTTCTGGCCCTTGAGTGAGGCGCTCACTTATGGTTTTGGCCTCTTCATTGAAGCCCACAACATTCTCTTCCTCGACGACAGGTGGTCTTTTCTCTCGTGAACGTTTGCGCAAAGGTTCCCCTCCTGCCTTGCTTACTATCCCAAACATCTTTTTGTCATAGATCTCCTTCACTTTGGCCCTTATGGATCCGATTTGTTTTGCGACGCTGCGAAGGAGTGAAGCATTGTCAAAGACATGGATCATTTTCTTCATGGTGCTTCTTGACTTCTGCATTGCAGCGTTGACTACAAACGTGTCGATGATGTCCTCCGCCTCGTACGCCATATCTGTGATTTGTCTAACTACTTCTCTGACATATTCGAATTCATTAAACTTCTCTCTTGAGTCCTTAAGGAATGCTTTCATCAGGCTGAGTTCCCTATGGAGAGACTCAACCTGGTCCTTCACTCCATAAATCAGATCAGCGTGGTAAAGCAGCAGCTCCTTCAAATTATCCAAAAGAAATTCTACAGCTGCATCAGCCATATCACTCCCACCTCTTGAACCGATGCCAAAACTCAAATCATAAAGAGAAGCCAAGAGCATGAGCTTCACTGTGACAAGTATAGTCACTAGACCAGATCAGGATTGACTTATTTGCAGAACGAACCGCTGGAGAACATATCCCGTATCCTACGTAAGATCGAATCAGATAGAAAATATATGAATAAGAGTGGTTTCCTTCCGACAAAATGAACAGCAGTTAAAACTAAGAACTTCATAATTGGTCAAAGTCCACCAGGCAACACTCCTGTGGCTTCAAGATTACCAAGTTGCGATCATATAAACAGCATAGCCACAATGTTTCTACACATTTCTCGATGATGTAAAATCACTAGGCTTTTCCGTACCTCTCCATCTATAGTCTATGGCAATAATTATTGATTGTGGGAGGGGTTCATTTTATTTTCTTTCTGATAAAAGGTTCTTCATCTTAACAAAACTTGAAAAGGGGCATGTCATTATGTCTTCACATATTTTAGGCATAAAATTGAACTATAGGTTCAGTACTTTGGTACTTCAAGCGGATGCTTATCACCTGCTCAATAGTTTAGGGAGATAGCCGTATTTTTTGAAACTATTGCAGAAACATCCACCATTAAAAAGGGGAGAGGGAGCAACAAGAAATCAAAAATTACTAAAACTGAGAAAAATATATAAATGGAGGAAACATTTGAGAGCTGCGGATGGCCAACTGGCAGTTCAACTTACCTGATCCTCCCCAATCTTTTTCCACAGTGAGCAAATATCTCAAAACAAAAACAAAGAAAATGAAATTCCAGAGAAGAAAATGCAGTAAATGTAGAAACAGCCAAGGTCTATGTCTGGAAACCAAAAATTGTGTTTGATATCATTTTCCTCTTCTTCTCAAATCTAAATTTGGAACCCACCTTCCAAACCAAATTCGGGAGTGGATCTGGTGAATGGTGTTATGGAAGAAATGAATCTGCTGAGGCAAGGGGCAACTGCAAGAAGGTCTCCCAAGTCAACCGACAGAGTCAATGCCAACTACTTTATAATTTATTGCAACTAGTCGCTCATTTTTACACAGCCAATGTGGCGCCAAAGAAAATGCGGAGATAATGTCATCTTTAACCTTCAAATTTAGCAATTATTACACAATGTTGGGAGGAGGGGAATTCGTATTTTGTGGGAATTGTTGTACGTGTAATATATTTGATCGTATGATTTTTATATTTTGAAAATTTTAATGATTTGAATATATGAATAAAATATATAAAATGATTTAAGGATATAACGGTATATAAAAATAATAATTAGTTTATATATATAAATGTAAGTATATGTATGTATATAAGTGTTGATTTGATTGTTAATAAATATAATATTTAAAAAATAATTAGTTAGTTAATATATTTTAAATAATGAAAATTTAAATTTTGTTGATTGATTAGTTGAAGTTTGAAACAAAGTTGAAAGAGTGAAAATCAATCTTCCATTAATAAAAATTACAATGGCAATGTTTAATTGAAATTTTTGAGGGGGAAGAAAATATCAAAATTTGGTTGGAGTGCAAATTTTGACGATGAAAATTTTAATTTATTTAAATTTGAATAGTTTTGTGCGTGTGCATGTGTATGCATTATAATTTGAAAATATTATGTACTTTACATGTGTAAAACACATGTTTAAAGTAAATAATATGTATTTGTTATGTAATTTAATTTTATATGCTAATATATATAAGTTAAATAAAAGCTAAAAATAAATGTTAAATTGTAACATTAGTATTTAGTCGTATTACAATACAATTAATAATAAGTTAACTTTTAGTAGTATCTTTTCATTCAGTAATATTAAGAAAAAGTCAGTCTTTTAAATATAATTTATATAAATACATTTGATTGTTAAGAAATTTATTCGACCGTATATTTCATATCAAAGCTACTAATTACAGTTAAAAACATAATAATGAAGATGTTATTTATTATGAAAATAATTATTTTTTATTGAGGAAGTGGAGATATTGATATGTCTTGCATTGTGAAATATACTTGTGCTCACAAAATTTATATTTAAATATGAAAACAAAATAAAAATATTTGGCTAACATTGATTTACATCCATCTAATTGTTTTTGACCAAGTGACAACCAAGCACATTGAGGACAATCATGTTGCTATTAGTGGATTTAGATGATCTAGATCTTTAGCGGCATTTTGGTCATATTGCAATTTTTCCATTATCTCTTATAGATATATAAGATCATTAAGTAGTTGCATGACATTGTAGTTAATATGAACATGATTCAATAATTGTGTTTACCCTTAAAACTATGCACGAGGACCCACCTATTCTTCAACGGCATTCTTACATACTTTAAAGTAAACTTCGAGGGAAATCAATAGCCTCCCAAGCTATACTTCTTGAATTGTGTTATATAATTGTAAGCAAATATATATGAGATAGACGACTAAAAAATAAGGCTAAACAAATATAAATAAACTTATTGCTCACCATTCTTTCACTATGTGAAATTACTGAAATCAAGTCATTGCGATAGATAGTAGATGAAAATACGTTATCAACTGCCTAGTTAGATTAGTTTTTTTCGCATACTACTCGATATGTATCTTCTATCCATTTGCCCAATATCTTATCTCACTTGTTTTGTGGGATCCAATTAGCTTTTGTATTAAAAATACTTGCTTGGTGCAAGTGTTTTCGTATTAGCTCTATAACCTTTTTCATGAATACACATATATATCTATGTTAGCTACCATGTCCAACTTTTAACATGAATTCATTTTGTGGATTGACTTATTAACATAAAAGTAAAAGACTTATGAATATGCTCATTACATACAAGTAATAGTACAAAACCAAGTTAGTGTATGTGATTCTAACAAGAATGTTAAGAAACTAAATAATAGAATAAATGGCGTCATTCCTTGAAAAGTTGGAGATGCCATGCCTTGAAGAGTTGAAACTATTGCTATTTTTATTTTAATGGGACTTAGGTATAACGGATTTATGTTCCATTATAATGTTCAAATATAATAGATTTTATCAAATCTACTTCTTTTTAAGCACTACAATGATAATAAAATGTTGGTGTATTCACTTGCCATTTATTTTTACATTTGTGGGTGTACATGATCAATGATGTGTATGCTAAATCAAATTTATACTCATTAAAACAATCGCAGCGTCACATGTTTAGGCCTCCCAGCCTAGGATTGACTTCCTCTAGCTGCACTGGCCTCTGATGTAGTAGGTACAATGGGGTCTTCCCTCTCTCCCTATAACTGTGATAGTTGGTTCAAGTTATGTACTAGTATGGAAGCATGTCACATTACATTTCATTTGGGAGTTGAGTCTCGTCATCATTAATCAGAGGAGAAGATGATGGAAGTGTAAAGTGTGGGTTGTTCATGTCTCATTTGCCTCCTTTATCACATGGGGTGCCCACGGCATGTCCAAATTGACCCCCAAAATATGCTCCCCAAGTTATTCTCTAATACATAAACTAAATGAAAGTATTGTTAATTAATATATGATTTCTCCATTAGTAATACTAACAATTGTAAAAATTGAGAGTACGCGAAAAATAATTTTATATTAGGCAATGAGGATCCCATTAAATATAATATCCATTTAAGGGTAGGTAACTTGCTACTCGCACATATTGAATTCATTTCAATTTGTTCAGTTTGTTGGCTACTTTTTTTTTTCTGTAAGTGGTAACAAAGTGAAAAGGAAAGAATGCAAGCATGTAAATTTTTGTGACTTCAATTTTTGAATTTAGTGCAAATGATTGTGTAATACATTTGGAATGGATAACATATACAAGCAAACCACACATAAAAATATCTTTCAATGACATTTCATCAAACATGTTATGTGCCACTCTTCTTTACCAAATATTGTCCAATTTTTTGGCCATAACTCCTATCAACAAATGAAATCTAGTATGAACACCTTATTATTAATTAATTCACTAACAAATTTTACTACAAAATTTGACACACATAAAAGCCCTTAACTTAAGTAGAAGAGGTGAACTCGATCGATAAAACACCTTTCAATAGCATTTCATCAAACATATTATATGCAACTCTTCCTAATCAAATACTATCCAATTTCTAGAGTTTGAATCCACCCAATAAATAAAACCAAGCATGAACATGTTATTATTAGCTCATTAAAAAATCTACCTACCACTCCATCCACATCCCCTGTGCTACAACTAGTACCATCATCACATGGGATGGTTGAAGTCAAGTTCACCTTGTCACTTGTCCACCCTTGACGACAGGTCAATCGTCACATGTGTAGTGTCATTGTAATACCTTATTAAATCATATACCGTATAGTGCTTCTAATCAAAGTCTTGCATTGTTCTAATGTATTCCAAAGTTGAGAGGATTGGTATGGTACTCTACATTTAACAATGTGTCACAAAATTGAGTCTCACTATGATTGATCCAATTATAATGATTTTGAATAAATTCTTTCTTGAATAGTTGAACCTTACTTTCATCAAGCTCTAAAAATTTTACATTCTAATAATGAAAGCATGAACATCTAATTTTAGCCTATCTATATGCTCACGTTGGTGCACCACCCAATCAACAAAATCATTAACCCCATTTTCAAATTTTGATGTTAAATCCCTACTCCTAAACAAGTTTTTATTATATATTCATAATCTAATATTGCGTAACATTTTACTTAAAAACCAAAAAAAATAAGAATTTAAATTTCCATAACATGTCGACATGGATACCTACTACCCTTATACCTTAATTAGAAACAAAAGTATAGCCACTTACAAACAACATATTGACTAATATTTTCCATTCACAGTAAGCATGCAATTACAATGACAACCACAATTCATTTCTCATTTCAAAATAATAGATATATGCCAAAACTACCGCAAAACATATGCATTAGTGACATTGTTTGGTGAAAAAATTGCTATATATATACAATTGATAATCAAAATCATTATAACATAAATCCACCCCTCACTTGAAAACAATGTTCTCCCCACACTTGATGTGTGAGAAAATCCTTAATTTCAAACTCAATCGAATATTAGAGACATTAGAGATTGGTTGCTTACATTTTGCGATTTTGGACGACCTTCAACTATGCCAAAATTTAGGACGTATTGTGCTCCAAAAGAATTAATTCGTGCCAAAATCATGTCAAATTTTAGGATGGCTTTGAGATAAGTTTTTTGTTCTTATTTTCAAAAACTTTGAGATGGCTTAGGAATGGTTTTGCATCCATATGAACAAGCCATCCCAAAGCTGTCCCGAAAGTGGCACAAGCTTGGCACAATTTTTTTTTATCAATTTATTTTGGTATGAATTTGGGATAGATTATACTTCAAAAGGATTAAATTGTGTCAAAACCATTCCAAAATTTGGGAAGACTTCAAAACAGGCTTTTTTGTTCTCATTTTCAAAAACTTTGGGATGACTTAAATACAATTTTTACACCACATATGAACAAGTCGTCTCAAAGCCATCCCAAAAATGGCATAACTTTGGGATAGTTTTATTTTATTTTTTTGTCAAATTATTTTGGCACGACTTTATAACAGATTATACTCGAAAAGGATAAAGTTGTGTCAAAATCGTCTTAAAATTTGAGATAGCTCTGGGACAGGTTCTTTGTTTTTATTTTTAAAAATTTTAGGATAACTTAGGGACGGTTTTTAAACCTTATATAAACAAGTGATCCCAAAAGTGGCATGACTTTGTAACAATTTTATTTTATTTTTTTTCAAATTATTTTGGTACAACTTTAGATGGATTGTACCAAAAAAGAATAAAGCCGTGAAAAACTATCCTAGAATTTGGGATAGCTTCAGGACAGGTTTTTTGTTCTTATTTTCAAAAAATTTGGGACAACTTAAGGATAGTTTTTACACCCTAAATGAATAAATTATCCTAAAGTCATTCCGAAAGTGGCACCGCTTTAGAATGGTTTTCTTATTTATTTTCAAATTTTTTTGCACAACTTTGATACAAATTATATTTAAAAAGGATAAAATTATGCCAAAACTATCTCAATTTGGGATTGCATTAGAATAATTAAACAACAATCTCAAAATTTGGATGGTTTAGGAATGGTTTTTTTTAATAAAAAAAAGTATAATTTGGCTTGGTGTTGAAATAGATTTACGAACATCATCTCAAAACTGTCTCTAATTAGGGATGGAATTTAGTTGTCCCAATCCGAAAAGAATTTGGTAGTTATAGTTTTGTCTATAAGGTTTGGTGGAGACTATCTAATATTTTTTTATTTTATTTTTTGAAACTTTACTTTATGTCTCTAAGATATATATTTTGTACTTATTCATTTGGAATTATATTATAGAACTATCAACGCTTTAGCTTATCTTTTTTTTATTTCACATTGTGCTTACAAAGTTTGTATGCAATTATAATATGATACGCCATCGACCTACTCATTTATGGGTGTGTGTGTGTATTTATCTATTTATACACAAATATTATTCTTCAATATTTATTTATTGTAGTGAATATTATTTTTATAATAATATTCTTATGAAATTATATTTTATATTTTATCGTTTATATTTTATTTTCTATTTATAATATATTAAAATTAACCACCTAAATATTGTCCTTGATTGTTGTTTATTACATTATTTGTAGTACACCCTTCTTCAACTTATGTTTTTCATACAGTCTGTTTTCTGGTGTGTCATTTTTCTCATATTGAAAATTTATATTTATATTTCACTATATTTGTATAATATTAGCTTAACTTAGATCAATAGGCGTACTTTTTAGTCGGATGATGTATTTTATTCTCACAACCTAAAGTTAGTTGTCATTATATTTCTATTGCATTATATAACAAAAAATTAATTTTAAAATAAAAATTTAACATGTTTAAGAAAGTTAGTAGTCATAGATTTGTTTGTTTTGAAAATTCTATAACATAGTTAAAAATTTGGCACTTTATTTTGAATTTATTTTTGTTATTATTTATTCTCTTTGTATTATAAATAATTAATTCTTAAATAAAATTAAGTACATACGAAGAATTATCGCATGGGTATTTAATTTAATATGTGTTATTCTGTACTATATATAAAAGAGTATAGGCTATGTTTTTCATTTTATCTCCCAAAATATACATAATTTAATTATTATACATTTTAAATTTTATATTTTTCCCTCTTTTATTTTTACACAATTTTAGAAAACAAACACTTAGAACACACGCTCAAAAATCAAAACAACGATAACCATAATGTTTTTGCCACTCAAAAAATATAATTTGTTTTTGTAATTTAGTTTATTATCACTTATCAATATATAATTGCCCTCTATTACATGTAGTTTAGATAATTGAAAATTATTTTACTATATGCTAAGTTTAAATAATTTATAATTTTGTTAACTTCTTTAATTTCACTTAATTTACAATTAATTATGGGAGTAGTTTAGATAATTTAGATTTCCATTATTTTCCTATTACTCAAAGGTTTCTACTTGAAAGAAAAGTTTATTTTTACACAATTAAAATTATTTATTATTGAAAGGTTGATTCATTTTAGGTTTTTATAAAATGTTGTTATAGGAATAGTGTTATTTATATACAAAATTATTTTTATTCAAAATCTTAACTCCTCGATTATTTAATAAAACTATAGTCAAATACTCAATCATTTTAAATATTTTGTAACATACATGAATTTTATTTATTTATTTATTTAAAGTTTCAATTCATCATTACAATTTTATTGATGTTGCTATTTGGTTTTCCTTCACATTTTAATTAATTGATATTTATATTTACAAATTTTTCACATTAATTTATCCTATATTTATTAGACAATATAATCACGGCACAGATGTTTTTGTATAAATTTATTGTTATGTTTTAAAAATATAATCATGCAATAGTAATATTTTTAATAAAATTGATAGTCATAAATTCTTTTATTTTAAATATTTTATTTTTTGTAAGACTATGGATTTCTTATATATGAATTTATTTATTTATTTATATTGTTGAAACTCTATTGTTCTTGTTTCCTATAATATTTATTAAATATAATTAACTATGAAATAAATAATAATATAGAATGAATTATCACATACTAATAAATTCAATGATAAAAGTTTTACTCGTTTTAGCTACTTATCTACTTATGTTGTTATAAGAACAGTAGCCTTTCTATACTAAGTTTATTGTTTATTTAAAATTTAACTCATTATTATAACTACTTGTTTCATCATTCATAATTTAATTAACTTATTTCATTTTTGTATCTATAAATTTTCAACGAGTCTAATTTGTTTTCTATATGTCAGGCAAATAATTATTGATAAAATTAGTAAACAATTTATAGAATCCTAGATCAATAAAAATAATTATATTTTTATTATTATATATATATAAATCAAATCATAAATATCAATATAAATAAATTTACATAAATCAAATCAAATTAAATCAAATCATAAATATCAATATAAATAAATTTACAATAATCAGTTATAACTTCAAATACAAATAAAATTTTACGTGCAAAAAATCACTATTGTTATTCTAATAAGTTATAAAATTGTTAAAACATGATAATATTTGACCACCCGCTTAATTAAATACAAGACAGTTCTATGTATAAAATTATTTTTATTTAAGAGATAGTTATATTTAATACATCGCTATATTATTAGTGCTTCACAGCTGCCATGGCTGCCACAATTGAAACGCAAATCTGGCAGCTCTGGAACGCTCCAAAGATATCTTTGTTCCACCGCTGGTAATTTCCGCCACTTCTCCTGATTTTATCCTTCTTTTTGTACTTTCCTCTTAATATCTGCAGGTTGCCTACCGTGCAGACAGAAACTTCCCTAAATCCCATCTTCCGTTCGTTCAACTTTTCGCCTTTGTCCATGAGGGAACAACAATTCTTGACTTGCCTATAAAATTATTTGTAGCGTGATAAACAGATATTTTGGCAGGCCCTCGAGAATTTTCCGTTCTAGAGTCTGGGTTTGGTCCCAATTTTGGTGGGTTTTCTGGGTTAGATTGGATTCTGGTGGAGATTGTTGAACTTGGAATTCGATATAAAGATTATGGTGAAATCATTAGAAAATGGGACGTCCCTGCCGCCTTTCTTGGTCAAATGCTATGAGATGGTGAACGATGAGTCGACGAACGAGTTGATTTCTTGGACTGAATCAAATGACAGCTTCATCATATGGGACGAGTCCAAATTTTCTTCCCAATTGCTCCTAAAATACTTCAAGCACAGCAATTTCTCCAGCTTTGTCCGCCAACTCAATGTCTATGTGAGCTTCTTATTCTTTGGAGCTTCTTTTGAATTTTGGTTTCTATGCGGTGGCGATGCTTTAGAATTTATCACTTTAAGGGGATTGCTGATTAATTATTCTCTTTTTTTCCCTGAAAAAAGTTTGCTTTGCTACCTACACCTATTAAGACCATGTTAGGAAGATGGTGTTATGGCCATTTTTTTCTTCTTCTTTTGATTAGGTGGATTGTATTGTTGAAGTATGCTGTGAAGCGTTGCCATTTATTTGGACATATGTATAAAAATGGATGGTGGGACTGGATTAATGGAGTAAACTCTGTGGATCTGTTTGTATTGTTGCTAGTACGGTGATGTTTCACTGCTTGAATGTGCTAATGGTCTTAGAGATAATGTGGAATTCCAAGTCATCGGTAAGGGATGATTATGATGAATATAGGAGATGCTTGAATGGGAATATCAGAAACTATAGAAGGCCAGGATGGCAATGAATTGGATTAGAACCATAACTTGCTGTTTGGTTGAAACATAGATGTGGAAGTAATTGTTTATATGGTTGGTTTTCCCTCTTACTTCTGCACTATGGATGAGAAGTTTCAAAGTTGAAGGAAGACCATTTCTTGCATATTATCAGGGCAGGGGGGCCGTACTACTACTTGATCCTTTGCAACCCATTCATGGGGTACCATGGAGAACTTCTTGCTATAAAAGTTAAAAGATTGTTGGTGGCTTTTCTATCTCTGCGGAATCAATTTTTATGGTGATTAAATGGATGAATTTATAAAATCGTAGGAAATGCATTTTTTGTTACGTTTAGAAGAGCAGTCGGAAATTTGTGGAGGTAATCTGTTGAAGGTCATTGCTATGTTGGCAATTTATCTGGCAATATTGTTACCCAACTTAATTGCCTTTTAAGATTTATATTCAGCTTATGCCATCTCTTCTTTTTGTGGATATTGAATTTGGGGACAGAAAACTTTTGCAAAGGGTTGGGTCACACAATTGAAATATAACGTAGTTTCAGTCTGAATACACAAAGTTTCAATTTGACAATATTTCTTGGGATTTTCCCTATGGATATCCTCGAACAAGTCAAGAGTTTGGTAAAGTTTCTAAATGATGTGGTTTGGATTTCTTCCTGTTTTATGTTCCTGTGTAAACTCTTTTATGAAATTGATCCAAGGTTTCAGGAAAATAGATTCTGATCGGTGGCAATTCACTAATGATGCTTTCATCAAAGGCAAGAAGCATTTGCTGAAGAACATCACCAGAAGGAAACAGCCTCAAGTACAGAAAAACCTTCCCAACCAAAAGAGGATCCACCTCTGGCACCGGAAGAAGACAACAGAATAGAACTCTTGAAAGAAGTTGAGAATCTTAAAACTGATAACAATGCACTAATGCAAGAGTTGAAAAATCTAAGGCAGCTCCAGCAGACTTCTCAAAGTAAATTGTGCCTCTTGGGAGAACAATTGAAAGGCATGGAAAAGAATCAGCAGCAGATGCTTTCTTTCATTGTGATGGCAATGCAAAGCCCTGAATTTATGGTTCAGTTCTTCCAGACTAAAGAGAACAATTGGCATATGGCCGAAACCACGGCGAATAAACTGAGTGAAGTTTCTGATGATTGTGAACCAACTCCTTCCGACGGAATGATAGTCAGGTATCAGTGGCCAAAAGATGGATGCTCGGTGCCAGAATGCACTGCTGAAGCTTCTAATTTCAATGACTTAACGGAATTGGATATCTCTTCTGATGAAATGAGAGATCTCCTTATAGACATTGACTATTTGCTGGGCTCATAGCCAGTTTGCTCTTCCAGATATACCTGAAAATGATACTAAGCTGGAACAGCTTCTTTTGTCTGATCCATCAACAGACAATGGACAGCTTGTCGAGCTTGAAGCTGAAGCTTGTACTGACTATGAGGTGCAGATTGGGTCCACACTCCAGCTAAAACAATCTGATAAGTCCAGTGGTTCAGATGAGGATTCTAATGAATATCAGAACCACATTACAGAAGCCACAACGTTTCAGACCCCAATTGGTAACTGTGAAAAAGTGGAAGTTCTAACTAATCAAATGGGATATCTAAATTCTGAAATAAGCTTGAAGCACTGATATTTTCAAGTCCTTACCTTCCCTTTTTTTTTCCAATACACTCACTTAACTTTTGAATTTGGTGGACTAAATGATCCTGTTGTTCTTTTTCAAGTCAACCGTGTGATGTGTGAAGATCCTGACTAACTGGTATTGTCTAAATAATTGCACTTCTAAGCTGTTGTCTTATTCCCTCTGTCATTTATGTGGTCCTAGTTATTAATTTGCACTTATTATACTCTCAAATTTCCCAGTTGACAAATGTTGTAAACTGCATTACTGCTTGATTACATTAGCATTCTTAAAGTATGTTAAGCAATATCCTCCTGTGGGTGCTTTTCTGGATAGCTGTCTCTAATTTGGTTTTGGTGAAATAGCTCCTTTTTGGCTAGTTGGCCAAACGCTAAGTGGTTGTTCTGAACCAGATATTGTTCTGGTCTATAAATCAGAAAACCATAACAGTTTAATGTTAAATTGGAAAAAATTTGTTTCTGGGAGGAACTGGAGAATGATTGTGTAGTCGTGAGATAATACGGTTGAAGCTAAACCCAGAACTGGAGATTGCTGTTTGGTTGAAGGATTTCAGCAAACAACTGGCGAAAGATGGATGGATAGGATTGAGTCAATGAGCCATGTATGACTAAGAAACACTAGCCGGGCATCTAACTTCTGCAATAAGATGCAAAGCTGGCTCATGACTGATTAATATAATAAAAGTTGTGAAAACAAATTATTTGCTTAGAATCAACACTCCAGTGAAGTCTTTATGCTTGTTCTTCATGCAGTCACCTAATTATGGTCAGAATTTGTATGCTTGCGAATATAAATTGCATCACATTAGTGTTCTCGTCAGTATAGCTTCGATAACATTGTACAGCTGTGTTCCATGGGCGTCAATGTCTGCACAAGCTCCTTTGGATCTCAATTTTCAAAAGCTCTGAGCATAGGTATTTTTCAAATTCACTAACCAACCAGTAAATGACTTTTCCAGGTCCTGGATAATGCTCCCAGGTGGGAAAAGAAGAGGCAAGTGTACTTTGGTTTAATTTTGGAAGACATTTGGTACTCTACCTATATTTCTTGTGATTAATTACCATGTTACTTTTAACTTCATCGAAAAGTAAACACGAAGGAAAATCAATATCTATGCTGTTCTTCGTTTTGTTTCCTGCACTTATTCATTGAGTGCATGAATACATCCATATTAAGTACAACTTTCCAACTTATCTACTGGTGGGGGTAAAAAATTCATGTACTTGTGCTGAAACTTGTAAATGGAGCTAGTGTGTCGCAGTTCTTACTATGACACAGCAGATAATAAATCAAGTCTCGGCCAAAGAGATGGCTAAATTGCAACAGGGCATTGAGTCCTTAGATTTTCTTTAATCTTTCCTGACGCATTCATTGAGCACATGCCTATGTAGCTATTGTGGTTCATTTAAGATAAATGTCTTTGCGAGGAGTCAACAACTCTGTCCCTTCACACACACAAGACATGTGTACAGCTGTGTTTCTTTACACACACGATTCGTATCATTGTTTTTTAAAGCAACCAATATCTTATGTAAGGGTGATGAGAAAATATTGATCATGGTCTGAGAATCTAGCTCTGCCTGCGTTCAAGGCAAAGCTTAAGTCCTTCAGCTTACAGCCAAATGCTGACAACTTCAGCATCAAGCATAAGTGAGATAGTTGCATTCCTGATGGGGTCCTACATTATGATGTTCTTCCAAGTGAGTAGCAGATTGAGTCCTTAAGCGCCTGCTGCTCCCTTTACGGCCAGCCACAGCACTTGCTGGGCTTGGAATGAGCGTGTAAGGGGGAAAGGGCATTGTTAAGCAACGGCAATGGTCAGTCATCAGTGCTCCCTTTGGGTCTGCGTACTTCAATCGTATCTCAAACACGCAGTTTAGATGTCGTCCCTGGCTTTTTAACAGGCGCGTCAATTCTCTGACTACCTCGAATTGAGCTTTTGAGCCGATTTTTCTCAAAACAAAAGGGGTACAGAAACCATATAATTAACAAACAAATGCATGGTGGTATAACTGCCCGTACATATCAATTAATCATTAGAAAATCAGTTTTTGAGGGGAAATGTTGGTTCGATTTATAGCTGTTTCGATCAACTTAGGAGACTTGTTTGAATACCACAAATACCATGTCTTTCGATCATCTCTAGAAAATAAATTACTAAAGAGGAAGGCTGACCCAATTTATAAGTTGATCTAATAAGTTTTTATCTTGGATGCAAAGTAAGAGTCAGGACGTGTCCTGCTCATACAATTACCCATCCATCACTGTGTTACCATTTGTACAGTTGTACACCATTCTTGAAAAGGAGAAAATATCGACTAAAGCTTCCCATATTCGTATGTATGTGAAGTGTCGGTGAAGCAGATTGTGTGCTCAACTGTAGTACTTCAGAAGGATAAGAAGGTGACAAGTGTCCTCCTAATTACAGGTTTTGTTTTTTTTTTCTTTCTTTCTTTCTTTTTCCTTATTATTTTTCTTCAATATCTTTTCCTATTTCACTTTTTTCTCGATCTTTCTTTAATTGTTTTCTATGTGTGTATTTTTTTCTACTTCTTTAAGTTCCTTTTTAGTTTTTAATTTTTCTTTTGAATCATTTTTTCGTTTCAACATTTTCTGTCGACTTCTTTAAATTGTTTACTTTTTTTTTTTTTGGTTCAGAGATTAGATTATCTCCTTTTTCTTTCATTTTCTCTTATTTTCATCGACTCTTATTAACTATATAAATGTACATATATTCATATTAAAATGGAGTGTAATTTTTGAGTTTCATTTATTTTTACTATTGCCTTAATTATTCATTTCTTGAAATAATAAATTAAAAGATTACGAAATAATCTATCTAAGCGCAAAAAATGTAAAAACACAACAAAATACATGAAAATGGAAAAAAAAATAGAAAAAATAGAGAGAGAAAAATAGAGGGAGAAAGAAAATTAAAAAGATAGAGAAAAAAATAATTTAAAAACAAATATATAAATTAGAAATTTATTTGAAGAAGTAGAAAAAAACGTCACACATAAAAAATTAGTAAGAGAAAAAATAGAAAAAAAAAATGAAAGAGAAAAGCAGAGAGAAGGAAAACAACAGGCAATGGGAAAGAACGACTAAAAAAAATAAAGAGTAAATGATTGGACACTCATCCTTTTTGAGTATAGATTCTGCCAAACAAAGAAGAAAATCACAGGCTTAATTATCAACTCTCTTGGTCTCAAAAGAACTTGTCTAAGAGGGCGTTTGGATAAGTACATTACTTTTTACAAATATTTGAAAACTTTTAAATTCCTGTTTTAAATCATGACAACATGAACCCTTACTTCTGCTGGGAAACATTTTCTCCCACGCTGACAAAATTCAAAAAGGCTAGAGTACAATTTATTATCATAGTCCAGGAAAATGTTTCATTTTCAAAACACCAACCTCGAAATCAAAATACAAAAAGAAAAAAAGTGGGAAAAAAAAAAAAACATCTTGAAGGCATTACGAAAAACCCAGATGTAATAAGAACTCCATCAGCAACTATTTTGAATAACAATGGCAAATGCACAAACAAGAGAATGCGGTACGTTAACCAGTTTCCCAAGGGAATTTTTCAGAGGGGCAAATCACCTCAGGCAAATGCCTCGGTTTGTCATCAACATTTTAAAGTAAGGATTTTGATCAGAGAAAAAATAATATTATCCCCCGACTTAGTTCTTAAAAATGAAGTGAAATCAGATGGACACGGAAATGTATGCAACTCAAAACAAATATAATCATATTTCATCAATCAACAAAATTACAAGTTCAACACAGAGAACACAAAAATCCCAATTAATCGGTCTCTTCAGTTCAGGTCTCCAAAACAGTTTCAGCAAGAATCATCTCAGGAGAACGAAAGTTTTTTCATTTTTAGTCATCATAAGAAACGCAAAAACCTGGGATAGTAGCATATGAATGCCAGCGTGATTCACAATTGTGTAAATAATGCAATACAATCAAGTGAAAAGGAAGAAAAAAAATAATCTAATGAATATGAAAAATAGTAATATTAAATGTTGAGCCACTTCAGTTCAGGTCTCCATAAATCTTCCGCACGGAAACATTTCTCAGAAGAACGAAAGTTTTCATTTTGAGGTCATCCTCAGAGGCCCACCAACAAAAATAATTTTCAAAAAAATAATAATAATAAAAGGAAAATATCAGAAAACAGACTAGTGCCAAACGCAAACCAAGGGTTTCAATAAGCTCAAATTAAGAAGAGGAATAAAGGGATTCTCTTCAGTTCAGGTCTCCATATAGATTCAGCACAAAACTCTTCTCAGGAGATAAAAGGTCTTTCGTGTAACTCATCATCAGAGACAGAAAGAGCAAGCAAAACCAATCAACAAATGAAGAAGCTAATGAAAAATTAGAAAGAACAAAGAACAGAAAAGAACCGACGCTGATGCAACAGATAACCGCAACATTCAATCAACACCTGTGCAGAGCATAAGGACAGGAAACGGTGAGAATCGAACGCATTATATGAATTGTTTACGGTGATGAAAACCCTAGGAACGAACTCCATCTATTGGGCCCCAACTCATGGATCCAAAGTGTTGGGCCAATGTTCATTTTTTAATGACATGTTCTCTAATTTGGGCCAACACATTTCTAATTCTTTTTCGTTTTTAACTTGAAAAAAAAAAACACTTCTGCTGGTCGGATATTAATATTTCTTAATGACAAACTTAATGTATCTGCTATTTGTATACATTATAATATTTTATGCATTCTAACAAATATAATAAAAATAAAAGTGATTGAAAGCTTTAAGTGGAGATCAAAATACAAAGAAAAAATGTAAAACTATATTAAAAGAAAGAAAGAGAAGGAAAAAGGATAAAAATATTTAAATAAAAATATTATAATAATTTAATACTGTACCATCAAAATCACATATAGTATAGAATATAGAAAAGATAAAATAAACAAATAAATTTTAAAAATTGAAAAGATTGAAATTAAGAAGTAAATGAAATATGTAAATATTAAAGAGTGGTGTGAAAAATTAATATGTAAGAAAATTAATGACATTTAAATAATTACAAAATTTGCAGCTAAATTCCTTTAGTTGCTTTATATATGGTATGGTATGGTCATGATCATGGCAGTAGTTGCCATGATGATGAATATTGTATAGTTATGATGATGATAAGGAGTGGCCAAAGCACACTAATGGGTGTGCAAAAAGAAAGTAATGATACTTGTGTGTGTGTGTGTGTGTTAATTTTTTTTAATTGTGACTTTTCCATCTTTTTAAATTTGTAAGATTTAATAGTCGTTCACCTCGGAATGTTATTTGAAATAAATTAAAAATCACACACACTCACATTACAGACATACATTCATACACATATATAAATATTATAATTGAAAAAATTTTAGACAACTCTTAAAATTAGTAAAGTTGCACTCTATGTTTGTGCATATCTATTAAAATATATATATATAATTTTAGTAATTATAATAAAATTGAAAATTATTATATTTTTTTAGTAGTTCAATAATAAAATAAAACTACTTTGTTATATTTTTAAAAAGATAAAGAAAAAAATTAGAGGTAATAAAAAAGAAGAAACTAAATAAAGAAAATTAAAGTTAACAGGGATGAAGAAGAAAAAAGCAAAAGTTATTTTAATTCATATGTATTTAAGACTAAAAGTAGTTTTAAAAAGTATACATAATTTATTAAGAGAAGTATTTTAGGGAATTTGTTACAATAACTAAAATTAGTTATAAAAGATAAGAGTCATTAAAAAAAATCGATAAACAATCAAATAAAATTATAACAATAATATAATAGTAAGTTTTTAAAAATTGGACTGAATCAGACAGTTCATGATTCAACTGTAATTTGGTTAGTCTGATTACACTTTAAAACTAGTTCATCATTTGAATTAATAAAATTGGACAGAGCTGGACAAACACTAGCTTTAGTTATTTTTTATTAAAAAATTTTAAAAAATAGAAATTGACATTTTTATAATAAAAATAAATAAAATATTTTTATATTTTCTTAAAGTTTTATTTTTACCTCTTAAAACAATTTATTAGTATATATATATATATATATATTTCACTATCTATTTTTTATTTTGACTTGATTTTATTTCATTATTTTATCGATATATTTTTTTAAATGAGTTATCAAAAATTCAAATAATTCATCTTAAAATTAAATTTTGTTCATATTAATCGTGCTTTTTAGTTTTCAAAGCTCATTTTTCAATTCTTATATTTTCTTTGAATATATTTCATTTTTGTTGAATTATTAAATTTTTAATGCTACGTCTAAAACTTATCATGGGTTTGAAAATATTTTATAATATTATTTTAATATGAATATATGTGGTTACATAATATTATATATAATTTAAAATAATTAATTTTTTTAAAACTGTTAAACCGTGATTAATTATCTAGTTAGTTTTCATAATCAGTCCATTTAAAAAAAAAAAGAGTTATCTAGATTTGATGATATGCAAGTTACATTAAAGATGGGAGAAGTTACAAAGATGAAAACACGTCCTTAGTGTAGTTTTAAATTATTTTTACCAACTATTCCTTATTTTAGGGTTAAATAAAGAGATAAGTTATTTCGGTAATTAAATTTAGTAACAGAAGACAATTTTTTTTATGTGTTCTCTATATTCTTAAATAGCATAAAACCAAAAAATGTTATATTATCTTATTCAATATAAAAAATAAAATTGCATTTTCTGGAATTTTGAAGCAAAGATTGAGACCCAAAATGACAATGTTTTTACAATTATTATAACTGAAATTAGAAATAGAAAATAAAAGAAATATATTGCGAGTAGAGAAATTAACAGAACATGTGATTGCAAAAAGCCCGCCCCATAACCGTCTGGTATAAATACCTCTCGGCCCCTCAACGTTCCTCTAACCGTCTCACACAGTTTGCACACATGCGCACGCGAAAATCTCTGAAACTCGAAAAATCGCCATCAGTCTGAACGCTGTCGTTCCTTCTCCTCCAATGAAGCGAAAGCTCAAGGCACGAGCTATTGAAGCAGCCGAAGAGCGACCTCTCTGCTTCACGAGGAAGCAGCTCCGTTCGCGGTTCTCACGTCGCCGCAGACTTCACATCTCTCCTGTTGTTCTACTTCCCGGTACCGATTCATATTTTACAACAGTCAGTGAAGTCTCATGCGATTCCAGCATCGCGTCGGTTAGCAACCAGAAACCACCGGCCTTCCGAGATGAGTTCCGGAGAGTAGTTACCAGATCGTATTACAAAAAGAATTTTAAAAATGACTGCAGAAATTGTGATGAAGCGCTAGAGCTATCAGATAATTCATGCGTAGAATCGTGCTCAGGAACAAACAGAGAGGTGAAGCTGAAGAGAGCAAATGTGGAGGAATTAGAAATTCGAGGAGAGGTTGCCAAATCTGAAGTTTCCAGCACTTCGTGGCTTTCAATTTCCGACAGCGACGTCGGGAAAGTGAAGGAAAATGATAGTTCTGTCCAAAATACTCTGAAACAGGTCGGGCCTGAGATTCGAAGCTTTGACAAAATTTTTGGTAGCAAAAGTACAGATACAGAGGCTGAAGGAGATAACTCACCGGATTACAGAGCTGCATCACTTCATACCAACGAGAAAGCAACCAATATCAGTGAAAACAGAGCTGCCACTGAACAGCCGCGAGTTCCAAAGCTCGCATTCGACTTTGATTTAGCCTGTTCGGAGCAGTTCTCAAACGCTGGCATTGTAAATGACGAAGAAGAAAAAGCAGAGGTGCACAACTCTTCGTCGGAGATTTTCCAGGTAGCTTCAGATTCGGAATTGGAAAGTTCAGAGTATACACCATCCTTTTGGAGTTATGCTTCTGGAAGTCAATTTTCAGAGAAGTCTATCGGAGACGAGACTTCACCTACTTTCGAATTGTTCAAGCAGTTAAAACAGCAGTTCTGCAGATCGACCTTGGCCTTGAAAGTATATGATGATCACAAGTCTCATGAAACTAATGTGAGCTTGGAAGATCTGTTGTCTTACAAATCTGCCAATCGTAAAGATATTATATTGTTGTTATAACTGTGGATGTCGTAATTCTCTGGAAATCTCTTTTTAATTTTGAAGAATTTCTGGTATCTCTGAAATTTTAGTTGTTATGTTGTTGTCTTTGTATTTTCATGTCATGGTACTGATATAATAACTTCGGACTTTGATAATGTCTGTATTTATAATTTATAATTAGGGTTAAAAAGCTAATATGATGGATATTTTTGATCTGTGCGATTTTGGTTGTTGAAATATTGGATGGATGCTAACAGCTAACGAGGTGGAATATTAAATTAACTTTAAAGGATTGTGGTTGTGCTTTGTAAATCAAGGCATTGGGACTAGATGATGAAGTTGAAGAGACCTACAGGATGATGCGGAAAAGAGAGAGGAGGCAAGAGTATGTCCATGACTATGCAGAGGAATACTGCAATAATACAGACTATGGAGAACTCGTCATTCAGCAACGCTTACACATGGTCCACTGGATTGTTGAGGTAATCGTAGATTACTACTCACTGCCATTTCCTTTTATTATTTTCTATGTTTTCGTCATTCTTTATTAATTCCAGAGTTAAAGTACTGTAAATATAATATGTTGGAAATGGAAATGTCATTTTGAAAATGCAACAAAGGTGAATGTTAGCGTAAAGAAGACAAAACATGTGGATCAAATTGATTGTTTAATGCAATTATTAGCTCGTGCAATTAAAATGCTGAAACTTTAAATTAACCAACGTAACCTTAAAAAAAGAAAAGATTATTGGGCGACGGTTCAAAATTAACATGGATATATAAAAATTGGTAGTGGTACTTCTAATGTCTTCTATGATGTCTTCTATCGTTAAGAATAGTAAGCTTTCTGGCTTTCCAATTTCATTTTACATGATGCCATCTATAAATACAAGGGAAGTGCGTGCAGTTTTAGGCTGTTTTCTCTTTGGGTTTGTATTTCAGGAGGTTTGCGAATTTCTTCATGTTTCACGGCCAGTGGCAATATGCCAACTCAATCATCATACAGTTTATCTGCTTAATAGTCACAAGAGTCTGAACGCTGACGCATAAACACTTAACGTTCTCGAAAATATTTTCAATTTAGAACATTTAGGGGGAACAAAGGGCATTAGATAAAGGAGAAAATTAGAAGATTAAATTGGTTGGTAGAATATGCAACATTATTCACACCCCTGTGCTCTGCAACTAGTAAGCAAGGGCCCATTAGCTGTATATTTGATTCTTTAATCCTGATATGTAATCATGCAGCAATCTACTAACACGGAGCTGCAGATGGAAACCATGTTTTTAGGAGTTAGTCTTCTTGACAGATTTTTTAGTAAGGGATACTTCCAAAACACGAGAAATCTTCAGATTGCTGGCATTGCATGTCTCACTCTAGCCACCAGGATTGAAGAAAACCAACCCGATAATTGGTAACGCTTTCGTTCCCTACGGCTTCATATACTATTTGGCTAATTGAAAGATTATTATTTTGAATTACTAATTTTTAAATGAGACAGGGAGGCACTCTTGGGGAATTTTTTATTTTTTTATTTCTTAAAGAGGTTCATCTAAATTAGTTGATTGCAACAATTGTTAATGAAGCAATAGCATAATCCAGGAAATAGCTGTATCATTTGATGAAACAATGTGATGTTAAACTCTTGACCGGTTAAATCATTTCATAAACCACCAACATAAAATATTTGTTGTCTACGTCGAAGAGATTAAGTACGGTCAAAGAGATTCTTTCTCATTTTTGAGAACAACAAAAGAAGTTGAAAATCAACACTAATCACTAACTCATAACAGAACCTTTAGTGAGTTTAAGAAGGTATTCACTTCAAGAAGCGCCTTTTCTCCTCTAGATTCCTTTATGTAATATGCACTAATAAATTGTGTATGCACGAAATATAAATCTAAATTGCAGAAATGCATTCTTTTACCCATTGTGCCTCTTAATATTGATCTAAATATTAGCTAGAAGAAAGAACGATGTCAAGAAGTGATTGGCTGAGATTCGATTTCCATTATTATTACTACATGTTAATTTGGTGGCTTGATTTTGTGGAGGATCTCTAACTCATATGTATATATATCAGCGTACGGAAAAAGATGTTCTATGTGGGAAGCACTATATATGGTCGGTGTGAAGTGGTGGCTATGGAGTGGCTGGTGCAGGAGGTCCTTAACTTCCAGTGCTTCCTGCCCACCTCATACAACTTCTTATGGTATGAAGACACAAAACAAGCCCCTTCCTATGAATTGCATAATCTTAAATTTTGGATACGCCATTCGTTATTGTACTCATATGAATGTAAATCGTGGGAGTAATTACTCGGTTTTTCATTTAAGTATGACAGTTGTCGGTGTGGACAGGTTCTATCTAACAGCTGCAAGAGCTAATGAGAATTTGGAGAAGACAGCCAAGTACCTAGCAGTACTCACGCTGATGGGCCATCAACAGCTTTGCTATTGGCCGTCAACTGTTGCAGCTGGCCTTGTTATCCTTGCTTCAATTGCAACAGATCAAGACGCATCCTGCAAGCTGGTTACGGAGGTAGGCATTCACAGTTGCTGAATTCATCCCTTTTGCATAAATTGTAGATTCTCACAAACCGTGATTTCCTGTGCATTATAATTTAGCCACTTGAGCATGTAGGTGATGAACTCAGCTATGCTAATCCAACTCTCCTACACTCCATATAATGCTTTAAGATAAAAAAGAGTTAACCAGTATAATGCAATAGATTCGAGTTTGTTGATGGATCTCACAACTTGAGCCTGCAGATTCATTCGAGACAGAAGGATACTGATTTACCTGAATGCTTGAAGGTATGTGCTAAATTTTACCATGCCGCAGAAGCTGATATTCTGCATTTTTTCTGGATTCAAATTTTATTTTTGCTTCAAAGCTCTTGTATCATTTGCTAAAAATGGGCATGGTTGCAATTTTGTGCAGCTTTACGCTTTTTGCAGTTATTCGTAGTGAATTTTACTTAGAATGTTTGATCCTGTGTATTCTGTTTGACAGAGTCTGGAATGGCTGGTGAAATACATGTGATAGAAGTTCCAAGTTTTCCGCGTTCATGAAGATAAATTTAGAAGGTCAATCAGGTAGCAGGATACTTTTATTCTTTTGCTGTCTAACCATTGTCGTAAATAGTCGTTAAAAGACTCAGAAATTCAGTTTTGTGATTCAGAATATAACACGGCAACACCGTACAATGTACATTCTTCCACCAAGCAGCTTCTAATAAACTTTTGAGCAAAATTTTCCCTTAGTTGTTTTTTGTTTCCTTCTGATCACAAGTTTGTCACCAATCGCGGAGAATACAATATTTGACCTCTGTTCTTGGTGCCACAACAGTTAGCATTCAAAGTTTCAAAGTTTCGCCAAAATTAAATTAATAGAGGCGGGGGGGAGTCTTTGAATGACCACAAATCATGTTTATTGAAATCAGTACAGGGTCTTGCTCAGACAATTTTTCACCCGAGAGCAGTGAAATTTGATGCGAGTCAAATTGGTCACAATTCGAGGGGACTAGTACAACGAAATTACCTCAATCAGACGAGCTTACCCAGCAGTACAGTACACGCAGTTGTTGCTCATGCGGGCAGATCCTGAATTGCTGGCCTTCCCTTCTGCAGCTGCAAAGGTGGATTTCATTATTTCAGGCACTTGGAACCTCCCACCCATTTCTCTTGGTTGCACTCCCCATGATTAGCTTCTCCCTCCATCCTATCCTACGATCAAATGAAGCAAACCGGAAAACTACAATGCAGTCAGCAAGAAAAGGGTACGTGCATTTCCGAAATCAGTTATTTCAAGATACAAATCAATCAAATTGCTTCAAGAAAGCACGAGGATATGTCAAAAGGTGAGATGTCATAGCCACCTCAACTGAAACTGGAGAAAAAAGTAAAAACGTTTCAGTTTCACTGTAAAGAGCATTAACATGGCGCAACTTGTTTGACTATGGGGAAAAAACACACATGAAGAACATGTCGGTGCAGAACGTACTAAAAGTGCTATAACAGTAGGATTGACTTATTGAGTTTAAATAAACTGCCTCTGGAGGCAATCAGTACTCCTCAAATGGAGTCACAGACGCAGAAAGACCCGCTATTATGTAGAACAAATAGAATCATCTTGAATAGCCAGATATCTAATTTTTGTACGACTGGCTGTAAAAATGAAAGATGGGCTGTCAGGACACCGGAGATTATTGCTTCTAAAAAATATTCAGTAAGCACTACTTCCTGATTTAATCGTTTCAGAATTCTTTTTCTCGTACATCCTATCCATTTACAATCTTGGATTGTGTATCCTTCAAATTTTGTTTTTCTTTCTGAGTATTAACACGGGGTTGAGGTCTGTGGCAAACCTATTGCTTGGGCACCGGTGATTTTTTCATTAAACGGAATGGACTAAACAACAAAGATATATGAAACGGCTTGATTACCTCAAATGGTACTATATTTCTGGCCGAAAACTCTCATCCTCGTTTCGATGTTTCGCTTTACGAATTAAACCACCTTTTTCTACATCCTACAATCTGGTTCATCTCTTTTTTCTCATTTTCACTGCAAAAATGGGACATACGGTTCTGTTTCGTTATTTTTACTATTGCCCGTCTCTTTAAGGTTAACGTCGTTGTGCATGTAAAATGTTGCAGCAAACTCAACTGCCTTTATCGGCAGATATGCTTTTTAACTTATATATCATAGACGTGTAACAGACTAAGAAACTCTCAGACCATACCAAGATTGTGAAATTCATGTAGTCCCTACCCATCAGAAAATACTAAGACTGCAATGCAACGGAATTCAACAGGGGAGGTCCCCAAAACCGCTGATGCGAGAGACAAGTAAAATAGAAGTGGTTTTGACTGCCATAAATGGAGATTAATACACGAAATATGGCTAGCACGGGGGAAGAAAAAGGATTGGAATGGGGGATTGAATTGATTAATAAAGTTGAAGAAGATATAAGCAGTGGGGTTAGCACTTCTTTCACGTAAATCGATCTAGACTAAAGGAATGCTGACAGAAAGAAGCATGCAGCTACCAGATTGAAGGTTGTCTAAGAACCTCAAATCCGAAACATGAATTGTCCAAAATGGCCACCTCAAATTAGGCGCCAATAGATAGGCAAGGGAAATAAATGGCCTCCCAAGATGAATTTGGAAAACTAACCAAGGGATTCTAGAGTGGAGCTGGAGAGCATGGCTAGAAGATGCTATACCTCCAGGAGAGTAGAACTTAATGACCTTTCATGATATAAGTGTTGGAGAATGGCTCATAATAATCTGGGCACAGGGATCACGGCCCCCAGCAAGCTAGTCGCAGACCGCGGAAGAGAAAAATGCCGTCGCGAGTTGGGATGCGAGACGAAGGACTTTCCTATGCCATGATAATCATTTGCTAACGAGGATTGAAAAGGATTAAATGTTTCAAGATGTTGAAAAGGATTCATTCCCAGCCTAAGGAGGAATCATTTGCTAAGGTAGAGATTGTTGAAGAATGGCTCATGATAATCTGTGCACAGGAATCGCAGCTACAAGTGAGTTGGTTGCGACTACAAAAGATTAAAATGCGGTCGCGAGTCGAGAAGCTGACAGTCACCGCCATTCAGAGGATAAAGGCCTTTATCGTCAAGCCTCATTAAATCCTCATATTTTTGTTTGTTTATGTTAATTTTGCAATCCTATACATACACAATAATAAGTGTAACCAAATTCAGGCTCACGTATCCCGGTAGGAATTCACGGCACCCATTGTCCTTATGAATTGATTCTGGTTCTTCAATCCAATTGCTATCGAGTAGACTTGTACAAAATGTTTGGCATCTCCAATTTTGCTTTTCTTCCTCGGTAAATTGCGAGGACAAGCCTAATCAGGAATCCTGCAACCAGCCCATGTTCGTAGGCTTCCAGAACAGGACTTTCCAGAACAATCATACATAGACTATACATTGAACAAGCAAAAAGAAGAACAAAGCGTGCACGTAATATCCAAACCAACCCTGCAACAAAACGTCATTCAGTCTTTTAAGGATTATCAAACATCAATTCCTCATGTCGGGATTAGGTTTTCGGCCACACCACATGACAAGTGTCAGTTTCGATGGGCCAAACCAGCATACATCACGGAAACATGCCAAGAAATGGAATGCTTGCCATTCAAATTTTGAACAGTTATCTGTCATGTTTTTTGTCAGCATATGTACAGAAGCTTTGCTTTCTCTTGTTTAATGCACTTGTCGACAGAAGCAGCTGTACAACGTTTGCAAAGGAACCAAACACCGGGAGAGAAAAACATGAGCCTACGTTTGGAAACTCAAAATGTGTGAAGTGATATTTCACTAAAAAAGTATGATAAACAATAAACAGCCCATTAGTGTGATCTTTTAAATAAGTACACGTGTAGGTGATATTCATGGTGTTTCACCCAAATCCTGCGTTATTGATCAATACAGATTTCATTAATCTTGCCTAAAGATTACCTTAAGCCACTATGAAGCAGTTAGATTAGTACACTTTTAAAGTGTGCATCAACCAAGCGCAATGAACTCCATGTTAAATTTTGTAATATTCATCTTTCAAAACTTCTCATTGTAATTGTCAATACATGGGACATGTTTTCAAAATAAAATAAAAAAAAATTATGCAAAACATCCTAAATCTGAAAAATATTACCACAAAATTAGCTGAACATTCAAATTGTTAAAAAAAAGGACTCACAAAAAAAATATCAATATAATCTATTGAAAAACCAAAAAAGATAAACAAACAGAAGTAAGAGTATAAAATGAGTTGAATTAACTTGTGGGTCAATAAGTCAACTCGTAAAAAATTTGGCTTAAACTCAAACTATGTGGAGTTTGACTTGAATCTATGTTGAATCAAACTTGAACTCAATTTTTTTTGTTCAAGAACTCGTAAATTGTCTCGTGAGCTTTTTTTAAAATATTTTTTATATTTTTATTTATCAAGTATTTTGTACATTTAAATATACTTTATAACCATCAAATTAATGCATCTGTACTCTTTATATAAAGGGTCGAACCTTCAAATTGAAAATTTTGGTTGATATGGTGTGAATTTGTTTTATTATCCTTATCTATATTATTTAATAATGGATAAGAACATCATAATAATTGTTTTTGGTATTTTAATTGATTTTCTAAATTAACCTTGTTCAAAAAAGTTTATCCAATTGTTAATAATAGATCCTAATATATTATTATGGTAAATTAACCATATATATATATATATATTTTTTTTTTTTTTTGACCCACACATACAATGTGCTAATTGGTTATGATAAATAATGTATAACATATTCAAATTATGTGTAGTAAGTAATTAACTATATAATAGTAATAATAGGATATTTTTAGCAAACTAATATAAGCTCTATATCTAATTATATAAGCTTTATATCTAACTAGAAAAATGTTCACGTACGTAGACAACTGTTATTAACTTCTCTAATAAATTTATTTGAATATAACTATCTTTTGATCACTTAAATATAAAAATAACATAATAAAATTAATTAAAAAATTTATAAATTAATATATACATAGTCAGACTAAATTATTATGTTAATTAATAAGTATTTAACATAATTTATATGTTTTAATATAATCAAAAAGCTATTAATATTTACAAATTATACCTCTTTTTGCAAAATTTAAGAAAGTAAATTTTTTAAAAATATATATTTTATTTTAAAAATAAAAATTAATCAACTTGAGTTTGAGTTCAAACCCGATCTTGATTTTTTTTTTTTCTCGAAATTCAAAATCTAACTTGATTTAATTTTATATGAGCCGAGCTTAACTAAGACAAAAATTTTTGGAGGAAGCTAGAATTGTTTTCACCCCTAAACACATTCTAATCTACCTCTAAGGTGCCTAAAATGGCTTCTATATTGACCAAACAAAACCTCTTTAGAATTATTTGACAATGAAGTCGACAATATTTTCTGAGTTTCCTTTCTGCCTCTCGCGATGCAGCCCTCAAACCATGCTCTTGTAGGGTCACCTGTGCCAGCCACAAATCCCACCTACCCTCCCTTCACTTGTATAATGGGTTGGATACTTTTTCTTTACTTATTAATTGATTGGATTAAAAAAAATTAGTGTCAGTAAAAGTAATTAATTAAGCAAAAATACTATTGTTAATATTTTGTAAATTACAACAGTATAGTTTAAGGGTGCACGTAGTTTCATTAACTCGATTGATTTGCTACAACCACCCGTAAATAATGACCATAAATTATTGGTTTTATTTTTTTTTTAAATAAGTAATAACAGTTTGTAAATATTGAAACTTATTAGCGAGTTTAAAAATTACAATATGCCAATACTGCAATATGTCACACACACACACATAAAATAATGCATATTCCAAGAACATTATTCACTTTTATAAAAAGATTTATATTATATGATAATACTAATCTGTTCTCATTATCTTTGTTTTTTTTGTTAGTTTCAGACTATGATTATAAATATACTTTTTATTTTTTAATTATGGCATGCATATTTGGATAGAAACTGATATACATATTTAAAAAACTGATGTATAAATTTATTAACCAGAGAAATAACAAGTTGAATGCAAGAAAAATAAAAATAAATATTAGCTTTCATTAATTAATGGTATTTTTTTTTTCTCACGCTGTATTATTCAATAAGAATTTTGATAGTTTTAAACCATTAAAATTTAAACTCTACTTTCACTTTGAACCAATATATATAAAACTAGTAATCTGCCCAGCTGACATTCTAATTCTCAAATCAGATCAAGTGGATCAACCTAAATCATTCAATTTAGAAAAAAAAAAATTATAAACTCATTGCAATCTTAATTTTTTGCAAGTCCCCTTATGTTGAGTTAGAATTTTTATTATTTAATTGATCCATATGAACTAAGTACAACCCCTATTGTGGATCATGCAATGTACGTATATTGTTAGAATGAGATAATTGTAATAAACTGTCCCATTTAAGACTATTCATTGGATGGGATGAGAGATTAATGATTAGAGTTGGTGGTTTTCTGTCTTCCTTCCCGTAAACATCTGTTGGGACATTCGCGTCATGAAAATGGCTTAATCACATAATCTGTCTCCCAGTCGCGGAGGTTTATTGGGAAACATCTCATATACGTCCTCTCGATATTTTAATTCAATAAATAAATGTCTCATAAAAAATGTAAATATTATTAACAGTACGTAAATATAATAATAGTAACAACACAGCAGTCACCCACAAGAACTGAAAGAAAATGCTCATTTCATTGTATCTATTTTTATTTTTTAAAAAAAACCTGTTCTATGATTTTAAAACTAGTTCTACAAAATGATAAAAGAAAATGGGATGAAGGCTACCCTTGAACTATACGTTCAATTCTAAACCCACCCCACCTAGACTGGGGTACAAACACATATAACCATGACATTCGAGGATGAAATAATTATTTTTACAAATTTGTTATTTGATTTCTTAATTTCTTAGATCACAGAGTACAATGATTATTCGAGAATTCCGTCTAGACATGGTTTGTGAACTTCGCATTTTTTGATGAAGCACAGCTGTGGAGGAAAAAAAAATTATATTTTAAAAATATGTAATACATATTATTAATAAAATTTTGTCGTTCCTATCTGTACGGTACGAGAGCTGGCATTCCAATGAGGAAACGATTCCGGGTTGTCGGGTGTGAGCGAGGACCGCCGTAATTTCTTGTCCAAACAAGACCGAATACGTGGCAAAATTTCATTGGAGAGGCGTGATTAGCAAGGCTTATCCGCAGGATTATAAAGATAATGCCACTGCTTTGATTAAGTCACCGTAATTCATAGTTAATCTCGTATTTATCAAAGGGCCACCTACGTCATTTACTAACAACTACATATTGAATAACAAAAAAAAAAAAAAAAAAAACTACTTGAAATATATAATATAAGGTTATGTTCATTTATGTTTTTAGATGTATATTTTTTTAATATATTTTGTTTAAAAGTATATAAAAAAAATTAAAAATTATAATAATTATAGAGCGTAATGCTGGTCGGCACGAAATAAAGCAAATGTAGCCACTGCATTTGCACCCATCAAGATATATTTATTTTAAAGCAAAAAGTAAATAGAAGATTGTACAACGAATGAGACATTTTTTTTTTTTTCATTTTTTAACATTAAAGTTGGATGTGATTTTATCGTCTTAACTAGTCAATAATAATAATAATAATAATAACCCTTAGATTGTTAAAATGAAACAAAAATGAAACTTATTTGCATTCATAACACAATTTTTTAGTTACAATTTATCATATCACCAAAATTGGCCTAACTACTATTCCACCAGATATGTCTTATGACGAGACTAATTAATGTATTGAAAACGTTACAACATGAGATGCTACAATTAGTATAAAAAAAACTCATTATTCATTAATTGATGTAACAGGCGTGCTAACAAAAATTAAAAATGAAGATATTTTACATAGACTATTAACGCAACTTTTATTAAATAAATAATAGATGAAGTATGGTGGATAACCCTCACACACATTATTATGATTTAATTGAAAGTTTATTTTGTTTTGTTTTTTCATTTACTTTTGGGTCGTGGACATGACCTTTAGTGCTGTTGACTATGGATGCTGTAAACAAATAAATAAATTCCAAATTGATCGTAGCACTGAGCTTAATTTATCATTTAAAGCAACAACACGAAGTTACAAATGTGCGTGCCTGGATTTTATTGAGTTAAATATATCGTACCACTATAGGTTTCCTTCTATCCCTTTTGTATAATATATTTTTTTAAAAAAATATATCAAAATAAAAAAATAAAAATAAATTTTAAAAAATATAATTATTAAGTATGTGTTTTTTGGATCAACGGATCAAAGGCAAATGTTTTTGGGAACGGTAATTAAAAAACATATCTGAAAAAGCCAAAGACGAGTTGGCGATTATATGTTGTCGGCACTGGATAGACCACATACATCGTACCACGGCCACGTGGTACTACAGTGGCGAACAGCACACGGCATTAGCGGGACCCACCCACCTCCGCGACTTCAACGAAGCCCATTGGATAAAGCCTGCCCCGGCGCCCTGCACCCTCGTCAACTCGGCTACGCTTCTTGCCCACAGAGAAGAGGAATTCACCGCCCTTACCCTACAATAAAAATGTAGCTGGGATCACACATTTTTCTTGTATAAATCAACGCTACATCTGACTGGGAATTGTGTGCTGTTCGGCTGTCTGGATTAAGATATCTCGACGCATTTCCATCTCCTTGCCATTGATTTTATGTCATATTTCGACAAAATGATTTTGGCTATGTTTGTTTTCAAATTAGGACAAAATTTGGATAATTTAAATGGGAATGAAAATTATGTTTAATTTGTAAGATTTGAGCATATTGAAAAATTATTTTTTATATATTTAATAATAATAATGATTGAATAATATAATAGTATATATATTTATAGAGCAATAAGAAATTTATTGCGAGTATGAAAATTATAATAATAGGTGTTGATTTGATTGTAAATAAATATAATAATTGAAAAAATAATTAGTTAGTTAAAAATGACGAGGACCGAGAATTTTTGAATTCGAATAAAATTTGTATGATGAGATATTTAGTTTGTAAGATTTTTAACTGACGAAGAATAGTTTGTAAAATGGAAACAAACATAGCCTTTGGATTTTCGGAAAGGATTTTAAGTGGTCTTGGATTCCATATTTATGAAGAATAATTTAAATTGGTAACTCAAGGACTTGGGCTTTGTTTGTTTCCTTAGTTTTTCACTAATTATTTTCATCTAAAAATCTCACTACACAAATTTTATTTAAATTTAAATTTTAAATTTTTCTTTCTTATCTTTTATATTTAATTACTAATTATTAATTATTTTACTTATTCTCAATTGAACACGTATCTTTCATAATTTTTCTACTTACATTAAATTTTTATACCATATAAGTTTACATACTATCACATTATTAAATTATTTTTATATATTAAATATATATAATAATAATTTTCTTACCTATTCAAATCTTAGTATCAAATATAAATTTTTCTCCCACTTAAATTATTAAAATTTTTCTACCCACTACAGTAATAAGCCAAACACACCGTTGAAATTCAGAGTGACAAGAAATTATCCAAATAAATTCAAATGATTTGTCATTGTGGGTTTAAGATTCTACTTCAAATCCATCAATCAAAGCACAATTTTTACGTAGGAGAACAAAAACCCATTTTAAAGAATTGATTTTTTAATGAAAAATGCTATATATATATATATATATATATATCAAGCATTACGTATAATTTCGAGTCACAATTTTCCATAAAAAAATCAAACGCTCAATTAAATTTCAATATATTCCCCAAAAAATTATCTTCACTTTCTTCGTATCTTGAATACCCTCCCGAAAAATAAATCTTAAAACCATCAAACAAAGCCATTGTTTCACAGCACCAGAGAGTTAACAGAGAGAGAGAGAGAATGTTGGGAAGCTCAATAAATATCCACACCATTATAAGTATTAAGTTAATTATCTTTCACCCATTGATACCTAAAAAGAGAATCTTCCTTGTTGCTGTATGGACCACTTTGCCAGCTATTTACTGTGATTATGTTTTAAGCTATCTGCGAAGTTATCCATAAGCTCTCCATCGCTCGGCTGCGTAACCGGACAGAACTCCAAAGTCCAAACGCAAAAAATTAATTTTCAAGCTCCTATTTAGCTAACGTCAGTTACAGTATACCCATCAGTGTGTGTATGCATCAAGCTTTTAGGCAACTCCACTACAATAAATACAATAACCAAAGAAAAAAGGAAAAAGAAATACAGTTTTTGGCACTCACTTTTCTTTTGTATTTCCTTTTTCCTAGTGTAGGGTTTTTCCTCGTTTTGGAATTCAGGTGTCGGAAAACTAGTATTTGGCTCAACTGGTTCTCGGGGTTTCGTCAGGTATTTGTCTTTGTTAATTCTTTCTGTCAACATTTCTTCTAACACTTCAGGTATTCTTGCTCTTAAGAACAAAAAGATTTACGTTGCATCTGCTGCTTTGTGATCTGAAATTCTTCTATCTTGTTTCTGGTTTCCAATTGTCTGAGATGAAAATTTTGTTGGCTGATGCAGTCTGTTGCTTGATTTGCTTCTTAAAATCAATTCTTGAAAGCACTCTCCTTCACACCTCTGGAGTACTTTGTCCTGGTAGGCACAAATTTACTGTTATTTCTTGCTCCATGTGAAAAAGAGGAACTTCGTAGTAGCTGTTGAAAGGTTGTTCAGTTTAAAGAATTTCATTTGGAGGGGGGTTTTCATTTTATCTCTGTGCTGGAAGATTGGTGTGCGAGATATAAGGTCGGGGCTGTTGAGTTTGATATAGTTAGCTAGGAAAAAAGGTGGGGAAAATGGTGTCTAGATCATATTCAAACCTCTGGGAGCTAGCTTCTGGTGAAGCTCCGTCGCCTTCTTTCAGCCGGATGAGCCAGCGTATTCCTCGTGTTATGACAGTTGCTGGCATAATATCCGATATAGATGATGATAGCTTGGAGAGTGTTGCCTCTGATCCATCACTATCTGCTCAAAGGGATAGGATAATTATTGTCACTAATCAGCTGCCTATAAAGGTGCACCGAAAAACGGATGGTACTAGAGGTTGGACTTTCAGCTGGGAGGACAATTCACTTCCAATCCAGCTAAAAGATGGCTTGGGGGACGATGAGATTGACTTCATTTACGTGGGCTGTCTCAAGGAGGAGATTCACCCAAATGACCAGGATGAGGTCTCTCAGATACTCTTGGAGACATTTAAGTGTGTTCCGACTTTTCTGCCTCCTGATCTGTTTGGCAGGTACTACCATGGGTTCTGCAAGCAACAGTTATGGCCATTGTTCCACTATATGTTGCCTTTATCACCAGATCTTGGTGGGAGGTTTGACCGCTCCTTGTGGCAGGCTTATGTATCAGTGAACAAGATTTTTGCTGACAAGATCATGGAAGTGATAAACCCGGAAGATGATTTTGTGTGGATTCATGATTATCATCTCATGGTACTGCCTACCTTTTTGAGGAAAAGGTTTAACCGAGTGAAGCTTGGATTTTTCCTGCATAGTCCATTTCCATCGTCCGAAATTTACAAGACTTTGCCAATAAGGGAAGAGCTTCTGCGAGCTCTACTGAATTCCGATTTGATTGGATTCCACACGTTTGATTATGCCAGACACTTCCTTTCCTGCTGTAGTCGGATGTTAGGCCTATCATATGAGTCCAAAAGGGGTTACATAAGCCTTGAGTATTATGGCCGCACGGTAAGCATCAAAATTCTTCCTGTTGGTATTCATATGGGTCAGCTTCAATCGGTTTTGAGCCTCCCGGAGACGGAAGCAAAGGTTGCGGAGCTCATGAAGCAGTTCTCTGCACAGGGGAAGACGATGTTACTTGGGGTCGATGACATGGATATATTTAAGGGCATTAGTTTAAAGCTATTAGCAATGGAGCAGCTCCTAGTGCAGAACCCTGATAAGAAAGGGAAGGTTGTTTTAGTCCAAATAGCGAATCCTGCTAGGGGCAAAGGAAAAGATGTGAAAGAAGTTCAGGATGAGACTCGTGCAATAGTAAAGCGAATAAATGAAACATTTGGAGAACCAGGATATGATCCAATCGTCTTAATTGATCAGCCTCTGAAATTTTATGAGAGAGTTGCTTATTACGTTGTTGCTGAATGTTGTTTGGTTACTGCAGTTCGGGATGGAATGAATCTTATACCATATGAGTACATTATTAGTCGACAAGGCAATGAGAAATTGGATATGGTGTTGGGAATGGAATCATCAGCCCCCAAGAAGAGCATGTTGGTTGTGTCAGAGTTTATTGGGTGTTCACCATCTCTAAGTGGAGCAATTCGAGTCAACCCTTGGAATATTGACGTGGTGGCGGAGGCAATGGACTTAGGTCTTGTGATGTCAGAGGCAGAAAAACAATTGAGGCATGAAAAACATTATAAGTATGTAAGCACCCATGATGTTGGGTATTGGGCCCGCAGCTTCTTGCAAGATCTGGTAAGAGCTTGTGAGGATCATGTGCGCTGCAGATGCTGGGGTATTGGATTTGGCTTAAGCTTCAGGGTTGTTGCACTTGATCCTAATTTCAGGAAGCTGTCCATGGAGCACATTGTTTCGGCATACAGAAGGACTGGGACCAGAGCTATTCTTCTAGACTATGATGGAACTTTAATGCCTCAAAATTCCATTGACAAGAAACCAAGCTCAAAAACCATTGATATTTTAAATAGTTTATGCAGTGACAAGAATAATGTGGTTTTCATTGTCAGTTCTAGAGGTCGAGACAAGTTAACGGAATGGTTTTCCTGTTGTGAAAAGCTTGGAATTGCAGCTGAGCATGGTTATTTTGTGAGGTGTGCAATTGGCTTCGTTTTCATTACTGTCATTTCGATTCTATATGGAACTCTTATGTGCATAATTTATTCTGATAATTGGCTGTTCTAGGATGAAGCGAGATGACGAATGGGAAACGTGTGTGCCTGTAGCTGAATGCAACTGGAAGCAAATTGCGGAGCCCGTAATGCATCTGTACACTGAGACAACTGATGGATCGGTGATTGAATTTAAGGAAACTGCAATGGCATGGTGTTATGAAGATGCAGATCCTGACTTTGGATCTTGTCAAGCTAAAGAACTTCTAGATCACCTGGATAGTGTGCTTGCTAATGAACCTGTCACTGTCAAGAGTGGCCCTAATTGTGTAGAAGTTAAGCCTCAGGTATGTGAACTTTCGTTTTTACATCCTGTTACCATTTTTTAGTCAAGCTGATCGAATACAGGTTTCAGTTATATAAACTCTTTCTGATAAAAACTATACTATACTTGCTAGAATGAATATGCTAATGTATCCTCAGTTGGCCCGGAGCAAGAAATAGCAAAACATGTCTCTGTATGACTATTTAACCGAATTCAAACAAAGCCCTTCCCTTGTGTCTTCCCCATTGTCTGACAACAGCATGCTTCTTTCTCCTCTGCTATTGCCTGGAAGGCATGCAATCTTGGCATATATTATATCTTTATCTTTTTGCTTCTTCGAATCATGATGTTCCATATTAAAAAATAAATGCTACAAATTTCAAGTCATTATGAATTGCCTTCTTTAACTAAAATCTGTCATTCATCCATTGAATAGCCAGCCATCTCATTTAATAGAGATTAAATAAATTTAGCGTATAATAGTCTCAGATGTGTCCCCTAAACATTGGTGGGCAGTGGGCAAATTCTTATTTCAATACAAAGCATATGAACTGTTTCATAAATGGCTGGGGGAGCTCTAAACCCAATACATCACTAACGTACTGTTGCCTAGTTTTGGTGAATGACCAACTAAAAATAGAATATTAAGTGTTAAACTGATATTGAAGAGACAACAGTAGTTCTTATTTCGAACATGGTGCGCTCAAGTTCAAACCCATTGAGGAGGGATCGTCTCGTTGGACTGTTTGCATCATCAACTTTGAATATTTTCATGCTTGTAACCCAAACCAGTTCAATAATACCTGAATGTGCAAGATTCATGTATTGCACGACGTAAATTTCTGTTCCCAAAAGCTGTTATAAAATTTGGCTATCAAAGGAAGAGGGTTATCCGTAAGACATGTTCCTTCCTCTGCTATTTTGCAGGAAACTGGGGAAACAAAAATTAGCTATTGATTGCCATGCGTATGTTATTTGTTCATTTAAGCTCTCTTTATATTAATGCATAGTTTAGATATTAGTAGCAATCTACTGAATGTGGTGAGATGACAGAATCAAACCTCAAGTGATAAAGAGGATCATCATCCTCTCTATGTAGCCTTTGTGGATTTCTTTTTGCATGAAAGACTGCAGGCTGAGTGGAATGAAAATTTTGTCTTGCTATGGTAATGAAATTCATCAAACTTTGGCATGCAGGGTGTAAGCAAGGGTCTTTTAGCCAAACGCCTACTTTCCTCGATGCAAGAGAAGGGACTGTCACCTGATTTCATACTGTGCATTGGAGACGACAGATCTGATGAAGACATGTTTGAGGTCATTAACAGCTCTACTGCTGGCCTGTCCATCGCGCCTCATGCACAAGTGTTTGCTTGCACCGTTGGCCAGAAACCCAGCAAGGCAAAATACTATCTTGATGATACAGTTGAAATTGTTAGACTGATGCAGGGATTGGCCTCCGTGGCAGAGCAGATGATACCTCTGTAGAGACCTAAAAGCATTCAAGAGACAAAAGTCAGCGCGCATCATCCTTTTCCTCTTCCCTTCACTTCCTTAGAGATTGTAAATTATAGACCGAGGAATGCTGCGAGATTGCGAGTTTCCTTCTTTCTTAAACATCTTCCTTTTTAATTAGAGTATTTCAATATCGATCACACGCTTGTTTGGTGAACTTCGGGTGAGCTGTATATATTGGTTCTAACGAGTTTTATATTTGTATGTCGCACATGACCATCTGTTCTTTTTATGATTGAGTTGGGGACATTAATGAGATTTGGTAATCTAGTTGTGTCTTGCTTGATATTCATCGTGGTTCAAACAACCTCTTGACAGGAAAAAAATGGGAAAAACCAGAGGCATAAAAGCAGAAGACACAACTCCATGCTACGCAGAAGTAAAAGCAACCTGCTTTCCATTTTTTCTAGTCTGCGACTTAAAAGAGTGAGATCTTTCGACGCCTAATTCAGTTGTGTGCATATGCGCAGCAATGCAGTAAAAGTTGTCTTATTGTCTCAGATATGATCTTGACGTATTTAGAGCCCCATCATTAGTGATCATATACCTGCCTAAGAATTCATGTAAATGTGGAGTTCGGAGGTTAATACCCAAATGGCTTCTGGCTTGTTCATTTTTTCTGTGAAGCTGTGGCCATGAATTTACGTTATCTAGTGGTCATCAATCATTGCTCAAATACATTTTACAGTGAGAGAGGAACTGCTGAATGGGATTCTGTTACCTAGTCCTTCTCTTACCAGAAACATGTGTTTGCATGTAGGACTGCTTGGATATGGCTCATAAGATTGGTGGGCGCGTTCCGGTGTTGCCGCGTGTATCTTCATAATGATGGTTCGAGGGATGGAAGTTGTATGCCGAGCCATGAAAACACGTCAAGAATGTCTTAACTCATATATATTTTTTTAATTAAAAAATAGTGTACTGGCAATTTCGAGTGGCTTCATAGGGGTGTAATGTTTTTAAACAAGATTGAGGTTAATTGTAAAAGGTACAATAGAAGGTACGAGAATGAACATAATGTCGGGTGTAATGGCATCATTTCCAATATTAATAATAATAATATGAAAGGACTGCGCAACTTGAGTTAAGAGGACCATATTTGTGAAACCCAACGAAGGAAAGTCGGACAAGTCGTATTTATGGACATTTGTGGTTTCGATACTATGGAATGCGTGTAAGAATATGGGCGTGAGTGTGTTTAAATGTCTTGTATTTGCGCAATAGGTTTTTTTTTTTTTTTTTTTCTTTTTCTTTTTAATTTTTATTGGGGGAATTTGGTCTTTAGATTGGCCAACTGGTTCAACGTAAAAAAAAAAAAATTTTGTTATATATTCGAATATTATAAAACACCCTAAAACCTTAATTTTCTGTCTCTTGTTCTCTTCTTTTCCCTTTTCCTTTTCGGCACGTGATGTTGTGTCTCCTCCTCTCAAAGCTTATCCCTCTTGATGAATTGACAAAATTTCATCGATTTTTTTGGAAAAAAACTAGACACAATAATGAAGCCCCCCCCCCCCCCCCCCCCCCCCACATAAAAAAAGGGAAAAAAGAAAGAAAGAAAGAAAGAAAAAATTAGATGAGCAAATTTCATCAATGTCTCTGAAAAAAACTAGACAAAAACCCACAAGACAAATTTAGATGCTTTTTTATGATTGTTGTGTTAAGTAAAGTAATAGTAAGAAACTTGTGATTGTATATATTTAACAGTTTAACTAAATCAATTATCTAAGATTTGTTTAGAGTCTAATTAATTAAGAGAAGATAGTTGGGATCCCTTTAATCTCAAAACTTGCCGATACCTTCTTTTAGAGGGATTGGTGCAGAAAACGACCTCTCCCTGTTCTTCCAAATAATACTATAATTTCTTTGGAGTGATTAAGACCGACAGTTTGATTTTTTTTCTTTTTATGTTACACACATAAACTGGTAGGACGTTGCGTAATAATATAATTTCTTTGGACGGAATTTTAAGTGATTAAGACCAATTGTTCGATTTTTATTATTAATTTTTTTTTACGTTACGAACGTAAACTTTTACGATATTGTGTCTGTGTGTGAGTGTGTGCATTTGTGTATACTGTATAAAGGGCCAGAGAACAAACAAACCTGGACCTAATCTATTCCTATGACATCATTTTAGTAGATAGTTATCATCAACAAATATTTAATCAATTAGATTTTGTATCGCTAGAATTCATCTGTGTCTCAGTATTTTGATTTCATCATATCATTATTTTGTCTAAAAATTTACTATATATATTCCCTTAGCAAAAAATTATAATAAAATAATAAATAATAAATAAGTAAAAATTTACTATCCTAAGTATCCATCACGAAACTGGTTATAGCCTATCTTATAAGAAGATTAAGGATACTTTATAAATTTTAATAGGATAAATCGAAGGAGGGAGAATCGCATATATTGGTTGGGGGAAAACAAACACCAAATCTCATAAAATTATTAAAATAAGAATTAAAGCTGTGTCGAAATTGACATTGCCTTGTAAATTATTTTTGCAATACGAAATATTTAGTCAAGACTAAACAAGCTATCTTTCCAATCTGAAAGATAATTGATGAATCAGCAAATTGTGAACTCACTAGTAACAAAAAAAAAAATAAAAAAATAAAATTGTGAAGGAAATAGAGAAAAAAGAATAAGAGAAGGAAAAAAGATTGTAGATGAATTGTGTCAATTCTGGAATGCAGAAGCAATTTTATAGACTGTAGGAAGAAACATTGTAAAGAACAAATGGTGTTATCGACCCCGCAAATGCTGATATGCATTGGGTGCAGGAGATTTTGTTACGTGGCAAAATCTTGGTCTTTAATTAGTTTTGTTTTTAAATATAAAAAACACATAAAATAAAAAAAAAATTATATGAAATATCAAATAAAATAAGAATCTTAAATACTTAGAAATACAATAAAATAAAATACAAAAACATTTGAAATGCTTGAATTTAGTTTTTAAAGTAGTTAATATTTTTGTTATTGTACATAAAAAAAGAAATTAAGAATTATATGAAATATTAAATAAAATAAATATACTATAATATGAAAACATAATTTTTAATAATATTTTATGTAAAATTACTGAATAACATTAAACGAATATATGCAATAAAAATATTTAACATCAATTTCTCGTTAATGTTGTTAAAATTTTAAACATGTTTAAATATATCTATTCTAAATATTTTAATTTTTTTCATATTTTATTTTAGTTCTAATTATTTATAGTTTTATTTGATTTGGTTTTTTTTTTAATTTTTTTTTGTGATATATTTTTATATTTGAAAATAAAAAATAATTAATTGGAAATAGTTTTAGAAATAACTTAATTGAAGAACATTCCAGAAAAAGAAACATTTCAAGAACTCATTTTTATTTCATCAAATAGTTTTAAACACCAAAAGAATTCAGGATGGGTTGACCCACGTTCAAAGCGCCACGTGCCCAACTAAGTATACACAAATATAAAGTAAAATTTCTTTCACTTTCTATGTGGGATAAAAATCTTCTGAAATAGTCTATATTTTTCCACCAACATTTTGAACGAATTTCTCGTTTCTTGCAATACTTGTATCCCATGACCTCGTGGGACTTAGGTGTAACAAATGGATCCCCATTTGAAATACAGAAAATTAAATTCTATGCAAAATAAGAAAGTGCATATTAGGTTTATCTCTTAAACTTACGTGACATTTAATTTAAATTAAATGAGATGTACATCTCGTAATATAACACGTACAGCATCTTTTATAAAAAATTAATCACAATATAATTGGCCCGAGTAATTAAATGCAAGTATAAGCATCACTTATTGTTTTTATTTGTGGAGCATATTTATGGCGCAGTAAATATAATATGTGATGTTCGATGCAGAAAATGATATATATACCATTACTAAAATGCTGTCGGACAGGAATTGGTGATGGCCCGATGGTTGTTTCAATTTAGGATGAATCAGAGACGAGTTCTAGACAACAAAACTGGGTCATCCCAAGGTTGTCACAAAATTTGTCACAAAAAAAATAAAACTACAGCTTTGAAACATCTCTTTGAAATCATATAACAGATTAATATATGGAACATGGTTTCTAAACTCAAACATGATTTTAAAACTTGGATCAAATCAATCAGTCTGACATGTTTAATTAGCTTGTGCCCAGTTTGGATGATCACCATTCTTATTTTTATTTTGATTTTGTGTTATTATTATTATAGTTAGTGTCAGGTGTGCATGACTTGTATAGTTGTCATTATTTTGATACAATCTCCAATGGATTATGTAGTATTAACATGGCAGATTTAATGTCTAATGAAATTTTTGATTTTATAGTTATCTATCCCAAGAAATATTGTGATAGGATCTGCCTCATACTATGTCAGATTTATGTTGTTGCTTTTGCTAGATTTTTCTTTCTTAAATCATGGTGATAATCTAGTGACTTGTTGATTTGAAGAGATTACATTCAACTTGATTGGATAGGGTTGATTTATGTTATCCTAAAAGATTTGGGAAATTTTGTTATATTTCATCCCAGTCGGTCAATTAAGAGGTGATTCAAAGAAGTCATTGAAATTATTTTAGTCAAAGAAAGTTACTAATCTATAGAAAATCCAAGAAGGAAAGGAATCTTGAATATATTGCGCCAAATGTCTCAAAATTGTAAGCAACATATTTGAATATTTTGAAAATTTTTAGCTAGATTTCGTAAAAACTCATTACCATCTTTAAATTTGTTAGGATTGAATATTTTAGATGGCCAAGAGTGTTGAAAAACACAGGCATTGTATAGAGAAAAATACTCAGCTTTGAGAAAACTCATTATATTGATTGAGAGACTTATGTTTTGAATTATTATCCTTCAAGAGTTCGAAGAGAATTTCTAAGTCAACCTATTCAAGAAAAAAAAAATAGTGAAATGGCTGAATGATCTATTAAGGTTACCTCCCATCCATAATTGTTCAAAATGTTGGTTGAAGAAACATTCATTAGGAGAGGAAATCTCACATTCAATGCCTATAGTTTAAGCTAATAAGGAGTCTTGATCAAGTAAAAGTAAAAGGATTTGCTATGTATGAGAGTTATGCTACAAATGTATCAACAATTTGAGGCCAAAAGAAGTTTGGCTTAGGTGAATGGTTCTATACTAGTGGAGTAAGTTATTCTAACAATTGTTATAACATCTATTAATAAAAATTACTAGTGTGGCCCCATAAATTTAGGAGGGTTATGTCCAAACTATATAAACAAATTCTTGGTATCTCTATTTATTTTTTTGCTCTATGAGTGAGTGTGTGGTATGAATTGTATCAACTTAACTGATAACATAAATTGTAAAACCAACTAACAAGTGACGTTAGAGCTTGATCAACTAAGAAGGCTTATGTTTTATAAAATGAGCACTGATAATGGAGCATTCATATCATGTCCTCTTCTCTTAGATAGGTCAAACTATCTATATTAGAAAGTCAAGTTGAGAACCTTTATCAAATTCTTGGACAAGAAGGCATGAACTACTATAGAGGAAGGATGGTTGCCTCCAACACATGAAGTAGACAGCCAAATTGTTCAGAAAGATGTCAAGTTGTGGAACCCAATGGAAAAAGAACAGCACTTGGAAATTCTCACGCTAAATGTAATCTTTACAGGTGTTCGCGAAGAATAGTTCGAACTTGTTGTAAGATGTGATATAGTAAGAAAAACATTGGAGACGTTGCAAATGTACACAAAGGTACAAGTTTGGTGCACATGTCCAAATCACAAATCTTGGCATCTCAGTTCAAAAATCTCCAAATGAATGACAATAAGACAGTGGTTGTATTCAATAAAAGGTTAAGAGATATTTCCAATCAGTCACAAATTAAGGAAGAAATAATTAGAAATGAAGTTGTTAAGGAAGACACTGAGGTTTCAACTAGAATGATTTGCCCTAAAGGTCGCTACCATCGAAGAGGCAAGAGTATTGTAACAATGTGGTCGGATGAATTGATGGGATCACTACAAGCCTATAAAATGAACTTTTTACAAGCTGAAAAGGAGAAAGGAATGAAGTTGTAGCCAATTACTATCAACTACAACAATGATGACCATGATAAGGAATTTGATGATATTGAGAATGAGACTACTTACCTGAACAAAAGATTTTCAAAAGCGTTAAGGAGAGGTAAGAAATGTTTTCCAACAACAATAAGACTAGAAAAGAAGAACTTGCCAAGAATCAAAGGAAGCTGCAAAAATCAAAAGTTTCAAAGGTTGGAAAAAAAATTGGATGCAAAGAGTGTCAAAAATATGGCCACATTTAGTCATAATTTGCCAACACTCAAAAGAAGAAGGGAAATTCTTGACCACAATGTGGAGGGTCAATGGGTCCTAGGCAAGCTATGAAGAGGATGATAATCACACAAGCAACCACATGGCATTCAATTCGATTTCATAAAAATTAAGAACAATGTTGTGTCTGATGTTATAACATCCCTTATAATATTTAATATTTCTTATTATAGTAACGAGAGTGATGATGAAGTTTCTTATGAAGAGTTATTAAAAATCAACTAGATGTTAGTGGAGAAACTGTCAACTACCCATAATAGTAATAAAAAATTAAAGTTAGAGAACAAGGCATCATAGAGAGAGAGAGAGAGAGAGAGAGAGAGAGAGAGAGAGAGCCCGTGTCTCACATACAAAGTTATTTTAGTGATTATCATATTTCTTCTCGTTATAGATTACCAAAGTATATGATGTAAGGGAAGCAAGTTCCTATAAAACAAACATTCTTTAGGTGCGTAGGAATCAAAAAATTTAATGAGAAACATTTTGTGGCCCACATCTCACTACATGCCATCGTATGTGACAATTAGTACTTCAATAGTGGTGGTTCTCACCACATGACAGGGAACAAGATCTACTTGAGCAACTATAAAATTTGTTCTGATGGCACAATGATATTCAATGATGGATAAAAAAGTAAAGTGATTGGAGAGAAGTACTGAATGTGATGCATATGAAGAATCTAAAAGCAAACCTTGTAAGCATTAGCTAGCTCTATGATGACAACTTGGAAGCAAAATTCACCAAGAAGGATGTTGTGTGTTTGATGGTGGTTTGTGCATAATGAAAAAAAAGTGATCAAAGGATAATTGCTACCTATTGGAGAACTCTACCATTTGTATAAAAGTTGAAGTTGACGAAGTAGATTTATAATACCAGAAGTTGGAGCATACTAACCGCGGAGCTCCTTGGAATATGTAAACAGAATTTGGACTTCTTCACTTGAATGTTTTCTCACTTGTTTTCAAGTTGTGTCTTCAATTGTGTGTGTAATACTATGAGAAGACCACCTTATTTATAGTGATGGAAGAGTCAGGCTTGCTATATTCATCTAATGACGTGGTGCAACTTGATTGACTAGAGATATTCGAGTTGGTATTTCATTTCTTTAATTGTTGAATTTGATTTGATACGATCTTACTTTCCAAATGTTAATATTTGTCTTCCATAATTTAGAAAAATTCTATTTGAATGCCAAATCAACAAAACTTGACACTTAACATGATTTGATTGACCAAACTTATTTATATTAAAACATTAATTATTTATTTTAAGAATTGTATTTAATTAAATTTCTAATTTATTGAATTAATATTTAATATAAATAATTCTACTTGTCCTCTTATGATCGGGCACAAAATTTTTATGTTTATAGATGCTCAGTCAAAGGCAATTTTAGAATAATCCATAAAAGCAACAACACAATAATTACATGGATATAAGTCTAAATATTAAGTTAACCAAAAAATAACTCACTTAGCATTTAGGTTTACAATTTGGACTTTTATTATACAATAACATATAATAAATATTATTTTTTATGTAAAAATATTTCTCATAATAAATTTATACATTAATTAATATGCGTGTCGAAAGTAGGCATGGCCCTGGTCCTGGAACGGGCAATTCCAATTCTAAAAAAATGAACAACCAAAACCGGACCTTGAACAGCGGTTATAGTTTTGGTTCCAGTTCCTCAACGGTTCCAATCCCTGTTCTTTAAGGTTTTAATTTTATATAATTATATTTCATATTTTGTTCTTATTTGTTTTAATATAAAAATAATGTGACAAAATATTTGACACTTTCAACAAGTGTAGAACGTAAAAAAATGAAGAAAAATCATGTTCGGATTTTATTTTTATTCCATGAAGTAAAGAATAAGTGAGACAAATTTTATAAAATATATTATATTGTTAATTAACAAATATTTTGAGTAGAAAAAATATACATTAGATCCTTTAACTATTTAATTTTAATATAAATTAACATATTATACTATACATATACTATATTATATATATTATATTATTTTCTCTTTTTTAACGGTTCTAATTTTTGAGAATAGAATTGTAACCATTGCGAACGGTTTCAACACAGTTTCGATTTCCCCGTCCCGGTTCCAAGTCACAAATGGAATTATGGCCATGCAAAGCCAAAAGACATTAAAGTGCTTTTATTACAAAAACTATTTTTTTCATCAACAATATCTTTCTTTGAACATATTATTCAAATCTTTCTTTTAGATTTATATGACGCGAATCACATTATTACGAGTGGGATAGAAATTAATTAACTCAGACAACCAAATTATTAATGGAACCTCTTCTCCACACGCACACGAACCAGTAACAGCAGCCTTTGAAGGCCCCAAATTCTGCATAATACTCGTTTAAGTGTGAAGGCAATCACCGGTCAAACCCATTGGCCATGATTAATGTTCTATATACTACTCTAGAGATTCGACATTAGTCCCATCCATAAAGTTGTTTCTTGGGCCTGTAAGCAACTGACATAGGAATATGGGTGATGGAGTCGTGCAGAGGGCTCTTGCTTGCCTTGGCAAAGGATTCGACTTCTCGTCTGATTTTCGACTCAAATACTGCAAGGGAGAGGAGAGGCTCATCCACTTCAATCACACAGACACCAGACAGCTCCGTGTCCCGGGTTTCGGATCATTCGACGATGTTTCTGTCCACATAAAATGCGAAAAAGGCGAACGTACAAGACACCAGTTCGACATCGTTGATTTCAATCAGGTACGCGTACACCCGTCGATCTCGTCAAAAACTTCGAAAGGAAAGCCAAATCTGCATTTCTTGACATATATATTAACTATCATTGAGTACGGAGCATGTATTGTTGTCTTTTCTGAAGATGTCAGAGATCTTCAACCAGACTTCTTCGGTGCCCGGAAGCGTTCCTTCGGGGGTGTTCAACGCCATGTTCGGATTTCAGAGCGAGTCGTGGGAGAAAAACGCCGCGGAGATCAAGGGTTTAGGGCTTGACGGATGCCCCATCAGATTGTTCACTCTTAGCATCGACAGATATCCTCTTGTCCTTACTCGTGAAGTAATAGAGGCTGTTCCTTCTACTTGGGATCCTCCGGCTCTCGCAAGGTGAATACACTTCATTAATCGACTCAGACTCTTCCAAAGATTTATGGGTTTTAAATGACTACTGTTATACGTCATGTTGGGGAGTTTAATGTCTGTCGTCAGTGTGCAGTGCATACATCGATTTCTCCTTAATTGCTAATCTTCTTTTCTTTATTTATGTATGCAAGTTTTTATCTTCTTTTCAAATTGTTGGAGCAGCCTTTCATGGTTTTCTTTATTTCTTTTTTTTTTTTAAATATTTTTTCCATTTTCTTTTTCTTCTTTTTGTCTCCATTATTATCTCAGTATAAAAATGAGTATGTTCACTTTATTTGATATATACAACAACGGGTCGAAATTATTATTTTGGTCGATTATTTTATCATTATTTATTAGATTGAATTATTTATTAAATATTTTAGTCGGTCTACTCTGTCAAAGGCTTTATAATTAACAAAGACTATAGGATTATCACCAATTATGATTCACCCCAATCTTTTTAAAATGAACATGGTTTACCGGTTGAAGGATTTATATTAGCAACCAAAGGTAAAGGGACAATGTCTTATTATCAGTCAGAGGTGAGTACGACGAAACATCACATGACTTTGAATGCTTTATTTAAAGCTACTTGGACTTTTATTTTGGCAAAGGGTGGTTGGGTTTTGGAAATTTCAATAAACATTCTTTCAATGAAATGGGTTTAACATTCTTGTCTCTATTAATATATTATTGAGAGTTTGGCGATATTTAGTTGTACTAAATAAATTTATGTGCACATCCATCTTCAATTTTACAATGACATAGTTATATTTCTTTCATTATTTTGTATTTTTTTCTTTTACTTTTTATTTCTTTTTAATAATATTTTTTTGCATAAGTATAAAATTAATAAACAGATACGTTCTATACACAATAGACTAAATAACTATTTTTAGATTTATTTTATATAAATTTAAGTGCACATATAAAATGTGCTAAAATTGCTCCTTGTAGATAATAATTTGGAACAGAATAAACATCTACCAATGCCCTTTTGTAATTAACTGAAATAGATCGTTTTAGCTAGCAAACTTCTAGTTACTTCTCTAACAATGTATAGTATAGATGTATAGTATTCTAGTGAGAATACTAGTAATCAATCATGCCTAATTATTGTTCATATAAGAGTGAGATTTTGCTGATGAGGGAGAAGTATTCTTGAATGTGACAGATTTATTGAAAAATATGGAACTCACTTAATTGTGGGGCTGAGCATGGGTGGGATGGATGTGGTTTTAATAAAGCAAGACAAGTCTTCAAACATGAAGCCTTCACAACTCAAGAGCTACTTGAACGACCTGGCTGATCAATTGTTCACTGGGGCATGCACATTTTCCCCACATCAGTGCCAGGCTAAAGAACACAAATACAAGGTTTTGTTTTCTCCCACTTATAATTCTTCAACCTGGTTATTCAAATTAAAATCCCTAATTGAATTCTTGGATTTATTGATGGTAGCATTAAAGATACTTATGCTATATTTTTGCGCATATATATTATACAATGTTGGTGCCACAGGCTTTCAACGCGCCCAATCCACAGTCAGGACTTCTTGACCACAACCCCGATATCACTGTCGTTTTCGATGTAACTATTCCGCAATATATTTGCATAATATGGCTTGCGCCTAATTGAATTTTTTTTTTTAATTATAAGCAACAAATCTCCTGATATATATATATATATATATATAGAGAGAGAGAGAGAGAGAGAGAGAGATTAGTCACTTAAATGGATTTGCATTGGAAGAGATCTCTTCCAAGTTGTCCATTCCAATGCATGAAGCCATAAATCAAAATTGAAGGCTGGAGAAAATCTTCAGTAATTCTTGTCAAGGACAAAATGACTAGTCTTCTCCACATGCAGCACACACACACACACACACATATATATGTAGATGCTTTAAAGTGCACGTGTATGTAGACACATAGCAAAAGCCTTTCTCAGTACATACCTGCTGACAATTTGCTGACAATAAAAGTATTAGTTGCTCGGCCTTTCACACAGTATAAATACAGTCCTTTTTGAGTGTGTGTGTATATATATATATATATATATTGAAAAATTATTATTTGTGGCAGCGAATAACAGTTTTGCGTTCAAGAAGGGGTGGAGATCCATCAGTGGGCTCACACCATGATTGGCTTCGAACAGTTCCATCAAACCCAGAGGCTTTCCACTTCGTCTTCGTTCCCATCTCCTCCCTACTCAAGGGTGTTCCTGGCACAGTATTCCTATCCCATGCCATCAATCTATACCTGCGATGTAAGAACGTATTCCTCTTTATTTATTCTTTTAAATATTGGGCAAAGAAAATTAATAAATGGATGTTTGATAAGCAGACAAGCCTCGGGTAGCCGAGTTACAGTACTTCCTGGATTTTCAAGCCTATAAATTGTGGGCCCCAATTCACAGTGACCTGCCGTTGGGCCCAAAAATAAAAAAGGCCTCTAACTCACCAGCCCTGAAGTTCTATTTGTTGGGGCCCAAGCTGTATGTAAATACAACTCAGGTGAGCTGCGGGGGTATGTTTGTTTGAATTTTCAAGTACGTGTGTTTACGTATATTTTTTTTAAAAAATTATATAAAAGTTAAAAAAAAATAAGAGATAAAATTTAAAAAGTATAATGATTGAAGTACATATATTTATTAGGTGTCAAGCAAAACTTTTTCCTTCCTTCATTTTTTTAAATCCTTTTCTCTACAAAATTGTATGTAATTTCCCCACCAGGCCAATCTTTAATTACATTTAGCAAATTACATGTGGTTTGCAAGTGAATTATGAATATTTATTTTATTCTATAAAAATGTTACTTTTTAATATATATTAAGCCTTAAAATTTACGTTTAAAGCAATTAAACTTGCAAAAGTATGTATAAAACCAAAAAAATTGTTTAATATTTTCATATTTTTTGTACAAATGGTAACTTATATGTGTTTTGCATGAATTGTTAATACTTTTTCTCTAATAAGTAATTTAAAATACATTTAATGTTAAACTCGTGAACTTGTTAAAAAAATAAATGTTGTGAAGGTATATAAAAATAAAATTATTTGTAAGTATAATTTTCAAATAATATAACTTATTAACATTTTTTATAAATCATTACACATGGAATTGTTTGTTAAAATTAAATTTATCACTTTTTATGTTTCTGATTACGTGGCCAAGGACTCTCAATTTATTACTTGTTTGCCAATTCAAAACTTTTTAACATAGTAATTAATAAAATATAATTTTTTATTAATATTTACTTTATGGAAATACAATTGACATTTTTTTTGTTCTTTATAACTTTTGACTAATTATATTGTATAAATTATATTATAGTATATATATACTTTTTAGAAGTTATAATTTTAAGACTCACTAAGCGTTTTTCTTAATAACAAATTCAAACTTAAGGTTAAAAAAATAAATTATATCACTCAAAATATAAAAAGAGGTGCATCATTGAGCACATTTAAACCTAATTAATTAAAGTTGTAAGTAAGGTTGACGTAGCTCTTATGTTTAATTTCAATGATTAGTTGAGCATGAGTCATATATACATATCAAGTTTAACAAAACGGGCAATTATGACTATAGAAATGCCAATACATTTCTTGTTGAAAAGTTACCAATTTTTTACTTGGGGCACTTTGTTACTTTTCAAATTTTTTGGAATTAAATGTTACTAAGGACAAACCTTAAGGATTGTAGCTACCAAAATTCAAAAACTAAGAGTAAAAATTAGGGTAGGAAGTTAACAATAGGAAGTGACTTGAGAACTTAGGAACATGGACACTTGCTTATAGCAGGAGTATAACAATGATTTTGCTGCAACAAAATATACTGTGTAAAAGGCAATGAACAGAACAAGGATATAAAGTGTACATGGCCCTCAAAAATTATAAAATTACCAATCGATGCTAAGCAATATTTAAGAAAAAATATAGTTGAAATTTAATCTTTGTCTTCTATGATTCTAGAAAAAACTAAAAATTAGTAAGAACTATTAATAATACTTTATCTTTTGGTCTTTGGAATCTACCCAAATCATTTTTTAACACATTAGAAATACTTAACAATAGTATAAACTAAACAGACACAAAATTTATATCTGTGAGATGAATATTGATTAGTTTAAAAATAGTTTGAATTAAACAAACACAGAATCTATATTTGTTAGATGAATATTAATGAATTTTATAAATAATAATTCTCATGTATACTACAAAGATAAAAGTTAGACTTGATTGTCTTATTGTAAATAAATAAATATAAAAATATTTATATAATAAATTTAAATTTTATGAGTTTATTTTTCAAAAATTCATGTAAAATAATTTTATAAACTAAAATTTATGTATATGTTTTCCTCACATAAAAAATATTAAGTTGAAAATATTTTAATCAACTAGTCAATATAAATTATTATTGAATACAAGTATCAACAAAAGAACTAAAAAATCTGAAACCATTTTCTCTTGAAAACTCAAAATATTTAAAAAGTTATAATAGAAAAAATAAAAAAACAAAGACTTCTGTTTCCTATGTGCTGTTAATTTCGGATAAATTAGAAAGTTCAAAAATTTAAAAAATATATGCATACATATATATATATATATATATCATTTTGAAGAACTAGCGATCTGAACTATTTTCTCAAATCATTTTCATTTACATTAGATAGTCGGTGCAATAATTAATTTTTCAAATATATATATATATATATATATAAATGCATGCAAGTGTTTCTATTTATATATAAGTATTGATTTCATTGTAGAATTATATAATTATTGAAAAATAATTAATTGTTATTATATATGTAAGAAAAGGAAATTTTGAATTTGCATTTAAATAAAAATATGTTAACTAACATACTTGTTTGTGTTAAGTTTGAGGATAAATTGAAAAAGTGAAATATGTGTTCCAAACATAGCCATGGAAATATTTATCAAAATCAAATTTATCACTTTTTATGTTTTGATCAGGCCAGGAACGGGCAACTTAGTAATTGCATACAAATTCAAACCTTCGAACATAGTAATTAATAAAATATAATTTTATATTAATACTTACCTTATGAAAATACAATCACATTATTTTCTTGCTTATAACTTTTGACTAACTAGATTGCATAAATCATATTATAATATATATACATACACACACATATATATATACACTTTCTAAAAGTTATTATTTTAAGGTGCGCGATGAGTTCTTTTAATAATAAATTTAGACATAAGGTCAAAAAATAAATTATATCATTCAAAATAAAAGAGGTTCATCAATAAACTGCATTTAAACTCATTTAGTTAAATTTATAAATCAAGGTTTAACATACCTCTTATATATAATTTCAATAATATATTTGACCAAGAGTCATATATACATATCTAGTTTAATAAGGCGAAAAGTTATGACTATAGGAATGTTAAGGCTATGCTTGTAACACCTATTTCCAACTTTAGTTTATATATATAATCAATTAATTATTTTTTAATTATTATATATATTCACAACAAAATTAACGTATATACACGTACATTTTCTTCTTAAACTTGATTTGAACTGTCAATTTGGGACAAAAAGTTCAAATATATATATATATATATATATATATTTATATATATGTGTGTGTGTGTGTGTGTGTGTTTGTGTGTATGTATGTATCATTTGGAGAACCTGTGATCTAAAATATTTTCTCAGGTCATTTTCATTTAAATTAGAATTATGGTGACCTATGTGACTGCACACGTGACTGGATGAACACAGGTGACGGTAGGAAGTACACCGGTGACCGGAATGCGGCTTTATCTTGAGGGGCCGAAATGCGACAGGTAACTCTTAATAATCCATATATATATATATCCCAGTGAATATGGCATGTTATTTATTTCTCTCAAGTAAGAAAAACAACCAATCAAAGCTGCAACACCTCTCACATACCTGAATCGGGATTAAAGCTAGCTAGCATGCTTTGCGTTTGTGATCAGGTTAGGCGTACACCTCCAATGCCTTGCAACTCCCTCAGTTCTTTTCCAGGGCAAGCTGCAGGACTCCCCAACGTGGCGTGGATCAGAAGAAATGCCCTCCCGAGATCGTTACTTGGAGGCCGTCCACTGGAAGAGATTTTCCCACATCTGCACTGCCCCCGTGAAGTACGACCCGAAGTGGACGACTCTGGGGTCGTCCGACACTGTTTTCATCGTCACCGGAGCTCAGCTCCACGTGAAGAAGCACTGTTCCATCAGGGTGTTGCATCTCAGGCTGTCCTATTCCGGGGTCTCGGGCAGCTACGTCGTCCAGTCCGAGTGGATGGAACCTGATTCCCACAAGAGTTGTGGGAAATCGGCTTTCTTCTCGTCGATAAGCACTTTGATAGGTGGTCATGAGAAGGAAAAGCCAGCATCGCAGGCGATTGTGGAATCCGAAGTTTTCCCGGCAGGGCCGCCGGTGCCCGTGCGGAAGCGGAGTCCGTTGAAGTTTGTGGACACGTCGCAGATGTGCAGAGGGCCGTCGGATAGCCCAGGGTATTGGCTGGTGACCGGAGCCAAACTGGATTTGGAGAAGGGGAAGGTACGCCTCAGGGTCGAATTCTCTTTATTGAATTTATGTTCTTGATGGGGCAAAAGCAGCTGAACATAATACATCACTCGGCTATCACAGCCGTTTCCTAGTTAAGATTGGGAATCAAGAGTTACATGGGAAATTCCACTTCAATTGATCATTTGATAAGTGGAGTTCATGTGATTAGTTTAAACATAATCTTTGGTTGGTGATTTTGTTGGGAACAAATGAGGACAATTTGGGTAAGATTAAAATTTTAATTCATTTAAATTATTTATTTTTGTATATTGGAAGTAATAATGTGTTTTGCAGGAATAAGGGATTTTTGTAGAAATAAATGTTATGTTTAGCAATTGCCTAATATATTATTCATTAATTATTATATAAGACATTAAAGAAATTGAGACGTGTTGATTTAGTTTTAAATTTGAAAATTAATGCATTGTTTTGAATTTTTATATATATGCAGATACACGTATATCTTTTAAACAAGAGGTGATTATTTTAATATAAATTATATTAATTTTTTTGCTTTAAAATTCAATTACTTTCTTATCGTCGAATTTAGTATTTATGGCCCTTTTGTGTTCTTTTTTTTTTTTATAGTATACTTCTTTTAAATATTGGGTTATGTATTCATTTTATCATATTTATCATACGACAAATAGTATTTATATTTTACATTTTTGAAAATAGATTAATTATTTAAATAAATATATAAAATATTATAATTTTAACTTTTAGTAGCAGGACATACTCATGTTACTATATTATCATAAGAATATTTTTAATTGTTTCTTTAATTAAGTAGTGGATAAAGAAAAAAGACAGTGAAATTTTAAATTATGTGAATGAATTTTGATTAATAAAAAGAGTTATATGTTTTTATAGTCTGTCTCAAAGGCATTTAGTTAAGTTAAAACAGTAATAAAAAGGTTATTTAAATTTTGATTTATTCGAATAAATGAAAGAAATAATTTTACATTTATTTTATAAGTGAGGGAAGTGAGATTTTTTAAAAAGTTTAATAATATATTTTATTTGAAACTATATTTGTGTTTACAAACCTTACATTTAGTTACAAAACAATGACCCTATTAATGATATTTACTTAAAATTATATATATGTGTCTACTTATCCATTTAAACTTTTTGCACTGCACAATTTTATACAATTTTAATATATTTTTTTAACAATTTTTATAACCTTTATATTCCGAATTTGTAGTTTATATATTTTAAATAACCTTATATACTGTTTTTATCATATAAATCAAAGTTACTGTTCCTTGTTACTTAATGCATATATTTAAATCCAAATTTTCACACAATCTCTACTCTAACATAATAATAAAAAAAAAGTAATATCTAAAAACTAATAATGCATAAAGAATATTGTATATTATTTTAGAATCAATTAGTCTGTAGTTCTTTTATCTTAGTTTCATGAGAAAATCAACAAAAAATTCTAAATTATTGTTTTAATATTATTCTAATAGCTACACTTTTATGTTTAAATTTACCTTTCCAATGGCTTTTATATTTATATTGATTAGATTTAAACTACATTTTTTAAAATTATTTTATTAGTAAATTAATCAAAATAAAAAATCCTTACTACTGATATAATTTTATTTGATTTTATGATGTTACATATATATATATATGTTATTTTTATTACATTTAATTGTTTATATTTTGTATTGATATTTAAATATGCTTATTTATAACAATATGATTTTTCAACTTTCTATTTAATCATTTATATATAATATTTAATAGCAACACGGGTCCATGGACCTCACTTATTAATTTTTATCAAAAATTCATCTTCTAAAAATTTTGAAAATTTTAAATTTTTTGAAAATATATATAGTAAATATTTATATTTTGCAAAACCTTAGGCTAATTCATCCAATCTAAAAAAATCATTGCCTAAGACAAAAAAAAATTGTGTATTAAAATATTTTAGGTAAATTAAAATATTCTATAATACATTATTATATAAATTCATTCCCCAGGTATAGATAATATCACTTCCAATCATATTTGAAAGATAATTTTAGATAAATGAAAAAATAATACGAATATATATTACAATATTTTATCAAAACTACATCTTCAATTACTTTGCACAATAATTTCATATAAAGCTTCATTATAATAATTAATGACTTTTTCAAATTTTAGTGAATAGAGATATCATGTTTTCAATAATTTTCAAGTCATCCGCTTTATGAATATATAATTGCTCGTAAAATGTATAATGCATTTTCTTAATCATATAGTTGAATTAATTTTTCTTAATTATTTTTATCCATGATTCATGTAATAAATTATTTCTTTAAAATTGATAAAGTTGCATATAGGACAAGTTCATTGTTAGCTTTAATATATGGAAGTAAAATTTTAATATAATAATTTTTCATCTATGCATGGCTAACTTTTACTTCTTATTTAACCTTAATATTTTTCATAATATCTTATGATTATGAATTTATTTAATATTTTTGTTAAATACATATTGTATTTATTTCAATTTTCATGTTGCACATGTCATTTATTTATGGTATTTTGTAGTATAATTACCACATGAATGCATTCAATTTGGATTTTTTTTTTATAAGCAATTTCAATTGGACACAATTTATAACATTTTACTTGCAATGTTTATTATCTAATTATTTAATAATTATTGCATATTTTCTTTTTCAAACAATTAGTTTATTTATTTAAGTGTCATACCTTCTATTTAGATATTATAAATAAGCATCTATAATACAAAGCAGTATTTTTATGTAGAATAATTATTTATTTATTTTTATTTTTCAACAGATTACATTTTTTTATATTTTTCTCAAATTATATTTATAAAATTGGCAAGTAATTATAATATAATTTATCATCAATCTACCCACAAAAACTTATCATTAAGTATCATTCTTTAATATTTATAAGCTATTTTAAAGTTTTGTCTTAATTTTGTAACACTAATGTTATTAAGTTATATTTTATGTTTTAATGCAATATTAATTAGACTATGTTTGAAATATATTAAAGTTTAAATATTAAATTTGACTATTTATTACAACAATTTTTTGCATGCTCAAGCAATTCTTACACTATTATATGTGGATGGATCTATTAATAAATTTCAAATGATAGTATACTTTATCCTTACAATAAAAAATTTCAAATATTATTAATTGTTACCATGTTTCTATAGTATCATATTACAAGTAATTGTCAATTAAATATTAAAATAAAATTAATTTATATCAAGTCACATATTTAATAAAAATTATAGTCAAATTTTACACAATTGAATTAGTTTATTACATATTGTTTGTTTCACAATGATAGTTGTTTCTTTAATAATCTATATTTTTTATTTGAAATTTTCAACTCATTGTTGTAGTATTATCTATATTGCTATTTATTTTATCTTTTGTAATTTCATTTGACTGGATTTTATTTTTATGATTTTTGGACTTTAATTTATTTTTATTTATTAAATGATGTAGTTTCAAGCTAGTGTTCTCCAACAAATTTATTACTACTTAATTAAAAACAATTAATCACCTCATATATATATATATATATTTATTTATATATATTAGTGGTTTAGACAATTTAGGATTCAATTAATTTATTTGATTTTAATTAATTTATAAATAACTATACTTCAAGTTTAGAATATTTAGAATTCTATTAATATTCAACTATTTAATAAGAAGATTACATGGAGTTGCTACAGATTTTAGTCCATGTGGGTTAAAGAGTTGTATGCAATATATTAATGTGTTAATGAACGTTAAAAATGATCATGTAGCTTGATTCTTTATTAGTTCGGTGTTTTTTGGTTTTAGCTACGATAATTAATGATATAAAGTGTACAAAAATATACAATATCCGAAGTTGGGAGTTGAATGAAATGACCTACCAAATTAGATTGAGAGGGAATGGCAACAACCAGTATTTTGACTCACCCTCTAACTGGATTTATACACTTCTTTTTTAAAATCCAAAATACAAAAAAGTATTATTTTATTTGAAAGGTTATCATTGATTCACGACTAATGAACAAAACAAATTCAAATAACAAACACAAGCATTAGACTAAAATATAAATAGAAAACAGCACACCCTCTCTCTACCTCCAATGTTGTTAAACCCGACCGGGCCAGCCGGTTGAGTGGTCGACCAATTGAATTTTTTTTTTTGGTTTCCTGTTTTCTTTTGTTTAGAGAAAAAGAAGGGAAAAAATGGCCAAAAAAAGAGGAAGAAGAAGAAAAGAAGAAGAGAAAAAGGGAAAGGAATGAGAAAAAGGAATAGAAGGTAAGAAAAAGGAATAGACAAAAGAGAGAAAAATGCAAATGAATAACTAGATTAAAATATAACAAAAAAAAGAAATAAATAAATAAATATAAATATAAATGTATAAAAAGAAAAAATAATACACTATAACAATTATTTCAATAAGTATTTATTATTTTTTATCTTTTTATATGATTATATACTTAATTTATACATAATAAATAAATTATTAATTAAAAACTAATAAATCAATTATTTTATATATTTAATTTGTTTAACTTTTAAAAATATATATTACTCCTAATAATAATTATATATTGCTTAGTATACAAATTAATTATGCAATTTAAAAATATTATTAACAAATTATTTAATTTTTTGTATTATAGCAATATATATATATATATATAATAAATAATACTAATTAACCGATTGTTAAATCGACTTAAACAGGTCGGACCGATCTAACCAGTAAATCGATATGATACCTGATGCTATCTCAGGTCTAATTCTAAAAACATTGCCTACCTCTTAGAATATTGGGATTTTTATTTCAGCCCGTCAAAAAGTACCCAACACATCTCAACTATATTAACATATAAATCAAAAAGATGCCCAGAAAATAATTTTATTATATTGAAAAAAAAAAAAACCACATTTTCTAAGGGCAAGAACAACATATCCCTCAATCTTCACGAATACATTTTGTAAGGTAGTTCTATTTTTTTCCAAGCTACAAAAAGCCCATAAAATATATGGGCACTAGACTTGAGAATCTCACCATTAATTTATGACAAAAATGAGTTGGAATCTATAGCAACATCTCAGCGATCTGGACAGCGTTAAGAGCAGCACCCTTGCGTATTTGGTCGCCACAAACAAAAATGTCCAATCTATTCCAAAAGGTGTGTTAATCATAGCAAGCCAATCGACAATATGGTACAGATATCAAACAGAAAATATTAGAACGTCCATGAATTTTTACCCATAGTTGCCGTCCAGGGAAGCATCTTGCCGTATTCTGCCAACTGCAACGTCATCTTTATTGGAAACTTCTAATGGAGTTGGGAAGAGATTGGCTGCACGGTCGTCAATAACCACAACACCTGGGGCATTGCGGAGAATCTCTCTTGCTGTGTCCTAACAGAAAGGAAGACAAAAAGGAAAATGTTTTGAATAAAAACTGGTAACTTCCATGGAGAGGATGCTTTTTCTTTAGATTGACATTCCAAATTTTTTTTCTTTTTTGGAAAAAACCACAAAGTTATAAGTAAATTTATAGATATTACATCACATAGAGAGATATTTATGAATTAGGAAGCAAAGTCAGCATCACCAGTTCACAACATGCAAATAGTAGCAATTAGATGTATAAAAAATTCCATTTTCTTTGTGTCCTCAAAATAGTGATCAGTTATCTCCTTTAGATGGACCATTAGATGCAAACCAAGTAGCCAAAGCAGATTAAAAATCAGCACACAAAGGAAGTTGGACAATTTAATAGGAACCAGTTCCCCAGCCTTCATCATGCCAGACAGTACCATATTGACATTGATCCCTACTTTCACAAAGGTAATCCAACATAACATCCCAAATGACAGGGAAAGTAATGGATTAGAAAACACTTGGATGAGCAAGAGATTGTTTCATATTCTAAGTGAGATGCAAGCACCAAAGAAGTATAGTTCAATAAGATAATAGCTTGACATCAATTCTTTTAGGGTCTATTTGGATTGAAAGATTTGATGGAATGAATTTTAAATCTTTACTAATGAATATATTAAGTTTATTTGGATGGCAATGTATTTCAAACTTTAAACTCACATTTTAAACTATGACTTCAGTAATTACAATGGGTTTGAAATTCCCCTTGTGCTAGAGTCATTTGAAATCCCCTTTTTAAATCTTTTTTTCCATCCAAATCCCTCAATACAAATAGAGCACTAAACTTTCATTTAGCTTAAACAAGAGCAAATTCAATTCTTGAACCATTAGGAAGTAAGAGTTTGGCATAATCACGAAGGTCAGACAGAAGCCTTCTATATTTGTAAGGAATAAAAATTAGATGAGTGAAATTAGAAATAAAGACAATGATCAAAACCAAATGACAGAGCAAAATAACTGAAACTCACAGCATATTACCAAACTGCTAACAGAAACTAAAACACACCACACTACATTTCAAGTTAATTGAAGCCCAAATGTCTTGTATTACATGTCTCATCCCACGTATGCTAGGATGAAAAACTAATCAACCAGCCGGTGATGACATTAGTAACAATTAGAAATTTAAGTGGCAAAAGAGATAAGTTGCCGTACACAAATTTATGTATTGTGTACAGCAAAACAAGTCCACGAATATACATGAGCTCTGCCGAAACAAATGCTGCGAGAGTGCAGCATTGAAGAGCAATATTTTCTTTATACACATGAGAGTGATTTTTGCAATTAATTATTGGTAAATAACTGAGTTGCAAATCAAGTACTAAAGATAGGTGAAAAATGGCAGACACAAATCTGTCAATAAATAAACGTAGAGTTAACAAATTCATTTCACTATCCCAAGTACATATAAAAAGAATAGAAAGCTGGTTTTAACAAAATCTTGCAAAAGGGACATGATTTCAAATACAAAGTTTACCTCATCCAAAGGTGTCTCAAATTGAAGATTCACACTCTCAGCATGGGCACGCATGACAGGCACCCTTATGCAGGTGGCAGTAACTTTGACATTCTTATTGTTCTGCAGTGTATGGTAGGATTCATACTCAGATATATAATAATGTAGACTGCCAAATTACAATTTTTAAAGAATGAAACAAAATATTACCCATATCTTTCTTGTCTCTTTAACTAGTTTCATCTCCTCTTCATTGTATCCATTTGAAAGAACGGGTGCATTATGTGAGAACAAGTTAAATGCATACTGCAGATCAAAGATATATGATAAGAATAAACATCAGATGCATAAAATGTTTTTGAACTAGATGAGTCACCTGCTGCTTAAAGATTTTGCAAGTAGGCTCCTTCCCTTCCAGCACCTATTAAAGAACAAGTTATTTAATTTATCAACTACCGGCGAGATGATATAAAAATACCGAGGAAAGACAGGAAAATACCTCACGAGTCTGTTGTTCAAGCTCTTCCATTGCTGCAGCACCTGCACCACTAGCTGCCTGGTATGTACTGACAACCATACGTGTCACCTGCATGGCAAGATTAGCAATATCCAACAAATAGAATTGTTCCTGGATACTCAAATCCTAATTAATGCAAACAACAGAGATTTAACAGAATGCATGGGAATAGTAACAAATTTTCAGGTAACTTGTCACAAAAGCATTTTAAAAATGTACACTTGCAACTCAAACTAAATCTTTGGTGAGATAAAACATAAAAAATTTTATGACTGATGAAGCGAGTTGTTTTTGGATCGCATAACCAAAGTATATGAAGTTTCTTGTGTAATGACTGATGCACAAGTCAAAAATCCGATGAGGACCATGAGTGTTCCAAGGTAAATGAGGAAGTGTAAATGCAAAGTGGACATAACAACCTGTTAAGTGAGGAATGAGGAGACAGATTTTAAGAATGAGGATATAGCTGCAATAAGATAGTGTTCCAAGATAAATGAGGAAGTGTAATGCAAAATGGATATAAGACTCTGTTAAGTGGGGAATGAGAATATAGATTTCAAGAATGGAGATATAGCTGCAATAAAATAATCATAAAAAAAGAGAAAAAAAAAAAAAAGAAGCACAAAAATACTTAAAAATGGATCCTATGATTCATATTACATCAAATTCTGAGGGTAAACTTTGTGAAACCAATTTGATCAGGTTCAATCAGAAATGTGTTTGAATTACCAAGTTGCAAATTTGACCAAGAAAGATGACATGTTAATTGACAATTTATATTGAGAAAACTTGTTGGGTTTACTGGTTCTGAGTATAAAATTAGATGTACTTTATTAAGAGAGACTCCTTTTATTCTGTTTCAAAAATATCATCCAAGGATTTTAAAAATAATGTGTAGGTTCTGAAAATAGCGTTGAAAAACCAGGTTTCTAGAATGTTGTTAGAGAATCAGTAAAACAAGCACGTCAACTGACATGCACAATCCACAAAATGAAACCAAACATAGTGGAAGAACAAATGGAAAGAAGCAAGGGGTAAATCTATTGGTCAACTTGGTTCTACTACTATATCTATTATTCCAAAAATGCCAGGAATAATAGATAATGTTAGGAGTATGATTACAGTTCACAACCTTTTCTCAAAGGCAACACGAGAAGACATGAATATAAATCTTTCCGGTGTAATCATTTTGAAAGGGAGGTGCTGTGATAATTTTTTCTTGATCATCTTTCAATTTCTTTCTGTTTTTCTCTTATATTTATTTTCTTTCTTCTTTCTCCCATCTTATTTGTTTTCTTCTGAAAATTATTCTTAACCGATTGTTCACCAAGCCCGTTTCTATGCAAAACCACCGATTTCCATATGTTAATGTTCAGTACCCAGAAACGTACATTATCAATCTAATTTTTTCCCAAACTCCTTCCATAACCAAACAGTTATCCGCTCCTAACCTGTTCTCTACCTACTAGTACTTTGTCTTCAACTTAGAATCCAAATCTATTTCATTTAATACTTCATACATAATAAAAATTTTAAAAGGCTATGTTTGGATTCCTATTATCGATTTTTATCTCCTCAAAGTACACACTCTAAACATACTATATATTAAAAATGGTATTTCTCTTATAACTAAACTATTTCTAAAGTTGTATGCACACAATTTTCAGATCACAGTATATTTTAAATCCTTACAAAGAAACATTTTATTGGAAGGTGGCCTATCACAAAAGACTTATCGCGACTCTTAAGACAATTTTGAACACCCATCATTTTCAGTACATGTATCTCTATGCGTCTCTTTCGGCTACTTAATAAAAAGAATCTCATTTCAACATACACCCACATAGACAACACAAACACATGTGCACAAACATAAACGAAATAAATGTAGCTCAATAGAATCATACTTTAGCACGGCGATGCAATGGAGTGGCAGCCATGAGGCAAATTATAGTCGAGCAATTTGGATTTGCAATAAGAGCCCCCTTCCCGCTCTTCAGCTTGATACCCTCCATCGCCTCGGGATTCACTTCCGGAACCACCAGCGGAATCCCCTCGTCCATCCTAAACGCCGAGCTATTGTCCACCACAATGGTGCCCTTCTCAGCGGCTACAGGCCCAAACTTCTTGCTTATGCCCCCGCCAGCGCTGAAGAGAGCAATGTCGACACCATCGAAGCTGTTTTCGCTCAATTCTTCGACGGTGTAGTTTCGATTCTCATAAGTGACTATTTTCCCAGCGGATCGTTTGGAGGCAAGTAGCTTGAGAGATCGGTAGGGAAAGTCTCGGTCGGAGAGGACAGACAAAAACTCTTGCCCAACGGCTCCGGTGACTCCGACGATGGCGACGGAGGGGCCGTCCTCTTTGAGTGACATGCGAACAATGGAGGGGCCAGTGGAGATGCGAGTGGAGCGTGGGAGGGGGAGTCCAGCGGACCTGTGGAGGAAGGAGGTGGGGAGGCGTTGGTGGAGGGAGAGGGTCGGCGGTTTCATTTTTCGCGGCGGCGGGTGCGGCGGCGGCGCAGAAAGAAAAACAGAAGGAGACCGGACGGCGGCTTGTTGGGTGACGGTAAAATTTGTAGGGTTGACAGCTAAATAAGCGCAGGGAGCAACTTGGAACGGCCCCACACGCACCCGGTGTAGCAGCACCCGGTTCACATTTACCGTGGACTCGCAGCCGCAGGGAATATTTATATATAAAAAAAATAATTAAATATTTTGTCCCATCGACACGACACGGCGGGAAAGCCTAGCAGAACGGCGGCTGTCCAGACCTGGCTAGATCAATTCCATTCTAACTCGACTATCTTTGCTTCATTACCCAACCATGTCTGCTACACACAGCGTCAGTCAGAAACATGGGGAAGATTTTTCCATTGGCAGCCATAGACTGGACTAGTTAAGAAATGTTTCTTTAAGAAAATGAAATAAATAAATAAAATTTTAGAAATATCATTATTGTAATATGTTTTGTTTGGTGTTCTTAAAATGAAAACAAGCATGACCTATGTATTTTGTCCTAAAACATTTAAAATAAATTTTGTGTGTTTTCCATATGTTCTTTTTTTCGAACGGTGTAAATTTTTTTTAAAAAAATTAAAATTTAAAATATATAATTATTGAAGTTTGAATTTTTGGGTTGAAAAAAGCAAAACAAATATAACCCTTATAATTTCAGTCTTTTAGATAATTAAAAGAGTAGGTCATATTGCATGTGTTTCACCCCGTACTCAATGACTATATTTATTTTTGTTTTTAAACGTGCGTTTTTTAGTGTATTTTGTATAAAAATAAAAAATAAATAAATAAAATTTAAAAACATAATAATTTGAAGAAACATTTTATTGTGAAAAGATCAGTCCACGTGTTTCTCCTAAATGATGTGTTGATTGATCAACACATTAAATAGGCGTGTTTGATGATTTAATTAAACTACTATGGAGCAAATCGATTGATCTGCTTCTAAAATATGTATCAATTAACCACAATGAACTCCAAGTTAAATTTTTTAATATTCATATTCCAGAACTTTGAATTGTAATTATTCATTCATAGTATATCTATACTATTTTATTATTTTAATAAGAATCTACGAAGTAAAGTTACACAACAATTATTATATTAAATACTTTTATTTTTTACATCATTTTCTTATTATTTTTTTTATCTAATTTATAATTTATATTTATATGTTCTCTCAAATTTTATTACTTTTAAATTCTCTTAATCTTTCATTAATTTTTTATTTTATATATTTTTGCACTATATAAAATCACTTAATTTTTTATTTTTTTCCTTTCTTCTTTTAAATTTTTTATTTGTATTTTCTATCAAATTCTTCTCTTTTTAAATTCTTTGGATATTTCTTTCTTTTATTATTTTGATTATCCCTTGTACTTTTTTATATTATAGAATTTTATTTTTTAATCAAAATATAATAATTTTATAATTTATAAATAAATTCATACATGCATGAAGTGTTCAAATTCACTAGTTATTAAGAGTTCGAGAGGAATTTTGATTTTACATCATGAATTTCCTCTATTACCCTTCATTTCTGAATTTACAAGATTATTTTTAAATAGAAAGATCTAGCACAATCAAATAAATAATTAGGATACCATAACTTTTTATATTTTTTATTTTCACCGTTCTCTAATATATAACTATATATTAGTAACATAAGAAAGTTTTATTGCACAATATATAATTATTAAATTACCCTTGACTCTTAGATATATAGATGGAGAAGGAAAGAAAAGTAAAAATATAGTGTAAACTTTTATATACTTTTTCACTTCTCAATTCTCATTTTTCTTTTTTTCTTCATGTTTCTTTCTTTCGTTTATTTATTCTATATTCTACATTATATATATATATTAGAAAAAAATAGAATTGAGAGTGAAAAAATATATCTCAATTCTAATTTTTCTTTTTTTCTTCATGTTTCTTTCTTTCTTTTATTTATTCTATATTCTACACTATATATATGTATGTGTGTATTATATTTTCACTCTAATCACTCAACTTTTATATATTTTTTCACTTCTCAATTCCAATTTTCATTTTTTTCTTCATGTTTGTTTCTTTTTTTCTTTTATTTATTCTATATTCTACACTATATTTTCACTTTTCTTTCCTTCTCCATCTTTTCTAATATATAATATTTTATTTTTTCTCTTATATCCTTCAACACTTTCTTTAATATTCTAAAAATCCAACATCTTTATTTTTAATTTAGAATTTTTCTATACTTTTAACTTTAAATTAATTATATTTTTAATAAAAATTGTCATCATTAATTAAATAGTATAATTTACAAAATATTTTACACACACATGGGGTGTGCCACTGTTACTAGTATACATGACATGTTTTCAAAAAACAGATAAAAAAATGACCCAAAACATTCAAAATCTCAAAAAGATCACAACAAATTAACTAAACAAACAAATAAAAAAAATCTCGAAAACAACAATATTTAAATTATGTATCATAAAAGCTAATAAAAACAGCATGCGTATTTTTATTAACAAATTATAAAATTATTGTATTAAATAATAAAAATATTAAAATCAAAGTATAAAGAATATTTAGATAAGGAAAAAAAGGGAAAGACAAAAAGAATTTTTGATGAGATAAAATAAGAGAAAACAAATAAAATAATAAGTTAAAAAAAATAATAGAAAAGTGAAAAATTAAATTAAATCTTGTTTTGTAATTTAATAATATGTGACCTTACTTCTATAATAATATTGTGTGTGTGTGTGTGTATATAAAAGTATTAGGAATATTTAAAATAAGAAAATAAATAAGATAAAAAGAATTTGAAAATAGAGAAAAACAAAAAAAAGCAATAAGTCAAAAGCAAAAGAATAAAGAAAATGATAAAAAAAAAAATTAAACATTTAATTAAGAATAGTACTGTAATTTTTACAATGACCAGTTAAAAAACCTTACTTTCATAATAATATGAATGTACATTTATAACACATAAAAGAAGTAACAGTTTTAAGTAATAGTTTTAATGATCATATTTGCGTGTGTTTGATTTTTTAAATTAAAGATAATGGTGTGACTTTATTAATCAAAGAAAATATGATAACTCCACAATATACAACCAAATTAATCTCAAACTATTAATTATATAATATAGATATTGAAAAATATAAACAAACATATGGATCCTAGGCCGCTTGGAGCTTTGGAGTCGAAACAAAGCAACAATTATTTAAAATCAATGATTTTGCATACTCTGTGCATATATAAAATTAAATAAAACTATCTTTTAATATAATAAAAATCTTTAAACTATTTAATAATCGATATTATATAAATATCAGATTTATTTCATCAAATTTCAATAATAATAAAAAACTTTATATTATGATATTTTATTTTTGAATAAAATTTAAATATCATAAAAGCTTTATTATGACTTATATATATTTGGCATGCGTGTGTGGCTTGTCCATGTGGATGAGTGTGAAAAGAAAAATCATATGAAAAGGAATGCCAAAACTATAAAGATCAATGTATAGAAAAGTAAAAGTTATTGATGGAAATAAACTATTTTTGAACTTATTTTATACCCACTAACTAAGATAAAAATAAAAAAAAAAAAAAGAAAATTTGAACAAACATGAGATAAATGAACTAGTTATTAATGGTAAATTTGAAAATATATTAAATGATTAAAATTTGATTTTTATCCCACCCTCACCCTTAATTAATCATCACCGTCATTACTAGTAAAACTTACACATTTTATAGGTGTGTAAATGTATTCATAAAATATAAAGTTATTGTATTTTGACGAATAAAAATAATATTATTTAAATTTAAAATATTAAAAATTAAAATGATTAAATAAAGAATGGGCAAGAGAATTTGAAAAATAAACATAAATAAAAATTATTAGTTAAAAGATAAGAAAAAAGAAAAAGGAGAAAGAAAATAGGAGGAAAAAAATTATTAAAATAAGGGTATATATGTAATTTAACATTATACAGTAAAAAAGTCTTATTAACTTAATAATATAGTATAAATATAGTGTGGATTAAATTGAATAATAGTATATACGATGGTATAACCAAAGTAACAACAAACTCTTAATTATTGTGTAGATTATCTATATTATATTATAATATCAATAAGGACTTTTAGTTATACAAAATAAATTAACACAAATACATTTATATTAAATATTTTTTTTTCTTTCCATTATTTTCTTCACTTTCTTCATTTGACTCACAATTTATATTTTTATATTCTCTCAAATTTCATCATTTTTGAAATTTTTTTAATCTTTCATCATTTTTTATTCTAAATATTCTTTGCAAAATGTAAAATCATATAAATTTCTGAATTTATTTTTAAATATTTATATATGTGCCCTTTTTATTTTAACTGATTATTTTCATGCACAATTTCTCTCAAATTTTCTCCTTTTAATTTTTTTATGTTTTTATTTTATTGTTTAAATACTCCCTATACTCTTTCATACCAAATAATTTTATTTTTATCAATCAAATGACAATAATTTTATAATTTTTAAACAAATTTACACATATACAGAATGCTCAAAATTTACTAACCTTTATTATTGTCGTCATCGTCGCCGTCTTCGTCCCCACCACATTTTGAGGCTTGATCTGTGCATAATATTAGACAAATATACTTTCAGATCTTATTACATGGACCGTCTGCTGCCACACTTATCATGGAAAAGCCAATTCATATTTTTCTTTCACTGAATTCCATTTGTTTTGTGATACATTTGTACAATTATATATATATATATATATATACTTTTATATTATTATTTTATTGTTAAAACTTTATTTGGCCAGTTATCCCAAATATCATCCACAACTATATTGTTAAAACTCGAACTATTATAATGACTAGTTTTTAATCCTTTTATGTTATGCCAAATATCCTCTGTTATCTATCTATACTATTATCCATACTTACATAATAAGGCTACATGCCTAATTTTAGTTATATATTGTTAAATTAATAAAATATCTCTATTTTGTTATATTATAATTTTTCTGCCTTTTCACTATATTTTAACACAATTATATACTTCTTTTTCTCTTATTCACTATATCTTTCAATTCACTTCTTCTATGCGTACATGTACCTTATAAAAATTATATATTTTAAATTTTAAAATAATTTTATTATTTACAATGAATAAAAATTAATAAATTATTAAAATTTTAACAAATGCATTAAATGTGCCATTATTACTAATGTGTGTGTGGGCAAAGTGATCATAAAATTTTTAGTATAATACATGGCAGGAAATTTATTTCTAGGAGATGGAAAATATGTACACTGGTAATAATAATATACTAGATGTGTGTGCAAACATTTTTATAATTTATAAAATATTACTTATAGTAGCATATTTTGATCAAAAAATAAAATTATTTCATAATTAAAGTTTATGAAAGTTTTTAAAAAATAATATACACACATATGTAAATGAGTGAATTGGATGATATAGTTAATTTGAAAGAAGAAGTACAGAATTATATTAAAATATAATGAAGAAAGAAAAAAACTATAAAGTATTAAAATGAACATATTGTAGTAATCTGACAACGGGCAAGAAAAATTAGACATTTTAACTTTAATATATAAGTATATATAGATATTGTAGAGAAATAGTTAAAGCTTTTAAAATAGATTTTTGGTTTCATTATTTGGATGCCACTGAGAGAAAAATAAATAGGATAGTAAGAATTAATTAAAAAGATCAAATAGGATATTCTCCACTCTCAAATTCCCCAATTGTCAAATAGTATAGATAAAAGGAGCCCCCAACCTAAAGGTGAGTTAACAACGCTTGTTTGCATTTTTCCTTAGCTTTACATCACTAAAAAAACACTCATTTCAAATATATTTATCATCTAAAAATAATTTCTTCTCTTATATAAATTTGTAAAATATAATAATTAATCGATCATTATCTTCATTCAAAATCAAACTGTTACCTATATATATATATAAACTCATACTCACACACACACACATATTTGAAACTAATCATTATTTTTTGATAATTTCATGTTTTCCAATCTTAATATAATATTATACTCTGATAAAATACATAAAGAATCAAATCATTTTTCATTTTTACACCAACCATGAAATTTCACGCCCAAAACACACTGTGCTTCATACCCATCAATATTTTTCTCAAAACATAAAATTGTATCTTGTCCCCAAAACATTTTGTAAGTGTGCAAAACGATCACCAAACTTATGTCAAATATGCTCAAATGCCCTCCACGCACTTTTATAAACCAAACGAGAATTTATAAACGCCACTCCGAAGGACAAATAAACCAGAATGGTTTAAAACTTACTGACATGTGGATAATTCAAGTCAATTTCAAGTTAATTTTTAAAATTAAAATTAATTTTCCATCACATTTTTCTATGCATACAAACGTACAATTAATTGTTTTGAGTACCCTTCAACTTATCATTGTACCAATAACATGTAACTTCATGCACACTTGATTATTAGGCTATAAACACCAAAATAGCTATTAGCTGCCCAAGAAATAGAAAAATGTCAATTACGCAAATCCATAACCAATTTGTTGGAATATTTGATTGTATCAATTTGGATACCTTGTGATATGTTAGATGATACATATTTCTAGTATAGGTGATTTATTTAGGTCATTTAGTTAGGAAGATTTCCACCTTTATGGAATGTTGTATGGTAGTCTCTATTATAAATTTGGAGAACCGATTCCAGTTTTGATGTGTTTTTGATATATCAGAATGAAGAAGAAGTTCAATTTCATCATGGTATCAGGGCAATATGATCTGATTTTGCAGAAAATAAAAAAACTAAAACTTTGATCAGGATCCAAACACGCCCTAATCTCCAGATATCCCAAGTAGTGCCCAAACACGTCCTAGCAGCGCCGCGCACCGTCAGTAACTCCAACCGCCCACCTCTGCCGCCACGCGCTCCAGTGTGTGCAATCATCTGAGCCCTAACAGCCATTACTGGCCTCGCGCCGCCGCCGATCTCCCTAGCACTCATCACCCGCTAAAAACGGTCGTGTCGCCTCTCGCCGGGATTCTTACTCTGCTGGATAGCTCATTCGCGCCAGACTCTTCACGCCACGCCGTCACCTGCATCGCAACTTCAGCACGCCGAGAACCCTCACGCCGCCGTCCGCTGCTGCGTCAATTTCGACCCCTTCCTCTTTCTCCCTCAACAACGCAGCATTCAGGAAGAACCTTGGATAACTCTCTCACCTTTTAGGCCACTAGACAGGTTTGATTCTCTTAGCCACTGGACAAGTTTTTTTTTTTAATTGGCCTCCCTTGTAACCTTTGGTCCTCTAATTTTTTTAAAGACCATTTATAATTTCTGGTGGGCTAATGTTAATTGATTCCAATGGCCACTTTTACTAAAAATAAACCCATGGTTGAGATAACTGTCAAGTTGAATGAAAAAAATTACGTTATATTGTCCCATGTCTTGAAACTTTTTCAAGATCGCAAAACAAATTGAATCATATCCTCTCCAAACCTCCAAATTTGAAGGAGGATGCATATTTGTCATGGCAACTAGCCAACTACTCCGTTATGACAGGGATATTAAATAGTGTCGAAGAATCCATAAGTTCCAACATTATGTAATTGCACTTTGCAAAAGAAATGTGAAATGCCCCACATGACATGTTCTCCCAGGAGAAAAATATTTTTTGAGTTCTTGAATTATATGACAAAATATTCTCGATAAGACAAGAAAAACAATCTATTACAGAATTCTTTGCCTCGTTAAAAAGAGTTGCCACTGAACTTCCATTATATCACCCACTGACTTGCAACATACAAACATGGAAGAACCCATGGGAAGAATTTTTAGTGGCAAAATTTTTATCTGATCGAGATCATTCGCTTCAACAAGTCCGGGACAATCTACTGGCTGGCGACAATATCCATACCTTGTCAAACGCCTTCTAACGAGTCCTTTGTGTCCCAACTGGCAACTCTAGTTCAAGGTCTTCCATATCCACCGATAGCTCCACATTGGTCTCTTGAGGAGGACCATCTTGTGGTTGCAAAAGTGGAAGAGGACGTGGATCAAACACTTAAAGAAGTTCTCATCCATGTATCCATTGTAGACGCACAAACCACCTTTCTGAAAGTGTTGGGCTAAGTTCAACAAACCTGAATGGGCAAACGCTAGCTCAAAAAAACCTGAGACATCTGTTCCTGTGGATGATGAAGTCTCGTCAAGCTGTGATGAATATGAGTGACTGTTGCAAGAATCTACTGCTAGCCCTCGAATCCTATTGCCTCCACTTCTGCAAGTGTCTTTACTACTTCACATGGTACGTCATGGATGCTTGATTCTAGTGCCAAAGCTCATATTATCAATAACAAGTCCTTGTTCTCCTTTTTACCTCCTTCCAATCACTAGTGCTCGTAAGAATTGCCGACAGAATTTACTCCCCTATAAGTGGCATAGGTGCGATCACCCCTAATGACGCTGTAACACTTAAAAATGTTTTGTTCGTTGCTCATTTTCCTATAAATCTATTATCTGTGTGGAGGATATGAGCGGGATGGCCTATACTACTTGGACAGTTGTGCACATGTTAAAGTGAAGGTCCTCTTTGCCACCTTATCTCCTTTTCAATGGTATTGTTGTTTCAGACATCCATCTGTATCCAAATTAAAACATGTCCTTCCAATCAAGTTTTCTAGTTTAGAATGTGAGACTTGTGAACTAAGCAAGCACCAATGTACCTCCTTTCAATTTCACCACAATTATTTTACTATGACATATTTGTTTCTTGATTATATAGAAAAATAATACTTCAAGTGTGCACATTAGTGTACCATAACTATTCATTCTCTATGCATAACATGGAGAGTCTGCTACAAATATTAGCTAACTTGAGTTGGGGTCATGTTCCTAGGAATTACTCATCCAATGGAGTTAGCGCAACATCTTGAAGAAGCACCAGTTTGGCTTGCCCACCATACTCTTCTGGCAACGCTTCTTCACTGATATCCCTAATGAATTCTCTTCTTTCCTCTTCATTTGTTACAATCACGACCTGAGCCACTTGCCAAGAACAAGAATCATTGAATGACTTTTTGCAAGAAAGAATTATCTGTAGTCCCTATTTAGATAGTCACTGGTCACAATCACTAGGATAAGCCAAAATAAATGTCCTATTCAGAGATTAATTTTTCCGGTCACCGTGCAACAGGGTTTTTTGCTTGTTGAATGATATGGTGTAGTTCTTTTCCTTCATGTGCAGGAAATATTTTCTAACTACCAAATTATATTGCCGTCTGGTGGATATTTCTACTGAGACCATATGAGAAAGCAAAACAGAACGGCTGTAGTCCAAAAAAATCTGAAGAGCAGCTACTGAAAGTGGTTAATGCAGTTAAAGAGAGAACACAAAATGATAGTTATGGTACACTAATGTGCACATCTTGGTAAGGAAGCATAACTAATAGATAACACGAAATATTTGTCATTTGTACCTTATCTAATGTAGCTTTCTCAAGGAAGCGTGAAACCACTCTCCAAACACGGATGAAAAAACCGGGCATGTGTAGTAGGTACAACTTAGCTAAGCGCTCAGGGTAATATGCCTATGCAGATAAAAGCGCAAAATGTAAACATAGCAGCATATTAGAGTATATATGACGATACACAGTGGCAAGCAGCCAACCACATGCAAGGGGTTCCAAGGTAAACTAACTTAAATTCAAGATAGCATTCAGGTTGTGTAGTGAATATGTGAAAGAAAATCATTTTAGCCAAGTGTGGGTTATAGAGTAAACACATGAAAGAATATCATTGAATTGAAGAGACTGAGACACTTTGCATTTCAGTTTTGGAATAAAACACCAATACAAGATCTGTTCACTGCCACAGTCTAAAAAATCTGCGATCAACTTAAGCATTCCATCCCAGATAAGTAGATTTGGTTTCTGATACAAGTCAAAGAATAGCCACGCAACCTAGTCCTCTAATAGTAATTTCTGGTTTTATTTCAATAATTCTAGGAATAGAAGATTTGCTTTTGGCAGAAATACAGAAGCACCACTTACTTGCAAGAATTGAAAACCAGTGATCATTCCACGAACATCAATGTTCTTGTAGGAAATTTGATGCAGATCTAGAAGGCCAATCAATTTTTCATTGCCTATTTCTTTGCCTCTGAAAGAACTGAAATCAGAAGACACAAGTCAAAGTTAGAATAGAGAACCTCATTTTTCAGAACTAAAGATACAACTGAGTTAGGAAAAAGAACAATATCCTGGTTGGTTGACCCAGCATAAAATGAATATATATATATATATATATATATGCAGCAAATAGATTCCATGATCAAGTCAGGCGCTTGAAGTTTCCCAGCATAAATAAGAGATATGCTTTCTTATGCAAATCATGCATGTCCTAACATCAAGAATATGGCATCTATCAAGTTGAATATCAGCACATCATAACTGAAGGACCCTGTATTGTGACTGCAAGGAAGCAGATACTATATACCTAGCACAAAGGCTGTATCATGATAGGCATGGAGAAAAATAAAATCTCTAATTTAGAAACCACACATAACTACAAAAAAAGGAAATAAATTAAGACTAGATGACTGTAGTCCAGGCTGCATTCTTGAAACTTAACAGCAGCAAACAAATTTAATCATGCTCTCACATAAAACATTCCACTTTCCTTCTCCACAAGTCAGGAGTTGCTTCCACTTTCATTTACATTTTTCATGAAAAAATTTACATTCCTAAGAGTAAATGTAGGAGGTTTCACCATTTTCGTGTCATAGTAATTTCACATCTCAAAAGCACACTTTTGCTCTGACTTAATAAGAATCCTAAGGAGACTTCCCTATACAATTCAATTATCACATCTACAATTTCATCACCACAAGGTGACAGAAAACTATACCTGGCAATGGTTTTGTCCAGAATATGAACCACAAATTCTGCACCATGAGAAAAGCTTTACATCAGAAAATAAAGTTTTTAAATGCAACTTTTTCCGGGAAATCACATTCACAGAAGTAGGAAGTAGAGGTCCACTTAATATACTAAATTAGTTCACTCCTTTATGGAACATTCACAATGGAGAACGTAGTTAAGGGTCATGTTGACTCCCTTTGATGTCTTCAACATGACTGGATCATTATGATATATTAAAGTTTACAGAGGATGAAACTCTAAATCTTACTTCTGATAAAAGGGATATTGATGCTTGTTTCCAGTTCAAGTTACAGAAGTGTAACTAATATATATATACTTATGATGTATATTCTAGTTGTAATTAAGTACCTAAATCTTACTAACTAAAAACTTCACAAAAGTTACATTCTGATTGAAACATCAATTTTCTTAAGCAATTAGAAAGAATTCATAGGGTTTACAGGACGGCGTGGCATGTGAATCAACCAAATGAGCTATGCATTAGTAGCATGTGTTGACTTTCAATTCAGTTTTTGGGGAACACACTATTAGGCAGCCTGACCCATCCGCTCCACCCACCAACTAATATTTGCTGTCCATTCTATCCCATATCTCTAAAATCACCCTTGGTGGGTTAGAGATCTCTAGCCAATTGGCAGGATTATGCCACTGATACTGTTTCCAAATCCCAGCATGTATAACGGACATGCAAGCAAAATAATGCATGCATGAGTCGATTAATTATCAGATGAGCAAAAAATAAACTATATACTAATGATCATAACGTAATCTTTGACGTTATCTGGAATATTAGTTTTATAAAAACTTTAATAGGTGCGTTGAAAAAAGAATACAAAGCTCATTAAAACACAATAGTGGGTGGTAGATATTACCTAACCAGAGATAGACGATCATCATAAATGGAGTCCCGTGCCAAAATACGAGCACTCTTTAATGTTAATGAACTCCAGATTATGAGAATCAACAAAATTTTTAATGATATTTTTTTACATTAAAAAAATATATAGAATTTGCATTAGCCAATTATACAACAACAAAAGGCCTAAAGAACGCATCATTCTATGACTCAGGAATCGAATCTTTAAAGTTCAAACCATAAATCCATTGTATCATAGGTTATAAAGCATCATTGAAACTACTACTACGAAGAAAATACACATATATTTACTCTTGAATTGAAGCTGATCCTTGGCAGGTAAATGCTTGCTGACTTTGACTATCAGCAGTGGATGCCCTTTTCTTGATGGACCCTGCAAATAAATTTTTTCTGCACTTAATTCATCTTGAATTTCAGACTGAGGGATGTAGTTCAGGGGCACAAAGGCAGCCCTCCATTTCTGCTGCTGCACAATCATCTTTGCAGCCTTCTCTGTGTCCATTGATCTTGCAATCAAAAATCTCATCAGAGTAAGGTCTCCATGCCTCTGCAAAAGAGAAAAAAAAGGGCAAGGCCCCCTTTCTCATCAAAGAAATAAATTTTCCTATCATAAATTCCGCTCTCCAACAATGTGGCAAAACTGACGGTAAAAGGTGATCCAAAATTACCTCAGTGGAAGAACCCAGCTTTTGAACCGATTCCCTCATCTGGGCTACCGCCAGTTCCTGATTTTGGTCCATTTATTATTGTAGACACTTAAAAAGAGCGTAATCTCGAAACCCAGTAAGCGGGGAGTGGAGAGAGAGAAGGAATGCCGAAAAGACTGGAAGAGTTTGACAAAGAAGAGAGGCGGCGGACATTTATTAATAGAAGTTTTTTCGACGTAGTTATTGGGAAAACGTGACTTCGACAGACAGTGAAAGGACAACGTGGGCCTCGTTCGGCCATTCTTCACCCGGACCAAAAAAAAGTCGTTGTGGAAATTAAATACGGGACCCACCATTGATGCGTTAGGCCATTATGTGTAGTGCCGTCAAAACTGGTGGGGAGTAGAGCCAGATCGAGTCGAATCGAACTCGAGTTGAGCATACGAGGTTAGGTCGAACAGAAAAACTCTAGCTCAAAATTAGATCGAACAGTTTGAGCTTGAGACTAGATCGAGCTAAGCTTATCTGTTCGATTCGAGTTCGAACTCGAGTTCCATCGTTATGTTGTCGAGTGCTCGAGCTCGATCCAGAGCTCGAGACTGGATCGAGCTCTCGAGTTTGAGTAGGTGAAGTCAATTAATTAAAAATATATTTATAAAATAACAAATGTCCAAAATATCATAGGAAGAAGACTTATTTACAAAATTGTCATCGAGTCGAGTTACTTGAAACTCGTCGAGTCAACAAAGAATTAATTCGAACTCGACTCGATAAGCTACTCGAGTAGAGCTCGAGCTCGACACTTTGAGTCGAGCTACTCGACTAACTCATAGCACTAGCTGGGAAGTCTCTTACTAGATAATCAAATTATAAAGATGATATCGATTCCAACCGTGGAAATCATTTAGCTCAAATTTGAATTCGTTTGCTTGGTTGAAAACATGTTGCTTTAGAATGAAATGTGAAATTTTTTTTCATTTTTTATTTATATAAATTAAAAAATAAGCATGGCATTATGTAAATCATTTATAAATTTGATATTTTTATTAATTATAATATATTTTAAATAATAAAAATAAAATTTTCAAAATTAAATAATATTATAAATAAAAAATGAATATAAAAAGTTGAAAAAAAAGAGAATATCGAAGAAAAATAAATGTTATACATTAATAGATAAATAAAAAAAGGAATAGTTAGTCTAAAACTCTAGAGTATAATTTAATAGTATATAAATAATTTAGGCAAAAACCCTTAAAAAATAATAATAGAGATAAAACAAAATCAAATGCGTGATAAAAAAAAAAAACTAATAAAAAAGAGAACAAAATATAAATAGAAATAAAACAAAGTTTAAAAAATACAAAAAAGAGCAATTTAATTAGCCAACTAAAAGATAGAGGGATGGATATGTAAACAGAGAACAAAATACATTAAAAACAGAGAAAAACAAAAAGTTTTTTAAAAATAAGGTTAATTTAGTAATTTAACATTTAATTAAGCAACCAAAGTATGCATTATCTTTAATTATGTATAGTATGTGTATTCCATATTTATTAAATTAATGTAACTTATATATCTTAATTATATGCAATTTAAGTTTGGGTTTTTCCAAAACTCTAAACCTTATTAAAGATTTGATAACTCCTAAATTGTTTGATACAATTTTCAAATTTTGATTCCGATAGTTGTAAAACAAACAATAATAATAAATTTCATTCCAATTTCCGATTCCAAAACCCTTTACCAAACTTCACCTAAATTTTAATATACTTTTGAGTTTGAATTTGAGCTTTCAAAAAAATTAAATTGTTGCTAGACTCAAACTAGTATTTGAATTTGAACTCTATGGCTTTGTTTGGTTCCTTCTTATTCCCCATACATAAAATTTTTACAAATCAAACATCTCAAAGTACAATTTTTATTCAAAATTAAGTTCAATTTTTTTTTTTCTCTTTTAACTTTTATAACTAACTAATTATTTTTAAATTATTATACATATTCATTATCAATATCTATCCCTATAATTTTTCTACTCATATTTATTTTTTATATCCTATAAATTTATATACTACTACATTATCCAATTACTTATAAAATATATATAATTTTGCTAACTGCTAAAACCTTAATATCAAACACAAATTTTTCACTCACTCAAATCATCAAAAATTTTTATCTACCTTAATAAAGAGCCAGCATACCCTATTAAATTAAGTTCAATCCAATTTAAATGGGTGTCAAACTCATATTAATTCTCTTTAGTTCTCTTAACTTTGATATGATACATTCTTTTCTGCGAGGCAAGGACAGCGTAGACACCTTTGACTTGAGTTTTCTTTTATTATAAACTAAGGCTATGTTTGTTTTGTTTTAATTAAAAAAATATACATATTTCTCTCATTATATTTTTCAAATTTTATTTCTTTCTCTCTTATATTTACACATTTTTTTTTAAATACACCTAAAAACAAAACAGACATGACCTAATTCTTTTGTGGGGTAAATGGAAAAATACTGGTCATAAAGAATAATGGATTTTTTATTGAAAGTTTTATTTTTGTTCTTTGTTGTCTAAAAAGCAAACAAAAGGATAGTTTTTATTTTTTCACTCCAAACTCTTTAAGTAATAGTAAATAACAAAATAAATTAACATTATTTTTGTCTTTAAATTTACCACCTCAAAACACACAATAAAATAATTACACTTTAATTTTCAATATCCCTTTTTTACACAATTACCAATATAAGAAATGCCTTTAAAATACACACCAAAAAATTAAAACAAACATAGCCCAAGTGTTGCACTGCTGCTTCTGCTTTTGCAATATTATTGTAGCTGTATGAACACATTTTGGAACAACTTAAAACCACACAATGTACCGTATTAACTAATCTTAAATGCTCAGCCAAACTGTCCATAGATAAAACAAATGCAGTTCCCAACTCTGTTCGTTCTCAAGAATTCGTTAAATGCATTATTCATGGTAGATACTCGTCGCTTTCAATTAAGGGCAAGAGAGTCTTTTAGAGAAGCTTCCATTTCCATTATTCCTACTGCACAATTTTTCTCAAATAACATTTACACCATTTTGATAGTATAACAAGGCTTACATGTCTGTTTCCTACATCAGAAATTCATTAGAGTACTCAATCATACATCAGAAGTGAAGTGTATGATAAATACTATTTTTATTTTAGAGCTGGAAAAGGGCACTACCTGCATGGAACACTTGCATCAACATGTACAGGCTCTCACTATGTGATTACAATCATCATCAATACATGTTAAAACAAGAACACTCTTGGTAACTTAAACTATACTTGCGCTAGAAAGTACCAATTAACCAAAGAATAAAATCACTATTTTGAGACAATAGGACAAACTATATAACATTACAAGCAATATATATATTGATATCTTAGAAAATTTATATGGTCTAAAGTATAGCTGGAAATGTTGTTATCATATTAGCATGTAAGTCTAGCTAGGACACCAGGTTTTCACAAATCGTCATGTCGCTGATCACTGATGCCCTCAGCCCTTGGCTTACAGTTTCACCAGATCGGGATAACGTTTCTTACTCATCACTAGCAATGTACAGTTGTAGATGGGAAAATGTCCAAATGGCTGTCTGTTATCAGATTTGCAGTTGAACGATCACAAAACCTGAAATAGGATCCACACGCTAGAGAAAGAAAGGATACATAGCAGTTGTTAATTCACAAGATTTTCATTGAGTACTTGAAAAAGGATATTTGAAATTGTAAGTGAATTTTGATTAGTAATTGGTCAAAAAGGCATTAATAATTGCTAGATAGAATTAACCGTGGTTAGGGGGAGTGAATTCAATTTTCCCAGGCATTTGATTGCTTTGGTTATCCACCTTTCGACGTAGTCTTTTATGTCATTCCTAACCTAGTTGCATAATTATTGATATTTTGTTAGTTAGTGCTATTTCATCGATCACATTATGAGGTTCCCTTAACCGCGATTCGGTAGGGTGAATTGGATACTTGACATTTGAATAATTTTTAATCCCTGTGGAAATAATATTCCATATTTATCAGTCGAATAGTATTGCTTGATACTGTTCATTTGCCAATTGTTACAATTGTTGTGAATCCACAGACGACTTTTGAAGTTAAGATGGTTTTTGCATCTATATAAGAAAAACAAAACTTAATGAAATCAATTTGCTGGTGCTAAGCGAGATCTTAATCAACAATTCACCACTTTTTAAAATAATAAAGCACTACCAAAAATTAGACAATTTGGGATGGTAAATGTAGGATGGTTAAAATCTGTCTCAAATTTAGGATGGTTAAGAGATAATAGATTTAAGTCCATCTCAAATTTGGCATGGATTTTTAAGTTGTTTTAAAATTGTATCAAATTAAAAAAGTTTTGGGATGGGTTCAGCTAGAAGTCCCAAATAAATTTTGGGTTCAACCGTTCCAAAATCATCCCAATTTTGGAACAGCTCTTCTTAATGGATTGACCTAGTTGCCTCAAAGCCATCCCAAAACATAGCCATTCCAAATCTAGGACGGTTTTAGAATGGCTTTGAGCTTAGCTGTCAAAATTCGTCCCAAAATTATTTCAAATTAGGTGTAATATAGCCGTCCCAAAGCTATTCCAAAATGCGACATATAATCAAACAATCTCTATCATTTTTACATTCGAGTGAGGTTGAAATTAGGAATTTATTCAGAAAGGCATCAATTCTAATTGAGCTAGTGGATTTATGATATACTGCCATGCATTATTCATTTCATTAGCATTTTATTAGAGTTATACCATGTGTGTGTGTACATATATATATATATATATATCTATGTTATTTTTGTAAATTTATACCTTTTTTCAAGCATTTTTTGTCCTTGGGCTAAGTGTGGAGGATGAGAAAAATATTACTTGTAAGCAAAAAGTGTTGGTGTTGATTCCAGATACCTGCTTCATAATTTCTAAAAAATAATATTAGTAATTTTCATGTTGTATAGTATTGTTGGTGTGTGTTTATATATATATATATAACTATTGTTTGGAAGTTAGCAATAATGAATTATGCTTCTAATGCAATTGCAAACTTAGCAAGTGCAAAATCCAAGTTTAATATGTCATGTTTGGAGTGAGAATAAAATTTGTTAGGTAACTTCTATTTCTAGTTAAGGTGTAACTAAGATTGGGCTTGTCATGAGAACTTAAAATCCATTATTTATTTTTTAATAAGACACTACACAATATTAGATTATAAATGTATAACAAAAACTTGCCCGGACATGGAGATTTGACACTACAATTTGAAAATGGGGTTAATAAATTTATTGAATGGGCAATACAGCAACATGAGCATATGGACGGGGTTAAAATTAAATGTCCATGCTATCATTATAAGAATGCAAAATTTATTAAGTATAATAAAGTTAAGGTTCACTTATTCAAGAAGGGATTTGTTGAAAATTATTATAATTGGATCAGGAAAAGTGAGGCTCAATATCGCGATGCAGTACTAAATATAAAAGGAAATATCACAGGAACCCCCTCAACGTCGGAGGACTTTGGAACAATGCAAAACTTTGGTTGATAGCACTGTATGGTATATGATGCAACTAGGTGTTTTAGTGGCCCCATAAATTTTGGGCTAGTTGAGCCTTCCTCAAGGGTAAACGAGCAGCAGAGTTACCTTAGGTTGTCAACCACCTAATATCGTGAAGGTACCACATTTAATACAGAGGATGTCGACAGCGTAGATCATAGATTTTTTAATGTATTGCATGCGGTAGATCAAACACTGTACAATAGGTGTGAAAATTTCTCGCAGTTGTCTGCAGTTGCTCAAATGGTGAATATTAAAGCAGACCACAACATGCCGCAAAGTTGTTACGATGATATTTATAAATAATTGGTGAAATGCTACTAAGTGATCATTGAATGCCTATTAATTTTTACAATACTAAAAGCTGATATGAGAGTTAGGCCTTCCAGTGAAGAGAATTGATTGTTGCAGATCTGGCTGTATGTTGTGTTAGAAAGAGGATGATCAATTGGAGCATTGCAAATTCTGTGGAGATGCGAGATTCAAAGAAGGGCACCCTTGTCAATTGAAGCCCCTTTATTAGTGAAATTCATGTTAGTAATGTATTTTAGTGATTGGTGTTAATTATTGGATGAAATTGAAGCCCCTTTATTAGGATAATTTTTGATTAAAAAAACTTTCACATCAAGTGTTTGATGAAATGCCACTTAATCTCATTTTGGACGACTTTTGGTTGACAACCTTGTGTATGTACAAATTATTTAGTGGTAAAATTTGTTAGTATATTAACTCAGAATAAGGTTCACTATAGGTTGGTTTCATTTGTTTAGGGGATTTTTAGACATCAAAATTTTTTTGACAATTTAACTATCTATATTCATGTACATAACATATTTAATGAAATGTCATTGAAAGGTGTTATTCCAATTGGTTTGCTTGTAATTTGTTATTACTTACATGTACCATTTATTTGCTTCTAACTTTCTTTCATTTTTAGCTGACAAAATTGATACCATAAATTGAACAAGTTTGAATGAATTCGCTACAGGCTCTTTTCATTCTATATGATCTAATAAGTGCTTTTTTCATTCTACATTTATTAGGCTACTATTTAGTTGAGCTTGCACATTAAGTGTTTGATAATATAGCATTATTCAACAGTTACACAAATTATTTTACTATTTACTTACATGTACCCTTTATTTGCTTCTAACTTTCTTTCATTTTTAGCTGACAAAATTGATACCATAAATTGAACAAGTTTGAATGAATTCGCTACAGGCTCTTTTCATTCTATATGATCTAATAGGTGCTCTTTTCATTCTACATTTATTTGGCTACTATTTAGTTGAGCTTGCACATTAAATGTTTGATAATATAGCATTATTCGATACTTACACAAATTATTAGTGTTATGTTGTTACTTATATTTGTTCCAAATTGCATTCTCCCCATTTAGTTGAGTTAATCACAATAAATTAAATTGAAATAGGTAAGGCATGCATCTAGGTGTCATTGAGTTATTATGGGTAATATCTTAAATGTTGGGTGCCTATCTTAAATAAGGAGAGAAAAAAATGCATATTCTATGTGAAGATAAATAGCTTACTAATTTGAGAACGTTTATCTAATGTATTTAGATGGGCATATAATTTGATAATGGATGTATCCCTTCTATTTGATTTTGTTTATTATTTTGAGTTACATAAGTAATAGTGTATTTACCACTTAGTCTAATGCTTGCATACATTGATTTTTCATCTTGTATATATTTGCATATATGCTTTCCTACTATTTATGACTCAGACATTAACTTTCGTCATCCTCATATGCTCAATGAAGAAGTGACATTGTTTTTAAATAATTGAACAATTCATTTGTCATTTGTGTCAATTGGGAGATCATATATTAATTAATAGTACTTTCATTTGGTTTTTGTGTTTCAGAATGACTCGGGGAGTCTATTCTAGGTGCAAAGTAAGATGTGGTATTAACAACCCACATGGAACACGAGGCAAACAAAATATGAACATGTCACACTTTACATTTATGTCATCTTCTCCCCTGATTGACAATGACGAGACCCAACCTCCAAGTCAAATACAAGGTAATATACCTTCCACATCACTACCCAACTTTTATGAACCACCACAATCATGCAACAAGAGGGAATTTCATATTGTACATGCTACATCTCAAGTGAATGCTGCAAGCGGGCCAAAACATTTGATACTGCATCTGTTTTAATGAGTATAAACCTCATTCGATATAGATATAAATATATATATATATATAATTAATCATGTGCACCCACACATTAAAAAAAATCATTCACTACACCTACATTTCAACTTATCATTGCAGTGCATGGAAAAAAAGTAACATATTCGATTAAGTCCATCATGTTTGAACATTATAATAGATCATGGATTCGTTACACCGACGTTCCATTAGAAAAAAAACAAGAATTAACGTGATCCAAGGATCCGTCGAATTTTTATTTTAACATTTATTATTTTTATTTTTAACAGTTAATGTGCTTTATTAATAAGTTGGGCCGTATGGGATTTTTAGGTTAGAGTCTGATAGTATTTAGTATAAATAGTAATTATTCAATTGAAAACAAACAGAGAGTTTTAATCAATTCAAGATTCCTTCCAAATTCCATGAAATTGTACATTCAATTTCTCATAAATTCCAATCCCCAAATCTAGTCATTTCAGAGTGGTCCGTGTGATTCATGATGTATCAATCAGTGTTCAGTGTGCTAATTGTGGCCATTTACATCGAGTTCAACCAATTCTACCATACTGGGTTGGCATTCTTCACTCGGTTCATGTCCCTGAGATTCTCATATACGGGTTCGATTACATCGTTTGCTACCCTGTTACTTCCTTTATGATTCTGATCACATCAAGAATAGTTTCAACTTTCAAGGTATGAAATCTCTACTATACAAGAAGGAGTGATTTGACACTTATCTAAGCTTTTTCTCTTATACAAATTCTCGTTAGGACCATAAACGCTAATTTGGTTTTCTATTATGACTTGAACCCATTCCACACATGTTTGTAATTCTTGTACTTTAATTTCATCATGTTTGTACATAGAATAAATTTAGTTGAGACCCAATGAACAACACGGCAATACAACATGCCTTCAAGAAAAAGGTCACTAAGTTAATACAAAAACACTTGCACCAGGTAAGAATTTCTAAAACAAAAGTTGATTGGATCCCATAGGAAAAGTGGGATGAGATGTTGGACAAGTGGGCAGAGGATACATATATTGAGTAGTGTGTGAAAAGAATCATGCCAACTGGAAGGCTGAGAACGCATCTGCATCTATTATCTATCGTGGTGGCTTAATTTCAGTGACTGCACATTGTGAAAGAATAGTTAGCAAGAAAGAATATATGTTTTAGTACATGATTTTTGATACTACTCTCCATCTTTATTTCATTGCCTTGCAATTATCCTATATAATATAGGAAGCATAACTAGGATAATCATTCACTCTCCTTAAAGTTTACTCTAAAGTTTGGAAGAATGCAGCAAGCGAATAGGCAAGCCCTCATACACAGTTTCAAGAGATAAGTATAATTACTTAAATATGTCCATATACCTTACCACATCATGCACCTACTAATTAATTTTCTATATTTATAGGAAATGATGCAAAAATTACAGGCTGACCAAAATGCCGTCGAAGTCTTAGATGCACAAGAGTTAGAGGACGATGAAATTTTATCTAACTCAACCAATGGCAACATGGTTGTCCTCAACGAGCTTAGTGCCTTTAAAAAAAGCCACTTGCCAGGGATGGGCTCTGAGTCTCACTCGTTTAAACAGTTATTTCATAAATCGATTAGTTCAACCACTTTCTTATCGAACCTTAAGTTACAAGCAATGCAAACTACATTGGAAAGTACTTAGCAGAGCTACAGGAGAGAGATGCAACAATGGATGACTACAAGACAAAGCTGACCCAAACAGAGGCAAGATTAAACAAATTTATTCGACTTGCTTCTAAAAAGCTTGGCATCAACTCCCTTAATGACGATAAAGGTGACGAAGATAATGAAGACTTCAATAGCTAGATGTAGAACTTTTTTGCCTAACATTTCCCATTTCGTATGTTTTTTATTTCACTAAAAAGATGGGATTGTATAACACTTTTAATTGTGACTTTATTGTGTGTAAATAATTCTACCTGTTTGAAATTATTACATTGCGTATTTGTAGATATTTTTCCAAAAAATCGTGTATAAAATTTAGTAATTAATTATATAGGAATGACAAGAGTTTAACATAAATTTAATAGAAATTTTCCTCTAATTTAATGCTAAAGCCATTCCAAATTTGTCCCGAAGTTATCCTAAAACCATTCCAAATCACAGTTAAGAGTCCTCCCAAAGGCGTACCAAGTAGAATTGTGTAAAAACCATCCCAAAAAATTAGTCCCAAAACAGTCTTAAAAAAGCCACCCAAACAATCATCCCAAAACCATCTCAAAAAAATCATTCCAAAGCTGTCCCTAGATTATCATTTTAAGATATAATAGAAAATAGTTTACTATTCTGGAGAATTAAAAAAAATGCGCAATTTGTTGTATTCCTGGTGATCTTATCAAAATTTTCCACTCAACGGGGATTCCAGGTGAACAATATTATTTATTATATATATCACTAACTTTATGAATTTATCATCAATTTGTTGTTTTTTAAAATTATTTATATACTATTTATTTTCATATTCAATAACATGTATTTTTGTTATTCATGAGTGCTATTTATATAATAATAATAATAATAATAATATATAAAAAAAGTATTATTTATATGTATGAATAATGTGTTGGTGCTTGTGTCGTCGGACCTTATCATTTCCCCAAAGAACTCCCTCCTTGCCTTATCTTCACATCCATTCCTAAATGTTAAAGAACTTGTCGACATGGACTTCCAACTCCTCACTAGTACTCCCTCACCCCACCCCTTTTCCTTGCAGACCATCATCCGTCCACACGACGGCCGCCCACAGTTCTCCATCATCCAGCGCTTTAAAGTTCAACGCTCGGCGGGCTTTCTCAACTCCCTGCCGTGCCCGGCGGAGAGCAGTACGCGACGAAGAGGACGGGGACGGGGACGATGAAGAATTCGGGTACAATGAAGAGATGGCGCTGTTGGAAACGTATACCCAGTTGATTCAAAATGAGATTCTTCTGGTACATGCTGTGGTGGACGAGCAACAGGTCCAGGTTGTCATTTTCAAGGTACACAGACACAAATGATGTTGGGATTTTGTACAGCATTTTTAAGGAAAATGTAAGAAAACCCTCAATCTATCTTATGTACTAGTACGATATTCCATATCAATAAAAAAAATCTAGTCTTTTAATAAAGTTGAATAATACTTCAAGACAATGATGTTCTTTGATTCACAATATCAGGGATTTTCGTCGTGCTTGAGTTATAAGACTTCTTCAGATCCATCAAGGAGTGTGATTCCAGCGGGAGCATTGATCCAAAGCATAGACAGATTAAAGGGGCCTTTTGATCCCTCAGACGTTCAATATATTGAGAGAGGGCTGACTTTTGATGAAATCAAGAAGCGTCTCCACCAAAAATAAATTATCATTGAGTTATTGCCACAATAATATTTTTCATAATTGTATTTGGCACGTTTTTTCCTTTTTCTCTTTATTATAATTGCAGTTATTGTTTGATTCTCTTATTTTCCTCTAAACAAATATGAATACTTTTTGGTCTAAGAGTAAGGAAACAACATGCGAGGTGGTGTGTCTTAGGCTACGTATATCGTTTATTTCTTTGTATGTCGATTAATTACGTGATTTTTAGTATGATTTTTCGGATTCTAAACATCTAATATGAATGAATGTGGTGAGAAGATGAGTTTGGGATTATGTTCTCGAACAAACTTGATTATTTTTTAATTGAATAGTCACTACCAAAAACTGGACATATTGGGATGGCAAATTTAGGACCACAAAAATCCGTCCTAGAGTAGGAATGGCATATTTAAATATGTACCAAATTTGTTCTAAAATCATCCCAAAAATAATTGATTTTAAAAATAACAATGTCGTGACAAAGTTGTCTCAAATTTGCCACGAATTTTTAATGTTAAAATATTTAAAATTGAAATGGTTTGGGTTTAGTCTTATCGGTTTTGACTTAATTTAGATCAAATTGGACCCAAAATGAGTTTAACTTAAGAAATAATTTTTAAAGTTTATTATAACATTTTTATTTAGTAAATCTCGTTTTCATTCTTTAAATAATTTTTTTTAAGAATTTAGATTAGATAATTATGTTTTTCAACCCACACACATGCCGAAACTCGACCAAAATTCTATTCAAACCCATCTCAATTTGAAATTAATAAACAAATATATATATATATATATATATAATACGTTTAATTTTTTTAGAGTTGACTCAAATTATATCCGAAACCCACTCCTCCATTTTGTAGCAACTAAAATTATTTATTCATGTTGAGTAATTTTTATCAATGAGTTTGACTGCGTTTTCTATTCTAGTGAGACCCATTTCGACAATATTAATGATATTTGAAATATAAGATTCGAGAGTGAAATTTTAAAAATAAAAATTGAGACAATTCTACACACACTCTCTCCACATAATATTATTGTTTGATGGAAGTTTGTTTGGGAAAGAAAGTTGACACGAAAACTTAAGGACAATATAAAAGTAAAAAATAAAAAGTGAAAAAAAATGCTATTTAAGTAATAATATATTTAGAAGTGAATATTTTTAACAGGTGAAAATTTTAACAAAATGTGCATCCAAAATAGTCTCGAAGCATTATAATCCACTTAATTTTATGAGGACTCCCATTCGGTGTGCAATGAGAAAACGGTAAGCATGAAAATCATATATTCGTAATAAATTTAAAATCCTCATAAACAAATTAAGTAGAAGTAGTATTTGCTTTAAACGAAGCCAACCAAAACAAAATCGGAAGAGTTTTCATTATTTATTCATCATATTTGTTTAGCTAATAATTATAAAGATAATCTGACTTAATGAGAAAACTAAAATTTTATGGAATTCGAATCTTATATATATATATATATATATATAATATTTATGCCTAATTTTTTCTTTCTATCCAAGAAAATTGCATACTCCAAACATTACAAATTTTAAGAATAATTTCTCTTATTTTAACAATATTTCTAAATTTCCATATTTAAAATTCACTTGATTTCATTTGATTAAAACCGATAAAAATATGAACACACACTCTCTTAGGCAATGTTTATTTTGAAAAATATGGTAGGACTAATTATTTTATTTTAACTAGTCAAATGTTATTTTTTGAATTATTAGAGCCCTTGATATATTAAAGGTCTAATAGAAAATTACAAAATTATAGAATGGATAATCCTACTTGAGAGTAGTAATAAAATAATTACAGTGTTAGAATTTTTTATAAATCATTTTTAACCTTATATTGTTAATTGAATTCTTTGTTTATAAAGATTATAATGGAAAACATAAATATAATCACTTTAAGTAGTCATACTTACTAAATAATATTGTAAATAATTAATAAACCTCTTTATTATTTAAAATAATGCTATAAGTTCATCCAACAAATGAACAAGGTCATATTATTATTAGGGGAAATTACACCGCCATCTCCTCACATTTGGGCTAAATACTCGGACCTCCCTTCATGTTTGGACAATTACACTGACATTCTTTCTGTTGACCACATTGATCAGACTACGGCAAAATTCAAGGAAAAGACCAAATTGCCCTCACTAAAATGGACTAAAGTGTAATTTAAAAATAAAAGAAAATTCTAAAATTATGAAAAGATGATTATTTGGTCAACAGGCCTAAAAGTCAATCAGAAGTCAAATTGATATTTTAGTGCTAAAGTCATCATTTTTTGTCAATCCGCTTACCAGAAGGACTCATCTGTAAGCTAAAAAATACCATAGGAAATGTCAGTATAATTGTCCAAACGTGAAGGGAGGTTCATATATTTAGCTCAAATGTGAGAGGAAGGCGGTGTAATTTCCCCTTATTATTAGTGATATGTCCCTTAATGCCAATTATTTATATGGGATTTGGTTGTGGATGTTATTTCATCATTATTAATAAAATATTAATATTTTATTTTATCAATATGATGACAATTTTATCAAGAATATAATTCTTAATTATAGTATAAAGTTATGCATATACTTATATGATTGCGTAAGGAAGTCTAGGTCATAATAATTATGAATATAGATACATAATTTCTTAGTGCATAATCATCAAAATATGTTCATAAGTCACATAATCCCCAATGGGATATTAGAGTACCAGTGCAACTTACACATTATGTATTTGTAGATTGAGTATCATGCCATTTGGTATAAAATATTAAAAAACACATGTTTGTAGCCATGTCATTAAATAACAATGTATTTAAACTGTGATTCAAAAAACGAAACAGATATATAGAGTTTATTCATAAATATTAATGTTGTGCTTCGTAATCGTATTAAGTGTACGTAGGCATTAAACTTAAGACGGCATAGATAACTTGTTTATATCAAGGTCAACGCATCATTAAAGCATTAAGAATTAAGATCTATATTAATATGAGATAGTGTTGAGAGCTTAGCATACCTCATGTATGTATGAAAGTATGTGTGCAATCAGTATGGTGTTTGTCTTCTTACAAGTAAGGCGTTTATCCTATATAATTGATATTTTACGAGCCAGAAACCCTAGCCAAAGTAGTAGATGATTGAAAAGGACTTTCCACTAAGACATTAGTCTCGTAAGAAAATATTGATTTGGTGATATGATTGGACCTATGATTTTGACTAAATCTGTATCTCTTGATTGATTGACATAAAGTTAGACAAAATACTTATACTGCATGATATTCAAAAGGATTCAAACGATCGTATCACTTTATTTTAATTAGGTTACGATATCGATCACAAGTTAGGTGTTACTCATATCTGTCGAATTATACTTGTTGTCAATTAAAAATTAACACAAAAAGTCATCCACATAAAAACGAAGCAAGAGCAAGAAGGTAATTTTAGTGTAGGGATTTAATCAAGACTTGAAATTCTCGCGATGAAATTTGTTTGGTCACAAGGAGATTGGATGATATAGAATTATTTAATTCTTATTATATTGATTAATAATGTGATTATTAATTAAAAATATAATGAGATTTAGATTTAATTAATAAATTAAAGAACAAAACACTAATGAGCTTTAATTAATAATTGAATTAATAATTAAAGATGAAATGGACCTAGATTAATTTAAAGATTCATGTAAAAACCCATAAAACCCATTCTATATACACTAGTTGGATAAACATAAAAAAAAAAAAAAGAATCCACCATTGTTTAGAACATTGTATCTTGAAAATTAATAGATTTAATAAAGTTCCAAATCATAATTAATTTAGAAAATTTGTTTGCCACCCTACCAGGAGAGGGAAAACCACCCAATAGCCTCCATACGAGATTTTTCTCTTATTTGCAAAATTTCCAAGCACAAAGGCGTTGGTGTGGACTAACAAAGGTGTTCCTGGGATTTTTGGTGATCTTTGCTTGGATGTCTCTGTAGGCAAACTAGAGGATGTGCCTCGAGTGTTACAACTTGTGGATCACGCACATAATAGGTTCAAAATTTAATTCCAAGGTATCGGTCCATACAAACATCCTAAATATATTGTTATAGGAGTTATACGACAAAAAACATATCGAATTGGGAATTTTACATTCCACTACATTATTAAAGAGTTTTATGATTATTTCAATTTAAATTTTGTGTCTCAAATCCAGTGAAACCCAATGCTTTTAGTATATTAGCATCTTCAAAGAGAGAGAAGATGTGGATGATCACATAAGATGGGTCCTTTTGATCATACACAAGTGACATAAACGGAGTGTGGATCTCTTCATATGTGACACAATTTCTAACATATGTTATAATATCAAAATTAAAAGAACTTTTTAATTAAAAAAATGATGAAAATATAAAGTTAAAAAGTTAATGAAGAAGAAATAAATAATATAGAAATCTTTAAAAGGCCAAAGACACATAAATTTAAATATCTTCATAGTATGTTTTAATTTTTAAATTTTATTAATAAAAATTGTTTAAATCCTTTTTAAATACATATATTTGCTTTATTTAAATATTATTTTCACAAAAAATACATAATTATCAAAAAGCATAATATTTTACAAAATGATATTTTTATTTTATTTTTTAAAAAATAAATAATATAAAAACCATTGAAATATTTGAGATAAAAAAAATTTAAGCATTTTTATAATACATTTTAATTTTTAACCTCATTATTGAATGTTACTTTCAATTTTTTAATGTTTATAGCTACTCTATTCGTCTATTATTTTTATATAAAAATATAAAACTAATAAAAATTACAATATTTTTATTAAGTAGTATTTTTTATTTATAAAAAATAAAAACATTAAGATTATTGGCTCATATCAAAAGATCTTCACCTAGTGTTTGTCATTCGGTGTAGTATTAAAAGGACCATAAGAAGAGAGAAGACATGGACGACTAGGGGTTAGTACAGCTATATTCTTTCACATGTGTCTTAGTTTTAAACATGTTGCGCCTAATGCAATAGGCATTGTTACTCAAATTGTAACTCACTACAATATTTTGAAGATGAGGCAACGTTTGAAAATCATTACATATTCCAAAAAAGTGCTACATATAGTTTTAGCAATGGTTTTGCAATGATTTTGAGGCGTTGCCGAAAGTGCCGTTACATTAGACATAATGTAACCATTTTAAAAGCTAATTGCAATGTCATATTGCAACACTTATAGGCAACAATTTTTTTTGATTTTGCAACATTTATTTTGTTAATATGTCAAAGTTTAGGTAACGCTTTTAATACGTTATATAACACTTTTTGACAATCTTGCAACACTTTTTGAAACATTCGTAATGGTTTTAGAATTTTGCAATACTTTTTATAAGCTCATATTATCTCCATTACGACATTATGCAACAGTTTTAATTTTTAAAGTAATGGTTTATAACCATTACAAATTTAAGCAACAATTTTAATACTTTTAGCGAAAACTTTATCATGCCATCATATACATATAACAACTTTTAACAAAACCAATATATTCAGCACATTAACAAATATGTATCATCGCAAGAAAATACAATAGAAGTTTAGACATCAATATGTAAATAACTTTCATGAATCTTCAAGGTCAAACCAAAAGTACTAATAATAATAATAGTATTATGAAAGTACAAACAAATCTACTATTGTTATGTTAATAAATCATTCAAGTCATAATTATACAAGATCCTCATTTATATCGTTACTATAATTTGAATCATCATCTTTATCAGCTTCATCATCATTAGTATCAATCCCTTTTAACTCATTTTCCTACACAATTTTAAAAAATCAAAATTAATTTACAATATCGTGAATAAATGCAAGTATTCCATAATACTTCTAATATTCATGTACCTTCTGAATATCAGTAGCTTGTGTTGAAGTGTCAAATGAACCAACATTTGTTTATACCACATTTGGATCACTAGTATCATCAGGTGAAGATGTTGTCATTAATGAAGCTAGAACACTAGCATCAACATTCAAATAGAAATTTTGCTGTATGAGTTAACCCACAAATTGTATGAACTTTTCTATTTGCCTTTTCATGGTTCGTATAGTGTCCTTTAATCTTATCACATCATGTCGTTCTTTTTGTCTAACTGTCTATAATTCTTAAAATTTTTTCAGGCTTGTAGGAGTAACATTCCTTCCTAAGCAACGAACTTAGCCGGTTACTCTTTCCCAAATATAGTCTGAAAGGGATTGGTAGCACCATTTCCAGATGATTGAATTAAATTTTCCAACAGCACCTACAAGAATGTATAATATGAAATATTATAAAACTTTACTGTAAAAATGCACCAAATCTTTAAATGTTTTAAAGGTAATATTACAATTTTGCTACTTGTCTCTTCATTGACTTGCTTCCTTTTACTTCTCCTTCGTGTCGCAATATATATTTCAACTTGTGAAGAATATTCAGTTGTACCTTTTTGTGCATGCTACAAGAAAAGTAATTTATTTTCACTTAGGTACATAAACTTAACCCAAATTAAATGCATAACAATTGTTTCTAAAAGTGCAATTAAAAATAGACCAAAATTTCACCAATTACTGCAAAGCTAGTTCGGCCTACTTGATGAGGACCCCTTTGCATAGCCCTATTTTTGAAATTTGTTTCACAAATTCTCTGATAACAAATTAAATGTAAAACACCCTGATATTTTAAGTTAAATGTATACATATAAAATTTACAACATATGCATTAAGTTATTATACAATACCTACACTTTATCACTCTTCCAGTACTTGATCAACTTTTTGAATTCAGTTTCGCTAATACTATTGGGACGGTTCTTTAGCCTCTCTGTATCCGTTCTATATCTATCAAAGTGGGCTCTTTCCAGTCTACTCTTGTACACTCTCCAAGTAGAATTAATAGTTGTCATGACATACATTTCAACATCTAGAGGTAAAATACACTTTTGTTGTAACAATAAAAAAAACACAATTAATAACAAAAAGAATATATGTAAAAATTGCAATCAAAACATAAACACTCATACATTAACATAATTCCATATATCTTCTCTCCTACTCTCCTACTCTCCTACAATGCTTTCCAGTTGACGAATGTTAATGGACATAACTTGAATGTCCTTGCAATAGTACCTAAGAAAAAGCTGAATGAGTTTAGTGTTTTAGTGTTTGGCCCTAGTGGTTGCCAATGTTGATTGAAAATGATCTTTTCTCGCTCCTCCATTGTTCGAGCATGAATTTTTTTGCACATAGTTAGACCTCTAGTTTTCACCTCAAATTGCTCTGCATATCAACATTTCAGTCTCTATATCAATAAAAATACAAATGAAAGTATTCATCAATATTGGCATAATTGAACAAGACGTAATGATGTGTCTGAGCCAATGAGGAGTGACTTAATGAAATTAGCTTTCCTTTTCTTTTGCCTCTAATATGATGACCCAAGCTCCCGAAAAGATTTGGTGTTACCCACTAAAATCAACACCACCATAGTTTCATGACATCCTATTCAATATGGTGTCTACATTGTCTTGCAAATATCTCGAGTAAAGTGTTCTAGAAATAACCTTCAGCAATTAACCCTTCAGGACGACTTCTATTACAAACATAAGATTTCAAATCACAAAAGCACCTCTCAATTGGATACATCCAGCAAGGGCACAAGCCCACTTAATCGAATCAATGCAAGTGCATAGTGCTTTTAATTGCAATTTGGAGCAAGTAATATAACATAAAATGCTGAAATTTTCCATTCGTTAATCTGCACCCAACGTGAAATGTTAGATGCACTCCCATCAAGCTATTTTGCTTCTTTCAAAACAGCACAAAAAATATATTTTTCCTCTATTATCATCGAGTAGCAAGCTCTAGTCAAAATTGTTTTCTTAACATCATGGGATGTTATGGGATGTAAATTCTTCCTTATTCTCATGTCCTACAAGTCGAATCTAGCATTTGTATGATCTTTGGATTTTTCAGGAATGTCTAACGTCCCAATAATATTGCCACAAATATTTTTTATCTATATGCATCACGTCCAAGTTATGATGAAATGTCTTATGCCTCCAATAAGGGAGCTCAAAAAAAATAGACTTTTTTTTTTCCATGGACCAACATCCCTCTTATTTTTCTCCTTCTTCCCAAAGTCTTTAACAAAGTCTTTTAACTCTTTCATAATTCTTGTTCCTGATATAGTCAGAGGTGTTGCTTACCATTAAACGACCTTGTATCATATCTCAATTTATGATCCATAGGCAAAAAAACATGATGACACATATAACACATGTTGTGGCTATGCTTCAAGTATCTATAAAAGTGGTGCTCGCATTTAAAATGTTTCATTAGTGGTCACATCATAAGTGTTTAAGCTTGAGTGCCACAATAGATTTAAGTCCTCAATCGATGGCTACAAGTAAACATCTATATTATTTCTAGGTGACTTAGAACCAAAAATTAGTAATGACATCAATGACAACATTATATTTTTAGCCTTCATGCATATTCATGGTAGCAAATTGTAGACCATGAGAAGAACTGACCATGTGTTATGGGATATACTTAAAGTTATATACAGATTAAATCCATCACTAGCTAATGCAAGTCTCACATTATGGGAATCAATTGAAAAGAATTGATGTAAATTATCAAATTCTTTCCAAGCTTGACCATCAGCTGGATATCATAGTTTCCCATCTCTTGGACGTACTAAATCATGCTATTGCAGTTTTCAAACACATGAACAATATCTAAAGTCTAGAAATTAATGGAAAGTATCTTAAAATCTTTGCAGAAACCCTATGCTTCCTTGATGTTTCTTCCAACTCAAGAGCATCTTCAGGAAATTCTTTCCACCGTGAAGTTCCACACTTGAGGTAAGATGATGCTTTCTCATGCTCTTTCCAATAAAGCATGCAATCATTTGGATATGCATCAATTTTTTTATAGTCAAAGTCCAAATCTCTAACCATAGTCTTGACTTTGTTAAAGGATTTTGGAATTCTCAATTCAAGAATAGCCTCTCTTAGTAATTCTAAGAGAGCAATAATGACATATTACTCTACCCATAAAGGCATTTCAAAAGATATAGTGTCATTGTAAATGAGAGAATGGTGAACTTAGTACAACCAGGATATAGATCTTGCTTTGCCTCCTCAATCAAATTATAGAATTTCTTAGCCTCGTCATTAGGTCCTTTCTAAATGTTCTCTCTTTGGTCATAAGTAAACCCCTGTGATACTTTTCTAAACGTATCATTCAATAATCCTTCAATATTGTCATATTCACTTGAATCTCCCTCGACTTGATTTGTGTCAGCATTGGAATAAATCCACGTTTATCTACTTCTACGGATTAAAATTCTACGGATAAATCAATGTTGATTTGGATCACACTTTTAGTATATACACGTTTATCTACTTCTATGGATTAAAATTCATCTCTAATCAATACTTAGTCAAATTTTTATTCCACTATTTAGGAGTTTGTTTTAGATCATAAAGTAATTTAACTAGTTTACACACTTTATTTTCTTACTCTAGTTCTACACACCCTTTTAATTGCCTCGTATAAATTTCTTCATCCAAGTCTTCATTTAGAAAAGTTGTTTTTACACTCATTGATGAATAAAAAGTTTATGAATGGAGGATAAGACAAATAAAATTCAAATAGAGGCAATTCTAGTCACAAGTGCAAAAGTGTCAAAATAGTCAATATTTTATTTTTGAGAAAATCCTTTGAGCAATACTTTGCCTTATATATCTACAGATCCATCAAAATTATCTTTTTCTTTTGAAAATTCATTTTAATTCTATTAGTTTTGCACCAAGCAGTAAGTCTATCAAATCCCAAGTATAGTTTTTCTTGATAGAATCTACTTTTTAGTGAGCAAATTGCCTCAATATATGATTAAAGATCACCATCTACGAGAAAGGTTTCAAACATATTTCCATAAGAAAACTTCCCTTCTTAGCCTTTTGTCACTTCACAATTCATCATTAGTGACTATTTCTCTATTATTTTTAGTATATATATGAAAAACTTTATTTGATTGCTAGAAAAATGAGGTCCAAAAAGTCAACATTTCTAGATTCAATGGCAGTGTCGTGTTCTAAATTTACATACTACACTATATCTGGCATATCATGAGAACACACAGTTTTTAAGTTTTAGAACCTAATTTTTTTTTCTATGGCCCCCATGGCATTCTTTAACACAACACTTCCATACTTTGAAATATTGTAAATTAGGTTCACGATTTTTCCATAGTCCAAATGGAGTTTAACCAGTTTTTTCATGAAAAATCCTATTTAATATGTAACAAGCTGTTAAAGTAGCTTATCTCTACAAATTATCAGGAGCATTAATACTAACTAGCATAAAATTCATCATTTCTTTTAATTTTTTAATTTTTTCCTTCACTCCATTAGACTCAAGAGAACGTGGATGTGTAATTTCATGTATTATGCCATTATTTTTAAAGAATTTATTTAATGATAAGTACTCACCTCTTCTATGTGTTCTAACTCATTTTATTTTATTATTTATTTGATTTTTTACCTCAATTTTAGGAGATAAGAAAGCATCAAAAGCATTATCTTTATGTCTAAGGAAGTAAAGTTTTGTATGCTTAGAATAGTAAAAGTAATACAATATTTTTTTACCTCCTCTAACCATTGTTTATATGATTTCAAAATTTGATACAGGCAATCCAAACAGTAATTATTGTTTTCATTCCAATTACACGTACCTATACCCTTTACCAAACGCCCCCTTTGTAGGACACACATAATTCGTGTGGGATTTATGTTAAATGCCTATTGTTTTCGTTCACAAAATATTTTTGTATGAATAATTATATAGATCCCTGAACTTTCACACTGGGGTTTAAAAAAAGTGAAGTTGATCGTCAGAAACAAAGACAATGAAAGAAGGTTAATTATGCCAACCTTTCGTATAAGTTGACATAATTACAAATTATACTTCTTTCGTATTACAAAAACCTCCTTAATTTGTTTACATCTTTGTTAGTAGATTTATAGATGACAACAAATAGTGTCCTCCAAAATATTAATTACTGCTTAAATTTGACCACCATTTCTAAATTTTTGTTCTTTTTTTTACAGAAAACAATACCTTTAATAATATATTACAAGTCAAAATATTTTATTTGTAATAAATTAAGATTTTAATCCAATAAAATACAATTATTAGTATTTGAACATTTTTTTAATTTTTGGCTAAAAACTAGAATTTTGTTACCATAATAGAAAATTTAATTAAAAGTTTAAACTCTAATAAAACGAGGAAGAATATAAATATTTGAAACATAGAAGGAAGACCAGTGGAACTTGTAATTATAAGAGAATACTGGTATGATCACCCGAAATGACAAATACTTGGTTGACAAATAAACAATACGATGAAAGAGCCTTGAACTTTTATTCGAGTTACTTACAATTTGCTTCAAACCTTTCGCTTCGGTGCACTAAACATCATCGATTCGTATTCAGCTATTGCATTTTCTCCTTGCCGCAGTTCGTTTACACCTAATCGCAATAACAATATTCATCTATTTGCTGGATTACTGGTTAACTATCTACCACACCAAATAGCTATCCTTCGCCTTCAACTTCGGATTTTTGCTGTAAAAGGTCAAACCGGATCGGTACGGACGTAACTATTCAAATATTACCACTTGTTGAACCCAGAAACTAATGCTTACTCTCCTAACTTCTACTCAGATCTAACCAAATATACAACCCAACTTTCATTCAAATTCAAATTTACCTTCTCACGTGTGTACATACTTATTCTCACATTTATCAATATTTATATTCTAAAAATTAATCATTATCTCTATATACAATAACATCAATTAATCATTATTCTATATTTTATACATATATTTAAAGAAATCAAAATTTTCAAAACATCAAAATCCCAACACCAAACATGCTATTCTTTCCAACACAATTCACACCAAACACTATTCTTTAATAGACCCCTCTCCCAAACATAGCATAGATATCAGACCAAGAAAAAAAAAACATAATATGGCACCCACGGAATAAAAGCAGATTTATTGACACGTGCAAGAAGCCAAAGCAAGGAGTGCTCATATCAGAAGCTGGGTTATCAAAGCCAGTCAGCAGACAACCAACAACAGAAAAGCAGAGACACATACAAGAAGCCAAAGCAGGGAGTACTCATATCAAACTTTGGGCTATCAAAGCCAGAGAGCAGATAACCAACAATAGAAAAGCAGAGAAACAGTAGCCTGTCGAAGTGCAGATTCCCTTAACCAGCATTCCCTAGTTTAGTAATCAAAGGCGCTAAGAATACAGATGAATAAGGACGTGAAGATACAGAATCTTCTGATCAAATAATCTGACAACAAAAATATTGACAAACCTCAATCACACTAACTGCAGATTTCCAATATAGACTGCAAACAATCAAGGGACATTGTGTAGGCAAAGGATAAGCCAACGAAGTTACCTATACAACACATTAAACTGCCACTCGAATATATCTGCCAAAAGGTTAGCTCAACTTTGATCTCCTCTTGTTCTTGCTGATTTCTAAGCAGAGAGTACAATCTAAGTCAGAAGCACACCAACCATTTCCACCAGACTTTCCACAATTTTGCTTCTTGTGCCACAATCGAACCGCCATTGGCATGCTTGTTACAATTATACAAACAACAGTGACAGGATAAATTTAAAATATAAGAAGCATAGGACCCAATACAAACAAGGTTTATGCAGCATAGATTCATATGGCAGTCATTGCATTATCTGTTATTCTGTGTTGCGTGTAAACCCACTTCTTGCCGTCCTGCACAAGGTGATTGTGCATTAATTGAGACCAGAGGCATTATCAGATAATTGTTAAAAGAAATATACATGTGTATATATAAGTAAAGAATTCATTCTCAGCCACATTAAATTGCTACGAAGCAAACGTCATTTTGTCTAGGGCTCGACGAGTCAACTCGATAATAGTTGAACTCGAGCTCAAACTGTTTTAAGTTTTGACTCCAGCTCAAACTCAACTCAAACCTATATTGAGCCAAGTTTGAACTCAATATTCTTTGTTTGGATACTCGTGAGCTTTTCTATTTTTAAATAGTTTAATATTTTTTATTTATCAAATATTTTATGCATTCAAATATCCTTTATAACTATAAAATTAATAAATAATAAATAATAAATAATGTATAACGTATTAAAATTATATATAGTGAATACTTAATTATGCAATATCGATAATGGGATAGTTTTAGCAATAGTATGATAACTAATATAAGCTCTATATCTAATTAGAAAAATATGCATACACAAACACAATTATTATTAACTTCTCATATAATTTCATTCTAATAAATATATATATATATATATTGATCACTTAAATATAAAAAAGACATAATAAAATTTAAAATATATATATTTATTCATTTCATGAGTTAATACATGTGCAATAGACTACACTATTATGATAATACGTATTCACATAATTTATAAAAGAGGGTTTTACAAAACAAAGCACAATAGCAGGTGTACAATAGCAAGCTAAATACAAGCTTTGATAATAAGGAACAGTGAGCATACATCACCAGTCATCACATACAAGATTTTCATTATGTCTATGGAAAAGGAAAGTGGACTTGATATAAGCAAAATGAAAAAAAGAAAGCTCCCAAATTGACAACCATGTATGCATTAGGAGAAATCAAATCGAGTTGCGCCCAGAACTGACAAAGATGAACAGAGCACGCAAGGATAGAATTAGTAATGACCCATGTAGGCATGAATGTACTTGCTTTGGCCACGGATAGTTTTTTCCCAGGTATCATGTATGGAAGCTACTCTCCAGTTCTATTGAACTTCTCGTATTTAATCAACTGATTGAATCAACTTGCGGTTGGACCTCCTCCCAATAAATGACAACAGGACTGATGATTCAAGTTGAGATGAGTACAAAGACAGTGCTTCCCAAGGTCGGCTTGCCAAAGTAAAAAGCTTAGTGACTCCCCAGTGAGGTCCTCTTGCTCCCAACAAAAGGTATCAAAGCCGATAGTTCAACTTGGAATGAGTACAAAAACAATGTCCGCTCTGTCCCATGGTTGGTTTTCACAGAGTGGACAAGAAGAGGTTTAAAGTGACTCCATGAAGAAAAACCCATTAAAGAGGCTCACGGGATTGATAGAATTGATGGAGTCAACGCTTTGTAGAAAACCCAAGGAATGGACAGCCTAGGTTAAGTCAAGAAACACTTTCAATGAAACCATGTATGCTCAAAGAAGAACTTTTGATTGAGGGACAGAGGGCCCAGATTTGGAAGGAGTCACAAATTTCAAAGAACTCATACTTAAATGGAAGTTGTTTTCTATGCTTAAAATGAACTTCTGATTGAGGGAGCAAACTCAAATTAAGAATGACTCACAAATTTGTTATTACTAATACCTGAAGGGGCAAATTCCTAGAAAAAGTTAAGTATGAGTTGTGTCCCATGTTGTTCAAAGATGAGAAGAGTAGGTAATAGATAATTAGTAATGACCCAAATACATAATACCTCGAGGATTTCAGTTAGGATATCGTGTCAAACACAAGAATATACTTCCTCAAGTGGCTCATGGATAGGTTTTCCCGAAGTGTTCTGTATGGAGGTTGCTTTTTAATTTAGTTGGGCTTTCCATGTTTGACCCAACTAATTATATTAGAGCATGTGGTTGGGCTCTCTCACTCCCAACTGTAAACACATACGATACACATGATACACAGCATATTTGTCATAACCAAAAATATGCACTGGTCCACTAAAATGTACTGTTCACATGTATAATTTACTCAAACTTGTAAATCAAAGGAAGAAAATAGATATTACATAAATTTAAACAACTTGACTAATTAGCTAATCTTCGCTTGTAAATAGAACAATGCATACTGCATCTATGGGATCATTTTATCTTATTTATTAAGCGTAAAACTTTCAGCATGTAAAGCAGGTGTGCCTCAATTTTCATCTCAATTTAACTCCGGAAGATTTAGAACTTCATCAATTCTCAGATACTACAGGGAAATATGGCATTTATTGTAAATATTTTGCATCTTGACTTTGAAAAAGATCACCAACAGAGATATAAACTATTTGACTTCACTGAAATGACAAATCTATTATGAAACCACAGAATCCAAGATGCAAACTTGTAAATCAAAGGAAGAAAATAGATATTACATAAATTTAAACAACTTGACTAATTAGCTAATCTTTGCTTGTAAATAGAACAATGCATACTGCATCTATGGGTTCATTTTATCTTATTTATTAAGGGTAAAACTTTCAGCATGTAAAGCAGGCATGCCTTAATTTTCATCTCAATTTAACTCTGGAAGATTTAGAACTTCATCAATTCTCAGATACTGCAGGGAAATATGGCATTTATTGTAAATATTTTGCATCTTGACTTTGACAAAGATCATCAACAGAGATATAAACTATTTGACTTCACAGAAATGACAAATCTATTATGAACCACAGAATCCAAGAGCTGAACTCCAGGTTATGAGCTTTGTCAGTCCTAAATTTCATTTTTTTCATCTGCATAAAAGTATAAGTATTGCTTGAGACTAGAGGTAACTAGAGAGATGAAAGACGCATTCGGGTCCAAGGCAAGTTTTAGACATTGAGTCATTGCCAATTATTAATACAATGTCTTGCACTAGGTAGGAGCATCACAGTCAAAAAAATAAGTGATTCTTACATGGCTGTATTTTATGGAAAACAATATGTATATGAATTTATTAAAGTTTTTGTTGGCATGGATGATGCCACCAGCAGAACAATCTCAATTAAATCTATAAGTTATCTTTAGAGCATAAAAACATGAAAGAATTCAAGCTAAAAAAAATAGAATGAATCAGCCCTGGAAGAGAACCATGACAGAAAGTATCTTGCCATAACTAGCATTAAACAATACGCATACCTTCCTGGAAGCAACTGAGAACTATTGACTGAACCCTTCGAATTGCCAAGTCGTTTGGCTCTGTTTTCTTGTTCCTTGTCAACACGCATCGCAGCCACCTCCTTCTCCATAGCAGCAACCTCTCTTCTCATCTTCTTGGCCTCAACTTCCATCGCTTTAGTCAAAGTCTCTACCTTCTTTGCTAACATCTGATTGTAGAAAAAAGACGAATTTTAAAATAAAGAAAAGTATAAGCATCAAGCATCAATAAAGAAGGAAATTAACCTCAATTGCATCATCCTTGTCCTTAAGGCTCTGATCCTTTTCATGACCAGCTTTCCTCAAGGCAATCACCTCTTTTTGCAACAGATCATATAACAGCCCTGACACAGAATCCTCTGTCTCCGTTACTTGTACATCGCTTGTTTTTCCCTCCTGATTATCCTTCCATGTACTATTTTGTGTCTCAGTTTCCTTAGTTCCATCACAGGACTGGCTTTGCTTAAAATTCGGTCCTAATCCATTCAAGAGTACTTTGCTCCTGTCTGAAGATCGTGAACCACCATCAAAGGACTTTGATGTTCCCTTTGCATGCTTCAACACAGAACTGCTACCAGAAGATCTCAACTGAAAGGATGGCGATCTCTTGGGTAAAGAGCCATTGGATGTCAATTTTGAAATATTTTCAGCTCCACCAAGTGACTGGCGACGAGAAGAGCCATTGCTTGAGCTTCTTCCATCAGAGGTGCCACGAGTTGCCGTATTTGGTGACCTTAATGTCTCTTCAAGAACTTTCAGACGTAGGTGATACTTTTCCTGTAGGATAGAATGAAAGCCTCTTTCAAAATCGACAAATTCCATTATATTTTAGTTAAAAGTTCTGATAAAATTGACCGTAAATTAAGAAATAAGCCAATTACTTTCAACTGGGCTTCAGATTTTGCAGCTCTCTCCATTACAGCAAGCTTGTCTCTGAGTTGTTGCATCTCACCCTGTCACAACCAATCACAAGTTTTGCAAGAATTTGTCTAAATAGAAAATTGAAGTACAAATGCCTCCACAGAACATGGAAATTTCTTGACAAGCGAAGGAAAGGGGTGTATATGCACCTGCAAAAATCTTCTTTCTTCTAGCCATTGTTTGACAGGCATAACCTTGTCATTAGCATCTTTCCATTCATTAGCTACCACAGTTGCAACCCTATTTGCTGTTACTTTGGCACGAGCCAGCTCCCTGTCAAGAGTTTTTCTTTCCTCCTGAAAATCAAAAAATAAAGGCATTCAACTTATTTGGGTTTCAGCATATAATTCATAGTTGTATCTGCAAATGAGAACAAAGGATATATGTATAAGGATCATTACATTCATCTCCTGAACTTTACGCTGGTAATCACGTACAGCATTGGCAGCTGCACCACCAGCAAGCACAGCCTCCTCAAGCTCATGTACAGTTTGTGTTAGCTTTTCAACCTCTGCAACCTTTTGTCGATGCATTTTATCTAATATCTTATTCTCTTCCTGATGAAACAGGAATGTACACATGTTAGAGGAAGAAAAAAAAGAGTTCAGAATTATCAGACACCTGCAGAATAAAACAGCAAAAATTTCAAGACCTGGCAAATTTCTATCTGCTTCATCAATTCTTGGTTCTTGTTTTGGAGATCATCCACCATAGAAGCTTTGGCCAATGCTACCTGTACGGTTTTCTCTGCTTCAAGTAGAGCAGCCTCTTTTGATTTTGTGAGCCGGTCCAAAGCTTTGTTATCATCTTGCAGCTTTGCAATCTAGAATGAAAAGGCAAAATATATAGCAATGCCCTGAAATAGATTTTTTTGACCAGATGAGTAGCTGGCTTAAAGCACAAACCTCCTGTCGAGCAAGTTTGAGCTCAGCCTCCAATGGAGCGAGTATAGCTTCAATTGGAGGCATATCATCATCTTTTTGAGCAGCATGAACTCTTCGAAGAGTGGCTTCTGCTGCAAATTGTGCTGCCATGGAGGCTTTCTTTTCATCATTAATTCTCTTAATTTCAAGATTCTGCCCAACAAATGTTCATGGAAACATATATGTCGTCAAAATGGACTCCCAGCAAGAGAATGCAGGGAGAAGGAGAGAAATTACAGCTAGTACCTTGTTCTCTAGAAGAGATTCTGTTAATTTGAGCTTCTCCTCCACCTTCCGCAACTCTGCAGTAAGCTAAATCAAAACAAAGAAGTCTGAGATTTCACACTTAATACGTAGCTTCACACAGGAAGAAAACCAGGATCTTTGGAGTGAAGGAAAAGATGACAGAGGACTACGTTGAATGACTTCCAAAAAGGAGGCCAAGAAAGTTCAACAACATACTTGCTACTTCATTCGCAAAAGCAAAATAAATCCTCTGATTTAACCTGAAACTTCATAACACGCAATTTTTTTAATAACAGGCACACATTCAGCATCACTAAATCTACTTCAGCACCCCAAAAACATTCAAATTTACACTGGTCCAAATGTGATATGGAAACAAAAACCTCTAAGTCAAAAAATTTAAATAAATAAAAGACTCAGTGTATTGATTAACACAAGCCAATCCTAAAATATTTTCTGCAAAATATGTACCTAGCATCTTCAAAGTTATAGCAACCAAGCGCATTTGAAATTCTGGATTTAAAATTTTCATAACCTCGGATCTTGGAACCAATGTGCTGTGAGAAAAATTATATAACAGAAACATCTCATTTATTGTCCCATTTTCCAGTTGCTTTCATATTGCCATTACTCTCTTCAACAAGAGGCCTAAATCAAGAAGAAAAGATGAGGCCACCACTGAGAACCTAAGCATTATAATGAAGAAGTGAATAATAGGCATGCCGACAACAATAATTGCTATAAACTTCAAATTTTACAATGTCAACTTTCAGCCAAAAAAATTAGATTATACGTGTGGATAACTCATTTAGTTAGCATTATATTTCTCAACGTCGCCGAAAAGAAGAGAAAAAGAATTCGTGCCATACAAGCCAGTATCGTTTTCAAAGTATGATACAATTAAAGATAATATAGTGCACCCCAGGCGCAAGAAATGGAAAAATGAGAAACGATACCTCTTCAACAGCTTTTTCGCGAAGTCTTTCAGACGACTTCAAAGCCCTGATCTGCGACTGCGCTTCCCCCAATTCCCTTTCCTTATCTGAAAACGGGAAAACCTAATGCTAAAATGACGCTGTTTCAACATATTAGACACGACAAAAAATTTCAAAAATATATATTATATCGCGCTAAAATTTCTTTCCAGATCTGAATCAACACATCAAGACGCCTGGTGCTTCCCATCAAAAAAGAGTTATTTCGATATTCAAGACACTTTCGCATATAACACTGCCACTTAATTAAATGAACGCATTAAAACAGCAGTTTCACACGTCGAATCAGAGCGCCAATCCAGTGGATCCAGCTGAAGAGACTAACCTCTGACTTCGTTCTCCAGTCGATTGAGCTCCAACCTCACCGGATCCGAACCATGGAGCAGGTTTACAAACTCATCAGCGTCGAGGCTCGGTCGTACAGCCGCCTTCCGCCGCGACGATGAACCCTTTCCTCCCTCCTTGAACGATGCCGACGCCGTTAGCGGCGTTGCCGCAGGCGCATTGCCACTAATCTCTCCAGAAACCTGCTCCGCCGACACGTCACCGCTCACCTCGCCGGAAACCTCCGCCATCACTGATCTATTCCCTTTTCTCAGCGCTCATTAAATCTCCAAAAATCACTTGGCCAATGCTTGTTAATACGTAAAAATATTTGTGCAAAAATGCAAATATCGGTAGAGAGAGAGAGAAAAGAGAGAGTTTTGGAAAGATGAGTTCAAAAACGGCAGCCTGCAGTGGGTATGATATGAGTGAAGCTGAGGAGAGTATTTTCTTTTAGAGAGAGGTGATTAGAGTTTAAATTCATGTGCTTTCACCTTTTGTGTTTGTTTCTCTCTCCATTAATAAAATAAAAATCGCACCTGTCAACGTGTCTCTCTCCCTCAGGGTTGTGGCAAAAGCGGCTGACTACATGAAATGACTTAAAAAACCCCTCATCTAACGACAGAGACACCTAACATCCGTTCAAAAGACGGGGGATAGATCTGCCATTGAAGTAAGAAGGAGGAGTGGCAGGAGCAAATCTGAGTAGGGGGGAAAATGACTAGAAGTTCAGTGTGAGAGAGAGTGTGTGCTTCTTGGTGTTTTTGTTGTTATTTATTTTTTTAACAAAACAAACAAGCTTAGTAAAATATCATTTTAAGTGACATATTAAATCTTTTTCTCGATAAATTCGTTTCCAATGAAAATATTTTAAATATTAAGAGTCTATACTGCATTATTAAAAGTAAAGAACTTACATTAACTAATTTGTTTTGAATATCGAATTATATTAATTATCTTTATTTTTTTCTTATAGTTTAATAAAAATTGGATATTTTTTGTTTATTATTTTTGCCACTGATTCATTTTCTGTCTCTCTTTTATAAAATTTTCAGACATAATTGTAGTTTACAAATTATTTTATATTTACTGTTAAATTTCTTTTAAAATAATAATTTCGTTTTTTTTATTATAACTAATAAATTAATTAATTATTAGTAAATATGCACATACTTAAAGTCTATAATTTTTACTAATAGTAGTAATTACGTGAAGATGAATAGATATATACATATATAATAAATGCATGTTCTTTCAAAACAAATTTAAAATTGCTCGTTAATGAATATGTTATGTCACACAACATGTACCGTTGAAGATGGATTAAACACTAAAACGGAGATTAGCTGAAGGCTTGCATAGGCATTGCTAATGTTTTTGTTTTTTTCATTACAAACATTACTATCATTATATTTGCACAATGTGCAAATATTACGTGATTAATAAATCATTTAGGCTACGTTTTAGCCTAGAATTTTCCAAAACTTCCTTCACGAAGAAAACAAAACAAAATTATATTTGTGTTTCTGACATTGAATTTCTGAATTTAATTAAACTAGGCCTACATTAAGATTTAAAATGACAATTAGTTTTCTATTCCACCCTTTTTAGCAAATTTTGTTTAAAATGTAAATAAACAATTAACTAAATTATTAAATTGACCTTTATTTTTCAACACTAGAGCAATTATGTATACAATATTTTCTTCATGATAATTTCAGCCGAAGCCTAACAAATGAAAATATTTCTTCACCCCTTTTCCAAATATATGTGTATATCCGTACTATATAATATTAAAAGTTTGGGGCCACTTTACTTACACATTGTAACTTTATAATATTGCCTTCAATTTGTACACTTACATCGTTACTCTTAATTAAAGTGGATAAAGTATGTTTAAATATAATTATTAATATATCATTATTTTTGGATACTATGTCTCTACTATACTATTATTAAATTAAGAATTTTTATTATACAATATAAAATTATACAATTTTTCTCACATTAAATTCTTCAATTTTTAATATTTTTTTCTCTATTTCTTTTTAACTTCTTTTTTTTATGTCTGTTCTCTCTCAATTTTTTTCTTTAACAATTTTTATCATTCTTTATTTTTTTATTTAAAACATCTTTATACCTTTAATGTTAAAAATTATACTTTTTTATTTAAAATATAATAACTTTATTAAATAATTATTACGCACACGTAAAGTGTATAATTTTATTAAGAAGAGAGAGAGAGAGAGAGTGTGTGTGTGTGGGAGTGTGTGTGTCTCTCAAGAAAGTGACGGTAATTTTCAATAGGGATGCCCTACCCCATTTCCCATCTTCGTTCATTAGCCCCATCCTACCACTCCCCGCTATTCCTCTGTGGATGTTCTGGGTGAAAATTTTTACCTTAAAATTTAAATTATTAATTATGTTATAATAAAAATATTATTTTATATTTATAATAATTAATCAACTAGTTCAATATAATAAAAAAAATTAATCTTTATATCATTTAAAATAAAAAAAATTATATTTTTATTTGTTGTAATTAATTTAATTTGTCATATTTTATGATTTGTTATTGTAAAAAAAATATTAATTTTTCAAGAAAGTGTGTATTTCTTTACAATTAAAATATATATTTATTTAAAAATAATCCTTTTCATAATATTTTTTCTTTTAATTCTAAGTATAATGGTCAAATTATTAATTTAATAAACTAATTTTTAAATTAATTAAAATTAAAATTATATAAAAATTTAAATTATTTAACATTTAACATAATTAATTTTAATTTAGTTAAAATAAAATAGATTTTTGTTAATATATAATTTATTTTAATTAAATAAAGCATATTTATATGTATGTAATAAATCTAACTTCATATATTAATTAATTAATACCGTTACGGGTGCCCGCTGCCATCCCTAATTTTCAGAAACCGAAATAATTAGTGGGAGTGGCAGAAGCGAATAATTAAGTGTGAGATTAAGATAGATAAATATTAAAATATTGGAGTTAACAGATATGCTTTGCTGGTAATTAGCAATCAATGAGATGCAGTTGACTGGCAGCCAAAAGGGTGAGGAATAAAAAATGCATAATTAAACTAATCCACTATTATGACAGACTACAGATAATAATAATTTAGTTCAAAAGACAAACGGCATCTTTATTTCTTTTTGTATATTTCTTTTAATTTAATAATAAATGTATAAATTGGCTATACACATCCGTGAAGTCCATCAGTTCTTAAGTCTGTCTGAATTGAATTTTCCAAGTCTGATTTATTTGGCTGTTAGGATTGAAAATATGCCATGGCTTAGCACTACAATATAACAATGATTTAGTTAAAATAGAAAAAAAAAAATAGAAGGGGGGTTGTAATTGTCAAGCTATATGTTAATTATAGGATCTAATACCCATAAATGAATAATTAGTTACATCGTATTGTGACAATTACCTATGTGTATATACCTTACATTTTGCAGTTTTGTAAAGACTATGATTGTTTTCATTTTTTATTGTGTTTTTAAGGGTTTTCTTTCTTTCTTTTTTTTGAAAATTGTATTAAAAATAAGAAAATTATATAAATTTTTATTGCAATTATGATATAAAAAAAATGAAAAAAGTTCTTTTTTATTCATTTCATTCTGTAACGTATAAACACACAAAATGATAACCAAACACATCTTAATCAAAAAAATTGTAAAAGTTTCTCATAAATAATAACAAGATATTCCATATTTATGAAATTTTGAGCTCATTCCTATAAAATGTGTAAATTTTTTAATATCATATCTATATTTTTATCTATACATAAAAAATATAAGAAAATTTAATTACGTAATATATAAACACTAAATTAACTTCAATTTATATAAGCATGCGTGTGCATGAGTATGCTTCTTGTTACTGATATCGTGTATTATGGATATATTAGTCTCTTTTTCTTACCACAGGCGCAATTATTATAATGCCCTTACTTTATATACACACACGTGTATTTCTTTGATTTTGATTTATTTATTTCATTATCTTCCATCAGTCATGAATTATTCTATTTTTTCTTTCAATCTCCACACTTAATTTTAATTATTATGTTTATCTCTTTTTAAATTTCTTTGTTTTTATTTCATTTCATAAATAATATAAAATTTATATATGTGAATTATTTTTAACCAATTTATATAATTATGCACACATTAATGTGCATCTTATCACTAATTAATATATACGTCTATATTGTTATATTATTGTTAATACCCTTATTCGATTTTATTATATTTATAATAAGTTTTCTAAAATGCTTTTCATAACTAATTATCTACACTATATTTATTATATATTATGATCCTATCTTCTATAATAACTAATGTTAGTTATTTTAATAGATTCATTGAAATAGTTCTCTTAATAAATCTACTTACATAACTTTTTAATAATTACTTTATGTTTTAAATATAAATAAATCCAAATACCTTTAATTTTTTCTTTTTCCTCTTCATTGTCATCATTTTAAATTCTCTACATTTTCTTTAAACTTAACCTTTTTTCCTATCCTCGTATTTTTATTCCCTTTTGTTTTTTTTTCATCTTTTGAAAATATATATAGTTAAATAATTTTATTTTATTAATGACCTACTAAAACATATAACAATTTTATTTTTTATTATAATTAATGAAATTATATAATTTTTTTAAGTGCACACATATTTAAAATGTGCAAATTTTACTTAGTTAGCATTTATACTCAGTTAAATATTTTAAAAATATAGATATTCAAAATTTTACATTTAAACACTTTACTCATTTTAACATATCTCATGTCAAATATAATATCGGCTAAAACCCGCCTTCCAAACATAACTTAAGAGAAAGGCATTCATACAATAGGGGATATTAACAAGTGGAGTTGATATTGATCGAATATTACTTATCTTATTTTTGTAAAATTAGAAATAAAATTAGAATTTGAACTAATTTATGAAATTAAATTTAAAAATTTATTTAAAATTTAAGCTCAAGTTCGATTAAACCTTAAAATATTATCGAGTCTAAATCGAATAAATTGCCTTATTAAAACACCCATAAATATAATTCCAATCCAAATCCATCGATGCCAAACCAAAATATGCTCTTCCAGACGTGAATTGGGGGAGACGACATAATCTGGAACTTTAATTTGGGCTAAGTATAATATATGCATACATACATATATATATGTATATATAAAATATAATAATGTCAGAAAAATAATTTATTTTTGTTCAGAATCATATATATTGAAAATTTTATCTTTGATGAAAAATTTTGAATCAACTAATGTAGAATATAGGTGGAGAAAAATAAATGTGTGAGGATTGAGTGGACAACCGATGATGGAGGTAGTGGCCATCTCCAGCAGTCCGAATCTTAAAGGAACGTACAAACTGAATGGCTAATAACATATTATTTGAAAATTTTATCTTTGACACATACAAATATAAAATTCTTGATAATTGCTAATAATTGCTGATTATAAATTTATATTATTCAAAGGAACGTGCGAACTGAATGCCTAACAACATTTCAAATTTCAAATTTCAAATTAAATCAATATAATAATTATCATAAATATTTCAAATTTCAAATTAAACAATATATTCAACCATGAAACAATATTTTAAATTTTATACTATTAAATATATCATTTAATAACATCTTTATTTAAATACAAATTCAAAATTTTCCTTTTTTTATATACAATTCAATCAATACCTATATATATCACACACACACATAAATATATTCATATTTATTTTTATTTATACTCTATAATATATTTATCATTCATATAAACTATTACATTATTAAATTATTATTATATATTTATACATATATTTAAATAAATTATACTATTTATCTCGTTAAAACAATTTTTCTAAACAAATAACTCATCTTATCACAACTCTTACAAAATATTAAATCAAACAAAAACCCCTGCCAGCAAGTAAAGATGATGATGCTTCAAGATTCAGAACCCACGCCCCTGCTTATTTAGTTGTTTGGACCTGCCGACTCACCAGATATCCCAAGATAGAAGGGATAAAAATGAATTCAACTTATTTTTATTAATAATTATATCGGCTATTTATGCTTGGATGTCATTTTTAATAGAGTAAAAAATGTGTTTTTAAATGTAATGATTTAAGAATGCCGTAGAAATAAAAGAAAGGATGAAGAAGTAATTTTTATTTGAATTGTAAATATGTTTGTAATGTGTATTTTGATGGAATAAAAATGTCGAAAAACTATGAACCAAATGTTATGATAATAATAGAGAAAATTTTTCAATTTTATTTTTATCACAAATATTCAAATACCCATTATATAATATATAAAGCGCTATTTAACTAAATTATACATGAATAAAATAAATAAATATATATATATATAAATGCAATTATTAGACAAAGGCCACAAAATAATTAATATTCATAATTTAACAAGTTATCAAATACTATAATTACATAGAAAAGTGAAAGCAGTTAATAAAATGAAAATTATTTCGTACCATTATGACTAACATATATAATATGTATATATTATTTTTCATATATATACAAATATTTTTGAAACGTTATTCAAAATGATTTATAAAATGAAAATTATTTCGTACCATTACTTACAAATTTATTATTGATTTATTCTACATGATATAAGTTTATTAAAATTTTATGGAGTGAGAGTGGGTGGGAACAGAGGATTAGGGGGCCACGAGTACAATTTTATGATATAAATTCATCATATGAGATATAAATTTATTAAAATTATATGAATTTGAGGTGGGTCGAGGTGGGGGCTTGGGGTGGCCAAGGGACCTCTAGGAACCCTTAGCCATGTTTGGAAACCTCATTTTAAATTTCACACAACCTACAACGGCCCATCTTGATATTATTAAAAATCTCAGTGAAAGTGAAGATCTGAGTAGAATATGCAAGACTAAAAGCATCAGTAGTTCGAGGGTTAAATTTTATATTATTAAATATAATATTCAACGAAATTTTAATTAAAATTTAATTTTAAATTTTATATCTCTTACACATATAATTAATTATTTATTTTTCAATCATTATATTGATTTATGATCAAATTAATACACACACATTTATATATATTTATATTTTAAAAACTAATCATATCTCTATGTAATATGGATCATCCAATTATAATTATATATCACATATACAAATATACAAATTCTAATAAATAATAATATTTATCCTATCAAGTCTTTATTCTAAATATATTATTCATTCCAATATAATTTCTATTAAACACCGTGTCCATCAAAAACCCTCTTTCAAACATAGTCCTTGGTCTGACCATGAGTTTAAATTAAATTAGCTTAATATCAACCCTACTACTGAACAGGAAAAATTCTTGATTATGTTGTTTTAGTTCCACTACCAAGCCCATTTTTCAAAATAATTATATATACATGTATATATATATAAAGATATTAAAACTTGATTAAGTGTATTAAAATAACAATCTCCAAAAAATTTCAATTAAATATTTGAACTATTTCAATAAATTTAGATTTTAATGTATATAATGCACCAAGAAAGCAAATAAAGTTGGTTAGTATCATATACCCTACATGAGCATCATACTGGATGGGCAACTCATCAACCCAGAGTCCTCCCAACGACCCAACAAGATATGCTAAACCTCTCATTTCATTTCCTTGTCATTAATTTTGTGTTATTTGCCCTTCAATTGATAGTTTATTCAATAACTGTAACATAAGCATGATGACAGCAACATTCAAAGAGTCCTACGTACAAAGATTAGCACAAATCTTTGCATGGGTCCCCAACTCTCCCCATCACTCAAGCATCCTTCACTTTTTGTTGTCTTTTTGCCAACACTGTATTTCCCTGATTTAAGAGCTTTCCTCTAATGAAAAGAGATAAATTTAGTTTGACTTGGAACTCAGCCTTGTATTAAAAGATGGCATGTCAATTAATTAAATAATTTTTTAAAAAATGAAAGATTAGGTGATAACCACATCCACCAAATTGAAAAAGCCATAAGCTAAGGCGGATGATGCTTGGAGTGCTTCACAAGAAACTTTTTACTTGGAATGCGCTTCTTGCTATTTTTGGGGCTTGAGTGTGGTGCAATTTTTATGTTTAATTCAGTGTCATAACAATAATTTATTACTAGTAAAATTGTTATATTCTATGTATGTGCAAAATTATTTATAAATTGTAAAAGTATTATGTTTAAAATAATAAAAATAATATTATTTAAAATTAAAAGTATCAATAATATTTGAAATGAGAACACAAAAAAGATCAAAAGAGATCGAAAAGTGGGAAATTTTAAGTGAAAACACAAATACAAAATGGATCAAAAGAAAATAAAGAAATAAAGAATTGAAAGAAAGACAAAAGAATTTAAAATAAGGATGTACAAATAAATTCACATTGTGTGATCAAAACAGGTTGATACACTTAATAATATAATATAGATATACAGTCTATTTGGTGATGTAAATTTAAAGCCAATTGTTCTCATTAACAATATATTTTCAAACACGTAATAGTGAAGAAATATTAGGAATGGCTTGAACCTTAAAAGCAAAACCTAGGGGCAGAATTGTAATGTTGAACCCAGCAACTAACGTTGCCCATGCTTGTTTGTATATTTTGATGTGAATAAAAATAATAAAGATTTTGTTGACTAAGGAAATTATGTTCATTGTAAATTTTAGTTAGATAAAATTTTGAATTTGTGTGTTTGCATTTATATAATTATAAAATAATAATTAAATGATATAATAATATACGGACTATTAAGATATAAATATATATATACAAATGTAACTATATGTGCATATATATTGTATTGATTTAATTGTAAAAATATGCAATAATTGAATTCTAAATATTTGTGTATATATGTGAACGAATGAATAATTTGAATTTAAATTTAAATAAAATAATGTAACATCGTATGTTTGTTTTATCAAAATTTTAATGGTTTCAAATCCATCAAAATTTGCTTCCAAACATAGAGTTATGTATTTGTTTTGTAATTTATAGCTATGTTTGGATACATATTTTGGGGAAGAAAATTTTCATAAAAATTTAGAAATAATGTAGATGTAAAGAGAGAAAAATAAAAGAATTTATTTTGATAGGTAGTATATTTGCATATATGCATTTTGATAAGATAAAAATTTGCGCAATTTGGTATTCAAAGATAGCTATATTTTTTAAGCATTATCTTATGGTGACACATTAGATAAATAAACAAAAGCCAAATAAATTAAGAAATTTTATTTATTTTAAAAATTATAATAGAAATATATCTAAAAAAATTAAAACTAAGATAAGGATAAAATGATTAAATTAGAAGGTATAGAAAATAGGTGAAATAAAGGTTTAGTATTACGTGAAAAGATAATTAAGAAAATATTAAAATATTAAGATAAAAAACATTGTATAACTGGACTTTGAGATTTATATAAATATAAATTAGGAGTTGTTTTATTTAGAAAAATCTGCTGTGACGCGTACAATTCTATGATACGCAATTCAGCATTCTATTGGTTGGATTGTGATCCGACCCGCGTTTTGTGGGCTGGACTCCAGCATCACTCACTGGTCTTCTGGCATAATTTCTAACCCTAAACAAGGAAGGTTAATGATAAAAGTCCCATATTGTCCCTGCATTTTCAATAAAAATTGCACCTCATTAGGCTGGCTAACACATCAATTACTCCACTAGGAAAATCAAGCATGAAAAAATTGTTTGAGTTGGAACCATATTTTTTTTAAACAAATAAAATCAAACATATACGTTTTCAATAATATTCGAAACTCAACTCGATCCACTTCAAATTTTAAAAAAATAATATATATGTTAGTAAAAAATAATTGTTAAAACAATTACTTAATATTTGAATTTGATTCAAAATCAATCTGTAATAACTTTTCTAAAAATTTTGGGTTTAACGACGAGCAAGAAGCAATCATTTTGAAAAGAATGTCTATGCTGCAACACTGAAGAATAGGTATGAAATTTTTTAAATGTCTTATCTCTTTATTTATATGAATATATAGCAATTATATGGTATGAATAATGAACGTAACAATTATATATCAATATAAACAATATAATGGAAGAAGATAGGGACATTTCTGAAATTGAAGAATTCTAACCTAAAGACAACGTAGACAGCTAGACGTCACATTTACACAATTACATGGCGTAGCGCCCTGTCTTTCTGCCTTTTCTTCTCTTGTTTGTTTCTAATTTTCTACTTCCTATGATTTTATTTATTTTCTTTTTAGTTTATTTCTTCTGCTCATTGCATGGCCTTTACTCATTCTTCTCTTGTCATTTTTGTTATTTGTCTATTTTAACCTCTCATGAAAAAGCATCACTCAAGTTGTGAACGAACCTCTTCAATATAGACCGACTAAATTCTACAACATAGACGTCACGTTAGATGTTCATCTCTATAGATGTCAAGAAATAGGCCCTCAATAAAAAATAAAAAAAAAAAGTGATATTGTTTACAAAAATCTATGTGATTGTTGATTCTAATAGCACGAGTATTCACAATTAAGTAAAATTTATACACTTTATGCGTATACAAATTTATTTACAAACTGTAAAGTTATTATATTTTAAATAATACAATTAAAATTATAAAAATATTTAATATAATAAAATAAGGAACGACCAAAAGAAAAACTTTAAGTGAAAAATATGAATATAAAGAGTGAGTTAAAAGAAAAAAATAAAAAAGTGAAAAAGAAAATAATAGAAAAATAAAAAGAAATCAAAATAAGAATAATTGTGTAGTTCAACATTGTACATCCAAAAAATTTTATTAACTTAATAATAGAGTGTCAATGAAATTTGCACACTCGACGTATGTGCAAAATTAATAATAAATTATAAGTTGTTAGATTTCTAAGAATCAAAATATAATTTTTTAAAAATAAAAAGTATAAAAATATTTAAAATAATAAAGTAAAAAATAAGAGAATCTGAAAAAACAAAATTAAAAGAAAGTAAAAATAAAAAGAATGAGTTAATAGGGAAAAAAAATAAAGAGATAAAAAAAATTTAAAATATGTGTAATCGTTTGATTTCACACTATGCAACCAAACAAAGCATTATTTCCTAATATAGATAGATATGGTATAGAAATGAAGAGATAACATAATAATAATTATAATTGAGCCAATTTTTCTATTTTAATTAAGAATATTGTAAATTGTGTAATTGAATTCTTGATAATATAGGATACATAAATAAATGGAAATTGGAAGAGGGCGGCGATCTTCGTTGGGTAATGCTTGACTTGGGCCATGTGCATTTGATTTGGGCTGACAAATGTTCTACGGCCCAGTGTAAATGGACCTTAGGCTAGGTTATGGCGATAGGTCTCAAACCTTCATTTACTCTGTGAAATTATTAAATAGTCATATTTTTTTTTTACGGCCTTTTTGGTTTATTTCCTTTTTATCTTCTATTTTATTTTCAGTTTATTTTTATTTTTATATAAATTAAAATATAATTTTTTTAATATTTAAATTATGAAAATAATATTTTTTGTATTTTTAGTTTTATTTATCCTATATTTATTTGCATAAGTATATTTTTTTGCAATAATAAATTTCTATGATGTTTGACAATTATGCATATATAAGAATGTGATTTTCATTAGTCTATAAATTATAAAATAAAACACATATGTAATATTTTTGAAATGTTTATGTAATTTTTTTAAATGCAATAATAATTTGTATTTTTAAAATTTTAGTTACACACATATTGAATGTACAAATATAACCACTGAAAAGTATGCTACTATCCTAGTTTTGAGTAAGGATGGCAACGGGGTGGGGATAGGCTAAATGATGCCTCTCCCACCCCCTGCCTTATTGTTAAAAACCTTCCCCACTTTCACTCCATCTATATTTGCTTCATCCATTTTAATTTTAATTTTAAATTGTTAATAATATTATTTTATACTTATAATGATTGATTAACTAATCTAGTGTAATAAAAAATAAGATTCAATCTTGCACCGTTGACAATAAAATTTTTTATATATTTTTTTTTATAATTAATTTTATTTTTCATATTTTATGATTTTTTATTGTGAAAAAAATATTAATTTTTTAAGAAAATTTATATTTCTTCAGAATTAAAATGTATATTTATTTAAAATTAATTGTTTTATAATTTTTTTAAATTCTTAGTAGAGTGGTCAAATTACTAATTTAATAAACTAATTTTCTAATTAACCAAACTTAAAATTATATATAAATTTGAATTATTAACATTTAACATAACTAATTTTGACTTATATTTTAATTTAGTTAAAATATTATATATTTTTATTAGTTTATAATTTATTCTAATCATATAATGTATATTTATATGTATATAATAAATATAATAATATATATTATTCAATTACAGCAAAGGGTGGGATGGGTGTTGGTTCCCCCATCCCCTATCCTATTTAAAAGTAAGGGAAAAAAAAATATCTCTTTCCACTTTCCCTACCCAACACTTGCCTCATTTTTCTTCCTATGGAATAGATATCAGTTATCACTTACTCCTATCGTCATCCTTATTTTTAAAATTAATGATAACATTTTTCCTATATTGTTATGAAGAGGCAACAAGAGACATAATATAATTGATTCATTTAAAATCCTGAACATTTTGCTTGCTATCTTCATCATAGATCCAAACCAATCTCCAATATTTCATGGTATATGCATATTGAAAACCTACCCGTACATATTACTGACCATTTTAAAATCCTTAAGAAACAACTTTTAATTTATTAGTTGAAAAAAAAAAGAATTGAATATCAACATAATTATTAACAAGATTGTAACATTCCACAAGCAAATAAAAATTAAATATGTTGTAAAAATACATTAATTAATGTTGTAATAATACCCACTCACATTAAAGTCATAAACAATAAATTCAAACACACCATATTTCCACACAATGCAAACATATCATTCTTTAGTCTATAGGGACAACCAATTTCACAGTCAAACAAACAATATTACAATCAATCTTAAGCCAAGCTTTCTCTTAACCTCAACTTGATGGTACTGTTGCAACAAGCTTTTTCTTGTCTAATGCCTTCATTGAACTCTCCTTAAGTCGTAACCTTTAGTTAACAAAGTCATGTTGCTCTCACAAAGTCTTACTCTAAAAAACACAACACTTATATATAGTGTGTGTATGGGTGTTAGATTCTTTTTTATGACACTCATAATTCTTGTGGAGGCACATCTAAGCCTTTCGTATCATTTTGAATTTATAAAAGTCATCATTGTAGCTTACTCCTTGAAAAGATGTTGAATATCCTCACAAATATTTGCACCAAGTTGTTGTCAAATTTTGTTTGCATAATCCTATATATATATATATATATATATATATATATTTGTGCTTGCAAGCCAATTCCCATATTTTAGGAATGGATATCTCTAACTTTATTTTCATATATCTATAGGGTGGGGCAAGATCTTTATGATAATTATAAACTACAACAATTTAGAAAACTTCCCATAAATTAAGGTAACCAAACATTCATGTACTTTCAAATGACTTGACAATTTTGTACTGCATATTGCCAACTCATTAACATTAATGCCACTAATATCTACTTTTATTATTATGTAGCACAACTTGACACTAATACATTCATCACAATTCATAACTATAAAAAATACAATTATTATTAAGAATACTTGACATTAACAAAACATTAAACTAACTTCAAGACAAAAATACCAGCTCGACTACAAATTTCGTTGACTCACCCTATTAGTAATCGGTGATGTAACATCATTCATAATAATGTGTCAAAAAAAAGAATTCCAAGTATTAAATTTTACATTTCAATGCACAGTAGACTATAGAAGAAGTTCAAGTGATAATGAGTTCAAGTAAGTCTATTGCAAGCACTAATTCAAATTACCAAAAAAGTAATTTTAAAAGTAGAGTTTCAGTTGGTAGTGGGTAACATTGCAATTCATTTGGACAAAATAAAAAACCATTAGTTCAAAAGTTAGACCACTAAAAACAAGAAACCAAAAGGCCACAATAAGCAAAAACCAAAAGTATAATACCAACCAAAATAGACAAAAACTAGTAGAAAGAAGAATTAAGTTTCAAAACTTCTTCTCATGTTATTAACTCCGTTTTCAATATTTGTTTATTATATAGGATTTTGTTCTTCAATTATGACATACAATGACGACACACACCTAAAAAAGGCGGTGTTGAAAATTTCAAGAGGGACTAACATCATTTAGTGTGCCATCACCACAGCCATTAGGAGAGAGGGTGGCTGCCACATAATGCACAAAAACAAATTGGAGGTTAGGTTGTGTTTCTACGTCTAAAGTTGGCTAATTTGTGCATCTATGGCCAATGAGAGTGCCTTAAGTATAGAATATTTTTCTATAGATGGACAGGAACAAAAAGAGTAGATGTAGGTTAGTAGTTAGTGTTCTGACAATGATTAAGTTGTTTAACATTTTAAGTCACAGTAGCCAAGCATCGTAAATTCTTACCTTTATTTATGACTTAGTTGCTTCAATAGTCATTTTTTAAGGAACAACTTGAAAATAAATGTAGGATATGGCAAATGAACAAATGTGTATTTTAATATAATACGGCCAAAAATTGAGTAGAAAATTAAATTCTAGAACTTGATTTTCCTCTTAGTTCCCAGATAGTACAACATTATTGCCATCTCTTTTGTGACCTATGTAGTATCTATCGTTGTAAATGAATGATCAAAAACATGCCTCAAAATATTTTTTTTTTCTTGGCAAAAACTTTTAGGTTGTATGCATCGGCCCAATAAATACATTCCTTTTTCTTCTTTAAAGTCTTTTTAACTTTCTTTTTTTTTTGTTCTACTTTTCTCTTTTGAAAAGATTCTCCTTTAGTTTGGGAGATTACGTGGCTCACCTTTTTGATTTTCTTAGTGTTTCGGTAAGGGAGGAGACCAGTGATTCTAGATTCGCCATTATTGGTTCATCTAGTCAAATTTCTATTGGTTCTTTAGACTTTCAAGTTGTCTTGTCATGTATAGGATTTGCTGGGATGGTGTTGCAATATTTGCTTTTGGCTTCTCTCAATTTTCTTTAAGTGGGTTTTCAGAGATTATATTTAGTTCTTCTTTTGGTGGATTCTACCTTGAATATTGATAGGACTAATTGGAAAGGAGTTATATTGACTCTCCATATTATGGAAACATTGTTCAATTTATTAGGTTAGTAATGTCGAAGGACACTATTGATATTAATAGGTTTAGGCGTTGGTGTTGAGGTTTTTTTTACTGTTTAACCTATTTTTTTTTTCATTTTTCAAAATGTTCATATTTTAAATTGTTCATGAAATTAACAATCACGAATTTTGGTTAAAAATTTAAAAAAATGAATTCTGTAATTTTGAATCACGAAATTGTTTCGAAAATGGTGATTTAAAATCACGGAAGTGAGTTTTTTAAAAAAAGTGATTTTGTGGTATGAGTTCATGAAATTATTCCATAAACTCATATCACAGAAATGGTAGCGAATCTAGCAAGGAATCTCTACCACATTGAATGCCTTTTTGACCAACTCAATCCTTCTTCCTATTATAGCGTCCACACCATCTTCTTCAACCACACCGTTTTCTTCAACATCAATCGCTCCCCCCTTTTTCACCAACATCATCTTCTTTGCCCTGTAGTGGCAAGTGACTTTGCGAAGAATAGTGAAGAGGCTTAGTTAAGTATGAAAAAAAAGTCACTGTATAAAAGATATCAGAAGAACAATTTAGATATCTTACGCTACAAAATGCTCAAAGCAATAACAAATAATTATGCATAGACCAACTCTCAATAATAATAAACCTAAAAACAATTTCCATTTCCATCTATCATGTCACAAAAATATAGCATACATTTTATAAAGAAAATGATAGAAAAAAACAAAGAATAGAAAAATTCATGTATGTTGTTTCCCGCATGCATTGGTTTCATCTATCATGTTACAAAGAATTTTCAAACTTGCTATTGCTTTTTCACCTCCTCTTAGCATTGGATAAGTCTTACCTTGTAAATTAGCTAAGACTTTTGAAGGGGGCTATGTCAAATGAAAAAACAAAAATGTAATTGCTTAAAAGGCACTAATATAACAATTTGGATACGATGTGCTGCAGAACATTTGAAGCAAAAACAATAGTTGCGCATTGGCCAACCCCCAACAATAGTGAACCTAAAAGCAGCATCTAGCATATTGTTATAGAAATATAATGTACATGCATTAAAAATGAAAGAAAAAAGGATAGAATATATATATATATATATTTATATATATATAAGTGTCATTTCTAATTTCTACTTGTGTTTAATAGCCGTCCTATTGCAATAAAGATTTGACCTATGATTACATTATAAATTTAAAGTAATGGCAACTTATTCTAAATACAACTTTGATTGAGCTAAAAGCAAAAAGGAAAGTAAACTCATATATATTATGTAGAAGCGATCAAACAACAAATAAAATTTCTAGCTCGCAATTGGATGACACCTCTTTTCTTGAAATTAATTTTGAGAGATTGAGTGATATTTAACTTATGGGAGTAAATAGTAAAAAGTTAGGTACGAATGGATAAATTTTGTGAGAAAAATATAATTGTGATATTCTTGTAGGAAAGTAATCGTAGTAGTTTGTGGTGATAAATTGTTATATGCATTTTATAAGAATGACATATTAGGGCGGTTATATAAAATATTAATGATTGGTGTGTATGTAATTTAATATGTTGAATATTGCTGGTGTTATGATTATTGGTATTGAAGTTTTTTTAATCATTAATTGTTAATCAATGTAAATTTTGTAGTTGTTATTATTAGGGTCGTTATTGTTATTATTATTGTTGTTGTTATTATTATTATTATTTTTACTACTACTACTACTATAAATTTCATACTTCCTATTATTATTACCACTATTTTTATTTCATTGTTATCACAAAAATATTGATAATATTTGCTTTATATAACAACTATTATTAATATTATTACAACTATCATAACTATTACAATTATTAGTAGGAATACAAACATAATTACATTTAAGATTGCTTGACGATTACAAGTACTAATACTTTTAAACATAATTTTCAACTATGTGTGGTGCACCATTGTGAATGGTGCGTAGTGTGGCATGTGTTTTTATTGAAGTATGGTCACAAAATATAAAAACAACAAATTTTATTTATATCATTAATTATTTCCACAAAAATAAAACAAAAAACAAAATTTTACACAATAAATAATAAATACAAATATTTTTAACTTTTAATTTTATGAAAAAAAGTTCAAACAACATAACAGTATCTTCCTATAAAAGGTTAAAAATAATAAATAAGAAACATGTTTATAAAACATCTTTTAAACAAAATTTAAATATGACAAAGCTCGATCTATTTTAATAGTTTTGATTTTTAAATATTTGTAAACATAAGAATGAGAAGAAAAAATCACTAAGAACATATTTTTTGAACCATGAAAACCTATATATTTTGAAAGTAGTTAGATTAAATAAAGAAGAAAATTATAAATAATCACAAATTTAATAGAAAAAGGAAAACTCTAAACAATCTCTTGAGTAATTAAACAAATAGAAACTTTGAGAGAGAGAGAGAATTTCACTTGAAAATGGAGAAGAGAATGGACAATAATAAATAAGAAATTTACCAAACGAGAAAAGAAAGTAACACAGAAAAATTAACCAATAGTAAAAAAAGAAAAATAAGATGGTATAACGTTAAGGTAATAATTCATGCTTCTTGTTTCTTTAAAATGATATATCATAGTAAAAGAATTACAAAGGCCCATATTCCACATGCTTTATGCCTTGAGCAATGGCACCCAGGCCGTATCTTAGTGAAGTCTAACGCCATAGCATATGAATGATGGTGAGTTAGCAGCACATGGTGCACCTTATAAACAATTATTCTTTTAAAATATACAACACCCTTCTATTGTTATATTGATTAACAATTAGTAATTGCATATTATAAATTGATGATTTTTCTTTAGACAATACAGGTACCTTTTTGACTACGAACTATTTGCAAGAAAACGTGAAATGTGAAGATTGAAAAAAAATTAGAATTAAAAAATTACTTGGGGTGTTGGAATAAATTTGTGGCAGCTGTGAAAATTCTCTTACATATTTATTTCAATGACCCATTTGCTACTTGTTTTATTCTAAATTCCTCCTAACTTTACATTTCATGTTAGATCCTCATATATACATATTTTAATTCTAATTTTTTTTCAATATTCACATTTCACGTTTTCTCACAAATAGTTCGTACTTCCTTCCTCACAAAAATAAAATAAAATACACACACACACACACACACACACTATTTTGAACTAGGTTGTTGATTAATAGAGCACTAAGAAGCACCTTGCAATTTTACAGCTTCACTAAGAAGTACCTTGCAAATTTACAAGTAATTGTAACAATAATAATAAATTTAGTAATAAGCTCACTATTGATAATTGATGTTGGAAATTATTGTGATAATAAAATTAAATGTGGAGATAATAGAATAATATCACTAATATAACAGTGATTGTTGTAATAAGAATCTTCATTAGAATCTTAATAACAGTGATACCAAAAGTTCACATTTACAAATACTTTGGCACATCGAAGTACCGTATGATTAGGCACTGAGTCTACAAATATTGTTGGGTTATGCAGGTGTGAGGTGCAAGAAATTAACTTTAAAACTTACCAAAATATTCAAAATATAGCAAAAATAATTAATAAACTTAGTATATTATTCTTCCTATAACAATTAGAAGTGGGAAATAAATTTTGTCTTTGATGTGCTAATTTAATCAGCTTTACTCATGATAGTAGGCTACAAAATTTAATTTTAGCCTCAAGTTCATTCGCATGGATAACCGCAAGCAATAATCTATTTTTTCCTCACAATTTTTGTTTTGTATAAATAGGGAGAAATTGTTAGTGATATACGCTCCAATGTTAAATATTTATGCATTGTAAGAATATTGATTATAAATATTTATTCTTATTAATAAAATACCGATGTGTTGTTTTATCAATACATGAGAATTTTATTCATGCTTGTAAATCTTAATTTATTGTAAACTATCGTATGTACCTATATAAATTTATTAAGAAGTCTTGTCCGTAGAATTCATGAATATAAATACAATACTTCTTAGTATACACTCATTGAAATTAATTCACAAGTCGTAGATCTCTAAATAGGCATTAGAGTGATTAATAAGACTTACACATCTTATGTTTGTATGACGAGTGTTATATCATTTAGTATAACATTGAGAACACATGTTTGTGAACGAATACTTGGGTAATAATGTATTTAAATAATGTAATGTATTTAAATAATGACTTGAAGAATAAAACAAACACATATAGTTTATTCTTTACCGTCAATTTTTTCTTATTTATCATGTCGAGGTGCGAAAGCCATACACTTAAGAAGATATAGATACCATGTGCATATTGTAATCTATAAACCATAAAAGCATTACGAATCACATCTATTTTGGTAGGATTACAAGCTCAAAGTACCATTAGTCAAGTACGTATGAAAGTATATGTGCGATCAATAAGGGATTTTTCTTTTTTATAATTAAGTAAAATGTATATCCAATGTGATCAATGTCCTATAAGATGAAAATCTTTAGTCAATGTAGTACATGATTAGAATAGAGCTTTTGATAGACAATAGTCTCATGAGAAATATCAATTTGGCCATACGATTGAGTCTGTGAAAGATTAAATCTATAGACTTTGTTTGTTTTGCAATTATGATGTGTGTTTTTAGTTGTTTTTTCTTAGAAATTGTGTAAAAGTAAGAGAGAGAAATAGATAAAAAAGATGTATAATAATTGAATATGTGTTTTTTGAGGATGGATAATTGCAAAACAAATAAAAACATGGCTTTCACTCAATCATGACATAGTAAGATAAAAGATTTATATTGTATGGTATTCATGATAAAAAAGATTCATGTGATCAAATCACTTCATTTTAATTGAAATTCGATATAGACTACAGATTAGGTATTGCCCATATCTTTTGACCTATGATTATTGTTAATTAAATATGAATATAGAGAATCATACACTTAATAATGATATAAGGGCAAGATGGTAATTTTCTAGTGGACAACTTGATTGAAACTTGATAAGTTTAGTGATCAAATTTGATGGGCCACAACAAGATTGGGCCTAGGAGATTTATTTATTTTTCATTACATTTGTTTGTCAATTGAAAACATATGGACTTTTAATTTAATTAATGACATTAATTAACATTAAAAGTCAAGACATAATTAAACTTTAATTATTGATGAAATTAATAATTAACATTAATTTGGGCTTTGAAATAAATTAAAAGTTTAGGTAAAACCCTATTAAAGCCAATTCTACAATCCAACCTCATATTTATGGAAGAAATATTTTTGTCATAAGTTGAAAATTATGTCTTAGAATAAATAAGGTTAGAAGTCATTTCAACCTAAAAATTAAGCCAAACCGATTGCTCAACACTAGAAAAAGGTTAGAGGGGTTTGTTTGCTTGCCTTCTTGTATTTTCTCTCTAGTTGTATTCTCCATATTTCACCAGAGTTCTATGTAGAGGATTTTGGAGATTTTTGCCCAAGCTTGCCCGTGTAGACAATGCAAAGACTATGATTTAAATCCTGTAGTTGTGGAATTACGAAGGAGGAAGTTTCATATCAATCATTGTCATCAATTTCATAACCTTTTTTTGCAAATCAAATTGAACAGGTTATAGGAAGAAAAGCATACCAAACTTGGAAATTAAATTCCTACTACACATGAATGTAATTTTTAAGGTTTTGAATTATATTTTTGTATTCCAGATATAACAAAACCTAATAGAAATAAGTAAGAGAGAAAAAGGAATAAGGTTAAAAAATGTTTCTGTCCTCTCTAACTACAATGGGTAGTCAACCCTCTCATTAATTAGGATTGGCATGTCTCTCTAACCTTATTTAGTTGAAAACATAACCCCTTTGTTGTGACGCTAACATCTTCCACAATTAATATGAAGGGTGTATAGAATGAGCCATATCAAACTTTTACATAGACCTCAATCTTGATTTAAGCTTAATTTATCTTCAATTGTTAATCTAATTAATAATTAAAACTCAAATATGTTTTGAATTTTGATTTTAGTTAATTCCATTAATTAATTTATGAGCTAATTACCTTTCCAATTGATAATTATTTCATCACAAACACAATGAAGACAAAATAAAATTTGGGTGGCCCAATCTCATTGCAACTTACATCATTGGTCGTTAGACTTCTCAAACTTCGATTACATTGCCAACGATAAATTACCATATTATCTTTATATTGTTATTTTGTATGTGAAATTTTAGATGTGTTTTTAATTGGCAATGTGTATAATTCGATGGATATGGGTAACGCCTACACTATGATCCATATTAAATCCAAAGTGAAGTGATTTGATTACAAGAACTTTTCTAATAATGAATACTATGCGGTATAGATATTTTGTATTACTACTTGAGTCATTCTTTTCGACTTATGACTTGCATAGCAATGATATAGTGTTTCATTGTTTGCGGATAGTTTTGGCAAGTCTTGAAATTTAACTTAAGACTACGTTGGACAAAATATTGATTTTTTACTATAATAAAATTTTAAACTTTTTCATATACTAATTTGTTTAGGTACATTACACTTGGATGTTTAAATTGGACAAGTCAGGTGCAATGATTTGTTATGATTTTATAAGTACTCTTATCTTTTATTTAATACATTCATTCACTTATATAAATAGGCCAACGTGTTATTAAATTAAAAGAGAATAACGTATAATTTAGCTTTTTGAGCATTTATCCATAAATATAGACCTAATGACTGAACCGTGTTATATTCCTGTACTTCATTAATTTTCTCTTTTTTCTTTTTAAACTAAACAAGATATTAGAGTAGGTTTTAATTCTGCTTTTTTTTTTTTTTACTTTCACTATTTCTAATGATTCATTTATGTTGATTGTTATAGAAAGCAATTTTAGAGTTTTGCTGTCTATCCGAGAGTGTAGAATTTTAGTTAGTCTAGGCTGATTTTATTTGTTATAATATACGGTTAATTCCGTGCATTTTTCTTGTTGATCTATCTAGTGGTTGCTAATTGAAAATACGAAGAATTGATCTCATATTTTTTATATAATATGATTATATCAATTTGTTTTTATTTATAATTTATATTTTACCTATAAATAGGTAGTTATTGCAATACATCTATAAGAGATAGCAAGGTGAGATTTAGACAGTTTGAGCATTTATCTGTAAATGTAGGCCAAATGGTTGAATTATTTAATATTTGTGGTTTTTTATTGTTGCTCTTTACGTTCTTTCAAATTTCGACATGCTAGTGGTGCTAGATGATCCCACTTGCTTCAACTCATGACAACTATGTTTCTGTTACCATATGAAAATTGTCTGCCCATGGGCTTACGACAATTAATTGCCTATGGCACACAAAAAAGAGCCACTGCACTTGCACTTTGCTTGCGAGAGAGAATTGCAACCACCATGAAGTTGGCCTATTGCTTGTCAAAGAGAAAGCTATTGTGCCCATCGTGAGTGAAGGAGAGCTAGTAATTGGTTTGAATGTCTCAGTTGGATATTCCGATCAAAGATCATTGCATTCAACTTAACTTCAGGAGAAGTGTTGATAATAAAAGACTATGTTGAAAATAAAAGATTGGTTTGTTATCATAATTATAATATCGCTACAATAAAAATATAAAATTTTCATATATTAATTTGTCTAGATTCGTTGTACCTTACTGTCTAACTCAAATAAGTCGTGTACATTGATTTGCTGTGATTTTGTACAATATTATCCTTTATTTATTACACGAACTCATCAATATAAATAAATAATCATTGTACAATCAAATGAATAGAGAATAGCATATGATTTAACTATTTAGTCATTTGTTTGTGGTTGTTGGCTTAATGGCCAAACCACATTATATGTATACACACACACATATAATATATTTGCTTCATTACTTCTCAGGTACTGAACTTCTTGTAGATAGAACATATTGCAAAGGCTATTCTGGTTACCTGCAAAGGTGCAAGAGAACCTATGTTGATTGCATGTGATCACTTGTTATCAAATTGAGCAATTTCACCATAAAAAAGTTTATGGCGTGTTGCTGTTGCTGTAATTATTGTTATTCTTGTTGTTATAATTTTAAATCTTCAAGTCTAAAGTTAAGTCTAGAGGTGGTGTTTGTCTTTGCACTGAAAATGCCGCTGGAGCTTCACTAATACTCGGTGGACCATTTTCACTTAGGCGAAGTACAATTCCAGACCAAGGTGCCCGTGATCAGATCAGATCACGAGTGCAACAAAGAGTGTGTGGTTTTTGTCCGAGTATTTTGACCTTAATTTGTGGAGTATCTGATGCGTGGCTTTTATTAAATTGTTGTCGTCAAGAACTTGAGGATTTCCAGTCCATAGCTCTTTCAATTTTTAAAATATTTAAGGCATACACTAAGGCCTGCAGGTTTGTTGTATCAATATGCATGCGCTAATATAGGTGCCATTTATAAAAATATCCATCCCTCTGCAAATGACCTAGAATAAATTAATTTTTTTGTCTTATTTATTTGAAGGGTTTTTAATAAAAAGTTCTCATTTTTTAAATCAAATTAAAAAAAATATCCCACTTGGTAAGAAGTTTTTATTCGAGTCCTATTACTGCATGATGCCAGAAACTGAGTTTTCGGTTTCAAAAGACATTACAAAAAAATATCATACAATAAATTGGAAACTTGGTTTCCAGCTTCAAAAGACATCATAAAAAAATAAAATAAAATCTGGCAAGAAACCGGAATCATAGAGTCGCGGGACAGTGGAGCGCTGGCATCAATGGGGGAATGGGGCGCCGCTTTAAGCCAAATACACCGTCTGTTAAATTTTTCATTCGTTCGTTTCTCAACTCAGATTATCATTACGAAATTATTACACACACCAAGCCCACACTCATTTACGTTGCTTAAATTAACTATCTTCTCTCTCTGTGTGCTGCTGCTTCAATCTCCATCTCGCTCCATCTGTTCTTCTTTGGCAAAGACAATCACTTGTTGCCAAACAGGAGCTCTCCTTCAAGTAGCTTTTACACTTTACACACATTGAAGACTTCTCTTTGGTTTTTGTTTTTTTGTATCCTTCTCGGTGTTTTCCTTCTTCCTAAGTAATTATTTCCTCTATTTGTTATGCTTATTTTACAGTTCTCTTCACTTCTTTTGGAGTGCAGTTGTGCTATACACACCGCTATTGTGGAAGATCTGCGTTTGGAATTTTCTAGCTGGATGGTTTCCAGTCGGGTGGTCACGTTAGTGTTGATGCTTCACGGTTCTGCAAAAGGGGCATTTGGCGTGCTGGAGAAGATGAAGATTGATTGAGGCCGCGTTTGGTTTAGATTTTGGGGTTTGCCCTTTTTGCCTTTTTTTAGTCAAAATTGGAAGCTGCGGAGTTAGCCCACTTTAAAACCAGAACCCCAGCTTCCGGTTTTACTCTTACCGTTTTTTTTTTAAAAATTTCGCTCTTAATTCCGGAAACCCGGTTTTCAGCATTAAGCCAGACTTAATTTCGGAACTCAATTTTCCGGAATTTGTGACTCTTCTTTAATAATCCCACCAAGCGGGTTATTTTTAAAATTGTTTAATAAAGTAGGATTTTAATCCCACCAAGTGGGTTCATTCGAGCATTTTTCATGAATTAATAAATTCATAACAGCATATTGGGGGGCAGTAGACAGAGAGGTGGTCAAATTGGATTAGCTCACACGACGCATTGAGCAGCTCTTAACATGGTTGCACGACATATATTGAATCACAGAAGGTGGAGCAATTTCAGCAGTGGGTGGGTAATGAGATTGGCGTGGTTCTGTCTAATCACATCCATTCTCTGTGAATATGACTTTCAGAAAAAATTATCCATCCACTTTTATTTACATTATCCCTTACTAGAAGGAATCTTTGACTAGTGGACACATGACAACCCCACCAGCCCTGTCTATATCCACTTTTCATGGCTTTCGTAAAGTATTTCCACATTGTCCGAGATCCACTTGTAAGTTGTAACTTGACAAAAGTTCTCACATCTACGTATAACTAGATTGGTAACAAAAATATTAGCAAAGGATTTCACGCCCGTGGATGTTCAATATCGCATCAAGTCTTTATGTTGCTTCTGCTGCAAATTGTAAATAGCACCACTTTCGGTGTTTAGAGGACTTGGTACAATGTGCATAACGAATAAATGTAATATATTATAATATATTTGCACATGTGATTTGCATAAAATATTATCTTATGTAGTTTTGTTGTGTTCCTTTATGTATTTAGTTCCGCAAATAATGAATATCAATATATATACAACTAAATATAAATGTTATATAAATATATGTTTGTATTTTGTAACAATAGATTAAGTATTTCCAATATTATGCCAGTATAATATTAATTTGTTATGTATGTGCTATAATAAATATTTATTTGCAAATAAAAAATAATATGTGGATGTTTGATCTTGGTTGAATTCAATGATGCATGCTACACAAGTATTTGTATAAATTCTGAAAATATGACTTATTTAATAGCTAGAACGCTCATATTAGCATATGGTATTGTTACATTATTAATATACAGTAGTGTCTCAGCATGCTAATTGTTTGTGCAATTAAAAAATTATTTCATAAATAAAATTATAAGAATAAAGATATTTCATGTTAATTGGTATAATTTAATTAGATTAATTCTTATATATTTACATCAAAATAAAAAAACTATTTGATAATTAATAAGACATATAAATCATTTATAATAACCAATATAAAAATATCTAATTAAAAATTTAACAAAAAACTTAAAAGAAAAAAAAGAGAAAAAAGAAGCAAAATGGATTCTGAGGAAAAATATAAAAATATATTAAAAGATGGTGAAAAAATTTTAAAAAAAGAACATTAAGGATAGTTTGGTATTTTATTTTCAGAACAACAATTTGTCATTATCCATATTTTATCATTTATATTATAGAATAGATCATAAATTAAAATAATGGGTTATTTTTTAGAATACACTTTTGATGATCAAAGTGACCCACCTGCTACGTAGCAATGAATTTATGACATGTCCAATATATAAATATCTAACCAAAATTGATATAATTAATCAAATTCTTTATATAAATAATATTACTTATACTATCTGTTACCACTAGCTAAATTATGCATTAATTAAATTAATATGTGTAGATTCAATTTCTTCTTTCTTCATTTTGCATTTATGCATAGGAAATTTTATTATTAATATTACTCCCTCTTTTAATCATCATACCATCCTTATGTCATTATTTTTCCTCTCAAATCTCTGTGACACATACCAATTTTGTGATTATTGTTTATTTTAAATAAAAGTCAAAGCATTAATACCATTGAATTTTAAGGTCTTTTGTCCCTGCTTTTTAAGATCTCATCAAAATATTTATTTTCTATAAATAATATCTATCAAAGTATAATTTTGTTCTCTCTTTTACTGTCACGCCACTTGTAAAATTTTGCATCAATTTCCATCTCCAATAAAATTCACGTCCCAACGTATTATCATATTGTTTATTTTTTAATTGTGATGTGTATTTTTAAATATTTATATCTCAAAAATTATATAAAAATAAAAAAAATAAAGAAATATAATTTAAAAAATTTAATAATTAAATTTGTATTTTTGAATACATAATTTGAGAACAAAAATAGCCTACGTTTTCGACCTAAATATATGAAGAAAATGCGATTCAAAACTGTAACGTAGAAAAGATAAAGAAAAACAGAACGTTTCAAAAAACCGCATCGTTTGGATTAAGAAAAACTTCTCATTAATTTGTCCTCACTTAATTTCAAAATCTCTTTGCAGTGACAAAATCATTTTTTATTAGTATTTTTCTAATTAAAATAAAAAAAATTCAAACTAAACGGAAGTTCGTGAATCCACAATTGCTAAATAGGCAACGACGAAGAAGAATATGGTTCTCTTTCTTCCTCGTTGGCGACAACTAATGTTAGTCATTTCCGGTCAATCCCTCCATTTATATTTCCTTTACAAATCAAACCAAAATTTATAAATCTTTCGACGGCGGAGAGGGGAAGGAAAGAAGAAATTCTCTCATGATTTTCGATTCAACGATCCTTCTCCCCGTTTAGCAGATTCTCTTTGCTTATTGTCTCTACTCCAGCCCTAGATCTGCGTTCGGGACTCCAGTCTTGATTCGAGTAAATATACAGAACACATGTTTAAACCGTTAAGGATAGTAGTTTCTCACTTTTGTGTAGGATACGACTAAGTGTACAGCTATTTGCGATGGGAAAAAGGATAATCGCTTTTTCTTGAGTGAGTTTTTCTATGGCGGACGTGATATGTGTGATTCCTGCGGCGACCCTTCGCAATCTGTCCGACAAGCTGTACGAGAAGCGTAAAAATGCTGCTCTGGAGGTACACACGCTACATATGCGTATTAACGGTCTCGTGTAATTGAGTTTTCTTAATCTTTTGGGATCGAATTCTTATTTTTCGAATTTCTGTTGGGCTTCATTTATATATTTCTCTTCTTAGTTATGTTTATTTATTTTCTTTTTGTGGGTTTTGTTGTATTTAGGTGGAAGGGATAGTAAAGCAGTTAGCTGGGGCAGGGGATCACTGTAAAATCACTGCAGTGATCAATTTCTTGGCCAGTGAATACACGTACTCGCCCCAGGCAAATTATCGTAAAGTATGTTTTCTTTTAAATAATTCTGAAAGTACGCTTTATTGCTTTAGTTTCATGATGATGTGTGCACAGAATCTGAGAGTTTAAAATTAAATTTAGTTTGCGCTTTTGGGGGAGAAATGTGTTTTTTCAATGTTTCATTTGGTTTCTTTTCGGTTTAGGGAGGATTGATAGGATTGGCGGCAGCAACAGTGGGCTTGACTTCAGAAGCAGCACAGCATATTGATGTAAGAATTCCACCTTGAATTTTCTGATAGATACAATAATGGTGCCTTGATTAAATTGATCCCAACTTCTTACTTTTTGAATATTTCTTTTTTTCTATTTTGCTTTATCTTAAGGTTTAGACTTGTTTTGTTTTCTTTTCTTTGACAGAAGTAAACGTGCAATAATATTGGTGACCTTAACAGTTTTTTAGTCGGCATATACAAAAATTTATGGTGCAAATGCTTTATTTGAAGGAGTTAAGGCTTAGGAAACAACGACCCTTGAACAAACTATATCAGCCATTGAAGGTCATTTAGTTGAGCAAGCTCGCATCAATTTTCACAATGGCTGTAGATGTACAATCAGTTGGTCAATGGAATTATGTTTTGGTGGGGTGATCAATCTGTATCAGTGACTACGAATTTTGGATTGTGTGCTTATGCAGTTAAAATGTGTGAAAAGGAAGTAAGATATCATTGTTGATGTTTGAGGATTATGTGGTTCTGGGTGATTAAACTGTTCTCTATCATTCCACATTTTATATGTGGAGAATGATAATGATATAATGATTCCACAGTACAAAATATTTTTATATTTTGCAAGTTCGAGGCCTTAATGAAGAAAGAAAATTGTGACAGCGACTAACATGACACTATATTTTAAACCATTGTTTTGAAAATAGTAGAAGCTGCTGTGCATCTCCAGTAGTATGAATAATTTTTGTTTTTTCATTTGTTGCTTGTCTGATACCTCTTATATGTTGAGATTGATATTAAAATAAAATCCTCAGAAAATAATTCAATGCGTGTTCTTGAGATAACTGCGGCCATTGTTTCTATATAGATGTTGGAAACTCACTGCTTGCAGTTTATTTCAATTAATTGCTGGTGTAGTTTAATTGGTGTGTCCCTGAGAATCTATATTTTGTTTGATACATTTTTCTCTATGTTCCAGCAAATTATTCCACCAGTCTTGCATTCCTTTGGTGATCAAGATAGCAGAGTTCGATATTATGCCTGCGAGGCTCTGTATAACATTGCGAAGGTGGGTGAAAGTATGTGCTTTATTTTCCCTTTTCCTTTACATATTTGGGTTTCATTATTGGAATTTGCAGGTTGTTAGAGGCGATTTAATAGTGTTCTTCAACCAGATATTCGATGCACTGTGTAAACTCTCTGCTGATTCTGATGCCAATGTACAGAGTGCTGCTCATCTTTTAGATAAACTCGTAAAGGTAGAGTTTCATTTATATGTTGACATATGAAGGTATATTTATATGGTTTTAGCAGGTATGTTAAGAGAAGGTATTGCTTATTTTGGTTGGTTATTCAAATGCAGGAGATTGTCACTTGTAGCGATCAGTTTAGGTCTGTTGTCTCGTTGTACCTGTCTCATATTCAGTTCTATTGCACTAGTTTTTGAATCGATTCCAATAATGACCAATTTATCCTAACTTAGTTTTACTGCCCTTTTGATCTGATGCAGCATTGAAGAATTTATACCTCTGTTGAGAGATCGAATGAATGTCCTTAATCCTTATGTCCGCCAGTTTTTGGTAGGATGGATTACTGTTCTAGATAGTGTTCCTGGTATTGATATGCTGGGGTTTCTTCCCGATTTTCTTGATGGTGAGTATCTTTCTCGGAGGTTTCATTGGCCTTGTTGTTATTTCACCAGTCTCACATTATTGATGAAATCGCAGGCTTATTTAACATGCTAAGTGATTCTAACCACGAAATAAGGCAACAAGCTGATTCGGCACTTTCAGAATTTCTTCAAGAAATCAAGAATTCTCTGGTAAGACTCTTGCTAGCATTGGGAATACATATGTTCTACTGACATACATGTGATGTTGCTTGGCTGTCTTTTTTTTCTTTTTTTTCCACTTTGTTTAGTGATGTGTAATTGTAGAGGAGCCCTGCTTACTAACTAGGGATGCTTACTTTCACAATGAGGTCATGACGCTTACAAGAGGAACTTTTTTGTGTTGTTTTAGTATGGTTGATTGATGGATTGTGTTTGGAGATCTTGCTCTTTGACTGATGGACTGTGTTTGGAGGCCTAGCTCGTATCCATGTAATGAGCTGTGAACATGAAATCTGCATTGGTTGTGACATCCTTCTATTATTGTTTCTATTTGAAACTGTTGACATTATTATATTTTTTTGTAGATACCTTTCAATCAATATACCTAACTGATCTGTGACAATCTTTAATAAGAATTAGATGGTGTTATATGACAACAGCTACTTATCAATTCTCTCAGGTGCAAAGAAATTTTGTGATTTTAATAAATCCTTATGAGAAGCTCCCTTGGAAGAATTAATAGATGTTTCACAATGAAAGTCTGCTGACTACAGAGATGCAATCTGTTGCTGTTTGAAAGTCTTACAAGAAGCTCACTAGGGAGAATGAGTGGAAGTTTTACCATAGGAATCTGTGAACTAGAGAAAGATGTAACCTATTACTGGTTCAAATACAGATATGATACTTTCATCCTTGTGACTCTTTATTTTCCATTTTAGGACGAGGACCTAAAAGAATAGGGAACACTAATGGGGAATCACAGTAAAACTGCTATTTGAAGAGAAACTGTAGAATCTCAAAGGCCACGATCACTATAAGAAGACTACTGCAGTCAAGTTGTTTTTGTAATTAGTAATTATTGACTCCTGGTTGAAGAAATTAAGACAGAGAAAGAAACGGAAAATTTAGAAAATCTTTACTTGAATGTGAATATGGATGTTGCTTTATCTAGAAAGAAATCAATTTTTTATTCGACTAACTCACGACACATTCCTCACTAAACATGGACTTTGAAACTGCAGGAGATCCAAGAACAAATCTGGACAACCAATAAAATACTGGCTAAAGACAAAACTAGAAGATATAGTTGCTTTTGTCTTGGAGCTGGAAAGAGTTTTATGATTCCCATGTTTATGTTTTGCTCTTTTTTTTGCCTTCTTGTATGCAATGTTGCTGTGATAAACGAACAAATTTTACTGTTTATTTCTATATTTTGACTTAAGCGTTACTACTTTTGAAGTCTGTAGATTATGGTCGTATGGCTGAGATACTGGTACAAAGGGCAGCATCACCTGATGAATTTACTCGACTGACTGCTATTACCTGGGTAAGATGTTTGGAAATATGATTGCAGGTGCTGAGTGCTTTTCCCATTGCAGACATTGCCAATGTTATTTGAGGAGTTTGTATTTTTTCAGCTGAGTTTCACATACTCTGCCCCCTGCAGATCAATGAGTTTATAAAACTTGGTGGGGACCAACTTGTTCCTCATTATACTGGTATTCTTGGTGCAATCCTGCCTTGCATATCAGACAAGGGAGAGAAAATAAAAGTGGTAAGTTTCCATTTGGAGTGTTGCCAAAGCCTTTTTATAGTGTCTTATCCTAATGCTTTGAAATTTTTAGTCATATGTAGTTTTCTGTACTCACGTGTCACCATTTCTGCCTCCTTTTTACACTTTTATTCTCAAATAAACAACTTTGGGTGAAAAATGGCTCCCTTGAACTTAATCAGTCGCATATGTTCCTTTGCTTCTTATCCCTGTGGATTGGTGTTCAAATGTGTATATATTTCTCTTATGTCCAGGTTTCTTGTGAAGCAAATGAAAAACTTCGAGGAATCCAAGCTGATCCTGCTGAAGGATTTGAAGTAGGAGCCATCCTCTCTGTAGCAAGGAGGTAACTGTCTTCTATTCTTTCTACTAAATGATTGTAAGAATTAAAGTTCGTATTACTAATGAAGATTTATTCTCAATTTATAGTATGAAACTAGTAAAAAATATAATATACAATCATAATGTGATCATAATACTAATCTTGAAGGAAACAAAATCTATTTTGGACCTATAATTAGGTAATAAAATCTGGGAAATGTCAAATCAATTATATCTTTCTAACACTTACCTTCATGGTTGTCTTTGTGAAGTAATCAACTTGAACTATTGAGTCTTCCCGAATGGTAATGTTGACTAATAGTTGTTCTCTGGCAAAAAACTTAAGGCAAGTTGATCATTTCTTTGTTCATGGAAAAGTGCATGAAGGAATTAGAGCAGTCCTTGATTTTTAAAGGAGAAGTAGTTGGTAGGCCAGCAGTCATGCAACATTGAATGTACAAGGTAGTCTGTCTATAGTTGATCTAACTTTGCATCCAATTGTCTTCATCACTTTCGGTTTCGTAAGGGATATAGGTGTGATAGTAACAAGTCACCAAACAATGTCATTAGCGACGAGAAAGCTTGTAATTAGAAGAGATCAAGGCAGTCTTCGATTTTTAAAGTGGAGTTCTATTCATACTAATAAACTGGCACAACATAATTGCTAGTTTGTCAGGTAATAAATGTCATGCCTCAATGAATGATAGATAAGCATGTAGAAGTTGGAGAGACTGAGAAATAGTATAGCCAACATGATAATAAGTCATTGAATTATTAGATTGACGGATTTGATTCCAATCCACCCTAAACAACTTATAAAGATAATTTGGGGTTATCATAGAAATTTTCAAAGACTCAAATTAAATCAGAATCCACCCAGGCCCAAGTGTTTTTCTTTTAACCTAGTCCAATAAAATAGCTTAAAAATGATCAACCTAAATATTAAAATCAGCCCAAAAGAAAACAAGTTACCCAATAAAATATTAAAATCAGATTATTTATTTATTTATATATTTTTTCAACGCAGCCTAAAAGATCGAACTCAAACAATTTGGCATATACGAGGTCCAAACAAAATGATTGTGGCTTGCCTGAAAGAGTTGTAGCCCAAAGTTTAATACAGCTAATGCTACTTTTGTTTTACCTAAAATTAAGGGCGGCAATTTCTGACTCGATCCGAAGACCTAACCTGAAATTTTTTTGGTCAAGCTTTCGGGGTTTAAGCTAAAATTAGGTTAGACTTGCGAACTCAAAATGATGAACAGGTCGATTTTGGGTTGACCTGTCGGGTTGACTCGGGAACCCGCGAATGTATTTTAAATAATTTAATAAATATTTATATAAATATAAAAATAATTAAATAAAATTAAATGGTAAAATTGTAAATATTTAAAACATTAAGTTTTAAAATAATTTTTTTTTGATGGTGGGTTGGCCAGTCAGATTTGGGAAACCTGCGAAATTGGCGTGTAGGGTTTAGGTCAGATTTTCTGACCTGTGAAAATAATTGGGTTGACTTCAGGTTAACAGGTCAAGTGTAATACCTATGTCTCGACCCATCCTGTTGCCACTTCTACCTAAAACCTCAAGACCCATAGACCCTAGTCTAATCAATGTGAAAAACTGTTACGTACTTGCATGCATAATGGGCAGTGGCTAACTTGACATTGGCTGACTTGACATTAACGACCAGGCTTTGGAAAAGATAAGGGTTTAGTGTATGGGTTGGGTTGTGCTTGTGCAAAGGGTTCTAAGTTGAGTTGTGGGTTGTTGTTGCGTGTGATGATTGCACACAGAGGTGGTGTGGCGAGAGTAGACTCTGGTTTCTTTGAGGTTTACAACGATTCCTGGATAGGTCACAAGAGGGAATTGTCTTTGAGCTTTGCCAAAGTATTTCTGTGGGAAGAGGCCGGATGGGAAGTGATGGTAGTGTTGTGGGGTTGGGTGCTGATGGCCAATGCAGTGGTGGCACTATTAAAGCTGTGCAATTTGGGGCTATAAGGGTTTTGGTGAAGTTGCTTTCGAAAGTAGGGCTTATTTGGATTTTCCTAGCAGAAAATATAATCGTACTTGCTTTGATTCCATGTTAAATGATTCAAAGGACTAAAACTTGTACTACTAACGAAGAATAAGTATAATTTATAGAATTAGTATCAATTTATAGTATGAGACTAGTGCAAAGATAAAAAAATATAACTATATCGTTACCATCATACTAATATTATAGAAATGAAACAAAATATACCTTGACCTATACTGAATAACAAAATAACAAAATATGTACAATATCAAGTCAAGTATTTAGGTAATATTAATTGCAGGTGACTTTTTGGTTTAATGATATACTTTGTAGAATAACAAAATATGTACAATATCAAGTCAAGTATTTAGGTAATATTAATTGCAGGTGACTTTTTGGTTTAATGATATACTTTGTAGAAAGTGTTAATAGAAGCTTGGATTTCCTTTTTTCCTTGGAAATCTTCTTCTGTCGGTGAATACATAGTGAAAATAATTTAAGGATTTCCATGTTCATCAGGCACCTGTCTAGTGAATGGGAGGCTACACGTATTGAAGCACTGCACTGGATATCATCCCTATTAAATAGACACCGGACTGAGGTAATTGTGAGATCTTTCACAAATGCTTTATTTGTTAACATAATTATATTCTGCTATCAGGATTTAGGGAATCATAACATGGTCGGAAACTTGCTTATGGTCTGATGCATTTTTCTTTACTATTATGCTGCAAGGCTTTCCGTGTTGGTAAAGTGACTATTTGACAAACAAAATAAAACAGGAAGAATTATCGGAGCGTGAGCTCTCTCCTTGGAAATAAAATATTCAGAAAATGAATTTGTATTCTAAGATTGGATAAGCTCAAATTAACCCCTCAAATTTAATATTTGAAATGTTCATTGAGCGAGCATTCTCAATATCATGCCTTGAAGAGGAGTCAAGCCTCCTTACTCTGTTGGTCAACCCTGTTTTCCATTTGTCAGTGATAAAGTTCCCTTACCTATCTAGATGTAGCGGTTTAGAGATTAAGGTCTGTGGAGCATTTCCTGTTAAAATGAAAGCTTGGGTCAACATAATCTTTAGTCTCTCATGACCAACTATTTGATTTCACTTCTCTTGTTAATGTGTGTGTGTGTATATATATATAGTGAATTCTTGTGGTGGCTAATTAAGATGAATTTCCATTTCCACATGACGCTTCATCCTATTCTGCAAATACTTTCATTTTTGCCTTGTAGCTTTTTGAACTTGTGTTATTATTACCAGCTTAATTTCGGTAATTGATCAATGTATTTACACTTGTCCTTTTTTGCTACCTTATTTGACTAGGTTCTATCATTTCTGAGTGAGAATTTTGAAACTCTTTTAAAGGCACTTTCTGATCCTTCCAATGAGGTATCTTCTTGAACACCTAATTATCTTTCTAAATGCTCTTTTAAAGGATTTGTTTATCCAAGTTTATTTAGGATATTTTTAAAGCTTCTATATCATTTTTGGAGGATATATGATACTTCACACCTTGAAAATATGTTCTTGAATTGTTTAAAATATGGTATAAAACTTATAAGTTCTAGTAAGTTCAAGTTAAAGGAGTTTACTTTTCTCCTAAGGAGCTTATATAAGGTCCTAATATCTTATTCTCGAGGTCCTCATATGTTAATTTTGCCCAACACTCAATGATATCACATAAATTCTTTAAACATCTTAATTTGATGTTTGAAGAAGCTAAAACATGTTTGCCACAAGGCCCTCTTAATCACTTTTAGTGACCTTTTTTATTATAATTTGTTATTCTTTCTGACAGATACATTATTAAAGATTAAGTCTTTTATCTCGTGATCACTATTTTATAGTCTACTTTAATGTCTAATGGAAAAGTTCCTTTCTGGGGATTTGTTGTAAATTCTGACTCCTTTTTTCATCATTCATATAACAAGGTTTTTCGCACTCTTGGTTGCTTTGGCTTGCTTCGCTTATCAAAGAATTTGGCTGAACAACATTCTTCCCTCTGTTTATTATGTTTCTGTTTTTTATTTTTTCTTTCTGCGCCATAATAATGTTATTATTGCTTTTAAAGAAGATTCTCTTCTTTTTTGATGTTTGGAGAGTGTAAAAATTTCTGCCTTTTTGACACTATTGAAGTTGTAAAGTATTTATTGGTTTCCTCAATGATAAGCACCAAATACTGAATTGGCTTCCTCGTGCTCTGCATGATTGATTTAAAGTCTCTCTCAGCTACTGAATGAATTGATGACTAGACATTTAATTGTAATTCATCTGAAAATGAGGAAATATCTGAGAGGGAACAGTAAATGAGTTTTCTGTTATTAGGTTGAATTATGTTTTGACCTTCTAGGGTTTGGTGAAATTACAATAATCTTAGTTAAAGATAAAAGTAGCTATTAGATCTTGTAAGGTTTATTCAGCCATAGTACATAACTAACTGGCTAGAATTCTGAAAATGGATAAACTTCTGTTTTGCTCCCTTACACAAAATTTTATTGATTAATTTTGACCAATTTTCAGTTATAACGATACCTTTTGGGGGCAAGGTTTATTATAACCTATCATGACCACGGGGTATCTACAATAAAATTAAAAGCATACAGGTGTTATTGTTCTATATTTACCAAAATATTAATGAAATATATGTTTCACATATATCTATACTGTATAGAATGCGTGAGGTAGAATGCGTGAGGGTGTTACAGCAACAGTTTTTGGTTCTCAAAGTATAATGACCAGAATGCCCTTGTATTGAATTTTCATTTCCTTCTATTAATTTGCATTTCCTCTCCAAAGCTATGCCATATATGAAGTGTGAGAGTGTTACTGTAGCTTTTCTTAGTTCTCAAAGTATATAAAGACTTGAATGTCCTTTACGTTTTATTGAATTTTTTTTCTTTCTATTAGTTTGCAATTTCCTCCCCAAATATTCGTATATTATCTCAATTTTTTATGGGTTTTTCTTCTATCATTTCTATAATTTTATTTTTAAATTTATTTTCACTTTTTTATTTATTTCTCTTCTATCTTTTAATTTATTTTGTTTCTTTCTTTGATTTTTTTCTAACCTGTAATTGATTTTTGTTTATTTTTCTTTTAAGTTTTTGATATAATTTGTATTAATTATTAAAAATTGTTTTTGTAGGTTATTAATTATCAATTTTTCTAAAGTTTGATGCTAATTTTTAATCAAACAATGTAACTGTATTACGTTGATCAAAATAAAATATATTTCTATGCTTATAATTTATTTACTAAATAATTTGTTGGCGTGTGCTAAAATTCTAGTATATATGATATATCTGTGTATGTTAAATTTAAAAAATTTAAATTAATTTTATTAAAAAATGAAAAATATAGTACAAAAAATTTAGGTAAAAATATAATATATGTGTGTGTATATAAGAAAATAGAAAAGTAAAATTTAAATGTGCCTCCTGTGTTGTGATGATAAGGCAAGAACCCTATTCATTAAAAAAATTGAGCCTAAAAATCTGTAAAATTAAAAAATCCTGCATAAAATCTCTATATCATAAAAAACAATTAAGAGTATGATACGTTTGCAAGGAGTGTGATTATACTATATTTGTGTCCCTGGATATATTAATATACTCCTAAATGTTATAAATTCTTTATTAGTAATAAAAAATCACATGATACAAACAAATTATTGACTAATCCTGTTGAGTTGATTGATCAATCCGTTTTTTGACCTTTTGCAATAAATAATGTTAATTTTTTTTCTCTTTTCAAAAATAAATGAATGTACTTCTTTTTGTAATTTTTATTTCTATTGTTTAAATTTTTGTAATCTTTTTCATCAACCTTACCACTGCCCTAATATCCTCGTTCATCTTGTTACCGTTGTTGCTTCCCCTATGCCTAACTTTGTTGGAGCCTCTGCAATGTGGATGAAGACAGTGTCTTAGAGTGGAGGTATGGGTGTGGCTGGGAGATGGAAGAGAACCAAAGAAGGAGATTGGCTATCCTTTTCAATTTTAATTTACATTTTTTACTTTTTTAAAATTATTATCAAAGTATTTTATTTTTCTTATTTTTTTAGTTTATTTTTTTGTAATTGTTAAATAATTTGTATGTATTATCTAATTAATTTTTTATCTCAAAGTTTTGACTGATACATTATATGTGATTATATTAATTCATCTATTTGTATATCTTCAATTTTATTTTATAAAAATAGATATTATATGTGTATATCAAATGTAATTATGTATTACAAGAACACTTTTCTCTTGTTTGTTTATTACAGAAAAATCGCTAAGAAATTTTCTAGCATTGAAGTCTTAAAGGGGCATTTTGTTTTTTTCTTTTAAATTTACTGTCATTTTATTTTTTTTGGTCGGAGCCATGAGAAAGCAATCTTTTGACCCTTTGTGTAACCTTTTACAAGCCCAACAGGTCTAATCACAATTTTTTTATCAGATGAGTGCTTTTTTAGTAATTTCACAAAATGTGAGGGGGGCCCATATGTGATTCATCCTATTTCATGACCATGATGTTTCAATGACAGTAGAATTATTTGGCAGTTGTGGCAATTGTTCAATTTTAGGGTTTAAAGTATATTGAGTTATCAAATGTGAGTTATTCTTTTTAGAGCCGAGTATTTTTCTTTTTCTTTTTCTTTACAAAATTATATATACCATCTGTTGGAATTATGGATGAATTTTTCCATAAATCAATGTGTTCCAATGCCCTATTTATTATGGGAAGTGGTTACTAGAGTTATAATTAAGGTAGAAAACTATTAGAGATGGGCTAAAATCCTGACAAACTATTCTTGAAACATAATTGTCTTAATCTAAATAGTGTAACCCTAATTAACCTTTCAATGCTCCTTTCTAGTTGAACATGGGTAAATATTAAAGTGTTTGACTTGGAAAATCAAATTGAAACCAGTTGACAATAGAAGTAGACTATAGAGACAGTCTAGTGGTACAGCAGGCTCGAAGTTTAGAGATCAATAGATATTGATCATGTGTCATATGGGACAATAAAAAATACATATAAGCAATCATATGGGACAATAAAAAATACATATAAGCAAACATACAGCTGCCGGATTGACAGTCAATATATTATAGCCGAAAAGATAGGAAGTAGTATTACACAGTAGATAGATAGTTTGGTAAATAACTAGGAATCATGTTAGTACATGACAGAAATTAGATAAAAAAATCACATAGTATGTGTGACTCTTGAGATTGCGCTTGAACAACAATAAATCATAAATAATGTGCGCAAGATTGCACAAGCAATTATGTAGAGAATAGATAATGAGCGAAGATATATGCCTGTAACAATATAAAGTAATTAGTCAAATGAGTCTAAAATAATCAGCCCATGCAATACATACAGTTCATGAGAAACTGGTAGAAATATTAGAAACTCAATAGAAGCAACCCATTTATTAGGCCCAAAAGAAACAATGCCAACCCCATAATGAAAAAACCAGACCCACAAAATAATACTGAAATTTGCAATTAAGATTTGGTTAGGAGGAGATGCACAGAGGCGGTGGTGGGATGGTGGTTTGTTGGTGCATGCTAGCAAGGCAATGTTTTGGAGTTTGAACACAACAACAGAGGGCTGGTGTAGGAGAGCAATGTGATTAAAAATTACTGGGGCCCATGATTATGGGCAATAATTGAAGTTGGTGCACATAAAAGGAAACACGAAGAGCAGAAAAAAACCCAAACCAACAGTGGTGTGTTGTAGAAGGCGCCAATGGCTTAGGGTACTAGAGGGTCAATCTATGTGCTGAAAATATAGGTGCTGCACTATGTTTTGGACAGAGGTGGTGTATGGCACTAAGGCTTTCACAGAGGCAGCAATTAAAAGCCGATGGTGCTAGGGTTCAGGTGGATGGCATCATTTATGCTTGGAGCTAGGTGCACAGAAACAGGATAAAAAGGGAGGTCAACAGCACTCTGGAATAGAAAGCAGACCCAGTGGCGTAAGACTTGATTGGGTGTCACTGATTTCTGGTTGGGTTGTGCAATTAAGATTTTTGGTGGTGTAAGTAGTATTTGGAAAAAAGTGATGACATTGATTAGACCTTGTTTGGATGGATTTTGACATTAGGTTTCAAAGGGAGAAGTGGTGGGGGGCTTTTTACTGTTTTTTTTTCTTTGGGAATTGTTTACGGGAGAAAATACGAAGATAAGGAATCGTACCTGCTCTAGTACCACCTTAGAATTAAGGATCTAATTTTCCTATTAACCAAATGTGGTTTCGTTACGAGAGTTCTGATTGAACTACAAAACTGATAGAGATAAGTTGAAATCCTAACAAATATATCTAGAAACTTAGTAGTCTTAATCTAGTTGTATACTAATTAGTCTTCTAACGAGATTGATTATATGTGTATCGTTATTATATTATACATATACGGGACACTGCAATCTGGAGTGGGCTGGCAGGGACCCCAAGATTTGTTGCTAGCATAATAACCACTTCATTTCAAGTAGCAAACAAAATTATTTGTTTCTTCACTTGTGACGGCTTGTTTCTTTTGAAGTAGCAAACAAAAAGATTTGGTAGTACACCTCTCATTTTTTTCTCCCTTTTGACAGTTTGTTTGCTTTTGTCAGTTTTATTTTCCCAATATGGAATCTCCAACAACCAAATAACATTTATTTTCCACTTGCAGGTTGTACTTTTGGTGCTTGAGGTCCATGCATGCATAGCCAAAGATGAGCAGCATTTTCACCAGCTTATTGTTTATTTGGTTCAAAATTTTCGTGTTGACTATACTCTCTTGGAAAGGTGAGTCCTTCAAATCTTCAAATATTCTTATTGGCATGCACAGAAGCCTAATTTTATGTGATGTATAGTAAAATAAATTGATCTTGTTCTCTTGCAGGCGGGGTGCTTTGATCATCCGTAGACTTTGTGTACTTTTAGATGCTGAAACAGTTTATAGGATGTTTTCCACTATACTTCAAAAAGAATCAGATTTGGATTTTGCATCTATTATGGTTCAGGTGTTATGTTATTCTCAGATGGGACATAATGGATATTGGTTTTAAGGCAGTGGACACACTTTTCACTTTCCATTTCCATTTCAGGCTTTGAATTTGATTTTGCTCACTTCATATGAGTTGGCTAACCTTCGGGATCTACTGAATAAAACACTGTTCTATGATGCTGGAAAAAACTTATTCCTTTCATTATATGCATCGTGGTGCCATTCGCCAGCGGCCATTATTAGCCTTTGCTTATTAGCTCAGGTGAGAACTTTATGCTTTGTGCTTTGTGTTTTTGTTATATTATTTTCTTGTCCTTTCTTCTCAATACTTCTCTGTTCTCTTTTTGTTTAGTAATTAATGCTTTGGGTTTGTAACCTTCTTATTGGCATCATTATCCAGACCTACCAGCATGCAAGTTCTGTCATTCAATCATTGGTTGAGGAAGATATCAACTTTAAGTTTTTAATCCAATTGGATAAATTGATCCACCTTCTGGAGACGCCCACTTTTTCATACCTTAGACTGCAGGTAAATTTTAAATGATTGTATTCTGGAGTAGGTGAATACTTGTCAACTTCTTTAACGAAATGATGTTCTCATATACATGCTTACCTCAGTGTCCATTACTTAAAAAGTAGTTGTTGGGTTTTCTCTTTATCTTCTACTTACGTTAAACTTGCTTGCACAACAGTTTGTATTTATGGCAAGATTCATGGATGTAAAACTAACTTTATTTTTCAGTAAGCTTCTTTCTTTTTCATAATTTTGTTGGACTTCGGTCAGCTTTTAATGCTATAATACACAAATCTTTTTGAAATAAACTTGAATTCTAAGTTTATAGCAAAATACAGAAGAAAGGTGTGGATAAATGGAAGGATGAGAGAGAAATGGTCTGGCAATGTCTTTTTAATTTTACCGTCCTGCCTTCAAATAAGAATATATTTGGGAATGCGATGAAGTAGTGGTTGCTGCCATTTCAACTTATGTGAACCCAATCTTTAACTGTTAAGATTCTTGTTTAAGGGAAGTATGGAAATAGCACTGATATAGCTGGACCCTTGTGTGTACCAATCCATGCAGGCATATCTAGGCAAACTAGAAATGTGGCCATATGTACCAATTAGAAGGGGAATTAGCACCTGCATCATGGGCTACTGTTCTTTGGTAGCTCAAGATAGGGGTCTAAATTTTAGTTTCATCTCTTGGTGTTATAATAGTAATTGTTATAGTAATCCTAATAGGAATGGTGCAATGGTAATCATAGTCACAATCACATTACTATTACAAATTGTATTACAATTATGATTACGATCATAAATTTCTTATCTTGTGCAATAATAATAATAATCATAATTGTATCAATAATGGCATAATGGTAATGGTTATCATATTATTATTACTAATTGTATTACAATTATGATTACAATTTTGTATTGTGATCATAATTGTAATACAATTAGTAAACTAATAGTCATTGTCATTGCTACTATGGTCATAGCTATAATTTTGCAATTGCAATTGTAATAATGGTAACGTGAGTTGTAACAGTAATGGTAAACTAAAGGTAGTGGTACTCATAATCATTATCATAATAGTGGCATTGTTGTGATATCGTAATCTAATGGTAATGGTAATGGTAATGGTAATTGTAAGTAGTGGTGGTAGTTGACTACCCAAGTGAATGAAACATCAAACTATTACCAAAGAAAGTGAACACCAAAAAACAATGTAATGGTAATTGTAAGTAGTGGTAGTAGTTGACTACCCAAGTGAATGAAACATCAAACTATTACCAAAGAAAGTGAACACCAAAAAACAATGTTTGCACTTTTGAGAATCATATTGAGAATTATCTAATAAAAATAATTATATTTATGGGTAAAGAAAATTGCGAACTATTAATTTTTGTTATGTGTATGGTTAAAGAAAATTGAGAATTATGTAGGGTATGTTTGGTTGCTGATTTGGATGTGAATGAAAGTGGTGGAGATTTGAATGGGTAGGAAAATTATGTTTAGTAGTAAGACGTAAGAGGGAGGAAAATTTCAAATTGTTTGAATTTAAGTTTTTTTAACTGTATATAATATGTAATAATGATTGGATGTTGTGATAGTATATAAGTTTATAGGGTATAAATGTATATGTCTATGAGTGTATGTGTTTTTATATGTATAGATATTGATTGAATTAAGAGTACATGTAATGATTGAATGATAATTAGTTATATATTTAAGAGAGGGACAATTTGAATTTGAATTTTGATAAAAAATTAATGAGGTAAGATGTTTGGTTGATAAAAATTGGGTGACTGTGAATAATGGACAATTGAAAAACAAACAAAACTGTCGCATTTGTTATGGCAAATAACATTGTGCAGTGCAAAGGCTTTAAAAAAGCCATGGCTCACAGCTTGGTGCATGCCTTATTAAAGCATGGTGAAATGTTGCATAATATATGAAATATATTTATGTTGCCATTAGTTTTGTTTTGGTAAAGACTTAAACAAATTCTACATGTTAAACAATAATTGCTAATAATTTTCAGCTTCCTATCTTTAAAAATAAAACAAATGAGAAAGAATTAATTATCTAGATATTAAATTTGTAGAAATTAAGAATTTTGTTTATAACAATTTTAGATTTTAAACAATAAAAGTTAGAGAATATTAGCAATATCCAACCCTTTAATTTGTAGAACTTCTAAAATTTCGTAAATTCCAAACTATAATTAATAAAATTTTAGTCATGCCTAGGCTACTTTAAGAAAAGACAAGAAGAAAAGAAAAAAGAAGAAAAATTGATGATAAACAAAAAGAGGAGAAATTGAGAACATGGTAGAACAAAGAGCTAGATCATTTTTAGGTCTTGTTTGAAGCAAGTAGTGAACACCCTGTAAATCCCATGGGAATGGGGCAGAATCACACGATAAAAAAAAGTAATCACTTTGTTTAAGGGTTTATTTGTAGTGAAAACGTGAAACCAAACAAAGCTTAAGCGAATCTCCTTGTCGTAGGGCCTCTCTCTCTCTCTCTCTCTCTCTCTCTCTCTATAAATGATTTGTGGTTGTTGGTTCTTCCAAGGTTCCTATGTGTTAGAATATTGAAATAATTAATACATACTTTGTTACTTAAGAATTGTCCTAATTTATAGTATTGAGATTTGTATAAAGATATGAAATATAACACCAAAGTTCTTATAAAACAAGAAACAAGTTGACATGAAACTATTCCTATAAAACATGGAACTTAAGGTAACAAAATATGTATAAATTATTCTCCAATATTTTGATAAATATTCTAACACCTTGCATATTGGGTAAATAAATAACGATCTAAGTAGTTGGGGATAAGTGCTGTCAGCTGAAGCAGTTTCAGTGAGATATGAGAAACAGAAATAGATAACTGAGTGGCTAGAAGCTAGAAGCTGTATTTTTCATGTGTTCACTTGCACACAATATTAATGTGGTTCGTCACTATAACAAAATTAAATTTCTAATTAAACCAGTATTGTGGTAAGTAGAAGTGCTATATCCACAAAGACGGGTTGTGTATTGATTTAACTAAATTTTTATTAGTTAGACCTCAAGCATATGATGAAAATGAAAATGAAATTAAATAAAATTGGCACTAAGAAAAGTGAGAGCATAGACTAAAGGGATGATAAACTATTATCCAAGCAAATGTAAAAACAAGAGATAAATTTTGAAAAACTAGCTTGTGATCTTGTGTTGCGCAGCGATGGAAGTGCTACAAGCCTTGAGGTGAATTCTTCCTACTTTAAGCTCTTCAATTCTAGTTTTCTAAAATTCTAAGTGTTTCAAAGTGTAAAACTAAACTTAAGATCATCTATGAAATGTGGAGAATACATATTTATAGTTAGGGAGCCTAGGGTTGGCATGTGCATGCGTAAAAAGACCAAAAAGCCCCTGAAAATTCATGTAGGGTCGTGTTCAAACTGTCTGCTGCGTTTTCACCTAGGGCTGCAAGACTTAGCTCCGTGGTTGCAACATACTTTTCTGCATTCTCTCAAATTCTGCTCTTGCGCCTCTACTCCACGTGCTCGCAAACTGCAATGCCACTTTCTGCCTCTACTCTACAATACTTTGCTCTCTAGTTCCACTACCATGAGCTTTATCTCTGCAACTGCGCTGTCGCCCCTCGTTGTCGTGGACCTGACTGTAGTGTATTTTGCTTCATTGTCCAATGTGGTTCATGGTCTGTTTTGCTCATGCGACTCATGCTCTTGCACCTATGGCTTTCATCATTGCAACTGCGGCTGTCTTTTGTGAATGATTCCAGTGTGCATTGCGGTTGAGTCTCGCAGTTGCACCATCATGTTTTGTGGCCGTGGCTCTTCCTGTTGCAGTTTTGAAGTTGACCTATGGACAAAAAATTGTATTTTAAGTGTAGTACACGTTCAAAACTAATACTTAGCTCCAAAACACACTTTTACACGCCTAATTCATCGTATTTGATATATTTCATGCATGATAATATTTTTTAACCATTTTAGCTTACATGCATGCATAAATTAAGCACAATGGGGTACAAGTGAGCTGTGATCAAATATACGTGGGCCTACTTCCCTTTTTGCTTTTAGCAAACTCATAGTTTTGTTAGAAGTAGCCATTGCTTTTGAATTGACAGTGCGATCATTGGTCAAATCTCTATTGCATTGGGACTTGGTAATGGCTATTGAACAGAGGTAGGATGCTAAATAGATGCATTTTTCTGTCCTTTTTTGTCGTTCCCTTAAAGAATTTATGCTACATTTTTTTTAACATGATAGATGGTAATGGATATTGTTTTTAGGTTCACAGCTGTTGGGGGTTGATCTATGCACAATTATTTGATGTTGCTTCAAATGTGTTGTAGAATGTGGTGTCCAAAATTTTATATTGCGGCCTTTTATGCAGTAACCTATTGTTTTGGTTATATTACGTAGCCTCAAATGCTCTTAGCAAAGTTACTTGGTAAGAATGAACTAATGCTTTGTGAAGGGGTGGGGAAGGAAATTAAGTTCAAAACTTCCCTGTAGTTTCTAGTCTTTCCTTATGAACCAAGCAAATGAATGAATGAAAATGTTTTTATCAGTTGTCTGAGTCATTTTAGATCTTCCCTGAATGAAGAGGGGCTTTTGAGATTCAACTTTCAAGAAGTGAATACTCTAGCTTTCCACTTTCATTACCACTGCCTTTTTTGGTAGAAGTAGATGTATCTTTATTTTCTGTCCAAGAAAACCATGCAAGAAATGTAATTTGAGATGTGTCTCTAGTTACATTCTTATATATGTCTCCCTTCATAACTATGATGGGCTGGTGGGGAAGATGGAGAGTACATTGTATCTCTGGTAAGGGTGGAGGATGCAAGCCATTTCATATGTGCGTTTGATGCCTGGTTAACTTTATTTTTATGTCATTCCATCGAATATTAGTTGATCAATTTTCAAGTTGTTTTTGTGTTTTCTTCTGTTTCTCAATAAATTAAAGGAAATTCTATCACATGGGAAATCTTAAGGATATTGCATCACGTGATATCTTGCTTTCTTGTTGCAGCTTCTTGAACCAGGAAGATATACATGGTTGCTGAAAGTGTTGTATGGTCTTCTGATGTTGCTTCCACAGGTATGTGATTTACAAGTTTCTCCTTTGATCACTGTACTACAGCATCAGCTACAGTTATTACTACCTTTCTGCAGAAAGTTTCTAACTGCGGCAATTTTTGTTCTCCAAATGTGTTTTGTTCAAAAGGACTTCTTTGAGGTTTGCTTTTTTCATAGATTATTAGCATATATGTGATTGCCCGTATGTTTTCACTTGTGTTTAACTTGCTTATGTGCGTATTCTCACTTTGTCAGAATGGGCACTGGCCCTGTTGTTTCATTCTTTACTCTGTATTATAACATCCAAACCCCAGAACAGTTTTCCTTCATTTTCAACTATATGAATATCTGAAATTGATGACTTTGTGATTAAGGTCTTTGTCACGGAACAAAATTTCTGATATTTATAGTTCATTGATTGAACTATTTATGATTTTATATTTTTTTGTGTAAGGCTAATCTTTGGGCAATATTTAATAGAAATGAGTCAGAAAAGGAATAGTGGTTGAGATGAAAGAGAGGCAAGTTTGAATTGCTAACTTAACTCACTTCTAGGTGGATATAAATTACCTTCAATGAAAGCGCCAATGATTTACTATAGAATAATTGACTTCGCATGCTATGTCCACCGAAAGTGTATTTTGATTGTGCCTGGGATTGACTACTTGAGACTGGAAATCCAACAATCTCTATTGCACAACCAGAGTTGCCATTTCAAGATTCATGTTTGCCGTCATTGGTCCAACTCAGTACACATTGTTATTTGTAAATCAGTAAGAAAATGTCACTTTGCCATTTCAATTCTAGAACTGATGACAATGTGTTCGAGCTAAAATGGATTTTTTTGGTTCATGGTAGCCTTTTGACTTTCATGTGCAGACAGTACAGAACTTTTCAATTTGATTCCTCATTTCCGTTTTTGAGTTTTCCTAAAATTTAAACATTTGTAACTGTAATGAACAATGGTGCTTAAACTTGGAAGCTCCAACTAGAAGCTTGTGGTGGTGGAATGATGTTAGTAATGTGTGGGGTTGTGCAGATATAATCCTTTTATTGGTGGGGTAGCATAATTTTGATGATTGGTGTAGTGATAATGGTAATGACGTGTGGGTTTGTGCAGATGGATGCTGGTTCAGATGATTTGAGTGGGTCAGTGCTGTGGTGCTGGTTGTATTGGTGTTTGTGGTGGTTACTAGTCAGTACTGGAATGTTTTGCTGGTTCTCATCTGTTATGGGCTACTTGAGACATTAGATGTCAATCATATCCTCCATGCACAACCACTGATCTAGCCGCTTGAGGATTTTCTTACTTGAGAAATTATTTGCCATGTTAAGTTACTCAGTGATCACAGCCCCAAATTTGCATTTAGCAGCACATTCATATAATATGTAAACAGACATCAGCTTTTAGGACTTCTTGTAAACATTTTGCTTAGATGGGTTGCTATTATTGATGAGATGTTAAACTTGTATCTTGTATCTTGTATCATGTCTCTTAGAGCTTGAGTGAAAAAGTTTGACACTTAACCTCCAAAATGAGAGATTGAAAATAAATTTGCATATGTTACTTTCATTGGTAGGTGTTGAAAACACTGAGAACTTGTCTATTTAGTTTGATATTTCTACACCTGGATATGTAGCATAATGATATGTGCACTAGTTGCTGCTGCATGGTATTTAAAATTATGCTGCCACCCTTTGCAGTGACTAGATAAAACGTATTATGACTTTCTTATCTGTTGTTTGAGGGCTGTGACAGTTGTTTTTGCGGAGTAAAAAGTTCATTGAAATTAGTTTTAACGTTGCACTCATTTTTATTATTCATATGCCATTACTGCTCTCTAATTTTCATTTCACCTATTGGTGCAGCAAAGTGTAGCATTTAAGAGTCTTTGGAATCGATTAAAGACTGTACCTTCATCATCCTCCAGCTGTGAACAATTCAAGCAATTGTCGTCAGGAAATACTTTTTCAGAAATTAATTATGTCGACAGTTCACAAAAGTTTAAGGATGGTGATGTGAGTGAAGAACAACAGAATGCGAATAATGGAATTGACTTTGCTTATTGGTTGCAACAGTTTGCACAAGTTCAGGAGCAGCATCGAGTGTTCTCTAAGTCTCATGTGCTATCTCATTACTGTTCTGCAAAGGTTTGTTTTAAGGCTGCTCCTAGGGTTTAGTCATCTAAGAAGTTATTTAATTAAAATTTCTAGCCATTGATGTTTAAAGGAAAATAAAATTTGAAAATTATAATTTGCTTCTTCGGTTGTGCACTTCTATGCACTATTTTAGGTGTTTCGTGTCCTTGGAGGATTTGTTTTTATATAAAATTGACCCCGATGATTCAATGCATGGTGACATGAAATCTGAAAACTTGGATAATTGTGGACTTAAGCCAAGATAGGGGGTTATCATTGCAACTGCCTTTTGCCTATATAGGCAAGCAACATCCTTTTATTTCCCTCAACTTAGTGGATGATGGTTATTCACTTAACGAATATTATAATTTGTTTTTGGTATGCTATGGTATCAATTTTGCTCAGTAAATTGATCATCGTTGGAGTTTGCTGTTTCTCTAACTTTGATTTTAACCTTGCAACATGGAATCTTGTGTTGGGCTGCTATATATGTTCAGGAGGTACAAGCACCAGAAGAAACATAGCGGACTTCTGCAGCGTCTCAGGCGAACAGAACTTCAAGGTCTTCGTGCAGAAGTCCTGGGCAATTACAACTTTAATCGCCTTGCTTTATTCTCAAATGTTAATTTCACAGTGATTTCCGCATTCAAGCCCATGGAGATATGGTGACAATTGTAAGTTGTATATTATTGTAGCTTTGCTTAATTCAACCACAAGTGCTGGGATGGTTGGCAATGTGGGGTTCCCTTTCAGCATGCTTGAAATTTGCCGAGCAATTCTTTTCTCATGAACTGCTAGTATACCCCCGTGGTACTGTTGGCTTTTTTACTGAAGGCCATGTGGGCAATAAACAGATGGAGTTCAGGGATGTGTAATGTAATGGGTTTGTATTCATAGTTTATTTTTAAGTCTTAGTTCATAGCTACTACGAAGTGTAATAAATATATAATTGTACGCCTCTATTATTATGATTTGTGTTGTCGCCCCATCACTGTAAACAGCGTGTTCGATGCAATTCGGAGACGTGAATAAGCAAACCTTGTTGCTCGCTACCCTCGTTGATAAATAGATGGATGATTGTATTTCAACCTTCATCTCATGGCAACGAATAAGGAGGGAATCACTGACGCCCTTTAATTAATACTACGCACGCGCGGACGTATGATCAATTTTAAATACCACCTTCAAGAGAAATGATAAATATTTTTGTTGACATCATTTTAAATATATACGAATATTTGTCAACGAGTGTTTGTGAATAGAGTATATATTATTTTTAATAATCTAGTATATAGTTTTATTCTGTGCTATTGATTTCAATATAGATGATTTAACAATAGTACGGCGTAATAGTTATTTTTGTGATGTATCGTATTTTTTTTATTCATGTGGAGTTGAATTAATTAATGTTTTATGTCAGAGGAAAATGTTAGGGATATATTTTTTACATGAAAATTGTTATATAATGCTAGCTAGCAGCAATATGTGAAGCGCGTCAGTTAGAACAAGAGTGACCACTTTAAACACATTTTTCTGGTGCATTGAGACACACACACGAAGCATGTTATGAATGTTTTTGTTTGGTACGAAATTGTAACGCGCATTACTTTGAATACATCTGAATATCGATATGCTTGACATTACTTTGAATACATCTGAATATCGATATGCTTTAACACTGAACCTTACCTGATTCATCATCAAAAATTAATGGCTACAAGAAAAAAATAAAAAAATTAGACAAACGTTACGACAAAGTTAATAAAAGTGTTAAAAGGTATAAAATTAGAAGATTTAATTCTACACATTTATCAAACAAAGAAATGGACTCTTGCAGTGGCTCAAAAATATATTTTATGAAGGAAGACGGGCAGATTAAATTTATCGTGATTACTGGTAAAAGGGGCTTCAAAGCCTCAACAGGGGGTTCAAGTTTGAAAATGAAGAAAAGACTTTCACAAACTTCGCCAGTAATATTAGGGTAAAATCATCATCCTGATTAGTCATGGGGAATTCATCAAAATTGATAAAACCACTTTCAAAGGGCTATGAAGTTAAACAATATTCTGCACGGAGAATTCACTTGAGAGCTCATTAATGTAAAATATGCTTGCAATTCTTCCAAAGCCCCATTATATACAGGACGAGGGTTTTTGCTCCAAACCCCCTACCCCCTTAGGGTGTATTATTGAAGAGTTACTGCTGCTAGAATCTGGTGTGCTGTAATGAAACTGGCGCAGCATGTACGACACCACCAACAAACTTGTGCGACAATCTACAATCTATAGAAGTAAGACTGAACTAATCAACCATCCATCAAGTTCCCATAGCTGAAACTGCCACTTATTTTGAAACAATACGATCATGACAACACAATCTTCTAAGGCCAGAGATGGTACTACTGCATATTTGTACAAACCCGGCCTACACAGCATGGTGAAAAAAACATAACCTTATCACTGTAACCTCTCTTGGAAGATGGGAAACACATTATTTGCTATTTGTTACAGTGACACTCTTATATACAGCACAATCCTCCTGGCCATGACCTCACAGTGCATATATTTTATCATCAGAATTATAGTCATCCAAGTCTGAAATATTTGCAGAATAAGACCATGAGAAGGATTTTCTTCCACTTGCCCTCCTGATGCGTCTCTGAGAATCACTGCCGAATATCCCAAAATGCTGTCTGAAGACAAAGTAGCACAAACTAATCAGAGTTCCAATGAGAATAGGAGCACCAATAGCAGTTATGGTTGTCGCCATCCAGGAGTTTTTCTTTCCAACAACAACAAAAGATATTGATAGGAATGCTCCACAAGTGCAAATACAGGCAGCCCACATCATCTTGTTTACCACAGAGACGACCTGCTTCTGAGCTCTGGTATCCCAAGCGACCAGTGTGATTTGAACGACGACTACAGATAAAGAAATGAACAGGGCCGTGGCGTTCAGAAGGCAGAATGAGCGGAATGCCACTGTATGAGCAATATTGGCTTTCCCTGCTTCTTTTCCATCTGTCACATACAGACCAGGCAAGTTGAATAATGCAAGAAAAGCAATTGAGGCAACTAGAACAGCTACCACTGTCACAGAATTAATGGTATTCTGGACAGCTTCCCTGTGAATCTTCTTAAGCTCTTTGGCAATGCCAGAAACTCGTCTCTGTGTTTTCTCGTTTTGAATGAGTTGGGACTGCACTTCATGCTTGATATCGCTCACTGTTCTTTTGAGTTCCATTGTTTCGTCCACTTGGCCAACATATCTCGCATGCTTGGCACCAGCATCTATGAGGGCTTCCTTAATTTCCAAAGCATGCGCTCCATATTGGAGTTTGTCTGCTATGTCCATTGCAGTTTCGTGCTGGTTGTTAATGGCATTCACATCGATGGATCTATATGCCAGTAAAAGGGCAACTATCTGAAACATGGGCAAAGCATTAGTGTGGTAAGAACAGGAAGGAGAAGGAAAAGAAAAGTAGGATTTTCATGACAAGAGTTGCTGGCAAAGAAAACAGCATTGATGACATAGCATGAAAAGCCGAAGAGTGAATACATATACCTGAGATCGGCTTTTCCTTGTGGCTATATGCACGGCAGTATTCCCCTTCTTGTCACGCTCATTTAATATTGAGTGATCAGCTTCCAGTAATTCTTCAACCACATAAGTATTCTGACCTTTTACGGCCATATGCAGAGCAGTTTGGCCCTTCTTATCTTTGATGGGGATAATTCCAGGATCCCTTTCAATTAGTGCTTTTACAATATCCAATTGGCCATATCTTGCTGTTGTGTGCAATGCTGTTTTTCCATTCTTCCTTACAATCCTTATTGAGCTCTCATCCGCATCCAATATGGTGTTCACTACGTCTAGATGGTTCTGGGAGGCAGCTGAATAAAGAGGGCTTGTGTTTGTAAAGTTGCACACTTTGCAAAGCCCAGGCCACTTTCCAATAAGTTCCTTCACAATTCCTGGATGGAGAAGAAATCAGGGTGACTGGTTAAGTGACAAGATTATGAAAGGCACCCGTGTTCAAGAAGTAGGGGACCCCACTTCACCATTCAGCCATTAAACTTGTTCAAGCTCCCATTGGAATACAAGCTTAATCAAGTACTTAACAAACATTATTTGGGAGCAGGCAAGAAATCATCAGTTCCTAACAGTAACTCATCAGGGACGCTCATGTTGCTTTGACACATAGAGAACAAATGCCAGTTGAAACAAATTTCTATTTCACAATTGAACCATATGTTTACCGGATCAAGTTATGCCCCTGAAAATCATAAACATGAAACCACACAAATTGAAGGAAATTTCAACAGCTAATCCAGTGTCCCCAAAACTCATCCTCTATCTGCTTCTGTTTCGAAAACCTATAATGTATAAATCCCAGAAATCCTATATACATAGAGGCATAGATTACCCCTTATACTACCTTCTCTAGCTAAGAAGCATCCCTTCATACATAGTGATAATACATGAAAGATGTTGCGTTGCTATAAACGAGAGTTAAAGAACAATTACTAACAAATTTCAATTTACAAAGAATCATGTAAAACTCAAGTGTATCAATGAATCACAAAATTTCCTTCAGCAAATTCTGTGTATAAATAAATCATAACATTGAACAGCCAAATTGAAATTAAATCTGGACGCCTAAGACAATCTCACCCACAAGGGAGCCCTAACCAAATGAAGTAGAATTTTCCAGGAAGGTAAACCATAGCTGTAATAATGGACACAATCAAGCGAATATACAAGAAATAAGCAAAATTATCCGCCGATGAAGAAGTTGAGGGATATATGAATATACCTAGGTGTCCCTTGACTGCTGCGACCTGGAAGGCATCCATATCTGATTTGGCCCTCATCATCACAATCTGCAAATCGCAGAAACTCAGCAAATAGACGAAAATCTCAAAGAAATTATTCCCTGATGCTATGTACAGGGCAGTTTCCTTCTCATCGTTTTGAAGGGCCATCAAAGAAGATGGATCAGACCCTTCGTTCTGTATGAAGTTCTTGAGTGACTCGAGGTCATCAGATCGGACGGCCGCGAAAAACGATTGGTGGTTTACGAATCTTAGGGACTTGGAGTCCATGTATTACACTGTAGCGCGCACACACACAGATACACAGGAAAACTGTAAAGATTCAATCTTTTTCAAGCCCTATGTTGCGTCTGGTCATCTATCTGTTAACAAAAAGCTGCAGTGCTTCTTGTTTCTGAAATCCCTTCCCTAAAGAAAGGAGAAGAGTGGCCTCTCAAGGCTGGAATTCCTAAGTGGTATTCTGTGCGTTGACAATGCTTCTGTGGGTATGTGCGCGGAATACATGAGGAGAGAGAAAGCGCGCGCGCGCGTTTGCATGTGTAAGAAATTTAAGGATTTTTTTTTAATGAGAAATTCAAGCGTGAGAGTCATCATTTGTGAAAAAGACTTACTTTTGAGTATGAAAATGCACGTGTACAGGTATATAAGGATATTTAGTAATAAGTATTTATTAGTATAGATATGGATAGGATTTTATTCTACTCATTTGAACCCTGCTTGGAGTTGACTCGAAATGACAAAATCTGAGCAGTTTAAGCTCATTGAACAATTTTAGTTGATGTCTCTTAGAAATACTCAAATGGCTTGATACTCGCTATCTCAATTAGAAGATCATGATTTCAAATCATTGAGAGGAGTATGGAAATTAAATGTATGAGTGGATAGTTAAAAAAAAAAAAAAAACCTAAAAGGAAACAAGTTCAGCAGTTGATCAATCTATTCGTAGTAACTCAATACATTTTTTCTAATAAAAACAAGAGTAATGTATTATTTTTAAGCCTCTGATTTGATAAATATTTTGTCCTTACTTCTATCTGTAAAGTGCAAAAGCAGTTAAAAACAAGCCTTTCTAGTTCACCAGTAAGCTGTTCTAGCTTTATTTTTGTCTCTGGCTTTTTTCACACTCTGGTATTCTCTTATATTTTAACTTGATATTTTATCATATATTATAACAGAGATGCACACAAGAAAATTTAAATTTGTTGCTTCCTTAAAATATGGTTCACGAAAATATGTAATATGAAGTATAGAATAAATAAAAAGAGTAAAAAATGTCATGGTAATTTGTTAAGATTATTTGTTGGAATATATTATGTATCACTGTGAAGTAAAGATAAAACATACCAAACAAATTTATGGTAAACAAAACCCATTTTCATCGTTTGGGCCTTGAGAGTTCAAACCACAATTTATTTTCAGCATCCCAAGGTACACAACCTTGGAGGGGAATAATTTGGAAGTTAATTCTTACCAGAAAATTTTGTAGTAATTTTTATTAATAAATATGATACAATAATTGCATTGTTTCAATGGGCCGTGTTGTAAAAGCAAGGTGCGGCTGAGGGAAAAGATTTGTAGTTTAATTATTGACAAAGGTAATTGTAAAAATTTAGTAGTATACTCTTCTTGAAAAGCTTATCTTTATATAATATTGTACATTTAGAACTCTACAAGTTGTGATAGTTGAATTGCAGTGACCAAAGGAAAAGATTTATAATTTAATTGTTGATAAAGATAGCTATACAAACTTAGTAGTATACTCTTCTTGAAAAATTTGTTTTTATATTGTATTGTATATTTAGAATTATACAAGTTGTAATGGTTGAATTGCAGTAGCGATGTAGGTGTTGAGGTGAATGCTATGTCCTCTAGGGTTGGCAGCTATAAGTAAAGTGATGCGTGGCATAGTGCCAATGCACACTAGCTATATTTTGTTGGTGAGGTAGTAATGGTTTGATAAAGAAGTTAGCTAAGATGGAGCCATGGAGAAACACACTTGCTCCACCAAAATTAGCTCATGAGTTTAGAGTAGGGCTATTATCAAACTGCGGTATTCGATTCGGCTTGATTGAGTAGCTTAGCTTACTGAAAAGAAAGGTTTGTAGTTTGATTGTTGATTGATGTAACTGTACAAATTTAGTAGTACACTCTTCTTGAAAAATTTGCGTTCATATAATATTGTACATTTAGAACTATACAAGTAGTAATGGTTAAATTGCAGTGGCTGAAGGGAAAGATTTACAGTTTGATTGTTGATAAAGGTAGCTATACAAACTTAGTAGTACACTCTTATTGAAAAAATTGTCTTCATGTAGTATTGTATATTTAGAACTATACAAGTTGTAATGATTGAATTACAGTGATGAGACGTAGGTGTTGAGGTAGATGCTTATGTCCTTTAGGGTTGGTATGCACACTAGCTATATTTTGTTGGTGAGGTGGTGGCGGTTTCATAAAGCAGTTAGCTAAGATGAAGTCAAATGAAGTATTCTTTCTTGTTTAATAAATGGAGAAACAAACTTGTTCCACCAAAATTAGCTCATGAGGTTAGAGTGCAAATGCGAAAACAATGCAATCTAACTTTGGAGAGTAAAAAAGGGAAACCAGAGTGTTAAACAAGAGAAGAGGAGAGTGAAAAAGAAAGAGTGACAAAGACGGGGGGATGAGCAAAATGTTTTTAATAATTTCTTCTTCGTAATTGGAGAGTGATGTACAAGAAAAGTCCATGTCAAGAGCAAAAAAGAGATGATAGTGTTGGGTTTTACTAGGCTAGGAGTGTAAAATTTAAATTTAAAACATCACTCAAAATAGATGTATTATGCAGTGCAACATAAAATTCCAAACCCAATTTGTTTTTGTTGTATAACTTATATAACGAAATACTTAGAAAGTTTGCACGGATAGTTACCTTGGAATCAAATTTCAACAGGAGTATACATGCAATCTCTGAATTGTAACACACGAGCCATGGCTTACAATTTATCCACACAATTGAAATGTGGGCAAGGACCTTCAAAACTCCCGTGGACTCTTTCATTAGGATCCATCCCAAATACCTTTGTGCCTAAAGTTTTTTTGATGAGAAAAATACAAGGGTGGCTAGAGGATGTTTTTTTCTTGCTGGGTAGGGGGTAGGATGAGTTTTTATGGTTAATTCTAATTTAGAACTCTTTTAAATTTATTTATTTTCAAAATATACAATACCATGTATGATAGGATTCTAATTTCTGTATACCTACTAAGGCACATGGAATGAGTTTTATGGACTTTTACATATACTTTAAAATTCATTTAAGCACATTCTATATTTAATTATTAATCCAATTAATAATTAAAATCCATTAATATGTTGTCCTTTAGTTTCATTAATCCAATACAAATTTGAGCATATCTAATTGGAACATTTTTTGGGAAAGTAATTCGGAACAAGTTTAGAAAACCATGGAATTTCAAGAATATTTTGAAGTAAGTTTCATTAGAAATACAAAATTTTTAGGAAGTATAATTTATTTTTAAAAAGTAGCTATAAAAGTTTGCAGGGTAACCACTTATCTGATGCTAATCTTATTGATCAACTAGCTCACTAGATACTAATCATTGACTTCCTATTCAACTAAATAATTTTTTATTTAATATTAACTTTAATGGTAATTCTAGTCTTTCAGTTGTTTTTGTGTGTATCCCACGTGTACCCTTTAATGGTACTTTTAGACTTTCGGTTACTTATTGAGTAAGTCTTTCTATCCAAAATTTATTCAATTATTATATTTTGTGCTTCATTATATCTTATACAATAAGCTTAAGCCCTCCCCTCGTACTTGTGTTGCCACATCGCAATAGCGACATGGCACTGTAGTGTCCTGCTTAGTCAAGTTTCATGCTCTGCACCATTCTAATCACCAAAATTCAATTCTCTCAACACTCCAAAGGTCGTTAGGTGTTTTTTTATGAATCCTAATCATGAAAATTACAACTTAATTCTGTTAACTAATTTTTGAAATAATTCAGGTAAAGTTTCAGAAATTTAGATACTTTATCCATACGTGCTTTCTATAATTTCCTGTGCTTACATCGATGTATTGATGAACCAATCCATGTATAGGCTACCCAAATTCATTTTTTTAGCATTAAAATTTAGTCTTGAAAAGTCTTTCCCATATTATTCAAGAAAACACAAGAGTTCACTAAACCTAATGTGTGTTTCCTTATGCGCAATTTTGTTTGGATTTCCTACGCATGATTTGACTCATGTGCTCCCAATATCTTGTGCTAATCTTTGTCCATATATAGCCTATGGTTTGTCATGCATTTGGTGCCTAACATGTGTAAAATAAATTCTTACAACTATGCATGAATTCTACAAGATTTGGACTAAAAGATTACCTTGAGTTCTACGCATTTGGCACTTGAAACTCATTTCTTCCTTCTCTCCCTTCTCTTGGATGGCTGATAAGTGTTCTTCTAGGGTGGAAATAAATTTTCTCCTAGGGTTTGAGGCGAGGTATTTATATTAGCGTCACCAATTTTGGAATTTTGGCCCTTCATAATTTTAGCATAAAAATTTACACGAATTTTTGTGAATTTCCAGCCAAACTTTGAGCCTTGACCTCTGTATTTAGACCTCGTTTTAGCATGGAAAGTGCCTCTCATTCATGTACTAATTTTGGTAAAGGTTCTAGAACTTTAATGCACATATCTCTTTTCATACACATCTTAATATTTTGCTAGCATTTTCACACGAATTTTTTGAAATCTTCAAGTAAATATTCAGCCTTAATTCTCCCCAAATAAGCCTTATTTAACATGGTAACAAGTCTTCGCCAATGTGCCAATTTTTGTAACATTTGAATAGTATAACACATGGTTACTCTTTATCATTCATACATTAATATCTAGGCCAATATTTCATATGAAGTTCTTGGAATTTTTCCAAACCCAAATCAGCCAAAATCTCCCTCATTTACTCCTTTTTATGCATGACAAGGCTTCTTCATTAATCCATCAAAATTTGGCTGATTAATATTACCCCACTTTATTTATAAAAAAAATAAAATAAAATAAATAATTTATCCACCAAAATTCCTCTTATAATATTTTATAACTATTATTACTATGCCCCAAAAATTCAGGATATTATATAGTGGACTCTATGTATCTGTTACATTATTTGAGTTATTATTCAAATATATCATTTTCTAATTATATTTTTATATACATGTTTTCTCAATGTCTTATATTAGTTGGTATGATACTCACCTTTCAAACAAATGGTATGCTAATTATACTGACAGTCTAATGCTCATTTGATTTTAATGATTGTGTATTAAGAAGTCATATGCCTACATTCATAACTCTTACGATCAAAATTTCTTAACGCAATTATATGATTACATGCATAACTTCATACTATCACAAGAATTATATGCATGATAAAACAGCTATAATATTAATAAAAATAATATTGATATTTTATTAATCAATATGGAAATTACATTTGAAGCAATATACTTTAAAAATAATTGGCATTAGAAAGTATATCACTAACTATCTCTTGCTTGCACTATGACGCCAACAATTCTTGTGTTAATCACTATGGTATCTAATTCTCATTTTTCCATGATGGAAATCTAGCAGTACTTGCATCACCGACTTAGTAAGTGTGTCAACACATTATCAGTTGAACCTATTTTTTGCATAGTGATGTTACATTGTCTAATGATTTCTCAAAAAATGTTATAATGTTTCTCTATTTGTTTGGATTTTAGATGAGATTTCGGTTCCCTTGCTTGTACTATCATGCCATTGTTGTCATAATAAAGTGGCAATAACTAATTTACACTTGGAATGACTTGAAGGTTTGTGATGAACTTCTTAATCCAAACAATGTCTTGCGTAGCATCTCATGGTGTGAAATACTTAGTTTTATTGGTGGGATTTGTAACGATACCTTGTATAAAAGTCCAATAACACACTGCTCCTCTATTGAGGTTGAAGATATATGTAGAAATAAATTTCTATTATCAATTCTTGATTGGAAGTATTGGTATAATATTTTATTCTCGATTTTCTGTTTTTATAAACAAGTACCATATTTTTAGTTATTTTAAGTACTTACGAGTACATTTGAAAACAATCTAATACTCTCTGTTAGGCTACACTTGAAACCTATTTGTTATATTAGTTATTATTAAACTACCAAATCTAATATGTTAAGCTTGGGATCCTCTTTGATAACTACATTTTAGTCTATAAATTAATTTTCTCATACCCTTACCTATTTTTGAGTAATGTCTTGCAAACCCTCATGCATTGTGACTATTTGATATGATTTGTGGTAAACATGACAAACAAAACTTTTTTCTCAACCCTCTTTTTCATTTTTATAAAATATTAGAAATAAGAATGTGCTTCGCACATATACAAAATTTGTGTGGAAGTAAATATTATGCTTAGAAATTAAATAATTTATTATTTGTTAATTACTATATATAATATTAAAAAAGTGAGACATATTGATTTAGTTTAAACTTTTCAATTAATATATTACGTTGAATCTTTATACACAGACACATACACAGACACACACGCAGACACAGACACGCACACACACATATTTATCTTTTAAAAAACATGTGATTACTTTGATATATATTATATTGGCTTTTCTTTAAAATTGGATTATTTTCTTATCTCCAAATTTATTATTTATGTCCTTTCAATTTTTATTTTTATAGCATAATAATATTAATATCTTAACTTTAAAAATAGATTAATTATTTAAATAAGTATATAAGGTATTATAATTTTATTTTTTAGCAGTTGGACTTACTCTCACACTACTATATTAACATTGAGAAATTGTTTTTAATTTTTTTTTCTAATTAAGTAAAATAATGAATAAGGAAAAGGCCTATTAAATTTTAATTTATATGAATGACTTTTGATTAATAAAAAAGAGTTATATATTTTTCTCTTCTATCTTGAAGATATTTGTTTAAGTTGAAGAAGTGGCAAAAGGTTGTTAAAATTTTGATTTATACAAATGAATGAAGAAACTTGCAAATTTACTTTATATGTGGAGAAGTGAGATTTTTTAGGATTTTGTAAGAAATTTTGTGTTTTCGTATTTCAAAGCAACTAATCCATTCAATTTCAATTGATGTCCACAAGGAAACAATGTAGTAGCCCAAAATAATAATATCAATTGATGTCCATAGGGAAACAATGTAGTAGTCCAAAATAATAATATCAAAATTGTTTGCAGTGGAAGATTAAACATCCTAGCTTTTACATCAGTAAGGTCTTATTTGTTCACAAAATAACAAGAACCAATATAAGCTAGAATGGAAGTCTTCTTGCACTAGGTCTACCATTCCGAAGTATGCTCGTCTTGAGTGGTTCCCTCTGCAAGAAATAGCAGTGGAAAATTTGTGAACGACGAGTTGCTCAATACATGGCACCTCCTGGCTTTTGTTTTTCATATGGATGTGAGCAAGAAAGTAATAAATTTCACAAGTATAATTTTTGCGAATAGAATAAATTATAGTTATAAATTACGGTTACAGAGAATAGTTTCACAAAACCATTCAACTTGTTATTGACGTATTCCATGCATTCTTATTTCCATCAAACTCAAGATGGTGCATACTACATGTACTTATTTCCATCGATTAGGGCATTAGTCTATACTCCCGACTAAGGAGGGTTACGTTGTATTTGGTTGTGCCACCGAGGCCCTAAGGCTTCAATCTCGCCTAGAAGATATCTCAATTTATTGTAACCTAATAAGTAAGGCCACATATTAGCTTCACCCATTCTCGATCCCAATTTTCATCCTGATTGGATGGGTCCCAATCTATTATCTGATTGGTAGGGCAGAATTCATTCCTCATATTCGTCGGCATCATATGGGTGGTTTTTCTTATTTTTTTTACACATTTCAAATTCAAAATATTCAGTGTAAGACAATTTATTTCATAGATATTCCACATCCAGGATTTCAAGAAGATAATAAACATTTTGAATTCATCAAAATCAACATGTCAAGTTCATGCATTCATTAAATAGGAAAAATATTGGAAAATAATTTTATTTAGGAAATAACAATTTCGGCTGTATCATAAAGAAAATTTGAAAACAGTTGTAAAAACTGGCAGGATGTAACCACTTACCTGTCCCATAATTATGTGGCTTAACAGATTCCTCGACTACAGACTCGTGGTTTTCTAATCAATCCCACAATTTTTAGTTGATGCTTAATTCACTTGGACCCTATGCTTACAAATGTTTCAACTACATTCTACGTGTTTTACTTCGTAGTCCATTCAGTTTCTCGGTTACTAATTGAGTGATTATTCCAATCTAGATTTTCTCATTTATTATTTTTCATGTTTTGTTATCTTTTTGACAGTGTGTTTAAACCTATTTTAGTCTCAAAATCAAAAAATTTGGCGTTAAATACTCAAAATATGCAATCTATCTAGTACTGTGGTCACGTCTATCGACTGCTAGATACAGGTCCGTGACTGTGGGTTTTCTATTCGCACCCGTGCCCACCAACTACGAAGCATTTTGGTTTTTCCACACCCAGCCCCATGAGCGCGGGCTGCTATTCTGCAATTGCGAGGATTGGGCCACATTGTGAGGTGTTTTGTAATTTCCGTGCTTGGCTCCACATCTGTGTGCAAGAGGAATGCTCCTGCCCTCCACGGTGTCTTGGCATCCTCGTTTCCCTGTCACTAGACTCGTGCTTGAGACAAGCCTTCCCATGCAGGCATTGTCGTGTTCCGCAATCACGATCGCGATTGTGACCTCACTAGAGCACTGGGTTCATACAGAGACATTGTTTGATTGAATTTTCATGCTACATCTCAATCTAATCAACAAAACTCAAATATACAATTTTCCTAAGGTCTCTAGGCATGTTTTCATGGATTGAAATTTGTGGAAAATATAACCCAAGTATATTCACAAATTTTGAAAGAATCTAGGACATGTTTGAGATTCTCACATGGCATTCCAATACGCGCTTCCTAGAATTTTTATACAAAACCACATGGTCTATACACCTATCTCACAAAAATATAAATCTACTAGAATTCATGTTTTTCAAAAACATATTAGATAGGAACTATTAAATGAATTTTATTTAGAGAATTATTAATTTAAAAAATGTATAAAATACAACAACACTAAAAGAAAAACTATAGAAAAAACCAGAAAACATTTCTTAAATATTTCAAATAAATTTTTAGTGTATATAAAGAGTAATTTTAATTTTTAAAAATATTTTTCAATATTTTAAATATTTTAGAATTCAGTTTTCAATGTTTGATATGTTTTAAATATATTATAGTTATTTCAAGAGTATTTCTATTCTAATTAAAAATATATAACTATGTGTATATATTCGATAAAAGAAATTTTTAACACAAAATATATAAAATAACTCAATAAAGAATTTTAGATTACATGTTCAATTATAGTTTGTCAATTTATAAAAATCACATTTTAAAATGTTATGTACAATGAAATAACAATAACAACAAAAATATAGTAAATTCTACTTCAATATTTAACTAAATTTTTGAATATTATTTTAATATTCTTTCTAGTTATGTTAAATAGATTTTAAAAATGTAGTAAAAATTTAAATTAATTTTTCAGTATTTATTTACTTTTAATAAACGTATTTTAAATATTTTACTGATATATTTCTAATTTTAAAAAGATTTAAGTTTTAAAATATTTGAAATATGTCCTAAATGTATTCTTAGTTTTGAATAACACATTAATGTTGAAATAAATTGGAAAATGCATTATATATTATGTTGTAAAGTTCATATCTATTCTATTATTATAGAATAACATCAAAACAAGGAAATTATATAAAAGAAAATTTGTATGCATTTATTTTCAATTATCATTTAAAGAATTAAGCATATATTTCAACTATATAAGCTATTTAAAACTAAAATTCAAACATAATTAGAATATTTTGAAGATTCTGATTAAGAGATTCAACATCATGTGTTATGTGTAGGAACACCAAGTTAAAAAAAACCAAAAATAGACAACTTGGACAGCAAACTTGTTATTATAGTTTGTAGACTTTCTCCTGTATTTGCAAGGCACAAGTCTAGAAAAGAAATTCCACTATCTATATCAAATGAGACAAGAGTATAGCAAGTTACAAAAACCACTTCAAGTAGTCAATCCTAATGACTTCAACCCCTGAGCACTTCAAGCAAACCAATACATGGCTAAGTGAAAACCTAACTAAATAATCATATTTATTCTAACTAAGATTGAATAGACATGTTTCACTCTTTTCACTTATTTTGATATAGAAACTCTCATAAATTTTAAAGAGACAATGACAACAATCAAGAACACTCGATAGTGAAGTCCATTTTGTATTGTTAAGTCTCCAAACTTTATAACATTTGTTGGTAAGGGAATCTCATGAGTTTTGGAGATAAGATCACAGAAAATTCACGTCAAAATTTGAACTATAGCTCTTCAATTCCCTCTCAAACTCTAGGTCAAGTGTTTCAATATTAATCAAACTTTCCCTTTTGGAGGAGATACTTTCCAACGCATTTTGTTACCAATAAATCTTGGATGGACAAAAACTTCCAACCTTATCAGATGGTCCAAAACAACAAATTTGATTTCTATCCATACACAAATACTTAACTAAATAACAAACCATATCAACAAAATAAGGGAAGAATATTACATAAAATCTTTCTTAAATGACATGTAGTTGATTCCACAACATTGCCAACTCATGTGCCAAGTCAACGCCATGTCACTACCAAGCTATATATTTAAAATACATATTCAATATCTATGAAAACTATTTTCTATTTATAGTATGTTTTAAATTTAGTGTTGTTGCTTTTTACAAACTTTTGGAAAGGATGATTTCTCTTGAATAGAAAATGTTTCAAAATATTATATAATTTTTTAATATATTTGAATTTTTTTATAATTTTTAAACTTATTTTTCAATTATATTATTATATAATGTATTATCTCGATTATCTCAATCATATCTTATGTATATTTCAGTTCTGAAGATTTATTTATTAAAATTAAAATATATTTCAATTTTAGATAATATATTTTAAATTATTTCAAATGCATATTAAGTTATGTGACATATTTTCTTGTTTTAAAAAATTATTTTTTATTTTTAAATTATATTATTTTAAAAATAATATAACAAATGAATTTATTATCTAAATTACTCAATTACACAAATGCTTTTTGTGATATGTTGATTGCTCAATTCTATCTCACTAGTAATATTTACAAGGATGTCATTGCCAATTATATTGAGGGATTTAAGTAATAAAATTCTTGGATTTAATTATTTAATTTTCATATAAATATAGGAGGCAATATTATGGTGGTTACGGAAGATAATATGTGCATAAAAGTGTTGGGCAAACATTGCCAAAAATATGAGCACCAATGAAGGGTAGTTGCCATGCAAAAAGGGGACTAAATTAGGGAGATTAAGGCTAATTTTTAGACTGGTAATTACAGAAAATTCGTGTGAAAATAATGGGGTAATTTTAAGTGTATATGAAAGACAATATGCACACTATTAAACTAGTCAAACCTTGTTGAATTTTGGAAACTAGTTAGCCGAAATTTTAATTATTATTTCTGCTGCTGAATGCTTGTGGAATTAATACAAGCTTATACTATATTATTTTATTTCAATTTGCACGTGCAATTCCGAGACATAAGGTAAGTATGGAAGGAGCTATGGGTATTATAAGACAACCAAAAATTTTGACAACAGTTAGGGACGTATTACGAGGAGATTTATCATGACAGGAGGCTTGAAAATAAGGAATTAAAGTTAGAAATTTGGTGAACATTGGCAGAAAAATAATAATGAGTCATGAGGGTTTTAGGACTCTTAATTCATGGGAATTTCAATCTTACTGAACCTCTGACTAAAAGCCTAGTATAAATTTGAGTTTTAAGAGATGAAAACCTATTTTTGTAACCTTAGAAAAAGCAGCAGCCGTCAGGTTCTAGAGGAGCAACTTCTTGGCTTTATTAATTTCCACGTATAAGCACATGAAAAATATGGATTTAGGAAGCTTACACGTGGAGTAGTTCATTCAATTAGTGTTAAATTCATGTGGTAACGCATAAGAAATTGTAGAATCATGCATTGGTGTACAACGTAAAATCTTCAAACCTGTGCTGAATTGTTTCAAAAGTCAATCCACGTAATTTATTTAGGTTTCCCATAACTAGGATTCTCAAAAATATGCCTAAGGAAACTTAGAATATTGGAAGAATCTTGTTTGGTGATTAAAATGGTGTGGAACTAAAAAAAAATAAAATTGACCAAACAGACCATTGCGTAGTCACAGCTTCGGCATTGTGGTCGTTGTCACGACTGTGGGATGTCGTGGCGTGGGTGCAAGGTAGCTTGTCGCACCTACAAAGCAAACCGTGGGACCTGGGGCTCGACCATGCAAAATGTCCCATGATTAGAGTTGCAGATGTGATGTCATGGAGCGTAGTCATGATTATGTTGATCGTGGTCATGAGCCTAGGCATGGAAATAACAAAATGTTCTGCAGTCATTGTTGTGGTCGCGGACTGAGCCCTTGTGGTCGTACGACCATCCCTTGCGATCACTAGCCCAATGCGGGAAACTTGATAGAATATGATTTTAATGTTCTTAAGGCCCAATTTTGGATTTGGGGATTAGGATTGACCTAAACGTATTACTTAAACACAATGAAACACAGGAAAATAGTAATTCAATAAATTCGGATGGAATGATCAACTTAACAGGTAGCTAGAAATCTAACATGGGGCAAGAGGGCAAGACACATAGGATACACTCAACGAAATTAAATATTAAATAAGACTTATTTGGTTGACTAGGAAATCAAGTATACAGGAACTAGTTGGTCAGCACTAATAATAGTCAAGCAAGTGATTATATTCTGCTAGTTTTTACAAATGCTTTTAAAATTGATTTTTATGTTACAACCTAATTTTATTATGTGTTTAAAACTATTTTTGAATGTTTTCCTATTTTATGATGGCATGATTTTGACAAAATAATTTCCTGTGAAACTGAAATTATTTATTATTTTTTTCAAAATTGGTTGTGAGTTATTAACAAAGTAAATTAGTTAAAACTAAATATTTTGAAATTGAATCCATGTAATAAATATAAAAGGCCTCTCATGTGATGCCGATAATTGTGTGGAATGAGTTCCACCTTACCAATCCGGTAATAGATTAGTATCCATCAAATCGGAAAGAAGTATAGAAGTTGGCAGCGAGCAAAGTTGATATATGACTCTACTCATTAAGGTTATAGATAGAAATACCTTCTAGGTGGAGTTGAAGCCATGGGACTACCTTGGCATGGCTAATTGCGGTGTGACCCTTCTTATTCTAAAGTATAGACTAAGACTCTGATCAGTGGAAATAAATATATAAAGTACGTATTATCATAAGTAGGCTTAGAAAAAGAGATGTGTGAACTGTGTAGTGAGGAAATGGATGAAACATTTGTGGAAAGTTATAAATTTATGTGAATTGTTTTAAATATGATTTTTAATATCTGTTTTTGAAAATGTGTTTTTTGTAAATGATTATTTTCTACTCATATCCCACTGAAAATTAAAAAAATAAGAGGTACCATTTACTAGACAATTCATCGCTTACAATTTTCAAATGCTATTTCGTGAAGAGGAAGCACGTGAGGATTGACTTACTTGGGGATGGTAAACTCACAAAGACGATGATCGTTAATCTAATTCATTTTCTTTTTAGTTGCAAACTAGACGTTCTTGATGTAATTGTTAGAAATTTTACTTTCCACTATGAAGTAAAGTTATGATTATTTCTTCGGATGTTACTTTACATCTTTTGGACATTGAATAATGCTTTTTGGATTAGATTGCTATAATACATGTTGGTTTTGATATTCGTTGAGGTGATTCATGAGTATAATTGTGTCATTGTTTGGGATTTGGACTGTGACATACTAGACTTAGTACATACTTGTTAATGGCGCATGTCATGGCACATGGTGCAAAAGGCATGGCCACGATGCCATCCACATAAAATGAAGACCGCCTTCAATATGACATACTTATGGCACAAGACTCAATGGTGTTATGGCGTATGCCATATTGAAGATAGTGTTTTAGAAATTTTTTTTCTCTCAAAACTTTTTCTTCAAGGTGAAAAAAACCCACAAAATATGGAGGTTCATTTGGAATTCACTAAATTTCATTTTTTGTTACAAACAAATCTTAAAACAGAATGATTGTTTTTTTTTTTCTTGTTGCGTTATATTGTTGCATTTTTAAGGATTTGTTAGGTTTACGTTATTTGTTTCAAATAAATCCTAAAATGATCTGTCATTTTTTTAACATGTTCTCTTTTTCTATTAACAACTTTTGAATAATTTAGACATGTGTTATTCTTTTACTTTTCTTTTCTCTTATTTCATTTTCTTCATGTTCTTTCTTTGTCACTTTTTGTTTTTTTCTTTTTTCTTCTTTGGTGAACTTTTATTTATTTCTTTCTTTTTGTCTTCTTTGTTTCTTGAATAGACTAAGCAAGATTGAAATTTTAAAATTTTTTATAAATTATAGTTGAGTACTATAGAAAATTCAAATTTCTACAAATTAAGCGGTTAAGCTTGCTTAGATTTTGAAAATCTTTCAATTAAGTGACTGAATATCGATAAAATTCTCAATTATTTATTCTTGAAATTCTAAAATTTTTTATTTTTTAGAAAAATTTAATAGTTAGTTATTTACCAATTCTTTGTTATTGAAGTTATTTTAAAGGTATGATGTTGAAAATTATTTGCTACTATTATTTAAAATATAAAAATTATTTATATTATATTTTTATAAAAATATTATTAACAATATAAATATATTTCATATATTAATTACATAATGCGCTTCAATGTGGAAAGCGGCACTTGAAAAAGGCTTTGCGCTGCGTAATGTCATTCGCCACTAACAATTAACTGTTTTGCTGCAAATATGTGAGCGGCTCCCAAATCACAATTCTTCTTCTGTTGTGACAGTGATAATGCTGAATGTGATTTGTGTATGGAATGGAACCAATATAGTTGGTTATATAATCGAACCAATTCCATTTATTGAATGTTCACATTTGTTTGATTCAACAATTTTCGTAATCATGTTTCATTAATTCCATTAATCCATTCAAAAAGAGTCTGAAATCATAGGCCAACCATTACAACAGTTATTATACTGGTGGACGTTGCCAGCAATCAAAGACAATTTTCGCTTTATTTGTTTTTCCTGATTAATGACGTCATTATGACTTCGTCAACTCTAAATGTATACTTAGTGGCATACGTGTATTACGTAATCCGCTGAATATACGTAATACATATATTTTAAGAAAAACGTGACCCTGACGTCCTGAAAATGGTCCTCATAGAAGTCGGAATGGACCATTTTATGGGTCTTTCCCCAAACTAGGTCGTATTGTCAACCGGGTATTATTTTTGAATAAATAATAAAAAATCCGACGAACTCCTCGTATCATTTTTTTGCTAAAGCAGACACACAGGTTGCGGTTGAACAACTTTCCCATTTCATCAAAATGTTTTTTAAAGGTTTTTTGAGAATTTATTTTTATTTGTAATTTAAAAAATGAGAACTTCATTTCTCTCCTATTTTTTTTTTACCTATTCTAAACCCTAATTTTCTATAATTTTTCAAAATTTGGAAATATCTCTATTTTATCTAACCTACACCCTGAAATGAAATATTATGTTTTACCGTAAGGCATGGCCAGTAAGGAGATATAGAATAGGAAAGGAATTGGCATTCTCAAATTCATTCCAACTCATGGTTAGTATAATTTAAAAGATTAGTCCAAATGCATATCTAAAATCGTTCTTTATTTTTTAAACTCGTCTTTTTACACGTTTTTCCTTTTCTAAAAATGAATTTTAATATGAATTTTAATAGTTAGATGTCATCTAATTGCTATTAAAATAAAAGTTCTTTCATCAACTTTCAATAAATAATTTGTGGGTCCCATTGCTGGATGAAAAAGGATAGTTCATGTGCAGTACTTGTATTAATATGTCGAGACACGAGAGCCTAACTTCAATGGTCAACCTCACCAGGGCTCGTGACCTTTCAAGTATCGCAGTTGGGACTTCAAGACAAACTTGGTTCTGAGAATGACGCACCATTGATGAAGAAGACTTACACCATCGATGACTGATTTTTCTCCAAAAATTGACCCATTTTTGGCCTTTTCATACATATATCAATGAGGTATGTTGATGTTTTGTGCAAAATTTTGGGATTTTCCAATTTTTTTTTTTTTAAAATTGATTGGTTCGTGTGTATTTAATGTAACATATTAAGTTTGTCAAATTAGATTCTACAATTTTAATTGTCATTAAACTAGCATGAATTAAGAAACCGCAGAAGTTCAGGAATGAAAGAACCAGAAGAGGAAAATACGCTTACTAAATTTAGCTAATTAATTCATTAATTTTAACTGACTCAAAATCAACATGAATTAAAAAATCGCACAACTCAAGGAAAAATATGTAAAAAAGGGGTAAGATTTCATACAAAAATCGTAGTAAATAAAAATACTATTGAGAAAAAAAGATAAAATGAATGAAAAGGGTAACATGTTAGATAAAAATAATAGAAAATCACAAAATAAAAGTAGAAGAAAAAACCAAAAGATAAAAAGGGAAAGGAAGAAAAGATCTTGGGAAAACACTAAAAAATACAAAAGTTAAGGCAAAGAAAAAATAAAAAGACTAAACGGAAAAAATAATAAAAGTTAATAGGTTAATGTGCATTTAATTTAACACATTAAATTTAGCAAATTAAATACATTAATTCATGAATAAAGTCACCACCAAATATAAGGTAGTAAGTTAAAGTTTTCAAAAATAAGAAATTTAACATTAAATGAAAAATATAATCTTTGGAATAATGGATTTTTTTCAAAAAGAATTAAGAATTTTTAAATTTTAGAATTTTCATATTCATTTGAAAAATGAAATTATTTAATTAAAGTCTAACGGTAAATTTGCCATTAAAGTATAGTGAATTAAAAGTTATGGGCAGTAAAAAATAAAAATAAAAAATGAAAATTGAAACAAGACATGGTTTTAGACTAAAATAAAATATTACACATTCCGTTTGCCTTTAATTTTGCTTATTTTCCATATTAAATCCATTAACAAATATGTCATTAGACTAAAATGAGTTAAATATTCCAAAAATATAAAATGAAGAAAAAGAAAGAAAATAAAATGTGAAATCCTTTTTTCTTCTTAAATTGATAACATAGTGCATAGCACAAGGTTTTGGCTGGTGTTTATATCTGCATGCATTGAATATCATTAATATAGTTCGATTTAGATATAGCTTTTACAATATTTGAGATGTATCCAAATCTGCTAATTTTTAAGATCTTAAAAACTTGGGGGCATCGTGTTCCTTGATGCCGTGGAGCAAAGTATGGTACTACTTCTTTGTGTGTTGTCTGGTTTCGATGAATCACATAATTGGCATGTCGAGGGAGCTGGCGTGCTTGCTGTATGCCATACAGAAAAGGCTCATAATCAATGTGAGCGATTAGATAGCCCAGGGATGAAGTAGGTCGCTAACTATGCTGGCCTCAAAATGCCATTCCCCAGCCTCGTGACAGGAATGTTCCAGATGGCTAGAGTGCGCAGTTGGGGTGCAAACCAACTTAGGCCCAAGCAAAAACTCAACTTCTATCTGATACAGAGAATAGTTGTTGCTGATGTTGACGTAGAGGGTGGGCAGCGAGTATCGACAGTAAGAGATGATGTTGCCAACCTGACCTAGATGTGAAGCAGCGAGTATCTCTTACTATGTTGTTTGCATTTGGACATTGTAAATAAGTATACATGTGTTAGTTGGGGTTGACATGTTAGATGATGGTTCTGTATTATTACATATTTAAGTTCTGCTTCTAAATGTATGCCTTTGTTGTTTCAACACTCCATTCTGGGAACAAATATCATTTCATTGAAGTATAATAAATAGATAAGAGATGCCAACATTAACTTATTATATTTAGATGAACCGCCTGACCAATAAAAGTCAGAATGGCTTCGCGTTTCATTGCGGTGGCCCATATGCATGAGGTGGTTGATTGTACACAGATAATAAAGAAATCATCCTTCTCCTAGGAGTTGTTTGCAAATTAAACCATTTCTTCAAGATGAACCAACACAATAGGGCCATACACGAAGCCCCTCTTCCGCATATGGGTTCTGTGGCAAATTACATTTGGTATTGCTCAGGCATCCAACATGATGTTGGGAGTGTGACGGGCTCAATTACAAACTCTAATTGAATTTTATTGGGTTAGAGGAGAAGTCCAATCAAATTGGGAGTATCACCCATGAACAACATATATTGGACTTGGAGCAGAACCCAACAAAATTGGGGAGAACCGTTTATGGGCCTGTACGTGGACATGTATATAAGTGTGCTTGACAAAATATATTAACCTAAAACCGTAAGGCTATAGATTATAGGTTAAGTATCCACTTATATATAGTTATTTTTCTCTTTTTTCTATCAACGTGGAATCGGAGAGAACTGTTCACGAGTTTGTGCGTGAGCTTGACACCATATATTAATTAAAAACTTTAAGACCGTGAGTTATGGATTAAATATTCATTTTATATACAAGTCACTCCAACGTAAAGAAAGAGGATTGGATTGCAGACAATTACTACTTTGTATTAAATGAAGCATTAACCACCAAAAACACAATTAACAGAAACGGCAAGATATTGTCTGAAATAAGCAACAACAGAATATGAAAAGTTCGTATTCTACCTTTAACATCACAGAAATTGTGCCAAACTATAGAGTTTAACATGAAAAGTATTCCAGAAAGACAGAAACTACTTAATCAACAAGGCCTGTACATGAAATCATCGTCAAATCTGTCCACAAGCTACTCCTTTCTCTCCTCTTCTTCAACAGCACCATGATCAGCATCATGATGCTATAGCTTTAACATTTGCAGCTGAAACAGCAAACTTGGCGGGTTCCGCGACGAGGTTGTGAAGATTACCAGCTGCGGTGAAGGAATAATCAGTTTCTATAAAGGCTGCCAAAGCATTTTGTTATGCTTTGATAAACTGGTGATGTGTAGCATCAAGGGAACATGTGAGATGGCTAGCGACACTGGGAACGCCTGCGGCGAAGTAGGCAAGCCAATGTTACGAACAAGGAGAGGAATGAGTGATCTCAGCCCTGGTGCTTGTTGTCGCTCTCCTTGCGTGGCTCTCGGCAGCAGACTTGGTTGCATGCCTGGTGCTGGAACTTGCATTGTCGTCTAGCCTACGGGACGACCATTGTGTCAGGCCCTCGATTGTAGTGTCTTTGTGTCACATGTCTGACAGCAAGTTGTACTCTGGTGTGCCTGTGTGAAATACCTCGCATGCCTTCTTGCTGTTCTTCCAAAGCCATTGTGCAATATTCATCACCAAAAGCAAATTTCTCCCAACAATAAGACATTGCATATTTATAAGGGTGAGTGGGCGGAATTGGAAAAGATAGACATCATACCTCCACATACTAGTGGGTCTCAGGATCAGTAGCCTTGAGCTCCCCGTAACTAGGTTCCATCCCTACGTCAGTAAATCGTGGTGCTTCTGCTAAAGGTTCTTCAATCGACCCCACTTCGTCTTCAACTGATCCATGGTGTAGTAGTACTTCGGCGCACTCATCCATTTTAGGCTTTCAAAATGTTCTTCCAAGATAGCACGCTGAATCGAGTTGAGACCCTGCCACCATGGTCTCATTCCTAGTGCAAACACTCCATGCAGATTTCCTTGTTAACCTATGGTCGCTCTACACATGGGTTATGCCCTCTGTGTTTTGTGCCAGACTGGTCTGCCTGTTCCTCTACAATGGGGGCTCCAACGATGACATGATTCTAGGGAAGCACAAAAAACAAAAATGCTATAGCTGGGGCTACTGGTCATCGGCTAGTGGCACCTTACACATTGGTCTTGTGATGTGGACGTGACTGTGGTGATCAATGGCATGGAGAGAAGGACTTACAAGTGCAAGGGGAAAGGGATGAGGGTTGGAATTGTGGGGAAGAGGGGTTCCGGCGGGGTCATAGTGTCATGTGGCTTACCTTGTAGTCATCCTCTTCCAAGTGAGAGTGGGAGTTGTCACTAACACTGGCCTCACCATCCCATCGTCATCGTTCCTACCCGCAACGCCTTCCTCAAAGCTGGGCATCAACCCTATTGTTGCGTGCAAGGGTTGGTCACTTAGAATTAGCACGTGGGGTTTATTTCTCTCAGTGAAAACAATCAAATGGTTTGTGAGCCTTTCAATTCCGGTCGCGCCTCAAGTGGAATTCCCTAGGCCGGAGGAAATGCCGATCCAATTGCAATTGCCCATTCGAGGAGACCTCCGTCCAACCCACTGTGGTCTAAAGTCAGGACCCTGCGGGTACTTCCCACGACGCACCTTCCGCAAGAGGAACGACCAGATCTGGGCCACTGCCAAACTTGGCTTGCTGATTCCTCCTCTGCCTATCAACCCTATTCGTCCAGAATCTGCTTCTGAGACCCCTTCAAACACCGTCCAAGCCTTACATGCCGTGCAAACTTCTAGGAGATGGAGTTATTGACATTAACTCCCGTTGTCCAAAGTAATTTGAGGTGCGAATATATCCTCCATTTACATTCTGGGAGCAAATGTAGGCATGGTTTTCAGAACCGGCCGACACGTAGGCATGGTTTTCGAAACCAGCCGGCCTAGCCGGTTCGACTTCTTCAAGAGGGAATCGGTCAGGAGTTTGGGGTAGGGGTGAGATCGAGTCGAGTCGAGCTCGAATAGTGGTATATTCGAGCTCGACTCGACAATGTAACAGTGGAGTTCGAGCTCGACACTGGATCGAGTAGCTCGAGCTCGAGACTATATCGAGCTATCGAGCTCGAGTAGGTAAAATTAATTAATTAAAAATATATTTATAAAATAACAAATGTCCAAAATACCACGAGATGAAGACTTATTTACAAAATTGCCATCGAGTCGAGTTACTCGAAACTCGTCGAGTCGATACAGAGTTAACTCGAGCTCGACTCGATAACCCACTCGAGTAGCTCGAGCTCGACAATGCTCGAGCTCGAACCGAGCTTTGAGTCGAGCTACTCGATGAGTCGAGTCGAGTAGCTCGACTAACTCACAGCCCTAGTTCGGGGTGATTATAGCGCAAAAATTGCTGTATACGTGACCTGTTTTGAGCTGTTTGAACCAGTTTCAACTTGTTTTTTTCTTTAAAAAAATCAAAAAAGATTTTAAGAAAAGAAAAAAAAAATGAATGTCTTTTTTCAAAGAAAGCCCTCAGTCCCTTATACTTATAAATGAATTTTTTACAAATAAAGTCTTTAGTCATGCTCATGTCTCACACATTGTATGAGTTTTTTCTAAACAGGTCATACCATTTTACTTTTTATAACTTTAGAAATTGGCATTTGTGTTTTTATACTAGAACTTAGATTTATGTATTAGAATTTAAATTTTTTTTTGAAATTTATGTATTTGTAGTACTAAATATTTTATGTTATGTGAAATTTATATTTATTTTATAATTTTTGTTAAATAATTTTTTGTAGAAAATATACGAATTTGAATATATAAAAATATGAATGTGTATATACTTGTATATATATTTCTATATAATATACTATTGAATGGATCAACTGATTTTTTAGAAATCGTGAAACCGATTTCAATCAATAACTGACTTAATAAATTGACTGGTACAATCTTCAATTTGGTTTTGAAAGCATTGAATGTGGGGCTCTAGCTTCTCATTGCAAAGTATGATCATTTGTGTTGGGACAAGGTTCAATACTAACTTTAGGCCTTATGGAGTTGGGAGTTACAAATATCTCTCGTCTGTGGGCTGCAATTGGACACCCACGCGAGACGGATCCAAACATAACCATTGAAATCTCGCTGTATTGGTAATGGGAAATGCCGACATGACTATGAAGTTGCCAGGTTTGGCAAAGATACAATGGGAAAAGGAAAGCTGGGAATCAAGAAAAGAAGGGAAAAGGCGAAGACAAGAATGGAACGTAATTATTTTGTGGGAAGCCACAAGATTTCAAAAAGAAATTGACTGCCACATACGCACACCTAAATCGGTGAACTGGTTGAACCAGTTTTGATCAGTATTTTTCTTTAAAGAAAACCAAAAAAATTTTAAGAAAAAGAGAAAAATTGAATGTATTTTTTCAAACAAAGCCCTCAGTCTTTCACATTTATAGATAAGTTTCTTTCTTTTTTTTTTTTTTTTTCCAAATAAAGCTCTCATTCTCTTAGAATTTTTTTCAAACAAAACTCTCAATCACACTCACGTCTCATACATTGTATGAATTTTTTTTTCCAAATAGGTCTTACCATTTTAGTCTTCAACAGCGTCGGTGCGTCTAATAACTTGGATTTATTTTTTAAAATTTATGTATTTGTCGTGCTAAATATTTTATGTTATGTGAAACTTACATTTGTTTCATAATTTTTGTTAAATAATTTTGTGTAAAAAATATGCAAACTTGAATATACAAAAATATGTGTGTGTGCATACTTGTATATATATTATTGTATGAGCCAACTGATTTTTTGAAAATAATTAAATCGGATGAACCAATAATTTAATAAATTGACCGGTTGAATCGCCAGATTTTGAAAATATTGAACGTAAGGGTCTAGCCTCTTATTGCAAAGTATGATCACTTGCGTTGGGACAAGGTTCAATACTAACTTTAGGCCTTATGAAGTCGGGAGTTCCAAACACGCTTTGTCTGTGGGCCGCAATTGGACACCCACGCGAGACGGATCCAATCATAGCCATTGAAATCTCGCTGTATTGGTGATGGGAAATGCCGACATGAGTATGAAGTTGCCAGCTTAGGCAACGATACAATGGGAAAAGGAAAGCTGGGAATCAAGAAAAGAAGGGAAAAGGCAAAGACAAGAACGGAAAGTAATTATTTTGTGGGAAGCCACAAGATTTCAAAAAGAAATTGACGCCACATGCATACACCTAATTTGCGGCCCACTTCTGAAAGGCCATGAAACTACAGCATGATTAGGCGCTCAGGTGAAGATAAGGAAATAATGGATATGAGTCGTCATGGCTCATTTTTCAAGTACTTTTACCTTTTTTTGTTTTTGCCTTTGTTTTAATGACAGTGGTTGGGGAGCTGGGACATTTGTTCCGTATTCACTCGTTATAAATATAGGCCTTAATTCCTCATCTTTCTTGCACATACCTACACTCACACATACGCACTGTTTCTAAGAACATGTCTAGTTTTATGAGGCTGTTTGGCGTCGTTTCTCTCATGGTGATGCTTGTCTTTTCCACTGGTATGTTCCTTTTACTCTAAATACACCATTTTTTTTTAACTAGAATCACTTAAATTCTTAATGCAGAAATGGATCATTCTCTTGCATCATTACAATCGATTGAATAATTATATTAATTAAGGTGCAAACCCATCAGAACAAAAGCAAAATTCGATACCAAGATCCACTACTATATACCTAATTTTTTCATCTACACATATTGGCTTTGATATAAATGAAATCAATTAAGTGTTATGTTAACTAGTTCTCATGAAATAAAAAAAAAAATTCGCAAAAATCTCCTGAATAAGGTCTTAGATCCTCTGTGCATGCGCCTGAAGGTGTCTAGTAGAATTTCAGACCATATTAATCTTTTATTACTTAAAATATTGTATGGATCTGCATAAATTGGATAGTAGAATTAATAATACACATGACACGTCACATGTATCTAAATTCTTGTAATCAAATCTCGACTTTTTTAACTGATAAAAATATTTAATTACTGAAATTAATGAACAGTAATGAAGTGTTTAATCTTGAAACAGGGACGGTGGTGGAGGCTAGGACATGCGAGTCACTAAGCCACCGGTTCAAGGGAATCTGTGTGAGAAAAGCAAATTGTGCGGCTGTGTGCCAGACTGAGGGCTTTCACGGCGGCCAATGCCGCGGGGCTCGCCGTCGATGTTTCTGTTCTAAACCCTGTTAAAATAACCCTCGTTAAATTATAAACAAAAGACTAGTTCAATATATGTACGTGCAGTAATCAACAATATCTATCTATCTATCTATCTATATGTCATCACTTCGTGCAGTGTGTTGCGACTGTTATTGAATAAGAAAGAAGAACTTCCAACATTTAATGTTGGTTAAAGTCCTTCTGGATGTTTAATGGCTGTTAAAGCATGTAATTTGTGCAATGTATTGGGCGTGTCCCTTGTCCTCGGGAAACTTATGTTGAGTTTTATAATATATTAGGTTTTAATAGTTTTGTTTGGTTAGTTGCTAATACTTTTTCAAGTCATTTAATGTCATTTTAGTAGTACAATTACATCACCAACACAACTAATTAGACAACATTACAGATCCCAATTGTAGGATTTCTCTTTTCTTGTTATGATAATAACGTCTGAAGCCTATCAAGCACGATAATATTTTATGCTGGAGAGAAACATGCCATTGGTTCCACTAAAAAAATATACAAACGTGCTTAAACCAAAGAGAAGTTCTTAAAATATTTTATCATTTTGAGTGAATTAAATATCAATAATGAAATTTTAAGCACCATTATTTGTTCGGGATCAGGATTTCTCCCTCCAAAAAAAGTACTCTTATATTTGTTCCTCGGGCCAACGGATACCTGCATGAAACGTCAATTGCATTTCAGGCCCTGTCCCCCAACAACCGATCAAGATGCAGCTATTTATAATACTGCCAAATTTGTAACTTTTTAGAACTTGGAAAATTATTTTCACGTGCCTCTGCAGGTAATGTTTGGAACAGAGGCTTTTTTGAAAAATGATACTTGGTATGAGATAAATTTTAATAAAATATATAATAGATTTATTTGAATATATATATAAAATATATAATAATTATTAAATAATGTGATGATATATATGGATAATGATTAGATTTTAAAGTATAAATAAAAATAAATATGAATATATGTGTAATATAAATAAATATTGATTTAATTGTGAATATATTTAATAATTAAATTAGTGTTATATATATATATACATCAGAGAAAGAAAAATTAAATTTATATTTAGATAAAAATTTTATTGAGTAAAATATTTAGTATTGTAATGTTTTAGACGATGTTTTAGAATAAAAAGATAGGCTTGAAACATAACCATAAGGGAGGGTAATATTAATAATAAAATTTTAATACCACATCAAATTTTTATTAACTATTCATGTCCCGGTAAATAAGAGAGTGCGGTGAATTAAATATTATTTTTACTGTTTTCACAGGAAATTTTATCAGCTTAAGTTTTTTATTTTATTTTTATTTATTTTTCTAGGCATACAAAATAACGTCAATTTTTGCCATAACAAACTCAAAAGCGGTGATTGGAAAATCTTCTCATTTTATAAAATGTATTTTGAAGAAGATTTTCTTGAAATTCGTGTTTGTTTGGCATGTATCTAGAATTCAAATGATTTTTCTATCCTATATTTCACATATTCAAAACCATCTTCTTCTACAATTTTTTAAAATTTGAAACTATTTCTCCTTTGTATCGTTCGGGAACTTGTACAAACTCTGACACAAAATATTATGATTTAATAGTTTGAGTTGTGCAACAATTTACATAATCATAAGGAATTATTTTGGTGATTTAATATATTCTTTAAAATTAAATAAGCCTTCTTTTTAAAAACTGGTCACTAGTAGAGTTGCATTCTACAATACAGCTCTTTCCTTGTTAAGGGTCTACTCTTAGATATTCTCAAGTATATTTTTGAGTTGCATTCTACAAGACAATCCTTTCTTTATCAAAGGTCTAGTCTTAGATATTCTCATGTACATTTTTGAGTTGCATTCTACAAGACAGCTCTTTCCTTGTCTAAGGGTCTAGTCTTAGATATTATTAGGTACATTTTTTCCATCAGTAGTGTGGGTGGGGGAGTCCATCCATTAGTGACAGAATATTAGGCATTTTCATCAACAAATTTAATAAACACCCTCATCTAGATTTTTTAGTGTGGATAGTTTAACCCATCAAGTAAGAGTAGATGAGTAATTGAAACTCGCTTATGACTTAATCAGAAGTTTCATATCTTACCTGTTTAAATATCAAGTCACAAAAGGGTGATGTTGCTTTGATGTCACTTAATAATTCTGATTAATTATTGTAACTTCATGTGTTGCTGAGAACCGCTATGGTGGAGTACCAAACAATAAAGACAAAAAATAAGCAATAAAAATGCATGAATTTGTTAATGTAATTCAGAAACTTTTTCCTATATCTGCAGGGTATCAGCTTAAATGAAATATTTCTTATGTCAAATTAATGATGAGTATAATAAGTTCTAAGAGGAATACTTTGAATGGTCTATCTCCGTTAGATGCAATCTTTTAAGCACTTGAAGTAAATTCACACATGCCTAAGTGCGCACTCGATCAATCCTACTAGCCCTATTTAGGTTAAAAAGGACATATTTCACATTTTTCTCACTTACTTTTTTTTTTTTTTGTTTGTTCAATGTGATATAGAATCTAACTTACACCACAAGGGCTCAATATTTGGACTCAAGTACACTTAATTTATGAAGTCCGTAAAATCTTGAAAGTCCAAGTTGCATTATGAAATTTTCAAATTTATAATTCTTATAAGTCAATGAATCCCTTGAGTCTTGGAGACAAGATCACTAAAAATCTATGTCAAAATTCAAACAATAGCACTTCCCACCTAGACTCTATATCTGGTGTTCAAATACCAGTCAAACTTTTCATCATGGGTGAGATACTTTCCAACTATCTTGATTTTGTTCCCATAAAATCTATATGAAAAAAATCTTTTGATCTTGATAGATATTTCAAGTCAACAAATTTGAATTTATCCATGCATGGATACTTAAAAAAATAACAATCATATCTTCAAAATAAGGTAACAAGATTACATAAGATCTTTCTTAAGTGACAAGGATGATTACATAATAATTTTTCCAAAAATAGTTAATACCACAACATCGTCAACTTAGTTCCACGCTGGTGCTTCATCACTGCCAAGCCAGTTGCCACATCAGTGCCTTGTTGTTTGCCATGTCAACTCTGTGCCAATAGAATGTATTAACCTTTGTGAACCTCACAAAAACAAGAAACGATTTACACATTAAAAAGCATCAAGGGAGTAAATTGTTTGGATTAAGGGTTTTGAATGTTGCCTTGTTTTTCTTATTATTATTTCCTTTTTTAACATTGGCACCAAAAAAAAAAAGAAATAATTACACAATGATTTTCATAGGCCAAAAGAAAATATTGAGGTTGGGCCACGTCTAATTTACATAATTCTCTTGGATTACTTCAAACCCAAATAAGATAAACTAATATAAAGTGGGAAAAAAATTTGTTTTATTTTTCATGTGAGAAAAAAAATCTTTTAAAATACTCCATAATTGTCCAACAATCTCTCACATATCTCAAAAAAAAAAAAAAAATTTGGACAAAAGATTTTGACAGAAGTGCTACTGGATATGGTCTAAATACAATGAGATTAGTGTTGGTTAGATTATGAATTAAATTTAGGTGAATAGAACATGACTTATAGAATTGCTAGTGGAACTTAGTTTTATGAACTAATAATTCTTTGTTGTAAGACAAATGTTCTATCAATTATATTGAGAATCTAAAATTTGATGTTCAATGCTGTTTGGCACATTTTGACCATGTGCTTGCCTAGTCTTTGATTATAATTTTAAAGATCATGCCAAATTTTATAAAGACAATCCCACTGCATTGTCGTATAGTAGAATCATCAGGTGTATAATGTCGTATATATACGATCCATAAGGACTATGAACTCATTAAGAGTTTAACACTCAATCTTGCAAATATTGGCAACTTAAGCACTCTTCTCAATTGTGATTCTTGTGTTGAGTGTTTCAAAAGCGTATCAAATCCTTAATTTATATACACTAATTTCAATGTAGATTTGACAATAATGATTTATTTGGTTGATTTTAGTGCGTACGTCCATTAATTTTTAATGACTATTTGTCTCAATTCCAATTTACATTAATGATTCCTCTAAAACAATGAAAGTTCATTATACAAGGTACCAAACAATATAGGATTCACGCTTAACGCTAGTCCTTAGAGGCATATTTACAAACCATCTAATATTAAAATCTATCTTAATGCTAGTCTCTTAGGCATGCAAGGTATCATAATACCTCTAAATTTAATTTTTAATTTCTTTCCTTTGCCGTCTCATGTACATGACCGTATATAAAATGAACTTCCGCACAAACATAATTATATTAGTAACGTCAAATAATAATTTATGAGCTGTTCACTTTTTCCAATTGAAGTTCATTTGTAAGCACATATTGAAATCTCATCAAATATTATTAAAAAGCGCAAGATCACATTTTAAAAAAAATTTTTTTTGTACGTCCAAACTTATCTCTTGAACCATCCATAATATTCTTATGTATACAAGAACTCAAGGAAACATTATATCATTAGTTATTATTAAAATTTTAAATAAAACAGATGCACACTTAGCCCCCACACTTCACTATATTTGAAGTAGTCACTATTTCATGCATCTCATGCATTTTATAACTTAAACGTATAAAACTCCCCTACAATTAACAAAAGGCAAAGTAAAACAATGATTCCAAGAAAGTTCTAATTAATAGATCAAGGTCTCTATTCATGTTATTGCCCTTGTCATTAATAGCCAAATTGTCACACCTCAAATTTGGAATTATGACATGGCATTATTTGTGACTTATCTTAGTGAATTCTAAAGTTAACATATATCATAGAAAATTAATCCAATAATAAATTTTCTAATAATCCAAAGGAAAAACAATGTAACATCCACTGTAATATCCGAATTCCTATACACAATGGAAAGAAAAATACCAAACTATTACATCAGAAATTGTCTTGATGAATAACAATGACAATGGGAATAAAACAATGTTGACCAGGTTCTTGTCTTTGAATCTACTAGCCCTATATTTGATCATCGTCATTTGCTTCCTCTGCAAAAGCATTAGCTAAAAGTGGTAAACAACGAGTCACCCAATAAATGATACATCCTATTATTTTTTTCTTCTTCATAGGATGTGAGCAAAAAAAGAATAGAAAGTAATACTTTGCATAGAGCATATTTTCAAAAAGAGATAGGTTAAATCACATTTGTAACAATTCACAACAATTCATAACATTTCATAAACATTTCTGATTGTCATGCTGTTCACATAATTCACATGTCCATTCTCTTAGGCTACTCGTGGTGATATATGTTTCATGTATAATTTGTACCAATCAAGGAGTCAATTTATAATATTGATTAAGGAAGGTTAGAATCCCAACCAATTACTCTAGTTGAATGTGGCAGAATCCCAACCAATCGCCTTGGTTTAATGGGACAGAATTAGCTCCTTGCACTATTGTTGGCGTCCCAAGAGAGGCATGTTTATATTTTCCATGTATTTCAATTTCCTAAATATTCAATTTAAAACAATTCATTTGCAAATACTCACATTTAAGTTTTTCAAAAAGTAAACTACTTCAAGTTTTGTAGGAAATCAATATTTTACAAACATGCTTTTATAAAATAGAAATAATTTGCAAAAACGATTTTAATCAAGCAGTAAAAGGTTAACTACATCATAAACAATTTAGAAAACAATTTCAAAATTTGGAAGGCCACTTACTTGTTACTTTGCTTGCTAGATATTAATTTCCTTAGCTATCACCCCTTGATCTTTTAGTCATACACAGCTCCAATTTCAACAGGTAATTCAATTAATAGCCTACACTTGTCAATGCTTCATGTGCATTATATGCATTTATGTTCACTTGAATTCACTCAATTACTATTCTTCATATTCCATTTTGACTTATACAGTGGGTTCATAGCTAATACGGTCCCAACTCGAAAAATTCAGCTTAAATTACTCGAAATATAAAATCTACCTAGTGTCCATGATTAGTCTTTGCGACTGCAGAGTCTCGATCTATGTTCATAGCATCCAACCGTGGAGCATTCTGTTTCTGCCGCAATTCTGACTTGCGATTGCGAGTTATCACCTCACGTTAGTAGTATACTGCTTTGGAAGCATGCCAAGCGGTCATGTGATGTCTATCAATCCCGACAATTGAGTTTGTGGTTATGTCGTCTGTAGCTGCGATTACTCCATTGCTCTGCATGATTGTGGAATTGACTGCAGCACGTGCTGTAGGTTGCGACAAACAAATTTTTTGATTTGATTTTCACTCCTACTCCATTCCAATAACCTAAAATTTAAATTTTTTTTATTGTTCCTAAGGTCTTTAGGTACAATTCTATGCATTAAAAATCTTGGAAACAATAACCTACACGTAATCATGATATTTGAAAGTCTCAAAACATGCTTCAATTATACGTGCTATACCCCAATAAATGTTTCCTATAATTTTTGCACATCACCACATGACTTGCAACTAATTTTTATGTTTAAATCACTTCTAAATCCTTAAGAATCCACGCTTTTAACATTCCTATGCATGTAAATTTAATGGCTCTATGTGTACGCATGATAATCATCAATTTGACACAAAAATTACCTTGTAATTAAGCGTTTGAAGGTCAAGAAAATTCCCCACTACCTCTGCATGTCGTCTCCCTCTTTTTTAGTCTGAGACTAGGGTTTTCAACCCTTTTAAGATCATAGTTATACCTTAGGTTATTTAGAAGTTGCATGGTGTCAAAATTCCTATATTTCTAGGTCCTTAAAATTAACTACCTAATTTTCAGATTTTATAGGGTATTTTCATCTGAAGTTTGGAGACATTTTTTTCATTTTATTTCCTTGCCTCTAAGGCATGGTAAATTCTCTCCTTAATTATTCAATCATATGGTAAAATTCTATTATTTAAAAATACCAAAATTCCTTTATTAGGCGTCCTTAGTCAATTTTCAATATTTTCATCTTAAAATAATAGAAAATGGTAAATTTAAAAATAAATCAATCATAATTCCACAAAATTTCATTCAAAATAATATAGTATTAATACCCAAAATTTCGGCAAGGTTTGACTAGCTTAATTTAGGCCTATTTTTCACCATTTACACATTAATATTTAGGCTACTATTTCATAGGAATTTTTCCAATATTTTAAGAACAAAATCAGCCTTAATCTAACCTATTTAGTCATTGATTATACCTAGTGATGTCCTTCCAACACCTTACTAAGGGATGACGACCTTTGACTTGTACTATTATAGGTATATTCTTTTCCAAATACATCTTGGTAGTGCTTCAAGTCTTTTCCATGAAAATTCATAAATGATTGAAAGGGTAATTACATTAAATCTCCTGCCATAATTGCTAATAATATTATTACCACTATTTTTATTTCTACCCAAAAAATTGTGGGGCATTACACAAATAAAGATCCACTTAAGTAAATTATAGAAATAGAAGGCAAGTCAACTCTTCAACAAGTAACCACAAGTAGAAACATCAGGAAGAGATATTTTTCTACACCACCCGACCATTATACACCCTTTTTCTCTTTGGCTATTGTTCATCCTTTTCTTCAAGAGGCTTCTCCATTTTTATGGCTTCTATAATGTATTTTTCTTGGTCTTTTAAGACAATATTGTGGTAGTAATTTATATATATTTGTGTGTAGGTTGGAACATTGGCTTCGTCTGTGGGAAAGAAATGTCCTCTCATGCACACATTTGGTTGGGTAGTAGACGAGAAAAAAAAGAGTTGTGCTCTTTGGTGTTGTTGAAAAGCAAAACAAGATGAAATTGATGATCTAACCACTACCACAAACTTTATAAAACGCCAATTGCTGCTAGAGTTAAACTTCGATTATTGATGATACTCTCTCTACAAATAAACTTTCCCGTCAGTATTCTTTGCCCATTTCCCATTTTTTACCAAGCACAAATTTGAAAAAGATGTAACTCAAGATTTCTGAACAAAATTTCCCTCAAATTCAAGTGAGTTGGACGCAACTTGTTCTCTAACCTTCTAGAAGGGGAGTTCTTAGAAGAAACCTAATGAATAGGAGTCACTAGCAAATATGTCAGATTTGGAGAAGATTCACTAAGATTGGAAGTCAAATTTGGCACTACTAACTAAATCATCCATTGCTGATCAAGAATTGACATAGTTTTTTCTTTGAAATGTATATTTGGTTTGCCTGAGGGTATACTTATGGCATCTTTAGAGCTCTTTTGTGTCTCTTGGTACAAGAAATGTGCTCATCTTTAGTGTTGTGCACATGATTGTTCTACTATTGCCCCTATGCAATAGGGGCGTTGATTAAGTGTATCTCTCTCATATATTATTGCTAGCAATGGATTAGAGTATTTTGCTTAAAAAGCTCAACATTCCTTGTGAAAATTAGATTCTATATTGGTTTGAAAAGAGGATGGAAGATTTTTGTGATGAAGGCCCATTTTGTGGCTCTCTAAAATTAATGACTTAGTGTAAGGGCACGACAATTATGAGTCAGTATCATGGAATTTGCCTTTACAGAGGGATATTGTGAATAATTCTTTAATTAGATAAGAAGACAATTTATGCCTGAGAGTAAACAAATATGTTAGAAGGCTAAAAAGGCAATGATCTTAGTAATGATCTCTACCTCTAGATGTAAAGAGGGAGTCATCCTCCATATCATCATGAGCCGTGCATTATTGGATTGTCTACTTTCTTCACAACAATTTATTTTTTAAGCCATTCCAGAGAATGACTGGCTATACGCTAAAAATTATTTGACAAATTACAGTGTTAATGATTTGGCTAATGAAAGCTTCCTCTTTCTTTCTAGTTCTATGAGAAGGAATGGGTAACATCTTTCATGCCTTCGTAAAAATTTTGCATGACCTTTACTTCATGAATTTTGACTATCTTAGTTATTTGAATAATTGAATTTACTTGCAGAACTTATATTGATTATATGAATGACTTGTGTGCTAATATCTTAATTTTCTAAAAAAACAGATATGCTTATGGTTGATAAAATTGATTTATCTTTACAATCTTTGTCCCTAGATTAATTAATTTGGATGGCTAGCGAGACTTCCCAGTTTATTTCAAGATGATACATGCGCATATTGATCAGCTAACACTTATGTGTTTGCTTTACATGTGTCGATAGTTTATATGCCTAGACCAATTAGTTGATAGTTTAAATTGTAATGACCTATGCACTCGTATTATTGGTTGGAAAGGTGTGATAGTACATATATTAATTACTTGCATGACCTATCAATCTATTTGCAAGAACTTGGGTACTTATTTAGTTTATTTAATTAGTTGGATAGCCTATATTCCTATTGTTTTTATGGGAAAGGCTAAATGCAAGATGCGAACAAAAAGTTTCTATCCAAAAATATTGTACTAAAAAAAAGAATTCAACTTTAATTTCTCCAATAACATTTCGAAATTTTACCAATATTTAAATTTACTAGTTATACCCATTAGACTTACAAGCAAATTGAATGGAACAAGGATATCTAAAAAATTGCTGTCAAAAAGTTAAGTGTGAAATACTCACTAACCTTGAGTGACACAATTTCAATTTCAATCTTGACATTACCAAAGCAATACGAATAGCTAAAAATAAAAATGTTTGATCTAGAGAAAGGCAAAAAATCCTCAAGGCTTACACATTGCCCAACATGGGCTATTCAAACTTAAGAGGACACCAAACAGGGTTCCTCTTAAGCTAAATATTGCTCAAAGAGGCTAAGATTTCAAAGACAGCTAATTATCAACCTAAACATTGCTTAAAGAGAGGCTAAGGGTCTAAAGACACTTGATGATTGAGCTAAACATTACTGAAAGAGGCCAAGGCTATGTTTGGAAGAGGGGTTTCCGTTAAAGAAGATGTTTGGTAAGAGTTATATTCGAATGAATAGTATGTTTGAAAGAAAATTTTTGATGAAATGAATAGTATGATTCATTTGAATATATGTATGAAATATATAATAAGGATTGAATAGTGTGATAGTATATAGGGATAATGATTAGATTTTAGAATATAAAAAAAATAAATGCGAGTATATGTGTGAGATATATAGATGTTTATATGATTGTTAATAGGGAAAATGATTGGAAAATAATTAGTTATATATGTATAAGAGGAAAAAAATTGAATTTAAATTTGGATTAAAATTTATTGAATAATATGTTTAGTAGTTTAAAATTTGACATGATGTTTTAGAATTGCAAGTTGGCTTCCAAAACATAACCCAAGGGTCCAAAGACACTCGATTATTGAGCTAAACATTAGGCCAAGAGGCCAAGGGTCCAAAGAAACCTGATTTCTAAGCTATGCATTGTTTAGATATTACAAGGGACACATCACAAAATGCTTGTTATACAAATGTTAGAGGATTACAAATTGTCATTGTCTTACTTAACTAAACCAATTATGTGGTTGCTTGGGTCGGTGGGCACTCATTTTTGACCTTGCAAACTACGAACTTCGAGATAACAGGTAAATTATTCTTTCATTTGAGGTTAGTAGACCTTTAAGATTAACTTACTAGATTGATGATTGATTATAGGTTAGTGGGCCTTCACAATCGTCGCATTAGATTACTTAATTATTACAGGTTGGTAGGTCTTCATGACCGATCTGTCTGATTATTTAATTATCATAGGTTGTAGGTCTTTGTGACCGACTTATAGGATTCTTTAATTATTAAGGTTGGTAAGTTTTCATGACTGACTTGTTAGATTATTTAATTGTTATAGGTTAGTAAATTTTTATGACTAGCCTATCAGTTTAATTACTTATTTATGAGTCAGAGCATTTTATTCATTATTTCTATGATTATTATCAAGTGTCTATGTTCAACTTTGCTAGTTGTGGTTTATACAGTAGTTTTTATTATGGTTACACATCTATAATACTGTGGTTATTTATGCCACTTAGCCTAACATATCTACTAACTTGTGGATTTTCTTCTATTTATGATTATAATGCCTGCTTATAACTGTTATGCTTCTAATTATCTCATTTCGGGATTAATAATTAACTCATTCAGTCACTTGTTCTAAAGTAAGGCTAAAGCAATTCAGAAGATAACTTAAGCTCAATTTCTATCTTGTCCCAATCTCAGGTTGGGAGGAGTATATGTACCAGTTCTAAAATAGAGCCACAAAAAGGGTTACAATGGCTCTTCAAGTTTGAAGTAAAAAAGAAACACAAAATTTGGTGGTGTCCTACGGGCCACTTCTAGAATTTTATAAAATATGTCTCTGCATTTTAAATCAATATCATTTTAATACTATGTTTAGTTAAATGATTTTGATTGTTTGGTTAAAAAGGAAAATTTTATGAAAAAATTAGAGGAAAATTATTATTTAGTGAAGGAAAATTTATTTCCCTCATGAAAAGGTAAGAAAAATGGAAAGAAAACTATTTCAATTCTTATTTTTCTTCCAAAAATTTCACCAATTCTATTCTTTTATTTATTTCTTCATTATTTTTTCTCAAATTATAAAAAATTTCAATTTTAAATTTTCATTTGATTTTATTTCTTTTTTCTTAAATTTTCCTTTTCTTATTGAAATTCTTTCAACCAAACACTATATAAAATTTTGAGTTTCTTTCTTTTTCTTTCTCTAACATTTTCCTTACCACTTTAAATTGTTAAAACCAAACACATTGTAGATCACTTATAGGGGGGAAGAAAATTAACACAGAAAATAGAAATAAACCTACATATATTTTCTTTCCAGATATAATAATAATCCAACATTAGTAAAGATTTGAATTTTTTGAGTTCCAAGTTCTTTCAACAACTAATAATTGGGAAACCCAAAATCTACACCCACAATGTAGAGAAAGCAATAATCAAAATTCGCAACACTGCAGAGCATATGCCTAATATGAGAATCCATGAGAAATTGAATGAAATTCACACGCAAGTAACTAAAATTCAAATTGAAAAAAGCAATACTGATGTACCTCTTGGCCACGTGAATGAAAAGATTGTATTCAAAAACTCTTTTTGGCTCAATTTGACCTACACATTGATCCTTACAGCACAAGGGACAAACTTCTGACTTCATTCACTCACCAAGTGAAGTACATAAAAGGTTCAAGTCGTCCGATAAAACCTTTTGACCTTATTCCCATCAAAGGTCAATGGATTCTATCCATTTTACCTAAGAATCTCTAATAAATCTATGTTGGATCAATTCTACATAGTTTCTTGCCAAGTCTTTATACTTAGTATCTCAACACCATTATTGACTTTTATTAATGGTGAAATGTGCTTTCCATCTAAGGTGAATTTTTTCAATCATCATCAAGATTAACACAATTTTCCTATCTCATCGGATAAGATAAATTGATTCTATGCTATACATGGACCCTTAACTTGGTTGGTCCAAATCCGCAAGATTAGGAGCGAGTATTACAACAAAATCTTCCCAAATAAGCTTGGTCAAACACTTTTCAAATAATGCATAGGACTTTCCAAATATGTGTTTCGCACCATGTCAGTGCATCATTGTATTGTTAGCTACCACATAAGTGCCACATCATCACTATCTCACGGCTAAGTTAGCTACCACGCTAACAATACTCTTAGCTATTGTGACTTGGGAGGTTCATGGCCGAAAAAGGGAATATTGTGGAGTCGAAGGACGAGTTCAGTTTTGCAATGAACCCCCTGCTTCTTTCCACTCGATCATCTTCCCATCAACAAAAATTGGGTTATTCTCTGCTTCATCATTTCCCCCTTTTTCTACTTTCATCCTCTGCTACCTCTTTCTAAAATTCACCAATGAGAAGTAAGAACTTTAAGCACTAGTGATCAACCACAATTCACAGTCCCGCTCATTTCGGGTAACCACCGTGACATACGTTATCATCCTCAACAACAAAAAATCACCCAGATTGAAACTCTTCTTCTTTGTCATTTTCGCCATGCCATCCTTTTTCAAAGGGGTGCTCTGGATTGGGGACCAGTTGTGGCTTTGTCCGCGAGAGAAGTACTTAATGCCGTACTGGGTTCTGGGAGAGAGGTGGGGATGATCACTTTAGATGGGGGAAGAGGCATAGTACTCAGTGGCAAATTTGTGAAGCTACAATATGTATTATGGATTAGTGGTAAAACAAGAATAAAAGGAAACAAAAATTCCGAAAGTGACGTCTTTGATTATCACTCCATAGATAAAAGAAGTAAACACTAATTTCTAAGATGGATAAATAGACTAGAACTCAGAGAGAATACTCCTGCCACCGATTGCCTTGAAAACCAAATATTGGCTGAGATTGTTTGGGTACTCGTACAAAATCAACACAAGACATCATGATCTAATAGTTTTAGTCATGCAACAATTTGCCCTATTATTAGGAATTATTTTGATGGTCCGAAATATCCTAAGATCAAACAAACTTTCTTTCTAAATAATTCAGAAGGACATGGGGTTCCACAAATATAAACCCACCAACGGCAATAGGATTTAAAAAACATAGAGAGCGGGAGAAACAACAAGAAGACTTCTAGAAAAGAGGAGTATTTCTCTGTACATTCTGAAGGAGAAGACTTTGGTTTTTTATGATATATATCTGCTGCGGCGAAACATTGGAAACTAAGCTTTAACCTTTGTGAATGTTTGAAAGAGAAGAAACATTGTGAACATTGAAAGTCATCTGGAGAATAAACCGTTCGGAATATAGGCTTTGAACGTTACCTTCTTATTCTCTTTTTTTAACTTAGGTACCAAAAATAAAATAATTATAAAATATTTTTCACACGCCCAAAGAAAAGATTAGAGGTGGGCTACATTTAACTTACATTATTCTTTTGGATCACTTCAAATCCAACGAAGATAAACTATTATAAAGTGGTAGAAAATTATTTTTATTTTTCATATGAGAAAAAATCTTTTAAAATACTTAATGATTTCCTAACATATCTAACCTACATTTTAAAAAAAGGCACGACATCAAAAGTTATCATTGTGCTTTTTTTTTGTTAAAAGATTCATTCAATGCACCTTTAAAATCCTTCTTCATTTTCGTAAACTTAATTTTTTAAATATTTTTCTAGAAATTAATTTTGATGCAAAAGAGGTATTTTTGAAGAGTGGGCAAGCCCAACCACCGACTCTAATTCAATTTGTTAAGTAAAATATAGAAAGTTTAATTGAACTGTGGAGTAATATCTAATGATATCACCTTTAGGAGAACTATCTATGACTAAATGAACAAGTATATTCTTAGGTTTGATATTGTATCTTAACCTAAAGCTTTAGGTTATTAGGTTTGTAAGTCATGATTAATTATATATTGCTCTTTCATTCTATCCTTTTTCAATGTGAGACATTCCATACGCAATTTTTTTTACTAATCTCTTTTTTCAAGTATGAAACCCTTCAAATTTTAATCCTACTCACATAAGAAGAATTTTTTTGAGTTCACAGCTTCACCAGGAAAGTCTTTTGACTCAACCGACTCTATTAACTTTTTGAGTTTTCTAGTGAGTCTTAACTTTACTCAACCCATTGATCCCGTGGGGTAAAACTAAGTGTCTACCTAAACGTTTTTTCATATTCACTACATGGGTGCCAACCATGTGACCAAATGAGCACCATCTCCAGAAACATCTAAAGCTAAATTTTCAACTCTTACACTATTTGTTAAGAGTGAATGAAACCAACTACAAGTTTTAATTCAACATTTTCCCTTGTAACGTAAAAACCCTCTCTCACCACATACTTTTTCAACTTACTTATAAACTCATGAATATCCGTGAACACCTTCCCCACTTTAAATGCAATCATTTGAAAGGGATTTTTCATGGATTTTATGTTCTTTGCTACTAATGTTGCCAAAGGATCATAAGTAAACTCTTCATCTAAAGAGTTTATGGCCTCACAATGGTTAGCAAACTTATAGTCTTCCACTAATGAGTAATTTTTGTCACCCCTAAAACCACGTTCCCAAAATTCTTGAGCATATCTATCTAAATTCCTCCTAGCATGTCTTCCAAATACCTCTGAAAGTTGCTTCCCAAGTTAGCCTTAATTCTAGCATCCTGGCAAGTTCCACTTACTACAATTTTGCTACCCCACATCACAACTTTCAACCTCACTAGTAAGAACATCTTTGAGTTCGTCATGATGATTGACTTCATGCTCATCATCTTGTTCAACATCCTCAGACGCAAAAATATCATTTAGTTCCTCAGTACCATCTCCTTCATCTTGCTTGTCAATCTCTAACTCATTTAATGTTGAATAATATTGTCTCACTTTTTTTTTTTTTTTTTTTTCACGAAGCATCAGAGAGCGTTCATTAAACAATTGTACAAACTACAATAGGAGTTCGAAGTGAAAAACCATTATCAAAATAATAGCGAATAAGAAATCTTAGAGACCAAATTTACATCGCATGGATCTAAGACAGAACGTTTGCAAAAAGTTTGAATTAAAACCCCATTTAACATATCTCCCAACTCTATGAACCTAGCCGCCAAATCCATAGAGAGTTCGACCCTGCCTCTTGAGGGCGTAGACAACGTCCATCGCGGTCACGGTCTTGCGGCGAGCATGCTCAGTGTAGGTAACGGCGTCACGTATGACATTCTCTAGAAAGATCTTGAGAACGCCGCGAGTCTCCTCGTATATGAGCCCACTGATGCGCTTCACCCCACCACGGCGCGCTAACCGCCGAATCGCTGGCTTGGTGATGCCCTGAATGTTATCTCTCAGCACCTTGCGGTGGCGCTTCGCGCCGCCCTTACCCAATCCCTTACCTCCCTTTCCTCTGCCTGACATTTTGCTTAGCCCTAATTTACTTTGAATGGTATCGAATTTTCAACGTCGTAGAGTTGGATTCTCACTTGAAATGTGTATGTTGTTTCATCAAATAGATCTATCTCACTTTTAATTGGGCATACCCTTGAAGATTTTTTGTATGTCCTTATAGGCTCTTATAGACATTCTACCCTCTCTACCTAGAATGTTGCAACTGAAAGATATGAGCTTCCTTGAGTATTTGGAACATGGTTCAAAGTAAGGATATTGACATTAATTATCAGATGTGAATAATAATAGCCATCAATATAGATATTTTTCAACACTGATATTCACGCTCGTGATGAACAATAAATTTAAAGGCTTTTTTTCACCTGCCAAGTCATAGAAAGGCATATACATGTTATTATCAAATGCATAGAGATATATTAGTTAGGATTTTCTAAAATTTTGGAGCTTTTTTAGAAATGCATTCAAACATACTCATGAATATTTCAAAAGTTGGACAAAATAAATACACATCATCACAAACTCAATTAAAATAGATTTTAACAAATTAAGGTTTTAAGCAAAAATTGGTGGTTTTTAAAATTATTGATAAACAAACTACATATATACACCCATATAAATATCTCCACAACAAGAAACACCATTTCAACTAAGAAAAAAGTTTTAAAAAATATACATGCAAAAATCAATTTGATCAAATTTGGTACCAACTATAGTTTGAACTAGAACACAATGCATGTAAAAATCACTGCAAATTATGTCATAAATCCATAAACCAACCAATAACTTCCAATAAGAGTTTTTCATACCTTGTCATTTTGTTGTTGTTTTGGAAAATACAAGGGTACAAAAGGCATTTTAAAAATTAGATATTTAAGGCATTTTTTTAATTTTTTTTAATGTTTTTTTGTCCATGGGAAAGCTGTCATTTAGTGCAAGTTAACTGAGTTAGCATAGGAGAGATCTGTGTAATTTTCTAAATATGAGGAGTCCTATGTTATTAATATTAACTTTAAAGGATACTACAATTGTCCCTAAAATAAAATCTCTAATGTTGAATGAGGCATATTTCCTAGTCTGCAATCAATACTAAAATGAAGATTCCCTTTTGCCACGTGTATTACTCTTCGATGTTGGGGCAAAGACAAAATCCGTGTTCAAATTGGGAGTAGCAAATTAGCTAAAATTTTCTTGTGGCATTTTTCATACCCCTGAATTAAATGCCCCATTCCATGTCACTCAAATTTGGCAAAATGGACACTTTATACATTTTATTTAAAGAATTATTATGGAAGTGTTCATTTGGATGCTTTTTCTAAGTTATTGTCATCCCCAGCCCTTCTCTCTCTTGTCCTTTTTCTTTTAATTTTTTTCACCTAGAGTACAACTAATTGCCACTTACATTTTAATCTACCAAGGGGCATAATTTTATCGAATATTGCTAGTTTCAGACTTCTATCGAAAATGTAAATTAAAAAAGAAAAATCTCCTCCACTACGTTGCAGAAAAATAGAGATAAAAATAATTAACCGCGTCATATATTGAAAAACAGGTAGTTGCCATAAATTGAGCATTTTCCTTTTATTCTCATCTATTGCATTTGCGTGTGTAAGAAAAAGGTTGAAATCTGAGAATGCCTTATCTCTGATTTAATTCAATGAATCACTCCTTTGTATATAAGAATGCCATTGTATGACTTTCTTCCCTCAGCTCTTTTAATTTCTTTCTCATTCATATCAAGATGAAACGCTCCATGCTTTTCTTCTCGACTGCTGTTTTCCTGATGCTGCTGCTTCTGATCAATGGTAATTAATTCTTGTCATGACATGTTTAAATGTTTTCCTAATTAAACAAACATGGTAATATATGATATTTGATGTTTATACAACTTGCATATGCAGAAAGAGGTGGTTCAGTGAACGGGATGGAGGTGGAGTTAAAGAAAGTATGCAAGTATAAGAGCAGGAAGTTCTGGGGACTATGTTTCAATGACATCAAGTGTGCCACTGTGTGCCAGGGCGAGGGCTTTGAAGGTGGTGACTGTGAGGGATTTCGCCGTCGATGCTATTGCTACAATCATTGCTAATGAACCTTCACATATGCATCCATATAATAGCCTTGATACGTGAGGGCTCTAGCTGACAATTATATGTTGATGAAAGCTTTAGTTTCCTGATGATAGCATGAAAAGTTCTCCATTGATCCAGAAATGTTTGATGAGACTGTGACAACATATGTTTTGGAGCAAATTTGTTGTGTGCAATACGCAACAATATCATTTTCCCCAAATCCAATTGATGCTCTGGCAGAGATGAAAATTGCAATACGTCAAGCTGATATCATACGCGAAAAGAAATATTATTATCTCTACAGAGCATCAACTGGGCCAAGAAATAGCGAATTCATTTTAAGTAAAGGCAAAAATCCGTGTGCATAATAAAATCAAAGACCTCAACTCAAGACCACCTATAGAGAATCTTAAACTCCAGAATTAACACCAAGACCTTATTCGAAGATTTAATTTGTCATCAATAACAAATTTTGGGAATATGGACTGTCATGTTGGTAATAAGTATCAGATGTGTTCGGAAGAGAGGTGTGAGGGGAGTTGCTGAATGAACATTGTAATTAGATTCAACAACACTGCCAATTTTTTGCCTTCATCTTAATTAATTGTAATATCCCAAAATTTTAGGTATTAGTAGCAGGTTATTAATAGCTTAAATTTATGTTTGGACTGATGGATAAAATAAATTTCACTATTTTTCTTTCATTTTCGTATAATATTTTGGCAAGGAATATGATACTAGGTGTTGAGATATGTAGAGTTTTGGCAACCAAATCTTGCCAAACAAATTAGATATGAGAGAAGAGCCTTGCCATGATTAAGAGACCTAAAGAATTATTGAATTATAAAAAACTTCGTGTGAAAATCTGATATAATAATAATAAATAGGTATTGGAATTTTAGAGCACCCAAAACACAAGAACTTGAACCCTTTCAAGTTCGTAATAAAAACCTTAATATAAATAGGGTATGAGGACAAGAAAAACTATCATTCTCCAGCCCTAAACAGCAGCAATCATATGAGAGAGTGCAATGAAAAAAGAAAAGTTCTTCTAGCTTTCAAACGCGATAATTTAAGGTACACTCTATGTGGAATCTCATGTTTATCATGCATGCACTAAGGGAATATTAATACACATGCTATAGGTACAAGAAATACAAATTTAGGTGACCTACATGTAGGTTGATCCAAGAATATGTTGTTAAAGTTGTGACTTATGCGTAGAAGTTGGTAGAAAGTGTGTTGACAAAGTGCATGAATTTATAAAACTTGTCTTGAACTATTCAAAAACTTTGATAATATGATTTGTTAGATTTTTAATGGTTAGAACATGTGAATGTATGCCTAGGGACTATTGAAATTATTTTGGTAATGAGTTTTGGTCATTGAAATTGCGTAAAATGATTAAAACTAGCCAAATAGCACCTTGTGCACGTAGCCACATTCACGTTCATGGCTGCAAAATGTCCTATTGTGGTTGCTGAAGGTGCGTTTGTGATTGTAGAATGGGATTGCAAGACGGGTGTGAAGTCTCGACATAGGGCTAGGGTGCAGAAGCTCACTGTCGTGAGTTCTAGGCGCAATACAAAATGGAATGTACTGTACTCCCTGGCACAACTATGTAAAACCATCTCGCGGGTGTGAGCCTTTTGGTTGTGGTTCCGAGGAAGAATAGCAAAGTGAGATAGAATGGTTTTTTAATTCATTTTACGGACATGGAGCCATCTTTTGCAGTCACGGGACCTGATTCCACAAGGGCAAAGTCTAGAATGCGATAGAATGATATTGTGAGAAATGAAGGCTTAATTTTTCAAATTTGAGACTGAAATAGGCTTAAATATGCTATTATGGACTTAACAGGGAATATGAGATATTAATCAAATGAAACTGGGATAGAGAAACCAACTCAATTAGTAATTGAGAATCTGAAAGGACAATAATACGGGACATGTAGGATACACACGAAAACACTTGAAATAATAGGATTCCAGTTAAATGGGATATTAAATGGAAATTATTTGGCTGAATAGGAAATTGAGAACTGGTAACTGGTGAATCTACGGATCAACACAATTAGCATCAGGTATGTGGTTAATCCCTGCCAGCTTTTGCTACAATTGAATTGTTTACAATGTATTTAAAGTTATTTTCGAATATTATTCCTGTTCACGAAAGCCTTATTTGACAAGCTAAAATTCCTACAAAACTGAAATTATTTATTATTTCCCTGAAAACAGGGACATGAATTATTTGCAAAATAAATTTTTTACTAACATGCTGAAATTGAAATGCAAACAATATATGTGAAAGCTTTTCATGTGATGTCGACAATAGTGTAGAATGAGTTTCACCCTAATAATCAAGTATTAGATTGGAACCCACTCAATATGGTAGAAGTATTGGGGTCGATAACAAACGAAGATGATATATAACCACACTCATCGATAGTATAGATGGAGATACCTTCTAGTTAGGGTTGAAGTACTGAGGCTTCAATGGCATAGCCAATTACACGTGACCCTTTTTAGTTGTGAGTGCAGATTAAGGGCTTGATCAACGGAAAAATACATAAAATACGTGTTACCATGAGCAGGCTGAGGATTAAGGACATGTGAAGTATGTGAATGATGTGAATGATGAAATGTTATGATTTTTATGAACTAATAATTGTAGCTATGTTGCTATTTTCAAAATGAGTTTTCAAACTATTTTGTTGTTGCTCACATTCATGAAAAAAAAAAGAGACAGGAAGTACCATTTACTGGGCAACTCGTTACTCACGAATTTTCAAATGACATTTCTTGCAGAGGAGAACATTGAGGGTGAACTAGGATGGTAAAGTATTGAGACGAAGGCCGATGTTACTTCATTTTATGACCATTACTTTCGTTAGCAAAAAAGACCTAACTAATGTAATAGTTAGGGCAATCAATCTTCTGCTGCAAAAAAAGTGATGTTAATATTGTTTGGGATGCTACATTATTCCCGTTTGGACATTATATGTAATTCAATAGATTTAGTTGCTATAGGATCTGTCGATTTTGGTATCCACTAATGTTGTTCACAGGAAATATCATGTTATGTCCTAGGTTTTGGGTATGACAAAAGTGGTATTAGAACATAAGTTTTAATATCGAGAATGTTGAATGAATAATATAGACTAGACCCTAGGGATCATATCATGAGAATTTAAAAATTAGTTGTGCATTTCACTTATGCATAAGTTAGCATTTTCATTTTACTATGGCCTTAGAAATTGTATCTTGACATAGGAAATGGACTAGAGCAGTGGCTCTGTAGAACGTAAACCTATAGAGAGGAGCAATTTATCTTAGGAGGATAAGGACTAACTTCTCGCTAAGTTGACGTAGTTAGGTAATATAGCCATCGAGTTATTGAAGTCTTAGCTGCATTGTACTAGACTAAAGACAAAGAATGAAGAGTTGAACGATGAGAACTCCAACCTATCCACTTCAAATGGATGGCATTTGGAAAAAAATGGCAAAGGAAAGCCTCCCAGAATTGAACCCAAGTAATTGGCCCTTTTTCCTACAATGCGAGTGAGACGCCCTCTCACTAGATGGCGAATTTGCTTACTAGAAATGATATCACCACTCTAGGCTACACTTCCAAGGGTACCCTTATCAACTCTAACCATTTGTCGACAACCTTAAAAAAGGTGGGCACGTGGGCCCTCTTTAATCTTCATAATGGGCCATAGTGCCCTCGTTAGCTTGGGCTTGAGCGGGGGTTAGACCTCATGGTTGTTGATTCCTGACCTTCTGGGCCACTACAACTACTATGGCCACTGGGTCTTCTTGTCTTAAATTAGTTTAACATGTAGTTAGCCATGACTAGGTTTGCACTAGAGGTGGAGGTGGAGGATAAGCGTATGCTTGTTTGTTAATGTTTTCAATAGTGGGATAGCGAGGAATTTTGAGTGGTGTGGCTTGGTTGTTCGGCCATTTTTCTAAATTCGGAGATTGTTTGTGAATTAGACAATTTGTATGAGTTAGTATTCACATATACATACGGGAGAAGTAGGAGTCAACAGGCAATAAATAAAATAGCAAGCATGCAATGGCCATAAGAAAATAATGGTTTTATTAATGGCTATGTTTGCTTTCATTTTTCCACCCCAAAAAATACATACTACAATCCTTAGACTTTTTAATTTTAATTTCTATCTCTTTCTTACTTTTACACACTTTCCAAGAAAAATATACTTAAAAACATACAATAAAAAATTAAAATAAATATAACTAGTATAACTCAAAATTGGCAACTGCAATGGATGAGTTGGTCTCATTCATATTGTAATATCCTTATAGGCCTACAAGTCTTATTCTAGGATAACTTGTCTATAGTTATGCCTTGAGTTTACAATAATTCTATAACTATGCCTCTATTGTCTAGCTTAGCCTCGTCAGGAATCTATTTTAGTCCTCATTGGGCTCTTCCTCAGGATCAAGATCCTCAAACTAATCGTGAATGAAGGCACCGAGTTTGTCGTTCTCACGTCCAAGATACCCCACCTACTGAGCCAATTTTGCTTGCTTCTCCTATGCTACATCTATATGGTGGTAATAGCTCTTTCGTAGGTGCTCATTTGTCCTAACGAATTTCTATTGCATAGTCTCTAATTCTTTTAGTTTCCTTTTAAGGGTATCCTGGTGATCTCTCAATACCCTATTCTTGGCCTTAAGTCTCTCATGCTCTCACTAGGCCTTGGCCTATATGGCAGTTATGTCTCTTAGTTGGGTCATCATGATAAAAAGGCAGTCTATGATCTCTTTAGGTAAAGTGGTATAGCCAAAAGGTGCCTACTCACTCAAATTGCTAGCCCCATTCATTCCCTATGTTAAGTATCAAATTTTTAAGGTAACACAAAATCAATGTAACCCATGCGTGCATGAAATGTGTTACTAAATTGTGAGTTCTCATGATGTGATCTCCTATGGTCCACTCTATGTTATATTTCCTAGGTTTTTAGCGTATTAATTTGGGTTCTGATACTACTTCCATCAAGCCCCTATGTCTAGAAATACAAAATGGCAGTTCCTGGGAGATAGGTATCTCAGTAGATACCAAAGCCTAAATATCAAAATATGCTAAACCCTAGATTCATTCATTGTAGCATAACTATCTATTACATTATAGTGAATAAATAAAGTAAAAACTATGCTATTACAAACTCAAATCTTATTTGCCAGCAACAAAATAAAGCAACTAGTCCATCACAAATCTAAGTCTTATGTGCTCAACATAAAGTCGAAATTTGTAGAGCTCCTAAGCTTCCTCTACCATCCTTAAGTACGTTCACTCTCACTAGCCTCCTCTACAAACAAGAATGTTAAGAAAAATGTGAGTGACGAGTTGCTCATTAAATGATTTCGCCAGCCTTATTCCTTCCACAGGATGTAAGCAATGAGATAAAATACATTTGCATAAAATATAGTTTTAAAGCAAAAAGTGAAAAATATATCATAACATATTCCATGTTACAATACAATTCATGTGTCTCATTTTTGCATGTTCGGTTGTCTGCTCGTAGGTTATAGACTTTGTATTATCTTTTCACTAATTAAAGCCTTAATTTACGCTCCTAACTAAGGAGAGTCATATGAATCATTAGTTGTACCTGCTGTAGATGCTAGCACTTCAACTCTAGTTGAGAGGTATCCCCATTTATACTCTCAACGGGTAGGATCATGTATTAACCTTGCTCGTTGCCAACCTTAATATTTCTACTTTAATTAGGTAGATTTCAATCTATTGTCTGATTGGAAAGGTCAAAACTTGATCCACACTATTATCGATTACCAATCATGAGAGGCATATTCACTTTATCACATATATCTTATTCATAGAAACAATTTAAAAATAGTTTACAAGTACTTGGATCCTTGTTTTAAGAAGCAAAGCATTTTATACTTTTCATAGGAAATAATCATGTTGGAAGCTGATATTTGCAATAAAAAGATATTTGCAAAATATTTTACGCACAATAGAAATCACATTTTGCATTAAAAAGCAATTTTGAAAACATTTAAAAAAATTAGCAAGGTGTAATTCACTTACCTATTTTTAGTCTTGTTGTTCCAAAACCTCAATGGTTATTGTCTCTTGAATTCTTGTTCACCAAAAAGTCTCATTCAATTCTTATATCCTCATGCCCTTATTGCAACTTACGTGCCATGAATTTAATTCTTTCTTAGTTTACAACTACCTATAAATTAGGTTTTTCTATCTGAGTTAACTCATCTGATTTTTCCCATGTCTGGTCAGGTTTTATTCTCCATTTTTTTTATATCGTTTTAGCCTTAAAATATCAAAAAATTAGATTCCAAAAACTGAAGTCTAATTTTCTTTATTTTTGGGTCCTACAGCTACGAAAACATGACTCATGACTGACTGCAAAAATAGCTTTGTGCTTACGAGAAGAGCCACGATACATTCTGTCGAATCTCATATTCAGAAGTCGTGACTACGCCTATGATTGCAGTGCATTTTGTTTTTTCTCACTGCCTAACTCTACACTTGTGATATTCCCTTTCGTGACCGCAACGTTGAACTTTGTGACTGTGTCGGGGACCAAGATGCGTATTGTCCTAAGCAGTAGTCCTGCTTCGTACTTGCGGGTCAATTTCCTACAACTATGAGACAGAGTCTTGCGATTGTGGAGTGACTACAAGGCGGGCTATACGTGCCTATTAAGGCACTGTTTGGTTCCACATTCATTGCTACTGAAATTTAACCTCTCCTTTTAGCTAAACGAGTTTCATGGATTACAAGGACCTTCTAATCATATTCAAACGTGAAAAAATCCAATCTTGATTTGTCTTTAAAATTTTCCAATAGAAAATCTGAAGTTAACTAAAGTTTCATTATATTTTCCCCTATGCGATTTGGTTGAATTTCCTACTCGTGGCTTGCCCAATACAACTCCAATATTAACACCCAAATTTTTAATCCTTTTGTTTCCTATAGTTTTTATATTTTGCGTGCCCAAATCATGCCGATTGGAATTTCTTTAAGCATGCTAGAATTCTATAGGTTTTGTATTGAAAACTCACCATAATTTTTCCACACATTTTGAAACCAGGAATGCCGGTCTTCTACTTGCTTCTACTTGACTCTTAAGCTTTTAGAGGTGGGAAAAGTATTTTTTTGGGTCTAGGGTTTAAGGCTATATATATATTAAGTTGTAAATAGGTTATTAATTGGAATTTAGGCTCTTCTATTTTTGCTTAGAAAATTCATGAATTTTCTATATTTCCTCCTCTTCATTTTAGCCTTTTTCTCCTAATTTCAGCCTCCTTTAAACTTGGTAACATTCCTCCATCAACACCTCAATTTTTTGGTAATGTTTAACTAGCCCAAATCATGCTTTTTTTCTACCATACTTGCCCCAATGGTTTGCCCAATAGTTCTTACGAAAATACCTAAATAAAATCATGGAATTATAAATAAATTTCTTCATTAATATTATTTATTAACAATTTTATAAATCTTTCCATTAAGCCCCTAAATTTTTGGGGTATTACATCAACTTCATAGCAAGGTTTATGATGTGCTAGAAAATTATGACCAAAAATTAGAGACCAGGAGGTTATCTTCAACCTTCAGAGATATCCAAAATGGAAATCGTAGAATATTACAATAGACTTTGTGGTGGGACTACCTCAAACCCCATAAAGCTCTAATGCCATATAGGCGATGCTTGATAGATTGACCAAATCAACTCATTTATTTCCAATTTGGTCAACATAAACTTTGGATAGGCTAGCTAAAGTGTACATCGATAATATCATGAGATTAAACAAAAGTCCAATTAGTATCATATCAAATAGGGACCCTTGATTTGTGTCAGATTCTGAAAAAGTTTCCAAAAAGTCATAGGCTTGAGAGTAGATTTGAACATGACCTATCATCTTCAGATTGATGGGTAGTTAAAAAGAACAATCTAAACTCTTGAGGATATATTGAGGGCTTGTGTACTAGATTTGAAGGAGGTTTAGAGTGAGCATTTTCCACTAATTGGGTTCTCCTTCAACAACAACCACCATAGCAACATAGGGATGGTGTTTTATGAAGCAATATATGGAAAAAAAAAAAAAGGTATCATTCATCCATCTGTAAGAGAGTGACAGGACTAGAGTTAGTCCAAGTGACTATTGGAAAGGAGGTAGAGATTTGAAATAGACATACAGAGGCCTAAGAAATAAAGCCTTTACAGTTTCAACCAGGAGAGAAGTTATATCTCAAGGTGTCACCAACATGTAGAGTTATGTACTTCAGAAAAGTGAGCCAATTGAGTCCATGCTTTATGGCACCCTTTGAGATATTTGAGAAGGTGGGTAAAATGGCACACCAATTAGTACTGCCTCTAGGATTGTCTAGAGTGCACAACTTTTTCCACATGTCTCAACTTAAGAAATACATGCCAAACCCAAATCATGTACTGGAAACCAAGCCATTCGCAAAAAGAGAGGATATGAGTTATGTGGAGTCCCTAATGAAAATAATAGGCCAAAAAGAGCAAGTCCCGCATACCAAAGTTATTCCATATGTGAAAGTTCAATGGTCTAACCACACCAAACATGAAGCCACATGAAAATTGGAGAAGGATATACGAAACTGTTACCACCAACTATTCTCTGAGTAAAGAATGTCAAGTTTCAAAGATGAAATACTTTGTAAGGAGAGGACATAAAACTAGTCATTAGATCACCAAATAATTATTAATTTTATTATTACTATTTGGGTTATCATTACGTTTGTGTTATTGTTATAATGTTTTTAAAAAAAAGATGGAATAAAGTTATTAGAAGGTGATAATAGACATTTAAGTGGCTTTCTATGGTTAAATATAAATTGTGGCCAGTCAAACTCTCCATTAGTGAATGGAGATGACGAGGGTTGATGATTGAGCAAGAATTGGGGGAAAGAAATAAAAGCCGGTCAACTAAGTCTATGAGGGGAGAAGAACGGATGGAGTTGGATTAATGAGAGATTCTAGAGTGGGGTTAATGGGTGATTATAAAGAATTAACGCAAGTGATGAGTCATGATAAATGAGTGCAACCAATTGTATCTCAATTTTATATAAATAAATAAATAAACAAGGAGGGAGGTGCTAAATAATAACCTTCTCTAGCTCCAAAACTTTAGTAACCGACAGGAATGAGCCATAGAGAGAAGTGAAATTGCAACCACCAACCTTTACACCCAACTAGTACAGTTTCATGTTACATGCCTTTGAATACCAGGATTTTTAAATGGACGTCATATCTGGCTCTTCTATGGATAAACAATGAATTTAGGTGAAAATATATGTAGAAGTTCTTGAGAATAGGCAAATGCTTATGAAGACAACATTGGTTGTAGTTAAAAAAATTGTACATGTTAGTTGATTTTAGTGATTTTCATAAAACATAGAAAATTATAGAGGATGGACATGAAAATGATAATTTATTCATAAAAAGGACTTTAAACATGTTTTGAGAGCAAGGACTACCAACAAAATAGGTAAAAAAGATAAGATGTAGACTGCACCCCCGACCTCAATTCACAGTTGCCAAAACTCGTCTTTCGATCGCAACACATGTCTTCAGTGTGTACTGCAATTGGTCTTGTGCCTATGAAACCCTCTATTGCAATCATGATACATCTCCATGTGATTTCAAAATCCGACCGCGAACACTTCTAGTGCATGCTATGGTCGATCTTCTGTTTGCGAAATCTTTTCTCATGGTCATGACACCCATTTTTGCAGCCACAAGTCTTGACACGATGATTTCCAACATGCCATTTGCATGAAAATTTCAACCAATTAGTGTTTTTAACTACTGTTTAATTGCAAATATGCATCCTGGACTTATAGGAATCATTAATTACACAAATCAAGGATAAAAAACTTCTTAAATGAGTGAAATTCAATCCAAAATAATGTGAATTGGTACAAAAATGCATAGGAAGTGATTTTTTGTTAAATGGGAATTAAAATAAGAATTATTTTAATTTAATAGGAATCCAAGAAAGGGAGACTACTGACAGCAGAACCAAGCGAATTGACATTGGATAAGTGGATTACCTGGAAATTTTATACAATTACTTGCAAGCATTTATGTTCTTAAATTCACTATGGTTTTTCCAAAAGGATTCCTAATTTTATCCAAAATTTTACTATTCTTGAGTGAGACAAATATGTGCTAAATCAAGGCACTTTTATTGCAAAAATTTTGGATGTGAACAAGTGTGCTAAACTGAATATCTACTAAATTTTTCACTGTACAAGTCGAAATATGAGAGTTTATGTTCTGATACTCATTGCAACAAATACTAGTGTATAGGGAAAAGTTTTGACTCCTTCAAGCAGGGTAGAAGTTTTGGGCCCTTCAGCTAGGAATAAATTGACATTTTCAATTACAGTTAAAAACAAAATAGTCGATAAGTTGCACATAACCCTCTCAATTGATATTAAAGACTGAGCTCGCATGACCCTCTCAAATGGGGTCAAAGATTGAGTATATGACTCTTTTAATTTGAGTTAAAGATTAAGATAGCTAATTAGTTACACGTGACCTTCTTTAGTCTATATTAAAGATTAAGGCCCTGATTAGTGGATATGATACATGAAATGTCTAATGCAATGAAAAAACTAAGTAAAAGTGAAATGAAATTGACATTGATAGCATTACAAGGATTTATTATTGTTCCAATTGGACTTCAAATAATTATGAAATACTTAATGTTTTACTATGTTCACATTCCAAAAGGTAGGCAACCCCTTATTAGATGATTAATCGCACAAAAATGAAAACTGTTTTGTAGATGATGATGTTGGAGCTGGATAAACTTGGGATTGGTGATACACTGAAGTAGGAAATGAGGGTCTTGACGTTGGGTTATCCAATTTGATAGGTGCGGGGACCTAATTTTTTTTAAAAAAAAATTGTGGATTTTAATTCCATGTGCAATAAATTATTTATTTACTTATTCATTTATTATTTGTTTGTTTGCTTATTTATTATGATGTTAGCAATAATGGAAGGGAATATACATATAAAGAGCTAGTCAAACCTTACTAAATATTGGGAGATTGGGGGAAAACCATTACCATACAGAAGAGAGGCTAAAATAGGATGATTGGGGCTGATTTTGGCATGGGAATTTTGCAAAAAAGTAGCTTCCTTATAAGGGAGGGTCAAACATGCCTTAAATGCACATAACATATCCAAGGATAAATACCCCAGTAACCTAGGGTTGTAAAACAAAAAATTTAAAATTCCCCCTAACCTAAGAATGCACTGTCTAGAGTGCACTACAATTAGTCTCATGGCCATAGATCCTTTGTTCGTGGCGGCGGACCATGTTTTTGCAGTTGCAAGACCTGCAAAGCCGACAAAAGCATATTCAAATGTAATTAATGTTCGAATTCTCAACTTTTGATGCCAAAACATGTAAAAGTACGTGGGATAGAACCTCGTAGTATATAGAAAACCCCAATTATGTAAACTAAGGATAGAAAACCCCATCAGTAGGTAAATTGTAATCTGAGACTAATAAGAAGTGGTACAAAATGTGTAGTAAAGATCGTTTCATAGTCCAAATACTAGGTTGCAGTGAAAGGCATATAGGAAGTAAATTTATGTTAAATTGGGATTAAATTGAGAATTGATATAATTGAATATGAAATCAAGAAATTGAACCCATAGTACCCTAGGAACTGTGAACTAATTCCAAGTAAGTAGGTTTATTGTGCAATTTTTAATCTACCTTTTTAAATAAAATGTTTTTCCTAGAAAATTTTATATTTTACTAAAACTTTTACATCGTGACTACCAAAAGATCTTTCCAATTAACTATTATGTTACTGTTTCGATAATCAACTGGCTTGTTGTTAATTTTGAAGTTCTTTTTATCTTGAAAATGCTTTAGATGTAGACTAGTACCATGATGTTTGCACAAAACTTCAACTGAATGATTTTATTTTGAGAAAGAATAATGTGATACAATGCTTTTAAAGATTAATAGTAGTGTAGGACTAGTTTCAACCTTTCCAAGTGGGATAGAAGTTTTGAACCCTTTCACTAAGAAAAAGCTGATTTTCTTAATTGGGGTTAAAAATTAACACCCTATAAGCTACATGACCCTTTTAATCAAAGTTATAAATTGGGCTAATGTAACCTACTCAATAAAGGTTATAAGTTGAGATACATGACCTTCTCAATTAGGTTTAAAGATTGAGACAACCGAAAGGTTGCACGTGACCTTCCTTAGCCAAGGTTATAAACTAAAACTCTAATCAATAGGTACCTGTCTGACTCATTAAGCATACCACTAGAATGTACAAGTGGAAATTGGTTACAAATTACAATACACATGATACTCTTTTCTTATTCTTACATGAATTCTCAAATGAATGTATGCGAAAAGGGAGGTAAACCCCCTTACTAGGTGATTAGTCGCTCACTGTTTTGAGAATATTGCTATATTGTGACCCTGGACTGGGGCTTGACACATATCTTCCAATAGGGATTGTTAACACTGTCGAGAAGTGGAAGACATACTGTATGTACTACTTCTTTAGCACTTATGTTGTCAAATATTAGAAATCACCAATATCACACTTGCTTTTCAAACTAAGCACTAATGGTAACTAGACTTTGATACAACATGACAAGAACATGACAACAATGTTAACAACAACTGTCATAGTAATTGCCAAACTTGATTGCTTAGAGACTTTGTAAAACAAACACACACAAGCAAGTAATAAATTGAGTACAAATATGTTAAAAAAGTTCAAAGTAACTCTCCTACATCTATGGCACTTTGTTACAGAAAATTTTCTTCTAGCTTCAACAAGTAGTTAAAAAAAATATCAATTTTTAATTACAACCTCACCGCCTAGTTCCTAGGTTTACGATGAATTGGATGCTCCAAAACTTTAATTCACATATTTTGAGCTTCATTTAAATCTACCCTTAGGCCTCACTTCCTATTAGAGAGGGTTCCTCACTCAAAAGAATTAATTCATAAGGTTTTAATACAAAGTCATAGTCATGAATAAATATGACTATCAACTAAATTTCATAGCTCTTACATAGCTTGATCTTCAAGGACTTATAGTTCTTGAATCCTTGTCTTGTTTTCCATGTTCTACCAGAATTTGAACATTACTAAAAGTACTCAATCTAGAGTCATAATCTGAACAAAATCTTATCATAATTGAGATGTTGCAACAAATGTGCTAACAATTACTTTATAATTAATAATAGAAAACGTAACAACTGGAAGCAGTGACTTAGTTTATATTCGTTAAATAAATTTTGGAGTGTGAAATTTATTACAGTTCACTAAGGGAACAACTGAAATAACTATTCATTAATATAATTTTACGGTACGAGCAAATTTCACATACTTGAAAATTCAGGTGTATACATACATACATACATTCATATATATATATCACTGCCGCCAAAATTCGTTCCCAAATCTACCGGGATCCAAGGCGGACATCATGTTAATTGGTACCCAGGGTGACTTTATCTGTTATTAATTTAAACAGGTTAATTTCTCTTAATGCGTTATTACAATGCTACGACTATAAATGGCACCGTTTTTGTTATTTCAGAAACATCAACATTTCCTGCTATCAAGATGGAATCCTCACGAGTTCATTCTGCGGTGATTGCTGTTTTCCTGATGATGCTTGTCCTCGCCAATGGTTCTTCTTTAATTTATCTTTCTCACAACTGTTTCGCAATTTATGTTCTATTTGGAGTTTACACACTCATATGTGAGAAGTAGATATGTACGTTAATATACGCAAAATTATGGGTTTTAAGTTACCCTAATAATTCTGGTAATTTAATTTTCAAAATACAATAATAAGTATTGCATAATAAATTAAAGTAATAAATTTTCCTACAGACTTTAGTAACAACTCTAATCACGCTGTATGCAAGATTTTAGTTCATCTATTTAATTAGAGTGGACAATCATCGGAAAATTTCTCCACTTATGCAACTTTTTCCAAAATGTCAGATGAACTTCAGTTCCTTGTACAAAAAATATTATTGATTGGAACTTACAACTTCACTACTAAAGATTTTTAAGGTGGTCAATAAAATGATACCTAAACTTTTAAAAGAAAAATCAACAGTTCCCTTATTTTTAATTGACTGTAAAAATTACAATAGCCCTTTACGATGTATTGCAAATCAATATGTTTTGGTAAATTAAAATTTAAGAGGACACCCACTTAGCATATTGACGTTTTCCATGTGTTGGATGCATGCAGGAACACAGAATTCAGCCAGTGAGGGCCTACAGTTCCAAGAGAAGAAAACATGCACCTACAAGAGCCAAAAGTTCTGGGGAATATGTTTAAGTAATAAAAAATGTAGTAATGCCTGCATGAATGAGGGCTTCGACGGTGGAAAATGCCAGGGATTCCGTCGCCGTTGCTATTGCTTCAGAGAATGTGAAGAATAATATATCTAGGAATTTGATTCAATGGCTGTAATAAATTGCACGCATGCAGGCAGAGAGAACCATATGTTCTTGACTATTATGCATGCATGTGAATTATTATAAAGAAATAATAATTGTGTGTCTTCGTGGATTCCAAGAAGTATATTTGAGAAAAGCGCATTTTATAGTAAAACTTTGATCTCAGTGAAACTAGCGATTGTGTTTGCTGCAGCAAGTATCAATTATTTATTTATATATGTAATATTTATAACCGAAAAAATGTGAAATTTATATAAACTTATAAATTTCAATATCAATTATATATTTCAAATATATCATCAGAAAAATATAAAATAATATATCTTATGCATTATATGTATATTAAAATTAAATTTAAAATTTAATAAAATACAAAAATATTAATTCAAAATTTAAAAATATTATTCTATAAAATTTAAAATTTAAAACTATTTATTTTTAAAAATATTAAATTATAATTTAAAAATCCCCACTCTAATTATTTTTTTTCTATTTTCTAGCACTTTTCTTCCAATTTTTCCATGTCAGTATTCCATGTCATGTAAATAGGGTCCAGCGCGTAAATGTGGCTGGAATCCCCCAATTTTAAATGTCACATAAGTGCCACATGCGAATTTTTGGCGATTTAGGGCTCAAAGTCCTCAAATTTTCAAAATTTTCGAAATTGTTGACATTTTTATGAATTCAAAAAAATAAAGAACAAATCGCTAAATAGGCAAACATAAAGCACATATTTTGCATTTAATCCCATAAGTTTTTAATGACATAATAAGGGGATCGGTATTGACTTAATTCGCACGCATTTAGTAGATTTTGGTGTGTAAAATTTAATGCAATTTTCTTGGGGTTCACTGAAGTAAGAAAAGTAATTATTTATTGATATAAATTTACAGCAGGATGAGGTAAACAATAGATGAAAATTCTGGCATATATCATAGTTGGCTAAATTTCCTTAACTTTTTCCTAATCTACTGATATCCAAGGTGGATATCAAGATATGAAATAGCCAAGGCGGTTTTTAATAATTTTATCTATAATCAATTTGAATAGGTTTATTTCTTTCAATACTTAATTACAATGCCGTGACTATAATTGCACAGTTTTTATTTTTCCAGAAACATCATTGTTGCCAACTATCTAAGATGAAATCCTCAAGTGTTCATAGCGCGGCGATTGTTGTTCTGGCCAATGGTTATTCTTCAACTTGATCATTTTCACCACCTTTTTGCACGATATGTCCTTCTATTTGGTTACTCTCACGTATATGTGAATGTGTAGTAGATATGTACATAAGTATAGGTAAATTTATGGGTGTTAAGTTACCCTATTAATTAAGGTATTTCTTATTTTCAGTCAAAAGTATTGCATTATCAAACAAAGTAGAAACTTTTTCCAATAGATTTTAGCAATAAAAACTAACCATGGTTATAAAAAACCATCATGAATTGAATTGTTGAACCGGTGGGATTATCAAATTAGTCAATAAAAAAATCAATACTATAATAAAATCAAGTAAAACAATGATTGAACCATTGAACTAAATGAAACCATTACGTTTTATGAAAACTAAACAATCCAAATTTATGAATAAAATGATCATTAAATCCTATTTTTTCTTCTTATTAATTCAATTTATTTGTTTTTATTGTAATTTATTCTCAATTTGTCCTTTTGATATCAAAAATTTCATGAATTAAATGAATCACTGCTTGAAATGTCAACTTATAGGAACATATTGAATATATATAGATTTTATTAAAAATATAATATTTTTGATTAAATATTTTAATAAGATATCATTTTGTTGTATACTTTAACTTTCTCTTTGTTTAATTAGTATTTGTTGTTTTCATATTTGTTGGGTTTATATGGTATTAGGATAGTACATTTAGCTTTTAATAGTAATAGAAAATGTTTCGAATTAAACTGAAGTATCTGTATATTTATTGTTTAAAATATTTAGTAGATTAATTAATACTTGTAATATAACTAGAAAACATTACGTGCTCGGTACATATAATATAAAATATATGTTGAGATCAAATAATTTAAAGTATATCAAATTAAACAATGTTAATATTTATTTATTTTATTTTATTTTTTATTAACTTAGTTATTTTTTAAAAATTGAATTCTTATATTTACTTTCTTGTGTTTATTATATGCTGTTGGCTCAGATAGGGTTCAAAGTTGTTTCTGCAAGTAAAAGTCCTTCAAATCAACCGCGTATATCTGCTAGGTCTTCTGTACGCTGTCAGCTCAGCTAGGACTCAAAGTTTGAATCAGCTTGGGCTCTTCCAAATCTTATATAGTTGTTGCAGCAGATCTTGTCCAGCTTTTCTCCACATATTTAGGCTTGGTTCTTCAACTAATAAGAAGTTTAAGTCATCTTGACAATATCTTCGTAAAGAGTCCTATTCACATCAAATATGTAAAGTCCAACAAGGTAGGAGAATTTGGCCATAATATGCCAACTCATCAAATTTAACAAAAAGCATATCGTCACCGGTAGTGGACATTTTAAAACTACACACACACACACACACATATATACACGCAGGCGTGTGTATTCAGGTGAAAACTTGGAACAATTTACATGCCTTAATATTTTGAAACATCTAATAACAATGTTAGGGCATGGAAAACTCACGGCAATAAATTTTGGCCAAAATGTGATTATACATTTTTAATTGATTGAAGTGAAACGACTCTAATTTTCCCAATTTAAATTTTATTTTAGAGATTTTCTTCCTACGCCATGTAGTATATATTTGTGACTTGAGCAGCAATTTTTAAATAAAAAAAATCGACATTCCGCATAAGCTCTTTATTTTATTATCAGTAACATCAGACTTCTTTCACGTGGGAAATCAGCTCATCAGCATCAGTGTCATGGAAGCCTCTCAATGATGTGACCTGTCATCATCCTTATGGACCGCACAAGAGAGTTGAACTAAACTTTTTCAGATGGGAGCCTGAATAATGTGGCCCAACGAACACTCAATTTTCTTCGAAGTCAAATTGTCAGCTCTCATACAAGTTGGGAGTAGATGAGCCCAACGACAAGCTCACGTAGAACTTGCCGAGTGTGAGTGGAGTCCTATCACATTTAACATTCTAACAAGACAAGAGCCCAAATCACAAATTGGAGGATAGATAACCCAAACGTTACTAATCGTAATAACTGGACGCCATGTAATAACTGGAAACTTTATTGAGGCATCAAATTTATAGGTGATTACTAATTGTACATTCTTCACTTTTCTTATCATATTATGACGTGGGATCACACTCATTCTTCTATTCGTAACAACATATTTATTTTTTAAAAATTTATGAAATTTCATTATTTTGGCTATTTATTCATATATATATATATATATATATATATAAATATATATAAATTAATTCGTTTTCTCGTGAAATAATTATGTATTTAGCATTTTCTGGAAGATGTTGATTTTTGACTTCGATCACAAAATGTGGTTGAGTTGACTGCCGCCTTTAAGGTTCATCATAGCCGTTGACTATGTATGGCGGACATGTACCATATACATTTAAATGGTCATTCAGAACAAGTAAGCTGCCTTAATGTTGTGGGACTTCATATAACAATGTCAAGGCATGGAAACTGAAGTTCAATGTACAGGTGAAAATGTGACTATACATTTTCAACTGATTTAAGTGAAGCAATTCCCAAAATCTCCTACCTTAATTAGTTATTTTAGAGGCTCTTTAATTGATTTAAGTGAAGCAATTCCCAGAATTTCATACGTTAATTAGTTATTTTAGAGGCTCTCTCTCTCTCTCTCTCTCTCTCTCTCCATCGAGTCGTTATATATTTGCAACCTGAACTGCAATCTATAAATAACGGTAAATCGACCTTACATGTGAACTCTTGTGAACAATAGATTACTTATTAACCATGCTCTATTCTCTTTAACACACATCCAATTCCAATTAGATATGAAGGTTAAGTTAGATCAAGTATTGCAATTCTAAGTTAAATTCAACACAACGATGTTGTACTGATTTCGTTAGACAATCTTGATGTCAATATTGTAATACCACTATACACACACAATATAAAATAGAATGCAATTATAATAACACACTATATGTTCATGTAATTCGAAATATCAACTACTCTTATATCTGTGGGGCCTTTGTCCAAATCAAAGTAATTTTCTGTTCCTAGTGATTACAAACTAATTATCAAAGAACAAATCCTTTGTCCTCCTCACACATGATTAAAGCAAGTCTGCACTTGATTTTAATAAGTTGGTGCACTTCAACGCTTTTGTTAAGTGAAATGACTAGCCAAAACCTTTTTGAATCCCAACTTACATGTTAACATAAAATGTACAATATACTGAGACTTGTGAATACTCACTACAAGAATGACATAAGTGTGAATGTGAGTGTTTTCTCTCTTTAAACTCTTAGTTCTCTTAAACGAAGGCACACTCAACCTTCACGACTTCAATCCTTTTTATTTTTAATTTTCGCTCCAAAAAATTTGCAAAGATCAATTGCAAATTCATCCAATCACCAAAATAAGATATTTAGTCCAAATTTGTCCTAGTCAGCAGCTAATATCAGAGTCCCAAATACAACTGCCAATTCCAATAGAGTGACTTTCCATATCATATGGATCTACTCCCTATTTTAGACTTCCAAATTTTTTTTTGTATATTGATGATCTAACTTGATTTGGTTAACTTTCCCATAATTTATTACCACAAAATTTGTTTGATATGCAAACTTTTCAAGTTGACTCATCAGACCATGTTAATGTTGCATTTCTTTTTCAGTAAAGATTTATATTTTTTAACTTTGATAACATATCATCCATGATGACATGGAACAATTCACACAAATTTCCAACTGATCTTTAATCAACTTTCAATTGATTTGGGATGACCTTTATTCATTTTTGGACTTTAGTTAATATGACAATGTATAAAGTCTAATATTTCAAGATTTACCTAACTTTTTCAACCTCCACAATATGGAAAAACTTGAAGTCCATTTCTTCCAATTTTTGTTAGGATTTTGCTGTAAAATTTTCTACTTTTTATTTGTGCTACATAAGTGCCAACTCACACAAAGTGGCGACAAGATATTCCTAAATAATATCATGACCCAACCCAATTGAATGATGATATCCCAATTTGCCACTCCAAATCATTATAGCATTTAATTAAAATGCTAAACCATTAATTCATCCTTCCAAAGATATATTTGAGAAAAATTATTGGCATAACCACTAAAACTTCAATAATCTGTTATATAAGCAACCCTATTGCCCATTATAAGTTTCACCACCACAACCTCTCTGCTCTCCCAACTCGTGTGTTTTTCAGGAAATTCATGATGACGGGTTCTCTTTCAAGAATTATTGTGCTGCTGCTACTCGTTTCTTTGGGTAATTTTCTTAATCTTTTATCAATCGATATTTCTTCGTTGTTTTGTCGTTCAAATTCCTATTTAAAGTGTCATACTTCGGATTCTCATGCAATAGAAACATGCAAAACTGTTCTATTTGTGTTATTGTATTCTACTTATCAAATTTTATTTGCGTGTAAAAAAATACTGTAAAGTGGTTATTATAATCCATCGCATCATTTTTACGAATTGTTTGAAAATGAGAATATTCACATAAAAATTAAAAATGATTGCAGGATTTTGTCTTCAAGATTTCCAATAAAAGAAAAGTCATACACGAATTAATTAGTTTGTCATGTGGTTTAAGGGCTATTCCGTCAGTTACCTTAAGATTTTAGGCTGAAAAAAAATAAAACCAATTTCATTTAAACTACACTGGGGCATAAAGTGCGATTGACTGTTACGAGATAATTTCTCAAATTTAGGTTTCACCATTCATTTTTTCTTCAAAGTAATAAGCAATATCATAATCATTGTTTTCAAATAGATGGTAACAATCTCACAATTACTATCTCTAGATCTCACTCGAGGACATCTATTTGAACTAAAACAAAAATCATTTTATCTCATTTGTACAAAAGCATATGTTTATCATCATATAGTTGATTTAATTACTGATATTTTCTCTCTTTTTATCTTCCTTTGAACTAAAACAACAATCATCTTACCTCATATGTTCAAAACCCTAAATTTGTCGTAACACTTGTTTAAGTTACTGATATCCTCTCCCTTTGTATCTTTATTAATGAAGAAATATGTCATGCCAAAGTTGAAGCTGAATCTGAAGAGAATATATGTAAGGAAAGGAGCAAGGAGAAAACAGGCCTGTGTTTCAGTGATGCTTCTTGCGCTAAGAAATGCATAGAGGAAAAAGCCGTCAAAGGAGATTGCGAAGGGTGGTTTCTTCGACGATGCTACTGCTACAAATACTGCAATGGGAAAAATAATGGCAATTGAATAACAAATAGTGGGAAATAAATGTGGATTGCATGAAATTTGTTTCTGGAATTCATCTGTGAAATTTACAATTTAAATTTTAATGTCGGAGATGGAAACATGGATGGATTTAAAATTAAAAGATATATATCTGCAAATTTCAACTTTTGCTCCACCTCAAATTTAAAATTTTTGTCCATGATTTTAGTGCTGGGAATTACTTAATAAGCATCTCAGGATCGAAATCATTTTTTAAAAATTATACAGGTATGGAATACATATAAAACAAACGAATGTCCACCGTTTGAAGTGCGAGAATCCAGGACTAATTGTCGTTTGACTAATGGTATAGATTAATAGAGAGATGGGAGCCTTTTTATATGGAAAACTTGTGATGGATGTTTTAACTTGTGCCATTTGCTTTTTGGAATAAGTTATGTTTCTCGACCAGATCTCGATATTTATATTAAAAGTCGGATGGGCCTAATAGTCATATGGGCCCACCAACACTTGATAATTGCGATCCTAGAATTTTCACAAATTAAAAAGTCCTTACATTTTATTTAAGATGATCCCAAGCCATTTACTGCATTTTCATCACCTTAAATCATCTTAAATGGACTTGAAATCTTCTTACAATAAATAAATGTACAATCCATAATGCAATGCGTGTGTGTCAACAAGCCCAAATGCATTTACTAGACACACAATCATGATGAATTTCAATTTTTGATACATAGGATATTTCATCAAATAAGCTCTACATCATTGTTGGGAAGCAAAATGTCATCCACATACAATACTAAAAATATAAATATACTCCTACTATAACTAAAGGCATATTTACTCCACAGCGTTCACCTCGATTTTGACTAAAAGAACAACTTCATCAAACTCAAGGTCATTGATAGGATGCCTGCAAAACCCATAAATTAATTTATTAAATTTTCAAACCAAGTTATTATCCTATTTAGAGGGAAACCCTTCTAGTTGTACAATATAGATACTTGCCTTATTACAAGAAATCCGTCTTTACATCCATTTGAGGCAACTTGAGATTAAAAGAAGCCATAACTGCCATAATGGTCTTAAAGGAGCCTTTCAAAGAAACTAGAGAGAAAGTGTCCTCGTAACAATGCCTTCTATTTGAGTAATTATCATGCAATAAGACAAGCATTATACCTTTTTCACATTACCTTGTGAATCCTTTTTGGTTTTAAATGCCCATTTAAAACTTACAGGTTCCTCACCTTTAGGCAATGAGATAAGGTCACATACATCATTCTCTCTCATTGATCAAATTTCCTCACTTATGGCATTAATCTGTATTTCTCTCCAGGTTAGTTATCTCTTGTTGATTGAGAAATTCAATATAATTATTAGATATTGCAATTCTTTTTCTCTCTTGAACCTCAGGAGTGACACTGATTCAACTTTATCTTGAGGTTGCTTAGTTAGACCTTGAGATTCATCTCTTTACTGGGTAGAAACATTAGGAATAACAATTTCATTGTGATTCGCAACAGCAGTAAAGAATAGGAATAATTAATTCCACTTCAAAGTGGAGGTGTGATCTTTATCTTCTCTCAAACTCAGCATCCTCAAGGAACTAAGCATTTTCCATTTCAAAGAATGTTAAACATGGGATCATATAATGTATCCTCTTGCAACCTCTTGAACTAGCCTATAAAATAATTGCTAATAGTATTTTATTACATCTTTTCTCATATGGCCTATCTTTGTTGGACATCCCCATACTTGTAAATGTCTTAAAACTAGCCTTTTACCAGTCCATAACTTGCAAGTATTTTTATTAGTAGGTTGTTAGTACTCAATTATAGACGTAGATTGTGGTTTTCAACACCTTACCTTAGAGCATGTGTGGTTGAGTCATATGAAAAATGAGGTTAGGAGATCTAGCATTCATGTTAGGAAAACCTAGAATGGTGTATTGAAGAATAGTTTCATTCTTCTCTACTTATGATACAAATAGGCCTAGAAATGGTTCACCAAATCTATCATATCGGTCACAGTATTCACCACTAAGATCCAATCTAATAGCCTTTACAGTTAGGAGAACTTGGAATGGTATATTGAAGAACAATTTCATTCTTCTCTACTTATGGCACAAATAGACCCAGAAATTGTTCACTAGATCTATCATATCAGTTGTAGTATTCACCACTAAAATCTAATCTAACAGCCTTTACAGTCTTGCCAAGTTGATTTTTAATTTCAACCTTATATCACCTGAACACGTCCAATACCTAGTATTTCTCATGTATCAAGTAAATGTAATTATATTGAGAGTAATTATCAATAAAAATGATGAAATAAGTAAGACCATTCTGAGCAATCGTAACAATGGCCATAAATATTGATATGTATTAATTCCAACACATCCTCTAATCTCTAGGTCCCTACCTTTTTGTTAGTTGTTATGTTGTCCTTTATGTAATCAATATATAATTTATTGTTATCTTTATTGTCCTTTAAGAATTCTTTTGCTTGCAAGCCTATCAATTCTCCTTTTAGAAGGAAAACCCAAATGCTTGTGCCATAACCAACATAAATTCTTGCTAGTCAACTTACATTTACGCCTTTGCTTTCTATTATTTAGAACTCATTACTTGTATTAATCTTATCAAGCACATACAGATTATTGCTATACAACAATGTATTGAAAGCAACAGATTCAGAAATGGAAAACATCTTAATGCTTTTGTATCAAAATAACAAGGCCACAGCTTCAAATTCCTTCTCCATACTAGCAAGAGCCGTGATGTCAAATTCAAAATTCTCAGTGGAGCTATTCAATGGCACTAGTCATTTTAGCATGTAGTGAGGTGAAGTGCTAGATACCCTTTTCCAACAAGGCCTAAACATTGCCATTGAGGGAAAGAAGCCTGATAATGTAAATAAGGAGTGGAATACCATCAATCGTTTGGTGTGTGGAATAATCCACTCGTACCTATCCAGAGACAAAAGTATGCTTTCAGAACTGAGACTTTTGCATGTATGTTATGGAAGGCTTTAGAGGGCAAATCTTAGAAGAAGAATAATTAAAATTGACTTCACATGAAAAAGATATTGTTCCAATTTGATTATTGACCAAGGGCCTTAATGAATGACCATATTACTACTTTTAATCAATTAATAGCAGGCTTGATGCATCTTGATGAGGACTTCACAGATAAAGATTTGGCCGTAATGTTGTTATCATCTCTTCTTGATGAGTTCAAGTTTCTTGAGATTGTTATAATTCATGGGAAAGATAAAGTTTCACTTGATAAAGTATGTGCTGCTTTTTACAATTATGAGTTGAAGAGAAAGGATGAAGAGAGAGCAAGCAGAAAATAATAGAAGCATTGATAGCTAGAGGTTGTTCATAGAGTTGAAAGCTAAAAGGAGACGAAGATCCCATTCAAGAGCTAAACTTGGGAAAAAATGAGTATACCATTTGCCACAAAGAAGGATATTGGAAGAAAGACTGTCTGAAGTTAAAAAAAAATGACAATACTACTTTAGATGCCACATAGCCAAAGATGATGCTAGCGAAGAGTTGTTGTTGACTATTTTACCTTTGATGACTCATTCAAATGAATGGATATTGGATTCAAATCGTACCTATCATATGTCTCTAAATAAAGAGTTGTTCTTCAACTCTGAAGAACTAAATAGTGAAGTTTTTTATATGGGCAACGATATTGCCTGTATGATAGCTAGAATAGGATCGATCTGATTGAACAATCATGATAGATCAACTAGGCTTCTAATAGAGGTAGGATATATTCCAAGTTTTAAAAAAAATCTCATATTTCTAGGAGCTTTAGAGTCTAAAAGCTTGATTGAAATTATGAAATATGGATTTTTGAAAGCCACGTCAGGAGCACTAGTGGTAATAAAAGGCGTTAGAAGAAATAATTTGTATTACTATCAAGGTAATAAAATTATTAGGATAGCAACAACAGTTTCAAAAAATGATGCGAATGCAACCAAATTTTGGTATATTTGTTCGAGACATGCTGGTGAAAATCTTTGTTGACACGAGCAAAGCAAGGAATTTTGAAAGGTATAAATCAATGTAAATTAGAATTTTATAAGCATTGTGCGATAGGAAAGCAGAAAAGAGTGAAAGTCGGTACCGCCATCTATGATACAAAACGTATTTTGGACTATGTTCATTTAGATATGAGGAGACCTTCCAAGATACCTTTATTGGGATCTAAATATTATTTCATAGCATTCGCTAATGAACTTTTTATAAGAACTTGGGTTTATACCATGAAGAATAAGGATGAAGTACTCAAAATTTTTCTTAAATAGAAAAATATGATAAAGAACTAGACAGGCAAGTAGATCAAACGACTAAGAACAAATAACAGTAGAGAATATAAGAGCAACCTATTTTTCAAAATCTACAATGAGCATGGGATTTTTCAAGACTTTAGAGTAAGAGATACATTGCAACAAAATGGGGTAACAAAATGTGTGAATTGAACTTTTGTAAAGAAAGTGAGATGTATGTTGTTCAATGCTAGGTTGTGCAAAGAATTTTGGGCTGAAATTATGCCATATATAAGTCATCTTATTAATGGCCTACTGTCATTTGCTATTAATGAAAAAATATCTTTGGAAGCATAGTTTGAAAGCCTACTGTCATTTGCTATTAATGAAAAAATATCTTTGGAAGCATAGTTTGAAAAACCTGTTGCTGATTATGATTCATTACAGGTATTTAGTGCTACTAAGTACAATGGATACAGCAAGGGTTTCAAGAGAATTTTATACCTTTAAAATAAGCTATTGATGCTCCAACATATATTTTTCATTGCTGGAGTGTAGCGTCCGTACTAGTTTTGGGAGCACCAATATTAATTATCATTTAACAAGATTTTAAGTACATCTCAAATTGCAATTTTTCTTTAATGGAAAATGTCTGATACGTATCAATCAATTTGTAATGTACTAAGAAAGTAGCACATTTATAAATGTGTATATTTATTTAAAAATTATAAAATTATTTTATTATAAATAATAAAAATTATTAAATTTTAAAATATAAAGAATATTTAAAATAAGAAAAAAGATAGAAAGAAATTGACAAGAGAACAAATTTGAGATAAAAACAAATAAAAACAACATGTTAAAAGAAAAGAGAAAAAGGATATAAAATAAAAAATAAAATTAAAGATAATTGTATAATTTTATAATTTGCAATCGAAAAAGTATTACTTTCATAATAATATAATATAGAGATAAGTTAAAGGTATATAAGATATTTAAAATAAAAAAGGATAAAAAGAATTTGAAAGAGAGAAAATATGAGAAAATGAACATAACAAGTTAAGGCAAAAAAGATGAAAAGAAAAGAAAAATAAAAAATAATTAAGGATGGTCTCATAATTTTATAATATGCAATTAAAAAAGTCTCACTTTCATAATAATAAAAATGTATGTATATAGTATAGAAAAGAAATAATCATTTATTAGTAATTATATTTACATATGTTTGATTTATTTGATTAAGAGTAACAGTACATAATTAAATTAGTTTTAAACCTTTAATAGTATAGTATTGATCTACTAGATATTAAATCTATACTATATAAAATATGGGAAAGGTGGATAGTAACCACCTTTACTCTCAAAGTTAATTTACAAAAATGTCCCTCTTTAAATCAGTATTTTTCCCCCTTTTTTACTTAATATTTTGTTATCTCCTCAACTTTTTTCTCTCCTATATTATAAAAAATATCTAATATAATTTTTTCTTTTTATAACTTATTTTTAATGTTAAAATTTTTTAAAATTAAAATATTTAACTCTTATTATCATGATTTTAATTTTAATAATACACTTTTATTATAAATATTTAAAAACATGATTAATTTAACTTTACTATCATTAAATAATAAATTATGCACATGTACACAAAAAATAATCTTTACTAAATAATAAATAATAAAAGAAAATCTATTAGTAATGAGGATGATTAATATGCACATGTAATTAGTGTGCTGTTGATGCTAGTTTATGAGAAACGGACTGTATCGCAAAATAAGCACATATGTAACGAGCTGTTAACTGGATTAATGCACAAATTTTGGAAATTTGGATCCGAAGTCCTAATTATTGGGTCTACACGTTAAATTTGAGACCGCATTTGACTGGGCAATGCGACGTTGCACCCGCAGATCTTGAAAAGTGTCAAGATTTAGTCCTTTTTTGTTTTTTGTTTTGTTTTTTTTTTTTTTTCTGTTTTTCAGTTTTGAATTTTTTTATTAATTTTAGTTACTTTAATTTAAAATTCTGTTTTCTATTTAATTTTTTTTAGTTCTATCAATTGAGATTTAGTTATATTTTATTTTATTTTCAATTTAACACTTATTAATTTGTGTATTATCTTTTGCCATTTTCTCATACATTAAAGTGTGTTTGCACAACTAAAAATTAACTAAAGATTTCAATTTAAATTTTATTTTTTTTATTTGTGTTAATTATAGCTGTTTAAGTTTTGGAACAAATTTGAAATTTTTAATTATTTTATAACTAAACAATTGTAAATGTAAATGCTACAAAAACAAATTAAAACCATGCTTTATTTCATTTTTAATTTTATTTAATTATAGTTAATCAATATTTGTGCTTGTAGATGGAAGTCAAATCTTATTGAATAAATAATTTTGTACATTAATCTTATCAATGAAGCATAATTTTTTTTGTTTCTATATATTAATTGAGAAAATACATTTTAATTCATCAGAAAAAATTGGTAAAAAATATAGTAGACCAATTAAGAAATACTAAACGGAAAATAAAAATAAAATACACCTAAACCTCAATTGATAGAAATAAAAAAAAATAAAATAGAAAATAGACTTTTAAATTAAAGTAACTAGAATTGTCAAGATCTGCTGGTGCACATCGAATGAACCGCATTTGGCTCTCAAATGTCAAATATCGGTTCTTATATTTTGAAATAAGAAAATTATATATCCATAAATATTTTATAATTAATTAGTAAACAAATGAAATTTCATTCCAAGTCAATTACCTGGCATCAACCAGACACCAATGGAAAAGTCCTATTGTACTTCGTTGTTTGGAATTGAGCAGAAAAATCTTTTCTTCTATATTTTTCCGGATAGCTATTCTCTTGGTCTGCCTGTTTAAAGAATTTATTTGAGTAAACTTATTTTAAAAATTTTATAATTTTACTTGCACCTCAAATTTTTGTATTGGATATAGCGTTTTCGAAATTAGTGATTAAATTTAATAATTAATTGTCACTAATCCAATAGATTGAATTATTTAGTAAAAAACCTATTGTTTGGAATTATATATAATATTATATATATATATATACACGTATTATGGCATGACTATGTGTATAATATATAATATATAATATTATAAATTATATATGACATATCAATCTATTGTTCAATTTAGTTTTTTAATATGTCAAATGATAATTACTAGATGCAATATTTAAAATTTTAAATAATTTAAAAAGAACAAAAAATTATTATATAAAACCAAAAGTAACGTGATTAACATTAAATACAAATATTGACTAATTACAGAATAATAACAACTAGATTACTAAAAATAATAATAAGATTGAGATGAATCAATAAACCTCTTAAAGTGACATATATAGGAATAAATAAATTTAATTTAATGTAAATCAAAAATAAAAGGTTACATATGGAATTATATATTAGGAGCTGAAAAATGTTAATTTGTAGTATATCTCATTAATTCAGTTATACTGATAGAGAATAATAATATAATTCATACTATATCATATCAATTTGAATTCGAAACATATGTACTTTGACCCTCTTGGTGGAACAAAATATAAATAATATTTTAAACACTCGAAGTTTAATCCATACAATAAAGAATATGTGAAGGGTGAATAACAACTACTTTTATCATCTAAGTTAATTTACTAAAATGTCCATTTTTAACTTATTTTCTTTCAATTTTTTATATTTTTTCTTTTTTTTACTTATTATTTTATTATCTCTTCATTTTTTCTCCTTCATTTTATAGAAATTGTCCAATATAAAATTATTTTTTTGATAACTTATTTTTATTCTAATTTTTCAAAATATAATCGATTTAATTTTTATCATCAGAATTTTTAATTTTAATAATTTACTTGTATTATTAAAATTTTTATAATATGACTAATTTATACTTCATCATCATTCATAAAAAATTATGTGCGAAAGTAGAATAAATATTTTTTGCTAAATAATCAATTATACAATAATATATATGTGACGTATTTTAATATATTTATATATCAAAATGCAGACGTGTAAAGTGTGGTGATGTTGCTAATTGGGAAAAAAGATTAGTAGAATTGAATCACACATATAAAATATATATATATATATATATATATATATATAAAAGGAATGTTGAATGTTAAATTAAAGTCCAGTTTTCACCATAAACTGGAAGGTTGACTGACAGATTTTTAGGGGTTGGGAAGTCTTGACAGTTGAAAACAGGCCCGTTTTCCAATTGAAAAGAATAAATAACAAAACTAAGTAAATTGATTTAACTTAGGTAATATGTGGTTGAGGAAGGATATTATATGTGGACCATTATATTAAATTTCCCATATTTTCTGTATATATGTTGGATACAAAATTAAATACAAGCAGGGGGCAAGTATTCTGTAAGTCCGTAACAAATTAGAAGCGTCGAAATATTTCAAAAGTATCGTTTTTGGGGGGAATAAGAACCGTAAATTTTGGGATTTATAAGAGATGTTTGAAACCAGTAATCCAAATCCCAACAGAATTTATGTAAATCCCTTGAGAAGCTCTTCCTCTTGCCAGCAAGATTCACATCAAGAATGTAGATGCAATTTAGCTTACAATTTCATTATATCCTTTTCATCTGCATTCTCCTGTCATTAGAAGTCCTATTGATTATGGTAAAATTTGATTTTTATACCTTTCTCGACTACGAATCTTCATCTTTCTGATTCGACCCAACAGAAACAACAAACTACCAAATCAAAATATCTTGTCCACCAGAGAAGATCCCATCTATCTTCACCTTTCTTTCATCGAGATATAAAGTTGAATACATTATCAGTAATTAATTGACAATGGGATTTAAAGCATTGTTCAAGAGGAAGAAGAAGCAGCGCCACGCCCTGCCATTCGCGTCCACCGTCGAGACACCCATAAACTCCAGATCTCCGTCCGTGAACGACAGCGGCAGTCTCGAGGAGGAGCTGGGGCTGGTCTTCAAGAAATTCGACGTGAACGGCGACGGGAAGATCTCAGCCGCCGAACTGGGTTCGATCTTGGCCAGTCTGGGCAACCCGGCTACGGAGCAGGAGCTGAGGTTCATGATCCACGAGGTGGACTCCGACGGAGACGGGTTCATCGATCTGCAGGAATTCATCGAGCTGAACACGAACGACGTTGGGCGCGACGAGGTGCTGGAGAATCTGAGGGACGCTTTCGAGGTTTTCGACATGGACAAGAACGGGTACATATCCGCCGAGGAATTGCAGGACGTGCTGACCAGCCTTGGAGAGGAATGCACTTTGGCTGAGTGCGAGAAGATGATAAGTGGGGTGGATGCGGACGGCAGCGGAACCATATGCTTTGATGAGTTTAAGGTGATGATGATGAAGGGATTTCGTTTTGATGCCAAGATTGATTGAGTGATTGATTCAACGCGTTCTGGGCGAAATTTGTGAAATGATGATTTGGGAGTGGTTGGTTGATTGTGTAATGCTGATATATTTTGGATGCGCATTCTTCTTGATAATGCACCTCCTCTCTGGTCTTTTTGGGGGGAAATTGAGGATGATTTGTGCAATGGTAATGTATGAGACCAACCCTTGTATGTGGATTTCCACATCTCTTTACTTTCGTTCAATAAACCATTAATTTTGTCTTATAATGGCTTCATGCTGCAAGCCTAAACTGCCCTTCATACAGTCAATATTTTGTTGGGAGGAAAACATTATAGCGCTATCCGTTAAAACTGATTCAAGAGTTGAGAACAATAGCTATGATGATCATCAAAGGAATCACCTTCTGCTGAGCCTCAACGGTACTGAGATTCTCATTTTAGGTAGCCAATCAGGTTATGGAAAGCATTCAGCTAGTCAAGCTCATTAATTAAGATTTAACAGTGGTTACATCATTCTTGACTTATTATATCTAATCAAACACTATAGCCTTTAGACGTACTAACCGATCAAAGCAGCCCACTCTGGTTCATAAATGTGAACGTGAACAAGATGACTTCAAATCCGGATTGCGCTGGATTACCAAAACAGTGAACTTTTAAAACAAATAATTGGCAATGGCGGAGTCCATTTTAGATCCATTGAATGAGTATAACCCGAGTCAACTTACAGACAGTTTAATTGAATTAGTATTTCTGAATACTGCAAGTACCGATGAAGATATATGTTTGGTGGCAGAAAAGCCCAGTGGTCTTGGACTCGGGCTCGTGGCCACTTAGCCTCTATCCAGAAAGGTCTTGGACCTCATTACGACATTGCCTTACCCCTACAAAATTCCCTCAAAGACTAGGATGGGGAATTCTATAGTCAGATTGATTTAACTCGACAACCTTTGTTGGGTGCTCTTTTTCTCTAAGGATGATTTAAGAATAAATTAATGGGACATCATATATAGAGGTTAGTATGGGATTTCTGTATATATGGCAAAGAGTCATCTTTCTGGTTTGCTGTGAGAACTTCAATAGAAAATGACAATGAGGTGTGTTTGTGCCGTTTAACTGGCTTTAGGTATGATTTTACCAGCTGCATTCTGATTTTTCATCTATGACAAGCGATATTTTTCATCTACAGAAGCTAATCACATATTGATTCATTTTTTCACTAGGTAAACCGGAGATGCCGGTTTGTTCTGAATTCAAGAAATTAGAGAAATATAAGTTTGAAATTGTCAAACTGGAAGACCAACCTTCTGAAGGCCTAGTTAAAGATGTGTCATCTAATGGATGGGGCCATGTCAGCCTGTTTATCTTGAGCATTCCTGCAGTAAACGTCCACAAAGGAACCACGTTGTTTTGTGCAATAGATACACGCAATCAAAGCTTTGCACTAAATGCTGATATTGGACAAGAAAAATACGATAATGGTGACAACTTGCTTGTAAAGGTGTGCTCTGTTTTTCATTCTCCCATGAAAGTCATGATGCAATATTTGCATTTTTGACAGCAATAAATCAAGCATATTTCCTATATTTTCTGCTCTGTGTTTGTCTGATGATTACCGCGGTTACGAATTAAACATGATTGTGATGATTTTTTTTTCCTTCTAGACTATGGGTTACGTCATTACTTCGAACCCATATGATCGCATTGAATTCAAAATGATTCAGCCCTTATAAAGGCTGCTCCCACGGCTGCTGGGATTCCAAAATGGCTGGAGTTCCACCTTCTCATACCACTGAATCCTGGGACTCTGAAACATATGATGGGGGTCTCTACTAAATCAAATGATGACGCCAGAGGGCGAAGTATTTCTTCCCTACATTGGAGACTTTCTGAATCTCAGCGACTACAGCCTCAAAATATATAAAGATTAAAGAATAAAATATAGAAAGTCCTAAAAGGGTAGAAGCAACTGCTTTAACAAACTGCCGACTTATCTGTTGTGCTGTAACTATTTGTCATGTATCCATCAGGATCTGCGTGCCAATTTAATAATCCCAATTTTATTTTAGGCGACAAACGCTGTACTTGTTATTGAAGTGGCACTGTCATAAATGTTTCTCAACTACTTAGGCTCTTCTTGATGGAAGGTGAGGATCAGAGGATCAGGCTGGCTGTTTGCGGCTACAAGAGTCATCCTATCCAACGACGAAGGTGGTGACAAAGCTGGATTTACATACACTTGATTCTATAATAGCAGAGGCTTCCCTTGGGACATCAAACGAGGCAGCTGCTTTTTGCATGATCATTGCTCTTGGCCACTTCCCCACCAGATTCATGGAAGAAGAATCCATATTAGAACAGAGTTTCCTCGACAACCGAGTCCGCTGTGCAGTACAAAGCCCATAGAAGTCTTTCATTATTGATGCCATGAGAGATCATATGAGGAGGGCGAAGTTAATTTTGTCAGAAGGAATCTATCACTACACAATAATCAGGCTTTGAAATAGCCACGGTATAATTTTCAGTTTTTGTTTTCTTTCCTCCAAAATATGAGCAGAGTATGTAGATTATTTGCAAAGCTTGGCGCACACTCATTTCCTAGAAACAACTATCTTAGGAACACAGAGACTTGTTTGGCTAAACAATACATTTATGTATCTAACTTCTCTTCTAATTTTGGCTTGTAGTCCTGCATACAGGGTTGGAAATACTTTGCTGCTCCGTTGCAGAGATAGCATACTTACAGAAGCCCATCAATGGGCATCTATACGGCTTTCTGAATAGAGAAGGGGGAAATTGCTTTTTCTTTGGCAAACTCTGCAGCGGTGGGGGAGGATCAAAGGTTCAACTTTTTTTTTTGTTTAGAAACTACGGTGTTTTTCCAGTATCCCCCTATGTCCAAGCCGTAGTCAATATTGCTTTTACCTTGTTATGTTTAATTCATAGTTATATTCATACATAGCAGCAAGATAAATTTGATAAATAATCATAAATACCAAATCATATACTGTAACGGCATTTACTGTGAATGGAACCACACCGATTTTGGAAATTTAGATCGTCATGATGTGAAGTCTCTACGTAAAAGCTGAATATTTTATTATGTATCATTATGAATAATAATACGACTGAAGCTAAAATCGATGGAAGCTTCGAAAAAGTAGTTAAACCAATCTCTTCAGAACTGGGAAATTTTCCAAGACGCTGCCAACAAATTTCTCCGCCCACGACTTTGCTGGAAAACAAGAAATATTTGTCTCACCCCTTGGTTGATCCCTTGTGCTTGAAAGCTCTGGAATATATTTTCATGCAACAGAAAATTGAAAAACATCTATAATTGCGAAAGGAAGAGTGGAGAAAAGAAAAGTTTCTATTCATATCCTATAAGGTAATTAAAAAAACAAAAAATATGTACAGCCGAAGACATCAAAAATCCTTACAAAAAACAAGTAAACAGGCAGATGTCCGAAGCAGACAGCCAAAAACCTAACCATGATCCTATATAAATATATATTTTATATATGTATGCATATACTAATTGCCAACTGATGAAAGTGGCCTCTCGGCTAAACCTAGGGGCGATCGGAACCGGTGGTCCCGGCGGGTGATCTCGCGAAGGGCTGGCCATGCCTCCGGCTGCTGCACGGTCAGGCGGTTAATCTCCTCCATCTCTTGCTTTATTCTCCTAACTTGGTTGTGAATCACCACCCCTTTATATGAATCTTGGTCGCAGCTGACGGTTGTTTGCTGCTCCATGGCAGGCGTACTTAGCTCGAGAAGAATATCACGACTTGTGCACCTTACAACTAAAAAGCACCTTATACCTTTGTGAGTTTTGAGCCTATTGGGACGTATTTATAGAGACGAAAGAGGGGATGAAAAAGGCAGACATGAATTAATCATGAGTTGGACAACAAATTCTCAGAAGAACGATTTTAATTAGTTTTCAGGATTTTTTTTTTTTTTTGAGGGATTTGAGGATTATTTTATATCTATTATGTAGCCTTTGGGTTTGAGGACTTTCGTAATTTGTTTGGCGTTTTTGGGCAAAACACGAAGAAGTATCTTTTGTGATCATCCTTTGACCCAAGATCTCAGTGGTTATCGTTTGACCAATGACAATAAAATAAAGTCGTGGGCTTATCTGTAATGTGACAATTGGCTAGAGGAGTTTGATGCAGAATCTGAAATCAGGACTTCGACTTTACGTATAGGCATTGAGACCGTCAGTAATAAAAACAGGAAGTGGGAAATGTCGAAAGCAGATTGGTCGACGGCCGCATTCTCCCGGGTTCCATTATTTGGGTTTGACTTGTCCAATGGGTTGCACAGAAAGGTGCAATTTTATTTCATTTATTCATAATAAAATATCTTGCAATTAACTTTTTAGATATTATCTTATTACAGAAGAAAGAGAAGTGATACCTGAATACACACATATACGCATATTGGGTCTTCTGCGTTGGAAGTGTTGGGATGTGGCCTGATATTATGGGCATATTCTATAGATGTGATTATTAACATTAAGAAAATTGAATACTCCTATTTGGCTCATGTTTCCTATTGAATAGTAGAATAAATTTCACATGTTTAGTTGGGGCATAACAAAATAAAACTATAGATATATAAATCGGTCCATTCTCTACCAATGTGTGTTGTTCAAAAAATAATTTTCTGTCTCCGTTGAAATTTCTATGGCATAAGGGTCTAAAAAGAGAGACTAATTTTACTAAAGTAGTCGTGTCGTTTCTTAACTGCTCCAAAATCATGACATCGTTTGTATTATATGTATACAATATTATGGACTAATTGTTTGTGATAAATTTCTTTTTTAGGATCTTGATTTTTTATGAAAGTTTATGTTATGTAAAATTAAATTTTACTTGGGGTATAAGAGAACGTGTTTGAATAAATATTCGTTTATTATTTTATAATGATTGTCTGGCAAGAGTTTGGTTTAAAATTGCATTTGGCGATTCACTGATTATGAGTTTTATAGCTTGATTTCATTATTGTAATTGCTTAAACATTGTTGAATGAGGATCGAAAATAATCATCTACATTTAAAGGGACCCTTGGAAATTAGAGAACCAACGTAACATATATGGGATCATCAGGTCAAAGTGCCCTACATCCCGGTCAAGACTTAAAGGTCATTTCTTCCAATGCGTTCAAGCAAAAAATTGTAATATTTTGAGCTTTAATGGTAGTGATGAGAACTTGAATCCTATGTCTATAACTCTTGGTAATTTGCATGTTAATAATTGGGATTTAAGGAATTATAATAAACATCTTAAGCACATGTTAGAAATTAACAAGTTTCATGCTTTAAGTGCTGAAAATATTGGTGTAATTTTTTTTATATAATATATATATATATATATATTGTAATAGCTCAATTTTTTGAGGTACAATAATAATAATTACAAAAATATTATTTAAGAGATTTTGGTGGATAAATTATTTATTTTATTATTATTTTTGTGTATATAAAGTGGAGTGATATTAATGGTAAATAGAAGTCCAAATACACGCTATTGAGCTAGTCAAACTTTATCAAATTTTGGAGACCAGTTAATTAAATTTTAATTAATATTTTTTTTGAATAATTAAGGAATCAATTTCAGATTATATCTTATTATTTTATTTTTAATTTTCATATGAAATTATGAGGGAAAATTTAAGTGTGTGGGGAAGATAATATATGCATAATTGTGCTACCAAAATTTAATGGAGTAGTGAGGAAGCAATTTTCATAGCTATGGGAGACTAAAATCAAATATGAGGGGCTGCTATTTATTTACTAATTTTCTTGTGAATATTTATAGAGATATTAAATTAAGCACTTGAGAGGAATATACAAGATTATACTAGTCAAATGTTACCAAAATTGAGGCTATGTTTGGATCCACTTTACAGAGGATAAAAATTTGACATGAAAACTAAAGAATAGTGTGAAAATAAGATAGAAAAATAGATAAAAGTGATATTTTAATATACAGTATGTAGAAGAAATTTGGAACGTTGCAAAACTAGATCCAAACATAGACAGACACACCATTCCTAAATTTTCAAACTAACATTTCTACCATCCAAATTAGCATCCACACAAGGCCTAAGATATTGATGAAGGAATATTTCCAAGCTTAAAGGGGGGCTGAATTTGGGAGAAAGGGACAGAAATATGGCTGGAAAAAATAGCAGAAAATTCGCCCAAGATTAAGAAAACCTAAACTTCCTTAAGTAGCCTAATTACACTTATATATATATATGTGTGTGTGTGTGTGTGCCTAAACCCTAAGGACAAAGGTTATTTGCCCACCCCAAAGAGTTGCAAGCCACCGTTCATAGAGAGACGAAAGGAGAGAAGAATTCATTCAGCTTCAATACATATAGAACTTAAGTTGAGTTTTTCAGTCCGAATTTTGTAGAATTCGTGCATGCTTTACGGACTTTATTTTATACACTTAGGTACTTGAAGCATATAAATTAGGGGAAAAACATGATTTAAAATTTGGGTTGTCGTGTTGAAGATGAGCCATGCATAGGAAATTGGGCATAGAATTCGTGAATGAGATATACCTTGAGTTTGGGTGAAATTTTGGATTTCTTTCGGAAAGTTATGCAAAGTTTGGCAAGATTGAATTTCTACACTTTGAATATGATTAGAGGACCCTAAGAAAGCATATACCATGTTCATGAAGTGGAAAAAGGGGTTAAAATTAGGTATAGATGGTGCCTTAAACACGCATGCAGACTTGATTTGTGGTCACTTTGCTGTCGCGAGACTCTATCTCACGGATATGTGAAGTTGGCTTGCGAGTGTGAAGCGGGACTATAGCAGGAGACAGTATGCATCATGGTCACTGGCACAATCGCAAAGTTTGGCTTCACGGTCATGGTAGGAATGTTCACGAGTGTGGAGTCTGGTAGTGGGAAAAATAGAGGCCAAAGGTTTCACAATTGGAGGAGGACTGTTTGTAGTCATGACTACTAAATACTAGACACAACAAAATTTACTACAGCTCATTTTGTGGGCACAGAACCATTTTTTGCAATTACAAAACCCATTGCCGTGAGCGCAGAACCTAAAAGTGGTGGAATATTATTTTCACCTAATTAAGGCATAATTCTTCGATTTGAGGCTAAAATAGAGTTAAAAATACTATTTAAGGCTTAATAAGATGTAAGGGATAGTATTTGAATAAATCTCAAATATGAAAACGTACTCAATAAGTAATCGAAAGTTTGAAATAATAGTAATACAGGACACGTAGGATATGCACGAAAGCATTGGAAGAAATAGTATTTTACTTAAATTGGATATTAAATGAAAAATTATTTAATTGAATAGAAAGTCAAGAATTGATCTCTGGTGAGCCAGTTGATCAATAGGATTAGCATCCGGTAATGGGTACTTCTTACCAACTTTTACCAAATGCTTTCAAAAACTGTTTTATGTCCTAACTATATTTTACTATTCATTTAAAGTTATTTTTGAATATTATTCTTATTTATGTAAGCATATTTTGTGAATTTTTCTGCGAAACTGAAGTTATCTATTGTTTTCTTAAAATTTTGGATGTGAGTTATTTGCTAAATAAAATTGATTTAGACTAAATACTTTGAAATTGAATCCATGTAATAAATGTAAAAGTCTTTTGAGTGATAGCGCCAATGATGTGGAACAAGTTCCACTCTTCTAATCGAGTAATACATCAAGACCCACCCGATCAAGTAGAAGTATTAGAGTCGGCAATAGACGAAGCTAATACGTGGCCCTACCTATTGGGAGTATAAATGGGGAGACCTTTCAAGCAGAACCAAAGCCTTAGGGCCACAATGGAACAATCAATTGCATGTGACCCTCCTTAGTTAGAAGTACAGACTAAAGCCCTGATCAGAAAAAATAAATACACGAAGTACGTATCACTATAAGGAAGCCAAGGAAAGGACATGTAAACTATATGATATTGAGATGGATTGGAATATTCGCGAAATGTTACAATATTTGTGAACTATTTTCACATGTGTTTTATATTGTCAGCTTCAAAATTGTTTTTGTATAAATTATTATTTCCTACTCATATCTGATTGAAAAACGAAAAAGCAGAAGGTACCATTTACTGAGCAATTTTTCACTCTTGTACCATAGATGATATCATGTATTGTAGATGTTATTTTTGCAGAGAAGGCAAATGAAGAGAAACTCCCATGGGGATCGTAGACCTAGTGGGAGAGAGATGAATATCTTTATACTAGTTATGCTATTTCCGTTATTTCCATAGGCAACTAAGACTTGACTGCTGTAATAGTTAGGGCAATTTATCTTCCACTGTGAAATAGTGTTGAAATTATTGTTTTGGATATGACTTTATTTCGTTTCAGATATTATTTGACATTCAATAAATTTAGTTGCTACGATATTTGTGGTTTTGATATCCACTAAGGTTGGTCATGGGTACCGCCATGTCATGGTCCCAAATTTAAAGTATAATAGAAGCGGTACCAGAGCATAAGTTTTGACTCTAGACAAATAAGACATTTATTAAAGACTAGGCTTGACCTTAAAAACATAGGTTAAATTTTGACTTTTGATCTTGAGGCTTATATCGTTAGGACCTAATTTAAAGGCTTGACTATCAAGACTTTAATTCTGTATAAGGTGTTGATTGAACTTAGGTGCATAGGGCTTTGAACCGACATTAAACATGAGAATGAAGATTGAAGTCATAGAGATATTAGATCACTATTACACGTACCTCTAAATTATTAGTTTGTTAGTGACTAATTTAAAAATAACCTTGTAGCATAGATCATGGTAGAACATAAGTCTTAACCATAGACATGTGGGACATGTGAACCTAGGCTTTGACTACAGAAGCTTAAACCACTAGACATGAATCGTGAGGTAAGGAAAGTACAAGCTCATATGCACATAAAACATTAAGAATAGTAATATTATACTAACCCAACACCTTAGCACAGATAATGGAAGGAGCTAATGAGTCCAAAAAGTGTACATAGGCGATGGCATCTCCATTAGGAATATCACAAGCATTCACTTCACTATCTTGAATCTAATCAGGGACATGGCCATAGTGATGCTTAAATGACAGAGGCATTGTGAGGAAAGTAAGGCTGAAACCCAAATGTTAAGAAAAGAATTTAGCAATCTGAGAGAGGTATGTGACAACCTTAAGACAAAACATGTGGAGGTAAGGACTGGGCACAAACCTTAGGAAGAACTTGAGAATAATCTAAAGAGGCCAAGATTAGTCTCTCACTCTAAAGAAGGACAACTTGGACACCAGCTTGTGTCACTAATTAACAAGAGGCTAAAACAAGTTGGAAAAAATAGGACCCGACTCCACCCTTCTAAGTGTACTAAATGTTACTATCGACACATTGGAGTGTGACACAGGTGCCTATTTCTGTTGCAGCTTACAGAGCTATACAATGACAAAATGCCAAAACAAGCCTATAAAGCTTGCAACGAACTACAACAACAGCAACATGCTGAATTAAGTGGAGCACCTATAGTAGGGAATTTTAAAATAGGAATTAAATTATGATATTATAGGGATATTGCAATACAAATAAGACTAGCTTATTCGTTGCAAACTAGCAATTTGGCGTTATAATAATAAAACCATTCTTTCATGACAACTATTGTTTTATTATTTTATTCATTAATAGTTACCCTCTTATTTCATAACAAGGCCATTCTTTGGATTTACGTGACCCCAATTCACTTAAGAGACCAGCCAAGCAATGGCCTTGTTATTTAGTTGGGGTGTGGCTATGCTGTGTTCTCGATGTATGCACAAAGTGAATCTCCTATACCGAACTTGCCTATGATTATCCTCCAACTCAACCCCCAGTCTGGCCACAACCACAAGCACCCATGGGTTAAACCAATTTAAGACTAAAAGGCTTAGTTGCATTGGTTGTTGTAGTAACCTAAGTTATGAAAACCTGACAACAAGCTCTTGCACCAGTAGTGGCCAACTTAACAGTGGGGCGAAGGCCCACTATGATTCATTAAGGTTGGCCCATATACCAACCTTTAATGGATCCCACGACCTTGAAGTGGTCCAAAAATAGTTAAAGGAGATGAAATATAATTTTAAACTAATGGAAGTGCCAATGAAATATGTCCTAAGTTGGTGGTACCATTTTTAGTAGGCAAAGCCACTCAATGGTGGAATGGCATCTCACTAACGATGCTGGAGGAAGATTCAATCACTTGGGCCCGATTTAAGGAAGCTTTCTTGATCCACTTTTCCCCTAGCACCCTATGTCTTCAAAACATGGTAGAGTTTGACAATTTAGTATAGGGCCCTAATATGTTTGTGGTGGAATACTCAACAAAATTCCACACTTTGGAGAAGTATTTGCTAATGGTGATGGCAAACTCTGCACTCAAGATGCATAAATTCACGAGGGGATTAACAAGTAGGTTGTAGACAGTATTGGCCCTCTGAAACACCTGAACATTTGATAAGCTGCTTGGAGCTATCATTGGGGCCAAAGCCGGACATTAACCAGAGAGAGGTAGAAACTAGGTTAAAGAAACCTAGGTCAGATTCCAACTTAGGGGCTGAATACTAAGGGCCATTGGTTGTAAGGCTAGCCAATACGAAACTAAACCAATCTAAGAATGGCGAAGTATTGCCATGCAAGTGCACTCTCTGCGGGCATCAACACACAAGAGTGTATCGCAGGATAATGGTTGTATGTTTTAAAAGTAGTCAGTTGGGTCATTGTGCTGTAGAATGTAGGAATGGCACCCTAGGACCAATCACCTTGGGTAACAACAATGGCAAAAATGATAACGACAATGGCAATAAATCCAGACCCAACCTAATGAACCGCAAACCTAGAGGAAATGCTAGAGTCTTTGGCTTGACTCAAGAGGAGATAGATGAGGCATGGTTGCAAGAAACAACAACCAATCAATTTAACTTTTATGCTTGTCTAATAAGTTTGTTTCTTGGTCACCTACGTCGAGGAACTTCATACGCTCTTGGAGCATAAGCCTGAAGCATTAGGGTAACCCTATAGGATAGCTACACTAGGAGGAAATGAGAAATTGAGTAATTGATACCCCTATTTAATACAGGAGAAAGTTAATGTAAGTTTCAAAGAAGAAACTATTTGCAAAGGGGGATGATGTAATATCCCGAATTTTTTAGGCATAATAATAATAGTTATAAAAATATTATTAGAGGGATTTTGGTGGATAAATTACTTATTCTATTATTGTTTTCGGGTAAATAAAGCAGGGTTATATTAAGGGTATATAAAAGGCAATCTACACACTGTTGAGCTAGTCAAACTTTATCAAAATATGAGGACTAGTTAATTAAATTTAAGTCAATATTTTTGGTGAATAATTAAGGAGTTAATTTCAGCTCATAGCTTGTTATTTTATTTTTAATTTTCGAGTGAAATTATGAGGGAAAGTTTAAGTGTGTAGGAAGGTAATTTACGCATAACTGTACTAGTCAAATCTTACCAAAATTTAATGGAGTAGTGAAAAGCAATTTCCATAGCTATGGAAGACTAAAATCAAAGCTGAAAGGTTGTTATTTATTTACTAATTTTCATGTGAATATTTATAGAGATATTAGTGAGAGGAATATTTCCAAGTTTAAAGGTGGCTGAATTTGGCAGAAAGGAACTGAAATATGGCTAGGAAAAATTGTAGAAAATTCATGTGAATTTTTTGCCCAAGAATAAGAAAACCTAAACTTCTTTAAGTAGTCTAATTATACCTATATGTGTGTGTGTGTGTGTGTGGCTTAAACCCTAAGGACAAATATTATTTTGCCACCCCCAAGAGTCTCAAGCTGCCATCCATAGAGAGAAGAAAGGATAGAGGAACTCGTTCGGCTTCAATACACATAAGACTTGAGGTGAGTTTTTCGGTTTGAATCTTGTAGAAGTGCATGCATTAGGGACTTTATTTTATAGACTTAGGCAATTGAAGCATGTAAATTATGGGCAAAACATGATTTAAAATTTGGGTTGTGGCGTTGAAGACAAGCCATGTGCAGGAAATTGGGTGTAGAATTTGCGTATAAGAAATACCTTAAGTTTGAGTGAAATTTTGAATTTCTTTTGAAATGTTACTATATATTTGTTGGCACATTTGGACACAAACACTATCATGTAAAATCTAACACAACTAAGGATGCTTAATATTTGAAGTCTAATTGGATTCACAAACCTACAATAAGCAGGAGGATTCGAGAAAGTAACAAATTTGTAATCAATTGAAAGTCCATTTAAAGACATGTTGGGAGTTACATGGAGAATTTCAATCAACTACTTCAACCTACTTGAACAAGACTTCCATACAAAGATGGAATCAAGATCCTACAAGCTTATCTAGATCAAAAACTTATTTGGAGTTGACTAAGGAATAATGAAGCCTGAATAAACTAGGATAACATATTCTACAACTATAAATAGTAGACCATTCCAAGGTGTAAGTAGAAGGAATGAACTCATGATAAAACAGAGACTCTATTCATTTGGCCGTGAGAGTGCTGGAATTATTCTTAGCTTTATGAGTCTTCGAGAGTGTGAACAACCTTTGATACATAAATCAGCCAAGTGATTTGAGAGTTGGGTCTAAAGGTAGTTAAGTTAAATACAAAACAAGGGTGTTTGGGTGTCACTAACTGATTGGCCACCTTTAGAGAATGTGTAAGGTTTGTGTAGTGAGGCTTAAGCATTATTCACCATATATTTCACTATACTTTGATTTCTAATAGAGAAATCAACCTAGATTAGTTCTCACAGATTAGTTCTCCAATTAAGATGTTATAATATATTTTTTGAAATATATAACGTATTTAAAAATAAGTTTTATAAAATAAAAATATAAAAATAAATATTTATATTTTTGACATGTAAGTTATAAAAATATAAAATATATATGTAAAAGGATAAAAGTCATCTAACAATTTTTGATTTTTAATTTTTTTATTACACTTTAACCCTTCAAACTATAGGAAGTCACTCTAATTTGTAAAATTTAAGGAGAGATATATATATATATTTAATCCAATCGTTAAGAGAGGGGTGATGTAATTGAGGAGAGATAGCTATATTTAGTCAAAACGTCAACAAATGGGTGATGTAATGACCAACATCGTCAAAACGTTAACTCCAAAAGATTAAAAATATATATACCCATACATAATTCAAGAACCTTTCTTTGGTTTTCTTTTTATCTCTATATTTTTTTTAACTAGCCTTTAAACTCTTCGATGGAAAAAATGGCATGCTTCTTTCTAATATAATGTATGCCATGTATAACAAGGTTTAAAAGTAATCATTATAAAAATAATGAAATCCTGCAATTGTAATCGCTTATTTTGTACTGCTAAAATGACAACTTTAAATCATTTTAAAAAATAACAACTAATTAAAACCACACACATTATAAAAATATCATAAATGTTCGAGTCCAATAAATACTGTGGAGACATGCAATAAATTGCATGGTACATCAGTCGACATCACAAGACAGGACAGGAAAGACTCCCCAACAAACATAAATTGGACGCAAGTCTTACTTATTCCCAACACACAAAAACAACATAAACATCTAAGTCACGAAATAGCAACTTATTATAATTTATGACGCTGACTAATAATTTGTTCGTAATTTGGTGAAATAAGAGTTATTCTAACATTCTCCTGTGCAATAACATTTGCGACGGATGCCCTTGCATTTGCCGCCAGTAAAGCCCTCTGACCTGCACACAGTCGCGCAATTTTCATATGCGAAACATAACCCTTTGAACTTTTGGCTCTGTGACTCGCATGGTCTTGCCTCTGTCCCCATTCCTGTTCAATAGTTAACAGGCCAATCATTTATTAATTGCAATATTAAAGTATTTTTTTTTTGTGAAACTTAAACTTCAATTGCAAGAGGGTTGCGGATACAATAATTTAGATGTACGTCAAGTGTCATCATTTTGTTGCTTAACATAAGTTTGCTTAGTGTATGCTGAATACATATTGTTAGGTACAGTAAAAGATACAATAAAATATTAATAATTGTAACATCAATATACTATATGAATTATTTTTGCATTAAGAATTTATGGGACGCTGGTCGGTGAATATGGAAAGTTCAAAGGACGAAGAATTTACCCATGGAAAAGACAAGCATCACCATGAAGATAGCAGCTGCAAACATCCTAAGAAAACTGACCATTATTTTATCACTGAGAAATAGTTTATATTTGTGTCTGTGGTATGTGTGTGGGGGAGAAGCGCAAGAAGGACTGAGTGTTAAGGCCCATATTTATAGGGGTTGAGTAGGGAAACACAACCTCAAACCCCCACATCATTTTCTATAAAGAAAAGAATAAAAAGTAAAGTAAAATTATATCAACAGTGAATCATGACAACGCATTTCCCAAAATTTTTTTAGCAAAAGCTAAATTACTAAAATTAACCACAAAAATTAATTTTGTTTCTTTTTTCTTTTCTGTTTTTTTTTTATTAAAAAACAATAATTAAAGGCTTTTTAACTGCATATAAATACTCCATCATGACACTGAATGACTCTATTGTGAAAAATTTTACAGATTATTTGAAAATGGAAAATGTGATGAACTTTATAGTTTCATTTTTTGGGTAGCATTTAACAATAGCATGGTCCGTTAGCTAAACAGGGTGAAATAATTAGTGAAAGCAGGCCGTGCCATTTCCATTTTCAACTTTGAATTGTCTTTAAACTACAATGGGAACTTTATTTGTAGGATTAGTTAATTTTTTTTCCGTGTTTATTGTACTTAAAATCATATAATAATTTTAATATACAAAAAAATAAAAATTTTCAATTCATAAATAATAAAGAAATTTTGGAGCATATTAACTAAATTTTAGATATAATCATATCCCAAAATTTACTTTATGATAGCTAAATAAATAGATTACTTAACCAAGCAAATTATGCATGCCTAATTAAAAGCAAGCAATATAGTATTTCTCATATAATAAAAATAACTTAAAATTTTTTAATTCATAAATAATAGAGAAATTTATAAGCCGATTAATTTGTTTTGATATATAAACATATCCTAAAGTTCATTCTGAATTATGACAGCTAAGTAAATAGATTAATTAATCACATAATTATATACGCTTGGTTAAAATCAAGCAATAAAGTTCTTTTAAAATAACGAAAATTTAATAAAATTGGTCAATTATAATGAAATTTGGAGCAGATAAATAAAATTTGATATAGATAATCATATCCCAAAATTTAATTTGCGAAAACTAAGTAAATAGATTAATTAACCACACAAATTATATGAACTTACTTAAATTTAAACACTAAACTGCTTTTAAAATAATTAAAACCTAATTTTCTTCAATTATGATTAGTAGAGGAAATTTGGAGTAGATTTAATCAAATTCGATACATAATCATATCTTAAAATTTACTTCACAACAGCTAAATAAAGAGATTAATTAGCTACACAAATTATATTTACTTACTTAAAATCAAGCAATAAAGTGATTTTAAAATAACTAAAGACATAAAATTTTGTCAATTATATTTAATAGAGAAAATTAGGAGCGAATTAATAAATTTTCATATATAATCATTTCACCAAATTTACTTTAAAATAGATTAAATAAATAGATTAATTAAACTCACAAATTATATTTACTTGCTTAAAATCACGCAAAAAAGTATTTGTAATATGATTACAAACCTTGGTCAATATATAATTAATAATGAAAATATTAAGTAAATTAATCAAATTTGAGATAAAATATTTGAAATTAAATATACATAACAAATTTAAATCCAAGTTTTCATATACAACAAAGGAAAATTAGAAAAATTTATTAATAAAATCTGTCATATCTAATTTTTGATTCTTCTATAAATATTGATAATATGTAGCCAATAAAAATTTCCAATGCAAAATCATTTTTTTCTTTATATCTATTAGTATTTTTCTTTAATTGTAACGGTTGGAAGACATTTAGATAGAAAAGTATAAATTGTAAGGTTTCATAGAGATATTGAATATTTTAGAAAATACTATGATGAGTTAAGGCAATGCTCAAGTCCATTTACTAAGTTCGTTGAAAACATGGCACATATGCATGGTATATATATCAAGCACACCTGAACAAAAATGGGGTGGCTCAAAGGTGTAATACAATATTAATTGATATAATTACGAGTATGATGAGTAATTTCTCATTACCTAAAACCCTGAGGATGCATGCACTTAAGGCTATTGCATATCTACTAAAAAAATTTTAGAGTAATGCAATTCTTAAAACTCCATTTAAGTTGGCGAGTTGAAGGAAACCTAATTTAGGCACCTACATGTCCGGAATCACCCAATAAAAGCATAAGTTTATAATCCACATGAAATAAAATTATATTCTCAAGAAGTAAATGGTTACTTTATTATCTACCCAAAAAAATCTAAAGGATATAGATTTTACTATTCAAACCACAGTCCAAGATTTGCTAAAAGAATTAATGTTAAAATTTTTTAGAAACGGAGAATTAGTGGGAGTCCATAAAAGCATAATTTGCATATTAATGAAGTAAAAGATGCTGTTCCATCACACATAAATCTTCTAATATCAACATCAATACCAAATATTGTCCCAATTTTGGAAGAACAAAATGATCATGCACAGCTTTTGTCTGAAGTAGCACTTTATCAAGAAACTAATTTTCAATCAACTAACATAAATTAATAATGTGGAACAACTTTAAATATAACTGTAAGGACAAGAAGATTAACGATTCCTCGTGACTATATTGTTTACTTGAAAAGTCAGAATTTGATTGTCGGCTTTATAAGAATCATGTTTCCATTTTTATAAGCCATAAAAGAGAACACTGATATATGAATTGATGCCACAAAAGGTGAGTTAAATTTAGTGACACAAAACAATGTCTAAGAATTGGTTGACCAAAAAACTTGTGAGTTTGGTGTGAGTGGATCTATAAGACCAAATGTGATTGAAGTGGCAATATTGAATGATATAAAGTTAGACTTATTGCCAAGAGTTATACACGGAATGATGATATTGGTTATAATGAAACTTTTTCTTTTGTCTCGAAGAAAGACCCACTGAGAATAATTATAGTATTAATAGATTAGAATGACTTAGATTTATATTAAATGGAAATGAAAACCACCTTTCTAAATGAGGATGTTGAGGATGAAGTTTATATAGATCAACTTGAATATTTTCCCGTAGAAAGAAAAAACCAGAGGGTGTGTAAACTTATGAAACTAATATATGGACTTAAATAAGGTTCTTGATAATAGTAAATTAAGTTTAATGATATCATATCATCCTTTGGATTTAAGGTATTGATTGATATATTTAGCAAAAGATTAGTGGAAGTATGCATTCCAAGTTCTATATGTTGATTACTTTTATTTCTTGTCAATAGTTTAGGCATATTATATGAGACTAATGATTATCTCACTCAAAAAAAATATAAGAGACAGATGTTAGAATGTTATGTCCCAAATTTGAGTATGTAACATGATAATATAATCAAGACATTTATCTCAAGAATACCAAAGTCCACTTACATCAAAGAGTCTAAATCATTCATCGCATAGCAAAATCATAACACTGATTTTAAACTTATACAAAAAGACTTTTTCAAGAAGTATTTAAAATTACAATTTATTAAAATGCAACTTTTCAAAATTATTTTTGATGAAGCTCCTTCACCAACCCTACGTACATTCCTCTTCGAAATTCTTATCTCCCAAAATGGGTTTAGAAAAAGCTTGTGAGTAAAAATCACCTAATAAGGGATTACTTACTTTTAGAGGATGTGAATAGTTCCAAAAAATTTAAAAAACATTTTCATAAATATTGCACATCAAATAGAAAAATTCATTTCAAACATCATTCCATCATATTATGCTACTCATAGGTTCGAACATTTCGTGTATTAACTTCACTAATCAGCACTCTAGTCTTTAACTCCGACTAAGGAGAGTTATACACCTAATCTTTAACCTTGATTGAAAAAGTCACGTACTTAATCTTTAATCTCAAGTAAAATAGGTCATATGCTCAATCTTTAATTTAGATTGAAAATGTCATGTACTCAATCTTTAACTTTATTAAGAGAGCCATGTACTCAATTTTTAAATTTGATTGAAAGGATTCTACTATTCTAGTATACTTTCCAATATGCATCTTGACAAAATTTATTTGAAATCTCCTTGTAAAGCATATTATTCATTAGAAAACTTTTCAAGATGGTTGTTCACATCCAAACTTCTTAGTAAGAATAATTTAAATTTGGTATAAATGAATTTTTTAAAATAAAATAGTAAGGTTCATAGAAATTTAGAAGCATTTTCTTAAAAATGTACAGTAATTGAAAATTCATTATTTTCGCAATATTTATAAAAACTTTTCAAGTAATCCGCTTACTAAGTAATTAACGTGCTTGAATTTGTGGTTCACTTGTCTTGTCTCTTGAATTCTTATCTAATCAAAATATTTCTTGTTCCGATTCTAAATCAATAGAAAATTTATTTCAATTCATTTCAGGAATGTAACTTACTCTCTGATTCACGTTAAAAAAATTTATCCCTTACTCCATATATTGTGTCCTCCAGGACAAGTCACTTGAGAACTGAAGTGCAGAGTTCTATTTGATCCTAACTCATATAATTCTACTTAGATTTTCGCTAGCTACAAAATAGCATATAAAGAAAATATTCATTTCAATTTATTATTAATGGTTGTAACATAGCACTCATTGGCAATTTCTGTTCAGAAGAAAGAGCACATCACCTTCGATCGAAATCCAGCATCAATATTTTAAGGCCCAAACTTTACTTTGTTCGTACCATGAGCCAGTTCACTCAAAAATAATTCACTTAAATTTCACTTGACCAAAATCAAACTAAATTCAACCCTTCAGCTAACACAGTATCGTTTTCACATATCAATGTATGCTGATATCTACGCCTTTTAGCTCATGCTAGTTTGCAGACTATTTGAGCAACTCAAGTAGATGGAATTAAAATGTAAATCACAATTATAACATTATTCCATTGATAATGTCCCATTAAAAATAACACCATCAACTAATTTTATATATATTATTCTATAACTCCAAACTATGAAATGTTTCATTGCTAAGAGTTAGCGTCTATCCGTGTAAATTCCAATCCTTCCAGTTCTCCCACATAAATTGCGTTGAGACCAATATAAAATAAAGGCATGTCAGTTCTTACTACAACGATATGGAGTCATGGTTCTATACATTCTACTGCTCGGCATGTAATAAAAGTTTGAGCACTATTTGGATTTATCCCTCGTGTGTCTGTCTTTTTCTCCCAATAAGTATAGACACATGAATTGAGTAACTTTGAAAACTAATGTCTGGACTTATTCTAAACCTGTTTCCCTTGGCATTGTTTCGCAAAATCTCTTATCCTCTTCATCACGTTGCAATGGAGTGCTCCCTTTCTCTGCAACTAAAGTTTCAGTACTTGGATCGCTTCTTCTGTCTCCCTCTCTTTTGTCGCCCCTTTACAGTAGTTAGTGATTCCCCTGCTCTCTTTCCCCTCCTCTCCTTTCCGTCCTTGGCTCAGTAGATTGGATTTTCTCAAGAATTTGGGTGAATGACGGGTGTTTTGGTGCTTTTGGTTTCTCCAAATTTTTTTGTCTGCTCCTTACTTGAACAACGGATGGGATTATGGGTAAGTTTGGCCGGTTCTTGTTTATTCTTTGAATAATTCTTTTCGTTGATCACCAATAACATTCTCTTTATTGTCATGATCTCCACTTAATGACCTTAATGAATTCTTCATCCATCCAGCCTAGACGGAGACCGATGGCCTTCATGGTTTGGGTGTGCGTTGCTTTTGTTCCGCATGCTGTCAGCCCCAATCTTTCCCTCCATTCATCTAGTCACTAAGTTGCTTCCCAATAAAAGCTCTTCATCATGATTTCCCAGCTCAATTCCCTCAAATTTCCTTCTAGTTTGAAGACAATAGTCAACTTCCTTCCCATTTACACGGTTTTGTAGTATTTTGATTTCTAGCTATTATAAGAAATTTGGCAAAATTGTGTTAGGCCAAAAAACATACTGAAGTGTCAGATTAAATCTAGGTTTAAAGATGTCATATATTATGTGTTAAAATATTTGTGCAAAAATATGAGTGTATAAGAATGTTTAGACTTTAGGAAAATTATAAGTACAGAAAATTTCAAAGAATTATGTTTGAATGAGGAAGGATATCTACTTTGAGTAGAGGTTGAATGCATAAGCTCTAGATGCAATAGTTGGCACTTCATGTACAAGAAAAAGTATTTCAGTTCTATTTGACCCTAGCGTTAAGTTCAGGCTTTTTTGAGGTTTGATGAGGTTTCAAGCCATGGTGAACAATGGCGAAGTAAGATAAGTGTGTTATTTACATTATCTTCAAAATTACTTGTATTTTTTTCAAAGGTTGTAAGTATAAACAAGAATAGAGCACACTTTTTGATCAAGAGATGGATGCGGATATTAAAGAATCCAAAGAACATTTTTGTAATGGATTAAGTGCTAGAATGAAGATGGCAGCTATTTGATCACTTTATGAGTTAATGAATCATTTTAGGTCAATTTGTGTGCTGGCCAAATTCTCCCTCTAATTTTTGGTAATAATAATGATTATAATAATGATAATTATTTTCATGAAAATTATTATAATAATTAGAATTAATATGGTCTTGCATGGTGTATGTAAGTGGGCTGTTTTGGGGGATAGTTAAACCATATCATAAAAGCTTGAGGGGTTTGAGGGGGTGATTGATGAGAGAATCAAGGATGATTGAGGAGGATTTGACAAGTCACCCTAGCCATAACTGACTAGAGATAAAAATCAAAGTTCTCCCACCCCTAAAAGCCCCCTTTGGGCAGCTGCTAGGTGAGAAAGGAATGGAGAGATTTCCTAACCCTAAAGTCAAAGTAACAAACTAGATCAAAACCATGAATTTTTGTATGGGCTACATAGGAAACTAGGATTCTTGAACCTTAGGCACGTTTACATAGATTTTCTACCCACGTATAATAGTTTTACACGAATTTGCATTTGGAAGTTCTTAATTGTTTACATACATGAAGATAAATGTCATGGGTTGTGCACTCAAACTATACATAGTTATGTTCCCTAGAATTTTCATCAAGCCTTCTTAAATTACTAGTATAAACATGGATAACAAAGTACTCACGTATAATATGGCCTTAATGAGAATTTGGGCCCAATATTTGCCAAGAAACCATGCCCTTTTCGACTTTTTAGCCAACTAAGATGGTCTCAATAAATTTTGGATCGATCCCTATTGATCCTGGTTGTGCGATCAATAGGGATTGATCTTAGAAGGCTATGATCCTAGTGACAATGGCCTCTAGATCAAACCTTTTGATGGATGGGATCAATCCGTGTTGATCCGAACTAGAGCGATCAATCACGATCGATCACGGGTGGTTGATTGTAGTTCCAATGCCCAATAGACTAACCACCCTTACCCATAATGATCGATCCTAGTTGATTTGTTTAGTGCAATCAACAACGATCAATCATGAGGCCCTAGATCGAAATCCAAAAACTCTCGAGCTCGATCGTCTTACTTTGAGATCAATCTAAATCGACCTGAATTGATCCCAAGATAGCTAGATCGATCCTCCAACACCCAAGGTCAATCCTGAACCCGCTTGTCATGTTCTTTTCACCCTTTTGGTATTTCCACCCACCTTGAATCCACAAGTATTCATTATGCACTAACGTGAAATGTTGTTTGCATAACCTGAACACTGAAAACCAAACAACTATTGAAATCATTAAGGTTATAAAAGAATTAGCGCAAACTACATAAGGAAAAGCCACCCTCACATTTTTAGAATTTAGGTTGCACTTAGGGAAAGGATAAGACATGTAATTTATTAAATTTGGAATTAAAAAGGATTTTCATTAAATAGGAACCCAAAATGCAATGAGCAATTGAGTTAATGGAGATAGCACTAAGTGGGTTACTTTGCAAATTCTACAATTGCTCCATTACAATTTATTTTTTTGAGCTAGTAATTTTTTACTATGATCTAGAAATGATTTTCTCCATTGTTTACAAAATTTCAACTAATCTATCTAATGAGACTTGACATGCTTAGTTACAAAAGTATGAACTCTTTTTGTTGTGAAAATTGTGGATGTGATTAAGCCTACATATTCGCTTTACACTGAAATTTTAATTGAATGTTTTACACATGATAAGTTACAATAAAAATGTTTATGCCTTAGCAACGAACACTAGTGTCAAGAATTGAGTTCTCACCCTTAAGTGAGTATAAAAATTGTACATGACCCGCTCAACTAGGATTATACATTGAGTATATGATTCTCTTAATTAAGATTATAGATTGTGTAAATGACTCTCTTAATCGAAGTTATAAATTGAGCAAGTGACCTTTTCAATTGGGAGTATAGATTGAGCACATGTCTCAATTTGAGTTATAGATTGAGCACTTAATCCTCCTTAGTTAAGGTTAAAAACTAAGACCTTGATTAGTGGAATAGAAAACAAGATGTTTAGAATTTGTAAGCAATATAAACGAAACCATGAAAGTGAATGCTTATAATGTTTACTCTGAAATGTTCATTGTGGTTTTAAAAATTTCCCTATCAAGATATTTTTCACATAAAAAACTTTTCTTTATGCCAACATCCCAAAAAAATTGGTGGATTCACTTATTGGATGATTAGTTGCTCACAAATTTTGAAACCCTTTTACAAACATAGCAGTTGAGGTCGGGAACAGTTAGGGAAATAGGAAAAAGGAGTTTTATAAACATTATTTTACTTTTGTAATTAGGAAATATGTTTGGGAATATTATTGTATGTTTTCCACTACGACATTGCTACAGAATTACTGTATTTTAGGATGGTTATACTTATCATATTTTAGACATTCAAATGTTGGGGTTTGGTATCTTTTGAGATAATTGTCTCAAGGGTACTGTCATATTTTGCCTAAATTGGAGACGTGATAGAGAATTGTATCAAAGCCTAAATTTCGATTCTAGACACATTAGACACTTAAACTTAGACTTTGACCATAGGAATTTAAACCATTAGGACATAAATACATCCAGAACAAATTAATTCTTAATAATTAAAAATAAATATAAATAAAGAGGCATATATTACAATGTTTCAACAACTTCCTCTTTTTTTTCTTTTTTTCTTTTTTTTTTTTTTTGACTCTTTCTACGCGAACACACCCAATGGAGGAATAAGATAAGATAATGGTTCGACAAAAATAGGCGATGGAGATTTTTCTCAATCAATTAGGCTTTTAAGCGCAGTAGTTGGACTGCTTCAAAAGTCACTGAAACGTATTGTTATTGATGACATGCTGGGTTGGTTCTTGGTGTTTTCCAAGAAACTTACAAGCTAGTTTAATTAAGAATTATTGTTTCTTTGTGGGACTAAGTGCCTGATGACCGACTTTTTTAATTTTCAATTTTGTTCCTTAATTATTAGTTCTTCGGTAGTTGATATAACGAGACAAATGTGTCTGCATCAAAGGTCGGGCAAAAAAACCTGGATTAATTAACATTACAGTATTCACCAAATCACTATCACAATATTTACAACTAATTGCCACATAATTTATACAGGATTAATTGAGTGTACGGGCATTGACTATCGACACGACGTCTCACGTTAGAAATGTGAACAGTGAAACCCAACCCGTAGTAAATATGATCAGACGCCTAATTAATTTGATTTGCAAAGAAAAATTTAATTTCAGGACATGATTTTCAGAGGAAGTGAGTGTGGAAAAATTTTGAATGATTAACTGTCAAGTTTTCGATTATTTCTGTGGGTCAATGGGTAGATTTTGATATTTTATTTTTACTCTTATATTATTACTAAGACCTCAATGGGTTTTTTATAATAATTTTTCTGAAATACCCTTCATATCTATTCTATCTCTATAATAACTACTTTTAGTCTTTTAATATTTTACTAATTATATCTCTGTTATCTTAATTTATCAAAAAACATCAATGAACTCATCATACTTTCTTTTCAAATTTGAATTGAGGGGTCAATTACATCTATTATTTTAGTAAATATCAAGATTATTTGTCATCGTCCTACGCATTCATACACTATTATATAACATTAATTATAGTGTAATTTTATATTTGTATTTAAACAAAAATATCGTGACGTAAATTTTTTATATTCATACTAAAATTTGAATAAATTAAATTCAATATTTGTATATTATTTATCATAAAGTAATATTAAAATTCTATTATATTAATAAATAAAATTTTTATTTAATTTTTGCATAAAGTATGCATTATTAGTAGTTTTGAGAAAGGATGCTCAATTTACTTGTTTTAATAAGTTAAATGATAATTATTTTTGATGAAATATTATGCAGTCCTCAAAAATGGGATGCACGCCTGGACAATATAATTTAAATTTGGATTTTGACCAACATAAACAAATATGTGACTGTTTTGGGGAAAAATTTTAAAAATCTAAACAATCACACGTTTAGACATAAAATCCATTATCAGGAAAATGAATGTCTGTGGGTTAGAAAGGCTTTACCTCTTTTGCTAGTCTTGTGAAAAAACAATTTTTCTGTCTTAATTTGTTGCATTTACCAGCACATTAAACAAGAATATAATTTGTTAGCAATCTCAGTCTTATCTATACTTTCGTAAGTAATCCTAATCCCTTATTCTTTAGTAGCAGCATTAGAATTAAATTTGTACTTTGTTGCAATGTATTCCATAGCTTAGTATAGTATATTTTTTTCAATCTTAAATTTTTCTAAACTCTCAGATCTTTGAACTATTATATTAATGACTAAAATATAAAACTTATTCAGTATTAATATGAAAATGCTATTGATATTAATCAAACAAAGAATGGCAAGAGATCAATCCTTTGAGAACTGAGAACGAGAATTCCATCCAAACATGGAAAATGATCTTTGCTTACAAGAATATAAATCAAAATAGTTTACACTTTTAGAAAATTGACCCTTCCATGACAACCGTAAGTAGCAGATGCTACGGGCATGTTTGGTTCACCATTTTTCACTATTCATCCATACTCAAAAATCTTACAAAACTCTTTGTTTGTTTTCAAATTTTAGTGTGTGTTTTTAAATGTTTTTGTTTAGAAAATTGTGAAAAGTAAAATAAAAAAAAGAGATAAAATTTAAACAGTATAATAATTGAGTATATTTTTGGAGTCCATAATTTAAAAACAAACATAAATTTTAAATTCAAATTCAAATCTATCCCCTTCACACCTTTTATGACCAATTAATTATTTTATAATTATTATATGTATTCACAATCAAATCAATATCTATCTCTATAATTTTTTACTCATATTCATATATTTTAATAAACTTATAATTATTATATCATTCAATTAATACAACATATTACATATTATTTTACATCTTTCAAAATTTTCTCTCCACCCTACTTTGGTAACAAACTTAGCCTACGTGTAAGATTGATACGGGCATATGATGTTTATTTTATTGGTATGCTATTAAAAAAATAAAAATCCAGCCTTGTTGGCTTATGTCGACCATTTCGTCAAATGTTTTCCGAAATAATTTAAATCCCACACTCAAGTTTCTGATTTTTTTTCAATTTTCGCGTCAACTCAAATTTGTGAGCTGAACCTTTCAACAAGTAAAATTCTTGTCCAATTAAATATTGCCACGTGGTGTTTTGTTATAATAAAATATTGATTATTAATCATTTATATTTTAAGAATTAAATTAAATAATTTCTAAAATTAAATAATAAAATAAATTGATATTTACTACAAATATGGATGACAAATTAAATTGCGACACATGTCAAGGCCAGCCAATTGAACAAATTCTATAAACTTGGAAAAAGAATATTATTGATTTGGCAATTAAATTGTAATTTTTCAATTAAAGAAAACAAAGTCAAATCAAATATTTTCAACTAATCAGATATTGTCACATCATCAAGCATTTATGGTAGCAAGACCTTTCCCACCCTTATAAATGGAGGTGGCTATTCTTGCAACATTCAAGACATTCTTTACGAAAGTTAGTCAAATTCTAGCAGTTAATCTACAGTTAAGATGTTAAATTAATGAATTAATATTATTTGAAGCTCCAACCAATATCAAAGAAGATCAAAACTTATAAACTCCTTTAATTTCAAACACGTTTTTTCAAACAACATTCAAGGTGCTTTTGCTGCATTCAATGTGTTGTAAATAGCCCCAGGGATATGGAGCAAAGGATTATCCAAGGCCTACACTGAGGTATTAACAGTTATTTGCAAATCTAGCAGAATAGAATGGGATATGATGAGATAGAAACAAAGATAGGGATCAGGTTCCTTACTCTTAACGGTCAAAGTGAGCTCTAAATTCGTTAATTCAAAATGAATCAAATCTCCCTAAGTAGGATTCAAACCTACGACCAATCGGTTAACCGTCGACTACTCTACCATTGAGTTACTAAGGAACAACGGGAGATCAGATCTCATTCATTAAATCTTAGCATTCAATCTGAAATCGTGGTGTCAATTAAGAAATTAACATTTTTCAAAGACCTAGTTAACTTTAAAGAAGATCAAGTCCACAAACGCGTCAATGAATTGCAAAAACATTCAAGTCTTTCAGGTTGAAAGTAGAATTAGATGATTAAGTTAAAGAATATAGCTCACAAAAATTCATTTGATTCAAATTGTAATTGCACTTGTACAAATTTCTTGTTAATGAAAATTTAATTACAAGATTTTTGTCTACAAGTTTCTGGCATACCCAATAGGACCTCTTTACCTCTCAACTGTTCTTTTGTCAAGACCAAGAAATTTCAAATGGTTGGAGGAAAGTTGAGTCATCCAAATCTACTACTTCCAGTGCCTTAGGGGTTGCTCCTAGAAGAGGTGTTGTCACAAAGGGCTTAACTAGACAATTAACTTACTCTAAGCCAACCTCCGTCCCTGAAGTTGTTAACAACCTGCTCTACATCAGCTAAGAAAGCAAAGACAACATGAATAATTCGATGCCCTCTAGCCCTCACTCAATCACCTCGCGCCAGTGCTAATACTACTCCATCTATGATGACCGATGCTTCAAGCTTAGAGAATCGAATTACAACTCTGACCAAAGTTACTTAGAGAATCGAATTACAACTCTGACCAAAGTTATTGAAGATCTAGCTAAACATGTACAAGAATAAGAATCTCACATCTCTAATTTAATTGAAAATGTGGATAATGTCCAAGCTAGCTAGGTGGAAGAAAAGCCTCGTGAATCATGAAGCTGAAATATCAGCGAGGCAACAATTGGACAAAGACAAAAAGCATGTTGTGGAGGATCTTCAAGTCTCTGTTAATGGTTTTATCCCCCTCGATCAACTCAAAGATTTCATCAAGGGCACCATCAAGAGTAAGATTGAAGGGACCACCAAATTGTCCCTCACTTATACCAAGCTTTATACAATAAGGATCAATAGCCTAAAGATGTCGGCCGGTTATCAGCCCCGCAAGTTCCAACAATTCGATATGATGGGAAAACCAAAGCAGCACATCACCCATTTCGTCAAAACTTGCAATGACGTTGGAACCTATGGTGACCTTCTTGTCAAACAATTTGTCACTGAGAGGAAATGTCTTTGACTGGTACACCGACCTAAAACCCGGGTCCATCAATAACTGGGATCAGTTGGAGTAAGAATTCCTCAACCGTTTTTTATAGTGCCAAGCGAACAATTAGCATGATCAAACTCACTAACACTCACCAATGAAAAGACGAGCTAGTTATCGAATGCACCAATCGCTAGAGAAACAAAAGCTTAAATTGCAAGGGTAGGCTATTCAAGGCTTCTAACATTGATATGTGTATTCAAAGAATGCATTGAGGGTTGAAATATATCTTGCAAAGAATCCAGCCAAGAACTTTTGAAGAATTAGCCACCATTGTCCATGATATGAAGCTAAGCATGGCAATTAACGGAGTCTATGGTCTGCCTGTGCAAAACTCCCAAAAGTCTAGAGGTAAGCAAGAAAGGGGAGAGCCTCCTACCAACTGGCCTGCCACTAAAACTCCAAACAAGGAGTCTGTGATAGTCAAGGCAATGACAGTAAAGGCAAAGCCTGTCCAACCACCTATAAAGAAAAGGCCAATTGAGAGAAAGGAAGCTCCCTTACCGAAGCTGAAAAAGCCAACCCTAAAAGAGATTCAGGCCAAAACATATCCATTCCTTAACTCTAATGCCTTGAGCATATTCGATGATCTACTTAGAGCAGACCTCATAGAGTTGCCCAAGATGAAGCAACCCACTGAGTCCGAGAAGGTCAACAACCCCAAGTACTACAAATATCATCGCCTGATTAGATATCCAATCCATGATTATTTCGTATTCAAAGATAAAGTCATAAAGCTAGTCTAGCAAGGTAAACTTACACTAAAGGATGATAAAGCAAATGCCAATCCTATCACCCTCAATGATCAATCTAAGAGGGGTAGTCAGCCAAAAAGTTATTCTCTTGAAGTTGGCAACTTCTAAAAAAAATGCACACTTCTGTTGAGGATTGTATTACTACGATCACTTTCACTTATGAAGACTTGATGTTGGACTCCCAACTGCACAATAGGCCCTTGTTCGTTTTTGGTTATATACACGGACTAAGGGTCAATAGGATCCCAATTGATGAGGGCTCTACGGTGAACATCTTACCTCTTTAAACTATTAGAGAAATGTAAATCCCTATGGATGAACTTTTGAACAATCGATTAATGATTCAGGAATTTAATCAAGGGGCAAAGAGACTTAGGCACCATCAGAATAAAGCTTGTGATAGATGACATGAAATCACAAGCTCTGTTTCATGTGATTGATGCTCGCACATCTTATAATGCGCTCTTAAGTCACCATGACTCCATGAAAATGGTGTGGTTCTTTCCATCTAGCATCAATGCTTCAAATATACCTGAAATAACACAATGAAAAAAGTGTTTGGTGATAGCAAACCCTTCAACAAGACTAAGCCACATTTTACAGATGTCAAGTACTAATTGAATGGAGTTAGCACCATAAAAGATGCCCTTCTGAGAATAAAAATAAAGATGGTGGAGTATCAACATGTTCATGGTAGCGCAAGTGACCAATTTCCCTCCAGATATGGCGTGAGAGAGGAACCTATGGAAAATGGTGCCTTAAAGGGTTTGGCCCTCCCTCTTACTCAATTAAAGCAAAAGGGTTCACCCTCTCAACTGCTAGAGCAAGTCAAAAGGGAGCATGCCGAGACGCAAGACTTGAGAACATCTAAATGTTTTAAGTCTAAGGCATATAAGATTCTTACTAAAGTAGGATATAATCCATAGGAGTGATCACCATTAAGGAAGTTACCTCAGCAATCCGTGAGCAAAAACCCGTGAGCCGATCTTGGTCACATAGAGCAGGGTCCACTCCGTATCGCCATTAATTAGGCAACAACAAATCACACACTAAAGACAGACTCTCTTCAACAAACTAAAAAAAGTCGGCACGGGTGTCTATCTTCAACAGACTTGGCCCAGTTACACATTGGGGGCATGGCTAAAGTCAAAAATGAGTTCTCAAAACAAAAAGCCCTAAACAAAACAAGACACTGCGCTATAAGCTCTGAAGTCGAATTCCATCAAGAATGAAGCACCATACAAACTTAATCATCACATGTTATAAGGTCTTGAAGGCAAAAATACAAATCACTGTCCACATAAATCTTGAAGTGGACAATGAGGAAAATGACAGAGAAAGCGTTGGGTCATTCTATCACATTACGCTGAGCGAATGAGAGCCAATAGAGGAGGATACTGAAATTGCCACTCCCCAGTTTGAAGAAGGGGTTAAAGCTACCATAGATATGTTAACGGAGGTTAACTTGAGGGATCAAAATAACCCAAAACCAACTTATATTAGTACTTCACTAACTAAAGGAGAAGTCCAAGCATATATTAATTTTTTAGAAGAATTCAAAGATGTATTTGCTTGGACATATAAAGAGATGCTTGGATTGAATCCAAAAGTGATAGTATACTACCTGTCAGTGAGAAAAGAAGTTTCACCGGTCAAGCAGGCACAACGCCGATTCAGGCCTAAACTACTTCCCCTAATCGAAGTCAAAATTAACAAAATCATTGAGGTCAACTTCATTTGAGAGGTCAGGCATCCTACTTAGATATTTAGCATAGTCCCGATGAGAAAGAAGAACAAGTAGATTCAAGTTTGCGTTAACTTTATGGACTTGAATGAGGTATACCCCAAAGATGGCTTTCTGTTACCAATAACAGAGTTAATGATTGATACCACTACCAGGTATGAGGTGCTATTATTCATGGAAAGGTTGTTAAGATACAATCAAATACGCATGGCACCCAAAGATAAGGAGTTAACTGCCTTTCACACTCCCAAAGGCATATAATGTTTTAAAGTGATATCTTTTAGTTTAAAGAATGTTGAGGCCACGTGCCAATGGGCTATGCAGAAGATTTGTGATGACATCCTTCATAAGTCTGTTGAGTGCTATGTTGATGAGTTGGTGGTCAAGTTGAGAAAGAGAAAAGACCACCTAAGTGATTTGAGAAAGGTCTTTGAACGTTTGTAGAGATACCAATTGAAGATGAACCTATTAAAGTGTGCATTTAGGGTTGCATCTAGAAAGTTTTTGGGATTCATTATTCACCACTAAAGTATAAAGATTGATCAGACAAAGATTGATGCAACTTTGAAAATGCCTAAGCCTTAAAATAATCATGAATTCAAAAGTCTCGAGGGAAAGCTAGCGTATATAAGGAAATTTATCTCGAACTTAGCTGGGCGATGTCAACCATTCAATAGACTTATGAAGAAAGATGTCCCCTTTAAGTGGGGTGAATCTTGCGAAAAAGCATTCAAAAGTATAAAGTTATACTTGATGAAGCCCCTAGTGTTGGCTGCACTAGTGCCTAGACGTTCGTTAACTTTGTACATCGCTGCACAAAAATCTTCAATGGGAGCTGTATTAGCTCAGGAAAATGAAAACAAAAAATAAATGCCTTGTACTACTTAAGTAGGATGATGACACCAAACGAGTTGAAATTCTAGCAAATTGAAAAGATGTACTTGGCACTTATCCTTGCCATACAAAAATTAAAGCATTATTTCCAAGCACACATAGTTCACTTGGTGTTAAAAGCAAACTTGCTAAAATATGTCATGACAAGGCCGGTTCTTTCCGATAGACTTGCAAGGTGGTATCTCCAATTGTAATAGTTCGAGGTAGTCTATGTCCCTCAAAAGGCTGTGAAAGGACAAGTTTTAGCTGATTTCTTAGTTGATTATCCAATCCTAACCAAATAAGACCTATCAGATGACCTCTTAGATGAAGATGTCCTCCTGGTTGAAGTTGTGCTGCCATGGAAAATGTACTTTGACAAGCCACATGTAAAAGCGAGGCTAGCGCCGACGCTAGTGCCAGAGTGGAGTTTGTCACGTCAAATGGAGAGGTTCTTCCACACTCATTCACATTAACTTAGAAGTGCACCAATAATATGGCTAAGTATCGAGCTCTAATTCTCGGGTTAGAGATGGCAGTTGACATTTTTGGTGACTCAAAGCTAGTGATTAATCAATTTTTGGAGACGTATGAAGTCAGAAAGCTCAAGTTGCTCCCATATTTAAATTATTTCAAGAGGCTCGTGGGATGGCTTAGAGATGTGTCACTCGAGCATGTGCTAAGAAAGACAATCGGCAAGCCGACGCTTTGGCCATGCCCAAAAAGAAATCCCACATACTCGTTTGCCAAAGTTGGGTGGTTCCGCTAACCTTTAAAGATGAGGAGCCCTTAGGGGATAAAAGCAATACTGTTGAGGTGTTGGAGATAAAAGAGGAAGACTAGCATTAACCTTTCATGGACTACCTCAAATATGGGAAATTGTTGGATGATCCACATCGTTGAGTTGACATCCGATGATGCGCAACTTACTTCCTCTGTTTTAGAGACATACGATATAGACGGTCGTTTGATGAAGTCCTTCTACATTACCTAAACAATAACGAGGCCACCCAAGCCATGGAAGAAGCTCGTTCGAGAGTTTGTGGTGCTCATCAGTCTAGGTCAAAACTCCATTTTCACACAAAAAGGATAGAGTATTATTGGTTGACTATGGGTAAGGATTGCATGGAGTTTGCCCAAAAATGCTAAGTGTGTCAATTTCATGCCAATTTCATCCGTCAACCACTCGAACCATTGCACCCTACTGTCACATCATGGCTTTTTAATACTTAGGGCATGGATGTAGTTGGAACAATGACAAAGTCCTCCATCAGATACCTTTACATCTTAGCTGCCACTGATTATTTCTCTGAGTGGGCTGAGGCGATTTTGGCGATTCCCCTTAAAGATTCAAGAAGGAGAATGTTGCTAACTTCATCCCCCTCAACATCATTTACCAATATGGGGTTCCTCGATACATTATCACAGATAATGGGAAGTCATTCTCTAATAATCTGATCGAAAAGTTATGTTAAAAGTTTGGCTTCAAACAAAGGAAGTCCTCAATATATTATGCTCCAACTGATGGCCTAGCTAAAGCATTCAACAAAACACTTTGCATTTTGCTGAAGAAGGTAATATCTAAAACCAAAAGAGACTGGCATGAAAGGATCAAAGAAGTTTTATGGGCATATCGAATCACTTATAGAATCCCTGCACAAGCAACTCCATATGCATTGCTTTATGGCGTCAAGCAACAAATTCTATCTTTAAGAATAGCTATACAAAAGGGACTAATAGAGGAGGACAACACCTAATTGCACTTCCAAGAATTAGAAGCTCTTGATAAGAAAAGGCTAGAGGTGCAGTAGAATTTGGAGTGTGACCAGGCTCGATTGTCCAAAGCTTTCAATAAAAGAGTGTGCTCTAAGTCTTTTCAAGTCAGTGACTAGTGCTTGCTGTGAGGAGGCCTATCATCACCACTCATCATGTGGGAAATAAATTTGCACAAAAATGGGATGGGCCATCTGTGGTCAAAGAAGTATACACCGATGGCATTTATAAGCTAGTTGCTAAAGACAGGCTCTAAATTGATCCCGTTAATAGAAAGTTCCTAAAAAGATACTATCCAAAAACAAAAAAAGACAAAATAAATAAATAAATAAAATAAAATAAAATAAAAAAACAAGGAAAAAAAAACCACCATGCTCCTTAACACATGGGTTTGAACCATGAGTTACTCTTGGCCCACAAAAGTATAAATTGTGAATGATTAAATCCTTTAACAACTTCAATTATTTGAATTTCGTTATGACTTGATCCCCTTACAGGATATGTAGGCAACTTAGAAAATTTTACAAGTTTAATTATAAAATGACAAAAAGATGTACTTTTGATAAATTATAAATGGAATGTGGCCTATTAACAATAAGTGAAAGAAACATTTTATTCATAAGCAAATGATTATAATGTTTCAAATACAAAAAGATGAAAGATAAACAAATCTAGTCAAATGCCTTCGGGTCCCTCAATTCCCTCTTAGTAGCCTCAACTAGAGCCTTCGATGACTTCAAAGCTTTAGCTACCTCACCATCCAATAGAGGAGTGTTTATTATCGCATTAGTTTCTTCCTTTATCTCCCCAACTTTAGTTGAGCCGTTCTGGTAAGTTTGGATCTATAACTCTAGGGACTTGGAAAGTTCCATTTGCTTCTCCCTCAAACTAATAAGCTGCACTTCAACACTTTTTAGTTTTGCATTTATCCACTGAATCTGCTCGGCCCTTTTACTTTTCCTGGCCTTGGCCTTTCGTAGGTGATCCTTCGCTTCACCAAGCCGCTAAGTGAGAACTTCCTTAGTGGGTCTTTCATATGCTTGGGATCTTTCATCTTCATAAGTTGTGGTTTTGGCAAATAGGGCTCTTAGCAAGGTCTTCAAGTGAGAAATGTTAAACTAGCCCAAGCCTTTCGTGGATTGAAAAACTAGTGAGACATTGTCTTTGATGGAAGAAATGGATTTGGTTAGGGTCTTTCCAATCCTTTCGCAAAGGCCGGCCTATAGCTTTTGAAGATATTCCTTCTAGAAATCATAGAGCAACTTCTCGACCTCAAAGATAGAGGCTACTATAGGAGATGCCTTGTGGCTGTTTTCAGAGTCAAGGCATCATTGTTTTCGACAAAAACTAAGGGTTAAGTTCACGAGCTGACTCTTACAAACCTTCACTGACATTGTTCCCAAATACATGCTTCATTAACTAAAAAAAAAAAGAAAGATAATTAAAAAAGCTTTATAATAAAGGAAATGTAGAGGATGAGGTACCTCTTTAGCATACTCCTCCATGGATTGTCTGTGGCCTGAGCCCCCATCTTCAAATGCAAGGAGCTAGGATTTCTTTTGGTCCTCTTTCAATGATGGTTAGTAATGCTACTACTGTTATCCTCCAAAATATCAATGTTGTTCTTCCTTTTCGACATACCAAATGGGTCAGTTGTAGTAAAGAGCGCAGGAAGTAGATTGGGAGTACTGCAGCAAGATGGGCCAACCCTTCATCTCTAAGTGAAGCATCGTCATGTGATAAATTAAGAAGACGGGCAATGTTTTCCTTCAAGAAACTAGCGTGAGTGAGAGACCACCATTTCTTGTGAGTTGGCGAGAAAAATCTCCTTCCAAAGTTTGGGTTATGGGGAAAGCGTGCTTTAGATATGGATTAAGATAAAAGGCATAGGCATCAGTATCGTAAGCCTTCGTCCAAGGAACATCGCCTAATGTCATGGTTAAGCGATCCAAGTACCTCCTGACAATAGCTGAATTGACAACTAAATCAGTGAGGCCTATAAGGTTCAATATTGAAGTGGTCACCTCACCTTCAGGTTAGATAACTCAAGTGAATAGCTGTAAAATGATCCCAGTCGAGGTCTCTTAGGTCATCGTTGTCCACATAAAAGATGTCATTGCCTCTCATAATCACATTGCAAGTCTAGCGAGCTTACTCACCTTTATGTATGTGCATCCGAGCCTCATTTTGATCATAGTACTTGGCACTTCCCTCACTAGAATATACCACCATTTTAAGGTTGGAATACCCTAAAAAACTTGAAAATAAGTCCTGAAATAGTGTGATATCCACCTATAGACATAATGAATTGCAAATGTTGCAGGCTCATGAGATGGGCGGCGAAAATTAGCAATCTTATTAAGGCCTTGATATATGGACACCAAAACTGGAATTGCAAGACTCACATTTTACCCATTAGTCATAATGCTAGCTATCTTAAATGTGCTGGGTCGTTTAAATCTGACATATTCAATAGAAAGAATAAAGGTGCATATCCTACAAGATAAAAATGCTGCTAGATATGCTTCCTCCCTAGCACCTCTGTTAATGTTCAGACTTGCAAATAAGGCATCCTCTAACGCGGATCGTGGCTCATGTGCTTCAATATCCCCGGATGGGTTGTAAGTGGACCTGGGATGGGTCACCCTCTTTTCCCTACGGGCAAGGGGTCATGGTATTTCATTATTTTTTTACACCAGAATTTTACCCATTAGGCAATCAACACTCCCTGAGATTGGCCTATAAGAACTCTACCACAAGTTTATGGAAAAGTATGGAACAAATACTTACATGAGTGGAGAATAAATTTAGCGCCCGTCTCATCAACTTTAAGAAGCTCCTAAGTACTTGGAACGACCTCATTATGAAATTTCCCTTTGATAGGAAGTCTAGCAATAGAGTGCATATCATAAAGAGAGATAGACATCTCCCCAAGTGAAGTTAACAGTATGTTTATTAGAGGACAATAGGTCTCATAGAATGCCTTTATGATATCCACATTCCAATCATAAGTAAAAAGTAAGGCATAAATAGCATCAAAGATTCTAACAGCATCAAACTTAGGCTTCTACCTATTGAGAACATCTGTAGTCCATTCCTAATATCCCAAGATGTACTAAAATTCACCAATGAAATCAAGGTGACTCCCCCATTTAGCCTCATCGTTGACGATGCGATGACCAAGTGTTGGCAATGGGATAGCTTCACTAAAAGACTGGTGATGACTTGAATGCAAAGTTCATCCTTTGGAAGACTTGCCAAAAAAAATAGGCTGAGACCATTTGTCAATGCAATGGAGAAAAGTTAGCTTGGGCTAAGGAACTGCAAGCTGACCAATTAAAGAGACATGCACAGTCAAAGAGGTGCCTTACTCCATGCGATGGTTCTTGTCATCAAGTCCATGAGTGTAGAGCCTAAGTACATGAGTCCAAACTTAACTCCATGAGTTTAAAACCCAATTACATGGGCCCAAATCCAAACCCAAACCCAAGAGTCCAAAACCCAAGCGCATAGGTCCAAACCCAAATCCATAAGTCCAAAACCCAAGTGTATACATCCAAACTCAAGCCCAAAAGTCTAAAGCCCAAGTGCATAGGTTCAAATCCAAGTCTAAAGGTTTGAAGCCCAATCACATGTGTCCAAACTCAAATCCAAGAGTCTAGAGCCCAAGTGCATAGGTCCAAACTAGAGTTCAGGAGTTCAAAGCCTAAACGCATAAGTCCAAACTTAAATCCGTGAGTTTAAAGTTCAAATGTATGGGTCCAAACTCAAATCCAAAAGTCTAAAGTCTAAGAGCATGAGTTTAAATACAAATCTAAAAATCTAAAGTCTAGGTGTATAGATCTAAATCCAAATCTATAAGTCTAAAGCTTAAGTGAATAGGTCAAAGCCTAAGTAAGTCCAAATGCTAAGACTCAAGGGCCTAAGCTTGGAGGTCTAAACTTCAAGGCTGAAACTCAAAGACTTCTGACCTCAAGCCTAAGCCCTGAAATTGAAGGCTAAACTCTAAGATTCAAGCTTGGAGCCCACCAAAAAAATAATATATTTTGAGTGGTAAAAAATATATATATATATATATATATAATTTTGGGTTGTTAAAAAAAAGAAAAAGAAAAGGAAAGGAAAAAGGGAAAAAATTATTTTATTTTGTGCTGTAAAAAAAAAAAGATAAATAATAATAATAAAAGGAAAAAGAGAAGCAATGGTAGATGGGCCGAATTTGGGCCCAACAGCCCATTTTGTTTTAGCCGCGCATCCACCCAAGCCCCGAGCCATTCCTTGAGTTTTGTCCGCCAAACACAGACTCCAACCACTTTTGTTTCCTTTTTTATCTCCCTCGCACCCAAACACATCCTCCAACCACTGTTTTTTTCTTCATTTTTTTTTTTAATCTCCCTGCCCTCAATCCTTCTTTCTTCCTCCGCACCACCCGTCTCCATCGACGCCAGCCAGAAGGCTGGCATGTCTCCAGCACTGGCACGCCATCGCCACCGCCAAAAGCTCAGCAGCCACACGCGGGAACAACAGCTCCGCCGACCAACGCTTTGCCCTAACGCTGTGGCCAAGTCGTTGGCCGAACTCTCAGCGCTGCATCACCACACGCGGGAACAGCAGCAGCCCCGCGCACCACCGTCAGCATAGAGACAATGGCGATCTGGGAGACACCAGGCCGTAACTTGTCGACGACAACAGCACAGGAAAGGGGGTAAAAGAATATATATATATATATATGTATATGTATATATGTATGTATGAATGTATGTATGTATCAACGCAGAAAGAGAGAAGTCTCCAAGAAGAGGCCATCGGACCTTAAATTCTGGTGAAGAAAAAGGTTCATCGCAGTAAATGTTGCTGGGAAATCAGTCGAGGTGTTTGGCAATGAACACAGCGCCTCCTATTTATAATCCAGAAAGGACTGCCCAGATATGGAATCTCTATAAGGATGTTGAAAATGTCGATTCTAGCTGTTGGATTGAATCAATGAATAAGCAGGGTTTTGGCACGGCGAATCAACCACCTTCTTTAGCCGGGAATGATAGGAGTTGACTTTGATGGAAATAAATCAAGTCAACAATTCTACAATCGTTGATAGCAGTACAGACCAGGTTTCCTTAACAAGCCAGGAACCCTCAATTCACGCCAAGTCTTGCTCCCGACGTGTGAAATACAGACTATGCTATATGTGGATCGTGGATTGATTTATTCATGTACAGTTCTGGAATAAAAGTAAAAGCTTAGTTCCATCTTGTGCTGTAATTGAGCCCATGGGCCATGTGTCTTAACCCAATAAAAAAAAGGAAAAAGAATAAAAGAATAAAAAAAATTTCAAGAATTATTCACTCCAAACTTAAATTCTTCGGAAATAAGTGAGGAGTTATTTATAAGTAAGTAAAATTCTTGCCCAATTAAATGTCGTCGTGTGGTGTTTTGTTGTAATAAAATGTTAATTATTAATCATTATCTTTTAGAAATTATATTAAATACAATTCTTAAAATTAAATAATAAAATAAATTGATGTTGTACTACAAATATAGATGACAAAGCAAATTGCAACACATGTTAAGGCCAGCAAATTGAATCATGCTATATGACAAATTCTAAAAACTTTGAAGGAGAAATAATATCAAAGCAAATATTCTCAACTAATCAGATGTTGCTATATCATCAAGCATTCATGACAGTAGAACCTTCCCTACCCCTATAAATACAAGTAGCTCCTACACCATAAAGGATGAAAACACACATCAAGCAAGAAACTATCTTATAAGAAATTCAAACTCTCTTTCCATGAGTTAAAAGGTGTTCTTGCAACATTCAAGGCGTTCTTTACGAGAGTTTATCAAATTTTAGTGGTTAATCTACAGTTAAGATGTTAAACTAGTGGATTAACATTATTTGAAATTCCAACTAACATCAAAGAAAATCAAAATTCATAAACTCTTTTAGTTCTAGCCACATTTTCAAACAACATTTAAGGTGTTCTTGCCACATTCAAAACGTTCTTCAATGAGTTTAGCAAATCTTAGCATTCAATCCGAAATCGTGGTGTCCAATCAAGAAATTAACTTTTTTTGAAAACTCAATGAACTTTAAAGAAGATCAAATACATAAACGCTTCAATGAATTGTAAAAGCATTTAAGTTTTTCAAGTTGAAAGGAAAATCAGAAAATTAAATTAGAGAATAAAATTCACAAAAATTTATTTGATTCAAATTGTGATTGCACTTATATAAATTTTTTGTTAATAAAAATTTAATTGCAAGATTTTTATGTAGTGAACTTATAACCGAAGTTAATTAGTGCAATCAGCTTGCACATCCAAATTAAAGAAGTAACAATGATATAACATCCGGTTGCCAATTTTGCGGAGTCAACCCACAAAGAACTTTCTTGTGAATCTTCTTCTAGTCTTGGCAAGGATGACTCGTTTCATAGGATCACAGATTGTTCAACGATGAATAATGGTTTAATTAGACCGTATTAAGTGAAAGTGCCCATTTTAATGTAAATATACAGTGAATTTTAACTAAGTAGACATTACGCTAATGAATCATGATAATTTTATTTTATGCGAATTTTTTTTAAAAAAAATAATTAATTCAACCTAATAAATGAAGTGATCTCGCGGCTAATCGGCGAACCCCTAGTTTAGATGGGTTAATTCGTATCAATTTTTAGTATCAATCTTTAGCCCCTAATCTAGCACAGGTTATCAGGAAAACAGATCATAACAAAACCATCTGCACCAATTTAGACATAAATATTTAAATTTCCTAGGGTACGAAAAGTGAATCAAATTTTATTTGGAAAAAAATAAATATTTTTCAAAAGGTAGGTGTGAGAAATATCATAGAAACTTACCAAAGTCGCACTCGTTTCAACGGTTGGACCGCGACTTGAGTCTTAACGCGTCTTTGTTCATTTATTCATTCAATCAGTGCGTGCTGTCTTTCAAAAACGAGTGGCATCATTAATGCACCCCCCACCTTCCTTGCTGCTTCTTTCCTTGCATCCTTCCTTTTATATGCATATCTGTTGGACTCCTTCCATTGCTATCTGCTCGTCTTGCAGATTCTTGTTTTTCACAGAAAGCTGCTTGTTTTATTCCTTGAGATGCATGGCTGCTCGCTCAGGGAGGCATTTGCAGAGGTACAACCAAAACCATAAACTTGTAGTAGGGTAAGTTTCGTAATTTTCTCTTCTTGGTCGCTTTATATATAGTGTCATCAATTAGTTTTGAGCGCAAGGCATTGATTCTAAACCTTGCTCAATCTTCCACTGGTGCAGATGCATTCCATATAGGTACAAGGATGGGAAGAACGAGGTGGAAGTTCTTGTAATCAGTTCAAAAAAGAGTCAGGAAATGATGTTTCCCAAGGCATGACTGATTGTTGTTTACTTCCAAATGCCCATAATTAGGGCTATTTCATTGACGTCCCATGCAAACCTGTTCTTACAACTTGTTAATTTATTTTAATTACAACAGGGAGGTTGGGAGATTGATGAATCTGCGGAAGAAGCTGCCTCTCGCGAGTCGTTAGAGGAGGCTGGGGTTGTTGGAAATGTTGAGGTGCATATGTGATTAGCCACAAAATTGATTAGGATCTTACGGTTTGGTTTTAATTGTTTATTTTCACATATATTTTGGGGGTGCGTGGATATATGCTGCAGAGTGAATTGGGAAGATGGATATTCAAGAGCAAGAGTTGTGAACTGTACCACCAAGGCCTCTTGTTTCCTCTGCTTGTCACACAACAACTTGATAGCTGGCCCGAAAAGGCTGCTCGGAATAGACAATGGGTACCTACCTTAATTACGTACACTTTCCGTACACCGTCAAACACAAATTAATCGATAGGATTAAGCCTATAAATATTATTTTAAAAAATAAATTAATTATGAAATAATTTGATATTATATTTATTAAAATGAATTAAAATATCACATAAATTAAATGATGAAAATAGATTATTTTATCATACTTGTTGGAGTAAGCTATTTATCCACTATTTTGTTAGATTAAAACATGGATTTTTATTACTTAAGGTGAATATTTGATTAACTTTAATAAATTAAGTTATTAATCTTAATTCTTAAAAGTAAACAAGCTCAAGTTCACTAGCCCTTTTTTTTTTTGGGTCAACGATCACGTCGTCTCATAGATCAAAATTCACACACACACATCTCAGAAAAATAAAATGAAAATGACAATCTTAATAAAAGTGACCAAAATGCTGTGGGTGGGATTTAGCGATTAAGGCTGCAATAGCCTAGTTTAAGTAATCAGCTATGGATAAAAAGAACCATGAATATATGTATGTATGACGTGCTTAACATTGAATGGAATTGTGCAGATGAATGTAGGTGAAGCAAGAGAGGCCTGCGGCCAGTGGTGGATGAAAGAAGCTTTGGACAAATTGGTGGATAGACTTAGATCGTCAACATTACCTCGTCAAGATGACATACAGGTTCACCCGATGTCTACAAACTATCAAATTAATCAATTCTCTTCGTATTCAGTTATTGAGAAATGATAAAAATGGTACATAGTAGTTGAATTTGAATCACAAATTTTGAATCTAAATGTAGCCTGAATCCATTCAAACGTTGTTAGAATAGATTTTAAACTCTCTGCCTATGATACTTTGAACTTTGATCCTCCTTTATGTTGACCAGAGCTATTAATCCGCTTGTTTAGCACATTGAATATGAATCAAACGCTAGAATTTCATAAGTTTCTGGAAAGAACGCCTTAAATTTGATGACGAACTCCTTTGAACTTCTCGAAGTTGGTGGAGAGGATTTGAACTTCTTGAATACTTTTTCACTTGAAGTCTTCTTGTTGCTTCTTCGGTTGGTTATTGTGTGTTTTGATTTGTAGAGGCCACCCCTATTTATAGGGGTGGAGAAGGCTCTGTTGCCATATATGCTTGATGACGTAGCATCACCTGATTGGTCAAGAATATTTGATTTGGCATTACTTCATTTAATTGGATAATTACAAATTAATTGTCGAATCAACAATATTCTCCTTCCAAACTTATAGGACTTGACACGTGGCATGATATGACTGGCCCATCTCGACACTTGTCGCAATTTAAGTGGGTGATGCCATTTGTAATAAAAATGTTAATGTATTTATTATCTAATCTTAGGAATTATGTTTATTTTAATTCTTAAAATATAAATAATTAATTATTAACATTTTATCACAATAAAATGCCATATGGCAACATCTGATTGGGCGAGAATTTTAATTGCTTACAAATACATCATATAAAAATTTTAGAAGAAAGTCATATAGTTTGAAGAAAAAAAGTTGAGGCATTTATTTTACATTATGTTGGTATTATAATGTGTTGGCATTTATATGGCACACACGTGGCTACTGATATCTTCAAAAAAGGTTATCAAAATATTTGTCATATTTGTGGAAGATTTGGAGAATATTATATTAACCATATTTTTGGAACGTTTCAAGAATATTATTTTTATCTTACCTGAGGAAGATTTCAAGAATATCATGCTTTATATCAAAGATGGGTTATTCTTTATTAAATTGATTATGAAAATATTTTGCAATTGAACAAATATTGCAAATTTGTGTATCACAATAGAAAAAGAAAGTTCTAGTCAGTGTTGACAACACACTACTGACAAAACTACTACTGATATGGAAAGATTTGTAGTGAAATTTTAGGAGATCTTCTCTAGATATTTTGTACATATTGAAAGTATAAATAAAGGATTGAAGACTAATAGCTCAAGAAGGGACAAAGGCATAAAGAAAATTGAGAGCTTGAGTGTCTAATTCTTGTACCTTTTATGTGAATTTAAATTTCATATTGTTCTTTGTAAATTATGTGTAAAGAGAGTGAGAATCAAAATCTATTGAGAGTATTTTACTAAGACAGAATATTGAGCTTAAAGTGGATTTAGATTAAAAACAATTGAAACTGTGTTCTGTGTTTGTATTATCAATAAATCAGGAACCTTAAGATTAGGGTAGTGAATTAGAAGAGAGGATTGTTGATTGTTTTTTTACTGTTTAAGCTTAGTGCAAGCTTTACATTGGGTAAGGCCCCACAAACATATAAGATGTTACTCTAAACCATCTTAGCAACTCTGCGTGTCAACATTTACTTTGCTATTCCATTGCGTTAGTATGGCTGTTGTGTACATGTGTTCCCAATGTCACTACAACACTTGTGGGTGTGTTGTTAAAGTTCAAGCCAAAACATAACAAGTAGTATCAGAATCTAGTTCATCAAGTTTGCTCATTTGTCAAAGCAAGTATGATCTTAAATGTTTGAACTATGAGTGTTAAAGAAGGAGCATCGGTTACACTACTCCCACCACTTGATGGAAGTAATTACTCTTATTAGAATGCACAAATGTGAGCGTTCATAAAGTCACAAAATGAGAAGGCCTGGTATGCTATGAAGCATGGTTGATATCCCTTTACCACTCAAACTAATGAAGGTATTGAAGTTTCTAAAGATGTTAAACTTTGGAATATTAAAGAAGAGAGGGTGACATTAAGAAATTCTTGGGGGATCAATACAATTTTTATTAGTATGAATGAAGAGCAATTTAAGCTTATATCAACATATAAAATGGCCAAGTATGCTTGGGAGATTATTCAAAATGTCCATGAAAGAACTGGTGTTGTGAGATCTTCGAAGCTCCAAATAATGGCAACACAATTCAAAACACTTAGGATAGGTGAAGATAAAACCATTACTATATTCAATGGTAAGTTACGACACATTACCAACCAAGCCTTTCAATTAAGAAAGAAGTATCCTGCGGCAAGTGAATGAGGAAACTTTGACATGCTTGCCCGAAAGATTTGCACCAAAAGTGGGTGTGATAGAAGAAGCTTAAGATATAAACAATCTTTAATTAGATGAACTCATAAGTTCACTACAAGCCTATGAGATGAACTGGAACTTTTCAATGAAGGAGAAGAAGCTTTCCGTCTACAGTGAGAGACAAGGTGATGATAAGGATGATTGTTGCAACATTAATGATGACACAACATATATTACAAAGAAATTAAAGAAGTTGCGGATGAGAAGGAAGCCAAATTTCAACAAAAATTTAAATAATTCATCTAAAAATTCTTCCATTGATCAAAAGAAAAGTTTTAAGAAGCATGGGAAAAGCGAGCCCAAGAAGAATGACATGCAATGACATAAATGCAAGGGTTATGGCCATATTCTCGCAAGTACCAATACGATAAAGAAGCAAGGGAAATCTATAAATTTCACATGTAGTGATGGAAGTTTAGAAGAATCAGCTAATGAGTCCAATCATACAAGCAAATCATGTTGCCTTCAACTTAGTAAGAGTAAAATAGAAAAATGTTGTGACCTATGTTGCAACACCATATGATGACCAATTGGAGTATGGGAGCAATGCAAATGAGAACTTTACTCCACTTACCAACTAGCTTGCGCCAAGTTATTGGCACTCCAATTCGAAAATAGCGCCTTTAAAGAAAGAGGTAAAATCCCTTAAAGAATTAAACATGTGTTTAAATGATGAATGTTCAAAATTCAAACTTGAATATAAGAAACTTAATGAGCATTGCTATGAAGTTGAGTCCACCTTGAACAAGCTAAAAATAGTTAAAGCTAAATTAGATGATGTACTATCAATAGGCAAATCTGCATTAGACCAAACATGAATTAATTACACTCAGATCATAGTAGTTGAAGTCTTGAAAAAGAATAAGATCACGTTTGTTAAAGAAATTGTTCTAGTTGTTGAGCCCATGGTTCCTAACAACGAAAAGGAAATGATGAGTCAATCCAGTAGGACAAAGAAGTCGAAAGGTAACAATCTCTACAATTTCTGTAGGAAAGCAGGACACTAGATGGACCGATGTTTTTCTATGTTAAGAACCATGTTATATAAAGGTTATGTTTGCAACCAAGTTGCCAACATTCAAAGGAACAACTATCTTATCAAACAAAGATGGATCAAGAAGTCAGAGATTAGAAGTTTGGTATCCTATACTTCATTAAAAGCTTGATCTAAAGAAATTTGGTATTTTAATAATGGTTGTTCCAAGCATTTGACAAGTGACAAGGAAAACCTTTCCAACTACAAAAGCATTTTAGGAGGGCATGTTACATTTGGTGAAGGAAAAAAATGTCAAAGTGATTGGGAAATGTACCCTTAATGTTGATGAAATGACAAAGTTGAGGAGTATCCTATATGTTGATAGACTAAAAGCTAATTTGCTCAGCGTAAGTTAACTTCGTGATCAAGACTTGTTCGTAAAATTCACTAAAGATCAATGCAAAGTATATAACAAAGATAATTATTATATACTTATTAGCAACAGGTCAAATGACTACTACTACATCTTGAGTAGTACCTCAACTCGTTCAAAATACAACACTTAAGAAAGTGAGAAATGGCATAGAAAACTTAGACACATCAACCATTATGACTTGTTGAAGCTATCTAAAATTGGAGTTATTCGTGGGTTACCAACATTGACAAAGTATAGCTCAAATGTATGTAGAGCTTGTGAATTGGGAAAGAAACATAGATCCTACATAAAGTATCCCAAAGGTTGAGTACTTCAATAATTTTAGAACTATTTCACACGAACCTTATAGGACCAACTGAAGTTGCAAGTGTTGGAGACAAAAGGTACATTTTCATTTGTATTGATGATCATTCATGTTTCACATGGGTAGATTTCTTGAAGGAAAATAGGAGACCTTTGAAGCCTTCGAGAAATAAAGCACTCAACTAGAAAAATGAGAAAGTCAAAGCTATTCATGGAATCATGATGATTCGAATAGATTATGGTAAGGAGTTTGAAAATCAGTACTTTGATGACTACTGTTTCCAACATGGTGTCCAACATGAATATTCATTTCCCAAGATACTCCAACAAAATAGAGTGGTGGAACGTAAAAATTGTACTCTATAGGAGATGGCACGTGTTATACTTAATGTAAAGCATATAGACACAATGATTGGTTGAGGTAATCGACATAGCTTGTTGTATATAAACAAGGCATATGTTGGTAACATTTTATTGAAAACACCATATGAGATCTAGAAAGGTAGAAGGCCAAATGTTTCCCATTTTCACACTTTTAGGAGTAAATGTTACAGTCTAAGGGATAGAGATAATTTTGGAAAATTCTACAACAAAAGTGATCAATGATTCTTTCTAGGATACTCTAACTCAAGTCAGGGGTATAGGGTGTACAATTGTAGGACCATGAAGGTCACGAAAATTATGAACATGGTGATTGATGAAACTGAATAATCAGTCATCCAACCAGATTGAAAGGAGGATGATGATTAAACAAATCAACCTATTAACAACACTAAATAGAACACAGAACAAATTGCTACAACATTAGTGCTAACACTAACAAAACAAACCTAAGAGAAGAATGCCCTAAAATGTGAGCCCTCATCAAGGATTTGCAAAAATTGTTTGTTTGAGCCTGTTATTTTAGATGTTTATGATCAATCAAAAATAAGAGAGATACTTGAAATAAATTACTGTGAATTAGCCAGTTATCCTCATTTTGTTTCCATAATTGAACTAAAGAACATGGAACGAGCACTTAAAGATAAATATTAAGTGATAACAATGCAAGAAGAGCTCAATCAATTTTAAATAAATGATGTACGAACATTAGTTGAAAAGCCAGACAATGCTAACATCATTGGAACCAAATAGATCTTCAAGAACCAAACCAATGAAAATGGATCAATCTCAACAAATAAAGCATGACTAATTGCACAAGATTATACTTAAGTAGAAAGTATTGATTTTGATGAGACATTTGTACCAATTGCACGTCTTGAGACTATTCGACTATTATTGGCCATGGCATGCACACTAAACTTCAAAATCTCCCAAATGCACATTAATACAACATTTTTAAATGGCTTTCTAAAAGAAGAAATATATGTAAAATAGCCAAAAAACTTTGTTGATCCACACTATCCTAATCATCTGTGGAAGTTGAAGAAAACCTTATACAGACTAAAGCAAGTCCCCCATGCCTAGTACCAGAGGTTGGCAACATTCTTGGTTCAATAAAGCTATATTCGAGGGGGAGTTGATAAGATACTATTTGTTAAGAGGAAAAATAATTTTCTTGTCACATAGGTGTACGTGAATGATATATTGTTTGGATTTACATCCTCTTAAATGTTGAAGGCAAATATTGGCAACATGCAAGAAGAATTCGAGATGAGCATGGTAAAAGATCATGGTGTTGCAGTTGCAGAATTGGTGGTATTGTGTAATAACACTAGTGCAATTAATTTGTCCAAGAATCTTGTCCAACACTCACAGACAAGCACATTGACATTAGACATCATTTTATTCATGAGTTGGTAGAGAAGAAAGAGATTGTAATTAGTTATGTTACAACTGATAGACCACTCTAGACATCTTTACCAATGGGCTAGATACAAGAAAGTTTGAAAGCTTACGATGAGAACTAGGCTTGTGCTTAGTGTAAAAAAGTCCTTGAAAGTTGAGGAAAAAAGGGAGAGAAAAGAAGAATTTACAAAGTTTCAATTCCAAATTACTATGAACTCTTTTCGTTTTTCCCATTGGGTTTTTGTTGAAACTTCTTGGTAGCTTTTAACAGTTTTTGTTGACAATCATAGCCTGTTACAAGTTATTCAACACATAGAAGGTGGAAAGAAGTGTCCCCTACCAATCTACTTATCCTTTGGCAAAATTGTGACACAAACAAGGAGAATGAAAATTTCTAGGATAGGAAAAGATGAGTAGCATAAGCTAGTAAACAAACTGTGGCATGGTCTGATGATATTAGATGTTGGTTGCACATGTTGTGCTGTACAGTCATGTTATAACCATGTTGAGAACATTTGGACAAATGATGAATTGTTGATGGTGATAGTTTTTTTATAGCGACACTAAATTGGTTCTTGTCGATATTTATAGTATCTATCAAAAAATAATGTTGCCACATCAATATTGTTGGTAACACACAGGTAAATTAAATTGTGTGCAACCTATTGAAAACAGTGAGGAAACCTGTATTGTGCCACATAATGCCAAATGGTTAGATTGTTAGTTATATGGTGTATTGGTACTTATGCGGTACACACATGGCTGCTAATATCATCAAAGATGTTATTAGAACATTTGTCAAGTTTGTGAAAACTTTGAAGAATATTATGTTGGCCATATTTTTTGAAAATTTCAAGAATATTACTCTTACCTTACTTGAAGAAAATTCAAGAATATCATGTCTCATATCACAGATTGGTTATTCCTTATTGAATTGATTATGAAGATATTTTGTAATTGAGCAAATATTGTAGATTTTTGTATCACAACAAAAAGTAAAGTTCTAGTTAACGTTGACAACACGCTACTAACAACACTGTTACGAATATGAAAAGATTTGCAACTGAATTTTAAGAGATTGTCTCCAGATATTTTCATGCATATTCAGAGTATAAATAAAGGATTGAGAACCAATAACCCAAGAAAGGACAAAGACGAGAAGAAAATGGAGAACTTGAGAATCTAATTCTTGTAACCTTTATGTGAGTTTAAATTTCATATTATTTTTTGTAAATTGTGTGTGAAAAGAGTGAGAATCAAAATTTATTAAAAGTAATTCACAATGACAAAATGTTGAGCCTGAAATGGATTTATGTTAAAACACGATCAAAACTATATTGTGTGATTAATTTATCAACAAGTCAGAAACCTTAAAATTAGAATAATGAATTAGAAAAGAGGCCCTGGTAAAAGATGTTGCCCTAAACTGCATTACTTTACTGTTCAATTGTGTTGGTATTGTTATTGCATGCGTGTGCTCCCAATGTCACACAACACTTATGGGTGTGTTGTCAAAGTTTAAATTACAATTTAACATAGTATAAACTCATCATCTAAAAAAATTATATTATTTAACATCAATATATTATGAAAAATTATTATTTTAATAGGTTTGTATACAAATTTAAATTCAAAATTTTTATACTTTTGTACTTAATTTCAACATTTGAACAATATTTTGTTGATGGAAAAGGTGAAAATACACGTAGTGTAATTGTAAAATTTAAGAAAAAGAGCTATAATTTCAATTAAAATCGAGAAACCAATTGCATACACACCCCCTGTATTATTAAGCATGAAACTCTAAGTACCTTTATTCATTTAAAAAAATTTAAAAACTTGTACTATTAAATCTATTTCCGTACTTTTCATTTTGACTAAAGACTCTAAATTAACTGTAACTTGCGACTTAACATAAAAGACTGATATAATTTGATGCCAACTTGCCTGTAATTTTTGAAAACTCACGAGGTGTAAATGTAAATTCGGAGAAGAGTCCGAGAGTTACACCTCCCTATTTTTTGTTAAACCCGCCGTGGAATATGAGTTCAATTTAACCCATTTTCATAAAAATTTATTAACGATGTTCAATCCAAATGGCTACCTCAGGGCCCTGAAATCCCAACTGCAAAACCCAAAATTTTATACATCCATTCGTCATATCCATAACCCGACCTCGAAGATTCCTTCACTTTACAACCCTGCAATTCAATTCATCCTAAATGAAGCTCCAGAATTCCGATCCTCAGAAGCCCAATCCTATTCTTCTGCTCAGAAGGAACAAGAAGAGTTTTCCCCTAAGAAAGAGGGACGAACTACTTCCAAAATTCAGATTTCACATCCATGGCCTGAATGGGTGGATTTGATGGAGAAATTGCTAAAAAGTGGGTATTTTGATGGAATTGGAAACCCTTTTGCGAGTAATGGAGAATTGGGCAATAAAGAGGCGAATTTTATAAGAACTGCCTGTTTGAATTTTGCCCGCGACCAGTATCAACTTATAAGGTACAATTGCTTTGTTCGTTTGATTTGAAATAATGGTTATTTTATTTGCGTTCCTCGTTTCTCTTCATCCTTTATTTCATGAGAAATGCTTAGTTTTGATTTCCTTTATTGAGGCAAGCAGAGGACCTGTTTGGTATAGGGAATGCATAAAGTGGAATTTGATGCTGTAAAATGTGTTTGGATAAAAGTGATCGCTAACCCTTATAGTCAATAGTTTATGTGATTATCTTGCACGCTCTATGTTCGATTTCTTGAGTAGAAAGTAGTATTGAAGTATCATGAGAGAGAGAGACAGAGAGTTTCACGGGAAATTGCTGAACGAAGAAAATACTTCCACTTTTACCACAGGATCCATACTTTCCTAATTAATGGCTAACTAATTAGTCAAAGTCAGTCTTGCAATTCTGTTACGTATGTCCAATCCAAAAAATTGTTTAAAAAGTCATGATTTTGTTCATTTTCTTCGAGTTTCTGATGTTTGTTTCAATAATCTCGCTTGGCGTTTCAATATGCGCATCAATTCAAGCTTCTGTTGTGCAGATTCCTGTCTCCGAAAGATATTCTCGCAATTGCTGGGTCTGGATGTCCAAGCACTGATAGGAAAGTTGTAAACTCGGGAAAGCGTCTTAGAGCTCATGTAGCAATCGATGAAGGAAATGTATGTTTGAATGGTGCCATTTAGTAAGAAAATCAATTCATGCTGGTATTACTCCATAATAGGATGTTACAATCTGTTTTATTAGGTTTGCAGCTCCTGCATCCTGAGAGGTGATTGTGATAGAGCATATGTTAAGGCTCGTGAGGATGAAGGGGGTAGGACTGTGGATGTTATGCGCCTTTTGGTTGCATATGGTCTTGATCCCATCGTAAGTTTCGTGGGAAACAAGCCTTGCCTAAACAAAAGGGTTAAGGAATCGGTAAGAACATTGTTGAAAGAAATGGTGGACAATAGTGTTCAGGGACTTGATCTTGAACCAGCAAAAGACATGGCTCACCACTGCAAATTGTCCACCCAAGAAAATAGTGTTGACAAAGAGAGGAGTCAAGGTAATGTTCCAATGAAGCGGGGGGATTGGATTTGTCCCGAGTAAGTGCACATCCAGGCTCCAGCTTACGTTATACATTTTGCATCCTATTATCTTCCTCACTATTAATGGGCACCTAATATTTTATAGATGCAATTTCCTAAATTTTGCCCGAAATGTCAAGTGTTTGCGCTGTGATAGCTTCTCTGAGGAAAGGCTTAAAAAATTAGCCGAAGAACAGGAAAATCTACCGTTGAAGAAAGGAGACTGGATATGTGAGAAGTAATAGCCTGTTTATTTGAGTTACATGATTTGTTATCTCTCTTTGCTGGCCCCTTTTGTTTCTTACCAGGTTAACTTTTTGCAGATGCAAATTTTTGAACTTTGCAAGAAACACAAGGTGCTTGCAGTGCCAGGAGAAGCCTCCAAAGCGGCAACTTAATCCTGGAGAGTGGGAATGTGATTCGTAAGACTTGCCTATATCTTCCTTCAAGAATATAACTTATATAATTCGTTTGCACTTGTTTCACTATACCGTATATTTGTAGGTGTAACTACATCAATTTTAGAAGAAACATGGTCTGCCTGAAATGTGACCATAGAAGACCGATTGCATCAAACACAGCTCAACCTCTTAACAATGATATAAAGAATCATCAGACCGAACCTTGGTATGTACAGGAGAAGCAAAATAGATATGAAAGGTATTATTCCTTGAAATTTGTCGAGAGTGAGAGTCAAGAACACTGTAGGTCAAGCTCGGGGGATCAGATGCCAGGCTTCATGGACTTCCCTATCTCTGGAGGTAAGAGTGACCTGTCCAGTAACATGCAAAGTCAAGAATTATGGAAAATGGAGATGGCCAAGAAAAGCAGAACCGCAGTTGATGCAAGCGAAGAAGCTGGTAGATATGACTCCGTCTTTCGTGGAAAATTTGAATGTCTTGCATCTGGTTCTGGTGTCAGTGATGATGATGATGAAATGGCTGAATGGTTTGAAGGTACGAAAAGAACACGATGATGGAGGTCAAATTTCCAAAATATTATCAATGAAATATTTTCGAAATTATTAGAGGAACGACTTTTGGTTTCAGGAGGTTCTAGGGAAACTTTACTCAAAAAAGTGGTCCGAATGTATAAGGTATTCTTAAGGAAGGAAATAAGAAGGCTGATATTTCTATTTAAAGGTCCGCCTGCCGACTGGGTGAGAATGATTCACCTATGTCAATTTCAGTGAGGTAACTAGAAGGGGTGAGGGTTTATAATCAGCTTCGTTTCAATGTATAATCAGCTTCGTTTCAATGGTTGCACTACCTTAGCTCTGTCTATGGTCTATGCTTTCGATAGATAAATGATTCTTTAGAATTCTCATCCCCCCTTTGTCTGTGCCTCGGTGTGAGATTGATGTGATGATCCCTTAATCAGGCAATATGGACTTCGCCTTTTAATAGGATCAAAAATTTTAAAAATCCTAAAAAATTTTGAAACTACAAAATTTTAGTCAAATTATCTGTGAGGGGGTCAAACGCTCTTCAAATAATACATTATGTAGATGTAGATATAAATAGAGATTTATTAAATCTATTGTGAGCAATTGAACATAATAAATCAATGCGTTATTATTGTGGTCCGACTAAATTAATGTATTAGATGTAAATCTTGTATATTAAATTCACTTGAACAAAGCCATTGATTTTGTTCCTTGTGCGGATTATAAAATCAAAATAATAAAAAATGATAAAAAAGAGAAGTAAACCTTGAAATGTTATGTATTAATAAGTGTCATATTTTTTCTTTTTTAAGTTTGGTAACCGTGACATAAACCCACAAGTTGTAATCTCCGTACATACTGGACTTAAGAAAAAAGAAGCATAAAAAGATTAAGAAGGGAAAAAAAAAGTAAAAATTAGTATTTGAATGAATCAAATAAGCCCCGAGATTTGAATTTTCTTATTTAAATTTATTAATCTATTTACTTTCCTAATCATAAATTAACTTTTATAATAATATTTAAAAATTTTTAGTGATTTATTCTAAACGTAAAAACTTTTCTGTACCTAATAATTTTTAGTAATTTGTTTCTTGTAATTAGTCATATTACTAGTGCAAATTATTTAAACGTTTTATGTATAGTTTTTTAAATTTAGTGTAGTCACAATAGAAACATAGATAATGTTATTTGAAGGGGATGTTTACTGTTCGATCCTCAAATTGCTCCAATTGTTCTCTATGAATTATGAAATTTCAAAATTTTAAAATTTTTACTATATTAAAAATACCTTGTTGCTTGATTAAATTGTCATGTTTAATTTGTAAAATCTATCAATTAGGGTTTTTACCTAGAAACAACGAAAGAAAAGATAATATTTATTAATTTTAGAGAAAATTTTTATCGGCAACACATTATCCATATTCATAGCAAAATTGATTTTTGAAATATCATGTAGCCTATTTTTTATTGCTTATATCTTATAAAAGTTTCTAAGTATTCTTTTAAAATATGAATTCTCAATATGTTAAGATTTTATTAAGTTAAAATTATTTAATTAATTTATTTTAATTTTTAATTAAGTGCATTTGTTTAATTAACTCTAAACTACTTAAGATATTATAGAAATATAAATTATATATTTAGAATATAAAATATATATAATTCCCACTACTAGAAATCTGTCATATTAGAACGGTTTTTCAACCATTCTAATTTAGCAGAGATTGACACGGATTTATGATGTAAATCTAATTTCATTGTAAGTCCATTCAAAATTAAAACTTATATATAAACCATTTCAAATCCGTTTCAAATTTGGAATAGGTTCTGATATTGCCGTTCCAAATTTGAAACGAATTCTAATATTGTTTTAAAGTTTTGGCATAAAATTAAGATGCAATTCTATAATATAGCAAACCCATTTGAAATCCATTACTATCCCAATTCCATTTCAAATTTTGGAACAAAAATAAAATGCCGTTCCAAATTTGAATTTCAGAACAGTATTTTATTGCTATTTCAAATTTCAAATTTAGAATGGTTTTTTATGTCATTCCAATATCGTAGATTTATATATTTAACCTCATGGCTCACTAAATGCACTTGTACGTGTTTCTCATCTCTAAAACACCCTGAACCCATCCTCAAACAATCCTTGAAGCTTACTCAGAGATTGTCCAAGGTATATTGCTAATTTTTTAGGTATCTTTGATCATTATTCTCCAATTTTTGACATACATGATAAATGTTATTCTTTGTATAAATTTTTGCTACCTTAGTTTATTGTGAATAATCTACTAATTTGTATAGGCATATGGAATAGTGAGTTGGGACTATTTGTGTATACTGTTATTTTAATTGGATGAGGATATTGTGAGGGAGTTTTCCTTTCTTTGTGTTATCTATAAAGTTGTTGAGTTATAATTTATACTTTTTGTTTGGGTTTAGATTTATTATGTACATGTTGAGAGATACTAGGGCAAGGATGTACAACAAGATCCTCCTTAATTGTTAAGGGTTGGTTGAGAAGTTTGTCAGTAGTGTGAATGATTTTGTTGCATGGCACAACAGCAAACAGTTAGATGGATGGTTCTAAAATTAGGTGTCCATATTATCAATATAAGAACAACAGCTTCTTGGAGCCTAAACAAGTTAAATTACATTTGCTAAGAAAGGAATTCGTAAAGAATTATTTCAATTAGACTAATCATGGTGCAAATGAGTACTTGAACAACAATAGTCCACTTGAGCTGGCCGTCATAGTGAATAAGTACAACTTAGAAGAACGCAATTATGATAGTATTCTATAGGAGTAAAGGATGTTATATGATGCCCAGAGGCAACACGAGGCCCATATGTGTAGGAAACAAATAGTAGCAATTCACATCAAATATGTGATGGCGATGAAGATGTCGATGGCATTGAGGATGTTGAAGTAGATGATGTTCATGGCTAACAAATAGATTCTTGGATGTGCTATGTGTGGCAAATGAACCATTGTATAAGAGATGTGAAAATTCATCTCAACTGTCGGTTGTTGTGAAAATGGTGAGCATAAAAATAGATCATGGCATGTCAAAAAGTTATTTTGATGATATATGCAGTGACCATCGAATGCCAGTAGACTATTATAGTATGAAATGACTTATAAGAGATCTGAAACTCCCCTTAAGACTCTTAATGCAAAAGATAAATTATTGTTCGGTTGGATGCATATTCTATTGAAAATTTAATAGCAATCTTTATAATTGCAAAGTTGTAGCACACCAAGGTACAAGTCCCAAGCCTAGCAACAACAATTCTTGGAAAAAAATACTATTCGCCGGTATACATTATTTGTCTTTAACTCCCCACTTGTAGAGATTGTATACATCAGATGTGACACTGAATCAAATGATTTGGCATATAGTACATATGACCGACAAGGAAACCATATGTCATCCATCAAATAGGGTAGCCCGGAAAAGTTTTAGTCAAAAGTATCTTAAGTTTACTGCTGAGTCATACAATGTACGGCTTAGTTTATGTGCAGACAAGTTTGCACCACATAGATCATATGGAAGGATATATTCTTCTTGGCCCATCATTGTGACACCATATAATTTTCCGCCAGGTTTGTGTATGAAGAACCCATACATATTTTTGTCTTTAGTGATTCTTGGTTCATCAAATCCAATAAGATTTATCGACATTTACTTACAACTTTTAGTTGATAAACTACTCATGTTGTGGCAAGAAGAAGTTCCAACATATGATGCATCCAAGCATAGTATCTTCAATATGAGTACTTTATTGTAGACCATTTATAACTTGTTTGCTTACTCTATGATTTCTAGGTAAAGTTGTATTGAGCTAATGGGATGTTCAGTACGTATAGAATATACTAGGACTTCCTATATTTGATATAGTAAAAACTCGAGTTATTTTGATTATCAACATCAATTTCTTCTCCATGATCACCCTTGCAAGAGGAATAAGAAAAATTTCATGAAAGGACGTATAGAGTACCATACATTACCTTTGATTATGTCAAGTAGATGTGTGTGGGACTAGATACATGGTCTCCCTCGGGTCATTAATGACCCAATATCAACCGTGACTAGTTATGGTGCCAAACATAAGTAGACAAAAAGAAGCATATTGTGGGACCTACCTTATTGGAAGGATAATATGTTGCGACACAATCTTGAAGTCATGCATATTGCAAAGAATGTGTCCAACACAGTGATGGATATTAAAGGGAAAACGAAGGATACTCAGAATGCCCGTAAGGACACGAGTACGAGTTGTGATCAATTAGAGATCGCAATTCCACTAGAAAATGACTGGTCTAAGCCCAAGGTGGCATACACTCTTAGTCGAGATCAGAAATGCATGATATGTTAGTGGCTTGTGCAACTAAGGTTTTTGAATGAGTACGTTCTGAACCTTGGTTGGTGTGTTTATCTGATAGAACTAAAATTATATGGTATGAAGACTCATGACACGCACGTGTTTCTAAAGTGTCTACTCCTCATTGCATTTAGAAAGTTGTTGCTAGGATTCGTGTAGAATGTACTAAATGAGTTGAGTTTTTTTTTCTAATAAATTTGCTTACCGTATAGAACGTCAGTCAACTACAAAAGTTAGAGGACAAGGCCCTAGTTTTACTTTGGAACTTTGAGAAAATCCTTTTCCCATAATTTTTTGACTCAATAGGGAATTTGATTATTCATTTGCCATATAAGGCAAGGATTGATAAACCAATACAAAATAGATGGATGTATCCATTCGAGAGGTTTGTTTGTATACTGAAATTTGTCCAAATATACCTTATTTCCTTTTTCCATTTGACAAAGAAGAACTACTACTTTTTTAGCAGATTTCTTCGAACCCTCAAGAAGAAAGTTAGGAATAAAGTACGTGTTGAAACTTCAATATGTATAGTATATACTAAAGAGGAAATAGCCACATTTGCTTCATACTATTTTGAATCAACTGTTCAATCAAGAAGAAATAGGCTAGTCCACGATGACTTACGAATTGTGCCCTATTCGGTTGCACCCTTCTTCAATTTCAACTACCACGATTGACCATTCGATAATAGGCCTCCATGTTACCTCATTACTTCTGAGAAACACACAACAGAAATGTATGTTTTATGGAAATGTCTAGAGGTTGAACCGATTTATAAGTACACATAGTGTGGCATGAATGTAATCGCATTTGAACTATGATTTCCCTTGTGCTAGCATGCGTAATTGTGGAATAAGATGTTCGTTACCCAGTATGACAAGGCTAGGCCCCTCACAGACAAAATTGTAGCAAAGCAGTTTCTCCCATAGTTTAAAATATATGTAAGCATAATTGCATTAATAGTCGTTTTGATCATTATATGGCGTCTATCGTTGCTAAGGTATCTACTTTGACATAGATTCTGAATCCTAGTAACAGCATAACCGATTTATGGATGAAGGGCTTAGCCTATGGTTTGAGAAATTGGATAACAAGCTACTCGAAGTACATGCTAAATGAATTTAGGTTTCACACATTTGACCATGCTCCAAACAAATCAACAATGAAATATAGTGTTTATGTTCGATCATCATGCTACGATGACATGGAGTATGATTGTTTTTTACTATTGGAAGAAATATTAGAGTTTCAATACTCTGACCTGTCAAATATATATGTCACACTATTCAAGTGTAGGTGGGTAGACCCTATGACAAGGTAGAAAGCACATTCTAAGTACGGCCTAGTAGATGTTAATCTATCATGTATATGTAAGACATGTAAACTATTTGTGCTTGCTCAATAAACTATTTAAGTATATTATATAGGATACCCCAGTTTGAAAAGGAATAGAATTGATTGGATCGCTATGTACAAGACCAAAGTTAAAAGCACTATGGAGGTGAAGTGGAGTGATGTCCCTTTTTAGCCTAACATTGAATTCATATACGGAGCATGGTCAGCCTGTCCTATTTGAGCAATTCGTCAAACAATTAATATGCAATTCAACTTCCAATAGCTTTGTTGTAATGAAATCATTTCAAATCCAAACATTTCTTACAACAAATCAAATACACAACTTTTCCAATTATTAATAAGATCACAACCTTAGAAATGGATTTCAAATCCCACTACAATTCAACATTTCACAAACATCATAAATTTAATGTAGCCACATGAAAAATGCATTGTAAAAGTATCACAATATAAACATTACATTTGATACTAGTCAATCCACATGTTATTTGGCATAAAAACAAAGATTGTTCCATTTAATTAGCCTACCATATACCCAGTCGTTGCGCCCCCCGTCGTAACAACAGGTGCGATGGTGTTTTTTTTATCGTCACGTCCTGCTCATTGCGATGACCATGATGACGACGGATCCAGAAAGTTCTAGACCATCGTCACTTGCCATTGTGACGATGGCCAATGATGGCGGTGCCTGTGATCATCGTCAACAGTTGCAACGATAGTTGACGATGATAGTATTTTTAGAACTTTCTAAAGTAGCCGTTGTTGGCCGTTGCCTTGACGGAATTGACGGTGCTCGTCACCAAATGTTGTTGTGGCAGTTGAGATGATGGTGACTCTAGAAAGTTCTAATGCTGTGGCTTTCAGGGGTCGGGTGACAGCTAGCAACAATGGGCAAGCGGACTGTCGTTAGCACTGCCGTTGTGATGGGCCCACGACAACAACTCCAAAAAGCTGTAAAGCTACCACTGTCTTTTCTGTTAAGACAATTGGTTTACAACGGCGACCCAGGTTGTTGTGGTTGTGGTCGTCGTCACGACACGACCTAGTGCCCATTTTTTGGCACCTTCATCAACGATGACATCGCTTTTTTTTTTTTTTACATTTGGAATGGTATTTTTTACAAATCTATTTCAAAACCATTCCAAAATTAAAAACATATGTCACTTGTAACACTTCCTTAGTTCATTTGAAACATTGCATTCTATCTATCCCTTAATTCTCTTCGGTTTAAACCCTAGCTAATAGTTGTGGCGGAAGTCTTCCGTACTAAGCTTAATCTTGTGTTATGTACATGTTTAAGCTTAATCTTGCTAATACTATGTTAGTGTAAGGGAAGTCTCACTAAATCTCGATGGAAATTTGCTATTTGAATAAGGTAATATTTCTTCTTACTATTCAAATGTTTGAGTCTGAAATACCATTTTTTTCATAGATGTACAAGTCCTTGACTTAATCATCACTGCAATTCTAAGCATTGAAATGCGATACCCACACCCGTTTTTGTTCTTTCACTTTGATATATGAAATGACGCAATTGGTTTTGTGATGATTTGGTGTAAGTAATATTTGAGTTTTGATAGTTGAAAAAGTTTTATTATTGTTTATGTTGTCAGTGATGTTTGATTTTGCTTAGATTTCATTACGACACAAACATTGGGAAAGTTTTGCGTACTAAGTGTTTGATGAAATACCCAAGAGGTACAAACTTTATTTTTATACCAAATAACACATGGGGTAAGTAATATAAAATGTTCTATTTATATGTGGACACTTTACAATACATTGCATGCAAAAAATATTGATCACTTTTTCTCTTGGAATGATGCTTATTTTAATGTTACACTCATTATTGCAAATGTTCATTTCAACTCAATTTTTTGTGAGACTCTTGGTTAATGTTTGTTCTACTCTCTACATGTGTATTGTATATTAAATATTTAATTGAGTAACATAATTTAGACCAATTAGAGATATTGTCTTATTTGACTATATTTGTACTTTGTATAAATTGATAGGCAAAGGTTCTAATGTGTATGAATTAAAGTAACTGTTTTCTTAAGTATAAGTTTTTTCATATAATTTTGGATCATTACTTACTTATTTAATTTTTTGAGGATGACACATGGTGCATACTCGACAAACCGGAGATGAAGTTACAATCTACTAATGGAAGGCCCAGCACGAGTCAGGGTAACTTGTCTTTGCCTAGACTTTGAAACACAACTCTCCCACCCCCCCCCCCCCCGCCTACCATTACAGTCTCCACCACATAACAGTCTTGCTAGTCTCGTCACATCTGATGAGCCATCTGTCTCGAGTGTCCAACAAGAACATATTATTGTAGAGGTAACTCTAGATGCACAACTAATCGAAACATCCTAGTGGAGGACAGAGGGGCCCTATACACATAACCCTACAAACATTTCAGTATGTATACATATTTAATTTATATTGATGATTGTATGTTACAAGAGTTTTATCATGACATAATATGATTTTCACAATATATATGAGGAGGTAACAAACTATGTAAGAGAGGCTATATTTGAACTCTATAATGGCCCCTGGGTCTGATTTAGGGACGTCGATCTAGACCCTAAAAAATTCTGGTTCCATCTATTCGAGGTTAGTAAACAAACATTGTGGGTCTGAGACCCCATTATATTCTGGCATGTTGAGTTGTCAAAGATTATCGAGTACGGGTTTTGCCAAAACTTCCAACATGAGTCGTAAATCTTCCGTAGCTCAGGTGCATTCTTCCTAGCACTTCCTGTTCTCCAATTTCTCTTAGAGCTTAGCTAAGAGAAAACCTCATTAGAAGAAAACACACTTCCTTCCCTACCTTTGCTTCCTGTGCTTTGCCCCACATGTATTTTCTTACCACTATTTCTCATTTTCAAGCTAAGAGTTTAGGGAGCTTCCTTCCTACTCACAGCTTAAGTTGTTTTGATTTTCCCAGCCAAGGTGGTATTCACTACCTCCAAAATTATCTCATTTAGCCGATCCTGAGGAATGTTTACTGTTAATATGGGTGGTGTGGTTGGTTCCTTTTGAAAACATAGAATCTGTGTTGGATGGGCAGCTAAGAATGCCCCTTTGCCACAGTCCAGTCCATCTTCCATACATTTTCACTTTTCTCCCCATATTTTCCAAAAAAAGGGCTTCCCATAAATGGCGCCATTGATGTGGATTTGTTTCCCAAAATATTGATAATTATCTAAAAGTGGTAACGACTAGGAATAATGACTGCTAAAAATAGTAAAAATACTTTACAGCTTGTGTCTTCAATAAGAGGGGTTACTATTTATAAAATACATTAGCTACCATTGCTTGCTATCGTCACCCAATCTACTACTAGGTTAACTGCCTTATAGTAAAGTAGCTGCAAAGCTAAAAGGAGGTTGTTGGGCTACACTGTAGGTTGATTCAAGGATGATGTTACCACACGTCACCAACTACTCAAGTTTTTACCAAAAATATATGCAAAATTAGAGAACTTTAAAAATTATTAAATGAGTGAACTATTAATAATAAGAATCAAAAAGTGCTAATATTTAATTATTTTTATTTCTTTAGCTTATATTTGTTTTTGAATATTAGAATGCTAATTTAGAGGTTGCACTAAAATTTAACTAAAAAATCAAGAGAAAATAAAGGCAAAGGGGATTTTCTTATCATGTTGTACTTTACGAAGAAACCTCTTTTTTGGTTAAACCTAGCACTGGACGACAATCAATTCATCCATAAAAGTCTTCGAAGTTCAAACAATAAGAGAGATATATATATATATATATAAAATCTGTGTACATAATTATTAATTAGGAAAGTATTGTGAATTTTGATTTTACTAATCAAGTGAAACTTCTAGAAATACTTGCACAGTCCTGAACTATGCACCTATATGCTTGTGTTATGGCACCCACACATGTGTCAATGTTGGCCTCACAAACTCACAGAGTCTGTGCTAGCACCATCTTAAATTATGTAAGTCTCACAGTTAAAGCTTCTTTAAGCTTGTTTAGAAAAAATAATCACAATAAAAACAATTACAGTTGTAGAAGCAATGAAGATAATAAGAAAAGGATGGGATAAGAAGATAGGAAAATGCTTAGCTCATATGTAGTGCTATGTGGTAAACTTCATTCATAAGTTATTCAAATGTATGAGTGCGTCACCAAACTAGTGTAATGAGAAATAACCAACCATTACTCTATAAAGAGAATTGATTCCAAAATAAGTAACAAAATTCAAAGTTATGCTATTGTACATTCAAGATCATGAGAAATATATAGATAGTAGTATACTTTATACCTTATTATTCACTCAGCAAGCCAGTGAACACCACAATGAGCTACTAGGGAATGATAAGAGTATATAGTATACTAGTGTCAATGTATTTCTTGTACAACCGAATGTAAAATATCTACTTTAAATTTCATTATTTAATTTGTTATTAGTTTCAATTCAAATATAGCAAGTAACACTATGTTGTTTCCATGTTGTAACACTGAATCAACACAATAACACACGAAAAATAATTTTTGTAATTTTAGGTGTTGAATTTTTCTAAATTTATACTAACACACTAAGACAGATTCAAAATCTAATCAAAATAATAAAAAGTGAAATGAATACAGAAAATGTCTACGTAGTTTAGTGTAACTACACCTATATTTGTGGATTTAGGCCCAATCCAATAGAGTCCACTAAAATCATTGAGTTTTATATCAAAAAAACTCATTTAACCTAAGTCAAGCTATTTTACTTCTTCATAGTCTGGGTTCACAACTAAATGAAATTCTACATCAAGCCATCCTTGCTATAATCTAGAACTAACCACCTCTAAGTCCAATCACTTCGTCAAGTGAACACACCTCTTATAGGACTTTCAAACTTAATTCTCAACACAAGATAAAAGATAAGACACTTTTCCACATACATAGTTTAGTTCACAAAATCCTCACAAACTTGATTAACAATGACACATCAAGACTTCAATAATTTGCTCAAAGACTTTCTCCGAGCTTGTCCACGTTTTCTGAACTTTTCAACATTTGTAGAAGTCATGTCAACCATTTTCCTTAAAAGTGGGATGTCTAAGATACTTCAACATCTATTGGATGCAGTTACTTTTGTACTTTCCATTTTATGTTCTATCAGTATTGCAACATTAGTTGACCATTATGGCATGTATTTTTAGCAAATTTTCCTGCAAAAATTGGTTAAAGCGTTTCCTTCAGATCTTCAAATCTTTAAGATCATAACAAGAATATTTCATTATCACAAGACTAAGGAATATAAGGATACATAATAATTTTGAACTTCAACACAAATATAGAAAGAATTATGATGATGTGTTGTCTAAGTGTGTGCCATATAAATGACAACACATTATAGTGCCAACCTAAAGTAATGGTCAATTATTTTCCATTGCACACCAGCTTGGTCACTCATACATATGTATAACTTATAAATAAAGTTTACCACTTGGCTTTAAAGATGAGTTGATCATTTTTCTTCCTATCTTCCTATCTCATCATCTTCTTATTTTCCTTACTTCCATAGTTTAGCTTGTTATTTGGATGAGTTGATGAGGGTTTTGGTTTTCCATCAATTCTATGTAAGTTGAATGGGGTGAATCGATATGAAGCCCTGGATGTTGAGTTGGGAGCTTCTGATTGGGAGATGTTAGAATAGATTGAGCTGAGTTAGCCGAGCTTGGGCAAGGTTGAGTTAATTAAAGATTAGTTGTTTTCAAGATGATAATTATGGTTGATTAAAAGACTATGGATCTGCTGCATTGCAGTTCTGTCTGGTCTAGCACTAATAGATGAAACAATGGCATTATACTCAGGACCCAAACCTCTAAATTTGTGAATTAGTTGACCTTGGTAAGATAATGACTTTCCAATGGCAACAAACTTGTCAAAAATAGCTTTCAAACAACTACGATAGTTAGTGATGGTGAGTTCATCCTTCCTAATATTTATGAGCTTGGATTTGAGATTCAAAAAGGTAGAAATAGACCCGATTCCTTTAGACAAGGAAGAGTAGATCTAGCTCATAACAAGTCTATGAAGCTATCTCCATTGAGTAAATTCATATTCAACTAGTGTCATTGATCATCCAAATATTGATGTGAACATGCTTCAAATTCATTCATATGGCCTTCATGTTCATTGACCATAATTAGGCCCAACATTTGTAGTTGTCAAAGAAGATTATTTTATCAAATCATACAACAATGGAATGATTTAGAGAAGGGATTACTTGGGTTGGCTTATTAATTAAAGGAGTTAAAGAGTAACGATGACTAGATGATTTCTATAATGTCATATCAAGATATTAAAGAAGTGGAAGAGAATTTAAAGAGATAGAGTGCTCTTAGGTAGGGCTCTAATGCCAAATCAGAGCAGTAGATGTAAAGAAAATAAGAAGAATATGAGATGAAAATATAGGAAGAAAATGCTTAGCTCGTCTTTAAGAGTTGTGTGGTAAAGTTGTACAAACATATGAGTCACCAAGCCAATATACAATGAGAAATAACCAACCCTTGTTCTACAATAGAATTCGATACAAACCAGATAACTGATTTCAAAGTTCTGCTATTGTAGATTCATTTGCATGAGAAGTATACATGCACTAAGTATATTATACACTCTTAGCAAAAACCATTGCATTGTAAATTACTAAACATAGTTTTATAGAAGCCATTGTGAATAGAACAACATAGTAATCACTTGCATAAACTTTTATTCGGCTTTCCACATACATATAAAATCAATTGGTTTTTAATTGTTGGATTTTGGATTAAAACAATATAAGTTGTAAAATGTGTTGGGAACACACACACACAATACAAAAGAAAATAAACGAGACACAAAATTCTTAACACAGTTTACAGTAGAAACTCCTGCATCTACGAGGTCTAATCTAATAAAAATATTTCACTAAACAAATAGAAGTAAAGAAATCAATAACAAAATCTCATACTCGCTCTATTACCCTAATCCCAAGGTTTTTAACTAATTAACAATACATTGTCATAACAAAGTATACTTAAACTGCTTCTAGGGTCAACATTCTATCAAAATAGGTCCCCTTGAGATTTTGTTTTTTCCACACTCTTTACTCTCTCAACAAATCAATACAATAATCATAACACTCTCACGCATTTGAGAACTATGAAATTTTCACATTAGACTTTTTAAGTTGTTATCCAATCTTATCATCCGAGTATATATAGTTTTTTATTTATAGATCATCATCAAGAAGTCCTTATACAATTGGACTTCCATATGACACAAATCCAACTTTCGAAAATCTAAGTAAAGTCTTCTTTGTTGGCCGAAGACAATTGCCAACAACTTGACGTAATATAATTGAATTCTTATTCATTTTTATCTGCACCTTCTTCAAATCTATCAAAACTCTTCGTCTGTAGTCTCGTGGCAATATCAACATCTTGTTGATTTGTATCTGTATAAGTGAATTCCTCTCTATTGTTGCGCAAATTATTATCAATTGTTCAACGTAACCAGACTGGATAAGATTGGATAATCTTAGACTCCTCACGACTCTTGTCAACTTAATCTATAGAATTTGAGGAATTGTTTAGCAATAATCACCTAATACCTTTAAATATCTTGTAAGTTTTATCCAATTGATTGACTATGATAGAATTTTTGACAAATTAGATTTATTCAAATTCATTTATGTTGTATATAATATGTCAATACTTAAGCAACATACCAATATAAATTTTTCATCTGCAAGAAAGATTCATGGGTCGAAAGATTCATGGGTCGAACGTTTGGGCTCCATAAATTCGATTGTAAAGTATAAATTCGATTGTAAAGTATGCCGAAAGGGGTAACAATATAGGGCAAATTTGTGGGAGAATACATGTGAAGCTTGAAACGCAACTTTTAACCACTGCTAATATTAAAAAGTGCTACAGGCTTTATAGCACTATTTAGAATTGAACGAATTGCAGCATATATCATTGACTAGTAAGTGGTCCAGAAAGTTTGAGGGGCCGCGAATAAAAATATAAAATAAAAATATTTTTTATACTATCAAAATCTATATTATATACTAGAAACTAAAATAATTGAATTGAATTGATAAAAGGAAAAATGATAAAAATATTATTTTTAAATGTTTTAAATTATAATGAATAAAAATAGAAATTCATAAAATTGATTTTGTTATTATACATAACATACTCACACCTCATATTAATTCAGAAGTGTCCTGAACTGATAAATAATAAGTTACTTTCCTCATTATGAATTTAGGTTTTTAAAGGAAAATTGGACTCATCACATGTAATTCTAAATTTCATCAAAATTCATGATAAAAGATTACAAATACATTTTTTTCACCATAATATAAAATTTTAACTAATGTTAGTATATACAATTTGTTGGATTTAAAAATAAAGAGGTCCGATAAATTAATTTTGGGGGGGGACCAACTCATATTAAGACATAAAACTGTGTTAAAATTTTTAAATTTATAATTAAATTTAAAAGGAAAATAAAAAATTTCTGTTCTTGTGGTAATGTATGCAATTCATTCTTGCTCCTATCGATCTATATAGTACATTGAAAGTGGAAAATAGAATAACGGAAATTGAATGATGAAACAAAAAATTTAATTTAAATTAATGTGAAATAATATATCTCATAGTCAAACTTGTACCAGCATCTTCTTAGTTTGTTTTTTTTTTGTTTTAATATATATACATGTGTACACACACATATATATATATATATTATATTTTGTAAATTTTAACTCTAGCTCTTTTAATTTTATATATTTTCGATAAAAATACGCTTACAACTAAAACAAATAAAATGTTTTCTTTTCTATAATATAAATTGTAAAAAAAAAAAAAAGGTTCTTGCTTTTGGTGCATGTGTGCTTTAATGCAGCTTTATTTTTACTTTGGCTATTTATCCTCAAAGCTACCAAAAAGGCCCTCTGTCCTGAAATGAAATAAAGACGAACTTACTTCGGCGGTGATATTGCAGTCTTTCAACATCATCAATCGATCAAAAAGCAAAGCTCAACCCTCGCTCCCTCTCTCTCCCGAAAACCCTTTCTTAATTCATCTTCAATACACCTTTGCCCTCCTGCAAATGCAAAAGGAAACGGGTAGTGAAGGATCATCTGGGGTTGTTGGTAAGCTACAACTACCTCGGGAATTCTTAGTCTTAATAGTGTTTATTACTTTCAATTTTTCTTCAGAGCAAGTGTTTAATCTTCTTCTTTGAGTAATGGTTTCAGTATTCAAATTGGGGGACTAGGGTTGCTGACTCTGAAATTAGTATTACTATGATGAATTTCTGGGATTCTGGTATGGGTATTATTATTATTATTGTTATTATTCACTGCCTTTTTGTGCATGAATTTTACTGGGTTTTCTACTCTTCTCTTTTTGGATCATAATTCTGTCAATCCTATTTCGAGTTAAAGCGCACGACCTGAATCTTGTATTAACTTCGATTTCTTAAAGAATGAGAACGAACAGATTTCTAGCTAGAATTGTAAGGCTTTAGGTTCTTTGAATGAATAGAATATTCCACGGTCAAAGTTTTAAAAAGTTCCTGCAGGCAGAGGGCTTGACTGATGTGTACGGAACGGTCAGGGATGGAAATTTGAGAAACTCTAAAGAGAGAGAATAATGGTGAGTAACCACAAGATTCCCTTGAAGTTGCTGTATTAGGGATGTGGCTTGGGGCAACTTATTTCACTGCATCTGCTTTTAATTTGAAATGCTCACAATGGCAGAGCATAGGGTGAATTCGCAGTTACTTTTTGCACCACCTGTGCCTAATTTTGGCATGCACTGCTAACGTGTTAAGAAATTTATACCTTGCTGTGAATATTGGCTTGGGAGTGCTAATCTTGGATATGTAAATGGATGTCGCTGGCACCAAGTAACGCGGGTTATATTATTGGTTACTTCTAGTGAAACAGAAACAAAGTATCCAAGGGACTGCCTCGTGTAACGATTGGAAAGGAACAAATGGGCAATTCAAGGACCAGAGGTTATTGCATCAGTGGCAATGAATTATATTTAGTGTGGCATTAATTGTGACCAGTTTATCTATTCAACCTATTAATGTCTTATCATCAGCAGTACCTTGACTTTAATTCAAGCACACAGTAGTGTATACAGTCAGAATGTTTGGAAATTTTCCCTGGAAAATGGTGCTTTAATTCCTTCTAGGCTGTATTTGGTTCAATGTCCACCAATCTGCTTGGATCTGCCAAAAACTTTTGGGTTGGTCCAAAATACAAGGATGGGATGAGTTGGGTTGAGTTAAATGGTAGGTCAAAGTTGAAACTGAGTAGTTGCGATCAGGGCCAACTGAACCCCTATGACAACCTGTCTAAATGTTTTCCTGTCTTAGTGCTGGTGGGGGGAGGGAGCTATTGGAAAGAGTGGGACGAGCCAAGACCATGTTTTTTGAGCTAAACTAACCTTACATTGAAATACTTGCAATAGAACTTTTATTTTATACCCTTTCTTAGATAATGCGGGTGATATAATGTGTCATCCCAACAGGTTATGCTAGTCATACTTTTGCATTTTACAGGTCTTGCTATTCTATGATGTTTTTTTTCAGAAGACTGGTCTATGACATGGTGACTGAATAAATGATTTTTCAGTACCCAGGAACTTCCGGTTGTTGGAAGAGCTTGAGAGAGGAGAAAAGGGAATAGGGGATGGAACTGTGAGCTATGGGATGGATGATGCTGATGATGTTTACATGCAATCATGGACAGGAACCATCATTGGACCTCCTAATGTTAGTTCTACCTTTCCTCTCTTATCTCTTTTGAAATATGCTTGTAGTTGTTTTCAAGTATTTGATGCACTTTCTGCAGCATTTGTATCTAATTTCTACAAAATGATCTTTTGTTAGTCCTTTTATTTCAGTGTTCCATTCTGGCTTCTGTATCCTGTATTATCAATTCCACGCGCCACTGGCTTTCGTTGTAAATTAGAATTCCTTAGCAATTGGAGTGATATATTAAATTTGTGATGGAACCACATGCTTGATTAGATGATGGCAGTTGAAGCAATTTCATTTATTTTCTTTCATTTGATCTTGATATAAATTGTTTCATTCAATTCACTTCCTTTCATCCTTGCACTGAACATTCTTTTATTGTTAAACAATTGATTATCGTGCTATCTTCTGTGGATCTTTGTTATGCATTTTCCCAGTAAATCATTAATTTTGTAAAACATTTGGAAGATCTTGTTATGAAACTCCATTGCTATCTCTCTAATAACCAAGGACAAGAATGACATTGGGCATTGGCTGCAGGATTAGTTTATCTAATAAAGCATGATTAACGACTGCAAATTTTATCTCACTGTGAAAGCTTCAACAGACTGTATATGAAGGGCGCATTTACCAATTAAAATTATTCTGTGGGAAGGATTATCCTGATAATCCACCAAGCGTAAGGTTCCAAACACGGATTAATATGAGCTGTGTAAGTCAGGAAACTGGTGTGGTAAGTGCTAATTTTTCTGCGACGTACTATATAGTCATACTTCAATGCAAACTTATGAGTGATCAAATTTTCAGGTTGAACCCAGTCTATTCCCCATGCTTGCTAATTGGCAAAGGGAGTATACAATGGAGGATATATTGATGCAGTTGAAAAAAGAAATGATATCTCCCCAAAATCGTAAATTGGCTCAACCTACAGAAGGTTTGTGATCTTTTAAATCCCATATTTTCTTGCAGCAAAAGTATAGCTAATACTAGCAACCTGATAAGAGCCAAACTGTTGTCAAAGTAACAGCCAAGAGTGTTTTAAGAACTGAATCCCATCTATGCCCATCGATTTACATGATGATCTTTTCGATAATTTACTAATTTCATGTGTTTTGGCTCAATGCTGTGGTTTGAAATGTGTAAACGGAATCCCTCCAATGGGGTCTTTGTTCTTTACAGGCAATGAGGATGCTCGGGTGGACCAAAAGGGGATAGCGCTGCGATGTTGCATCCTTTAATTTTGGCCAAGAGTTGAACATGATAAAGTACACACTAATATGAACTGTAAGATTCCAGTACCATGTTAGCGCTTCTCTAGGAATATGTTTGGTTTGCATTGAAGAAATGTAACCGGATTCAGGATGTCACTCCAGTGGACAAAATTGTGGCTTACCAAATTTCTCTGAATAATCTGTAACTATTATGATTGTTTTCGTTCGGGTATAAGCTTTGCCTCTGTTATGCCCTAATCATATAGGTTTGCACATTAACCATAGAAAGTTGCAAAGGTCAGTCTCCTGATTTTTATCATAATAGTTTGTTAATCCTTTGGAAACTCATCTGATTTTTGAGATTTTATCAGCTTCCAGAAAGAAAATGGACTTATATTTCACTCCTTTAAAGGGTGAGCCAGTGACATTTTTTTTGAAACCCACATGCGTTAGGCTATGTCGGGACGATTCTATCCAATTTGCGGGTGGAAGTATATTTGGAGTGAAATGGATGTGAGATTGCTCTTTAGTCCAATTAATATGTGTTTAGTGATTGACTTGTTTGTTTGAGAGCATTTCCCAGGTGATTCTTTTGTAAAACAAACTTTATTCCTGCCTTTGTACGCTTACTTTCATCTGTTACTATCTCGTATCAGATTATTATAGCTTATTGCAAATCTCATTCATCGTGATATGCATTCGTGATGCTATAATTTTTGCACACGCACGCGCCCTCATCGGTAGACTTGTATGTGTACTTATATGTATGTATAGGTAAGAACTTGGCAGATAGTTGTACAGTATCTAACAAGGAAATAATTTACAAGGATGCCAATTCTCGACAGCAGTAAGCGATCATAAAAGCAGCTGATTTCATTGATTTGCAGCTGGTGAGCAGAGTGTTGTAACGTGCTTGTCAATAGTTTGTTGGTGGGTAGAGATAGGGGAATAAAGATATATTTGAGATTGAGGAATTCGGTTCTATTATTCAAGGCAGGAATTTGAAAAATATCAAAATTAATTTAAATATATAAATCTGAATAATAATGACAGCCGTTCTTTAAGCGTTTTGTGGGGAAGGGGGAGTTACGAGTCGGTTCAAAATTCCGTGTCCCCTAAATATCTTTGTGCCTGGTTTCATTAATAAACAATTCTGATGTGTCATGTCACGTGGTTTTGTTTGTTGGCAAGTGCAAGAACCATTGGCCTTTTAGGGACATTTTAAGGACGGAGGATTTCATGCTGTGCCTTAAGCTAGACTTTGAAAATTCAGGAACGCAAAGTAATTAATACAATTTCTCTAAAATGACCAACTTGCCCTCAAATTTTATTCATGATGAGAAGGGGGTGTCACGGGGTAGGGTATTATGCTATCCATACTCGTTCCAAACATATTTTTGGCTATAATACTCGTATATACTCAAGCATGCTCATATTTATAACTACTTATACCATTTTCACTTGATCAACATTAGATCCATGGGGTATTACCCGACGGGTGAACTACGGATATTGGCAAAATATTTTACATCGTTAGCTTTGGAGTAATGTTTTATATTTTTTAATTTATTATTAAAAATTCAATTGTGATAGAAAATTTTTTAAATCTATTTTAGAAATTGATTTTATACAAATATATAATAAAATCTTTAAATTAAGAAAAATATTATATTTATTAAATATATTCAATTCATTCTGTTTTTAACATAACCAGGGCTTTAACATTTTTTATATGTGTTTTTTCATAATAAATGTCATTGTTGCAGGATTTTGAAAGTGAAGGCAACAGAAACCATAGCCAAATATGTCCATATAATAATAGGACCTAAAAAAAGCGTTCTTGAATTAGTCGTTGTATAAATTTCCGAATAAATTTATTTAAAATAACTATTGAGGATTATCTTCTACATAAACTATAAATCTTATATATGTACTTTTATAAATAATTATATATATATATAATCTTTTATCTAAAATAGCTCACAAATCTTTGATTATTATAACATCTATCCATCAATTCAATGATCTTGTATAGAGTTATTAATCTATCATATGCTTTCATCCATACAAAATTAACTTAAATAAATTAATTCAGTCAAATGTATCATTTCACCGAAACATAACTTTATGACATAATTGTAAGTCTCCACTCCACAAATAACTGAAATTTAATGAAACTATATCTATTATCTAATCAATATGACTGAATCCTGAAATATATACCACCTTGGCCCATGCAATGATTTATTTTGCAAATAGCATCATGTTATCCTCCAACTATTATCAAGTTTAGTTAGAAAGCTTTTTTATGCTTTTTGAAGTTCAACTAACTATTTTTTTTTCTTTTTTTTTTTTCTCTCGTTGTATTTTTATTTATCGAAATATTTAGGTGAATAATGTGAGGTCACCATAAATCTAATCCTCAAGAAGGAATAATTCTTGCCGAATACTGCCAAAAAAGGTAATATGACACTCTTTTGTTTCCTTTCTTAACTTTTATTTTACTTTTAAATATGCAAGGCAGGACGCAATATTGATTTAATAGTGTCAGTGTCTCTTTGTACTTACACACCAAAAAGAAAGGAGGGTTGTGGAAGTGGCTCAAAAATTAATTATGTTTTGCAGTACGGGTTTTTTCTTTTTATTTTTAATCATATGATATATCACAACTGGATGTTAAATATATAACATATTATTTAATATATATATATATATATTAAATTTAATAATCACTTGACACACAAGTTACATATAAACTTTATACTTGTATATAAATCAAAACATAGACGGTCTAAAATGATTAACATTTATGGTTATTTTTAGAGTGGAAGGTTTGATCAATTGATGTTTTTTGGTGATGGCTTCCTCCGTTTTGACACTGCACATAAAATAATTTAAGACCCACAATGATAAATAAAAAATGTTCATGTTAGAACAAATAGAAATAAAATTATGTTAAACTAACAGTATAAAACATTTAAAATAAAAAATAAAGAAATATCACAAGGAATTTAGAAAAAATATATAAAAGAGAATGCAGATAAAAATAAATTAAAAGAAAACGGGAGAGAAAAGACAGACAAAACAAAAAAAAAATTCAAATTAAAGGTATTTATATATTTTTTTACAGTATGCAATTAAAATAAACTTATATTTTTTATTATATAGTATGAATTAAATATCAACCTAGTTTGACCTCAGTGACACGACCCAGCAAATCTTGCAGGACATTGATTCTGCCCATTTTAGCGATCTTTCATGTGATTGGTTGCTAGACCAGCGTTGCCAATGGGTGTGATCTTTCACCTATATACCAAATAAGACATTAATTACTTACGTGTGACAACTAGAAACAATCTAACCAGCTCAAACGGGCAAAGAATATGCATTATAGGTACTTAGAGGGTGTTTGGAACCTATAAATTTGTAAGCTATATAAAATTATTTATTACTTTTTTTAGTGAAATAGTTTATAAATTCTCTAGAAATAAGTAAATTCTTCTTAACTTATTTCAAACATTTGATAAACCACTTCATTTTATATATTAAAAACTTCATTAATATTCTTAGTTACATTGTACTAATGGCATTTAGTTATTGTTATTACTATTACACAAATAAATAATAATCATCATCTATACTTACACATTTCAATACAATTTTATAAGACAGTTTTGCTAAGTCTATCCTAGCGCCTTATCAACTTTTTTTTAAAATAAAATTTATGATCCTATAAGTTTCAGAAAATCTTATAATTTCTGAAACCTTTTAAACTTTGAAGAATAAACTTAGACAAACAGCCCTTAAGCACACTATTAATTGACTACGAATACATATTGACAAAGACATTAGATGTTATGAATGCACCCATGTGTGTAGGAAAACTAGGATCCTTAGATCCACATTAATTCTATCAGATCCAATATTGCTTCACCTTGGACACTCCTTCAAACGTCATATAGAATGTTAAGTTTTGATTCTGTGAATTGACCTTTTTTTGTCATTTATAGGATGCTAATTTTTGGGTTGATGTTTGTGCATGGTTCACGTTGAACACATCTTTTGTAGCTAAATACAGTAAATTGATTCCTTCTACACTATTATTTCTTTCTCCTTTTATAATTAATTCATCAGAAAATATATTCTCATCACGGATTTGTTCTCTAAGATAAAGAACATTGTAAGCATAGGACTATGGAGATAATTTATTGCACTGGATGTTTTGTGAAGGAGTGAGATTGAAAAGTCTCATGTTCTTAAAAATGTTGGGCTTATCATCTATTTTATTAAGTTTTTAATTGCAAACGTGAATATGAAAATAAATTAAATAAATACATCTACCCTAATCCCAAAATAAACTAATTTACATTTATTATCTTGACGTTTTTAAAATTTCAAGCATGGTCCTGCGACGTCTTGTCAAATCATTTTACTTGTGATCTCATTCAATTCATATATTGCAGTAGCTAGCTACTTTGACATTTGTCCTGACGTCAAATGATTTCTCATGCAACTCATCATGCTAATAATCTACAAGTTGGTCACATACGTGCAACGCACATACATATATCCGTGAGATGATATGAGAACCACGACCAACAAATAGAAATTGCTTTCTTTTAAAGGCCAGTAGGAAGTATTAACCATTATGGTCATACAATGCCCCTAGCTGGGGATCATCTCCATCATCACCTCCAACACACATGCACCAGCCTGTCTTTTCAGCAAATTCGGAATGTCCTAAAATTACTTTCATATAAAAAAATAATAACAAAAAATGTTTGAGATATTGACTCTTATACGTATTCTGCTGGAAATATGTGGATCAAGTCCTACAATTTATATCACAACTAAGGTTAGGGCAGAGAAGCCCCCACAAGAGCAGCATCCGACAGTCACATGCGTTTGCACTTGTTGTAACAATATGCCCACACGACCAAACTACTAACGCGACTTCCTGTTTTTGACCTATTTATAGGGTAATGAAAGCTCCTTGTACATGTTCACCATCATCTTCGCCAGCCCATGCTATTCTCCATCATAACCCATACTTTCCCCTCCTCGGTTCTCTCTCCTTACGTAACCCTTCGCCAAACCCACGCTCGCGGGAAAGGGACGCAGCAATTCTAGGGTGTTTCGCTGAGGAAGTCGTGATCGCGCAACCTCAGTGCTCGATCGCAAACCAGAGTCGTGCAGTTGCGAGACTTGGCAGCGAAAGGCATCCAATGCATTCCATTGCCATGTTCACGCCACCTCCCATGGTTGTGAACCCCTAAAATTGGGCCAGATTATCCTATTAAAATTAACAACCTGTCGATTCTCCTAAACCAAATCAAGAATGAGGGGAAATTGAGAATAAGTAGGAACTTAAACGAATAAAGTACAGATGAAACATGGGGCGGCTGTTGCAGATCACAAATCAAAAAATTATTTCACAAGCATGTGAGGCGTTGGTCATTATGAAGATTAAAGTAGGAATCATGTTAGTCTGAGTCATTGTAAGTAAGGAACTAATTTATATCTTAGGTGAGTAAAGATTAGATTCTTGTGATCTCAGACTAAACCCAATGTCATTGAAATGAACAGGGAACTAAAGGGTCGAACTTGGAGAAAACCCAAGCCGAGCCACATGACTACAAGTAAGTAGGTAACCTTGAATATGCCTTATAAAATGTTTGCAAAAATTATGCTTTCAATTATGATTTCATGAATTCGAAAAAAATTCTTCCTTTGAAAATATTATGTCATTCCATGGATATTTCTATTCAAATTTTGAAGGTCTTTAAGCTAAGTTAAAGTTAAAGTTATTTCCTGAACTTGTTTTAGATGTCAACATGCTTCCAATCACACTTGTATTACATTTCTATCTAACAAGTTGAAGTGAAAAATGAACCATGTGATTCTCTAGTGTAGTGGAATTAGTTCCAATCCTCTTAACGGGAATAAAGTTTGGACCCTTTAGCCGAGAAACATGATAACCCTCTCAATTGGAGATGTAAATTGAGATAACTGAGTTGGTTGAAAGATAATTCAATTGCACGTGACCCTCTTAATTAGGATTATAAATTAAACCACGTGACATTCTCAATCATGGTTATAGATTGAGATAGCCATTTTGATTACACGTGACCCTTCTTAGTCAAGATTGTAGACTAAGGTCCTAATTTGTAAATTGAATACATAAACATCCGAACTATGAGCAAATGGAATGGTATTGAAAAGAATCTTTACTCACATTGTGCTATTGAAATGATTTACGATTTCATAAAAATAGTACTAGAAATGTTCTTATGCAAAGTTTTGCAAAAATTGCTCTTATAAATGTTCTTGACTTATTCTCATCCCATAAAACGGGAAATCCCTTACTGAGTTCTCTCACTCACAAACCTCTTTTGTAAACCCTTTAGCAAATGAGGACCTCAAGAAATAGCCAACCTAGGGCTGGTGAAGGAACAACTTCGGGGACCTAGCTTAAGTTGTCATCTGTTATCTCACTAAATTGTAATTTTCTTATTTTAAGTTGCAAGTTGCACACAAATGGATTGTTATCTTAATTTCTGCTGCTATTCGAGTGAGGATTGTGAGAAAGACTCGTGCCAAGATTTTTAAATTTAAGACTATAGCACTTTCATTAATGTGTGGTTTAGTTACTCTAATGAAATGGCCATGAGTATTCTTAAGACAAAAATCCTAATGGTACTACTATGTCGCGTGCCCGGATTTAGGGCATGACGAGTTATTTATGTAAGAAAAAAGAGGCTAGTGGGCTCATTCTTCACAAACAAGAAACACACCACAACAATGCTACTCTCATATTAACATAACTTTGTTTGAATGAATCATTTGTCGTGATACACCCATCTCACAACAAAATTATCTTCTTGATTAGCAGTTGCAGGTACATATCAATCAATTTCTTTGAATTAGATGTCTCAAAATCACTAGTGATAGAAACATGTGAATTTTTCAAGCACACCACAGATGGAAGGTTGTACAGCATCACCACAATTGACCATCACGAATATGTTTTCTCATAGGATCCATGTAGGGTAAACTTATTTGCACACAGCCTAAACCACACATTTCAAGACTCAATAGCAAACTTCAGGTATGTTCTATCAAAATGTTTCCAAACATCAACATCGGATGGATGACATATAAGCGTTCCTCAGTAGTGGAAGTGGTATACCATGTCAAGTATTCTACTATTTTGGTCAAATCATATAATCTTTGCAACCCTAGAATTAATGGCAAGTACCACAACCTCACATATAGGACGTCTCTCTTAACAAGACTATTGCTCATTCACAATCTAAACCTATACTACCTACAAAATTTGCATTTTTTGAGTAATTCATTGTTCTTCCAATGCAGCATGCAACTAACCCTGTAATGATCAATCTTCACCATTGGCAAACCTAAGTCTCTTGTCAACCATTTTGCACTACAATAGTTTTCAAGCATTCAATGGTCATGTAGTAATACCTCACAAATCAATCTTAACATGTCATCTTAGCAACTCTATAACAACATGTGCTTTGCTTTATACTCACCAATCACACAATAGCTCACAATTGGGAAAATTTTTCATATCTATCATATAAAGGTTTGTCTACTGCATGTAAAACATCAAAAGTCTTTTTGACAATTGTTCCACATAGTTCGCTACATCACTTTGTCTTCTATGAGGACATGTATCTTCATCATTGAGTCCTACTATGTTACTTGGACTTACTTCATCCATAAATGTTGTTGTGCAGTACCTAACTACTTCATACACCATACACTATTCCGACGACATTTTATGCCCATTATCGTCCCAACAATGCTGTGTCCAAGCCTGTCGTGACTTCCCACAGCTGCACAATGGTCAAAATACTCAATTTCACCATGACTAGTACAATTATAATAGTTTCCTACCTGAATGAGTAACCTTCACCCCATGAGGATCTAAAAGGCTATCATTCTTACACTACAAATAGGGAAACCTTATCCTATTGTCATCTCTAAAATTACTTTGCTTATTGGCCCATTCTACAAATTCATTAACTCTATTTTCAAATTCTTTAGTCAATCCATGATGCCCATGAAGGTTTTTGTTGTATATCTATGATGTAACATACCTCAAAATCCTTCACTACAAGAAACACACACAACAATTCAAGAAAACCCAGTCATACTCAATAAAATTGATAATTCCGTTCCATATGCATGCATATAACAAATGACAATTCAAAAATCTAGGTACATAAATTTTCTAAGATTGCCAAAAAATCAAGGGAAAGTCCAACATGTATTTAATCTAATTTGTAGCTTCTATAATAATTCATCAAAACTACACTAAACTATTATGGGTTGATCTCAAATCTCACGGGTATGGAGCAAAGTTATGAATTACACCTCCAAAAACTTAAGTTGTCATTATACACATATATGAACGAAAAAAATAATTAAAGTCTCATAATAATACAAACAACAACAATAATGTTACCTTAAAAATAAACCCAACTTAAATCACAACAAATTTATAAAGTTTTCATTTGAATTTGATATAATTTTGGTAGTTGTGGCAAAAAAAATTAAGAATTTAAATTAAAAAAAAGTCGTACATAATTTTGTATTAAAATCAACAATTTGATATAACTTTAAAATGGCCTCGAGAAGCTATCCTAAGAATAGGCACAGCGTCCCCACTTGAGATGGGTATTGAGAAGCTGTCCCAATATTAAGGACGGCTCTTAACGGCTGTTTGCAATCTTCTGTTTCCCATCTGTACATTTTCCAAAAGAGACCCATAATAAACTAAACCAGTGTATAATTGTGACTTTATGACGTATAAAGTCATATATGTATAGCCTGCAATGTAGTTCATACAAGTAAATATTAACGTTCCGAAGGACTTCAATCATTCGAATACGGTGCTTGTTTGCAATTTTTATACTATAAAAAACACTCTTCAATGATTATGCTTTTCCAGATTGAACTGTTCATCTCTCATTTTTACAAGATATTCAAAAAACAAACCAAAAAGCACGCACCAAAAACATATAAACAACCATAGCCTATGTTACCATCTACTTTATTTGTTATTTGATCAGTCCAAAATTCTCACATATTGATTTAATAATATCTACACTTCTCGACACTATTCTTCACCAAAGACGAAGCAAAAACTTAACCTCATAACAGTCTCCTCAATCAGACGTGATATTACGTAAAAATGACGTGAACGTGCATGGAAGCATACAGTATGTAATCTATAATTCCATAGACGCAACTATAAGAGAAACATTCATATGTAAATATGTGTGTGTGTGTGTGTGTGAAAGAGAAAGAGTGTGCGTGTGTGTGTGTTGTGTGTGTGTGTGTGTGTGTGTGTGTGTGAAATAATTGGCATATGTACCATGGGTGTATTTCCAGCAGATGACAGATCCTGGACTTCCCCAGTTCCCATCACGAAGATCTCAGCCATATACTAAATTTGGGCTAATGCCAGATACGAGGTGTGGAGTGTGACTGAACAATTCATGAAACACATCTACTTTTGATTTTATCTCAATCTGCACTGGTAATTTTCCCAACAAACCCATCTTTCGGGATGAGAACGAAACATTTAAAAAAAATATAAAGAAAAAAAGCAGAACTACTTTGTTATGAAGAGCTGTTTATATACAGATCAAGGGAGAAATGAAAGTCAGGTTGTGGCAAAATTACTTGACATTGGGTATAGTTGAGGCGGAGGGACTTTCACACTTTATTCGTTACGTGGAAATGCTTGCTGTATCCTGTAAAATTTCTAGGTCTATCACCGTCATTACTTTATTACAAATTATCTTGAAATATTTTTATATCTTCTTATAATTTTATATTACCTCCTAAAGAATTTATTATTATATATAATTTTTACTATCTTCTCTTTTGACTCGTCTTTATTTTATTATTTTTATCTATATATTGTTCTAATTAAGTCATTGAAAATTAAATATTAGATCTTGAAATTAAAGTTTTTCTGTTAATTGTATTGTTTTTATTTTCCGAAATTCATTTTTCAATTTTTATGCTTTACTTTGAATTAGATTTAGTTTCTTTTATATTTTTGAAAAATGAGTTTTGGAAAATTTAAAAACACCATTAACTTCAAAACTTTAATTTCAAGATAAAATATTTAAATCTTCAATGACTTAATTAGAAAAATATATAGATAAAAATAATAAAATAAATACAAGTCAAAAAAATAGATAGTGAAAAATATATATAATAATAAATTGTTTAGAAGTAAAGATGAAAATACAAGAAGATATAAAAAAATATGTTCTTTATTTTTAGTTTTTAAAGGCCAATTTTAATTTTAAATTTTTACCTATAAAAAAATAATAATAAATTAATTTTTGACCAGTTCAATGTGGTTTTAACCGATTTTTGATTGAGTTTGACCGGTTCAAATTGATTCAAATGATGAAACGAGTTTTCAAGTATAATTGGACCAAAGAACCGGCAAGTCCTTGACTGGCCGATCGGGCCGGTTTTGAAAACTTTGCTCGTCACCTGTCTGTCTTCCGCTCCACTTCACGGCCTCAACGGATTCCCGGCGCTGTCGTTTTTGAATTCCACGGATAGAAAGAATTCCGCGCTTTCTTCGTAATGCCACAAATCAGTATGGGCCAATGCTTTTCTAGACAAGTGTGGTCTGTGATCCAGCCCAAATGTCTGCGTGGCATACCGCGAGCATATTTGGGGCTTCCTTTGACCAGCCCATTGACGCATCCAGTCAAATAATAAATTATTAGTTTGACCGTCGCCGTGCTTTATTTTTACGTCCAATATGAATAGTGGATTCTGAACCGGGTTAGAACTGAATATTATGAAAAGGTCAAACTCATATGCACTATACATTTAACCTTGCGTCAAGGCTTCAACAAAATTATTCATATAAAGACCATACCTACCTCAGATTGGAGACTTATTGTAAGAAAGGGGGCAAATTAAAAATACTTATAATGCCCATGTCAATCAAAACCTTCAGGCTAGGTTGTTTTCGAACTTTCTAATATTCTTAAAAATATTATAAATCAAATATCAAATCATACAAATTTTATTTAAATTTAAATTTAAAATTTTCACTATGTTTTCTTTTATAACAATTAATAATTTTTAATTTATTATATTTATTCACTATCAAATTTTAAAAATTCATTCTATTTTTCAATTCATATTCATTTTTTATTATTTTATAAACAAATACATTGTCACACCATTCAATCAATATTATATATTAAATATATATATATATAAAATAATTATTCTACCTGTTCATATGTTACAAACCAAACATAAACATCGTCCTCAGGGTTGTAGTCATCATCTATGTAAAAGCCGTTAGAAAAAACTAATGAGCACCCAAGTTGACAAGGTCAACCGTGCCTTCGTAAATGTTTTAGTACCAAAATCCCTTACATAACGAAAAGCGTTTGTCTGGCTGCCTTCCGCTGTCTGCCTTGTCCAAGATTTCCTTATTAAATGCCCAAATAATCACAAAAGAAAATGGAAAATCCCCTCTTCAAACTATGAAACTACGTATCCGGTCAGTCAACTGAATAGATGTAAACAAAATCAGACGGCAAAGAATAGTCTTTACGCTGCTGGAGGAAAAAACACGAACCGAAGAGGGGACCATTGACCGTCACTATATGATCAACAAGCAACAAGCCAATTTTTGCCATTGAAGTTTTCCCAACACCCATTATTCTTCTTGTCTTCACACTGACATGCCGAAATGGTACCTTGTTGCCATCATCTCTTCCTCATCCTCTTCCTTAATTTCCTTCCTTCTATATTCTCCAATCTCGCCGCTGATCACGCCGCCCTCCTCCGCCTAAGAGTCGCCGTCCGTGGCAGCACTTTCTTATGGAACACCGCCAGCGACACGCCATGTTCTTGGGAAGGAGTAACATGTGATGACGCAATAAACCGTGTCACTGAACTTCGTCTCCCGGGTGATGACCTATCGGGCCAGCTCCCACTAAATTCCGTTGGAAACCTGACGGAACTTCGAGTGCTCAGCCTGCGATTCAACTCTCTCTTCGGCCAACTCCCTTCTGACTTGGCCTCATGCACGCACCTACGGGGCCTTCACTTGCAAGGGAATAAGTTTTCTGGTGAAATTCCAGACAACTTTTTCACTTTGAGAAATCTGTCGCATCTGAATTTGTCCGAAAACAACTTCTCAGGGAACCTGTCAGCCGGGTTTAACAACCTGGCCAAGTTGAGGGATTTATACTTGGAAAACAACCAGTTCACCGGATCACTTCCGGATTTGAGCAGACTTTTTGGGTTAAGAAACTTTAACGTTTCGTTTAATGGATTAACGGGCCCTATCCCATCGAGTTTAGGTGCTAATTTTAATTCGTCGTCATTTCTAGGAACCTCTCTTTGTGGTCGACCTCTTGCTTCTTGTCCCAGTAAAAATGGGGACAAGCTTTCAGATGGAGCAATAGCTGGAATTGCAGTAGGATCAGTCCTTGTTCTGCTTTTGACTCTGATAGTTTTGTTCATTTTATGGAGAAAATACGGAAGCCGAAAAACCCGTTCCCAGGTTCAGATGTCTCCAGTTCCCCCTTCCCTTGTCAATCCATCTGAGACTTGGAACCCAAATTCTATTGTAGTGGGGGAGGAAGGTCACTGGTCTAATAACAATCTTCCCATCGACATTTGGAATCCTGAGGAGAGAAAAAGAAAGGCAACCGTCAATGGTGGGAGTGATGGATTGGTTTTCTTTGGGGAAGATGTGGAGGTTTTCAGCTTAAATGACCTGCTGAAGGCTTCGGCTGAGTTGATTGGTAAGGGGACAGTTGGATCAACATACAAGGCTTACCTTGAGAGTGGGGTTGAAGTAATCGTGAAGAGGTTGAAAAATGCTCGTCTTTCTGAGGAAGCGTTCAGAGGTAAAATTGAAGAGGTGGGATCATTGGTTCATGAGAATTTGGAGCCTCTTAGAGGATATTTTTGTGGCAGAGATGAGAAGCTTCTTCTCCACGAGCCAATGCCTTATGGTAGCTTATCTGCACTCCTGCATGGTAAGCCATTTTCTGTCTCCTGACAAGTTTGCAAAATTGTATTGCTTGAAATGTAGAAAGTCAAACTATTATCAGGGGAACTGTCTTGTTCCTTATTTATCTAAGTTCTTCTTTCTCAACTTTGATCTCATACATTATATCTACTAACAGGAAACAACAAGCGAGAATTGACATGGAAAGTGAGGGCTAAAATTGCCCTGGGGACTGCCCGTGGTTTAGAGTATCTCCACTCCATTAGCCCTGGAACCACGCACGGCAATGTCAAGTCGTCCAACGTCTTCCTCACGGATTACTACGACGCCCGTGTCTCTGAGTTTGGGCTAACACAGCTCGTTTCCCCAATTTCCAGCCTCAATGGCTACCGAGCACCCGAAGTGACAGATTCGAGCAGGACTTCGCAGTATGCCGACGTCTATGGCTTTGGAGTCTTGCTATTGGAACTACTGACTGGCAAAGCCCCTGACGCAGTTCTCACGGAGGAGGGACTCGAACTCCCTAAATGGGTGCAATCAGTTGCTCCCGAGAAGTCGAAAGTAGAAGTGTTTGATTCAGATATATTTCAGTATAAGGACTCTGAGGAGGAACTGAAGCAGTTTTTACACCTCGCGATGGCTTGCACTGCTCAGCATCCTGACAGGAGACCTTTCATGGTGGAAGTTACACGACGGATTGAGGAAATTTGCGGTTGAACGTTGAAGAATTCAAAATGGACTTCTATCAAAATAAAATGCCAAAAATATGATATACAATGAGCGTCGTTCTTGATACTATGTTTTGTCCTGTAATAGAGCAAATTATTTTTTCAAGTTAGTGTGATCAGTTCCTGTCCGTGAGAAAGCTGTATCCACCGCACCGGAGATCCCACAAAGTCGACTTTGCCAGTCTTCCGTTTATTTCAAATCAGCCATTTTATGTTCGCACTAGGGATCAATAGTTGTAGGTCTTGACTTTTTCCATGATTTCCAACAAACAGGACAAGACTTGGAGATATCTTTGTTTTTTTCTCCCCATGTTTGGGAGAGGGTCTGTTGGGAATGATTTTTAATGGAAGATGTGTTAGAATGTTAGTTGTAAAAACTTAGCAATATGTTGAACTGCAGAAAATGGATTATGCCAATTGGCTATGTTTGGACAACATATCTCAACATATGTTCCATTAAACTTTACATAATGGATTATGCCAATTGGCTATGTTTGGACAACATATCTCAACATATGTTCCATTAAACTTTACATAATCAAGCATTCTATTTAACAAAATTTTTTAGTTAAATTTAACTTTTCACTATCTTACATGTGTCTGTGTATATAACTAATTAATTATTTTTAATCATTATACTTATATTTAATTAAATTAATACATAAATATACGCACACAAATTTTTATATATTTATATTCAAAAAAAAACCATAATCCATAGAAAATATTACATTATCAAATCATTATATTTATATATATATATATATATAATTTATCTATACACACACACACACACATATGTATTCAAATAAATTAAAATTTTTATTACACCAAGGCTATGTTTGGGAGATGGGTTTTAGTTGAATATGATGTTTGATAAAAGTTGTATTGAGATAAGTAATATGTTTGGAAGAAGTGTTTTAATGGGATGATAGTATAATTTATTTGAATATATATATAATATATAATAATGATAAGATGACGTGATAGTTTATAAAAATAATGATTATATTATTAGATATAAATAAAAGTAAATATGAGCATATATATGTGATATATATAAGTATTGATTTAATTGTGAATATATATATAATAATTAAAAAATAATTAGTTAATTATATATATGACAGAGGAAAATTTTGAATTTGAATTTGGATGAAAATGTTTTTAAATGATATATTTAATAGTGTAAAGTTCGAGATAATGTATTGAAGTTGAAAGTTAGGTTCCAAACATAGCGGATGATTTGAGTAAGAGGAAAATTTATATTTAGTTGTAAGATTTGAGTGTCGGAAATTATTTTTATACATATTTATATGTAATAATGATTTAATAATGTAATTGTACATAGATTTATGGATTATAAAAAAAATATATAAGTAAAAAAATTATAAGTATAGCAGTTGATTTGATAGTGAATATAGATATGATGGTTGAACAATTATTAGTTGTTATAATAGCTAAGAAAAGAAAAAATGTTAATTTGAATTTGAATAAATTTGTATGGTAAAATATTTAGTTTGTAAAATTTTTAAGTGGTAGTAAATAGTGTATAACAAGAAAACAAACTAAGGCATATAGTTTTAATAAAATACCAGTGCCTATATTTAACCTTTTTTTATTGTTAGGAATTGTGTGTGCGTATAAAATATATAAATTTGAATTTTGGATGGCAAAAGAGAGATATAAAAAGAAGTTTCACTTACTGAAGCTATCGCCATTGTTTAGTTTTCTATTAAAAGTTCTAGAAATAAGTGTGCTTGAAGAAAATAGGAAAAGCATACACTTTCACATACTAAGTCAATTTCCACTTTTGCCTAGTACCTGACATGCAACATTTATTTAAATTAAAAATAAATACAAATATATACACATACAATATCTAAATACATTTCTGAATTAAGCGTGGCAAATTCTTGTGACCATATACAGCAACATCCCATACAAAAAGGAGACCAAATTTTCCCAAGAACATCCTTGAAAAAGTCAATAATTTTGAAAAATAAATTCACATCATGGACTAAGCATACAAATGCCTTTGTTCAGTGTGAAATAAATTAAATATTGTGTGAATACAAATACCGGGAAAAATTGAAACATAGTTGTAATACCCGCATTTTTGGGCCTTAATAATAATATTTATAAAGATACTGTTAGAAAGGTTGTAGTGGGTGATTTATTTATTTAATAGTCTATTTGATTGTTTATTTTCGTGTGAATTAATTAAGAGTTACAAAATTGACTATGGAAGGAAAATATATGAGGAATCACTTTCGTAAACTCCCATCAAAAATAAAGTGATTTAATTTAGACATTCACCAAGTATGCAGGGGGTTGAAATTGGGAAAGATGGCTGAATTTGGTTGGGAAAATTCTGGAAAATTCATGTGAAAATATTAGGCTATGTTTAAGGTACACATGCATGCAATGTGCAAGAAGGAAGGAAGAAAAGCATACCAAAAATTGAGATATTCACGGAGACATGTTACCATAAGTACACAAGGCCAACCAAGGGAGATTAGGGTCAGATTTGGATTGAAAATTCAAAGAATTTTGTGTGAAATTCCGCACAAAAATAGGAAGGCAAATATTTCCTAACTTAAGCACATAAAGCCCTAATATAAATACATCTACCTTATACCTAGACAAAAAAATATTTCGGTACCCTGAAAACTCAAAGCAGCCATTCAAGGAGCAAGGAGAAAGGAGAGATGAATTTTGGGATCCAAGAAACTCAATAACGTGTGGAAATAGCAGTGAGGTTTCAGTCCAAATTCTATAAAGTTCATGCACACATGTAGAAAATTACTCTTCATGTATTTAGTCACCTAAAAGCATAATAAATTGTATGAAATAATTTTGAACACAAGATTAAGACCCTAAACTAGAATCATGAAGGAACACCAAGTAAAATTCTTGCATAGGAAAACATATCATGTTTTGGCGAAATTTGGATTTCTTAAACCATGAGTGCAAGGAAGCTTTTTGTGACCGCAATGCCATTCTCTACAACCGTGAACCCAGGTGTAGAAAATCAACCAGAAGTTGAATTTTGCGATTGTAATGTCCAAATCTATTATTTGGGAACCCAAACAAATCGAATTAAAAGGAATATGATCACTTAATATAGGCAAAAGGGGAACACAACGAATTAGTTGGAATAAAGTTCCACAAGATATAGAGGAAACTAAATGAGTGAACTTGAATAGAAAAATCCAATCCTTAAGTAAATGGGAATCTGAGAGAGAATTAATCCAAGAAACTAAAATTGTACTGATAAAACATAGAGATTAAACTTTTGTCATCTTGGGAATTAAATTAGAATATGTTCTGACTTGTATAGGAAATCAAAAAATTAAACTAATGAGATTCAAGACCAGTAAGTGGGAATCAGGTAAATGGTTATCAGCAACTTTTTTGCTATTGCCTTTGACAACAATTTATTTCATAAATGGAATATTTACTATGTGAGTGATCATCTACAAATTGTCTTAACATTCTTTTAGAATAAAATATTTTTAGGAAAATTGATATTTGTATTGAATTTATTCCAAGTTATTTTTTGAAAATCTTGTATTTTGTTGAAACATATTTAGAAATATCTTGGGAAAATATTACTGTATTATTTACACAAGTTGGCACGAGTTTGATTTTAAATACTTTATTTGGAAATATTTTGAACATGAACAAGTACCAACAGATTTGTGTTTTTAAACTACTTTAAACATGTTAATTATTATATTAGAATATTGTGAAGTAATGCTCATGGGGACCACCTGGAATAGTATAGGAACTAGTTCTACCCACTCACTAGGTAATAGGTGAGATATGTAGTTCCTCTCAATTGGAATAGTAGATTCAGACCATCTGGCCCACTCAATCTGGATTAGAGGTTGAACACATTACCCTCTTATTTGGGTTCGTAAAATAAGACAACTAAGAAGGTTACACGTGGCCTTCCTTAAATGGAATTACAAACTAAAGTCTTAATCAATGAAACTATACACAAATTACTTAAGTCCCTAGACATGTCAATAAATAGTACATTAGAAACATATTTGTGGTACATTGCACATGAAATTTCAATTGTTTACTATCTCACAAATTTCAAATGAATGATTTGATTTTAAAATTATTTTTATTGTGTTTACATCCCAACAACAAAAAATACATAACCTCTTATGAGTGATTTTCACTCATATTTTTCCTTCACATCTCTTTTGCAGAAGATGTTAACGAGAGCAATCACATATAGGGATGGTAGATCCCAAAAGATAGAAGACTTAATTGTTTGTTTTACTATTGATCAAATAAGATGTTGTAATAGAATAGTTTTCTTATTTTATTTTTGCACTGAGATAGAATAGACTACTTCATGTCATTTTCCCCTTTGAGAAGTGTAATGGATTTATTTTGCAATAAATACAACTTATAGATTAGTATATCTATGATATATAGGCTTTGTTATCTATTGAAGTTATTCGCGGGTATTGCTGTGTTGCGTTACCAGATTTGAGGGCATGACATAGGCTGTGCATGGCTTTATTTATTTATTTTGAAAAGTTTTCATTCATACAAAGGCAAAACCAAACCAATATTCAATAATAAATTTTCATCATTCATAATCTTACACTAGTTATAAATTTTAATACTCCAAGCGTCCACTATTTTGACCTAATTAAAATACTAACTTTTTTTATTCAATAAGTTGTATCGCCGATATTTGGTAGACTTAATTGAATGTTAAAAAACAACCCCTTTTGCTAAAAAATTTTTAAAAAAGTAATAAGTGTATTCATATTAGTAAGGACCTGATTTTTTTTAGGGAAAAATGTGAATTCTAATTTCATGTGCAATAAATTATTTATTTACTTATTTATTTGATTATTTATTAGGGTATAACCAAATTATGGAAGAGAATTTACATAACCTTAACAAAAATTGAGAGATGGGTAAAGAAGCATTATTACCATTCACATAAGAGGTTAAAATAGGATGATTGGGGCTGATTTTGGCATGGGTAATTGCCGGAAAACACTTACCTTGGTAAGGAGAGTAAACCATGCCATAATTGCAAACATTATACCTTAGTATAAAAACCTAGGCCCCTAGAAAATTGTAGGAAAATTTTTAACATTCTCCCCATCCAAAGAGAAGCTCCAGCCGCCAGCCCAGAAAAGGTGAAGAAAAGAGAAAATCTTCCTTGTCCAACTGTGCGGTATGCCCCTAGAAACTAGTACTTTGATTCGATTTATGCAAAAGGGAATTAGGATTCTTGATTCATGAGCATAATTATGTAAATTCGTCTTGCCATACGCTAGTTTAGATGAACCACACGGGTGAAATTATGTTGCATGTGCCTAGACGTAGAAATCACGACATGGATGTTGCATATGTGAACAAAACATGCAAACTACCATCACCCTGTCTCAAGCCTGGCCTTCCTTACATCTAGGTGTTTTGTGTGTAGAACGCCTAATTATATGTTGGGATGTCTAAAATCGGGTAGGACAAAAGAAACCAACCAAACATGGCCCAAACGTGCATGCAGATTTGCGCCCGCAACTGCAAACTTGGGGTCACATCAATTCTCTTCGTGGCCGCGACGTTTGTCCTCACGCTTGCAGGCTTAACCCCGAGCACTTCAAGTGTGTTCCACAGTTAGCTTCGCGAATGTGCCAACACACCTCGCGACCGCGGCATGTTCACTCGTGGACACAAAGCATGCGGCCAGCAAATTGGAATACGCTTCGAGGCTAGCTTCGTAGCTGTGAGGCCGCCTGCCATCTCAATTAGAATTATAAATTAATATAATCGACAAGTCGTATGTAACCCTTTCAATTAAGATTATAAATTGAACCTATATGATTCACTTAATTAGAATTATAGGTTGAGATACACGACTCTCTCAATTAGATTCAAAAATTGAGATAATAGTAAGGTTACACGTGATCTTTTTTAACAAAAGTTATACATTAAAACCTTGATCAGCAGATTTGATGCATGAACTGTCCCAATCTGTGAGTATACCAATGAAAACATAAATATATTTGGACTTTGATATCTACTAAGATAATCGTCTCACAACTATTGCCATGTTGCAACTTCGAGGCGTGACAATATTGATTTAATTGTTTTTATAGGTTTATGCATAATATTATATTGTAGTTGGATAATATAATAGTATACAAAAGTAAATATTATTTTTAAGAAAATAAATATATTAATGCAAGCATGTGTATATATTAGATAGTTAATGGTTTGATTTTAAATAAGAATAATAGCTATATAGTAATTGAATTTTAAATATTTGTGTATATATAATAGAAATTAATTTTGGACTATTAGAAATTTGGAGTATATTTTTTAGATGTCGAAATCATTGCAAAAATACAACTAATCATAGAAATGATCTTATATTTTGTTATAGTGCACCTATTCCACTCCTTTTTTTTTTCATTTTGTGCCACAAAATCTCTCTCTCTCTCTGTAAACATTTATTTATATTTTATTAAAACAATGAAATCATATAATATTTGGTAATTGTATATATTGAAGTATGTAACTTCTGTTAGATTTTAAATTATAAAATAACACACATGAAACATGTTTCAAAAGAATGACATAAAAATGGAGGTCTGTGTGATAGCAAACTAAGAATATTAACACACACATTTCGAATGCACTAAAATTTCTAGTACTGCTTAATGATCAGATTTTGTGTTGGCATATAAAATAGTGAGAAAGTATAAGGTATAAGCATGTATAAATGTGAGTGTATGTATACATATGAATAATCATATAATTTAAGTGGAAGTAATAATTGATTGTTGATTGATTTTTTATTCTTAGTATATGTATTTAAGAGAGTCAAAAAGCCATTTTTGAAATATTGTAATTTTAGAATGTCTTTTTTTGAAATCAAAAAAAACTAAAACAAATGACCCCATAGCCATAGAAGATTTCAAAGTCTGTTCTCATCTTCTTCTCCTTCTTTATATTTTTCTGTTTGTTCTTTTTCTAGTTTCTTATTTTTAAAATTTTTAATTTATTTCAAATTAATGAAATTTATTAATACATTTAATTCAACAAACAGGTAAGGTTTAAATAATATATATATATATTGTGTGTGTGTGTGTGTGTGAGTAACATTTCGTTGTTGTTCAAAATCTTTTATTTTTCCTTTATATTTGTCATTTTTTCTTTTTACTATCTTCTGTAATTTCCGAATAATTTTCTCCCACATCTTATTTTTCTTTTCGTTATTAATCTTTGGTTTTTATTATGTTTCAGAAAATTGGAAAAAATTCAAAACTTTTGATAATTAAGTTTTTCCTTTTCAAAAGAGAATATTTGAAAGTCTATATTTTTCATTTTCATAAGTCTCTTATTTTTTAATATTTTAATTGTCTATGGTTTACGGACAAATTTATTAATATATTAGTCAGGTAATCAAAACTGACGCTAGTGGAATATACAACATTTTATTTTAGTTTGCAATCTTATTTTTTCCTTTGTTGTATTTTGTTTTTTATACTTTAACAATTTTTATTTTTCATTAGTTTTGCTCAAGATCTCATTATTATCTTTCATTATCATGTGGCTTCATCTTTGTCCTAAATCTTATGATTTCGTTGTTACTTCTATCCAAAATCTTACGTTTTTGGTTTTTAATCTTTCGATTTTTTACTTTGTATCTATTCGGTTTTTCTCTGTCTTAAATTCTTTTGTTGGTCTAATTTGCGAATTTGGCTATCACAAAACCATTATGTAATATAAAATTATAAAAGTTGAAAAATGAAAAAGTTAGTATATTTAAGCTCATCCGAACACTCTCTAAGATATTTTTTGAATTTATAAGTTTATAAATCTTATTTTAAAAATAAGATGAAAAGTATTTGGTAAGATTATCTTATAAAATTTTATAGAAATTTATAATTTTAGTTCATTATAATTTTTTTAATGAAATAATAATGAAAATAACATAAATGCTATTATTAAAATTTAATTCAAAAATATTTATATTATTTTTAATATATAAAATTATATTACTTATAAGATGTTTGAAAATAAATTGAAAATAGCCAATTTAATTTTAAAGAGTTTATAAGTTCCAAATATTTTATTTTTAAAACTTATAACCTTTTTTATCAAAACAATTATCAAACACTCACGGAAAGCTTACAAGCTCCTAAATATTTTATAAGATATTTTAAAAAGCTTATAGCCACCAAACACCCTCTAAATATTTTAATTTTAGTCATTATTAAAATACCACATCTATTTATACTATTATATTAAGCAAGATGTATCCTCATTAACAACTACATTTCTGTTCTCTATATATTAATTTAATAAATATCCTTACCTATTTTTTGAATGATATCTTGCATCTCTCACGGACTATTAGCTATGATTTAGGTTAAACGAATCAAACTTCGTTTAGGCCTCTTTTTTAGGCTAAAATTTTATTGGAAACATACTATCCATATTAATGGAAAATTAAAATTTTGAATACTTAATATTTGATTTCGTATATTATCTCCTCAATTTTTTAAACTTTTCAAAATTTTCTTCATTGTAAATAAGAAATCTGAATTTTAAATTTGGTATTTATGTTTGATTTTCGTAACTATGTCTCAGATTTGATTAATTTGCTATAATTTTTCTCTATTAATTATGAATTAACAAAATTTTATGTTTTTAATTATATCAAAGTACCTCACAGTTGCATGATTTTAAGAGAGAGAGAGACTGTGTGTGTAATATATGTAGTCAATTAACCCATTTATTGGGTTTCGTGAATTAAATTTTAGAGTATGATAATATCTCAAAATTTGATTAATCTACTCCAATGTTTCTCTTTTAATTATGAATCAACAAAATTTTATGCTTTGATTTATATTACAAGCACCTCACCGTTACTTGATTTTAAGTAAATATATATAATTTGTGTAGGTAATTAATCTATTTATATTTGAGTTCATGACGTAATTTGAAGGATGTGATAATATCAAAAATTTTGATTAATCTGCTCCAAATTTTCTCTATTAATTATGAATTGAAAAATTTTAGGTTTTTAATTATGTCAAAAGACTTCTTTCTTTGACTTCAACCATATATAATTTGTGTGGTTAATGATCCATTTATTTTGCTGTCAGAAAGTAAATATTAGTATATGGTTATATCTCAAATTTGATAAATCTGGTCCAAATTGTCTCTATTAAGTGTAAATTGTCAAACTTTTAGGTTTTTATTATGTTAAAAATATTTTATTACTCGGCTTAAATAGTTATATTTAATATGTGTCTATTTATTTAGTTGTCCTAAAATAAATTTTAGGTTATGATTATATATCAAATCTGATTAATCTGGTCCAAATTGTCTCTGTCAAGTGTAAATTTTCAAAATTTTATTATATTGAAAATATTTTTTTTACTTGACTTAAGTAAGTACATTTAATTTGTGTGGCTAATTCAATCCTTCCGTGTCCTTTTCTTTTTGGAAAATGGTGAGGGAGCTTGAGCATCTTTATTCTTTATTTAACCCCTATAAATATGGGCCTCAATGCCATGTCTTTCTTCCACACATAGACACACTATTTCTCAACGAGAAAAAAATGGTCAGCTTTCTTAAGATGCTTGCAACTGTTATTCTCATGACGATGCTCGTCCACTCCACTGGTAAGTTCTTCGTCCTGCAAGCCCTATATTCACCATTTCTTTAGACCAGTGTCACATGAATTCATAAAAAATGATTCATTCTGTAATTATTCTTGGACTACTACTAAATTTTTATTGCACCTTTTATTGTACATAGACATATATTTGATAAAGATTGAACAAACACATATTAAGCATGGGTTGAAGAATTGAATGATAATACATGACATCGGGCGTGGATCTAAATTATTGCATATGCAACCATCCTATGATCGAATAATAAGCTTTATAATTCTTTAATATCACAATTAATAAATATCTGACTAGTTAATTCTTGATTAGGAATGGTGGCAGAGGCCAAAACATGCGAGGCACGTAGCAGGTATTTTGAAGGGGTTTGTCTTGTAGATGCCAATTGTGCGTCTATGTGCCGGACTGAGGGGTTTCCGGATGGCGAATGCAAGGGCATCCTCCGCCGATGTACTTGCAAAAAAGAATGTTAAAATAGCTCATTTTTCATCAAATCCAGAACATATCATTAGTCTATTATATTCAAATGGAAAAATAAAAGTATGTTAGCATTTGGTGATTTTGATGTTGTATCACGGTGATTGTAATAAGAAAGACATATATCCAATGCCTTGTTAGTTGGATGGAGTCTTTTCCATTCCTATGTCGTGGACTGGTTAAATCCGTAATTTACTGAATGTGTTGAAAGTGTTTCTTGGACTTGAAAAATAGTAATGAATTTAATAATATTAAGGAATGGACGTACAATGCACCTCCTAACTTAATAGCTCGACAAGGAAAAAAAGATGATAGATAAAATGGCAAGTAATAAATTATAAATAAATGCATAAATAAATTTTGTTGTTTACGTTTATTTACTGGACGCTAAAGTTATTAGGGCAAAATAATTTTGCGAATGATTTTTAAGATAACAAATAATCAATCAATCCCAAAAGACCAACAAGCAAGGACGGATCTAGGATTTTTTTTTTTTCTTTCTTTCTTTTTGGATGCTAATGGTAAAAATTGTGTTTTTAATATTTTAAGTAATTAAAAAATTGTTTATTTAATTTTTAAAATAATTAAACATAGATTTCAGTTTCATTCATATATTTTCAGGCTATATTGAACTGGCAAATTCCATGGTCTTGCCAAATTAAAAGTTTATCTGATTGTAAATAAAAGAACATTTTTAAATATGCTCATTAGCATGTTGTCTCATCTTATACGTGGCACACTGAAATATCATAATTATAAATATATTTGAATTCAAACATAGCCTTGTAGATCTTGAATTTTTTTTCAGAATTGTTTGCAATTTACTTCTACATCTTTGGTGTGATTGGCTTGATATATATATTATAACAAGAGGTGCATTATTGGTTAATCTCAATTACTAGTTTTCTTCAAAATCTTAAATTCTTAAATTTTGTCATATTTTTAATTCTTTCAGAAAAGAAATGTATTTTTGATGCGTTTTTATTTAATAAATATCCTTACCTAGTTTTTGAATGATACCTTGTGTCTCTCGTGGACTATTTGCTATGATTTAGCCTAAATGAATCAAACCCCATTTAGGCCTTTTTTATTTTTTAACTTCTTTTTTTAAAATACTTCCATCAATATAATTAATTTGCATATATCTTCATAAAATTTATATATTTTATTTTAATGATTTATTTATACTAGAATTTTACCAGATAGAGACTTCTTTTTTGAGAAAAGTCATCGCAAAAAACCATTACAAAAAAAATTGCAACGGCTAAAAGCCTGTCGCAACTGACCCCACTGCAAACATGTTGCAATAGTTTTCGTCATCGCCTTACAAAACTTGGGGTGGGTGGTTTAATGTCGTCCCCAAGTTTTGAGGCGATATTCATAGCCCGTTGTAGATGTTTGCAACAAGTTTGTGAAACTATCTTAGAAATTTGCGACATTTAAAGTATACCCATCACAAAGCTTGGCGATGGTTAAAGATGGCCATTCCTGGGTGTTGTTGGGCAATGGAATGGATTTGAGATGGAAATTTAGTGATGGACAATTCGGGACGGTTTGTTCAAGGACAAATTTGTGATTTCCTTTTTGGGATGAATTTGCGATGGATTTCTTTTCTAGGGAGGACGATGAGGTCTTATCGCAGAAGTCCAACATAAAACCAAGCTCTGAGCCAATGGCACTCAAGACTCGATCCAACTTGGTCTACGTCCTCTTCAATTGGATCATATAATCTTTCAACTTCTCCCTTTGTGCTCTTCAACTTATCCTATGTATGTTACAAGTCATTTCAAACTTTAGGGAGCTTAGTTGATAGTGGGGATGAGGATGAAGTTAAACCTTGTAGCTATTGCAAATATGTGACTGCCTCTAATCCCACTCCTAATAGCCTCCCTTTTTAAATTGACTAAAAGTGGTCAAGACCATGTTAGTGTTGCTGCATGAGTTTAAGGCACTACCGCCCTCTTGGGTTAGGCACTCATTGCTAATGGTGTTCTGCTCCTCCTACAATCTCGACAGAATCTCCTTCATGCAATACCATATATATATAATACAAAAAAATATTAATAATACAAGACATTTTTGGACTTTCATATGCAATTTTAGCGTAAAGGCTAAAACTTTTCGTAGAAAGCTCCAAACAGATCATGATTTATTGCATATTAAACTAAATTTGTAGATCATTCCATCTGTATATGGATCACTGCAATGTTCAGTTTAGAATAAAGAAATTTAATTCTTTAAACTGAATTGAAAAAATAACTTCTAGGCTATCGGATTAATTCTGTGTGACTTTAAATTAACGATCATAACTTTTTGTAAAAGGCTAAAAATCAATCATGATTTGTTGCATATTAAAGTAAACTCATAGAGCTTTACAACCATATATATATATATATATATATATTACAGAAATAGTTTTATGTTAATCCAGTTTATTTTTATAAATGAACTGCGAGTTCTGGACACAGAAAATGAACAGAATTTATATAATTGGTAGTTTCTTCAATTTTAATTAGACTTTTGGGTCTAGAATAATGATATGAGACATTTGGGAGTATAAAAAAAACCATAGGTGACGAATTAGAAGAATTTTTGGAATTTTTATACAGTAATTGTATTAGAAAAATGATATCAGGACATGGTTTACAGAAATTACAAAAATCATGAAATTATATCGAACCTGAATTAAATTGAGTTTACTTTAACTAAATAGGAATACAAGAAATCGAGCTCAGTGAGGTACAAAACCACATAAGTGTAAGTCTATAAGTGGGTTACCTAGATTTTCTCCAAATTGTTGCAATTGTGATTTCTTGAACTTCATGCCTTTTTAGAAAATACTTTATATATTTCAATGAATTTCACTATTCAGGCCCAAATGTTGTTTATGTTAAAAGTAAGTTATTTTAATGAAAATAATATAAATGTGAACACGAAAATTTTGTGAACTATTATTAAATCCTTGATGAACAAATAATTTGGAAAATGTATTAAATGATAAGGCTCATTTGTAATTCCCTAGTGTAGCGAAACTAGTTCTACACCTCCCAATAAAGATGAGGTTTTGGCCCTTCAGTGGGAAAACAAGTTGGATCTCTCACTAGAGCTTGTAGACTAAGACAATCGAGTTGATTAAGAAATCATGTAGTTGCATATGATCCTCTCAATCGAAGCGGTAGATTAAACCACGTAACCTTTTCAATCAAGACTGTAAATTGAGTGTTCCAATAACCCTCTCAGTCAAGGCTATCAAGGCTGTAGACTAATATAGCCGAGTTGATGGTGAGATCATTCGGTTGCGAATGACCATCCTCAATCAAAATTGTACACAAAGTCCTCATCAGTGAATTGAGTACACAACCGTCCAAATCATGAGCAAGTCTAAGTATATATATGTATTCGCAGTGATATCCATGGTGAAATGACTTTAAAGGAATATTTTACGCTTGATATGTTCTTGAAATTCTTGTACTTTCATGAAATTATTAGTGATAAGTATCTACTCAAATGATTTTTTATAAATTTTTTCAAAGTGTTTTAGACTACCCACATCTCATAAAACGGGTAATCTTTTTTTGAGCGCTATCGCTCTCAAACCTAAAATCCCTTTGCAAACAAAGAGCATGGAGGAGAGTACGTGAGGGCTAGCAAGAAGGTGAACTGGGTGACTTTAATTAAATTAGTGCTATTCCTTCCTGAGACTTGTAATTGATATTTAGTTCTTCCACTGCTAGAAGATATGGAGGATTCGTGAACATTATATAAGAATGTTTTTTTTTTCAAATTTAGTTGGAATTATGACTCTTTGGAATTCTCTAATATAATGACTTTGGTATTCGTTGAGTTCGTTTTCCAATACTATGTCTCGTGCCCGGATTTGGGCAGGACAATAAATCACCTTATCAATGTATGTTTGGCAAACTTTCTTCCTACTAGCAGCTCAAGGTATATGGTTGTTTAGCTTTTATCTGTTCTTTAAAGAGAGATAGGAAGAAATTTGATCCAAAATCAAAAAAATGCATTTTCATACTTTATCCAGTGGATGTAAAAGGTTACAAATTATATGATGTAACCAGTCCTAAGGTATTTGTCTCCGGGAATGCCATGTTTTGTGAACACATTTTCCCATATGATAAAGCTCATCTCATTCGCTTGAACACTCCATTGACACCATAGAACCAACTGACGAGCAACCCGACAAGTGAGACATGCAATGACAGTTTGCAGCCTCTTGACACCATAGAACCAACTGATTCTATACATAATCGTAATGACCATTTCCCTCAACAAGACCCCATTCCCCATTGAACCTGTTGATTCTAAACATTGACCACCCGTGGGAGGATTTCTTAGACATAGGAACCTATCCAAATATCTTAAAGTGTACCAGCATAACTTAGGAGAACCCTCAACACCTACACCAACTTCTGCCTACCCTATTGCCAACAGCCTAAGCACTACTCAATATCTCGACAAGTCACATGTTTCCTAGCTGAGTTAAACAAGATAAAGGGGCCAAGTTCCTTTGATAAAGCTGCACTTGATCCCAAATGGAGGGAGGAAATGGCAGCTGAGATTCAAGTCCTTGAAGAGAATAATGTCACTATACCAATGGATCATCATATATAGGGAGGAACAAGTGGGCATACGAGGTGAAAATGCACTTGAATGGCTCCATTGAAAGGTTCAAAGTCAAGTGAGTAGTTAAGGGTTACAATCAAGTGGGGGTGTTTGATTATCATAATACGTTTTCAAACATGCCCCTTTGAAGCTCTTCTTCTCTCGTGCAGAAATGATGAATTTAAATTTACAGCAACTTGACAGCCAGAGCATAATCTGTCCAGCTCAAGCTCCAGTTCATCATATAATCGGTCCATGTTACAGCGTTTTTAACAAGTTTATTCGTGTTTCTATTAATGATAAGTAGTTACATACATTTTAAATTAAAAAGCTTAAGTCCTAATCGATGCTAATTTTCAGATCTCAATTTGCATTTTGCCTTTCAAAAAAAAAAAAAAGACTCAATTAAGTTTATTGCTATTGAAACTTTCTTAATAATAAAATGGAAGAATTATAATTTTTTATCAAGAAAAATTGTTAACTAATTACTTATACCTTATCTAAAACTAAAATTTGTTCCAAATCTTTGCTTCCGTTTCATTTTTCAAAATCTTAAATCGAGGAAGAAGGAGTGAAAATCCTTGGCTTTGTTTTCCTTAAATTTTCACTTATCTTAAAACCAAAATTTGAAGATCATGTACTCACATCAAAATCTACAGGAGCTTCTTTATACCATCTCCAATACAAATTTTATTAAATACGTTCATTATCTAAGATTATAAGGACTTAATTATGAGTAATAAACTACAATTTATATTTCTTTTGCTTTTTTCTTTCATCTATTTTAAGATGATTTTTCTTCTTTGTTTCGTTATTTTAGGTTTGTCTAATTCCTTTATATTTAAAGCTTTTCAAGATTTTGTCTTTCATCAAGATATTGTTACTAATTGTGATTAAATTTTATATTTTAAAGCATTTATAAATCATAACAGTTCAACGTGCATGAGAGCATACACACACACTTATATTTATACACTATATTATCAAGTTAATAAAACCTTTTAGGTATAATCTGAAATTACATAGTTATTCTTATTTTGAATTCTTTTATTTTTTTTCATTTACTTTCTATCTTTTCTTTTAATCTAGCATTTCAATATCTGTTTTTTCTCAAAATTTCTCTCTCTTTTTATTCTTTTGATCATTCTTTATTTTTTATTATAAATATTTTTATACTTTAATATTTAAATCATTCATTTATATTATTTTAAATAAAATAATTTTATAATTTATAAATAAATTTACACATGAATTGGCAACTTTGACTATTATATATATTACCAACTTATATCCCATTCTCTGCACAACCTTTGTTAACTCATTTTAAAACAAATTTATTAATGAATTGTATTACACAATTGAACAAGCTCGGAAGAATAGCTTTTTTCTTTTGTTTATTTTTGTCTTGTCTTTACTTTAACATTATAATTTCCTCTCTGGTGATTGTTCAGTGGCTACTAAAATTAATAAATTCAATTATCTCAATTAAATATACTTTAGCCAATAAAAACCTAAAATAATTATAAAATCTCGAAAATTTCAAGATTAAAAATTTTTCCAAAAATTGAGTATTTTTAAGTTCATAATTTTCCCTATGCTTAAGATTCTTATTTTCGAAATTTAAGTCTATTATACTATAATATTAAATTTATTCGTAGATTTAACTGGTCCAATCGGTAAAGTTGAAGCTATTTTAAAATACAAATTTCATTTTTGCTCAAAATTTATCTTTTTTCCGTTTTATAATCTTTTAGCTTTCCCAAATGTTTTAAGAATTCGTACGTTAAAGGAAAAAAAAAACAGATCTCTTTTGGTTTAATAGATGAACTTGTTTGAATTATTATCAAACTAATAATTCTTTTTTCATAATAAAAATTCAAAATAAAATGCAAGAGGATAGTGAATGACACGAACTACAGCATTGGCCGTCACTTTCTTGCGACGGCAGCGTAGGATTGGGGCGGACGACCAAATGCGCCATAGAAGAGACGGCAAATTCCGTTTTGACGCCCACTCTTCTCCAAACTTCTCGCCCGCCCTTCATGGTTCATACAAGGCACCCCGCGTTGTTAATTGTTGCATAGAATTCTCAGCCTCCCTTTATTTGTAATGTTCCAAGCATTAGTGAATCTATACACAATTGATACCATATTTAGCTTCAATTTCTGATTTTTGTTAAGCAATTCGAAAAATCTCAGAAACCTATAAATAATTCTCACGTACAAATATTAGCGTTTGATTGCATTGTTTGGTTCAATAGGATTCGCTTGCTCTGAAATCTACCATTTCTGTTTCTTGAATTAGAAAGTAGAGACATAATGGATGAAATAAGAGATAAAATTGAGGGGTTGATGAAGAAAGTCAACACTCCTTTCTCATCGTCTTCATCAGGCAAATTCAGGGGCCAAGGTAGAGTCTTGGGATCTTCTTCTTCTTCTTCGTCACAATTATTATCTTCCTTTTCACTGTCCAATCCCCAGCCTTTAACTCATCAGAAGGTAAATAATACTCTTGAACAGAAATTAGTAAGTAGAAAGCCTGAAACCAGAGTGAATACCAGTGTAAATATAAGGTCCGAAAATGGGTTTGATCCATTCAGCTCATTTATTACATCCGGGAAAAGGAATCCAAAGGCTATTCTTTGCAAGTGTTTGAGTGTCCAGTTTGTAGTAAAGGGTATGCCTCAGAAGAGGAGGTTTCTGTCCGGGCTGAGTCTTGTTTGACTGCTGCTAATTCTGTTGACGAGGATAACGGTAAAGAATCCGATCTTATTGGGAATCGGTTGCAGACTTGTGTAAGTGCCTACGTGTCTGGGAAGCCAAGTGATAATTCGATAGATGTGGTGATGAGACTGTAAAACAAAATTCTTGAAAAATAAAAAAATTTAGTGTTTGATCGAATAATTTGAATCAACTTAAATTTTTGTGGGTTATACTCTCTAACTTTAGTTCTCTGATTCTTCTTTCAAGAACGTTTGACTTGAAATTTGAACAATCCTTAAGAAATGGGCTTGTATTTGATCTTCTTTGAGGGTTGTTAACATTGATCTTCGGGATTAGCACTACGATCCTGAATCAAATGCTGAATTTAGGGACTTTAATGAAGAACGATTTGAATTTGATGACGAACTCTTTGAATTTAGTGGAGAACGCAAAGAAATTCTTAGAATTTAGTGAAGAACGCAACTTGGAATTTGGTGAAAAATATGGCGAACTTATTTGAATTTGATGAAGAACATGGCAGACTTCTTGAATTTGAGGAAGAACACGACGAACTTCTTAAATTTGGGGAAGAACACGGCGAACTTCTTTAAATTTGACGAAGAACATGGCAAACTTCTTGGAATTTGAGGAAGACCACTTTGAATGTTCTTGAGAATTTCAGAGAGAATGTGGGGAGTTCTTTAGCTGCTTCACTTTTTTTTTTTTTTTTTTTGTCCTCGTTTTCTATAAGTTTGATAGTTGTAGAAGAGATAGAGTGGCTGCACCACCCTACTAACGTGGCGCGATTTTATTGGCTATCAAAATTTGTACTCTACCCAACAACTTAATAAAGTCTTCATTACTTGGACTTCTAGTAGGATTCTGCCACTTAGAGTCTTCATCCTTTAGACTTCTAGTAGAACTCTGCCACTTACTGCCAGTTGATCGGCCGATAAAAATATTAATCATTTGTTTATCTATTTTAGGAATTGTATTTATTTAAATTCTTAAATAAATAAAAATTGATTTAATTAATATTTTTAATATCATATTTTCATGTGGCATTATTTAATTGGACATTGAATTTTAATGTGCCAACAGAGACTTTTGAAGAATGTGGTGAAAGAAGGGAGAATACTAAGTTTAGGAAGATAAGAAGGGGGAATCCAAAGATAAAGGAGGCAATAGGGGTGTTCCAAGAGCGGTGGAGTTGCTAGACTGTGTTGGGTTTGATTTGAAAGAAGAGGGTGGTGAAATGTGGCTCATGATGGCAGATCCTTCCGAGGAGCAGCTATGTTTGGTTAAGAATGTTTTATTGTTGTTGGGAGCAAAAAATGTTATAGAGTTGACCTCTGCTGATCCAGCAAAGACGGAGGTACCCATTGAACCAAGGCAGGTTGATAGACAGGTAAACAGTCTGATTCACCATTAGTTTTTGGCTTGCTTAATTGGCTTTCTTCATACATTATTAGCACTTTCTCATTATCATTTCTTGTATTTAACAATTCATCTGGGGAGTCTTTTTCTCTTTTTAATGAGAAAAACCGGTAGTTTTCATTCATGTAGCAAAGGGCTAAATGAGTGCAAATCAAAAATTTTCCTTTTATTTTACTTTCTTTTAACATAATTATCATTTAGAGAGAAAATCTAATGGACTGGTGAAGTATCCCATAAGCAATTCCTTGGCATGTGTTTTCCATGTTGTCTAGCTAATGTGGAGGTGGTTATAGATGCTTTTGGTAACTCCGTTTGTGAAATTTTATTAATAAATCTGTAAAAATAGACTGAGGTTGCTAATCCATTTCTACAACCAGCTACAAGTTCTATATGTAATGTGGTCTGAGTAATGGGCACTTGAATAAGTTCTATAGACTGCTAACACTTTGGAGATCCCTGCTAAAACATTTTCTGCATCTTCTTCAGAATTGGCATATTAGACAGGACTGCTTTATATTAACAGGCAGTGGGCTGACCTTCATAAATTAGATGGAGAATGTGAAGCATTATAGACATTCATTTTGGAAATAAAAAATATTCATCTGAGTGTCAAAGTCGACAACAGGCCCATTTTCTTGGGTTTTGTGTCGGAAGGATAGAGATATTTTTATGGATGGAATCCATTGTCCTTTGCACTGCTTTTATTCTTATGCACTTTCTATGTGTCAATGATTTGGTGCGTGGATTGTGAACTAGGCTGTCTCATACATATTTTTTTTCATTGTCTTCTCAAGGATTTCATACTGGATGCCTGACCCTGCCATGTGGGAGTTGCCAGTTTATTCTTTCTTAGTGATTCTAAAGTCTGATTGCACCACTGAACTCCAAATGTTCTCTACCAAATCAGAATTCTGCTTCTCTCTCAGCCATGTTACAGCAGCAAACCAAAATCTTGAGCTTGGTGCAGTCTATTGAATTCTGATTTCTGAATCTGACAACACATGCTAGCTTTTGTTTTCCTCACCAATTCTATTGCTTTAGTGCTTACTCAGATAGAATCAAAGAAAGATTTGAATTCACACTTTACACTCTATGTCATATTCCAGGGGGTTATTAAGGTATGGTATCTGTAACCAAAGCATAGTATAGTTGGAGTTTGCCCACATAAAAATGTGTTTCATTTTGTGATCAGCAATTGGAATGTGATATCAAGGACAAGTTAGTAGAGACTCGAAATGTATTTTTAACTGCGTCAAATCTTTTCTAATGATTGACGCATGAGATTTCGCATTTGTAATTTTTTGTATTACCATTTGTTGGATGGTTTCGTGTGGAGCCTTGCTTCATGAGATATTGCAGTTCTTTCATCATCACCTTTTTTGGCAATTAATCTTCAATAATTATAAGTTCCTGATGATCAGATACTATCTTGTATAGGGAATATGATTTTATATGCAAGTGAAATCTCGTCTGGTAAAAAAATTTGGCTGTCAATATTGCAGGTTATCATTAACTTGATTCCATTCTTAATCCATGTATCTGCAAAAAGAAGAGGGTTGTCATAGTTTTTTAATACAAGTTTTAAGAGGTCAAATTTACTGTTTAATTGATACTTGGGAACTTTTTTGAAGTGAGGTTGGCTGCAAAGCTGTCAAATATATGGCCTACTTTATTTTGAAGATCATTTTGCATAAGGTGTCCCAGGATATTTGGTCGGCTTCTGTTCCTCGAAACTAGTATCAGTTATTCAGGTAACTGAATTACTTGTGCATATTATCTCACGTGTTGTCCAAGTTCACCACTCTTATGATTTCTGTAATTTGTCGTTTCTGTGACTAGGTTTGAGATCTTTTTTCTGTTATCCTCTGATTCGCCGGATGCCATTATTACCTCTGAGCTGTCTCCTTAGCATTTTCAGTTGATTTCATATAACAGATCTTGTTACCTCATTGTTTAATTGTTTCCTTTTGATCTCTTGTATTTAGATTCGAGTGTTTTGTTCTGTCTCTGAGAGTGTAGCTGCTAAGATTGAGCTGCCCGATTCTTTGTACAACCCTTCAGCCGAAGAATTGAAAAGGGAAGCAGATGCAAGGAAGAAAACGTTGGGGGAATCTAAGCTTCTAATTCCGAAATCTTACAGAGAAAAACAGGCAAAAGCTGCAAAAAAGCAGTATAAGAGAACCGTTGTTAGGATATAGTTTCCTGATAATGTGGTACTTCAAGCTATCTTTTCTCCATCAGAGTTAACCGGTGCTCTATATGAGGTTTGTTGTGCAGTGACTTTTGATAAGTAATTGAACCCATTTATTACATTCGTCATTTATGCTACTGTCAGTTTCTTGAGGACAAAGTAGCTTCTGTCTGAGTTCTGTTATATGTTTCAATTTAGTATGTTTACTTCTTTAGGGAAAACAATAGAGGGAAGGGAGGTGATGGATGTGTTGCAGAATGAGAGACGACAATAAACGTTTCTCTCTCTTTTTCGTCACATTTTTGTGGGGAGAATGAGTTTTGTCCAATTTGATGATATAGTATCTTGTCCTTAGCTCTTTTCCTAGTAACCAAACAACTACTCTCTCTTTTTCTTTTGCATTTCCCCTTACCTCACCGATTTCCCAAGTGAAGTTATTGTACCAAACAGGTGCAAGTTTGCATGTTTTTGCTGCGTTATAGCTGGTTTGCCTTCCTGATTTGTTTGATATAATGGATCAGTTAATCCATCTGCCTCATGCACTTAATTACTAATAATTATGTGTAATGTCGAGGAAAATGAAAATATGTCAAACATAAACTGTGGACATGTAAAGAAAAGCTATAGCCACACTCTCTTGTTCTCCTGGAATGAGCTGATGATTTTGATTGCGCTACTGAAAATCCTAATGTACCATCTTCGCCTTCATAATGTAGTTAATTTTCCCCTTACTTTTTTGCCTAGTCTGTGAGCTCTACATTGAAGGACCCAAGCTCAGAGTTCGAGCTACTCCATCCGGTTTCAGTCAAACGTCAGTGTGATCCCACATTATCGAGAAGCTGGACAAAGAGGAGGGACACTCGAAGAGGAGGATTTGGTTCCTGCGGCCCTTACTAAGTTCAAGCCTATTGTTGTTTCCTTCAAATCATTGAAAACCTTGAATCTGGTTCGGCAGCTGCTCCATTGTAAGTTCTACTTAACCAACTTTCCCTAGCAGAGTTTGGGTTTGGAATATTGTTGGAATCTCAACGGAAAACTTGTGTCTTGGAACGTGAATCTTAATGGAAGAAGTTACCAGGGTAGAGCAGATGGGAGATACCTTTTCACATTTCACTTATGGTGCCAAACATCTCTCACGTTGCCTGGGACACAACAGTGTATTGTATGTTCCTTTTGTCTCTCGATGACCCCTCTTTTTTCCTTTCGTGAAATGTAATTGTTATCAGAAGTGAGTAATATCATACCCTTACATATTAATTAAAATTATGGTTTTAATTAATACGGTTTTATCAATACATCCACCCCCCACCACTTCCCAAAAATAATTACACCTATTATTTTAGAGCGTGTTTGGCTGAAGATATTTTATGAGCTTATTTTTGTAAATTTTTCAGTAAAATAATTTACAAGTTTTAAAGATAATATGTTTAAATCTTGTAAGTTCTTTAAAAATAAATAAAATTTTCTTTATATATTTTGAATTTTTTTATAAATTATTTTATTTTATATATTACAAACGATATAAATATTTTGATTGCATTATATTAAGACATTGAGTTTATTTTTTTATCAATATTGCACCAAAAAATTTATAATAATTTATTCTTATAAATGTTGACTATATCTTAAATGATAATCTTATTATTTTTATTAGAACACCTTGCTAGTTTGCTTTTAAAATAAATTTTATAACTTTATAAACTCAAAAATATCTTATAAACAAAAAGGGTCTACAAGCACTTTAAAGTAAACTCATCCACAACGCCCTCATACTTAAAATTCAAGAAACCTAATTATCTATACCATCACATATATAAAATGTGTGGCTCGTATATTAAATTATTAATTACTTTTTATATGGTGCAATGTTAACTCTTTTGAATGCCTCTATTCTTATATTATTTTTATTTTCTTCCTTTTATTCCTTTTAATCTGTTAGCTCTTTAATAATTATCTTCATTTTTTCTTTTTATAAAGTTTTTAATGTACCAAGTGTGTAATTCCTGTAAGTATCACTATATAAGCTTCTTAAATTATCCATATTTTTCTATCATTTTCCTTGTCTCTCTGATTATTTTTTTAATATTTTCTCTCTTTAATAACCATCTTATTTCTTTTTCTTTATATAAAATTTTTTATGTAATTTTAAAAGTTGAGCAGTATTATTTAAAAATTAACTTTGAACAAAATTAATTTTTTTTAAAAATTAAACGCATGTGAAGAATGCGCCAATTTCACTAGTTTATACAAAAGCGTGAGATCAAGAATTCAAGATAAGTTTGGCTTGGTCAAAGAACTTAACGTAAAGCAATTTACCAGAATTGTGGCGCAAGCTTTTATTTAAATTATATTTATAAAAATAAAATAAAATAAAATAAAATCAAAACAAAAGCAAACTGTGGGTGTCTGCAAAGAGAGTTAAAATAATATGTTTTCTTCTCTACTCCTTCCTCTTTTCTTATTATTTTTATTTTCTTTTCATTTTATGTTTCTTTCTAATAAATTATTTCTATACTTCTTAAAATTATTTGTGATGCGTTTATTATTCATCTTTTCCTCTCTGTTTTCTTTTTATTTTACGTTTTTTGGTTATGCATTTTTATTCTTTTTATTTTCTGTTTATTGACGTTTATTTTCTGTTTTTCTTTTTATTTTTCATTCTTTCGATTTTTATTTATGCATTTTCCTCTCATTTTCAGGTTATTGTTTATTTGTTAAATTTATTATTTTAAGAATTTCATAATTTAAAATTTATAAAAAAAATCAATAAAACCTAAAAATCATACTCACGAGATAAGATATGGAGACACGTGTTTATGTGTGTGTGTGTAATTTATAAAAGTTCATGAAAAGAAGAAAAAGTGGAAGGAAAATCAACAAATAATTTTTAAATAAATGAATAAAAATGCAAAAACAAAAATAAAAACGAAAAAAACAATCAAAAAATAATTTGAAGAGCATAAATATATTAGAAATAAAAATAGAAAGTGAAATGAAAATAGAAAAAAAGAAAAGAAAAAGGGGAGAATAAAAAAAACAAAAGAAATGAAAAGAGAAAATATTAGAAAGAGAAAATTAGACAGAGAAAGTAGAAAAATAATATATAAGAATAACACAGAGTGACGCATTTCACTCGGTCCTGCTGCAACTCTCAATGTACTCTGCCAAGGCCAGAATATCTTATGAAACTTGATGCGTCTTCTACCGGGCCTGTGTTTGGATAAATTTATAAGTTTTTTAAAAATATTTGATAAATTTTTTCAAAAAAAATTATAAAGTTTAAACATAAAATGTTCAAATCTTATAAGCTTTTTAAAAATCGGTTAACTATTTTTAATTTATTTTTATACATCTTATAAATTACTTTATTTTATCTATTAAATTAACACAACTATCCTTAAATTATATTTTATTAATAATATTTAATTTATTTTCATAATTGTCACATAAAAAAATTATAACCTACTATAATTATTAATTTAAATAAAATCTTATAAAATGATCTTACTAAATATTTTATTAGTTTATTTTTAAAACAAAATCTACAAGTTTATAAACTCTAAAAATATTTTATAAGTAATATCATTTTATAAATTATAAAAAAAAAAAAAAAAAAAACTTAACCAAACATCGTCTGAGTTTGGAATTCATTGTAACGGATTGTGGTGTGAGTGATGATCTCCATTTATATAGTTTAATAAATCAATCCTCGCTTTAGAAAAAGGGAAAAAAAATGATAAATGAATGTAGTAGTTTCATCTTTAGATATGAATCTAGATTTCGAAAATATTGTATTGAATATCAATTTAAAAATTAGCCTCTTATATTTTAGTAATTTAGTCAAATATAATTTATAAAATTAAATAATAAAGTAATTGATGTTTTAATAAAAATATGGTTGATCAATCGAATTATGACAAATTTCGCACTAAGTGTTGGGCATTGTTTTTTGACAAGCCAAAATCGAGCTCTCTCAAATTATAGAAAGAAGGAAAATTAGCACCAAATGCTCAAATCAAACAAGGTGGCCAATCAAACTACACTGCATTGTTAGCTGAATAAGGCAAAGCTGCTGGTGGTCTTCACAAATTTACAAAACACAATTGAAGTCTTGCAACAAAGAGGAAGTCCAAGGAAGCAAAAAAAAGGTTGTCTCAAGTTATAAAAAGATTCACGGAGTTTGTCCCAAAATTAGAGGCGTTTTTCATAAAGATTCATTAAATAATTAAGTTATGCTAGAAATTGTTGGAACTCCTAAGTTTTCCAAATCAAAAAAGAATTGGAAGATTAATATAGATATTTGTACCAATCGAATTTTATTTGGTTCAGTTTAAATTCACTTGTACTTTTTTTTGCTTATAGAAATTCAATTATAACAATTTTATCTTACAGCAGTCTTTGTAGCAAAAGGGAATCTGAAGAATTGAGAACGTGTTTAGATCTTAGTGGTTGTGATTAGGTAGTCACTCGTTTATTAAAAATGCATTCAATGCTTTCTTGGTAATTTAGTGAAGTTTTATCATATTCTATATGAACCTTTGAAAATTTAAAATTTATCAAAATTTCCCCTACTCTAAAAGCTAAATCCTACAATTTATTAGTTAGTTAAAGTTTTCCTTACCCCACATACCTAAACAAATCAACACTAATTATTTTTTTTAAAATCACTATTTTTTTAAAATAGTGAACGTCTATCCAATCACAATCTTAATTTTTTATTATTTCCTAATTAAAGTAATTTTTTTAGGGCACTAAAATATGTAACACATGTTAAGATACCTCTTGATTATTTGTATCTGAACTTTAGTTTAACTAACATGTGCAATAATCCTTTTTTGCGGAATATGAGCATTGTTGTTACTATTATTATTATTTTTATTTTAAAGGTACGGGTTTGGAAAGAACGATGACCCTCTTGTGTTTGTGTAAAATAACTCAGCCTGCACGACAAATTTAGTATGCAACTATGAGCTGTCTTCTTATATTATCTCACTCAAATAAATAAATTTCAAGACGCCTTTCTACACAAAGACGACAAGTATGCCCATGAGCCGAAAAAACCGAACAAGCCGGGACAGAGTCGTACAATCTGACATTGAAGAATCAAATCACGAGTCCAGCAATGAATTTACACAAATTTGATTTATGTATTTCCTGTTGTTGGCTTAAGTATTTACACGTTCTGAGCAAAAATTGACTGATAGATTTCAGTAGGTCTCTGTAACTTCTAGGACTTTACAAAATTAACGTATTTGAGAATGGGACTTGATCAAATTATATAAAATGTTTAAGGGTAAGCTGAACAGACCTGTTAGAGGTATCCTTAAAGTTGTTGGAATGTTTTGACAATGATTATGAAGAGTCCAAACTGTCCCATCGTATGTTCTAATCCGTTGAATAGATACAGAATATTAAAAAAAATTATTTAATTTTTAAGTAAATAAATATTAATCAACAAAAGTCAAATTTAGTTTTAATTTTATGATTTCCACTCTGTAAAAGAGAGTTGAAAACACGAAGAATCAATCAGGCAAAAGGAGAGGTTTGAGAGAATTCAAGTTTACACTCACGAGTTTATGTCTTTTAGTTGTTAGACTTGAACCTATTTATATTATTTAGGTTAGTATATAAAGAGTATTAAAGTTAAAATTTTTTGAGATATCTTTATTAAGATAAAATGTTGAGCCCTAAAAATGTTTAGATTAAATATAATTGAGCTGGTATTGTCATTATATTTTTAATAAATTAGGAATTTTGAGATTAGAATAATAAATTAGGTGAAAAAATTTATAATTTAATTCTTTATCTTTGAGCTTACAGAGAGAAGCTTTTAAATGGGCTAAACCTCGCAAATGTATAAGACGTTATTTTGAGCTGTCTTACTAATTTTGATACTTTTTTGTTTGAATTATCTTTTTTGAACTTGATGTCATATCTTATAAAATTCAAATAAATAAACGAATTCATAACAGGGTTTATTTCATTTAAATGATACATAGCCAACACTCAAGAATCAACAGCTGCGCCAAGAACCCAAGGTTATGTTTGGTAGGAAGGTTTTGATGTTAAATAATATTTAATGAAAGTTGTGTCATAATAAATAGTCTGTTTGTTTGTAAGAAAAATATTGATGAAATAAATAATATAATTTATTTAAATTTACATATTTTTATATATATAATATATATAATAATAATTAAATAATGTGTTAATATATATATAGATATAATTAGTTCTTTACCGTATTAATATAGATCACTGTGAGCATATGTGTGCATAAATAAGTATATTATCTATTTTAAATATGTGTAATAAAAATAAAATGTTAATTTAGTTTATAAAGAATAGAAATTTTAAATTTAAATTTAAATTTAAATAAAAATTTGATTTAGTGTATTTGACAGCTTAAATACAAACTATTACGAGTGATTTATTTCACGTGGTTAACGGTGTCTTGCAATAATTGGTGCCCCCTTGAAGCTCGTGAGATCCGCTGTGGACTTTTAACCACGTGATTTTAACCACAAGCTGCAAAAGCTCGAGACACGTGGCGATATACGATTCCGTTGCAGCACAGGGCCGTGGAACCACCGGCCGGCGCATAATTTCTTTATTTAATGGATAACCTATAGGGCACGTGGGATTTACCGGCGCAACCGGTCTAACGTAACTGTACCTGCGATTGTGACTTTATTAATTGAAGGAGGAAAAAGAGGAAGAAAGTGTACTAGATTCAAAAAATTATAACCTTGTCTTAATTAGCAAGCTGAGTTTGCTTGTGGTTTAATTTGAAACACATTTAAACTCATGTGAATTTGAATCTTTTAATCAAACCAAACTAATTGAATGACCAAATCTAACTGTAGACACTTTATTTCAAATTCGAATATCAGTTAAAATCCTCATTAACGATAATAATTATTAATCATAATAATGGCCTCATAATAATAATAATAGTAATAATAATAAGAGAGAACACGTAGAGAGACGCTGCACCCACTACAGAAGGAAAACCCGTGAAGTTCTCTCCTTGTCCCAGCCGGGGATTTGCCGCTGTGAGAGCATTCGCCCTAAGCTTCAGCTCTCTTCTCAAGCTTGTTGAAGGATTTTTGTCTGTATGTGAATTGGGCCACTTATAGAGGTAAAGAAAAGAACTTTATAAAGGTTTTATATCATGCTGAATTTTCTGAATTCTAGGATTTTCAGAACTATTGAGAGTAATCTTTTTGTCTTTTTGCTTGAATTTTTGAGATAGGGAGAAAGATTTTATGGGGTTGAATTCTAAGGATTCTGCTACTGTCAAGGAAGAATTTGCGGAGGGAGGCTGCCAAGACTCTGGTGAATTCTCTTTCATTTGTATTTATACGAAACTCTGTTTGATTACGGTGAATTCATGATAATTTCAACTGATAAAGTGTTGAATCTCATCGTTGAATTTCGTTTGAAAAATGAAGTTTTATTCAAGCTCTTTTTGTCCTTCTCACTTTCTTGGATTGTGTTTTCCTTCTGTAGCTTCTTTTTCCAGTTTTTAAGCTGTAAATTTATACAAATTCCTTTTGTCCGTAGTGATTTGATGGTTTTCGTCTTCTCCTTAGAGTTGTCTTGAACTCTTGAGAAAATTTTTTTTAGCTGGTGAAGGTGGTCAATGGCCTTCAATTGGCTTGAGATCTTACCTAGTCTGATCAAATCTCCTTTCTGTAACATATGGGATGAAGATGCAGGGTGATTCCATTCACATAAGAATTATATCTAGGATCATTCCTTTAATAAGCAGCAGGTTTATCGGTGACTTCTTGTTCAAAAGAAGTAGAAAAACTTTTTATCCTAAGTGCAAAAGCTTCTTGTGTTGACTTCTTCAATCAGATTTATATTGTTCTCTATATCCATGAAAAATTGAAAGTTATAACTTAAAGATCTAAATTGTTTGTGTAGAATTAGAGAATGGCGGTGTGCTTGTTCCATTCAAAGCCATTTATTCTATGAAGTCGTTTTTCCGTTTGTTCTGTGAAGTCCTTTCTGAGGAAGTTTATCCTTGCAATATTTTCATTCTTCTTTAGGATTTGCAAGGAGCTCAGGAGTTCCACGGCCATTGTCAAACAAGCCATCTGCCCTCCCTCATTTTATGTCTTTAAAGGCAGAGCAAGTTGAGAAACCATCAAAAATGAGGTCTGATCTTCTTGCATCTCGAGGTTACGTGTTGAAATCTGTTTCAGGTATACTTGAAGACATGCATACATGGCAATCAGGCAATATTCAGGTTATATTTGCTCCATCTTTGGGTAAAATTATATTCGTGTTTTGTGTAGTTTGGATGCTTTGTTTGAATTTAAAACCGTAGCAAGAGAACTACCTACTTTATCTTGTTGAGTGAATCTGACATTGATTTGAATTATTAAAGAGAGTCTAATGTACTCTGTTAGTGTAGTTTTCAATTTTTCGGTATATTTGTGCATTTGGTTGTGGAATGAACTGTATAAGGGTTATTTTTCAGTTGGTTGATATTAGTTTGTCTGTAAGTATTTTTATGGACATCCCTCCCAAATGGTTTTCAGTATCTCCTATAATACATAAACTAGGAATGGCAACACCAGCATTTATTTACATTGACAGCAAATCTAATGCAAAAGAATGGGCATTTGTTACATTGTAATTCCATATGTGATAATGTCCCCTTTCTAAAGACTCATTTAGTGGGTCCTTGTCAGAATTTTGAAGATGCTACAATGAAGCAACAATGTCTTGGTGGGAATCCTCTTGCGGCTCCTCATTCAGTTCTGCCTTCAGGTGCTTCTGTGGCTGGAACAACTGAGCAATGGTGAGCGGCTGTCTTAACTGAAACTGCATGCATGATTTTCTATAGTTGCCTGATAAGTTATTTATTGTACTTATGTGTAACAGGAACTGTTTTGATTTATAGATGGCATGGATGAATTCAAATCCAAATTTAAAACGTCCTTTTCAATTATTTGCTCTTTATAGGATTAATTCCAAGGCTTCCAGTTTTCCTGCTCAATTGACCATCTTTTATGGTGGAACCGTGAACGTCTTTGATGACGTCTCCCCTGAAAAGGTGCTCTCTCTCTCTCTCTCTCTCTCTCTCTCTCTCTCTCTCTTGCTGCACAGTTTTTTGTTCTATTATTCCCTAGCTCTGCTAGATATATATTGTTTTTCACTTCCTGACATTTTCCAGGCTCAGGCTATTATCTTTTTGGCTGGAAATGTGTGTGTCCAGTCCAACATGGTTCAATCAAAACTTCACAAGCAAGCACCTGCCTCCAAACTCCCTGCGGCAGATCAGGCGATGGTTAAACCAAATACACCACCATGCTCTGGTCTACCAAGTCCTATGTCTGTTTCTTCTCACCCCATTGATCAATCTGGTGTTCTGGCTCCCAGTAATAATGCCAAGGTATCTAAGACTGTTAGCATGGCAACAACTCTTGCTGACAATGTGAATCTGCCAAGAGCAATATCATCAATTGGATCCATTGCAGCATCTGCTATGATTTCATCAGGTATCTCATGCACTGCAGAAAGTAGTTTTGTATTTCATGTTAGAATTTATTGCTTTCATTTTCCATGGTGGAAGGCTGAACTTATTGTTATCGGTGCACCAATTACTTGATGGTTCATTTTATGAAATGAATAAGTTGTTGGAGGGCCAAACAACATTCCTCTCCTCTTACTGCGCGATTAGCATCTGAGCTGATTACCTGTGACTTAACTACTGCTTATAGTGCTCATTCCTTAAATTAAGACTAGGTGTTTTTTCTGCAGCTGCTCCACAGGCACGCAGAGCATCCCTGGCTCGATTTTTGGAGAAGCGTAAAGAGAGGTAATTGGATATTTACTTGTTTCTAGAGAGTAATCACCCATATTTTGGGTTTTTTCTAACATCATTGTTTCTATTTTGGATGATAGAAAATTCTTGCTCTCCCCTTTTTTTTCTCTCGCCTTGTGCACGGTGGGAAAACTCAATTTGTTTGACCTTGAATAGTTGAGTGATATTCATGTGCAAGCACAAACTGGGGAAAATGGAGAACTTTAGCCTCATGTAGCAGGCCATATCATTACTCATCAAGCATTCTTTCCCTTTTTCTCCCTCGTCTTCTTGGAGGAATTATACTCATAGTTAAATCAAAGGTTGAATAGCATTTCTCCTACTGCACGAGTCGAGTTACATGCTCGAATTGTGCTTTAGCACCCCAAACGTCGACTAAGCCAATTATATCTGCAGAGTTATGAATGCAGCACCATACAACCTGAGCAACAAAACAACTGATTGCGCCACTCCAGATTCAAATGGATTTACCTTTTCTGCTGCTTCCCGGGGGTCGGCTCTAATTTGATCTCCATCAGCAAGGTTGTTATTGGTGGTGATATATGACAGAAAACTGCTTATGCAGTAGCATTTAAGATCTGTTGTAACTAGCAAGTTACTAATTGCTTCTATTCTGGAACTGTTGACCTATAAATTTGACTGAAGTATCCCATCAGACCATATGATTATTATATTTCTTGTGTCGTATTGTTTTTCTCTGCACAGTTTTGATCCACTTCATCTACTCATTCAATGGTTGTGAGCCTCGTGAAGATTGCTTTCTAATGAATGTGGCCTGTGATAAAACTAGTAAGTAGGCTGGGCCCTACTAAAGGCCCAAGGGTAAAATCAAATGGGACGGCGGTGCAGGGACTACGCCCTCATGGAACAATACCAGGGTAATTTTATAAAGCTAGTAAAGACCACGGGCAACGTTTGTATGAATTTATTTAATTAATCGAGTAATTTAAAATTTTTAATGATTTTTCAAAATACTAATTTATGTTTAAATGTGAAGAATAAATGCCTAGTCTAAAAGAATAATTGGTTTATTAAATTTACTTAGTATATATAAATTAAATAAATCTTGTGTAAGGATAATATATTTATTTTCTATCTATAGCATAATTATTTTTTCACCATCTTTGGATTTAAAAATTTTATTAGCCTTGAAACAACCATGATTTAGAACATTTTTTATTTTAGTCATAAGATAAATTAAATCTAATTGTATAAGGTTCTTTGACAAAATTAACTAATAAAAAATTAAAACATCTTCGTCTAAAAAATTTCATTTGGTGTGCCAAAATCTTGTATAAACTAAAGCACAAATTTTCATTTGAAAAGAGTTGGTTTCAACAAAATTTGTGATGTTGTTCAACTCTTATACCATATATTTATTGTAAATGAATATACTTTTACTCAAAAAAAAAAAAAAAAAACTTTAGTTCCACAATAAATAAAGACAACACACAAAAAATGGAAAAAAACACTATTAAGCTTCCAAAACGTCATAAAAACCTTAAATTATGGATTTTCAATTTCTTCTTATTATTTATGAGAATGAACAAAGTTTTTGAATTTTTATATGTTATTATTTTTTCATGATGAAATTTGATACCCTTCAACAATTACTTCATGAGGTCTTTAAACGAAGGTTAAACTTGCTTTTTTTGACATGTATGTGTATTTTGAGATCATATTCCTTGTATCCCATCTTTACAAATTACAATCATCTTTTATGACTTACTCAAGTGCCAACACATAATAATAACAAATGAATTTAAATAAGTTTATTTTTTTAAAGAATGATGTAACTATTCATCAATTATAGTCTTCATTGTTTTGATCTCTCATATTTCTTTATCTTTGCTTTGCACAAAATGTCATGAATCTTTGATTAATAATGTTTTGTTTACTACACCAATCCACATTTTAGTTTTCAAAAAGAATATCTTATTTACATAGTCATCTTCAAATATTTTTTCTACTCATACAATTAAAATTTAACTCATTTTAAATAGTGAGATTTGTGATTGCCTTTTGTTGATAGAATAATTAGGCAATTCTAATTTTAAATATTTATTTTTGCTTCATCTTTAAAATCTAAATCATAACTTTGAATACTAATGTTCTTTGAAAGAAACATCTTGATAACAAATCCATTAAATTCTTTAGATTAAATATGTCTGTTTTTTTTGTCAAATACAGAAAGAACTAAAAACTTTAATCACAAGTTTACAATGCGTATGCAGGCATTTGTTTCCTTCAATTCGGGTACATAACTTTTATTTCGTGTTAATTTTTTAAATATTACAAAATATTTAAAAATGTTCTTCCAAATTGTGTAATATTTCATCTTTAATTTTATATTTGGATACACACAATGTAAATGAAAGTATATGCTTTAAAGAATACTTGCACGCACACACATATTTGTGATTTAAATTATATTTTAAAAACATGAATTTGAAATAGATATTAGACATTAAAAAATATGTAAACATTCTAAACTTAAGGGAATATTTCAAAGTTTCATAACTAGTATTATGTTGGTGTTGCATTCTTCATTGCTAATATCTTTTGTGTTTCCTTATCCATCGTTTCAGGAAAAATGTCATGAACTCTTTTGTTAATCAAATTGTGTCCACCATGCTAATCTACATTTTTCAAATAATTTTAATATTCTTACAATTTAACTTTAATTTGTTCTAAATAGCGAGGCTTATGATTGTATCTTATGAATATGATAATTAAGTGGTTCTAATTTACAATATTTATTTTTACTTCATCTTTGAAACCTAAATCATCTATTTGGATGCGTGTCTTCTGAAAAAGGCACTTTGATAGCTTACATTCTTTTGAATTAAGTATGTTTTCTTGTCAAATAGGTATATAAAAATCATTCTTTGTAAAAATCATGCTCCTTCTCTATGGTAATAGTATGATAGATAAAGAATATAATGTATTATAGAGATTTTAAAAATAAATATAAACTTATATAATGAACATAAAATTTTTAATCACAAGCGAAGCAAATTCCAAAGAGAGAATAAAGCTAGTGCTATATTAAGTTGTAATGGAGATCTTCGTAATTAATCCTACAATATAATATAACATATAGGTGGATATATAGATATAATTAGATGCAGGTATAGTGGTTAGAATTTGTGATTTTCCATTTAGTTGTAACTTTAATTACTAAATGAAATTAAATGTATATATAGAGCTTAAACAAATAGCATGGGTTTATTCTCAGAGAAAATTTTAATAGTATAAAATTTATAATAAACAAATTATTTAGAACCTAAAAAATTTATAAAGAACCTAATTTTTACACTTACTACAAATACATACTTTAAAGAAATTTCAAGTGTTAGATTCTGCCTTGAAAATTTTTCCTTTAAGGTGAAACATTGGTTTACTTTCCCAAACAAAAGACTTACTTTTTAATTAAAAAAATTTCATGGTATTTTATTATTAAGTTTTTTCATTTTTCTTAAAATATACTTGGACATTTAAGAAATTTTTTAACATTTTAGTAAAATTAATGTTTTATTGAACTTTAAATATGAAAAAGATTAAAATTTTATAACGTTCAAGTTATTTTAATTTTTACAAAATAATTGTATATATTATATGTAATATGTATTTTTATGTATATATATATTTTTATATAAATGAAGTGTATAATACATGATTATTTTTGAAGAAATTATTGATGCTGAAGATTTGGTTAATAGAATATTTAATTAGTTCCTTAATATTTATAAAATATTTAAAACTTTTCTTTTCATTTGCTTGTTACAATCACTTTATTTCTCAAATTAATTCCTGATATTGAGTAAAGAACAAAAGAACATTAGTAATATTTTTCTTGATATATTGTTTATTTATTAATAAATATCTTAATTAGAATATAAATTTTACCATAAATATCAACCTAATATTAGTTGAAGTTTTTTAATTTTTCTTCTTACTAAAACTTGTTCTTTGACTATAACATTTTTATAATTCATAGGATGAGTTTATAATTTAAAATCTCAAAAATTACAAGAAACAAGTATTGAGAGTAGGGCCTGGAGTAGCCTAGCCCTGGCCACCTACTAAAGTTTTGAAATTTTATCATTTTTCCTTATACTTTAATTGTAATTTTTTAAAAATTTAGCATATTTGTATATTTTTATGTGAGTTGGATCTCTCAAAATATTTTATTAGACTTCTTAAATTTTGAAAGTCAATGAATAATATATAAAAACTAGTTAGAAATTTCTAAACATCGATAAATTTATGGGTTCAAAATAATTAATTTAAAAGAATGTAAAAATATACTTTTAATCTTTTGTTATGAATTTTTATAAAATTTAGAGTTAGAAGTGATTAACTCAATATATTTTAAAAACCTAGTTACTAATTAAGAAAGTAACTACTTATTAATTCAGGGCTTTTATCAATTAACATCAGAAATAAGAGATTTACAAATAATGATGAAATCCACTTTTAAATTTATTATTTATATTTTTGGTAATTTAAAACATTTAATCTTACATTTTTATCAATTCAATTCAATTATTTATTTATTTTCATTTTTAATATAAAATATGAATCTTAATATTATACAAATATATTTTTTTATGTATTTTTGTTATTATAATATGTTAAAAAGTATTTCATATTGTTATATTTATTTAACAAATAAGTAGTAATTCAACCCCTGCAAACTTTGAGCTCTAAACCCATTTGTAACAAAAACCAACTAATTATAAAGTAATAATAGAAAACTAACATTTATGCGCATAAACTATTTAGCTATGTGCATAATTGATAAGGTTTTAGTCAAAATAATAAATACTCATATTCAGTAGTCAATAAAAAAGATAAATGAACGTGCCAAAATAAGAGTTAAAAAATAAAAAAAAAAATCCACTACCCAAAACAAATGAAATAGCATGAAATATTTTACTCTAAATTTATTCCACATAAAATTCATAAATTATCTATTAGTTCATGAATGAAATTTTTAATCAACCACGTACAACTAAATTGAGTAATTTTGAATATTAAGAATTAATAGATATTTTTCAATTATTTAAATAATACACTAATTCTTAATTTGATAGTATAGCAGCCGTGATTATTTGAAAGAACAAGAAGAAGAGAATGAACCACAAATTTTTCTTATTTAATTGAAAACATTAAAGAGTACTTATTTATTAAAATTAAACACAAAAATATTCATAATTGATACTTACAAATATATGTGCTAATTTTAATTGCCCACATTTTCCCCTTCTCGCTCACTTCTTTTAATTTCTTTCTATCACATTAACCATAAAAAATAATAAATGAAAATAAAATCAACATTGTGAGAAATAATTGTGAACCACTTATTTCATTCTTTATTTTTAACTAACAATTGAGGAATGTTTTACTCCCATACCTAAATCAAATACGTGTAATTAAATATGACAACGTTTAAGAGTAAATTTGCTAAATTAATTTGATCACAAATACTTTTATGGATAAATGAATTAACAAATGTTTTACGTAATACCAATTTTACTCTGTATGAAATTGGTACAAGTTAAATAAAGTGCTTTTGACATTTTTTTAGTTTCAATTCATGTGGCAAGCTGATCCAATTTAATTCTTATTTTATACTTCATATTTTATTAGATTTTTAAAAAAAAAATCATTTTGTAAATGCTCATTATATCTATCATCATTTTAATTTAATTTTGTCATCATTCTTAATTTTTAATGCAATATAGAAACAGTAATTTTAAAGTAAAAGTTATTTTGGGTCAAATTAAAATTTATTCATAAAGCATATATTTAAAATATTCAAAAATTGCACTTCTATATAGAGTAAGGTTTTAAATTTTGATTTGTAAAATTAGAAAAGAATGAAAACAAAAGTTTTTGAGTTGGTACGGGCACATGAGCATCTGGGAGAATATATTGTTAGAACATTTATTCTATTTCATATAAAAAATTTTAAATGTAGATACAATTTTATAAATTTTGAAAAAAAATATAAATTAAAGATCTATGTTCTGTAAGTGTATGTTTTAGTTTGTTATTAAATATCACTTCTATGTTGACTAACTAAAATTTGGGAATGATTAAATTTTAATCACATTTTAGTTATAGTTATTAAATGAACCTGCGTTATTCAAATTAGCAATTGGATATTTGTGATTGAAGAAATATCACACATCCATCAACTAAGAGTAGTAATGGTAATATAGATAAATGATATTATAAATTTATAATTATTGACTTTTCTTTTATAAATGTAATCTTGAAATGCGCACACTTGCTTACATTCAATTATAACTTTCTTGGGTTATCTCATTTCTCTTGTCAATTTTTATTTTTTATTGATTAGTGTCTAGTGGCTGGCTAGTTTATTATTTCATCTGTACAATTCATTGGTCAAAACTAACAATCATGAATAAAAATTTAAATTAAAGTTTACTTTAAAAATTAAGCTACTTAAAATGTTTATATTATGGGATGAATCTCATTTTATCCTTGAAATATACTTTATAGATAATTAATTAATATTTCCATGCATTTATTTAATTTTCTTTTTAAAATACAATTGTAAAAGCATATACTTAAATATTATTTTTTTTATTAAAGGTTGTAAATCATACTTCTAATTTTTTAATACAAAAAAGATTTATTGGCCATTAGGCCAGAGTGACAATAAATAAATTAAATTCAAAAACTTGTTGTTTCTATTATTCTTCATATTCATCCTTGAAAAAGTATATTAAGAATCCTTTAATTGTCATCTCAAAAAATTTAGTATTATCTTAATATAAAATGTTTTCTTTTAAATTTAACATAATGACAATTAAACTACCATATTTTTGAATTGTCATATGTGATGAAGTTAGAAAGGTTTTGAAGTCTAGTATTCTAATTGTGTATAAAATCGATATTATTTGAAAATTTGTTATTGAATTTTGATTATCATATAGAGGCCCATCAATCAAGAATTGCCTTTTTTTTTTGTTATAAATTCATAAACTTTTATAATTATAAAAATTGAGTTATTAAAGTATACCATTAAATTTAAAACATAATATTAAAGGCAACTAAATTTAAAATAAAATTTTTATTATTTTACATTTTAAGTACATTTATAATTTGCATCAAAGAAATTTAATAACATTTTTTCTGTTATTTATACTTTTGATATGTTTATAATCTATAAATATACATATAATGAAGTATTTAATGATTTTTATTATGGTCATAAAGATTTTGAATGTTCTATTTTTTATTTTTTATTAATTACTAAAAATAAATTGGGAACTACAAAATTCACGCACATTTTGTACACTAATATACATATACATACATACATATATATATATATATATATATTATGCTCGTTGTGTATGATAAACAAATTTCAAGAATTGTTTTCTTCTTCTCATTGATAATGTTTTTAAATATGATATTAGGTATCAAAGAAATTTAAAAAATTCTTTTTATACTTTTGACACATATATTAATATAAAGATTGATTGAAATATTTTACAATTTTTTTGTCATTTTAGATAAATCATAATTTCTTTGAAAGTATTTGTAATATAATATTAAAGATAACCAAAATAAAAATATTACTTTTTATTATTTTATATTTTGCATTAAGAAATTTAAAACATTTTTTCCATCATCGATACTTTTGACATGTTTAAAATCTATAAATATATATAAATGAATTATTTAATAATTTTTTAATTAATTACTAAAAATAAATTAGAAATGACTAAATTCAAACATGCTTTTCTTGAGCTTGTGTGTCACACACATTATGTACACTAACATGTAGATGCACACACGCACCCCCCCCCCCCCCACACACACACGCACATATGCATGCTGTGTATGATAAAACAAAAAAATTCAAGAAATGTTATCTTCTTCGTCTTGATAATTTTTTAAAATATTATATTAGGTATCAAAGAAATCTTAAAAAAATTTTCTTATACTTTTGATACATGTAAGTATACAGATAGATTGAAATATGTTATAATTTTCTATCATTTTATAATTTACATATAATTTTAATAATCACATCAATTAATTTTAAATAGTCATAATTATCTCCTACGAATTCTCATATATGTCTAACTTTTGTTTAAATGTGACATTAAGTATCAAATAACTTTAAAAAAAAAAACTTTTGACCCATGCATAAATTCATAGACAGATTGAAATATTTAACAATTTTCTATCATTTTAATACTTCGCATTTAAGTTTAATAATGTAATACATTCGCACATCGATTAACTATTTTTATTTTATTATAAATTCTTGATTTGAATAAGAATAACTTTAAAATGCTCATAATTCTCTCATATAAAGTCTAATATATATCATATGAGATATGGTTTGAAAGATTTTGAATCTACTTTATACAAAATTGGTTTTATTTTAAAATTTAAAATATTTAAAAAGTTATGTTAAAAAGAACAAACTACAAAGAATTTTGCATATTATTAGGCACTCATTTGATTCCAATCATGCCTTATTCTTTAATTCTTTATACTATTAGTTAGGGGTAAATTAGAGAGTTTAAATATTGGAAGAAACTTTTTTATAAGCTTGTACTTTTATATAGGAATAGATTATATTGGGTGGGTTATATTATAAGAAAATCAGTGTTGCTACCCTCAAAGATATAGGTCATTGTTGTCAAAGTTTGTTAAATTCTTGTTTTCATTATTTTTCCTTTTTTAATATTTTGTGAAATTTTAATTATATTCAAAAAAGTGTGTATGTATGGAAAGAACTTAATTTTATAGTGACTTTCAAGAGTAAGTCTAAGCTCACGTGGAATACTCTTAGAAGGAAACTTGAAATTCCCAAGCTTACATTTTTTTTATTTTTAGTTTGGTTTAAGCAAATGGACTAAACCCTCCATTTATACTAATTATTTATGGAAGTTAATGGTTAAAATCAATTTAATCTAACTATTGGACTTAGTTGTCACACACGTCCACCAAACCCCTACCTACTTTTAAATGTGGATTAGTTTGCTAACCAGTTTGTTCACCTACCCTCAGTCAAGTAAATAGGCTTCAATGAGCTTTTACATAGGCTTGGGCTTCGTCAAGAATGAGCTACAACGATATTCTCCAAATGGGCTGCGATCAACAAATCTCCCTCTTGCAGCTCATTTAGAGCAGTCAACAAATTTTCCTACAAATTTAAGCCTTCTTGTCTTCTCCTTCGGCGGTGTTTTAGTGATCATGTTGGCTCCATTGTCATTGATAAGAATTTTTCCAAAGTTGTTTTTCTTGTGTCTAGTGTTTGTTGAATCCAACGATAGCACACATCTATGTGTTTGGATTTTGAGCAAAATGTGAAATTCTTGATTAGATGGATGGTGCTTTGATTATCATAATAAAGTGGATAATTTTCTTGATTTCACTTTAATTTTTGAAGGGCTTTTTTTTTATCTAAAAAAATTCTTTGCATTCTTTAGTGACTTGCTACATACTATACCTTCATTAATGCACTTTTGAAGTCAACTCAACCTAAAGACTTTTGTCCCAACAAATGTCAAAAGATATCAAGAAATTAATTTTCTTGAATCAACGTTACCATTTATGTCTGTGTCAAAGTATCATTCAAGTATAAACTTGTTTTTTTTTTTACAACTATAATACGAGTTGAGTTTTGTTGTTCCTTTTAAATATCTCCAAATCTACCGTGTTCCAACGCTCTTTCCCCAAGTTAGATAGATATCAACTAACTTGATCACTATATATGCAATATTAAGTCGAGTACACATTATAGTATAATCAAAGTATATGGGACTTTACTCATATACTTTCTTTTCTTTTTCATTATTTGGACACTATTGTGAGGTGAGCTTGAAATATCCTTTATGGAGATTTGAGACAGGCTTTGCCTTTTTCATAATAAATTTATCAATTATCTTTTCATTATACTTTTTTAAGATAGTCATAATTTTTCATTAGACCTATCTCGAACATTGTGTTTGGTTTTAAAATTTTAGAAAGGAAAAGAAAATATTAGAGAAAAGGAAAAGAAAATTGAAAAAAATTCAAAATCTCATCGGTTGTTTGGTAGAATAATTTTCATGAGGAAATGAAGATAATTAAAAATAGAAAAAAAAGATAAAAAAAACTAAAAATTTATATTTTTTGATTATTTAAGAAAAATATTTTTCTCACTTTAACTATATTTTTCCTTGACTTTTCTTTTCTTTTCTCTATAACTTTTCTTATCAACCAAACAACTAAAATTATTCTCTACTATTTTCTTTTCTTTTTCCCCTCAAAATCCTTAAATCAAAATAGTGGAAGAGTATGCATATTGAAGATTTTCTTTGTAGCTCTTAAGTTCTTTGTTTTAAAGGACTTATTCAACTTCTTTTCAAATTGGTTATCTTTTTTCATATCCTAATCAACAATAAACAAGCCACCAACATAAAACAACAAAATCATAAAATCATTATCAAATAGAAGTCTTGGAAAAACCATGTTTAATCATAAATGAATCAAACTTTTTGTACTATTGCCTTGACTTGTTTAAGTCCTTAAAGACCTTCCCAATCATCAAACAAGGTTTTATTTGCCTTTCTGCTCGAAGCCTTTTGGATTGTTATATGAAGATTTCTTCACCAATATCTTTATTATGGAAAGTCATCTTGACATTCAGTTATTCTAAATCTAGGTTTGTAGCTAAACTAAGAACAATAAAAATGGATATCATTTTCGGCATCGAGAAGAATGTATCTTCAATTCCATGTTTCAACCTTTACCCACTAACTAGACTTGACACCTTAGTTTTGGACTTCTTTCACTAACTTTTAGTTTGAACACCCACTCATTTTTTAGAAGAAAAACTTTATTTAAACTAAATTTTCTTTCATGCGTGACTTTGAGTTTACTTCATGAATCATCAACCCGAGTTCCTTTAAACAAATGGTTGAAGACACTTTAATCAATTTATACACAGATAAGATTTTAACCCAATACAGGATCCCAAAGATGCCTAATTAAATGATGACCCTCAATGCATGGTTTTCCAAATAGTATAATTTGAAGGGATAAGTTTAATCGTGCCACTAGATTCCTTCATTAATTTTCACGTTAAAGTATCAAAACCTTAACTTTAATACCAATTTCTATAAAATTATAGACAAATTTATATACTTAGAATGAGAATAAAATCAGTATAAAAGATTTTATTATGATATTTACAAATATAATTTCACAGTAACTCTCGAAGGCAATTTTCACTCTTCTTAAATACTCTAAACCAAGAACTAAGAATTCTTTTGGAGCTCAAAGCTCTCAAATTCATCCTTTTAGTTATAGCTTGATTTCAACAAATGGATCAAAGCAAACCATATGCCCAAGGACGTAATGGCTTGTGGGTTGGATCATGTATGAGTGGCCGACCCTTATTCACTGCCACCTGGCGTTGATATTGGGGTTGTTTGGCATTATTTCAGACCAAAAAATCTCGTCCTCAATTATTTTATTCTTCATTGGATTCTTTATCCCCATTTTGGGAGGGAGTTGAAACACGCTTTATCTAGTTTGGTTTGTGAGCTTTCTTGTGGGCTATTTCATGGTCCCACATTTTGATGGAGCTTTTTGGTACATTCTCGTGTTTTATTTGATATTCAATATGCCAAAGCTATTTAGGTACCTGCAAAAATTTGGCTTTTCTCACGTTTGCAATCTATAAATTTGTTGTGCTCCTAATTGTTAGGCGTTATGAGTGTATATAATTCGATAAATTAATTGAATTAAAATTACGATACGTACTAAATATCAAATCAAAATTTCAATTTGTTATTTGACATGGCAAATTTTGAAATTGTGATTTTCGATTTGATTTTAATATTTAAGTTTGTTATATTGTACCAAACTAAATCTGAAATTTTATTGTTTTAATATTTATTATATTTTTTACTTATTTTACTCTTAATTCTTTATATATCTGTGATTTAATTTTTTAAAAATTTTATATTGTTATATCGTATATGTCAAACAAAAATATTTTGTTATGATAGATATATTTTTTATCTTTGAAAAATCTAAATTAAAACAATGAAATATTAAAAGAAAAATATTTAACATTTATTTATAACCTATATAAATAAAATTTGTAATTTTAAAAAAATTATTTATTTTTAAAATTTTTAAAGTAAAATTCGATATGCTGAAATATTCAACTAAACATTTCGAAAAAATACGATAAATTACCAAGCTGAATTGGAAATTTTGGTCCTATATTCATTACACAAATTTAATGTATCTAAAATTTAGTATATCCAAAATTCGATTCGATTCAACTAACTTAACAAATATTGTTGGCACTTTAGTGCTGAGCCTTGCTCCGTCTCTCTACATTTCTGGGTTTTGCGTGGGCCGGGTGTTGAGGACACTTGGACACTACCTTAATGAGTGGGTGGGCCGTCCAAAGATGCTGATGGATCATGCTAAAAGCTTCGGCCCTTGTACTGGGCTTCTCATGATGATGGGCCCAGTAGAGAGGGCGCGTGTCCCTTGGCACCACTCAAGGAAAGAAAGGTATGCCTTTCAGAGCAAGTTAAAAGAATAAATAAAGGGTAAATGGCATTTTATCCCTCCAAATTTTGTTACTTTGACACATTATTTCTTAAAAATAATATAATAATAGCACTTTATCCTCTAAATTTAATGTAATTGAAGCACTTTGCTTCCAAATAAAATTTACAATAAAAAACTGCCACATCATCAAATTTTCGCAATGTTTTCAGTATATTTTAATCGTTCTTTTAGTTTTTCACTTTTGAAAAACTTGATATTTTCATCATTCTATTGTTCTTTTATTTACATAATTAATTTTTCATACAGTAATTAATATTATTATTTTACATTAAAAATATGGTCTATTATATTTTCAATCATCGGTAACGCTGGAAAAATGTTACGAAAAATTTTGATTCACTTTTAAGTGAAATTATTGGAAAAATAAAATTAATATCTCATGAAAATAATGTTGAAATGTAAGTTAAATTAGCAATTGAAGTGGTCCCATTATAATAAATTAAGAAAAAATTATACATTCATAAGAATAGTTTGTCAATAATCTTTATTTCACAACTAAAAATTATAGACTTCAACCTTTTTAATTCTATACGTGTCATTCACAACTAATTATTTTATTTTTATATTAAAATTAATATTGTTAATAATAAAAATATAAATATACATTACATATTTATGGTTGATATTAACAAAAAATAATCTTTTCAATGAAAAAAGTGAAAAATAAAAGATGATGACAAAATATGATGAGTGTTTGCTAAAAGATTAATTTCAAAATATAATTAAGAAGTAAAGTATTACAATTAATATAGTGTTTGAGGGGAAAGGATCCAAGAGATGACTTGTCAAACTAATAAAATTTTGAAAGATGAAGTACCGTACAGAGGAAAGGATTCAATATACTGGTGATGGTATTGAAATGGCCACAAGGTCAAAGGAGCAATCTTTAGGTCTTAAAAAAGAGCCGCTTCGCTTCTGGGTCATCCATCAATCAGATTAGTAAGCTGTAGAATCCAGAAAACTCGAAATGAGAAGGCCCATATTGAATCCTAATCGTCCGATCTCTGACAACCAAAAGGCTGATGAGGTCCAACAGAGACGTTCAGACAACATTAAATATAATATAATTCATTATTTGTCCTTCACTTGCTCTCTGCTCAAACGTCACTGTCATTTACTGCCATTTACCCTTTTCTTTTCCACCTAAGCATGACAATTTTTTGGTTGGTTTTGTTCAAGGTTTTGCTGAGGGGGGTTTACGCATTACCTGCTTTTTTCAAGGTTGGCGCTTTGGAGTTGAAGAGACGAGTTAAAAGGAACACAAAAATGGATTTCTCGTTTCTTGCTCTTTTCTCGATAGTGCTATCCGCTGCTACTGCTGATGAAGGTATGTGTTTTTCTCCATTCGATTGCGTCTGTTGATAGTTTACTTCTGTGGTTTCATGGGCCTTCTGTTTTATCAACTAAAGAAGTGATTGTTTTTTGATTTTTCTGTATTCTTGTGAGCTTACTTATGCTGGATATTCTTCTGCTTGACTGCGCTTTTATCCTTGCTTAAATGTTGTTTTTGCTATGCTTGGGTCTGGTTCTTGTCTATTTGTTTGTTTTTTTTTTTTGGGGGAGAAAGATGCTTTGCTTTTGTTGTAGCTAAAGTGAAAATGCTATTTTCATTTGAACATTCCACCCGAAGTTCTTCTGGAAGTCAGAGTCAAGTTTTTTGTGTAAGCTGATTTTTAAGAGTCAGGGCAAGCAAATGGTTTAGCATGTACCGAGTGAAGTCATGACTCATGAGTTTAGGTTCTATTTATCTTCAGCCTGCAAATTAAGACTGTTCTTGAAAAAAGAAACTCCTATTTGCTAAAGTTCTTCCCCCAGGAAGTTCACTCCTGAGTTAACTGTTTTATCTTCAATGAAATCCCCCAGTTGGTCCCCGAGCGTGTTGTAAGTTTTGCTCTAACGCTGACCATCTCATATGGCTTTGGACATGTATAAAATACATTGTAGAGAAAGATACTGTAATGGGCGGCCATGACTCATGAGCCCCGTCTTGGGTCCAATAGGTGTTGGTTTGAAGGGTCATTGTGTCATTTAAGAGTTTGGAATCTGATATGTCAGCATATTTAATAGATAACCTCACATTTAATTTGTGTTGTCACATGGGCTACATCTAGTGTTTTGGAGATCTGAATGTGAGATGCTTCCAAGTCAAAATTTCTTTAATGTATTTTAGTTCAAATAATTGCAGTAATATATTTGTAAACATAATATGATAAATCATCCTTTAATAGTTGTTTTTACTTCACTATGAAACATGGAGAACGTATCTGTTGTGCAGTTTCTTCAATGAATTACTTGTTGTGCTTGAAAATGGTGGTAGTGAACATAAATATGAAGTGGAAGCTTCGTCCTTAAGTAACTTGATGTGTTTCCTAATAGAGGTGTTGTAACCATGCTGCGAATGTACTGTTAATGTAACTATTGAACCTTCTTGCTAAATCATTATAATTGATTAAATTCATTTATTTTAGAAGATTTTTAAGTGACTGCCTTCTTACGGCAAGTGGCATCCCTAGTTATAAGCTGGAAATAGAGTTGAAGCCGTTCTTAACATAGCTATTTCATGAGAGTCCCAAAAAAAAAAAAAAAAAAAACAAGAAGAAGAAGAAGAAGAAAAACACTGGAATAATTTATTGGGCAAAGGATGGGGACAGATAGAAGACAGAGTGCTTAAACACAGTGAGTATTGAGTTTGAGGCTTTGAGTGCCATCACAAGCATAAATTTTTAAGGACTGAAAGACACTATAAATAGATGCCATCTTGATAGCTCAGTCATTCTCTCTGAATAGTTTTTATGTGCATTGATGAATGACTAATGTATTCACGGACCTGATTTCTTTTAACCTTTCATCTTCTTCTTTTAAATAGAATGGCCTTACCCTCTTAATTAGTTGTATGTATGGTTGTTTTATGTGGTCCGATGAGACTATTTTCTTCGTTGACATTTTCTAGTTCGATGATTGAGCCAGGTGTTTTAGGGGATCACTAGATGTTTCATGGATTTAGGTGATATGAGGTCATGTTATTGATATGCCGTTATATCTTCCATTCTCTATTGTTATTTTCTCCAATCAAGTAACTTCACTTTTTGCCACCTGAGTTAAGTTAGTGAGATAATTTGATGCATTAAATTTTTACATTCAGTTGATAGGTAAAGTGCCCTTAAGTGATTCATTGATCATCTTAATTTTTGTTGTTTGCATGTATGCAGCTTCATTCATTGGTGTAAACTTAGGCACAGAGCTCTCGGACATGCCAGATCCAACCGAAGTGGTGGCCCTTCTGAAGGCTCAGCAGATCCGGCATGTCAGGCTTTATAATGCTGACCGAGCAATGCTGCTAGCTCTTGCTAATACTGGAATACATGTCACTGTATCAGTGCCTAATGATGAACTGTTAGGCATTGGGCAGTCAAATGCCACTGCAACCAACTGGGTTTCTCGTAATGTTCTGGCTCATGTCCCTGCCACCAAAATCACTGCTATAGCTGTTGGTTCTGATGTCCTTTCCACTCTCCCAAATGCTGCTCCATTGCTTGACTCGGCCATGAATTTTATTCACTCTGCCCTTGTGGCTTCAAATCTCGACTCCCGCATCAAAGTTTCCACTCCACTCGCTTCTTCTCTAGTCTTGGACTCATTTCCACCCTCTCAAGCTTTCTTTAATCGCACCTGGGAACCTGTCATGGTGCCATTGCTCAAATTTTTGCAATCTACTGGCTCGTTTCTTATGCTAAATGTTTATCCATATTATGAATACATGAAAGCTGACGGGGCAATCGCATTGGAATATGCTTTGTTTTCCCCTCTTCCTCCAAACAAGGAAGCAATGGATGTTAACACGCTCCTCCACTACTCCAATGTCTTTGATGCTGTCGTTGATGCAGCATATTTTGCAATGTTGTATCTAAACTTCACTAATATTCCTATCATGGTCATGGAATCGGGTTGGCCTTCCAAGGGTAACTCTTCAGAGCCAGATGCCACTCTAAAGAATGCTAACACTTACAACAGTAACCTCATCAGGCACATTCTTAACAACACGGGGACTCCAAAGCATCCTGGGATTGCAGTTAATACATACATTTATGAACTTTATAATGAAGACCTTAGGCCTGGACCTATTTCAGAGAAGAACTGGGGGCTCTTTGATGCCAATGGCGTGCCAGTTTATAACCTCCACTTGACGGGTTCAGGGACAGTGTTGGCCAATGATACTGCAAATCAGACTTATTGTGTTGCAAAGGTAGGTGCTGACAAGAAGATGTTACAGGCCGCCTTAGATTGGGCTTGTGGACCAGGGAAAGTTGATTGCTCTCCTCTATTGCAAGGGCAGCCATGCTATGAACCGGATACCGTGGTTGACCATGCATCTTATGCTTTTGATGCATACTATCACCAGATGGCTATGGGCGATGGAACCTGTGACTTCAATGACGTAGCCACCATCACAACAACAGATCCAAGTATGTTATGAAAAAATTATTTTCCCTCATGGAATGGCATTTACTTTTGGCTGCTTAATTTGATTTTGATGAGATTCTAGAAACAATAGCAGGTAAGTATTTATGATGTCTACTGTCTTACAATGTATTCTTTTGCCTGTTGCAGGTCATGGTTCTTGCGTTTTTCCTGGAAGGTATGGATTGATTGTCTCGTCATTACATTTCTCTATGAGGCATTAGTTTGTTAAATATTTATTTTACTTTTCTATGTTGATAATTTTGCGAGATATAAATAAGATGTAGCAGTCAAATTTTACTTTCAAATTGTTTTGGTATGTAGTGGTGGAAGTAATGGTACCTCTGTAAATGGCACCTCTCTTGCTCCATCATCCAACTCCACGGTATCTGGTTGCTGTTCCCCATTTCTCCGCGGTGAAGATTTTTATATATTTTCTGTACTACTTGGTTCTGTGCTCTGGGCAGCTTCATATTTGTAGTGATGTCAACATTCAGTCTGTTGCTAGTTCCGACTGAGTTAATGAGCAGAAATGTTTGAATTTCTCGGACAGGTCCAACCCACCCAATTTTGTTCCCTCAAGGAGTTTAGGTGTGCGAATGGCCTAATTCATTCGTTTGTATAAAAATCCAATTTGAGGATTTGTGATGGATACTGTAATTAAATTAACATTTAGGGTAAGGCAGTTTCATTCTCATCATGGTCTCATTTATTTGCTTTGAGATGCTGGATGCATTACGAGTATGACTCAGTGGGTGTTTGGCTGAGCTTGTTTATCAAATCATCATGCCTTGGGAATTTATAAATCCCTGTATCTTGTTCTCAAAATAAGCTAGAACAAATTTCTCTTAGTATTTCAGCCGAAATTTGAATGGCAAACAGCACACAGAAATCCTTGAGAACCCGAAATCCAGTGCTGCTGATCAACATGTAGGCTGCAGTATGGCTTATTGCAAAAATTACACTTCGGCAGCGTCAGCCAGCATTCCAGGCACAATGCGTCTGCGCAGGAGGCCTCTTCCAGTTCTTGCATGCCCGTTATGCATACGCCGCACTCTATGCACCTTGTTATGCACAACTCGCATCCCCTACATTCACATTCACAGGCTTCTTGTTGCTGCTTTTTCTGACACAGAACTGGAGGGCAGTCGAAAACCATTCTTACTTCGTTGCACTTTGGACATACATCTACGTCAAGCAAACGGCTAGTCTCTCTATGTTTCTTGTACTCGTGATACAAAATCTTGTCACTCTTGTGCTGTGACTGACCGTGATTGATGAGGTTGTGAAGAATGTCGAGGTCTTCCTTCTGGACACCGTATATACCTCTGATTCTGAGGCTCTTTAGGCTGTGGCTGGTTTTGGTTAGCAGCTTCACTGCTTTAAGGACACCACCTGGGGATAAGCTTGTGCAGCCTGGTACGTGGAGCTGACATGGAAAATAGCTAGGTTAGTTTTGCAACTGTATCTATACTGTATTTTGTTTCAATGAAAATTTTTGGCTACACAAAGTGATATTATATTATTATTCTTATATTAAATATTTTTATTCTTTCTATAATTTTTTTCTCTTTTTATTCCACTCACAATTTTTATTTACATGTTCTATCAAATTTTGTCATTCTTAAAATATTGTGGATCTTATATTATTTTTATTTTAAATATTTTTATACAATGTAAAACCATATAGCCTTCCTATTTCAATTTTTATTTTTATTTTTTAATTTTTTTCTTTTAAATTTTTTTATTTGTAATTTCTCTTTTTTTCAAATTCTCTTGATATTTCTTTATTTATTATTTTAAAAGTTCATTATACTTTTTAATGTTAAATATTTTATTTTTATTAATTAAGATATAATATATTTTTTTATAATTTACAAATAATAGTGTGCGAATTTTACCAGAGTCTCTTATTTTACAGAGAAATGAAACAGAACAAACGAAGACCAACCGACCAAACCTTATCCAGATATTCCGTCTTATGTTCAACTATTTGCCACAGTGACACACACTAATTGCTATCCCTAGCAATTCTTGCTTTCAAATTTAAAGCATATAATGTGATGGATAGATAAGGCAGATGAAAATTACAGTTACAAACAAAAAGAACACAAAGGGCAGCCGCAAGCAAACTTTTTTGGCAGAATGGTTAATTCAATACCTTGCTGATATGAGGATTTTGGGCTATAACCCTCAATAGCCCCTCATCCCTGATCTTAGCACAGTTGATGAGAGCAAGAACTTGTAGCCTCCCTTTTGCTTTGGATGCAACTTTCATAAGAGTATCATCAGAAAGACGCAAATTGAGAGGGCGGTCCACTATGATTTTCAGCCATGGGAGAATGTCAGTGTCCATGGCATCTCTCAGTGACTTGCAGACTCGAGTCATGGAGCAGAGTTCAAAGAGAGGAAGATAAGACAAGACATAGAAAAGTGCCTCATTCGGTGGCAACCCTTGTTTGCCTTGTCCTTCGCTCTCTGCCATGAACACTCGAGAGACGGATAAGAGTCGGGCTTTAGGGATTATGTGGATTGCACTTAAAAGGGTATAGAATTAAAGCTGCCCAAGATTAGGTCTATGGAAAGAAGCCGCTAGAAGCTGAAGATAAGAATTGAAACTTCTTGAGGCGAATGTTCCACGCGTTGACATTGACAGATTGTACAAATTGTGGCCCGCAATATGTCGGCATTTAAGAAATCATATAATGCATCCAACTTGTAATGAAGAAATATAAAGAGCTTGGCTTTCTCAGGCAAAACAAAGAAATTGAGAGGCAAAAGATATTGTCGAGCGAAGCACTTTATGTGTGTGTGTGTGTGTTAATCTTAGAGCCAAGAAATTAGAATATACCTCTCATAATTATATTGGTATTGGCATTTCCTTGAATATATCTATAAAAAAAGAAGACTAAAATTTGCATTTGGGGGTAAAGACTGAAGACCAGCAACGTCGAGAAGTGATGAAATAGCCTCTGCTAAAATCTAGAAGCAGCTTCATTACCATTACTGTCTGTAGAAACATATTAAATACATCATGAAGTGGCTAAACCAAAATCATGCCTGTTTCTACCTTTTTTCTTTTCTTGTCCAAGCACATGAATTTCACAATTCAGAAAACAGAGAATGGTTGAGAATCAAGAATGCGGAGTATCATTGGTCCAAACGCTCGACAGCAGTCTTGAAGAGAAGAACGTAAACCTTGTCAATTGAGAAGTACAAGAAACCTCCTAGTGAATGGGTGACATACGAGCCAAAGCTGGTTCCTACGATGCAATGCCAAGCTGGACCATACGTTGAGTCGAAGTCCTGCAAAGCCAAGAACAGCTCTTCGTCACTACTCTCTTAACAGCGTGCTTTATAAGTGAAAAGAGAGTCCAACCTTAAATCGAAAGGATGAGGAAATGGTGTGAAAGAAGATTAAGAGATGGGAACGTTATAAGAACCTGAAATATTGCTCGCTCTCTGTTTTACATGCAAACATATATCAGCAACTTACACAAGTACTCTAGTCTCTCTGTGAGAACTGAGTGGGACGAATCGTTGCTTTAGTTAAGTCAATCAAGAAGATTGCACTACGAAAACAAAATATGGAATCAAATATGTGTTCTGCGTAGAACTGATAATCAATAGTTCCCCTACATGTTTATGGTCCCATCCATACCAAACTAATATGGAAAATTGAAACAACGCTTAAATAGTTGAGACGTGGCATTCGTTTTATTGTTCTCTAAGTAGTTTAAAAGAAAGTTTGTCCAAGATAGAAAAGAATTGACGACTCACCTGTAGGTAAGTGGAATACAGATAAAACCCCTGTCTAAGGCTTTGGATCAAAATGTGTCGAGTCTACGACGTACAGGCTCCTGAAAGTTTTCTCAATCTTGAGCCCTCCGCCAGACCAGCACTTTAAATTCTAACTCGGTTTCAAGACATAGAGGATCCAACAAAAGTTATGGGGGATGGGTAAGCTGGGCTGGAGGATTGTGAAAGTACAGAAAATATATTCCATCACTTCAGCTCAGACTTTGCGACTATAGTCTTAATCACCACTCTGGAAGGCCCAATTTAATTCCATCCTTTAGCTTTCAGTCTGTTTTATTAATTTTTTCTAATGGCATCTTTTCTAGTCCAAGGTTCTTTGAACAACGTAAAATACTGATTGCAAACAACACAAGAAAATTGGTCTCTGCTGGACAAAATAAGGGTCAAAGCACCTTCTACTAGAATCAAGAGAGAGCTTTATACTTTTATCTCACAGGCTTCCAAGCAACCATAGAACCACTACAAATAACAATAAATTCCAATTACATAAAGAATATAGAAGAGAGAGAACACACATTATTCAAAACTATATCTGTATGGTGTACCAATGGCCATTTAGATTTACGTCAAAGGACCTCCATAAGCCCATGAAATTATTCAGAATCCATGTACAAAATTCAATAGCCCAAGCACTCAGATCTTTCCAAATTCTTTACACAGATAAATCCATTCAAAAGGTTTAATTTCACAGAAAATTAGACTTTCTTTTGTTTCCAAGATACATTCCGTTTGCTCCAAGGAAGAAACTTAGCAGCCCCAAAACCCAGAATTCATCATTATCTTTTATATTTCAAAGAAAGTTAGGAGTACCCCAGATAAGCTATTAATTATATATACGGTGTCAGTAATTAAGAAGTGGAAACAGTACAGGAAAAAAGTGAAATAAAAATCTACCTTTTTGAGAGAAAGAGCAAGGCGTTTGCTGTCAAGCTTGGCAGTAGACATGGAGTCGAGGAAGTTTCTGGCAGTTTTAAAGGCGTGATTCTGCAAAGGCAGAGGCATATCTGAGGCCCTTACACGTATGTTCATGCGTTCATGCTGTTGCTTTTGCTCTGCTGCCTTCTTTTTCTTCTGTATCAAACTGTTCAAGAACTTGCTTCTCCTCTCCAATTCTTCTTCTGCTCCCTCCATTTCTACTGATCTCCACCTTGAGTTTGAGGCATCACCTGGGGATAGAGAGATTTCCGTGTATGTATGTGTTTGTCTGCTGTTGTGTGGGGGCTGTGGGGTCCTGAGAGGGTTACGTAGTGTACTTCTGCAAAAGTAGTGAAAATAATATGCAGTCAAAAGACTCTTTAAAGACTCGGTGTTGCGTTTTAGAGTATGTTTAGTTGTCTATTTGGGTGGGGATGGAAGTGGATTAATTTTGAGGATAAGAAATTATGTTTGAATAATAAAACGCGAGAAGAGGAAAAGTTTAAAATGGCTTGACTCTGAATATATATATATTTATATACATACACATATTATGTTATTATTTATAATTAAAAATTTTTAATTACACAAAATAAATTTATACAAACATACTTATGTTAAATATTTTATTATTTTTGTTATATGTTCTCTCTTTTTATTCAATTTATAATTTATATATATATATATATTTTTTAAAATTTTATTATTTTAAAATTCTTTTAATCTTTTATTATTTTTTATTTTAAATATTTTCATACTATGTAAATTCACATAATTTTTTTTCTTTTAAATTTTTTATTTGTGTAAGAATATGTGTTTATGTGTGTGTATGGGTATTGATTGGTTGTGAATATAAATAATAATTAAAAAATAATTAATAAATTATATATGTTAGGGAAAAAAAAGGCTTTAAATTTTTAAAAAAATTGTGAAAGTAATATATTTGATCGGTACAAAATCGCTGTGAGTATAGGCAGTGAACAATTTGGCAACAAACATAGATATTTCTCTTTCTCGTACAGCTTTCTTGCAGAAAGTATTCAACAACTTGTCGGGTAAATTGTTACTTTACCCCCCAAACTTCTCCAAATTACATTTTACACCTCGAAAGTAATGAACGTTTATCCGTTGAAAATGGTCATATCCCCTTGATTTATTATATATATGCATAAGCCAAAAATAGGATCACCACAGTTATGTGAATATATGGTGATAGAAATTTAAAACTAACAAGAAAAATGAACCTGTCGTTGAAATTAACTTTAAAAATTTCATTGGAACGCGAAATACCATATATAATGCATCTGTGGGGTAAAGTAATTTTAAGTTCTTTATATATATGAAGAAAAATGCCAACAGAATTTGCACACAAGAATCTTGAGTGCAAAGCATTCTTTAATTTATACAAGTATTTTGGTGTTTGATGCTTTTGAGGAACATTTTATGTTTTTATCATTGTGCTTTGGAGACAGGGGCGTTGGAGCAGGCGAAGTTGGAGGCCAGAGGCACGGCTTTGTTTGTCTACATTATTTACAAATATTAACACATATTTTAATTATTATATTTTTTAATTTTCCTTTTATTTTTATACAAATTTCAACAAATATTTCAAAAGATATTAAAAAATAACAAACATACAGAATTTTAGGAGTGCACGATTTGATTTACCAATTAAACCATGCTAAAATTAGAATTTTAGTACATGTTAAATATCGAATCAAAATTTATTTTTGATATTCGGTATAATAATTTTTGAAATTTTAGTTCTTGAGTTTGATATGCCTGGTTGAACCAAATACCAAAGTTCTTTTTAATTTTTCGTTACTATTTTTTTAATTTTTGTTTATTCTTCCTTTTTTCTTTTTCAATTTACATAGGATATATATGTGTATATATATATATATATATATTATTTCTTTGTTTGAATTGAGAACTAGTGATAAAGAATTAAAGATTTCCTTTTTCCTTTTTCCCTTTTCTTTTTTAATAAAATTTGGTTAACAGGAAAAGTGAGTTGAACCGACTGAAATTATTTTGGTAATACCAAATCAAATTAAAAAGATTCAACAAATAAATTTGGAATATCAAAATTTTAATATACCAAAAAATTCGGTTAGATTCAGTGTGAATTTACCAAAAACATATCACCATATAACCCATATGACTTATGGGTCATAAAAACACATCAAATATAAAAATCCTAACAAATAAATGTCAAAATTTTAATATTTAATTAATTTTAATTTTCAGTATAATTGTGCAGGATAGAATCAACTTGATTATGCGACGGGATACTCAAACGTCCTGCTGGTGGTGGTTTTTTAACGTGGCCGGTCAGTCAATTATTCAGAACAATTATGAAAGTGGCCTGACAAAATGTACAAAGAGGGCACCAAAATACAAAATGCCTTTTAACAGAAATGTGGAAGAAAGAAAGGAAAGAAGAGAGCGTGGTATAAAGGGACGGAGCCAAATAGACCATTTACCCAACAAATTTACAGTTAAAAATATTTGAGAAAAAGAAGGGGGAAAAGGGGGAAATGGGCTTGGAATGGAAAGAAAAAACAAAAGTTGAGAGACAAAAGCATCGACAATCGCGGGTAAATAAAGCAATGGGCCCTCTTGTTCTTGTCCACTTTTAACAGAGATTGTCTTTCCTCTCCCATTTTTCACTTTCACTTGAGATATTCACTTGAGATCTAACATCAGCATTGGCATTCAATAGAGTTTGAGGGGTTTCTATGAAGGTGGTGAAAGCGTAGGGATTGACAAGAAATGGGGAAGGGCGTTGGGAACTTACTCCATTCCAAAAGGCACCTCTAGTCAAGGCGTTGCAGTTTTAAGAGGTGGAGCCAGCAACATTTGATCTAATTCAAATCTAGATAAACAAGTGGATGAGATAATAGAATTTGTGGTAACGACCACCCTAAGAATGCAGGGAGATAGGGTAAAAGAAAGGCTAAGGAGAAAACTAATTACTTTGGCAATAGCTAGTAGTGGTGAGAAGTCGAGGAAGGAAAGGAAAGAAGTTATGCTGTTCAAAATGGAAAAAAAATATAACAAGTATATTTCAGCAGTTGGAGGAAACGAAAAATTAGACTGAGGTAAGATATAAAGAAAGTCTCTCATGTACTAAAGACATTTTGATGGACCCGTTACTTGACAATTTTAGGTTGGTTAACGTCTTGGAATACAACGGGGCCTTTGATCCTACTAAACGCTTAACTAAATTTAGGTATTGGGCTCTTCTACACTACTACACAAAAAGGATTAAATGTAGAATTTTCTTCATGACATTAGGAGGATTTGCACAGAAATGGTTCAATTAGTTGCTGACAGGGATCATATGTAATTTTGATGACTTTTCTTCTTTATTCTTACACTAATTTATTAGTTGTAAAAGGTATGAACAAAACACCCATATCGTTATCTAATATGAGGTAAAAAAATAGAGAACCCCGAAGAGAATACGTAAAATACTTCTCTAGAGCAACTCTATAGACACCTTTCGCCATACAGAAGGTGCTAGCTAATGCTTTCGTCCAAGGATTAAAGAAAGGGATTCCTTCAGGTCTTTGGCTAAGGGGCTGGTTAAAGACTTTAACGAGTGCTTAGCCAGAATAGAAAAATGCATCAATATTGAAGAAGCGTGGAGAAAAAGGATAGAAAGTAGAATGCTAATCCAGATCTCAAAAAAGGTGAAGTTGTCCTCACTAGTACAGAATATTCCTTCCTCGAAAAAGTCAAAAATCTTCAACTTTACACTTACGCGGGTAAATAGGGAATATGTGTTAGCTTCAATACAAGATACGAAAATACTAAAGTGACCTAAAGGCTCATATACCCCTCTAAAAAACCTAAAGCAAGGTTAATTTTGCAAGTTTCATAACGAGTATGAGCACAACACTAAGGAGTGTGCCAATTTGAAAGCACAAATTGAAAATTTAATAAAGAAAGGTTAATTATACGAATTTTTCAAAAGGGAAGGATGGGTAGACAAGGAAAATGGAACGATACATAGGGAAAAGGAGCTATTAAAAAAATGTTTTATAAGCCTAATCTTGAGAGGGGATTAGGAAAATGAGAAAGAGAATGATAGTAATAATGGAGAAGGGGGTGGAAACATTTGTGGGAAGAGAAGTTGACTTACCTCAAGAGCCAAGATTTAAAAGGAATAGTCCTCTCCACTAAGATGTATTAGTTACAATAGTTGACATCGTAGGCTATGATTTAGCTCAATGCTTGGTTGACAGTGGTATCTCAGTCAGTATCCTATCTATAAGAGCATTCAAAAGAATGAGATTAGAAAGAAGTAGGTTGGAGCCAGTAAAAGTGCATTTTTTTGGCTTTACAGGGGAGGCAGCACAGTTGTATAGGAAGATTGTCTTTTCAGCAACTATAGGGTAAGGGAAAGTAAAAAATACTAAGACCAATTTGTTTGTTGTCGTTACTATGCCCTCAGCCTACAATGTCATTTTAGGTAGATCAATACTGGCTAAGTTCCAAGCATCTTACCACTTGGTCATGAATCTCCCTATATAAAAGAGAGTAGGGCTAGTAAGAAGAGATCAAATAATGTCAAGGAAATGTTACATAAAGTCTGTTAAGGAAGTAAAGCTTGAGTTGTAGAGAACCTAGGAAGGTAGCAGTGCATTAATAGAACTTGGAGAACAATTTTTGAGTGGGGAAATATACAAACAAAAAAGAATAAATGTTAGGATAGGAGTGACAATGCCTAAAACTCTTAAGGAATAATTAATACAATTGCTCGAGGAGAATGTCGACATTTTTAGTAATTCTTCGTAAGAGCTACGTAACATAACTTCTAGTGTTATGGAATATTGGTTAAATATGGTTAGGGAAAAGAAACCAGCAAAAATGAAAGTTAAGATAATTCAACTTAGAAAAGAAGGTTATATATGAGAAGAGGTGGGAAATTATTGGATGCCAGACGCATAATAGAAATAAGGTATTTGGAATTGTTATCTAATGTAGTGGTAGTACTAAAAAGTAGTGGTAAATAGATGATGCATGTAGATTTCAAGGACTTAAACAAAGTTTGCTCCAAAAATTACTATCTATTGTCAAGAATAGACTAACTAGTAGATGCTACAACGAGGTTATAATTGCTTAGCATGATGGATGTTTATCAGATGTATCACCAAATCTTGTTAGTAAAAGAAGAGTGGAGCAAGGTAAGTTTCGTCACTCCTTTTGGTACATATTACTATAAGATAATGCCTTTTGAATAAAAAAATGTTGGTGTAACTTACTAAAGACTGGTGAATAACGTTTTCAAAGAACAAACATGGAGGAACATGGAAATCTATATGGATGATACATTGGTAAGGTCTTCTCATAAGGAAGACAATATAAAGTATCTACAATAGACATGTCAAATTGTGAGGAAGTTCAAGTTGAAACTCAACCCAGCCAAATATGTATTTGGAATTAGTGGGGGAAATTTTTAGGATATGTTACCACATAGAGAGGCATAAAGGTAAACCTAAAGAAAATAGAAGTAACCCAAAAAATATCATCACTAAGAAATATAAAGCGAGTACAAAAGTTGGCTGGGTGTCTAGTGGCTCTCAGTTATTTTATTTTTAGAGTGGGTGATAGGGGTTTACCCTTTTTATAATTATGAAGGAAGTCAAGAGCCTTTGAGTGGACAAACTATTGCGAGGAATCTTTTTAACAATTGAATAAGTATTTTATGAAACTTCCTTTGTTAACTAAGTTAGAGGTAAGGGAAATTTGTTCATATATTTGGTATTATCCATGACAATAATTAGCTTGATGCCAGTGAAAGAGGGGTACAAAGCCCAATTATTATTCTATTATATTAGTAAGATGTTACAAGGACCTAAGGTAAGATACCTAGAAATTGAAAAGCTTATTTTGACACCTGTAAATATTATATAAAGATTGCGACCACACTTTCTGGGACACCTTATGACCATCCTTATGTAGTACCTATTTAAGCAAATAATGCAGCAAAATGAGGTATCTTGGAGAGCGGTCAAGTAGGCAGTAAAGTTAGAAGAGTTTGATATATCTTATGTTCTAAGGACATAAGTCAAAGGACAAGCTTTGACCAATTTTATTGTAGAATTGAAAGAGGAGGATGATCTCCCAAGGTGGACCATATATGTAGAAGGCTCATCCACACATATTGAAATCAGAGTAGGGGTACTACTTGTCAGCTCAAAAGAAGATGAGTTGGAGTATGTCTTGCAGTTTGAATTTAAAGTTTCAAATAATGAAGCAGAGTACAAAGCGTTAACTTCAGGATTAAAGATAATGGAGTGTCCACGAGTAAAGCAAGTGAAAGTTTATTCTAACTATCAATTAGTTGATGAGCAACCCTTAAGGGAATTTGAAGTAGAGGAGGAAGGCATGAAAAAATACATATAAAAGGTCAAACAACTGGCTGCATTGATGGTAGAGTTCCAATTGTGTTAGGTACCAAGGGAAAAAAATGTCAAGGTCAATGGGTTAGCTCACCTGGTAACCACCACTGAGGTAGACGTGCCACAGGAGATTGAGCTTAAGAAGGTAGAGATAATACTACAAGTAGAGGGGTTAGAAGATTGGGAGATACCAATCATCAAATGCTTAACAGGTGAAAAAACAAATTGAAAGGTGAAATACAGGATAAATCAGTTCCTAATGGTAGGATAAATTTTGTATAAAAGAGCATATTTTCTACCTTTGTTAAAGTGCCTACCAAGGAGGTGCATATGTGTTGAAAAAGGTGCATGAGGGGTGTCATGAATTACATATCGGTAGAGTAGCACTCTCTAGGAAAGTGGATAGGGTGGACTATGATTGGCCCACAATGAGGGAAGATACCATCAGAAGAGAAATAGTCTGTAAAAGATGCCAAGAGCATGGAAATTATATAAGCAGACCAACATAGAAAATGAGAGTTGGTACTTAGGAAAATTGAAGTTATGCATTTATAAAATGGACCTGAAGTGGGAGGGACCATTCAAAGTAAAAGAAGTCCTACCACGAGGAAGTTATAACTTAAAAACAATGAATAGAAAACCGCTACCCTGACCTTGGAACATGGAGAACTTAAAATTTTTTTACGTATAATACAATTTGAGTTACTGATACCGATGTACGTTAAAGAATACCCCCATGAAAACTGAGTTAAGTCCCAAAAGTCAATGATGGAGCTAAACAAACCTACTTGAGAGGATCGAACTAGATTCCCAATTGAAATATGCCTACTCAAAAGGATCAAATTGGATCCCAAATGGATGGAATTCATAAAAGACCCATCCAAGAGGACCAACAAGGTTCTCCTAAAAATAATAATAAAAAAAACAACAATATGTATGCAAAATATATAGTAGTACTTAACAAAGTTAAATTTTTATTGAGAGTCTAGTGCAAAAGTCACAAGAACAAATTTTATATTCTCTCTACCTTAACTACCCTCGATTTGCTATCTCTTTTACTTCTATTGAAGGAACCTCAACGGTAGAAACTTCATTAGTCGGAGACTTAGAACTAGAAGCATCTGTTGCATAAAGAAGTAGTGGTCACTTGGTTACCAGCAGTGGTAGGATTCACATCTAGATTAGGGAAGCCCCCTTAGTGCTACTTTTTCCTAGTCTTGCGCCTCACGACACTCAATTTTAGCTATGTTGTATTAATTTTGGAAAGAGGACTTTTCAAACTCCAAAGTAAAAATTCGACCATTCATTTGTTGAGTTGTTGCCAGTCTTGAGAGCTTCATAATGATGAACCACCTCACCAAGGTATACGAAACCCTAAATAAAAGGGTAAGGATAAATAAAGATGAGGACAAAAAAGAAGAAGAAGAAAAAGAAATATCTTAGTAGACTCTAATTTTGAATGCATTGCTTTAGCACATCCTTGCCTCTCTACTCATTAGTAATATTTCAATTCCAAAATGTACCCTCAAGTATGAAATCCCATGTCAGGTTAAGGTCTTCAATTACAAATCTCTCAACAAGTAAGGACACATTAGGCATTTGGAGCTCAAACTCACTATAAGCGGGTAAAGTACTTGGGGTAGGAGTTGACTGGCTAGGGTGGCAAATTAATTGAGGTGGAGTGGACGAGGAATCCTCAGCCTGTGCTCATAGATCAGGGAGTTACACTTGGGTCAATAGCAGTCTCAAGAGAGACTACTAGGAGTAGGCTAACAATTAGAAAAAGAGGACTCCGTTTAAACTGGGAAAAATATATATAAGATTGACTCAATCCCTTAAAAATGAAGCATAGGATTTGCATAGTACAGCCCAGGAGTTAGGAACGTGATTAGCATATGATTTGTGGGATGGACATGGTTGTGCTAAAAATATTGTATAAATTACTAACTTCCTTTAGCAAAAAGAGGAAAGAAAATAACAAAGAAAAACATAGAAAGAAGAAAAGTAGGAAAGCTAATGTCAACATAATACATATGCATGATTGTTATTAATTATTTACACCATATTATCAAGTCCTCACTTTTTATAATAAATATCTTTTGATCATTTAATATTATATCAAATATATTCTTAGTATCTCAATAAATTAAATACTAGGTAATTTGTCGTATTCGGACTTGAATAAAAAATTAATAGCTTCTATTTTCTTTTCATGTTTTACTATTTCCTTTTTAATTATCAGACACCAAAATTATTTATCCTTTTCATATTTATTGACACGTATTACATCATAAAAGTATAAAAGGTTGTTTTTAGTATAATTTTGTATTTGTGTTTCAACAAAGAGAAAAATCATAATGGGAACTCTTATATTTATATTAAATTTCAGATAAAGTAAGTTTAATGTTTGCATACAGTTCATATTAAATTGCTATAAACTTTTTATTATGTCAACAAATTAAATTTTATTCGAATTTTAAATTTGCATGAGAGTGTTTGCAGCTGCGAGCAAATAAGAATACGATGGCTACGACAACAATGATGATGATGATTGTGCCTGATGTAGATTCAGCATTTAAATTTAGTTGTGATAATCAAATTATTTTTAAAAATTTTAAATATTTAACCTTTTTTTATTTTTTTAAAAAAATTAAAATAATTAATTATTTTATTCAGTTGGAAAATATTTTTGCCAATTGTTACAATACAAAGGCAAATCTTTCAAGTATGTATTCAATTTGTTATAGTAATTTTTTTCTATATTTGTTAAATAATCTCAAAATAATTGATATTCATAATTTAACAAATTATCAAAGATTAGCAATTCAATAGTTATAAGTCATTTGTACAAGACAGTGGTAGTGAGTAAATCTGAAAGTGTATCAGAATCATTAAATGTAACTCATATTGTCTTATATACAAATATTAAGTGATCTTAAAGAAGTTAATAAATATTAAAATTTTAGGATTTAAAATTTTTTTAAGTGATATTATATACAAATATTAAGTGATCATAACCACAAAACATTAATAAATATTATAATTTTACGTTCAATTTGATTTCATTCTTAAACAGTTGTCAAATATTATGTGATTGTATATCAATTGATAATTACGTAAAAAAAATATAATTTCTTAATTTAACTATAGTGTCTAGTAAGAGGGTGTTTGGATGAGCTTATAAATTCCTTAAAATATATTATAAGATGTTTGGGAGTTTATAAATTATTCAAAATTATTTGGTAGATTTTTTAAGTGAAATAGATTATAAGTTTTTAAAACAAGATTTTTAGAGTTTATAAATTTCTTAAAAATAAATTGACGTTTTTTTAACGTATTTTAAATATCTTATAATGTACTTTATTGTTTATAACCTCACTCAAATACTTTCTAAAAATCTTTAATTACGTTATATGAATGATATTTAGTCTATTTTTCATTATTGCTACATTAAAAAAATTACGTTCAACAAAATCTTAACGATTTGTCTAAACACTTTACTAACTTATTTTTAAAATAAGAAGTAAAATAGTATAAGTTACAAAAAACAGCTATTATAAATAAACTTAACCAAACACCCTCTGAATAGTAACCGCGAGAATGGCCCTTTTTTTTTGCTGTGATTGTCTAAGTGAGCTCTAACTCATTAAGCTTAATTCTATATAATGAAGTTTAACTCTCAAATTCAACTGACAGTGGTCTCTCTAATAAATTTGGGTCAAACAAATGGGCTAGGGTTTTGCTCGACCCAATTCCAAACTCTATTTACTTTATTGATTCTCCAAAATCAACATTGGGCCTTGACTTTGTCTTGGTTGTGAGGTTAGAGTGGGTAGGTGTTTGATTGGGTTTATAAGTTTTTAAAAATATTTTTATAAAATATTAAGAATTTTATAAATTTTTAAAAATTATTTAATAAAATAATTTGTAAGTTTTTTTTAATAAAAATAAATTGCTATCAACTTATTTTAAAATATTTTATATGTTGTCTTATTTTACATAATGAAAATGATATGTATATCTATAGTTACATTATATTAAAAAATTTATTTGATTTTTATGATTATTACACTAAAAAATTTATAATCATTTATACTAGCAAATCCCAACAAAATCATATACAAAGATTTTATTTTTTTAACAAAAATATCTAACTAATTTTAAAAAGAAAATTTATGGGCTTATAAGCTTATGAAAGTAAGTGTAGATGAACCCTCGCTTAATGTGTGTGCTTCTGTAAATTTGTGAAAGAAAAATTTATATAAAAAAGTGGGACCAATGTCTCTATTTTGATTTTACAAGATGCAAAACAAACACTTCTTTTATTTTTTTGGCATCATCTACCCTGCAAAAGCATTATTCATTCATTCATTTATTTATTATTTGATTTTTGGGCAGGTTTTGGAGGAGGATGTTGCAAGAGATCGTTCAAAGACTGCGATGAATGATTCATAATTTTTTTCTTTTGTGGAAGTGGGGGGTTTTTTTTTTTTATTTATGTAAGAACAAAACAACAAACCAATTTTTTTATTTTGAATCTCGAACTATACCATAATTTTATTTCAATAGAATAGGGCTTAGTCGACTAATTTTGGAGATGAAATTGTCTTGAAACTTGGCAAGATCTAGTAGTTGAACTAGGAGATGTCTTGGTTTAAAAATACTTAGAATGGGCTGGCCCAACGACGGTCTGGGTAAATTATGATATTTTTGAAATCTAGTAAATTAGTGTTATTATAAACTATTTTCACTGAGAATTTAGAAGAAAATATTAATTAAAAAGAAGTTTCTATATACCAGAGTCATATGAGTGTTGTTGCAGCAAAACATATAATTAGTTGATGTGTGCAATGCATGGAACAAATGAAGGAAGATATTTCACATATTTTATTGCACCTGTCTTCTTTTACAACTCACAGCACCCAAGAAGCAAAATATGTAAAACACCAGAGGAAGGGGCATCCCAATCAGGCAGTCAACAAACCGTAAACACACACACACACACACACACACAGATTCATTGTAATTATTTAGTGTACTATGATCACACAACACACACCAAATTTGTGCACACAACAAACATACTAATTTAAACTCTCAACACCCATAATTTATCTACTCATCCCTCCTTCAACCACGGGAGCCAAAGTCACCCCACGATTCTGCCTCTCCAAATTTCCATGCCATCCTGAAACCACAACCACATTAATTTTATTCAACTAATACTCAGCAATCAAACTGATCGACGATACCCATTTCATAATGTGTGGTTTTTAAAACAAAAAAAAAAAAAAAAAAAAAGAAACAGAAGAAATTATGATGTTATTGAATTGGTTGTGGGGACTTACCAAGGGACGGATCAAAGCCACGTTTCTGAAGCTCCCTATACTCCTGACAGAGGGCGCAACACTCGCAGAAACAGTGCACCATGCAGTCCCCACAGGGCTCTTCCTTGAGCAAGAAGTGCTGCCTCATCTTCGACCGATAGAAACAGGAGTAACAGCAGGGGCACGCCGTCACGCACGCTATCAACGCGTACAGTGCTCCGTTCTGCCCGCACGCTGCACCACATCATTCAATGATTTTTGTATCAATTGCGTACGCATTCAAAATCGGTGAGATATGTAAGCAAGCGATGGGTGTATGATTTGAATGGATATACAAAAATACACAAGACTTACCGCTTGTTCCTTTGTCGACAATCTCAGCAATCCGCCCGAAGGTGATGCACGGACACCAGCACGTTAAGCAGCCTGGAAGAGGAAAGAGGATTCGTCAAACAAACTACTCAGAAAGATTAATTTCAAGAAGTTAATAAGCTCATCTTGTGGCGGCCGCGCTTGTGAGCACTCGCCGCTAGAAAAACGGAAAGCTTACAGTTGCGCACATCGGAGAAGCAACCGAACAGGCCGGAGGACCAAGCGATCTTAGGCTTGGGCTTGACCGGGGGGGGTCGGGGCGGGGGCGCCTCGGAGGACTGTTCCGTCAACGACTTCATCGGAATGCTGCTCGCCCACTGAGGGGGTGGGCTGTCCCCGGAGAACTTCTGGTACTCGTTTGAATTTGAAGAGAACATGATCGATTGAGTTGTGAGCGGGGATCAAAATATGCAGGTACGCTGCTGTCGGTATTTGCTGCTGTTTTAGATAAAAGTTGAAATTTGCTTGTTGGAAATTGAAAATGGAATGAATGGTTGAAGCATAGCGCTATCATTATGTTTATATATATATATATATATATAAGGACGTACAAATAACAAATTGAAGATAAGCCTACGAGATGCATGAGTGAGTCAACTTAGGAAAATTCAAAGTGGGACCATTGAAGTTTGTGGTCCTACGCGTCTTGACTGACGACAGAACGTTTCTCACAATCTGGGCGTCTGTCTGGCCGTTGACCCTAGCACGGCGAGACAGGCACCAGAACATGACACGTGTTAATGAAAACTTTTTATTTTTTTTTTAATTTCTTTGTCCGGCTTCTGCATGATTTGGATGGGACACTCACTCATGGCTGCTTGACGAATCAATATTTAAGAAATTGTGGTTATCTCTATTTATGTTTTCGCCTTTTTCTGATGTATTTTTTTTTTTTTTTAAAAAAATATATATATATATATAAAAGATAAAATTTGAGATGTATAATTACTGTAACGTGTACTTTCTAGCGTTAAGCAAAACATACGTTTCCAAGTGTATAAAGTTGGATGTTTTATATTTTTTTATTAATATTCCTTTATAAAAATCTATTTGCTATAACGCAGTACAAAATGGGTAGGTATTAATATTTTTAGGAACAACTTTAAAAATATTATCATACATTTCTATTTACATTGTATTTTTAAATTTCGACTAGCATTAAATAACTGCTTATATATCTTCGGTGATTGAACTCACCATGAACGATGGTGCCTGTTTTTACTTTTTAGAATTAAAATTAATTAATATTTTTTTAAATTATGTAAAAATAAAAGCAACAAAATAAAAAATATCATAATTCCAATCAAGTCAATTACTAGTGCGTGTGTTTTAGTTAAAAAAGAAAAAGAAAAAGAAAAATAAATATAGTCAATAACTATTGGAATAGGCAGCAAGCGTGGTTCGAGGGCTGTTTTGTCCGACACGTGATCACGTGAGTTTTCCTTGCCGTGATAGGTTTTGACAACCTTACATGCATTTATTTGATAAATAATTCTAGAGCTCATGGCCCCATAAGGTTGAAGTTTTGAATTTTTTGAGAATGAATACTTTTTAAATGTATTATTTTTAATGTTAAAATTTTGTGGTTATTATGCTTGATGTTGTGTTTTTTTTTCCTTGAATAATAGTTGTTATGTTAATTTTGTTTGATTAATAAGTGAAATTTTTGTCAATAAGATATCTATCTACTTAGTTTAAATTTGAATACGTATTTTTTTTTTCTTGTGCTTGAGTGTTCTGATACAAAGTGATTTTATTGGTCAAGAACTCCGTTATTTTGAACGAGAGCTTGACTTAAATGAACAAGACTTTAATTGATTAAATACGAATATTGATTTAATTGAATTAAAACTTGATCAATCAAACACAAATGGACTCAATTGGTTAACAACTTATTTAACGTTTGTTTTGAAGGTTTATTTTTGAAATATATATGTTTAAAGGGTAGTTTTTAAGCCTCTCAAACCAAAGCAAAACAAATAGTGATAGAGTTTTTTTTTTTTTTTAAAAAAAAAACCTCCAAATTAATAAGCAAACGTAGCCTATACTTTTCTTTCTAATATCACAACTTCCTTATATTTTGAATTGGACGTGGCAAAACTTAGTTCTCAGGACTTTGAGTTCATGGATTGATATTTTCTAATATATATATATATATATATATATATAAGTTGTGTTTGTTTTCACTTTTCAGTTTTGTGGATCAAGTCAACGTGTGTTTTAAGTGTGTAAAGTTCAATAAGAATGTAAAATTAAGAAACGAAAGAAAGATTAAAGGAAAAACTATTTTACGATCATTGGGCTTTAGTAATTGAATATACTTTTGAAGGGTGAAATTGATCGAAAGGAAAACAAACATTTCCTAGATTTATGGTAGGTGGTTGTTTGTTGAGGAAATTTCTTGATCAGAGGAAAAAACACATCACCATTTTTTGTTATCACCAGTCCCCACATCAGGTCGTTTGGTTGAGCTTCACTTTTGGTCTGTTAGAATCAAGAAATATACTAAACCGAGTTGAAATAATAAGTTGCAGGACTGAAAGGGACTATGGAAACAAACACGAATCTTAAAGAGCCATCAATTCAACAAGGAAAAAGTATAACGTTACGTCCAGATTTGATATTAGTCGCTGAGATTCTCTGCATTCGCAACACTTCGTTGAACGTAAATTGATGCGAAACATAAAAATAGAATAAAAGTAAGAGAAAAAAAAAAAAGACAAAAATAATTATTTTTGTTAAGTAATTTGTTCGAAGGATTATATTGTGGTGGGTGAAATTTCTTTGACAATTTGCATTCAAACATAGCTCAGAAAAGACCCAATACATGAATAGGTTGGGATAAGATAAGGGAAAGTCGGATTTATTTGATGCAATCAAAGTGGATGTGTGTATTCAGTTGAATTGCAAAGCATTTCACGAAAATAGAGTGATGATAAATGTTGATATCACTGTCTGTGATTTGATGATTTATAAATCAATTTAATAAATCCCTACTTGAACACGATGATATGAATGGGAAATTGCTAACAAATGGTGGTTCTCGTGCGGGCAATTTTCTATATCTACTTCGAAAACCAAAATTTTAAATGGGGTGTAAAATTTTTTTATGAAATCAATGTGATAAATTATTTAACAAAATTAATTATTAAAAATTTCAAGCTAGATAGTCCCTAATTCCTTTGTTGACATTAAAAAAGATCAAGCTCAGTAAGATGAACTACAGACGTGAGAGTTGTGCACATATGTACATCACTGGTTCTCAAAATCATTTAAGTGGCAAGATTTGAACATTAATTGTCACTCCTTATAATTCAATTGAATATAGTCAAATTTATATTTTGACGTAAAAAGTTAAAAAAAATCATTGCTATGGAATCAAAAATGAGAGAAAAAGGGAAAAAGGAAAAGGCCACACATTACGCATTCTGCTGGGCTATTGGCTGCTATGTTGATGTCATTTGTTTTTGTACAGTGGTTAAAGAAAGTGGACTACAAGTCCAGTTGAATAGCTGGTCTTGGCCCAATAATGCAGGCCCATTTCTGAAAATAAATTTGCCTGATCCCATTGATTTGTAAATTAATTTCGAGACTAATTCATACAGGTATGGGAAACTGATAGATGCAAAGAGTCAAATAAATAAATAAGGAATAAAAGTGAACACTGTTTAGATGTAAAAGAGAATTGTTGATTTTTTACCAAGGATAAGAAAATTTGGACCTGACTGTGACCCAAAGCAATATCTCATCATGAGTGCTTCTTCGTCTCATAAAATAAATACATAAATAATTACAAGCAGTATTCTATGTGCTTAAACCTTATTTAAAATCCTTTGCAATTCACGACTTACAAAATTCAAAAAAGAATATACTAATCACAGAGAATTCCTGGTTTTACTTGAGAATTTCATATGTTGAATTATGACAAATATCTACAATAGAGTCATCTTCTTCAATATTTCTTATGCATTGATGAGTACGTGCCATCTATTTTTCTCATGTCATGTACATTTGAAAGTGTGGATAGGTAACGTCCCTACTTGTTGGTTCAGTATTGAAACAAACAACCAATGACTAAACAAGTAATGAAATAATTTTAATAATTCTTAATTTCAAACTTGTACTTGTGTTCATTTCACATTGTCAAAATGTAAACACTCATTCAATTATGTAATTCGTTATAGATGAACACAAAGAATTATTCACGCAATTTAGTGTTAACCACATTTACGTTTGTGGGGTCTTACTCAGTAAAAAATGAGTATACGAGAATTAAGAGTTTGTACACTTTATATAATTTAGTTTGAATCTTATTCTAACAGTTTCATTTTCCTATACGCTTGGGTTTACAATTAAATGGTATTTTACACTTTTCACTTGATAGAACAATGACATAACATCAAATATTCTCACCTTTCTGTCAAAGTGAGCAACATTAACGAGGAATACGACTCTAAGATTTAATCACAGAAACCTTACACAAAGAATTCAACACTTTTAACAATACGTGGGCATTGCGCTCAAGGAAGCCAAGTTAGTCAGTCAACTCTTTTCAACAATTAGGCAATTTCAGTAGAATGACTCTCAAAATTTCTATTGATCACTTCTCACATTTTCTACATAAATAGATTATCATTTAATAGTTTTTCTTAAAGTTTGTAATCACCTTGATACACCAAGATATTTTTGATTTGATCAATTCTATAGTTGCTATAATCTGTCAGCTATTTATTGCAACGACACAAGTTAAATTTCCAGCCAACATGAGATTTTTAATTTTAATTTTGACAACTCAATCTCTAATCTTTCATTAATCTTCTAAGTGTGTTCTTCAATGATTTGCTGATTGGAAATGGTTTGACTTTTTTTCATTGAAATGTTCGTCAAATGATTAGCCAGCTCCATTTCATTTTTCATTTTTCATGAACAAATGTTAAGAAATTAATATTACAATAATATCTCTTTTATATGATAATGGCTTTGTTGAGCTGAATTATCACATATATGTTATATAATTACCAACACATACCATGATGCCAACAACATTTAGAATTTTAATCGACATATGCTGTCAAATATTATTGATGATCTAATTAGGAAAGTCTACTCAGGATACAATATTTTCAAGCATTAACTGATTATTCTTTTTTTTTTTTTGGTTTAACAAATATCATTGCTATGGTTTTCGTCATCCCCTTTTAGACACGTGTGTGAAGAACAAACAGAATAGCAATGAATCCAAATTTATTTATATATATTTGGAAACAAAACACTACTTCATAATTAAAGAATTAAATAAGGGAAATTACTTAGAATTGTCGACATTTTTCTTGGCTGTTGCATGGGTTTAAACGCAGTTGTCTTTAATATTATCCATAACTTCAGAAACTGGACAGAGTGATGCCTTCTCATGTTTGAATTAGGAGTGTTTGGATGAATTTATAAGTTTTTCAAAATATCTTAAAAAATGTCTAGAAGTTTAGAAGCTATTAAAAAATGTTTGATAATTTTTTTTAATAAAAAAGCTTATAAGCGTCCAAAATAAGATGTTTAGAACTTATAAACTTTTAAAAAAATAAGTTAACTTTCCTTAACTTATTTTCAAATATTTTATAAGTTACTTCTTTATATATATAAAAAAATTACATAAATATCTTGAATTACATTATATTAATAATATTTAATTTATTTTTAATATTATTACACTATAAAATTAGAATTAACTATAATAATAAATTTCTATTAGATGTTTTTATTCAAATACTCTATTAACTTATTTTTATAAATAAGATAAATAGATTTATAAATTTTACAAAACATCTTATAAGATATATGATTTTATAAATTATTAAAATAATTATGCTGAGGTTTCTCTAATTGTTTTGGGAAATGCCAAGGTCAAGTGCTTCATATGGGGACTATTCTTTCACGTGAATTTTGTTTTCTTGCTCTAGTAATAATCTTGAAGTTTCCAAACTGTCCCAACCTTTTCTGCAAGTGGGGTGGCCTGCCTTTGCTTACTCAAACCGAAAAGGGGCTTTGCGATATCTTCCACTGTGTGGAGATGTGATATGCAACTACGACTTACTTGACCTATAGGGCATAATTAACACCCACTACCACAAGGTCTACTTCTTGTTTTGCATCATGCTACATGCAGCCCATATTTACCTTAGACGTCTGCATTGTATATTTGAGAGTGGTTGTGTTTGGTAATTGGTGAACTTGGTCTTGTATGGTATCTAGTCTTCAATGTGCATGGGTCTTGCGTGGTATTAACATCTTGATTACACATTATTGACCTTCATTAATAAAGCTTATATATCCATACTATTTCTACTCTATTATTAAGGGTTTTGAGTTCATTTTAACTGTAGAGAGTAAAATTCATATTCACTCTTTTTAACTGCACAATATGAAATCACATATTTACACTTATTTGTAATTCTTTGCCTTTTTCTGTCACTTGACTCCTTTTTCTTTTAATTTGTGATTACATTTTCAATTTCTTTTCATCTTTTTCATTTTTCTATTTTAAATAATGTTATTTCAATTATTTAAAATACAATCCTTATAAATAATTTTACAAAAATTATTACTAGTATGTGTGTGTGTGTGTGTGTGACTTCGCTTGTGCAAAGCGAAGTCACATCAATTAGTCATTAGTCTCAATTAGACAGCTAAGAGAGCATATTCTCTACTCTTTTTACTTAAATTTGTCATGACTAATTAGATGTACTTTGTGAAGGATCATCTTCTTAATCAAGGGTGCCACGCTTTCCCAGTTAAGAAATAAAAAAAGGAAAATTAGATGTGTGTCGTGAAGAAAATCAGGGAACGGGGTTGAGGCGAATTAACAAGCAATCACAAGATTAAGTAATGAAATTGACGATGCTTTAATTTCAAGCAATTTGCAAATGGCCCTTGGCAAAATGGCACAAAATCAACCAATTTAAGTCCGAAAACGCTTTTCAATTAAGGGTATTAATATGGCAAGTTACTTGCTCTGCTCAATTAGACTCAAAAATATTTTGGAGTCTAATAAAGCTTATCAAGTTTGATCATAAATAATTTTTTTTTAAATTTAATCTCATTGCTTAACTTAAATTTTCAATTTGATTTTAACTTTTACAAAATTGAGGTAAACAATATTCAAGAAATTATTCGGCGAACTTGATTCATTAACGTCTCTAATTTTGGTGGGTTCAACGATGCCTGCGTGTGTGGTAATTTTGGGGCATCATCAGAATCATATCTAGAAACTATGCTTCCTTTGTCATGAATTTATTCATTTTTAATTCCTTTTAGACATCAAAAATCATGAAGAAATATAGAGTGAAAAAACAACAAAAAGAAAAAGATTATAATTGTACAAGGTTTGGATGAGGGTAAGTGAGGCCAAGGTGCCAAATCTGCTGAAGCCACGGCACAAGAGTAGAGCTATATTGGTGTTGGTGTTGTAAGTATGGTGAAATTAACTACAAACTCTAATTTGGCTTTATTGAGCTAGAGTAGGAGTCCAATTAAATTAGTAGCATCATCCATAGACAACGTTGGTTGGACATAGAGCAGAGCCCAACGAAATGGAGGAGAACTATCTACGAACCTATACGTGGACACGTATATAAATGGACTTGACACTATTGATTAACCTAAAACCTTAAGGGTACAAGTTATGGGTCAAATATTCACTTATCTACAAGTCGCTTTTTCTCTTCTTCTATTAATGTGGGATGTTATTTTTTCTAATTCATTTTTGTTTCCCAACAATCTCTCCCTCAAATATGAGTTTCTTCTACTTGCTCCCCCTCAATCAGAAATTTCTTGAGTATCTTATGGTCTTACTAAGTTACTCATTTATATCCATCAATTCTATGGGCTTTCCTTTCATGGGATATGGATTTTCCATGTGATCTCCAAGCACATTTACATACGCATCACTTCCGTGGGTCGTCCATAGAACATGAACCTCCCATGCGATCACCGTCTATGAGTATGTACGTGGACATGTACATAAATAGACTTGACACCATGTATTAATTCAAATTCTTAGGACTATGAGTTATGAGTCGAATATTCATTTATATACAAGTCACTTTTTATCTTCTTCTATCAATATCGAATGTCACTTTTTTTAACTCATATTTATTTGAAACAATTGGAATAAGCTCTTCCCCAATTATTCCATTCCTTTTCCGTCACTGCGTTGGTTGTTATTAGTAATTACAAAAAGTGCAAACTTGACATATTTCTTTTTTTCATTATTTACCTCATAATCCGACAACCAAAATTAACGACACAGAAGGTTCTAGTTAACCATTTTTTTCCCTTAAAGAATGCTAGTGCAAGAATAATTTGCACCATTCGATTAAAAGAGAAAGTTCCAAAAATTGATGCTCACATGCCGCACATGGAGAGGTCATGACGAATTTGTCGCGCATCATCCCATCCCATTACATTTGTAGGACCATACGATCCCAAAAGTTGTACTGCAGTATGAATATTTAAAACTTCGCTAGTATAGTCCAACCATAACATATCGTGTATCTATATTGTCTGGTATGATACAGACATTGAGTTTCTATAGTTATATAGCTGTTAACTTTGATGGCACGTCTGTGAAAGACATTGTGATAGAGTTTTAAATTGACTAAAAACCTACAATGACCAATGAATGTTTGTGATGATCAAACTTTTGATAAGGTTGAATTTGGATGGGATAACTGCAAGAAAAAGCGTTGGATGATGAAAGACTTGAAAAGGCTAAAGAATTCTGGCTAAGGCCTTAGAGAAAATTTAAAACTTTAGGTCCAATACTTTAGGTCCTGCAAATGATGAAAGACTTTAGGTCCAATACTTGAAGAGTTAGAGAAAATTTAAATTGCTACAACAACATTTGCAATAGAGTTTAAAGTTGCTTGGGGATTGACTTTGGTAGAAGTTGAAGCTGCTCAAAAAAATTCCTCAAGGGTGAGGGATTCATATTTTTTTCAACTATAAATATTAGAGAAATTAGTCGTCGAAGAAAGAGTGAGTATCCTTGAGAATCATCTGAGTGAGTGCTAAGAGCTCTGAGAGTTGGATAGACTTTGTTTTTGAACTTGGTTATGTCCAATTAAGTGAAAATCAATTCCAAAGTCAAATATACCTTCCGAGGGCTGAGGGCTGAGAGTTTAGTTTAAAGATAAATTTTAAATAGTTTTAAGTTAAATACAAATCGTAAAAAGAGTCCAATCATTCAAGTATTTTAGGGAGTTGTCTGTGAGAGTGTAAGAGTTATTCATTTTCCCCACTACTTTTGTTCAAGTTAGTGCAAAAATTTCGATTAGTAAAATGCTCACAGAAATAGGAATAGGAATGTATCTTCGAATTGTGTTAATACTTTGGTGTTTAGTTTTTAAATTTTTGTTGGTGTTTGTACATTTGTATTAAAGTGCTCTTAGCATTTTGATAATTCGTTGTTGCAACCGTAGGTACCCACTTTGTCCAAGTTCAAACCATCTATTTATATTTTCTTTTATTACTTGGATAATTACATAACCCTAATTTCAGGACAAATCAACGGCATCGGGTGAATAAAATCAGTGAAGAAAGGTGCAGAAATTACTGTTAAGTGATTTCAAAAGCCGCCATAACAAAATTCTATTTAAAACTGGGAATTATGGAGATTCTGAGCCCTTTTACGGCATGTCTTGTCGACATGTGAGCCAGACAAGATTAAGCATTGCGTACTGTCACAAGGGTATTATCATCATTTCACAATTTCATAAGTCCACTACTTAAGCTATGATTGCGCTCAAACTCATCATCCCACGTATCCTCAAATTCAATTCCTTTCACACAAAAATAACTTGAAGCTTAAAAGTTAAAACATGAGAATTATTCTACGTCTACTCCTTATTACCTTCTCTGTCGTAACCTGCTCCGACGCGGCCGCTCCCGAGGCCACCGCCCCAGCCAATGGCTCCGAATTCATCCGCACGAGTTGCGAAACTACACTATACCCCGAACTCTGCTACGACTGTCTATCAGGCTACGCCAATTCAGTACAGCAAGACCCCGCGCGCCTCGCCCGCGTAGCCGTTTCTGTCAGCCTCTCCCGGGCCACGAACATGTCCGTTTACCTCGCGAACCTCTCCCGCCGAAGGGGCTCCAGAGCCGACCCCCGCGCAGCCGCCGCACTCCACGACTGCTTGACCGTCTTCCGCGACGCGGTAGACCAGATACGCGGGTCGCTGCAGCAGATGAGAAGGCTCACGGGGTCGGGTGAGGAGCTGAGGTTCCGGATGAGCAACGTGCAGACGTGGATGAGCGCCGCCTTGACGAATGAGGACACGTGTACGGACGGTTTCGATGATGTGGTTGACTGCCCGGTGAAGATGGACGTCTGCAATCGAACGGTGAGGGTGAAGGAGGTGACTAGCAATGCGTTGGCCCTGGTGAATAATTGTGCTGCTAAGGCTACTCTCCCATGAAAATAAAATAAAATTACCGTGTAATCGAGTGAAAATATTTATGTCGTATAAGATAATTTTACTAAATAGTTTAGTGGGGCAAACGTAAAGCACAGGGAGAAAGGTAAAGATAAGGGATTGTGTATGTGTTAAATGTTTTGTTTGGGTTTATGTAGCTTACGTTGTTTGCTATCTCATGTTGGCTTTGGATTGTCGTTACTGTACTTTCTTAGCAATTTATAGACCGTAGATTTAATATTAGTAACTTTCAATATTTTTCGAGTTCATTGCCATTTGAAACACAATTTCTTCTGACAATAATTTGTATATTTTTTTTCTTTATGGGGTAGGACAATTATGCAGCGAGAGCAATTACTCATAGCCTAGGGGAAGACAAGAATGTGCCCTCGATCACGTTAGGAATAGTTAATTAATTCGGATTTCCTGTGGAACAAGCACTTCATTGCTTTGATAAATATGATATTTTATTGACATTGGGACATCAATAATTAATTCCATGGAAGTTTGCTAAGATTTCATGTCGTTGTTAGAACTGTTCCACCACACTATCTTGATGATAAAATGCATGTGAAGTGATGTTGGCCGACTCAGGAAAATTATATTAAAAAATTTGCAACAGTGGCCTTATGAATCGACAGGGATGAAAATATATTTGGTTGCTACAACAATGGTTAATATTTAGGTAACATTGAAATCCATTGAAATATATAAATGTGCAGACAATTGTTCATGTGTTCGATCATTTCAACATAAAGAATCGTGAAGAGAACAGTACTGTAAGAATGATATTGTCACAAAATCAATATTTTATTGCCAATAAAATCTTAATAAAAAACTATCGAAAAGATAACTTTTTATACTTTATGCTTTAATAACTCAAACTAATAAGTTGGTATGTAGACGTGCTTAGGAAGAATACACATTATTTTCCAGAATCGGACAAAACTTGAAAACAAGAAATTGAACAATCTTTTGGACATGCATGAAAATACTTCGCATTGGGTCAAAAAAAAAAAAAAAGATAATATTTCGCATTAGTTACCTTACATGTAGCAGTTGTTCTCCTAAATTTTAGCTATAATGATTAAGCCGATTTATTTAAGTTTTATTCAGTAACGTAGTTAGAAGTGTGGAGTTCAATGATTGATTAAGTTAATTGAGGAAATGATGATAAATGGACAAAAGTATTGATTTTTGGGCGATAAAGATGCTATGGGACCTTAATATAACGCATTATTGTTGTCATGGAATGAAGACAAAGGTGCCAGATAATTTTAACAAAAAACTATGTCTTCAGAGAGAAATTTTGAGAGAACACCTATAAAAATAAGAAATTAAAAAGAAAGGAAGAAAGAAGAAAGAAAAAATTTTGAACAAAGGAAATCATATAATTTTACATTGTATAACAGACAAGTCACATTTCAATATTAATACAGTATAAAAATTGAAAGTAATGGTACAATGTAATAATGTTTGGTTTCTTTTCTTAAGAATAATGATGTAAATTTATTAATTTAGAGTAATGTTATAGATTCATAAAACAAAATTAGTCTCAAACTCTTAACAATATATTAATTAGAGACAATGGCACAAAGCACACTAAAGTTTTTTTTGGCATAGAACTGCCACAAGACGTGTAATGAATTGAAATAATGGCAAGTTACAACACCCTTTTTTCTTTTTTTAATTACTAATTTATAATACTAACAGCTTGTTTACAATTGTTGTTTCTCTTAACTTTCGTAGTAACAACAAAGTACCTATTACTCCATATATATAATCAAACCGAGCGGGATTTAAGTGGTCAACAAAGTCTAATAATTAATTATCAATCGTGCATTTAAATTTAGTATTTTGTGGGATAAGCATCTTAATTTATCCACACTGATAATCTAATCCACGTACAAGTTACTCTGCAGTAGTTTCTCTCACAGTTAATTAGTACAGTACTACACATTAATCACCTGAACTGACGGTAGCTAGAGCTCAGCATTCTTTACCTGGACTAGAATGAGCATGCGAAGGAGTGGAGTGGACCAACGCACGCACTTTCGTTACAACTACTGTATGATTCTTGTCTCATTCTTATTTCTTGAATAAATATATCAAGAGAGCAGGCTGACAAAAGAACCAGGGATGGACACATGCACGTGAAACTGGGAAGGACGGTTTGGAATGAAAGGAAGAGCTAACAAAAGGCTATGTTTGGGAGAGGCTTTTATTGGAAATGATTGGTAGGAATTATATTGAAATACGTAATGTTTTTAAAAGAAATGTTTTAATGAGATGAATTGTATGATTTGTTTATATATATATATATATATAAAATATATAGTAATAAGTAGATGATGTGATGGTATATATGGATAATGATTATATTTTTGAGTGCAAATAAAAATAAATATAAGTGTATGTGTGATATATATATATAAGAATATTGATTTGATTGTTAACAAATATAATAATTAAAAAATGATTAGTTATATATATATAAATATATATAAGAGTGAGAAAATTTGAATGAATGCTTTATTGAATTGTATGTTTGATACTGTAAAATTTGAGGTGATGTTTTTGAGTTAAAAGTTGGGTTCTGAACATAACCAAAGATTTGTTTGTTTGTATACACACATCTTTGATTGTGTGAAGATATATATATATATATATATATATATATAAAAGAGTGAGAAAATTTGAATGAATACTTTATTTATTGAATTGTATGTTTGATACTATAAAATTTGAGGTGATGTTTTTGAGTTAAAAGTTGGGTTCCGAACATAACCAAAGATTCGTTTGTTTGTACATACACACATCTTTGATTGTGTGAAGGTAGGGAGGCTCCATTGGGGTTCACGGGTTGCTTTTTGCACTTTGTTTGGGCAGTCATGTGGTCGGACATTATTCTTCCAAATCACTTAAACTTGGCGATCCAGGATTGGCCCATGTTATTCTAACCAAGTCCGTGTCAGTAATCAGCTAAACTTACCACACATAAAAATATGGTTTTCTTTGTCACACTGCATATGTGGCTACCAAGTTCTTCACCAAAGTGATTGATTTGTCCATTACTTGATGCCAATTTTTCTATTCGAAATTTTATTGCAATATTATAGGAAAGTATTTACTCATGAAGGGTAATCATGAAAGTCGGCATTAACCACAGTCACTTCTCCACACCACAATCAACTATTCATCGATCACTATTTATTATCGTGCTGCCGTATCTACCAAACAACAATATTTTGAAAATCAGACCGGAGAATCGGAAAATTTACCGGTACTAGTTTTATTGTTTGAACCGTTTTCAAAACTAATTATTTTAAATTATATAATATTATGTATGTATATATACACACTACTATTAAATTAATTTAGAAAATAAATGTTATTTAATTTAACAATATACTAAATGATAAGTTTTAAATGTAATGTTAAAAATTAAATAATTCAACTAAAATAAATAATTACTACACAAATTAAAAAACTCATTAAATTCAAAATGATTAAAAGTATAAAATTGAAAAATTAGTTTTGAAAAATAAAACACATTAATTAACGTGAGCAATTTTAAATTTAAGATAAAATAATTAAATTTTCAAAAATTTGGTTAGAAAAAATAAAAGGATAACAATTACTAAAAAAGTCAAAATAACAAAATGTGTATTCTAATTAATATTAAGGAGTTATAAATGTTAGAAATATTGATAAAAAATGAGTGAAAAATTATTTTACAATTTTTTAAAAATTGCTAAAATTTCAATTTTAAAAATTTTTTTAAAACCAAAGTCGATTCGATCAGGTTTTTAGCTAGTTTTTATCAGTTGTGGCCGATTTTTGATCGGTTCACGCTAATTCTGAATTCCTCCGACTTTAACACCTTAACCAGACCCAGACCGAGACCGAGAAACTGACGGTTTTCCAGTTGAACCAGCTGGTCGGTCCGGCTTTGAAAACGATACTAAACGACTGCCATCTATCGTCCACAGTTATATATGCATCCGGGCTCGCCCCTTGCGTCCGTACTTAAAGAATAGTAAATGGTCACCAGAGATGACAAATTGTTCAATGTTGTATAATTTGTTGGCCAATCAGATCTGCTGTGTAATTTAATAAATTATCAACTGGGACCCTTTCGTCAATCCTTGAGCATGGTAGATGGTCACATCAAAGATGAAAAATGCTACGATATTTTATAATTTCAACAGCACTTGTTGGCCAATTTGACCTGCGGTGTAATTTCAATAAATTGTTCTTAATTCAAAAGCTGATTGGTTTTGGTTGAGATGGATTAAGCCGAAAGTCATCAATTAATGGAGAATACAATTTCATTTTCATTATCCTAAGGAAAAGAAAGCGGAAATATATTCGAAAAATTAAACAATTTTACTTCGCTTTTTTTTTTTTTTTTAAATTCTATTTTAAATTAAAAATTTTCAAATTCAAGAAATATATGATATGTGTGATTAATTTATACTATGCACCCATTACCGATTATATGATAAGCAGATTTCATACATGATTTTGATCAAACTTGACTTCGAATAAGATCTTCCACAACATGCAATTGCTTGGCCTCGTAGGTTTCCCAATTGCCAAGTGGCAAAATATTAAAGCGGATTATTTATCAACCCCAGCAACCATCAACCTCTTAACATGTCTTTTGTTCACCAAAAATAATGAAAAAAAAAAAGAAAGAAAGAAAATGGTCACACACACTTTAGAACTGACCACAAATTTCAAGCCTTCACGGGGCGTTTCCTGGGCACTTGGTAAACTATTTATGTTCCCAAGTGCAATGGTGGTGTCACAAATGAAAATAACATAAATGTTGATATCAATTACAAATACACACCATAGAATAGTATATTTAATTGTTATTAATGAGGATAATTTTACGCTTTTATGTGAATTTTTTAAACTCCATGTAAGAGATGACACAATCGAAAACTTTGATTTAATGCTAAATAGAAAGCCCTGTTTGGATTTAGATTTTATTGAGGAATGAAGATTATTTGTTTTAGATGTAAAATCTAAAAATAATATAGAAATAAGAGAAAGAAGAAAAAAAAGAGAGAGAGAAAAGAGTCTTTGATGGGGAATAAATTTAGAATATATGTGTTTTGATACGATAAAAATGTATGTAAATAGATATCCAAACACAGCAAAAGGATATTCAGTTTCTCCATCCCTAACAGATAATTGTCTGGTTTGCTCCGAATTTTTTATACTGCTAATCTTTACAAGTAGTACTCGGAAATTAGTATTATCATACTATTAGTATTACCATATTGCCATGGTAATTTAAATAAGTCGAACCCCGTAGTTTCTGCTTATATAAGCAACTGAGGGCCTTGGTACGTACCTACTCCCGTATCCTTGTCAAGCATACATCTTTTCCATAGTACTGTTTATTACAATCTACGACTACTTCGAGTGTCTGTGTTACTGAAGAACGATCCAATCCTTAGTCATAATTTCTCCAAGGCTTCAATGTCATACATAATACATACATACATACACATACATATATGTATATTAGGTTCAAAGTATCAAATTTCAAATTTCACGCATATTCTCTGCAAAAATACAATTTTAAGTTAGAATCTTATTACACTTATATTTTGTCAGGTCCCTAGCCATACACGTACACCGAAAAGATCAACACCGGCCATCTAGCTACCAGCATAACGATGTGTGCGGCTTCACAATTAATTTGCAGAGTGGCCATCTATAAGTTGTACCATTAATTAAAAGAATATCTATTCAAAATCAACCACAGGAATCCTTACGTGCATGGCCATTATTGTTCGCTTCATTTCTACAAGCTAAATTAATTCTTTATATATGGATATTAGTGACGTGTTTCTTTTGTCAAAACACAGCCAGCTCTATCTATATAAAGAGCCAATTTGGCCCAGTCACTGTGCATAACTTAAAATTTGATATTCTTCTCTCTGCATGGGTGCCAAGCATATTTCTTCTTTGGCATTCTTAACTTTCCTCGTACTTTTGGCACATCTTAGTGTGGCAAATTGTGTTATTTATGCCTCAATATGCAACCAAACACCTCACCCCGAATTGTGCTATTCTCTCTTCAAGAACAGTACCCCTCAAGCAACCCCAGACGAGAATTTATTCTATCTACGTGACATAAGCCTTAGGGCAACCCTAGCTCGTGCTGAAAATGCCCACAAGCACATTTCACAAGTGGACTTGAGTTCATTCAATGAACTGGAAAGGGCAGCATGGGCTGATTGTCTAGAGCTTTACCAATCCACGATTCATGAACTCAATCGATCCATCGGCCTGAGATTAGACGCTTTTGATGACGTGCAAACATGGCTGAGTGCAGCAATTGCCAACCAACAAGCATGCCAAAATGGATTTCTTGATTTCAACTTGTCCTCTCACTTGGGGTCCTTTTCATTCATGCTAACTCATGACTTGTCATGCTTCATAAGCAATTCATTAGTCATCAATCAGGCCATGCATTCTCACGGTACTAATCAGAACAGAAATCGACGGCTACTGGCCCATGGTGGTGATTTTCCTGGCTGGGTTTCGGCCCGTGATCGGAGATTGCTTCTACTGTCTGACGCATCGACAAAAGCTGACATCGTGGTGGCGCGTGATGGTTCAGGTGATTATAAGACCATCTCTGAAGCACTGCGTGCAGCTGCTAAGCAAAGGAATGGCAGCTCAAAGAGGTTTGTCATACATGTTAAGAAGGGTATTTACGAAGAAAATGTGGAAGTCAAGAGATCTATGAGGAATCTGATGTTTGTTGGAGATGGAATTGATGCAACAATCGTTACTGCCAGTAAGAATGTTCAAGATGGCTTCACCACCTTTCGTTCTGCAACTTCGGGTGAGCTTTACTAATCAATATTAGTCATTTAAGGTTCGTGATTTGTCTAGGAATTATGGTTAATCTTTTATCCCTTGGATTGCATATTTATTTGAATAGAAGCTTGCGAGTCCCATTCCTAAAGATCGTTGTAAAATAAACTATCACTAATCTATTTTTAAGCTGAGTTACTTGTTTTTATAAATTCTTTATTTTATTACTTCGAGTCTTTATTAGATTACACGATAAGGATAATTAATTGGTTGCATTTAAAAATGTGAAAACCTCAGTTTGGCTGCTAGATAAGCAAATTATATGTGCATATCATTCTCCATCTTAATCAAGTGATTAATCAGAGACAAAATGATCACTTGTCATCGAGAGAGTTCATGCATAATTAATAATTTTATGCATACGATTTCGCCGCCTTATTAAATGAGAAAAAAAATCCTATATTTGCATCATAAAGTTCCAGTTTTTTATTGTATATTCACAAGCTGTTGACCATTATAATTACAACAATCATTTTCTCATTCTTTTATATATCGCATATCTCAAAATGAGTAAGTAAAATGTTTATCTTGACGAGAACATTAATCCTTGCAGACTCCAAATTGTCTAATCAGACATCAATTTAACTAGTTGTGTCATCAATATATCGCTCTCTCGTTAATAACTTTGAACATCGATTATTTATTTCTTTTCTTCACTGCTTAATGATCATATCACGCATTCCAAACATTCTTAAAATAGCCTTTATTTTATCAGAAGAAACAAATAGAAATAATTAATAATAATCAATACAAATCAATTACATGCAGGGGTTTCTGGTGATGGCTTCATAGCACGGGGCGTGACGTTCAAGAACACAGCAGGACCCCAAAAACACCAAGCTGTGGCCCTCCGTTCCAGCTCTGATTTCTCCATTTTTTACAGTTGCAGCTTCGAGGGCTACCAGGACACCCTGTACGTCCACTCTCATAGGCAATTCTATCGCGACTGCAACATCTACGGGACAATCGACTTTATCTTTGGCGACGCAGTCTCAATCTTTCAGAACTGCAATATTTATCTCAGAAAACCCATGCGTCATCAGCAGAACACCGTCACGGCCCAAGGAAGAAAAGACCCTAACGAAAACACAGGCATTATTATCCATAACTCCATTGTCACAGCAGCTCCAGACCTAAGACCCGTCCAAAGTTTGTACACAAGTTACCTCGGAAGGCCTTGGAGAAAATACTCAAGAACGGTTTTCATGAAATGTCAAATTGACGGGGTCATTGATCCTGCGGGGTGGCTTCCATGGAGTGGAAACTTTGCTCTGACTACGTTGTACTACGGCGAGTATATGAACACAGGGACTGGTGCATTTACTGGTGGGAGGATCAAATGGCCTGGGTTTCACGTCATAAGAAGAGCGGCTGAGGCGGGAAAGTTCTCCGTGGGGAGTTTCTACGGCGGAGACTCGTGGATTCTGGCCGCCGGTGTGCCCTTCATGTCTGGTCTGTGAGATGCTGAAGAGGTTAGGTAGAGTTGGTCGCTTTCCCGTTCACGTATAAAGTTCGTTTGTGTAAATGGCGGAAAGTGACAAATTGCATGCATGCACGCATGTATTGATTGTAAGCCACGCACTACGGATTCCTATCTGCAATATTATTATAGATATTGAAGGTGAATATATATATATATATTATGAAATAATTTTGCCCATTGTTAATTTATATAATTCATAATCTATCGAAGAAGCTAATACCGAAAACCATCACTCTATAAAAATATTAAAACCCAATATTAATGTATCAGAATCACGATCGAAATGTCATCTGTAACGTCATAAACACATGAGATTTATTTGTTACAATACGCATCAATCATTAGGTGATTGGGTTATGAGAAGCGAGAAAATATATAGAGGAAAATTTTCTGTACCAAAAACTAATTTGTATGTGCGTGCAGGTCTGTAGCGGTTATTGTTGCGACGCGGACTTACAAAATAATTTAGAAAATAATACATTAGAAGAGGAGAAAGTACAAAGGATAATACTCAAAAATTTTATATTTTTCAACTCAATCAACACTTTACAAACTCACTTTTTTACAACTCTCTCTACTTTAAATTTTTTTCTTTTTTTTTTAAACTGCAAATGACTTACAATACTCCCTTATTTATACTATTTTTTATCAGTAATAGATTTTGGTGATTAAAAGAATATAATGATTCAAATTAATCATCATCTAAGTACATCACCAATTCTATGTGTCTAAATAATATTTCAATTTTCATATATATATATATATATACATCCTAAAGAAAACAATTTTTAATACAAAACTAATTTATTTTTAATAGAAATTCTAGAAAATTAAGTTTAATAATTTCTAATACGCTCCTTTGAACTTGATTTTCTCATTTCAGGCTGATGCTATAACTTCTCAAAGACTTCTCTTTTAGGGGCTTTGTAAAAATGTTAGCAACTTGCTCATCGGTCTTCACATATTTTATTTGCACTTCTTTCGTTGCAATGCATTCTCTTATGAAGTAAAAGCGTGTCAAAGTGTTTACTTCGATCATGGAACACAAAATTCTTTGATAAAGTGATCACTGATTTGTCGTCGACATAAATTATTGTCCCATTTTTTACATTAAGATGAAGTTCTTTAAGTAAACTTTTTAAAACACAATGCATTGCAAACACCTGTAGTTGCTACAACATATTCAACTTCATACATTGATAAAGACATAATTAATTGTTTTTTTTTTACACTTAAGTGTATGCTGTGTCTCCAAGATAAAATACAAATCCACTTGTATTTTTTCGATCGTTAAGATCGCCAGCCCAATTATTATCCTTTGATAGAACGCAATAGTTCTTTTGATGTATCAAAGTATCCTTTTTGCAACTTGAAGGTGGTGACTTGTTGGAGTCTCCATTTAGTGACTAATAAGGTTAACTGCATAAAAGATATAAGGCCTTGTGCATGTTAAATATCTTAAGCTTCTAATCAAACTTTTAAATAAGGTGTAATTTATTTAATCACCATCAATGTGTTTTGACAACTTCATTTCGACTTTTGTTAGAGTGCTAATAAACTTACGATCTTCTCTTTTGAATTTCTTTAGTATTTCTTTTGGCATAATTTTCTTAAGAGATAAAGATATCATTATCTTATTGTTTTACCTCAATTCCAAGGAAGAAAACCCTCAATCCAATGTCAGTCATCTCAAACTCCTTGATCATTGCATTTTTTTTTTTAAATATCATCAATCATCTTGGAGTTGATACTTACAAAGATTGAGTCATCGACATAAAGATAAATAATTAACACACCATTCTTATTTATGCAAATGTATAGAGTATGCTCTAGGACAAAATTCTTGAATAACTAGAAAAATTGATGCAAGATCGAATAAATTTAGATTAAATTGAATTTTTGTAAGTTCTATTATCTAATTTTAATCTTTGATTCTTTTTTTAAGAATGCTTTGTTTGAAAATTGAACAATTTTTTAGAGAAGGGCTTATGCTTGATCTTCTTTAATGGTTATTAGATATTTAGTAATGCTAATCTTTGGGCTTAGTACTACGGTTTTGAATCAAACGCTAAATTTTGGGATTTTGATAAAGAATGTTTTAAATTTGGTGACGAGTTTCTTAAATGTTCTTAAGAATCTTAGAGAGAATTTGAGGAGAGCTTTTATTGCTCCAAGTCTTTAACTGCTTCAATTCTCTGACTTCTGCCCCCTTTCTATTATGGGATTCGACTCCTATTTATAACTGTAGGAGAGATAGCATGACTGCATCAACTTGCTGACATGGCACAGTCCTATTGGCTGTCACAACTTAAACCTTATGCAGCAACCTTAATTAATAGGTTTAATCTTATAGAGTTCTTATCTTGTCTGGTTCTAACAAAATTGCTCCACGTGTCACCATTTTATTAATCAATTAAAATATTAATTATTTATTTATCAATTTAGGAATTATATTTATTTAAATTCCCAGATAAGTAATAAACAAATTAATTAATATTTTAATATCATATTTTTCATGTGGCATTTTTTGATCGAGCACTAAATTTTAATGTATATATACATGCTCATAGGGGCATTTCTTGAACCCATTTTTTTAGTGGTATTGATCAATCCCGTTGTTCTATGCACTCGGTGCTTGTTTTAACCCATAGAGTGCCTTCTATAATTTAAAAACTTTGTTTTCATGCTCTCGAGCAACATAGCCTTTGGGTTGTTCAAGCTATACCTCTTCTTCAAAGAATGCATTCCAAAAGGCAAACTTTACATCCATTTGGTGAATCTTCTACCTATTTTGAGATGTCAACACAATTAAGAATTTTATATTTTTAAGTCGGGCTACTGGAGCAAATACCTCATTATAATTGATTCAAACTCTTTACTTGTATCTTTTTACTACAAGTCTTGCCTTCTATTTCTCTATTTCTCATTTTGCGTTTCTCTTGATTTTGTAAACCTATTTCACACTAATGGGCTTATGTCTTGCTATCAAAGTGGTCAACTCCCATATGTCATTGTTTTTTATGGCTTTAATTTCTTTATCAATAGCTCTCTTCCATTCCTTACCTTTTGATGCTTCTTCATAATTGATTGGTTCAAAATTTACAAAAAGACAAAATAAGTTCTGATTTTTGTTAAGTTGATTGATTTCCTCCTAAGTCCTTGTTTCTTGTGGTCCATTAACATCTTTATCATCAGATGATGTGGAATATCTTGAACTTGACAACTACAAATTTGATTGTGGAGTTGATGGAGATGATGTTGTAGACTTCACTTCTTTTTGTGTTTATTTTTTCTCCACCTCTATTGGATAAAATGTGTATTGCTCCTTGGATTCCAAACTCTAATCCCATGAATTCTTCTCGTTAATGACAACTTCTCAACTAACTATGACTTTATTTTCAATAGGATCATAAACCTTATATCTTTTATAATGTTGGTAATAGTTGATGAAAATGTACATTTTACTTTTTTCATCAATCTTCTTTTTTTGATGGTTTGGGACATGGACATAAGCAATGCTTTCAAATATCTTTAAATGAGATATACTTGGTTTGTATCCACATTATGCTTTTTGTGGTGTCTTGTTCCACATACTTCTTGATGGACATCGATTTAATAAGTAGACAGCACAATCGACTACCTTTGCCCAAAATTCCTCAGGAAAATTTTTGTTCTTCAGCATACTTCAATTCATATTTAAAATAGTTTTATTCTTTTATTCTGCTACCCCATTTTGTTGTGGTGAGTGTGGGATGGTCAAGGGTCACCAAATTCCATTATCATCGTAGAATTTTATGAACTCTTTTGAAGTGAACTCTCTTCCACGATTAGATCTCATTGACTTAATTTTAAGTTCATTTTATTTTTCTACAAGGACTTTGAACTTCTTAAAGCTGAAAATGCTTTTGATTTCTACTTTAAAAAATAAACCCAAGTTTTTCTATTATAATTATCAATAAATAGTAGAAAATACCTTTCTCTAAAGATATTGGCTTAATAGGTCTACAAATATCAATATGGATCAATTCCAGTAGTTGCTTAGCTCTCACTATTGACTTTTTTGGAAAGCTTTCTCAATGTTGTTCTTTAGCAAAACAACCTTCACATAGTCGATCAGATTGATTGATTGATTGATGGAAGCCCACTCACCGTCTTTTTTTTATAAAAACTCCTTTAAGCCTCCAAAGTTGAAATGTCTAAACCTTAGGTGCTATTGCCACGACTCTTCTTTGAAGTAAACTTTCAAGCATTTCACCACATCGATGTTGATATTCATTAAGAACATTCAATTCTTAGTCATTGGTACATGAGTCAAGAGATTTCTTTTGTCATCTTTTAAATAGAGACTCTGATTCTTTAGATGGATATCATATCCCTTTTCTAACAATTGCCCGAAGCTAAGAATGTTAGTCTCCATACTTAGAATATAGAACATATTTGACATAAATTGGTGGTCTCTGTTCTTTAGTTTGATGAGAATTTTTCCTTTACCTTTGACAGGAGTATTTGAAAGATCACCAAAGGTGATGTTTCCCGTCACAGATTTATCCATCTCAACAAACATTTGCTTATAACCGCACATGTGATTACTTGTACCAGTATTAAAGTACCAGGTATGCATTGACTCTTCATTTTGTCCTTTGTATGCCAACAAGATTGTGTTTTACTTCATTTGTTTCTTCTACATAAAAGGACTTTTCCTTTTTCTCATCTTGACACTTATATGAATAGTGCTCATACTTTTAACAGTTGTAACATTGTACTTCTTTTTTGTTTTGTTTTTAATTGTAGCCATCTCTTCCTTGACCTTTGATAGTTGAGACTTTTTTGACTCAAAATTTTTGTTTTGATCTTGATGGATTCCACTTTTTCGTCGACCTGAACCACGTCTACGACCTCATCCTCTACTACAATTGCGTCCGCATTGATTCCGATAAGCATTGTCCTTCTCTACAATGTTTATCTTCACTTAGAGAGCTTGCTAAGTTGATTCTTTATTTCTCCTTTTAATTTTCTCTTCATGGACATGCAACTTATCAGTAAGCTCATCAACGGTCATGGTTTCAAAGTCATTAGATTCTTCAATTGCTACAACCACATGATCAAATTTTGAATCAAGTGATCGAAGTGTCTTTTCCACGCTTGACTATCAAGCATTTTGTCATCATTTGTTTCAAGTTGATTTCCAACCATGGCGACTTGAGAAATGTATTCAAACACTCCTTCAGAGTCTTTCAATTGCAAAGCCTTAAATACTTCTCGAAGTGCTTGAAGTTGGACCTTTTTTACCTTGTCAATACCTTTAAAGACATTTTAAAGAATATCTTATGCCTTTTTAGAAATAGTTGTTTGGGCAATTTTCTCAAAAATTGAATTATTCATACTGAGTTAGATAAGTGAAAGTGCCATTTGGTCTTTCATTTTAGCCTCTTTTATGACATTCTTCACATCCTCGCTTGCAGTACCCAGATCGTTTAGTACATAGAATTCTTCTTCTACTGCATCCCATACATATTGTCCAAGGAACACCTTCATTTGGATTCTCCATTTTTCATAATTTTCTTTTGTGAGTTTTGGAATTGAAACGACTCCACTAGCAACGACCATCTTAACAAGGCTTTGACAACACTTTGTTACGGGGTGGGCTTACAAAATAACTTAGAAAACAATAAATTAAAAGATGAAAAATTGGAGAGAATAACACTCAAGAATTTTATATTTATCAACTCAATCAACATTTTGTGAACTCACTCTTCTACAACTATCTCTACTATAAATTTTCTTCTTTTTCTTAAATTGCAAATGACTTAGAAGATTTCCCTTTTTATACTATTTCTATCAGGAATTAATAGTGGTGATTAAAGGAATCTAACAATCTAAATTAATCACCACCTAACCATTTTATCTATTCTTATCTAACTCACCAACTATATAAATATGGATACACACATTATTTAAGTACATCACCAATTCTATGCATCTATATATTATTTCAATTTTCTCACATACACATTCTAGAGAAAATAATTTTTAATACAAAACTAATTTACTTCTAATAGAAATTCTAGAAAATTAAACTTAATTTTTAATAGTTATCAACGAGATGTCAGACTATATTAATACAAAAATTTTAATTTAGTAATCAGTATCAAGTTTCCATCACAACAATTTACCCTATTGGTGCCATGAATTGTATGTCACAAGCCCACTTGGATGCGTTTTTGCAACAACTGTTATATTTTATGTTATAGTAGCTTGTTGGCATAAACACTTCTCGTAATCGCGCAAGCCATTATTTTTGAAAATCTAAAAGATAGAATGAATCCTAAAGGAGGCTTGGACGTAATTTATATATATGTGTGTGTGTATGTATGTATAGGTTTTTTGTAGAAATAGTTTTGAGAGAACTTTCCTTATTTAAGAGTCCGAATTGACATGAAGTCTAGTTGCCATATTTGAGAGGATTTTTGTGAACTACTTTGACAAGGAAATATGCAATATTAATGTACATGGAATGGATTTAATGATACAACACTTATCTTTTGATAAAAGATTCCCAACTGATATGGAGATTTACTCAAAGAAGGTAACTACGAGCTGAAAACTATTAACAGAATCTGTTATGACATAAAAAGCTGCAAAAACTTGGAAGGGTGATTTTGATAGAGATTTGATATCAAATTTTAAGAGCTAATTACACATCATTAAATCTATTTATTGGAGTTGCTAGAGCACAAATTATACAATCCACTGGGAGACGAAATTTATGTACATATATATTAGTGAAGAAAAACAAAGGAACTCAAGCATGAATCATTATTGAGAGGGAAGACATGGAGTTTATGCACTCACTGAGTGTTGTTCCTTGATTTTATTCAACTTTCATCCATCTACATTTAAGTGTCGTTTTATTCTACACTTCAAAGAAAGAACTCATGTCAATGTTTGAAGACTTGACCTAGAGAGATTTTGGCAAAGGCATAGGAGTGAATCTAGCTTTATAAATACTTATTAATAGTGGATTATGTTTTAGGTGAGGTCTCGTAGAAGATAGATCTTTGAACTACGTTAATAATTTTTATATCTCTTTCTTTATTTTTCCATTGCATAATACGTTGCATGTTATAACATATATTATAATATAAACGATAACATTACCAATGTAGATATATGAATGTCAAGGCGAGTTTGTATTGTGACAAACTGGGGAGTATATTTATCTAGTAATATAGTGGCATTGTCAAAAGTTCTCTTAAGAAATATTTATGAAGCAAAATTTTTTGTTATGCCATAACAATTATTTTCACTAATTTGAACGTGACAATAATTGTGTTCAAATTGTAATTATTTTCAATTGATCCTATCATTTACTGGTTTTTAGGAAAATCTCAAGGCATTGCACCCGTCATGGTTATTGTATTTTTATTGATATTAAATGATAAAAATTCCTATCTTTTTAACCATTTCAATTTTTGATATTATTTTTCTTATAAAATTATATTCATATCCATTTATTGTATATGATTCGAAGTCAAAACTAAAATAAGATTCAACACACAAAGTTCAAATTTTGCTCCCTAGCTAGGTTGGCGATGTACACAGTAAAGATTGATTGTGCAATATTACTGATGTGTGATAAGAGCCTAACAACAGCCTCCTTTATTAAAATGAAATTTTCTGTGAATTGACAAGCATGTTGCGATCATAAACCACACATTGTGACAATCTTGTTAGTTAATAATGAGATATTAGCAATCAATCCTTATCTTGATCTATCACTTGGTAGAATTCTAATCTTGAAATAAAATTATGAACATATAGTTCAAGATGAAGTAAAACAAGTAATATCTTGACTTAGAAGGTGTTTAGCTAACCTTAGTTTTAGAAATTTATAAAATCACACATCTTTTAAGATATTTTGAAAGCTTATAAATTCATAAATTTTATTTTTAAAATAAGTTAAAAAAATACTTGACAAGACCATCTTATAAGATTTTATAGAAATTTATAATTATAGTTGCTCATGATTTTTTGATTTCATAATAATAATAAGAACAACCTAAATACTATTAATAAAATGTAACTTAAAGATATTTATGTTATTTTTAATATATAAAATGAAGTGACTTATAAGATGTTTGAAAAGAAATTTAGAAAAATCAATTTTCTAATTTATTTTTAAAGAAAAATCTTATTTATAATTTTTTTATATAAAAGAAATTACCAAAGCTCATTCAAACACCCTCTTGAGCAACCGGACAACCTGAACCTGGACACCTCATAAAAGGGACTCACAAGAGTGAAGTTGCAAGAGGGAAAAAATATCATAAATTGAAAAAGGAGAAGTGTAAGATTAATTATTGTCCATGTAAATAATAAAAACAAACTTGAAATTAGAGGATTGAAGGGACCAAGTTCTTAACTAAAATGTTGGCCCAGCTGTGAGAGAAGCCATATTCCATAAATATATGCTTTGCCGTTGCCACGCATCCATAATCTAAAATCCAAAATAAAATGTCGAAGTGGAAATACAGAAATAAAACATATTAAAACAGACAATTTCAAGCTAAAAGCAAGACGATGCAACTTAAAAAAAAACTATTTGTTGTAATAGAAACTTCAAAAGGCTATGTTTGGATGCAAATTTGCTTTGATTTCTCAGCTATATATTAAAATTCATATTTCTAAAGATACCGCTCAAGAAAAAAATATTATTTATCTTTTTTTTATTATTATTTTTATACAATTTTTATATTTTTGCAACAGTATTTTTTCCAATCACAATTTACACCAAAATAAAGTTAAGCTTAGTCGACGTCTATGTTGGGAGGGGGGTTTTCTTGAACATGATGTTTGATAAAAATTGTGTTAGAATGATTAATATGTTTAGAAAGAAGATTTTAATCGGATAAATAATATAATTTATTTGAATATATATATATATATATATATATAAAATAATGATTAGATGATATGATAGTTTATAAATATAGTAATTATATTTTGATTAAAAATAAAAATAAAAATAAATATGAATATATATATATATATATAAATATTGATTTAATTATAAATTTATATAACAATTAAAAAGTAATTAATTTTATGTGTGTGTATGTGTGAAAATTTTTTAAAAAAATTTAAATTTAAATAAAAATATTATTAAGTATTAACTTTGTAAGAATATTTTAACAGTAAAAGTAAGCTTGAATTGAGGCAATCTTGTCAAACATCACATCAAAATTTGGGATAGTAAGGTTTGGCATCTTGTCCCGTCTTCCCTCCCATTTTTAATTAATTCCCTCTTGCCCCATTTCTCAATTAAATATTTGTGTGTCCTCGTTAAATAACTGAAACTTTTTAATTTACTTTTAAAAATTGAATTTTAAAAGATTAAAACTAATCTCATTTATATCCAGGTAAACACGAATTTAACATATTAATCAATTTCACAAAAGAAATAAACGCAAAAAGCACGTACGTGGTGGGTAGAAAAAATATTGAATTATGAGAACAAGCAATTTTTTACAATCATAATCAAACTAATAATTTAATTAACTAACTTTGAAATTAGTCAAATATAAAATGACATAAAATTAATTAATCAATACTACAAAATAACTAATTACTAATTTATTATTGATTTTAATTAAAAGTGTATATTATTTTATTTAAAGAATGAAAAAGCATATGGGACAAGGACATGTTTTCCCATCTCCTTCACCCTATTTGAGAACAGAAAAAACAAGCAATCGTCCCCACTTCATTTTTTCTGCAAGTAGGACACACCTTATTGGCGTCTCTGTTGGGTAATGGGTATGTAGTTGGTGAAGGGATCCACAAATTTGATAAATCGATTGAATTGAAATTTTGAAACATATCAAATATTGAAATGAAATAATTTCGATTTAGTATATTAGGTACACAATTTTTAACATCTTGTTTTCAATTCGATTTTATTATTTAGGTTTGGTATGTCATATAGAACTAAATTTTGAATTTATTTTTTAGTATTTATTATACAATTTTATTTATTTTTATCTTAATTTATTGTATATTATTATCTATTTTTGGATTATTATATTTAAAATTTAAAAATATTATATTATTATTTAATGTTTGTTAAACAAAAATATTTTTGTTCTAATAGATATGTTTTTATCATTTAAAAATCTAAAGTAAAACGACGAAATGTGAAAATAAAATATCTACTATTTATTTACAAGCTGTATAATTAAATTTCATAATTTTAAATATAATTTATTCATTTTATTATTCTAAAATTTTAAATTGAAATGTAATTTATTGGAATGTCAAATCAAATATAACAAAAAATTCAATTTATCAAATCGAATCATAGTTTTTGATCCAATTCGATTTTACTAATGCCCACGTTAGTGGTTGGATAGGAATTGGGAGAGATTTTTCTAAAAAAAATTGTCCATCCCTATTGGGACGGCAATGGGAGATTCAAGAGTGGGTGGCTGGGAAAGTATTAGGTGAGTGTTTTTTGTTTTAGTTTTTTTATTAAAATTTTTTTATCATTGAATGAGACTAGAGACTGAAACAAACCTCCACTCATCTCCTACATTAATCAAATGAAATTATAACATTGTTTTAATCCAAAAAAATCATATATTAACAATTAATTTTGTATATAAATTTAAATTGAACTGATTTGAACCATAATAGTACAAAAAATCACATGTACCTATATTTTGGGATATCTTCCATCGACCATAACAGTTCTTCTCATATTTGCCACTTCGTTTTCCGATTTGGTGAAACTGATATGATTGATATATCGATATTTTGTTAAATTTTCAGTAAACAAGTTAGATTAAATTTATATCTTTTGAATTCAACTTTTAAAACAAAATTAAATTTTTTTATTTCTTCCAACTGGCACTCGCAGGGGAATGAGACAGACAATAAGACAAAGACAATGGTCGATTGACAATGAATTCATTAGCCTCAACAAGTAGCAAATAATGTACAAAACAACGTTACAAAATATAGTTGGCTGATCGAATCATTGTCTTGCTGATTTTCCTCAACAAAATCACCTACGTATTTGATGGTCATCAACCTTACTCTCATCTCACGACTCCTTCAATGCGTACTCATGTAACTTCAAATTTGTAATGAATATCCTGAGGCATTTCAGTTCGTATGTAAAAGGTGGGGGGGGGGGGGGTTAGTGCTTATTGTAAGGCATAGAAATGAAATGTTTACGACTGTCCGCAGCATGTTATGTAATGACAGTGGGAGCAGATCGACCAGTGAACTCCTGCATCTTAGACAGCTTAAGAGCAACCTCGACCTGCATTCAAATAGAAATGAGTTGTGGAAGAGGGGGGAGAGAGAGAGAGAGAGAGAGAGAGAGGGAGAGACGTCTACAAATACACGGAATGCAGAATGTAGAACAGCTCACCAGAGGAGCAAGTGCCTCTTGAGATTCTCTCCCAATCTTTGATGGATCCTTCTCGTATTGTTCTATGTAAAGACGGACAGTAGCACCCTCCGAGCCAGTTCCAGAGAGTCGGAAAACCTGGTGAATCGTAAATTGTTTCTCAGCAACATATATTCAAGACATTCCTGCTCAAGTATACTGACTAAAATATGTGATGTGATCCCTTTGGTTTCCATTTTTTAAATTTTTTTTTTTTTTTGTATTGAAAATTTCCTTTGGTTCCTACCCACCAAATTACCGAAACAAAATCTCTAATCATATGGAGCAGACCATCTGAAGGATGTAATGTTAAACAATCTTATGCTTCTATAGCTTCCTTTAGGATGCAATCTAGGAATAACATAAAATGAATCATAAGCTTGTGCTGATGTCTCCTAGTTAACCACAGAAAAGCTAGCTTATTGTTCTCAAGGAGGCACTATCTTCGACAATCTTGAAATCCTTTAATATCACATATTCTGGTACTAGTTTCAGTTACTAAAGGTGGTTCAGATATCATACTCAATTTTAGCATATCAAGACAGTTAATTCTTAACCACAGTAAAATTGACTCCCAGTGTGTTAAAGACATATTTCAAAGAAATGATTTACCAATCGTGACCCGTCTTCAAACAGATATCTGATTCCCTGATGCTTTGAAATGGAACCATCAACTGGATCTTTGTAGTCGAATTCATCAGCATGAACAACATTTGAGACATCTGAGCGTATCTTCTTTACAATGCTGCAGTAGCAAAGAAGAGTAAAGCATTCAGATAAAAAGCTTCCACATAATCAATGCAATCACAATGGTAGTTACTCAAGCCAGTCTGAGTTATAAAAACCAGTCGTAACAAAATGAAGATTCAACCTATCTATTTTAACCAGAATTCGCATAGTGAAACAGCAAAAGTGCAAAAGTATAAGCAGAAAAATTAAATTTCAATTGTAATTCAATCACGTGAGTATGTCAAGATACTGACATGAAAATTACCAAGTCTGAAAGGAAATAAAAAGATATTTGTAGCTGTTAACATGAAGCTTGCATCACAAAACATCACTAAGGAATTCTTACAACAATTTCATACACTGCATATGTGAAGGCAAACTCGAGTAATTCTATGCATATAAGCAGGAAAGGCATTTACATGATTAAATTACTGCATGCAAATCAAATTTGATAATCAAATAGAAGTGGAAGGTTCACTTTTTGGAGGAAAATTGAAGAAAGAAAAAAGAGGCTTACTTGTTAACTTCATCAAGAGAGGATTGCAGGTTGACCAAATAGGCCATCAGTTCTTTTGCATGACCTGCATCAACATTCTTCAAAACAAGGTAAAATTAAATCAACAAATAATGCAAAAAAACAACGTAGGTCTTCTAATACAAGATATTAATGACAAGCAACAGAATATTATTATATGCACCTCATAATCATATCGAGTGTAATAATGGTGCCCATATGTCGACCAATGTTTGCGAACAATGTCTTCAACACTGACAAGTTTCTCTCCTCCCAGGCTGTCTTTGTTCTTATAGGCAAGAATAGATAACCAAGCCAAGACAGCCCATATTCCATCCTTCTCGCGTATGTGGTCTGAACCTGTTGGGATATAGCATAAAATGATAGAGAATAATAGCAGTTTCCAAAAAATGTCACTTACTATACAATACCAAACGTATATCCTACCAGTTCCAAAGCTTTCTTCACCACAAATTGAACACCTTCCAGCATCCATCAGGTTGCCAAAGAATTTCCAGCCAGTGGGCACCTTAACACAGATAACAGTTAGTCCTCTAAAACCTCCAAAGCGGCTGCCACAAAAATATTCATTTTACATAATACCTCAAAGAAGTTTAGATTCAGATTCTTAGCCACCACATCAAGAGCAGCTGATGTGGGCATGCTCCTGGAACAGAAAAATATCATGTTGAGATATTATTTTCCAGACATTTCATTCAACAAATGTTTATAAAAGATGAATAATTTGTGTTTGTAGACACACCAAACATGCAATAACCACATGCTCGGATATGTAGGAGCAGGATAACAACCCTAAGGACTAAAATAACAAAATAGCAAAAGCAGAACCTTGCAACTCCTTTCAGACCACCAGAAAAGTAAGGTATTGCTTGGACAGCATTTGCAGCTATGATAGCAACAGAATCCGATGGAGTAACAAAAAACCTGAAACCAGAAGAATAATAAGTAATGCTGTTGAAAAATCAACATTATTATACAATCCAACCTTTTGCCAAGAATCATATTGCGGTCTGCGTCTCCATCAGCAGCAGCACCAAATTCAGGTGGCTCCTGTTCATTGCCTGTATTACTCAATCCCATACGAGCAACTAACTCTTTTGCATAGGTCAGATTAGGATCGGGATGCCCTCCACCAAAATCTTCCTGCCAAGATGAGTAAATGGGAGAGATGGAGAAAAAAAATGCGTCAAAGCAACATATCACTACAGTTTCGTTAGAAAAAGAAATCAGAATAGCAAAATAATACCTTGGGAACACAATTCAGTAAAGAGCTTTCTTGTGCACCTAGCTCTTCCACAAATATACGCTTAGCATATGCTCCCGCAACTCCATGAAGTGCATCATAACTAGAAAATGAAAAGAATAAGGTATGCAATTAAAACATACACCATTTGATCAAGAAGAGTTGAAAAGCACCACTTTAAGGATTCACAAAATACCAGAAAGTGAATTTTTGACATGAGAGTAACTTCCGGATAGACTCAAAATCAAAGATAGACCTGGAAAGAGAAAAGCAGCAAAAATTGGCCCAGAGTAGAGAATAAATATCAAGCCATAAAATAACAGAGAGAACTGCCATTAATAGAGAAAATGGACTTTCGGACGGTATTCATATACCAACTGTTGTCTTTCTAGGAAATGGCACATAGCACATGCATTAGCATATAATTTTACACTTAACAGAAAAAAAAAGGTTTTCACTTCCAATTCTACAAAGAAACATACTTCATCAATTTGACATAATCAGTTGCTGAATCAAAAACATCAACATCAAATTGCCCCTCTGGACCCATAAAGTTAGTTACTCTTACTGTGGAGATATCCACCTGCAATTTCATTTAAATATCATGAGAAAAACTGTTGTTCAAGATAGGCCATATATGCATTTCGGCAGATGTGTGTGTGTGTGTGGCAGCTTGTTTTGAGAACTGGACATACATCTGGCAGGCCTTCAGCAATCAAGTATTCCTTAATTGTGGTGGTGTTTGAATAGATCTTATCAGTAATTCCTTCAGGTGCGGGTCCACCATTTTCCATGTTGTATTTGATCCCAAAATCCTGCAAAAATAAAATAAGCACAATAAGGAATTGATGTTCATCTCCAGAGGTAGTTTCAGAATATACATCTGATGCAAAGCATTTTCCAATAAACCGAACAAGTTCATCTCTTGGATCAAACTGACGTCTTTCACCTCACATTCCAGGCATCATAATGAGAACGGAAGTGAGCATGCACCAATCAGTGGCCTACATTATAACTAACACATAAAAGCCTTTGCTAAAGATTTCCTAACTTCAGATGCTACACCAGTCTTTGTTTCCGAAGATGCTGAGAAAGAGTTTACTGATAACCTCACTCTACAGTAATATCAATCTAACAAGCAGGCAACATTGTATTTATTTCACTAACTATAATGCAGATATATGTGAAAGAACAAGTACTCAGAAACACCTCATGGGGGCCCCCTGGGTTGTGGCTTGCTGTAAGTATAAATGCCCCATTAGCTTTAGATCCCTGTGAAAGTTTCACAATTGTGTAATTATTTTGATCATTAGAATCAAGATTATGATGTTACAGATAAAAAGCTTCAAGGTACAAGTTTAACATACTCTGTTTTAAGATAATTACTTACATCTGGGCCTACTCTTTCACGTATAACAGCTGATACAGCAGGAGTAGAAAGCAACCCATGTTGACCAACCCAGACACGCCTTACTCCATTTGCAGCAGCCATTTTGATTATTATCTGCCATGGGATAAAAAAGATTTTTGTACTTAGTTCACATAGCTCTAAGTAAATGAAACCAGGAGTCAAAAACAATTTTACTTATTTATTGGCACAGCAAATGTCCATATACAAAGAAACCCAAAAGAGATATACGACCACTAGGCTCATGATCCCTAATCCATGAACTTAAAGAAATAAATCTTCAGCTTATGAAAAACTTTCTTGTTCATAGTATATATAAGAATATGTGAGTGCATATATACCAAACCTTGTCTTTCATCTTTTCTTCCTCTTGTACAAAATCCACAGGTGTAAAAATATTCATTTTTTTGGGATACTGTATACACTCAGAATTTTGTGCATTCAAAATCACATCTATGGAGGTACATTCAAAGTTTTCAACAATTCGAACATGTAACTTTAGATAGGTGTGTAATTAGGTTGAGTTCAAGTAGCAACTCAAGTTGAACAACTACTCAAACTTCACTCTAGTTAATTTTGTAAATTTTGAACTTAAACTCAACTCTTGGTCAAAGAGTGAGCTAGAGTTCAAACAAAATTCAAAGCTTGAGCTCAAGATAAATTAGACTTAAAATATTTTCAGGTTCATTGAATTCAAGTCATATAGTTAGATCCACTACACCCCCAAGTCCTTAGACATGATTCCGAGCACAAGGGGAAGCCCTAAGTTACAAATCCCAATAGAATAGCAGGCAATTGGAATAAGGAAGGCACGCAACAACAAATGCATGTCCCTGATAATTATTATAATGAATTAATCAACTATAACAACAAGGAAGAATCAATTTTCAAAATTTTTGCTATTTCAAACAATTTCAAAATTAGCACACTGACTTTCAATTTAATGACACTATGATTCTTTTTCTTCACTTTAGTTTTTGATACTTAGAAAAGATGAATGCACTTTAATTCAATAATATACATATATAGCTTATTGCTAGACATTTAAAAACTACAAATAGGTAAGAATATTAAGAACTATCAATAAGATCAAACAACCTTACATGCAAGTATTTTGAGATTTCAATAGATGTATATTTGTAAGATAAAAGTATGTAAGCAAAGATAGAAGCTAACTTTTCCACAGATAGGACTAATAATGCAATGACCATTTCATCAGAAACAAAGTTCTTGTACCTGGATGGTATCCCTTGAAAAGTAACGGCCATCACCAGAGACAACAAGTGAAATACCTGAACAAACATTCAGCCAAAATTATATAGATTCAGTAAGGAAAGGAGAAGCAAGAATAGTTCATTCATGCATGAGGGATTATAAACAGTAACAAAAGATTGTGAAAGGAGATGCTTATTGCCTGCTAGATAGTGGCTCCACCTATTATGTGGAAATTTTGTTTGCTGAAATGCACATACCTCCACAACAAAATCAATAGCTATAAGCATAAATTAGTTCAAATAACTTCATTACAGATCCACTCCAAGTACCTTTAACTGTGGTCAAATGGATGATTTCCCAGTTAGGCGTGGACATAGTTTGGTCACAACACAAACCTTCTCTAAATTAAGGATTAATGTGTCAACTCTTGATGCATTTCAATGAACTGACCAGTATACATACCAAAATAAACACTTAGTGACTAACAATATCCACGGATCTTGTGCACGTGTATCTTAGAGAGTTCACAATGTGTGGATTAAAGCATGTTTCTGTCCCAACAAGCCAGAAAACCTTCTTGCACTTCCATTCATCAAATTGATAATTAAAAAGACGTCACAGATTACACTATAGGACCATACTAATACAGAAGCACTGAGTTCTGAGTTCACTTGCAAATGTTAAAAGCAAATTTGGAAGCAGGATATACTTTGCAAAAAAGAATGAAAATATGAAGGCCAGCAACCCAAACAATCAAAGTCTACCCCATAGAGCAGTATTATGTCCTAGTTTGTAAAAGGACCTAATATTTTATGAATTATACATAACCTTCAACCCTTCGGGCTTCTTGATTCCATGAAATGCCCATTTCAAAGTCCATAAAAGTTCGTAATTTTTAATGTATTCTAGTTTCTCGTTTTAACATGGATGCATTTAAGCAACTATGGTAATCTAGTAATTAACCATACTAGTAATTACAGTTCATAATCATGCAACAACAAGTGAATGCTAATTTACTCATACATGTCATTGCCTATCAACATACGCAAAGGAAAACTTATTCAAATGATTTAACTAAATATGTAACCATTTTTCACCTTATTCAAAGCTATCATCATACCAAATAATGTTCTGCATTTCATTAAATGGAAAGAAGAGACAGTAAAAGCAGAGACATGCACCTCTGACTTTCTCAGCTCCAAGGGCATTAAATGTGGACTGAACAAAATTTTGCAAGTAATTGGCTTGCATGAATACCTTAACCTGAACCATGCATTCAAATCTATTTTCAGATTCAACAATTGCAAGCAATCTCAGCAAAGCTTGCAAACCAAGGCATACATAAAATTTCATTAATACAGAATACCCTTTCCAAAAAGATAATCAATATTTTGCAAGAATGAGTCATAATCCCGGGATCAATTGATCCATTACAACAGAAAATTGAAAGGTGGAGCCTCAAAGGACTTCAGAAAATTTGCTTTCTTTCTACAGTATGAAATTTCAGACTATACCAGGCATTTGCACAAACTATGTCAAAGTATTTCTATCAAAAATTTTGTACAAATGTTTACATTTCTAATTTCCTGATTACTAAAAGCAGACAATTTTATCCACAGAACACCAGTAGAAATAAAAGATAATGTTAAAAATGTGTAACAGTGAACTGTTCTAGTAACTATGTGCTGAGGATGAAACCAAGTCCATATCTGCCACATGGAAGACTTATTTGATGATTGAATTCATTCAGGTTATGTTTGGAGCCCAACTCCCAATCCCGCACTTCTTCACAAATTTCATGCTACCAAACTACTCAACAAAATTTTTGTTCAAATTCAAATTCAAAATTTTCCTCCCTTTACAAATATAACTAACAAATCATTTTTCAATCATTTTACCAATTCCCAGTCAAATCAATACATACATACATACATATATATATATATATATCATACACATATTTAAATTAATTTTATTATACCTTAAAACTGAATTGTTATTCTTATATACATTCATATCATATAATCATTATTATATATTTTATTCAATATATTCAAATAAATTTAAATCTTCACCCCATCAAAATCTTACAATCAAACATATTACTTATTTCAATTCAATTTTTACCAAACATCATTCCCAACAAAAACCCCTCTCCCAATCATAGCCTTAGATTTTTATTTTGAGAATTTTTCAGAATATATATTTTAAAAAAATTCCCTTGAGGAATGCAATGAAAATGAAAATGTTTTTGGACAAGTGGACTCCAAAGTTTGACCAAATAAATTGACAGGTTGATTTGACATTTTATTTTAAAAAAATAAACATGTTTGACTTGCTAAATTTGAGTGCAAGATAAATTGTGTTTTCAGAAACTTGGCCCTAGGTTTTCTAAGAAACGGGATCTAGGCTTTAAATAATGCTAAAAATTACGACATAGGATTTGACGATAGTTTTTTTTTTTTTTCCCCTAAAAAGGATATATAAGCTTCAAAAAGTTTTCTGAATATCAGATGAAACAGATTAATACAATAAAGCATTTAAGACTTGATATTCATACTTCATAAGAAAAATCTCAACACATACGGAAGTATTGACAGGATTTGCATTCAAATCTATCAGACATGAGAAAACTGATAAAATCTATAGCATTCTTTTTCAGGCATAGCAAAGAGAAAAAAAAATGAAAAAGAAAAACGCAATAAGATGTTGTTTCCATCTTCAAAACATGGTATGTGACTAATATTTTTGCTTTTGTGAAGAAAATCTAGAAACAACTATTAACACGTTCAAAAGTCAAGAATACCGAGAGAGAAAAACATGTCAAGCATCATGTGATCTGAAGTCGTGGGAATAAACACTGCATCCTAACTCTAAAGCGTAAGGCTTATGCCCCAACTTCAAACGAACTTATTAGATTTACCACGACTCCATGAGTAAAGCCATTGCCTGAAGGCAAACCATAAAGTGTCGAACATCTAGGAAAACTCTAGGCATGCCCTCAGAAAGAGGTTCTTACACAGACTGGGCACACGTACTTCTAGACCAAAGCATCCCAATCATAGTGCCAAAAGATCATCCAAACCAAGATATTCATCTTTCCTATCAGCTCCCGCCCAAATCCATATTACAATCACATAATAATATGCTCCACTTACTCTTCAATTTCAATGTCGTATGTGACTCCAGAAACAGGTTATTTGCGAATAAAAAAAATTCTAGTCCAGCACTTATTGAATATACTTATTTTGGTGCCCCTAGAACTTTATAATAAATATCCACCAGACCTAGATTATTCCAAGTGGCAATTAGAAAACCTACATATTAAATTCAAAAAACAATTCCTTCAATGGCAAGTCAGTTCTGAATACATAATATATTATAAATTACAAACTTGCCAACTTTTGACCCTCAATTTCAAATTAATTGTAGAATAAGCATTTGTTTACATGCATATTTCCAGCACCTTTCATCAATAGCATCAACAAATCTCACTTGAATAATTTAACAATAAGAAGAAGGGCAACATTCAACCTTTCTTCTGATTTTTTGGTTGGGTTGGTGTGGGAGGGGAAGTTCCTTCTAATACTTCGATATGATTCATAAATTTTTAGAAACCAGGCCTTCCAATCATCATAACAATAACATTCTACACTTGTTCACAGATCAACGGGTCCCTAAAATCTTGATCTCTCAAACTTGGGTGAATATTAGAAGCCAAAACTATACGTAAGCATTACACAATAGAGCAAGCCACCTTGCTAGACGTTTGCAGAAGGCAGTAAATTTTTTCCTTTTTCATAGCCCAAAAAGTTGCGAACACTTGTATTAGGCTTATCAGATCTACCAAGAATACAACAAATTGCACCAGAAAATAGCCCCATGATCAAATTCCGGTAAATAAAGCAAGTGTTTGACATTATTAGATCATACAAGTACCACAACACCAGCTGATCGTTAATATTATGCTAAAAACCCAAAGATGATTCATAAAGAACACACATTTCAAAGAAGAAAACAGATCGATCTGACATTACACTGTAAAATCAAAATAACTCGCCAAATCAAAGATAAATTGCGCAGAAAACATCAAGAATCCATAAAATTGGACAACACCTTCTTCCTAAGGCCAGAAGTCCCAGGTTTCTGTCCAGCAATCGGGGTAGTAGCGACACGGCTAACACTGAACATCACCATCTTTATTCGAATTCTCTACCTGAAAAATACAAACTCGATAATTTAGAAGCAAAAGGAAAAATCACAAAAAGATTCAAGCTACGCATACAATCTAACGTAAATCATATAACTGCATATACATAACGAAGATACGCGCATACAAGGTGTTTCTTAGAAAAAAAAAAAGACAAAAAAAAAAAAAGCCAGATGCTCACAGGAAAAGTTACGAAATGCTAAAGCAGGGTGACAGAGTCCGTTTCGGGAGAGTGGGTAATCTCTTGCTAGAGTGATGCGAAGGGAATATCAGCGTTGTAGTAATATATAAAGTTAAGGGAAAGGGAAAACAAATGAGAGGGCCGCATGTCGTTAGATCTTTCATTGATCTAGCCGTCAGATCTCCGCCTATTGCTCCCCGTCAGGACACAAAAATAACTAGCACTATGTTTGAATTTAAGATTTTGGAAAGGAAAAGAAATTTGAAGAAATTTAAAATCTCGTTTGTTATTTGTTATTTGATAGAATGATTTTTATGAGTAAAAGAATATAATTAAAAATAGAAAAATAAGATATAAACAACTTTAATTTTATAATTTTTTTATTTTGTAAGAGAAAGAATTTGATAATGGATGAAAAAATTTGAAATAATGAATATTTTATGAGTAGAAAAGATGGTCAAATTTTGAAATAATGAATATTTTATGAGCAGAAAAGATGGTCAAAATAGTTTGTCTTATTTTTCTTACAATTTTGTAGGAAAATTGATTTTACTTTATTTTAACTATATTTTTCTTCAATTTTTTTAATTATTTTTCTTATCTATTTAATAACTAAAATTATTTTCTTTATTATTTTTTTTCTTTTTCCTCCCAAAAATCTTTGAACCAAACGTAGTGCAAAGTAAAAAGGGATTGAAGAAAGAATCAGTAAACCCGATCGCCTCTTCCTTTTGTCGGAAGGTTAATCTGACATGTTGCCATAAGCGCATATAATTAATTATCTTGATGATTAGATTAAGTTTTTTAAAAAAAAAAAATTAGATTAAGATTTAATTTGAACTTTAGATGAATGCTTTGCTCCAAGAAATTATATTTGGAGAAAAACGTGAGAAATTTTTTGCGGAAATGAATGGTGAATGTTTTGATGTGTTTGGATGAATGGTTGCAAAGAAAAAACATAATTGTTATGTTAAAATATAGTGGTAATAATTGTGTTATAATGAGATAAGTTATTTTACTTGTAGTAAGATATTAATGTGATAGATAATATAATAAAATAATGATATTTAGAGTTGGGTGCTGATACGGTAGATTTAATTTGGATGGAAATTCTCGAATCGTAGCAATATATTCCAAAGGATGTTATAATAAAATTTACCTTAAAATTTGTCAAATTTGTGCTGCTCATTTTACCTGATTTTCCTTTCTTAAATTATGCCGATTTTCTATTGACATATTGATTTGAGAAAAGTACTTGCTAATCTGATTTGTTGAGATTGTGTTTGGTTGGATTGTTTAGAGTGGGCATTTCTTATCCATAAAAATATGAAAAGACAAACTAATTGACCATATTTTATTTCAAGCATATTTGACTAACTAAAACACGTTTTTTGGAGGATTTTCAGACCAATTAAGTTGAGATTAGTTATTGATCTACCAAGAATTAAAAAAGGAAGGGAATGCCGAATATGCCATCAAATGTCTCACCATGGTAAGCAATATATTCGATTACCTTAAAAATGTTCAATTGGATTTCAAAGGAACTTGTTACCATTTTCAAAGCTAGTAGGATATATAATTTTTAGATGGTCAAGTGTGTGGAAAACATAAGTATGATTTGATAGCTTTTTATCCATCCACGATCCTTTGAAGTGCTGCTTGAAGAAATAGTGCTCAAGAGAGGAAAAAGCTCACTGATCAATGCTTATAATTGAAACCAAGAGGAAATCTTGGTCAAAGAGAGTTCGGGTTATGCGAGCCTCTTTGTACTAGTTTGGACTAATTATCTTAATATTTGTTGGATCATTTATTAGTAAAAATTTTTGGGTGTGGTCTTGCAAGCATAGTGATGCGATCAAAGTGTGGGTAACAAAAAAATGAAAATAATCAAACTTAACCTTGAATTCTAGGGATACGACCCATGTATCGAAATACTCGACTTAACACGATAGAATCAAAATTGAATCTAATAAATTGTGTGATAGAATGACTACAATCGACATGCCATAGTTGATTGATATATCAGGAGTCCACAAGAATCACTCTTGAATGAATTAATTTAAAATGGTTCAACAAATTTAGAATCACTTGCAAATTCAAGGAATTGAAAAATGAAATTCAAAATTCTAAAATGTTAAAACTCTCTGCTTTACACTTGAATAAAATAATTATTTATATTAACATCTATTAGACTTTAATCTAAAAAGCCTATACAACTCAAAACATAAATAAAGTCCAATAACAAATAATAAATAAAAATTCAATAGATTCTTGGATTATGTCATATCTTTTTTCTTAAGAACAAATTGTCCTCAATTTGAACTTATATCCCCTTAGATCAAAAAACAATCTCTGAAATCTTGTCAATACTTTAGAATTTTGCCTAATTGATAGCTTTACCTCTTCACAAATCCAACAATGAAATTCCACTAGTAAACCCCATACAACAATATAAGGAATCACCAATGCTTTATCTGGATGTGCATAAGTAGTGTCCGTAGCTAAAAGACGCTTCAACTCTTATGCAACACAAATGGGTAAAGAATATGCCTAGTGGTTAAATGGATTAATATATTCATAATTCTGAAGAAGTTCAACTTTCCACTCCTTAACTTGTTCTTCGTTCTTGTGCTCGTCATCAACCTTCACTTTCATTTTTATGGCTTTTTCCTTCCCAACTTCTTTCTCCTCAGTTTCTACTATAATTTCTGCTACTTCTTCCTTCACAATTTCTGTTGGTTCTTTTTTCACAATTTTCATTCTTTCTTGCGGGGAAACCCTAACGAGTTTCGGTTTTACTACTGGGCTAAAGTTTGGGCTACTAATTTGGGACAATATTACAATTGGGGCAAAACTGAATAAAATCATTGCTGGGATAGTTTTTTTAAAAAAAGGCACTTTCAATTAAGGCCAAGACTTGGCTAAGGCGAGAGAAATTTACTTAGGCCAAGTTATCAAGTTAGGTTTATTTTGTTTAGGTTACTTTGTTTCTGTGGATATAAGGCTCTGTTTGGTTGTTTTCCACTAGGAATTAAGGAATTGTTTGGTTATTGAATTAAAAAAGAAGAAGAAGAAGAAGCAAAAAACAGTGGACATAAAAAATAGAGAAAAGAATTGAAAAATAAAAGAGTGGAAAAAAAGGGGGAAAAGAGTGAAAAAAAAACAATTGAGAGAAAATTATATATATATATATATAGAGAGAGAGAGAGAGAGAGAGAGAGAGTGAGTGAGAGGTTATTAGTATCTCTACCTTGTTTTAGCTAGTCATCACACATGTTCTCGAGATAGAGATAGTTCAGTATCCAAGCGTGATGAGTGTAGAGATAGACCTAAAGACAAACATGTACATCTTGGCAAGTAAGTGAGACAAAATCGATATTAGTATGTAGAGGATTATAGGTCAAATGCTGATGATGAGGCCCCAAGGAGATTGTGTAAGAGATATGATGCAAATGATGATGCATTGAGAAAGCTAAAATTCACCATTCCAGCTTTTTAGGTATGATCAGATACATATGCATACCTAGAGTGAGAGCACTAAATAGAGCTCATATTTGATTACCACCTCTATAATGAGGCAGAAAAGGTAAAATTAAAAGTTATTGAATTTTCTGATTATGTGATTATTTAGTAGGATTAATTATATATTAGCCAGATAAGAGCTAGAGAGAGGTTTATACGAACTTAGAGAGAGTTGAAAGCCGTTATGTGTAAGAGATTTGTGTTTAGCCATTATTATTAAGATTTATACTAGAGGTAACAGACATTAACACAAAGTGAGTGGAGTGTGGAAGACTATTACAAAGAGATGGAGATTCCCATGATGAGAGCTAATGTAGTTAAGGATCAAGAGGCCATCATAGCACATATGGACAATGGGCATAATTGAGACATAGTGGACATTGTTAAGCTGCAGCACTATGTGAGATAGAAGCTATTGTTTAGAAAATGATTAAGGTAGAACAGCAACTCAAGAAGAGAGATCGAGATCATTACAATAGTTAGCAGACTACTTCCATAACTAGAAGTAAGTCGACACCAAGTGTGGACACACCTAAGGTAACACCGACCATTGCATTTTCTAGTTGTAGCCATGATATTTGGTATTTTAGATGTCAAGCCAAAGGACACATGGTAAGATAGTGTTTGAAGAAGCAGGCGATTACAATCATAGATGGAGGAGATGTTGATCAGATGAAGAGCATAATGAAGATACTCATTTAGACAAAGAGGTATGTGAGCAGACTGAGTATCTTAATTTAATTTTATGCAAGGCATTATCTGCACATGTGGGAAATCAATAGGGTGACAAGTAGCATGATTGCATCTTCCAGACTAAGTGTAAGGTGATGGATAGAGTATGTAGCTTGATCATTAATAGTGCGAGTTGTACCAACGTGATGAGTACATTGTTGGTTGACAGGTTGTCACTACAATTATTGGATAATCCTGAGCTTTACCGATTGGAATGGTTTGATAGTCATCGTGGGGTGAAGGTGTCGAAGAGAGTACTTGTGAGTTTCAGTGTTAGTAGCTATGTGGATGAGGTTATGTGCGATGTGATCAAGATGCACTCTAGCCGTATATTACTTAGGAGATTATGGCAGTATGATCAGTGTGTTAGATATGATGGGGCTACAAATAGATACTCTTTTCCATTTGAGGGTTGCCACATCATACTTACACCATCATCCCTAGTTGTAACTTAAGAGGATCAGCTATATGTGGCGAGGCTGTGGAAGGATGAAGTGAAAAGAATGAAGAGGGAAGAAGTAAAGAGATGAAAGGAAAATTTGGATAAATGGACTATGGATTGTGTTGTGTGGAAAGAGTCATTAATGATGCATAAGAAAAAGTGTTCTTACATGCCACCTGCCCCTTCCATTGCCCCTTCCATTGAATTTTCTTTATAGAATTTGGATTTCCATGACGAAGACAAGGAGTGACAACTTGATTCATATCAGTATGAGCTTACACTTGAGCCGCAATCACATCCTAGCCATGTCGTTAAGTTTGGTGGCTTAGAAAGCAAACTAGACTTGGTGGTCCGTCTATTATACTCCATTAGGATACAATGTGGGGGCCACCTCCCGTATCACATGCCTTATCACCCAAAATTGTTCAAAATGCGAGTTGTGAGGTTTATTCAATGCCTAAATTAGTTTGTTGATAGTACTAAGCTCAAACCTAACCTCCACACCTTGCACCCAAGAATAGAGTGTGTCATACGTCGACATGTTAGCATAAAATTCCCAGACAACAAGATTCAGAGCAGGATGCTCCAAGTCTTGCGTGAACCATCTCCACCCAAATGCATTAGTGGTATGACTGTATAGCTTATATTGCTTGATGTCTTAGATTGTCTTAGATTATACCATGCTTGGGGACCACATTTTGATTTACTATAACATCATTCATCTTTTCTTAAGAAGCCTTGGACAAATACTTCATGGTGTCATACAAGGCATTCTCTTGTAATCTCTTGGAAGCCATTTTCCTATATAAAATAAGTCATCGTGTCAACGTAGCCATGTTCGTTAAAAGGAACAAATTTAAATATATGCTAACGTATTTAAGCATAATTTATATGATTCATCACGAAATTTCATCCATCAACAAGTTTTTCGCAAGCACAATGGCCATACTTTATAAATACATAGCAATAGTTCTATCATGGATTTCATCAAACACATTGTTTACAATATATGTTACAACTAATTCAACAATTTTCTTGTGGTCATTCCACACAAAAACCATCAACATACAAACTACTAAAACCGTCCAACAATAAATACCATACTACATCATCACAAAAACAACTAAACATAGACTAAATAAAAGTGGAATAACCTAAATCATTAATCACAATAATATTTAAACGTAATTCAATGAATTCCACAAAATTGTGTTAAATATTATGTAAATGCAAGAGAAGTATGTCATATATACCCAATTCTTGCAAGAAATGAAGGTGTTGATGGATGGAAGAGTAAGAGAAATGTTTTGGAAGGGTTTGGTTGGTGGTTTGTGTAGGAATGAAGGCATTGTGTATATAGTGTGAGCATAATCGAGCCTATTATCGAGATGAAAAGCAAGATGGTGTTCTGTTTTGCTGCCTATTAAGCACGATCATCTCAACAAGGCCACGTAGTTTGTCATTGAGACTATTCTCCTCGGCATCCTTTTATCTTCATAGCTGTCATGATGATAAACTTAACAGCCACTTCAGTATCTTCTAAAGTGGCCGTCTAGTCTACTATCAAGACTACTAAGTTCGATGGCCTGTCGTTGTGTACCCTATCACGATGACAAACTCAACGGCCTCTCCAGAAATTATAAGAGCAATCATTGAGCAAGGAGTCAAGACAATAGGCTCGATAACCACTCTAGAAGGTATCTTAAAAGGCCATTAAGTCCGTCGTCTAGACGAAGTTCTCGATAGCCACTTTAAAAATTGTAAGTGTGGCCATCAAGAACGTCATCTGGACAATACAGCTCAACGACCACTCCAAAAACCATAAGTATCACCGTTAAGTACATTGTCTAAATGATCGGGCTCAACAGCGCACCTAAGAAGGTTAAAATTTTTAATTAAGGACAGATATTCTTGATCTTTTGTCCTGAATCAGTCCTAAAGCACCATATATTCAAAAAAACTTTCGATTCTTCCTCAATTTTTCTTGCATGAGGTTTGATCCAAAACCCTACACCCTATTTCCCTTCACTCCCCACACAAAATCCTACCTCAATAGCATTTTATACGTCAAATTTTAAGTTTCTTTTCTGTTAACTCACTACAAGCATAAATTTAACCACATTATTTTAAAGAAAAAAGTTCATTTCTCCAAAATCTCCAAGGTGCACAATATTCTAACTTTTTCTACATAATTACAATAATAACCACCTTACATATTGTAAATCCTAATTTAATGTTATTATTGATTGTTTTCGTTAATTATTTTGTTTAAGGTTCAAGATCGGTGTATATATTTTCAATGTATTGAAATTTCCCACACAATAGTCGTAAAATTCATGCAATGTTTTGGATTAAAGTTGACATGATGGCTTGTGCTATAGTATTTGTGAAATTCATGTGATGTTTTAGCTTAAATTTGACATGGTTCCTTGTGTTATATTTGTTGTGATATTTATGTGGTGTTTTAGCTTAAATTTGACTTGGTGAGTTGGGTTGTGTGTGGTTTAGCTTACATTGATGCTAACTTAAACATGTACTTATGCAAATGACTTAAGGAACATTTAATGGAGGTAGGGTATCTAAAGAAAATAGTGACCAATAGAGGGCATACGGGCAGGGATCCTATGTCGTCCCACTACAGTATGATGATGAGCAATAACATAATAGTGCACATAAATCAAATACACCATCAACTTCACGACCACTCATAAACCATAAGGAACCATCTTCTTCAACATTGCCCACTCAAACTCCTTCCACTTTATCTAAGGGCAAAGATAATACGTCAGTGGCTGCTTCACTTGATTTGCTCATGTCACAGGAGTTTCATTGGTGAAGTGAAAGCCCTATCCACTTGACTCTTCATTTATTTTAGTAATTTAAATTTTTTTCCCAAACATTGAGCTAACTCACTGCATTATTTAACTAATGCGTTAAATATACTTGTACTTGCAATATTGTTTATGTGTAGTGCCTTACGTGAGGTGATGAATTATTAGATATATAATAACCAATAATTATAATGGCGCCTAGATACGATATTCTGACACGACACTGGATGTAATGGAATTTTGGTTTAAACGGTTTTAAGGCATGTGTCTAAAAAACACATTGTGAAGTTTTGGCATTCTTTCTTAGGATTGTGGGGACATGACTACTAAAACTTATTTACATACATTAGAGAAACATTTACCTCTTACCTTGAAGCTTCGTTTTGCTTTCACAAAGTAGTACTATATTGTTGAAATTTGTTTTTTAGATATAATTAACCTAGGATTAGACTAACATGACCATTATGCAGGTGTATTTCAAAAAAAGACAAGTGAATTTTTTAGGAAGCACTTGCAGTGGGTAGGGGTTTCTAATACTGGGGCCAATTAGATTTTCATAGACAAATGGGAAAAGATGTTGACCCAATAGAGACAAGACATGTAAAAGGTTACAAATGAAAAAAATTAAGGTAATTATACTTCTGAGTCCACCTCAGCTTTAACAATCTATCAAGGTGGATTTATATCAATATCAACTCATGTGATCATTTGGTAAACCTCGCATCTATGTATTTTCATATTTTATTTCATTTACATTATATATATGTGTTAATCTTGTATGCTTCACAGTACAATAGGAGCCAACTTTGGGTAGACTTTTCACTCAGATGGAGCTATACTCCAAGGTTTAAAAAAATACAATTGAAGAATGAACAGGTCCACGTGTGCAATCTTAAGATGTGAATTAAAATTTTACATCAATTGTTGGATTTCAAATAACCTCTATAAAGATTATCACTTGTTGCAAGGGATGATACAAAAAAATTCAAGAAAACCTTACTCAAGAGGCATCTGAATTTGGGAATGCAAGTCAATCGAGCCCTAGCAATAGCAATCTCCTGGTATTAGCTTTGGGAGATTTCAAAAAAGGATGGTTGTCAGGTATAAGGTTTGAAGCAAAATTTTATAAAAATTATTTATGCTCAAAATCTACTTCTTCATTGTCCTCCATGCAACCCGAACTAAATATGCTACGTGAAAAACTACAATAAAATGAGTTGGAGCATATGAAGTTTAACATTGAATAAATTTATAAGGCTCGTTAACCTCAAGGATGACTTCAACATAGGCTTAGCTGGCATATCACATCCTACAAAGAATGACAAAAAGGATGTTGAGAAGAGGCTGAACACCGATAATTGATGTAGCTTAGTCATTGTCCAAAATACATTTGATATGCATTTCCAAACAATGCTTGTTTATTTTAAACATTAACTAATTATTGTGATCGATTTGTAAATTAAATATATGCATTAAATGTTTGTATTAAATGTTTCATATTTGCATACAATTGCATTTTCTTTCACAATATGCAATTTTTATAAATTAGAAAATATATAATTATAATAAAAGTACAAATTGTATTTGAAAAATCATGCTAAAATTATTCTAAAATTGTCTCAAATTCTTCTAAAATGCCTATGAAAGCCATTCTAGGTTTGTCTCAAATGGTCGTCCCAAATCCTTTTGAAAAAAACCATCCCAAATCTATTCTAAAAACACTTGTCCCAAAAGTGTTCATCCCAGATCTATCTCAAACACACCTATTCAAAAGTCATCCTAATCACACTTGTCCCAAGACCCACTTACGAAAAGTCATCCCAAAATAACTATCCTAAATTAGCTATTTCGGAGTCGTCTCAAAACTGCTTTAATAAATTGCCCCAACAATGTGAGGACACCCATTGAGACAGTCGAAAAAAGTCATCTCAAAACTGTCCCAGATTTAAAACAACCTAAATCGATTCGAAAAGGGCTCTTTAGGGATGGCTAAAAAGCCATCTCAATTCAGTAGTATTCAAGTTGTGGTTTGGACATTAAAAGCTTTTTTAGATTTATCAAAATGATATATGTGTGTGTGTATATACATATATACATTTATTAATATTTTGCAAATTAAGTACAACGTTTAAAACCGTAAATTAAAATATTTACGCAAGATTTTTCATTAACTTGAAGCATATTTAGTTAAATTTCATATATTTTATATTATGTACTGGACAATGAATATTTTTTTGTCCTTTAGTCTTTTGTTTCAATCATCATTCATAAATTTTCATCTAGCGGCTCGGTATTCAATTTTCAATATAATTGATTTCTTTTAATTTATAAAATCATGAAAATTATAGTTGTTTTAAACTTATAAGTTTGAATTTTTATTTATTTATACATTTTTATTATTTAATTTTTAGATCAAAAATTTAATTTAATTCATAATATACTTTGTTTATTGATTACTAATATTTAAACTGGTAGTCAACAATTAAAAGTGACATGTACTAATATGTTGCAAATATAACACACTGTAATTAAATCATAAATCAAAATAGTTAAGAATGAATTTTTGTTTTTTTTTTTAATTTAAGTATATATAATACGATGTTATTTTCTAAGCAGTATTAGTCAACAATACCCACATGCTGTGATGTATATATGATAAGGCTTTTTTGGTTGTACAAAATCAAACTGCAAAACTAACATTATTGAAAAAAAAAATTTTTTTTTTGTTTTTTCTTACTTTTCTTTTAACTTATTATTTTTATTTTTTTTCTCTCTCTCTAATTTTTTTCTATTCAAATTCTTCTGAACTTTTTCTATATTCTTATTTAAAATATATTTTACTAATAATTTTAGATATTTTTTATTTTTAAAATAAAAATTTTATAACTTACAAATAAATTTCATACAAATAATGTGTGCAACTTTTATTAGTTATTAATTAGAAATTGTAGAGGCACGTTCGTGCATGTTAATTTGATGTCTCAGAGTGGATTGATTTAGGTAATCATTTATGTTTAAATCCTTGGAGTCCATACTAAACGATAGCATCTATAAAATAAATTGATTTAGAGGTCTTTTTTTTTCAGTATACATAAAAGTTGAAAGAAAGGAAGGGTTGTAATTGATTTTATATTTATAAGGTATAAAATTTATCATTAATACCCCACCATAACTTGTTTGTGGATTTTTTATATTGTCATCGCAATATGTCTAGTTAGACAAGAAAAATATCAATCTCATTGTATTTAAATATAGCAGACAAAATTTAGTGTACAATTCAAGTTTAATTTATCACACATTTTATATGTGAGCAAATTTATTTATAAATTATAAAAATATAATATTTTAAATAAAAGACTACAATTATTTGAGATTAGAGGTATAAAAATATTTAAAATAAAAGTGATGAAAAAGAATTTGAAAGAGATAAACTTCAAGAGAGGACACAAATAAAAATAAAAATTTGAAAAGAAAGGGAAGAAGGAAAGGATAGAAAAATAAGAAATTATGACAAAAGTAATTGTGTAATTTTATATTATATAACTAAATTTTTTTATTTATAATAATATAGAATTGAAAAAAGTAATAGTGTAGTAATATTTATATTAAAATATATTTGGTCCTTTTGATTAAGAGTAATTGAGTAAATTTTTTAATTAAAGGTCATATTGTAAAGTCACAATGTGCAACCTAATTAATTAACTTCGAACTCTTATAATTAGTAAAATTGGCACACTCTTTTTGAATTTATTTATAAATTAAAATATTTTAATTAATAAAAATAAAATTATTTAATATTAGAAAGTATAAAGAATATTTAAAATAATAAAATAAAGAAATATTAAAAGACTTTAAAACAAAAAAAGAGAAAATTTTAAAGAATACACAAATAAAAAATAAAAGAAAAAAAATTAACATTAAAATAAAAATAAAAAATAAAAGAAAAGAAAAAAGAAGAAATTAACATTAAAATAAAAAATTATATACTTTATATTTTGTAAAAATATTTAAAATTAAAAAACAATGAAAGTTCAAAACAAATTTAAAAATGATAAAATTTGAAAGAACATATAAATAATACAAATTGTAAGTTGTATGAAAGAGAGAAGAAAATAATAAAAAAAAAAAAAGTAAAAGAATGTAACATGAGAGTAATTGTGCAATCAATAATTCTTATTAGAATAATAATACAATATAAATATAGATATGGATATTACATGCCAAATTAAATTTGAATTTTAAATTATGAGAGCAGAGAAATTTAAACTAACAGACAGATATAGCATGGAGATAATTTTAAAAATGAAAATAAAGAACCTTTAAAATAAGCTTGTCTGAATTTAGAAGCTTTGGATAGTGTCACATCTGTGTTTGAGGCTGTAATTCCTCCTTAGTTGCTTATTTAAATCCAAAAATTAAGACTTTTCAACTGTTGCCCATTGTCTTCGCATGTTATTTCAATGGCCCTTCTATATTATATTGACAGCCAAACAACCCCGTGACAGGAGGTGCAATCAAGCTACAGTTAAATGTAAACTTTATTTTTCTAAACTAGTATTACTTTGCTAATTAGTTCAAACTTCGAGCTAAATGACTAATTGGATGCAAGTTCATTGATTGCAAGGTTCAAGTTTCAAAATTTTTATTCATATTATAATCTCGGATCCAAATTTGATTGCATGTGTGAATGTCAATTAACTTTTAATCACAATTAGTATATTAATTGTTGATAGGTTTCAAATTCACAATCGATGATTTTTTTTTCCTACTTATTTGGGTTTTATTTGTAAATTTAATCCATTTATTTTATTAATTCAATGTCCGAAGGTTTAAACAGGAAATTCTGGTCCTTCACCCGCTATACGTACGCAGGATGTGCCTTTGATATACGCTCTGCATTCAGACATTCTTCTTTGATATTTCGAACAATGCACGTTCCCTTTGCATTACGGCATTCAAATTATTTTATTATTTTGGTCACATATCAAAATATCAATTCATTCGTCCCCAAGAAAAGTTCGGAAAGATTACATCTACATCAATATATGTATGCAGAAGTCTTTAAAATTTGATGACTTTTTGATTTTTCAGAATTGTCTTCTGTCGACATGGCCTTATATAAATTACCTACATGCGTGCATGAACTCTTTTGATCGATAATGGTATAAGTGTAATTTTGCTTTAAAATATTGGTCCTGGCCATGTCAATTAATTTGACAAAATCACAATTATGCTTTGGTTGAAGTAAATTATGTAACTTAATGTTTTGATTTTTTTGTCAACAAAAATTTTAAAGTTAATGCAGATATCCAAAATGAAATAAATTAAATAAAATAGAGCTATAATAAAAGTGATACCTATATAAATATCCACGGAGGTGGAATTCCAGCCATAAACTAATTAAATAAAAAATTTAGAAATCTTAATATTGAGGAAGCGCCGGGATGAATGAAGTCATTGTTGATTCCACTTCCACGTCAACGTAGTTAGTATCGACGAGATTGTTTGAATGAGCATACTGCACATGGTTGACTAAAATCCATGGATTAGTTATGTTAATCTCTACCTAATCTCGTCCTTGGGACAAATAATTGATGATAAATCAACGAGATATGTTGAAAATTCAAAACGTGCACGGGCATAATTACAAGATGTTAATAAATTGAATTCGATTAGCAATTCAAACTAAACAATTGTTCTAGCATTATTCATTTTTAATTTTATAAAATTTAAAATTAAATTTGAATTTGAATTAAGTAATAAAATTGAATTTAAAAAAATGTTTGGAGTTTAATTAGATTTTAAAATATTATTGAGCCTGATCAAATTTGAGTGGAATAATTTATTTTGTTAACACCTCTAATAACATATTCGATCTAAAGGGATTGTGCAAATATGTGAAATTCAAATTGGAAGTTGTAACACAGTGCAAATCTACCATGTCACTTATTGCAACACAAGCCAAAACAAAATAATAAATGAGCTACAATAAATTACTCATGTAGTTTGAAATCTTAATTACAATACGTACGAGACTCTACTCAATTCAAAAGTTTCATTAAGATATATGTGATATTACAACGCACTTATCACATGTAAGTGTCTTTACTACAAGTATACTTAAGTCAATCTACCCATTAACCTTTAACGAGTAAACCTATTTCATGATAAGTCTCTTAACTATGCTTTGACCAAACTTCTTTTTGACATCTTAGTACGTTGATGCACATTTCCTTAATCACAGAATCTGAGACTTCAATTTTGACACTTAAAAGAGATTTACAAGACACACAAAGCTTCCCAGACTTTTGCTTTACTCTCTTTCTTTATTTACAAGTACATCAAATGGGTTCTCATTATTACAAATGTATTTACATAGATATCTCAACTCTCTTACTTTGAGAAACTCACGAGACCACACCAAGCTGCCCCAATCTTTTCTCTTCACTCTCCCATGTTTCTCTCCATCCTGGCAAACGTCTGTTATATACAAATCAAGGAATAATCGAATCCTCAAATGTAGGAACCAAATTAACCAACTGACCTTGTCCAACAGTTTCCATAGTTGCCTGTCATCTTTATGTCTCAACGGATTTGACTCTACTTTTTGGGCAAGATCTTCTTATCTTATTTGCACATTTCATATCATCTGGAATTGATGTCATATTGATGGTTTGATTTCCCCTCATTTATTTAACGTGATTTGTTTTAGATATTGAGAATAATTTCAAAGTTTAACAGATCCACACAAATCCCAAGAATTCTATTAAAGTGTTCCATTAAAGGCAAATGATTGCATGTCGTTTATATCATGAATTTCGTTGCAACTATTAATTAGTAATCAAATATTAACAATTAATTACTAATAACTGTAATTAATAATCAACACACACACACACACACACATATATATATATTCCATTGTTCAATATATGGAAGTGTATATTCATGCTTTTGGGTTTTTCCTAAATTAACTCGTGAATCCAAAATTTTATTATAATTTTAAGACTTCAGCTTCAATACTCGAATTGTGCTTCATTACTAAAAAATCGAAGTGTCATAGTGAGTCAGAGCTTCACTCAAGCTAAAGATGATTTCTTCTTGTTTATGTACATTACAGACACGGATTATCTGCACATTTAGTTGCAAAAACAAAAATAAATGATAATTGGCAGTCGAATAAAATTTAAGTAAGAATTTGCATTAGCACTTTAATGTCACTAATTATTAATCATAGACCAAAAATAAGGTTGTCAACCGGCGAGTTGATAGGTCAAGTTCGAAGCACTAACATAATTCTATGTAAACCACCAATCAGAATCCAACTCATTTATTTCTAGGGGTCACTTTTTTTCACCCCACTCTAACACACAATTTTTGTTGGAAACGTATGTGTGGTGGGTTGTTTTGATGGTGATGCTTCGGCGGCGATAGTTGGTAGACTGACTAGCCATAGTGAAATCACACTTAGACACTCGAGAGAGGAACAAATGTGAATGGACTGTTAAACACAATAAAACTTCGCGATTTGAGAGACTTCCCCCTGTCGTTGCGGTTGATACCCGATTGTTGCTATTGAGAGTTAAAAGAAAAATATTTTCAATTTTAAAGTGTAAAAGAGGGTGTTGTGTATGATGATAGTAAGTATTAGGGGACTAGAGGTTACTATTTTCAAAGTACTTTGATAAGATTAAAAATATAATTAATAAAAAATTATATTTATTAAATTATTTAAAAGTTTTGTCAAGCAGGTTAACCTGTAGTTATCTGAATTCGATCTTTTAGTTTTAGTATGTTAAATTTGATCTAATTTTTGCTGTCTCTCGTAAAAATTCTATTCAAATTTACTAATTTTATATTAGATTCATCTTATATTGTTGGATCGTGTCGAAGATGGCCGCCCTCGAGTGATTAGGGCAGCCTCCACAGAGAAGGATATTTGGCCATTGTTTAATTGAACCCATAATGACTGCTGGGGCTTTATATGAGGCAATTTGATTTAACTCTATTTATCGAATATATCAACGATTTAATTAAAGAAGTGAGAAGGAACCTAATAAGAAAAACCACAGCAAACAATTTCTTACCTTCCTCTTTCAAGAAAATCATTCCACATTCACGTTCAAAGAAGAATATGTGCATGCATTATTAGCTGTACGTCAGAAAGAAGTATTTGTGAATAAAAAATGTCAATTCGGTTGACAAATTCCGCTAGAATACATCCGAAACTCTAACCCTACACGAAGACGACCCAATCCATATCTTCACGAGGAAATTAAATATTAGCTTTTTTTTCAAATTGCATATAGAAGGTCCTAGCTAAAGCAGTTCTATGTCGGCTGGTAACGCGTTGCAGAAGATCTTGTGGCCTATAAATTCACTAGCAGAGTGCCTTTGCTCTCAGTCTGCTTCAGCTCCATCATTGCTTTAGTGGATAAGGTAATCCTCGGAGCAAGTTTCCAAAAATAAATGGATCGCACGACATTCAACTCCCGTTTCATTCTGACAACGTACTCACTACTCATGTTCTATATGCTCTCGGGCACGCCAAGCCACGCACAACTATCTCCCACGTTTTACGACAGAACATGCCCCAATGCACTCCGTACCATCCGCACTTCCATCCGTCTGGCGGTGTTACGTGAGAGGCGCATGGCGGCCTCCCTCATCCGCCTCCACTTCCACGACTGCTTCGTTCAGGGCTGCGACGCCTCGATCTTACTCGACGAGACCCCAACTATTAAAAGCGAGAAGACGGCGGCTCCCAACCAGAATTCTGTAAGAGGATTTCAAGTGATAGAGGCCGCCAAGCGCCAGGTGGAGAGAATATGCCCTGGAGTCGTTTCTTGTGCGGACATAGTCGCCGTAGCTGCACGCGACTCCTCTGTTGCTGTAAGTATATATACAATTCTACGTACTTCATCGGTCCAAGGATTGAAATCTTAATAAGACTAAAGAAATTTGGTATTGTTACGTGACAGGTTGGTGGTCCGTCATGGACTGTGGGGCTTGGGAGAAGGGACTCAACCACGGCCAACCGTTCCCAAGCCAACACTGATCTTCCGGCTCCTTCGGCGTCCCTCGATATGCTTACCTCTTCCTTCGCCAATAAGGGACTCAGCGTCAGAGACATGGTCGCCCTGTCCGGTAACTAAACCAGCAATGTTTTATACCATTCTTTGACTGATTTCTACAACATGAGCGCAAATATTGGAATATGCAATTTATACTAAAAAAGGATACTGGCATGCAGGAGCGCACACAATAGGTCAAGCCCAGTGCTTCCTGTTCCGTGCGAGGATATACAGCAACCGGACAGACATTGATCCTGGCTTCGCCCGCAGGCGGAGGCGCCGGTGCCCTCGAACCGGCGGTGACAGCAACCTGGCGCCCCTAGATTTGGTCACGCCCAATATTTTCGACAACAACTACTTCAGGAATTTGCGGCAAAAGAAGGGTCTTCTTGCATCCGATCAAATCCTATTAAGCGGGGGACCCACGGACAGCATCGTGAATGAGTACATTAGACGCCCACGAACTTTTGCGTCGGATTTCGCGAATTCGATGATCAAAATGGGAGAGATTCAACCCCTCCTGGGGCGGAATGGGATCATAAGAAGGGTGTGCAGTGCCATCAACTAGTTAAGGCCAAGCACGTGCAAGTATATGTCAAAGAGGAACACGTTGAAATTGTGTTTGTTGTCGAGCAGCAATACGTGCCCAAGTTGTCTCCATCTTGGATTAAGTTGTGACCAATAATTTTCTGTGTATTCAGCAGAATTAGATGATGCTGTGAAATAATGTGTTCCTCCTTGTTACTGCTTTATTTGTCAAGAGACAATTTATGCAATTATGGTTTTATGCATTTTTTTTTTATCGTGTAAATTAATCAGTGCTAATAATCGATATTAATTAAAAAAAATATACTTTTTCTTTTTTCACTATACTGTTTTTCAAAATTAAAGAATCACAATGATTTTGCAAATTAATACGATATAAGTATGGTCAGAGACCATTGTCATAAATTTTAATATTTTCACTGAACTTTCTGCTATCTATGTGTCACTGAGTATCAATAATGATAATTTAACGCACAGTTCTTTTAACACTAAGCGACAAATTATTCATTTCCGTCGTCGCCATTAAATTACTAAAATCATCTAATCACAAGAACAGAATTTTGGCATTATATCCTAAATATTGAAATGTTGTTATTATTACAAACAAAAATCTATCTCTGCGGCTGTAAACTTGCCCTTGTTACTGGGAACCAGAGACTTGACATGATTAAATTGACATATAACAAATTTTAAGAAAATAATTTGCATTGAACTATTTTAACATATGGAATTTCGAAGTATTTACATGTGGATAGAAACGGGTTATAAGAACGATTCTATAAATTACTGTATTTAATTAATTCGTCATATAGATCTTGTCACTTAATTCTTTCGTCCCTGCAAAACTAAAGCTCAATGCATATATACAGACACACACGTACATGCATATAAATTTGTATTACGCACAAAAATTTTCAAAATATGTGTTTACACAGTGATGCACTGCCAAAAAACAGGTCGACAAGCATGGCTTTTCGTGACTGAAAGCAGGCTTTTGGGATGGCAAACAGTTCGTCCCGTTGATCCCATCACAAACGTGTTGTGACGGCTACAAGGACATGTTGTGACTGTTTCATTGTGCCATCCCCAAGTTTTGTAATAGTGTGTGGAAAGCTATCACAAAATCGACTACACTATGTTGAAACTATCTCTAACTGTCGCAAAATCTGCAACGTCTTTAAGACAATGTTCTAGCGACGGACAGAGACGGATTTGCAATGAACGACGATGTTAGCACAACTATCCAGTTGGTAACAAAAAAAAAATCCAAATTATTTACATTGATATACTGTACATATCATATTTGATTTATAACAACAATGTCATTGTAGATTTTGAGTTCACATCAAAATAATAGATAGCACGAGTCATTTGGACCTAAAGTTGATGAACAGACAGGCTAAATTTATGTTTCGCGAGGAAGCTTCTTACTTAAAAGATATGGAAGAATGGGCATAAACACCTTTGGCGTTATTATTAACATATGATGTGTTTCGAAAGATCATTTTTGAACCGAAATCGGTGCGATCAAGATAATGGCAAGGTGTTGTTCAAAAGAGCACGTCAGCAATCTTATGAACTGTGCATTCACATTTCTTATTCCTATACCCCCAACTTGTATACGACCAAATATTCATTACACCATTAATTTTGTTCTAACAGTTAATTGGTGACAAGATGTAGACTACAATGAAAAAGTGTTCGTACGTATACAGAAAACCATTTTTTGACACTTGTAAGGAAGTGTTGATTTATTTTTTATTATATCTATTTTTCATTTCTTTCAAGTTACACCCAACATGTCCCAACATATCATATTTTAGCATGTTGCGATGATTTTATGGGTTTAAGTATTCATTATTATTCATTTTTGTAATAATTTAAAAATACAACCTAATTTACTTTTGTACACATAATTATACTAGGTACTGTTTATTCTTATTTAATATCAAATGCAACTGTCACTGTTTTTTTTTTTTTTTATCTTCTTAAATTTGTGCTACGAATTAGTTAAACACAACTCGCCACACACACATATATATCTAACATAATTAAAAGATAGTATACATTATTTATTAAATTAACAAATTAATTGTTTAGATCTATATCATATGTAGAGATTATAATAAGAAGAAATTTATGTTTTTTTTGCACGGGTTGCATACTAGTTCTTATTTAATATCTAATGCAATTATCATTGTTTTTTTATCATCTTAAATTTGTGCTGCAAGTGGGTTAAACACGACTCCCCACACATATATATCTAATATAATTACACACAATAGTATACATTATTTATTAAATTAACTAACTAATTGTTTAGCTCTATGTTATATATAGAGATTATAATAACAGCAAATTTATGTTTATTCCATGCGTTACACGGGTTGCATACTAGTTAAGAATTAGGATAATACACAGTTTTGTCGTTGAATATACTTGAATTGCATAGGAAGGTATTAGGGTGAACTTGGGTCCTGCTGTTAATAACAAAATTATTAGTGCTAATAACTGATATTAATCAAAACATATATTTTTTTACTAAAATGATTTTTAAGTTAAAGAATCACAATGATTCTGTTAATTGTCACTAATTATGATTAGTAGTGCATAAATAGTGACAATAAATATAATAACAACATAAATGTTGTCAGAGACCATGGTCGTAAATTTTATTGTCACCGAACCTTCTGCTATGTATATGTCACTAATTATCATTAATGATAATTTAAAGCACGATTCTTTTAACGAAGAATATGTGAATTCAATTAACGAAGATTCCGAATCAGCACCTCTAATCGATTCAAACCCACCCTAATCTCTAGAAATAATTACGATCGGCCCATAGATATTTATTAACAGTTTAGCACTACGAATGATCCGATAATAAAAAATTTTTAAAAAATATGTTTGTTTTCACTTTTTCACTCCAAAAACACAAGTTGAAATCATTATACCTTTTAAATTTTATTTTTATCTCTCTTTTATACACATTTTTTAAAAAAATACACTTAAAAATGTACGCTAAAAAATCAAAACAAACATAACCCAAGAATCTGTCTCTGCAACTAGAAACTTACCCTTGTTCCTTTGAACCAGAGACTTGACCTGATTAAATCGACATATATGGAATTTCGAAGTGTTGGAGGTTTTCACAAAATCAACACAAACATCAAGATTCAGGGCATCTTCAATGAATTATTTTGACAATTTAAAATATCCTCAAGAATTAAGAAAGCCTTATTTCTAAATAATTCAGGAAATACTCAAGAATCAGCAATTCATATATATTCAGCAGCAATTGTTTCTAAAAGGGAAGCAAAGGAAAAGAACTGTAGAGAGTGGCAAGAGAAAAATGATCGCTGCAACTCAACCCAAGAAACGTTGCTGCATTATTCAATCTGTACTATTATGACCACAAGGTTTGCTTTTTATAGAAGAAGAAATCACGACGTTAATAGTGATTAGTGAGTAAACATTCGCAATGAATTAAGGAGACATTGGCTAAATGTTTTCAAGAAAGTCGGGGGCTAATAATGTCTATTGAAGGCCATGTTTGGAAGAAAATAAACGTTTAGAGTTTAGTTGGGCATAAGACCCGGCTTGGAAGAAAAGTTTAGGCCTTGTTTCAAATAAAAACTTTTGAAATACAATATTTATATCCAACAATTCCCCACATATTTGAAATGGTTTTGTACAATACAAGAATTTTGAATTTGAAACAAAGGAAATGCTACTAAATTTGTTTGGTCTCAATGCAGTGAGTTTGGCATCGATAAGACTATAAACCAAAATTAGACTCATAAAATTTGACTTACTAGTAGAACTGTATTTTATGAACTAATAATTCTGATTATAAAACAAGGGTTCTATTAGCAACATCGATGACCATCGTAATTTGATGTTCAACGCTATTTTGCACATTTTAGTCATGCACTTACTTAGTTTTTCATAAGAACTCTAAAGATTAAATCAAATCTTATAAGAGCAATCTCACTCTACTCTCATATGGTTGAATTTATTAGGTGTATACTACCTTAATATATATCATCCATAAGGATTATGAATACATTAAGATTTTAAAACTCAACCTCACAAATAATTAGCAACTTAAGCACTCTTCTTAATTGGGATTTAAGAGTCAATATTGATTTCGTTTTTACATATATGAACTTATTTCATGGAATCTCCAATTGCATAGGTTTGGTTTTCCATTACTATTTTACTCTTGTTGGCCTACGTTTCATTTCCTTTGTAGTTTGGAGAATTATTCTCCTTATTGCAAGTTTAATTAGAGGATTAGTCAAATTTAACTCTAAGTTCATATAGTCAATAAAAATAATTCTCTCTCAAGTATATATGCCTTATGATAAGATATCATATCCCAATATATTTTAATTACAACAATTGTTGTTCTATAAAAGACATATCAATTCCTTAGTCAAAAGAATATTAATCAAAAGATCACCCTCAAAATCAGCTAACTTTAGAGTTATATACTTTGATTCCCACAATAATTATTTATTCAGCTAACTTCTGAACCAATACACCTCACTTTCATTAAATTTTAATCACTAATAAATTTATATAGGATACCATAATGGCACCTCTTATTTGCATTAGATATCTAAATATCATTACCGTATCTCTCTAATATGTGAAAATTTACTATACAGGATACTAAAATGGTACCCTCTCAAATATTTATCTAGAGATGACTCCATATGGGCATTGCCCATTTTATTTAATGATATTTATCCAACTTGAGCGCTAGTCCCTCAAATATTATAAAATCTAGCCTTCATACTAGTTCTCAAAATGATATAGGCTTTGTTTATTTTATAATTATAGTGTGTGTTTTAAAATGTTTTTGTATTGAAAATTGTATAAAAATAAAAGAAAAAAATAAATAAATAAAGAATAATAATTGAGTGTGTGTCTTCGAAAGGTGCAAATTGCAAAACAAACATAGCCATAGGATCTAGTCTCATTTCTAGTTCCCAAATGTATTTTTCATCCTTATAATATAATGCCTCTCTTTTTTTTTTATCATGCCACACACATGACCTGCATCCAACTAAACTTATATAAAAATAATTATATTAATAAACCCATATAATTTATGAGCTATTTAACTTTTTCAATGGAAATTCATCCGCAAGTACCAATTAGAATTTCTACGCATAATAATACTACCAAAAATCACATTTCTTATCATGTATGTCCAATCTAGTCATGTGGACCTACACATATATGAACTCGAAAAAGATTTCGTGTCATTATAAATTAAGCAAATTCACAATTACGAGGCACTTTGCTTCATTTCGAACTAGTTATTCTTCCTGCATCTCATTTGTAGTTCACATGCGTAGAACACTCCCACAATTCACAAAATTGGGAGTAGTAACTTCCATACAATAAGTTCATAATAACTTCCATATAATTATTTTTGTGGAATTTGTAACCACTGTGACTCACTTGGTAATCAAATTCCACAATATTTCCCAAATGCACATTAATATGCACCTCTCATGGCAAATATTAAGAAAACTTACCTTTGTATATTCAACAAAATGATTCCTTGTGTGCCGTTATATAGTACCAAAAAATATTATAGTTAAATATCTTTCCAACAACAATTAATTTAATGTAATTGATTAGGAACCATACTTTGGCCAACAAAATGTATGTGAGATCTACTTGTCCAGTAAACTTACCGTAAGATTTTGCCCATGCCTCAGATAAGTGCCTGAATACTAAAGAACTAGAACTCTCCTTAACATAAAATTAAAATGCAAGCAGTTACACCATATAAAAGGCACTAATCATAAAACTATTATGGTAGATTTGTTTATCAATTATAAAAAAAAATCTTGCAATTGAATTTCTATTAATATAAAATTTGTACAAGTGCAATTAAAATTTAAATCGAATGAATTTATGTAAGTTTTATTCTCTATTTTAATCCTCTAATTCTCCTTTTAATTTGAAAGATTTAAATATTCTTACAATTTATTGAAATTTTTGTGGATTTAATTTTTTTTAAAAAATTCACTGGGTCTCGAGAAAACGTTAATTTATTGATTTAATACCCTGATTCTGCATCAAATGTCAATATTTAATAAACTCATTGAAGAACGTTTTAAATGTTGCAAAAACGGCTTTAATGCTTGAAGAACATAGCTGGAACTGAAAGAGTTTCTGAATTTTGATCTTCTTTAATGTTGGTTTGAGCGTCAAATAACGTTAATCCACTAGTTTAATACCTCAACTATAGATCAAACACTAGGATTTGATAGATCTCCATAAAAAACTCCGTGAATGCTGCAAAAATAGCTTTGAACTTGTAGAGAGAGAATCTGAACTTCTTCCAAGATTGTTTCTTGTTAGATATATGCGTTGATGTGTGTTCTTTGTGATATAAAAGCCACTTCTATTTACTGGGGTAAGGAAGGCCTTACTACACTTGATGGCATGACAACGTTTGATTGGTTGAAGTTATTTGATTTGTTATCATTTCTTTTAATGGAATGATTACAATTTAATTGTCCAAATCAACAATATTTTTCTTTCAAATTTATAAGATTTGACATAGACACGATTTGGTTGACTAACCTTAACACTTGTCACAATTTAAGTAAACAGTCATATTACGTAATAAAATATTAATTCATTTATTATTTAAATTCAAAAATTATGTTTGATTAAATTTCTAGAATGTAAATAATAAAATTTCTTATTTTAAGTGATACTCACTACAATAACATGCCACATGGTGGTATTTGATTAGACAAAATTTTATTTGCTTGTAAATGACCTACCGAGACATGTTCACGAAGAATGTAATATCGAAGTGAATAAGTCTAGAAAGTTGTTTTTTTTTTTTTTCCCAATTTATTGTTATCATCCCTCTTCCCTTTTTTTTATGCAATTACGCAGGCTCCACTCGTACAACACCACATTCAATTGGGCACAGCCATGCTCAATGAAGCCCCCAAAAATCATGCCCAATTTTTCAAAACGGTTCTTTCCTTCTGCTAATCGAATATTTGGCTCCAATCAGCACACGACTCTCTTTTTAGTCAATCTGCAACGTTAAGAGCATGTCCTTGCTGGCCGATTTTTTTTTCTTTTTTTTTTTAATTTTGCTTGGCTATGCGTACAAGAATTATGCCCAAGTATAATTATTTTAATTCTAGTAGGAATTTATCTCAGCGATTTTCGGATGAGGATAACGACAAATATTGTCTTTTGATTCAGAAAATACTCACAGATTAGGAATGTTTTCACGATTTCTCCTTAGAAATAATCTAACGATCCTTGTCTTCAGGCCTCGGCATAGCTCCTTCCTATTGGATTCCTTGTTCATCTGTGGCCTATAAACAGCTGTTCCGAAGCTCCCCTACTCTGTAACATCCGCAAGCTTTACCAACTCTTTCTTCAGTGAGCACGAGAAACCCGTTCACTCCTCTTCTGATTTTTGTTTTTTGTTTTGGTTTTTTATCTTCTTCCCCGACAGCGTTGTCGCCTGACCTGTGGCCTTCGCATTACCTGAGTTTGCTGTCGCCTCCACACTGTTGTCCCAGTGGCTAGACGTCGCAGCTCGTCGGTTAATGTTTTCAGTGGGGCCGAGATGAGGTGGCGCGTGGGCTTGGTGGCGGCGCTGCTGTTCCTGCATTTGGCGGCTAAGCTTTCGGCGGTGGCGATGGGAGCGTCGGCGGAAACGGGTTGTGAGTGTTGGAGGCCAAGGGAGGAAGAAAGAAGGAGTGAGGGCCGTGTTTGGGTAAAAGAAAGAAAGAAAACAGTGGTTGGAGGCTATGTTTGGCGAACAAAACTCTAGAAATGGCTTGGGGCTTGTTTGGCTGGGTCGCTAAAACAAAATGGGTTGTCGGGCCCAAATCCAGCCCAGCTGCCATTGCTTCCGCTTTTCCCTTTTTTTCATTCTTTTGATTTTTTATCTTTATTTCTATTTTTATTTTTTATTTTATTTTTTTACGATCCATAATAATGTTTTTCTTTTTTTTTTAATCTCAAAATCATTTTTCTTCTCTCCTTTTTTATATCTCAACACAAAATAAAATATTTTTTTCAACCACTCAAGACATGTCTCTCTCTTGAATCTTAGAGTTCAACCTTCAATCTCAGGCCTTGGGATTTGGGCCTTTGAGCTTGTTAACTTTGGACACTATACTTATGAATTTAGATTTGGACCTATACATTTAAGTTTTAAACTTTTGGACTTTGTTTCAAACCACACATAGTTTTAAGCTCATAAACTTAAGGTTTAGACCTATGTATTTAGGCTTTGGGTCCATAGACATAGGTTTGGACCCATGCATTTAGATTTTGGATTATTGGACTTGGGGTCAAATATATGAACTTGGGGTTTTGACTCACGAACTTTGGCTCCAACTCATGTATTTAGACTTTGGATTCATAGGCTTAAGTTTGGATCCATGCATTTGGGCTCTAGATTTATGGACTTTGGTATGGACCCATGTATTTGGACTTTAGACTCTAGATATGGGCTTGGACCCATGTATTTGGACTCTGAACTCATGGCCTTAGGTTTGAATCCATGCTCTTAGTCTCTGAATTCCTAGACTTTAGCCTAAACCCATGCATTTGGGTTCTATATTCATGAATTTGAGTTTAAATCCATGCATCTGGGCTTTGAACTCTTGGAACTAGGCTTGAATTCATGCATTTAGGCTTTAAACTCATGACATCGGGTTTAGACCCATGCTCTTAGGTTCTGGATTCTTAGATTTAGGCTTAAACCCATATATTTAAGTTTAAATTCATAAACTTGGGTTTGAACTTATGCATTTAAGCTTTAGACTCTCAGACTTAAGCTCAAACTCATGCACTTAGGCTTTGAATTAATGCACTTGGGCTCGCACCTATGAACTTGGGCTTTGGGCTTCTGGACTTGGGTCTGAACCTATACATTTGGGTTCTGGACTCCTAGACTTGAATTTGGGCCCCTTCTCTTAGGAGTTGAATTCATAAACTTGGGTTTACACCCATGCATTTAGGCATCAACGTTGCCAATATTTTTGACGTTGTTTGTGCCACACTCTTTACTTATGATCGAAACATGGACATTGTGAAGGCATTCTATAAGGCCTAGTGTCCCTTATCAAACACACTGTTGACTTCACTTAGGGAAATGTCTATCTTTCTTTATGGTATATGTATTATAATAAGACTTCCCGTCAAAGGGAAATTTTATGATGAGGTTGTCCCAAATGCCCACGAGCTTACCGAAGTCGATGAGACAAGTGCTAAATTTGTTCTCCACTCATGTAAATACTTGTTCTACACTTTCCATAAACTTTGTGCTGAAGTCCTTGTAAGCCAATCTCATGGGGCACTGAGGAAAAAAGAGTGACTCATCCCAGGTCCACTTCCCATCTATCCAGAAATATTAAATCACATGAGCCATGATCTGTGTCAAAGAAGGCTTTATTTGCAAGTTTAAACATTAGTGGAAGTGCCAAAGAGGAAGCATATCTAGCGACATTTTTATCATAGTTACTTTATAACTTTATTCTTCCTATTGAAGATGTCGAATTCATATGACTCAGCACATTTAAGATGGATAGCATTATGGTTAATGGGTAAAATGCGAGTCTTGCAATTTCAGTTTTAGCATCCATCTATCTAAGCCTCAACAGGATTGCCAATTCTCACTACCTATCCCATGAGTTTGCTACATTTGCAATCCATTATGTCAATAGGTAGATATCACACTATTTTAGGACTCATTCCCACGTTTTCAAGGATATCCCAAATCCTAAGATGGTGGCATACTCTAGCAAGAGATCTGCCAAATACTATGATCCCAACGAGACTCGAAGGCGCATACAAAAGGGCAAACAAGCTTGCTGGACTTGCAATATGATCACCAAAGGCAATGATATCTTTCACATGCACGAGGGTGACCCAGGCGACCTCGAGTGAGATCATTTTACAGCTATTCGCTTAAGTTACCTAACCTTAAGGCGATGTGACTACTTGGATGTTAAACCTTATAGTCCTCACCAATTTAACTATCGATTTAGCTATTGTCAGGAGATACTTAGGTCGCTTGACTATGACATCAAGCGATGCTCTTTAGATGATGGATTACAATACTGGTGCTTATGCCTTTTATCTCGATCCATGGTTAAAACATGCTTCTCCATAACTTGACCTTTGTAAAGGGATTTTTCTTGCTAGCTTACAAAAAATGGTGGTCTCTTGCTCACGATAGTTTCTTGGAGGAGAACGTGACCCATCTTCTTAATTCATCACACTGCGAGACTTCACCTAAAGATGGAGGGGTTAGCCCATCTATCGTCAGTACTCCCAATCTATTTCCTGCACCCATTACTACAACTAACCCCCTTGGTGTGTCGAAGAGGTAGAACACTATCGATATTTTGAAAGATAGTGATAGTAGCACTACGGACCATCTTTGGAAAAGGATCAAAAGGAATTCTAGCTCTTCACATCCACAAGATAGGGGCTCAGGCCATGGACAATCTATAGAGGAGCATGCTAAAAAGGTACCTTATTGATTTGATTCTCTACATTTTCCTTATCATAATGCCTTTTTTTAAAGTGTCTTCTTTTCTTTATTATTAGTTGATGAAGGGGAGTAACATCGATAAGGGTTCGCAAGAGCGAGCTCATAAACCCAGTCCACCTTTAACTTCTACCAACAACAAGAATGCCTCAACTCTAAAAACGGCTATAATGGTTCCATCTCTTATAGCGGTCTCTATCTTTGAGGGTAGTAAGTTTCTCCACGATTATCAGAAGGATTACCTCCAGAAGCTATGGGCTAGCCTTTGCGAAAGGATTAGGAATACCCCAGCCAAGTCCATTTCTTCAATCAAAGACAATGTCTCACTGGTTCTTCAATTCATAAAGGGTTTAGAAAGCATTATGATAAGGAAAATGTAAAAGATCAAACTAATAAAATATCTCTTTAGCATACTCTTTCGTGGATTGTCCATGGCTTGAACTGAGCCCCCATCTTCTAGATGTAAAGAGCTAGAATTCTAGTCCTCTTCCAATAACGGTCCATAGTGCTACTATCGCTATCTTCCAAAATATCAATAGTGTTCTGCCTCTTCGACACACCAAAGAGGATAGTTGTAGTAATGGGTGTGGGAAATAGATTGTGAGTACTACCAGTAGATGGACTAACCCCTCCATCCTTAGGTGAAGTCTCGTAGTGTGATGAATCAAGAAGACGGGTCATGTTCTTCTCTAAGAAACTACCATGAGCAAGAGACCACCATTTCTTGTAAGCTAGCAAGAAAAATCTCCTTATAAAGGTTAAATTATAGGGAAAGCATGCTTTAACCATAGATCGAGATAAAAAAGGCATAAGCGCCAGTATCGTAATCCATCATCTAAAGAGCACTACCTGATGTCATAGTCAAGCAATCTAGGTATCTCTTGACAATGGTCAAATTGATAGCTAAATCAATGAGGACTATAAAGTTCAATATCGAAGTAGTCACGTAGCCTTAAGATTAGATACCTCAAGTGAATAGCCATAAAATGATTTCGCTCGAGGTCGCCTAGGTCATTGTTGTTCACTTAAAGGATATCATTGCCTCTGGCGATCCCATTGCAAGTCCAGCTAGCTTGCTTACCTTTATGTATACGCTTTCGAGCCTCATTTGGATCATAGTACTTGAGTATACCACCATATCAGGGTTTGAGATACCTTTAAAAACTTGGAAATGAGTCCCATATATATAATGAACTGCAAATGTTACAAGCTCATGGGATAGGTGGCAAGAATTGGCAATCTTGTTAAAGGTTTGATAGATAGACTCCAACTATTGCCTCACTGATGTTGCAGCTTTATCATAGCTTTCATGAGGCTTTTCTTCCACCGACTAACCTCAGCATTATCCATCTTTTCAATTAACTTAGAGATGTGAGAGTCTTAGTCTTGTTTATGTTCAGCAAAACCCTCAATGCCTTTAATTAGAGTTGCAATTTAATCCTCTAAGCTTGAAGCGTCAGTCATCATAACTGAAGCAGTATTAGCACTAGGTGAGGTGACTGAGCGAGATCTAGAGAGTATTAAACCATTCTTGTTTTCTTCCCTTTCTTGGCTCGTGTAGAGCGGGTTATTAACAACTTTAGAGATGGAGGTTGGCTCAGAGTAAGTCAATTGTCTAGCTAAGCCCCTTGTGATAACGCCTTTTCTAAGACTGGCTCCTAAGGCACTAAAAGCAGCAGGTTTGGATAACTGTGTTTTTTCTCCAACCATTTGAAATTTTTTTAGTCTTAACGAAAAAAGAGATGAGAGGTAAAAAGGTCCCACTAGGAGAGCCAAAAACTTGTCGACAAAATCTTACAATTGAATTTCTATTAATAGGAAAGTTGTATAAGTACAATTACAATTTAAATCAATAAATTTCTATGAATTCTATTCTCTATTTTAATTCTCTAATTCTTCTTTCAACTTAAAACACTTGAATATTCTTGTAATTTATTGAAATGTTCATAGATTTGATCTTCTTTGAAGTTCACTAAGCCTCCAAAAAAATGTTAATTTCTTGGTTTAACGCCACGATTCCAAATTGAATGTCAATGTCTAATGAACTCGTTGAATAATACTTTGAATGTCTCAAAAACGGCTTTAATGTTGCTTGAAGAACGTAATTAAAACTAAAAGAGTTTTCGAGTTTTGATCTTCTTTAATATTGGTTAGAGTATCAAATAATGTTAATCCACTAGTTTATCACCTCAACTGTGAATCAAACATTAGAATTTGATAGATCTCTGTAAAGAACGCCCTGAATCCAGCAAAAATGACTTTGAATAGTAAAGAGAGAGTCTAAACTTTTTCCAATATTTCTTCTTGTTTGATATACGTGTTAATGCGTGTTCTTTGTAGTCTAGAAGGCACCTCTACTTGCAAGGGTGGAGAAGCCTTACTACCATAAATGCTTGATAGCGTGGCATCGTCTAATTGGTAGAGGGTATTTGATTTGATATCATTTCCTTTAATCAAAAGATTACAATTTAATTGTTCAAATTAACAATATTCTCCTCCCAAAATTATAAAATTTGACAAATGGTACGATTTGATTGATTAGTCTTAACACTTGTCATAATTTAAGTAAACAACTACATTCATAATAAAATATCAATCTATTTATTATTTAAATTCCAGAATTATGTTTAATTAAATTCTTAGAATGTAAATATTAAAATTTCTTATTTTAAGTGATAATCACTACAATAACATGCCGCACAGCGGCGTCTAATTGGCCAAAATTTTACTTGCCTACGGGAGTAACTTACAAATCGGACTTTACCATGATTGTCTGAGTAACATTCCATACAAAATGTTTTCTGTGAACACAGGTTAATGAAAAATAAATATCACAGTTCGCAGCCAATTAATCCTGGTGAGGGCATACTAATCAATTTTAAAAGTAAAGTAGATATATGCTGAACAATTAATAAGGTAGAATTTAAGATACCCAATATTGTAAAAACTTGTCTGAACATTTTGATTTCTTCCCTGTGTCTCAAAACTCCAGAGAACACCAGTTCTCTGGGATTCATCCTGGGTGCACCGTTAATGGGCAGGACCCCCACTCTTATCCTCCTAGGCTTCTAGAAATTCAGCAAACGGCTCACAAAATACCAAACCCAGAACATGATGTTTAAATGCCAGATTTCTCATCTTCTGGAATGTTTTGTCCAACATTCCATAGGCTGAAGCATTTAATAGAATGATTAGTCTCATTTCTATATATTACATATAAGCAATACCCTGTCAGGGACCCAAGATCCTGATTATTGCTCCTATTGTTATTAATCTGCATTATTCACAGCTTGCAGGAGAAATCTATCATCAAAATTTTGAGCATCGCCTGGGTAAAGCATGTATTTGACGGCAGCAAGATCCTCCGTTTTAACACTAAATTTTATTTTTAAGAACGAGTTTAATTGATACTTCGCCTCTAAATTTTTCTTATTAATTTCAACAAGGCACATACTTTATACTCAGGTCTAAAAACGGTGTGTGCATCTCCATGTTGTATAAACCAAGTCATCCAGATCGCCATTATTGTGAAGAACATAGAAAAAGATGGAAAGCAGGACCATACAGTAAAGCCAAGCCCGTCAAGCCAAGTAGATATTTCATCCTGGGAAACACGACATGATGACATTAAATATCTAATGATGAGTAAAAGCAACAACCTTATATCATCAAAGCCCAGTGTCGAATGTGATCTAAGCATGTCTCTCGCCAGACCAACCTACATTGTTTCATGTACCAATTTCACAAAGCTGTTGCAGTGCCTACATGAAATTCGAAAGCCAACTCAAAAACGACAGACAATACAAATCGTTCTTCATACAACGGCCTAAGTTCAAATAAAAACGTGTGAACAATTAAAATGGATACAGAAGCCGGAAATTTCGGAAGAACAAAAATAAAGTAACTGAGACGTCAGAGTCATAACTGACTGCGACAAAATGTTACAGCCATTGGTAAACTTATGTTTGTGGATGTCTAAAATTTGACTGGTTTACTCCCTTAAAATTTGGAACAGATGCAGGATAAATAATAATCAAATTTACAGCATCACGTCCCATATGGGCATGGGATAGTTACTCTAGCAATTGCTCAATTTTTTTATCTACCTAGATTGGGATTAGAGAGGAGGCTTTAAAATAATTAATTTGATTCCTATTTGTAAGCCAAAAACTTTGATCGCCATCCGATCAAGCAAAATTATCTTATATCCATAAGAGCCACAGAAGGTGTGATTTGCAGTAGACAGAGAAACAACTCAAACCCTGAATTTGGGATCCGAATCTTATCAAAATATTTTCCAAATTCTTCTGTCAATCTAGGAAACCATATCCTAAAGTCCAATTTCAGTAAGCACCCAACAAATGCACAAGCACAGAAAGAACATTCCATAAATGCACACAAACGTATATATGTTTCTGTGTGTAAGCACATAGACATGGAAGATGAATTTGATAATCATGATGCAAATACTTACGGATCCGATGATTTAAATATTCAATTAATTGCGGGTGAGTAGCTTACCTTATTGTCCTGCGAGCAGTTGGAAGACATTGAAAACCACTTACAGTCGATTCTTCTTTCTCACAGGTCCTAATATTACTTGGCGCAATGCACTCGTCGTTGAGGTTTGTATAGTGATGATTACTGGCTTCCACTGCTCAGAATATCCCCACTTTTCTAATCATTCTCTAATAACATTTATAGCCGACACAAAGTATTTACAAGTAGATAGAAACGGGTTATAAGAATGATTCTTGTACACAAAGTATTTACGAGTAGATCGAAATAGGTTATAAGAATAATTCTTGCAGGATTCTACACATAGGTTAGGCATGTAAAAGAAAAGAAAAAATACAATCAGATTTCTTGAAAAAAAAAATTATGATCTAAACAATACAACCTTAAATATAAAAATATGGGTGTTCATTATTTTTAAATTATGCATAATCATACTAACTTCCACGTACAAATTACCCACTAATGGACAAATTGATTAAATAACAAGACAATAATTATCAACTCATTCACATGCAAAGTGTGTGACATCATCAAATCTGTACAGTACTGTACTTAATAATTTCATCATTGTAATCTTATCAATTAATTCTTTCCTCCCAAGAAAACTACAACTAAATCCACAGTGCTTACACACACATATACATACATACATCCATAAAAATATGTATACCACACTATTAGCCACAAAAATTTTCAAAATACTCGTTAAGCGGTGGTATAAAAAAATCATTTTGATTTTGTGATTTTTGCATACTCAGCATTGCTTGAAACGGTCCTGCCTATTGCTAATTAATATCATAGAACCATAATTGTGCCTTCTTTGAGGTTTTCTGCGATTATATTCATGACTACGTACAGTCATATATCCATGCATGTCTCTACTTCCATGCAAAAGTAAAACACAGGCTGGAATTATTTATTAATTAACTTTTATTGGAGTGTTAGCTTGTCAATCGCACTGACCTAAAATCAACGACCCTGTATTATTTTCGTAGATATTATGTATCGCGCCCGCTAGTTATGACTTGTTCGAGTTATGGTGACTTGACTTGTGTCCCTGGTCAAAGACAACATTTAGAACTTCTTCTGTTTTAGAGGGCTTCGGGCACAGGAAATGCACGATTATGTTGCCATAAAAACATAAAAATCACGTGATATTTTTAATTAGATGATTAATTGTGACTGTTGACGTAGAACTGACGTATTGCTTACGTGTAGTAAGGATGCTGATATGAAGGTCGTGGACGAGACGAAGCAAAAAAAAAAAATTGTAACGGAAATGAAAAGGCATGTGGTAGATCAGAAGTTTCTTTGATAATTGTTTTGTGTGTGGTGTATATTTATTTTTTCATTATATTTAATTTTGGATTTATGACACAATTAAAGCAAAAGTATTCTAATAATAAAAATAAACATGTACGAAAAGGAAAGATAAAATAGAGAAAAGGAAAAGAAAATGTTCAAAGGATGTTAAGAGAAATTGAAATTGGTTAGAAGTTGTTCCAATATTATTTCACGGATTAGGGTTACTTTTATAAATACGTCAAATGACATAGGTATGTTCTTACGTATAATGTATATTTGGGTTACTCAAGAGTCGGGAGAATCCAACTTAGGCTAGGCATATTACTTCATTTAATGTGCCTAAGTTCATAAAATTAGGGCCCGATTGACGAAATAAAATAGTATAGTCAATAGTCGGCAGCTTTGATGTGGAATAGTCAACGTGGATGAAACAAAAGAATTCAGATGAACCCAATCAACCCACCGATCCATTGAACGGAAAAGACAGCTCTGACCCAGTAATTAGAGTTGAAAAGCATACAAGAACTTTGGCTGGAAAGTCTAATGACTTGTGCCTAATTTATTTATGTATTTGAGGTTTTGGTTAAACTCTTAAAAGTGTGTGTGTGTGTGTGTGTGTGTGTGTGTTTTGCCTTTTAAAAAATACGCAACACATATGCATAATTGTATAAGTAATTAAATTAATTAATGATATTATTTATATATAAAATTGCATACCATTTATAATTATAAAAAAGAAAAAAACATTAAAAGAAGAGATTAAAGGAAAATATAATGAATTAAATTTGAAAGAAGAAAATAAAATAAATAAAAATTAGGTAAATAAATGTAAATATGCTTTAGTAATTGTATCTTTAATAATAAAAATAAGAATCCTGATCTAAGTGTACATATGGTATATGCAAACCTTTTAGTCATCCCAAGGCCACTCAATTATGTGTTTCAAAGTCCATTTTCTAAATTTTTCCATTGCACTAAAATACACAATTTGTAAAGATAATATTCCTTAAAATAATATTTTTTTTTCTCTCTTTATCTCTCATATTATTATATTATTTTCAGATTTAAGCATCAATTTTCATTCCCCACGGAGACATACATCCATACATAGAAACTTCTTTCAATTTCATATAATTAGAAAGATCCATAATCAAACGTATTTGATTAATCCCTTTGAGCACCTACTAATTTACTGATTATATTATATATTATAACAATATGAATCATAAGTTCATTTTATTGACCTTAACTAATTCTGTAAAATAATAAAAATATAGCATAATTAGACTTCAGTTACCTCTAACATTATAATTTTAATATAATAGTTTTATTTTATATATATGGATACATTTTATTTCTATTATAGTTATTTGAATTCTTTGGATTTTTTTAAATAATATTACTTTAATAATATATACCTTGGGATATTTATCAGGTATATGTCTATAGGAAGACATTCTGAACTGGCCAACAATCTACAGCTCATTCAATATGTACCTCGGACTCCCAAAAACATGATCTACCAACAAATTAGCTACCGTCATGTACAAAAGAATACTGTCCTACAACGACAAGGTGCCTAATATTTCATAGGCCGCTTTCCACGGGAATCCCGTCTGGGGCTTTTAAGGCCTGATGAACTCGCAGTTAATGAGACACTTTGAGTGGCTGTGGACTGAGAGAATTGAGAACTAGATGCATCAGAAGCTCCAGAAGCTGATGATGCAGTTGTCCTGTGGTATCTTCTATATCTGGACCCAGGGTAGCCAGGTCTGACCGGTTCTTCAAGATTGCTCGGCTTTCTTGATAGTATAACCACCACACGATCCATGTCAGGCCGTAGTTGCGGCTCAGACTGGACGCACAGCAAACCCACGCGAACGCACAGTTCTATCTGTTCAGGATCTGCTGATGACACCAATAGAGGATCCATAACTTCCAAGCTCCTCTGCTTCTTGTAAAGCTTGTATGCCTGCAGAGGCAACAATTATTTGGATGGTGAACGACTGGATTGTTCGAGATTTTGAGTACATGGACTACTTCGATTACACCTAAAGAACCTTATGATAGGAATGTCATGTGGAACTAGAGCTTTGTAGATCAGAAGAATGATATGTGAAGCGCAAAGATAAAAATTTTATGTGGAATTTGTTTCTTTAGGCTGATAATTAGCACAAGTAATCAGAGAGTACCAACACCACCGATGCAATGAATGCAAAACAGTATCCAGTTTTTCCATTTTGCAGGTTACTTGAAATTTTGAAAATGATTCTAAATCCAAACTGCAGTAATGAATACACTTAAATCACCAAAAATAAAATTTGATCACACTTCCCTCAATGAGGCACATGGAAATTTCTACAAGCAACTTCTAATGAATATCCCATAAAATTCATGTAAATCATTAATATGGAAGGTAGATGCACATCTGAGAACAGTTCCATTGAAGTCTACATCAGAAATGGTCATTCGAATTTCAAAAACTTCAGGGCATGGTCTGATACGGATTGAGTCAACCGTAGGTGCGGACAGATGCATAAAAGGGATTCAAAACCATTCTTAAGCATTGAAGAAAGAGGACGAAAAATTAGACTCAACCTCATGCTTTTGAAGATATTTTAAATAAGCCTTAACTAGCATTTGTTAATGTGCTTAGATTGGTATGGGGGCAAGTGAGACAAGGTACTCGTTTCCCTGGTGCTAGGACATGGCAGTCCTACTATTTTTAGCTCCATCGGTAGACATACAGAAACATCTATTACATCTTACACCTTCTGTTCCATTCACATTTTTCTTCTCGTTTTTTTCATCATAATGAGGCACACAAATGTGCTCTTGTTTTCTCAAATTTTCAGCGCACATTAAAGAACCAAAAACAAATTATGACAGGCAAATAGGCCTTAAATTGTTAGTAATATTGCTAGCAAGTTGTGATCTGTTTTACTATTCAGGTCCTTCATATTTCCAAGAATAAAAAATAACCTCCAACAAAATTTAGCAATCAACACTTCTGGATTACCAGTAGAGCAGGTTAGAGATTAAATCCTTAGCCTAAGAGTATGAACCCAAAATTAAAGTTCTTACCCATTCAAGCAGGCTCACAGAATCAGGATCTCGGTCAAAAGTCGAGTTTTTCTGTCCACTTATCAGCTCCAGAACCAAAACCCCAAAGCTGAAAACATCTACTTTCTTAGAAAGAGTGCCATGCATGAGGTACTCTGGTGCCATGTAACCACTGCAATCGAACAAACACATACGCATTAGTTTTAGCCACCTTGTAAAATTTAGTACATTGTTATCTAATTTGAAGTTGAAAGGCTATACAACAGCCATATGAAGATTTATAATCACAGCCATATGAAGATTTATAATCAAAGGTAGGAAAACATACTTGGTACCAGCTATTCGAGTGTTAACGTGAGTTTGATCTTCAGGAAAAAGGCGTGCCATGCCAAAATCAGCAATCTTGGGAACCCATTTATCATCAAGTAGGATGTTGCTGGCTTTGATATCACGGTGTATGATGCAGCAGTGAGCCTCTTCGTGAAGATAAAGCAACCCCTTTGCAACGCCTATGATCACGTCATGCCTTCGCTTCCAGTCAAGCAATTCCCTTTTATCAGACTCTGAATAGATACCACCTCATTTAGTGTGAATATCGCATTTAATCTAAGTCCCAGGTACATGCAGCTAGTAAAGCTTACATAACACTTCAAAATGGCACATATTATTAATTAATAACATTACTCACTAACTTGAAAAGGCAAAGCTGTATATCCGGAAAATTAAATCTATCATAGGAATCATCTCTACTAGAGTAGAGTCGATCTCAATCTTATGGATGAATTCCTGAATACAGCATTTGGTAGCACAATGAAATCTTACAATAGTAATTAGTGATAACTGATAAAGTTTCAGCTAAGATGTATGTGAGAAAAATAGCTTCAAGTTTTAATTGATTATTGAAGATTCCAATGTAAGTCCTCGTATCCATGATGCTACTATACATGCCTTAATCCTTTATAGAACATACATCTAGAATCTAGATCATCAATAATTCCGTTACAGTATACATCTTGTCAACGCTAATCCCCATTAATCAATACATTAATTTCTTGCTCCGTAGCATTCAATTCAGAGAAAAATAGATCTAATAAATAGCACTTCCCAGACAACCTAGACAAGTATTCTTGGTAATTGACAGTGATACAAGATGCAAAGAGCAAAAGGTTAGGAAGAAAACATACTGAAAAGAAGCTTGTCGAGGCTGTCATTGACCACATATTCATAAACAAGCAGCTTCTCTGCATCATGTGCACAGTATCCCAGCAAATGCACCACATTTCTGTGCTGCACACGTGACAATAGCTTAGCCTCATTCTGAAACTCTGGCTTCCCCTGCGTTGATCTATGTGACAGCCTCTTCACAGCTATTCTCCTCCCATCACCCAAGGTTCCCTGATGAAAAATCACAGATACCCACAAGCCAATATCATGTGTTTATTCAAGATTTCCCGTTTCCTTCCACCAAATAACAAGCTTCATCCACCCCAATTCACTTCAAATAAAATTAAAAGGACCCACCGAACCAAAAACGGATCATCACAGTTCACACAACAAGACTCAGTATTGGAAGATATATTTCACCTGGAAAACTGCACCAAAGCCTCCTTCGCCAAGCTTCAGCGACGGGTGAAAATCCCTGGTTGCTGCAACAAGTGCCTGAAAAGGAAATTGTTTCTGCTCTTGTTCTGCAATTTTCTCCAAGTCCAATTCGTTTCGGTCTGCTCATCAAAATTTTAAAAAGAAAAAGAAACGAAAACACGCACACACAACAAAACCCCATCAGGTGTAAGGGAAAAAACAAAGAATTGAATAAAAAACTGGGAGTAAAGAAATACAAAACTCTATAAAGAAATTACCTCTGCTGGAGCTGGATGCAAAGGCCTTGATGAGTTTCCGGAAGAAGCTTTTGGATTTAGTCATGCTACCATTTCATGAAGAGAGGTTTAAATTGGGAATTTCAGTAAATGACCTCTTCATCTTGACCTCATGAATTGGCCATCAGATCCCCAATTTCAGTAAATGACCTTTTCATCTTGACCTCATGAATTGGCCATCAGATTGATTCATCGGCACACACACAGCTGACCACGAAATTCGTTGACCTAGAGACGGACTTGGTAGAAGCGAAAGGTGAACAAGATTCTCTTCTTGCGAGAAAAGCTGTGAAGGGAATTAAAAGATCTTCTTAGATGGGCAAAAAGGCTTTTTTATTTTACAATTATACATTCATTAAAATATACATTTAATTATTTTTATTTTTATTTATATATAATTTTTTTTAAAATTAAACACTTACAAACACTTATTAAAATTTAAAAACAAATAAAAGTACACCTTTGTTTGGCCATGAAATAATTTTCATCATTTTCCCACCCTTCAAAAGTTATTCAATTCTCAACAAAATTTTAATTTAATTTTAAAATCAAATTAATTATGCTTTTATACACACGAGCGTAAAAATATTTAAAATTTAATTAATAATTAAATATGTACTTATTTATACACACATATTTATATTTATATATACACATATCTTAAAAATTAATTATTATTTTCATACTTAATCACATTATTCAATTAATTGTTATAAAATTTTTATTTATAACTACATAAATTCAAACAAATCAAAGATTATATTCATTAAAATTTTATAGTCAAATATAAATTTTATTCTCAACAAAATTCTTGTTATTTTTCATCCCTGTAAAACCCTCGAGCCAAACAAAACAACCATTAGCTTATTTTATTCTCTTTTTCTAGGGAAAAAAATCAAAATTTTATTCATAGCACAGCTACATAAAATGGCATCTAGTACAGTATTCTTAAGGAAATTAACTAACCAAACACTGACTCCCCGAGAAAGAGAGACGATCAGACCACAATACGAGGCAAGTGTGTCCCGAAATTATTTTGTGATTGGATAACGATTATAAATATTATTTTGACAATCTATGAGCTGAATTATGTGCCAGTATTTTAAATATTTTATATTAAAGTGATATATAATTTTTAAGTAAAATAATTTATCGAACTCAATCAAATATATTATACTTTGTGACAGTCTTTCAAAACAATTTGATTGGACGCATTTGGCTCTAAGTGCATAATTGATGCTTAACCCTATCATTTTCAATTTTCTATGGCTAATGAATATGTGTTAATTAAATGTATTTTTTTCAGTTCATAATAAATTGTCACGCATCTAAAAATTACGGACTACAAGACATGTATAAAATTAGGTTATTTCCTGCGTCAACTTACTAACATACAAACAAAAGTTTAAACAGAGAAACACCAGGGGTCAGCATCCGAGATTGACAAGGTAATAAAACAAATCCGGTCATGTTTGTTTATGTATTCGTACGTATGTTTTTTAATGTATTTTTAAAAAAATATGTAAAAATAAAGAGAAAAGAGAAATAAAATTTAAAATGTATAATAATTATAACGTGTGTTTTTCAGATATACGAAATTTTAGCTATTTATATCATCCCATTTTATGTTAGAACAGTAACATGAAAATATTGACAAAGAAACTTCAATCTCAATTCCTCCATCCCTCTAGTTTTTCATTTTGTTCAATAGCACAATTTTGTAATAACTATGGTGTGCATTGTCCTTTCAGTCATTTTAGAGATTTTCATCTCTCGGTTCACTATTTATGAGAATAATACCAAACTATAATTCAAACATTATCTTCGATAATTAAATTTTGTGGAATAAACTTGAGCACGAGCCCAAACATGGGCAAAAATATAGAAAAGTAGAAAATGAGTGGGCATAGTGGAAATAGATGTTGAGAGATACTTAAAGCGTAAAAGCAGGAGTTTAATGAGGATTAATTTGAGCTCAATTAATTATTTTACAGAACACTTTCGATAGTGCCGCACAACCCCAAGTTATGTTTGGAACCAACTTTTAAATCATAAAACAGCTAAAACTTTATACTACCAAGCATACATTCAACAATATCTTCAGTCAAATTCAAATTCAAAATTTCTTTCTATATAGTTAACTAATTATTTTTTAATCATTACATCTATTTACAGTCAAATCAATATATATATATTCTGTACTCACATTTATTTTTATTTTTATTTTATAATATAATTATTATTTTTTATAAATTATCATATCATTATTATATATTTTATACATATATTTAAATAAATTATATCATTCATCTTATTTAAATATCTTTTTAAATATATTACTTTTCACAGTATCACTCCTCACCAATATCAATATCGTATTAAATAAAAATTACTCTCCCCAGAGAATTTAAAATTCAATCGTTACAAGCCACGTGTAATACAATTATCCTAACCAACATCGTATTAAACAAAAATTACTCTCCCAAAGAATCAAAATTCAATCATTCAGCCACGTGTAATACAATTATGGTACAAATGTTTTCAAAATTTTGACCTTACAATCCAAACGTGTCACACCACGTCTTTCCTTCGAGTTCACGCTCAATGCATCTCATTAGAAATGATAAAGCTAGTTTGTTTTTAAATTTTAACATGTACTTTTAAATACCTTTATCTTAAATATTATATCAAAAATAAATAAATAAAATTTAAAAACTATAATAATTAAATATATATTTTTAAATTTAAATTTAAAAACAAACATAGGCATAACCTTTTCGATTTTTTTAAAAGAATATTTAAATAATATTAACTTTGTTTATTTTCAAATATTAGTATATGTTTTTATCTCTAAAATTATATAAATATTAAAAAAGTAAAAAAAAATAAAATTTAAAAAATATAATAATTAAATATTTATTTTTAAAATCTTCTAAAATTTAAAAACAAACATAATCAATAATTCATAACGCCAAATAGGGCCATTAAGATAAAATTGTGGAAAGTAGGATGAAGGGCTAGGATGCACGACAAGGTCGTCTTATGAATTTTGACCTTGCACGTGGCATAACCAAGTGTCTACATTTGTCTCCATTTGTCATACGGGACAAACTTGTTGAGAGACAAGTCACTCTCTGGCGCGTAGGATTACTAGTCAAGCTTCTGAAAACATCTCTCCGACGACTCGAAAATAATGACGTCCAATTTGGATTTTAAAATAAATCACATTAATTAAAACAGAAACTTCGCTGCCAGCTGTCACATGAAATGAAATTTATTAATTCTCTGTTTGAATCATGACTTTCAAATCCAAACCCGCCTTTACAGTTCACACTACAATACAATATTTTGTCCAACAAAATTTTTATTTAAATTTCTTTATATAAATAATTAATTATTTTTTTCAATTATTATAATTATTTGTAATCAAATACTTATATAAAAATAACACGTATATTTATATTTATTTATATTTATATTTTAAATTTTAATTATTATCTTTATATACTAGAACACCTATATATATATATTTACTTAGTCACCTCATCAAAATTACTTTTTTAAACTTATTATTATTATTATTCAAATAAATATTATTATTTTCGTTATTAAAACCACTTTTTTAAATATATTATTCAACATAATTCTTATCACCAATTACCAAATATTATTTTTAACAAAAACCCCCCTCTTCCAAACCTACGCGCAGGGCTTCATTAGTTTTTGTTGTCGTTCGCGTTCAACCGAATAAAAATCCCATATCGCAGCCCACCTCACGGCCCGGTGAGCCCTTCATCATCATCGTCGACGTCGTCGTCGTCATCATCCTAATGACCTACATAGTAAAAACCAGTCGTGCTTTGACAAGAGTAATTTTTATTTAACCGGGTTTTGTTTGGGATTGCGATAATTTACCCATCATTTGGGCACGAGTAATGACTCGGGCTCGATTTAAACTACCAATTATGCACACTTTAGTGTGTGTAAAATTTAAATAAAAATTAAGTTAATAAAATAAAATTATAATAGTTATTTAAGAAAGGTAATCCTATAATAGCGAACTTATTATATGCAAACTACTTTAATTTAAATACAAAGAATTTGTATCATAATTTTTTTATTTGAACACAAATATAAAATTACTCTAAATTTAACATCACATTTTTTTATTATATAATATGTGTATGGATACGTGTGAGAAAATAAATCATTTTGGTGTTTTGATAATAAAAAATGAAATAATAAGATATCAAAAAAATTGAAAGTGATTAAATTTCCATTCAAATTTGAATAAACATGAAGGGTTCGTTATAAGTTCTTATCATATAAGGTTGTTGTGTCGTTGAAACAAACAATTCAAGATAAAATTGACAAAACATTAAAAGGTCAGAGTTAATTATTATAAGGAATTGAGAGTGTAGATTACTTGTAATGACAAATCAAGTTACGAGCAGGCAAACCAACAAATTCCACAAGTCGAATGGGCTATTTTTCACGTTCAAGGACTTGCAATCATATTAACCAATTGCATAAGTCGAATTGGGCATTTATCATGTTCAAGCTCGACTTTATGTACTCAATTGAGCTCGAATATTTCAACAAGCTTAGTTTGTTTTTTTTTTTTTGGCAAGCATTGAGTTCAAACTCAAATATTAATAATGGATCTGAAGTCAAAAGCTCAATTTTTTGAAGTAGTAAAATTTCACACTCTATACATGCAATTGTCCTGTGGTGGGCGTCGTGAGACCAATTGATTGACAAGTATATACTTTCTGCTGATATTCGAACTGTGTACCATAATAGATATCATGAGACAAATTATGTTGTTTGTCTCACGTGGCATAAATGCAGTTGTGGCAAATGGATTTCGAATGAGATTATATGCTCTCATGCTGTCCATGTGTGCCGTCGATGTCGTGTGAACTCGAAGGAGTTTGTCAATGTCCACTACTCAATTAATGCATAGATGGATATCTATTTAGTGAATTTCAGGCAGTTTTGCCCGAGAACTATTGGGACCCTGTACTATTTCAGTTAGTTCATAATGTAGAATGTCGACAAGTTTTGCATAGAGGGCGGAACCGAACAACTTGCATTACAAATGAGTGGATCATGGGCAAAAACGTGCGAGGCAGCCTCTTAGACGTGCAGAGACAAAAAGTTCACATATGAGAGTCTAGGTAGTCCGTAACGATGCCATATATTCTAATACGTTGTTCACTAAAATAAAGACATTTTGTTGAACATGTGTGAGTCTGTAATTTTATTATGTAACACAAATGATCAAATACCTATTTAACTTTTATTTAATATAAACGTCTCAGTATATCTATATTTTGGTTTGCATGCACCAGCATTGAATTTAATCACTTTTTCATTTATGAGTGAGTGTGACAAAGGAATTTATTAAAATAGGGTAGTTAATAATTTCAAATATTTTGATTTTTAGTAATAAATACTAAAATACGGTATACAAAAATTTTATAAAAATTAGGTTAGCTATTTTTGAAATTTAATTTTAATTCATGGTAATAAATATATTTGATTGATATATATTTTCTATCATTTTTATTTTATTTAATTTACTTGAAATATTCAAAAAATATATTTTTAAACTAACACTTACTTTTTTAAAAATTATAGGATGTCAACAGATACCTCTGTTAACCTGATCCAATTAACAACTCAGTGTTGCATTTAGAGGAGAATCACTACTCAAACAACGTTTGGGTTAGCACTCTCGATAGATGTCTTAACTCACATGTCCCTAATAGCTATTAGCTGCATTTTCAGGACGTTGACCCTAAAATACTTCATATCCTTTACCGCATTGACTTATACAGCGTATATAGATGTGGTGCGTTGCAGCTAAATTGCCACCTGATCACGGCGCTAGTTGAGAGATAGTGTCGAGAGACACACATATTTTATTTCATGCTCGAAGAGACCACCATTACGCTAGAGGATGTGGCACAGACATGTACTAATGGAAGGTGACCCAGTCACTGGCACAGAGCCCTACCAGACACGTGCGCAATGGATGCAGATCTACATGGGGGCATTAAGTTAAGCAACAAGAGATCAGGATTTCAAATGTTACAGCCTTCTCTTTGCACAAATCACACAGTCTATGGAGTTGCATCCATTACATACAAATAGTACACAGCTAGATGTACAGCAATAGGCTAATGGCTTCATTTTACTACTATTAGGTGGCAGTTTATTCCTTAACTCGTCCAACAACCGGGTTAGACTATTCTATTTTGACTTAATTAGATAGTATAGTTTTAGCATGCCTATACTGAAACTTTTATGTTGCTTGTCAAAGAAGTCACTTGTCCATTTTTTGACCATTGTCTTTTCTATACGTATGTTTTATATATCTTATATTTACATAATAGAATTTTGATTCGAAACATAAGTTAGATTATGAAGATACTTATATTACCAATGATACAATATGAGTATGGTCTCTCAAACAAAGTATAATAATTAAAATGTATGTTTTATACTATAACATTTATAAACAAAAACAAAGGCTGAATGTTTTGTCTCTCGTTGGTCGAGTTTGTGATATCAATGCATTATATGCTTGACGTTATGACAAAAGTCATAGTATTAATATTTAATTTTCAGTAATTCTGAAAGAAAGGCTGTCCTTTTCCTGATTAGACGAGATGGCATCCACACATGAACTTTGTTAAGAGAGGATCAGCTGGGTTTCATTTATTTTATTCCCTAGTCAACTTTTTTCAATAAATTTTTTTGAAGAACATTGTACACTCAATATTTCATTGGTTCGAGGACGGATCCAAAATGCAAGGGAAAGACTTTATTATCGTAGTCATATAGCATGGATTAATCAAAGATTAACTGGTCAAAAGGCTGAACGGAAGTTCATATTAATCGTGCAAGGGGCAATCAATTTATCAATTCCTCCAATGAGTTGGCCCTTTGATCGTCCAAGATAGACTAAGTCTACCTAATAGAAGAAGTTGACTGATATTTGCAATTATTTAAGAACAAGACTACTCCCTTCTCTAGCAAAGGTATTCCCCTTGAGCCTTCCCTCAAACATTCTCCTGTGTGTATATAAACTAGTGAGCAGGGGTACACTGGCTGCATAAACATCCCATCCTCGGTTTCCCATTACTTTCATCTCATTTCTTAGGCCTTTCATTTCAAGATGACAAAGGTGAACTGTGCTCTTTCTTTTGTAATTCTCACATCACTAACTTGGTTATCACAATCAGTTCTATGCTTATGTATGATTATTATTCAAGGACTTGCAATCATATTAACCAATTTAGAATTGGGCATTTATCATGTTCAAGCTCGACTTCATATACTCAATTGAGCTCGAATATTTCAGCAAGCTTTGTTTTTTTTTTTGTTTTTAGCAGGCATTGAGTTCAAACTCAAATATTAATAATGGATCTAAAGTCAAAGCTCAATTGTTTGAAGTAGTAAAATTTCCCACTCTATACATGCATAAGTTTATTTAGAAATTATAATGTTATTGTATTTTAAATAATAAAAATATAATTATTTAAAATTAAAGATATAACAATATTGAAAATAAGAAAGTAAAGAATTATAAAAAGAATTTTAAAAAAGAAAAAAAATTAAAAGAGAGGTTAAAAAGAAAGGAAGAAAGAAAGAGAAAGAAAGTAAAAGAATTTAAAATAAAGGTAATTTTGAATTTTCGCTTTATGTAACAAAAAATTCCTGTTTTGGTAATAATATTATATATATAGTAGAGATACAGTATATAAAGGCATTAGCAATTATATTTGAGGTCACTTTAATTAGACGATGTAAATTTACTAATTAAGGGTAATGTTGTGAATTTATAATGTGTATCCAAATTAACTCTAAATTCTTAATAATATAATATAGAATAATAATATAATAGAGATACAATATAGAAAATTAATATTTCATTACTAATTATATTTGAGTGATGTTAGTCACTTTAATTAAGGATAATGATCTAAATTTTCTAATTTAGAATAATATTTTAAATTTACAATATATAATCAAATTATTCCAAACTCTTAATAATATATAGTATAAACAACCTTTAAGTTAAAGTTCAAGCATGTTGATACTCAAACTCTATTCGACTCAAATCAAAAGGACTCATAATATTAATTATATATTTTAATAAATATATAGCTAAAATATTAACTTTTTTGGCAGCTACAACTTGCAAGAAAGTTTGGTTTTTCATAAGGTCCATGACAAATTACCCCAAAAAAAAACTTTTTTTCCTTCATTTTTGTTATTTTGTGCTTTGTCTATGGATGAAAAGTTGAGGTGGAGAATAATATTATGGAGGGCGTGGTTTAAACGACAACATATCATCACAATTGAAAAATGATAAGAACTCAATTAGATATATAAACTATGTATTAGGGTTATTATTAGGTAGCTTAGTTATCTAAATTTTTTTCTTTGTGGAATTGGTACCACCCTCCCACTCTTCTAGTTTCTTTTGCATTGCAATATTTTAACAAATATTTGGTAACTAGTTTCAGCTTAAAGATTTCCAGAATATTCCATAATCATTAGGGTAACAAGTTTAGTGGTTTTAGTACATGTATTAAAATGAATCCACTCTGTGCCTAGCTGGGATGGTCTTTGTCCATTTTTAATAGTAATAATTAAATATTATTCTTTGGTAAACATAAATACAACACACACACACACACACACACACACATATATATAACAGTATGACTGTCCCACATTCAATAATTTGGTGACTAGGAATGATTAAGTAGCATGCAGTGGCATATCTTTGTAATAATCATGCTTTTGTGCAGCTGGGCTTTGCTGTAAAACTAATTATTCATTACTCTAAATTCACCGGTCTTTTTCAAGCAAATAGTCCAACCAAAAAAGCTTTGTTTATGCTTAAAGCACAATTCATTGTGAAAGCAATAAACTTGACAACAAAGAAAGAATGAAACCCCAAAAGACACAGAAAGAATGAACCCAAAAGAAAGTATATATACAAACACTCACTTTTTTTCAAAAAGGCAAAAAAAAATGAAAAATGAAAAAAAATACTTACAGATGGATACATCATAGTATACAACTAGACCAACTTAACAATAAACAAACTCTTAAGATGTCATTACGAGGACGCAAAGAAGAGACTGGAAGAGGAAGTTACTTACCCCCTCTTATCCTTACCCTTGAAATAAAAGGAAAAAGGACAAAAACAAAAAATTGTGCTACTTCTAAACGCCCAATGAACTAATGCTATGAATCTGCCACTTGAAATCTTTTCTGGAATCTCTGTTTTTTTTTTGTGGCCAGACCTTTTACTCACAAAAGACATACAAAATGACAGGGTGGCTACTGCTGCTCACTAGACCACACACACATACATTCATCATCCCCCTTTTCCCTCAAAAGGAGGGTAGATGGACACCTGCCCATAAAAACTTCGGTCTAACAGGACAAAAATGACCAGGAAACAAAGGAGCAAAAGTTAAGCACATCCTCAACTTCTTGTCTGCCAAGATTACCACAGGACATGACCTTTTTACGAGGGAGCCTCCCAATCCAATTAAGGGACTTCCAACAGAATTCCACAGCTACCTTCATATAAATTGCAAGTCCATAGCTGTGAAAGACCTTCTTTGACAATGGAATCTGGAATTCAGATATGGAAACAGATGCCATACAATGTAATCTAGATGGTGTGATTATGTTTGACATAGGGAATTCTAGATGTAAGTTTGATATAAATTACCAATCTTCTCTGGTGCAAGGAGCTGAGCCGTAAGTTCATATTACAGCACTGTCACTTAAGTTTCTCACTCGAAGCTCCACGTTGCGCAGATCACGGAGATGCTGTAGGATTTCTTGAAGAAGATCCATCCCCTTGTCGCCCTTCTTCAGAGATCGGATGCAATGCTTAAGGAACTCTCTGTCTGCCTCAAGAGCTTGTAACCTTTCATAAAGATGATCCACTTCCTCTTCAATGGCAAGCCTCTTGTTTTCCATTTCAAGCTTTGATTCGTAAGAATCGTGCACACCGTTGGAATCAATTCCGTTTCCATTCAGCATTACATCTCCATTTTCATCACTAATTGCATCAAAAAGAGGAAGGAGTGATTTTCCCTTTGGCCCTGAAATTCGTCTACTTTGATGATGCTTACCATTCACCATTTCATTTGGAAATCCATTTTCAAGGCCGTTTGCTTCGCCATTGCAATAAGCAATTTCATCCACATGGTTCCCATTTTCTTCAGGCAAACTTTCCATCGGTTTAACATCCTCGAAATGCTGATCTTTGTCATCATCCAACGTCAAAAGCTTTTCTTCTAGGACCTTAAGCTGCTCAAGAATGGACAACCTCTCTTCCTCAAAATCAGCTAATGACTCCTCCAAGTTGACAACTGCATCAACAGGAGTATTCTGGCTGCCGCATTCTTGATGGCTATAAAAGCCCTCTTCTTCCTTTGCTTCTTGATTTAGATCAATCGACAATCCATCACTATCCTCAGCATTGCTGCAAGAAGCAGAGGAAAACCCACTTCTAGTGCTTCCATCTTTGCTTCTTTTCAACAACCTCATCTTTTCCTTTGTTTCGTAATCCAAAAGCTTCTTCCTGTATCCTTCCAACTCTTTTTCCAGCCCTTGCTTCTCCTTCTCCCTCTTCACCATAAGTTCATTCAGAAGTTGCAAAGCTTCTTGATCATATTCAGACTGTTCCTCCATCATCCTCTGGTACTGCAAAGCTTCCATCTGCATTGCTGCCTTCTCTTCTTGTAGTCTGTTTATCATTGCCATGGTTTGACTGGCAGCCACAGCAGAAGCACTTCGCTCTTCTTCTAACTCCCCGTACAGCGCCTGCAAAGCCTTCCGTTCTGCTCTGAGCGCTGATTTCAACCACTCAACGGTAACAACTCCATCACTGCCTTCCAACTCGCTTGTAATACTTCCATCCAAAGACTCCTCAGTCCCGGAATCCCTTTTCTCAAGCATAAGCAATTTCTTGTGCAACTGACTGAAACCATCCACAGATGTTGGCATGGCAGGAACCTTATCTTCTTCAATCTCACTTAACTCCAGCTGAACTGATGTCTGGTTGTTCAATCCATGCTCCCTGTGCTGAACTGATAAGCATTGTAACTCCGCCATCTGTTCATCGGCTGGTGCAGGGCCTAACAGAACATATGTTAGAACTCAAATGCAAAGTACCAAAGAACTAAGAGCCTAAGTCATATAAGATAAGGATTTAGAAATGACCATGATCTTGTGCTTTAAAAAGATCGGCAGAACTTGTCAAAGGATCTTCATGAGCGCACTCATCCGAATGAAGAGAACCTTGGATTTGTATTTCATCTGTTATATCTAAATCGGGAATTTCAGTTCCAATTGAAACGTCTGCTTCATTTTCATGGTTTACCTGAGCAACTTCTTCACATGCTACATTATCCAGGAAAAGGGCGCGCATTGTTTTAGTTCATTATTACACTCTTAAGATAATCCTTAAAATAAATAAAGAAATTATATACCTGTATGAACATCTGAATGTTCTTCCCTTGGTGTCCCATTCAGTTCTTGCACCTCTCTTGCCCCTCCAGAAGTCCACCGAGCGAGTGGGAAAACTCCAAAATTCTCATACTCTTCTGCCACGGAACGACAGTCTTTGGCATGAAAAACCAGAGAATTTTCATCCTCTTCTATTTCCATGGACTCGAGCATTGCATATTTAGGTTCCTCATTGATATCAATATCAAGAAATGCGTCCACTTCCTCTCTTCTGCTTTCTCTCCCCACAACCACTTCCTCTTTTTCTTTGACCTGAACTTCAGTATGTGGACTAAATTCCAGATCCTTGTTCTTATCATCTTCCTCAATCTCAGCATTCTCCACACTCTTATGTTCTTCTGTCATCGAATCAACCAGTTCAACCGGAACCAACATATGACCACTGTAGTCCAGAAAAAATTCCAGATGCTGAGGGGAAACTTCAAGAGGTGTTTCCTGTTCAATGCACACTTGGACAGACTTATCTTTCATGATCAAAGTTGAGTTCCCCTCCAACAAAACTTGCCTTTCTTCCACCATCAGAACCACACCCATCTTCTCATCTTCTCCCCCTTCCAACTCTTTGAACTCACTGATACTTACAGAATCACAACCATTCTGCCTTGTTTCATTTTCTGTTACTTCCAGGTCCACATCAAATTCTGAAATCACCTGGTTTTCATTCTTTTCTTTCAAGCCTTTCTCATCATCACACAAATCAGCCGAAAAATCTGACACCCTCTCATTAGACTCGCACCCTTGTTGTGTATTGTACAGATTATCATCACAATCTCCTCCCTCGGTAATCAAATTTTCTTTCTGGGCACATTCCAAAACATCCCAAGAGGATGTCTTGAGCAATACATAAGATGAATATTTTTTATCATCCAAGCTTGCCCCACAACAAGAACAGTGCAACCACACCTCGCCATTCTCACCTACCTTGCCTCCGTCATTCCGAACCATTCCAGATTCTTCCATCCGAGTAAGGAAAGCAAAATTCCTTGAGCACCCAAGAAACTCCGGCCTTGAGGACAAGCAATCGTCGCACATGTCCTGAGATTCGACCAACTTAAGATGATTCAGACAGAACCCCAGTCCGGAAACCTCCTTGGCATGAGCTTCACAAAGACGATCCCTGACCGTGTTCTTGCACCCTTTGTCAGGGTCAAATACGTGATCGATTCTAGTACACCACGGGCAGGGGGGCCTCAGCCCGAAAAACTCCGAAAATTTCAGGATCAGATAGGAAAACAGGGAATTCAACAACAGGAGGACTATCAGAATCCATTCGAGAACTGCGTAGACGAGAATAAGCGTAATCTTGTTGGTATTTCTGTGCAACATGGTGGCGAATCTGTTCGCAGCCATACCCAGTTTCTCGTTTGTATGTACAGCAGATGAACAGAGACGGAAGTGCTTAAGATAATTAAGAAGAATTCAGGAAATGAAAAGAAGCAAAATCAGAAGCGTTCAGAGGGAACAGCGAGGGGGGGAATTACAAGAATTAGATGGAAGCAAGAGGGGTTTGAACAGGACACTGACAGAGAAGACTTTGCACAACTTTAGAAAAAGAAATTAACTAGCGACGGATTAAAGAATTTTCAATAAAGCAAAGGAGCCTGTGATTCTTGACAACGTTTAAGCACATCATTTTTGTTATGATAAAACAATTTATGGCAATTAAATATTAATTACCTGCGATATAGAATGAGCAATGTTAACTTCTTAGGCAATTGGCGATATTTGGTGAGTATTTTTCTTGGAACGTTTCTTAACTTCCACTCCTTTGGAGTAACTTACAATCAAGTTTTGATTTTTGTTCATGAAATTTTTTTACCTTATTTTATTTCTGTGATTATGTTCTCACTAATATATGTAATTGTCATCTATGTTAGTTTTTATGATTTGATAACTGTATAAATATACATACATACACATTCATTGTATATTAATGGAAAAATAGAGTCAAAAGAAAAGGGCGAAAGGAAGACACAGGATTTGATATGTTTTTGTCCAATGGCAATAATTTTAGAATTTTCTATTCACGAATTTTTTTTATTAGAGTTTTTCAAGTGCAATATTTAAACTTTTTCTAATTGTCACAACCATTATTCTCAGCGGTACGCTCTCCTCCACATTTTCTTGGGGTTATTGCAAAATGTCGCACCTTCATTGAAATTATTATGAATTAATAATATAATAAAAATTATATAATATATGCCAACTAAATTATTGAGGGGGAGAGCCCCCACCCATGCCCACGGGGTGGTGTTGTCAACTTTGGATCCAAAACCACTTTAGCTTTGCCAAAATCCTGCCCATTTCCCTACTGGGGATGGGCCCCACAAACCAAGAAAATGAGTTCATGGGCCAGACCCGAAAGCAGAGTGGGGCCCATTAAAGGTTGCCAAGACGATGGACCTCATCATGTCTGTCTCAATCTTCTCCTTTTCTTGTGTTTGGACAATAATCAAATGTGTGTGCCACAGTTCTGTTGCAGCCACCATCTTCGCAATTACACCAAATTTTCAATTCAAATTTGACATTGATTTTCTTCCTTCGTGTGTGGGTGTTTTTAGGCTTTGCATATTTATCTGTTGGGGGGGTCTTGTTTAAAATGATGAAGATGGTTCTTAGATTACATGATCATTCTTGTTGTTGTTGTCTTCATGAAAATTAAAATTGATGGATGGAGATATATGTTAAAATTATATAATTAATTATTTCTTCGGTCCCCATTTGGAAAAAAGCCCTTATGAAACTGCAATGGCTTTGTCAATGGTCAGTGGCTGCTGCTGTTGATGGAATCTGCAACTTTCCATCTCATGCTTCTGCAAAAGAATTATTTCCTATGCTTGAAGGAGTTGGGACATAATGACATTCACTTGCAAATGTTCTTTTTGAGATCAAAACAAACAATAATTTATTTTTTTGATTACTGGCTTTCCGGCGTATAAAATATTTTGTAAATTAATTGATTGAATGAAGTGTGTTCTTTTGTGTGTTATGGTGTAAATTGATTATTAAATCATAAAAAATAGGGACAAACTATCAAAGCTAATTAGTTCTTTACTGCGAGAAAGTTTATTTTTTTATCAGTAGACATTCTATTTTAGTTATATGCCTTTTTGTCACATTGAAAAACATATAATGTGTAATTAGCTATAAATTCTCTATTTTATTTATTTTTCCTACGAAACGATTTATAATTGAATATTGTTAAAGATTGTATTTTTGAAAACATATTAAAAGACTAAAAAGAATGTCTCGTGCTTTCGAAATAGTAAAAGTTTTTTCTTTTTCTAATTTGAGAGTAGAGAGAATTAATTATAATTGAATTTATAAAAAATTATTTTTTAAAATATATATTATAATATCAAAATAGATCCCATTCATTATAAACAATATATATTTTTTTATATATGTCGAAATTAAATTGATAGTAAATTGACGGGACAAAGGTAAATATTATTTTCAAACCATTTTAGTCAGCATCTGATTGAAACCATCTTGTATTAATATTATGCTGACAAATTATTTCTTTATTATTAGATTATCACATACTTTAAACTTGTTTACCAAATTATTTTATAAATTCAATAAAATAAATTGATATTTGTGTTTTTTTATTTTGTCAAAATCACACACACTTCAACAACTAAATCCATTAGCTACCTTTTCTCAATTATTCTCTTTTTATGACTCTCTTAATTGTAGAGATTAATTAAAACCACTTAAAAAACGATGACATACATACTTAAATTGTCGTAAAAGTGAAGACTGTTTTGACTGCTAAACATGATATTTCTTCCTTAAAAAGCCTATCTATGCACACTGCCAATAATTGGTTGGCAAAACAAAGGACAAGTGCTCCGATTTTCAATTCAGTCCTTGGTTTTTTCTTTTACAAAATATTCATTTTATTAAATTATCAAGGAAGACAAAATTTTATTGATTTTAACCCATTCATATATTACAATTTTTTTGAATTTAACAAATAAATTTGTGTGCATCCTATACTATATTGAAAAAAGTATTTTTCATTTGTTCAATGTTGCACTATTAATTTGTTTCTTGCACTCCCTCATTTCTCCTTATAAAAATAAATTGTAAAGCACAAATATCTTCGAACTTTTTTTTTTTTACTGAGATTACTTTTTTTGGGAATTCTAAATACATATTCCTAAAATCTTGTTTACATTGAATATATTGAATTTCTGGCCCGCACTTGTTTCAATAGTCGATATTGTCAAGCAATACGTCCTTATCACACTATCTAAGAGACTAAGACATTTTAGTTTGTGGAAAAGAGGAAAGCAAAAATTACATTATTAAAAAAATAGCAAAAAGAAATACTAGTTTGGATAAGAAAAGGCTATCTATTCAACTTGCTTGCGAATTGTAAGATCATGTTTTTTGGGTTCAATATATTATATTTATTCCAATAATCCTCAATTCAATTGTATGTATCTCCACTTGAATTGTAACAAACAAATCTTCAGCCCCTTTTTTTTTCCGAATGATTTTAATTGTTGGATGAAATTAATTATCTGCATTAACTTGCTTGGTTACGAAGACATCACCCAACTCAACTAACCAATATTTCATTATTATTATTATTATTATCATTATTATTATTTTGGGTACAAACCAGATTCTTTTCTGTAGTTAACCTTACAAGGGACCTCCCCTTATTATAAATTATGTGATCATTTTTCTTGCCTTAGAATATTGGAACATGTTTTACTCCTGTTTTCCTTCAACGTTGAAATGTGTAATTTACTTAAATATGAAAGGAATAGATGAATATTAACTTTTTTGTAAATTATTGTCTAAATTTGATGTCAGTGATATCATCACAATAATTTCACCATCCCTACTTACAATTCATGTAAATTAATGTAACATGGGTCTAATTAAAGGCTGGATTGATTTTAGTATCCAAGAAAGGACAAAGCATTGAGACATCTCCCATCTGCAGCCAAGCAGTAGAGATGGGCCTTCAAGTGTCAAAGCCCCACACCACTTTTATCCTCCAAATATATTTAATGAGAAATGAAATCCCTTTTTTTTTATTTTATTTTATTTTACTATGCAATACAATCAATAGATGTCTTTTTTTTAGTCAGCACCTCTGTAATATTTTCTGTTTCCATATGTAGGATGATTCACGATCGTAGGATTGGTAGCATGTGACATAAATGTTGGATAATATTGATAAAAAATGTAACATAAATGTTAAATAATAATGACAATGCTAAGAAAAACTGAATATTTAGTGTAGGAAAATAAAAGAAAGGGAACAACAAACCTCCGACATTACTTTCGTTCTTTCTTCTGTAATATAAATTATTAAGATGAAGGTTGTTTGTCTATTCTATAAAAGAAGCTCAGATTCTTATTAAATTAACTCTTGGTCACATAATCTGATTATAATAATACCCCTAATTGTAAATTTATACCATTAAGGATACATGAAACCTCGATAAGGACTAACTGTTCATCTCATAATTCAATTAGAGCCATGCCTCTATTTGTGAATATCTATGTCTATACTAATAATAATGTATAATGCACCAATAAAAAAAATTAAATTAGGGTCTCGTAATCCTATTATTTATAAATATAAAGTAATTTGTAAATTGATCATGTAATAAATGAATAATCTCCACATATCTTTAATCATACACGTGTGCTGTGCTTAACTTCATTCGACGTCAACCTCCACTCATACAAATAAAAAGTGAGTTTTTATTATTTTGACATTTCTTCACATTTTAAAAATGAATTTAGTTTTGATTTCTTAATTATATTAACCTTTACTTTCAATTTTCATGTATTTTTATATACTTATTTATAATTTAATTTTCTTTAATCCTTCTTAATATTTTATCATTTTTATTCTTCCAACCAAAATTTGATTTGGTGCATTCTTTATTATATTTTTTTTTTACCGAATTTTTTAATCTATCTCATTTTATTATACAAATTTCAATACATTTTTTTATTTTGAATAATTTATTATTATTATTATTATTAGAGTTCATCAAAAATAAAATAATTAAAAATGTATAATCATTATTATGTATTTTTGAATAAGTTTCTATTGGATGATAAGTTATAAAATAAAATATATACATAATATAAGTAGATTATATGTATTTACACAATAAATTATATTTAAAATTTTATACATATGAGCGTGCATCTATCTCTAGTTATTAAAAATTTTGTTGAATGTGTCATTAAATAATCATTAAAAGAATTTATGGTCGACTTGATGAAACAATCGGCTCCACATGTTAATTAGAGTGTAAATTCCCATCAGACTTGTTTGGGGCACTCAAACCATCACTTGAGTTGGTATCGCCTTTTCTCACCATTCAAGTGAGAAAATGGTGGGTTGGTAAAATCATGTTTCTATTTTAATTCATCAAATGCAAACTGGGCACAACCCTCTCCAAAATGTCATGAAACAAACATTCTACATCTTTTTTTAGTTTTGTTATGATTTCATTTTTTTTGGGTAATTGGATCTTCAGTTACAATCTCAAATAAGTTGTTTGTTTGCACTTTGCAGTTGCAAATACCATAAAAACGTAAAGGTTTGTTGTAATTCTATGTTTGTTTTTACAAATTCCACCCCACAGTCAATTATTACAATATTTAAATTTTATCTTTTTTTTTCATATGTTTGTACAATTATCGAAACAAAAATATCGCATTCAAATTTAAAAACTTAGCTCCCATAGCATACAAGAAATAACAAACTAATTTTAGAATAATATTTTAAATCATTTGATAATTTATATATAAATATACACACAGTCATGCGTCGACGCGAAATAAATGTCCTTAATCCTACAACACTTACATTTTTTATATATGGGTGAAGGCCATTGTTTGGTTGCACAATATGCATTTTCAAAAATAACTTTGTTAAAAAAATAAGTTTATGTTAATATATTAAAATATGAGTAAATTGATAATTTTGCTATAATAACTACTTTGCATTTTCCCCTAAATTCTAGTATTTTCTCCACTAAAGTAACGCCTTTTATTTTATCTCTCAACTTATCCATTTTCACAACTTTTTTCTTAAATTTTAGCTGCTTCTCCACGTAATGTCTCTTTTTGTCAACTTCTCCACTTCTGCAACTACTTTTTCATTTATATATACATTCTCTTATTAAAATTTTATTATATTTAATTAATATTTTTAATTGTTAGAGTCATTATGTGTATTTAATATTTTAATTTTTTTTTACACATGCATTAAATGTTTCTTTATAACTAGTTATTAGACCTTTCATCACAATGAATAAAATTACACAATGGCCTCTATTTTAAAAATTCATTTACTTTTCTATCTTTGTAATAATTCCTTCTGCTTAAACTTATTATGTTTCCTTTCTTTTAAAAAATTTCTTTACTCTTTTTTTTTATATATTAAAGCTTAAAAACATAAGTTTAATTATACCATCCTTATTTGATACTCATTTACTTTTCAATGTTTTTTTTTTCCCATTCTTTTTCAATACAATTTCATCCCCCTCTTTTATCCTTTTTTTAAATAAAAAATAACAATGAACAAATAAATTTACACAAGCACCAATTCAATAAAAATGATAAACAGAAAAGTCCAGTATCATACCAATGAGTCCAATAATTTCCGACAACTGAATTTCTTTCTACTCGACACAAATTCAGGAATCCACCCCTAAAACCAGCCCCAAAACCGCCACTCGTTGCAAATATACCAAAAACAACAGAGGCCGGGTAAATTAAACTGTATATGTGCATCCATCCTTCACTACAGAAGGCCAGTGCTCCCAAATGGATTGGCTGTTTGCGGATGGGTAGCAGCTGGAAACGCTCCAAACCCAGAATCGCCAAAAGGATTCTGCGGGCTTATTGGCAATTGCTGCTGCTGGGGCATTGGATAAGCAGGTTGATACGGAGAGAACGGGTTGTTTGGATGCTGTGTCATGTCGTTCATTTGAAATGTTGGAGGAGTAGGAACGTTGCTGTTCGGCATAGCAAATGGATCGTTCCCCACAAATGGATTGGGAGCAGGTGCGCCATACACCGGTTGCTGGGATGCTCTATACGCGCCTTCATCGTATAAACTGTTAAGGGTAAGGGAATCCAGACCACCAGCCTGTAATTCAAAGAGTCCACAAAACAAAATTTACGTTAATTGCCCGTCCAAACATTAAATTTCAAAAACATAAAATTACCAACCACAACCCCTAGCCAAACCAGCTAAAGACTTCGACAGGTATAACTGACATGACCCTTGGTTGTAAATTTCCAGACTTCAGATTATTCGAAATCTGAAGGCACGCCTCAGGCACTGAACTTCAGTATAGACAATTATTAGCATATTTTCAATAACTCTAATTATATGTACAGCGTGTAGATTCAGCCCCCTCTACACCTGTGAATACCACATGATCAGATTCAGCATGCCTCCCCCTCCCTCTCTTCTGTAGACAATGGCATTGTGCAGCCAAATTTCAAAATCAATTATCAATAAAATGTACACAATCAATTTCTCAAGTTGATTCAAAACCTCCCCTTCTGAATAATCTCTTCTAAGGTGACATAAACTCCTGTCCGCACACAATACGCAAATGTGCGCGCACACACACAAGCCTTCTTGCACCTCATTAGTCAGAACAGCTTATCTGTGTCATAGCACATTCTACATGCAGTTGAACTACTTTCCAGCATGCACAAACAAACTTGTTCCAACTAGAGATGTGACATGTCTAAGCCAAAAACTTCATGATTAGGAGAATGCACTGTCCACAGTGATAGCAGAGTCTATTGGAGAATACTTGGAGGCAAGGTGGCAGAATGTAACACAAAAATAGCAAAAATGACAAGCACTTACCAACTGCCTTTCCTGAGCTGATGATAAGTTGGTACTAGGCGTAGAAACCAGGGCAAGTTCCCACCCAGTAGGATCAAAATCTTTCACTTGGGATACATTAGAGTCAGATGGTGTAGCGCCTACAGCATGAATCAGATAACATCATATTTCCCATTAAGACTAGCATGAGAAGTTCTTTCAGCAGCAATCATTTGCTGAGAGAAGAGTAAACGGAAATGCTAACCAGATGGAACTATGGCTAAAGCCAAAGCATTGCTTTCCTCAATGACAGATGCATCTTTTGAACTCACATTCAACCCCTGGACAATGTTACCAATACAAAAGAATGAATAATTGAACAGGAAATGCACATAGCAAAGAAAAGCACCAAATATCATTGGTACACAAGCATACAAAGTATTCTGAAACTCACTAGCAGATCATCTGTGTCCATGTTGGTTGGAGGTGGTGGGGGAACAGCTTCCTCAGCATTTGAGATGGCAACTTCAGCAGAAGGTGGTGGCTTGGGTTCCTCTGCCGACTCTGTTACCTCTTCAGAAGGTAAAGGAGCATCCTCTTCCTTGTATGTCAGCATCAACCTTTCTGGGTATTCCTGGATATAGTCCAAACAAATCATATCTTAATAGGTATTAACTTATCAGAAAAAAAACAGTAGAATATTAAGATCACTGTGCAATTGCAAGAAATATGTTACCAATAAATGTTTGTCCTTAACTAAAAATACTAACCAAGGCCACGCTTGGCATTGAAACCGTCCTTGGTGCTTCTCTTATATACTCTTCCATGGTCACCAGAAAGGATTGTGGAGGCTGTTAAACCATAAAACAAGGAAAAATGTATCAATCTATCCATCTGGAGATCTCAATAGATATTAAGAGGCAAAGCGCCATATCTTTTACAGATTGCTTACCTCTCTCAACACAGGGAACTGAAAATTTCTAGCAAGATCAAGTCCTTTGCAAATTTCGTAGAAGTCAGAAAGACTAGTGGCCTGCAAATAAGAACATTACCATTATAGTGCCACACCAGAAAGCAATTAAATCCATCACAACTATAATAAAAAATACTCTGGAAAGATAACAATAATATGTGGGAAAGTGACATGTTTTAAGTACTGCATAGCAAAAAACTACCTGCTGGCCAGCTCTTTTATAGATATCAAGGGACTTAATAGCTTCATGTCTCGGCATCTCAAAAAACTGAATCATAGAATCAGGAAATTCCCCTCTGTATTAGGAAAATAGCAACCAGAATCCAAGAAATATAGGACACATGGAGGTATAGATCATTCACCTTGTCAATAAGATTGATTATACCATCATTTATGGCACAGTATATCTTAAAGCTCTCTTTGAGCACCTGAGAATCACAAATATTGAACGGGATAGGCAAGTCATTCTTAAAAATATGGGTTAGTTGTGTATGCATCCCCTACAAATTAATGTGTTTAATGATTTTACCCCCCTTTTTTTGAAATTACAAATATCTTCCTAGTGATGTCATATATAAAAAAAATTAAACCAATGTATATATGCAAATCTAAGTATTGACACCCCATCAAATTTTTAAACATTACATGTTCAAAAAAAATATTTTCATTCAGATTGTGTTGTATTTATATTCAATCTCATAAATGATTGTTGGATGCGAACAATCCAAATGCAGGTGACTCTTGTAAAGAAAACTTATATTTCTGAAAGTACAAATTTGAGATTTAAAATATATTATTAAAACACAAATTTGATAAAGATATTCAAATTTGAAAAATATATAAATATCATATGCTTAAAAGAGAGGTTATGGTATTTTAAAACAAAAGAGGGTTGTAGTTGGTAATAAGTAATTAGACTAAATTGACGGGGAGGACTATGTAGTTAACCCTAAAAATAAAATCTACTTCATTTTCTATCATCACAGAGGCTATTGCGAAAGCAGGAAGAATAAATGTGTTCCCTAAAACTAACAAAAAGCAGCTATATTTAGCAATCCCTATTTTTATACATCTCAACTGTCGCATACACCTTCCACCCCTAGCCCCCCAACCAAGCCTCTCTCATTCTTCACCAGGGAACTAGGCTTTTTATTCTATTTACCTATTTTTTCTCCACTCAAACAAAACAAGGACATTTCAGCTGCAACCATCTCCATGCTTGTATAATTTTGTGACTGGGCAGGTGAAGAGAGAGAATACATACCAAGGCGAGGGCATACTGGATTAGATAATTGCGGACGGCTGCTCCTTCGGGCTGTGAATCAATGATTAGTTAGATGTGTCTTTCTCATAAGACTGGTAGTTAGAATCATGGAGATTACCACACGCAGGAAATAGATAGAAACACAGAAATGGTCCTAGTAAAAGAATAATAGTCACAAATCAAGAGAGTACCCGGCATCCTATAAGACGAAACAGCAGTTGCTGCAAAGCAGGCAACTGATCTAAAAGTTCTTCACCATCCAAGTCTCTAGTTCTACTGTACCCCTGTAACAAAATAATGAAACAATAAATTCTCTCGACATTGAGTCATGGACCATGAAATGACTTCAACAGAGGAGCCATTGTGGAACTAAGAAATTTTCAGTTTCACATGTATTAAGTTTGAAACAGTATTCTTTACATGAACAATGATTAGAAGCTGGCCCTAGCCAAGGTTTTTCTTATAGTGAAATGCAAGCTCAGCAACCAAGTCAACTGGATAACAACTGCCACTCCAACAGTGTCAAGCTTTATGTGTAACAATCAATAAATTGAAGTTAAAAGATTTTCATTAGATTCAATATATTCTGGCATGACTTTTCTTATACCCCATCCCAAAAAATTACTGCCCTAGTTTGGCTTGGCACCAAATTTCAGATGAGAGTTAAAACAATGAAAGTTCTGAATATCTTTGCTCTTTATGCCTGTAAAATAGCAGTTGAGAATTAGTTGACTCACATCATGATTTCATTTAAAGAGGTGAATTGAAGGGGGAAATTCTAATCTCAAAAATAAATTCTTGTCCTGAAACATCCTAAAAAGAAAATAGAAGCAAAATTAAGGGGTGGTAATAGCCACACCCATAAAGTAACTGATAAAGAGAAACAAATCCAACACATGGCTACAAAACTAAAACAAACCTTATCTTGGCCTTCTGCAGGTCGAGGAAGACGCTCAGATTCAATGTCATACTTAAGTATCCTATAGCATTCTAGTCGTTCTTCCAAAAAAAGTGCATATGTTCGTACCCAAGCAGAACAATCCCAAGCTGGAGAAAGAGAATAACAAGAATTATTCCAGTACCGAAGTGACCAATATTTGTTTGTCTCTTCGTCTCTCTGATTAAGGACCATTTGCTTACAATTTTAGTTCAACCTGTAAAGGGGCAAGAGAGAATTTCAAAAGACAAAATGCATTTATAAAAATGAGTCACTTACCAATTGGGCTTGAATCATCCTTGAAATTGGACATTTGGAGGACTTGACCCCTCTGTTGAAAATTCAAGAGTTCATCCCTAAATGTTGGATCACCTTCTCTCAAAGTTCTATGAATAACTAGTAGCGTTTTCAATGCAACCTATTGAAAAACAAAAGGCAAAAACCATAAATACGCATATTATACAAAGTAAATTGGCGAAGCCAATAACTAAAAATCCAATGTCCTGACGAGGAAGAAGTGAAACTAAAGTCTCGGAAAATTGGGACATAGCATTGCAGAAAGATCAAACCATAAACATGACTTCAAAAATTTTATTCATATTATTGCTGGCAAGGGATAATTTTCTTCTGGTTTTCTTCCAGCAATTTCCACCATGTGCATATCCACGAAAACAGAACGTCATATTTCAAGGAGGCTAAAAAAAGGTATTCTATGAAGCCACAGTGCATCAGGATTCATACCGTCCAATTATGTGTCTTTGTCAATCGTCTTGAAATTGCATGCACGCAGTATGCAACATCAGCCCGAGGCCGTATTGATGATGTCGCAACCAAAATTTCTGCAAGAAGCATCCAACCACCAATAATATGATTGCAAGTGTATTCATTTTCCACCAAATGAGAATGAATGCTAGATTGAAACGCAGTCAATTCCCCCTAAGAAAAGAAACTAACAATGCAATCCACATTCATTTTCTTTGTTAGAATTCACTTCAGAAAATAGAACTGCAACAAAACTTCAAAATCCCAATATCTGATATTCGTTTGCTCTCTGTAAATTTGAATATTCAAAATGTAAAGTTAACATAGTTCCAAGAAAGAAGTTTTTAAAAGAAGAATTTCAGAAATCCTCCTACAATAAAAAGAAAGCCCCATTCATAGTTGAAGACTCTTTAAAGCCCATTCCAATTCCTAAACTACTCCCCAAGATTTCAGAAAACGCCAGTGTCTCAAAGAGATCATACAGTTTCTCAACAATAAGAAACTCAATTGGACCTAATATTCTCCATAAATAAAGAAAACTGAAAAATTTTAAGCCACAGATTAATGGATCTAACGACATTAAAAACAGACATAAAAGAAGGAAAAAAGAAGAAGAAATCTCACTTCTGAGGTGTCTCTCTTTGGGTGGGCGCTCCACATGATTCGTAGCCTTGAAGATCGCCACATCCACCTCCTATATTTAGCCACCCGAAACAAAAACGTAAAAAAAAAAAAAAAAGGAAAATCTCAATAAGTAAAACCATCTCGGTTTCATAATTTTTTCTTGATCACATATATATTTTAAGTAAACAGACACAAACCCTCTCCCACACGGAACAAGAAATCAAAAACCCTATAATCGAATCATCACATAATCAAATACAAAACCCCCCAATCCCACCCCAAACACGCTTCAGAAAAATAGAAGGTTCGGTAATTATATTACATAATTTAAAAAAAGAACCCAAAAATGAAAAAAGAGAAACCTTGAAATCGGAATTGACGTGGGCAAGGCCGACCGAAGTTTGGTCTTTAATAGCGCCGTACGCTTTTCTCCATGACTGAAGTGTCCCCATTTCCCCGCAGATCGCCCCCGCTTTCGCCTCTCTTCTATCGGTTCGGATTCCCCAATTTACGCGTTGCTCTCTGACTCTCTCTCTCTCTCTCTCTCTCTCTCTCTCTCTCTCGCACGCGCGCGCGTTAGAGAGAAAATGGAAGTTTGACGGCCTGTTTGGGTCGTTAGCTTTCGGCGGCCACTTCATAGAAATGAACTGTCTTCGTCGCATCTTTGTTATTACTGGCAATTCTGCATTGTTGTATAATTTTTTTAAAAAATAATAATAATTTAAATAATAAATTATAGTTTGTATTGATTTATTCAAAATTAATATTAGATTACAAGAAAATATACATTTCGTTATTTGTAAGCTATGCAAAATGTTTTTATTATTAACAATTAAAGTAAAATTAAAATCAAATGAAAAAACTTAAAGAAAAAGGAGTGAAACAGAAGTCAAATGAAAGTCAGACAACAATTTAAATAATAAAAGATGGTAAAAGTTGTACACCTTATACATACAAATTTATTTATACATTTAAAGTATTGTATTTTAATAAGAAAAATGTTTATTTAAAATTAAAAGTGTAAAAAATATTTTTAAAAAAATAGAAAAAGATCAAAAATTGAATAAGGAGAAGGGGAGAGAAAATTTTGAGAAAAAATAATAAAAATAATTAATTTAGAGAAAAGAGAGAAACAAAATATAAAACAAATAAAAGAGTTGAAAATAAAGTTAATTTTGTAATTTTATATGGTTAAGAAATCTGTAAAAGAAAAATTAAAATAAAAAAAAAGGATCAAAAGAATTTGGAAAGAGAGAAACATAAATAAAAATTATATATTTGAAGAAATGTAAGAGAGAAAATTATAAATAAAATAATTATAATTTTGTAATTTCACAATATGCAACCAAAAAATCTAATTTTATTAGAAGAGTTCAGATTTTTAAGTCTTTGATCAAATAATAAATGTATTATATTGACATTTCAAATAACGTAATAATAAAAACAATAAATGTATTTATCATACTCTATACAAATTAATGATTTGTGACTTCTATTTAACTGATCAGTTTGGAAGATATGAATGCATTTACGTGGATATTATATGTAATAATAAAGACAATACGCACATATATTTTTGCATGTATATTTATATTAATATATGTGCACATATTGAGTCAATTGATTTTTTGAGTCTGAATTTAAAAATATTGGCTCTAACGCATTGCACTTTCTCTGTAGCACAAGTGATGTGGTGTGTGCAAAATTATTTACATATTATATAATTTCAAGAATTATAATAAATTAATTTTTTTTTGAATTTTTAATAAAAATAAAATTATTTAAAATTAAACATATAATAAATATAAAAATAAAAAATAAGAATCTTCAATAAATTGAAAATAGAGAACACAAAAAATATAAGTTAGGGAAGAAAGGGGGAAAGAAAAGATAGGAAAAAATTAAAAACGAAAATAGTATAAAAGTAATTTTGTGTAACCAAATTATAATCCTTCGTGTTAATATACTAGTATACCCATCTATCTATCTATCTATCTATCTATCTATCTATATATAGGTGTATGTATTATAAATAATAAAAAATTAAAAATAGAAGTGTAATGAATAAATAATTTTAAATGCATTTTAAAATAAATTAAATTTAAAATATCAAATATTAAACATTAAAAAGCAAAGATAATAAATTAAAGTTGATGAAGAAAATCTAAAAAAATGTAATAAATGAAAACTTGTGAAACATAACCAAAATTAAAAAATATAAAAAAAAAATCATGATATAATAAAGTTTGGAATAGTGAATATAAATCAAATATAAAAAATGAACGTCTTAAGAAGACATTAAAAATTAGAAAAAGATTGTATAAATTAGACAAACTTGAAGCTATCTTGGATGCAAATTTTAAAGATAGAAAATTTGACAGAAAACTGAAAAACTGTATAAAAAAAAAAAAAAAGGAACGATGAAATATGTTATTTTGATATGTTTGTTTAAGAGAAATGATTTTCATAGACACAAATTCACATCCTTGTACAGATTATTTTACAATAATCAAATATAACACGTTATGCTTAGCGCACAGACATAGAAAAACACAAAAGGAACTGTCAAATTAATTAGTTTTCTATCACTTGTCTCTGTGTGGGCTATGTTTGAGTGATTTCGTTTTTGGAATAATTATTACACAAGTTATAAGCTTGAATTCCTAACCATTGATCTAAATCTTTCGACTCAAATTGGAGAGTAAGGAATGAAAATTTTGTACACTAGTTCTAGACAAATATTGTTCAATCAATGGCAATCTCATGCTACCGTTTGCAAGTCCAATCATGTAAAACCCAATTCAACTCACACTAAATCGGGAGCACTTGTGCGTCACTGTTAGAGCCATATATATTCTTATTATGATTTTAATATCTAAATAATTCAATTAACAATAAATAAATAAAATCTTTAGAAAAATATATATATAAAAGAAATAGTTCTTTAACAAAATCATTTATCCTACAGTTCCTGCCCTTACTGTTTTACGTAAGACTTTCATCCTTTTAAAAAAGATGACCATTTTATTAACCCAATATAATAATTTGCCCACCTACATCACTCGAAGATTAATTAGCCTAGAAAAATGAGAACATGAAAGCTCAACCAACAAATAAACATGTAACTTTTGAATACAATGCTATCAAACTAAACACGCATATCAATCTCTCCTCTGCTCATTCTGCAAACTAAAGAAATTAGTGCTGAAACTACATCCAAGATAATCTCTACTGCTAAATGTGGGGAAAAGTAAATGAACTAGAATCAAATTTCTCTTAGAAGCAGAAAACTTACGAACATTCAAGCATTGTGAAACGACCAGGACTTGTATTACACCAAAAAACCTAGCTCTTCTGCTGCCTCATTTGGGGCAACTTCAATTATGATTTCCGAGGCTGGAGAAGATGAAAAAACCTATATTTCGATTTTCTTAGTCTTGACCACAATCTTTATCAGAAGGATAGCTAGGCATTGAACAATGCGGTCAGCTTGTTCCAATCCCATGCCTCAAGGTAGGGGGGTAAAATGGCTGCTCCTACAGCCACCACAGCAACAGTGAAAACCATAGCTTTCAAGCAACCATGGCCACTGGATAGCCTTCCCAATATTGTCTTGCAGTATTTATCTGCATCCTTGAAGAAAGACTGGCGAGCAGCATCCGTTCCACCACTTAGTGCTTTCTCATTCTGAGAATTGAGGCAATTGAAATATATAGGTCAGATAAATTCCACCTTAATGACACAAGGGTATGCACAACGAGGTCAGAATGCATGCCAGAAGTCCAAACACATCACAGTTCTCAAAAGGTTCATCTACCAACTACCCGTAACAAGGAATTACAAGATAAATATACCACCAACCTTCTGCCTGAAACTCTTCAGAGTTTCTCCAAGTGATTGAAGAGAAGACTGTTTTGGGGAAAGTTCCTTCCAATTCTCAGCAAGCTTCTTCAAAGCAGCAACACTAGCCTCTATGTTGTCCACATATATCTTGTCCTGTCAAAACCAACTTTTTAGCATCAACAACTTGATGTTAAAAAAATGAACACCTATGGCCTGCCCAAAAGGAAAGGGAAAAATTAATTCTCAAAAGGTACTAAAAGCTGCATCAGAAAGGCAAAAGGGTGGCCAAAACCCCATACACCTTTTCCAAAGCAAAGAGATGGACAGGACAGGTACCAACCAATTTGAAAATTATGCCTTAATCATTGCTGCAAGTGCAGTCAGTTCAAGTAATATCACCAAAATTAGACTGCATAATACCATGTAAAGCTTACCCAATGCTTGTAGCAATCAGGATTCTGGGTCAAACACCATATGAAAATACTAGTTGCTTCCTCAGACAGCACAGGGATCCCTGTAGAACCGCACTACTTCAAACACCTTCAAATAACTACTTTTGACACAAGTATAGAGAATGCAGTTGAATATTACCTTCTCCCACTGCTTTCACAGCTATGGCCTGTATCTGCAGTGAGACTTGCTTCATTGCTTTGCTTCCAACAGAACCAGCAAGAGCAACCTCTTTGAGAAGTGGGTAAATTGCCTCAAATCTTTCAGTTGCCTATTATACAAACAAATTCACACCCTAAAAATTTGCAGAGAGAAAAACATACTCCAACATTGGATCTGTTTGAGAACTATTGCAAAGGTTTTTCATTGACCCCTACCTTGACTCGTCCAGAAGATGCAGGGAAAGTAAAATGTAACAGTAGGTCAAGTTCTGTTGGTGGGATCAGGCGCTCACCCTTCCTAACAGCATTACTTACTAATATGGTACGAGCTTTCGGTGCAGCAAGAATTCTGATTCACAGAAAAGTAGATAATACCAGTTAAATAATCATCTAAAAGAGTACGGCATCAAGAGCAGCAAGGACAGAGAGAACTCAAGACTACAAACCTTTCCACTAACTGCAAAACCAAGTCCCTGGTCTGAGGGTTTGATCCAGATTTTCCTCCTAGCATCGGCAAAATATGATGTGCCCATAAATACAGTCCTACAGCTAAATCTCCTTGACAAGCCTACACAGAAAAAGCTTAGGATCAGCTTGAAAATTAAATCCACATGGAGCACACATCAAAGCGTTCCTATGACAACAGTTTGTACTAAATATGCTAGTTATGAAACTACTCACCTGAACTATCATCCATATGATAACTGGAAGCTTATCCTGTCCTTGATACTTTGAGTTATTTTCCAATTTTGGTAATAAATTAACTAGTGCATCAGATTTCCGGCGTAATACCATAGCTAAAACCAGAAAGATAGCAACCTGCAAAATCAACAATTAACAATTAGTACACGGATGGCAGACTACTAGACAAGACAAACCTTCAAGCCAATCAGCAGTATATCATTCTAGATAGCACATAGAGGAAACGAGTGATTAATCATATTCACAAGTGAATTAAAACTGTGAATAAGAAGTAATATAGCGAAAGAAGTGGGTAAATGGAGTGTTTTGGAAATCCAAGGCAAATACAGTTCTCTGTTGTAAACAGTAATTCCCCAGAACAACCACTTTGAACATATATAGTTAGCATAGACACCACACCATTAACTTTATGAATTCATAAATGCATTAGGGGAAAAAAACTCACTTTTCCAACACTACAGAAGTTCTTAAGGTTCAAATCTCCTACAAACTTAACCAGGAATCAGATATGAGGCACTCTTAACCCATGTGACAAACTCACAAACTGTGTAGATTTTGATTCCAATAATAATAAAAGAAAAAACAACGGGCCAAAAAGTGCCATTTCACTCTTTTTGGTTACAATATATAATTTGTCCAACAATAGATCAGTCAAAGGATAGTGAACATAGATGCAACTTTCTACAATCACTGGATTCAGGAGACAAACCATGGATATCGATAACAATGTGTAGAGACAACATCATGAAACTGATGATCTTGCTTGCAAAATTAAAGGAATTAAAAATTATTAAATCGTCAAAACAGCAAACCTTTTAACAAAAGACAGAAGGTAAAGATGAAAGCCGGCCACTTATTTCAAGATAAAAAGGAGAAAGTACCCAAAGCCACTGCTAAAATGAATTACTCACTCCCATAATGAAGACTCGTGTTTAGTTGAAAGGGTAAATTTTTTTATTTTTTTTGGAAGACCAGTGGGGAATTGAGTTTAGTAAATGGGATCTTAGAGACACGGAGAATTATTTAGCAACTGAAAAGAATGAAAAAACTGTGAACATCTACCAGAGACTTTGAAGATCCTGGCTGCCCTCCTTTCTTCGAACCCTTTGACCCAGATTGTTGGGTAGCCATGTCTGCAAGAATGCTATCTAATGACCAGACCACAAAGGTTCCTAATGCCTCATAGGAGCGATGATTGATCCATTCAACTGAAGTCTTGTAAACAGCATCGGAAATAAAAGAAACAGGGACCTGTTTGCAAGGGAAAAAAGAACCAATTAGCAGAAGCAACCTCTAACACCAAACAGATCAAGGACACGTAAACAAGATCATAAATGCGTACTCAGAAGCCATTACAGCCAGGGAAATACTGGTCGTTAAAGGCTACAGCACTGCAGGGGTGTCAATAATGTCTAAAACAAAAGGCTGGTTCAGCTAAAAATTTACTCATAGTTTCATTTCCTTTCCAACAAATGAAATTTAATCATGATGTCCATCGATTCAAGGGAAAATAATCACACTAAAAGATAGTTTCAACATAGTAAATTTCCTTCTCGTTACTCCAATTGCCCACTAGCCAAAACACAGGTAAAATTTTTCTTTTGTCTTCGACTAGGTTTTTCCAGGAAACACTTCCACAACGTAATACTCATGATTAAAACAAAAAGTTTCCCAAATTTGTAGGTCTATAACAAAACAACAGCTTTAGAACAAAAAATGTAAACCAATGAGATTATATGCCATGGGCTTGTAACTGCACCTCTCACAGCACAAACTCAGGCAAAAACAGGAAATATAAGTAGCATCTTAATAATTATCATAAAGAGTGCTTGAGGAAGCATCGAAATAACCCCGATTAAGACATCTTGATAGACATCAAGAAACACCACAAGATGGAAGACCAACTAACCCCAAATTGCTCATCACATTCGCAATTTGACACAATGGTGAAAAATCTCTGCATATTAACAAATTAAATGAAGCAAACCAGATTTCAAATGAAAATACCAAATAATATTTGTAAAATTTAAATCTTATCAAGCCATTAGAATTAGATAGGAAAAGCTTCAATGATGAGGTCGCAGATCAATTCAGTGCAACATACATCACTCTTAAGCACGGATTTCAGGAAGAGGGACAAAAAATTTATCAGCAATTTCAAAGATTAAATTCATCGAGATCATCGATGAGGTTACATGAATGTCCAAAAGGATTCCGGATATTTCAATGTTACAAAATTTAGTAGCATCAGAATGCCAGGTTACATGCCATTATCTACCAGAAGCAAACCAAATTTCCGAAATTTAGCATACCATGCAGACGCTCCAATTACTTCAACCTATTGGCACTGTTTAAAAATTTATAGCGAACAATACCATCAATAATTTCAATTTTCACAGAGGATTCAGACCCCCTGGCATGATATTTTAAAATCCGAAACATGATTGATCTACAAACAACTGCAAAATACTCACATCGGCAAGTTTTGCCACGGAAGACTCCCTGAACAACTTCAGCCATGGAAACTGCGATGCACTGACCGCAGAAAACGCACGGCCAAAATAATCCGCAAACCTCATCAACTGTATATCTTGCTGCCCTTCATACGATTCCTGCGACGAAATAAAATGCAATAAATTTCCCAAATATCACTAACAACGAAAACTGACCCGGATCCAAGAAAAGCAAAAATACCGAAATACTAGAAAGAAAAGCGGCGAGATCATTAGCGTCGATCTTTGCGGCAGCCTCCGCCACTGTAATCTTGGGCTTCTTCACCTTCTTTGACTTCTCCTTCTTTTTCACTTCCGTCACATTACTCTTAACATCAGCATCGCTCCTGTCATCATCACCGCTCTCATCTCCTCCGCGATTGTTCTTGGATCTCCGAGGAATGTCGTCATCGTCATCATAAACGGCAGCGGAGCGCTGCGCCTCCAATTTCCGGCGGCGCTCCCCCGCGTGCTTCTCCAAGCCCTTGAATACGGCGCTTTTATCAGGCGGAAATCCGGATCCATTTGGCAAAAGCCTCGAGGAATCCGACTCCGCTTTCTTGTTCTGATTTTTGCGCTGCTTTTTGGCGTAGGTTACCTTCTGCCAGCCGTGGTCGTCGTCGTCAGCGTGGTTGGCTGCCTCCGAGGTGGGGGAAACTGATTTGTCTTCTTCCATTGCGGTGGAAATAATGAGAATCAAGGGATACTGTATTTCCTCGTGGCGAGGTAAACGGAGTTCGGTCGGAAATGAGTGCAAATAAGCGTGGGCGGGCTATGAAAGGAATCGACCTCTCAGGTGTACGGAATTACGAGAATGCCACAGAAGAAGATTCAAACGTGGGTGGCGAGACTTGCATTTGATGTTGACAATTTTATCTTATAATTTTTTTTATCTTATAATTCCCTTTTTTTAAAAAGAGAAAAAAAAATAGTATCAATGTTTGGTTTAAAATAATCTTTCGTCCTCCTGCCACTATAATTTGCTTTGTTCAAATTTTATTTAAATTCTAAATTCAATTTATTCTCTCTTATATACATATAAAAATATCAAAACTAAAAATTTTCAATAAATTTAAATTATTTTTTAAATTATATAATCTCATGTTTAATCGGTAATATGTCATAAATGATTAAACCCAATCCACATTTTAGTGAACAACATTTTGACTTGTCTTAGTAAATTATTAGATTATGTATATCTATGCAGAAAGTATGAGGGATGGATGGTAATCCACCTTTGATTCTTGAATTTAATTTACTAAAGTTTCATCCCTTTTTATTTTTACCCATTATTTTGTTGTTTCTCTCATTTTATATAAATTGTCTAACATATTTTTCATGTTCGATAGCTTATTTATATTATTAAGAAATTAAAAATATATAGATTTATTTTTTATTATCATAATTTTAATTTTAAAACTCTATTTTTATTATTAAAATTTTTAAAATATCTTTATATGTGATAAAAATATTATATTTTAAATTAAACTACACATATTGAGGGTGTGATTGTAGCTAGTGATAATAAATCTAATTTTATATTCTATACCATTACAAAGTCTTCAATTTGAATGTTATTGTTGAATATTGAGTTTGACGTTTGAGTCATGTGAAAATAAAGTGAACTGTTATTTTTAGTTTTTAAAAAAAAAAAAATCAAAGATTTCGATTTATGTTTGAACAATGGTTTCGATTTATTAGTATTTGAACGACTATGTTTGAAAACAAATGTGTCCTTTTCATCTCAAATAATATCATACTCTCCTATTGACATTTACATCAAATAAAAATAAATGTCTTTTTCATCTTTTCTTTTTTCAATTTTTCACTTTTTTTTAAATATGGCACCAACTTCCATCCCACACACGCACATACATAAATCCAAACAAAGTTTTTATTCGTGATATGTATAGTTGATGTTGTCCTTAACAAATAAATTTATATTATCTGTTTATACTATATTATTTGTTATAATATTTGATAAGTATAAATGGAATAATAAGAAAAAAGACAGAGAGAGACGGACAGAAGTACCTTAAACTATGCAAGAATGAAAAATAAATAAAAATTTTTAAACATTCCATGCTGGGACTGTTTAATAAATCGTACAAGAAAATAATGAAATTTTATTTTATTTTTTATTTTATATATATTATTAGTACAAGAAAAATATTATATATATATTTTAAAAATATTTATATTATTATAAAAAATAATTTAATACTTCTATATATTATTTACTATAAAATTACGTATTGTTACTCAGGTATGTGTGACCGTATGTGCATGTGTGAATGCATGTATGTGGATGAATATTTTTTATATTTACCATTATATATTCTAGTAATATTACGTATAAATTAAATGTGCACATATAGGTGATGTAACCATTAATATATGTATATTTAAATTTATGTATATCTGTGTAATTCAGTTGTATTTATACTTTAATGCTTTCAATGTAAGATTTATTTGACAATAATATATGATATCTCAATAAAAATATTTTAAAATTCTAAAAATCTATCTATTCTCAATATATTAAGAACAAGCACAGTTATGATAGTGAGGCCGAATGAATATTTATTATTTTGAAAATAGTGATTCTCGAACCAACATGAAATCTTGGACACTAATTATACCAATAGCAATGAACATAAATGGATATAGGAAAAAGCATCCCCTTCACAATAACTTAATCCTGCATATCACGCTTCAAAATAGCTTTGTTTTGGTGTCACAATATTTGTTTACAAAGAGGGTGTTTTCAAAGTTTTAAAAAATTTATAAGATCATATAATTTATAAAATGGTTTCAGAGTTTATAAATTTATGTATCTTATTTTTAAAATAAATTAATAAAGTATTCGATAGGAACGTCTTATAAGATTTTATAAAAATTTATAATTATAATTAATTATAATTTTTTAGTGTAATAATAATAATAATAATAATAAATTAAATATAATTAATATAATATAATTCAAAATATTTATGCATTTTCTAGTATATATAAATAAGTAACTTATAAAATATTTGAAAATAAGTTGAGAAAAGTCAATTTATTTTTAAGAGGTTTATGAACTACAAATATCTTATTTTGAGAGTTTGTAAATCCTTCTATAAAAAAAATTATCAAATACTTTTAAGAAGTTTATAAGCTTTTCAAATATTTTATAAAATATTCTAAAGATTTTATAAGCTTACCTAAACACCCTCTAAATATCTCCTATTCGTTTTCAAGTTCTATTTTTTTGTTGTGTTTCCTTTTCAGATTTTAATTTGTTGTCCTCATCCTCGTCTTTTATTTGCACTAACATTGTTTCTCTCTTTAATCTTATCAACGTTATAATATAGTTTTATTTTTATTATTATAAGTGTTAAAAATATAAAAGTAACATATTATACTTTGTTCATATAATTATATAAATATCAAAATAATTATACACATATACACACGTAAAATATGTCATATCACTTATATTTATGTTTTCTATCGACTAACCATTAGTTTGTTTGCCTAGTTAGAAATATGGTATTGCAATAGTCTAAAACTAGCCATTAATTGAATCAAACAACTCTATTTATCTCAAAATATTAGCAAAGTCAATTTCCATTCACTTGTTACATCGTATTAAGGTAATTCGAATTCAAAATCACTTCTCTCTAATTTGGAATTGTTGGCGTGGCAACCGACTTGAAAGTTACCAGACGCAAGCATGACGGCGCCAACAATTTTTTGATAAAATATTTTGAATCTTCCATGTTGTTTAGGAAGAATTATTATGTGTAATCTTATTACCTTATTGTGTAAATATGGTGTATATATTGTTAAGTGTTCATTTGTAGATAGAAATAAAGGTTGTTTGACTTAGAAAAATATGGTGTATATTTTGAAAAATTTCGCCTATAACTAATTTGTAGGAACAAAATCCACACAAGTTAGAAAATATCTCACTCAATATGGAAAGGTTGATCTGTTACAAAACACCAGATGCAATGTTGAGCAAAAATAACTACTATTTGAATCTTGATGTGGATTCTGGTGATCTTATCTCCAAAATAGATGGGATTTGTTGCCCTTTAAAGATTATAAAAGTTAGAGACTTCAGAATGAAACTTGGACTCCTTAGACTTCATAGAACTCATATATTAAGAATATTCAATAAAAATAGTGTCCCGTCGTAGTGTGGGTTAGATTTTATGTCAAAGTGAGTGGAAAAAAGAGTGATCAAGTGAAAGGAAAGTGAAACACGTCCCTTACAATTTATATAGAACCAATCAAGTTGGTCGAGTATGCATTTGGGCATATATGAGCTTACTTGAAATGTTTGAAAGTTTGAGATCAGTAGAGATTGATTGTTTGAAATAATTCTTTTAAGCTTGTTGTACTCTTGGTTAATTTAACAAATGAAATCTTTTTCCTAAGCTGATAACCCACAAATGTAATAGGATTTTTTCTAATTGTATTATCTACTTGTATGTTCATCTCTATTTATATTCAGCGTTTCATCCTTGATATTACAACACCAGGATTGTTTTATTTTTTTTGGTGCCGCAACATCTAACTAAAATTAACAATTGACATCAAATTCACTTCATCCTTTTGTGACTTCATTTACAAGTAAATGAGATCTTAGTACTCCTAGTTAGATCATGAGTACTAAGTAAAAAGCCTCGTTCACTCATTCACGTTTACTTGATGGGTCCAATTATTGCTACAGGAAAGCTTGTATGAGGACCTTCTTAAATCAGTAGATGAAAAGGCTTAGAATTTCATTATTAGAGAATGGAATCCACCCACAGCCAACGTGGAAGGAAAGGATGCCCTTGAAGAAATGAAAGATTGGACAAGAGAGGAAGAAAGAGTGGCTCTTAGAAACTCCAAAGCTATCAATGCCAGTGGAGTTGATAAGGAACAGTTTAAATTAATAGCAACTTATAAATTAAACTGCAAAAGAGGCCTGAGACATTTTTCAAAATGTCTACAAAAAAAACTAGCATTGCAACAGTATCTAAATTACAAATGCTAGCTTCCTAATATGAAAATCAATGGATGAGTGAGGACAAAATATTGTTACCTTCAATGAAAAATTGAGAGACAAAGAAAACCGGCCCTATCAACTCGATAAGACATACTGAAAAAACAAAATTTGTTCATAAAATCCTGACGTCGTTACCAGAGAGATTTTCAGCAAAAGTAGCTACCATTGAAAAGTCCAAGGGCATTGTTAATATGAGGCTTAATGAGATGGATATTGCTGAGAGAATAATGGAAGAATTAGTACTCACTTTATTCAAGAGCATCTCGTTTCAATTCATAGCATCGGGTTGCAATTACAATATCTACCTAAAATATTAGTACAAACTTTTCATAATATAATTCCAACATAAAAGGAAACCAACTATACTAATTCTATAAAATAGAAAACACAATATACCTAGAATTAAATTAGATAACAATATATATACAATAACAATTATAATATTTTTCTTTAATACAGTCCATTAAGTTGAACATGGATAACTTTTGAAATGTTTAACTTGAACTATTTTCAACAAAATCAATGAAGAAGCCACGCTTAGACACCAATAGTGAAATCATACTTCATGTACTATTTAATAGGCAAGATCAAATATGATCCATTACATACTAATATAGAAATCACACTTCATATCTTTAATTAATCACATTGCTAGCACTTTTTTTTTGCTGCACAATAACAAGGTAGGTACATCACATACTAGAAAAAACATATATTTTTCTACACAACACAAGTATAACAATAGTAACATGGACAATGTTGCTAACACTAATATACACAACAATAGAAAGCCAGCCACATGAGTCACTAAAACTAAACTATACAGGTATAAAATGTATTTTATCAGCTACTAAACTCAATAGCTCTTAGGAGGTACTCACAAAATTACCCAAACAGTCAACTAAATTTACAACACTAGCCCACATGAATTAACCCACAAATTTAACCCATTTCCAAGCCCAATACTAAGAACACTAATACCCAATTCATAATTCAAGACCACAATTCAAACACACATAAATATACTCATAACCATAACTTAATAATATAAGGCAAAGGAACTAGAGCCCATGAAATTAGGCCAATAGAATCAAGACATATGGTTTGGATCATTTCTTGTTCCTTTCTCCGTTTGCCACATACGCAATGGCTAAGGTTTGTTTGGGACAAACTTTTCAACTATACAAGTCACACGATGGAAACTCATAGTAGGAGTTTATGACTGCACACCATGGGCTATTGGGCGTAGTTATAAGGGTCGCAGCTGGGCAAGAACTATCACAAAAACTACAATTTCTCAGTGGTAGCTCACAATGGTGCTTGCATACAAAAATACTAAGCTTCACGTAACAAAGATGCAAGCAAAAGTAGCTTGGTGCAATGGTGAGTGACATTGGGGTCTTTAGATGATAGCAGGTAGTGGAAAAACAACGAGGGTTTATGAGAGTAGCGGTTCATCAAAAAGGCTTGTGGGATGTTGGGCACAACAGTTTTGTGTCATCATGCACAAAGGAGCGAAGAGCATCATGGTAAAGTGTCTTTGGATGGTTAGCACAGACACTAGCAAATGGCACATGGCACGTGCCTTGGTGAGGGCATAATGGCACTCAGAGTGATTGATTTCAAGTAGATTAGGAAATCAAGGTTTTGGGGTTAAGGCTTCTTTGGATGCAAACTATTTAGGGTATTCTAGTTTTAGCCACTTAAAGACAATTTTTTTTCTTTCTTTGGGGGGGGGGGGCGCGAACACAAAGAAGCGAGATTGTACTTGCTTTGATACATGTTGAGAGAATAATAAAATAATTAATACACATTTTATTCATGAACATCCCATCTCAATTTATAGTATAAAGTTAAATTACAATTACAGTATCTACCTAAAATATGGGTACGAACTTTCCAAAAACTAATCATCCTAATCATATAAAATAAAAAACACAATATACTTAGAGCTAAACTATGTAATACATAATATCAACTACAATATTTTTCTTCAACAAATATGGTACAAGGAAAATGGAAAAGGAGTTGGCTCTGAGAATTGAACAAAGAAGCCAAGATGATAGATGTTACAACATTAAAGAGAAACAGTCTTTGGTAGCTTAAAAGGTCAAGCCACTGATGAAGAAAGAAAAAGAGGTCACATTCAACAAATTAGATAACAAGTTTAGACAACCTATTAATGGCCTTTCTAGAAAAAGCAAGATGGAGCAAACCTTAATAGACAACGAAGAGGCATTTAATGTTATGAATGTGGTAGATTTAGGCGTATTCAAGTTGCATGCGCAAATACACTTAAAAGACAAAAAAATATCCATGGTGATAGCATGCAGTGAGGATGATTCTGATCAATTTGAAGAAGACAAATAGATGAGCAAACACATTGCCTTCTACACAAATAAATGTGAAGACACGATGTTTGTGGACAGTGTTGCAACTCCATAGACAGAATCAAACTGTAGCAATCTCAGTGAGTGTGAATTCACTCAAACTGAATTAATAAGTACATACAAACAATTGTATGGTAAAATAATTAAGTTGAAAAAAGATATCAAAGAGTTGAAACAGAAAAATGAGGAGTTAAATGATGAACAAGAAAAGGCCATTTCAAGAGATGAAGTTGTAGAGGTAATGTTGAAAAAGTTGAATTTGAGAAAACCTAATCTTGAAGACATACTCAGCATAAAGAAAACATCAAAAGACTACCACGAAATTAGCTTCTCCAAGAGGCAAGTTTCAAAATCAAATATCTAAAAAAGTCAACAGCTACTGTTTCAACACCAGTCAATAAGAAGTCTATCTACAGTGCAACATCACTATATTCAAATCATATCAGTACCTTAATACATCAAAATATAATACATACCAAGATGGTGAAGGAGTTGACAACTGTTGTTCCAACACTAAAACATAAGAAACCTGGCTCTACCATAACACCTAAGGACATAGATCATTCTAGTACATCAACATCAATACACCTAAATACAATACATACCAAGGTAGCAAAGAGTAATCAAAATAAGTATTGTTTGAGACCTAGGCATTTTTTGTTTACTTGTTTTTTCTTCTTTATATTTCTTATGAATAGAAGACTAGGCTATACCAAATTCCTAAGAAAAGTGAATAGAAGGAAGATAATCAAAATATTTTAGGTTAGGAAGTTAGATCAAAGGTGTTATACTTCCTATACTTCATAGCAAGTATGTTCGAATATCGCAATGTATTGTGATAGCAGTGGTTCAAAATACTTGATTTGAAATAAGGCCAACTTAACAAGTTAGAAAAGTTTCAATAGAAAATTTAGAAATAGTCAAAAATATAGTGTAATTAGAGAATGATTTAATGGAATGTCCTTTTGGAAAATGTGCCTTATCCAAGAGTTGATAAAAATCAAAGTTACTGCTATAGAGTATATTGCAATATAAGCACAACATGGAAACATTTTTATAAAAATGTTGATCATAAGAACACTTGAGACTTGAGAAGAAAATTGGACATCTTCCCATTTTAAAGTTTGGCCTACAACCCAAAAAAATAAAGAAAAGGATCATAAAAAATTAAGAAGAAAAGATTCTTAAAGATCACAAGATATTCAATTTTCTTCTGGAATGGGAGTCTAATTATAACAAATGCCCTCTTTCTTTAACAGCACAAACTCCAAAAATTTTTTCGATTTCTTTATTGTATATTTTTGCAAGTTGAAAGTTCAAGTCTTCTTTGCCTTTGATCAATTGAATAAACCCTCAATATTAGATCTACAAATCATTAGAAATGCCTCAACACCTACTAAAATTCTAAAAGACCAAGCACTATAGTTCGAATGAGTTGACAACAGTGCCCTATGAAGGGAGAGTTAATATAGCTTTCATTGATACTTTTTATTTTAAAAGTTCTGGAGGTGTGAACGAATAAGAATTTTTGCATACTAAAGTCAGATTTGAAGGGACCTGTGAAGAACCTTCAAGAGATGATAGCATATAATCAATCTAACTCAGAGTAAAATGTTGTGACATTGAAATAAAATACTTCCTAAATAATGGAAAAGCCACCATAACCATTGGTTGAGAATCCTAGTAAACTTGAAGTTGGAACATAAGATGGAGAACCACTAAAGCGACCTATAGCTAATTTTTTGTTGGGATTTTGAAAAGTGAAGAGAAAAGGGACTCTTATTACATGAGTTGAAAAAGAGTCAATATCTTCCAAACCTAAAACCTCAAAAAAAAAAAATTTGTGAATAACGTATGAGGTATGTCTTTACAACATTTTTGAAAGTGGAAAGAAAAATTAATGCTAAAAATATTGGAATATTGGCTTTAACTTGTTGCTACATGTTCTTAGAAATTTCATCCCTCACTTGAGCCTAAATTTTATTATAATATTTTGAAAATTGTTAGAGATCTAGTGTTGATCTTTAAAGAAAAGTTGACAAGCTTTCATTCAAAGTTATCAAAAGGTGTTGCCGTGTTGAAACACCATGCAACAAACTTTCCAAATATTTATTTTAAAGATTAATTAGTTGATCATGACGAAATTAAAAGAGATAATGGAAAACACTCCCTCATTTGGCAATTCTCTTTAAAAATGTTGTCGACATTGTGGTTGTGAGAGAAACAGAGCTTCTATCCAAAAAGGAGGAAAATGTAATATAATGCTAGATTATTAAGGCCAGAAAAAGTTAATAATTTGTCTTGTGTTAGAACACTGGCCAATATTGATACATTTGTTTTTGAAAAGGCTCACTTCTTGATAGCCATAACTCATCTTTAAACAATGGCACATGGCATAGAGGCTTATGTTAATTGATTGCAAATGCAAAAAATGCGATTTAGAGCTACATATTGCATTTTAAAGGTATGTTTATGCATCTCTTCCCCCTATATTGATAGCTTTGTTGTTTTAACAATAGTTGAGATGAGTTCCTCTTCCATTTATGCTTTTTTATGTCTTTATTCTTCCTAGATTTCTCTAACAATGATTGACATAAGAGTGAGTGTTGGGACACCAAATAGATGATTTTCATGATGCAAATTGTGTTCTCATTGCTATAAAAGTGATTTACCAAAGAAATCCCTATTAAAGATACTAAGTTTACCTACCAAATTGATGTGACAAAATATAGTGCTTGTCTTATCTTGAAGAGGTCAATGATCTTAGTGTAACCGCAACTTTAGGATCAATGAATGCAACCTCTCCTCAAATTGATAGGTTTTAAGAATACTATAGCACACTTGGAAGGCTTAGATGAATCAATTATAGTGCAAAAACGAGATCTAAAGTTGAAAATAGTCTTCTTGAAGTCTTTACTGGTCTCCTTTCAAAGGAATATCTCCTAACATGCTCTTAGACGCCCTACGTGGCCCCTCTTTTCTTCTTAATGTCATTATGTGTTTCAAAAAGAGAGTATAATTGAGAGGGAACAAAATATAGGAGTGGAGTTGTGCATGCCTGAGATTTAGTTGATTGCTTTGCTTTGCTTGGTCGGTGATTGTAGAGCACATTTGTTCTACTGCATCTGCTAATGATTTTCTGTTATTGCTATTTATTGGTTTTCTTTACTATTTATCTACCGATGTTGCTGCCTATCTTGGTTGATTGGTGGTTTTCTGTATTTTTCCGATATTTGAGAGTTTTTACTACTACTTTGATGATGTTGCAACATTGTACTATTATTTTTCTACTGCCACTTAGTGAAATTTGTTGTTATTCTAATAATGCTTCTACATTGGAATAAAGTAGGTTGCTATTTGGCAAATGTTTTGATTACTGGACATGAACACTAAAAGATGACATAGAAAAAGAAAATTGTGCCATACAATATTAAAATGAGATATTGTTAGCATGGCACTAACGTGGCAATGTTGTGGCAATTAACATAGAGGTTGACGTGGCAACTGACTTGGAAGTGACAAGCACCAGCATAGCATGTGTGTTGGCAGTGATGTGGCACCAACAATTTTTGAATATAATATTTTTAAATCTTCCATGTCATATAATAAATATTATGTGTAATCTTATGACTCTATTTTGTGGATATGGTTGCTATATTGTTAAGTATCTATGATGAAAATGAACATTGTTTGATCTAAAATATTTGATAAGGTTTGAAGATTTTGTCCATGCTTGATTTGCAAGAACAAAATCCCCATAAGTTAGAAAGTTTGACTATTACTAAAACACTTGATGCAGTATCTAGGCCTGTTGATTGAGTGAGTGAGAGATTGAGGAAAGAGCACAACACATTCTTTACAATCTAGATATAATCGGTGGGGTTGGTCGAGTGTGTACTTGGGTATGTGTGGATTTACTTAAAATGGTTGAAAGGTTGGGATCAATGGAAATTGACCATTTCAAATGTTTCTTTTAAAAATTTGTTATACTCTTAATTAATTTGACATATGGAATCTTTTTCTCATGTTTGTATCCCGTGGATATAGAAATATTACTTCAAATTGCGTTATCAACTGTTATGTTCATCTCTATTTATATTTTGCAATTCATTCTTGGTGTTATAACACCAAGATTGTTTTATTTGTTCGATGCTATGACACCTAACTAGAACCAACGAGAGATCACTCATTACAATAAATCAATTTGATTTAATACAAGAAATGTGTGTTAATATTTATAAATTTTATTTTTTTATTAATTATAATATATATTATAAAATCATTGTATTTTGAATAGTATGAATAAAATTATTTAAAATTAAATAATATTAGAAAGTAAAAAATAAATATAAAAGGAGTTGAAAGCAAAATAAAATATCAAAGAAAATAAAAGCTATACATTAATAGATAAAGGTGAAAAAAAATTGGTTAATTTAAAGCCCTGAATCACAATTTAATAATATAAAAGGCTTGGATGAAAAATCTTTAGAATAATTATAAGAAAGATGGGAAGACATTAAATGGAGGGTAGAAAAAAATGAAAAAATATTAAAATATATATATTAAAAGATAAAAAAAAATAAAAATAAAATAGTAGTAGTTCAATAAGCTAAACATAAAGTAGAGGGACAATGATAGAAACGAAATCACAAAATATAATAAATGGAAGAGAAAAAATAAAAAGTTTTTTTTTAAGAAAAAAAAGATAAGGCTAATTTAGTAATTTTATATTTAAGTACATATAAAGTAGAACTCATCTTTAATTATATAGTATATATATACATATTATATTTATTAAATTAGTGTGATTTATATACTTCAAATAAGCTATATTGGAATCAAATTTGGGTGTTACCCAAAACACTCTACTTTTAGTAGGGATTTGGTGATTCACAAATTTTGAGGATAATTTTCAATTTTTAATTTCGATAACAGTGATGTAAACATTAATCCTGAAATTCATTCGAATTTCTAATTAAAAACCCTCTTAACAAATACACGTAATTTCTGACAATATAATTGTCAGTTAGACAGCAGCCATGAATGAAAAGCATGAAACAACCGTTTCAAAGAAAGAGGTTTTACAGACAACCACTGTCTAAAGCTATGCTTATACGTGGATGTTGAAAAACAATTTCATTGAACACCAGCAAAAAATTGCACGCTTTATTTGCGTGTAAATTAATTTTTGCATTACAAAGTTATGTAATTTAAATAATAAAAATAAAATTAATTAATTTTAAAAAATGTTAAAATTTAGAAGAAAATACAAATAAACATAATAAAGTGAAAGAAAATGATAGAAAAATAAAAAAGTATTAGAGTATCGACAGCTAAGTGATTTTATATTATGTAACTAAAAACACTTTAATAACTTAATAAAATAGAAGATATGGTATAGTAAAAAAGTAATGATTAATAAATATATTTGAGGGTGTTGAGTCTTTTAAATTAAAGATAATAGTATAACTCTACTTAATTGGCATAGAATCAAATTAACTTCAAATTCTTAATAAAACTCTTAATAATAGAACTTGAAATTTGATAGATCTTGGGTTGAAGTATAAGCTTTCCTTACATTAAATATTTTACTTGAAATTTATACTTTGACATGACTTTGAATTTAAGGGGGTCTTGGGTCTTGATATTGGGCGAAATTTAGTCTATCATGAAGGATGGAAAACAGCAGCAAATTATCCATCACTCACGTAGATAAATGGTGAACCCCACCTACAGGCATACTATCAATTTTTAGTTGAAAAAAATGAATTTACATAATTATTTTTATATTAATTTTTTATTCTTTCTATAATCTTGTTGTCTCTTTAGATTTAACATATGATTTATATTTATGTTTTCTCAAATGTTTTTGCGTCTAAAATTCTTTTGATATTTCTTCATTCTTTTATTTTAGTTATTTGAACAATATAAAATCACACAATTTCTTATTTATTTATTTTCAATATTTTTTCTTTTAACTTATTATTTTCAATTGATAATTGAAAAAGTATTATAAATCTATATAAATGGGATTAAAAAAAGGAAGTTTAATAGAAAAGATAAAATAAATAAAATTTTATTCGAGAAGGACAAAAGAAAGTGAAAGGAGAAAATATTAAGAAGGGATAAGAGGAGTAAATGCTATGTTTGATTCATTTTTTTTTTATCCATTTCCATCGTGTTAAAATTTACTCAATTCAAACATACTACTCAATTGCCATTTAAATTTAAATTTTAAGCCATTATCTTTTATATATTCTCAATTATTTAAAATTCAATCGTTATATATATTTCAAATTAAATCAATATTCATATATATACCTACACATACACTTGCTTAGCTTTATACATATATATATATATATGAAAATTTTTATTCCCATCTAAACTTTACTCATTTTCATCCCTATAACAAATTACCAACCAATCACAAAGAAAGTATAAGTACCAAAGGGATATTGTTGTTATGGCTTTTTGACCAAATGATAGAAACTATGAAGTCTTCATATTTAACTAGTAATTAGTTTATTGGGAGACACTGCAATAGTTTGAAATTCATTATCTTAATCATATAATCATTTATTCAAATTCTTAACGTGGCGTGGTTGGGTTGCCACACGAGTAGTTAAAAAAAATCCTTAACAAGTAAACAGAGGCACACTTAACACTTAATCCGTGTGCATGATTATATAAATAAATTAATAATACTATCTAAATATAAGAGGAAAAACTTAAGAAAGGACATAAATAGAATACATTAAATTAGAGAGAAGAGAGAAAAATACAATAATTAAAATTAAGGAAAGAAAATTAATAAATAAAAATTGAGGGAAAAAGTAAAAACAATAATATGCAAAGAAATGAGGATATTATAGTATTTTACACTGTGGAACTAAAAATAAGTGATAGAAATGTTTAATTAGCCTCCTCACAACCCCAACTAGAGAATTAATTTTTTTTAAAAAAAAACCTAGACATTTAATTCAAAGGTTGGGATTGAAAAGAACTTTTAATTGGTACAACTTTTCTAAGCATAGACCCAATAATAAAGGCACAGCCAATACATATCAAAAGAGAGGAGCAATTCAGGGGTTGGTGACTTGCCCACTCACTCGTAGGTGTACTTACCCAATAATAAAGAGAATACTTTGAGGTGAATAGCAGAATATGTTCCCCATTATTCAAGAAAGATAATAATATCAAACATCATACTAAAAAAATAATATTTCGAGAATAAAATATCAAATATACAAAGCACTAAGTTATGACGGAATTTTTAACTGTTTTTACCAAATTTTTATCTCATTTTTTAAAACATTCTAATTTTAAAATTATTTATGAATTTATCTCAATTTCATAAGATGAAATCATGGAATTGTTTCTAATAAAAACAAAAAAAAAACAAAACATACATAAAAAAAGAAAAAAAAACAAAAAATAGATTAAAAAAATGAAAAAAACACAAACTTTGATTTGAGTTCATCGAATTCATGACTCCTCGTCCGCCTGTCTTGCATTATGTCTTGTTTGTAAATGGCATTGCGCCTTGTTTGTTTTAATCAAATAGCATTATATCTTATTTGTTCTGGTCAAAGTAGATTCTGTGAAGCTAGTGTTTAATAGATAAAATAGATGCTTGATAGAATAATTATTAATAAGCTAGTTTTGATTTTTTTTGTAATTAAAATATTTTGTATCGCATAAAAAATATCTTTCTTAAAATAATATACTACAATATTATTTAATGAAATAATTGACAAAAAATTTTTTACAATAAATTTAATTAAATTTATACAATATAAACGTTTACATATTGATGATAAATTATATTTATTTATGTATTTTTTGTTACATGATAAATTATGTTTTTTTGTCTATTTCAACAAATATACAAACGAACAAAATATAGATGAAATGATACCATTTTTGTGAAATCAGATTATGGAAATAGATTTTTTTTTTAAATTTTAAATTTTTTTTAATTACAATTCCATACTTTGGAATCACGGAATTCCAATTCTGTGATTCTAAAATATAGAATTGGATTAGTTTGATAAATAATTTTAAAATAAAAATATTTTAAAAAATAAAAAATATATAAATAATGAAAAACATGAAAAATACCTTAAAAAAACCGCACTTCAAAAAAGATATATTTCAAAAGTCAACTAAACCAAGTATCTCATACAGTTGTGCTCGTGCTCAAACAAATCTTACACGTGAAGATTAATTAAATTAGAAAATGCCTTGGATAGAGATTCAAATGTGGGTGGTGACTCATGCATTTGTTGTCAACTATATTTTAAAATGCAATTATAATTTTTTTTAAAATTTATCCATGTTTGGTTTAAAATTTTCTTTCATTCTCATTCTATTAGAATTTACTAAATTTAAACATATAATTCAATAATTTTTTTATTTAAATTATTTTCTCTTATATAAAAATGAAAATAATTTAAAGCAATCTATTATATTCAATCATAATCAAATTAATGTTTATATACGCAAATAGCCACTCACTTTATATATAGTTACACTTTAAAAATTTAATTATTATCTGTATATTATCATTTCATCTTATTATTATTGTACACATTATACATACATATATATATATATAACTAATTGGAATCAAATAAATTAAAACATTTATCCCATCAAAAAAATAATATCGTTGCCATCAAAGTTCCTAACATTTTCATCCTCCAACAAAATATCAAACCAAGCATTTTTAATGGTAATAACATATAAAATTACTATAATTTTGTAAATATAAGAATTATTTAGAAATTCAGAAAAGGAGAAAAAAGAAAAACAAAGAAAATAGAAATATTTTATAAAGTACATAAATGACAATCAATTGTAGTTGACTTGACATCCTCATGTTTAATAAATGGTAATATCATGTCATATATCATATATAATAGCAAAATTGGAGTTTTGGGATTTTTTTGTTTTTGTTTAATTATTATTTGATCATTATGAATTAATTTTGATAATTATTTACTGTAATCTAATTTAGATAAATATGGTCAATTTTCACTACTCAAATTATCTCAATTTAAGTTAGAAAGTCTAATAACTTTTACGAGTCCTTGATGAATATATTAAATTAAAATTATGATTCTGTAGGCTAATTTTTTATATTAAAATTTGTTTTTTTGTCTTTTGTATTCACTGTTCATAGAGATCTTCAATATTAATTGAAATAAAGGAGCATAGTATGTAGGCTAATATACCTTTTTTTTTTTTCCCTTAAATAACGAGAAAAGGAATAAACAACAATGTACTAATGATTAAAGAATATGAGAATAATATAAACAAATATATATTTAATATATTAAATTCAAGGAAAAAATTATTTGGTTACAATGATTAACAAATATAATATAACTTGAAGTTAATCAAAGAAAATTTTTCATACAATAAAAAATAAATAAATTCGAGGCTCTAAAATTTTCTCAGTTAGTCAAAGAGATAACGAAACTAATTAAAAGCGAAACGTACAGATTTAAATTACAAAAACGTCAAGAATTCCTTGTTTATCTGATTTTTTCTTTTTTCTTTTTTTTTTCCCCTTAGGTTGTGGCTTTTTTAAATAAAGCAAAATGACGTGCTTTGCGATTATAACACATACATAGACACACATATATAATTATTATGACCATTTTTATTTAAAATGTTAGAAATAATATTTTAAACCTGGAAGTTATAATTTTTGCATCATTAATGTCGTTCAATTTAGTAAAAATAAGCAGTATTCCGCCATAAACTATCCATATAACTTCGAAAATAATAAACCTTGAAATATATTAGAAAAATGAATATTTAAAAACAGCCTATGAGAGTTTCCCCACTTCAAATGTAAAAACTCTGTATATGAATTATGCAAGCTAGTTTAAACACTGTAATGGGTATTGATGATAGATAATATGAACTAAAAATAATTGTAAAATAAAAATAATAAGATATCAGAAAATTTATTTACATTTAAACACACTTGGCAATTAATTTATTATACTATAAATACGGAAAATAAAGATTGATATCTATGAGAAGAAGGAGAACGAGTTTTCACAAAAACAGAAACATATAGAACAAAGTTTTTTTTTTTTTTTAAAAAAAGTATATATATATATATATATATAGAGTTTTCACAAAAACAGAAACATATAGAACAAAGTTTTTTCAAAAAAAAAAAAAAAAAGATATATATATATATATATATACACACACACACACCATATATGAATGTTCAAAGCTTGTGCACAAAAGTATGGGTTATATATATCTTATCTCAAATGTTGACTATTTTCAAAAGTGTGTATTGAATAGCTTGGCACAGCAAACACAATAATGACTTGATTTGATAATTTACTGAATTTCTTCATTCAGTATTTTGGTTTATTAATTTAAATTCAAAAATTTGAAAATTAATAAAATATCATAATTTTTTGTCTAGAGTTTCAAAATTCTAATTCCATAATTTATAAATAAATATAAAATAATTTTGATTTAATATTTCGTCCTTTTTAATTTAATTTTTTAAAGTTAAAAAATTTATCATCATAGTAGAATATTTTTGTTTAGCAGATCTAAGATAATAAAATATAATTATCAAAAAATTAAATCATAATTACATATAATAATTTTAGATAAAAATAAATAAAAATATGATAAATATTAAAAATAAAAAACTTTGCTATATGGGTGATTCGATAAATCAAACTTAAAATTTGAAATCAACTCGAATACCCGAATTTTTAAAAAATTATAAATTTATATTAAAATTTTAATTTCAACTTGACTGGCGAGTTTATTGAACTATGGACCCTAAGAATTCTACTATTCATGTATGGGAAAATTAAACAAACAAGTGCAAAATTCTACTGATGTTTTTATGGTGCTGGTTGGTTAAGACCCGAGCTATGTTTGTTTTTATATTTTTCAAGTAAAAAGCACACTCTATTTATGTTATGTTTTTTTTGTGTTATCTTAGTTTTTTCTGAGTTTTATACAATCTTAAAAAAATTAATGTAGAAATAAAACCCACTTACATAGATTAACATGAGAAATAACTATTTAAAAGTTGTCAATAAATTAGATCTAATTAAAGTAATTTGATAAGTTTTAAGGAATTGTGCTTTAATTCTAATTAAGTATGAACTTTATATGTATAGAAATTAAGCATCATTTCTGCTTTGATGATGTGCCTAAATAAAAATAATATGTGTTAATCGATTTGTTAACTTATATGTGAGTGGATATTTCAATCCCACCTGACCTATGATAGTCACAGAGAAAGGAAAAAAAAAATGTCGTTGATTTATTCTATAAGTTAAAAATTTATTTGACGGCATTTTGTGTCTATTTTTTTTCAAATTTATTTGGAAATTTATCTTCTATTTTTCTCACTCGTGATACTTTTAATTTTAATTATTCTTTTATAGTTCATTTCTTTTCATTTACAAATGATAATAACTGTGGTATCTCCGTTTTAAAGATACTGTGTTTCAGATAAAAATTAAGAATTTGTCTCTCAGTCTTTTTAGTTCATAATACTTTTATCCAACAACTACACTAATGGTATTTCTAAATCACACACACACACACACACACACACACACACACACATATATATATGCGTGTGCGTGTGTGTGTTAAAAATATTATAAATATCACATTACCACAACAATAAAAATAATGCTATTCTAAATGATAAAATTTTTTAAATCAGCAGCACGAACCACTAGTAACATATTATATTCCACTCGCGTTCACAATAAGACTCAAATACTCAATCCTATACAATCTAAAATTTTACATCATGAAGATCATTCAACACACATTAACACAGCCTAAACTGCAGTCTGAAACCCGTTAGTTCACATACAAAATTACTCTATCTTCATTTCTTCAAAAGAAATCTTAAATTTTTTCAAAAATCATTCCTCGAAAATAGCATATTATCGATCGATACCTAAAATATTGAACGCTTGATTCAAAGGTTGCCGTAAGTTAATCACACATGCAAAGTTGACTTACGTTCCTTGAGAGAGATCATCAAAACTTGCATGAACTTCTTGGAATGGCAAATTTATGCACGCGAAGAGAGATGAAAATCAATGCGTAGATGGATTAGCTAGGAGAGACCATTGATTGAGTAGTGTCTTAAAATGTGACATTTGGAAATAAACCACACACTCCACAATTGTCTGCAAAATCAACAATAACAATTATAGGATCAAACGGGGTCCTATTTTCAATAGATAAGATCAAGTCTTCTTTTTGGGCAGAAAACCCTGTTAACAAGGCATCTCAATTTGTGCATAGGAGTTGTTTGATTGTTGGGGCAATTGGCTATTGGCCTTAGAAATTGAATCATGGCTAGTTCAACAATTTTATAAAAATTAGCCGTACACCCTTGTGCAATAACAAATGTTATATATATATATATATAAATTATTTAAATTAAATATAAATTTAAATAATAATAATTTTTATGCATAAGAGAGAAATTTTGAAGGAGAGAAAGTTGGATGCAAAGTTTCCAGGAAGGAAAATTGAGAATTAGTATAGATAAAAGTGATTATTTTAATGAGTAATATGTTTAAAAATACACATGTTGATGAGAAAAAATTGATGTCAAATTGACATCAAATAGAACCTATATATATTTACCAACAAGTCCCGTATTTCATTTTTTCGCATTGGAGAAGAGGAAGGAGTCATTATAATTAAATTTATCGAAGATGATATTTTAAGAAAATTATTAAATGACAAAAGTAGTTACTATATACAATATAATTTTTTAATGAAAAAGAATGAAGAAGAGGTAAATCCTGTACTTCTATTATATTATTTTACACTGAAGAACAACAAAAAATATTATATTTAAATTTATTAAAGAAATTATTGCAATAATTTATTAAAGGACAAAAAAGAGTCTCATACATTTAAAATGGCATAGATTAATTAAATAAAATAATTTTCAATTAGGTTTCAGAAAAAAGTATTTTTGATCTATTGATTCTTCACTGATCTATTACTTCTCTTTTTGATATAGTGATTATTAATCACGTTGATATGCATTATATGTATTGTTATATTTATTTATTATAAAGAAGAGATTAGAGACGACATAAAAAAATGCCTTTTGTTTTAATTTACACAAAACATACACTTTTATGATTATGTTTTTTAATTTTATTTTTTTATTTATACAATTTTTGTTTTGAAAAAAAAAACTAAAAAACAAACGCTTGAAAAATTGAGCACAGCCATCGCAACAAGAGCAATACTTGGACCGTGCCGGGAGCACTGCTCCCGCCGCTCGCATGTAAGTGGGGCCCACACAATGACTGGGCGAGTTGAACTCCCGGATGGTCCATATATCACATGTGGCAGCAAAAGGAAAAGCAAAACTTTAGGGCTGACTAGCTCAATACCCTTAATTCCCACCTTGTCCGAGCCCAAGGCGTGCCCGAGCCCGCCACCTTCCTCCGGCCACCACTTCGACACTTCTCCAACTCGTTCCGAGTTTTCCTAAGCCAACGGCCGCCGGCGAACGTCGCGTGATCATTCCCACCGGCATTCCAGGTAGCCTTTTAATTGTAGAAATTACTCTCGTATTCTAATTTCTGTGGGAGGTTATTTGGAAGCTGTAGCTATTTGTTTCTTGGTTCGTCATTATTTCTTGGATTTGATATGTATTCTCCTTAAGCGCTGATGTCTTGTTGTATTTGAGTAATGGTGTGGGTAGGGGACGGAGGTAGTAGCTACTGCCTGTCGACCGTCTCTACTTATTACACCTAAAGAAGCGTAGACACTAAAATTCGAACTTGACTGTTCGATTATCCATGCTGTTTGGGTTTGGGTCGGACTTGGGTCGTATCAATCCCATTCCCTTCCCTGATCAACTAGATAACCCCAGACGTAGTGGGTTAATCCTTTCAAGGACGCATGGAATATTGATATAGATATTGTCTGTATATATCAAATTAGGATTATGTGTTGTAATTATATATTAATAGGTTTTTACGTTGCTGTATTTGGCCTATTTATGAAGTCAAATGTATGTTATTTACTTTTTGCTAGATGAAAGTTCTAAATTTTTTTCTCTTCTGTTTTTGACGTTTTGTAAGTTGCAGAATGCCACGGAAACCAACAAGGCACCACCGATCATCAAGACGTCGGCCGCAAACCTTTTCTCCTTTTGGTCGATCAATGACTATGGCTAAATTGAGTAAAAAGGCCAGGCGAGAGATTCGGGAACCAAAATTACAAGCCAAAGATCTCCCAACCTCTTCAGGCACGTTCTTCATTCAGCTTTCCTGCTTATGCTTCTTTTAATTGTTTATTATTGTTTTTGTTGTTATTACTGTGGCTATGTTTCTTATCAAATTTTTATATTGATGCTTATTTGTAGTTAACGGGCTTGTAAACCATGTAAACCACAGAAAAGATAAAACCAAACAGTCTGACTCTTCTGATAATGATGATTTTGAGGTTAGATTCTTCATTGTTGCATTTGATTTTTGTTACCTTACGAGCATATTTATTCAATTAATTTGTTTGTTTCCGGAAGGGAGCTGTTCAAGCAGATTTCGTCTTTTTTGATCCAAAACCTGGTGACTTTCATGGAGTAAAGGTCCTTCTACAGACATACCTTGATAATAAGCAGTGGGATCTCAGTTGTTTCGTAGACTTGATATTGGGGCAGCCAACAGTCGGGACTGTAGTCAAGATAGAGAACGATGAAGATGATGGAGTATACTCTGTTGTCTCTGCTCTTAATTTAGGAAGATATAAGGCAAGCTAACTGAACTATTGTTCTTCAACTGTCTCTACCCTTCTTCCCTGCTTTATTTGCATTCAGGAATTGTTGGATTATTAGTCTCCCACTACAATGCATGATGGCTAAACTAAGCAAGCAAAATGTATATTCCTCTTCTGAAAACCATTTGGAAGGTTATAGGTCATTTCAAATATATTTGGTTCTGTCAGGATAGCAAGTGCATTATTGAGCTCAAGGATCACCTGCTTAAAGTTTGCCATGACACGGATGTGATGGCTAAACTCAGGACTTTACTGGGAGAGCATGCGCAGGATGTTGGTCTTATTGTCTCTCAGCGTGTTGTAAATCTTCCACCTCAGCTTTTGCCGCCACTTTATGATGCTCTGTTTGATGAAGTAGAGTGGGCCACTGAAGATGAGGTTAATGACAAGCTAATTTAGAGTTTTTCATTTCTTTGCATGCTTAAGATGACTGATATTTTTTCTTGATGATGTCATAATTTTTAAGTTTTACTTATGAATTTTGTCTTGCTTGTAAAGCCTACAGTGGAGCTCCAGAGTTACTTTCGGTTCAAATTTTATCTGATTATTAGCAAAATATACAAGGTACACTGTTGGAGGAGCTCTCATTATGATAGTGATATCAGGTTGGGAATTATTGATAATTCTTTTGTATGCATGCCCATAGCACAAGAATGCGGATCAGAATAAAGGGACGACCAAAAGTGGAGAAGAAGCTGTAATTTTCATCAAACCTGAAGATGAAATTTTTCTTGAGGTAGAATATTTTATTTGTTTGCTAATGCTGGCTCTTAGGCTTTGATACCTTTATCTTATTAAACTGCTTCTGCAGCTTAGCTCATGGTCCTTCAGCTTCCCCTTGAATGCGCAGCAGGTTACAACTAATGAGGCAAGTATTATTCTTCCACAGTTCAATACTATCACTAAAACTTTTGTAGTGAATAATGCTGACCTCGTATTCAAATGAAACAACTATTAGCTATACTATATATTAAGCAGACAAGGGAATTTGGTTGTATAATCTGTGACTACTTAAATAATTAACTCTTTATGTATCATTTTCTCACTTTACTCCCATTGAGTTTTATTTGTTTCATTCACTTCTCAATTTCTATTTTTTAATTTTTAATCAATTTTATATTCTATACTGCATATTGATGCTAAATACATGATTTTGATTGCGCAATCCTAAATTATCGTATTGTCTTGTTAAAAAAATTGTTTTTCTTTCATTCTTTATCCTCTTTTAATACAATTTCATATTTTTTTCTTTTATGCCTTGTAATATATATCAATTCACTCTTTCTATTTTTTATGTTTTTATTTTTTCATATGTTTTATTTTTAAATTAATTTTTTATTTTTATTGCAATTTGTTATAACCAATAAAATATTATATTTTATAAAAAAATTCAAGCATTCGTGCCGCCATTACAAGTTAACAATTATTTTAGTTTGGATCAAGAACCTCTGCCTCGCTTCTCATATGTACCCTCACATTTTTAAACCATAGCCATTTCGTTCTTTTTCAATCTCTGTGCGCCTGTCTCTGTCTGCTATGGGTGTTGTTTGTCTGTGTGAAGTAGATTTTACAAGTTAGTGATTGATTGAGTTTGGATAAAGATCCTCTGCTTCCCTTATCTCATATATACCCTCACATTTTAAAACCGTAGCATTTCGTTCTTTGTCAGTCTGTGTGTGCCTGTGTCCGTCTGTCTGCTATGGGTGTTACTTGTCTGTGTTTAGTCCAAACTGGGTTAAAAATATTCTTGCAGGCCCTGAAATATTATCAAACCGCAATATATGATTGTCTAACAAGTCTTGTTGAAATTATCTTCATTTTCTGTCTGCTATCCCACTGCTAGAAAGAATCATATTACGGACTATAGTATTCACAAAATTACTGTCCTATTTGATTGATAGTTCTAAAATGACTTAACTTCAGCACGTGCGCTTGGGTGACCTTTTGCTTTCTGTTCCCTTTCTCAATTTTAAACCGATGCTTTCCATGTCTTTTATTTTCCAATAATCCTCCTTTATACACATCAATTTAGTCTGGCTGTTCCATTCTTGACTTTAATTGACAAATATTTTTTTTTGTCACTGCTTGTATGACGAACTGTTTTTGCTGCTTTAATTTCTCATTTCACTGCAGCTTAAAAATTATCGATCTACGGGTCTGGTGATGGCCGTCGAAGCTAGCAAAATATTTATTTTCAGAAAACAGTTGCACTCGTTGATAGATGAATGATATCATGAGATTCTGTCAGTTGCATATTCTATTGTGCGTTTTCTGTTGTCTTTTAATTCTTTGCTGGAGCTTTTTATTTCATCTCACTAACGTGGCAGTGTTGTACCCTCTCCTCCTCTGGTTGCTTTGTCTGAGTGGATATTGACAGACTACCAGATTCAGGTTATTGTAAGATGAAGTTTTGCATATCAAGTTCACAAACATAAGTTCATTCAATGCCTGACAGAGCTCTATAAGTCATTTGGTACAAAATTTGTTTTGTATTGCTCTGCTAATAGTTTGTTCCCCCAGAAATTTTGGTACTTAGATATTATGGATTTTATTAGCTGCGGCAAATTTATCCATGACTTCAGTAATGTCTATGGCAGTTCAATGCATCCACTTGGACAATTTTGTTTTTATTGTAAATTCACTTCATATTTTTCCTATCTCTATTTGTGAACCTTTATGTTGCCTAATAAATGTTTATGCTTCTGTGTTATGATGCTTTGTTTAATTCTAATAGGTCCGTACGAAGGAAAATATAATTTCATAAATTTTAGGTGGCCAAGGATTGTGATTGTGAAGCTTGTTGCCGATGTTTGCTTCGTTTAGTTTTGTTTCTTATTTTAGTTATTCTTTATGCACCCATTAACTGAAAGGGATCTGTTGCCTCCGAGAATTTCAATTCTGCCAACCATACTTGTTTGTGGTTCAATTATTTGGAATTGAAACTGCAAGAGCAGAATTTTTCGTCTCCTTCTCCTTCCCTATATGGGGAGCCTTCACTTAATGATGCAGCATTGTTAGTTTCCTTTCCTACTGCTTTCAAGTTTTGGTTTATGCTCGCCAAGCCCACCTGCAGATGGACGTAACTGTTCCAACTAGCATATGTTCTAAATGATAGTAAATGTTATTCAACTTGGTGATTTTCAACTTCCACCCCACTTTCATTAGTAGGTTTTCCCATCCTATTACTCTTGTAGCCAAACACAAAAGGCGTAAATGGAATAGAGAAATAGCATCATCTTTGCTAGCTTCTATACAAGGTGTACTTGTACGGGTGGTTACGTTTCATTTTTTACCTTTTCTTTTCCACTTGGAATAGGCTACTGATTGAAGCCCTTGCTAAAATTGCTGTCTTGTTATGCCATCCAATTCATGAATCACATGATGACACTTCCTCTGAATGACCAACTTGTTTGTGACCTACTGCATATTCTTCAGTGGGCAATGGGCCATAGATCACATGAATGGGTATTTGCTATAACTTGTCTGCCCTTCATACAGCTGCATATCAATGATGGGGTCCCAAAGTGAAAGAAGCGCCAACTCTATGGCCCTTTTGTGAGGCTCTGTTGTACATGCTTATATTGACATGAAGCACATGGAAATGGCTGGTAATCAACTGCCTCTGTGAACCACTTTGGTCCTACCCAGAAGATGAATATATTTACTGGGAAAAGTACATATAGGTTTCTCATAGGTAGTTTATCTTTCAATAAATAAAAATTAATGAGAAAATACAATGTTAGCTTTAACTCGAATGGCAAATTTGATTGTTACCCTTGTTATCGGCGACATTCCTCACGGGCATTGGTGCAAAGCCGCTTTATGATAGCAAAAAGTCTGATGAAATATAATTTGTATTTCATTTTTCTATTACTATTTACCAATAAAGTGATAAAATATTTGATATGTGGCTGATCCCACAAAACAGATTTCATGGTATGGATCCTGCTCACAAAAATTTCAGGATTTCCTATTGTAACTTTATTTACAAGAATCATTTATTGCTGATAATAATGACGTGGTGGTAGTTGTTTTCGTTGTCAGTTTATTAACTGGTAATGACGACTTCTGTTTTGTGACAATTGTCTTACAACTGAAATAATAATTGGTAGGGTACGTGTACTACGAAAAAACTGCAACAAAATATCACCATAATATTTGTTGTTAATAGTTTTTAGAAGTTATTGACGGTGACAGGTCAAATGTAACTATGGCCAAAATTAATTTTGTTAAAATTAATCTTTTTAGCATTATCGCTTACTATATTATCATTAATTTTCCCTTCTCCTGGCAGTGATCTACCTAACTTCGCAGCTAGGTAGCTATCCAGAACTTTTGGCTGTCAATAAAGTTTCATCGAACATCACGTGAGATATGTGTAGGTCGAACCATGTGAGATGTGGTTCTACAACACTCTTGGGAAAGTACTTTAATTGCCTGGCATTTGGTTAAGAATCCAGTAATGTGTGCAATTATTTGTAATTGATGTGGACCAACTTTGGTCATAAAGTTCACCGTTTGTAATAGTTTTGAACATGTTTCCACTTAAAAAGTGAGAAATTTTGAAATAAAGACCATCCATTTAAAACTTGGATTTGCCCTTACATGGGTCCATAGGTCCTCCAATTAGCGTTGAGGAGTGGTGGTTGGGGGTTGGTTTTCTTCGTAGTACTGGGTGCATGCCACTTAGCCAATCAACCATATGTGGCAATAATGTTTAGAAAAGAAAAAGGTGACCTTTGCATGAGAAGGGTAAAAGCAATTCCCACTAAATCTTAGTACATGCATACAAGAAAACAGAAGGTATGTGCTAAGTAGTGTAAAAAGATTCAAAGAAACTCTTAGTAACTGCATAAAGGTTGATGGTTGCTTTCTTTTTGCTATCCCTTTTTGAATATATTCAATTTTCCTTTCTTCCTCTCTTATTCCACTAATGTGATATATGGGATTGATGCAGGTAGCTGTAATTGGTTTAAATCAGATCATTTTCGGTCCAGCGGCCAACCCTCTTTATTCCTTTTCTTTTCTTTAATTATTTGTAAAAAAAAAAAAAAAGCCCACACAGAACCATTTATGGTGCAGCAAGTGCCTTTCCTTGTAGTGTTGTCCAATCAAATTGTATTGGCATGCTGATCCCTTTCACTGTTCATATCAGATTTGCTACAAGCTATTGCCTGAATGGACGTAAGTGCTTATTCATCATAATGGATTTGTGTGTTTGTTGCATGACTATTTAATTTCTATCTGCTCCATCTGCATTGACAACGATTATAGCTTAAATTACTGTTACGTCCCATACTGATTGGTTTAATTTCTTTCAATATCTACATCCTTTATCTTCTGAATATGTGTGTGTGTGCGTATATTTGGCATATATGAAGATCTAATGTTTACTAGGAAATTGACAACACAGCAAACGATGGATCCATTAGCTGGTGGGATTATGCCACTCTCCCACCAATATTGCTTTATATCATTCATGCATGAGAATTTATGTGGCACTGGATATGTACACATAAATAATTGCATTATTCGAAAAAGTTAAAAAAAAAAATTTAATGGATTCTCGTGATTATACGTAGAGAATTAAAGGCTACTTAGTAGTATGTAATCACGAGTTGATAGACACAAAGTGGCCAGAACAATGGAGGAAAAACATTTCATCCTGGACTACAAGAGAAGTTTGATGAGACAGGTTGTTCTTGTTCCCAATCAGTCTATGCATGCCAACTAATTGGATGGCTGCATCTCAAAACAAAGCATTTAATTTGGCCAAGAAAGTGATGCTCTGACCATGTCCCCAACGTTTTATTGCAATATTATCCACATATATTTGTAGACACATCCATCTAATAATATTGACCAAGCCTAGTGACAAGTCATGTACTAACACCAAGTCACATGATTTTTAATATTATTTGTCTGCGGTCACTCAATTAACGCGTAAATTCAGCAATTCTAGCTACGTATTTAGGCTTCGTTTCATGCACTGTGATATAAACTTTTTATATATATATATGTTTGTTGGTTTAATTTAATAGTTGGGGGTCAAATGTCCTAAGGATGCCATATATATATATATCTAAATATTCAGAGAAATGTTCGTGCTGGAGTTTGGCTGAATAATTTCACTTTACAGCTCAGTCCCAAAATCTAAACAAAAAATAAAAAATACAAATCTTTAATGTTGGTGTTTAAAGTGCCTAATTATGTTAAAATCATACTAGTCTACTAAGTAAAATACCACATTCGCAGCAAACACTCCAACAATATTTGTGCAGCCGGGGGACGTGATAGCATTCATCCGACGTGGCACTAAGTGATTCGCCAATGACTTTTATTATTTTTTTTTTAGAGCTTAAGCGATTAAATATCAAAATAAAATTAATATTTTTCTATAAAATTCTGGAATCCGCATTTACCATTTCGCCTAATCCTCTGTTTGTGTTCCAAGATAGGGACGTTTAATTCGGTATTTGTCATAGTCATGGCTTCGATAATGACGTTGGTGAGATCTTCTTTACTTGTTTTTCCGGTTGAGCCGGCAAAAGTAGTTCCTTTTTCCATTATTTCATTATATTTAATTGTTCTTTCCTTTTGATTTTTTTTAGTTGCAAAGTTTTGAGTAAAATGTAGAAAATAATGGTTACAAGAGACAATAAATCAATAATCATTTTTTTTTTTTTTGGTAATTGAGAATAATGTGTTCTATATTTACAACATGGTGCTATAAATCATCACTAATAAACATCATAATACACGCTATGTACTAATTGACAGATATTTTTTTTTTAAATAACATCACACGTATCATAAGCTAAATCATTCAGTGCATTTATACCGAGTGTATAATTTCATAACTGTTCGTAGGGTACTTAATTACCCCGTCATGTATTTATAGTAATAATAAAATATTTTTTAATTCATTATTGTTATAATATTCAACACCAATGCATCGAATATATCTCGCCAGCCTTAGTATTAATCTAGCAAAAAAATACACAACTCAATCATTACGTTTTTAAATATATTTTTTTAATCTCTTTCATATTTTAACATAATTCTTCACACTTAAAAACGTCCATTTAAATTTTCAAGCAAATATATTCATACCATTTTCAAGATTGTTGGAGTGGTCAATGCAGGCACACTCGAATTTGGGACCCAATCAAACCTTGTTGTAGTAGATACTGTTTTAATAAAGAAATGGCTTAATTATTCACTACGGAATATCACGAACGAATTAAATTTCAAGAAATATTTAGTGGTTGTTGGTGACTACAGTAACTATTAAAGACAAATGTTCAAAAAATTTTCACATGATAGCGTACCACATAACTGAAAACTAATAAATTTTACACACTGCTCAAATTTTAATTAATATGTAAGAGACTTTAAAGAACCAGATCTTAAATATGAATAATTTAATACATTCTATGCAGTTTCAAATTATAAATAATAGAATCAGATAGCATATTTCGATTTGAACTTTCACACGTTGAAACTCATAATAAAAATTATGTATGTACAAAGGAAAAAAAAGATTAAAGCAGAGTAAAAGATATTGCACTAACTAACATAGCAAGGATTTATCAAAATTTATATTAATTTGTGAAAACGAAAATTGGCAATGGTTGTCGATGATTTATCAATAGTTATAATATATTAGTAGAAGTTGAACATTTTATGCGTGTTCAAATTTATTTATACATAGTAAAATTATTATATTTTAAATAAAAATAAAGTTATTCAAAATTAATAGTATAAAAAACATTTAAAATAAGAAAATAGAATGACCAAAAGGATTTGAAAATACAGAAAATTAAGAGACGATGCAAAGAAAAACAATAGATCAAAGGAAAAGAAAGAAATACAGGGATGGGAAAAAAAGGAATTTAAATAAAAGTAGTTGTATAATTATACATCGTGCTACCAAAAAGTTTTATTTCCTTAATAATGTGGTATAGCCAAACAAGTATGGGTGGTGATTTGATTTGATGTGAATTGCATTAACGTTTAGTCATTAATATTTAATTGTTAAATTAAAAAATAAAAAGACTAAAAACATAGATTGTGGTTAAATGGAAGGTAATGCTTGAACTGGAGCAATATTTTTAATATGTTCTAAAAATGCATTTTAAATTGAATAGGGCAGTCTTTGGAGGAAAAAAAATTACATTTTATTGAAAAATCTTACAATGCTTCTCTAATGTTGTGACCTGATATAACTAAAGAGATGGATTAGGTTTTGAATCAAACTTATTAATGACTACTCTTTGTGCAGCATGTTTGTTAATCATTTTCCCTTTAATGATTTCCTTGTGAAGCACTTGATCTATATAATTTCCATGAAAAAGGTTATTAAAAGAAATTATATTTCATAAAGTTCAAGAATTATTTTAACAGTTTTTGAATCTTAAGTTATTTAAATTAATCGTAAAGGATTGTTAGCTGATTATTCAACTATAAATTATAAGTTTTCTTAATGATTTAATAACCTACTTAAATAAATTGTTGAGTAAAAATTAAAATAAATTTGAATAAGTAACGTTCTTATTCTCACAAATGATGCTTAACTTTTTGAACTCGAACTCTTGGTAATAATGATCAAAATTAAATTTAGTAGGTATGCCCAATGTTACTAGCTAAATTAATCTAAATGAGGATAAATTATGGAGTTTGATACACGCACACATATATTAGGTAATATAATTTATTTTTAATCTTACGTAGAAATTTGATAGTAAAAAAGTATGACGTCCCTTAGAATAATAACTTTTAAAAAATGCAAATACTATAACATGAAAAAAAAAAAATTTAATGTAACATAATGGTAAGTTATTTTCGCAAAGTAAATATAAGTATATATAGTTGTACATCATGGTCATTATTTTATTTTAGGGACCTTTGAATTTGCATGGTCTTATCAAATTGTCCAAGACCTAATCAAAACATAATATGTGATAAATTTAATTTTGCTTATAAATTTTAATGAATATTTGATCAAATTTTGCACTAGTTTAACTTTTTAACATGTTCATGAGTTTTCAAATTAAATATATTTTAAATTGGTTTTTAAATAAAAAAAGTGTTAATAATTCACATGTAAAGCATAAGCATGTAAATTTACTGATTATATGAAAAACTTGAACATATTAAATAAATAAGAAAAAGTGTTGTGTGTATTTCACAAGTTTAATATTTTTTAACATTTATGCAAATATTGAAAATTAAATATCTTTTAAACAATTTTTTTAAAAATAAACAAATATTAAAAATTATATACAGTATTTACTAATTATTTTTACACGGGCAGTGGAAGAGAGAAGGCCAGTGGTGTTGGTGGCGGCGGCAGTGGTCGGCGGCGGCGTTTGAGCCCTTTACGCTGCCTCTGCGACCCGTCATTTTTGCTGAAGCCGCCGCCTTCCTGTGTAGTTTTAAGACCTTTTATTGTTCTTTTTCAGCAATTTGTTAAATTATGTTAGCTTTTCTTAAAAATGTTGTTCAGAACAATGGAAGTAATAAGAAGAAGTCAGAGCAATTCGTTCGAGTTGCTTGACTCGGAATTCAACACGAGTTCGAGTAATTAGACTCGCCTTACCAAATTGAGTTCGAGCAAAAATTATTTGAAATTGATAATCAACGAGATGGATGGTTTTTTAGAAGACACTCTAATGGTTTGAATACTAACATCTTATTTTGGGTTTAAATCTATTTCGAAATGTGTATACAAGTGGGTGTGTATGTTGCTAAAAACAATTGACAGGTTGAATTTAACAGTGTTAGTGCCATGTTATGCTGAGATTATCATTATTGCTGCATAGCTTTACAATGTGCCATAGACGTGGCAGATCATATTTATAAGAAAATTCTGAATATTTGATCACGTGTGTCTTAACATGTAATATAATATGGTCAGTTATAGAATTTGACAAATTTGTTAAAGATTAATTAGTTGATTTGATTAGATTTTAACTAATTAAATTAAATATAGTTGACTTTTATTATATAAAAAGATATGACAGAATTTTAGGAGTTGACCATTTATCACCTTACTCATATTTGATCCAATTTAGCTACATCTAGTATGGTTTATAAAATACCTTTAGTTTGCAGTTATGTGGAAAGATTGCTAGAGTTTTTGAAAATTAAGGAAAAAAATTTCGAGTTTGTTGCAATTGATAATTCAATATGGAATATAATAATTTCGAATATCTTGAAAATTGTCAGTTGAATTTCTTTAAAATAGTTTTTCAACCGTAAAGATTGAATGGGTGGATGCATTTCACAAGCCAAGAGAGAGGAATTCCATAGTGAGAACTCCTTTACTCGAAAGAACTCTACAGTTTGCTTAAGGAATTGATGTTCAGTTGATTTTCATTAAAAAGTTCAAGTGTTGTGCATTGTTCATATATTTGAGAAGAAGCATTACAAAGAGGCCAAATGCTTTGTTAAGTTTCATTCGTCTACAACAAACACATAGTGATTAAATGAAAAAGGCACACTCAACAGAGGAAAATTGTCGATCAACGTTAAGAGTTGAAGTCAATAGAGGATCTTGACAAAGTGAATGCAATGAGACTTGCTGCCTAGGGAAGTTAGATTAAAAACACATCAATAAATTAATACCAAAGGAAGTATGGGTAAGACAAGTAATTGTCTATTGGTATTGACTAGTTATTCTAATAATTGTTGTATCATTGTTAGTGAAATTTTTTCAACGTGACCTCGTAGATGGAGGAGGGTTGTCTTTGAATTGTATGAACAAATTCTTAATGCTTATCCTTACATTTCTTCTATGTGTGTGGGTTTGTAGTAATACATGATATATCACAACTTGCAACAATAACCAGCAATCATTTTAGTCTTGCAGTTGTTAAATTCTAATCCTATAATTTATTATTGTGTTCTATTGTCAGTTCAATTTATTTGATAAAAATAAAAGTTTATTTACTCTATGTTGAAATAGATTCGTGGTTTAGTGGTAAATGTTGATAAAAATAAAACTATATTTATCCTACCTTATAATAAATACTTAGTTTTGTGATAAAATGCTTACTTAAAATGTATGAAGTTATGTGTTACCTAAATTATGTTGACACATTTGTACATAACTTAATGCATGTAAAAATTGAAAATTAATAATTTACAAACAACTTGACCTCGTGAGGATTGATGGTTTGAGTTGAACGAATTTACTTAAACCTTGGAAACTGATTTTCATGATATACATGCTCACTACACACTTATCTATGAATATAAGAAAATCTTGAAAACCTAGACACATACACGATGAGATCAAGTTGGATTGACTCTAGTGCTTGTTGGATATGCAAAACAAACCTTATGCCTATTTCAAACTTCCACAATAATGTTTTGTTGAACGTTATAACATTAGTTTGATATTTATCTATAACTGATTTTATAAGAGTCATTGTTTATTCACAAGAATTTGGATGAAATGTAGCACTTGCAATATACAACTATAAATAGCTAACCATCCTAAATGTGTAAAACAACCAACTAAAGACTCCATTACCTAGCTAAGTGATAATATTTTCTTTTGTGAGTCTTATATGAGTGAACAATCTTGTAAGAGTTGAATCTAATGATAGTTAAATAAAGTATAATTCAGGGAATTTTTAGTGCATCCAATTGCTTCGGTCACTTTGGTGAAGGTGATGGGTTTGTGAAGGTGATGGGTTTATGTTATCGGAGTATGAATTGTTCACTTATTTTTTACTATACTTTGATTGAGTTATTGAAATAATCCTAACTTAGTGTCTATAGATGTAAGAGTGAAATTTCTAATTATATTAACAAATTTGATATTCCGTTTATAACTTTTATTGTTTTCGTGTGTGTGCGCTGTGTTTCTGTAGGTCTAAAATTGAATTATATTGTTGTAACAGTCTTAACGACATCATCGCTGCAATTTACATTATGTGTTCCACAACTTCTCTCTTTCCATCGTTTCGGTGCCTGAAAACTTTGATACTCAACTCGATGGAATTGGAGCTCATTCTCAACTACCTCTAAGTACACCTCTAATTACATTTTGGCAATTGGGGAATGGTAAAAATGTGAGTTACTGTGAGCCCAACTCGAAAGAGGCACTATCTCCGATTTTTTTAGCATAAGTTGTCTATATGGGTGTCAACAAGTTGATATCGAGTAATAGTTCAAAGTTGGTAAATATTTCAATTTTAACTCAATTCAATCTTTGTAGAGTTGAAGTTCAAAGTTAAAACAAACGGCGAGATTAAATTGGGAAAAAATAAAATAAAAATTTAAATTCAAACTTGATAAATTGTAAAAACGTTCTCTCCGGTTTAATCAATTTCAAGTGAAATAATTTGGTTTATTAGCTCCCAACGGTGGGGTCTCAGACGGGCAATTTGTTCCCCCTTGTTTTGAAACTAAGCCAGCTCATCCGTTGTTCCCAACCCTATTTATATATATAACTCATTAATTTTAGAAGCTATTTTTCAATTTAGGTCTTCTATTTCATTCAAAATAAATTTTTAACTTCTTAGAGAAATTATAATGCTCAATCAAAATGTCGCCAAAGGTACCAATAAGGAATTCTATGGTGCATGTTTATCCTAAAACAAAGCTATATTTTTCAAAATTTTCCCACTGAGAACCCGACAACTAAATTAACAAACGATAATTGTCACACTCGAGCATTTGTTGGGTGGATTGACTTTGATTGAGCAAAATATGTCGTCTTGGTTTCACACGTGGATTCTGATGCAAAACCTCGGACTCAGTGCATTTACACAGAACTTGTCAAATTATTCCCAAATGCACTGCATTACATTTCACGTATTCATTCTCAAGAAACTTTGAATTAATTTTCAATATCTTTCTCTGTCTTTTTTATTTGAATTTTACAATACCAAACACAGAAAGATGTTTATCAGTTGCTTTTATGTGGCAACTCAACTTTTAAATCCTCCCCTCCACGTGAAAAGAATTTGACTAAGCTACAAAACAAATTCAATACATGCATACATACATGTGTATGATGTATATAGCCTTGGTTGTTGAGAGGGAAATAAAAATAGCAATTTGAGATCTGGAAACAATAATATAGCTATTAATTGTCAGAGAATACTTTATTTAAACTCCGATAAAGTTGATTTTCATCTTCTCACAAGGCATCCCTTTTGCCTCATTTTGAGGATTTTATTGACTGCAGGAAGTTGACTAAGTGAACAGGTTCAGAAGTTAACCCCAAATCCAAGCATTTTTTTAAGCCACTTCATTAATTCATACTAACAGCTTTTTTTCATCACAAGTCCCCATTAGCCCGAGAAAATTGAGATTAAATATTTAAATTAACTGCTTTAGGACTATAATTAAACAGCAGCAGGAGCAGCATCATTTGTGTTACCAAGAAGCTGGGCACAAAACAGTAAACCTAAATTTGCCAATTGGAAATTGGACTAGGTACGAAAACCTGTCCCACTTCAGAGCATGGGAAGCTAACCTATGCTTGTCAAGATCACATGCCCAATTCTATTTTTGAGATTTTGATTTTTGCAATTTTTCAAATTGAGGTTATCTCTGAGATGCAGTAAAAGTGGCTTTCTTTGTTCGGAGGTCAATTATGGTGAAAGGAAAATAGGAGAAAATATTTGTAATTGGTGTGAAAATGAAAGGGAGATAAAAATAATTTTTTTATTAGATATTATGTTTGGAATTGAGATTTTGACGGAAAGAAAATTGAAAGTAATTTACATCCAACCATGGCCATCGGATATGTTTAGTTTTCGTACATCTATGAGGATAAGCACCTATATTATAGTGTGTAGCCTTAATTATATGGACTTCTGGATTAAACTCTCCAGAGTTAAATTGCCTAATGTAATGTGTAATAAGTCAAAAATCTAGGCTACATCTGTTTTTGTTTTTGTTTTTTTTTTTTTAATTTTTACCTTCCAAAAACATATTTGTTATATTTATTTTCAATTTTTATCACATCTAATTATTATAATTTTTAAATTTTAATTTTTTATTGTTTCTTATACTTACACAATTCTTGTTACAAATATATTTAAAAATATACATTAAAATTTGAAACAAACATAGCAATTATAATTATTAGTTTAATTTTTTCAATCCCACTCTTACTTTTAAATAGTTTTTGGGAAAGACATTTAAAAACAAACAAAAACAAAATGAAAAACGAGCATCGCTTATATATTACCTTTCTGTGACGAAATTTTCTATAATTATTTAATCTCTATCTCCTATATTCTCATATTTTTTTTAATCGATGCTTGATAGATATGAACTTAGACAATTGTCATGTGTGAAAAATAAAACACACGAGAATTATATATTCGTGGAGCCCAGAAGGAACAGTGATTTCACGGGATCTAGGGTTTTCTTCATGAATATTTTCTTCATATTAAGTTAAATAAAACATTGAATATTTTGTAACCCCTAACATGGAATGTGTTGGTAATCAGAGAGATGATGGGTATGTCTGGATGCAAACGTAGTGTATATAATAAACTAATATTTTTTATTATATTATTTTTAAATTTTTACGCTAATTTTACTATGATCATAATTTACATCCAAATAAATAGAGATAAACTTACAGTTCATTTTATTACAGGATATACGCAACGGTGTGGTAAAAACGCAAATTTGCTGCAATATTCAGGGTTCTTCACGAGGCATTTTCACCTCTATCTGTGTTTAATTCGTACCACTGTTTTTATAGTCCCCAATAGCATCAGACTTTCCTCTTTCCAACGGCCCTTCACAGTGTTCTCTCTCTTTCTCTGAGCAAACAACCAAAAACTCAGAAACAGAGGCCGTACGTGAAAAACTAAGCAAGCTTTAGGCCAATCCCCTATGTCCTGATTCCTTCTTCGCAGTGGTCTTACCCATTCACCGCTTTTCTAGTGTCTCCGGGGGAACAAAATCCTTAAGCATACCGAAAATACTCCAGAAAAAAAGGGATGACGAGAGACCACCATCCGAATCGAGAGAACTTCTCGAGCGGTGGGAACTGCAGCTCCTCCAGCAAACCCAAGATGTGGTCTTGTGAAGCCGATGATGCCGGCGTCGACGAGCTCTTCGCGGTTCTGGGATACAACGTCAAATCTTCAGACATGGCGGAGGTCGCGCAAAAGATCGAACAGCTGGAAGAAGTGATGGGAAGCGTCCAACAAGACGGGCTGTCTCAGCTCGCGTCGGAAACTGTGCATTACAATCCTTCGGATCTCTCGTCCTGGCTCGAATCGATGATTACCGGGCTCAACCCGATGCCCGAATTCGACTCCTCTTCGGACCCGTTCCTCGAATCCTCCACCATCACTAGTGTTGACAACAGCAGCAGCGTCACCAGCGGTGCCCAGATGGCGGTTGACTTGGATTTCGGGTCGGATCTTATCGCCATACCCGGAAAAGCCGTCTACCCCAGAGCGCAACCCCCTCCCCCGCCACCGCAACAACAGCCGCAGGCCAAGAGACTGAAAACGTCGCCGCACCTAGGTAATTCAGTCGGGGGGTTGCAGAGCGAGCCAGTTTTGGCTCGGCCCGCTGAGTCGAAGCGGTCTGTTGTCCTGGTTGACTCGCAGGAAAACGGTATCCGGCTAGTACATACTCTTATGGCGTGTGCTGAGGCCGTACAGCAAGAGAACTTCAAATTCGCGGAGGCTTTGGTCAAGAACATCGGATTTCTAGCAGTTTCGCAAGCTGGGGCAATGAGAAAAGTGGCTACTTTCTTTGCCGAAGCACTGGCGAGAAGAATTTACAGATTTTATCCCAAAAACCCACAGGACTCTGTCTTCACCGATTTGTTACAAATGCACTTCTACGAGTCGTGCCCGTATCTGAAATTCGCGCATTTTACCGCAAATCAAGCGATCCTCGAAGCCTTTGCTGGTAAAAACCGAGTCCATGTCATTGATTTCAGCATGAAGCAGGGGATGCAGTGGCCCGCGCTGCTGCAAGCCCTGGCTCTGAGGCCAGGCGGCCCGCCGACCTTCCGTCTGACGGGAATAGGCCCACCTTCGCACGACGACACCGATCATCTACAAAAAGTGGGGTGGAAATTAGCTCAGTTCGCTGAAACTATAAACGTGGACTTTAAGTGCAGAAGCTTTGTGGCGAATTCTTTAGCTGATCTCGATGCCTCCATGTTTGACATTAGAGAAGGCGAAACGGTGGCCGTCAACTCGATGTTCGAGCTGCATCAATTGCTAGCGAGGCCGGGTGCGATTGAGAAGGTCCTGAAATTGGTGCGTGACTTGAAGCCCGAACTCTTGACGGTGGTTGAGCAGGAGGCTAATCACAACCGGGATGTTTTCTTGGACCGGTTCACCGAGTCCTTGCATTACTACTCAAGCCTTTTCGATTCGTTGGAGAGCTGTGGCGGCGAAGGAGGTTGCAGCAACGGCGGTGACGGCGTGGTGAACGATCAGGATAAGGTCATGAGTGAGGTGTACTTGGGGCTGCAGATCTGCAATGTGGTGGCCTGTGAAGGAGTGGACCGGGTGGAGAGGCATGAGACACTGGCTCAGTGGAGATCCCGGTTCGGTTCATCCGGTTTCGTGCCGGTTCACCTGGGTTCTAATGCTTACAGGCAGGCCAGTATGCTGTTGGCACTGTTTGCTGGTGGGGATGGGTACAGAGTGGAGGAAAACAATGGTTGTTTGATGTTAGGTTGGCACACGAGGCCACTCATTGCTACCTCGGCCTGGAAGCTAAGTGGGACTCACTGATTTAACTCGGTCCCATTTGTTGGGTTAACTCAGGCTGGGTGTGGGGTGGGGTGGGGATGCCATATTTCTTGGCAGAGAGGTATCTGCTGAGCTGTGACTACAATGCCTCAGTGAAGCGCGAGACCCACCACTTGTGTGTTGTCTGTTGTCCACTCTCTTCATTTTCATTCCCTAGTTGAAAACCGATAAATTTGTTCCCTTTTCCTTCTTTTCCTGCTTCTTTACTGCTCTTATTTTAGGTTTTCTGAAGTAGGTTTTCTTTGATGGAATCTTGTAATTTTCAGGGGTGAATCTGGAATAGTCTATATGTGTTGACATGTAGTTTTTTGCGTGATAAAAATAATGATTTAAAAAAGAAAAAGAAAGAAAGAACTCAACTTTTGGGATTCTTGAAAATGAATGCATATATGCACGTGAAAGAGCCAACTCGGGATGATGTCTCGTGCGTGGCAAATCTTTGCTTGTTTCATCTGCAAAAGATGGAATGGTATCTCAGCCAATTTGGAGTGTTGAATATTGGGGGCTTGTGACCTCTAATTGCAAGAATTAATTTTGAATTAACGTAGTAGTAGTGTGTAAGCGCTAATTAAGGGAATCAACGTGGAGACGTCGATTAAAGCACAGATTGATGTTTATCCCATGTTAATGAGCTGGACGCTTAGTTGTTTATATATAAATTAAGACATTAACCAACTTAAATTCCTATCAAAGTCATTTTCGTGATGGCACACAAGTTTCGATCACTTAAATGTAACTAAACATTATCAAATAATGAGATAAATGGTGTCTCCAGCTCATACACACTAATAACTTATGGCAGGGCGGCAGATGATTTATTTGGCTTTCATCTGCAGCATCTTGGCTGGCCAAGCTTCCCTTGATTAGATTTATAAATTATTAAATATAGATAATTACATCGTTCATATCATCAACACCAAGAAATCAAAATTCATTTTTTTTAAACATATGGGCATTGATCTTATTACTGGGATAAGACATTCTTCCCTTTTGGCAAAACTGAGAGTATCAATTCACAAATGAGTTTAATCACCTTATCTCATGTACTATGCACGTTTATAGTTGACTTGATTGAAATATGAGATTTAAATTTAGGACCCTTAATTCTAAAAATTTGGATTGTGCATGTGATTTTAAGATATGTTTGGCGTAGTCTAAGAACGAATGTCAGGCATGGGTATAAATAATCGAATTAGTAGGTACATAATGTGAATTACCATCTTGTATGGTTTCGGTCTTGTTCAATAATCGGCATTAAAGTATGAAAGTTCCCAGATTTCACTGATATAAAATCGTATATGCCCAGCCAAGATTTGAATTTAAAAAATTTATCTATATGAATTATCTCTATGAGACCACAAATACGTGACTTGCTCAAACCATAATTAAAATTAATCAGCACCAACGGAGAACGAATAATTCTACATGGTATTTGTTTAGAGGTTGTCCCACGTTAACTGGATCATGAGTGGTCTAGTCACTGTCGATTTTCACGTCTTAAATGGGAGAAAAGGAATCATTTGATTTTGAATAAATCTAGATGACGATATGATCATATATTATATAGAGCTTCTAGAATATAGAACTGTGTGTGTGCGTGTGTGAATTTAGTAAATTTGGTCGAACACCTTGATTTCAAATTAGATGGGTCTTTCGCTTAGTAAATTCATTTATATAAATTAACTAATCTGCATAGTCCCTTTAACTTAATTTCTTACTAGTAAAAGCCACATATTTTATACGTGTGCAAATCTGTTTATAAATTATAAAATTCTTGTATTTTAAGTAATATAAATAAAATTATTTAAAACTAATAGTATAAAAATATTTACAATAACAAAATAAAGAAATATTGAAAGAATTTAAAATAAGAAAAAATTTGAGAAAAAATAAAAATAAAAATTATTAATTAAAAGAGAAGAGCGGAAAAAATGATATAAGAAATAAAAAAATTTAAATTTAAAAAATTATATAATTTTACATCATAAGATTATAAATCTTTATTAACTTAATATATAGTATGGATGGATCTAACATGATATAATTAATGGTTTTAGTGCATTGTATAATTGGGGTCCTCACTAACATAGAACTTCATGTAAGTGCTCGATGCATGTTCCTACGCTGGCTAATTACATTAATTAATGATAAGTAGAACAAGTCTTGATGACTTCAATGCTAGCTACTTTGGATTATGCAGTTCATACTTCTTGGAAACTACAACAAACCCCTCTACCAAACATAGCCCATGTAATAATAATTTTGTCGCCCATCAAAATTAATTAAAAACATTGTGTTCTGGTTCAATGTATTTGAGCATAACTGAGGGTCATTAGACAACATTATCCACCAATAACCCACGTTTAAAACGTAGAAAAGTTATTTGTTGTTGCCAAAGCACGCAAGAAAAACTATAAAGTATTAGCTTAAGAGGAAAACTAAATGGGTGCATGCAAGAGAGAACACAACAAAGTAATTATATAATTTTCGTACTTTTTGTTAATTATATGCCTCCTCTTTCGTTTCATGGTTTTCTTCACCTTAGGACATATTTTCCGTATCTATACATGCATTGAAAATTCCTAGCTAGGTGAGGAAATTAATATTGACTTAATCAAACAAGGAATATTTAATATTAAATAGACAAAAAAGATATTCTTGATTTTGAATAGACAGTGTGGGTTCCTGCCATGATATCCAAAAGCAACTAAACACTCGTGTTGGGAAGATAATTAATTAAAACAAATTATGACTCTACTTTAATTAACCCATCCTTTGAACACTTTTTTTGACTAGAGGCATCTAACATGCCTTCCTTGTCTTCGTGGAGAAGCTTTTCTATTTTGAGCTTCAATTCTAGAATCATGGGTAGCAGCTTATTGTTTATTGGTTAAGAAGTCTAAAAAAAAGAATATAAAATTTGATTATCAACAATGGTTGGCAGCCTGCCATAGTTCATCAAATGACTGTAAATTAATTTTTTCAAAAGCATTTATTGAGCAACCACTTTCAGAAGAGCAGTAAGAAATGTTTTTATTGTAGTTGTTCAAGTCACACAAACCCACATTTTTATTTGACGACATTTAATTTTTCATTCACACCTCGTAGTTGGCCTATAGAAAAACTGCGAACAGGGTTGATCAATTTATAATTAGATTAAATTAATGACGTGAAAGTTGAAGATGTGTTCCCTTTAATCATTTGCTGGGTTCAAAAATGAAAGTATTATATCTCAATCTACAATAAATAAATTTGACAAATTAATAATAATCCAATCCCTTCTTCATCTACTAAGGGTTAATTATGTCCCATGAGTTTAACTAAATCTATCTTTAGTAAATTTTCAAGTGCCTAAAAATGTCAGAATCACTTAAAGCGATTTTCCAATAATATTTATGAAAAGGTTGGAATTTATCATGAATAACCTCAACGTGGCACAACAAATGCAATAATGAGTTTCGTTGCAATTCCATTATTCACAAATCAAAATTAAAAAAAAAAAAAACAAAAAGTAAAGTGCAGAAGCGTTGTTGTTGCTACTGCTTATCAACTCATGTTAAAGTGCTGGTTGGTGAACAACCTAGCTGCTTTTGTTTTCATATTAATCAAGTAAAAAAAACTACTGTCATTATTGCTTTTCATGTTTTTTTTTTTTTTGTTTCTTTTTCTTATACAGTTGCAAAAAGTAATTATTGGAATAAAATCTAATTGTATGGACTAATATAAAAAATAAGCGTGTGTAAAGGTTGTCAATACAATTGAGTCCAATTAAATTAATTTGGGAAGTTTTAAAGATTTGGACTTTAATTTTAATTAAGTATGAACTTTATAGGTTTAGAAACAAGACACTGTTTCAATTTTGAAGATCGTCGACTAGAAACAAGGAAAATTAACGAGTTTCTTAACTTGTATGTGTGTGGGTTATGGTTTCCAAACTACAAGTAACATCCCATAATCATAGAAAATTTTTTTATAAAAAATACTTGTTGATATAGAATATTAACTGCAAGAATCCACAAAATTCATATTTCTTTCGACAATATTGAGATACAATTCGGACATATTCAAACTCATTCAAGATACTTTTCAAATTCATTTGGAATTAATTTAAATTCAAAAATTGTGACCCAAAATCAACAATTATATATTTAACTTACCTTTCATATTTATTTTCTTATTTGAATGATCGAAAATGAAGTTCCAAAATTTTTGAATCGTTTGAATAAATTCATACCAATAACTACATATCAAAATATTGTCGCATATATGTAGCACGAATATCTATGTAGGACCCGTGTTTTCTTTCGAAATTTGTTGGACGATGACATCATAATCCATTGCGATTCCGCATCCCTTTTCTAAATACATTTACACACACACACACACACACACATATTTATTTATTTATATTACAATATTAGGAAATAATAATATTCAAATCAGTTTGCATCATAATGACTAACAGTCAACTAAATTCATTATGTTGTATGAGGAATTTACATTTTGGAATATTTAAGAGATTATACGATACTTTAAGTTAAACTTCATCATATTCTTGCAAAATGAATTTACAAATTCCTAACATAAAAAGATACACACAACTACTCCTATATTAAATACTTTTATTTATTTTTCCTATCATTCTCATACTCTTTTCACACTTCTATCAAATTTTATCACTTTTTAAAATTTTTTATCTTTCAACCTTTTTTATTTTGAATACTTTTACAAACTATAAAATTATACAATTTTCTTATTTTAAAATTTTCTTTTAACATTTTATTTGTGTTTTCTCTCAATTTTTTCATTTTTTAAAAAAAATTTCTCATGATATTTTTTCTTTTATTCTTTTAAATATTAAATAACTTTAATTTTTAATTAAAATTTAATAATTTTATAATCTATAAATAAATCTACGTGTATGCATGCGTGTAGAGAGTGTGTAAATTTTAATCGTATGTATACACACTCCATAGAGAGAGAGTGACAGCTTCAAAGTGCAACTGAGAGAAGCCAAGTCAGGCTAAACTAGTGAAGCCTCAAAAACATCGGGGTTGATCATTTATCTGTTTGCAGAAAATAATAATATGATATTGGATAAAAGTAATGGTGGAGCTGCATGCAATTCTGGCAGTGGGTCACGATTGTAATGGATGTTCGACGTCAAAGATTCTTCTTTTTCAGTCCAATTTTGTGCAATTTATTTCCCACTACAGAATGCCCCCTCAAAATTCCCATCTTCAATCAATCATGTCAACCGACGCCATTACATTAATTACCATGCTGCCCGTTTTAAATTTTTACGTAATAATTTCGACAAATTAGAGTGGTGAACATTATGGATTTTGTACCCAACTCGTGCGTGCTTTATTTGTTTGAGGAAAATATAAAATTACGAAAGGAAGAGCTCGAAGTTCTGTGAGAATAAACAGTGAATGTGACGATCATCAAAATGAATAGTATACGATATATAAAATGTTTACAGTCATATACAATGCAAGCAGATGATTTTTTCTTCTTTTTCTTTTTTCAAATAATTAAAAAGACTCGTGACTGACCAAAATTTGACATGAGTTAAGCATCGGTGGTGAAAAATTAAGTTTATTAATTCGAATTGTGAACTGTTCGATCATTTAGTATAATCAAATTTATAAGATGTATGGTATATATACTATATTTTTTAGCACGTTAAAGTTTGTAAGATATCATGAAAAAATTCATGAGGGATTAGACCCGAAAACTAAACTAGAATCAACAGACACTGGTGTGAGTGTATATAGAATATATAAATCAAATTTTTTTTTCAGGCTGTTTGGTGTTTTATGCTTATTATTATTATTTTTGGTAATAAATGTTATGTAAATAAAAGGGTCGACTCAATTTGTAGAAAAAAATGTTGTCCTGCGTTGCAAGTGGCAAAATCATATCTCTATCCTCATATATATATAAAAAATATATATATATTTTTTTCTGTGGTCACTCATACTTCAAAAGCATGGGTCCCAAATATTCGCAAGACCAAATTATTGATTGAACATTCGATGACCAATCGTCATCTGTTAATTTTATATTTTTACTCATTTTCTCCTAGACGATCCGCAATTAAATTTTTAGCCCTTAAATGTATCGGAATTCTTGCCCATATAACATTCAACAAATTAAAAATCATAAAATTTTTTGTCATATTTTTCTTTCTAACGTTATTTCATCGGCTATTTCCAAGGTGCATTTATCACTGACCGAATTGATTCCTAAAAAGCTAATTATTAAGTGGGAATATAAATTAACTCAAAAGATCACCAATCATCACATTTTGCTCTAATATCACATTATTACGAATTTTCGACATCAAAATGTCCGAACTTGGCCACTTTTTGGCTGTCATAATCTCGATCCACTTTTTAAAAGGGAAATTGCAGTGAGTTTTGAACTTTGCACGATTCCTCTTGACAAACAGGAAATTATCTACACCTCATTTTACAAGAAGTACATGTAATTTTTTGAGAGACTAATCTATGCAAAATCCAAATGTCAGATGAACTTAAAATGGAAAATGTAATTAAAAAGAAGTATGTGTAATTTTTCGTATTGAAAGAACTGATTTGCCTATAGTTTTCCTTTTTATAAAAATAGGATCCCAACCCATGCTTAAAAAATAGAACATACTCGTTGTCTAGTTTCCAGTCCATCTTTAATTATCATAGTTGCACTGTATTGCTAGAGAGCCGTGGGAAGTTTTGCACGTTAATACTATATCCCGGATCCCATTAAGAAGAAAGAATATTCCATTATTTAAGTTGAATCAATGAACTTTCCAAGATTGACTTGAATGGGGCGTCATGCCCTAAGATGTAATTTGGATTTTAAATTTGGGTTTTATCGTCTAGGAAATACTAAACTGGGCCATGGGAAGGAATTAGATATATTAGGAAAGTCGAATTCTTAAATTTACTTTTCATTTTGCCATTTCTTGCACTAAACGAAGCCCATTGACTTGTCATCAAGGTTTGGAATGGACCGGATTGACCTCGGAAACAACTTAATTTACAATCCACAATTGAAAAATTATAGTGCTATTTCATGAGTTTTGAATTTTGCATAATTTAATCCTCGAGGTATGGACAATTTTCAAGAGAAGTATATATAATTTTTTAAGAGATTAATTTATACAAAACTCACTCGTCTCATATATATAAATGTTTGTCAAGAGAAGGTGCTATAATTATCCTTTTATAAAGTAGTATTCTAACCCATGCCTAAAAAATAGAACATACTTGTTGTCAGGTTTTCAATCAATCTTTAATTATCATAGTTGCGGTATATTCCTAGAGAGCCGTGGAAAGTCTTGCACGTTAATACTATATCCTGGATCCAATTAAATTACCAATAATCAATTATTAAGAAGAAAAAATATTCCATTATTTAAGTTGAATGAGTTAACTTTCCCAAATCGAGTTGAACTGGGCGTCATGTCCCTAAGATGTGATTTGGGTTTTATCTTGTAGGAACACTAAACGGGGCCATGGGAAAGAATTCTTATATGTGCCATTCTTACAGTAAACTTGGCCCGTTGACTTGACATCAATCTTTGGAAAAGGGCTTCCGGATTGACGTCGGAAACACATATATTTACACGCCACAATTGATACAATTATTAACGAAGCAAATGTTGAGTAAGTTGATGATTTTTTAAAGCCATTTAAATCGAGGGTCTTATGTGGGCAGCCCCCGTTTTTGCCAGAATTTCAAGCACAAGACAAGTAGCAGGTGGATGATGAGTAAAGTTTGGGATTGGGCCTTCCATTTCTCAATCTTCCCCCAAACCGAATTAGGTACATTTGGAGGGTTTGGAAAGATAACACATTTATCTGACATGTTTGTACCTTCACTTTTCTCTTACAAATTTAGCCCAACCAACCAGCATCCAGGTTAGCAGCCCAAACTGGTGTTGATTTGACGGACACGTGTGCTTGTCTCTAAAAAGCACAAGATATGGATTCTACTTGAGGATGATTCATGGAGATTGGCCACCGCTGATGACGCCTAAAGTTCATCGCCGGGGATGCCAAAATTATTCGTGTGGTTCAATCCTTTCACGTGCATTTCTCTATATTTATTTACTTAAATATTTGAATATGAATGATAATTGGATGGTAATAGTTCGTATTTTTTAAATTATTAGCAGATGATGCAATAATTTGTTTTGATCCCTTCAATGAGATGGGCAACTGTGTCGAAAAGCAAAGACGTATTACCGTGATACGTGTTTTTGTTTTTTGGTTTGTATTTGGAGGATTATGGGAAAATAAAAGGGAGAAAAGAAGAAAAATTAAAAATATAATAATTGAAATGATTTTATAAAAATTTAAACCAACATATTTTATATCTTTTCATGGTTACATGTTTCCGGTCACGCTCAATTATTCAGAACATAGCCTTTTTTTTTCCCTGTTTTTAATCAATTTTAGGACTCGTTATAACATCTCACATGCAAGAGTCCTACCTCTCTATTTTTCTCTTTTTGAAAAGTCCAAAAAGCATTTCAAACTGCTCTTAGTGTTTTATTTCTTAGGGAAATTTGTCTTACGCATGGTATTGAAGTGACGTTAATTAACTACATTGATATTCAATTATTATTTCTTATGAGAATATAAACAAATATATATCTTTTCCAAGCCCGCATACTTAGGCCAGGTTTGGATTGGAACTTTCATCAATTTTCATTTCATCAAAATTAGCCCTTCTAAATACACACTATCCATCAAAATGACCTTTTAACTATTCTCTCTCACACTCTCATATTTTTGCACTCTTTATAAATTTTGGCACCAATTTTACTCCAATCATAATTTGCATCCAAACCAAGCCTTAAGTTGTTGCATCTTTAGATATTAGGACAGAAACAAGCAGCCCACATCTCACCTTTATGCCCACCACCAACAGCTCAGGAATTTGCGGATCGTAGTAAAAGAAAATTCTCTTTCTCCGTGTTCCCTTGAGAACCAGAATATGGGAGAAGGCATAAAAACTAATAATACACACAAACACACACACACACATTCACCAGTCAATCATTGAAAAAATTTTGTCTGCATATGTTCAGTCACAGGGTTCCATTTATGTTAGTTGCCCCAGCCATGTGATGCTTTTGGACATTTGTTGGTGGACACCGAAGACTCAAACTTGGACACGATTCTCATACACGGGATCACATTCTTCGGGAATCATATGATGCTGCTCCATGCACTAAATCATTTACTATTGGAGATGTGACGCTCTTTAACTAGTTCGGTGCGTGTGTGCAGCTCAAGTTTAATTAAATCCACTTAAGAACAAGAAAAATCTTGCCACGGGATCATGTAATTACTTAAAAACATATTGATTATTCGGGGATTGCACTTAATCAAATCTTCTCTGGTCATGACTCATGACTCTCATGATACACCATGGATTTATGTATATCTCACGATTCTTGGATGAAAATGTTGAAACTTTGATCGGCTATGTTTGTTTCCGAACTAGGACGGGGTAGGGAAATCTGGATGACACGAGTAAGGATAAAAATTATACTTAATTTGTAAGATTTGAATTAGCAGAAAAATTATTTATATATATGTGTGTTTAATGTGTAATAATAATTGATTAATATAATAATATATAGGTTTATATGATAATAAAAAATAAATATAAAAAAATTATAAGAATAAGTGTTAATTTAATTGTATAGATTTAAAATTATTAATTAATTATAACAAAATAAAAAAATTTAAATTTAAATTTAAATAAAATTTATATATTAAGATATTTCATTCACAAGATTTTTCGAGGTCGGTGACAAAATCGAAACAAGCATCGCCGATGGATTAGGTGACGACATGAAGAGGTGGCCTCCACGCCTTTAATGCAGATTTTGTCTAGACTCACGTGGCGTTGATTGTAACCCGTCAAAGTCAAATGCAATTTGAATAAACAACGTTGGACTTTGGCTTAATTAGCTGCATAATTAATTGCTCCTTTGATGTGACGGAATCTTTTATTCATCTTATTATTACAAGGCAGATACAATTGATACATACATACGTGTGCATATATCTATATTAATTCTATCTAACTGGTAAATTTGGGCACATTTATTGAGTGAAATTTTTTTAAAAAAAATTACAAAAGTATACTTTTTAAATAATAAAAAATGATAACATTTAATATTGAAAAAAAGTATAAATAAGGATAATTAAATAAAAAGAAAAGACAAATGTTTAAAATAAAGATAAATATTGTATTTTATATTATATAGTTAAAAAAAATAAATAATAATTTTACGTTGTTCAATTAAAACAAGCCCCAAATTGTTAAGTATATAGTATACATTAAGAGTGGGGCACCTATAAAAACTGGTAAAGATGACTCTGGCCATGAAGGCTGAATTACCAAATTACCCTTTAATTGTCAATATTCAACTCGACAGTCAAAAACACATTCAAGCCAATTAGCTCCACTTTTTCATTTCGTGTGCCAGTTTCATCCCTCTTCCTCTACACTTTCATTTATGTAGTTAAATTTTAATTTTATTCTCATCTAATATAATTTTTTTATAATTAATCACTTTATAAATTATTCGTATTGATCATTGTTTTTGTTATCGGATAATTTTATATCACAAGCATTGCGGGTGCCTAGAACGCTGGTTATATTATTAAAATTTTGAGCAGTTACATTATATAAATTTATACTATTACACATATACTGTACTATGTTATTAAGTGTAAGAGTTTTTACTATATAACTCTTAAGTATTTAATGTCAAATTACCAAATTATTCTTATTTTTAATTTTTTTCTATTTCCCTCAATAAAAAATATTTTTTTATCTTCTTTACTATCACCTTGAATTTCTGTTTTTTCTATTTATTTTTGAAAAATTTTTATATATAATTTCAATTTACAAATAATTTATTTTTATTATTAGAATTCATAAAACTATAATAATTTTACATTTTATTATAACAAATAAAGTTAATTAATTTTTTACTAAATTTCACAGTGTGTATTCCTTACATACATACATACATACGTACACACACACACATGTATTAATATTAATATGAGGGGAGTATATAATACTCTTCCTTTTATTTGTTTGGAATGATTTCAAGGGCTTGTTTAATTTGGTTCAAGAAAACAAAATCTTAAATACTGCACGAAAAATAAAATAGACAAACAAAGTTAAATGTTTTAATTTTACTAGTTTACATTTTTTTTTAATTTTTGTCCTAGATAGTGAATAAATGGACTATTAATATAATTTAAATCGCTAATAAAAAATTGTCAAATACTGCTTGAAAGTTGAAACCTGAATCTAGTAGCTAATATTTCTATGGGTTAATGTTAATATTTTAGAATTAAAAACGAAAGCTCTTTATCACTTCAAAAGTTTACTTGGTAATTTGATTTTAAATGAGGGTTATACCTCTATTTATACTAGTCAGAACGATATTAAATATTGTAATAAAAAAGGATATTTCAAAAAAATCTAGAACCAGCCCATTATTTTCTACATTTTACAGCTTCTCTAGACAATTCTATATATTTATTCAATGCTTCTACGTAATTTTTAGAAACAGCTTCTGAGAAACATGGTAAAGTGACCATTGAGTTCTTTGAACGTGGGGAGTGACGAAAAGAAAAGACTTCTAACCAAATTTTTATATAGTAGAAAGATATTAATAAATAATTATCTATAAGCAACGTTGAAAAATAAGATTTGAACCTTCTCATACTCACAAATGTGATGTTAATTCAATGTCTAATAAATTTAAAAGTTACATTCGATACACACACACACACACACACAGAGATATATATATATATATATATATATATATGTATTGGAATTTAATGAAAGGATAAACACGGATCCTTTTACGTCCTCAATCACGAGAGAGCAATAGTAGAAAATATTGAAGAATGATCGGTAGTTTATTTGAAAGTGATATTTCATCATTGAACATATTTTTTGAATGTATATTGTTAAATAATGACAGGTCCCACATTAAATTATTTACATGTTGTTAAAATATTAATGTAATCTTTAAAGGATGTTGATTTTAGTGATGTAATTATTTAAAAATCTTAAATAATAATTATAAATAATTTGATAATTTGGTTGCAACGTCGAGGAATGAAAATAAGAGAACAAACAAAGCCGGTGATTGGATACGATAGGACGATTTGGCAGAAAGCGGGTCGGGTCGGATTAGTATGAAAGCGACGTCGTGTCTTACTTTATTTTCTCCGCTCAACAAATCAAAGAAACAGGATTCACATTACGAATAACACAACCCTAGCCCTAATTTCGTGCGTCTACGTGCACGCGGAGGGGGCTATATAAATTCGTGTATTCCCTTCCCTCTGCGAATCACAATCGCGGCTATTTCCTCTGTTCTCCCTGCCTTGATTCTCTTTGTTGCATTTCCTTTCCATATTTGACTTTGTTCTTTCGATCCCTTGGTTGATTGTTTGTTCTTTTTCGCTTCTATTGACCTAAAACAATTCAAGAATTTTCTTTTGTGAATGGTGGAAATCTCGAGTGCACAATTAATGGTCTTCCCCTCTTCTTCTCGGAGGGGGATTTCGGTGTCTGCCGCTAATTCTCTCTGCTTTGGATCCTGCATGGAAGGCTGGTACTACCGCTGCCTCGGCCTCGATCCTTGATTTCTTGATTTTAGTTTTGAATCTCGTGACAAACTGTCTTCTCCTTGATTGAATTCTTTGATTGCTTTCTCGTTTTCATTCTCGTTATTTACATTCTGATAAGAAATCTTTAAAGAAAATCGAAGAAAAAAAATGTTGCATTACAAGCAGAAGAAGAATCAGCCCTTGAAGGGTAACCGTTTCTTGATTAGTGTTACGGTGCTAGGGAGTGCTGGACCGATTCGGTTTGTGGTCAATGAGGAGGACCTTGTTGCTGCCGTCATTGATACGGCTTTGAAATCGTATGCCCGTGAGGGAAGGCTACCCATTCTTGGATCCAACCTCAATAATTTTATGCTCTACTGCCCTATAGCGGGAACTGAAGGTATTCTTTTTAATGTCAAATTACGTGTTTTTATTTAAATTGTTCATACGGCGGTGAAATATAGTATGATTTTGTATCAATTGATCTATCTTCTGTTTGGTTAATACGTTTTTGTTGGTTGGTTGGTTGCTTGCGGTGGTCGAATAAGTAGATTTCTGGAGTTTTTGTAGTTGCTTTTCTTTATATCCTTAATTATTGAATATATCTTTTTTCGTTGTGGGCGCATTGGTTTACTTGATTTGTTGTTTGTTATTGTCATCTGTAGTGCACCTATTAATATATAAATACAAAATTGTACTTTGATTCTGTTTTTGAAGAACTGAGTGTTTCCTCTGTTCTGGCTGCTTAATAATATTTATTGAATGAGTTTGATAATTCGTATTTGTTGACGATTGGATTTTGATGTTTATTTGTATTTATTTGGCGTTGGTTATAGCCCTGAGTTCGTGGGATACGATTGGATCAGTTGGTTTCCGGAATTTCATGCTGTGCAAGAAGCCTCAAACCGAGGAGTCCATTGACAGTGAGAAGCCACCCACAATGTCTCGGAAGGGAGCTGGAAGTTGGAGGGCTTGGTTCCATAAATCTCTCAATTTGAAGATATCTTCTCATTGAATAAATGTGATTCTGAGTAATTGAGTATCAGTTATTGGTGTTTTAGGAGTCTCGTCTTATTTCCAATGTTGTTCTGATTATCCAGTTGTGGTCAGTTTTCTATATGGTTGTGTTTCAAGTACACCATGAATAATTAAAGCCTTTGTGGTTTTGTTGCAATAATAAAATATGGATTTGCTTGCCATTAATTTGTTTCTTTTAAGCTGCAGTTTTTCCTTCGTTTTTGAGTTAAATTTTCCTCCTATAATTACTTATGCTGCATCAGCCAACAGATATGTCTATTTGCCCTTGTACACTAGCGAATTTCATTGCTGATGATGTTGGGGGTTATACTTATTTCATTTTTACTTGGCTCATCTAATCTATTTGAAGTGGTACAAATTTGGTTAGAGTGAATTAACATCATATGTTAATTACTTTCTCAAAATTCCTGTCAATTTTGAGCAATATTATCTGTATTGTGAATTTGCCAGAGGTAACAGTTACGTATTTAGCTCCAAATATTGATGGGTGTAACAATCGGAATGATGATGTTGTGGAAGTCATTCCACGTCCATCCATAACCCTATATATGAATTCAGGTATTAGTGTGGTCTGAGTGAAATCAACTATATTTTGTATGCTCAATTATTTCTTTAGATAGGTCTTCCTTTTAATTTTCAGCTGGCAGATGTTTTCCTTTGTGGCCTGTGAAAGCAGCAAAATTTTGTTTCCTCAGGGTGATTAGGATCCCAGGGTGATCCCAAAAATGCCATGGGCACGGGATGTGATTTGTTGATTGAAGGCAGACTATTTGTTCTTTTTTCAATGTGAGGGTGGTTATAATAAGGTTTTGAATTTCTGTGAGATTTACCAATGAATAGCACTCGTTCTTGAATGAATATATGTGATTTGACTTTGCAGTTGGGGGTCATGGATTTATATATATTGATTAGTAGAAGACAGCTGGTGTGAGAACGTTGGGTATGAAACCATTAAGTTTCAAACTTGGTTTAAGTTGAATGCCTGTTTTTAAAGTGTTTGGATGTTGGCCATTTGCATATGACTGCTGACCTCATCATCGTGCATAAATGCGAAACAGTCATGGACGTTAAGCGTATCGTAGTCTCTGTGGGTCGGAGCAAATCATCTGCACGTTGAGGATTAATATTAATAATGATACAAAGAGGGACGTGTATTTTCTTTGTTCACACGTGCGTTGAATTCCAAAAACAAATTAAATACGATTGCCACAAATTAAATATGTTTCATAAGCTCATAATTAGTTGTTCGTCGCTCAATTTTAATAATGCTCAAACAACTATTAGTGAATAATTAGTTGTTCCTCTCCTCGTCCTCCTCTTTTTAAATACTTTTTAAAATAGAAAATAACAAGAATGGTATTTGTTTCCTCTTTTTCCTTTTTTTTTTTTCCCGCTCTTCACTGTCACTTAAATTTTTTTTTACAAATTCAATATCTTTATTATATAAATTTTATTTAATTTAAAATTTAAAATTTTATCTCTTTTATCTTTTATAACTAATTAAAAAATTTTCACTTATTATATCTATTCACGATCAAATTAATAATTATTTCTATTATTTTTCTAATCAAATTTTTTTTTGTTGTTTTATAAACTTGTATATGATCATATTAGTCTTTTATTATTACATATTAAATATATATCAAAATAATTTTTTAATCTTTTTAAATTTTATAAATCAAATTTAATTTCCATTCATATTCAAATCACCCAAACTAGCTTCTCCTCCATTTTAACTGAGAAACAAACATATAGCCATGTATATGTCCCTTCTTGTCTCGGGATGGATTGATTCTCAGTTTGTTCCCATGGCTTTAGTTTGGTCAGGTCAAAGATTGTACCTTTGAACTGAATCGATTCTCCCAGATTACACCAACAGGTCGATCTTATCTTTTGTTCTTACAAGAAAGTTTTTGCGTATTTTGATGTGACCCGTTTCCCTTCACTCATATTTGTGTCTCCCAAGTAATCATGAATGACATTAAAAGCCCATATCTTTCACTTTACCCAGTTCTGGTAAATGTGAAAAAATGTATTTTTTTCTTTTCATTGATAGTGGAGTAGTCATATATTATTATTATTATTATTGTTATTGTTATTTTATTTAGTGATTAAAAAAATTTAGAAATGTAGTGAATAATGAATAGAGTAGCACAATAATGGATCTACAGTGATGATTGCATTGGCCCAATACTCTTGCTTATGTTAATAAGTTTGTGTTGTTGTTTTGAAAAAAAAATGTACATTAACTGAATTTATAAAAAATGTTAATGTTTAATTTTTTTTTATATTCTAAAACATTATAATTGTTGACTCATCATATTTATCTTTCATTTCAATCTTGAATACTTATTTATTTCTCATTAGTTATTGAAAAATTAATCGTGAGTCACAATTAATGCTTTTACATACTACTTATTATATGGAATAATTTTAAAAATTACTTTGATTCCACTATTATTTTGTATACTTCTTGTATAATTATCTTTTATTTCATATTTTTGCAGTGTGTGAATTTTTATTTTTTTGCATCTATCTGATTTTATAGATTATTTATTTCTGATTTTGGTTGGCATTTTATTGAACATTCTAAAAATTTTGTTGTTTATTTCTTTACAATGAAAATGTCTCTTATTCTTTTTGAAATATGTATTATTATCGTTTATCAGGTTTCTAATTTTGTTCTTTTGCTGCGTATACCAATACTCATAATGACTTTTTTATTTATTCTTCAAAATTTGTAAAATGAGAAAAAAAATTGCTTCATACACCCAAAAAACATACACTACAATTATTACGTATTTTAAATTTTATCTCTCTTTTTTTTTCTTTCTTACTTTTATATACTTTTAAAAATATATATACAAAATAACACACACCTAAAAATATAAACAAATATAACCTTAACTTCTTCGCCTTGAAATTGACAAGCGGTGGTTGTAATTAGCAAATTTATTACCAAATGGTAAATTTCTCCTTCATTATTACCCTGTAATTTCTTTTGTCAAGTTATATAATATCTTACTTTATAGCAGCTAAAACTAATGAATAAATTCAGGCATTTAATATGATGAGTTAGATATATAAAGATAATTAAAAATTCTTGGATTTTTTTATGTTGTTTTTTTTATAGAATTTATATGCGTGCATATTTTTTTTTTTGTGTTTTAATTAAGGAGAATTATTGAACATTAGGAATGTTCAATATATAACATATTAATAATGTTAATAATATTACAATTCTGTTTTTTAAAAATATTTAGTACAGCATTTATGAAATCTGTAGTTTTGACTAATTTAAAGCTCTTGATATAGAGTTACTTAAACTTTACATATTATGTGTGAAAATAATAAAATATTTGCATTAATTACCTAGTTAATTCTTAGTTGTTAACCACGTAAATAAATTTAATTATTAAAAATATAATTTAAAACAAATCAATAGTTTTAAAATAACAAATTCCTAAAATTTTGAGAGCCCAGAATTTGATTGAAATTGACAATTGGCCGTCAAACACCACCGTCGAATACTATATTATCCGTATATGCATATAATGCAGACCACACACACATAAAGTAGTTAGCTATTGTTACCAAGTCTCGACCACTTTAAAATAAATTAATATAAAAATTTTCAATTTTCGTAATTCATAATTGACCGTTCATTTTTTCATTATTACGTGCTATGCATAATAATTAAGAATAAAAACTATAGAAAACTAATAATCAATATTAATCGACCAAATCAAGTATGATTGTATTTGGGAAAAAATTAAATAATTTATTCATAATTAATAAAAAAATATCTAAAAAAATTAAAATAATCAATAAATGTTTTGATTTACAAAAAATATTAAAATTACTAAAATAGGATTCGACGGAACTTAGTCAATGCACACCCTTTAAATAATAAATATATATCCGCGGGAGCAGACACATAATTAATAAAAAAAAGTAACCAAAACAATTTAGGCAATCAAAAAAATTTTTAATTTACTAAAAAAATTCAAAATTACCAAAAAATAGTATTAAGTCAAATTTGGCTATATTTAAACTATAATATTAAGAGTTTGGGGGTAATTTAGTATTCTTGTCCTTAATTAATAAATTCACAAAATTATCTTTGATTAAAAATATTAACACGCTCAAATATAATTACTAATATACCATTACTTATATATATATATATATATATATTATTCTCACCCTTCTTGTCTATTTTTTTTTTATTTATACTATATTATTAAAAACTTAGCCTAATTCGGTTACATATTTTTAATTTATAACATTGCCCTCTGTTAGTAAGGCTCAACATTCTCAAATATCATTAATAATATATCATCATTTTTTTTCTATACTATAAATCTATATTTACTTATATTATTATAAAAATAAGATATTTAGTTGCACATTATAAAATAACACAAATATCTTTAATTATTTTTTTCCATCTTTTTCTTTTACTCATTTCTTTTATTTATTATTTTTATATAATCTTCTTTCAAATCTTTCTCTTTTCAAATTCTTTATATCTTCCTTTTTTTTTCTTATTTTAAATATTATTTATACTCTTAATATTTTGTATTGTATTCTTATGGAAATAAGGTTTTTTGATTTCACATTTTAAATTAAAAAATTATCATTAATATAATTTAATTTATTTATTTACCTATGTCTCTTTTCTCTTTTCTTTTAGCTTATTGCTCTTATTTGAGGTTACTTTGGCTGCAAAATATAAATTTATACTAATGTCCTTAGTTAAACATTGTGAATTACATTGTTGCCCCTTCACTAGATTACACTTATATATTATTTATTTATACTGTATATTTTATTTACTATATACTATATACTATATATTAAGAGGGAAGGATTACCCTTTGGTAATCAGATATTAATTCACAAAAACGTCTCTATCTTTTTGGTATTTATTTTTCTTTTCCTTAATTTTTAATTTATTTTATTTTTTAAATCTGTACTCCCTCCAGACTCTTTAATTTTTTTCTCTCATTTTATATAATGTTCCTTATACCATCTTAATTTTTAAATTATTTTATTTTATTTTTAAAACAATCAAAAATTGTATTTTATCATAATAGTTATAAATATATGTATATAATTAGGCACACATGTGCCACTTTTACTGGTAATATTATCACCCTATTCACTCATATTTTATATAAACTAGTAACAACTGCACACTCTATTAAATTTATATATTGTAATAAAATATAAAATTATTATATTTTTTGGAATTCTAATTGTAAAAATGAAATTATTTGTAAATTGAAATTGTATATAAAATTTTTATTAAAATAGGGAGAGAAAAGATATTAAAGGTAAAAGTAAAGAAGAAGAAATTATTTTTTATTAAAAGAATAGAGAAAAAATTTAAAAACAAAATTAAAATAAGAAAGAGAAAACATAAATAAAATAAAGATAATTTGATATATAATTTAACGTTGTAGACCTAGAGTTGATAATTACAATTCTAATTTTCCTTTATTTTTTCAAATTTTTTTCTTTCTTTTATTTTTTCATATTCTACTCTACCCATTAAAAATAAGGGCTTGATTTTAGTCACACAATGTTAAATTATTATAATGCTTGACTACTTTTTATTTTTCTTTCCATCTCCATCTTTCTTAATGTCTAATTTTATTTTTCTCACATATATTTTTTATATTTTTAATTCAATCTCTTAACTATTCTAAAAAATCAATCTCTTTACTTTTTTTTATTTTTCTTATCCTTTTTAACATTAAAATTTTTAATACAATTTGTCACATTTTGTTACATATTATAATTATAAAAAATTTTTTGCACATATTGACAAAATGTGTCACTGTTACTAGTGTGTGTGTGTGTGTGTAAATATTCGTGTTTAATGTTCATCTAACACTTTGATATGATTAATTTGGGGCAGTAAGTATGCATATATCATATAGCAGTCAACTTGATCCAGTAAAGAAAAAGTCTACGGTTACTTGGGTGCATCATACATTTATCCTTTTCGAAAAATATACTCTCATCCAATGATCAATTTACCTATTTTTTAATGTATTCAAGTTGCATTTATTTATTTAATTTGAATTGGACTGAATTTGCATGTGAAGGGGCATGTCTAGAAGCACACGGAAGTCGTCTCGAATCTTCACACTTAGACCCTTTTATTATTTATTTATTTAATAAAATTGTTAATAAAAAACGTGCCGAGGTACAAACGATGTCTCATTTTGGATAAAGGGCATCAACCTTTTTATTACCGCTCGGTACCTTTTGTTGGTGTCTTTCTCAGTTATCTAAAGCGTTAGTGGGCATTTGTGGCTGGCTGGATATAATTGCCTTGATTGCCCGGCGGACGCCATTTGTCATGTACGATTTTCTATTTGAGACAAGCATAGAGAAGGGAAAATAGCTAATTAATTTCAATGGATGATGCTTTGGGTCTTCTGAGGATTCGGGTTCGCAGAGGGACCAATCTGGCTGTGCGAGACACTCGGACCAGTGATCCTTACGTTGTGGTCCAGTGCGGCTCTCTGGTCTCTATTTCTGTCTGCTTTCATTACTTTCTTGTCTATATATATATATATATATATATATATATATATATATATATTTCCCTGTTGTGTTTACAACCCTTTTGCGAGCTAGGAAATTAGAACTAATGTTGGGTTTTTTGAGTTTGTTTTCCTTCATTTGCTGTGTGATTTCAATCAATCTGACGGATTTTCCTACCCTTTCGAATAAAACTGACTTGAGTTGAATGGAATATATCATCTGATGTTTCGGCCTCAAAAATCAAATCCACTCTTTCATTTGATCTTCGGAGGACGAAAAAAAAAAATCTTGAAATGAGATACGAGACGTTTGTCTGGAAAACATATTCCTTTTTGGACTGCTTGATTCCAGTTCCTGGGTTTATGAATTTCCTATTCCTGGGTGCGGAATTGTAGAAGACGAAGATTAATATTTCACATAAGTAATTCACTTGTTTTCATTTGTATGGCCTTACCAATTCCAGCTTTCGGACTTTTGACTATCATTTGGGTGTGAAGCTAGATTCCAACAATATTTTTTTCGAGTATTATTTATTTAGTTGTAAATCTGTTATATCCGAATTCACTCTCCCAAATACGTCTGGAAGAAGAAACTGTACAAATGATCCAACCATTATGATCTAAATTCTTAAAGATGTGAAGTTAACGGTATTCGTTCATGATTTTGATGATTCTGGGCAGAAAAGACATTTGATATCCAGTTCATCCCCTAGCTAGGACAGCATATCAAACGACAGAGATTACGATGATCATGTGTTTTCTGATGGGATACATTATGGATGCAGAGAGTGAAGACTAGAGTTGTGAAAGACAACTGCAACCCTGTTTGGGACGAAGAGTTGACTATTTATATCAAAGATATAAATGTTCCCATTATTCTGGTAAGCTTCTTTATCAAATCCCTACTCTCTTGATTCCATAATTCGTCCTCGCCTTCCATACTTTTTTGTTAATCCATTCAGTATCTAATCCCGCTTATCTATCACCATCTTGTCATTCTTGTCAGTCTGTTTACGACAAAGACACATTTACTCAAGATGACAGCATGGGAAATGCTCAGATAGACATCAAACCTTATATAGAATGTCTGAAAATGGGACTGCAGAGTCTCCCAGATGGGACTAAAGTCGACAGAGTTCAGCCGAGCAGCGACAACTGCCTAGCCGACGAGAGCTGTATTGTGTGGAACAAAGGGAAAATCACCCAAGACATGATTCTCAGGTTGAGAAACGTGGAATGCGGCGAAGTCGAGGTCCAAATCGAATGGTTTAATCTTCCAGGTAGCAGAGGTCTCCAGGTTTAAGGAGGTCCCAAGAATTAATGTCGGCATTGAACATGATTATACGGCTTTGCATATGGTAAATAAGAAGCTGTTTCTGAATTACAATAAGTGGAAATAATGGCTTGGCTTATCTCTGTCTTTGCCTTAGGGTCAGTGGTGGAGACGATGTTTTATGGTGTTAGAACTAATGCAGCGGCATTTTGTGCTTCTTGCAATGACTGCTTTCAACATAATTATCTTTGTTGTTCATTGATTTGCAGTTTGATTTAAACTATGCCAACCTATATAAAGAACTGCAGAATTGAAAATTATAAAATCCTTCGATTGATAAATTTGTTTTGTTCTTCATTGTCCTGTAAATAACCAAATAATTGATGCATTCAAGCCTATATTTGTGTGTGTCTGTTTCTGTGGGTATTCCCAACCTAAGTAATGCATTACAGCCTATGACTTCATCCTCAATAAAGTTTTTGTTATTTTTTTCCCAAAGCATGCGTGGTAAGAATATGTTACCAAAGAAGGGTTGCCATAACATTTTACGCCTTAATTTCTTTTCCTTTTTCCTTTTTGTAATATTTTTAATAAAATGCAGTTTTTCAAAATCTATAATTGTATAAAAAAAATATGAAAATTTTAGTCATTTGTTAAAGGACATTCATATCTTTAATTAAATATTTATTTTTATTATAATAGATACAGTTATATAAGTAAAAGCAAAATTCTATTTAAAATATTTATGTTTTAGTAGTAAAAGATTGATAGAGTCCTAATAAATTTGATCTATTATTTTAACTAATATTTATGATAAACTAATAGTGTCTTACAAATCTTTCCTACAAAACTAACTTTCATAATAATGAAATAAATTTTTTAAAAATAACAAATTTCATGTATAAAGATTTCGCAATGGTTATAGTAATATACAATAAAATATCTAAAATAAGTGAAACTTTGATCATCAAATTTACTAAGCATGTAGTGATTCATTTTATATTATTATTATTCGCTTTCAAAGTTAATTATATTTAGTAAAAATTGTAGAAAACAAATAGTAAGAAAAATAAAATTACAACAATGTGTTAAAAATAAAAATAAATAAATTAAATATATATATATATGAAAAAGAAATCGACATTCTTATAAAAAATAATATGTTATAAAATATTAAAAACAATAAATTTATAAATATCAATCTATTAAATATGTTATTACTTTTGTAAAAGCATAATAATAAATTAATTGAATGATATCGACGACATAATTATATCACCTAATAAAAAATTTAAATTCAATAAATATTAAAATTCTAACACATATTTTATACCATACGTGTAAAGTATGTAATTTTTTTTAGTATAAATAAAAATAATAACACGATACCAAGACTATGTTTTTTTGGCATGAGACTAATAAGCAAGACCAAGAGTTGGTCTTCCCTTCACATGGTTATGAACCCCCACTGGCCACTGCACGAAATAATCTTTCCTTGGATAACAAATGCACTCCACCCAAGTGTGGCAAATTCCGTCATATATATCTTGAATAATTACAACATCAAACCCACGAATCATACAGAACACATAGAGACCAAAATCCGAAAATCAAACAAGTCCACGAGACACCGGGGTTACTCTCACCATAAACAACTCCATCGACAATTATCCAAGCTCTAATCTTATAATACACTGTCAACATGTATGTACACTGAGCTAGACTTTCACTCATTTCTTTCCCTAATTTCCTTATCTATGACTTCAATTATAGCTTTGATATACTTCTCTTCGCCCTTTGCAGTTTCAAGATGACCATCTAGGTTAATAGTTCTTGCAAGTATTCAAAGACCATAACTAAAGAAGAAACGCTTCACGATCTATCTTATAGACTAAGAATCTGTGTATGACTTTCACCGTCCGAAATTATGATTGAAGAAGACTAATGTGGGGTAGCTCACCATTAGTATAGCTCTAGGTAGACGGGTCTATTAGTGTCTGGTCTTTATCTCTGTTATATTTTATATCTCCATGGATTTGCTAATTCGATTTATCTATTATTATGAGATTTATTTGTTGGAATAAAAAATTGGTTTGTACAAGTGCTAGAGTGATCTTCAAGATGACCTTTTTTATATTATTATTGTGTTCAATTTTGAACACGTTTTTCGGTAATCCGCCGCCTTTTATTTAGTATTCTTCTGTTTTCATTTCTAGATATCGCTCATTGTTCCAAGATAAGATTGTTACATCATTGTTTGAACGACCATGGAGTTAATCCCCGTGTAATTATAATGAGTTTATATCGTAGTTTGATTATCAATTTTGAATTCTTATTAAAATAATATTTTCGTCAGTGGTAACATCTCTCAGACGCGACCTTAGTCTTCCCCGCTTACAAAAACTTAATGACTAAGGGTGACGACAGACACGACTACTTCGACAAAAGACTACTTCAAAACTCTCTTCTTCTCGAACATAACTGGTTGTAGATTTACGACTCAACTAGATTAGAAGGGAGTAAACAAATAAAAAATGTGTTGCTTGAAATATACACTACAGTGATTTAAAACAACCAAAAACAGAAGCTAATACAATATATTGAAAAGTAAGCGTGATATCGTTCACCTTCTACATACAATCAATGGATGGGAGGTCAGTATATCATTTTTATGTAACACAACCAGTAAGCTGGAATTTTCTTGTATGAAACTTGGCTTTATTATTTTGTACACCAGCAAATACAACACGAGAAACTCAATCGAGGCTTGATTTGTGACACACACACACACACATGATTGTAATTGATCATTTTTTACATTATATAATAATTATCTTACTGAATTTCTGTACTAGAATTTCTCACTTCATGTAAAAAAATTGGAGATTTTGATTCCATTATCTAATATAAGCAAGCACTCTAACAATCCCAAATAGATCTACAGTATACTTCTTATTTCTCATTATCATATAAGTTTCATCTGTAGTAGGGATTGTATATCATAAGTTTCTAGGCATTTGCTCCGATCACAGAGACTAAGATAAAAGAGCAGCAATTTACATAGACAAGTAACACACAGAACTTCTAAGGCTGAGGCTTTTCATAGAATGTTCGAGTCCCAAGTTTGATTTCAGCAAACTTAATGGAATCACAGGTACAACATGAAATTCAGAATAAATTTGAGAACAAAATCTTTTCATATCCACGCATTTGACATTTATGGCACAATGCCATATTTATATCACAAACAAGATTTATACAAAGGGTACTGAACGAAGAAGACAGTATGCCTTTACATGTAAAAAAGAAAGCTTTATTGGTATGCAATGGCTCTATTATTGGCATGTGATATGTATATGCAAAAGGGCATGAGGAAGAGCATCAGTTCAGAAGCCTCACGCTAAATTACTTAGTCATGTATTCACTTCTTTATTTTTCATATAAAACTTTTCAAGTAAATGACAGCAGTGCGAGATGTAGAAGAACTATTTTGCTCATCTGATATCATTCAACTGTCCTTTCCTGCATTCGTGCTTTTGGATTCCCTGGACAAGGAATCAGAAGATGCTCCCATTATCTGCACTGTTAAACTTCCACCTAAATAGGAGTGATGGGAAAAATATTTAGGCCTTCCCTAAAACCATTTTCAGCATTAGAACAACACAAGATATACATCCACCAAGATTACATACCCAAAAAAAACCTTCCATATTTATATAACAAATCATTACATTACACACGTACTTATATTTGTATATTTTTGTATCTTTAAAACAAGTCCCTACTTTTATATACCATGACATTATCAAATAGTTATATGGTATTATATATATATAAGCCAAACATATGCATCATTTTAATATTAACATTAACTATATAACATTAATACCGCAAACGCACCAACACATTTCTCCCTCAAAAATGGTTATATATATATATATATATAAGATTCTACTTTCAGAAGATATCTTGGTAGCAGAAAAGTAAATGGAATCAGTTACCTACCCCTATCATCAACTAAAATAAAGGTTCTGAGCAAAACAAGTAAATTACATTTCAGTTCAATATACTTATTAAGGAAAAGGGAGTGTTATACCCAATATAAGAGCAGCACCAATCCATCCACCAACCCCCCATCTCTCACCAAGTAAAAACCAAGCAAATCCAGCACCCCACACTGGTTCCAGACCATAAATTATTGCAGTCTCTGTTGCTGAAACATCACACATGGCAGCCATCTGCATAAGATAAGATACAAAAATGAGCATATAGTATCAGCATGTGAAATGTGAATCACAAGTAATAACCCTCAACAACTAAATCCTGATAATGAAATTTCATTGTAGGACATTAATGAAACAATTCATTGAAACTAGCTCCATATTTTTAAAAAAAGATCATAATAAACTAAACCTTTAATACATTCAATGTTTATCAATTTGACAAAAATGAGCTCAGCCCAATTAGTGAATCAAACAATATATACATATAAACATATATATACACAAATATAACTTTTGTGCTGAATGTGCATTCAAGAGTTGCTTGTTGTAAAATCAATCCAGTTTTGTACAATATTCAAGCTCAATTAAGAGAATATGAACGCTAATGAACAACCCTCTATTTCTCTCAACTCAGTTAATTGGACCAAGAGTAAGAACAGTACAAAGATGTACCTCTATCCACAAGCATACCCCTGTTGAGAAAATTCCAGTATAGAGTGCCGGTATCCAAGGAAATACTTGAATCCAATTGAAGACTGCTTCACATTTCCATGACAGCAGACTTAATTCTAGGAAGCCACCACCAGACCAGCCTTCAATGAAATACCAAATAATTGATAGAAGAGCAACAATGCATACCTATAAAAAGAAAAAGTTTACCCCTCACTAGGCCACAACAAAGTATAAAAGGCAGCCAAGTAAACATGAATTATAACTAACCTCATATCCAAGGAGTGGTAAGAAGTTTTCTCTGCTCGTACTTCTTGAAATATGTTCAGTTCGTAGCATATGAATACCAAAAAACACCGCACTAAAAAGATTTAACAAGTCCCCAACCTGATAACAGACACAAAAGCAAATAATTTAGTTTCTTAAAGCAAAAGAAGAGTTACAGCTCTTTTTTTGGTAAAACATGATACTGACCTCATTATCGCCATGTAGAAGAAAAAATATACCTTAAAAGGATGCAGGAAAATCACCAAAATACTTACACAAGGAGGTGATCCACTGGACTCCAGCATTCCAACCCCAATGACAGACATGAGAGCTCCAAGCCAGGTATGAGCAGGTATGGCAGATCCTAGCATGCCGTCAATCAATGGCACAATTATGACCTGAACATCTAACTTATGTTAACAGGATCCATTCAGAAGCCCCAAGCAAAAAATTTTATCAGAAAATGAGAGTTAATAAAGTCATACACGAGTAAAGAGTTCTCACAGTCAACATAGATATAAAGGATGCCCGTCCTGCATCAGATGTGAGGAGTCCAAGAGCTTGCATAATATATCCTAGGCTTACCCAAAATCCCAACTCTATCCCAGCATTACGAGTATGAGTATCAACTCTGGTCTGTAGTACAACTGGGATAAATGGAATAGCAGCCAAAGCAAATCTTGTGGCATTGAAGACATCAGGGTCAATAATGGCTTCAACTTCCTTCACGACTGGAATGTTACTGGCTGCAGCATGATTGACATATCATAAGTAAATTAAAATTTTTACTGCCATATCTAGAATTTTCAGCAGCAAGACTTCATGTGGTGTCATGCGCTTCATAATCTAAGAAGTCATGACCTTCTGTAGGCAATAATCCCTCTATGAGCATTTAGGTGTTGCCTTATCATCTTCAGGATGCCCACATTCAATTTCTTTTCAGCAATACTTTCAACCAAAGAAAATTATTTAATCAATGCTATCAAACACTAGTTTTGTGAAAATTTGTATAGATGCATAAAACTCTTCAACTCGGTATTCATAAATTTTCCCCATACAGCAAAAGACATCCAGGTGTGCATGGAGCAAGTAATACTCTCTAAACGTTAATCAATGATTATTAAAAGAAATAGATTAGACACTTTTCTATATCATCTCTTCAATGTATAAAATTTCAGAAGCCACTGAAAGGATCACCACGTAAACAACCTAATAACATTCCTATATTTTCATTTCTCGTCACTACTAGTTAAGTTCAGCAATTTCACTCCTTCGCTGCATTCCATACAACCATTTCAAGAACTCTTTCCTTAACTGTAAATGTGCTTCACATCAGCACTTACAGGTCAACAAATAAACACCAGCTCCAAATTAGACGCCGCTAATTATCAAACCACAAATTAAAACCTAATCGTGAAGAAATTTATGACAACAAATACAGCCAAAAACAAGTCACAACAGCATACAACTTTTAAACGAAATGAGCATAAATAAAGAATTGAAATAATTCCGAATTTCGGGTCTTACCATAAATAAGAGTACTGACATTAAGTAAAATGATACTCCTCACTTTCTGCGACGCAAAAAATATTCTGCGCCACGACGCTCGCTTCCCAAACAATGACTTTAAAGTCAATTTATTATTAAAAACATTTACGAAAGAATTAATCCCTTCGTTATTTTCCGAATCACTGCGGATCGTAATTTTTTCGAACGATTTTCTCCTTGCCCTTTTCCTTGCATTATTTGAAACACTGTTAACTGAAGAACCGCGGGAAGAAGAAGAAAGAGAGTTGAGATTGGAACACCAAGAGATAATGCAAATCCTTTTTCTATAATCGAGTGGGAAGATCGTGGAGGAATTGTGGAGAGAAGTGGTTGTCGTGTGGCTCGACGGAACTGCCATCTCCGCATTCGTGGGCTGAGTTCGGTAGTTCACCTCAGCGGCCAATCCTCTCCGTTGCCACACAGTACAGTAGTTGCAGTTAACGGAAACGCACCACTTATCAGAGGCCACGTGATTGGCTGCTGCGGTTAAAATGACTTTTGTACCCTTGAGTAATTTAAAAAGATCCAGGTCGGAATCATCTGCATCATGATTGTTTCACAGAAGAGGTCCGATCTTACGAGTTCAGTAATGGGCTTCTTCACAGAATGGGTCCGATTTTTCTTTCGTTTTTATTTTTTGATTTGATTGAATGACTATATGCAGTCCATAAGTGTGCGGAAAATTTTATTGTTTTTAAAATTTTATTTATTAAAATTAATTACAATGAAAATAAACTATTTTAAAATGAAAAGTTTACAAAATTTTTAAAAAATAATATATATATTTATGTAATAATGAGCGAATTGAAAACTATAATAAAATTTAAAAAATAAAATTATATAAAAATATAATGAACAAGAAAAATCAAAAATATCAAAACAAAGGCATTACTGCAATTTAACAATTTGCAATCAAAGCTAGGCCTTTAAACTTAGTATACAAGCGTTCAAATATAATGGAAAAAGAAATAAAATTTAAAGCATATTAATATAAGGGCATTGCTGTAATTTAATAGAAAAAATGGTTAAGAATCGTAAAATAAATTTTTAGTTTTTGGAAGATTAACTGATCTGTTAGACCCCACATTTCTCAGACGTGATATAGAGAGATTTTGGTAGATGGACTATTTATTAAGTGTCAATTTAATTTTTATTTTGATATAAATAAAGTAGAGTGAAATCAAATGTACATGAAAGACAATACATACACTATTAAACTAATAAAATCATGTCAAATTGTGGGGGATTGACGAGAAATCCATGATTAACAGGGGCCAAATGAGAAAGATTAAGCCTGATTTTGCTTTGGAAAAATTTTGGAAAAAATGCATGTGGAATAATGGAGATAATATTAAAGTGTGTATGAGAAACGATATGTACACATTTTGGAAATCAAATCTCTCCAATATCTTAAACAACTAGGCAAGGAATTTACCATGCATGAAAAGCTAGAAATGGAGAATTTTATGGCTGAAATTCATGTGAAAATTTGGAGGAAAACATAAAAAAAATAATATGGGGAGTTTGAGGCTTTTAAAACACTAAAATTTGATTTCACTCCAAACACCTCTTAAAAATCCTGATAGATATATGGGTTTTAGGTGAGAGAAAAATATTTTGACACTCCAAAAGCACTAGCTAGTGTTCACAGTGTGAGCCAAGGGAGAAAGCAAGTCTTTTCTTCACTAAACATGACAATCTAAGGTAAATTCCAGTTTGGATATTAAGTTTTCATGCATGCACTTAGAGGATCCTATTCTAAATGTCATAGGCACAAGAAACATGAAGTTAATTAGAATACACGTGTGTTAGTTCATGTAATTGTTGCTAAATTTGTGGGATCATGAGTAGAAGGTAATAAAAAGTACATATTGAAAAACTACATAAAGCTCTGAAATTTGTCCTAAATTGTTCAAAAAATATGGGAACATGATTAATTGAATTTATGGTAGTTAGGATTCATAGAAATATGATTAAGGACCCTTAAAACTTTTGTGATAATGGGTTTTGACAATTATAATTATGTAGAATATGGAAAACCAACCAAATAGCACCTTGCGCACGTGTAGGTGTTGCCTTGTGGTCATGAGATGCAACAACACAAGCACAAGTGGCCGTTTTGCACTTGTGAAGCTGGAGTGCAATGAGTAGAGCAACGTGTGATGGTTGTTGTGGTCTCGAGGTTTTTCCTCACAAGCGTAATGCAACCATTTGCAATCAAGAAGCATGGCTGCAGTATGCGACAAAATGTCTCACGATTCTACTCGTGGTCACAAACGAGGCTGTCGCAACTGCGGATTGGCTTGTGGTAATCTCAAAGGTCAACTACGAAACTTGACAGAATGCTCTACGGTTCATTTTGCGAGCGCCGAGCTATCTTTCGTAGTTGTAAGACCTGTTTTCTGCAAGTGTTGAGCATGGAAAACATACAAAATATTATTTTTATATAATTAAGGTTTAATTTTTTAATTTTGAGACTAAAATAAGTTTAAATAAGTTGTATAGGATTTAACAAAAAAGAAGGAATATTAATTAAATAAATTCTAGATTGTAAGACTTAATTGATAACTAAAAATCTAAATAGATAATGATATGGGATGTATAAGATGTATATGAAAGTATTTGAAATAAACGAATTTTGGTTGAATTGTGTATTAAATGAAAAACAATTTAACTACATAGGGAATCAAAAACCCATGCCAGCAAGAGTGAGGACTAATAAATGAAAATCCGGTGAGTGCTTATCCGTGGATTTTAGTAATTACCCTTTTTAATGAAATATTTTTCCTAAAAATTATTTTGTCTGACTGAACTTACTTCAAATTATTTTGTAGGAATTTTATATTTGTTAAAACTTATTTTGAAGTATTTTCTAGAAAAATATTCCTATTTGATTTACGCAAATTGTTATGTTTTTCTTTTAAAATGCTTTATCTCAAAAAATATTTTGAATATAAACGAGTACCATGTAAACTATATTTTAACTTACTTTGAATGTAGATGAGTACCATGTAAACTATATTTTAACTTATTTTGAACTTGTTAATCACTCTCTCACCAGCTATAGACGAGTTATAACCTACTCAAATAGGGTTAAAAATTGAAATATAATTCACTCAATTAGAGTTAAAGGTTGGGGTTGACTCTTTTTAGTTGAAGTAAAAAACTAATACCTTGATCCATGAAAATTAAACATAAACTGCTTGAGTCTCTAGGTATACCAAAAAATAGTATAAGTGAAATGAATGTATAATATTTTATGTGTGAAATTTTAATTGTTCATTTTCTCATAGACTTTTATATACATGTTTGAATATCGTTTAATATTTTATTATGTTCACATCCCAACTAAAAGATACGTAATCACTTATTAGGCAATTAGTCACTCACATTTCCAAACATCTCTTTTGCAAAGAACACAAGCAAAAACGAGTGTACATGGAGCTAATAGAGCCCTGGAAGGACAAAAGACTTTGTTTTCCCCAACGAATGAGACTTGATGTATGTAATAAACTAGTTTAATTTTATTTTTCTATTGTGAGAAATATAATGGATCTTATTTTACAATAAATGCAATTTATGATTTAGTATGAATAGATATTTTGAACTTTAATATCCGTTCAAATTATTTATGAATACTGGCATATCGCAACCTTAGCATGACAAGATCATTGGATTATTGCCTTATTAGTTTGAGGGCTTAACCATTTTCAAAAATTAATTATTTAAAAATTATATATAATATTGTATACACACATATAGAATAGTATTAAATCAAATTTACAAAATAAATTCAAATCAATTTATCAATGTACCAGCATAAGTGTTAGATGTAACACTAATAATTTAACAACTCCAAAGAATAAAAAATTATCATACAAATCTAAAAAGAAACATAAATAAATTCAAAGCCAAAATATAATATAAATATTGAAAATTTAGTTTTATAAAATAAAAAATTTAATTAATAAGGATATTTATAATGTTAAGTTGCAATATTTAAATTTTTAATAATTTAATTGGAATAATATGCAGACAAAAATAATTTAATAAATAAAAGTTAAAATAAAAAATAAGCAATAAAAACTATATATACTAATTAGACATTTAAGAAGCAAAAATGTTAGAAATAATAAAAAAAACTTAAAGAATCATTTTGCTCATTTTTACTAAAAAATATGTGAAATATTGTTTTTATCAGAAATTACTTCAGGTTGATTTTTACTTAATTTTTACCAAATTTGACTAGCTTTTATCAATTTTGACCGATTCTATTAATGAATCGGTTACATGGTATAACCAAATCAGAAAGCAAATAATTTTTAGTCAAACCAACCAATTCAATCCTTAATAAAAACTATTGATTTGGACGACACTAAGTGAAAAAATAAATAGTATTTTAAGAAAGAAATTAAAAGATATATGCATGCATGTATGTAATGAGCGAATGGAAAAATACAGTAAATTTAAAAGGAAAAAAAAGGATATAATTATATTGAAATATAATGGTAAATGAAGGAAAATTATAAAATATCAAAAATAGAGGCATGAGTGAAATATGTAGCCCAATTTAGGCCTACATATAGATATAGAAGAGATCTAGCCGAGGCTTGTAAAATATATTTTTAGTTTCATTATTTGGATGCCATTAAGAAAAATAATGAAAGATGTTTTAGAAAATAAATAACATTCATATATGGGGCAAAAGAAAAAAAATGAAATATAATATTAATAATAATAAAATAAATATTAGTTATGTTAAAATTGAAGATTAAATTAAGATTATTTTGATAGACAATTATACCCATTAACCACCATTACAAGATGATTAGACAAATAAGTAGTATAGTTATTAGATAGATACGATAATAAAAATATTTTTATAAATACTAGTTAAGAAATGGAAAATCTAAATAACTTAAACAAATTGATAGTTATAAAAATTACTTTTTATTTATTTACATTTTTACAGAATCTATCTTACAAGATGTCCACAATTTTTACAATTAAATTATTTGATAAATGAAATTTTAAAATATAGAATAAAATAACTATAATACATCCACACACAATGTGTGCCCATTTTATTAGTATATATAAGCGAGTAAAGATGTCGAATGGAAAACTTGACACTAGCATTGCTTCGTACAAGCAATAGGCATTATTAATTCGTGTAGTGATGGGGCCAAGTTAAGGTCTCGTTGAAGCCATCTTAGTTCGTATCTCCCACCTGCAATCAATATCAAGAACCCTTAATACGACATGATATAGAAAATCCTTAATCATATAGAATGAGTGTGAAAATACCGAGCATCATGATTAATACTTAAGTCACTTAATCTACATCTTATAGTATTTTTATACCCAAACATACATATAAAAATTGACACACACGAAACGTCTCTCGCATTCATCCACTAGCAAATATTCATTTTGAAGGAAAACTACATTTGTTTTCGCGCAACATAATAAATATGTCTTCCATGTAAGTTCTCACTTTCAAGAATCTTTTGAAATACGTGACCATTGTTGAAATTGGCGGGTCTCTATTTTTAATCCCCAAATATTTTTAATGGGTTAGGTTGAAAATTTCAATTCCAAGGAAGCTTCGTGGATCTCACCTTGAGAAAATGAACATTGTTAACCAAAAAGGTGGCATCGAAATAGCAAAAGTCATGCTAATAATTTTGTCTTTTATGCTATTTCAAAGGCAAACTTCACTAAGTTAACTAACATAATTAAATAGAATAGGTTTTCTTGTTGCCGAGGCAAAAAAAAAAGGATTTTAAAATTATTGCCAAGCACACATGGTAGGTACTGCACGAATTGAAGATGGACATCATGGAACCATATGTGATGAAAGGTAGTCCCTATCATTCTTAAAAAATAGACTGAGTACAAAGAGATAATTCCCTTCATGGGGCCATTTGTTTCTCACCAATTCACCCCCGTTGTCAAATTAAAGTAAATTTCAAAAGATATTAGTTTTTCTCCATGCGATTTTTAGATATAATTTTTTTGGCTATGTTTGTTAGGCATCTTTCACATTTCTCCATCTCATGAACTTCATACATCCAAACAGCTTACACCAAAGCTTACACCAAAAAATATTCTTTCAAATTCAAATTTAATTTTTTCTTTTCTTACAAACATAATTAACTAATTATTTTTCAATTATTATACATATTCACAATCAAATCAAAACACACACACACACACACACACATATTTGCTTACTTTCATATTTGTGTATACTTATACCATAAAAAATAATCATTATCATTATATATTATCCCACGTTCAATCATTATTATATATTTAAACATGTATAAATATACAAATTTATATAGGTTATGCTTGGAACCTAACTTTGAAGCCCAAAACAATCTCTTAAATTTTACATTACAAACATATAATTTAATAACATTTTCATCCAAATTCAAATTCAAAATTTCATTCTCTCATATATATATATATATATATAACTAATTATTTTTCAATCATTACACCAATCCATAATCAAATCAATATATATATATATATATATATTATATACTCACGTTTATTTTTATTTATGCCTTATAATATAATGATTATCCTTATAAACTATCATATCATCTAATCATTATTATATACTTTATACATATATTCAGATAAACAAAATTTTTTATCTCATTAAAATATTTTTTCTAAACATACTACTCATTTCAGAATAATTACAACCAAACATTATATACAGCCAAAACTTTACTACCAAACATAATCATAAATTATACTATTTATCGCATCAAAATTTTTATTCTAAATATACTAACTATTACAACACTATCCATCAAATATCATCTCTCAACAAAACCCTCAACTTTCAAACATAGCCTTGGCATATCCAAGTCTATGCAACGATAAACAGATGAAGGAAAGAAATTCAATTTTGTTTCACACACATATTATATTATATCATACTGTATTACATCAGATTATATTACGTTATGTTCAATAATAATAGAAATAATAATGTGTAACGTCTATTCTAGTTCGTGCGTGATGTGCCCCACAAAAATAATCCACTGATAAAAGTAACGTGTACTCAGAAGTCGTACCTTTGACCAAAGTATTGAATATTCTATAGTGCAAGAAACGATAATATTAATTTTTAATAAAATATAAAAAAAAACATAAAAAATATCATCAATTATAAACAATATTAATTATTACAATAACTAATTTTGTATAATGACAACCTATACATTTTTTTTCAGTTATAAATTGTGGTAAGTACTCTTATAAAATTTTCTATTGTAATGCATTTAATGACAGTTTTCATATTACTATTTATTATTTTTTTCGTTATAGATTGCGATGAGTTCCCTTATAATAAATATTGATGTGTAATTATTGTAGTGCTGCCATAAGATTGCGTGTAGGGCCCTGTGAGATGACAGACAGGCATCCTCTTTGAGGAAATTTGCAAGCATTAATAAAGTCAAGTCAAACAAAACAGATGAGGCTAGTGGTGGTGGGAATAATCAAGTCCCTTGCCCAATTTAAAATATTGATGCCCACATGCATGTGTTTTTATGCGTATGAATCTTTGCACTCACGTGGCATGCTTTTTCATCGTTCTCGATTGGTAGATCCTGGCTGATCCGACGGCTTCGGATGAGGGGAAAGCATTGGAAATTTGGAATTCAGAGCTGAAAAATTGACACTATCCCATTTCCAAATGACCAATTTGGCCAATCATATTGGCTATGTTTGGAGCCCCATCTATTTTTTATTATTCCACACTTCTATCCAGCATTCTGTTAAATACATTATGCAACTAAATTTTTATTTAAATTTAAATTTAAAAAATTTCTCTTTTATATATATAACTAATTAATTATTATTCAATTATTATACTCATTTACAATCAAATTAATATACACACACACACATCCACTCACATTTATATATATTTATATCTTAACAATTAAATAATTATTCTTCAATTATTATATCTATTTACAATCAAATTAATACCTCTTTATATGTATACATATCCACTCATACATACATATATATATATATATATACATACACCTTAAAAACTAATTATTATACTTATATACTTTATACATATATTCAAATAAATTTAAAATTTTAAAATATCAAAATCACATTATCCAACATGTCACCAATTCTAATATTACTCACACCAAAGATCTATCTTTCACCTCAACCCTTCTCTCAAACACAGTGATAGCAAATCCAATTATGACTGGTCGCTTCTTGTGCACTTGTCACGACCAAAATCAATTTCATTGTAGAATTACTAACGTAAGAAACTCACTAGCTAGCTTGGTCCTGTGAAGGTCACATACTTGCAATTGTTGCATTACGTGTTCTCCCATTCATGTGAAAGGCATTTGTACAAAGACTATATTAATCAGTGAATAATGATGCAATTTAATCATTTCACTTGTCACCAATAGTATATATATAGGATGCACCTATATGCATATGCGTATACACACACAGCGTAAGTTTACACCTCTAAAAGTCAGGACAAAAGTCTCCAAGCACATATACTTAGCCATGCCTATTTCAAATCTGCCATGCTTATGCCTGTTTTGCCCTTTTAAGGAGCAAGTGCTCAAGCCTTTTATAAAAAAGATTGACAGTAAAGGCATTAGATACCACAGACATACAGAACTGAAGGACTTTTGCAGAAGGGCTTAAATATTTAACCACACATTGATGGTGAAAACTCAATTCTGTCCCCTAAAATTCTGGAATGGTCAGAAGTTATTAATAGCCTCATTAATTACTAAGGATTGCACTGTCTTGACACGGTTCATCGATGTGTTCCGGGTGGAGTAGATCTTGACACTTGTCAAGATCTACTCTTTTTTCTTTAAAATTTTTAAATTTTAAATTTTTTTATTAATTCTATTTACTTAATTTAAAAGTCAGCTTTTTATTTTATTTTATTTATTCTAAGTATATTTTATTTTTATTTTCAATGTAATATTTCTTGATTGGTATATTATATTTTTCACCAGTTTTTTCTCATGTATTAAAATATATTTTCTCAATTAATATATATAAAAAAAATTGTGCTTTTAATGTACAAAATTATTTATTCAATAAGAATTATAGGATTGACTTCCAGCTACGTATACAAATATTGATTAATTATAATTAAATAAAATTAAAAATAAAATAAATTAAGGTTGTAACATGTTATTGCAGCATTTATATTTACATGCAGTATCGAATTGACAAACACACTTTGATGTGTAAGGGAAAAAATTGGTAAGGAATAATACACTAAATAATCAACACTAAATTAAAACTTATTTTAAAACTCAAATAATTGATAAAATTAATAAAAATAAAAATAATTGTAAATTAAAATCTTCAATTAATTTTAATCAATAATTTATTAAGAAACACAAAAAAACAAAGCAGAAATGAAAAAACAGAGGAAAAAAAAAAAACAAGGCACCCGGAACAGTGCTCCGGGTGCATGGTCGAATGGACTGCTTGACACTACCAAATGTGCTCCTTTAATTTGACTTTTTTGTTTTCTAATTGGGTGGCCAAGAATGCCAACTAGCTCCTAAACAAACGAAAGAATCAAATAATACTAGAAAAAAATATATTGAGCAGATGAACAACAGTAACTACAGCGATTAATACAACAGTAACGCTCAACAGAAGGTACAGAAGAAAGAAGAGGAAAGGTAAAAGAAGCAATTCAGCAAAGAAGCTGGAAGAGCCTTAAAAGTATCCACCATCTAGCCCATATTTCGTTCCTTTCTTTTCTCTCTTCATACTGCCTCACAACAGCTCATTTAAAACAGCTACTGAAAAGGCTAAAAGGAAAGCCTAGCTACCATTAATTTTAACTCAGAAAGAAGAGGAAATAGGAAACAGAATGGACCATGGCCGAAGGAACTTACAGTCTTTTCCTAGCTGAAGTCTAATACTTACGATTAGAATTGGTAGCAGCAAAGCTTCATTTCTTTTTGTCGCTCAGTTGTGAAGAGGGTTAGGGCCAGTGTGTACCAATCTCTTCGCGTCCTGATACAGCTTGTCTGATGATGAACTCTCGTAACTCCTGCCCCCAGTCGCCATTTGGGGTGGAGTAGTCGAACCTCTTGCATAGTACGACGTCGCCGCCCGGCCAAAAAACCTCGCTTTCCTGGCCGGAGACCACCGTGAACTGCCAGCACCGAGATTCTCCGCAGAGGACAACGAACAAGCTTCGGAAAGAATCAACAGGACAGCAAGGGAAAAAACTATAATTCTTGAAGTGGAATAGTCCAACCTTTTTCTCGTTCTTTTCCTCCTATCGCCTTCTACAGAAACGGACATTTTCTTCACCAGCTGTTAGGGAGAATGCTGCCTCTAGCTTGGCTGACAGTACCCCTTACACCAGCCAGAGGAAAAAGTAAGGTGTAAACTCTATAAAGAAGCAAATTGGTAGAAGATCCTTCACTGACACTGGCTACAGCATGATTCCAGATATACTGATAACAAGAAAAATGGATTCTGAAATACAATCTAATCTATATCAATCACTTGGGAAAAATCTAAACCCTGCTCAGAGAGAGAGAGAGAGAGATCTCCTTATCTGATGGGCCTAGTTACATGATATTGACGCTTGATTCCTGGAACCTTCTCACGCATATCTAATTTTTCTTACTCCTCTGAATCTTCGAAGTTTGGACCTTTTTTTACTGGTAATCTAAATCTAAACAAAGATTGGTTTTGACATGGGTGTTGCCCGTGGACAGGCGACTATTTGTTGCATCTATCTATATATATATGTATGTATGTATAAACACAGACACACACACAACTGTAGTTTAATTTGTACTACGAGAAAGGAAGATGGTATCGTTGGGGGGGGGGGGGGGGGGGGGGGGGAGAGAGATAGAAGAGAGGCGGGAGGTGTGGGGACTGTCCAGTATATATTAATAGCCGCTGTCTGCGGTCTCTGTACATTAGAACAAGAAGTTAATTTTGAACATGCAAAATGGAGTAGCTTTGAGAAACGTGATGCTTAGGTAAGTCAGTACCACCACTTCTCTGTCTACCCTCTCAAAGCAGCTAACCTGTTTCCTTTCCTTTCTCTATACATCTGCGTCCTTAGGGTTTACGACAAAGCTATGGTTTGTCTGGATGGGGGTCGCGGGGGTAGTTTAGTTAATTCCTATTATCTTCTTGTACGAAACTTTATTAGGACATGAAGCTAGGTTTGACTTGCCCTGTTACGTCTAAGTATGTGTGTCGTACTCAAAATTTTGTCCAAGCGGGTCGCCGTCGTATGTATACTCTGTGAGTGGTTTTTTTTTTTTCCTGTTGGAATTTCGATGCATATCAAATTGCACAACGTCAACGGAAGAATTGTTGTAACCCGTCTTATGAATCTATTTCAGCAAAGAATTTTAGGAACACATCACAATGTTCCTACGGGCTGGTGCATTCAAATGTGATATCTAAATTATCTCTGTTACCCCAATGAATGCGTTCATACACTTGCACGGTTCAGTTGCTACTCGACAAAGATCGAACAGTATGCATGGGGCTCTAATTATCACGTGAATTCCCAAATGGAGGGAGATGAAATTAAGACGTAGTGGGAAGGATGAAAGAAACACCCTTTTTCCAATCGCAACATTTAGTTCACAAAATTGGGATGAAAAGTCGACGAGTTTCAATAGCCTGTGGAGAACCTCTGCGAGAACGTAAGCCGAAAGCCCGAATAGTTTCTTGGAAAGATTCGACAGCTCTCGGTCCCGTCTTTCTCCAGTTCAATTGAACCAGTCTTTGCCATAATTATGACTTTTTCTAGAACCGGGTCGTTTTGATTAGTTATTTTGTTTCTGCTCAACTTGCCCTGAAAATTCGCAATTTGCTGGTAAATTTCTTGCTCTCTCTTCTTGCTGTTGATGATTCGGGGCCTTTTCAGAGACCCCTTCGGGGTTTGTGATTATGCTCGTTAATTTCTATTTTCTTAATGCAAATTTGTGGCGGAATGCAACTGACTGTTTGCTTGGTTGTGCTTTTATTTGTGATTATTGAGATCTAATCTTAACGTTGAATACTTGAAGCATCTGGGTTCAAGGTCTCTTGATTGTTCGCGTTAGCGTGGGCACGGATGCGATTGTTTCTTTTCTTGAATTTGAAATTGGAAGCTTGCCTTTTTAATTTGTTTTTGATAACTTTTGGCGCTCGTTGTTAAGTTTAATTTTGAAACACTCAATCTGTTAACTACACCTTAAGTAGAATTTGATCAACAGATGTTTAATTTTGTATGTTCAAGAAATCTATCAGCCCAAAGGGAACATTCGGTGGCTTTTTATCCAGCATTTCAAATTTGAGGCATTGGGTTCAAAGGTCAGTGGGAACATGTGTGAAAAAAATTATCAACGAAGAAAAAATATAAAAGAATCTGTTCGTATATCAAAACGAAAACTTGGATAGAACTAATTCATGCTAAGTGAAGCAGAATAGGAGCCAAAGAATGGAGTAGGAACAATTTAAGTACGAGTTGGCAGAGCCAATTTGGAACTTTCTGCAGTTTGGCTTGAATAGTTTCACCCAATGTTTTGCAGAAAAGTCTGAAGTTCTTGTTTAATAATTCTAACTGAATCATGTCTTTCCATTGCTATGATTTAGCTTTGTTAAGGATTAAACTGAAGAGTGCAAGAACGAACATGAAGCCATTCGGCCATTAGGCTCATATCTATGGATGAGTAAATTATATTATTCAGGACAATATTTTTATATAGGTGCATATATGCGAATAAATATGATATCATCCAAAATTACACCAAATAAAAACATCACAATAACTCACTTGAAAGTCGGTAGTAAAGTGTCCAGGAAGTTAGACTGGCTGAAGTCAAGCTTTATACATCTGTGACAACAACCGGATAAGTACAGAGGCAGCAAGATAAAAAATGCACTTCAATAAATTGTAGTGACCAATCTTTATTCTTAACAAGCTTGTCCAGAGTCAGAATTTTTTTATTGTACTTTAATAAATTGCTGTGAATAAGAAATGTTGCATTCGCCAATTCCATGCTGAGGCTTATATGTTACTTCTGGGCTTCTGGCAAGCAGTTTAATTTGATTGACGGATTTCCAACTAGCATGACTCTCGTGGGTGCATTGAAGCCAAGTGAAACCTTGAATGGAGTGTATAGGCTTCATTTGCTGCAGCGCAAACTAGAGATAAAGCAACAGGTGGATTTCCACCAGTCAGTTTATGGAACTTTCCATCATTGGGAGGAACCAACTAATAGTACAGTGAATCTAGATTCCATGTTGGTTGACGTTCAATTTGACCTTTTTCTCTTCTCCAAGTTTTGCATGTTAGTTTCTTTTCTTTATTTTTTTTATAACTTTGGTATGTTGATTTTCTGGAAAATCTAGACTGACTTGTCTGAGGTCAATCCATTTTGGTCTTAATGGAATTCCGGGCACAAAATTACTTCAGTTTAAATGAATATCTGCTATTTTTCTTGTACATTTTCTTTTTTTCCCTTTGGCTAATGAATTATTTGCTCCTGTCAGGAGATATTGAAACAGTTGCTAATGTGCTTCACTTCTGTTTATTGGCCTTGGAATTTAGGCAAGAATGTGATAAAATATATTCATCAAAGTAGGACTACAAGTGGATATTTTGTTTTATTTTTGATCATGTACTTTGGCTGCTGTTGGAAAAATGTTTATTGAAACTTCTATGCATATGTCAGTTGGAGGACTTGCCGCAAATTTGTTTCTTGCTTCAAGAGGGAAATTTAGGAAGTATCAACAATGGTGAGTACAAATATTCAAGCTCTCCAAATGTTATGGGCCTGGTTGCTTGTGGAAATTTGTTGTGACAGGGTGGAGGTATGCTTAGAACCATAAGTCTTTGATGCAGAATTTTTCTCTCCTGTTGCTGCAGGATTTAGAAATTATGTTGCTGGCAAGGAAACATGTCCCAAATTATGGACTAGTGATAAATTTTAAGTATACTGCTGCTGCTCTGTGTATTGACTCTCCTATGTGTTTTCTAATCTTTGTTTTCTCACTTTACTGAAGCAACTTAATTCTTTTTGCAGTGCATGTTAAGAGCCCTTGGGAATCACAACACTGAATTGGTTTTTACTGATACTGGCTCTAATGTTGTCAGCAGTTCACACAGTATTGATGGAGGTAGCATATGCATCTTTTAAGGATTATGGTTTGGCGAATTAAGATTTTGGATGTATTCTAATCATTGTATTGGCAGAATTTGTTGTCTTTTGATTCCTTATGGCCTGCAACACTTTGGTCCAAGCTGTTAACATTTGAAAAAAAAAAAAAAAAAAACATGTTCCAGAACCTGTAGTTGCCCTCATATATATTGAACAATTAGACAACCAACTATAAATATTATCCTAACAGCGAAACAAAATAAGAAATTATTAGCAAATAAAGGATACTTCGCATTATTAGCTTTCTGAAAATCGGTTAGTTTGAGATGGACCTCTGATCAAGAGCAGGGAGAAAGACAAAATGCCCAAGTTCTATTACCAGTTCCTAGACACATATGTTGCTTCTCAGGTGGTGTTTATGATTAGCGGCAAGTGAGAAAGTTAAGACAGCCGATAGTTTCTTTTAATACTTTCTTAAGAGTGAAAATTCTGTTACCACCTCAATACAAATTGGAGGCATCCTATATGACATTCATGAGTAAATAATGTAAAGTTACACAGATTTCTGCTCTCTCTCTCTCTCTGGTCGATAGGCTGACTGGAGATGCAAATGAAGTACGCGGATTCTGAGCTTGGATTACTTTTACACTTTAACTTGAGGAAAGGTAGGTTTATTGCTTCACTGAAATTGGTTCATCATGGTTTGGACTTCTTAGGCTTATTGGGTTGTGAGGCTTTAACACCCACATATTTCTCAAGGTCAGCAACTCAACTCAGTGGGCCTCTTCGATTTCAGTAAAAGAAGGCAAACTTCAGCATCTGTGTTCCCTTGGATATCTGGTGCCTATTTCCTGTCGGATCTTGAACTATGAATACTCCGACTATATTAAAACAACTTATCACGGTTTCTACAAACCAGCGATAGCACATCAGTCGACAGTACATATCCACAATTTGCTATTCATGAGTAGATTTATACGAGGATTTATGGATCTTAAATCTTGCCGGTCTCTGAGTGCAATTGCTTTCTACGTGCATGCTCCCAACGAACAAGCTCTTTGACAGGAATAGCCTCTGACAATTTCTACAGGTTGCATTTGCTAAAGAGAGCATTTCAAGATCCAGACTTGAGAACGGCCCGTAGCGTGCGTCAGATGTCATCACTGGAGGGTGGCGCGCTTTACACGGCGGACGATCTTTTGCCTGAAACCCCATCTGTACATGGCGGTCGGCATCTGTTGGTACTTGCAACAGACTCTTGGGGTTCCAAGGAACTGTTACTTTGTCCTCATTAATCTCTGCCCAAGAATCTTGTCCTTTGAATCTTGAATAGGCAAGGAATTAGCCTTACGGGATAGCATGGGCTTTTGATCTACCAAAGGATTTTCAACGTGTCAGGTTAACACTCTGCTGGGTTCCAGGATTTTGAGAGGGAAAATAAATATAAAAAGGTAGTGAAAATAATTTTAATTGTTTGGTTGTTAAGAAAAATGATAATGAAAAGAAAAGATGAGGGAAGATGCAGTTTAAATGGAGGACAATCGGTTTTTTTTCTTTCTGACAAGATGAGAGGAAAAACTATTGTATTATTTATTTTTTTTCATTTATCTTTGCATTATTTTCCTTAAATAATCAACAAAAAATATAAAGTTTGAGGTTTTTTTAAAAAATCTTGTTTTTTCTATTTTTTTGTTGTTTTCTTTCTTCATGAAAATCTTTCAAGCAAACAGCATATGAGATTTAAATTTTCTTTTCATTTTTCTAGTATTTTCTTTTCCTCTTTTATATCCTAAAATCTGGCAGTGTAAGAAGCACATAGCCCATTACCTTGGGAGGATAATCAGCCTTGCTCAAGCTAACTGTATCATACACTATTCAGTTGCTGCAATGTGGGATGCCTATAGTAGTAGTGAATCAAGTGATATACAATATTAGATGGCAAAAATTGGATCGAATGTTTTCTACCAATACAATATGTGACTTGTAAAAATGGCACAATCTATGTTTGTGTAAAATTATTGTATTTTGAATAATAAAAGTAATATTATTTAAAATTAAAAAAAAAATAAGAAAATAAAGTAAGATTAAAAGAAATGGAAAGTGAAAATTTTCGAAACAAAACACGAGTAAAGATAAATTAAAAGAAAGGGAAGATGTAAAGAGTAGAAAAGAACCAAAAAAATTTAAATTAAAGATAAGTGCATGAATTTACACTATGCAATTGAAAGAGGTAAATGCATATATTTACTTTGTGCAATCCAAATAGATTCAAACATTTAATGGCATGCAACTAATAGTACACACTCAATGCATGTGTAAATTTTTATATAAATTATGCTATTTTATTTGTTGTAAATAATTATAATAAGAATAATATTATTTTAAAATAAACAAAATTTGAAAAACAAAAGAAGATAGAAACGGTGAATTGAAAGCTATAAAAAATGTAAGAGAAAAAAATAGAGTGATATTAAAAGAAAACGAAGAAAGAAAGAAAAATAAAAAATATTTAAATAAGGTATTATAGTAATTTAACATCAAAGAATAAAAAAAAAGTCTCTTGTTTTTAATATATAGTAAAGTAGATAAAAGAATTTAAAAACTGGCAAAAAAGAATACATCAAAACTAAAAATTGAATGATATGAAAGAAAATTTGGAGAGTCAAAAAAGGGAACAACTATATTTCCTTATAAACTTAACACATAGTATAGATAGTGTAGATAAAGCACAGTGGTTGATGCTTTGGTGAAAGTCTTGTACATTTGTTTTTTTTTTTTTTTTTTGGAAATCGTGTAAAATAAGAAGAAGAAAGAGATGAATTTAAAACATATAATACTTTAAGTGTGTGTATATTTGGAGATAAATGGAAAACAAAGACATGAGCTCTATTGATGGAAACAAAAACTTCTGAACTCCATGGAAATCATATGCCCATATAGTTGCCAATGATATTATCGTATTCCCTTTAATCTCTTGATAAAGTAAATTTTCTTGATAATATTATCTGTAGCGGCGCTGCTGTCATAATAATATCCCTGTCCCAGTTGTTTTCCTTTTACTCAGTTGTGAATACTTACTAGTGCAACAATTTACACATAAGAGAAGGTTCATTTATTTCCAGCTGGTGTACGTAGCTTGAATATGGTTCAAGTCCCTTAACCAGATGTCCCTTTTTTTTTTTTCTTTATCTTTCTATCAAATAAATAAAATAAATGAATCTATCATTTTTTATTAATCGGAGAGTAAACTTGTGAAGCCCTTCAAGCAATGATCATATTTTCTCTTGACTATAAACATGGCAAGGGATGGAAGATAGCATTAATTTTTCAGCTGCTTGTTTTTTTTAAATGAATATTAGTTTATTGATAGGAAATCACTTCATTATATTCAAGTTGTTCCCTAATATAATGTGTATTAAGCGAATAAATTTTATATTCTATCACATAGTTAAAATTTCCAAAATTTCAATGACTTTTAATAATTATCTAAAAGCTGCCATTATGAGAACCTCCCATTTGTCAACGGAGAGGAGAAATCATGCGTTATAATACAAGTATAATAATCTGACAGTGTGCATGATCACTATATATCAATAATAATATTAATAATATGAATACGATTCTTGTCATCAGTATTAAATTTCTTATAATTATATTGTAGCAAAAGTTTGTTGTCCCAGCATAGTAAATACGCCCCACTGGTACAACTTTGACCTTTTAATAATAACTCGTAACACAATTGGTTTTCTTCTTCTGTTATTCAAAGGATAAAGGAAAGTCTCGACAATTTACTATTTATTACTTCAAAAGCTTGGGGAAAAGGATCTGCACCAACAAGATTGAAGCTAAGAATAATGAAACTCCCCTACTCCATAGGGTTGGTCGTTAGAAAAATCAGTGGCAATTAAGGGACATAATAATGAGAGTGGTTGCACGAGTGCCAAATAAATGTGCAACAAGCATTGTATATGCCATACGTGAGGTACCATAATTCTTCAATAATGCAACCAAGCTAATATATGTTGGTGATATGCATAAAATTAAACAGTTATCAGTAGCTGGGTAGAGCCATAGGGTAGTGAAAGTCATGAAGGCCATTATGAGGCTCCAAATCAATTTCTTGGGGAAGACAGATGAGAACTCAATTGTGGGGCGATGAGTTTAGTTGAGCATTGATCGGGAAAAAGGCAAAGGCTAGGTTTGTTTCTTTCGTTCAATGTTCGTATTGCTATACATTTTTTTTTTTTTGATTCAAATTTAAATTTTTTTATTGTCTTTTATAATTAATTAATAATTTTTCAAACATTATACTTACTCCGTCAACACTTATTCTTATAATTTTTTACTCATATTTAGTTTTTTATTGTTATATAAACAAATATACTATTACATTATTCAATTATTATTACATATTTAAAAATAATTTTTGTACCTACAAAACTCTTATAAATCAAATATAATTTTCATCACCACTCAAATTTACTTCTCAATCCTAATTAGAAAATAAACATAGCCAAAATCTTGGGGCAGATAGAGGTATACAACCAAAATTTATATTTTCAGATATTTTACATAAAAATAAAAAAAAAATAAAAATACAGCCGCTGGGGGGGGGGGAGGAGACTTGATTTCATGAGGGAGGGAGAGAGACAGAGAGAGGGCAGATTGGAACACGAAGAAATGTGAAAATCACGAGACAATGTAATGGTTGGGGTAGGAGAGGGGGGTAGTGGGGGCCGATGGGGTGCCTGAGTGGTGTGTGAAGAACAATGTAGGCGGAAAAGGTGGCCTGATTGAGGACATAGAAGTCGTCCCAATGACAAACTTCTCATAATCTCATCATTGTCACGTCGCTTTTGCTCTCCACCTCCCCAAAATCTCTCAGAATTTCACGCCACCATGTCCATTTTTCCCTCCTCATTTCTCTTTTACTTCTTTGTCCTTTTTTCCTCACTCTCTCTCTCTTGTCAAAAATGATATGTACGTGTTTGTGACTGTGTCTGTGTGTGTGTGTGTATATATATATATGGCACACCACCTAATGCGTCTTCTTGTAAGACTCAAAAAACCATCCTCTCCCTTTTCTCCATCTCTGCATTCCCTCCTTTTGTTTCCTCGTCGAGTCCTTTTCTCTCAGAAAATCCCATATGGTCAAATATTTCTCGGGCGTGGAGAATTCCCTTTGAGTGACATATTTTCTTAATTCCTAAAATATATCTACTAATAAGTTCACACTGCTTATTTACCACTCGAACTTCCTTCTCTTCTAACTTCAGTTCCTCTACAAAAGCAAGCTAGCAGAATGTGGATGCTAATGGAGTGTCAAGAACGTGGCCAAGAACTGAAGATGTCGACCGATCCCATGCGCAGTCGGACGAAGCTCAGGCCCCTGATGCCAAGGCCAACCCCTCGCTGCAGTGCCAGTAGCAGCGTATTCTCTGCGACACCAACCACTCCTCGCTGCCTTCACAGCCCCAACATACCCTCATGGAACCATCCCCCAAGTATATATATATATATATAGTTTTTAATTCCAAGCTAGCTAGAAGAATGAAGTTCTCAGAAGATTAAGGACCGGTTTAACTGCAGAATATTTGGGACTTATTCTTTGCAGGTGTTTATGGTGTTAGAAGAGAGACGAGCACAGTTCCAGTAGTGAGCTCCAGATGGAACCCTACTCGGGAGCAACTGCAAGCCCTGGAAGAAATGTATCGACGGGGAACCAGAACGCCATCTGCCGAACAAATCCAGCAAATAGCTGCAAAGCTTCGGAGATTTGGTAAAATTGAAGGCAAGAATGTGTTTTACTGGTTTCAAAACCGCAAAGCAAGGGAGAGGCAGAAGAAACGTCGGCATGAAATGGAGCTATTAGCTAATAAAATGATGCGCCATATTGAGACCCCTGAACGAAGACAGTCAGGTGAACTTACAATTATTTTTTCCTGCTTCCTTATGGTTGGCATTATTACATGTAAACTATATTAGAGTTCTTGCTTTTTAAAATTATAATGCTATTCATAAGCATTTATGCCTTGGATGAAGTTTACCCTTCTTTTCATTCTCAACAAGTATGAGAGACTTTAATGCAAGCTTATCCAGATAAACCTTTCATATTTGAATGAGAAAGTGTAAGCATGTTGTATGAATTTTCACACTTCTATTCTTCGAAAAAATGACCAGAAGTTGATAACGCCAAACAGTACCTCATTACTTTAACTAATAAACATTTTACTTAAAAACAAACAATTTTGTAAGACTATATAATGAAGTAAATTTGAGATCAATGGACTATATTTGATATTAAGATATTTTGTCTATTAATTTAAGACTCCACTCTTAAAAGTATTAGTTTGTTAAAAACAAGATTCGATTTTGCAGGATCGAGCAGCAGATATTCGGACATTGAACATCCTAAGAATTCGCCTACACCTTCAAACTGCAACACAGCTTTAGAGGTATGCAGACAATTTTAATTTCCGAAAAGAAATCTTCTGCCAGATATCCAACCTTGTTAATTAAGTAATCTCACTGTACAAAACTCAATATCTGATTCTATCACTTACAAAACACGGCCAGAGGCAAAATTATGGGCTAATTATAAAGCATGAAGGTCAAAAAAATGAATGCAAAATGAAGCAAAGCCTTTGTATGATGGAAAAAGAACGAGGCCAAAAAGCTGCCCTCGACACTTTCTGTTGGGGCAGTTGTCATGAAAAGGTTGGAATTTCTTGGGCAAAGTGCAGAAATTTACTCAGCCATCCTATCAAATGTAAAAATTTTCAGTATTCTGCATCAATGCATGGAGCAGCAGTGGTAGAAGAATTACACCAAAAAGATGAGTGGGCACAATTGGACCAGGAGGAATTGCAAAAGCAGACAATAGCAGCAAACTGTACTGAAACCAACCGCTGGCAATTGGAACTATCTTCTTGCATGCCTCCCAACAACTATACGCACAAGATTAGTGCACAGAGAGCGCCAGGCCAAGAAAATGCAAAGCCCTTTGTTGCTTTTAATCTCAGCAAACGGTTGCCTCCTGAGAATGATGATTTCACAGATCTTGAGAATGGGGCTAAGGCAAATAGAACTCTTCCGCTCTTTCCAGTAAAGGGCAATGATTTGAGCACTCTTAGTGCTACTGAGGGGGGGGCTCGTGATTTTTTAACCGTGGGAACCACGTTGGCCCCTAATCAGTTTTTTGAGTTTCTTCCTGCGAAGAATTGATGATGGGATTTATAGTCCTGTGACAGGTACAAGATGTACTATGTGGCTTTCTTTTCAGTCTCTTCATGTTTGTAAATGATGATCGGATGCATGGTGTAATGGCTAATATCTAGCATGCAGTTTGATCGTGTTTACATTTTTCATTGTGGTTTATCAACATACAAGTTTTAGCGGACTGAGGGATTTATTTATTTATTTTACCAGTTTTCGTAATATAATGTGGTAATAAAACCAAGCCAATAATCCATAAAATTAGGGTTTACAGTCTAACTGGGAAGACAGCTAATAAGACATAACTAGTGTGGCGAGTCTTGTAACTATTGTCATGTCTATGCTTTGAGGATTTCAGTTTTTTACTGCATTTACTTCAGGTTTATTTATAAATATGGGAAAATAATTCGAAATATTCCTCAAAAAAACATGTTCCGCTGAGGGTAGGACGCTTAATTATTGAAAAGATTTTGTACTAACCAAGAGCAGAAACAAAGAAGATTGTAAGAAAAAAGTAACAAATTTCACATTAGTCTCTTATTTTGTTATTATCCCTTTAGTACTAACATTTAATCTCTCTTTCATAAAGCATAATCCATGAAGATCAAAAATTGCCAAAAAAAAAAAAAAAAATCTAATACGAAGTCAAGGAAAAATAGAAGGAATAAAAGTAGGAATATAAGTGAGCCAAGTTTCGAGTTAGTTTGAATTCATTCCATAATTACAATTGTTTAAATTTGGCTCGAACTAATTATGTAGAGTTTGAATACAAAGCCGAACTTAAGTAGCAATTTGGAGTTTGAAGAACATGTCAAAATTGGAGTTTGAGTTGATTAGACTCAACAAACTTTTAATCCTAATTGAACTCAAACTAAGTAGTTTAGTTTATTGAGGATTTGGTAGTGTGGAACCAATCACAAAACATTAAAATCCATAGGAATCTAAAGAAGAAAGGTACATACATACACATATACAGTGAGTTGAGTAGAAGCATGAAGAGAGAGGCTCGGACAGTAATGTAAGAGGTTGCCGGTAGGTAGTCTGGTCCTTGCATTGTCACAACTGCACAGAATGCTACAGTGCACAACTCAAAGGATTGGTCCATTTCTACCCAACCCTTTCAATCTCACACCAAATTTTAAATAATGTTCACTCACAATCACACAAACTACCTTCGGCCATGTTTCATCTTATTTTCCAACTGGATCTGGTCAGTGATTGGTAATCCATTGCCCTAACATTGAAGGATTGGTCATCTTCTTCATTTGCAAGATGCATGAGAATCCATCAAAAATTTTGTACTTTATAACTCTGCATTGTTGTTACTTACTCGAACTATTTCTCAAATATTGGCAAATGAGTGGATTTCAAGGAAAGCATTAACCTTTGTCGCTTCATAACAATAATACTAATTTTTTGGTCAATTAATTGTTATGTACTTGTAATGATTATTAATTAAAAAAAATCACTCATGGAGTAGTCAATCCAAAGCTTTTAATAATTTCTTTTTTTTTTAAAAAAATAATAATAGGATTTAGAGATGGCACGGAGAGACCAAATTAACAATAACTTCGAATTCATAGACTTGATCGTGAACTTAAACATGCCTTGACCCCAAATAATAACTGTTTTATGGGTCATCCCTACTTATATTTTGCTCATTTTATTAACTATTTTTCAATGTGACCCGTTGTCTCTTTTTTAAACTCACACTTGATTTTTCAAGTGAAATGACAATTTAGTGGACAAAAAAAGGGACACGATCATTTATCCCCAAAACCAAGCCAAACAAGGCCGAAAAGTTGGCATAAATCTAATCTACTATTAGTCAAAATCAAATCTGAGTAAATTCCAGTTTCCATATATTTGTCACAAGGACTTCTGATTCCTTCATTTTTCAAATTATGAGAATTCCTGCATGATACTTGTTTACTTTATGAATATTACTCAATCATTACATGAACAATAATCAAACCTTGGAGAAGCATATCCAAATATGGGCTTTCATACGCAAAGTTTCCTAAACAAAAAATACAAACAAATTAATTTACCAAGTGCAGTCAATTTGCAACAAAGATATTATTAAAATGTGAAACAGAATACTGGGGAAAAGATAGATACTGAGAAAAACAAAATGAAATTCTTATAATCCAACTCCATTTCGAGATCACTATTTTGTAGAAAAAGTAAATGCCCTCCAGCATAGAGGTATCAACTCATTTAAATTATGAACAAGTTGATTTTACTTTGGGAGAAACCTCAGAAAGCATAGAGGGGCTCAGGGTCCACGTTCCTTTTGATCCTGAAACAAATTGAAATAAAAATAAATTTGTTAACAGACTCGTGGCTCAAAGAGAAGATAGCTCAAGAGCATGAACTCAAGAAGAGCATGATATGATAGTAATTGCCATAACCTCATGTAAACACAGCATTTCACCATTAAAAGAACTATCAGAATCACATAACAGCAATCTTGGAGGAAGGTCATTGCTCAAGCAAGCATCCTATGGATAGTATGTTTGAGAGGATTAAATGTTCAACAAAGTTTACCAGAATTTGGTGCAGAAATGGGATAATAGTTATCAGTTCCTTGGCTCCATGTTCAACACAGTTTCCCCACATCAATGCAAGACCAAGTAATCATCTCAAATAGTCTGATTAAAAACTCAACATAATTTTTCAACAACTAAATTGCAAGACCAAAAAATTGATTTTTTTGTCACTTACCAATTATCCTCAGCCCATTTACACCCATAAGTATCTACCACATGCAGGTTGTTATGCATGCCTAGATTTAGAGGACTTGTTCTCAAAACTGTTACAAGGTATACAAGAAGACAGTATAGAGCGCATCATCATTTGAATTACATTACTCAACGTAAACTAATAGTTAAAGATCAATGCAGGCATCGGACCTCTGATGTATCAGATCCCCATTAATGACGACCAAGGAACCAGCTTTTACTTCAATGGGAACAAAATCTTTGTTGTCTTAGGGTGGAGATGGCTTATAGAAGTGAACCCCTTTTTCATCTCGAATGAATCTTCTCCCAAGGCCATCAAAGATGATGATAGAAGAACGCTCAACAACCATTGAGATTCTGATAACAAGGAGACAAAGGAAGCACAATGCGAAATACAATTACAGAGATACCTTTATGAGATCCAGGAATAGCCCAGAGGCAACCGTTTTTAGTTGTTGCATCTTCTAGAGCAAGCCATAACCCTGTGCAAGTTGGTGGGCTGGTGTATAGAAATGCATTGTCTTGATGCGGTACTCCCATACCTCCAATTCCAGGTTGCAGCAAGTGAAATTCATACAGCTAAAAAATCATTACATGAAAATTTGAAAAAAAAAAAAAAAAAAGAATCCACACAATACATATATCATTGTACTGCAGTGTAAAAAAATATTCAGAGTCAATGAGAAATCTCTAAAAAAGCAAATATGAGGACAACCTCCTAGATATAAAACAGGTAATTTATACCAGCAAAAAAAAATCATTTGACGAGGCAAATGTTGACAACCTAGAACTGCAATATGCATGCATAAGGGAAGCTATCTTCACAATGAATCACGGGGCCTTCATATGTTAAAAATTTCAAACAAGATTTTGACGAAAAAAGCTATCAATTGAATTAATGGCAATGAAGACATAAAGATTACTATTAGTTTGTTATTCTGCATTATTACGTAAAGAGTACACCTTGAAAATGTACATGGACTGAATCAGTATTGGCCTTTTGTGGCCGAGCGAGGGTAACAAACTTGAAGTTTTCTCTGGGCTAGAGAAGCTCTTAAATACTGGGTCTTTTTCATGTAATGCTGCGAGAAGATACATAGCATTCATACCATATTAAGATACAACACAAACTGCAGCGAGATGAATTTCTTACACTGACCAGACTATACGGAATTCAGAGTACAAATCACAAACAAATTTCAAACTGCGGAGCAGACATGGAAAATGAAACAGCCAAAATACACTCAATCAACATTGCACCGGGTTGAAGCATACCATGCCCAACTTTGTTTATGGAGAGTTGCTTGGGTTGCTTCAAGTTGCCATCATCATCAAATGCATTTTCTGTCAGAAGAGCATGTTAAAAAACATACACTGGAAACTTGCAAGAGACCACATCATTCTAAAGAATCAACAGAATACAATTAAATTTAAACTAAAAGGTCAGAAAACAATTATTTGTGTACTAATGGGGGAAAAAGGATATCTAGAACAAGTATAAAATGCTAATAATCATATTGGAACATTGTTTTCCAACCAATCCAAAACTTGACTGCTGTAGCCAACATTGAGATCAACAAGATTTATTGCAACAAGATAGCAAATTGAAGCCACAGTAAGTGTAAATAGACTTAACCAAAAGCCTAATGAATAACATGAAAATTGAAATGCAAGAGCAATGTGAATACTCATCTCTCATCTCATCCATTTTTTATGACATCAAAACACGAACTTAGTCGAAATACTGTTCATCGGTTAGAATGGAACTCAGAAAACCAAAACAACTATCTCCCTCACTTTAATAACAAGTCAAATGACAAGAGCAATATGCCATAGCAATTCCGTTCCTTCAAAGAAGAAGGATATTTTCTCAGAGATTTCAAAAAAGTAATCATTAGTGGTGTGTTGCTGAACCCACACAGACCAAACACAAAAAGAAATTTACCCCATCAGCTGCTCCTTAGATAAATGCAGTAAAGCAGAAGAAGAACATTCAATAAAGACACGATGTTCACCTGGTTTTTGATGGAGAAAACGGTAGCGCTGCCAGAACAATCGAATTGATCAAGTAATTGCTCCATTCTTGATCTGAGTGACTTTATCTCGTCCGGGCTGGCGAAAAACTCCAACACTACATGGCCTTGACAGTTGAAGAATTCAATCTGGTTTGGATTCAGACCTGCAACAACTTCCATGATTGATTTCCAATTACCTATGTATAATTACAGAGATGTTTGTATCAATTTGAGAGTGTAAAACCCGAAAAGGCACTGTCTTGGTTATGTCTGAACTTTCAACTGCTCTCAAATTTCACCGCCTAACATACCATTCACTGTTTTAAATTAAATTTTAAAATTTTATATTTAATTATTTATTTTTCAATCATTATAATTATTAATAAATATTTATATATATCAAATATGTATTTATATTTATTTATATTTTATAACAGAATTATTATCCTTATAAATTATTATATCATTTAATTATTATTATATATTATATATATATATTTAAATAAATTATACTATTTTTCTTATTAAAATATTCTTTCTAAACATATTAATAACCTCAACACATCTCCAATCAAACATCATGTTTAACAAAAATCCCACTCCCAAACATAGCCTTTGGATTTGAAGAAAATATGTAGCAGAGGAATCGCCCGGGAAGGACCCTATTTTTGCCCAACTTTAAGAAGTTATTGTACGGCCGAATCCAGTGAAGCATCTTCTACTTCCTCCCCCCATCTTATAAAATGCGTTTAGAATTAGATATTAAACTTTGAATAAAACATAAATTCTTAAATATATAAAGATAACGAAATTTTTAATCAATGAAATATTAATGATGACAATTTTGTTAGGAGTTTATTAGAATCTTAATAAATGAATTAAAACTTCTTTTTTTCATAAAAATATATGCTACGTTTTTTTTAGTGTGTTTTTAATTGTATTTTTCAGGAAAATTTATATAAAAATAAAAAAATACAAATAAAATTTTAAAAATGTAATGATTATACATATGTTTTGGTGTTTATTAAAATGAAAACTAGCATATCAATAAGACCCTAGCTTTGGATATTTACAATTTTTTTAGACAGCACAGTAAGACCCTAATTGTGTTTCGACAGTCACTTAGACAAATAATAAACATGTTTGACACTATTAAATTATAAAAATCGATCTATTTGCTTGGTTTCTTAAAAAATTCCAATAGAATATTTTGGCTCTATTTTTGAATTGGAGCTATCACTTGTACATGTTAAAAATATTTTATTCAATTAACATAACATATTATTCTTGTAAACACGTCATGGAGAAAATATTTTATTCAATCAACCTGTCATATCATTCTCATACACACTTCAATTTACAAAACTACTTGTTACAAATAGCATAATGTTGTTGCATTGAAACATATAAATGTAAATTAATCTAGCTAATATTTAATTGGATAAAATGAAATGGTTGAATAATTGAAAAATGAGATTATCCAATGATACATGTTGAATGCTAAAAGCATGCATTGAATCTTTGGTAGTGGGTTCACAATAATAAAAAGAACTGTTTTGGTGATTGTTAGAAGAAATGAAACAAAATATATAGTAGAAGCTAGGACAATTAACCCAAATTAAAATTATATTGCTCAACCACCTTTATCACATCATACTTATAAATATAACAACCTATTTGATCAGATGACATCATTTTTTTATTTTCTTTCTTAAAATTCATTCAATGACATTTATTTTCTGTAAGGCGGAGAGTGAAAATCTCTATTGCCTTCGGGAGGCACTTTGGACATACCGAGAAGCATCCGGTCTGCAAGTGAACCTCCATGAATCCTCAATATTCTTCAGTCCTAACGTTGAGCAGAATAATCATATGAGCTGGGCAGGAGTGCTGGGATTGTTGAGGGAAATGAACACTACGCTGCAGAATTTTTGGTGGCAGCATACGAAGCAATCTCCCATCCACTGGAGCAGCTGGGATTTTTGGTGCAGGATAGTGATTAAGGGTGGACTTGGTTTTGGGGACTTTAGATTGTTTAATATGGCAATGGTAGCAAAGCAGGGATGGCGACTCCTCAAATATCCAAGAAGCCTAATGGGAATGACTTTAAAAGCCCTTGACTACCCTAGAATGGATTTTCTGTCAGTGGAAATTGGCTCCAGGCCATCTACCATTTGGAGGAGCATTCCAGCAACTTCGGACCTTCTTAAGGGGAGGCTAAGATGGAAGGTTGGTTGGCGAGAGAGAATCAAAGTTTGGTAGGATGCTTGGTTGTCCATGCCTTGGTCCTTCAAACCAATTACCCATTGGCCCCAAGATGCGACCGAGTTGAGGGTCATGGATCTGATTGATTTTGAGACAAGAGCTTGGAATATGGAGACAATTAGGACTCTTTTCAGACCTGAGGACGCTGAATTTGTATTAAAAATCCCGCTGGAAAGGCACCAACAATAAGACTGTCTAGCATGACAGTATTCAGAAAGCGAACTCTTCGCGGTTAAATCTGCATATCATTTGGCGAAGAGTGGTGTGCTCAAAAGAATGATGGAACGCAGGCCAGAGAGCAGTAACACAAGGGTTGTCTCGGGGCGTTATCAAAGCTGCCCTGGTCTATCCTATCAGATTGCAGGGTGCAACGTTCCAGTGGCTGCTGCACCTAAGCAGGGCTTCCGCGAAGCATTGGTCGTTCTTTGGCTGGTTTCGCGCTGGAGGAACAAGAAAATTCGTCAGGGGATTGATGCCTCGAGTGTGGAGGCTTTGGAATTCACCAGAAGGCAGATTGAAGATTTTGATCAGGTGGAATCAACTGCAAATCAGGATCAAATTGGAATAGCAGACTCAAACAACCATACACACCTCCAGGATTACGTCAGCCTGAATTTTGATGGCGCATTATTCAACGAACAAAATGGAGCGGCGATTTGATTTGCCGCCAAATCTAAAGACGGAGAAAGGATAGGAACCACGGTGCGATACTTGTCCTGACTCCTGTCGGAGGGATGGAAGAACATCACTCCGGCGGGAGATTGCTTGGCCCCAATCTCCAAGCTAAGGTGGCGAAACAGTGATCACTCAACAGGAGGAGAATTGATCAAAGATATTCTACGACGTCGCAGGCCGCTGGAGGGAGTCAAGTATCTGTTTTATTACAAGGTAGCTCAGGGAAGAAGCTCAAAAACTTGCCACAATTGCAAATTCTATCTCTACAACGGTTCATGAATTTCAGCTTATTGGTTTTAGTAATAAAATTGACTCTTTTACTTCGAATTCAAATTTGAACGTACGTATAAAATATATAATAATAATTACATAATATAATATTTAAAAATGACAATTAACTGTCAGATTATAAATAAATATATATAAATATATAATTGTGTATTTGATTGTGAATTGATAAAAAAATAATTAATGAATAAATAGTTAGTTATATAAGTTAAAAAGAAAAAAGAAAATTTGAATTTGACTTTAGATAAAAAATTTATTGAGCAGCATTTTTTCGTTGTATAAAATTTGATAAAATGATAGAAATAGAAATAAGTGTTCCAAAAATAGGCATCGTGTATTTGGTCTCATGGGCAAAGTTGTTATGATTTTAGTCTCTGATGTACACTATTCTGATTTTAATGAAACTAGCATTTTCAAATTTAAAAAATCGTTAATTTTATTTAATATAAATTTCATATAAGAAAAAAAATAAATTAAAATTATTTAAATAAATAAAATTTTAATATTTAAAAAATTAAAATATTAGTCTTGAATCAATTTGATTACGTAGTATATATTTGCACGAAATGTAGTCATAAATTATATTCAATAATTTCAAAAAATAAAATAAAACATGAGTTTTGAGTACAATTTTATTCAATTATTTTTTATGAGCTTATACATCATATTAATTAAATTTAATGTTGAATATCTAAAGGATAGTCTCAAAGTAGAAAAGTATTTATCATTAATAAAATATTTTTAAAATTGGTTTTTATGTATTTCTATTTTTAAAATTTTTTCATTTTTCAATTTTTATTAATACTTTAATTTTTTAAACATTTTTACGTATTTTCCTATTTTAATTAATATTTCTTGAACTATATTTTTAAACATAAATTAAAATAATAGTTTTACTTAATATTGCTTTTTAATAACTAAATATTAAACTAAAATTATAAGAATGAAAAAAATTAAAATATATATTCCCATTTAATTTATTCATAAGTTTAATTTTTGTTTCAATGAATTAGAATTAATGACGCTAGTTGATCACTCAAAATTTTTTCCAAAAGTTTGTTAATTTACCAAAAACTAGTAAAACTTGTATTCTCCAAAATCATATAATGAGAAAATAAAGTGAATGCAAATTATACATTAAAAATATAAAAAATTTCTATAAAAAAATTTTTAAAACCACAATCCCAAAAGTATTTTTTATATTTTTAATTACTATTTATATTCAATTTGAGGATAAAAAACTGAAGTTCTAAATTTTAATTTAAAACTTGACTTTGCAGAAACAGGTAACAAATAATTTGAGTAAAATTGTTTTTAAAACTCATATTTTATTTTAATTTTAGAAATTATTAAAAATAATTTAAAACTACATACCATACATATATATAACAAATGATTTCAAATTGATTTAAAAACTATTATTTTATTTTTTTAAAATAATATTTTATTTTGTTCAAAATAATTATTATTCAATTAATTTTTTATCATGTAAAAATTATGTCAAATTAAATTAATGTTGTATTTTATTTTAAAAAAATGCTACATATATAAATATAAATCAGGACAATAAAAAAAATACATAACAAAAGATTAAAAATAAAAATTACATTAAAAATTATTTTCAGTTTACAATTTTTATAAATATTTTTATTTTCTTTCAGTTTTTGTTATAAGAACTTCCTATTTTAATTAGTTTTTTTACATTAAAAAAATATGAATTTTATAGGAAAAATTATTGAAATTGAATTTATTTTTGTTTTGATTCATCATTTAGAAAGTATATTTTTAAAATTTTAAAATTAATTTCATTTGATGTTCTTTGTATATAATAAAAACTTAAATCAATTCAAAATATATAGTGAGAATCTTTGATATAAAGAATATATTGCTTTGAATAAAATGGAAATAATAGATTTGAATGAATTCATTTTTGCTGTATGCTTATATGCTTACAAACTATTTCTATTAGTTTTTTGTTTAACTTTGTTTTTGTGTATCTTTCTAGTTTAATTCATATTTTTGCAAAATTGAATTTTCAAAATATAAAATAAAATGTCAGTTTTCTTAAATATTAATTCTGTAAAATCAAATATAAATAAAATTTTAAAATTAAATACAAAAAATTAAAATTTTAAGTTTGATCCCACAGTTTAGTTTATAATGTAATGTTATGCGATTTAGAAATTCGTTAAATTTTATTTTTTATTTTTTATTTTTATTTAATATTTAACTTTATTTATAAATTGAGTTGTATGAATTTTTTAGATTAGAATTTGATAGTATTTAATATGAATAAATATTTTATTTAGTTAATAAATAGATTTTTAAGACTTTATTCAATTAAAATTTACAAATCATTTTATTTTTTTAAATAAAAATATTTAAATTAATTTAATAAAAATAATTTTTATAAGTCATGACATATTAATTGATTAAACTTATGAATATTTTATTATATTAATTATTTATTTTGAGTTTAGTTTTAATTTTATTATGTTAAATTAAATATTTTGATTAAATTAAACAGTATTATAGTCGATTATATTGATTTCAGTTGTATTGAATTCTATTCGATGCCCATAAGTTAAAGAGAGAGAAAAAAAATCAGAAAAAAAAAAAAAAAAAGAAAAGAAAACGCAGATAGCCGTCGCCGCTGCCACCTTCAAGCCAAAAACCGCCGCCGCTATTCAACCTCTGCCGAGAACCCAACGCCTCCATGTCGTCGTCCAACGGTCAGAACCATCAGCCGGAAGCCAGAGCGCGGAGCAGAGCATTTTTTTTTTCACTGGAAACCCCGTTGCGTCACTGCCAACCATCATTCCTCATCGCCATCGCACCACCAGAGTTCCGCCCTCCATCACCGACACTGCCACCTTCCAAAGTCTCTGTGGCCACGGCCCACCTCGAAGTAGCTTAATTTGCCGGGAAACGGCCAACGTTACAGCACTGCCAGCGTCGTCCGCTGCAGAGAACCCTGACGGGTTTATCAATAAGAAAGAAAAAGAAAATTCCTTGGGCCAAGTACAATCTTGGGTCAGAAGAAAAAATCTGCTGGGTCCAGATTGAGATTGGACCAGATTATCCAAGAAGAAAGATAAAGTCAGCCAGGTCAGGAGTGCTTGGGCCTTTGTTAGATCAGGCTGTATTTTTATTCTTGGGCTGCATCTTTGTTTATTGTGGGATGGGCTGGACACAGTTGCAGGGCTAGAGAGAGAGAGCTATTTGTATTTATTTCTACATGTTAGTTGATTACGCATATTACAAGAAACTAATGTTTGACAAAATTCAAAATATGTTCAGAACTGTGGATAAAGTGCAGAATTATCTAGACAAGATGAAATCTCATACTATAGTTAAGGACAATCGTATCTCAAGATACAAGAGGCCGAGAGATAAATATACACATTTGAAGCATTCCTATAGCAAGCATCATGGATCGAATAAGAATGAGTATAACGAGATATCTAAGGTATTGGATTCCTATATTAAAATTGATTTTGGTTGTATTTTAATTATTTTCAACTTAAACATAGCATGAATGAAGTCAAAATGAGGGAGTTGATACTCATATTGACATTAAGAAAATTATGGAAGATAAAAAAAATCGACTAGTAGATATGTCATCTTTAACTAAAATGAAGATTGTAGGGAAAATGCCAATAGAGAAAATATAATATGACTATACAGCAATACTGCACCCATTTGAAAATAGAGGAGGAGAAAATTGCAAAAGAAGAAATAATAAAAATTGTAGTACAAATTGAGGAGAAGAAAGTTGATAAAGAAGAAGCTATATAAATTGAAATGGAAGTTAGGGACAAATATAAGAACAAAGAACTAGTAAAAGAATGAGAAATTGAACTTTTACAAAATTATTTGTATGTTGATCTATTTGATTGTCTAGCAAATTTTTTGTCTGTTTGTACTACATAGGAGTTGAAGATATTTTTAATTGAAGAGTTTGCATACGCACATCTAGGCACAATATTGGTGATTTTTCATAATTTATTATGTGGTTCACTAGTGAAGTTTTATTACTGGATTTATGAAAGGATGAAGTTAAAATTTGAACAAGATGAAGAAGAATCAAAAGGTTTTTAGAGATTGGTGCTTGATTCAATAGGACACAAGTTCGAATTAAGGATAATTCACCTTTAAGAAGAGAGGTATGGCACAATCTAAGGATCCGTTAAATTTTATTTATTATTTATTATTTTTGTTTTTGTTTATTATTAGGTTTTATTTACAAATTGGGTGGTATGGGCTTTTCAAATTAAGGACTATAGAATTTAATATAAATAATTATTTTATTCAATTGAAAAATAGATCTTTGAGACTTTATTCAGTTGAGATTTACAAATCATTCGGTTTTCTCTAGAAATGAGAATATTCAAATTGATTTAATAGGAGTTATTTAATCTGAATCATGACGTATTAATTGTAGCTGTCCTATCGATTATCTAATTTCGGGTTCAATTATAATTTTATTATGTTAGGTCAAACACTTTGATACATAGTTTACATTTTTGGAATTCAAGATTGAGTCTAATTAATTTTCATTTTTTCGCTGCCTCTCTCTAATCACATCGTAATGGTATGTGTGACTCACACATTTTTCACCAAAATTTTCGTCTGATTTTAACAATAAAATCATTACAGGACCAAAATTGACAAAAATTAAACTAAATTAAAAAACCCTAAATATAATTGAGAACAAAATCAAAATCGTTAATATCATAGAACTAAATCCACAATGGTTTAATCTAGTGGAACCAAGTACGCAATTTCTAGAGTAAACAAACAACAAATAATTGATTAAGTACAAAAAACAAAATAAGCAAAAAAATGTATAAAAAAAAAATTTGAACCAACATCTTAATGGAGATGAGTTCTTGACTCGTCATCGTCCGGGTGATAATTTTTTTGGTTTCTTTGTTTTTCAATTGATTTACATATTATTTTTATTTATTTGCAGCTTTTAAAATTTATTAATCATGCTAAGTTTTGTTGCCATAAAAACTTGTTACTTCTTGCAAATTTTCATTGATCACATTCTATGATACTTTAAAGTACTAAATATTTATAGATGTAATATTACATTTAATCATTTGAAAGGTAATTGAAATGCTTTGTCTGCCATATAAATTGAGAGATGAGATTTACAATTAAAAACCATCACGAGACCGATTTGTATTTTTAAAGTATATTTTCATCATTTTTTTTTTATTTTAATAAACCTGATGTTTTCATAGCTTATTTTACTATTTATATCAACTTAATTAATTTTTTCACAAAATAAACAATACTATTTTATATTAAAAATTTGATATAAAAATTCAATTATCTATCGAATTTTTAATTATTGATACTAATAAAGTATATAATGAAGCTTTTGTTTTTCTCAGTTTACAAGTGAAGAAAGAAAAAACTAACAAAGAAAAAGGAAAATTATACCAAAATGTAGGATAACCTGAGAGGGGAAGTAGTACAGTTAATATAAAATTAATGGAAAGGTGTTTATTTCTGAGAACTTTTGTCAATAATAGTTATATCACCATTCAAGTTCGAGGCAATGTTGGTTGTTTATTTGGATGATGGTTGAAAATAATGGAGAAATTTATGCTCGAAATTATTGGATAGGAACAAAAATTTAAGCTTATTTTAATTCAACTACTTTTATAAATATAATATATAATAATTAATAAATGATGTAATATTATATAAATTTATAGAATATGTATATATATATATATATATATATATATGAACGTGAAAGCATGTATGTATATTTTGGTATATATTTGGTAAGTTGAAAGTATGCAAACCCAACCAAACTAGGTTCCAAATGTCCTAGATTTCACCTATTATAAATACATAAATATTCCATTTTTCATGCACGCCATTCACCAGAAGAACAAGGCACGATTGAGTTCCTGGTAAAAATTTAATCTAAAAACATAATTAGGATACAACGCATTATGACTAAAATAGATTTAGGAGTAATTCTATTACGTCTAGAAGGTAGAGTGCTAAAACAATAAAATTTTGGGTAGTGAAATGGTATTTACTCTTTTTAACAACAAACTTAAGAAGAACTACCTTAGCTATAAAGATTCTCATAATAATCTCAACTAGACCAATACAGCAACAATCAAAAGTAACCAAATATTCGTTTTGGAAATTCAGAATAAACATAATTGCAGTAAAAAGTAACACTGACAGAATTTGATAAACTCGTCCTCCTCATCTGTTGCTTATCTCCCCTCAAGCAGAGCCCTGATATTATTCATTACTAGTATAAAAATTTTTGGAAATACAACAAAATGTATTAGTACATGTGCCTGAAGACTTTCTGCTAATGACCAAGCATCCCCAGAGAGAAAAATCAATACGGGTTTGGCAACTGTACTTAATTTCAATCTTTACTGGGCTTTTGGTGGTGGGGTATTGGCAAACCTCCACGAGATCTTATAAAGAGCCTCACCATGGTTCCTTCCTGCCACTTCTTGAATTGGAACAGCACTGCAAAGCTCCTCCAAGTCATCACTCGTGAGTTTGACGTTCACAGAACCTATGTTTTCATGAAGATTTTTTATCTTGGTTGTCCCTGAGAATATCACAAGATCCAATCAGGTTAGAATGATGGGATGTTCGGTTGGCCATGCCAGCAAACAGAATTATATATTAGATGCGACAGAAATTGAAAAATTTGCATCACAGGGGGCTTTAAGGGGGTGGTTTGCTAAAACTTATTTTAAATAATTTATAAGACATTGAAATCCACAATGGAGTGAGTAACTGACACAGATACAGACTGTTATGCCTAGGTATTGAGAAGCTCCAAAAAAAAAACATTAAAATGATACGTTGCAGCTTTTCTAAGCCTAAGAAAGGCAAGTCTACAGACTGAAATGCACATCAATTGTTAAGAGGCGCAAAACTAGACTGGTCAAAGTCCTGGATTCAGCGAATGTACAACTTAATTCCCTTCTTTAAATTGCCAAGTTTTTTCGCTTCAAATTCATCTTTGCCAAATACATAGATCCATCCTTGACGAAGGAAAAATAACCATCTATGTTGTTGATAACAATGTAAAGTTTAAGCAAAATCAAGGTGAGCAACACTAACCAGGAATAGGTACAACATCATCTCCTTGATGAAGAACCCATGAAAGTGCTAGTTGAGCAGGAGTACAGTTGTGCTTCTTAGCCAATTCTTCTAGACGGAAATAGATGGCCTTGTTCTTTTCCCAGCTCTCCCCGGTGAACCTTGGGTGAGATTGCTAAGAGTAGAAAGTTAGGCTGTTAGATAATTCATAAAGCCAAAAAGAAGAAATCTAAATAAACTTTTATCACTAAGGATTTGTATAATTCAAACATACCAGGTAACTATCCTTGGGTATGCTTTCCACAGCTTTCTTCCCAGCAAAAAGCCCACGACCAACTGGACTGTATGCCACTATACCAATTCCAAGTTCCCTACATCCATTTCAAGGATATATACATTTGATTTTTCAAGGTACAGAAGTGTACAAAATAAGAAGTTCATTAATATCAGAGCATAGTAGTGCAAGATTGATCCAAGCAATTATGTTCAATGCTGAAGTGTGAAGTAGACTTTTATTTACAAATTATTTGTTAAGAATACAGCTCTGGAAGTGATAGCTGTGGCCGTAATCAAACAATGTTAAATCTGAGTAAAAAAAAAAAAAAAGATTAGGAACGAAAATTCACTCAAAGAGGGAGTATATTTTGAGCATTGGAGTTCAAACCCATCAAAAATACAATAAAAAATTGTTGATTAAAATGGAGAAATTAATGAAATAATCAGATCTTCATAAAGTATGTAACATTCCTCACGGATTAATGAGAAAACCTGCAAAGAGGAATTATTTCGTCTTCAATGTCACGAGTCCAAAGGGAGTATTCCATTTGTAATGCAGTTATAGGATGCACAGCATGTGCCCTTCTTATAGTGTCCGCACTAGCTTCAGACAAACCAATGTATTTAATTTTACCTTCTTCAACTAAATTTTTAAGTTCCTCCATCTGCCAAAATTAACAAACACAATGAGGGGAAAGCAAGAGAATAATGAGTTCAATGTCCCCAGAAAGATAGATCCTAGAAATGGGAACAAGGCTTACTGTTTCCTCAATGGGCACAGTTGTGTCTATTCTATGTATGTAGTATAGATCAATGTAATCCACTTGAAGACGCTTCAGGCTAGCTTCACAGCAAGACCGGGCATACTCAGGAGTACCTTTGATTACAATTCCCGAGCTCCCAAATGAATAAAAACCAAATTTCGTTGCAATCTGAATTTTTTCCCGAGGCAGTTGCTTCAATGCCTGAAACATTTTGTTCTCGCATGAAAACAACTAAAAAGGTTCAAATATGACTGCTTTCAGTTTTTAGTTAGTATTTCTATACTGGGCATTCATCTAACAATGTTGACATAATAGAACTTTGCAATGTTTTTAAATTTATATTTATGTTAGATATTACAAGTAGAATAACATTTAAACTCTCAACCCATATGTTTTGTTGGTAAAAGTTTAGTCATTCTACAAGTATGTTAGGTGTATACACAAGTTAGTTTAGTCACTTCAAAGGAAGCACAATTCATTCCCAAAAGAAACAAAACACTTTCTAAAACTTGCTTTCCACTAGAGACAATCATGACAATGGCACATAAATGCAATGTGTGAGTTTGGTTAGGTTGCATTTGGATATATAGATAAGAACTTGATGAAGAGATTTGTGAGAAAAGATTTCAAATTAGTCCAATATTAGGTGGATCTGATATCCACCACAATGATAGAGGAAACAATTCAAAGCGCTAATTGATTCAAAATCCGGTGAAACTTGAAATCATCCAGACAAACTCAATGAATATGTTCTTATTAATTTAAAATCCTCAGCTCTCAAATTCACTATCCAAAAGCACCTAAAATAAAGTACCACTCAATTAGTTTCAAAAACATAACTGAAAGTTTTACTTGCATAAAGATAGAAAATATGCAATGAAAAAGCCACCGCTGAAACTGGGCAACGATGTTTGATTAGTGTACAGAACATCGTGGATACAGGAGGCTCACTTAATCAAACAAAAAGTATTTAGGAACTTAGTTCAGTGAAATGCAATATAAAATGTAACTTATAAAAAAACGTAAAATCAACCTTTGATGTCATTCCTCCCATGCTTAGCCTAAGTTAATAGGAAAGACAACTCAGTCTATAAACTATAACGTGGAGTACTATTGCATTTGGATAAACACTAGCACGCTAAAATGAGATTCAATTGTTTGTTCGTTGGCGATTAATAATCAAAGTGAATAAAATCCAAATGTTTGTTCGTTGGAGATTGATTATAGTTTAATTTCCCTCAAAAGTATCAAAGAAAATAAATTCTTGCATCCTTACTTGAAAGCAAGCACAAGCATTCTGCTAATTTGTCTTGTCCTTGTTGAATAATAGAAAAATTAGTTTGCCAGAACAGAGCACACATGTGCCACACCTCAGTAATCAAGAACAAGTATCTCAGGGTCTAACCTGTCCAATCAAGTATTCATTTGCAAAGTCTTTCCCATAAATATCAGCAGTGTCGAATAAAGTAATGCCTTGATTGAATGCCTCTTTGAGTGTTGCAATTCCATCTTCCAAAGAGAGGGGAGCATTGTACATTCCAGAGAGACCCATGCAACCAAAACCTAGTTTTGACACCTGAAAATTTATATCACGTCAGAGCAGGTGAGCAGCTACCAACCAAACTGTGTAAGTTTTATTATGGTTAGGCAATTCACAACCAATGATGTGTTGCTATATCGTGTTATCGGTGTTTAGGCATTGAAAATTAAGAAGGTAGGAAGAAAAGTCGAGGTCTACAAACGACCATGAAAAGCAACTTACACATGCCATGAAAAACTTAAACAAGTAGAAGATCTATGAAACCGCACCCCAGTGAATTCGATCCAAATATATATCGATACAGAAATTGAAAACACTTAATTGAAGGGGAGCAATCAACTGGAAGAAGGAAAAAGTACGATCAAGTTTCGGGCGTTCACCTCAAGGCCTTGGCTTCCCAATTTCACTCTTGGCTCGGCCATTGCGATAAACTCGGTAATTCAAGAAAGCACAGTTTGAATTCAAGAAAGGAGAAAAACTTGGAGAATATAAAAGAGATTCAAGGAAGTAGGTAGCTCACGAGCCGACAGTACGACATCTGTCGCTCTTTGGTCAGATGCTCTAATCACTCTTGACTGCGAGATGTTAAATAGGGTTGGGAGTTAGTTGAGTTACTCGACTCGTTGAGTAGCTCGACTCAAAGTTCGATTCGAGCTCGAGTATTATCGAGCTCGAGTCGAGCTCGAGCTACTCGAGTGACTTAACGAGTCGAGTTCGAGTTGACTCTGTGTCGACTCGACGAGTTTTGAGTAACTCGACTCGATGACAATTTTGTAAATAAGTCTTCATCTCATGACATTTTGGACATTTATTATTTTACAAATATATTTCTGATTAATTAATTTTACCTATTTGAGCTCGAGCTCGACTCCATTGTTACATTGTCGAGTCGAGCTCGAGTATACCACTACTCGAACTCGACTCGACTCGATCTCACTCCTAATGTTAAATACTGATGGAGTAAATAAAACAATAAATAAATGAATAAATATAAAAATAAATAAATGAAAAACGTATAAAAATAAAATTGTACCTATATTTTAATGGAGATGAGTTCTTGACACGTCATCTGTCAAACGATTGTTTCTCGTTTTTCTTCTTTTTTTTTTACCAAAAAAAAACTTTTTTGATTGGTTTACATATTATTTTTATTTATTTTGCGGCCCTTAAAATTTCTTGATCAAGCTATGTTCTGTTTAGTTTTTGCAAATTTCTATGACACTATAAAATACCAAATTTTGATAGCCGTAATTTTACATGTAATCTTATTAGTACGATAAGATAAATATATTATTATAAAAACTTTGATTCAAATTTGAACGAGGGTAAGGGGAAATGGCATGGTCACAATGTATTAACTAAAAAATACACATTGCCATATTACAATTTATTTTTTAAAAGTGTTATAGTAATCTAATATTATACAATCACAATCAAGCTTTTAACATTAATAAATAGTGTATATATATATATATATTTAATGAATGAGAGTTGTTGTGACCAATAAATCCTCCACTATCACACACACACACACACACACACATATTTATCTTTTAAAAGTAACATTTGTGCCTTGAATCCTAGACCTGTCGCAAGAGTTCTAATGAAATTGCAATTGTTTGCGACATTTAGGGTGAGAAAAAAGAAAATAGCAAGGAAGAAAACTTTCTAAAATGCGAGGGTTGTTTGCGAGGAAATCAATAAAAGCAAGCCACAATGAACCTTAATTAAGAAGCTTGAAAGAGGCCAGCAAGAAAGTTGAAGAACACGTCAGTTGGAATAAAACGGGGCCTAACTCCATTTTATCCCATAGTCGGAGAAACTTCAGAAACTGGACCTTCTGAAAGGTCCCTTGAGCTCCCAGGAAACAGATATATCAGGGGAGGCACAAACCTTGACTCTTAATTTAATTCAAACAATATAATACAAGTATACTCAGCTACAACCAAGGAAAGTAGAATAAAGAACAATTTGTGAACTAGGAATCCATGCCAAAAAAAACACAAAATAATACAGTAGAAGGGAGACCACTTACGAAGGCAAACAAGTGGAGGCGAAGTAGCCAGCTTTGCAAGACTTACTCCCTCAGGAAATGGAACAAGAACCATTACACAAAGTAATTAACCACCAGCATATCATCAATCCTCAATGGAAATAAAGAAAGAGGAAGAGCGCCATGTAATGAAATGGATTTCTTGATGTGGACAAAAAACAGGAAAAACCTAAGAAATAGATACCATGCAGAAAATTAAGGCACAATTACAGGCGCAATTATATATATCTTCATGATCGAAGTGTTTGAACGTTATAATCACAAGCAGCAATTATTTATCTACATGAAGGTAATTCTCCGACTTGTATTTTGTTTCAAAAATTGACAAGATCTCCTTAACTTGACCTCAATATGTCTGTTTTAGAGATGGAAAGAGTACAGGTGAAACCAAATCTAATGGAGAGAGCAGCATGCAAGGTGAGGTAGGATGATCGTTTATTCTAGCACCATCTCGCTGTAAGGAATCTGATGTAAGGCAAATTAAAAGAGGCCAAAAAACCGAAAAGAAGAGAGATATGGTCATCAAGACTTGCATGAGAGATGCAGCGAGAGCTTATCTGCGAGGACTTCTTTTACAGATGAATTCTTGCCAGAGCGCTTTCCCCACCACCACCATTGATCAAGAAGCCACGCTCGCCAGGCAATAAAATTTTTTGGAATATATCACCCGTGAGTAAATTTGCAACTTCAAGTCCCAGAATGTTCAACGCACTTCATGCATGAGATCTAAGTCGACTGTGATGTTCCTTCATTCATCCAAACACAATAATAAGCCTTCGTCATGATTCATGTCCTTGATGGATAAAAAGTTTATTGCCCACCAAATCCTGTATTTATTGTGTTTGTGTAGATAGATGAAAGCAGGCCGGAAAAACACATTACGTGGTCGGCAGGATTCGAACCTGCGCGGGCAGAGCCCACATGATTTCTAGTCATGCCCGATAACCACTCCGGCACGACCACTTTGCTTGTGTTCCTTCTAATTAGTTATAGACTTATGAAAGCTATAATTATTCGGCCTCGTTACCATCACTATGATTGGATGCAAATTTTTAGCCCTTTTTTGCTGATTAAAATACTCACTTTTAAATATATTATTCATCAAATAATACTTTCGATCTCTCTCTCTCTCTCTCTTTTTTATGTTACTTTTATGCTATTTTTTATTTTTTGTCCTAATTTTCTCCCACTATAATTTGCATCCAAACATAACCTACGTTTTCCATGTTCCTACATGCTAAATTGTATAAAAAAAATTTCAATTTAATTTGAGTATATTTGAAGTTCGTTTTTGTTTTTGTTTTGAACTAAGTTTAACTTAATATAAAAACTAGTTTCAGTCATATAGTTAGACCTAATCAATTAACAAATCGAGCACAAGGACTCAACTCAATTAGGCAGGATTTGTTTAATCATTAGGCGTCAGAGTAATTTAAGAAATCATATTATCCTTACTTCATTTATTATTAAGTGTTATCTAATCTCGTTTGCCTCTCAAATTTCAAACTAGCCTAACGGAATTTCTAATTTCAAAAAATAATATATTTCAAGAATAGAAAAATGGTAATGAAAGAGTTCAAACTGAAATTTGTATTTAAAGTGTGTGTGTGTGTATTGTTAAATTATCATGGTATTTTATATAAATTATGGATTTTTTTTTATATGCTTAAGATAATTATTTCAGAGGTACTTGTGCAAAATATATAATAGAATTTTTTTTATTAAATTTATGTTGACTATTAGATAAAATTGAACAAAACTTTAAATGCCATACGTTGCCAACAAAAAAAAAAAAAAAAAGAACAACAATTTTTTTTAGTAATATCATAAAAAGTGATATGGCAAAATTATAGATAATATTAAGCAATAAAGAAGTGAAATTGCATGAATTTAGAATATATATATATAAAATCACAAATATTTTAGTTATTCATATTACTTATATGTACTGATAAAATATAATAAATTAGTTGACATTGTATTTGGTTTCAAATTATAAATTATTCATTTTCATTTAAAATTTTTACAAACTAAATATTTTATTTTTTAAATTTTATTGAATTCAAATTCAAATTTCTTCATCTCTTACGTTTTATACTTAACTAATTATTTTTCAATAATTATACTTATTTACAATTAAATCAATATATATCTTTATAATTTTCTTATATACATTCATTATTTTATTACTTTATAAACTTATATACTATTAAATCATCCGATCATTACTACATATTAAATATATATATATAAATAATTTTTTTTATCAAATCAAATATTACAAATTAAATATAATTTTCATCCTTATTCAAATCACTCAAATTCCACGTCCCCTCCACCGTAATTTAAGAACAAACATAGCCATATCTTTTGGAAAACTCGAATTATAAATTAAATGAAGTTTTTTTTTTTGATTACCATAAGATAGATATATAATTTTGAATTACAAAACTAAGCCATAAGGTAATCAATCATTACGATGAATCATTACTTTGAATAAAAGAAATCAGTACTAATAAAAAAGGGCTTTCCTTTTGAAATTATATAGGTAATGGAAATAAATCATATCAATCAAGGAGTATATTATATAGAGTAACATAATTATTTTTTTTCAAATTAATGAGCTCATGTGAAAAGGAAATAACTGTGCATTAGTATTAAATTATTAATCTAAGAAAGCTGTAATCATGTAAGGAAAAATTATATTTGATGTATTATAAATTCAATATCAATACGACTTGGTTATAATGTTAACAAAAATAATATAACTTGAAGTTGATTCATAAAAAAGTTTCAAAAAAATCAAAATTGTGAAAAACTAACACTTACTCAAGAGTAAATAGGGAAGTAATTTGAAGTTAAAATTAAAAAAAGAATTAAATTAAGGAAACATTAATCATTATTATTTCCTGATAAATACGCTTTTTTTTTGCGTTTGAGTAGTTAAGAAAGAAAGCCAAAATAATTTTGGTTATAATAAATATGCTTTTCTTAATTGAATACCAAATTTTGAAAAACTCTGTGATGAATACTCAACCAAGATTTTGGTTGGTATTTGACGCAAACTCAATTTTTACTGAAATTTTTGTCTGTTAGGAAAAAAAATTGCAAATAAAAAAAGAATTATTAAAACTAGCATATCGTAATAATGACGCAATGTATTTGAATCCTGTCTACAAATCGATACAAAACGGGAGGATTTGAATTCGAGAGACTAACGGGCGTGACCCGATTCGTATCTCCTTACATGGTGGCGTATAAATTTACACTCCTCGCGTTCAGTAGGCTCGGATCAGAAGCCAAAAGGTACACGCGCCTCAGCCCAGGACCAGAATGGGGAAGGAAGACAGAAACGACGTCGAATTGTGCTGCCAGAAGTACGGCGTCCCACTCTATGGCGCAGCGTGGGTTCCGCCCGCCGCCTCCTTGAAAGAAGATAAATCGGATGCTCCCTCCTCAAACACCGACAAACGCCATGTCGTCCTTGCCGGAGGCGGCGGGGAGGGTCAAAGCGGAATACCGAACGCTCTACTTCTCTCGGCCTTGGATTTGGAATCCAATTCCCTTTCCGATCAGCCCGTGAGCTTTTCTTTGCACAAATCTCAAATTTAGACGCACGTACATCTATGTATGAATCTGCGTTTTGTGTATCTTTGAATATTATTCATGTATCCTCTTTTCAATCTGTTTTAATTTATCTGTACTCTAGTGAGATTGATTTGTTATTTGGGGGAAACGCATGACTAAATTTGGTGCCCGTTATATGCTTTTTGAACTGATTAAACTAAATGAAGACTGGGGCAGTTGTTTTGTAAGACTGCTCCCAAATTTTCAGCTTAAAAATTTAAGTATAAAACATAGTTAAGAAAACACGGGCAACATTTTGTTGGAAATTGTTTGTTATAAATCGTATTATTCTTCTGTGTTGGAGATATATTTACATTCTTTGGGATGTGAGCGAATGCTCTACACTTATATCTAGTGCTTATGATGGTGTAATGAAGGTGAAAAGATCTAAAAAGTTACTGTTTTATAGGCTTTAACTTTATTGTATTATTACTAATTTACTATTATTATTGTTTTTCGCTTTTGCTTTGGGCTTAAATTAAGAAGCTATGATTTTTCACTTTGTTAGGTGGCAAAACTTGGAACTGGCAGTGATTTGCCTTACAGAATTGCAGTGCATCCTGGAGGAGACGGCATTGTTTGTTCATTTCCCAAGAGTTGCAGGTATATTTAGCCCTATTATTTGTTAATTAATGTGACACTAATGTCTCAGCTTAGGATTCTATCTTTAGCCTTGAGGAATTGACTCCATTGGGAAATTATGAAGTTCTAATCACTCTCCTATTGTGATTTCACTCTAACTATGTATGACATGGTGAAAGTATGTTTTATGTATGGTTTTCATTTTTTATGATTAATGTTATCTCGTCTTTTTTTTTTTAATTTCTCTGCAAAAGTGACTTTTTATTCCTTATTTTGAATTGGACCTTGAGTTAAGGAAGCTTTACATCACACAGCGTGTCTGATCATTGGACGTGAGTCCGGCTGCTGATTCTTGAAGTCACCAATAATATATATGATCACTCAAAAGTATAAATAAGGCCTTAAGTTCATTTAAAATGCTTTCTAATGCTACATGCTCTGAAACTTTACCTTTTTGTTTAACTGCTATTTGTGAAAAAGAATGCTAAATGTTTTTGGTTGGGATGATGATTTCTGTTGTACCATCTTTTATGCGCAGAGTTATTGATCAAACTTTTGTTATAACTTTACATTCATTGGTTTGCCTGTAGATGGTTTCAATGGGATTCGGCCACTAGTAAGGCTGAACACACTTTGAGTTTGAGATCATCGGAGAAAGTCCTGGAGCTGTTGGAAGATGTTGGACAACAATTGGCTATGACATTTAACAATGAGGGAAGTTTACTTGCTGTCGGTGGTGAGGTAAAAGAATTATATATCATCATACCATGCTGTTGGATAAAAAACTGCATTATTTGTCAATGCTTTTGGCGTGGGCTAAAACTTCATTTTCTGACTTCCATTTTCCATTTTATGTAAGTTGCTGCTCATTTTCAAGTTTTTTGTTCTTCAAGAAAACAGTCGGAAAGCCAGCACTTTATGCATGTTTCAAGCTAATGTATGAGGCTTAAAATTAAAATAAGAAGTAAGAAAATGATTTCTAGTTCTATACTTGCTCACAATATTAGTGAGTGGAATGAAAAAGTACCTTTCTTTGAAATTCAAATGTTAGAAGGGTTTATGTAAGAGCAGTGTATTATTTGTCAACTCAAGCTATTTTAATAGCTAATTTTTGCATGCATTATGATTGATTGTCACTGTCATTGAAAATTCATTTTTGCTACTGTGTGGGTCATGAAGATTTTGTTACTCTGGACATATTGGAATGATTATTTTGTTTCCTGGGATTAGGAGAGGGTTGTGTTGCCCGTGCCAGAGAAAAACAGGTTCAGCCCTTTAAAGTAACTTGTGAAGTTAAATACATCTATCATATGATCCACATGTGTGCTTTGTGAACTTTAAACATCTGAATCTATATGCAATTTTTTTCTTTAATTTCTCTGAGTTGTAAGATTATATTGTGGAGAATAGTAAATGATCTATTGAATAATTGGCATTTCAATTCCTTGACGAAACTGAAAATGGTGGAAATTTTTGCCTAGGATGTAGGCTTGTGTTGTTGCATGTCTTTTAAGATTCACATTAGGTAGTAGACAGCAGATCTCTATTCTTCTGTAGGAGATTCTGATTCCACCTCCTACAACCTCCCCTCCCCCCACAATTTTTGGTGCTATGTTGTTCTGTTAGATCAGCTTTCCTGTATGCTTACCTGTTTAAATAAATAGAAATATTGATGGAAGCCTCTTCTTTGTGCAACCAGAGTGTTGAATTCGCATGTGTTCTTTTAATTTTCTCATATTGCTGCAGTACAGGATGGCAAGTTAAGGGTTTTTAAGTGGCCAGCCATGGAAAGTACTCTCACCGAGACCAATGCTCATCCTTCTGTGAAAGATTTAGATTTCAGGTTTTTTTTTTCCCTAAAATGCAGTTCAATGATAGGAAGCAACTTGTTACCCGAAAAACTGAAGTTTTCATTTAATTGTGTTGGTTCTCTCTCACAGCCCTGATGGGAAGTTTCTTGCCTCTGTGGGAACTGGCCCTGGAAGGATTTGGAATGTCACAACATCAACACATCTAGCTTCTCTACCAAAGGAAAATGTAATTTTTTCTTAAATGGATAGGTGCTAGCAATTATGTTCCATACTGGGGATATATGAAAGCATTCATCTTCTTTTGTTTTTATCTGTTAGCATGGTGTGAAATGATTGCCTTTTTCCTTTTTTCACTTTTTGTTGCTTTTGGGTAGGCCATGTTGTAGGTCCCGTTATTCATTCATCTCTTTCTTTCCTTTTACTTTCTGATATACATGATGGATATGATATATTAATGGTTCAGCTGTAAATTAAAACTGGTGTTTGTTTGTTAGTTAATAATCTATTACAGTACTTCGATTGTTCCATCTAATTTTATTTTACTTACTCTAGGATGAGGTTCTCGGCTTTTGTCGGTTCTCACGAACTACCGGTACAGATCAGGTTCTGTACGTAACAGCAATGAGAGGTTAGTATATTCTTGAACATATTTTTCAATAAAAAGGACATGTTTCTGGTAATAGCACTTACCATTTCCATGCTATGTCTGTAGATAAAGGTGGTAGTATTGTGAAGTGGAACACTGATTCATGGAAAAGGATAAGCTCAACACATGTTGTTCGAGATCCGATTTCTGCTTTTAATGTGTCACCTGATGGAAAGCTCCTTGCAATGTAAGAATGTGATTGTCGCTCTTTTCGTTTTTAAGGCTTCTTCCGTTTCACTGTTGAAGGAAAGCTATCTAGTATTTTGCATTGTTAAATGTGTTCTGACTGCCAGAGTGAGTTGTGCAATTGTGGCTCTATTCCTATCATATCACCTAGGATAAAACTAAGTCACTCTCATAATGGAAAAAACCTCCTATTCATCTCTCTTTATCATAATCATCAATCCTTCTAATAACTTCACCATCTCAAACTGATTATTTTGCAGAGGAACAATTCAAGGGGACATCTTGATTATAGGGTCTGCCAATATGCGGGTGCAGGCTGTTGTCAAGAAAGCACATCTTGGCCTCGTAACAGCATTGGCATTCTCACTAGATTCAAGGTTGTGAAGTTTTGTACATTTTGCTTTACCATGCAAGTAGCTCTTTCATGCCCAAGTATACTTAATACTCAAGTATTTGTTTCCAACAGGGCTTTGTTGTCTGCATCCCTAGATTCAAGTGCAAGGGTGACACTAATCAAGGATAAGAAGAAAGATGGTATGAACTCCTGTTCTCTTTCGTATCATAGAAGTAACATTAGCAATCACCTTGCTTGGGTTTTGAAGAACAGCCGAACACATCTCATATAACCAGCATTAATAGTTGGCTATGTTTATATCATGACTAGTGAGCTGCCTCTTTGCAGGCATTTTGTCAATAGCTTAACATCACTTCCATATAATCCACCAGCAACCAGCGTCTATATATCTTACAGTTTTGTGTGATTCTTATATGGTTTCTTTGCAACTAATTAAGGAAAAAACATTTTCTTCTTTGTGTGTGTGTGGTTGGGGAGGTAGGTGTTGGGAAAACTGGAGTGCTATCTATGTGAAATTCTTAATTGCCTCTGTCAGTGAACTGGAGTGTGATCTGTGTGAAATTCTTAATTGTCTGTGTCAGTGCACATCAATAAGATGGCAAATTTATTGGGAGCTTACTTCTGACAATATCTAATTTTGACTACGTTTTCTTATCTTCTTCATGGGATTTTATATTTATAAAATGGCATGTGCGATTCCTTTCACAAAACAAACGCTCTTCGCCTTACATGCTGCTCTACTTTGTTTCAGCATCCACTCAGGTATTAAATGCTAAATATTGCCATGAGAGGTTGGCTGGTCTGGAATTTATCATGTGTTGGAATTTAAATGAGTTTTAGTTGAGTTAGAAGGTAATCCATCAAATTGTTTGATATCAGATAATTCAAGCATTGAAATAGGAATTACGACCAACATTGTTCATATTGAAATAAATAATTTTACCAGTTTGTGTTTCATGACCCCAAGTGTGTGAATACGGGAATGCAGTTGTGTGTGTATGTGAATAAGTAACTTAGTTATGATTTTTCTCCACTTGCAACTTGATTCAATCTTGCAGGAATGAGCCTGTGGATTATTGTGCTCGTCATTTTACTGGCGGTAGCTGTATATTACGCCAAAACCAAAGATTTATTCCCTCTGAAACCATGAATTTGGCAATATTGTTGTAAAGCCGTATTTGCGAGTTATTGGAGTATTCGTGCTACAAAAATGCTTTTTGTCAGAGGTGGTCTGCGGGACAGTGATTACAATATTTAAATGTTGCATGTCTATGCAATATATTTTATTTCATGGTTGAGAGTTTTATAGTGAAATTCGGTCATTGAACGAGTTCATCTAAGAATGGTTGACGCCTGCCTTCTGTAATTTCCATTGGGATTTGAGAAGCTACTTTTGAATGATGATCGTGTGTTGAAGCCTGCATATAGCAAAACTGGAGCATCCAAGTTAGTCTGGGAATCAGGTGTTCCACAACACAACACAACACAACACGTCAATGTGGTAGTAGTACAAATGGTCACGAAGTGCATGTTTTAACTGAAAAAATATTAATTGGCATTGCTACTACATATTCCATGCCAGGATAACCTATGAATCTCATTTCTTTAAATGTTTATGTCCGTTTTAGTTTTTAAATGCGTTTTAACGTGCACTTCAAAAAATAAAATTAAAAAAGTATAATAATTAAAATTTTTTCAGTGGAAGCAAAATTAACACAGATAAGCCATAAGAACGCAAGAGTAACAATATAAAATGGAAAGTACGAATATTGCACAGAAAAATCGGTTGTCATCATTAACGTGTTAGCGGCATGTTTCTTCTGCGTCCCTTCCTGCTTAAATCAATGTGGCCAAAATGTCGCGTAAATAATCTGTCCAAAGTAAGTGCAATCAATATGGCCAAAATACGCCATGTAAAAAGCTAGTTTTGTCAGCGTGACCAAAATACACCGTGTCAGTAATCGGTCCAAAGGAATGCCGATCCGCCCCAGTAAATTCTAGCCTACACCAGTACTGTGAAACAATGCTTTGTCCGTACAAATTTCAATTTTTCTCTTGCAGACAGCAAAGCTTGTATGCATTGCATATCGGCACGCCAAATTCATGCTCAAATACAGCATGCATCCAACATTTCCTGCTTGGTATGAATTTTGAGGTTAAAAGTATCTATTGGGTTATCAAGATAATAAAATTTCGAAGGACTGGTAATTTCAGAATAGCCTGCTTCCCAACTCATTTTGTTCAAGCGTTCAAAATCATTTTGTGAGCTGCTTTCATGCTTCTATTGCTTCCATTGAGTCAAGTTCAATATACACGACTCACTGGCGCTTCCTCTGGTAGAGTGAATACCCAACAAATGCAGACATTAAGAATGTCCAAAGCACCTGCAGCGACAAAGTATTGGTTAAAGAATTCCTTTCCAGAACATTGATAGCCTCATTTCTAAAGTGAAGCAGGAAGACAGAAGAATGCAAACTAACTTAAACAAAATGATATCTAAAACAGTTGGGGGTTGGAGGTGGGGGGTATTATAGAAAAGGGTTGATGGGAATACAGTATTAATTGCATGCCATCTTTCCAGCCGTCTGATCCTTGTTTGCATCTCCTCAATAACGCCTTCTAGTGGAGAAGCTTCTCTACTTGGTGATGACTCTGAAACTGAACCGCTACCCTGTTAAGACCCACGAGATCACACCAAAACACGAAAAAGAACAGTCATGAGTTTATTGTATATCTCCAAAACTAACTTTAACTTAATTGAATTAACTGTATATGATCCTTGTTTACAACAGAAAACCTAGGTTATTCTACACATCTGTTACCACCCTTGACCCAAGGGGAAAAAACCAAGCCTGGCTGGTCCTTCGGTAAAATTGAAGTCCATGGGTCCACTTATAGATGCACTGCATGAGCTATCTAATAATAATTTATGATATAAAAAGAAAATAATTGAAGTCCATGGTTACACTTCAGCTGGGGAGAAAACCCGGCTGGTCCTTCAGCAAAACTAAATAAAAATTCATTTATTTATATAATGGCTATCTAATAGTAATTTATGATCTATAATATACAAATCTCGAATTTAATTTATTCAAATTTTAGTACAAATATAAAAATTTATGCCATGATTTTCTTGTTTGAATACAAATACAAAAATTATACTCTAATAAACATTATATTCTTATTATGTAATACGTATGCATGTATGTGACAATGGGAAATAACCTTGACATTTTTATAATTAAATATGGATTGGCATGATATTAAAAGTTTCTCACTCTCAATTCAAGTTTGAAAGTAAGTATGATGAGTTAATTAGCGTTAATTAATTGAGATAATAGGGACATAATTGGTAAGATATTAAAAAGACAAAAGTAGTTATTATAGGAGTAAATTAGTAGGAGTGACAGTTTTTAACATGACCAGAAAACACAATCCAAACCTAATTCAAAATTAATGTGTTTAGGTTGAGCCTTCAAGGGTGTGGGTTTAAATTTGGTCAGGCCAAAATAAACTTGAAAAAAAGGAGTTGATTTCATGTCACCTATGAATTAACCCATTAACCAGCTTACAAATTTATAATAATTAAACAAATATTTTTATTAACTAATTATATTAAAATATTTTATTTAACCAATTATTTTATTAACTAATTCTTTATTTTTTAATCTTCTTGAATTATTAAATAAATATATACTAAACAAATTATCGTAATGCTAAAGGTTAAAATAGTAAATATATAATAATTAAGACTTTGAACTTGTGACAGTCAATGGCTTGTACATATGACATTTGATAGTTGATGATTGTCTTTACATACTGGCATATAGATTTAATTGTTTGAATTGAGCTTAAGAACCAAAATGGATGAGTGATCTTTTTATTCTTGTGTGTGTGTGTGTGTAATTAGTTGGTAGATTAGATTCTGGTAACCCGCAAAAATTTATGAGTCAGGTTTTTAGGTTTGGGTTAAAAAGTTGACCCATACAAGTAAACAAGTTTGGTTTGGGCTGATAGTTTTAGTAAAATACATGGGTCTCAACCCAAATCCTAAATTCGTAACACGAACCAATTGCTAATACTATAAATTAGTCATGAAAGGTAATTTAAGAAAATTATTAATAGACCAAAAAAGGGCTTAGCAATAATATAATCGTATAACAATCAAGTATGATGCCATCGACAATTGAAGCTAACTTTTTGTTGATTTTGTTACAATTAAACAGGTCAGCTTTGCCTTCACACGTAACTTATTTGTTAATCAGACAGAGTCCAATTCTTCTTTAGCTGATTATCTTAGATTCTTAAATGGTTGAGGTTGCCAGAGTCCAGATTATGTCACCGCAATCATAATATAAATAAACTTTTCATAAAAGACACCTGAGATTGTATGTATTCAACAAGTTCTTGCAATCTTGCAGCTTGCTGAGAATGAATGCCACTTGAATTACTCCCAACCGCAGGTAAGTTCTCCAGAATTATCTGAAGATAGCTCTGAGAGAAAAGACTAGAATAAACTGGCAGATATTGGGGAAAAAGATACTGAATGCTAGTTGAGCCAGGAATCATTAACACTACAACAGAAGAATATGTACAAGGCATCATGCAGAACCTTTGTGGTATATGAACCCTCCAGCTTAAGAGTTGAACCAGCAGCTACCACTGTTTGTTTATTGACCCCCTTAATTTGAAGGTAAGGATTTGGAACATCTTGTAAATGATCAATCTCAATAAGAATCTAAAAAAAGAAAAGGGAAAATCTGATATATTAGTCCATGTCAGAGTTAAAGAAAAATTGCAACAGGAAAGCCTTCAGAAATAATTTAAGACTAAACAGTAGAACCTCATAAGCAATTACGAGGAACTAAAAGTTAAAAACCAAAGCATTTTGCAGATGTAAAACTAACTAGCAAAATCAGACATGCAAATCAGATCAAACTCAAGTTGCCAGGCAGATTAAGCATAATCTTCCATAAATGCTGACAGGGCGGGTGCTTCTAATTTGTCTTATTGGCTTTAAATGCCGGTAATGAAGAAAAAGTGACAAATAAACAATGTTGGAAGCATAAACAAGCAGCAACTTTCTATATTTAGTAAATTTATTTAAACAAGGTATAGCTTGGGAAAACAATTTACCGAGTATTTCTACTTAAGGCTCAACAGCCATTATTTTATAGTCCCATCAAGGAGAAGGAATTAAATTTTTTCTAAAAAGTGAGTAGAAAACAAAAAAAGAAAAAAACCAAAAAATCTTTAAGAGACAGGAAACCAGAATATAATGGCTCTTTGTACAAATATCAATAAACCAAATTTTATTTCTGAAATGCCAAAATGATAAGGACACAGATTGTCCACTAGTTGGCTCAAATTCAACAAGTAACGCAGGACAATTTTGTATGTCATCCATTTGACAGATTTCTCAATATTCAATTCAGATAATTCTAGCTCATTAATTGAGGTAAGGGATAATAGGATATCCTCAAAAACCTTTCCATCTTGGTAAATATAGGCAGATGCCTCAACATATGCCACAGCTTGATACCTGAAATCACAAAGATATAACATAAAATATCAACAAGCAAGAGAAATGTGGTTTCAAAGGCCAGCTCAAACCAACTGTCTTATAACAGGACTCGTTAACAAAATAAATGTGACAAGGGAAACAGAATTAAAACTTAATTTTTGCTCAGCCAACAGTCAAAACAAAATCAAATCAGAATCAGATAAATGAAAACAAGGTCTGCAGAAGATAGACAAGACAGATCAAGATTTATCATCCTTATCATACAGACAAGCATAAATAAACATGGGCAGGAATCTTCATTTAGTAACAACTTATCAGCTGGAATACCCCCCAGACATCATGCAATTTGCTTAGATATATCTGTTTCTTAGCCCACAGCATTTCCCTATTAACTTGTGATTATGGCATTAGGGGCAAGAAGCAAACATGGATATGGATATAAAGACAAAAACAACCCACCAGTTTAAACAAGTAACCAAGCCCTTGTAACCAATTTTTCCCCAAGCCAAGTCCTTCTAACCAATTTTTCCCCAAATTACTCCCCTTTTCAACCCTATACAAAATGAATAGTTAGACTACCTAACAAGCTCCAATGAGCCCATTTGACAGATACTATCAAGTACGAGAAAGCTCCTCATGATGTAGTTAACTAGTTAAAGCTCATTAGTCAAATGTTTAAGTTTGATAGAACTGACACTTTAATTCTTATTAGAATGGGCAGGTCAGTATAGCCAGCGCAGCAGTCCCTCCCCTTAGCTTAGCTAAAAGCAAGGCCAACACTAACCCCATCTTTCATTCCTTCATGAACATGGGAACTGTTCAGTCGATATACCAGCAGTCTCAGAGCTGAGGCACAATAGCTATAGCATACAAGAGGAGATCAACGGATAGCACCTTACCCTATTCATTCATTTGGTTTTGATAGGTCAGCTAAAGAGATTCACTTGCTTCGTCTATTATGAAGATATAAATACTTCATTTTTCTACTCATTTAAGAAAGAGTCCAGAAAACCAAGGTCAATCTCTAAGAAAGCCTTGATTGCAAGCAGAAGATTTAGCATGCAAGGCATCCTTAGGCAGCACAAGGGAATCAAGGTGGAGATAGAGGTTGCCAGGTTCAACCTGGTCAAAATCAAACCTGAGAGAATGTTCACCAATGCCTGAGCACTGTGCTTAAGGATTGAGGGCTTTCCTACCTGAACTTTGCACTCAGCTATAAAATTTCAAAAAAATATAAAATAAAAATCCCATTATGTTCAAGCATGTCGTCATCAGGAAGCAATAAATTGATAGTTTTACAAAACTGTCCTAGACTCGCCTTCCTTGCATCACTTGTTAATTGATAGTTTTACAAAACTGTCCTAGCCTCAACTTTCTTGCATCACTTGTTTACCACGGAGGCTAGCTGGATGCGCACAGGCAATGTAAAAAATATTAATGCATTATCATCACATGACCAGGATTTTTTTCTTAGATATTTACTCAAATATACCATTATAACCATACTGAGAGCACCTCCAAGCAGGCATCAATAGCTGAACATATCAGTTTTCTAACTCCTTTGAAGGGCAAAGGCAAATTTATTCTTAGTAAAATAATAGTATGAACCCAAATGATAGAGCATCTCATGAAATGAATGTTCTATTTACAGCAAACAAGAACTATATAGAAGGACGAGAATAGAAGCGCCATCAGCATTTACAAAATAATGAACATACCCAAGATTAAGAAGACCAGCCACAGTGCTGATGCTGATATCAAAATCCACCTTCGGCTGAATAATAAAGTTTCCTTCTCTAATAGGCTTCACAGGGGGGTGAGCAAGTATCAACACTTACATTGAAAACAAAATGCAGAAGTCACAGGAAAAGAAGCAGCAAATTGTCTCTATATCAATACAAACCTCTCGGATCAGAAGAGCAAATCGACCCTCGCATATTCTGACTCTTATACAATCACTTTCAGTCAGCTGTTCGTTAGCAGGTATTCCAGACAGCTGTAGGTATATGTCAATGAAATTCTGAGCTGAGCTGCATATCTTCGTTGGATCAAGAATTTTCAAAATATCTTGGTATGCAACCTGTAAATAAAATAAGCCCATCAAATGGAAGACATTCACAAAAGTCTGGCATAGGAGAGAAGGAAACTTACTTGCTTATTACTTTTCAACACAAACAATGAGCTCTCAGGTGAAAGTACTGGGTCAAAATCATTTCTAATCTTCAGCTGCATCAGATGATTGCTCCGAAATCACAATCAAAACTAGTGCAGAACTAACAGACAATTTTTTTCCATTGTCTTCAAAATATTGGTAGAAAAATGAAGACAAAAGAACATGCACAAGGACTCAAGAAAAATAATATCCATAACAGCAATGCAAAAACTTATGTTTTGAAAATTATGCAGTACGTCCTGCAATCGAGGATCAAAAATTCACTTATATAGTGATTGTTAGAACTAAAGGATTGGATTTTCCCTTTAAATAACCGAAGCCAATACAATAGAGTGGCACATTATAGTGATAGATATAAACTAAAACCCTACCAACTAAAATTATAATAAAACTAAACACTCTTAAATAACTACTCAATTATAATCCTAATCCAAAACTCTCAACACTGATAAGAGTGAGTGCATAGATTAGTGTGACCCACCATGCATGACTGCATGAGACTCTGAACATTTTGGAGTATGAAATCCTTCAGAAAGAATATGAGACTCTTTTTTTGTATGTATAAAGTAAATTTACTTTGCAGGGGCCAATCAAATAGCACAAACTTATCCTATTGACTTATCAATAATCTGTGCGCTTAAATGATGTAAATTAAATTAACAAATATCATCTAAAATGCAAGAAAGAAACTCACATGAGCTTCAACAAGATGTGGTTCAATGTGTTGCTGGAACATTGGAAACACTGTCGTCATAACTTCATTTTGGGACATGAAACATCCAACTTTACTCTTATCTCTTTGAACCCGAGAAATTAGATGAGAATGGACACCTCCAACCTGTTTCATGAAATGCAATTACTTTCTAATTGGTGATTTTACTCAAAAAGTGAGTGATCTAAAAATACTATTAATGGGAGTGTAATTGCTTCATCATACTTACAACAGCAATCCACAAGTCCAGGGATTTTCGGATATCGGGATGCAAAGCATAAACGCCTTCAAAAATTACCTATCCAGAACAAGCAAGACTATCTTTTTAGACCAATAAGATAAAAACACAAACGGACATTTTAACCTTGTAACCAATATTCTCTTCCTCAAATAATACATTGATATAAATGATAATGTGACTTCCCGTATAACTGGAGTCTACAATTCAATCTTTAATTCCACAGCTGTTTCCATTGATTTGGAAGGAATCAAATGGCAATACTTAATGCTAGTCCGGCATATCATTTTTTCCATTAGGACTGGATGAGCCAGTTCTCGAACACAGAGGTTGGAACGAGCAAAGCAATTATTGAATCAAGCATATTGAAATGTCAGCCACTAGAAAGGATACAGTATTTTTATCTATTTCTATGACACAATTTCTGCATCACTAAACTAAAATAAGAAAACAAGAAAGCAAACCTGATCAAGCAGTATAAAGAAGTACAAAACCTTTTTAACATACCACACCACAATCTTCAGACACTTCAAGCTCTTTGAAACCACTCCGAGCACCAGTTTCCAGATCAAATAGAGGTACCTTTGTTCTACAACAATTTTTTAGGTCATCAATGTTCTGCAATAACAAGAAAGACAATAAAGTTAGACAACAGGAGGAAAGATCCTAGCAGCAAGGAACTGATATCTAAGAGATCACCAACATGTATGAGGAACATTTCTTCATCTAATGCCTTCAGGCATTTCATCTTGAAATAAGTTTACAACATCAGAGCACAAATTATAGAGTCAAGTATTGGTCAGGAACTACTGGAAGGCAGTGATACCGTATAATATCTATGGCAATAGCATTACCCCTTCTTTACTACTACCACCAATCCGGTACCACTACTTTCTCCATTGCATACAACACCATCATACTATGCTTCCCACTGTAATTAACAAACAGATGCATGCAACAGAAAAGTTCCAAAAGCCTAAACTTCCATCTCTCCCCTCAATTGATCTTCTTTTGAAAGCTCAGGCCTCAGAGAATCCAAAATCCAAATGGAACTCCTATTAGCTACAAGACTGTTAATCCCCACCAAAGCTAGCCCAATGCAACCTTATTTACCCCCAAGAAGACAAGCCTTGATTAGACACTATTTCTCATTTTATCAGTATTTATTTCATTTGAAACATGGGATGATTGTGCAGGATCAGAAGGATTTATTATGGGCTGCCCATTAAGGTAGGTGGTGTTGGGGTGTTGCTTATGGCTGTTTTTATTAAGCTTGGAGTAGCACCAAGAAGTGGTACCTATTTAATGAAGCTTTTGATTGTAAATTGCGGCAGTCTAGGAGACATGCGAGTCTCTTGCCGAAAACTATAGATGAATTATGATGATAGAGGCTTTTCGAAAAAAAAAAAAAAGGGATGTGATAGGATGGCCAGCTCTCTTGAAAATTATTTTCTGAAGAACAGTGAGAATAGGTAGACTTAGAGAAATGAAAAGTGATTTGATAAATGCCTCTGGATGGGTTATAGTTTAGGGAAAAACATAATTACAACTATCAACATGAGAAATGTTTTTGGACGTGTAGGTGGAAGAGAGGGTTTTTATTTTGAAAAATTTTGAGTTTAGGGTTTAGAATAAGAGAAATGGATTAAAAAGAAATTTTTGAATATTTTTCTGGGATATAACAAACCTGAATTTTAAAAAATTTTCTTGAAACATATTTTTCCATAAATGGATAGCATAATCAAAGACAAAATATCTGTTTTTGGCAGTAGGCAGTGCCAAGGCACAAGCAGTCATTAAGGGCATTGTCAAGACTAAAAATCCTAAGATTCCTTGCAAACTCCTTCCATAATCATGAGCTAAACAAGAAGCTTAAGTTATTAAAACCACAAACATAAAATACAAAGCTGTTCAATGTAATTTCAGAATATATAAGCACTTACAAGAAAAGATATATTCGGCGTGTTACATCATACATGCACACAAGAGCCAACTATAATGTAAGTCTCAAATAATTCAAGCAACTCATACGGACAATTTCTTCAAAATTTTGATAAGAAACACATAAATGTAGAAAACGTAAAACAGGGACAAATAAAAAGCATACTTTTGACAGTAAAGCCAGATCAAGAGAGCTGAAGTCATCGTACTTAAAATCCTTCATTTGTTCAGATCTGTAGTAGCTTTCAAGGGAAATGACTTCACAACCAACAATGTTGGCCATCTTACGAGCCAAACTTGTTTTTCCTGACCCACTTGGACCTCCTAAAACAAGATTAGTTGGACAATAAGGTATTACAAGAAACAGCAGTTAAATCCCAAAATGCAAGGCATGAGTTATTATAGCATATTGAAGGTCTTCAAAGTCCAAATGTGAAAACGTTTTTAGTTTAGAGGCCAGTGTTGATACATAGCTCATAGAAAATTATCTGCAAACCCAAAGGCAAAAACCGTGCAGTTACAGAGCATATATGCTGAAGAACCGACTGTTTAACCAACAAGAAACAATGCATCCTGAACCAAATAAAGCAGACACCAGCTTTAGCGTGAAAAAGAATCCGCCTTTCTTTAGATCCCTCTTGAATACCTTGTTTTCTCGCATTGTAGTCAAAGAAGCCCTCTAACCTTCTGATTTTTCTATGGGATCCATCAAGTACTTCTCTTGCATATGTATCCCTATCTCTACCTCTTTTCCACTCCCCGGACTATACCCAATCATCACATTCAGAATTATGTTTAAACTAAGGATCACATTGACGAATATTCAAATTACTTACAATCTATCATTCAATCACGTTAAGATAAGTGCACAGTGTTCTTATTTGGGAGAGAGCATTAATAAGTGACTTCAGAAAACACTTCCATTTGTCATTCCTCAAAATTATTTTATCAGGTCATTTTCTTCGAATGTTTTTTGCCAAGCTTTTAGCAATTTCTCTTCAGAAAGCTGCATCTTGTTTGCCAGATGATCTCTATAGGATCTTAAGAGGACAAGTCACAGGCTTTTTACCCAACTCACTTTAGTAGTATTGAGTTGCTGCAAGAAAACTTCATTATTTACTGCACCAAAAGATTTTATATTGTATGTACAGTTGTACACACACAAGCACACCCACTAAGACACACAGAATCCATCTTACCAATTCCAACTATGACTGGAAGTCCCTTATTCTCCAACAACGCCTGCAATAGTTTACATGTACATTCAAATATTTGCAGACTGTAACAAACTCCATTAGTATGAGGGGGAAAAAAGGATCTAAACATTAATGATATGATACTTACTTGTATTCCTTGTACAGCAAGAAGCAATCCTCTATCCAAGTCATATGAGTCAGGCATTGGCGCAAGCTGTAGGGCATCCCTGGAAGAAGGACCTGTGATGGTTTCATAAGAGATCAGTATATAGGAAGAAATGAAAAAAAGGACTTTCACCTATATCATTTCATTAGCTACAGATTTTTTGGAAGATTTTTAACTGACTACTGGTAAAAAGAACATACCGCTGATAGGTACATCAGACGTGAGATGATCAGGTGAAATAAAATGCCATGTTGCCATGACAGGTTCCATTTTGGATTTGGTTGGTGATCGAGTCCAAGGCTGAGATAAATCCTCAATCCGGTTGACCAGGTTGGGAGTTATACGGAGTGGCTTTGGAGCTGCAATCCACTTTTCTTGGTTAGTGGCCAGAGATCCATGAGACAAAGGTGGAGGTGTATTGAGCCGTGGAACCCCTGCAACTCAGATAAATATGTTAAGAGATATGGCCAATATCAAATGAAATTAAGAACCAGTCCATGATTAAGTTTGCCATTCTCTACATTCAATTTCAAAATATCAGTTTGATATAAGCGTTTGGTGTAGCTGACCATGAGTTTAGGCAGTCAAAACCGTCTTTTTCATACTAGTAGCATACTAACAAAACAGGAAGAACCCATAACAGAGAGCATGTATGCATATAAGTTGGAGGGGTGGTTGTACACATCCCAGTTCGAACCTTGTCTCTCAAGGATCATCTCCAGATATGATTTTGTGATCCATGGTCCATTGATACCCATCCTGGATGATTCAGTCCCGACTATCTACAGAAGAGATTTACTGCATCAAACATAAGTTCAACTCCATACCTGTCCTGGTTATTCAATAATTCACCAGTAATCCCATTTCTGCTATTTATTATGCCATGTAAAACCAAAAAAGCAAAACGACAGTGAATATTGTGTAAAATTCCAACTTGAGTAAAAAGGCAGATAAATTATCCAGAATTACTAAACCAAAGAGCTCAGATGGACCAAAAATATTGAGACTTGAGGAATGAACTGACAAAAAGCTATATAATATGCATGAGGAACCCAAAATACATATAACATTATTTGAAACGATAAATGAACCTAAACAATGAGGCACATTCATTAAGAAGAGCATATAAAACAATGAACTCATATAGACCACAAATATCTTTTGAGTGACTGCCATAAGTTATTAACTATTCAGAAAGAGATTGTGACATCAGGCACTGAATGCAACACTACCTTCTTAAGACAATAATGAGTTATTTAATCAAAAATGAAAAATCCCCAGAAACAAATGAAGGCACATATAACAAGAGAAAAGAATCTAATCCCATGTGAAGTAAGAGTTTTAGAGGAAGGAAAACTGCACAAGGGATGATTTGAGGACAACCACCACATATGAACTCGAGAACAAGCATTTATCTCCATAAGTAATGCTTGCCAGTTTTCTAGATATTTCTGATAGCTAATCATAATCATTCTTGAAAAAGAAATAGCAGGAAAAACAATCAGATATCATAAAATTTGGATGCCACATTTTTTAATAATGCGCACATTGGGGAACACTGGCAACAATATCGCAATAGTAAAGACAAACTCCTGACAAGAGAACAAATTTTCAAAGTTTCAAATTAGCCACAAAAGTTGAGGAACGTTATAATTCTCGAAGGAAGAAAAGAAGTTGATGAAGATAAATTTCAAAAAAGAAAAAAGAAAAACGAAAAAAACAAAAAGTGATCCTGTTCCTCTGGTAATCATAAGAAGCATTAAAATTTTAAGATAAAAGAGTCAATACTTTTCTGTTCATGCCCCTCAGCACCATGTAGGTCTCTTCAAGAGTGTCAATTGTTTCCAATGATATTGAAAGATTGCCGTGAATAACAGAGGTTGATGCCCTCTTATAACTGACTACTACTGTATATCCCAAGGCTAGCAAACCACCCAGAGTCATCCTGCCAACCTGATATTGTATTAAGGATAAGTAAGGGAGATATGTACAAGCATCAGAAAAGCTAAAAGCTAATATCTTGAGGATTTAAACAGAGATCCCGGTGATGGGTTTCAAAATTCAAGCATTAGACAGCATATCCATAAAAATGTTTTGTAAAAACAACATTCGCATGGGAAGCAACAATTTGAAAAGCCCAAAACTAAAATATCAGGACACACCAGAAGGTAAAGAATTAACATAATTAATACGTCAATTCACCACATAAGATGAAAACTTCATATATTCAATGATTGACAAGATTAATTAATTATCAAAAATAAATTCCTTCAATTAGTTTGTAGTGAATTTCAGGGATGCTGTGTATAATACTAAACCAGGAAAAAGCATAAAAATAACTAATAGCAAGGCACTAGACAATACAGTTGAAATGAAAAACTAATGGGGGACGTATTTATTTTACTTCCCTTGTACTAACTATAAAAAGTCAAACAAAGTAATACAAGAGACCAAGTAGATGTAAAATGAGAAGTGCTGCTCACACACACACACACACACACACATATATGTACGTATGCATGTATTTTCAAGTGAGGCAACAACAAAAGCAGCTACTGAACCTCAGAGCATAAGCTAATGTGAATCTTCTTGTGTTTTTTTCTTTTCTCTTATCAATACTACTTCTTCAAATATATATAAAGACTCTCAAGTTCGTGTTATTAAAGTTCGCTAATGATAAGAAATGTGGATGAACAACTGTGCTAATTCAGATATTTCAAAATTCACCAAGCAGTCCAATAATTAATTGAAATAGGATAATTAACCAAACAGACTCTGTATCCATTTTCCTTTTATTCTAGAAGTACATGGTTGAGAATTAACAAACAAAGGACAATAGAAAGAGCAAGAAGAATCACTGCACATCTAAAGCCATAATATTCATTGTTGGTCTATAAATTGATGAGTCATAGTTGCAATGATGAACGGTACTCTGCCATCCTGCAACTAGGCTTAGAATATTGCAGCCTCTATACCAGAAACTCCGTTCAATTTTAATAGTTTAAGCTGACAATCCCAGTAAATCTTAACCATGCTATAAAGCAATTCTAGAAGTCAGTGCAAAAGTCAATGCTGCAGCCATTGAACTACAGGTTATTTATGTAAGTTTCGAGATTCTTCTAAATCATGACTTACCATATGGTGAGTTATCCAGACCAGTTCAATATGGGTTGGATTATGCAGGAAGGAATCTAGTAAAATCAACCACTTAGTAACTTAGGAACAATTGGACACCCTTCCAGCTGACCTGGCTGACCCTCTTCTCTTCCAATAAAATAATACAATATTGCAAATGCAGATCATTCCAGCTATATAAATTCCAACTTCTAACTTTTGCCGCCTGCTTCTCCAACATATATTAAATACCAACAAGAACTTGGTTCCCAACATGAATAGCAGAAAAGAGAAATAAAGTCAATGTCTATATTCTCTGCAAGAAACTAGGTGGAAACAAAAACATGAGTACGGTCACGTGGACATATGAGTATCTCTGTCTGGTATTGCAATGTATTTGTCCCTCAGATTGCAATGCGATAATTACAACGATGTGAACTTCTTCCAACTTCAATTACCTATGAGTTTCTTCTGATTCTATCCTACATTTTCTCCCACAAACCGGCAAACAAGATGCATTTCTTTTTAAATGTTCAGGGATTCTTCATAACACAAAAACATGATTGGTGGCAAAACAGAAATAATAGATCCAATCCAGGTTTTTTTTTCTCTCGAAAGTATCCAATGATGTTCTGGTAATATATAGAAGATATACATGGCAATCACAGGACGAGATATGTTACCTCAAATTCTGCTCTTGGCCGGATGATGAAATATTTGTCAACAATCCTTTGATCACCCAGAGAAAGATAGTATTTAATACCAGACTGTCGCACCTTGATCCAATCATTTATCCGTGCTTCTTCACTTGCAGAAGGCGGCCTCAAGTACATCTCAATAAAACTTGAAGCAAAAATCCACAAGCTCAGATTCTTCTAACAGAAACAAAATGAAAAATAAAATGGCATTTGACCATCTTTGTGGACAACTAAGGCTGTAAATTTCCATGGACCAAACAACTTACTTGTCAAGTTGTGTATCCTTTCCGTGAAAAATGTTGGCAGCATGCCCACTTTGAGACTGTAACAAAAAAATCAATCACAAATTATGAAGATTCTGAAAGATGAATCATGTAACAGTGGAGAGATAAATTTACTGAGATCTAAATTTCAAACCTAAACTAAAAAACCAGCTAGTCAACTAAAAAACTGGCTAGTCCATTCCTTATTAGAATAAAGAAGTAAATGCTAACATACCTCACTTCTGCATTTGAGCTTGTAAATTGCCTCTCTAAATGATGAAACGAAACTGTTGTTAATTCTGATCTACAGAAGCAATGAAGCTAATCAAGAATATGAAATATATAGTCATAAAATGTTAGCATACCAGGATACTGAATGCCCACCTGGGCATGATGAAGGTCAGGCTCAATATTGTTTCTGAAGAGTGGGAAAATGCTGTCAATAAGGTAGTCCAGTGAACATGACTCCCCAATGTCATATTGAACTTTGGAAAGTAAACTAAAATGAACGCCACCAACCTGCTTCCCCGTACATACAGGAATTTAATCAAACCCATAGAATCATCTATTCAGACCAAAGAACAAGTACTACAACAGAAGCAGTCCATAGAACAGAAGAAAATATAGGCTTAGCTGCTTGATACAATGTATGAAATTACCACTGCAACTCTTATATCTAGCAAAGAGCGTAGTTTTGCATGAAGGGCATAAGTACCGTCAACTATAACCTACAATCAAAGCATGGAGAATTGAAATCCGAAGATGCCTTACAATAAGTCCAAAAAGACAGTAATTAAGAGAGACCTACCACCCCAGATGAACTAGCTTTTATGGTGTTCGAACCAATGCATTTTCTTTCTTGAAAATTGAAGACTGGGGTCAATGTGTCGCGGCCATTTATCAAGTCCTATTTCAAGACAATAAATCAGCTATGGAATATATATTATACAAAGCTGAAAAGATTGAATGTTGAACAGCTTGTTATGTTTCACAAAACATAGTTTCCTAAAGCAAAATTCCAATTAGGATTTACAATGTCTTAAAAAAAGTTTATGGCGCTCTTCCAGGTGCTGCTCCTGGGAGCAGGGCAGTTGCGAATTGCCACAAGGCAAAGCTAAGAAAGGTTTCTTCTATGAAGCCCATGTTTGGGTCTTTAGGTATATGCCTTCTGAGCCAAGTCACTGGACATAAACTCTAAAGATGCATCAAGCAAAAGAAAAATATCCTAACAATCAGCTGTTTTTCCCATGGTTTTGATATTTACAAAGTTATCTACCTATGCATTAATCTAGAAATGTCTAATCTTTCAACTTATGCTACTTCATGCCATTTAGATATCAAATTTTCTTCAACAAATAGTACATTTTATAGTTAGTTTATTTTTAAATTACATAACACAATTTCATATTTTGTTTATGTTATCCAACATCCAAAGACACGTGAGATGCCTTGCCCACACCTTTCAACTTTTAAAACACAAGTTATACAAAAAGAGTATGTGAGCATGCATGAAAACATCAATGATTCCAACTAAAATAATTAAACAAAGCATCAATATATGTTTTTTCTTATGTTTTGTGAATGGACAAAGATTTCTGATAGTCTTATCCAAACCAAGAGAACTTTTCTTACATGAAAATGCACATGGAATAAAAACCGTACCTCAAGATTCTGCATGAGAAGGTCCAAGTCTATTGAATCCAAATCATGCCCTTCGTCAACTCCAGTACGATAATTTTCCATTGATATAACAGTGCAGCCAATTACAGATGCTACCTTTTCAGCTAAGCTTCAACAAACATAACATTCACAATTTGAGTATAAAACAAGAAACATAATCTTCCAGAAAAAAATCCTGTTAACAATTTGTATTGAGATTGGCAACACTGGAAGTACTACGTAAACAAGAGAGAGACCTCGATTTCCCTGATCCACTTGGACCTCCGATTCCAACGGTAACCACACCATCTTTCTTTGACCTTAGTTCTTGAATAGATTTCACCAGCAAGTAGTATCCATGATCAAAGGACTGCAACATTTCAAAACACTTCAACCTTAAAAATCTGATATATATTGCACAAATCTAGACCGTTAGACTCCAATAAAAATATACAACGGAAGCCAAGTGCATAAAAATTAAAAAAAAATAAAATGAGACAAAAGAAAGAAAATTTTCTCATCTTGAGGTTGAACTGTAGAAGCTGGCAACTAATTGAGTAATGAATTAAAATTAAATGCAGGCATTCCGATGATCAAAACTATACTGGGACCGTCCTCAACAATATTTTAGCGGTGAAATTGCAACTTCAATTATCCATAACAATAAGATCGTGTATCAAGAACCCGAGTGAATAGAAAGGGCAGATTATCATATATCCTCAATTCCAAAAACTTCTCCAAATTTTCAGAAAATAAACGACGACAAAAGAAAGATCTTTTTCGCCCACTCAACAATCCCTTACAAAACTAGAACCTAAAGAAAACAACAACTGATGAAATCCCCCAAAAAATCATACCACGTGCAAAGGGAGAGACTGGAGAATGGATGAAGAAGAAGAAGTGGAAGCCTGCTGCTGGTAAAAATCACGCCCACCTTCTTGGAGTACTCGCCGCACCACCTGATCATCCATCGATTTTGTCCTCACGCCAATACCACAAAATTGCAGCTTCTCTTCCCGACAAAAAAATTTCCCAAGTCAATCAGGATGAAGCGTGGCGTGTTTGAAAAGCGAATCTGGGGTTTTGCTTTCAAGGTTAATTAACTACACGAGACGGTAGCATATCTGCGTAGATTTGTTGCCTACTTCTAATATCAGCGCACGCATGATGCATTCATTTCATTATATCTGGCGTATTTACCCATTTTCTCTGTTCTTTTCTTCGGATGTACTAAAAAAACCTCTGGTGCTGGTGTTTTGAGTCCTTCCAGAGTTTGGGAGTGTCCTTTTCTCTGCTTTAACCACGACAAGGCATTATTTTGGTCTTTGGGCTTTGTTTTCACATTCTCGTAATTGTCGGTTAATATGTAAGGACTGTTACGATATTCATTTTAAAGGATCAAAATCATCGATTTAATTAAAAACCCGTGTAATATGACTAAAATATGTGACGAATAATTTTATCTAACAAACATGATAAAATAATTTATCAAAATGATTATTTTAAATTCCAATCATATCCATTAAAATAAACATACTAAAATATATACTATAAATATTATTTATGTATTTTGCTTTAATAATTATTTCTTTTCTTTTTGGTATGATTGGTATTAAAAAATGGGAGGAGATATGAATGAAATAAATTCAAAAAATGAATAAAAATAGAAAATGAATGGGATGATATTTTTACTTGATTTCATATGTAATTTAAAATATATATTATGAATATGACAAAATTATTTTTATAGTAAAAATTAACATTCATTTAAAAGATCACATAATTAGAATTTAAGCAAAGAACAAATCTAAAGCCTAATTTTTTCTAACACTAATGATAATCACTCTTTAGCATAAAAGTTGTTATACAACACATATAATAATGCAAAATAGAGAAATATAGTTTATTTTGTTGTTACACACGCGCGCACACACACACACACATATATGTGTGTGTGTATATATCACTACAATATAAATGTATTATAACTATATAGTCAAATATATAATACTTTATTCCATGTGATAAGAGCACATAATATATTTGTATAATTGGTGTGTAAAATAATTAGTATTTTTACAATATAGTAACAAGTTTAAATTTTAATTATTTAGTTACATTATATTTTATTAACTTAAGCAGAGAAAACTTGACGACAAAAGAAGAAAGTTGTTCCTAATAGATTAAGAATAGAAATGTCCATTTCATTCTTGTTTTATTCCATCATAAAATTATAAAGTGTGTAACCTTTATGATATGACATGGTTGGTAAGTAAGAATAAGATAAGAATGGAATAGTGATTCCCTCATTCCTATTCCTACGATTATTATCAGGACGTGGCTTGTATAAAAAAATAAATTAGAAATAAAATAAACATTCTCAACTTTATTCTAAATTACATTGTTGATATAATTTTTACACGAGAATAGTAATTCTCGAAGGAATTTTGATTTCTAATAATATAAGAATCACCATGCACTTGTAGTATTGTAAATTTACGTATTACTTATCTATCAAAAATAAAGTTATTCTTCTATTTAGAAGGATAATTTGGTCAAATAGAAGTATAACTTTATTCTATATTTTTAATTTTTCAATTTTTTTTCTTTTTTATCATATGAATTATATACATGGTATAAAATTTATATATAAAAATTATTATTATTTTCTTTATATGAATAGACATAGAGTTTAAATTTTAATTTATTATCTTTTTTGGTTAATATTCTCCTTCAATTTTAATTTATTCTAATTTAAATTCCATTTTTTATGTAATAGTGTAGGATTTAGTGCACTTGTATATGATCCAACTTTGGCTTAAGTTGGAATCTAAAAGTTTATAATTCTCCACTTTTATATTTATATATTATTTGTGATGAATGTATGAGATACATGAAAAATAGATAATGTACAAAGCAAAACTTAATTTACATTGATCCTAAAAACTTCCTCAAACAAATATTAGATTATGATGGAAAAATGTTTGTCCTGACCCTCCATTGAGCCTAATAGCCCTAAATGTGGCCTTAGTGTGTGATATCATTATATTATTAGAGGTACATTCCAACGGTGCATTTATGAATTTGAATGCATTTGATGCGACATTCGAAGAATACTACTCCTTAAGAGCGGTTAGCCATAAACGTGGTTCAAATCTGACGAGTTGTCAATCGATAGATTTGACTTAAATGAACCTAAGGTGCTAAAATTCGAATTATGTGAGGCATTTTAAGTCATGGATCGAATGAAAGATTCGACCGCACATGAAACGCATTGACAAAAGTTACCATTCATTAGGCTTAGTATGTCAAGACTCGATTTACGTAAAGCATGTAATATCCAATGAAAACCCTAATCCACACTTAGGAAATTTTACCAATAGAATTTTCATGTTCTACCCGAAGGAGTGTAGGATTTGAAAAATCTAATGATAGGCCGTTTTGATTTAGAGCCTACAATCACAATGATAACATACGTAACAACTAAATTAATTAATCTTCTTTATTTTCTACTATAACCATGTTAATTTAATAATGTCTACACCCCTATCTAAAATACTTGAGCCTAATGTTTTGATTGGGCCCGACTATGTCAATTGACTCTGGAATCTAAGAATTGTTCTTAATTTAGAGCTACTTGACTACAATATCCCATGAGTCTCTGGTGGCATAGCTAAGGAGAAGGAAAAGACCATTCATGAGAAATGGGTGAAGGATAGTAGGTAGGTTAAAAGTTACATGCTAATTGCTATGATCAACAATCTTCAAAGGACCCATGAGAGTATGGAGAATGTGAGGGATATCTTGTACCACATCCAATAGTTGTATGATAAGTAGAGCTGAATTGCTAGATACAAGATATCCAAACAATTGTTCAGGATGCGTATGGCAGAGCATGATGATATAAGTGAGCATGTCCTCAAAATCATTTCATTTATCAAGGGGCTCGAGACACTAGATTTCATTATGGATGCTAATTTGCATACATATTTTATTCTTTAGTTATCTCCAGATTCCTTTTCACATTTTATCGTAAATTACCATATGAATGATATAAAGTGTACATGGTTGGACTACTGAATAAGCAGAGACCACACAGCAAGCCATGAAGGAGAAGGAAAGAGGGTGGTTCTTGCTACGTTTAGCTTCTCTGGTGTGACTGAGAAAAGAAAAGCAAAGAAAAATAAGCTTATCGTTCCTAAGGCTAATGACATTATTAAGAAGGCCAAACCTTGTACAAAAGAAGGAAATTGTTTCTACTACAGAAAGAATGAGTAGTGATAGAGGAATTATGCTGAGTACCTCAGCCTTAAAAAGGCAGTTGGAGGTAAGAATTTATGTTTATGGAACATGTTGTTCTATTACTGTTTATTCTACTTTTTGGATTTTAGATTCTGAACTTCTCCCATTTGTACCTCATATCAAGATTTAGTTAGAATTAGGATGTTTGAAAAGTGTGAAGTAGTGATCAATGTGGGAAATAGAGCAAGTGTTGCAGCCACTACGATTGAGACCACTTTAGTGAAACTATTATCAAGCTATAGTTCAGATTTGAGAAATTGTTTTTTATTATTTAGTGGGCTTAAAAACATTGTTTATATTCCATTATTAATAAAATAAAATTATGAATTTTCTTTTAAAGGCAATGTGTGCCGTATTTATTATTGTAATAAATTGGTTAGCACATCATCCCTCATGAATGTCTTATATTATTTGAATATAAATGATAATAATGTGATCAATATCATTTCAAATAATGTCCTATGGATGGTCTAAATCCTAAATACTTGCGGCACCTTAGACTTAGCCATGTTGGGGATGCAAAGATTAGTAAATTAGATAAAGATTGACTTATTAGTCCATTGAGAGGTAAACCTTACCCAACTTGCTAATTTTGCATTCTAGACCAGATGGCTAGAAGTCTATTTAATGAAGGTATTGAAAGGGCTATTGAAGTGTAGGAATTAGTCTAAACAGACAATTGTAGGTCATTTAATGAAATGGTAAAAGAATGATTTTTCTACTTCATAACTGTTACTGATGACTATATATAGTATGGTTATATATACTTGATGAGGTATAAGCATCAATCCTTTGAAATGTTCAAGGAATTCAAGGCACGCGTAGAGAAACAAAGTAGTAAGCATATTAAAGCACTACAATCAGATCGTGAAGATGAGTACATGAGTTCTAAATTCACCCAATTCCTTAAGGAGTATAGAATTGTATCACAATTAACACCACCAACACCTCTTTAGTTAAATGGTATAGCAGAACATAGAAATTGAACTTTATTAGCTTTGGTTCGATCTATGATGAGCTTCATTGACCTATCAATTTCTTTATGGGGACACCCTTTACTTATTGTAGTATATGTTTTGAATAAAACACCTTTCAGGTTCATTCTCTTACCTTCATGAGATGTGGTTTGGAACGAAGCCAGACCTTAAGCACTTAAAGATCTGAGGATGTTCAGTTCATCTCAAGAAAATTAAGATAGACAAGTTATAAGTAAGAGGAATTCTACATAACAGAAGACAATAGGATTGTCATTGGGTATCACGTATGCTTTCTTGAAGAACAATTTATTTACGTTTAAGAAAGTAATGCAGGTAGAACCATAGTGCTTAAAAAAGTTGAACATGAGGATCAAAGCACTTGGCTTATAACACATGTCCTTGTCCAAAAGGAACATTTCAGGTAGAACCATTGCAATAATTAGGTAGAATCTCTCAAGAACTAGAGAGATATAGTTATGTCTTAGAGAATGGACAAGAATTGTTCATAATGAGAGATAATGATCATAGAGATGATAATTATATCTGTGATCAAGCAATGGTAGATAAAGACTCTGCTAAGTGGTAAAAAGGCTATGAAATCTGATATAGATTCAATGTAGAAAAACTAAGACTAGACTCTAGTAAATCCACCTGAGGGAATTGTTCCCCTTGAAAGTAAATGAAACTATAAGAGAAAGATTGGTTCAACTGGTGAGCTGGAGATCTATAAGGTTGGGTTGGTGGCGAAAGACTATATTCAAAAGAAATGAATTAACTATGAGGAAACTTTCTCACCAATAGCTATGCTGAAGTTTATTCAGATTTTACTTACAGTAGTTACCCACTTAGATTATGAGATTTGATAAATGGATGTCAAGATCGGTTTCCTTAATGGAATGCTTAAAGAGGACATTTATATGGTGTAGTTACGTGATTTTGAGGACTAAGGCCAATCTCATAAAGTGTGCAAGCTTAAGAGGTTCATATATTGGCTTAAGCAATTATCAAGGAGTTGGAATCTTCGCTTTAATGGAGTAGTCAAATTGTTTGACTTCATCAAAAATGAAGATGAGTCTTGCATCTACAAGAAAGTTAGTGAAAGTGCAATAACATTCCTTGTATTGTATATAGATGACATACTATTAATAGTGAATGATGTTGGGATGCTAACCTCAGTTAAGTCCCAATTATTTAAAACCTTATTCATGAAAAACTTAGGAGAAGTGACCTACATCTTGAGCACTCGTGTCAATTGGGATATAGTGAAGAGATTATTATGTCTCTTTGAAGCCTTATACATAGACAAAGTATTTAAGAGGTTTAGTATGAAAGCCTTTTAAAACGGGTTGCTACCATCTAGGCATAACGTCTACCTCTTGAAATTCATGTGCCCAAAGATGGATTACGAGAGGAGAGGCATGGTTGTCGTCCCATATGCTTCGGCCATTGGGAACTTGATACACACAATGTTATATACAAGACTAGATATCGCCTATGTCATAAGTGTTATGAACAAGTTTCAAGCAAATTCTAGCAGACAACATTGAAATGCTATCAAATGTATCCTTAATTACTTGAGAATGACTAAGGATATGATGCTTGTTCATGAAGATAGTGAGTTAAAAATAGATAGATACACTGACTCAAACTTTCAACTAAATGTGAATGATAGAAATTTATCTCCAAATTTATATTCACTCTTAATGAAGGAGAAGTCAATTGGAAGAGTTTCAAACAAAGTACGGCTGTAGATTCCACCACTAAGGCTGAGTATATTATCACATGCAATGTAGCGAAGGAGGTTATTTGGATAAAGAAGTTCATACCAGAGCTTTAGGTAGTTTCGAATGTGGATTGGCCATCGCTACTTTACTGTGACAACAATAGCGTGATAGCACAGGCAAAGAAACCAAAGTCTCATAAAAAAAATCCAAACACATAGAGAGGCATTACCACATTATTCCAGAAATCATTGGAAGGGGCGATATAGCCATGCAGAAAATAGTTTCAGCTAATAATGTGGTCGACCCACTCATCAGGCCAATGACTTAAGTGCAGTTGGATCGCTATCTTGAGAAAATAAGTATTAGATACCATAACGATTGGCATTAGTACTGTCTGTATTAGAGTCAAGTGAGAGATTGTTAGTGATATACCTCTAATGCCAGTAGAAAATAAGGGATAATAGAAGGGTAATTTATTGTACGTGTGCCTTCTGAATTAAATTAATAAAATTTTGATTTTCATAACAATATTGTGGTAACTCTTATCATGCCTGTGAATCTTTATTTGCGTAAAATATTGCATGTGCCAATGTATTTGAGTTGACAAGTCTTATTTATAAAGAGTTATAAATATGGACACAAAGCTTGCTCAACACTCAATCACTAAAATTAGTCCGTAAGTCACAAACACTCTAAAAGGGAATTTGACAGTTGGTACGATTTGCATACCTAGTACTTGTACAGTGAATGTCCTATTGTTTGGTATGAGTATTGAAAGTACTTGTGTGTGGATGTGCCATTGGTGAATGGGGTATTCAGATATTGACTTACAAAACAATGAAGACACATGGAGTTTACTCTTAGCCATTAATGTGTTGTTTTGTAATCATATTAAGTGTCTGTGAACTTTAGACTAATGAAGATATAGTTGTCTTGTGTGCATGACATTTAATTGAGTCACTAAGGCATTAAGGGTCAATATCTATCCCAGTATAGGATATAGTTATGAGACCAACGTACCATTAGTCGGATGCAAATGAAGGCATGCGTGCGTTCAATGGGGGATTTGTCTCTTTGTAAGTTAGTAAGGCATTTGTTCTATGCAATTAGTGTTCTATGATACAAAAACTCTCAGCCAAGATAGTGTGTAATTAGAAAGGAGTTTCCAACAAGAACATTTGTCTCATAAAGAAACATTGATTAGTTATATGATCGAGTTTGTAAATTTAATTAAATTCATGACACTTACTTAATTGGGACAAAGAAATACAAAAGGTTTATACGGCATAGTAATCGCGAGTAGAACGGTTCATTGTAATTTAGTCACTTCATCTTAGTTGGGCTACGATGTGAGTCGCAGGCTAAACATTACCCACATCCTTTAGGCTATGTTTATTGCCAATTAAGGATGAATTTAAAGAGTCACACATATAGAATTGGGAAGTATTATGAGAGTTAAACTGATGGGATGTATGATTTATTTAGTTGCATTTGAATTGAACTAAATAAATTACCATAATGTTTATTAATGATGAAATCATTAATTAAAAGTATAATAAAGAACTGATTTAATTAATAAGACTCAAATGGGACTTTAATTATTAACAAGATTAATAATTAAAGGATTTATAAGCTGATTTATTAATGGAATTAATAAATTAAAGTCTATGAACTATTTAACTAAAAAGGGGTTTATGTAGAAGGGTCCATGAAGCCTATGAACTTAACCCTAGTATCTATAATACAAATAGGATCATGAAGAGTTCAAGACAAAACTTCTAGCACTAAATAACATAAAATTTGTATGCCTCGTCAAGCTAAAAGAAAACAAAGACCTAGCCACCTTCTACCAAATTTTTTTGTTCACGAAGTCTGCCTAGTCCAAAGTGTTCGCGCAAGAGCTTCACAAAAAGGGTTTGGTGGAGTATAGGAAGAGTTCCCAAGCTTTTCAGTCATGTGGACAATTTAGAGGTCATGGATTGAAGGCCATGACTTTAAAGATTACACAAGAAAAAGGTTGAAAGCATTTCAAAGGTACAATTTTTGTTTCTTGTGATTTAAATTCAATATCTTATGTGTTTTACAATAAAAACCGTTATAAGGTACGATATTTCTGATAAATCGATCAATCGATGTTGCAAGGATGGAAATTTCATGCCACTGAGTTGGATACTTGTGTGCCTAAGTGGGCAAATTTGTATTTCTGGTCTGGACTTCAAGCTTCATTTTCAATTAGGCTTTACTCCAGCTTGTTTAGGGATTATTAAGTGCATGGTAGCGCAACACACTTACACTATCGAATAATATTAGGTATTTGTTCACTTTAATCTTTTTCAACATTTTTTCCTTCCACGAGTCTGCTGTCGAGTAACATTAGGTATTGCTTTAATTTGTTGAATTAAGGAGGCAGAAATATTGCATAGCAGTATCTGGTGAGTTTCAAAGAATGTTTTGCCAATTTGGTGGTCATTTCTGACTGGTTCTAACAGAGACTTCACTTGCAGACAAATATTTGACAAATTTTAATTGACGTGCACAGCAAAGAGCTTTGGTTGAATAATTTTTGTTCTTATTTTACCTGTTTCCTGAGAAAGTTTGTTATTTGAAGAGAAAATTGATTCTGTCGGAGTTGCCTTCACGAACTGTTTGTGATGTTTAACCTGTATTGTCATTAGTGAATTATGATTTAAACATCCCCACCGGATACATGAAAGACTGACTCCAATTCCAGGAATTCATCGTGGGGCAGTTTGTCTACTACTTAAGTTGCAATGCAATTTTTTGATCTACAATGTACTCCCGTTTCACATTGAAAAATAATTCCTTAATTTTACAGACTAAAGACATACTGTATACATCATAGCCAGGGTCGTTTCAGATGGTCTGTGTTGCTGAATCACTATATAACCTTTCCGCAGTGGAATTTCTCCATTCCTGCCCCCTTGTCCACGGTAGATGACCCGTGAATTCTATATGGTGCATGCACTGCACCAATCGTCGGTGCTTTAGATTATTGTTTTGCAGGGTTTGTCTGCTTGTGCCCATTAAATATGTAGCATTTTGTCTGTTAACATAGTGGTTTGCCTATTTCTGTCTCCCATGTTCTTTCAATACGCGTCAACACAGATATGAATAATCTATGAAGTTTCTTAGAAGTATATTTGTCTTCGCATCTGCTTTTCAGATGACGGAAAGGGCTCCTGGAGAGTTGAATGATGAAAGGGGTTCCGGTGAGGATTCTGTAGCTCAATTTCTGGAACAAGCATGCAAGAATTTGCCCACTGAGCTTTCGAAGCTCGACTGCAGGCAGCAAACGAGGAGACATACTCAGATGAGATGATTTCATACCAGAAAGAAATTGGCCCGTTTGAAATTATATCTGGAAGCTGACATTCGAGTTGCACGTACACAGAAGCTGCGCCGAAGACAACCCATTTCTCTCTTTTGGCGTCAACAGAAGATGGTGGACTAAACCCCAAAAGCTGTTGAGCAAAGGCCTGTGAGAAGCAAAAATCCGAATTTCTAAGAGCGGATGTTTCGGAGGTAGCACGGTCAGAGTCAGTCATGGTAAATGAGAAGTATTGTCGGAAAAGGAAAACACAGTCCAAGCAATTGGAAACTAACGTGATAGCTAGATGTGCCCCTGAAGTCTGACCCGCCTACGGAGCTTCCAAGTGTTCGAGCAAATATATGCTTGAGCCATGTTTAAAACAGGATTCTCTCAATTTATCTCTTACCTTGCATCGACCTGAGGGTTCATTGTCGAATGACCCTGAACCTCAAGAACTGCCCCAGTAGCCGACGCAACAACAGCGAGAGGCTTTTCAACAGAGGCAACCTCGCAGGAGTCTGAGCGTCCGCAAACATTATATGGACTTTGTCCGAGGCTTTCAAAGCGAAAACCCGTGAAAAGGAACCCGTGGACCCGCCAAGGGCTGCTTGTATGCATGAATCAGAACATCAGCTTGAAGCAGAGGAGCCACCTAAATTCCATGGGGGATGGAGGTTACTTTAACAAAACCTTTTGCAAGCGACATGGAGAACTTAACATTTGTGGATGACTACAGCAGACTAGAAAACCTGATGGTTGGACTTCTCTCTCTTTATGTGGCAAGACAGAAGAGGCGTGGCTGCATAGTAATTCCAAGCGGAAGCTGCAGAAGGAGCAAAAGAAAACGCGACAACTCGCTTGGAAAATTTCCGAAACGTCATTCAGCCAGGCCTGGTAAAGATAAGATGGAAGTCAGCTGAAACTGAGGGAGTGCGGTAGGCTCCTCCTACCACACTTGCTCTTGATCACCAAAGGTCAGCATCATGGTGAACGCCACAAGCATCAAGGCCAGCTACTCATGAATCCAGGGGCCTGGAGGCTTCAAAAGATAAAATTAGCAATGAAACGAAAATAAGCTGACAAGCGGATTTAATTATAAGAAATGATTTCTAAAGTTCATCACACTGTTTATGAAATCTTTGTTTGGGTAACATTATCTTGAAGAATAGATTGATGCATAATAGTGATTGCATGCGGCTGAACATTTTAGGTCCACACGCTATTTCCTATGACAACCTTTTGATATTATTGGATCTGCTAAGGGTCCACGTTAAATGAAAAGATAGTCTTGCCTAATATTTTTAAAATATTCAAGAAAGTTTTACAATAACCACGTTTTCCTCAAAAGTTTTCAAGAATTGTGTCTCGTCTATAAGTTCTTAGCATTTATGTAAGTCAATTATTGCTCTTTCTAGATATTAAATTTCATGGTTGCCTCTGGAATAGCTAATTTCTGTTGGCCCCCGTGTGAATAAGAGAGATTTACAATTCATACATCATAATGAATTGCATTTACGTTCATTATATTCGTGTTCGTGTACAGATTAAAAACAATGGCTGGTCAATACTAAACTTTTCAAATGTATTTAGAAATTAGCATGCATAAAAGAAGATTCAATCTTTTTATATTTTTTATACACATATTTCTTTATCTATAAAATCATATAATATAGAAAATATGTTGAGCAAATGTGTATCAAATCATATCCATTTTGTATTTTTTTTCTTTTTAAAAAACGCCGTTTATCTGGATTCATGCATCTTGTAGCAATAACTTCAGTCCTCATGCACTTAAATAAAGAGATTTGAAATCTGTACTATTTATAATTTTATCTGATACATATGTGGGTGTGTGTGTGTGTGTATCGTTCCCTTTTGGGAGTTTATTATTTTATTTTTCTCATGGTTTCTTTATGCTTAAACTTCTTTTCTATCGTTTAATTTTAATTTTTATTTATAGTATGATATTGACTTTGAATAATTTTATTTTCATAGTTTAAAAAATAACAATGTTGTAGTTTATTATTATCAATAAAATTGCATAGTCTATGCTATATTATTATGAAAAGAAGGTATTGGTTGTACGATCTAAAATTACACAACTATGCTTATTTTATATTCTTTTATTTTTTTTATTTTTTCTCACTTTTCTTTTAACTTATTATTTTATTTATATTTTCTCTCAAATTTTCTTGTATTCCAATATTTTATGATCTTGTTTATTTTTATATTTTAAATGGATTTTTATAATTTTAGTCTATACTATATTATTAAGCAAATGAAGCTTTTTGGTTGCACAATTTAAGATTACACAATTATCTTTATTTTTAATTATTTTAATTTCCCATCATCTTTTTGCCCTTTCCCTTCAACTTATTATTTTTATTTGTATTTTTTTTCTCTTTTTGAATGATTTCGAGCTTTCTTTATTTTTTTAAATTTTAAGTGTTCTTTATACATTTAGTTTTAAATTATTTTACCTTTAAAATTTAAAATATAATATATTTACAATTTATAAATAAATTTACACATACATAAAACATACGACATTCACTAGTTTATAAATATTTCAAATAAAAATTTCATGGGCTGTTTACGAATTAAAAAAAAAAAATTGAGCCTTTCACCAATCTTATATCACAAAACACATATTTTAATCCTCATACTTCCTAAATTTTGCCCATTTATTTTAGTTTTATACAATTTTTTTGAAAAAATATACTATAAAAAAACACAGAATCAAAAACGTAAACAAACATAGACTGAGTGATTCGCAAAGCAGCCACAGCGTAGTTCCACATTTCTCTCTTTGACGCCACATCGAGTTCCCACAAAAGAAAAAAAAATCGTATTGAAAATATTTTATAGGCGTTCGTAAAAGCATACGTTCTCCTGAGGCCTGTCCGAAGGATATTCAATAACCAATGTAATTCCCGATTGGATCAACTGTTTCAATGATCCTGGTAAACAGAATTTGCTTAATCAACAGCATTCACTTATTGTTATATTTGCATCACAATTATCTTTTGGAAGTCCGTTTCTTGAGCTCCGAAATGAGTCACAAAGTGTATGTATGCGTATGTTCTCATCGGGTTTTTCGTGGCTGATTCTTTAATTTAAAGCCCCTCACGGGGAAGGTAATCATCAACGAAACCTCAGTTTTTGCTAGGCTATATCGATGGGTTTAGTTGTCTTTCCATGCGGTTTGCTTCGAATTTCTTCATTGTCGTTCTTTCTTGACACTGCACTACTTGCGATTTTATTTAATGCATGGGACCGTTCTTAAATTTAATTATAATTTCTTTTCTTAAGTATTCAATGTAAAAAATATAAAATAAAGATAAAACAATTTATAGACAGAAAAACCACAACCTCTCGTTCATTTAAAAATTTATACTACATATAGTAATTACTCTAGGTCATTTAATAAAATTTTAAAGTACAATCTTTAATAAATTCAATTATAACCACCTCCCTCTACTCTCCAATGTCAAAATAAATAAAAATAGCGGATATATTAACAAAAATATACCATCTTTTTCATTAAATATAATTATAAATTAAATTTATATCTAATAGTTTAGGTCTCTTTTTATTCTTTTTCTAAAATTTTTCATCCATAAAATTAATTTTTATTGATTACATAAAAAATATTTATTTATAAAATATTTTTCATTGCACAGCGAGTGTCTCGACACACAAATATCTGATGGTTGGAATAATCCCTTTTTTTGTGTAAATATTAAAATTGAACTCATCATCACACAAAGCAGCTCACATGAAAAAGAATATTAATCAAAAAGTTAGATTTCAAAATTCCAATAAATATTTAGTAAAGCTGATAATAGATAATTGCCAATTTGTAATTAATTTTTCAACATAAATGAGATAAGTATAATTTTGATTAATAATTTTCATGAATATTTGATCTAGTTATTAAATTATCCTAATTGGTTAAATTAAGCGATAACCATAAACTTATACCTATTAAATAATTTTATTTTTTTGTATCTTTTTCACAGATTTAATTTCATCTTCATGTCTAAAACTAAATGTATTTCAAATTAATTTTTAAAAATTCAAAAAGTGTTAATAATTCACATGCAAAACAAATATAATTTACCAATTATATGAAAAGAATGAAAATATTAAAAATTTTATTAGTATATATGTTCTCACAAGTTTAAAATTTTTTGACATGTTCACAAGTTTAAAAAATATATGTTTTTAAATTATTATTTTTAAATGAAATAATTATTTATAATTCTCGTACAATTTAATAGTTGCTAAATGTCAATTCTCAAGTTTACATTCAAGATCATGGTTATTGCAAGCATTTTGAATATTAATTCATGGCAATGTAGATTTGGACCCCTCGAGGAATACATTATTAATAAATATTCCCCCCTCCCGATGTTCGAATTACATTACAATTAGCCATCGAAGAATTTGAAATGACATTTATACCCCGTATAAATTCTGGAGAAATATTAGTGTGTTGCAATTAAAAACGCCCTTATGTGTGTAATGCAAAATTTACCTCTAAATTCCCTGGCACTTGCCTTAATTACATATCCTTCTCTAATTTGAGAAATTATCATTACCTCCATCAGGTATGAAAATTATTACAACTAGCTGCTGAAAAAAGTAAAGTGACATTTATACCCCTAAAAGATTCCAATAAAAAAAACAAAAGGTAAATGAAAAAAAAAAATCTGTGTATTGCAATTCATGAATATGCCATTTTGTGTGTAATGGGGCATCCAATGCGTTTGGTATTTGTTTGCCTCCATTCACGTCTCCTTGTCTCCCACCCATTGGCCCCACCGTGTAGCCATCTTTGTCTTTTTGAATGAACTTTAGGGAGATTGTGGGTTTATACTTTGATTTGGTCATATATATTGAAACTTTGAGTGTCAATTGATAAAGCCGTGTTTGCGTGCTTCAGATACATATCATACCATACAAGATGGCAAAATTTATAATACAGTACGTATTGATATTGCATAATGTTCCTTCTTACTATCCTATTTAAATAATTTGATATAGCATAACAGTGTAAAAAGTACGATATTTGCTGCCACAAATTTCCTAATGTTTTTTTTTAATCATTTGTTTCTTCAATTTATTTTCTTCTTCGCATTGAATTGGTGGCTTCGTTTGCGTGATGGAGTTGGGAAATAGTTATACTTAAATTGACTTGGTTCTGATCTTCAGTTAGATAATACCAGTCAGAGATTTGTACTCTTGGCAACAATGTTTCTAAATTCTCTCTTATTTTAGAAATTATTATAAATGTTTTTCCCCACACTACTAGGATTTTACTTTTCCATATATTAACTCACAAAAAAAATTACGTGTGGAGCTACATTAAGATGCCATATCAACTGTTATACTAACCCAAACATGCAAAGAAGTCACATGTATAGACAAAAACGCAATGAACAACTAAAAATGGTCACACAACGCCTACTAAGTTAACTTGCTTAAATATTACGATAAAATCCATTCTTTAACATTTTCGTTGCAAGTAGATCTTTCTAATTATGGTAAATGTTATTAAAGCCCCCAAAAGATATTTTAATCCATAAATATAGGCCATATTTGATCATATCTGACCCCTTGATGGAGAAGTAATTTCAAAAGTTTATTCATCTATTTTGTCGAAACCCTACAGAGGAATTGCTGTTGTAATGTTTTTTAAAGATTGGGACTAATGAATTTCACTAATAACGGGGGCATGTTTGTTATTAAGGCATACAAAAAGGATTCCAAATATAAATTTCCCTATCAATTTATGAGTGGATGAATTTGGAGTTTAAGGTAGTGTCATGTATCCGTTGATGTATTTTGTAACTTGTTAATATCATGATAGAAAGAATGTTAGCGACACATGTGATAAGGTTGATAGGTTGTTATTATTCTTGACATAATTTTCAATATGACGTTGACATGGCGAATTACATTATTTATAAAAATTTTGGATTTTTGATAATTTATTTCAACAGATATTGTAACAAGCTTTGTCACCCATCAAATGTTGTAACAGGCTTTGCTACCCAACAGATGCTATAATAAGATCTATCAAAAAAATTGTAAGATTTGTTAAAAGGAATCAATTTAATCTGTTTCTTCCTAAATAAGGTTATATGTTGTTGACTAATCAAATTAAGTTGATCTTATAAGATTAAAACTAATTAAATTGGATATGATTAACTCGACTTATCCAAGAAGATATGAAAAGATCTTAAATTTGACCATATTTCAATCATACATATTCAATCTAATCCAACTACACAAGTAATGCTTTGTTGAATATTTTTAGTTCATTTCCACGAGGAAGGATTGTTGAGCTCCAGAAGTGAGTGGATTACATTGAGCAAATATATTCACTTAATGAAGAACTCTACTATTTTATGTGTTGAACTGATATTTTATTGATCTTTTATTTAAAAGTTCAAGTGTTATTCATTAACCACATCTTTAAGAAGAAAGATAGCGAAGAGATCAAATAGATCGCTAAGTTCCATCCGTCTACTACAAACCACCAAGTGATCAAAGTGAATAAACTACCGTCAAGAGAGAAGACTCGTCGATTAACGTTAGTCGTTGGGGCAAAGAAAGAGTCTTGCTAAAGTGAAAAGTTCTTGTTCTGTTCCTATAAAGAAACCATGCTATAACATGAAATTTATCAAGTTCTCACGCAATTATGGTGGTTTTCTTTTCAAATATACTATACATTATTATTAATTACTGTCTGAAACCAAATTAATTGTTAGTGATTAATAATGAAAAACCAGCATGATAATTCATTACGAAAGTAGATTAGTTATCGTACTTTTGCTGTGCTTATAGTCACAATTAGGTCATTCCATCTTCTAATGTAATCTATCATGCAATACCACAAAGATTAATTAATAGCAAAAAAATGCACGAAATTATCATTTTTATGTGTGTGCGAGCATGCACGCATAAAAAAAATTGGTATGAAAAGGCAAACAGAGTAGACAATGGAGAAACATTTCTTGATGAGAATAAACGCAAGCAGTAGTGAGTGGATTAAAATTAAGAAGAAGGTACAAAGGTGAAACCGAAATAGTGATTATTAGTCAAAAGTGAAAACCTCAGAAAGAAGCAAGTGAAAATTCACATCCTGAAATTGGCATTTGCCAAACACGCTTTTAAAACTGATTCAAACAGGCACTGGATCAAACACCATCAGTAACACAAGACAAGCATCAGCCTCACGACAACACGTCTGCAGCCTAATCATATGATCGGGTCCACAGAAGACTGCTCTGCCTGCTTATAATTAACTATGTCCCCCTCGTGTGCCTGTCTCTGCCTTCCCATTTTCATTGCACATAGGTGATAAATATACATACGTGTGCATGTATGTAGCACCCCTCCTATTGCTCATTCCAACTGTGACAAAGCATTGCACATTTTTTGTTGGGGATGATAAATATTGTAGCTCCTTTTGGAAGCTGAATACCTTTCTACTAATGACTCATCCAGCATTTGATGATGGGCTTGTTTAAATGCTGCATGTGGATGAGGAAATGCCTGCCACCAACACAACTTTTGTGCACCCAAAAGTTTCTTGCACTAATAATAAGACAAGACTTAAGTTCTCCAGTTCCTATTAGTGCGGTTCGTGTAATTCTTTGTCGAATTAGGTTTTCCAAGCAGTTACATTGTTCGTGTTGTGATTCTTATACCCGGAGTCTACATCATTAATGGAGTGAATTATTTAAGAATTGAGCTTACAAGGTTCATGTCATAAATGATATGGATTTTTTTGGCTAAGAATAATAGTATATTTAGTACCATAACAAATTTTAATTTTAATTTTGATATTTCTAATTTTCTTTTCAAGTATAATTTGATTTTTCTTTTCATTTTTTTCTTTCTCTTCTCTGCTTTCACATTTTCATTTATTTTTTTTTAAAAAACAATTTAATGAGAAGGATCTAATACCTGCACTCAAATCTAATGCATATATGCTTGGGGACGATGATGAGTAGTTCCAATCACACGTGCATTAGTAATACCAATATTTTGTCTTTTAACACAATTATTATGGACACGAAAGACTCCATTATGTCCCCCATGAAAAATAAATATGAGTGCAACTTGTTTCAACCCAGGTAATATTTGTTTCTTTTATTTACATTTGATGATTTGTGAATTCTTTCAATTTGGCCGTATGTTTTATATATAATACACATATCCATACTTCAATCTTATATATATATATCAGAAAAAAGGAAATAATTTAAGCATTACTTCCAAAAGTATATGTATACATTTTATTCAAATGTCCTTATTGATGCGATTAAGCTATAAAGTACATCAGCATATGTATAATATGAATTTATATCATATACTGAACTAACTATTATCTGTTAATAAAATTATAGAATAGCATCATCAAATGATACAATTAATGATGATGATGAATGGCCGAAAGAAGAGTTAATGCGCAACTAACACTGTGGTTTATAAGACTAATTTGGCTGTTCATTTTGAATTTACAACAATGGCCTTAATCAACTAATTAACACTTTTGCCCTTAATCAAGGGAATCGAACACACTCAAATATAGTTATTAATATACAATTACTTATTTTTATGCTATATATGTGCTTATCTATCTATACTGTATAATTGAGTTAATAAGATATTTTGATTGCATAATATAAAATTAAATAATTAGCCTTAATTATTTTAGTGTTTTTAATTTTTCTGTGCTTTTTTTCTTTTTCTTTTAACTTATTATTTGTATTTATATTTTCTTCCAAAACTTATCTCCTTTTGAATTCTTTTGATCTTTCTTATTTTCTTATATGAAATATTTTTATACATATATATATATATATATATATATATTTGTTTCTATCATTAAAAATGCATAACGTTATGGTTTATAAATTGATTTGCCAGTGTGCACTTTTTTACTATTATTAAAGAAGATTACATATTAACTACGCGTCTTTCCACGTTCCAAAATATGGGACTTCAAATCTATAGGCAGTCATCTGACCACTAGCTGTGATATTCAAATTTATTGGTTATTACCATTCAAAAATGAGTTTTTATATTCATACCCCAACATTGAGCACCCCCCCCCCCACCAACCATCCTATTTAATTGCAGGATCTTATTATGATTTACCTCATAACATCTAGGGAATATAACTATACTCTTCCAAGAAAACCCCAAGCAGTAAATGACTTCAAAACTACGTCGAGCATTTGAGTGGTTTCACAGCCCATATCAATAGGTCGATAGAATAAGGTTCTTGTCATGACTTTCGCTTTCCCAAGAGTCAAACTATGTGCCCCCTAAATGAATTATTCCCCTTTCCACGTATCATTTAATTTCCTTTAACGCTTGGTAATTGTTCACTATCTCAATATGTGCTGCTGTTCCAAATACATTTATACTGCATATCATCAAAGGCAACAATGGACAGTGCATCAAAGGTAAATGTACCAAATGTTTATTGCATGACATGTATTGTCCTATTATTAAACACTAAAAAGATAATTAATTAATATTTAAGAATCCGGACATATATTATGCAATTAAGCACATACTACACCAACATGGCTGTGTAATCGGGTTTGAGCTCCATAAATATGCACATGTATCCACATCAACACACAAGCATTAACATAAACAGAGGAGACAAACACTAATCGATGAAATGATGGCTGGGCACTAATATGAAGTTGGAGGCTCAACGTTTCTTTCTGCCAATCATTTCAGCAGCTGATTTTTAAACCCACAACTCGGGCTCAAAACATGGGGACCCTTCTGCTTTTGTCACCCACCCTTTCCCAGACGTACACTAATTTTTGTCTTCCCTCTCATCAGAATGACACGTGTCGTGCATCCAACGGGTCTGATCTTTGAACTGGACGACCACGGTCCCATCTTTTCCCCATAAAGAGCAATCAACCCATCTCCAGGAAAATTAAAATAACAATTTCCTGATTCTTGATTGCGCGGTATAAGATATCTGTACTCTCTTTCAACAACTCTCTTGTCTGGATTATCGACCTTGGGGCCTTTCGCCTTTCCGAATTCCATAATTCCCTTTTCCTTCCTCCTTTTATCCTGTGTCTGAATATGTACATGTATGCAAAGAAATGAACTACCCGACAACTAATTTTTGTGTCGACAATTTTATATAAAATTCAGTGGTTAAGCTCGAGGTCCTCCCTTTCTTTTGTTTTCTATAAAACTCTGCAGGTCTCATGGAGGATTTTCCTCAAAATTCCTCCCGTTTGGAGTTAACCATAGCCATGCCAGGATTCTCTTCTTCTTCGTCTCTTCACATTTCTGGTAAGAATTATCCCCATGACCAAGCATCCTACTCTCTCTCTCTCTCTCTCTCTGTATATATAAATCTGCGCTCTGAACTGATCGTGGGCGTGTATTTATTTGATCAATTCTTTCGATGCTTCACTTAAATCACTTTGATGAGTACATGTACTTTTGTCTCCTTAATTTGGGCTCTTATGCATGCCTGGATCTCGATAATATTGCATAAAACCCTTTCTTTGTATTTACTGAGAGAGATTTATAATTTATTAATAATGTAGGGGAAAGAGGTAGTAGCACAGTGAAAGAACTGGACATAAATCAAGTGCCCTCGTCAGGATTAACCGAAGAAGAATGCATGGAAGAAGACGAAGAAAGCCCGAATGAAGGCCCGGTACCTAGAAAGAAACTTCGCCTTACTAAAGAACAGTCTCGTATTCTTGAAGAGAGCTTCAGACAGAATCACACCTTGAACCCTGTACGACCCAGATTCACAATTATTAATTCTCATCATCTTTATGTTTTTACGGAATTCTTTTAAGAAAAAGTACCTTTCAGAATATATGTGTTAACTTACTGTCTTAAATGCAGAAACAGAAGGAGAGCTTGGCAGAGCAATTAAACCTAAAGGCAAGGCAAGTGGAGGTGTGGTTTCAAAACCGAAGAGCAAGGTATGTTGACTATTAATTTGATCTTCTCGGACTAATTGACTACGTATTATAATTATATTTGCAGTTGAATTTATGACCGAATCTAAAATTTTTTGAAACATGTAGTAAAGGAGATATAAGAAAATATTTACGCTCCAGGTTTTTTGTTTTAGGTGATTTTTAAAACAATTGTATAAAAATAAAATAAAATTTAAAATTTAAAATATATAATAATTGAAATTTAATAGAACGAAAACAAGCATACCTCATCAGATAATCCACTGGCAGCACTGTAACCTGGAATCATATTTCACCCCATGTTTGTCAAATTAAATTCACGAGTGGAAAGAGATATAACTGTACCGTACCGTAATGTATGATCAAGTTCAGAAGAGAAAAAGACGGCTATATTTTTGTTCGCTCCTCCGCTCCCAAAGCACACTGTATAGTTATTTTATTTTTTAAAATTTATTTTTATTTCCTTTATTTTAAAAAATACACACTAAAAACAAAAATATAGGTAGAAATTTCTTGGGCTCAAAGAGTTAATAGGTGACCCTCTAGAAATGTTGGATCCTATAAGTTTAGACTTGAATAATACAAATTTCAAGTATTTTGTAGCAGATATTCCACACTAGTTGATGAGTCTTAGATCTCAAATTACTGTCTGGATTGGTCACCCATATAATTCCTTACAATATATTTGAAATGTTAAGGAAACCTAGGACATATTCGTTTCCCAATTCTAAATCTTTCATATCTCGTCCAACTCCATATGCTCAAGCATTTTATATCATAAAATTTTTATCTAAATTTATATTCATTTTTTTTACTCATATATATGTAATTAACTAATTATTATTTAAACATTATTCCCATTCACAGTCAAAACTCGTCAAAATCATGAAACATGGCCTTTATGCTTAATAAAAATTCGTTCTTTTTAATAATTAAGATATTTTTAATAGTGTGATTTCAAGTGTACGCCCATAAGATCGCGTGTGTGAGGTGTTTTCTTCATGTTTCTACTTCAAGTTGATTTTTCTTGCCAGATTTATTTTAGTTAATTGTTTTAAATTTTCTTAATGGAAATAATCACAACTCTTCAAAGCCATTTGTGTGAACTAATAGATGCGCAAAGTTTAAACTTTTGTATTAATTAATAAAGCAAGCACAACAAACCTAGTGATTTATGCCCGTAAATAATAAAATGGGCGTGTTGATTCTACAGAAAAAAATTGAATCTTGTGAAGAAGGGTTATGAGCCATACAAATTACTAACAAACTACTTGACATTTTTGAAGGAGCAATTCGTTTGACTTGAATATATAGAATTTTAGTCAACTGATCATAACTGCATGGCAAACGGCAGATGCAAATTTGAATTCAGCAGATTCATTTTAATACCATTTATGGACCGATTTTGCCATGAGAAATTTAACATCTACAAAATTCCGTTGGAAAAAAAGTAGTGTTGAAATTCTCACTTGCAAATTGATATTTTATTATGCATTACATTTAATATAATTTATATATGCAGTATTTAATAGGTTCTCGTAACTGATTTTTTTTTCTTTCTTTCTTTTTTTTTTTATTTTACTTATATTTTTGGTGTGTGATTGAGTCAACAGAAGATATAATATTAATTCGCTTTAAGAAATTGTTCTAAAAAGTAGTCCAAATTTTATCACTCTAAATCAAGAATAGTTGATCAGTGCCTGTTAATACTTTTTTGTTTTTATTTATTTTTATATATTTTTTGACTAGACTGGAATAAAAATGTTTATAAATAGGCTGTCGAGTGTATATATACATACATATTTATATATATACTAGTAAATTTGGTAAACTCTGTGCATGTGTTTAAATTTATATGATATAAAATTCAAATGATTATTTAGTTTGTCTTTTTTGGAAAATAGATTATCTTATTTAAATAGTTTTTAATACTTATGCAAAAAATATTATAATTAAAAAATAAGTTAAAAAGAAAAAAATAGCAAAAAACTTTTTCATTATCAAATGATGGTACTTAGTATAACCAAAGCAGTTTGAAGCTCTTAATGACTAGTGAGAGTAGAATATTTGTTGATAAATTAAACAATTATTGCATTTTAAATAATTTAAATTATTTAATATTGAAGTATAAAAAATATACACAATTAAAAAATAAAAAAATCAAAAAAATTTCAAAAGAGAAGAAATTTGAAAGAAAACATAAATAGACAAAGGTAAGTTAAAAGAGAAAAGAGAAAATAATAGAAAAAATAAAAAATTTAAAACGACAATAATTACATCATGCAATCATAAAGTTTTACTGACTCAATAATATAGCATAGATATAGCATTCATTAAACTGAATAGTGGTATTTAAGTAATTTTATTAAGTGCATCCAAAGAAGTTCCAAAACTCTTTATATTATTGCTAAAGCCAAGAATGCATGGTTTAATTAATTATTATTTTATTTTTCAGTTTTTGACTAGCTCGGACTGAATCGTGATTTTATACATTAACCTCACTGATTAACTAACTATAATTCTTGCTTTGTTTATTAATATACAAATAGAAGCAAGCTGAAGCAAACAGAAATGGAGTGCGAGTACTTGAAAAGATGGTATGGATCACTCACTGAAGAAAACAGGAAACTGCACAAGGAGGTGGAGGAACTGAAGGCCATAAAAGCGAGCCAGCGCCACGGCCGCCACCCGCTGACGGCTTCCACCCTCACAATGTGTCCTCGGTGCGAGCGTGTCACTGCCACAACTCTCCTCGTCAAGGGCACCCCCAATGATGTGCCCCTTATGCAGCCCCGCCGCCAGCCCTCGCAGGCTGGTTCTTGTTATAAATAGTGGCAGTACCGGCTTCTACTGATTGGTAAGAGTTGTCGATCCTAACAAATGTAACTTGGTGGAAAATACAAGGGCAAAGTATTTTTGTATGTTTATAGATATAATTAGTCCTATATTGTTATGTAGTTCTTTTAATTCGTAAATTGCTTCGTACTGTTTATTAGGTTAACGTGGCCTGATACTCTAATAACATGGTTTAGGGTTTAGGGTTGATATTTTTCCTCGTACGGTTTAGGGGTGATTGTGTTGCTCTCATTACAGGAAACTAATTCCCAAGTGGGCTAGAAAATAATGATGTTTTATTTGTTGTGTTATGTTTTAGGGTAGGTCTTGCAAGTTTTTGGTCGTTTTGAATGGGTGTAGAAGATGTCCCAAAAATTTAACAAGAACATGGAAAAACATCGTGGATCCATGCATAACAGGCTGTCTCCGGCCTTCCTACACAAACGGCCCAAAAAAATTTTTAAATATAATTTCCAGATTTAATGGGTATGGAGGACAATAGGGAATGCTAATAAATCTATATAATTTGATAAATTTAAAACTAATTGCTTTGGGGGATTTAATTTATTTACAATAATAATGATGACAGAAATCTTGCATAAAGAACCTTTTTGCCATGTTGTTTAGTTTTAGGTAGATTTTCTGGATGCATTAATCAAATTCGGTAACATAACCCAAAATTTCTTAGTCCCGGTAATTTTTATCTCAACATTTTTTGAATGAGTGACTTAGATGTAAACATTGTGGTACGCATAATTCTTAAAGTGCAAGTATTAAGAGTACACAACACGCACTAATAAAAAGAGAAATACAAAATAAATAAAAAATAGAAAAAATGAATAGACGCATTTTTAAAAAAACCGAGACACACCCGTCTTGTATTGTTAATTTGGGATAAAAATGAGCAAAATTTTGATTAGATGAATGGTGTGATTGGATCATAATTAATTTTTAGTGTTAAAATATATGTGTGGACACGTGTATATAGATGTGTGTGTGTGTGAAATTTACTGAATTTTGAATTTTTGTGTACATACACAACACCCACATAAAAAAGAGATTAAGTTAAATTTAAAATTTTCAATATACATATACATACATATATATATATATGTATATATATATATATGTGAAACTTACCGAATTTTGAATTCTTGTGCGTGCGCACACACACACACACACACACATAAAAAGAGATTAATTTAAATTTAAAATTTTTGAAAATTTTGTTGAATATTATGTTTTGATAGTATCAATTTTGATAGGATAAAAATGAATGAAATAGGCTAATAAACATGGTGAACAATAATTTTAGACATTCAATTAAATTTGGTTTGTCTTCTAGACAGCCAAGGCTACAACCAAACACGGTCTAGCTTTTGTGTTTTTTAATTTAATCTTGATGTGCTAAAAATCAAGAAATTTCCCATAGAAAAAATTATATAATATTATTGCATTATTTAGTGTTAAAAATATTTCTCAACATGAGAATATTCATGATTTTTCCTTTTTATTTATCCTAAAAGTTTTCTTGTGATTTATTTTAAATGCCGAAGCTTTTTTGCACATTATGATTTTTTGTAATTGATTTCTTGGAATTATCCAAATAAAACTAATACATTTTTCAAACTTTTTTTATATATACTATATTAAATTTAGCTAATCCACAATTAAAAATGCTTTTATTTGGAAAGTTTAATTGCTCATAATAGAAACTTAAGAAATACGCACGCGCACACACGCATCATATGTATCATATAACAGCAAGGTAGTCCATCGATCAAAATCATACAATTTTAATTGAATTCCGAATTCCCATAAATTCAGCGTTTTTCTCTTTTTTTTATAATTTCATTTATGTTCACTAGTTTTTATTATAATTTCATTCTATTTTCATCTACCATCCTTTTTTTCCTCTTAGCTTTTTTATATATTTCATATTTTAAATTACCTTAATTTTATTATTAAAAATATTGTGTATGGATTTTTTAATTTATAATAAAGAAATATAATTAAATTGCAATAATCACTATAAAAACATATGTTATTTATATAATATTATACATAAATCGTAGCACAATTATTTTAATTGTACACACAATGTATAAGCCGAAATGCCAGCTGTAAATAACTATAAAGGTAAAGAAATGACAAGCAGTTTTCTAGAAACAAAACTCAAATTTGCTCAAAATTTGCTTCTGCCCAATCATGTCAGCATTTGTCTTCTTCCTCTTATTTTGTCCATTGCAATGAGGCAATTAACTTAACGCAGATCAGAGCCTATTAAAGAAAATTAATAAGTTTTTTTTTTAAAATTTTTTTTACTCATGCACCCATCACACTTACATGCACTCCCAATAACATTCAGACTCAACACCTTAAATTTGAAATATTAGATAAGGGATAATAGGAATGTTTCCTTAGGGACTGAAAATTAATGAGATTGCTATCAAGACAATTCATACAATATTTTCTTGGTTTCAAATTGAAGGACTAATAAGAGAAAAGAATCTAATATCTCTTTGTTCATTTTCATGTTATTCCTAACCATTTTGTTCATTCATTTGTTTATTTTTTATTTAACATTATTTTGTTTTTGATGTATTCTAAGCCCCCTGACAGTGATATTATATATTGCGTATAATTACATCAATAGTCAGTGATCATCTTCTATTAAAAGGACAAAAACCACTTGTAGACTCTAAATTACCTTTCATTGTGAAAAATGAAATGCCCTCTAGCACAAGTCATTAATAGTTCTTATGAGAATATTCTTAAGTTTGTAGGATTCAATGGAAAGGCCAAATGGGTACACGTCAACAATGATCACGTAAGAAGAAAATTTTCAAATTTGGATTATGTCGAATGAATTTTTTCTTAGAGGGCACTACACCCATTAACGGATTAATTGAGCAAGATATATTTAGAGATGGTTCTATTAAAAGCTTTAGACGCAAAGTAAGGCAAAATATTGTTGGTTGAGCCCATAAGGGTGGCGCTTAATACATAATGTCTTTCAAAAGAAATTTAATTGTCAATAATGACTGCCCAGAAATATCCTATTGCCCATTCAGTTGGATGAGGTATGGGTTTCGTTTAGTTTGGCCATTATTGATGCCTGCGATATGTGTCAGACTTGTTCCGATATCTTTATTTACTTCCCAAAATATAGTTAGTCTATATATTTTATTCCAAAACTTGTGCTCATGATGAAACATCTATTTTCTTGCTTGGAAATTTCAGCATGCTTTGAAAACTTTTTGAGAGTAGGTGAATATCATGGATCAAAAATAGGCATAAATAAGTGGGTACCTCAAATTTTAGGGGACAAAGAAAAGGATGAAAGTTTGGTTAAAAGTAAATTATATAGGCAAAGCCCCGTCTAGTGCCCCATTTTTTTAACCTTTAACGGCTCGCATGCAACAGATAATTAGACTAGCTGATGTTTACAGAAAACAGCAGAAGTGAAACAATTAATCCTAAAAGAAATCGTATGTCATTGTATTGTTTCAATCTTAAAAGAATATTTATAGATTCCTAAAAATTTTAAATGTCCAATTATCTTAAAATTTCTTGCAAGCAAACCTTAAATGTGGAAGCTTTTCAGGAATTTTTTTTGATATTGATTTCTTTGAATTTAGCTAACTAATTAATGCAAGTATTTTTTTTCCCTTCGTATGCAATACATCAATCGACATCAGGAAATTCTGAAATTTAGGAAAGAAAAATCTTGATATTAGTGTATCATGATATATTTGTCTTATTAAGGGCATTAATTTTGTGATGCTACGAAATTTTGGCATGATTCGTTGGCATTTTTCGAGGGGTTGTCTTCAACCTTATGGCTTTTGCTTTCACTGCTAGGGAATTCCCATTTTTGAACGGTAACTTAACGACATCTTGTCGATTCTAAATCCACCACGTATCCTATATGCTGCTCGACGCCTCTACATTTGTCGTTCTTTAGCCACCCATTAATTAAGAAATCAGCTGACAATGGCAAGAGTATTCAACACTGACAGCAGGTCCAATCACATGTTTCAAGACCAAGTCGTTCAAAAAATCTATAGCGGCGCTTGTGAGGGGCTCCTAGGATAAATTTGGACATTTTGAGAGATTTACAGAGCTAAAGAAGTGTTTGTAGATCAACCTATAATGAAACGAGGAAGAACACATCATTCTAAACGCATCAAGATCGGTCGAGGTGGAGTTTGGATTGATCTTGAGGTGGCCAGATCAATTGCAAGCTGTTTCTAATTGATAGGAGTTGGAGATATGTTCTAGAAATACGATCTAGCAGGAGAAAGATCAATCAAGATGACCCCAGATCGATATTGATATCGATTAGGCCTTGTGCAGTTGACACATTGGCAAACTCTCGAGAAATATGATTGCACAAGGGTTGCATCAACTAGGATTGATTCAAGGAGCTCTTAGTCGATCGTGTGTGACATCCAAGCAATCGCAAGACACGACCGTAGAGTGAAGCTCAAAATTTCCATGTTTTAGTAAGATTTTTTATTATATTTTGCCATAAGACTTTCCTTAAAAATCATATGCAAATTTAGGATATTTTTTATCAGACACCTGTACGATAAAAAAGGGGTCCTTAGCACATGAAATAAAAAAAACTTTTGCCACTTTGATAATATAATCATTTCCTTTTTTTTCTTTTTTCAAATTTAAGAGTTCTCAAATCTTCTGAAATTTCTATTTAAATAGAGTTATTATAAGCATTTCATGAGAAATTCTTAACATATTAACTAATGTAGACATGTTGGTTGTGGATATCGTTCACTTGGGTTCTTGCAAATTTGTTGCATTTTGAGTTATTTCCTACAGTTCACGCAACCTGGATTTGATTGGGTTCGAGTTACGCCTTATTGAATTTATCCCATGCTTCCGTTCATGTGCTAGTTGGCATCAAAGTGGCTTCGCTTCAATACCTGTCTCAAATACCAATTTCATATCTCTTTGTTTTTTTTCCTATTCTTTCTTCATCTTTTCTCCATAAATTTCCAAAAAATTACTTGATTAAATTTTGCATTTCCAGCAAGTTTTCTTTTTATTTTAGTTGGTTTGATTAGTTGAAATTATTGGGTGTTTAAGAGATCCCAAAAAAAAAGAAGCAAAAAAAGTGTGAAAATGTGAAAAAAAAAAAGTGTTGGAAAAGTGATTCAAGAAAACAATTATCAAGTTTTAAAGTGAAAATTGAAAAAAAAAATGAGTTTGTGTTGAATTTTGGTGAAAATAAAAGAGATTAAATTTTGACAAGAAAACTTAGTGGCAATAGATCATGCCTTTTGCCAAATCAATTGTGCCCACATTTTATTGAGAACAATCCGACTACAATCTTAAGCAATTGATCATACCTTGTTTCATTTTGTTAAAGTCAATGTCACTTAGTTCGAGATCGATCATGTCCACTCTATCAAGCTCCAAATCAATCTTCTTGCTTCTAGATTGATCTTCCATCTTGTCTTCCTCCTTCAAATTGATCCTTTTATGTTTAGATCAATTCTAAACCCCATATTTCCCTCTTCCACACACACATCTTTGAGTGACCCATCATTTGAACTTTAGGAGATTACTAGAAATTTTATGAGGCAAATACAAGAATTGAGTAGGTGAGACTATTATTTGAGTTTTTTGTTTGATACACACGAGTAAGAGGTAAAACATAAGTGACTTACATTGTGTGAGCTAAAAGGAATACTTGTACAGTTGCCCACCTTTTTCTCTATTACACAACATTTTCAAGATGTTAAGAGAATCTGGTGTTGGGGACAACACATTTAACATGAAATAGCTGATAAATAGCCTAGCTAGTTTATAATAAAGATTAGAGAACATAAAGGCATTAGAATAACTACCTTGGCAAGATAGACCCATGCGCCAAGCAAGGAGAGATAGGTATGTTAATGATGGATTTTGTGATTGTGCTTATGAGTTTAAGGATGATGAAAGCCCTGGGAAATAGCCTAGACAATGTCATCAGAATGAGGTGCCGAAAGGAGACCATTCTAGCATTCCTAAGATGATTAGACCCTAATAGTCATTGTTGGAGATGGAGCAACTGGTTGATTTTATATTGATTGTCACCACTATTTAGAGGTTCAAAAGATAAAACTTGCAATTTTACAATTTATAGATTATGCTATAATTTGGAACAACGAATTGTGTACTAACAGAAGAAGAGTCGATAAGTGTCCTATCTGAACTTAGGGCGAATTATAGGCAGCTATGCTGAAAACGTTTATGCTAAGTCATTACCACATGGATTTACATTGGAAGTTGTAGACCTTGACATAAGGTATTTGGAGTGTAGAAGATTACTCCCAAGGATATAGAGATGGCACTAATGAGGGCGGACATTGTAAATGAATGAGAAGCCTCTATAGCGAGGTTCATAGCTGGATTGAATATAAAGATTGTAAACATTCTTGAGTTGCACCATTACGTCGAGTTGGAGGATTAGATAGAAATAACTTTAAAGGTATAAAGGCAACTTAAGAGTACGTATAGGAGTCAAATGCTGTCAAGCACCACATCTAGAACCTTCCCTGGAAATGAGGAAAGGATAGCCCCTACAAAAAGCTCCAAACCAAAAATGACATCAAAGGTGGAAGTGCTTAAGGTACAAAATTCTACAAACCCTAGATCATCTACTGTTCACAATCGAGATATCATATGCTTTACATGCAAATATGGAAGGCATATTCCTATTCAATGCCTAAATAGGAGGACCAATACATGAATGCAAAATTGTTATAGATAAGGAAAATAGCAATGGAGAGGAGATGTCACTATTGGAGGAAGTATCTTTAGAGGATGGTGATGGAGTTTGTGTAGATACTGGAGGCGTAAATTTAGTGGTGAATGCTCAAGTGAAGGAGGATGAATATGAAGAGCAAAAAGAAAATATCTTCCATATGAGGTGCCAAGTTAGAGGTAAGACATGCAGTTTGATAATTAATTGTGGTAGTTGTATGAATATAGGTAATACAATGTTAGTACACAGATTGTCACTACCGTTGAGAGATTATGTTAAGATGTACAAACTGCAATGGTTCAATAAAAGCAAAGAAGTAAAATTAACAAAGTAGGCTTTAGTGGCTTTTGAGATTGAGAAGTATGAAGATGAAATACTTTGTAATGTAGTTCCTATGCAAGCAAGTCATATCTTATTGGATCGACCTTGATAATATGATAGAAAAGTCGCATTTGATAGAGTTACAAATAGGTACACTTTCTACTTCCTCAACAAGAAGATTGCCTTGACACTAGTTACACTAAAGGAGGTTCATGAAGATTAAAAGTACCTACAGTGACAATATGAGTTAGATCTAGAAAAGCAAAAAAGAAAAAAAGAGGGTGAGAAGAAAAATAAAAGTGTTGAGGAATTTAAAGAAAAGAGTGAGAAGAAAAAAAGAGAGAAAAGACTTTATGATAGCACCTATGAGAGATGTTAGGGCATCTTTAGGAAGTGAGAGAGAAGTAGTGTTGTTGATATACAAAGAAATTATTTTCTATCAGAAGAGGTCACATCATCCCTCTCTAATATTGTATTATCTATTTTATAGGATTATAGGTATATCTTACTGAAGGATCTACCTGGTGGATTGACACCCGTTCGAGTTATAGAGCACCAGATTGATTTTGTGTCGAATGGAGCGATCCCAAACAAACTTGCCCATAGGAGTAATCTTAAAGAGACGAAGGAGATCCAAAGGCCAGTTAAAGAATTGATCAACTAAGATTAAGTTCAAGAGAGTATGAACTCATGTGCAATTCCAGTTTTGCTAGTGCTGAAAAAGGATGAATCATGGGAATGTACATGGATTATAGAGCTATAAATTCCATCATGGGAAATTATTGACATCCTATTCCTAAATTAGATGATATATAGGATAAATTATATGGTTCTACTATATTTTGTCAAGTGAATCTTAAAAGTAGTTACCATCAAACAAGGATAAAAGAGGGACATAAATAGAAAGCAGCTTTTAAAATAAAATTTGAACTTTAGGTTAGTCATGCCATTTGAGCTTATGAACGCACTTAGTACATTTATATATTTGATGAATCATGTTTTGCATGTATTTATAGGCAAATTTGTGGTTGCCTATTTTGATGATATTTTAAACTATAGTTAGTCCATATTTGAGCATGCCAAACATTTGCATTGTGTGTTTGAAGCTTTACATAGGGGGAAATTGTATGCTGACCTTAAAAACTATGCATTTTGTGTTGAATAATGTATACTTCTAGACTTTATTATAAAGGCACAGAGTATACAAGTAGATGAAAACAAGATAGAGGCAACTAAAGAATAGCCCATGCCTACTACTCTTTTTAAGGTAAGGAATTTTCATGGTTTGGTAAGTTTATATGGAAGGTTCATAAAGGATTTCAACACCATAACTACACTATCTACAATAGTTATCAAGAAGAATAAGAAGCTTCAATAGGGAGCAGCGCAATAGCGGCCATTTGGGCCTTTGAAGAATAAGCATACTAATGCTTATATCTTGACTTTACCTGATTTTTTCAAAACTTTTGAGCTTGAGTGTGATGCATCTAGTAAAGTAGTTGGAGCCACGCTAATGCAAAAGAAAATGCCCATAGCATACTTCAGTGAAAATTTAATGATTGTAGCTTTGAGCTATCTAACGTATGACAACGAGTTATACTCTTTGGTAAGAGTCTTGGAAACATGACAACACTACTTGTGTTTGAATGAGTTTCTTATACACATAGACCATAGATCACTCAAGCACCTCGAGAGCCATTGTAAATTAAGCAAGAGACATATAAGGTGGGTATATTTTTATTGATACTTTTTAGTATGTTATTAACTATAATAAGGAGGTCGATAACATTGTCGAGGATGCTTTGTCATGCCATTGTGCATGTTTACTACCTTGATTGTTAGGTTATTAGGATTTGAATACATTAAAGAATTATATGCTAAAGATGAAGGATTTAGTGAAGTGTTTTAATTAATAAATAGAGAAACACATGAAAAATATTTCTAGCATGATGGTTATTTGTTTTATAAAGGTAAATTGTGCATTCCAAATTATTCTTTACATGAATTAGATTTTTGAAACTAGACCAGACTGGTAGGTTTGACTGGTTAAACTATGAACTAGTCTTGACTCTGGTCCGATTGAGGCATGGAAACCACTGGAAAGGAAACTCATCATTTATTTTAATATCTTTAAATGTCATATTTTCGTTTAGTAGTATGAAGAGCTTAAGTTTTTATTGCATGGTGCACATATTAAATGCACTCTTTAAACTCCTATTTTTCTAGAAAACTCTGTTGACTTCTTTAAAATGTAATTTTGTAGAATAATTAATATATATATATATATATATATATTAAAATGTTGATATGTAATTGTTTTGTCTTTCACCCATTATTATTGATACAAACTACTATACCCCATGCACTTCCCAATTATAGAGAAAATTAAATTTAGAGGTTTACATTTGAGTTAAACAAAAATAATATTTTTATTTTTTTATTAACTTTAAATGTAGTATAAAATTTTATTGATGCTTAAATTTAGGTAATTTCACGAATAAAGAAAGAATAAAAGAAAAATTAGATTAAGCTAAAGAAAAGCTTAAAATAAGAAAAGGTAAATTTATGATTAAGAAAATTTTGAAAATAATCTTAGTATGCATTAGATTAAGTTTGTGATTTTTTTTCATAAGTTTTAATTTGTTTAATAATAATTTTTTAGATAAATTTATACATATAATTTTTGAAAACTATTTTTTCATATTATTTATATGTGTATATATATATTTATGTATGTATGCATAGAGAGGGTCTAGGTCAAATGATTTTTCGAACACAGTTCAATTGGTTGAACTAGTGGCTTGGTGATCTAGTTAATTTTCCAGTTCTATAGCTGGATTTTAAAAACATTGCATGTGAGAGAGCCTTATGATGGTGGGTTAATGAGATATTATGGTGTCACCAAAATTATTTTGATTTTGTAGGATCATTCTTATTGGCTACACTTAGGGTGAAACATGGAGAAAGTGATTGAGAGATGCATCAAATGCAAAGAGATGAAGTCTAAAGCACAACCACATGGCCTATACTCCTTTACTTGTTCCTAATATGCCACAGAATGATACTTCTATAGATTTTGTATTGGGATTACTTAAAAGTTGACAAATTTTCAAAACTAGCTCATTTCATTATATGCCACAAGTTCGATAATGCATCATATGTTGCTATCGTTTTTTTTTTTTTTTGCAAGGAAATTGTTAGGCTACATAGCATGCCTAGGACTATTGTTTCTAATAGGGATGTAAATTTTTGAGCTATGTTTGGAAAATATTGTTAGGTAATTTAGGTACCAAATTATTATTTTCTATGACTAGTCACCTACAAACATATGGCCAAACTTAATACTAAACCAGACCTTGACTGCAATATTAAGAGCATTAATTAGGAAAAACACTAAGATTTTGGAAGAGTGCTTACCACATGTTGAATTTGCACATAATAAGAGTACACATTTCATAACTCACATGTTACCATTAAAAGTTGTATATAAATTTAATTCTTTAACTTTATTAGATTTATTGCCATTACTACAAAATGAGCAAGTAAATGTAGGCGGCATAAAAAAAAAATGAAGCTTGTGAAGTAGCTTCATGAGAGAGTTTGGTAAAGCATTGAAAGAATGAATGAGTAGTATGTGTAACAAGCTAAAAAAAGGGCGAAACTCTAAATGTAGATGGTGAAAGAGAAATAAAGTTTGAAAAGCAGCTTCATGAGAGAGTTTGGTAGAGCACTTAAAGATGAAATGAACACTATGTGCAACAAGCTGAAAAAGGGGTATAAGTGTTGGGAGTGTGGTGGGCCCGACAACAAACTCTGATTGAACCTTATTGGGCCAAAGGAGAAGCCCAATCAAATTGGGAGTATCACCCATGAACAACGTATGTTGGGCCTGGAGCGGAGCCCAACGAAATCGGGGAGAACCGTTCACGGGCCTGTACGTGACACGTATATAAGTGGGCTTGACACCATGTATTAACCCAAAACCTTAAGGCTGTGAGTTATGGGTCAAGTATCCACTTTATATACAAGTCACTTTTCTCTTTTTCTACCAATGTGGGATGCCACTTTTTCTAACTCATATTTGTTTCCCAACAATAAGAAAGTTATATTCAAGCTTGGAGATTGCATTTGAGTACACATGCACAAAGAGAGATTCTTAAAACAAAGAAAGTCAAAGCTCATGTCTAGAAAAGATGGTCCATTTCAAGTTAAGAAGAAAAGCAATGACAATGTCTATAAATTAAAGTTTCGTAGTGAATATAGAATGAAATGTCACCAATTTAAGGCCATTTGGGGTAAGAGATGAGCGGGAAATGGAATTGAGGGCAATTTCTTTTAAAGAGGGGGAAGATGACATGAGCGTCCAACCAAGGCAAGAGTAGTTATGACAAACACGATGTCTAATCATGTGTTCTAAGGTCAAGAAATTCAATGAATCCATTACAATGTTTGTGAATAGCTTGGAATATGAACTCGGACATTTAGAGAGGATTGAGGAGCCAAAGGAGTGTTTGTGATCAAACTAGTGCGAACCAAGGAAGAACACAACATTTTAGATGTATCAGGATCAATCTAGACTCCCTAAGGAGGCCAGATCGATTACAGGTTATTGCAAATTGACAGCAGCTGGAGACATTTTGGAAATATGATCTAGCATGAGGGAGATCGAACTAAAGGACCCTAGATCAATATTGATATCGATTGCACCTTCCTACATAAGCGATCAACACATCAAGACATTGCAAACTTTACAGAAATACAATCACATGAGGGCTAGATTGACCAATATTGAACCAATGAAGACTTAATCAATCACATGTGACATCCAATCGATCACGACAATAGCTTAGGGCCTACAATTTACATGTTTTAGTAGTAGTCTTTACCATATTTCACGTAGAACTTTCCTTAGGAATTATACATGAATTTAGGAATTTTTTTATTAGGCCTTAATACGATAAAAAGGGTCCTTAGCATATGGAATAAAAATCTATTCCCATTTTGATAATGAAATTATTTCCTTTTCCTAGAATTTGATTCTTGTGAAATTTCTATTTAAATCAAGTTATTCCAAGTGTACCTTGGGAAACTTATGACATGTCAACCAATGTAGGCGTGCTGGTTGTGGCCAATGCTTACTTGGATTCTTGCAAATTTATTGCACTTTGGGTCATTTATTGTAGTTTGTGTGAGCAAGATTTCCTTAAGTTCGAATCATGTCTTATTCAAATTATCCTATACTGTCATCCATGTGTCATAATCGAGCCATTTGCAGATTCTGAGCTCGAAGAAGGAATTGGGGACAAGTCGGATGAGGCAAGGAATAGAGTGATATCTTTGGAGGGGTTTTCTTCAACTTTTTTTTTTATGTTAATTTTTTGTACCATCTCTTAGAGTATCATAAGCATATTAGTACTTATTTGATGACATTAATGCTTATTTGATTTTCCTTTTTTCTGTTTTTTTTTTTTTGTGTATGTAATTTGTTTCTCGAGGAGAAAATTTCATTGCAAAGTTGTGAAACATAAAGAAATATTGAAATCACGGCCACTATAGAGTGACTTATCAAGATTGACCATATAGGATCTTGCGTCTACAACGATGTCATTACCTCTCATAGAAACAAGAAAAAGGACTTCTATGATTAAATAGGTTTGGCCCGTTTCCACTTTAGTTGGGTTTTACTTGTTTGTGTTATGTCATCTATCTAATTATGTTCTCATACAAATGATTTAACAAATTCAACTATTTTTTGTTTCAATTTACATTTTTTGCAGACAACTACGAAGTATCAGGTTAATAAAATATTATCAATACGTGTAATGATGACATATCTTGTCCAAATGTCTTTTTTCACTACAATATTTTTATGAGCAGGCAAAATTTGAAAATTGTTACATATTCAAAAAAAAGATGGTGTATAAAGTTTTGGCAATGATTTTGAAACGTTGTCAAAAATGCCGTTATCTTAGACATAATGTAACAGTTTTAAAAGCTAATTACAACAGTTATAGGCAACTGTTTTTTTTTTTTATTATTTTGCAACATTTATTTTGTTAATATGTCAAAATTTAGGTAATGCTTTTAACACTTTATACACTTTTATCCAATCTTGTAACTTTTTGGAAACGTTTGTAACAATTTTTAGAATTTTACAACGCTTTTTATAAGCTCATATTATCTTCATTGCTACATTACGCAATAGTTTTAATTTTTAAAGCAATGGTTTATAACTGTTGCAATTTTAGAAAACAATTTTAATACCTTTTTGCAAAAACTTTAATTATACCATCCTATACATATCACAACTTTTAGCAAAACCAATATATTCAACACATTAACAAATATTTGTCATCGCAAGAAAACTACAATAGAAGTTTAGACATCAACATGTTAGTAACTTTCATAAATATTTAAGATCATACCAAAAGTACTAATAATAATAATAATAATTTTATCAAAATACGAACAAATATACTATTCTTATATTGATAAATCATTGAAATCATAATTCTACAAGATCCTCATCCATATTTTCACTATGATTTGAATTCTTATCTTTATCAGCTTCATCATCATCTACATCAATCCCTTTTCACTCATTTTCTTGCACAATTTTGAAAAATCAAAATTAATTTACAATCACCTGAATAGATGCAAATATTCTATAGTATTTCTAATCTTCATGTACCTTCTGAATATCAATAGCTAGTGTTGAAATGTCAAACTAACCAACATTTGTTCTTATCAAATTTGGTGCACTAGACTTAAGTGACATTGTCATTAATGAGGCTAAAACACTAACATCATCGTTCAAATTGAGATTTTGTTGTACGAGTTGACCCATAAATCATATTAGCTTTTCTATTTGCTTTTTCAATGTTTGTATTGTGTCTTTTAATCTGATCACACTATGTCGTTCTTCTTATCTAACTGCCTCTAATTCTTCAAATTTTTTTAGACTTGTTGGAGTGACATTCCTTCATAAGCAACAAACTTGCCCGAGCTTTTCTTTCCCAAATACAATCTAAAAGGGATTGGCAGTGCCATCTCCAAAACTTTAAATGCTTTAAAGACAACATTACAATTTTGCTACTTGTCTCTTCATCGACTTATTTCCCTTTATTTCCCCTTTGTGTCACAATATATATTTCAACTTGTGAAGGATATTCAGCTGTACCTTTTTGTGCACGCTATAAGAAAAGAATTTATTTTCAATTAGGTATATAAATTTAACCCAAATTAAAATTGTAATAATTGTTTCTAAAAGTGCAATTATAAATGTACCAAAATTTCATCAATTATTGCAAAGCTGGTTCGCCTTACTCAATGCGGGCCCTTTTGCATAGCCCCATTTTTGGAATTAACTTCACAAATTTTTTGGTAAAGAATTAAATGTAAAACACATATATACACACTTTAAATGTATACCTATATAATTTACAACATATGACATTGAGTTATTATAGAATTATTGTACTTTATCACTCTTCCAGTACTTGATCAGCTTTTTGAATTCGACTTCACTAATACTACTAGGACGGTTCTTTAGCCTCTCTGTATCCATTCTATATATATTAATGTGGCCTCTTTTCAATCTACTCTTTAACACTCTCCAAGTAAAATTAATAGTTGTCATGACATACGTCTTAATCTCAAGAGGTAAAATATACTTTTGCTGTAACAATTAAAAAAACATGATTAATAGCAAGAAAGAATATATGTACAATTAACATAATTCCATATCTCATCTCACCTACCCTCCAAAAATGCTTTACAATTGACGAATGTCAATGGACACAACTTATATGTCCTTGCAATAGTACCAAGAAAGAGTTGAATGAGCTTAGTGTTTGAGCGTTTGGCCTTATTGGTTGCTAATGTTAATTGAAAATGATCTTTTCTCGCTCCTCCATTGTTCAAGCATGAATTTCTTTACACATAATTGGACCTCTAGTTTTCACCTCAGATTGCTCTGCATATCAACATTTCAGTCTTTATATCAATAAAAAGACACAAATGAATTCTGCACTTGAGAGTTTACCTTCATTGTTAATTTGATCTCTAGTTAAATTAGTTTCATCTTACTCATTTCTTGGCCTAATCTCCTGGTTTTGAGATCTATGTTGATAAATCACAATATCTGCAAATTGAATGTTAGATTTAGGAAGATAAACTACATGTGAATTTAAAAATATGCAAATAAGACTTTAAAATATTTAATCTCAACTTTAAAATCACGTTTCAACTTTTAAATTCAAAATCATATAAATACATTTACCCTCTTGCTCAGCCACTACATCAACTTCATTTTCAGCCTCATTTTTTTGGTAAAATTCATCCATTAACATTGCTGGAAGCAAAGCCTTGTATTTCCTCTTCTTTCTCTAACTTTCATCCATCACTTGTTTTCCTTTTTCGAACTTTGTTCCATTAAGTTGTAAGTTCAAACTTGAAAGTGTTTTGAACTGAGCTCCCATACTGGAGGAGATAGATTCTTCATTGTTTACTTTTCTTTGCAAATTGATTTTGTCACCTTCAACATCAAATAAGCTTCTAATTACAGTACTCTTGCTTTTTTTGGTTGGTTGCATGTCTACTTGAAAATTCATGGGGGCATGTGATGGTTGTGTTCCTTTTTATCGAGGACTTTGGCACCTTTGCTCATAGAACCATTGAACTAATTAAGCATTAGACCTTACTGCTGAAAGAACTTTGAATTGAGTCACTTTCTTTCTAAATGCAGTTAGATTTTTCTGGGGGTTTTGTCCTTTGTTCATATTGATCATTAAAAATAACAACCTATACAACAAAAATGAAAGAGTTACTTAAGTAGCAAATGTGAAATTCTAATATTTATTATATTTTTATTTATTTTTTCATAAATTTATTATATTTATGATTTAATATTCTTATTTTTATATTTAATTTTTTATTTTTTTTACTATTATCTTATAACTTTTGAACAAAAAATAGTTTATTATAATAGACATATTTTTTCTTCAAAAAATCTAAGCTAAAAAAAAAATATTAAAATAAAAATATTTAATATTTATTTATAAGCTATATAATTAAAATTTATAAATTTAAATATAAATTTATACATTTTTATTATTTTTAATTTTTTAAAATTAAAATTCAATATTCCAAACTACCGAATCAAATATACTGAAAAAATTCAATAAATTACCGCACTGAACTGAAAATTTTAGTTTAATATTCAGTACGCAATTTTGGCGTACTAAAATTTTAGTTTTGTAAAATCGAATGCACACCCCTATGTAGGCCAATAATATCCTGTCCTTAAAATTTTTTTAGCCAAAGTTCTTCCTCCCACATGATTCCCACAGTATCCTTCATGAGCTTCTTGCTTTACCCACTTAACTTCCTCTGGTCTTAAACGCTTTGCAGTAGCTAAAAAAACCCCTTTATCGTAAAGGATATCTCCCACCAAACTAAATTAAGATGTCCTAACTCTTAGTTTCTAATCTACCTAACCATTCTTCAAACAATCCATAATAGGTCCGCTCCAATCACCAACTTCCAAACTGAAAATCCCTTGCTTATACCAAGAGATCACACACAAGGTTACTTCTTTATGGAATACATGATTGAGACTTCCAACCAATGTTGCCAAATCACTACCTTTTGATTATCCAACCATTCAATTTGCTCTAAATTAAAAGTTTCAAATTTATTTGCCACTTCTCACACTACTTCCGCATATATTCTCATTTGTTCATCTTTGATCATATATTTTCTTTGGAACTACTGACACATTAATTGTGAGTCTATGTCAAGCATAACTGACTTTGCACTAAACTAGTAAGGCATTTTAAGCCCTCATAGTAAGGCTTCATACTCAACGTCATTATTTAAGATGTTTTCCAATAATTTAAACCCATACACAATATGAACTCCTAGATCAATGAGCAAAATCCCAATTCCACAAGCACTCTAAGCAGAGGATCCATCCACATACAACTTCCATGGGTCCATTTGAACTTCAATAGTCATCTCAACTACAAAGTCTGCCAAAGTTTGAGCTTTTGTAAAAGTTCTTAGTTAAAACTTTATGGCAAATTCTTCCAATTCAATAGTCCACTTGATTACCCTATTCATTATCCATTTTAAGGGATAATTAGTACGTAGTACTACAAGATGAGATAATAAATGCCAACACAATGTTCTCATTGTGACTACTAAGGTTAATAGTAGCTTTGCCACATCTAAATATCTCATCTCAACACCTTGCAGCACTTTACTTATGTAATACAGAGGATACTATTGCTTTTCACATTACTGTACCAAGACAGAGCTAATAGATACATCTAACACTGCTAGATATAAAAATAGCTTCTAACTAGTATGGGCTTTTTTGGCAGCAAAAGATTAGATAAATATTTCTTCTATTCTTCAAAAGCCCATTGACATTCCTCATCCCACCTAAATTCACCAAACTTCCTAAGGATTTTAAGAAAGGCAAGCTTTTATCTAATACTCTAGATATGAACCTTGATAAAGGCACAATTTTTCCTATAAATCTTTGTACCGATACTTATTATAGGAGGGAGCATCTCTTGTATAGTAGGATTCAACTTCAACTTGTACCTCTCTAAAGTACAAAAAGTTTCATGCAAATCATGCACATGACTATCCCTTTTTTTTTTTTTTTTTCTGATTCTAATAACACATCGTCTACATAGATCTCTATGTTTCGCCCAATTTGACTACTAACTATTTTATCCACCATCCTTTGATAAGTAGCCCCTGCATTCTTAAAATTAAAAGGCACAACCTTAGAGGCAAAAATGTCTTAAGGGGTTACAAAACATACCCTCTTTCTATCTTCTAGAGCTAGAGGTATCTAGTGACATCCTTAAAAAGTATCCAACATTGATAGTAACTCCATTCCAACTGTTGCATCTACTAACTAGTCTATTTGAGGCAAAGAATATCAATCTTTTGGATAAACTTTATTCAAATCTCTAAAATCAAAGCACATTCTCCATTTTCTCCTAACCTTTGACATGACCACATTGACCAACCACTCAAGAAATTGAATCTCCTCAATCTACCCCGCCTACTATAGCTTATCAACTTCTTTCCTCATAATCTCCAACTTCTGAGAATTAAATGCTCTCTATTGTGCTTCATAGGTTTCCAAGTGACATTGATGTTAAGCTTATGCTCAACTACAAATGGATTTATCCATACTAGATCACTTGTCGAACATGTAAGCACAACTTATTATTTCTCAAAAATTGAACAAGCTCCCTTTAATAGATTCCAAGAGTCCTACTCCTATTCTTGTAGTTGTTTCTAGATTCTTTAGTTCTAATTCAATATTCAAAAGCACCTCAAATGATTCAATGCTCCCACCTTCAACCAAACAACATGTCACATTGACAATGGCTATAATAGTTGTAATTATTAGTGCATCCTAGTGAGGCACTAGAATTCCTTGTAAATCCTCGTCACTAAATGTAATTGTCACTAGGGAGCTATAGAAATACTCATTTTGAGCCTTTTTTCCTCCCTCAACAACAGTACACATAAACACTTTACGTACTTTGTTTGATACTCCAGCCTTTGTTCCCCCCAAAATCATATGAATATATCTTTTCTTGAATGCGTCTCGTTGATCTTTTTGATCTTTTTAAACTTTCAATTTTCCCTTGTCACCCTTGAAATGTTTATCTTGCAAAAATTCCTTTAAAAAACTTTCCTTATCTATGCCTTAATTTGCCTCTTGAGTTTTTCACATCCTTTGGTGTTATACTCATATTCGTTACGAAACTTACAAAAATGTTCGCTAGGAGGATTTCACAGTGTTGTCTCAAAGGAAGAGTACATTTGTTTTCCAAGACGTATTTAGAATATGCTCCCAAGTGGCTTTTGAGGGAAGTTCAACTAGGGACCTTTCACAACCCCTAACGTTAACATAATGATCCTATTGAGACTTCTTCGAAGTGACTTCTCCTTGTCTTTCTTTCCTAACCTTCTCCATATTAATATATTTTTTGACATGGACCAACAACTCACCAAAATCTCTAGCAAGTCTTTTAGCCAATGATTGGAAAAATTCCCCATCCTTTAAACCTTGCACAGAAGCACTAGCTAATACCTCTTGAGCAGCTACTGGTGCATCCAACATGTTTGTTTTGAATCCCTTGACATACTTTCTTAATCGTTCATCACTTTCCTGCTTTAAATTAAATAAAGATAGAAGAGTTTTTTCGTACTTTTTGATACTGGTGAATTGATATAAGAATAACGAGCCAAAATCATCAAAACAACATATCACCCTAGGAGGAAGATGTGCAAACCAACGCTGAGCAATTCCTCCCAATGCAGTCAAAAATGCTTGACACTTAATCTCATCTGAGTACTGATGCAAAAGAGCGCGATATCTGAACTTAGACAAATGTTCTAAGGGATCTGAGACACCATTATATCCTAGAATATAAATTGTCCAAAAATTCTCCAGCAATGGTTCATTCAGTACTTCTTTAAAAAAAGCGTACTTTCCCTCGAAACTTGAGTCCTGGCTCTGTCCTAGTTTTCTGCATATTTTCTCCTCTGCATATTTTCTCCCTTTAGAACTACTACCAACATGTCCAACCATCTCTGGAACTGGGACCTGACCACCATCTTGATTTTCCCTGCTATCTTCTGCTTTCATCCTTCATCTAACATTTTTTGTCATACCGGATGATTACGTAAAGTAGACTGATAGCTTCATTGATCATAGTCTAAAACTACTCCCTAGTCAAAACAAAGTCAGGAGACGCTGATCTTAGTTCTCTGGTTCCATGGCCTTTTACCAGAACTTTTTCGAAGAACAATTCTTACGAGAAACGTTTCCCACAAACGGCACCATGTGATGTGTCTAAAATCAAATACTCAAGGAAATTGATTTATGAACGCACACTAAAATTGGTTTCTTATAGTTGTGAAGTTAATGGGCAGTAAAAATGGAACCCAAGATATACGCAGTTCAGCGTAAAATGCACAGATCCGCGAGTTTAGTCAGTGGTCTTGGGTATATTTCCTTTGCTCTTCCTCTTTTGCTAACAATGCAATTTATACATTCAATGATTCTGACCCTTATCAAGTTTTACTAGATATTTCCACTATACATCGTGCCCAATAACTACAATTTACAACTATTAAATATTGAACCAACATTCTCTTCATCCATTCTCTTTGCCTAGTTAGTTTCTATATCTGGACTAGAAGGTTTTTCCAAGGCCTACAGAATCTAAACGAGTCTGACTAAGTCACCATTCTGAACCACCACCTAGCCCTTTAATCATTCAATCGTGTTCACTCGTCCAACTAGCTATGCCTAATATCGATGACGGGTCACATCAATATTAAAAAATAAAAAATATTGATAAAATTTCAGATTTACAAGGAAAAAAAACACACAATTTCTATGCATGAAATTAAATTAATGAGATCGGTGAACAATCCTATGATTAGGACATTGCATAGTTAAGTAGAGGTTCCAACTCACAAGATAATTAAAAAAGAAAAATCTTCGCTGATTCAGAAGCATAACTTTGACTCACCAAACTGGAAAATTTCGAATTTGTGATCCACATGAGATATCATTCTCTACTAGAGGGTGAAGACTTCTCATCAACCTCATTTTAAGTATTAAAAAAATTAACAAGTCCCGTTGGCAATATTGCACTCGATTATACTGATAAAGATCTTTCTCTTGGTCAAGCTATGGTCCAAAGACAGCATTATTTTAGGTAAAGACTATGAAAAAGGAGGCCAGTGGTGTTGCGTAGGGAAACCCCAAAAGAAAAAATTAAAGGGTATCAACTTTTTCTTCATCCATATGATAATGTCACTCAATCATGCATGTGTGAAAAGGAAGTTTCATATTTTTTATTTGGTGCATGCATCATGAGACGGTGACACATGTTCAGTGGTTACTTAGCCGTTTAAACCCTGTTCATTAATTTTGGTGATTGCCATGTTATGCAAATCTGGGATCCAGAGATGTAATGAGTGTAAATGTACTATATAGTTCAAATTACGACGTGTACGGCTGATTTTAATAAAGCACTGTGTACCTATACGCATATTGCAACGTGAGACACCAATAAATAATACGACAAATGCAATATCTCTGATACTCAATTATTGTTAGAAGAGATTACCTAAGAAGAGGGCAAAAGTGAACGGGTCAAAATTTAGTGGACTTTAATTTTTCTCTTTGTTTTTTCGAGATTTAATTGTTTGGTGCCGTGCGAGGGTGACCTTTGTACTAATTAATTATTGAGATTTTTACAATTAGATAAAACTTGGTTTCACTTCCTTCGTGTCACAATTTGATCTGTTCTTAAAATATCAGTATTTTAAGTAGGGAGTTAACCCATACAGAATTACATAAGACCGTCTTCAAAGTTGATATTGACAAAGGTTCATATTCTTCCTCACTCGAAACCTATACACGTCCTCATGCGTGTGCAGTAATCCTCTAAGCATTTGCGCCTCTTAAGCACTAATACATACGCCGACTCCCTTATTTAAGTCACTATGCATAGGATTACACTTACACCTGATACCAACGCATTGAGTAGACTTTTATACCAAAAATGTCACAGGATCCGATCCGTCCCCAAAACACTATATCTCAAGGAGAGGGCTAGCCCGTACAAAGTTGTATAAGACTGTTTTTAAGATTGGTGTTGACAGGAATTCATATTTTCCTCCACTCAAAACCCACACACGTCCTCATGCACGAGCAGTAATTCTCCAGGCATTTGGCCCTCTCAATCACTAACGCATGTGTCGATTCCTTTTTTCGAATCGCTACAAATGGGATTACACATGCATTCAACTCATCCTCCAAGTCGATCGCAAGAGATTTCTATTTAGACACCAACGCATTGGATAAGCTCTAAAAACAAAAATATTATGAGTTCAATTTATCTCCAAAATATCAATATCTCAAAGAAAGAGTTAGTTTGTACACAATCGCACAGTGTCTAAGGGTCATCAATCTTTCAAAAATAACAAAGTATCAAATTAAGTGAAACAAACCCTAGTCTAATTAGCATTGTTGCTTTTGTTTAGTCATAGCTCGACAAGAAGTGGGCCTTCTATTGATCCTTTTTTTTTTTTCTTAAATGGTGGGACCTGTATGTGGGGTTTATCTTGACAAACATTGACATTATTAACACGACAATTGCACTACAGAACCAAGCCTTTGAATCTTGTGCATTTTTATTAAATAATTAGCAGAGGACAGGACAAAATGGAAAAAGTCAAGGCTGTAGAAGGATAAAGATTAAGAGAATCAAGCGGGTTTTGCTTCTTGAAAGAATGAAATGGGTTTAGCTTCCACGCAACTCCACTTGCTCATTTTCCCTTGAGCCGACGTGGAGGTGTTAGCCTATGATCAACACTTGTGGCTTTTCCATGAAACGAGAAGTTCTTGATTTGATTACTTGAAATTGCCCCTATTTTGTCTTTACTACCTATGTCAAATATTCACAAAATAATTTGAATTTCGTGTCCTGATTATAATTCTTGGGATCCATTCCATTTTATAGATGATTTAAAACCCATATATCATGCCAAGTCTCCTTCCCATCCCATGTCTACAACTACTTGTATTGCTCATCAATTACATGACTTCTCTTGAAGTGCAATTGCTGTATTTTACTACATAGCTTTCTTAATATTTTACTTATCTCTCCATTTACGATGTACTAATTTTCTTAACTCAAGTCGCGTAATCATTTACTGTGCTTGAATAAAAAATTCCCATAGAGTCTTCGGACATAGGTTATATTAGGTTGACTTCTTGAAATGACAGAATATGAATGGACTTGACCCCTAATTTGTTTGAGCCTTTCCCTTAGGGTATTGTTTTCAAATTGGATTAGACTGGCCAATTCAACGGGTTAAATTGGCTGGTTTCTAAGTCCGTTAAGATATGAAAATTGCAAGTGTCTATAATCAGTGTTAGCTATTCAAAATCAATTTATTAGTTTTTTAGTCGGCTTTGACCCCAAAAATTAATAAAAAAAGAGTAATTTTTAAAAAATTATAAAATAACTTTTCACTCTTTTTTTTTCAAAATTTCTTACATTTATAACTGCTCAATATTAATTATAATATACAATTTTTTATTTTGAATTTTGTTTTTAGTAATTTTTATCCATTTATATTTTCTAATCAATTTTTTGAAACTTTAATTATTGTACGTCAAAATTAAAAGTGTTCATATTAATTAATGCATTTAATTTAGCAAAACTAATTTTTCAATTTTATACTTTTAATTATTTTGAATCTAATAAGTTTTTTAATTTGTGTAATAATTTATATTCTAGTTGAATTATTTTGTTAGTGCCACGTATGCATAGCTTGGATGAGTTGTCTTTATTTTTAACACTACTTACCGATGCAGCATTAACATAGCAAATCATTTTCATAAAAAAATTAAGTTGTCTAATATGTTGACTTAACCAAATTAAGTTGATTTGATTAAATTTAAATAAATTAGTTTGAATATAATTAACTTACTTTATCTAAACGATACGACAGAATCTTAACAATTTACCATATCTTATCTTTTCTATATCTAATCCAATCCAACTAGTATGCTATGATTTGCAAGAGATTTTCATTCATTATGATAAGAAAAGACCATTGGAGTTGTCAAAAACTCAAAAAGGAAAGAATCTCAAGATTGTCACAATAGATATTCAAACATGAAATATAATAATCTCGAATGTTATGAAGATTGTTAACCAGATTTCTAGGAGATGGTTTTCCAACCTAAAGAGCTGATTGGATGGATGCTTTTGCCAATGAATTGAGCATATTGCATTAAGTGACTTTATTTACACTAGTAAAAACTCTACAGTTTGCTTAGAAGAACAAATATTCAACTGAATTTCATTCAAAGAGTTCAAGTAATTTACATTGTTCACATATTTAACAAGAAGCAATGCAAGAGGCTAGATGAATTGTTAAGTTTCACTCATCCACCACTCAACCACAGAGTGATCAAAGTGAAGAAAATATTCTCTAAAGAGGAGACTCCCAGATTAATGATAGGAATTGAAGTCAAGAGAAAGTTTTAACAAAGTGTAAGTAAGGAGACTTGATTCTTAACGGAGGTAGACTAGAAATGTGTTAACAAGTTATACCAAAAGGAATTTAGGTAAGTTAAATTATTGTGTATTAGAATTGACTAATTAACTTAACAATTGTTGTATCATTGTAAATGAAATTTTTTGAGTAAAGCTCTACAAATATAAGAAGGTTATCTCTAAATTATTAGAACAAATTCTCAGTGTTTATTTTACCTTTTCACTATATGTGTGAATTTGTAATAACATATGATCTATCACAACTTGAAATAATAATAACCAAACCAACTAACATATGTAATTTTTCACGTTACATCAAAAACACATCATTTAGTATATTATTAAATTGAATTACATTTATTTGATAAAATTAATTTAGTAGTAATATATGTGTGCGTGCATATATGTACAATATTATACAATTTAAAATATCTAATTTTTTTAAATAGTTCGACTGTGGTCAAACTAGCAAGTCATTGATCCGATTAATTCTCTAATTTCATCGTTGTTTTAAAATCATTGCCTTGCAACAAACTTGATCGGCCACCTGCTTAGTATAATGTCTATTTAAAGTTGCCAGGTAGCACGAATCTACTATATGTTCAAAATTTTGAATCTTTTGAGCTCGACATACATACGCGCGCGCACATACGAGTCAAATTAAAACTCACTGTACTTGCATTTTGATTGTTAGCTTATGCTAAAATGTTGCTTTAGCACGTAATTTGTTTTTTCAAAGATGAAATAAAGGGATCACGTTGGCTTCCTTGCAAGTCAGAAACACCACTTTGGAGTGCAGATTATGCTGACTTTTCTGACAGATTGTGTTTATTTTTATTTTCGGTAGGGAAAGTGACGTATAATTTGAACACCCAATGAAATAACTGAAATACGAACGATTAAAAATGGCAACAGATTGTACGCGCACTAAAATGATATAAAATATCGCCAAAAGATGCGTAATTGGCAGAAATTGTTGACCAGATTCATGACTTTAATGAAAATTACTACGTACTGTAAGTGCTGTGCAATCCAGCTGAGTTCAGCAATTCAAGCTCGCTTAATTTTGTATTGAGCTCCAAAGATTCAAAATTTGGATTCTAATAGATCCAATATATATAAATATATATATATATATATATATATATTTATCTTCATTGAATTTGAGTTGCATAATTTGACTGTTAAGACAGTACTATTAGTTACCTTGTGGGGCGATCGGGTACAGGAGGCTGCATCCATCTTTGTGGGCCAGCGAATCACGCAGGGTTCTGCCCAGTCCCGCACGTGAAATGCTTGGTCTCGAACAATCACCTGCAATGTATACATTCACTTTTCAACACACACACACACACACACACACATATTGACCAGTCTTGATATTTTATTACACACCGCCAGTAATTTGCATAACGACACCAGTTATTTTCTTCACTTGGACTTTTAAATGGGCCACTTTATTGAATTCTAGACCACAGAAAAGAAAAGGAGATGATTATGTTTGACACTCAAATGGAAAAGTGGTAGTGCCCATTACTATAAATTTGTTGGAAATTAGTCCAGTGCCAAATCAGAATTTCTGACTTTATGATGGCGATGAAACTCTCTGATTCAAGTTCAGAGTGACGCATAATTGATTTTATATTTATTTAGTCTCCCGCTTTGAAGTGTGTTGTAGTATATAATTATTTATTATAGCTACCATTATCCATTAGTTTATTTTCAGATGGCCATGTTTGGGACACACCTTTTAATTTTAATCATCATATCAAACTTTACAATGCAATCAAATTCAAATAGCAAATAAAGGTTGTTTACATATGCACCGTCAAAAACAACGATTTTTATTAGCTGTGGAAAAGAAAGAAACTTCATAGAAGTTCTAATTTTAATCATCGTATCAAACTCACCACTATATAAAATTTTTATATAAATTCAAATTTAAATTTTCTCACATATATGTATAACTATTTAATTATTCTTTAATCATTACTTATACTCATAATCAAATTAATACCTATATACATACACATACACTCGCCTTTCTATTTATTTATATCATAAAAATTAATATATTTTTATATATTATCGCATCTTTTAATTATTATTATATATTTTATACATATATACAAATAAATTAATTTTTTTAAAATTTTAAAATTTTATAATCAAATATTCTATTTATTTTAATATAATTCCTGTGATGCATCGTCGTCGTCGTGCAATAAAACCCCTCACCCAAACTAATAATTATTTTGAATATGTTACGCTGAACACGTATTTAAGTGTTGTCCTACGTCTTTCAAGGCTACGTTGTGAGCTCTATGGGCAAACTCGACACGTGTGAATACATACATACATACATACCTATATATATATATAGATAATCTATTACCATTTCTATTATTAGTATTAATAATTGCTGAGCACTCATTTTGGTTGCATAATGTTTACCAAAATAGTCCTTTCTTAAATAATTGCATAGAATATTAATGTCTAAATTAGTAAATTTGTGCTTAAATGCTACTCAATTCCATTAGTAAAAAGTTGTTTACAAAACTATAATTACCGTTTGTTTCCAAATTTATTATTGTTCATTAAGCATGTAGGGTGAGTAAATGAAAGGCCAATTCAAATTCAAATTATATAGAGTTTAATTTGAATTCAAACTCGATTCAAATTACTATTGAATTGAGTTTCAACTCTATTTTCTTTATTCAAAAGTTCGCGAGCTAATTCATGAACTTTTTTATTTTTTTAATGTGTTATATTTTTATTTATCAAATAATTTATATACTTTAATATGCTTTACAGCTATAGGTTAATATATAATCTATAGTGTATTGTACAATATATTAAACTTATATGTAGTAAGTACTTAATTATGTAATAGTAATAATAGGATATTTTTAGCAAACAAATATAAGTTATATATCTAATTATATAAACACTATATCTAATATAAAAATATTTATCTATGTATACATAATAAAAATAGCACAATAAATATAATTATTAACTTCTTATATAATTTTACTGAAATATAAATATTGTTTTGATCACCTAAATATAAAAATAACATAATAAAATTAATTAAAATTTTATATTAATTTATTTTATAAGTCAATTCTTATTTCATTAAATTAAATTGTTATGTTAATTAATAAAAGTTCGTATAATTTACATGTTTTAATATCATTTAAAAGTTATTAATATTTACAAACTATAAGGTTAATTAGTATTATAACATGTTTTACTTTTTATAAAATTTAAAATAGTAAATTTTTTTAAAATATAATTTTTATTTTAAAAATAAAAAATTAATAGCTTGAGTTCCTAACTTGATTTGAACTAAAAAAATTTTGAATTCAAGCTCAATTGAGTGAGTGGTTCATATTGGTATGTTTCTTTTTGTAAATTTTTAACTATTTTAAAGCATGTTTTCTTAAGTGTTAACCTGATATTTTTATAAAAGAAATAGTTGTTGAAATAAAACTATGACTCTACAGTTTATTATTCTACAAATGTATATTTTTCTATGACTCAATAGGCGACTAAGTGATTCAAATGTGTATGTTCTTTTGGTATCCTTGAATCTAAAGGAAATCTTACTTTACTTATGATCTTTTGCTTTTTCATGTGCTCCAACCTACAAGGTACGGTGGTGGGGGTTTTTTTTATAAAAAAAAATCCAATTTTAATTATTGATTAAAAAAGTAACACAAAACTTGGAGGATTTAAATTATTGTGCATTTGCCAAGATAAGGGTTGCGGAAACCCAAATCCTGGCTCTAATAAAAATTTTTAAAGTCAGGATCTCAGATCTTGGCTTTTTATTGAGATTAAAAAGAAAATATGTAAATGAGGTCTAACCTTAAATAAAAAAAAATTAAATTAAAGTCAAATCCTATATTTTGGCCTTCACTTTACGAAATACATAAATAAATATGATAAACTGGAGATTCAGTTTTCCGCTTCAACTTTGAAATTTAAAAAATAAAATAAAATTCGCCAGCTGTAAGCAAATAAAAAAAAAAGAAGAATATGCTGGGTTTGTTTATTTTTGTATTCAAAATAAATTAATCAATTTACAAAATAATTCTTCGGTAGAGTTTTAATAAAATGACCCGTAATAAGTTTAAGGTTTTTATATTTTGAGTTTTTTTGTTGTAATGATATGTAATTTGAATAGAATTAATAAATTCAACATAAATGGAGAAATAACACTTTTATATTAAAATAAGTGATACTTCTTTTTCATTCAATTTTCTTAATATATATCACGTGATTGTTGTAAAAGTGCTTTCGTGCATGTAATGATGCAGAATAGTAAATTATTATTCATAAAAAATTTTATAGTACAAAAAATTTCTTTCATGTTTATCTATGATGTGTTATTATTATTATGATAATAATAATTTTTGGTTGAAGAAAGCAAAATTATACAATTATCCTTATTTTAATTATTTTTATTTTTCAACACTTTTCTCTCTTTCATCCAACCATAAAATTTATATTTATATTCTACAAGATGTATCATTAGTTAAATCTTTTGATATTTCATTATGTTGTATTTAAAATATTTATGCATTATTTTTTATTTATACACCTTTTCTTGTAACTTGTTTGTTTGTGTATTTTTTGAAATTTTCTCTTTATTTCTTTAAAATTCTATTGGTATGTCCTCATTAATTTTTTGAAATTTTATGAAAACTTTATAGTATAAATTTGTTGTTAATATTTGAAATATAATAATTTTATAAATTTAATATAATGTTGCAAGATTTGTCATATATTGCAATATTAATTTGATTAGTAATTAGGGGCGAATCTGGAGGACAATCAGATCATAACATTTGTGAAAGCATACATAGTTTAATAATAACATATTTATCAAAAGTAACTAATGAAGAGTCATTCATAGTTAATAGTAGAAGATAATCATTTACTTATTTTCATCAGACATGTAATAGTTTGACTTGTACTTTAGACGGCTGATAATATTTAAAGTTTCACGGGGTGATAGTCTACAGCCTCAAGCAATGCGACATCTTTAGTTAATCAGATCATTTGATACTTAAAGCAGTGTGCTAGCATTCAATTATTTTCTTGTCTTATTTGTTGGATGGTATCTTCGTATATTTCTATTGAATTTTGGTTATGGACAACAACCATCGCTTTGAAACCTTTACAGCCGGAGCTCGGAGATCTCGAACTCATGCCTTAGACTTCTCTACTTGGTGTGTTCATTCTTTCCTTATGCCGCAGTAGCATTTAATTAAATTGTCATTGATGAGAGATGAAAAATCATATCTCTTTGTGTAATAAGCCACACCCATAGTAGCTTGGATTTTGAATACTCTCACATACTTATAAACAAAATACAATGACTTCTAATTGAGGATATGTATCATTCTATATGAGAACTGAACTTCAAATGAAGTAGAGTTTACAGTTGCATATAAAATGGCAAGTACAAGACAAATAAAATAGAATATAACATGTAGAGGGTAAGGGCACTAATTTGAATACATGAAGTAGTGTAATGAAGTTGTATGTGAAAGTGTAAAAATATGATGTGTTGTAGAAATACAGATGCCTTGCAGTCTAATATGACGGACACAAAAGTTGAGGACCCTGTCTATTGATGGGCTAAATCAATTCATTGGTGCGACTCGAAAGTTGAGAATCGACCAATCCACATCTATTGATATTAATAAAGTTGTAATAAAGGTGAGACATTACAAAAGAGTATTAATATTAATAGGATAAGATAATGTATAGATCTACAATGTGTTATTTAATGTATTAAATATGGTCACATATCTTGTAGTTTGATGAGACAAGACATTAAAAGTTGAGGGCCTCATCTATTGATGGGTTAAATTAATTCAATAGTGGGACTCGTCAGTCAAGAATCGAGGAGCCCCTTTCTATTGTTGTTAATAAAGTTATAACAAGGGTAGTATGGTGTAAAGAGGCATTGATATTAATGAAATAAGACAATGTATAGATTTATAGCGTGTCATTTAATGCATTGAATAGTGTCACATATTTTACAATTTGATGGGACAAGACATTAAAAGTTGAAAACCCATTTATTGATGCAACATTTCAGCCTAATGGTAAGGCTGAAGAGTCGAAAATGAAGCAGCCCATGTATTGATAATAAGATGGGCCACTGCAATGGAAAGCAGATTGGTTTGATGGGACGACATGAGTAATAGCAAGCTACTAATGTGACTATGTATGAAAGGCAAGTGTAGGGTTTCTTAATATAAATATATGTGTTGCAGTTGGCTAAAAATTGTCAATGGAGCCTTTTCGAGCATTCAAAAATGCACTACACTGATGAAGATATCTTCCGAGCAATAGCAAGATCATGGCTTCTTGATAACTATTTCCAATATAGTTTAGATCCAAATATGATATACTCACCTACTTGTCTTGCTACAATAGAGGCAGAATGGCAATATCAAATACAGGAACAACATAAAATTTTCGTAGAGATACGAAAAGTTGGAATTCATTGTCCTTGTTAGGAGGTAGTGACTATGTCATGAGGAACTCTTAAGGAGAAGACACTAGCTTTGAAACAAATACAAAAGAAAAACAATAGAATGCTCATGCGTTTGCAACACAATGGCTACCAAGTTATAACTTGCAAGGGCACACGATCGTCATGGCAAATACCCTTATGAATGCTAACTCACTCCCTTCACATAGCAATGTATTCGTAATGATATGTCCCTCAATACCTATCTCATGTGCCTTTGTAATTAATTGTATGCAGACTGTCCTATTGAAAGTAAGGAATATCTACGATGGTTTGCACTATCCCAAACTACCATAGCGCTTAATTTATACAATGCATCTCCACCACATCGTAAAATATCATTAGTCAGAATGTCCACATATCGCTCTTGACAAACGGTGGTAATGATGTATACATCTTAGAGATGTAGGACTATCTCTCAAATTGGGTAAGTACAGATTGTGAAAATGCTAGGTAACAAGTGTAATAGATGTAGTGTTGAATGGTAATTACGCAAAATTATTGTTGTACTTGGACATGGTCCTTAGAGTCTAAATCTCCTAGAGTGTGCGTACGCTGTTACTCCCAATTTTCATCAACTACCACCTATAGTTTGTCTAGCTGAAAAGAAGAGAAATATTGCAATCATGCATACATATGCATAAAACATTAAGATTAAAAATTTATAGGTAAAACATATGAATGAAGTAATTTACACAGAGTCGTAAGGTGCAACTAGAAGTGCAATACCTTCGTGCATCTTCAAGGCCTTATGTCGACGCGTTCCACTAATAGATATGGGCTCACCGTTGGGATATGTGACCAAGCATCTACACATAAATTTGCATGTAGAATTTTAATATATTTTTATATGGATGATGTTAAAAGCAGTAACAACATGTGTATGATCATATGTAAATCTACTTACGAGCCATCTGCACGTATACGGTGATCATGAAGATAGATGTAAATCCTTTTCAAAGATATAGAGAACCCCTGAGGTGCCTAACATCTAGACGCCATCCCAGGGCCTCCTTGCACATGAGCTGTCAGTTTGCCTGTGTAAGCCAGTCCTGGCCATTTGTCTCCATGTCTATGGCCTTCGTCAGTTTATCCAAAAAGAATGTAACTTTACGATCAAATGTAAACTGCATAAGGCAAAAATTGGGAGTTTCCATGCACTTTGTAGTACTTCATTTATGGATTTTGATATATTGATCGTTAGTATTCCTACTTGATATCCTCTATTATATACAAGGGCCCACTTCTCATAATTAATTGCCATCAACTAGTTTTTTTTTTGTTTTTTTTATTCACCACAAACTCACACACTCAATAGATAGTGAAAGGTTGTAACACTTAACCTCATATTTGAAAGTCTAAGAAGCCACCACTAATTCACGTATACCGATGAACTTGTGTGTGGAGCCTGTCTTCCAACATAAGTACTTCAAAGCTTAACTGTCGAAGGTTTTAGTGAAGTTGGCACATTCGTGCCTTAAACAAAATTAGTTAACCCTACTACGTGGCCGAAAGTCAAGAACGTGTTCTACAGCAGCTAGCAAACCAACATGCTAATTAGATATCAAACAAGTTAGGGCATTTCCTTGTACAACACATCAGCTTAATAAAGTAAAGAGTCAATGCCAAGAGTCTGAGCTCTCCTTGTCAATAATGGCAAATGCCGAGGGCAACACCTTATGATTCACATCCAAGGCCACTGTAATGAGCATCTTGTGCTGGTATGCTGCATATAAATGTGTGCCATTAATGCTAATGACATTGCGGTAGTGTTGAAATCCATCCACACATGATTTAAAGGTTCAAAATACATACTCTAATGTGCATTGACTCTGTGCACCACGTTCAACGTGTTGCCACTCAACAATGGTCCCAAGGTTATACTTCTGAAATATAGCCATTTATGCTGGCAATTTCTATATTGAACTCTCTCATGTCTCATAAAACATCTCCAAGGCCTGTCTCAACCGGTACTAGACCTTAGCACAAGTACATTCAAACTTGTATCTATCTTTTACTATTTGTATTATGAACTTGATCTTGAATGATAGGACTCGTTGGACCATACTCACAAATAATCTTGCTATTATGTTTATATCTAGATTCCTGTGAGTCATTGATATCGAGCTAAAGAAACAAGTACGTGGACTTAAGTATTTAGTAATCTTCTAATAACCCAACTTTAGTTTAAAAATAGCCCACAATTCCCACCTATACCCCCTATCTGTGCTATGCTTGCACTACACTTTCCATACCTGAGGAGTGCTCTTTATAACTTTGTACTTATGTTGTGCCACACTGAATAAGTACTCCTTAACAACTGCCCTTTATTCCTGAATTTCATCCTAGAAGCTAACTCCCTACCATCTTCCTCGTAGAATTAGCTCCATATGTGCTTGATAGAATACCTATACTATTTTGATCAAAGTTTCCAAGTACGCATTGTAAGAAATTAGTCAATAGGTATCATGATGGCATGGTACACTCTGCATGATCAACTGACTGGACGGGTCTGCTTCATCTTGCCATGCACATGACCTTGGTAGTGTTGTAGCAATTGCATCCTCATCCTCAACCTCATTACTATCTCCCTATCATTGTTTGGAGGGGCAGTTGTGGCTCTCTAATATAGGCCAAAACTATTTTCATAAGCATCCAACAGTTCATCTTGTAATGTTGGCTCAAACTGATGCTTTGTCTCTACATCCTCTATCTCGTTTGAGCAATCATGCAAAGTGGTACCATGCCATCACAATACCTATTGACTAAGTTCTTGCAGTGCAAAACTGTGATCAAGATAGTATAAGTATTCTATTAGGTGCATATGGAACTCATTCTACGAGTAAGATAGTGAGGAGTTAGTCGTTGGACTGAAATTTAGGAATGAAGAGTAGTTGTTAAGGAATACTAATTTAGTGTGGCACAACGTGAGTACAAAATTGTAAAGAGCACTTCTTAGCTATGGAAAGTACAGTGCAAACATAACACAGATAAGGAGTTGCAAGTGGGAATTGCACGCTATATTTAAGCTAAAGTTGGGTTATTAGAAGATTACTAAGTACTTGAGTCCACTACTTATTTCTCTACCTAAAAATAGATAATGAGATTCAATATTAATGGAAAAAACAACATTATTTCGACGTCGGCTGCGGTGGCTGTGGGAAACCAACAGTGGAGCTAAAAAAATGCAAGGAAAAAATATAAAAAACAAGAGAAAAAAATTAATAGAACAATGCCACGTACCAAACAAGTCCCAATTGCAAGGCCTGGACTTGGCTTTTGATAGACACCAGAGCGACCTTTGGCAGCAGGTCAGAAGTCGCGGCTTGGATTAGAGAATCATGCAAAGAGAGGGTGGCTTGCAGATTGGGGCGCGTTTGGTTTCTCACCTAATTATTTTGAGATTTTAAAGTAAAAGCCGGAATCTTTTTTTTTATTATTTGAAGTTTGACCATCAAAAAGCCAGGATCCGAGATCCCGACTTTAATTTTTTTTAAAAGCAAAGCCAGAATCTGGGTTTCGGTGACAAGAGAACAGATAAAACTTTGGCCAGGTGGGACATTTTTAAAAAATCTAATAAAAATTGGATTATTTTTTTAAAAGACCCAATGGTGGTGGCCTTCCACTCCGACTAATAACTAGGCATGATAACCATTCTGTCGGCACCCTTAAAAGGGTAGATTACTTTATCTTCTATGCGTTTTTTTCCCCATACTCTCAACGCAACACTATGAGATTAAGTACTCGCTATTATTTTCTTACATCCTTCGGCCAAACTGCAATCGAATATTATTGTTACTACGTTTACTCCCACTAAACTCATTTCTGTGCTTTGTAATTGCCATTTCAGGGCCAAGTTATTATATGCAATGTATGGTGTCACAACTCTTCATTAACTTATGATTGCAGTTCTATTTACCCTTATGCACACAAACTTTTTGCAACGTTTAAACATTCTGTAGGTCCTAATCTGTCTTTTCGATGTTTCAAATAAGATGTTAAATAAGTATCTTAGTTTTTTTATTATTATTATTCTATTAAACATGGTCGAATGTTCTATTTCGTGGTGTTGTGAATTTGTACATTAATTATGAAAAGACTATGCGTTTGCGGAGACGAGAACTAGAGAAGGGGCAAATAATGTCAATGTTTGGATTCTGGGAAGGGGCAAATAATATCAATGTTTTGATTCTGGGAAGGGGCAACTTACAACAAAACAATTTTCCATGTTAGCAATTTCCTATGATTAATTACACGTAATTTATTTCAAAAAACTCAAGATCCGCTGAGTGAGTGCTCAATGGGCAACTATTAAAGGAAATTAATAGAATTTTTTTTTTGGGGTTTAAAGCTATTACCTTCGTGGATGGAACTATAGTGCTATAAAATTATTTTAACTGGTGATATTAGTTTTCAATGATACAGATGTATTTTATACTTCTTTAAAATTGATGGGAAATTATTTATACCTCTTTTTATTATTAAATCTCAATTTAAGGCTTTATTTTTTGAGCACACACTTCAAGTGTGCCTCGACTACTGGTACACACACGCACATACATATATATTTGAATACATAATGATCACAATTATAAGATAATGATAATTACTTTTAATTAAAAATCGATTATTTTTATGCTATTTAATATATACTATGTGATTAAGGATTTACACCTTCAAATAACCACCGTTGGTTGTCGAATCTTGATTTTCAAAAATACCTTATTCTAATTTATTTTTTATTTTTTGTTCTTTGTTTATCTTTTTCTTTGTCATTACGTTTTTGTTTGTTTTTTATTTTTCTCTTTTTCTTTGTCATTACGTTTTTGTTTGTTTTTTATTTTTCTTTCTTCTACTATCTTGATTTTATCTTTCTTTTATTTTTTTATTTATTTTGTATCATTTTTTATTATTTTCTGAATGACACTATTAAAAATATAATAATATTATATTGTATAGCATGTACATAATTTTCATCGTGTATTAAATGTGTGAATTCGGTAATCATAAAGAATAAACAAAACCCATCATAAATATTCTACTAAAAGCATAAAAATTTATCACAATACGTACACATATACAAAAATGAAAAAAAATTACTTATTGAATATAATAATATAGAAATATGGCAATATTTATAGATAGAAAAATAAATATTAATAGTTAGAAGTAAAATAAAGTGGATCTGCTTTTAATGAATTGGACTAAAATATTTAAATTTCCGTCATATATTTCTAACATACTTAAACATTTAATGCTTTACGAAAAAAAAATCTTTCTCATTATATCTATACTATAATATTAAATATTTAAATCTATTTTGGTTGTATAAAGTAAAGTTACATGTTTATCTTTTTAGTTGTCAAATATAAAATTACAAATTTATTCTTATTTTTATTTACCCTTTTCTATCCTTTATAACCCCTTTTTGCTTTAATCTATCTTTATTTGTGTTTTCTTTTCAAATTTTTTACTTTTCATTTCTTTTCATCATTCCTTTTTTTTTTAATTTTAAATAATATTATTTCTATTATTTAAAATATAATCATTTTATAATTTATAAATAATTTTATTACTCGTCTATATAGAAAGCAGTTGATTTCCTTCTTCTCATTCTTTGTTTAAGGCTCAAATAGGATGTTAAGAGTTAGAGTGGAAGTTAATTTACATATTATTCCTCTTCTTATTTATTTTTCATTCACATTACAGTGATAATATTGCCATTCGATTTCGTAACTAAAATACAGTAAAGTTTTTGGGTGCTATAGGTTTGAGATGCAAGGGGTGAACAGTGGATTATTTTCTGAATCCGAGATGGTAAAATGCTGGAAAATGGACCAAGACATACTTCTTCTATCATGTTTTAATTGTCCTTGTTCTTGTTTGAGTTAGATCAACCAATTAAAGTTAACTACTGCAAAGAATAATTAAGTACTCAATTTAAAACAACATAACTATCAAATATGGCAATTTAATAGTTCCATTATTCATTGCGTTGAACTTCGTACGTATTGAAGGTGAGTGATTTGTTAACGCTTGAAATCCTCTGTCCCGATTAATCCCCGTCCCCCCTTTCCGTCTAATAAAATATTGCCACGTGTATTGTCTATGTGGATTGAGGAAGGCAAAAAGGAACGGCTTGGTGGCTCGGCTCGGTAAGTGGTTCAGCTACTCAATCCACATGGACAAAGGACAATACCCGTCGTGATTTTTTTATTGGACGGGACAGGGGGACAGGGATTATTTAGGACCGAGGTATTCAAGTGATTTGTTAATGCCTCATTGTTGTCATAAATATTAATAAAATAATTTGTGACCCAAAAATAAAAAGAACAAAATAACTTAATAGCAGATAAGCATGGGAAGGCATTGTAAAATCCATTCTTGACACTAAAATTTTATTATTTATTTACATGACTGATGACTAAAACAAATATTCCTTTAAAGTTGTAGTAAAAGTAATTAGTAGTAATGTATGGCTGTAAGCCCTTGCATTCCACAAAAAGAAGCTAATTGCAGGCAAAATTACTCGGTGACAGGTAAAATAGTTGGATATTAGATTAATGGAGTGTGAAGTTACTGATTATGAAATGGGAAGACTATATATCTCTAAATATATTTTACTCTCTTAAAATTTGAATTTGGAATTTAAATTATATATAATACATATTAATAAATATATGGTGCTATTGGTACACTAAATTATCTCCTCTAACTACATAGATGCGACATAAATATTATAAAAATTCACTGATTAGGCACAATATGACGTAAACAGTGAATTTTATACAACCTAAAAAGAAAACCAAACACAATTTTTAATTTTACGCAATTTTTTAATTATCAACAAACAAAACCAAACGCCTAATTCAATATTCAAATTCTATCTCCAAATTCAATAAAAATTAAAATACAAATAGGGCCATTGATTTTTCGGAGGATAAAGAAATCAATCATTGGGATTTTACTAAATAAATTCTAGTAACTAAAATTTCAAAACATTATCAACATTTAGAAATATGTTTATTTACAACCAATTATTTCAATGGACATAATAGCGATCAAAACCTTATTCGCCACTTAACACAAAAATACATACATGACATTTTAAACCTGTTTTCAAGATCTTGCTGAACTCTCCCCCTATATATACATACGCATAAGCAATCTCTGTACTTACACTCCGCTGTAGCCTGACATCCCTATCTCTCTCTCTCCCCCCTCTGTCATACTATTTTTTCCCTCTTTAGGTCTGGCAAGAGGTATTCTTACCCCAGTGCCGCAGCAGGAACTGATCCGCACAACAGTCAAATAAAGATTCTTGCTTTCCCCTTCTGTCCTCTTCCTCTACATAAATATATTTCAATCCGAACTAGCTAATATTCGTGCAGGAGGGTGCAGTCGATTAATTTTTATTGGTCGAGCAGAAAAAGATGATAACCTGGCGCGATCTTTACTCTGTGCTGACTGCTGTGATTCCCCTCTACGTGGCCATGATACTAGCCTACGGCTCTGTCCGCTGGTGGAAGATATTCACACCGGATCAGTGCTCCGGGATCAATCGGTTCGTCGCTATTTTTGCCGTCCCGCTTCTGTCTTTCCACTTCATCTCCAAGAACGATATCTATGCGATGAACTTCCGGTTTATCGCGGCCGACACCTTGCAAAAGGTTATCATGCTAGTTTTTCTTGGGTTATGGTGTAATTTGACCAAGAATGGCAGCATGGAATGGTCTATCACCATTTTCTCGCTTTCCACTCTGCCCAACACTCTCGTGATGGGCATTCCTCTGCTAATTGCCATGTACGGCGATTACTCGGGCAGCCTAATGGTTCAGATTGTGGTGCTTCAGTGCATAATTTGGTACACTCTCCTGCTGTTTCTGTTCGAGTACCGTGGGGCCAAAATGCTGATTACGGAGCAGTTCCCTGAAACGGCAGCCTCAATTGTCTCGTTTAAGGTTGAGTCTGACGTCGTTTCGTTGGACGGGCAAGATTTTCTTGAAACGGATGCTGAACTTGGCCGTGATGGGAAGCTTCACGTCACTGTGAGGAAATCGAACGCTTCGAGGCGTTCTTTCTCTGGCTTAACTCCTCGGCCATCGAATTTAACAGGCGCCGAAATTTACAGCTTGAGTTCTTCTAGGAACCCCACTCCAAGAGGGTCTAATTTTAACCACTCAGATTTTTACTCGATGATGGGGTTCCCCGGAAGACTGTCGAATTTTGGGAATTCTGATACTGGTAGATTGTCAAATTTGAATGTAGCTGATATGCATTCAGTGCAATCGTCAAGAGGGCCAACTCCAAGGCCATCGAATTTTGAAGAGAACTGCGCTCCGGGAGCCCTGATGAACTCTCCAAGATTCGGTTACTATCCGCCACAGTCTGGGCCTACTTCTTATCCCGCTCCAAACCCTGAAATTTCGTCGTCTCTTCCGAAGACTACAAAAGCCCATCAGGCGCCGCAGCAGCAGCAGAGTGGTAAGGCTAATCACGACGCGAAAGAGCTTCACATGTTTGTGTGGAGCTCGAGCGCATCACCAGTGTCTGAAGTCGGTGGAGGCGGCCTACAAGTGTTCAGCGGCCAGGATTTTGGTGCTTCCGAGCAATCGGGTAAGTCCGATCAAGGTGCCAAGGAAATCAGGTTGTTGGTTGCTGATCAGCCTCAAAACGGGGAGGCAAAAGGTGATTTTTTCTATTTTTTATTGTTTTATTCACTGTTCATTATCGTGGATTCAACTGTTTTTATTATTGTTGTCTTGCAAGGTGTTTGATTAAATGTTTGCGTGGGAATTTACATATTTTTATTCGTTTATTGTATGAAGCTGTTCTGCGAACAGGGGACTTTGTTCGGGAGGACTTGAGCTTTGGCGGTGGAGAAAGAGATCATGGAGATGAGGAAAATGAGAAAAGGGAGGGTCCTACTGTGCTTTCAAAGGTAGGGTCCAGGTCCACCGCCGAGCTAGGCCCCAAGGCGGCAGCCGGAGGTAACGATGCTGGTGTCCGGAAGCACATGCCTCCGGCTAGTGTCTTGACACGCCTAATCCTGATTATGGTATGGCGTAAGCTTATCCGAAACCCCAACACTTACTCCAGCCTTATTGGCCTCATTTGGTCTTTAGTCTCTTTTAGGTGAGCCAATCAATAATTTGATGAACTGATAAGGATTTAAATGCAGTCAATCAACTGTTGGGAAATGATTATCATCAATGCACTGTGGTTTGATTTCAGGTGGAACGTGCATATGCCCAGAATCATAGAGCAGTCAATCTCTATTCTTTCCGATGCAGGCCTTGGAATGGCTATGTTCAGCTTAGGTTAGTACTTAGCGGTCACATTCACGAACTGCTACCCCAGCCCTCCACTCCCCCCACGCCCATGGCCCTAGGTGAATACTTTAAGGACTTCAGTTTCTGATTGCTGGAGATGCTTGGTATATTTGGTAGCTTGTGGTGAAACAACCATCTAAGTGGTCGAGTCTTGACCATTCATTCTTGGTGCAAAAAATACAATGATATGTATCAACGACTGGTTTTCGTAATAAATGGATTGACAACCCCGACAGACGGGGCCCAGGGGGAACTAGACGGATAGTGACGCCTTCAACCAGTGGTGCATTTTAGTAGCAAGGTGGTTGAGATTTAATTGACTATTTCGCGTAGTAGTTAGATTGATTGGCGTGTTATGGATTGACAGGTCTGTTTATGGCGCTTCAGCCAAAGATAATTGCATGTGGGAACACGGTGGCTTCCTACGCCATGGCCGTGAGGTTTCTCACTGGCCCAGCAGTTATGGCAGTAGCTTCCATTGCTGTCGGTCTTCGTGGTACCCTCCTCCATGTCGCAATTGTGCAGGTGATCACTCCTTGATTTCTCATTAAACAAACGTCAAATTATTTGATCAATTCGTCAAGCTGTTATAGCCTAAAATAATCAGAAACGAAAAAACATATCTATGTGGGTCTGGACCGTGTAACGCTGAATGAAAGGACAAATATTTGTCAGTATGAAAGGTTGAACTGTTGATTCCGCATGACTCAGCACTAGTTAGAAGTTCCAACTTATTATATATTTATGTGCAGGTAAAAGAAATACTACCATTTGAATTATAGAAATGAAACCGCATGCATGTGTTGAGTGGATATTTTATTCAGATTGATATATTACATCTGCTGGCCACACTTGGGCTGCATTGTTTTCTGACATTCTTAATTCTAACAGGCGGCTCTTCCACAAGGGATTGTTCCATTTGTGTTTGCTAAAGAGTACAATGTTCATCCAGCTATTCTCAGCACCGCGTAAGTAGATAATTTTCATCCACTAGGCCTAAAAGTCACCCTTCATCGAAATCATTCTTTTTAAATAATAGTGCATTCTTTCTGAACTTTCAGGGTCATATTTGGAATGTTGATTGCTTTGCCAATCACTCTGGTCTATTACATACTCCTTGGACTGTAAATTTGTCTCCAAAGTGGCTATAAGACATATGTTGAAGACAAACATACTGCAGTAGTCAGTGAATGTGTACAAAGTGTGATGGGTTCAGTTGTTGCGTACACGCATTAACTGTGGTTTTTGAGAAGTTGAAGTCATGTTCTGCCCGAGTGCCCGAGAATTTGGAGCCCTCCGAGACGTTTAACCTAATACGAGGATGGATGATGCCCCAGTTACAGACAACCAACATCCATGGAGGAAAATAAAGAGTAGCCTTATGGGTGGGGGACATCACACAGGAAAACCGGGAAAGCATAAATTATCATTGGATTCAATTTTCTCAAGCTCAACAATCATTACGCGTGTAACACCAGCAAATTAAGGCTTTATTTGAGTCATTTTCTTTATCTTATCTCGTGTAATTAGTGTCTTAAAAGGGGAGATTTGGGTAGTTTTTCTTTTCACCTCAATCTCGGGTTTCTTTCTCCTCAGTTCATCATTAGCTTTTGCTCACTGTATTTGTTTCTTTCTGTCGTTTACTTGACAGTGTAAATTGTTTAGATAAGATGGATTTTGTCCTAAAGCCTATTTTATTTAATTTTATTCATGTCGTTTTTCATAATTTGAAGGTTACCCCTTTAAAGTATTTCTTTTTTATCATACATAATTAATTAATCTAACATGCAAAATAACTAACAAAGCCTATATAACAAAGATGTAAGAGCAAGATAAATAGGAGATTGATAATTATCATATGAATATAGATTTAAATCATTAATCCAATTTCAAAATTGGATCCAAAAACAAAAATTTTAGATCCGAAAAATCTCTTATTTTGAGGCAAAGTAGAGGTTTTTAAGGCTTTGATACCACATGCTACACCTTCAAGTAACAAACAAAATTGTTACAATGAGAAAAGAATAAAAAATTTACTTCTAACCATTGCCAAGATTTGTTGCTTAGGAATGATTTTTATTTTTTACACGCACCAAAATTTTTCATACTCTCAATCTCATATTTGATGACATATGAGTTAAGATAATTGATCATGGGACCTTAGTGTCCAAACTTCCTTTACATATGTTTGTTCCCATCAAATTTGACCTATACATTTGAATTTGTGATTACTCAAAATTGAATTTTTGTGCATTCAAATTCTATTTAATATGTAAGTTGGCTTATTTAAATATAACCACCCTAAGAGTCTTATTGTATTTTAAATTTTGTTGGACTCGTATTTTACAATTCGAGTGCTTTTCAATTTCTATTCCAATTGTTAGATCACCTTATGGATATATCCTAACAAGCAAATTACCAATTTCCTCTCCTCCTCTCATTGTTAGGAAAACAAATAATTGAAAGGTTATAACTTGGAAAGGAACAATACCTAGTTTTTTCATTTTCCTGATGATTAATGATGTGTGAAAAATCATGATGCATTAATTGAATTCTTGAAAAAGAAATAAGAATATTTTGTGGAAATTGAAGTGGACATCTTGTTCGCCATGCGGCGCCTCAATGCTCTCAGCTCCTGCAACGTTCCCTAAATAAAAAAAGGCATGTTAAGTGAAGTGAGAATAGCATCATTAAGACAAAACAATCAAACATTTTTCTTTTTAACTAATTCAGTTTAGTTTTTGTTCACTTGAACACTTTCTCACTTTATTGCACACAAACGTTGGATGTTTTGTATAGATTGAAGATTTATTAGTCTCAAAATACAACATGAAATGTTGGATATATAGTAGGCCATTAGGATATTTCTCGAAAATAAAGTACTTGTGTAGGATTACAAATCAACCATTCAAGCTTTTGAGACGAGTTATACAAGTATTTTATGTTCAATTATCCATCCCATGTGCATATTTATTCCGTCTTTGGAGGTTGATTTTAAATAAACTTACTTAATAAACAAAATATTATCTCCTAGAATCTGTTTGATGAAAGGTCTGTTAGTATTCTTGGATGATTGTCTTTCACTTCAATTGGATGCTCATTAGAATGAATTTAATCAAATATTTGAGTGCAATAACTATATGTAAGTATTGGTTGAACGTTCACATTGAAATGTCCATAAGTTAATCTTAGAATCATGCCTATTAAAGTGTCTCGGTTTCCAAAAAGACGAGTAGCTTGAAATTAGGTATGAAATTTGGCAAGTCAATGATGGTGCGATGTCGTATTGGAGGGGAACACGAACACCTGATCTGCGGGCATCTCCGCGCCACGCGATCCGCCCCAAAAATCGTTAAACGCGCGATCCTCTTCGCAAAACCCAAGTGAGATCCAGAAACTCAATTGTCTTTCCGGACCTCCGATTTTTCCCAAAACTACTCATGTCATGGGCATGGTGCCAGAACTAGCGGAGGGTGTTCTGGGGAAATCAGTTGTTGAGCCAATCGATTAGTCACGATTATACCATAAGGTAATTGGTTGACGAACACGCGCTACGACGCCGTCGTTCTGCACGGCCGTCGGTGAAATAGTTGACTACCACTTCCCAAAACTCGTCTTTTGAATACATTTAATACGATTTTCCTTTTCCATATTCCAAACCACGACTTTCGTTAAGTTTGCCATGGAAATTTGATATGCATCGAGAAGATGCCACTGGTCGCGCAATCCAAAACTTCCCAATAACTTGTCCATTGAAATGGTAACCTATAGTCAACGCCCTTAAAGGCGAAAATAAATACTATATTGACAACTAATAAACAATTTTCTTGCGTGTTGATCTCTCATACAAGATACCTGTCGGCGTATATAATTTTAAACAAACCCAATTATAGATATTTTGTTGTTGTGCGTAAGTTTTCGGTGTGGTATGATATTAAGCCCATTAAGTCCAAATCTAATTGCTACTGTTTTAGGCAGATAACGATTCAACACTTGGAAATGCTTGCTACAAGCCCATCACCACAGACAAGAACTACACTAGTTGTTACATTCTTGTTTTCATGTGTACATGAATGATCTGATAAGCCTTTTGTCCACTTGATCCTCAATGTTATAATTTGAGTTGTTTGAGCCTCAATTTTGGATAGTACTATCCAGGATTTTTTTTTCCTGGTTCTCCCGGTTGTTCTTTAGGTTAGAGACTCTGTATATGGTCCCTCTCAATGTGTCCACTCATCATTATGCAGTTGCTTTTGCTTTCCTTGACCCTCTCTGAACTGGACACAACTAATCCAGCTAAAATCATCTATATTGCATACAGTAGTAATGTACGTTCATGATTGTAAAAACTTTAATAGGTTGGCGTTTAGTTGATTATGGTTAATTTACTATGGAAGATTTCTTCATGTTACATTTACACTATGTTTGATTTTAAGAATTGAGAGTGGAAAGGAAAATGATAGAGAAAAAGAAATGAAACGAAAATGAAAAAATTTTAAGGTATTTCAATAAAGAAAGGAAAAAGAAAAAGAAAAAATAAAAATATATTAACATTAATTTTTTTTATAATTTTTGAAAAAATAATGATGAAATTGATAAAAGAAATAGATTGGTGAAATTTTTTAAGGAAAAACTAGAGTTAAAATAGTTTTCATTCCATGTGTGAGGAAAATGAATTTTCCCCATTTAATCTATAATTTTCTTCTTGTTTTCTTTTTCATAAGATTTTCTTTATTAACTAAACAATCAAAAACAAATTCCTTAGCATTTCCTTTTCCTCTGTAACTTCGAAGAACCAAACATATTGTTATGGTAATGTATGCTCAGAGTTTCTAAATACAAGTTTAACACTTTGTCAATGGGTTCCATATATGCAGTAGTACGTACCCATTACATTTATGTTATAATTCGGAAGAATGACCTACTAGCTAATCCATACTAAATTGTTTTTCATGTGAAGTTTAGAAATTCGATAACTTATTATCTCATCAAAATAAATAAATTGAACTCAATTAAACAGTGATCTTTCAGTTGTTTAATTAATTTTATTTTTCTAAAAACAATGATTATTAACAATCAAATTAAAGAATTAACGCATGATTAACAGAGATGTATAACCTTCTAATAAAAGGACTTCGTTATACATCTTTTCGTGTTATTAGTTAATTACTTTTGTGAACACGTAAATAAATTTAAGTATTACTGTTTCCAGTTAGAACAAATAAGGTTACACAATGTCAAGACCATTAATATTCAAATATAGACTTGTTTTATTAGCAATTCACATGTTCATCAAAAAAAATTAATAAAAATCAATGATAACGCAATTTCTAATGCGTACTTAAGGCGTAATTAGTTATACCTGTCATCTGCCTGCACCCAACTACCAAATTAAATTTAAAAGAAAATTTTAACAAGACCCAACCAGCTCATTTTCAACCTATCATTTGCAATTAAATGACCCCCAATGAATATATTGTGGATTAGGTATTTACACATTCAAATAGGTGAAACCAAGCAGAAGGGGACAATTCATACACAGATGATGAAGTGTTGGCAGTTGGAGAAGAAGTATATGAAGAGAGGGCATGCGTCTTGGGTCATTCAATGCATGGCGACAAGGGTAAGCGCATGGACGCATGCACGTTGTCCATCTATCGACTTAGACCACCCCAGTGCCACACTGCCCCAGCTCTGTATATATCGTACGTACTACTTCCGGTTGTAGACGAGGTGGTCTTAGCTTCATGTGCATGCCCACACCATGTTCGTGTGGATTATTTATGTGACCTTTTTAGGGTTTCCGTTTCTTTCTTGAAAGATAGAGGGATGTGAGTGTGTGTATAAACGTATCAAGAGTAGAAGAAACAATTGAAGAATTTGATCATTGATGATGCCTCAAGCATTCTGGCCAATGCATTATTGGGAGGATAGGGATCAATTCCAAGTTGGTGTAGGGACTCATAGTTTGACAGGAAGCTTTGGCAGGAGGTTTGTGGAATTTGCGTGGTTCTGATCTCCCCGCAGAACCAAAAAGAAGAAATGGACCCCACTAAAGTTTTTCAATCAAGTGGGCGTTTGAAGTGAGCTTAAAATATTTGATAATTTTTTTTTGACAAAAAAAAAGTTAATAAGTTTAAAAAATAAGACACTTGAGAGTTTATAAATTTTTAAAAAATAAGTGAGTTATTCTCAATTTATTTTTAATTATTTTATAAATTACGTTTTTTTTATATTAAAAATGACATAAATATCATAAAATTAAATTTTATTAATGATATTTAATTTATTATTATCATTATTGTATCAAAAAAAATATAATCAAATACAATGATAGATTTCAATAAAATCTTATAAGATGATATAATTATTTCTATTCAAATATTTTATTTACTTATTTTTTTTAAAAAAGAACTTGGCAAACGACCTCTAACAAATATGCCTCTCTTTGATTCCACATTTTGGTGTGTAGAGAGGTTTAACGGAGCAACTAGGCAAGAAACATTGTGGCTAATTGAAACACAGCAGGAAGGATGGCCCCCATATTGGCTTTAGGATATTTGGAGTACGTTTAGTTGTTGATTTGGGTAGGGATTGAGAGAAAAGGGAGATTTTAATGGGTATAAAATTATTTTTGTTAGTAAAATTTTGATGAAAAGAAAATTTTAAAATTATTTAAATTTGAATATTTTTATATGTATATAATTTGTAATTGTAATTGGATTATGTTATAATATATAGGTTTATAGGATTTATATATATATATATATATATATATGTATGTATGTATGTATGTATGTATGTATGTATGTATGTATGGTACATGTGTATATGTAAGTATTCATTTAATTGTGAATATGTGTAACAATTGGACAATAATTAGTTAGTGATACATGTAAGAGAATGAAAATTTGAATTTGAATTTAAATTAAAATTTTATGGTGTAATATGTCTATTTGATAAAAATTTTGGATGGTCTGAAAATAGTGAAAATGAGAAACCAAACAAAGCATAAGAATTCCAAAACTTAAGTTGGGATGAGACTTGGGTGTGAGTCCTGTTGCTCAACTCAAGCTCAATTTTGGCTGAGCTCGAGTAGCTCAAGCATGGTTTGTTTAAGTTTGAATAAATAAATATTTATGTTATACTTTGTGCGTGCAATTTATGTATTTTTCACTCTCTATACTATCCTTATAATTAAAACTTCAAAATTACATCTAATAAAAATATTTAGATTAATGGTTATATGTATTTTTCATTTCTTACACTATATAATTGAAACTGAAAAAACCTTAGATTAATGGATAGAAGTTTGCTTCTTAGTGGTTACAAGTTTCAGTTTTTTTTTCAAAAATAAATTATGGGTTCAAGCAGGAATGAGCTCGAGCTTGAGTCCCTAATTTTTTTGTAGAGTCAAGTCGATTCTTGTTTGTAAATTCTAAGTTTGTAAATTCTAAGTTCAAACTTTTTTGTCAAGTCGGGTTGATTTCTTTATATGTAAATTCCATGTTCAAGTAAGATTGAATTCGAGTTCGACTTTGGCTCAAGTCAAGCTCGAGCTCAAGTCCCTAATTTTTTTATTGAGTCAAGACGCCCCTAACTGGGATTGATTATTAATAAAAATTAAGTTGATAAATAAACTAATTATTTATTGCAGCTCTAACAGACATTTTCTCATTTTCAATTATAATGGGCTTTTTTTTTCCTCATAGATGAAGTTTAGGATTTTAAGGTGTGTGGCGACCAGACTGATGTATTATTTATAATTTATAAGTGAATCCAATAGTTCTAGATTAATTAAGAGGGTGTCTGCCTAAGCTTATTTTAAGTAACTTAAAATATCATTTAATTTATAAGTTTATATTTCTTATTTTTAAAATAAGTTCATAAAGTATTTAGATATAACATTTTATGAGATTTTGTTGAAATTTATAATTATAATTATAATTAATTATATAATATAGTAATAAAAATTAATTAAATATTATTAATATAAAAAATAGAATATATTTATACTATTTTTAATATATATGATGAAATAGTTTATAAGATATTTAAAAATAAGTTCAGAAAAGTAACTTATTTTTAAAGAATTTAAATTTTAAATATCTTATTTTAGTCTTGTAAATTTTTTTTGAACAACTTTATACTCACTCAAAAAAGCTTATAAGAGTTACTCATAAGCTCGGCTAAAAGGTGGCATGTCATTATAAGATTAGATAACTACGCTACTAACATTGATAGTAAAATTGAGAGCAAAAGCTTTGACACTGTATGCTCAGACTAGAGAAGTTGCATAAACTGATTGCACTGTGGCATCAAGTAATTAAAGGCAAACCTATTACAGTAATGTCATAATAAATAATGCACCAACAAAACTCAACCAAGGGTTCTTGAGCCAATTGGTGGCTTAGACCAACCAATGAATCTCTCTCACACACACGCGTGCGCGTGCACACGAACACGACGCTTTGTGTATGAGTGTTCATATCCATCGATACGAATAGGTATATGAATGACTTTTTATGCATGCATATATGTATATATAGAGAGAGAGTGTGAGATAATGAGAGAGAGAGAGAGAGCGAGAAAGAGGAGAAGTGATGGGGAGTGCAGGTGAGCCATGGGCATGGGTGATGGAAGGGGCCAGCAATGGTTTGGGACCATAGGAGGGGGTAGGCCGGTGGGGTTTTGAGAGAGAAAGGGCATAAAAGTAGTTGGCTTTTCCATACCCAACATGCAATAATTATACACTTTTCATTCACATTTTGGTTTATGCATCTTTCAATATGGGGTTCCTGCACTTCCCCACCCCCCACCTCTCTCTCTCTGTCTCTCTCTCTCTCTGTGTTAATTTTTATTTTTTGGTTTAACTTTCTTTAGTTTCATCTAGACACAGACATGCATTTGGAACTTGAAAATGGACTAAAAAGGATACTTACTGGTTAATAGCCATGAGAATTCTATCCCAGGGAGGGTATGTTGAAAGCACGAAGGATAATTCAATCAATTTTCCATCTCGTCATAGGTTTCTTTTACCTTCTTGTAAAATGACTTTTTCAGTCCCAATTATCTCATAGTGCATTTTAATTGATGGATTTAAAGAAATGAATTTTAAATTCAAAATGATAAATTAATCACATTTATATAGATAATTTTATTTTACAATGAATTTCGAATGTTCAAGTTGTTTTCTTAAACTACATTTTTAGTAGTTATAATAGATTTAAAATTCATTTTATTTAAAATCATTTAAAATTTCTTTTTTAGATACTTTCTTCAAATAGGACCTCGGAGAAAAAATAGCAACAAGGAAAAGACTCTGCGACACGTCCCTCAACATATACATATTCGTTCTAATACATTTAAACCTGTTTACAATTTGGGTCGCCAGCACGTGAAGCCTAATGGATTCTAGGGCTCTTTATGATGGCATAATATATGACTAATTTGGGCGCAATTTCTGAGATATACTTGGAGCCACTTTATCCAGCTCCACAAGACATACTGTAATATATTTTGTACAATACTAATCCCTTTTTTTTCTGTTTTTTTGGGATGAATAATGACACGTCAGTTCAATATACCTTGTGCTGTGTATCACCATATAAAAACATGGAATATTATGGACATAAGAGTCCAGCCCAGACCCAAGAAAGGAAAATTCTGGCAAGAAATTGAAGTGGCCTGTGCAAAAAATTTACTGGGCATTTTAGGGCTCGGAAGGTCCATTTTATAATAATAAGGCTACCCCCATCTTTTCCTGATTGGGTTGTTTTCTTGCATATCTTATAGTAGAATTCTGTCTAAATATTTAGTAATTTTTCTTTCATTTTCTTTTTTCATTGGGGTGGGTGAAATGAGAGATCACCCTGCTCATGTGCATTTGTTTCGTACAATTAATAATAAGTCAGTGACTCAGTCAGTGGGGAGTGACTCACTCAAATTCTAGGCAAAAAAACAAAAACACAACCATATACTGCATACAGTTGGCCCATAGCTTGGCTCAGTGGTTGCTTGGGAAGGCTTGTCCCAAAGGACATCAAAGGAACATTTGTTTCGTGATGGGTCAGAATCTTCACCCGACCTATGCCAGTTCTTCTCATATATTCAGCCCATTTTTGAAGTTGACATGATCTGATATGTCAACCTAGGATTGTGTGTCATAGTTACTCTGCATGCCCATACTAAATGGAGTGAAAGTTGACAAAGGCGAATCCCTTCCTTACCAATTTCCACGACCACCGTATAAAGCCCACTTTGATTTTATTTTTTATAGTTTTAATTTTCAATCTATGCTTTGTAGATTTGGATTGTTGCAGCTTTCACATGGGACAGCCCCGGCTCGTGGAGTCATCGTTCTTTTTTAATAGCCCGTATTTGATGCTATGTCTCTATCCATTGTGCTAAACAAATAATAAATTAGTGCCCTCTTTCTTAATTAATTAATCTTTCATTTATTGGCATGCAGAGAGTGAATAAATTATACTGATAGCACATGTTGCGAACGGCCGGTTTAGATTTCCATTGGTGCCTTTTTCATTTCTGTTTTTCCTTCTTCGTTAACGATGTTCCTTTTCACGCTTTAGCAAGCGAAAATATTCTTCGTAAGCACATATTTATGTAATGTATGTTTGTGTGAGTGTGTTGGTCCCTCTTGTTTGCTTAATATATTTTGGTATGAAAACGAATTGGGTGACTAATTAATAATCGATTCTATCTCCCGAGATTGATTTTGAGATGCAACCAAATCTGAAATCTTTTTCGTTTGGACCTATTCGTATTACTAGACGACTTGTTAAATAAATATGATTGTGTTTGAGGAAAACTGAAAACTTGAATCCTGTGTAGTAGCCAGTGAAGTATGTTCTAAATTACGTATTTTATGAGAAACTAAATATTCTGGCCACTCTCAAGAGATATAAGTCTATTTTTGTTTTAATTTAACTGTACTTTGAAATTATAATTTTAACGTAAATAAATACTTTAATTAAAAAATAATAAACCTATCTACCCATTGATTTAGGTTAGTTAATTAATGAGAAAACAGTGCCGGGAGATATTGAAACAAAAAGGGTCTGTCAACAACTGATTGCCAGCCTCCTCTGGAGAATTTATTTAGAAGTCTGTCAACAACTAATTGCAAGTTTAAATGGTGGACTCTTGCAGTCTTGCTCCCCAGTTTTGGAGTGAAAGGCTTTACAAATATTTATTTTACAAAAAAATTACATGCATTGTAGGGAAATAGGCTTTCTAAAATTTCTTAAAAGTACTTGAAATTAATTCTTGCGAACTGAAAACTAGACCGGAAGCACAGATTTTGCAACCAAACCCCCTACATATACGTCATAATACAAATAAATGAGTAAATTCACGGTAACTTGTGCATTCGAGAATCAATCATTTATTCTCAAAATTCGTAATTTGGGAAATACTCAAAAAAATAATTAAAAAAATCATGAATCTCATTTACATGAAAAAATCCATCGGTAAACTTGTAATTAATTAAAAAATATAAAGATATGAAATATTTTTAATTATTTTATAACTATTTAAATTTTTAGAAGGGAAAACAGTCAATAGAAATCACAATATCTAGTAAGTTCATATTAGAGAATAAATTGTTCCATTAACTGAATTTTCAAGAGAATTTTTTGATATCATAATTAATAAAATAATAATAAAAAGTTATACACGATAAAGTTCAATAAAAATAACCTTTTTATTCAAGCTATTTGAAAAATTCGGAGAATTTTGTTACTGTCGACAAACAGAGGTCTTGTCCAATAAAATGATTTCAGGTTTCCATATTTGCAAAATTAACAGGGCAATTGAGCTAGTTCAAACAAACATTAAAGCAACTTCCATGGGCTTAGACATGGAGTAGTGCACAAAGCCAAATTTATTGCATTAAATTTGGACATATGACAGAGTTGAGTGGAGTTTTTCAAAAATATGCTTCGCGCAATTGGCTTCCCTAACAAGAAGATTAGTCTGATCATGAGACGTATGACATCAGTATCTTTCTCAATTTCTGTAAATGGATAACTTCTGATTTTTTTTTCACTCTTTCAAAAGGATTCAGACAAGAAGATCCTCTATCGCTTTATCTTTCGATTTTCTGCGTTGAAAGTGTTTCTTCACTTACCCAAAAGATAGAAAAACCATGCCTTTGGTGTGGCATCGAAGTTAAGAGAACTAATCCATCAATTTCTCATCTTCTTTTGGCATACGAATGCTCATTATTTATTAAAACAGGTGATAAGATGTTGGTGTTATATATATATATATTCAGTATCTTGACACAAAGGAAGAGTTTGGAACGTATTGAAAAGTTGGAAAAGCAAAAAGATATTTGTCACCAGTTGGTAAGAAAGTCCGGATCAAATTAGTAGTTCAAGTTATATCTACATGTCTTGTTTTTGACTTACTTTGGAGCTGCATGACAATATAATGTCCTTAATTACGAGGTTTCGGTGGGGGTTAGTTTGGTAAATAGAAGAAAATGTGTTGGATTAAATGGGATAAGCCTTGTAGTCGAACATCAGAAAGTGGACTAGGCTTTAGACATGGAGGCCTTTAACTTGGCTTCATCAGCATAGCAAGGGGGGAAGGATTATCAAGAATCCAGATGGATTAGTTGTGAGAATTATAAAACGTTAGATATTTTAGAAAGACAAATTTCATGAAGGCCAAGTTAGGATTCAACCCATCTTATTTATGGAGATTCATCTTCGAGCGTAAGAAATTATTTAAAAAAAGAGTTACTTTGAAAGTGACAGATGACAAAAAGATATCAAAATTTAGAATGATCCTCAAACCTTCTATCTTTTAAAGTCACGAATTCTAGGAACTTCTTTTCGTGGAATGCTAGAGCTTGTGATTAGCTTGATTGATTACAATCTTAGGGGTTGAAAGTTGGTTATAAAATTGAATGGGTCCTAAAAGTTCCCATCTCAACATGTAGAAGATACTCATGTTGCAGAACTCTCAACTATCATCATATCACGACTTGCTAACAAAGTTGGTGAATTTGCATTGCAATTTCCATGGCAATTTCAAAACCTAAATGGGAGGTGTGATGGGCAAAATATCAAAGAACAAAGCAAATAGGAAGCACGAGAGAAAATCTTCTAAAAATCAATGTTGATGGAGAATGCAGGAATTGGTTTGATTGTCAGGGGCAAGTGGAGATAGCAATGACTGATTCAAGAGAGTCTAAAGTACTGGACATGTAGACAGTTTGACTTTCCTCAAAAGTTCTTCGATCTCCATAGGTTTTTTAAATTGTGTTTTTTCTCCTGCAAGGAAATGCGATGAATGCTGTTAAAAGATTGACAATAAAGAGACGGATCTCTCTTTGATTGGAAATATAATTCATAGCATTAGATCAATGTTAGTTGATCTTAATTTTATTGAAATCATGCTGGTAAGTAGATATAATAATATTCCATACCACATATTACCGAAAATTATTTTGTCTCTTCAACAGTGTAATGTATGGTTTGCGAATTTTCCCACTGAAGTTTTTTCCGCCGCTCTACGTGTGAATCAATAAAATTATGTTGTCGATCTTAAAAGAAAAGGATTAAAAAGACAAAAAAAAAAAAAAAGAAAGAAAATTGCTGTCGTGTGTTGGACCCTACCATACCATCTCTACTATAAGTACTGCATTCAATGGCTTGTCTCCATATTTGCTTGAAAATAGTTAATTGCCATCAGTAATAGTAATTGTTGCTTTGACTTCTTGCCCCGTTATTAGGTAAGATATAAATAAGACGCTGTTTTTCGAAAATAATTGGTAGCTTAACTCACGAGGAATTAACTGCGCAATGATAAGTGTGAGAATTTCATATCCATAGTAACGTAAGGAGTTTGTAGCTGACATGTCAATGTAATAATAGATTTTTTTAAGGATAAATTGATATGTCACGTGGCAATAAGACCAGATTCTCCAACCCTTGAAGAATAGGACCTACTCAATGGAACTAAGAGGTCATTCCCGGTGCGAGTGCTCAAGTTGCATGACAGCCCCTGGGAGAGAAACAATATGACATTATAATCTCCTGAACTCCTCCGTTTGGCGAAGCAGTATAAAGAATATTTAGAATAAAAAAATAAAGAAAGATTAGAAGACTTTAAAAAGGAGAAAATTTTTGAAATATTTAGTTACTAGAAAAGAGAGACAAAAATTAAGAAAAAAACAAAATTTAAAACAAGGACAAATAGAAAACTTGCTTAAAATAATAAAATCAAGAAAGATTTAAAAAATTTGAAAAGAAAGAAAATATTGAGAGAAAACATAAATAAAAATAATATGTTAAAAGAAAAGTGAGTAAAATAAACGAATTTAAAATAAGTATGGTTGTCTAATTTCACATTGTGCAACCATAAATCTTAATTTCTATAATGATATTGTATAAATAATAATTGAACAATGTGATTGTATGTAAAGATAATAATTAATTTTTAAAATATAAATATGTTAGATGTTAGTATTTATGCAATAATATAGTATAATTTTTTGATTTATAATTTGAAAAATGATTTAATTTTTAAATATTTATTTGTTTATGAAAAGCAAAATGTTATTTCTGAGGTACTGCATGTTTGGGGTACTTGTATCAGTTCCTAAAAGTCAAAAAGAAAGAAAAAAACTCGTAGCCTAAACGTTTTCCTAGCATATTGAAATTCATCTACTTACCTTATTTTCCTGTTGAAATAAGAATTTGACAAATAATTGGACATATACGTAATAACGTAATAGAATTACGTGTTATTATTCAGCATTCTCGTTTTAATAATATTTAAATGGAAATATCTACCTTGGTGTTATGTGACATCGCAAGGAGGCAGCGTGCATGTTTGGGCACGACATGAACACGACGACTATTAGGCCAAGTATTTTATTGAACCTAGAAAGATGACTGGCATGTTGCTACTGTGCCTCAACATGGGACACTCGGGAGAAGAAGGACAAGTGTTTCAATTCCTTTTTTTTATTTGATCTGTCTACTATTTTTAACTTGATCAAGTGGCATGCAAAAAATACAGACAAAGTTCACTTTAATATTTGATAAACAAAAAATAAGTAATTTGTGTTCTTGGATCTTGGTACCAAGGTGAGTAGGACCCCTACTTGCTTTGCTACTTTTATAGCCACTAATAAATTAAGTGGCCATCATCCTAAACCAAAGCAATTATGACCCCATTTTGTTCATCAAAATACACACACACACACACACAGACATACACTATTGTATCATTGTTACTGTGTCATTAATAACATCCTTTTTTGTCTTTTAATAATTTCTTTAAAATACTCTTTATAATTAATTTAATCAACATGTATACTATTCATATTAGATATTATAACTCTGCTCCTTTAACAATTAACTTTGCTTATTTTAATAACTACTGTAATCCTAAATATAAATGATTTAAAATGCATTTAATCTTTCCTTACCCTTTTATCATTAAAACTTTAAATAATTTCACTTTTTTTAATTAATATTTAGTCTATTCATTTCTCATTTTTTATATTACTCTAATTTTTTTCTCATCTTTTAAAAATATGATTAACCAACTTGATTTTATTATTAAACTACTAAAAATTATAGTATTTTATATTTTATTATAATTAATAAAACCATAATTTTATAAGTATAAACTCATATAAAATGCTCCTCATTCTCAACTTAGGGTGTTAATGAGTTAAATTTGAATAATAATTTAAACTCAATAATTATTTAAATTTTATTTTTTTTAATTTTGTGAAATTCGAAATTAAATTATAATTAAAGTAATTAATGAAATTAAATTTTAAAAAATTGTTTAAGTTTTAATTCGAGCACAGTCGATCTACAAAATATTATCGAGCCTCATCAAATTTATATCGAATAACTTACTTTATTAACACTTTTAATCTCAACAATTCCCATCTCACCCAAATTATTATCAACGAAACATGTTATATCATAAAAGTTTTATCAAAATTTAAATTCAAAATTTTTATTTTTTACTTATATGATACATTAATTATTATTGAATCATCATATTTATTTATAATCAAATTAATACACACACATATATATATGTATACCTAATAAGTCTATATATCATCATAGAGTCCAATTATATATATAAATACTCAAATTCAAATATTGTTATTTTTTTTCTACCTCTTACATTTTACTACAAAACATAACCCGTAAAAATCAAGAACCAAACGAGTATTGTCAGTATGCATGCTTCAATCTGTTCATCCATCATCCAACCCCTTGCTAAAATTACTTGTTTCCATTTTTAACTCCAAAAACATACTATGTGAGAAAAAAACATGTAGAAATATAACCAAATCTAAAAACCAACATAGTCATTAATTTTGTTACTTGGTTGCTTGGATACAAATTTGGATTCATGTATCTAATTTTTTCTAAACACATCAAACATCACTTTTTATGTATATTTTTTTCTCTGTTATTTTTATACTATTTCTAATTTCCATGCCGATTTTCGTAATTCATACATAGCTGACCATAGATCTCTTTTCTACTCTATCGAATTTCGACGTTGATCTCCCCTATGCGTGCCTAAAAATCTATAGCCACAAATAAATCACAAGGCCATCAGCTTAGGCCAAAGCAATAATCATTCCTCTTGGTTCGGCAAGAGACTACTGCAATGTTAATTCATTCATCGAGAGACAGTGTACTGACCATCGGACCCCTAACAGATTAATAGAACCCACATCAAATCACTACCAGCCGTTAGATGACAATCATCACACAAGTCAACGATGTCAACTCGGCCCACAACGACTTATTCATCAGAAACAGACAAAAAGAGGACAGCTGCACATGATCCATGATGCCCCTTCGGAGTACCTGATAACCATCCCTACAAAGTACTCATGTTACGTTGGAAATATGTGAGGTATTAACTACTGCTTTCTCCACACTCCTCTTTGCATCTCCGCATTGTCACAACTCTCAATCTTTCCAAAGAAAGAAAAGGGGAATTTAGGTTGTTTCTTGAAAACTCGGAGATCCCATCGTTAAAGCAAGGCAGTTATTCCTAATTCTCAGAAATATTCCTTCATCTTCGTGTTCTAGAATGATCTGGTAAGCTTCTCTCTTCTCTTCTTTCTTTCACATTGTTTGAGGGAGTGATTACTCTTTGTTGCAATGCCGAGTGATTAGATGAATGGCTTCTGATGTTTTGGCTGATGGGTTTTGATTATCCTTCTGTGGACACTTGAAATGGTCTGTTTCTTAAGCAATTGGTGACAGTTGAAAATGGCGGGTGATATTGAAGAGCCTTTCAGGCTTGATTTTCAGGTAACCTTCTTACCTTCTAATTTGATTTCAAGATCTGGGATTTACTGATATGATGCATTGGGCGGCGATTTGATGTGAATATTAAGGGTATGATTAGTTACAGATTTGCATTGAATCCTTTGGTATTATTTGTTTTATAGAGATCTACTAGCGGGTAAATATCATGCTGTTTGTATTTGTAACGGAGTTAATAATTTTCTCTTAGCACTGAGGTTTGGACTGGTTTTTGTCAAATTATGCAGTCTTTCATTTTAGTGACCACAACTACTTCTCTGTTTTGGTATATATATGGCATCAAATCGTGTGTTTAATAAAACAGTTTTCGTACTAAATTAAATTATTTATGATGCTGCCAATTTAATTATAATCAACTTTACAGTCTTACTTGGAATTTCCTTTCCCACGGGAAAGACAGCTGATTTTTTTTTGCGACTACAGATCTGGATTTTTCTGCTGAATATTGTAAAGATTGAATAAATTCATCGCTCTGTTGCATAAATGTGGTTGTTTATTTTCAAAAGCACATGAAAGCTTACACATCCAATTAATTCTAGATGATAGGATGAATGTAGAGATTCTCAAATTGTGACAAGTCCTCAGTGTTGAGCTTAACTAGCCCACAGATCAACCGTATATTTACTTTCCCCTGTTCTTAAATGAACAGGTAGATGCTGTTCATTCTGGCTCTATCTCATTTGGAAGGTTTGAAAGCGAAGCTTTGTGTTGGGAGAGGAGGTCATCTTTTTCGCACAACCGGTATCTTGAAGAAGTTGAGAAATGCTCAAAACCAGGTTCAGTTACAGAGAAAAAAGCGTACTTTGAGGCCCATTTCAGAAAGAAGGGATTTCTGGGTCTGAATTCGCCTGAATGCCAGAAAGTTTATGGAACAGAATATAAAGCAAGAGAAAATGACATCTCAGACAAGATGGGTAATGATAATGAAATTGGTCATATGAATGCTTTAACCCAGCATGCACAAAATGAAGAAACAGAAGTATTTGGGACATCATTTTCTGAACCTCAAATTGAACTTGCAAGTGATACTACCAACCATGTGGACTGTTTTACTGAACATGTGAAGGAAATAGAAGGAGATGGCGTGGAACTTGAAAGTTCACTTTTTGTCAATCCTAAATTAGGGATTGAACTGACAGACAAGGACGAGCTTGATGGTGAAACAGCCAATCTGGATGCTAGTCATGTGTTGGATAAGGCGATTGACCTGTTCCCTGACAATCATTTAGATGAGGACAATACTGATCCCTGTCCAAAAGACCTACATGGTTCGTCACCCAAGGTTTGTTTTTTTCCATGTTTATGTGTTGTAGCTTTAGTTGTTTGATGCAGTTCAGCATTGGTATTGTACAGCACCACAAAATTTAGGTTATATTTGCTGGAGATATTTATTAACAAGATTAGGTTTTGTTTTTGCCTGTGTTTGCATATTCTCCATGTCGATTAGGGAAGACCTGTGATTTAAACAGGGTTATTGGAATGCAGGAAAGGACACCACCCAAAGCTGAATGCATGAAGCCAAGATTGAAGCCCCAACCTAGAGTTGAACAGAGGAGAAGAATTGCATCCAGCAATGCATCTAGAAGCTCAGGGAAGGGAGATAACAAAACAGTTCCTGTGAGACCCAAAACAGAAAAGGCTCCGGAAGCTTCTAAACAATGCCTGATGCACGAAACCTCAAAATTTGAGGTTGCTCTTTCTTTTGTAGATGCTGTTTTAAATTTTGTACATTAAAATAAGAAGCACAGTTCTTATTTTGTTGTTTTCTGGAGTACTTAGTTCCTTGCTTCATTTTTTTTCAATTTCTTTTTCTTGAAATAGTATTCCTACATTGTAATTTTGCTGCCTTGGTAATCACTGATGTTTTTATTTTTTGGGCCTCAGTCTTCAACCTCACGGCAGATTTCCAGTAGAGTGCATCAAAGTGCAAACAGGTTCATAAGCAAATTGGTGAATTTCCATTGACTGTGGGTTGATGTTATCTGATCTCACAAATTGTGTCATTCAGGGTGAGCCCAGCTGTTGGTGCAAATAAGCCAGGCATGAGACAGAACAATTCTAGGTCCAGTTTTAAAAGCAATGAGCGTACGCAGAGAAGGAAAGAGGTAATAAAGATTCTGTTCAGCCAACTAAATTATTCCTAAGAAGATTGATTGTACATATTTTACATAGCTGATAGGGCTGAATCTAACTCTCTTTATTTGCTTCTTATAGATTGATACGAAGTCAGCAGAAAAGATGCATGCAAAGGAAGCCAAAATGCTCCAACTTCAGACAATAACTCAGGTAACATGAACTGTTTAAATAATCTTTTAAGTAATAGGATTAAAGTTAAAGACAATCACCTTGGACAACATGCGTCCATGTTAGAACCATTATGAAGAAGAATAACTGGAATTGTATCACACAGATTTCTTTCTTCTCATTTTCTTTTTATGAAATTTCTATCACGTCATACTTGGTTGAGATAACATGATCTTGGTTTCTATAGGAAAAGAAAAATGCTGAAATTAAACAGTTGAGAAAAAACCTCAACTTCAAAGCTTTACCGATGCCTTCTTTTTATCGTGGAGCTTTATGTGAGCCTGTTGAAAACAAGGTACCTCAAGTAATCTGTAAAGCATAAACTTGCGTTACACTCAATGGCGGATCAAAGACATCATAGCCTATGTGCTGTTGTAATGCTGACTGAATCATATGTTTCATTGTGTTTGGTCTAATTGTTTCTATCACTTCATTCATCTTGTTTCCAATTGACTTTTGACAGTGTTACGACTCATCAAGTGAGCTCAAGTGGCCAATGTACAATTGATCCTAGATTCATATAGAATCCTCTAAAAGAAGTAAACCATGTGCTGTTTTGTTATAATTATGCTGAATATTCACTTTCTACGTCCTTAAGATGATGGGTATGACCGCATATCTGGCTTGCACGTACCTGCTCCATGAACTGATGATAGCTCTTCCTTGATGGTTACACAGTCCTTATGTTCAACTAGTACTATTCAAATTAATGCTTCTTATATTTGGCAAATGCAATTTGCTAAATTAATTTGTTGACAAATGTAGGCTATTGAAATGCTGGATTCTTATAGGGGGCACTCATTTGGCATTTGTACATGCTGCAGGCTGTGAATAGCAACAGCAAACCACAAAAACTACGTTCTAAATCTTCAAGTCCTGGAATTCGAATGTCTGGGAGCCCTTCATTAAGTACCAAGGCAGGAACAGAACAAGCCACTTTAAGGAGTGCCTCTACAAGGACAGCTGATCCACCGCAGGCCTCAGCGACAAGCTGCCATTCCACGGTGACTTCAGACAGCAGCGCATCATCTGGTGCTGGAACCTGCAACCACTATCCTTCCCAAGCTGGAGTAAGTCATGTAAGTAAGAAGAAAGAACTGGAGAAGGAGAAACTGACAAATTTACGAAAAAACGAAGTATCCGAAGGTAACCACATATACAAAGGAAAAACCTTTGATCATGGAGATCAAAGGACAAGAATTGGGAGGAGTGCCTACAAATCAGTCTACAGTAGTTCAAGAACACGTGGCATGACAGTAGGCGGGACATCTTAAACATCACAGTCCGCCATCACCACTCGTGCATGTGCAGATGTCGATTCAGGCCAACCTCAACGTACGTAATCTCGCTGTTCTCTATTTCAAGTCGTGATTTCGAAGGAAAAATCGAAAAAGGATGATACATGTTGAGGTAAATCAATCTGAACCGTCTGCCTTCGCTTAGTGGTATTTTGTTTGATAGTTTGTTTTCCCATCAGATGCAGCATGTGACGTACATTGTAGTTCGATAGCTGTCAAACTAGTGCCTGCTACAAGTGATTTCAACCACAAGACTCTTGTCACATTGGGTTGTTGTGTACGATGTGTATTAAAGGGTAGGCTTATGTATCATGTCATACTGGAAATTTGTTTTATAATCGTGCAGACAAGTTCTTTTAACTTCCTTGCTAACCCTCTTACTCATTTTCATCCAACAGCCCTTTTCATGGAAGTTTTCTTGTGCATTTTTATGTTGTCATGATCATACTGGTCTGCAATACTATCAAAGTCCAGACCCTTTGCAATAAATGGACCATAATCTAAAAATAAATCATGGCACCTTTTTCTTTCTCTAAAATGGGGATATTTTTTCTAAAATTTATTTGAGCAAGTTTCTCGAAGAATTGTATGAAAATAAAGATGAGCAGAGATGATCTTAAAAAGTCCTTTGCATGCAATTTTTGTAATTAGTCCATAAGTAATGAGTTAGCCCTTTTGTATTAACGGATTTTATTATTAGTCATCTCGAAAATATTATTAATTAATTTATTAATAATTGTAATTGAAATTTGTCATTTTCCGATCTTTAGTAATACATGTGTAGTGACGTATGAACATTGTCATAAATTGTAGTGAAATTCTATATTGTCAATAATTCGTCATGTGTCTGTGTCAATAGTTGTTATTAGTGTTACTTGCAAGATTATTAAATCGTCGCTAAATTTTGAAAGGGACAACTAATAAATAATTGTTGTCGCTATCAAAGATAAGAATACTATTTTTGGACAAAATGAAAATGATGATTACTAAATACAAATGATTACTACTATTGATAATTTTGGTAATGCTCTTAACATATTGACAATAATATTTAACTTTGTTTTAGAGCTTAATTAAAAACACATCAAAATAAAATCACTTAAGTAACTTTAAAAGGTAAAATTAAACCATAAATGAAGTTGAGGTTGTTGAATTTTGAAATTTCAAATATTTCCACTTAATAATTTAAATTATGACACTTGAATCACACACAATACTTTTAAAAAATTTTATAAAAAGGAAAAAATAAAGAAACTAACTATTGAAGAGGTAAAAGCGATTACGAGGAAGCAAAAGAAGAAAAGTAAATAAAATAAGAACGGGGGTGTTTTAGATAGTTAACATTCTGACATCTAGAAATAATTAATATAAAAGTTACACACTTTATATATAAACACATACGCACAAACGTGTGTGTGTGTGTGTGTGTTAATTTCGATCAGAGGAGGAAGGAATTTGATACTTGCCAGTTGCCACCACTTTTGCCTCCCCGATTCAAACATAGACTAAGAATTATATTAGAAGAAAATTGTGTAATTTAAAGACTGAGTCCATATACTTGTGAATTTTCACGATGAGTTTTCACTCCGACGCATACTTAGACGTTACTTTTTTTTTTACATGAAGTTGCAATAATTCAACAAGTAGATGGTTGTGGGGATAAAACAAAGAAAGGGAAATTTAGACTTGAAAAGCATGAGCTTTAGCGAGCTAAATCCTTTTAGGCATTAGCATAATCCAATATATCTATTTAATATATCAAATATATGAAAGAATTTAGTTGTATAAAATTATATAATCTTTTACAAGCACGTATGGTGCACAAGTTTTACTAATACAAATGAAAAGTTGTCTTGTATTTTGGTCTTTCTTGTGGCCTATCTGTAAGGAAGAAACGGAAATGATGAAAGTAGCATTTGGTTTGGACAGAGGAATAAGGATGTGATACGTTTTCAAACCATGTACTTTTCGATTGTGCTACATACTTGCATCCAACTCTTTCATTGTTGGACTCGCTACATCACCAGTTCTCTATTCCAACTTCAATCCCAATATTTGGAATCCATTGTTCTTTTTTGTTAAAAAATGGTCAAATACCTTTTTTTGGAAAACTAATTATTAATTATTTTAAAATAGTCAAATCATTGGTCAAATAGTCCCTTCTCAAGTCCTTCGCCACCCAATTTTGACCGGATATACTTTTTGGCAACGAGTTGGCTATTGTCTAAATGCATGATTGAGGGCCGACAGTGTGTTCTTGATAAATTAATGTGTTAGATTGCATAACGCGAAAACTACTGGGTTAGAGGAGAATATATACACAGTACAATAAAAAATTAATGAATACGAAAATTGATAACACAATTTAAAATACCCACTCTTACCGTGTGAGAGACCTAGTATAGTAAAATATCTTCACTAAGTAAATAGCAATAAAGAGGTAAATAATAGAATCTTTCACTCACTCTACTGCTCTCTAATTTTGAAATTTCTTATTAGTTATCGATACATTATTCTAATAATGTATATCTAAACTTCTTTTAGATCAATTTTCTATCATAATGAACATCTCTCAAAATTTTATTTTATTTTTCACACTCTTACTCACTCGACAAATCAACTAAATACTAATTTAGCTCTTAAATTAAATAACTCACATACACATGAGAGAATGTTGAACTCTTTTCAACTCTTACTTTCTAAGTTTAACTCGCATTGTTGTCCAAAGCTTTGCAACCTCTTATTTATAGGTCTTCATCAAGAAATCCTTATGTAATTGGATTTCAATGCAATGCATATACAACCTCTAAAAATTTAGGTGAGTTCTTGTTTGTTGGCTTCATAAAGTTGCCAACCACTTGACATAACAATGAATGGATTCTCATACTTTCTTATTTGTGCTTTCTCCAACTTTTATCAAAATTCTTTATTTGTAATATCCTAATAGCATTAACTTCTTGTTAATCAATATCTGCATAGATGAACTCCTCTTTATTGTCTTGTAATTGTTGCCAACTGTCCAAAATAGTAGAATTGGATAAGCTTAGAGTCTTCATGGTGCTTATCTACTTGATTTTCAGAGTTTGAAAAATTCTTTAGTAGTTGTAAACACATAAATTTTGTGACCAAGTAAATTATGCCACATGGAAATATGACATTCAAATATCAATTAAATAAATTCTATTTATATTTTTAGAATTTAAATAAATATAATTCTTAAAATAAATAAATAAATAATTGATATTTTAATCGACCAATCAAATCACGCCATATGGCAAAATCTTGTTTGAAACATGAAAGACAATGACTCTATCAAAATCAAGCTTATCGGTTAAAGTTTTTGATAAATTACAAATCATAATAGCTAATAAAATCATGCTATATCAACAAGTCGATACCGTTACGTTATCTCTTCTATAATTATAAATAAGAGTCAAATTCCATAGAAGAAGACACAAAGATAGTTGACGACTCGGAAGAACTAAAGCCTAAGAAGTCTACACAAATTTTCTCTGGAATTCAAAGGAGCATCCAGGACATTAGTCACCAAATTTAAAGCGTTTTTCATAAAAGGTCTCCAAATTTAGTGTTTGATTTAAAATCATAGTACTAAACCAAATTTGTCTTAATTTGGTTAGAAAAATTTGTCAAAAATGCTCTTTAACACATAAGTTTAAACTATATATTACTCATAACTTGTAAGAGTATAAACTATGAACGGCCTCACTTTTCACAAAATTTAAAGTACTTGGACTATGTCTTATGTTAATCCCCTCACTGAGGTATGTAAGCAGCTTGGAGATTTTTCAAGTTAGTCATAAGTTTGTGATAGGTTTTGGTTTTTTCTTCTTAATGCATGAAACCAAAAGAAAGTCCTTTGACCTAAGCATAAACTATCAACAAATTTCAAATCAAAAGTTTCTTGATATGAATAAAAACTATCAAATAAACTAAAGCTAGACAAAATCTCCTTGATGTAAGTTAAACCTATCAAGCAAATCCAAAGCAACATGAAAGCTCCTTAATACAAGTATAAATTATCAAATGAAACTAAATTCAAATTGAAACCCCACCTTGGATTTGGCCACCGTGGACTCTTATTGATTTCATGTTGGAATTGCCTTCATGACTTCTTATCAATTCTATGTTGAAGTTGGCCTCACGTACTTGGCATCAACTCTATATTGAAGTCACCTTTATGAACTTTATGTTAACTCCATATTTAAATCGCATTCCTAGACTCCTTAGTGTTTCATCTTAAACTTACATCCAAAGACTCCTTGGTGACTCCATTCTAAATCTAGCTTCCGTGGACTCTTTGTCGTCTTTATTCTAAGGTCACTTCCTCAAACTCTTCACTAATGCCATCTCAAAATAACTTTTAAAGACTCCTCATTGGCTCTAAATTGAAGTTGGTCCTCCACATCAATCCTATCTTGAAGTTGTTCATCCCTTGACTCCTTATCAATTATCTCAAGCCGCCTCTAGAGGCTTCTTTGACTTCATGTTGAAGTTGCCTATATAGGTTCCTCAATAGCTTCATCTTAAAGTTGTCTTTATGGAATTGTTATTAGCTCTAGTTTAAAGTTGCTTTCATGGATTTCTTGACAATTCTAACTTGACAATGGACTCTCCACGTTGACTTCAACTTAAAGCTAGTCCTCTATGTCAATCCTATCATTTCTTGACTCCTTGTCAACTATCTTGAGCAACTTTTAGAAACTCTTCATTGGCTCCATATTAAAGTTTCCTACATAGGCTCATTGATTTTCCCATCTCAAAGTTGTCTTTACAGAATTGTCATCAACTTTGGTTTAAAGTTGCTTCCATAGGCTCTTCATTCACTCCAAGTTGAATTTAGCTTCCAATAGCTCCATCTTGGAATCAACTTCCAACATCTAAAAATTGGTCCCATTGACACTTTGGTAGAAGCTACCCCTAATTCAAATTTAAACTTGATACTCATAGTGCAAATTCAAATTTGAGCTCACTACCCATGAACCAAATTAAATTCGAGTCTAGTATTCGTGACCAAAATGAGCTATTTGAAACTCCAAAGTAACTTAAGCTATAGCCTGCAAGAAAAAAATGGCAAAAAAAAAAAGAAATTAAAAAAAAAAGGGAAAGGGGAATGAAAAGAACAAGGGGTAGTTGAAGCCCAAAACATGGCCTTATGGCAAAAATCCAAACATGGCCTTAGGGCGGGTGTCCCAAACGTGGCCTTATGGCAGAAAACAGCATCAAACATGCCCGCCTCTCCCGAACATAAAAAATAGCGCCAAACCACTGCCCCTTTCCCGTAATCCTCGCGCCGCTTGACACTGCATCCCAATCTGCCCCCACAACCGCCCTCGCCACTAGAAGAGAAGGAACCTTTCACTGTGCTGCCATTGATGGAGACGCCGGGCCACTACCATAGGGGAGATCCTCTGGGCCACTGTGCACTAGCCCATATCGCCGCGTCCACCGCCGCTCAGATGCCGGCCATCGCACAACCACCGCGACTGGTCTTGAGCTGCTCCGCTGAGCTCGTCGTTGAATGCCTAGCGTCGCCACTGAAAAGGCCCAGATCAGGCCGCATCACTACCGTCGCGTCGCCCAACCATAGGTTTGGAATCCGCTGCTGTTGCTACCAAGCCGCGCCACCACCGCACCTCCAGCGCAGCTGCAGCGTCTGTTGTAGGCCCACCTCGGACAGAACGTCCACCGCCAAACTGCGCTTCTGTCTGGAGTATCAAGCCATTGTACCGTTGCACCTTCTCCACCTTAGGTTCATCGGCCGTGTCGCATCGGTTTGAGGAAAGGACTGGCGGACGCACACTAGGGAGAACCACTTGCCTTCATGTCTGTTCCAGCACCACTTCCGACTGTTAAAACACCCACCACCGAGTCGTTGGTCTCTCAAGAGCCTTCGCCGCCAGAAGATCATGCCAAAGCCTGCTGCTCCAGCTCTCATCGTTGTCGCTGGTTTTGTCCAGAACCAACCTCAGTAGAGAAGCAAGCCTTCACCGCCAACAAGTTTGTTCGCCGTTGCGGCGTCTCACCTTGAACGCCACCACCGCCGGGACTCTTTTGCTGTGCTACTCCTCAGCCATCCTCAGGTATTGCCATGTGAGCAAAGAGGATTCTAGGCCGCAAGCTGTTGCTTCCGCCTCTTCGGCCGCTGCACAGGAACAACTGGCGACAACATAGCCCTCTCAACTAGGCTTGGCATACACAGTGAATTAAAATTGTTGTTTCATGGAAAGAATTTTACAGGGACAAGTACGAATTTCTACTATGTAAGGGGAAGGATGAACTCACTTGTCCCGGATGCTCACTGTAAAGATGCCTAGGAAGCTTGAAAATTGTCTTGGAGATTGGAGAGAGATCACGTTTTGTACTCCATTTATAGAGGAGGTAATTGGACTTCATTGAAAGACGTATACCTGATGAATATCCATACGAGAGTTTGCGGTATCTGAAATATATGTGCAAATCCGTTTGGATGACTGTCGATGTCTTCTGGACATCTCCTGCGGTTGATTAAGGACTTCTTTAATTAACTGCACGACCGAAAGCGTTGCAGAAGAATTCCGTCAAAGAGAAGTCAACATTGTTCTTTGACAAGTTGACGGGCTTGAACAAATTAAGGGAACTTGGGCTGAATTAATGGCTTTTGTTGAATTGTTGTTACTTAGTGCATTTGGGCAAATGTTGATGGCATTCCGACACGCTTGTGGTTTGGCACTCCAAATTAGCAGATATTATGGGCTGAATCAAGGTAGCCCATTCTAGAAATTTAAATGTGGAAGTCTGTCCTAGGAATTCCCAACCAAAACATTGTGGGCAAATAAATTAAACACAACTAAAAATTTTTACGAGACATTCATTCAAAATAAGTTTTTTCATAAATAAGTCTTGAGCTAATATTTGTAGACACATAACATTTTATGTCCAATTAAATTATACCATGTAAAAATATAACATTAAAATATTAATTAAATAAATTTTATTTTTATTTTGAGAACTTAATTAGATATAATTCTTAAAATAAATAAATAGATAATTGATATTTTAATTAACTAATTAAATCACATCAAATGACAAAATACTATTAGAAATATAAAAGATAAGGACTTTATTAAAGTCAAGCTTATCTGTTAAAGTTTCTAGTAAGCTACAAATTATAGTGCTCGATGAAATTACACCATGTCAATAATTTGATACAACCATATTATATCTCCTACAATTATAAATAGGAGTCAAATTTCATATAAGTGAACATAGAGATAGTTGAAGATTCAGAGGAACTAAAGCCCAAGAAGTCTCCACAAATTTTCTTTAGAATTCAAAGGAGCATCAACGGCGTTTGTCACTAAATTCAAGATATTTTTTATGAAAAGTCTCCAAATTTGATAGTTGATCTAAAGTCGTAGTGCTAAACCGAACAATCAATGTTAATTTAAAGTCTAACAAACTTCAAGTAAGATCAAACATAAACCATTTTCTTAAAAATTACTCTAAATCCTCAATTATGTTCTTAAAAGAGTTTCCTAGTGTTCTTAATAAAATTTAAGGTGTTTATCGTAATACTTCTCCAAATTCAGCATTTGATTTGTGGGCGCGGTGTCAAACTCCATGATTAACGTTTTCTAAAGTTTAAATCAATTTTAAAGAAGATTAAGTCAACTGACCCTTTTAAAAGATTGTTGAGGCTCTTGAAATCCCAAAGTCAAAGGAATATTCAAAAGATTTGATTTAAAAAATAGAACTCATAAAATTTATTTTGATTCAAATTATTTGTATAATTTTTCTTGTTATACATGAATCTCTACGATAGTAATGTCTTAATTGTTTCAAATATCTTGGAAGCTTTCTATAATTATTTGATTATGAGAGAAGAGTTGACAAGTTAGAACTCTTCAATTACATTTATGTCGTGTGTAATATGCAAACACTCAAACAATCAATATGCTAGCAAAAACTAGTCTGCAATGTTGAAAAATAATTTGGAGAGTATAATTAAATTCAAGTATTCTAACATGCCACACATTAACGTTGGCCTGGTTAATAAATTTTTATGCACTCGATTACGCCTAATTGGACCACGAGTCCCTGTACACAATGTAATATACGCGTTTGCTGGTCAAAATAATGAAGCTTAATTGGATAGACCGAAGTTCTCAAAATGTTAAAAATTTTAATTGAAAATGCATAGAAACAATTTTCCAGAATTGACGGTGGAATCAAGTAGGTGGGAAATTCTGATCATAAAAAGATCAAAAAGGACAAATGAAAAAGCAAATGACTCCACAATTATGAGGCTATCAAACGTAGACGCCAAGACTGTTGATGTTGATGCACCATCATCGTCAACAAGATTTTCACATATGGCCATTCGTCACCTCCGTCAAAATAGACAGACTAAAATTTTTGAAACACATATTTTCATTACATGAATACAAAGTTATTGTCTTATACATATATAATCAACCAATACCTATCAATTACAGGACATAAAAAATTATGTAAATTGATGGGATGCGAAAGAAAAAAAAACAAGAAGAAGAAACACATTAATGATGAGAGTTGTTGATCCTCTGAGGGCAGTTGAGGAAGACTGGTCTTGGTGGGGTGGCTTTCTGTAATAGTAAGGGAACCAAGACAGCATAGCATCGGGCGGGGGTGGCGTGTCACGGAAATTATAAGGCGGTGGAGGAGTAAACGGCGAGAATCCGGCAGCGGGAGGCGTGGTAGAGACTGGAGGGGAGAAAGAAGCAGGAGGGGTGGCGGAAACTGGAGGTGCTGGTGGCGCTGCGGTCACGGGAGGGCTGCTTCCGGGGCCGGTGGGCGGTGGATAGCAAGGATACGGGCAGTCCTGCGACGTGGCGGTGGGTGGACAGAGGAGAATTGCTGACAAAAACACAAGTGTTGAGAGAAGCCTCTGAAGTGTGGAGGGCATTGTTGTAGAGGTGTGTTCTCTGAGAAGGAAGACAAAGGGGGATATTGGGAGATTTCAAAGGTAGAGTGAAGACTTAAGTAGAGTGTTATTGTAAGGTGTGAGTGGGGGACCTTTTTTTTTTTTATGTGATGACTAGGAAAGGGACTTAAAGTTGTTGGTAGGGTAGACTAAAGCAAAGATTAACTTGGTTTTGAAGATCTTTTGAGATGGTCTCAGTGATGAAATTGATCATATGCATGGACCATGAGTGATTATTCTAAAATTGAATTGGAAAGTCGAGGTATTGGAGGGACTTTGGATGTGGGAACATATAGTTTTTCGCCTTCTTTCTATATTGTAAGTTAGTTCGTGAATCTCGTATGCAGAAGCCAGGAATTGAAATGTTATAAGAAAGTTCGTGCAGTGGATAGTCTGCATTACCCATGTTGAGACTTGAATTATAATGTCTTGCATTCAAATTGCCAATTTACCCTTGGGTGAGGTGTTGGATTCAAACTCTCTTAGTCTTTTTTTTTTTCTTTTGTTTTAAATATTCTTTATATTTTAAATGTTAATAATTTTTGTTATTTAAAATATAATGATTTTAGAACTTGCAGATAAATTTGCACATATGCCACTTTTACATGTACACATTAAGAAATGGTTTTATTATTGGGCACTCAGACTCATAGACTGACCTCTAAATTATTCACACGTACAATTTATTTTTGTGAATTAAATCTGAGTCTCCTTTGATATTAGAGATGTCACAGAATTAAATACCTAACAAACCAATAATTCAGGGGGAAGTTGCTCTCATCTATAAAATGTTCAAGTTCATTCTTTAAAAATTGATTATTAACAAGAGAGATTATTTATAAGTTGTTTCAAAGACCTTTCCTAATTTGACGTAGAATGGGATCACATTGGTCTCTCTAACCTAAATTTAATAGTAATCTATATAAACTCTTAGGTCATATTTAATGACTGTATTGTTCAATTAATTACAAAACAAAATTAATATTTGATCCGCCCTTTTATACTCATGATATAGTAATTAATTATTTATGCCCTACAGAAGAACGATGGAGAAATATGTGTAAGGAATAATTACAATGTCCCTCTTGGCTATGTTTGGATGCAAACTTTTCTATTTTCTTTTCTTATTCTACCGTTCTGTTTGCCTCCTTACTATTCGTTTGGTTCCTTCTTCATAACCATGATCATAGCTCACCTTTCTCACCGTTCAAACCCGTTAGAATAGTGCGGTATCTGTTAATCTTCACTTAACAGTCTCTGTTTATCATACAAGGCTGAATAAGCTCATTGGAAAAGTGGTGATCGTTCAGTGAAAGGAAAGAGGCTGTCATAAGGAGTCAGAAAATAGGCATGTCGATTGTTGTTACCTTTTCGACTGACGGAGAAATGAAGACAAAGCCTTGGGAGCTAAGGTTTTGTCAGTGCAGTAAGCTGCCCTAAAGCTTTAATTTACCCATGTCTCCTCAAACCTAATCCATTTTCTCTATTTTCCCCTTGATCGTTTTAAAATCACCAGAACACCACAGCAACTCTATCTGAAAACCCCCTCATTCTTATTAAAATTACAACCAAGTCCTTTATCTAGAATACTTAGAAGACAAATCAATTTTTCAGCCTATACAAATCTTTGGGCTAAAACTTGAAAATTAAAACAAGCCCGATCCAATCTAGATTGTCACAAAGTGGTACCAGATCAACTTTCTTGCATCTGTGACAAACTAGCTAACACTAGGCGGTACGAAACGATTGAGAAAAACATTGAGAAGCAAATTCAGAAATCAGAAGTTAGAATTAAGGCTTGGACAGAGGAAAAATTAAGGGGCATTAATGATAGTTTTAATTCCCAAATAAAGGGAATCAAACAGAAAATGGAAGAGTCCCATTCCAAATTGGATATGCTGATAAATGCATTCTAGTTAGTGAGTTAAGTACAGTCAACTACAAGGGCACAAACGACGGAAGCCTCCTTCAAACATTGGGGGAAAGGCATTTTGCCACATCACCACTACCATGAATCCACTACTATAAAATTACAGCTTTAAACTATTAGCTACCATTAAACAACCTAGAAACCCATTCCAACTCAAGCCAAAAATAGACTTCAGTACATTTAATGGATCCAATGCTAGATTTTAGATTAAAAAAATGCAATTGTTACTTTTATTATTATAACACCTCAAAGAAAAAGCGCAGCTGTCAACGTTATACTTTGATGAGTTGAATGTTGGTTCAATAATTATTTGGTGGGCAGAAACTTTGTCAATTGGAAAAACTTATAGCAAGCTATTCTAGCAAAGTACAATAGACAAGACCTCGGTCATGTCATTGGTACTTTCAATAAATTAAGACAAAAAAAATTACTTTCAATAAATTAAAGTAAAAGGAGCAATTGCATATTACATTGAGGTCTTAAAAAAATTAAAGGCCACTATGCTAGAGATAAACCCATAACTCACAAAGAAACACTTTATTCACAACTTCATTAGTGCCTTTGTGATGACAAAAGGCACACTATTATCATGTTCCAACTTCAAACCCTAGAGAATGCTTACAAGTTGGCAAAACACAAAGAGTTGAAACTTGAAACACTCAAGAAATACAAACTTAATCCTAGAATGAGATAGTGCAACAACAAAGCCCCAATTCAAAAGGCTTTGTCACCATTTCTTCTTCAATCAAAGCCTATTTTTTTTACTCCTCATGATGTCCTTTTTCCTTTAATCAGAATATTTTGTCTCAAACCCAATCTCTGAAAAATCACTACTTTTTCGATGAGCTTGTTCAGCTTTCTATGATGAACAAAGGTCGCTAAGTGAAGATTAATAGATACTACACTATTTTGAGGGGTTTGAATGGTGAGGAAAGTGTGCAATGATGATGGTTATGAAGAAGGAAAGAAAAGAACAATAGGGAGGCAAATAGAGAGGAAGAATGAGAAAAGATAAGTTATTTATTTTGTATAGATTACATCCCTTTCTAGATACTTATACAAACAAATTTTTATTATCTTTTCAATCAAAAATTAGATCTGAATATTCCTAGGGGATTTTCTTCTGATCTGGTGATGATTCTACCAAGGATCTTTACTTGAATTATTTACTCCGTTCAATCTTTTGCTTCATTTACATCCAAATGGCATTGATTGTGATATCTCTCATGATTGTAATTTTTAATAATCCCCTGTTGTTTTCATTCCATCCAGTTTGTCTTTATCTGCTGTGCTTGGCTTATCTACTCCTTATTGTTTTCGTTGGTTATCTATTATGATGAATATTTTTGCTATGATGTGTAATTGATACATGTTGACATTCCTCTCCCTTTTAAGTTCTTCTTGTCCCTAAAGGCCAAATGCTAGATAGCACCATTGAAGGGTTTTTAAATCTTTCTAGGTGGCGTCTGCCAACTCTATATTCACCCATTATACTAAGACTTAAACGGTGAAACCCCTTCCTTCTTTCACTTGCCTTTGGTCTAAAATTGTTGTAGACTTAAATTGAATCTCACCGTTGTTGTCTATTGAGGGCAACTTCTATGATGACTCATTCTCTGGCTTGATGTATTATTTCAATTGAAATACATGAAAGACAAGGCGAATATTAAACTCTTTTAGAAGGTTTAGTCTGTAGGCAACTGGTCTAATTTTCTCTACTATTATATAAGGCCCAAATACTTGCTAAAAGTTTCTGGCTTGATCTTGCAGTAATAGATGCCTATTTGTCAGGCTACAGCTTTAAGTAAACTTCATCCCCTACCTTGTACTCTAATTCTATTCTATATTTTTCGTCTTTCTCTCCATTCTCTCTTGAGCTTTATGAAATTTTTCTTTAAGAAGTCTAAGGGCTATCTCTTAGTCCTTAATGAATTTTGTGGCTTCCTTCTTTGGGTGTCCCTAATTAAGTCAAAGTTATACCGTGTTAGGGCTACTCCATAAATAGTTTTGAAAAGGGTAGTTTCCAAACTTAAACAGTTGTAGGTATTGTACCACCATTTAGCTAAGGGAAACTAATGAACCTACGTTTTAGGCTTTGTGCTTGTCATATATCTAAGGTAACATTCAAGGCATTGATTTACTTTTTCAGTTTGCTCGTTAGTTTAAGGGTGATATGTTGTGCTTAACTTTAAGCTCACCCAAACTGCTTGAAATAAAGACCTCTAGAATTCGTTGGAGAAAATTGGTTGTATACATTTTCAATGAATGCTTCTACAACTTTTGGCCCTAAGGACAAATGTGACAATATGATGAAATGTGAGTATTTACTGAATCTATCAACAATTACCATTATGGTGTTTCTTACCAATAAATTTAGGTAGCCCTTCAATGAAATTCATACTTAAGTCTTGCTAAGCTCCCTCTGGAATAGGTAAGGGCTGCAAGAAACTTGGTGGATGAGATGTATTAGTCTTATGTCTCTGATAGGTAACACAAGAAGAGGCAATGTTCTTAACTTATGCTTACATTCCTTTCCAAAAAAATAAAACCCTGACCCTTTTATAGGTTGCATACATTCTAGAATCCCTCCAGTAGCGGCACTCTATATATTTTCTATAATTTTCTTTCTAAGTTGATGGCCTTGCTCAATATATTCTTTGCCCTTTTATCTCAAAACATCATTTGCATATGTGTATTTGATTGAGGTCCCTGTCAGTCTAGCACTTTTTTTTATCAACTGTTGTGTTTTTAGGTATTCATGACTCAATTTAATCTCTTTAATCTAGTTAGAAGTGTTGATAGTGATGGTTGATAGTTCTTTCGAGTCATCTACCCCCTTGATAAGGAATCAACCACCACATTTTCCTTCCTCCTTTTGTTCAAACTCTTATAGTTCAATCTGAATAATTTTGACAGTTCTTTTTTCTAGATTAGGGTAGTTATGTTAAAAAATATTTTAGACTCTCATAATTAGTTTTAATCATAAATTGATCCCCCTACAAGTAGTATCTCCACTTAGACACAGTCGTGAGGAGAGCTAAGAACTCTTTTTCATAATTGAAGAGAGTTTGATTTTTGGGGAAAAAGATTTACTAAGGAAAGCTATAGGTCTAGACTCCAACATTAAAAATGCCCAAACTCCTCTTTCACATGCATCAATCTCCAAAACAAACATCTTATTGAAGTTAGGCATTACCAATATAGGTGTTTGAGTCATGGTTGCCTTAAATATTTGAAATGCCATTTCTGCCTTTTATTCCACACAAAAGAGTCTTTTTTCATAAGATTAGTCAAGTTTTTACTAATCTTACCTATTTTTTTAAGAGCTTACAGTAGAACCCAGTGAGTCCCAAAAATCCTCTCTGTAATTTAATATGTGGTGGGGTAAGCAAGTTACTCATAGCCTTTAGTTTTTTGGCTTAGTAGGCACCTTCTCGGATGATGTAAAATGACCTAAATGCTCAACTTTGGGTAGCCCAAAAGAGCATTTTTTAAGTTTGACAAAAAGATGGTGCTTTTAAGCCTTTGAAAAACTAATTGGAATTGTTGCAGATGATCCTTCATAGATTTGTAGTATATTAAAATATCGTCAAAGAAGACTAGTACAAACTTTCTAAGGTAATCAAAGAGTACCTCATTTATCAAACTCTAAACTGTGACAGGGGTATAGGTCAAGCTAAATGGCATTATGAGAAATTCAAAATGCTCGAGATGTGTCCTGAATGCCGTTTTGTGAATATCTTCTAGCCTCATTCTGATCTAATGATAACTAGATTGTATGTCCACTTTTGTATACCAACTGAAACCTTCAAATTCATCTAAAAGATCTTCTACAACTGGAACTGGAAATTTGTCGTTCAATTCTTGTTATTTAAGCACCTATAGTCAATATACATGCTATGGGTTTGATCTTTCTTTGCACTAGAAGTATAGGTGTTGCAAATGGGCTTCTGTTGGGTCTTATTATTACTTGTTCCACTAGTTCAAGCACCTATTTTTCTATTTGATCTTTCTCTGTGTAAGAGGGCTTGTAAAGCTTTAAATTCACTGGTTGTGAATTTAGCTCAAGGATAATTCGATGGTCATAGGATCTTTAGGGTGGTAGTCCTTTCAAATCTCTTAATATTTCTCCAGTAGAGTCTATATACCCTCTAGTATATTCCTCTCCTTGGTTTCGTGGTAAATGCTTGACAATTGAGCCATCCATTCATATGATCAAGGTTGGGTTAGCCTATCCACCAACTTATGGCAACTTATCAGTAAATTAATTTTGGTCTTTCTCCTCATAGGCAACTTATGGCTAGAAGATATTCACAAAATAATGTTCAAGACACGTCACGGGCATTTCAAATTTCTCATAATGCCATTTGACCTGACTAATGCTCTTGTCACATTGTAAAGTTTAATGAATGAGGTACTCTTTGTTTACCTTAAAAAGTTTGCACTAGTCTTCTTTGATGATATTTCAATCTATAAAAAATCTATGGAGGATAATCTAAAACAACTGGAACTAGTTTTTTAAAGGCTTAAAAAACATCAGCTTTTTGTCAAACTTAAGAAATGCTCTTTTGGGCAACCTAAAGTTAAGTATTTAGGGCATGTTATATCATTTAAGGGGGTGGCTACTAACCTACAAAATATAGAGGGCACGAGTAACTAGCCTATCCTATGCAATGTTAAATCACTGAGAGGGTTTTTGGGACACATAGGTACTACTGTAGGCTCATCAAAAAATATAGTAAGATTAGTAAAGACTTGACCAATCTTTTGAAAAAGAACTCTTTGTGTGGAATGGAAAGACTAAAAAGTGTTTCAAACACTTAAGGCGGCCATGACTTAGGCACCTGTGTTGGCAATGCTTGACTTCAATAAGATATTTGTTTTCAAAATTGATGCATGTGACCAAAGAATTAAGATAGTCTGAAGTTTAGACCTATAGCTTTCCTTAGCAAAAGCTCTTTCCCCTAAAAATCAAGGTCTCTCCTCTTATGAGAAAGAGTTCTTAGCTCTCCTTATGACAATATTCAAGTGGAGACACTACTTGGAAGCTAATCAATTTAGGATTAAAACTGATCATAATAGCCTAAAATATTTATTAACATAACAGATATCTACCCCAATCTAGAAGAAAAGACTGACAAAATTACTGGAATTGGACTATAAGATTTTGTGCAAAAAAAGGGAAGGAAAATGTAGCTTGTGCCTTATCAAGGAGGGTAGATGACTCAAAAGAACTAATAGCCATCACCATCAGCATCACTAGTTTTGATTGGATTGAAAAGGTTAAATTGAGTCATAAAGACTCAAAAATATATTAGCTAATCAAGAAAGTGCTAAACAAATAGGGACCTTCAATCAAATACACATGCAGATGGTGTTCTAAGATACAAGGGCAAAGCATATATTAGACAAGGCCATCAACTTAAAAAGAAAATTATAGAAAATATACATAGTGACCCCATTGGAGGATATTCTAAAATGTAGGCAACCTATAAAAGAGTTAAGGTCTTATTTCATTGGAAAAGAATGTAAGCACGAGTTAAGACCATTGTCTCTTCTTGTGATACTTATTAAAGACATAAAACTTATAGGTCTCATCCTCTAAATTTATTGCTGCCCTTACCTATTATAGAGGGAGCTTAGCAAGCCTTAAGTATGTACTTCTTTAAACGGCTACCCAAATCTACTAGTAAAAACACCATAACGGTAGTTGTTGACAAATTCAGTAAATACTCACATTCCATCACATTATCACATCTCTTCTTAGCCCCATAAGTTACATAAGCATTCATTGAAAATGTATATAAATTACATAGGTTGCGTAGATCTATTGTGAGTGGCATGGATAAAGTTTTCTATAGCTAATATTGGAGGTCCATATTTCAGGCAATTGGGGTGAACTTAAAGCTAAGCACAACATATCTCCCTCAAACAGGCAGGTAGACAAAAAGAGTAAATTAGTGCCTTGAATGTTGTCTCAACTATATTACAGGCACAAAGCCTAAACAGTGGGCTCATTGGGTTTCCTTAGCTAAATGGTGGGACAATGCCAACTACTAGTAGCCCCCACTGCAGTATGTCTTTGACTTAAATAAGGACACACCAAACAAGGAAGCCATAGAATTCATTAAGGATCGAAGGGTTGCTCTTAGACTTCTAAAAGAAAAATTCATAAAGCTCAAGAGAGAATGAAGAGATAGGCGAACAAGAATAGATTGGAATTAGAGTATTACGTGGCCGATGAAGTTTAATTGAAGTTGCAGCCTTACAGATAGGCATTTGTTACTGCAAGATCAAGCGAAAAACTTTCATCGAAGTATTTTGGGCCTTGTACAATAGTAGAGAAAATTGGACTGGTTATCTATAGCCTGGACCTTCCAAAAGAGTCTAATATCCATCCAGTCTTTCATGTATATCAATTGGAGTAGTACATCAAGCTAGAAAATGAGTCATGACAGAAGCTGCCCTTAGCAAAGAACAACAGTGAGATCTGGTTTGAGCCTACAGCAATTTTAGACTAAAAGCAAGTGAAGCAAGGACGAGGTTTCACCACACAAGTGTTAGTACAGTAGGTGAATATGGAGCTAACAGACGCCACTTGGTAAGACTTAAAGCCCTTTGGTGGTGCTATCCAACATTTGGTCCTTAGGAACAAGAACAGTTTAAAGGGAAGGAGAATGTCAACATGTATTAGTTACACATCACAGTAAAAACATTTATCACAATAGATAGCCAACGAAAGCAACTGCAGGACAAAAATCTTGCAAAGAAATTTGTACAAATCGATTACAATTTAAATAAGATAAAATTTTGTGGGTACAATCTCTAACTTAATTCTTTGATTCTTCTTTCAACTTGTGTGATTTGAATGTTGAGCGAAGAATTCGGTTGAAACTACAGAGGTTTTGAGTTTTGACCCTCTTTGATGTTGTCCAGAGCCTTCAATAATGTTAATCCACTGGTTTAGCATCTTGAATGTAAATCAAATGCCAGGATTTGATAAGTTTCTGGGAAGAACGCCTTGAATTTGATGACGAACTCATTCGAACTTCTTGAAGTTGGTAGAGACGATATAAACTCCTTAAATGCTTCTTCACTCGAAGTCTTCTTGTTGCTTCTTCGATTGGTTGTTGTATTTTGATTTGTAGAGACTACTCTTATTTATAGGGGTGGAAAAGGCTCTGCTACCATATATGCTTAACAACGTAGTATCATTTGATCAGTTGAGAATATTTGATTTGACATTACTCCCTTTAATTGGATGATTATAAATTAATTGTCGAATCAACAACATTTCCTTTCCAAACTTACAGGACTTGACATGTGGCGTGATATGACTGGCCCATCTCGACACTTGCCGCGATTTAAGTGGGTGGTGCCATTTATAAAAAGTGTTAATTTATTTATTATCTAAGCTTAAGAATTATGTTTATTTTAATTCCTAAAATATAAATAATTAATTATTAACATTTTATAAGATGACACATGAGAACATCTGATTGGCTAAAAACTTTACCTGCTTACAACAACAAAGAGCAGATAAGTCAAGTATAGAAGATAAAGACGGATTGGATGGAATGAATACTGGAGGGGATTATCGAAATTACAATCACGGGGGATATCACAATGAATGCCATCCAGATGTAAATAAAGTAGAAGATTGAAAGGAGTAAATAAATCAAGTAAATATCCTCAGTAGAATCGTCACCAGATTAGAAGAAGATCCACTGAGAATATCTAGATCTGATTTGTAACTAAAAAAGATAATAAAAATTTATTAGTGGAAGTATCTCAAATGAGAATGTAATCTGTATAGAAGAAATAACTTATCTTTTATGTTCTCCTTTTTCATTCTTCCACTCTATCCGCCTCTTTATTGTTCTTTTCTTTCCTTCGTAACCATCATCACAACACACTTACCTCACTGATCAAATTCCTTAGCATAGTGTAGTATTTGTTATTCTTCACTTAATGGCCTCTGTTCATCGTAGAAGGCAGAACAAGCTCATCGGAAAATTGGTGATTGTTAAGTGAATGGGTTTGGTACAAAATATTTTGATTCAAGGAAAGGGGGTGTCATAAGGACTCATAAAACAGGCATACCGGCTGTTGTTGCCTTCCCAATCAACGTAGAAACAAAGACAAAGCCTTAAGAGCTACGGAAGAAAGAGATAAAAACCGAAAAGGAGAATAAGGCTTCTATCAGTGTAGCAAGCCACTACTCTATATATTTGCCCTTTATAGCTCTAATTTCTCCAATTACCTTCAACCCTAGTCCATTTTCTCTATTTTACCCCTAATTCATTTCAAATTACTAGAACACCGTCGTCTTAATAAAATTACAACCAAATCCTTTATCTATAATATTCATCAAACAAATCAGCTATTGAGCCTGTACAAATCTTTGGGCTTCAGCTTGACAATTAAAAAATCACAAGCCCAATCCAATCCAAATTGTTATAAAGTCTTACAAAATTACAACTCAGAAGTCGCTTAAATAAAAAAATTCCCATAGTTTCTTTCTTCATTTTCCCCCCTTTAGTTGCGCATTCATTTATCGTCTACGTGGTGGCATAGTGCAAAGGACAGCGTTAGGCATTTAATATTTTATGAGATTATGACCTAAATGCATTTAAATAGACTACTTTAATTTACTATTCGTGTGATGATTTAGCTTTTAAGCAAAAAGCAATTAAATATTTTTAAATATATGTCACAATTTAAATATTCCCTCGTTGCATAATTTCATAATCCAACGGTGATTTCAATGGCATAAAAGAAGGGCAGTTAAAGGCTGCTTTCCTTATAATAAAGCTCTGAAAACAAGAAATGTGGTGCATGCTTGGTTGCTTCGCAATTCCGGGTGTATCATTACTCCATACATAAAATGCTTTCTTGGATCTTGCTTTCTGGCTTTAAAGCGTCGATGTATTCTTACAAGATCTCGCGCCTAATTTTCCTCGTCTTTACAACTTGCACTGCACATATATTTACTCAGAACCATCATATTTTATATATACTAATAAAATTAAATTTATAGATTATAAATTTTTTGTAATTTGAATAATAGAAATACATCTATTTAAAGTTAAATGTTTAATAATAATTAAAGTAAAAATATAATGCATGATAAGAAGTAATTTGAAAAGAGAAAATTTGGGAGAAAATACAAGTAAAAATTAGAATTCAAAAAGAAAGAAAGAAAGAACACAATAGAAAAACAAATGAAAAAATTTAAAATAAGAATAATTATGTAATTTTATATTATGTAAAAAAGATTTGAATAGTAATATAGTGTGTGCGCGTGTATAATATTTGAATACGACCGATCTCTTTAATTAAAAATAATGGTGTAAATTTATGAATTAAAATACAACTAAATTAACTCGAACTCCTAATATTCTTATATATATATATATATATATATGAAAGTATGTATGTATGTAAAAACATATTGCATGCAAAAATAAATAGAGAACTACTATTTCTTCTTTTTCTACAAGAAAGGGCAATTTATTTTTCCTAGAAAGAAATGCCAATCCCAATAAACACTTTGGGGTGAATTCGACACCGTCGGCAAAAAGAAAACTTTTTTATACGTGGATGTTGACAAACTTTGAGGTAAATAAATGTGAGGTGTAGTTGGCCACATTCAGTTACAGCCACTCAATTAGATAATTAATTGTATTTAAATACGATTGTTGAAGACCAGAAAGTGGGTATGCATGTGCACTATTAGTGAATAAGCTTGGAAAGGAACGCCACATTAAAAGAAATGGTTGGTTGAGCTTTCTCTTCACTTTCCCATTAAAAGAAAATGAATGGGACACGCTAACTACTTCTCGTTAATGAGCTTTTGTCAATTATAACTAAATGCTGATTTGACGGAGGATACATATTAACTTCAAATAAAACGACGTTTCCAGAAGTTAGCCATAATTGTAATAATTCGGATAATTAAGTAATTAGTAAATAGTGCAATAAGCGAATCAGAATTAATTGGCCAAATAAAAGTTAAAATTTTTTATATATGTGGGCCATGTCAATTAACTTCAGCTTAATCGAACTGTCAAGGATAAGGAAAGAAAAGTAATTATTTCATTGATTACATATGTAATTGATGAATTACATACAAATTAACATTTCGATGGATGTTCTTAACGCTAATGCAAATATCCAAAGTGATCGTTTGTTCGCGTAGAGTATTTATTAACAAAATTTACACAAAAATTTAGAAAAAAAAAAAAAAAGATTAGTTGTGCATTTGAGTAATTATGAAATGCATAAATTATATGTTCTTGTTATTGGTCGAATACTTTCAAATTGAATTTGCTGCTTGTCTTGATGGATGATGTACCATTATATGGGAATTGATCGAATTGTTAGGTACATGAAAAGAGCTGGCAAAAACCATTACAATATTATTGGATTCGATAAAATTTAAAAAAAAACAAAACAGAAAGCCATTAAATCTCTAAATTAAATAAAAGTCGCCACCTTCTCCACCTTACTCTCCAATATTCAAGAAGAAGATGATGATGAGCTGTGCCAGGTGAGATAAGCTTGATTGTTTCTTTCACGGGCACGTTCCCCAAACCACCTTTAGGACCACGTTTTGTTTACCAAAATCATTTTTAAGGCATCCAACGAATCTGCCCACAGAGTGAGTCAAACCCTGCAACAAATTTTCTTCCATTTAGAAATTAAATCCAGAAGCTTGTTGGAGAGAAGTACGAGGGAATAGAATTAACAGGTGAATTATGACACCACATGCATAGGTACACTTCGACCCACCTAATGGCTATTGTGGACCGAACAGATTAGAAACCCATCTTTTTTTATTAGAAATAGGCGGTGGATAATATGCAACTTTTCTTACGAAAGATGTAAATAATCCACACGAAATTACAGATTAGAAACCCATCTTTTTTTATTAGAAATAGGCGGTGGATAATATGCAACTTTTCTTACAAAAGATGTAAATAATCCACACCAAATTACATAACTCCATTGAATTTCATTTCCATGGCAAGGGATCTACAGCTTATTATTTGACCACATATGACAAATTTAATTTCCAAATAACAGAGCATTAATATTCCAAAAAAGAGAAAAAGAGTAACACTGGAAATTAAAATTGAAAAACCAATATTTTCTTAGATGATTAGACTGACACATAAAATTCTTCAATAGCAAGGAGGACAACTTGAACAGATATTTAAGATAACCAATTGAATTACAATGAAAATTTTCTCCTTCACCCAATCCATTGGCTTTTTTCTTTTTAGCAGATAATATATCCCTCTTGACTCATGAATAGATTATTCTTTCCCTCAAATAGCCAGATTGTTGCTACCTTAATTATTCACCATAGAGCTATAATCCCCAGAGCACTGCTGATCAAGAACGGAACCAATCCCGTGGAGGAGCAGCGGCCCGAACCCGAGTAATAAGGTTGAACCTGATATAGATTTCCCGGCGGACCTTTTATGTACATGTAAGGAGGGCTTGGCGGGTACTGACCGCCGCCGCAGGGTGGAGGCGGACAGTAGTTGCTCGGGGGCGGCTCCTTTGGCACTGGTGGTGGAGGGGGCGGCGATGGAGGCGGCGGAGACGGCGGTGGTTTACAAGGGTTGTCGCAGGGGCAGCCGCCGCACTTGTTCTGAAGATCAGGAGGGCTCTCATCGAGCTTTCTTGAATTCACCAGTTCTTCAGTCTGAACCAAAGTAGAAAGCGCGGCCACAACAAGAGTGAAGTGCAACAGTTTGAGCCTGGCCATGGGAAGAATTTGAGCTGTCTTTGAAGCAAGAATCTGAGTTTCGTGAGGAAAGCTTTGATAAGTGTTTTGTGGTTGAACTAGAGTTAGGTTTCGGTTGTTTTGTAGGGATGGTCAAGGAGAGGAGGTATGGGGCTGACGGGAGGATCGTTTACGTTTCTTAGGTGCATGAGAACATTGGAAATGGGACAAGGTAAGTTTGCGCAAATACTTGCCATATATATAAACTTGTATACTAATATGAGAAAGAAAGAAATAAAAAATTATTTTATTGAGCAATATATTTTAAAAATATGAATTTTAATTAGATAAAAGTAGAGGCAAATTTACATCCTAACAAGTGGGGTTTTAGAAGGTAAATTGGCTTTGCCTATAAGGCAGAGCATGTGGATGGTACACTTTGACTGGCCCCACATGTTAGGCCTTAATTTATTACTTTCCTACTTTTCTAAGTCTCTGTCGCTATGTTCGGGAGTGGGGTTCTTTGACGTGATATTCGGGTAGAAATTATATTGAGATGCTTATAATATTTTAAAAAAGATTAATGAAATAAACAGTATAATTTATTTAAATATATATAAAAAATATATAATAATCATTAAATAATATAATAGTATATAAAAATAATAAATAAGTTTTACAGTATAAAAAAATAAATATAAGTATATGTATTATATATACAAATATTGATTTGATTGTTAACAGGTGCAGTGAGTTAATTATAAATAAAAGAAAGAAATTTTGAATTTGAAAAAAAAAATTTATTGAATAATATATTTAGTAGTGTGAAGTTGTGGAAAGAGTTTTGATCGCAAAATTTAAGTTCCATACATAATGTGTGCGTATGCGTAAATGTATAATTATAGTTCCAATAATTGTACACTTTTTGGTAAAAATACGTTTTTGGGTAATATAGGAATTTAGTAAATATAACGTGACATGAAAAAGTATCGAAGGAGTCGTTTTAGAAGTCAAGGAAGGCTGGTCATGTTTGGCATGTGGAAGACGCTCCAATCGGCCCTAATCAGCGGTTGCATGCAATCCATCACAATGAGGAACATGTGGTGAAGGTGTCGTTGGAACATGATTAAAATCAATCATACATCCCAAGATTCATCACTCATTAAGCAAAGATTGATTTTTCTAAAGAAATTTCGGACTACTCATCTTTGTTTGTATAGTTCTCACTTGAAGAAAGAAAAATATATATGTTAAACAATGTCAGAAATCATTTATAGTACTTATCCTATTAGTAAAAGAATTTGCACCAAACTAATGCGCATTCATTTCTCACTCTTATAAGTTGTTGGAGTCAACATGAAGATTTTAATGAAATATATTAATACTAGTAAAAATTGTACAACGCCGCATATACAAATTCGTTTATAAATTATAAAACTATTGCATATTAAATAATATAAATAAAATTATTTAAAAATCGTATGTATAAAAACATTATAATAGATAATGGAGAAAGATTAAAAGAATTTTTTAAAAAATAAAATTGAGAAAAAAAAAACGTAAATTAAAAGACAAGATAGAAAGAAAATGACAAAAGAAATAAAAATATTAAAACTAAAGATACTTATGCTAAAAAAAATCATTAGCTTAACAATATAGTATAAATATACAATATTCAATTTTAAAGTTAATAAAATAAAGGCGTTAAGGTTAATAATGGCGTAATGTGATGACAATAGCATGGCATTGATTGGGACGTGGTCACATGCGCGGCTGCGAGCATTAGGAAATAAGCGGACGGCACCTCTAATGTCTCCGTCAATTTGACCGGTGGAGTAGAAACCAAAAAGTAGCTATCTAACACCCATTATTGAGCTGGTAAAAATTTATTAAAATAATAGAGAATGGGAGACTTCTAAGTTCTTTATTGCGATGCTACCCAATCACATTTAACTTTTAAGTCAACTACAAGCTAAGTGCACCAGTCCTCTGGAAAGACTCTACATAAGTCATAGATGAATAATTAAATAACATTCCTTTATTAGAAAATAATCCACAATCAAAAGAACTAATAATGGCCTCTCACAGTGATGCCTCAGGATCCAGAAAGTTCTAGCATGGACTAGTAAGTTGGTGTAGGTCATGGCCGGATCAAGGTCCAGCCCAGTTACGGACTCCATTTTTATATATGTAAAATATAATAATAATAATTTAATTATATAAAAGTATATATAAATTAGTTTTTAAAATGCAAATACATATAAACTTGAATATTGATTTAATTATAATAAATTATAATAATTAAATTATAAATATTTATATAAATTTAAAATTAATTAAAATTTATAATTTAATCAAACTTATGTTGACTTATTTCGATTGACATTGTGCAACAAACACAGCCCAAGAATCTCCAATCAATCAAGCCAAACAAACAATAAACATCATTAGGGCATAGTTAGTATGCATCAATAGAATAAAATAAAAATAGAATAAATATATGAATAGCATAGAAATAATATAAATAATCACATGCCCAGTAGGTACAAGAAATAAAAAAGAATGGAATCAGCATTTCCTATGTGATTGCTTTCTCATAGTTAGTTGGTAAGTACGCGAATGAAATGAAATTACTGCTAATGACAAAATTGTCCTAAATGTTAATATATTGAAAACTTAATTATGCGTTTAGTTTGGACTAACCAATTACCCATAAATTAATTCTGTCCACCTTGCCTTCAATTTTTTGTTTTACTTTATCTTTAGTTATTTTTTCTAAAATTAAATTAATTGTTCAATATTTTATATTGTATCCACGTATCAATCAACAAAAAATAAGTTTCATATACTGCTATTATAAGTTTATTAAAAAAATCTCTTTACAATTTAATTAAAATAATTGTGTATTTCATCCTTTAAATAAATTATTAAGCCAACAACTTCCACCCGATAGGTATAGTTTTTTAATGATTCATATGTTCTTACCAATACTATATTGTGCAAAAAAGTTGCCCAATCAAATTGTTTCTTACAAACATGAATCGTGCTCTATGCATATAATTCTAAATTTATCAACGTATGATAGTAACAATTACATAGTAAAAAGTCTGAGTAATATGCTTAACAACCAAAACCAAACATCAAATCAAAATATTAAGCTTAGGTGTCATAATCTGAATACTTGAAAAAAATGAAATGTTCAAATTTATTACAACCAAAACTAAATATCAAAGTAATAAATATAATCAATCATTCCTATCAAGAGAAAAGCTCAAATATTTCTAATAATTATATGAAAATTTTGAACGTCGCCATGTAAAATGGCTTTTATCAATTGCCCTTCATCTTCTGGAGTCATACTAAATAATACATCAATTAACTTATGGTTTTGAGTAATGTACCATACAACTTTGATAATTTCCAAAGTAGTAAGATTATGGATCTTTCTAATCTCAAAATTAAATTTTTCTCTCTTTTTTGAAATTTTAGTATCAACGCTAATTGCTTTGCCAAAAATTTGACTTACCTTAGCAATTTCACCCCTAATAACTGAAGCTGCATTTTTAATACCATCAACTATAAGTGTCAAGTTATCACTACTTTTACTTCTTTTTTTCTTCTTTTGATTGAGCCCCATCATTTCTTAGAAATTACATGGGAGAGAATAACATTGAAGCATCCAAATCTTCAAAACCATCTTCGTTAACAACTTCATCATCATCATTAAGATTTCTGTTTGTTTATTCTCTTTGTATTTCGTCCACCATGTTACTAAGACTTTCAGCATTAATTCCTATAGCCCAATCTTTACAAAAAAATGATAAGCAACTCATCATAAAAGGGAATGACTTGTTTTGCCAACTTGCATGTATAGGGTGATTTTGTGAAAAGTTTCAAATTTGAAATATATAGATATATGCTAATATAAACAACAAAGAATAAGATAAAATTTACTAAAAATGCAAACTTAAAGATATGAATCCCATACTAGCCTTTTTGTTATAGCACATTTTTTAACTGAGTCCATTCCAACGCCACTTGCATTGGGGCCATGCAACATGTCTTACACAATGTGGCATCTTTTTTTTTTTAACGTTATAATTTTTGACTCAATATGTAGTTTTACTTTTAAACCCAAGTTAGGTAAAGAAACTTTCATTTTTTTCTTCAATAAAATTCAAGTAACTGGGTTTTGAATCCATTTTCAGCTTTATATGTTCCAAAATTTACCATTTCAAAAAGTGTCTTGATGAGCTTAGCATCTTACTCATGTTTCTATTTTCTTTTGTTTTTACTATGACATCTAATTTCTTGAGTTGGAGCATCCATTCTACATAGGATTAATGAGTAAAGTATAAAAGAAAGGTTAACTAAATGAAAACAAAAAATGCTAATATAATCATTGTGGCATTATTAATATAGCACATGTAATTCCAAAAAAAAATTTGCAGTGATTTAAACTCTAAAAAATAATAATTAATAATAGAGTATCACCTTACTAAAATCAATTGATCTTTATTAACTAGCAACACCAATTAAATAGTGACAGATCATAAGTAAATCAATAATTAAAAATAAATAAGATGGAGAAAGATAGAGATGCTCCTGTCTAAATCATCTAGACGTATTAACTATAAGATCTCTTCTAAATGTAATTCATTCTTCAAAAGGTTCAATTACAATGACTGTTCTTCATAATCATCAATAATATTATTAAGTAGGTCATCTTCAACTTCATCTTCAAATTGGTAACCACGCATTTCTTGTGTTATGTAATTATGAAATAGGCAACATGTTATAATAATGTGATTTTGAATTTTAATTGAATAATACGAAGGACTTCTGAAAATTCACTAACATATCTTCACAAGCCAAATAACCTCTATATAACACTTTTAGCTGAAGAATGTTCCATATTGAAAAACTCTTCAACAATGGTTGGTCAATGCCTTTCACTCCACTCATCAAGATGATATATTGGACATCATACATACAGATATTTGTAGTATAAACATGGATGTGTGTTGTCACAAATACTTGCTCATTTATTGATTATTATTCACAATATATGTATTTCTACTTGCTTAATCATAAGAAAGAGGCAATAGATGCTTTTAAGGTTTTCAAGGCAAGAGTAGAGAAACAATGCGATAAGCTATTGTGATATCAAATAAAGGTGAAAAATATTGTAGTAGATACACTGAGGATGAATAAACATGAGATCCATTTACAAAGTTTCTTCAAGAAAATGGGATTATTGCCAAATACACTATGTCTGGTTCTTTGGGCCAAAATGGTATAGTTGAAAGAAGAAACCAAACTTTGCTATACATTGTGCAATGCATTTTGAGTAATTCCAAACTTCCAAAGTTCTTGTGGACTGAGGCTCTTAAGATGGTTGTATACATGTTGAAATGGGTTCTAACAAACGTTGTGTCAAAAACATTTTTTGAATTATTTAAAGGTTGGAAACTTAGTTTGCAACATGTACACGTTAGGTATGTCCATCTAAAATAAGATTTTATAATCCATAAAAAGAGATTGGATCCTAGGGCCAATAGAGGATATTTTGTAGGATACGCCAAAATACACATTTGATTATAATACACACTAGATTTGTGGAATCGAGAAATACAAAGTTTCTTAAAAATAACTTAATTGGTGGGAGGGGTTATTTTAAGGATATAATTCTTGAGAAATATCATTTAGGTATTGACCCTTCCATTTTAGATACTAAAGTGATTATTGTTCGTGACATTCCTTATACTCCATTGAATGTCATATCGGCGGTTGTTGAAACTCAATAAGCTAAGAATAATAATCAAGAAATTTCACAAGATACTGAAAATATACTAGATCTTGTTGTTCAAGAACCAAGTGCTAATATTGAACAGCCAGTTGAACATCGTCCTAGTGAGAATGTTGATACATCATTAAGAAGATTTACTAGAACAAAAAAGTCAGCAATATCTAATGATTATATAGTGTATCTACAAGAATGTGACTTTAATATTGAAGCTGAAAATGATTTACAAGTCATTTTCACAAGCAATGACTTCCAAAGAATCAAACTTATGGTATAATGTCATGAAAGAGAAGATGGATTCTATAAAAATAACGATACTTAGGACTTTGTCTAGTTGCCTAAAGGGGTAAAACTCACTAGATATAATTTCAAACTAAGAAAGACTCATTCGACCACATTGAGCGATAGAAAGCAAGAGTCATTGTTAAGGGATTCACTCAAAGAGAAATAATCAATTACATTGAGACTTTCTCTCCTATATCTAGCAAAGATTCAATTTGTATAATAATGACATTAGTTATACATTTTAATTTAGAGTTGCAATAAATAGATGTGAGAACTGCATTCCTTCATGATAGCCTAGAGAAAAAAGTTTATATGACACAACCTGAAGGATTCTTCTCTCGTGATGGTGAGCAATTGGTTCATACACTTAAGAAATCTTTATGTGGTCTAAAACAAACCTCCAATCAATGGTATTTAAAATTCCATGATATTATCTCATCATTTAGTTTCAAACAGAATATCATAGATGAGTGCATATACCATCAGATTAGAGAGAGTAAAATTTATTTCCTTGTCCTATACGTTGATGATATAGTGATTGCAATCAATAATAAAGGTATGCTATATAAGATAAAACAATTCATGTTCAAAAATTTTAAGATGAAAAATATGGATGATACATCTTATGTAATTAGCATTAAGATACATCGAGATAGATCTCGTAGGATTTTGGAACTATCTAAAGAGACATATATCAATAAAATTTGGGAGAGATTTCGAATAAAAGATTGTTCACCCAGTGCTCCTATTAAAAAGGGTGACAAGTTTACTTTAAACCAATGCCCTTAAAATGACTTGGAAAGGGAATGGATAAAAAATATTCCTTATGCTTCTGCAGTTGGAAACTTGATGTATTGTCAAGTCTGCACAAGGCCTGATATTGCATTTCTAATTAGAATATTGGGTCGATATCAAAGTAACTTAAATTTAAACCATTGGATAACTGTTAAAAAAGTGCTGTGGTACTTGTAAGATACCAAAAATTACATACTTTTTTTTAGATAGACCAACAATTTAAAAATAGCCGGATACTTAGATGTGTATTATATTAGTTGCATTGATTTACAAAAATCAATATTATAGTACATTTTCATATTTGTCGAAAGAGTTTCTATCACAGAGGAGTGCTAAAGCTTCCTCCAATACAGAAGCTAAGGTCGTGTGTTGTTTTGAAACTAACACATGATATACGAGGAGGTTCATGTCCAAGCTTAAAATTATCAATTTCATTTCTCGACTTATAAATATTTATTATAACAATTTAACTGCTGTATTTTTAACTCAAAACAATAAAAGTGAAAGTCACTCTAAACGTATTGATATTAAATTTCTAGCCTCAAAAGAGGAGAAAACGGCCATTAAGTAAATTTGCATTAACTCGATGATTGCAAATCTCCTAACGGAAGACATGCCTTTAATGAAATTTAAAGATAAATTGAAATATATCCTTTTCAGTTGCAGCCAAGTTTCTGTCTTGTTTTCTGAGTTTTTAGCTTCGCTCTGTCAAATAGCAAAAATGAATTTTGTCTTGTTTTCTGGATTTGGTCACTAATTTATTGGAAAAATTGAGCCAAAATATTCAAAAAATTCATTAAATTGAATTTTAATGTGTAATATTTATTATTATATTAATGAAACTTTACTTTTATATAATTTTCTTATATTTTATATATTTTTTCAATTTAAAAAAGATCATACGTTTAGACTTTATATAAATATAAAATTTATTCATAAAATAAAATTACCATAACATTTAAAAATATCATACATTATAAAACATAAAATGTGATCCTCACGTGACAAAAAACTCATCACCATGATTTATGAGTTATATTTCTTATAAAGTTAGACTTAAATCAAAATTACCAAGTTGATCATTAAAAGAAAAATAATAAAATACATATATATCCACAATATAATTCAACAATTGTGATAAAAATTAATTAGTCTCAAAATTTTTAAAAATGAATCTAACAAAATTTAAAATATAACAAAACTCTTATTAATTTAAATAAACCAACATATATTTAAATAAAATTTAAATGCACAAAAACTCAATTTAAATAACCACAAATTCAAACCATATAAATCAAATTTGACGAAAACTTACTTATGTAAAACGGACTTGAACACTAAAATTTCCATACTCAATTCTCGTACACATATACATCATCACTATCATCAAAAGTGAGATTGAAAGTAAAGAAAATTCTGATATATTTGGGACTGAGGAACTGGAACAACCCAATGACCTCAATTTTGGACAATAATTTCTGATCTTTTTTCTGGTTGTGACAATTTTGTTCGCTATTTGAATGTCTAACATTCTTCACTAAATTTGCTGCAATCGGCAAAAATGATTTGCGCCATAGGTCCCGTAGCTAGAGCAGTTCAAATTTGGGCTTCCCTGAAGCATGCTTGCTTCCCATGAATTACTGCCCACAGAACCTGGCTCGTCGAAACTAAAAGGCCCACAAAACCACTGTGATTGATACGTCGGATACCGCAGGGAATTATTCCACTCGGGAAAGGTAGTCCCGAAGCCTCGTGCCATCTCCCAAAACATGCTTTGCAGTTCCTCAATGCTATGATACTTATCCTGTTTGCACGAATTCATCGTGAATAAGCCAGAGGTCGAAATGGTTATAGTCACGAAGGACTTCAATAAGAAATGTATAATGACGAGAATCAAAACACAATTCAATGGAAGCAAACAGTTTGTTACATTGAGAATCGCCGATTTTCATATCAGTCCATATTCTTACCTCTTTCCTGGCATCATCCATCAGAGACACCATTTCTTGAAGAAAATCTGTAAACCCCTGTAAAAAGAGAGGGAATTTACACATCTGTCAGGAAGAAAACTCATAAGAGCAAAGCTATATAAAATTGATACAACAAACCGATTGTGTATGCCTACCTCAACCTCATCTTCTTCATCGTCCAGGTCATGTAGCCCTGCATCATACAGCACCCTCTTTCTCCCATCCGAAAGCACTGTTTTCATAACATAAATCAAACCCCGGTTAATGCTCTTGTCCTTAAATTTCAAGAAATTAAAAGTGAAGAGGAGAGGCAAAGATATCTCATTCTCTTGGGCACCAAAATGCCAACAATTGCCATTAACTCTTACCCGAATATGCTTCTTGAATTTGCTGAAATTTGAGTTTGGCCTCCCCGAGACGTGAAGGATTCCAAGTCCACTTATCCGGATGCCATTGCTGTATCAAATTTCAAAAATCGTTAGCAACTCAACTTAACACACCACCAAATTGTACTTTCCGATTCGGCTTCCGATCATGACACACTGCTAAAACTTCCATTTCCAAGGGGGAACAAAACATCATAACGCATAAATCAAGAACGAAGAAAGTACATACCATTGCTAGCCTGCGATAGGCACGTCGAATTTCTTCATCAGAGGCCTCCGTACTCTCTCCGAGAACGCTGTAATACGAAGGTGAAGACCCTCCACTGTACTCCATTAACAATCTTCCAACTATACCCACAAAATGCGAACGATTGATTCTCAGAAAACAGCAGCCCACCAAATTCAAGATTCTCCAACTGGTGCCCCCTTTCCTTTGCAGCAACTTTCACATTGGTAAAGGCAGTGCAAGATAAAATCGCTAAAACGAGGTGTTTATATATATAGAAAAGAAGACTATTATGAACAATGGTCATCAAGGAATGAAGGCGGTTTGTAGGTCCGAAGAAAGTTGTAGAAACTGAAAATATCTGGCGGCCGAGAAGGTTCTATGGGCTCCTGGTGAAGAAAAGATAGCCCGTAGCCCATCTGGAAAATTCTAGCAACAGGGCCTTGACGAGAAAACATCTCCTTCGCATGAAGATATTTTCATTAAAGGCTCGCATGGTTGGAAACTTTCCATTTTACGATAGAGATTGACAACAATGCCAATGTCTTTTTTGGTTACTCGTTTCCGTGTAAAATTGATTGTACTTCTCTTTTTTAATATAAAAATTAATATAGAGGTTCGTATTTGCCTTTTCTAAAATAAATAAAATATTATTTATCAAAAATTGCAGGGATATACAGCTACTTTTCATCCACAAATTTGTATTACGGTAACATAACAGTAGACAAGATTTATAATTTTTAAATTATAATATAAAAGTAGTCAGTTGCAGGTGTTCTAAATAACACATAGTAGTTCATAGAGTAATTTGTTTCCTTCTGAGAAATTTCGTAATATATATGAGTGTGTGTATTATATAATGGTTGCATATTGGAAAACTATTTATAAATTTTAAATTAAAAGCTATGGAATTTTATACTTTGATAATAAAAGAAAAGATAATTTGAAATTAAAAGTATGTGGGAAAATTTTTTAAAATATATGATAAAAGTGAGTTGGAGTATTTAAAAAATGAGAGAAATAAAAAAAGTTATCAAAAGATAAAAAAAAGTATATAATATTTTAATAATCGCTATTATATTTAATTAATATTTATAACCAAAGGTGAATATTATTAGTAAATACTAATAACGATGGCATGTACGAAGATAATTTCTTATAAAGTAAATATAAAATTTTATTTATTGTTCATAAACGATTATTTTTTCTTGAAAGTTGTAAAAAGATAATTATTAGCGTACTAAATATATAAAAAATAAAAAATGAAGGAATAAAATGGAAAGATCGCGCTTGTGGAAGAAAAAAGTTTATATCAAAAGTAAATAAAATATATGTAAAATATTAAAATAAAACATTGTCCAATAAATAATAAAACTGCATCCTTAATATATTACATAAATTATAATATTACTAATAATGATGACACTCTCCACACGTGTTCGGATTCATTTATTATTATAAAATTTTATTTATTATAGTAAATTATAATAAAAATGTAATTAAATTAAAAATAAAAATTATACGAGAACATTAAAATGTAAATTGAAGATATAAAACTATTAGAAGAAAATATAAAATTTTATTAAAAAAGAATAATAAAAATATACATACTATTAAAATCAAGAAATTTTATAATTAGATTATTATACAATTCAAATCATTATCTAACTTAACACACACATAGACGATAAACGAACGCCATCCTGACTCGCATTGCCCCAAATCTGACGGCACAGGATAAATTTCTTTTTATATCTGATATTTAAGTGAAGCAAAAGAGCTCCCATTTGTACTAAAGAATAATTATAACAATTATTAATTGTGCATACTCTTTGAGTGTCTAAGAAGTAAATAAAAAACTAATTTACTAATATAATAAAATTTTAACATTATTTTGATATAGACACAAATACTTATCAATAGAAATATGAAACTTATTTCATCCAAAATTTAACATAAATATTTAGTTTGATACTAAGGGTGTTTGCGATCGGGCTCAATGAGTTTTATACAAAAAGTTTAACACAATCTAATATTAGAGGTGATAAAAACTTCTCAAACTGTTTAATTCGGGTTAGTTTTTTATGGGCTGATTTGCAGGTTGTAAAAGTTTATGGACATTGATTTAAAATAGAAATAAAGTCCATATATTTTAATTTAGAATTTGTAAAGTATTAACGGATATTTTGTAATAAAAACTAATACTAATAAAAATAACTAACAATTATTTACATTTTTATTGTATTCAACCATTTAACCTCAATTTAACTATAAAAATTTTAAATGAAGAAAAAACGGTGCTCTACATTATTGTAAAAAAATTATAAAATTAAATTTCATGAAATAAACTAATATTATTTTCAAACACTACATTTAAAAGTGGGAATAATGAAAGTGAAGAAAACAAAAAAAATTGCAAAAAAATCTTTAAAAAAAAAAAAAAACTTTTGTAGTCAATTTAAATGATGATGACTCTAAAATATATGTTTTATAGTTAGTGATAATTGTTCTCTTTATTTTTTAATATTTATTTTTATTTTATTAGGTAAAATACATGTTTGTAGACAAGGTTGTTAAAATTGAATTGGAACGGCTGGTTTGACTAGAAATTAATAGATTTTCAGGTTCGGGCACTTGACAAAATTAGAACTCTGTTTAACCCATTGTAAACCAGTCAAATCGATCAAAAATTAGTCAATTTGATTAAAAAATTAATTTTGTATTTTTAATTGATAAAAAAGATTAAAAAATCTCCCTATTTAAAATTAAAAATAGATAAAATATTCTTTATGTTTTATAATTTTTGTTCCATAAATTTTTTTGGTATAATTTTCACTAACTAGTTTTTATTTTTAGTATTATTTAATTATCTTTTAACTATATATTATTATAATTGAGTTATTGAAATATTAAATATTGAATCTTACAATCAAATTTTCTCATATTGATTGTATTTTTTTTACCAAACTAAAATTTTCAACATATATATTTTTGAATTTAAATTTAATCGAGTTTCTTTCATATTTTTATAATATTTTTTATTTTTATTGAGTTATTAAATTTCAATTTTATATCTAAAACTTATCATTTAGCATATTAATAAATGGACTTAAATTTATTTTGTAAAATGATTTAATATTATTATGTGTATATATAAAATCATATAGAATATAAAATAATCAATTTTTAAAAAAAAATTGAACCTGACAAACTAGTGACTCGGCCATCTAGTTGATTATCCAATTCGATGACTGTTTAAAAACATTATTTGTAGAGTTATCTATTAATTTTTAAAATTGAAATTTGACAATATTTCTAAGTTAGAGAAAATAGGTCAAATATCATAATAGGATTTATTTAATTCAAGTGTATTGTTAAAACTGAAAAATTATCAAAATTTTGAAAATAAGAAATCATAACTCGTGTGGAGGAGAAAAAAAATCCTATTTGAAGTTTTCAAAATTTTATTATGTTGGAAAAGAAGAAGAAATGCACAAAAAGACATGTAAAAGAATTACTCTTTTTAATTTACTATCTATCATGATGAGTGGGTTGGATAAGAACTAGTTTTGATTTTTGTAACCCACAACCAACCCAATTTGATCGGGTTGCTCAAGGGTTTTGAGTGGATCGGATCGTTTTTGTGGATTGGGCAGTTCAAGTGAATTTTTGTACATCTCTATATTGATACGTGGGTAAGACCACGTTTGGAGGCCTTGGCAAAAACATGAACGTCGTGGAAGCAACAAGAAAGCAATAATGGTGACGGCAGTAAAACGAAAGGGAAAAAGGAAAAGAAAGAAAAAGAGGATGTGAACAGAGAAAATTTAAAGTCATTTCACAAAAGAAAAAAAATAAAAAACAAGATTTTAAGGAGAAATTTGTTCAACGAAGATTGCATAAAGAACAAGTTTGCCTCCCCCACTCTGGTTTCAATTCTCCATTTTCTCTAAAATTTTGTGGAAACTTGTTTCATATATATATATATATATGATGAGATTTTTTTGTTCTATCTTGCTAGTGAAAAAGTATTGATATTGATATTGTTAACAAGTTTGGCTCAACAAATTCTACATAAAGATCAAGAGACTTTCAATATTTTAGACAGAAACTCTACTTATCGAGTTCGTGGTAACTTGTTTCATTATTTTTTTTTTAATCTAAATTTGTTGAATTTGATGAGACATCGTTGATTTTATCTTGTTAGGGAGACATTGATATTGATATTGTTGGGATTTCAAGAGTTATCCCCTCAAGTAAGAGCATGCACGATTCAGTAAATTGATTAGACCTAAAATTGAAATAACAATACTTTGATATTAAGAATGATATTTTTTGAAATTTCATTTTTCGGCTCAATCTCAATATTTAAGTTCAATATACCGTACTAAATAGAACACCAAACTTTATTTTTATTTTTATTATTTTATTTAATAATGTAATTTTTTTACTAATATCATTATTTTTGTTACTATGATTTCGGTTAGCTTTTAAACGCGTTAAGAAGAGATTGCGTTCCTATTATAATTGATATTAGAGATTTTCAATTATTGTGTGGTTTTTATGTAAAAATTATTGTGTTCTTTTGTTTTTTGTGTTGTTGATTATTCTCTAAGTTTGGTAATTCAATTGGATAATCGAGTTATATGTAAAATACTACACCAATTCTCTATTTTAATTTGAGGGGCAAAAATGAATTCTTTGTAATCTAAGCTTGGCACTCCTTCCCCCATGAGTATTTTTCTTCGAATTTGAATTCTTTGTAACTTGAACCAACTTTTTCATAATCGGAAGCTTCTCCCGAGCGAGTGATGTCACCAGAGCGTTTCCTGAATCATGCTCATCAATTTGGGTCTTTTCATGGAGTTTGGGCTTAACTAACCTCATCAATCAATGAGCAGAGTCTCGCCCAGCCTCCATTAATTCTTTGGGCTTTTTAAGAACTCTTTCTCAACCAAAAGAATCGACATATGGGCCTTCATGAGGCGTCGCATCATCGTGAAGGGTAATCAACAAGGGAGAAATTAGGTACCATCTCCATAATCGTCACAGGCAGAAATACAATCGAGCAACTTCTCCATATTTATCTCGAATCAAATCACTAACTCTAATATTATTTGTTGAGAATAAAAGCATTAAATCACAAGCTCTAATTCAAACAGTTGTCTCAGGCATGGAAAGCTAAATTGAATAATATATTGGAAAAAGAATTCATGATGATTAAGTGATCAAGTATATTTATGAATTTAAAATTATATATTAACTCAAGACCATAGGACATTAATTAGGCATGTGGGTTATTAACAATTATATACCTTTCCTTTTAGTATCTTTTGATGTAGGACATGAGTAGTCATATTTGACTTTTCCTAACAAAAACTCCACTTAATAATTTTTATTCAAATATAAATATAATGTAAAATAAAAAGGTTTTACTCTCATAATAATACAGTATTAGAAATAAAAAAATAATGTATAAGAAAATAAAAATTCAAATAATTATGTAATTTTATGACGTGCAAAGTCTTGCTTTAATAATAATACGAGTAAGTATATATATGCATTAGTAATTAATTGTATTTCAGTGTGTTTAGTCTTTTTAATTAATGACAGTCGACTAATTAAGGGTATTATTATGAATTTAAAATGTAGAATTGAATTAAACCAAAACTCTTAATAACTAATAAAAGTTGCACATTTCATACGTACAAGTTATTTATAAATCATTAAATTATTATATTTTAAATAATAGACATAAAATTGTTTAAATTTAAAAAATAAAAATATTCTATATAATAAAATAAACAATAACTAAAAGGATTAAAAAAGAAAATTTGAAAGAAACACATAAATAAATATGATAATTTTTAAGAAAGGAAAAAAAAGGAATAAAGAAAATGATAAAATAAATAATTTACATAAAAGTAACTGTATAGATTGACCTTATACAACTAAAAAAACTTATTAACTTAATAATATAGACAAAGCATATATATATATACGGGTAAGAAAGACAAATAATCTAAATGTCACGGTAATTAAAAATAACATTCACTCTGGCTCAAATTGACAAGAGATTAAAAATAACGTTCACTCTGGTTCAATTAGTATTAATTAATTAATTAATTAATTGAAACAACAATTGTATTATGAAAAATGGAGTCTAGGTAATATACGATTAGATTACGTACACAGATAATTTGCTACTATCTTTAATATTCAAAGTTATTTCATCAGCCCTAAACCCTAAACCAAATTCACGAACATCGTTTTGCCTCAATCTCAACCGTAGATTCGTCTTCTTATTGAAATATTTCCCTTTTCAGTTGAGCACAAGCTAATCATGTTCAAACCGATCCTTCTGCTCCTCCTAGTTTCCCTCGTCGCTCCCTCTCACGGCCGGAATCATCACGTCGTCAATTTCCGGTGGCCCAACCTCTATCCGGAATCCTTCGCGTGGGACCCGAAATCCGATCACTTCGTCGTTGGCTCCCTTCGCCAACGCCAGCTGCTCTCCGTCTCCGACGCCGGCGTCGTTTCCTTACTCCTCTCCGACGATTCTCTCCCCTCCAATTCCTCCTTCTTCGGCATCGCACTCGATTCTCGTCACCACCGCCTCCTCGCCGTCGTTCGCAGCCCATCCCCTCCCTTCTCCGCCCTGGCCTCCTACCACCTGCCTACCTTCCGGAGGCTCTTCCTCACCCCACTGGACGACCTTCTTCCCTCCGCCATCGCTGCGAACGACGTCGCCGTGGATTACTCCGGCAACGCTTACGTCACCGACTCCGCCAATGACGTCGTCTTCAAAGTCACGGAACAAGGCGACGCGGTAATCCTATCCAGATCGGAGGTCTTCAAATCCCACGTGGGGGACCGCACCGTACCCTATCACAACTGCGGATTAAACGGTGTCGTTTACAACTCTAAAGGTTATCTGCTGGTGACTCAGTCAAACACGGGGAAGCTGTTTAAAGTCATCGCCGACGACGGAAGGGCGAGGCGGGTGATTTTGAACAAGAACTTAACGGCGGCTGACGGAATCGCCACGAGGAGCGACGATGTCGTTTTGGTGGTGTCGCCTCAAAAGCTGTATTTTATCAAGAGTTTTGACAGCTGGAGCGAGGGATCGGTGTTTGACGAAACTGCCCTCGATGAGGAGAGGCAGGCCAGCGCTGTGGCCGTTGGGGCGGAGGACAGGGCGTACGCGCTCTATGGGCATGCCACTGAGGGCATGACGGAGAATGCAGAGAGAGAGGAATTCAGTATAGTGGAAGTAGTGTCCGAAGAGGAGGGTAGAGAAGAGAAGGTGTGGATTTATGTTTTGGTTGGTTTGGGTTTGCTTTATTTCGTGTTTTGGAGGTTCCAAATGCGACAACTTGTGCAGAGTATGGACAAGAAAACTGCTTGAGTTTCGTTTAGTTTTAAGATTTGTTACGAGGTTTCATTTTTAATTTTGTTTTCTTTAGACTTACGATCTGTTCTGAACTCTATGGACTTTAAATTAAAGTTGCGTAGATTTTTGTCTAAATGTGTATTTTATTCATTTATAAGAAGTGTTATAAAGTTTTGAGTTTTATCCAGAATAACATAATCACACTACATAACATTCTCTTTTGGTGTTCTTTGATTTAGTTGAAAGATTTATAATTCATCAGATTAATTCAATGAAGGGTGATTTTCGCCGAATTGTGACGCTGTCTATCCAATTTTAAATTGAGTTTGGTTTCAATTTCAGACATTTGAGTAGGGCAGTTGAGTGCATGTTCAGGTTCTTAGAATTCTAAATTGAGTTCATTTTCTTTTAATTCATTCTTAATTTCGTCGGTTATTTCTGATCTTGTCGCGGGGTTTTATGTTCTTCTTTGGGTGCATGTTTTCTCAATTACATATGGAACAACCCATGTACAGTTTATTTCATTCATTTGTTGAATTCCCAGGCCTTGTTAGGGAGAGAGATTTTGTTGGAAGACTATGTATGAGAAAAATTGTGTTTAAGACAGAGTGTTACATTTGATTATAAAAGTTTTAATTTATTTAAATATATATATATATATATAATATAATAATAATTAATTGATGTACGTATATAACGAATAAATTCTAGAGTATGTATACATATATATATATAAATATTTATTTAATTATGAATATATTAATAATTACAGAAAAAATTTAAATAAATATTTTATTAAATAGTATGTTTTATTATATAAAGTTTAATGAGATATTAGGAGTTGGTGAACGGCAAAAGAAACGTCGCCTCAAAGCACACACAAATGCAATTATTACCCCGTCATTTTAGGTTCCAAGAGTTAGAGTTAGCCTCGATCCTCCAATGGCATCAGGACATCATCTTTTTCTGAAGTTCAATAAACAAGAAATCAAGATATCCATGAAGTTTCGCCTCCATCACGGGGAAGTTGTTTCCACAGTTTTACCATTGACAATGCTCGGAAGTGCTGGAACAGATGGTTCTCCTTTTGGAACAGGTTGCTTTTCCTTTGGAACAGATGGTTTTCCATTTTGTGGCGTGGTAGATAGTTCTGGTGTGCTTGTAGGCTTTTTCTCTTCACTGCCATTGTTGAGCTTTGCCTTCTTCTCTGTCTCGTCTTTCAGCTTTGACTTTGTGTCTTCGGACCCATCTTTTGGTTTCGTTTCTAGGCCTTCTTCTTTAGGCTTTGACAAACCAGCCTTTTGCCTGAGCTCTTCAAATTTTTCTATGATCTTCTCCAATATGCTGGCGCTAGTAGTGCGTGCTTCAGCAGAAGCTGGCGAGAGAAGAGGCAGAAGGCCTAGAGATGCAGCTGTTAAACGCATCATTTCTCGCCTAGAGGCACCAGTGAAGCTTTCCTGCAACAATGGTTTCTCCTTTTCCTCCACCTATTGTCAACCCAAAGAAGATGACAAAGTGAAACTCACCCTAATCAAACAGTAATGCCTCTTAATTTGATTGGATCGTACATGGCCCACAACGAAGGCAAACATTCACAGTTTATGAATATCTGCTTCACTTAAAATTTCTCTCAACTTGTCAGAGGAAAGCAACTTATAAAAATGTAGAATCGAATATATCCTAAACTTTGAATTCCATAATTTTGCAATGATAACACAATAACCAAGATTTTTCAGCTACATTTGTTTTGCTTCACACTTAAAAAATACACATATTTTAATCATTATATTTTTTAAAAATCTTTTTTTCTTCTTTCTTATTTTTACATAATTTTTGAGAAAAATACACTTAAAAACACACATATAAAAACCAAAACAAGCATACCCTTCCTGAAGTGCAGAGACTGAAAACTGACTTCAGCAAGAAAATGAACAGCCAAACTAAGTCCAGTTTATAGAACAAATGTTGAGATTAAGATATGGAGGAGATTCACTCAATATGTAAGTTGTTGAGCAGTTTTGATGAAATGAGGCTTAAAAACTTAGAGATCTTCAATGCAATATATATGAATTCAACTAGAGCAATCTTTTTAGTGCTAAAGAAATTTATAAAGATTGCTGTACGGATGATGCAATGCAGATAACGACCAGATGATTTGTTTCATTTCCCCAGAGCGTTGCATTTAAGTGATAGAGCCAAAAACAGAATCATTGTTCCGGGAACTGGACCAAGTGATTCCAGGAATCCACTGAAGTTTAAGTAACACGGACTACAGTCATTATACACAATCCTTTCACGTGTTATTGCAGAAGCCCAGAGATCCCCGGAGTCAGGTTGCCCATAATCCATGATTAGATAGATTTGTGCATTATGAGGTGAGGGCTATCTTGGGATAAATTTGTAAATTCTTATGAAGCCTTTTAAGGCCAACGTGTAAAAACATAATGCGCTTTGTACACCAAGATAATCCAATGTACACTGAAGGGTGTCAATCCCCATTAACAGTAATTGAAACAGGGAAGTGCGTTGTAAAATCTTCACAAAGATAACTAACTCCTGTTATTTCAGTTCAAACAAGATTCTGATTAGAACACTTGCTTTATGATTTATATGGAAAATAAGGAACACCGGAAAATCTGAAGAGTGGAGGCTCTAGTAGGAGCATCAGGCAAATAGTCAAAACATCTTTTTTGAGGTTGACATAAATATAAATCAAAACAAGTAAATCATCCATAAAAAAGATGGGTAATAATAGAGAAACAGCATTTTGATTAGTATGTCATATTTTTAAGTAAATTCAAATTTCAATGGTAACAAGACCTCTCACGGAATATTGCGTTCAACATGGTTGTAGTCTCTATTTCATGGCTACAAAGCAAAAGTACCATAATGCTCCCATCACAATTGTGACTTAGCTTGCACATTCTGGGGTTGGGTCCTGATACTAGTGTCCGATGGTCACATACAATAGGGTATGGCTTAAAGGAGACTGAAGTGTTAATGCCTCATCCAAGAGTGGGCAAATGTGATTTATTTAGCCAATTAGGCATAGGGCATGGAAATTAGGGCGTCCTGATTTTGAAATCACCCAAGTAGATATTAAATTAAAACCATAGATTATTATAGCAACAGTATCTATCATTCTTTTAGTTTGAGGAAAATCAATCTATTGGGGCACAACTCTAAACAAAACCCTTGCATGTTGCCACTGAAGAAGAATGTTTAAACAAGACTGACTAGTTCAAACCATTTTCATAATCAAACAAAACCAAAAGGTCTCAATCATGTAAGCTAAAGATACCTCTAAATCAACTCTTTGAATGAATATAAAGTTTGTAGACAATTTTCAAAGTAAACAAAGCATGCCGATTATTATTATAGCATCGTCTTTTTCTTGCATCGCACCAGGGCACATCAATGTAATGCCCCATGAGAATATTGCACTCTCCCTCTTGGTCATTCTTTAGTTTACAAAATTAAAAATAATGAGACAAATTTACCATTACATTCACAAGCTTCTTAAATGCGAAAGGAAGTATTATTCTGAGTTTTAGAAGCATGTCAATATTTTGTTTTACATTTCTCTTAAAATAATTGTGCCAAATAAACCAATACTCTCTTAATTAAACCGCTAGAGTGACAGTTTCTTCAGAATCCAATCAATTTTAAGATTTAACAAATGCATAGCTAATCTGAAAAAAAATCAGTAATCTTAGTTTTGTTAGACATAATTGACTCAAATCTGCCTGTGACAATGATATAATCAGTTAAGGGGAGCTCTCAAGAAGCCAAATTTATGGTTATGCCTGTTCAGTTAGAAAAAAGGCCGGGAAGCCAATATCAATGGACAGCAACGTGCACTTGAAGACTTAAAGCTAGAAAAATCCAATATCAGTGAACAACATAATGCACCAAAAATACGATTCCAGGAATCCAATCAGCAATAATTTTGGTAGCACAACCCTCCACAGGCATGGTAGAACACAAATATCACAGAGCATAGCATCAATGAAGAAGAAACTTATCATCTCATCCAAACACGAATGCCTTCATTTTTTTGGGAATTAATTCCCAAAGCAAAAGCAAGACTTCGTGTCAAACAGCTTTTTATGCAAATCAATGAATCGTTCTAGTCACATCTAAACCTCAAGAGATAAAATTTACAAAGATAACAAACACACAAATACGCCTAAATAAATCGCGGAAAAGTTAAACAACGACAGTCAGCGCCAAGAACAAAGATACCAGCACACATAAAGCAAATCAGGGGATCGACCGTAACCTTTGAGCATGAGTAGCTTTATGAAAACGGAAAGTAGCAAAAAGCAAGGAAATAAATGGAGCTAAAAAGAAACAAGCACAAGTGTCGAGGTGAACCTGGGGAGGAGGAAGAGCTTGTCTCTTCATCACCGCGACCTTAGACACTTTTAAGTGCGATGCATTTGCACCAGTCACCGGCGGGACACGGCAGGCCACCGGTTTCAAAGTCAATGACGGCATTTTCCGGCGAGATCGCTCCGATTGGTTGGTAGGCGAAGTAAGACACTCGAACAGAGACTGTGGCGCTGGGTGCTGCGAATTTCAATAAAGTGCATATTAAAGTTCGGGCAGTTATTTTTTTATTTAGAAAACAAGAAAAATGTGCCGCGTTAACTATGAGTCTGTATATGACAACTGGCCCTCTCAACTTTCAATGTACAAAATAAACGAATGCGCGGTGTATGTTTCGTAAATAATGTAAGATTAAAAATTTTCAATTTATTTATACTAAAGTTATAAATAACACAAATATTATTTACTTACTAGTATTATGCATTAATTATTCCCATTTGAGAAACATTCTTGTGCCTCACAAGTGGTGTGAATGACTTTAGTTGGTAATAGTTGACGCTTGAGTGACATAAAATTTGTAAAAAAACAATATAAAAATATTTGACAAAAATTGAAATTATTATTCTCTAATGGATTTCAAAATAAAGACGTCAAAAGCATCTCAATGGTTATAGAAATGGAAGAGTTTTATTGAAGTTCAAATTTGATGGAAAATAATCATAAAAACCGTGCAAGTTAAAAGAAAACTGGTCTTAACTTTACAAGTTAAATGAAGATATAATAGTACTAAAAAGGAGAAAATCTGCTAAAAAACAAAAGTTAAAGTGCAGGGAATAAAAACTATAGTTGGAACTCTAGTATTAGCTGCTGACTGGAACAAATTCTAAAACAAATATTTATCTGGGAATTTGGATAATTGTGCAGCTGATTATGTTGAATTTCTTGAAGCAAAAATGAAGATTAAAAAGGGCTAAAGTCGTGCAAGGCGAGATGCGTCTTCCCTTGATAGAATTGAGAGCTAAAAGTGAGAAAAACACCCACATTGATATTCATGTCACTCTTGTAATGAGTGTTTACATGTCTTTGTGTATTATATATTCATTCAATGTGTAAGTTGGGGTCAAAAGAGGTTTTAGCTAATTACTTCACTTAGAGAGTGTGAGAGTGCACCAATTTATTGAAATTAAATATGGATTTGATTTAAGGAAATGTGAGGAAGGCAAGGGACTTGTGTTTAGTTATATTTGATTGTAATCATTTGAGATAGTGAATTACTTGATCTGAGTGGTGTCCAACGTAGGAGTAGTTGAAGGCTCCGAACTACGTAAACATATTGTTTCCTTTTGTGTTTGCTTTTACTTTGTATTCTACATATGAATTGATGTTACAATAGTTGGCGTAAAATTGATCATTGGAATTACATCACTAAGCATAAAATAACTTAGTGTTACAAACTTGATCCAACCTACCTTACAAGTGGTATCAGAGCTACGTCAACTTTTTTGGTCTTGGTTGCAAATAGGTGAGATCTTGGAACTAGAGGTTCGGCCATTAATACAAAAGAAAGTGCTTAAGTCACACGATCCCCATTGTTGGATGGGACTAATTATCCATATTGGAAAGCTAGGATGCAGGTTTTCATTAATCCCTTGACGAGAATCCTTGGAGTTTCATCACTGATAGATGGATAACATCTATGACCAAGAACGATAGCAAGGATGTTGTCAAGGATGTGAGTACTTGGACACTCAAATAGGAGAAGGCAGCCACTAGAAATTTAAAAGCAGTCAACACCATGTTTATTAAGGTTAACGGGGAGCAATTTAAATTGATTTCTACATACAAAATGGCGAAGGAAGCATAGGATGTTTTTGGAAATATCCACAAAGGAATGGGCTCTGTTCATATTTCTAAAATTCAAATGCTTACTTTATAGTTTGAAATTTAAGGATGGGCGAGGATGAGACAATCGCTATATTTAATGGGAAGCTTTGAGACATAACTAACCTTGCACACGTGTTTGGAAAGAGGTACTAGAAAGCCAAGCAAGTCCAAAAGACAGTATCTTCTCTCCTAAAATGCTTCTTTGCAAAGGTGGCAGCCATTGAGGTGGCTCAAGATTTGGAGAAGATGAGATTGGGTAAATTGATGGGTTCGTTACAAGTGTTCGAGATAAACTTGGTTCAAGAAAAAAAAAAAGGAGATGGCATCGAAAATTGAAGGAAATAGCATGAAGGGGGAGAATTCTAACATTGATGATGAAGTAGTTATGGTTGCTAAAAAACTTAAAAAATTCATGAAGAAGGAGAGGAAAGACACCAGCAACTAGAATCCTAATTCCATTAAACAACTATTGTAGAGTGTGATAACAAAACTGGTAAGAAAGATTTTAAAAATAATTTATTTAGAAAAGGTGTTCAATATCATGAATGCAATGGATACGACCATATTCTCGCTTAATGGGCAAATATATTGAAGAAATAGGAAAAAATTGATGGCCACAACCTCGAGTGAGGATAATTCAAAGATATTTGAAGAGAATAAATAGACTAGTAACCATGTTACTTTTAATGGTGTCAAAACCCCAACAAAAAATGCTTATGCTGATATCACCATTCCAATAGTGACATTTTAAGTGACGTAAACTCAGATGTATGAGGAATTGATGTCTACGTATTAGATGATGTTTGACAATATTATATCCTTAAAACATGAAGTCAAGACTCTTTAAAAAGAAAACAAAGAAAAACCAATGGGCATTGGAAAAATTAAATAAAAGAAAGGCGAAACTTGATGATTTGTTAACAATAGACAAAACCTTAAAGGACCACTTTGAACTTGACTTCATGGAACATTCAGGTACTAGTCAGCCCAACCTCAAGGAGAGATATAGTTTGTCCTAGCATCAATCTAGATCGTTGCACTTAGAGTGCTAGAATATGTTCAGGCTACTAACCTTAGAATTACAGCTCTGAGGAGGAAAAATAGAAGGCGGCCACTTCAAAACGAAACCTAATGTGAATATTGTCATAAGTATGACCATGTTCATACAAAATGCTTTGCTTTTTTAAAGTACTTTATATATGGTAGACATGTTGACCCCAAGTTTAAGTCAAAAAGAAGCAGTACAAGATGATGCGGGATAGGAAATCTAACATGTGTTGCTATCCCACTTATTGCTCTAAGGGCATGCTCCAACACCATCTAGTACTTCAACAATGGATATTCGAGGCACATGATAAGAGATAAGTCAAACTTGATCGAGTATACAAGCTTTGCAAAAGGCCATGTAACATTTGAAGCCGAGCATAGAGGTAGAGTAATTGGTAAGGGCATACTCTATATTGAAGGGATGCCAAAACTAAAGCATATACTCTATGTTAAAGGTTTGAAGGCCAACTTGCTTAGCACCGGCTAATCATGTGACTAGAACCTGCATGTTAGACTTACCAAGCACAAATGTTATGTGTATGATTAAAACAATGATCAAGTGTTTATTAGAAGAAAGTCATTGGACAACTATTACCTCCTAAATCACGTTGCAACATGCCTTAGGACAAACATAGATGAAAGTGAGATTTGGCACAAAAGGCAAGGCCACCTCAATTCCCATGATCAGATAAAGATTTCCAGAACTCATGCAATGAGAGGAATACTTGTCCTAACAGAAATGAAGGAAGGTTTATGTGGTTTGTGCTCGCAAGGAAAACAACACAGGAAATCTCACCTGGTGTTAAGACATTTGCATACCAACAATCTTGGAACTGTTGCACATAGACCTGATAGGGCCAATAAATGTTGTAAGTTGGGGAGGTAAAAAATATATTTTCTCTTGTGTTGATGACTTCACATGATTTGCTTAGGTTGATTTCTTCAAAGAAAAGTTAGAGGCTTTTAATACCTCTAAAAGGCTATGTCTCCAACTTCAAACCAAAATAGGAGGTCGAGGCAAAATGGTAGAGATACGAAGTGACCATGGACGTGAGTTTGAGAATCAGATGTTTGATGAATTTTGTATTGAAAGTGGCAATGCATATCAGTTTTTACACCAAACCCCCCAAACAATGGGGTTGTGGAAGGGAAGAATCGGTCTATTCAAGAAATGGCTCAACTGATGCTCAACGCCAGGAAAGTGAGCCAAACATGGTGGGTGGAGGCTATAGATAGAACATGTTACATCATTAATTGTGTACACGTTCATCCAAAGCTTGACAAAATTCGCCATGCATTGCTGAAAGGAAGGAAACCTAATGTTGAGTGTTTTCATGTCTTTGGAAGCCAGTATTTCAACTTAAAAGACTGTGAACTGTCTGGTGAGTTTGAAACAAAAAAGTGACGAAGATAGATTCCATTGCTACTCAATCACTAGTCTTGCATATTAAATATATAATTCTTGAACTAAATGTATTATGAAATCCATTAATGTGGTTTTTGATGTTGAGGCAAGTAAGGTGCAAAATTCTACAGAAAAGGATGTAGGTTTAGATGATGAAGTTAATCAAAATAATGGAACAAAGGTGTTGAATGAATTAAGAATAATCATCCCATGGATGCAGTAATTAGGAGCCTTAATGACCAGAGGAGAACCAAAGGTTTTGAATGCATTAATTATTGTGATCTTGTAGGCTATACATGTTTTATATACTTGAAACAGCTAAAAACTGTCACCAAAGCATTAGAAGATGAGTATTGGATCATGGCCATGCAGGAGGAACTTAACTAATTCATTTGCAATGATGTTTGGAGTTGGTGGAAGGGCCAAAGGATGTTAATGTTAATGATACAAAATAGATTTTCTAAAATAAAACTGACGAGTATGGGAACATCATATGAAATAAAGATAGGTCGGTCGCCTGAGGGTACACCCAAATGGAGGGCATGGATTTTGACGAGACATTCACCCTTGTGGCAAGGATTGAAGAAACAATTAAGCTATTCATTGCCGTCTTTTACAACCTTAATTTTAAACTATACCAAATAGACATAAAAAGTGTATTCTTGAACAGAATTCTTCGTGAAGAGGTATATGTTAAGTAACCTAAGGCTTTGAAAAATCAAACCCCATCATCTTTATCGATTAAAGAGGGTGCTCTATGGACCTAAACAATCTTTAAGAGCATGGTATAAATGACTTGCAAAATATCTTCTAAAAGAAGGATACGTGAGAGGGGGAGAGGATAACACACTACTCCTGCGGCATTCTAACACCAACATCCTTGTGGCACAAATCTATGTGGATGACATAGTCTTTGAATCCACTTCTCAAAAACTTGTAGATAAATTTGTGAACCTTATGAAAAAGGAATTTAAAATGAATACGGTAGGAGAACGTAATTAAGTTTTAGGCTTGAAGTAATGTAATGATGATGTATTCATATCCTAGAGCAAGTATACTAAGGGAATGGTGAAAAGATTTGGACTAGCAAACTCCTATGTGTTAAAACACTAATGTTTATCAACACCAAATTGTTGAAAGATGATGCTAAAATTTCAGTGAATCCTAACATGTACAGAAACATTATAGGTAGCCTACCTTATCTTACAACAAGTAGGCTTGACATTTGTTGTAACATGGGAGTTTGTATTCACATCTTATTAGCATTGACGGAGAGTCACTTAAGTGCATCTAAGAGGATTATTCACTATATTAACTTAACCTTAGACATTGGGCTATGGTATTCCAAAAACTTTAATCTTAATTTAGTGATGCCGATTAGGCAAGTAATGTGGATGATAAAAAAAGTACAACTGTAGGATTCTTTTTATTAAGACTAATCTTGTTTCATAGTTTAGCAAAAAATAAAACTTGATTGCATTATCCATAGTGAGGTGGAGTATATGGCAGCCAGTGCATGTTGTGCCCAACTCTTTTAGATGAAACTAATGTTGTATGCTAAGGAAGTTATCAACATAGCAGGACCAAACATATTGACATCAAGCAACACTTCAATTCGGAGTTAGTAGAAAATAAAGTGATTGTGCTAGACTATGTAGGAACACACACAGATATAATGATAAAGGCATTGAACCAAAAGACATTTGAGGCTTCAAGACTTGAGCTAGGCCTTTGCCTAGCTAGACTTGACCCAAAAGCCCAAATTCGGCAGAGGAAAAAGGTAGGAACCAAAAATCTTAGAGGGAGATCTTTCCCTAAATCTTGTGTAATATAGACAAACCCTAGCTCTTAAGGCAAGTGATTTAGGGAAAGATCTCTCCCTAAATCTGCGTGCCAATACTGCTGTTGTCTTTATATTATATTTTCTCCAACAACACATCCTTTGTGGTCTTCACTTTAGTCAAAGATGACATATCTACTGGTGGACTTTTCTTATCTCTTATAACTTTGCTAATACCAATACGAGCATTAATTTTCTCATTTTGACATTCATTTTATGCTATTTCCACGTTGAAAGTAATTAAAACACAACTAAGATCGACTTTCAATATAAGAATCCGATACCTTGAATGTCTCGTTGTACTTATTCTCATTCGATCCATAATCCTTGCCATAATAGTGCTTTGAAGGTGTATGTCTATTTCTTATCCTCTCGTGTTCCAAGGTAGAATTGTCCCTAACTATAGTTCGGGATTCCATCTGATATAGACAATTGTGCATTTTATCCACAGTTCTGAATATCTTTTGAATTTCATCAACCATTAGCTTTATTTGAGATGCATAATCAATTGACATCCTATAAAAATAAATACAAATAGATCTTTCTCTCTTTTTTTTTTCCACTTCAGTTTTTTTTGCTCTCTATTTTTTTCTCAACCTTTTTTTTTCATACTGTTGTATTTTTTTACTGTTTTTTCCCAATTCCCAACAACCAAACAAGTCCTTAGCTAAAGTAGGAAATTCAGCAACCAAACAAAGCTTTAACACCCAACAAAATAGATTAACCAAACAGAGCCTTATCTAGTCCAACAATAATCAGCTCCAAGAAGAAACATATAATTTGACCTGGAATTGGCCCAAAGTTTTTGACCTAAAAACTCTGTAGCCCTATTAAGCCTAGCCCAAATCCTTTTTTTCCCCCCGAATATCATCTAGCCCAGTACTTTGGCCCACAATTAACTCTACAATCTAATGGGTAATTTGGCCTAGCCCACCCCCCCCCCTTTTTTTTTTTTTTAATTTAGGCTAGATGTGCGTCCTGACCTAGAATGGCCCAGCAATCTTCTTCTTCTTCTTCTTTTTTCAAAAACCCTTCTGGCCCAAAATTCCTTTAGCCCAAGCTAATTCCTGGCCCGGCCTATTAGAAAATCCTCTTTTTTTCTTCATTGGCCCAGTAACAATTCTTCAACCCAGTAGCCCTCAGCCCAATAGTCACGGCTCAGCCCAACAAAGGCAGACCAACCGCTCTGGCCCAAACGCGGCCTAACCAAGTCTAATAACTCTCAAAATTTAATATCAAAATCTATTTCCATTCAACTAAATAAAAAAAATACTATTTATACTAAATTCTATCGAACCCTAACCTAAAAAGTCCATAGGCTCAACTTATTAATAAAACCCATTAACAGATAAAAATAAAAATAATCAATGCTAAAATAAAATTTGACAAATCTCTGGATTGTGTCAACACCACTAGAATGAACTCTAACTTCACCAAGACCTATTCTCAAAGGTGGCCTAGTCCCGCTAGAGGAACAATTAGAAGTAACTTCAACATCACCCATTTTACTAAAACTTGCACACTTCAAGAAGAAGGTGGTGAAAATATTAAGCAAGGGGGGAGACGGGGGTGTTGGGAGTGATGAAGTTGTCCAGGAAGAAGAAGAAGAAACTCATTTGCCTAAAGAAAACACTGAGGTACCTCCTGAATTTGATAATTCTAGTGATGCTACAGTCCTAATTGCAAACGAATAGGAAGAAGCTGCTACTCTAGGCTTGATACTTGAGGAGGAACTAGAACAGGCAAAAACTAGAAGAAAAAGAAAGGAAAAAGGAAGTTGGTCAAGGTGGCCAAATCTAAAAGAAAAGGTGAAAGAAACCTTCTGTTGTTACAGTCCACACACTAGAGTACTTCACTAGGGTTAATCAAGTAAGGTTTAAACTTCTACAAAGTAGGAACTTTACTGTTGAAAAATTATTGGATACGAATAAATATAGAGAATTAGGTTGTGGAAGATTTGGTGTTATTGGAGGCATTAACTTGCCTGAAGGAGTACTATCCTAAATTGGTAAAGGAGCCCTATTTCAATTTGATGAAAGATGTGAACATTGAGGGCTCCTTATGGTATCATATGGTGTATGTGCATGAGACATTGTTAAAATCTCACCAAGTAAGACCAACTTGGTCTTGGGCTTCCAGACCGAGGATTTGCAAGATGCTTATCTAGTTGGTTTTAAGGTTAATTTTGTGAGATTGCATGTACGCTTACTGCCCATCACTTGTTGACTTAGCTAATAACTACCTCAATGTAGTTGTCCACCTTAAGCTTCAAGTAGTATTTGTTATTTAAATTTGCTATTACAAATTGGTTGTCAACATTCAACACCACATGGGTGATCAAAGAAATTGCAACATTGTTGCATTGCCTTAAGACAAAGAAGAAAGTCAATTTGGGCGCTATGATTTTTCAAAATTTAATGAGCTTTACAAAGACTAATTCAAATATGGGACATCTATCATATCTAGGGTTAATTTTAAAGTTAATCAGTTAGAAAAACACTATTGATGTAGATGTGGACAAACAAACGATTTACTTCATGACCTACAGCTAAGGGTTAACACACTAAGGTAAATTCAATGACCTCATTAGAACTGCAATCCCATAGGCTACTAAGAGCAATGCTACAATTAGGCATGGTAAACTAAAGGAAGGTATAGTACATCTTGAGGCCTTATCTAGAGGTATGAAAGCTTAAATTCGTTAGTTGTAGACTTAAAAACGAGACCTTGAGATACGTGTTGCTTCACTTCGCCCTGTTGCAGCTCAACTCTCGTATGGTTCGATGGAACCTGATGCTGATGTGCCAACAGAAATTGGTCCCTCCACCTCTTAATGTTGCAGTTCCAAATACTTCTTCGTTTTAGTTCTTAACTATTCTTTGGCAAGGTATATCACAAAATAAGAGAGTTTATAGTTAGGGGGAGTAGTGAAGTTAGGGAAAGGGTAGCACATATGTTTAGTAAAGATGATAATATTTTTCCATGTTGATTATGTTGCTTTGTGATCGTCTCCAGAGCTAGAGTTCTTTTGGTTTTTACTTATGATGATGTTGGGATATCATTATGTCTTTAGGATATCATTTTTTTCAAGGGCTATATTTTCAGTTTAATAAAGTTTATTGTCTTCACTTTATGCTCAAACTATACGGATTTCATTGAACTTCTTTATTTCTACATGGGGTTGTGCTACATAATACCAAAGTGGGAGATTGTTGGCACTAGTTGACATTTATGTAGCATAAAATATTTAAAGAATATTATGAAAATACTTGACAAAAATAAAAAATGTTATTCTCCAAGAGTTTCCAAAATAATGAAGTTAAAAGAATCTCAATCTTTATGGAAATGGAAGAGGTTGACCTTTGCCTAATTTATTGAAGTTCAAATTTTGTGGAAAATATCCATAAAAACTATCCAAGCCAGGGAGAAATCTGATTATACCTCCTTAAGTCTAATGAAGATATGATAGTGCTAAAAATGAGAAAATTTGCCAAACAAGGAAGGTCAACACACAGGGAATGGAAACTGTAGTTGGGACTCTAGTATCAACTATTGATTGGGATATATTCTAGACCAAATATCTTATCTGGTGATTTGGACGATTATGCAATTGATTCTCTTAGATTTCTTGGAGCAAAAATGAAGATTAAAAAGGTTTGAAATCGTGCAAGGCAGAGTGTGTCTTAAGAGAATTGAGAGCTAAAAGTGAGAAAAATACTAATATTCATGTTCATGTTATTTTTGTAATGAGTGTTTACACGTCTTTGTGTATTGTACACTTCATTTAATGTGTAAGTGGGGGTCAAAGGGATTTTGGTTAGTTACTTCGCCTAGAGGAAAGTGTAGAAATGTACAAACTTATTGAAATTAAGTGTGAACTTGATTTAGGGAGTATGAGGGAGGCAAAAGACTTATGTCTGGTTGTATTTGATTGTAATTATTTGAAATAGTTGATTATTTTAATTTGGATAAGTGCCCTACAAATGTAGGATTAGTTGAAGGTTTTGAATTGCATAAACATATTGTGTCTTTTTGTGTTTGCTTTTACCTTGCATTCTACATGTCAATTGATGTTACAATATCTAGTGTAAAATTGATCACTAGAATTATAGTATCACTATGGGAAAATAACTTGGTATTACAATACTTAGTTCAATATATCCTACAACTTTGACAAGAATCCACACGTGGAGGCCCACCCAAACAATCCAAAAGCAAGAGTGGTGGAAATAAAATGATTTTTATTAAATTGTTATATAAATCAATGTACCAATGTTATGTAACAAAGCCAAATGATAGGGGAATTGCATAGATAACTAATTAGACAGGCCAAAAACATAAGTTATAATATTTAGATTGTATTTGAAGTTCCCTTTTTTTTTAGTATTTTCAAATGATTTTTCATATAATAAGTTAAATATATATTTAATATTGGGAAATGTCTTTGCGTTCCATAAGTTGAAACGGGCCAAAACATTTGTTTTTTAAAAAATAGATTATATGTTTGGCTTTTGAGTTTTTTGGAAATTTGTTGAGTTTGAAATATTTTAGATAACAAATGATATTTGGTCCTTGAGTGTGTTTTTTTTTTTTTTTGCAGAATTGTAATATAATACGGTTGTTATAATTAATATGATATATTAATATAATGTGGTAACACTGTGAAATTGAATATAGATAAAAATCAGATTTTTAGTGTAAATATATTGTTAACAGACATAAATATGTATATGTATATAAGGAAGACAAATGTGTTGTAGTGTATTTTAAAGATATATTGTATATTTTTACAAGGTGTTGAAAAATATGCATTATGCTTTGTTTATATTTCAAGAATTATATGAAAATTTAATAAAGTTAAGGAAACATTGCCCGATTATCCCAAGATCACACCCCCACCCACGTGCACATATAATATCCAAATGAACGTGTATATATGTTGTCAAAAGGAATGGTTAAATTGCTTTCATAATAAGATGTCAAATGTTTAATCTGTGAAGTATCTTATTGTGCTGATTTTTGATAACACTACTATTGTAAAACTTGCAATAATGAACAAAAGAAATATTTAGAGCCATTACCTTTGACCTATAGAAAATTACAAATATTTTTCCATTTTTGAAGAATTACTATTACCTCCTAATTTTAAAAACATTACAATTGAGCTTCACTAATAGGGTTCTGAGCAAAAAAAGGAAAAAAATCTAAAAATACCCATCCATTCATTCCATGACCAACAATCTTTTCTTCGATCTGTTAATTACCGGCAATGTTCACCATTGAAAAGTATTTGGAAAACTTGGGTAATTTTCTCAACAAACTAACAACTAAAATAATATAACAAACTTGACAAATAAAACTGATGTTACAAGTAAATACAAAATAAAATAACAAAGCAAAAATTACCATTGAAAAGTATTTGGAAAACTTGGGTAATTTTCTCAACAAACTAACAACTAAAATAATATAACAAACTTGACAAATAAAACTAATGTTACAATTAAATACAAAATAAAATAACAAAGCAAAAATTAAAGGAAAGAACATACTAAAATTTACAAGGTTTAACAGTTTGCTAACATTCTTGGGGCAGCACTGCTATATCATTCCACTATCTTCAAAGATTTTACAACTAAAGTAATTATTATAATTACCTTTAAATAGGAGGTCTTAATCAAAGGGCTTCCAAGACAATTATAGGAGGAAGAATATTTTTGGAATGATTATAAATAATAAAAAGGTCACTTGTTTACGATACTCAAAGCCTATGTCTTTTTAATACCTAACCAATATGGGATAAAAAAACAAGCCATTATTAACAAATCTCCACATTGGCTAATTTTTTGTTCTCCCACACAACCTCTTCACTTTCCATGACTTCAAAATTCTGAAGTCTTCTATTGTTGTATCTCCAAATGCACCAACTGGTATCATACACCCAAAGGTGTTCAAATTCACAACACATTGATTAAGTCTAAATAGTGTTTGAACTTAATTGTTGTCACCACTTTTGTTATCATATCTATAGGATTTTCTTCAGATTGAATATCTCTTGAGAATAATTTTTCACTCCTCAAGGATTTCCTGCACAGAGTGATATCGAACATCGATGTGTTTAATTCTTACATGATAGACTTGATTTTTGCTAAACAAGTGGCACTACGATTGTCACAATGTACTATAATGTGCTTCTAATCAATTCCCATCTCTTCCAGCATTCCATGAAGCCAAGTTGCCTTCTTGAAAGCCTCTATTACTACCATATACTCAGCTTTGGTTGTAGACAAAGCAAATGCTAATTGCAAAGTAGACTTCCAACTTCCTAGCACTTTGGTAAAAGTGAACAAGTAACTAATTGTTGATCGATGCTTGTCCAAATCTCCAGCAAAGTTAGAATCACAATAACCACCTATATGTTGACCAATACCATTTTCTTGCTGAAAAACTAAACCAACATTCATGGTACTTTGAATATACCGCAGAATCCATTTCACTACTTGCCAATGTTCTTTTTCAAGATTATGCATGTACCTACTCACCACACTTACTACTAGTAAAATGTCAGATCTTGTATACACCAAGTTATTCACTGTATTAGCATATGGAACCCTTTCCATACGCTCTCGTTCTTCATCTTTCTTAGGAAACATTTGGGAGCTCAATTTCAATTGTTGAGAAAGTGGAGTACTAACAGGTTTGATTTTTTATTTATGTCAAAACACTATAATACCTTTTCAAATATTGCTTTTGGGTAAAACAAAGCTTCCCCTTCACTCTATCTTTACTTATTTTCATTCTAAGGATCTTCCTAACTTTACCTAAATCTTTTATCTCAAATTCTTGGTTTAATTAAGCCTTCACCTTTTCAATCTCTACTAGGCTATTCAACGCAACTGGCATGCCTTTAACATAAAAGAGTAGATAGATGAAAGATCCATCTTGTAGCTTTTGCATATATACACATCGTCATACTTACTCTTACTATATTATAGCTCTATTATAAAGTTGTCAAATCATTTGTACCATTGTTTTAGTGATTGTTTTAATTCATACAATGATTTGTTTAGCTTTTAAACCTAATTTTCTTTTCCAGCAACCTCAAATCCTTCTAGTTGGGCCATGTGGATTTCCTCTTCTAGGTCGCTATGTAAGAATGCTGTCTTTACATCAAGTTGAGTTAGCTCTAAATTCAATTGTGCTACCAAAGTCCAGCAAAATTCTAATGGAAGAATACTTAATAATTAGAGAGAATACTTCATTGTAATCAACACCCTCCTCTTGAGTGTAGCCTTTAGCTACCAATCTTGTGTTGTAGCGAACATTATTCTTGTTTAGAAATCCTTCTTTGTTCGTATATACCCATTTACATCCAATTGCTTTCTTGCCCTACGATAGTTGTACCAATTTTCAAGTCTTAATCTTTTAAAGCAAATGCATCTCCTCATCCATGGCATTCTTACATTTGTTCCTCTTAAGACTTTGTGATACTCTATGGAAATTAAAAGAAGTGTCTTCATCTACAATTGGAAGTGCATAGGCTACTATATTAGCAAATCGAGTAGGTTTATGAATTTCTTGTCTTGGCCTTGTTGCTGCAATTGGTCTTGTTGCTAAAGGGGTTTTTGGGTTAGAACCTTCATCGTCTCTGATTCCTTTTGTTTGGATACACTTCAGTTTTTTGTTTTTCTGTCTCACCACTAAAGTTAAGAATTACTTGAAGGCATTTAGCACCTAGTCCTTGGACTTCAAAATGTAGACTCACATCTTGCAAGAATGATCAATGAAAGCCACAAAGTATTGAGTACCACTAAGTGACAGTGGCATTGATCTACATAGATCTGAATGTATTAGATCTGATACATTTCTCATTTTAAAGAGAGGAGAACTCTTAAAAGCAACTTTGTTTGGTATCTTTAAATGAACTTAATCCAATCTTGATAGCACATTCTACTTTGCCAAATGGGTCATACTTTTCTCATTCATATGATCTAATCGTTTGTACCACAACTCAATAGCACTGTCATTCTCCACTCCATTCACAATATCTAGAGTGAGCTTTGCTTTCATAACATACAATTTCATGTACCTTTTTCCTTTGGCCACCACAATTGATCCTTTGGTGAGCTTTAATTGGCCATTCAAGAAGGTATTACAAAAACCTTCATCATCCAACCTGCTTGTAGAGATCAAATTGAAGCTTTAGAAATAATTGTGTACAATTCTTTATCTTCAAATAAACATCTCCCATACTGGCAACTTTTTGACATATTTTCATTTTCCATACTCATTACACCAAAATTTATTGGCGTATATGATGAGAAAAATTCTTCTATTAATGTAGTGTGAATGGTAGCCCCACTTTTGCATAGGTAACAAGATTAACACTATCTTCTTCATAGCTGAAGTTTACGTCATCGGTAATGATAGTTTGATCATCATCACTGCTTTCATCCTTCTTTTCTTTGTCTTCATTCTTACTCCGCTCACTTTTGAGCTTCTATCAAAATTTCTTGATACGTCCTTTCTTTTTGCAGTAAAGACACTCGATATTGGCATATTTATTTGATCTTCCTCTACTCTTGTCCCTTGACTTTAGATTGCTGGACTAACTCCTTCTCTTGAAACTTGTTATAAGGACTTCCTATTGAGATGACGAAACAACTTGTGACTTTTGTCTCATTTCTTCATTCAGTACTCCACCTTTGAAAATTCCATACTAACAACACCATTAGTGCAAAATTCGATAGTGAAATTTTCAGAGTCCCCCATGACTTTGGTAAAGAAGCTAATACTAAAAGAGCGAGTACCTCATCATCAAATTTTATACCCATACTTGACAACTATTCAACAATCCCTTACAGATCATTTAGGTGTTCTGCCATTAACATACCTTCTCAGTATTTCATTGGACCAATTTTGTCAAATAAAATAGTTTATTGTTGCTAACCTTGTAAGTGTACAACTCCTTTAGTTTGTTCCATAGGGTCCATGCATGACTCTCATTACAAATGTGGCTATACACATTATCATCGACAAATCGTCGAATAAAACTGGTTAGTAACTTACGCTCAAATTCCCATTCCTCGTTGGACTTGCCTTTAAGTTTAACTATGCTAAATATAGACAAATACATCTTTGTCAAAAACAAAAGCTCCTTCAATTTGCTTTTCATAGATGATAGTTTGTTCTATTCAAATTGATTATTTTGTTTATCCTTACTTTCATGGTCTGACCAAATTCATAGGATTAAATTGACGCTCATACCCCTTGTTAGGTTAACTAATGACAAAAAAAATCAACACTTGGTTACTTTAACAAAAATCCCAACGAACCAAAGCCAACAAAATAAATGTTGGTGAACAATAACAGTAGCGAAAATGTTAGAAGGTCAGTGCTGGGCAAAAGAGTCACTAATTGTTGGGTAGAAAGCAAATAAAAAGAAAAAATAAAATGCGAGCTATAAAATAAACAATACCAAATTTAATATGATTTACCTTTTAATAGACTATATCCACAAAGCAAGTTTTGAAATTATTTTTCCACTATTTAAATAATATGAGTACAAGAGAACAATTCTCTAGAAACCTAAGAATACAACCCCAAAATAATAATATGCAAGTGTTTTTCAAAACACCCATACAAAAGTTTCACTAGTTCACTCACAGGAAAATTTTTTACAATTCTCTTTTTCTTTCTCGCTCTAACATTCTCTCCAAAGCCTCGCTTTCTCTTGATCTAAGAGCACCCTGCTCACAATGCTTCCACACAAAATGACATGAACCACCTTACATACAGAGGATACCTCTTGTATCTAGTTAAGAGCGGAGGTTAAAAGTCCTTTTCAATTGGAGGCTTGGGAAGTCCCCAACCCTTATCACATCAATTTTCATTTTTTTTTAAATTAATGTGTGTAGGCCCATCAATTGTGGAAGCGACCATTCAACAAAAGTGGCCGACCAAAAAGTGCACACTCATAGAAGTTAGTACAGTGTATGTCCTTATTGAATTCGACCCGATATGTCCTCTTCGTACTCCGCATTCGTGGTTCATAATCTTAAAAAAACTTATACAATATTTTAGTTATATAATGCAAATGAAAATTATTTTTTGTTACTTAGTATACAGAGCTTTTAATCTAAACATATGCATTGTCTTATGATTTATTCTGCTTCTTTACAATTTAAGAAAAATAGTTTATACAACAGTAAAAACTAATTGTATATTATGACCATCCTATATTAAAATAAATTCAATTAGTCAGAATTTTTTCTATCTAGTTTCATATTGAAATTCAACATAAAATAATAACATTATATATCTATTTTTTATAGTTATATATATTCATTATCTTCCATTTTTAAATTGTTGTTTTTAGACTAATTTTTAAAGATATTTTTTATCAAATTAATCCAAACAAAAAAATCTTGGTAAAATTTAAACAATTTTAATTTATCATACGAGGTTCTATAATTATATTATTCATATGAAATTTCAATTTTTTATAATTTTTAATAGATTTTAATCACACTTTTTTTTGTATATATATATATATGTATATATAAAAATTATTTTCTGATCTAAAATATATGCATCTACTTAGAATTTTAATAATACCTCACTTGTAAGATGTTTGGAGCCAAATCACTAAGTGTCTACTGAAGGATTTATCTATTAGTAGCGAGGTGCTTTATTTGGTATATTGATTGAACTGTAAAATAAAAAGTTTTGGTATAAATCAAATACCAAATGAAAAATTTGGTTTGGTACTTGGTACAGTAATTTTAAAAAATTCAATATTCAATTTAGTTTTGGTATATATATATATGGGTTCAGTATACCATAGTGAATTATATACTAAATTTTTATTTTTTTTCATTCTTTATGTTAATATTTTCATGTTTTAATTTTTATTCTATATAACACCTATTGATCCTGTTATGCTTTTTTATTTTTTATTTTTTAATTTTACATTTTAAAATGAAAGTGTAGTGCTGGAATCTTGAAAAGTCCACCTTTTTTACTTTTTTTTTTTCATGAAAGTTGGTAATTGATTTACCATATTGAATCGATCGAAATTATTATAGTGAAAAATCAAACCAAATTGAAAATTTCAATTCTGCATTCAATACGCTAATTTGACAAACCAAAATTTTGATATACTAAAACTTCGATTCGATTTGATGTGAGTTACCAAAACGAACATCCAATTTCTATCAGATATCATATTTCAACTAATTTTTCATATCTTCACATCTACACACATGCACATGCGCGCATGCGCGCACACACACACACACACACGTTATAGTAAGGGTTTTATTATGATTTTCACCAAACTTTTGAATTCATAAAAATGCGTATCCTTTTAAAAATTATTTAATTGTTCAATTATATTATTATAAGTACCAATATTTTGTATAAGTCAAGAGTATAAAATGTTCTATAAATGAAGAAATTATATATTCAATATTTAAACAAAAATATTTTTAATTATAGATCATATAATTTTTTAATTATTTAATAGGTCAATTATATTTTAATAATTTGTCATCTAATTTTTAAGTATCAAAATTTTTATACTGCAAAGTTTAAAATATTCAATTAGCCAACAAGTTATATATATTCAAATATTTCAATAAAAATATTATATAATGATCGATCATATAAAATCTTTATTTCCAAAATTTTGGTAAAATTCTTTCAGCTCATATAAGTAGAAAAATTTCATAAATGAAGAAATCATGTTTTTACTTATGTTACTTGATTCTCTTTATGAATATACATACCCTCCTTGAATTTTAATCCATTTTCTTAATTATTTAAATTGTTTTTTTTTTTTGTTAATATTGTACTAACAATTCTTCATTTATGATTGATGTATTTTGATAACTTATGAAAGTATATTACTTAAATCAAGAAAATATGTCATCTAATATTTTAGACAGACAATAATTGATAATATAATTTCCATCCTTAAATTTGATTATAATTATTTTTCACTCTTGTAAACAGAAAAAATTAAAAATAATTTTATATGAATGTTTGTTTTAATTTTTTAATAAACTGTTTTCACTTGACGAAATTTATTATATCTTATCAGTAAGGTTTTATGTTGATTATTCAATATTTTCTTACTATGTTTTATTAAAAAAATGGTATGCAATTATAATTTAGTTTATATTTTCTAAATTGGTATGCATATACACTTTATTTTATTCTTATAACATTAATCTTAATATATTATATTTTTATCTTTTATATTGTGTTTGTTAGTGTATATTTGTAACATATTAAGATTAATCACCTAAATATTAATTTTGTTATTCATTGCAACATTTTTACACTCTATTGATATTTCTCACATATTGTATTATTTCATGCAATTATTTTTTCACGTGTCATTTTCTTATTTTTTTAAATATTTTTTATTTATTTTTATATTTTAGCCCTAGTGACCTATGGACAATTTTTATTCAATAATATAATTTATCTTTACTACTCAAAGGTTTATATCAACGATATTTTATTATAGATAATTAAATTTTGTAAGAAAATAATATTGAATACAGAATTCCTCATTTTTAATGGTATAGATAGTTGAAATTTTTCTTATTTTGAATATTTTATACCATATTATTATTTTATAAAAATAGCATATATATATAGTATTTTCATTTTATTTCAACTTTTAACTTATTATTGTAACCTTGTGTATATATGTTGCTATTTGTTTAGTTGTTTTTCATTTTATTTAACTAATGTTTACCTTCAAAAATTTTTAATTAATTAATTTATTTTTCTATATGTTCTCCAATGAATTTATTATTAGTTTTATATAATCATGAAGTTATAGTTAAATTATCTATATTTAGTTATGCACTTTTTATATTTCATGAATAATTTATAATTATAGTAAATATTAATTTAGGTTATTATTTTATCTAATTTCCTTGATATTACTTAATTCATATATAACTATATAAGTATTTTAGATAAGTAATTCTATTGATTTACTATTACATCTAAAGATTTCTATTTTAATACGAATTTGATTTTTACCTAACTAATCTTATTTATTAATAAATATAAGTATTTAATTAAGGGTATAAATGTGTTTTTACAACTGACAAAAACATACATACTTTTTATATAGTATAGATATAGATATAGATATAGATATAAATATAGATATTGATAGATAGATTAGAAGCAACAAAAAAAAAAAATGTAACATGAATGCATACATACATACATATATATAGTTACTTTTCATGCAAGGATAGGATCATGTGGTCTGCTATTTCATCAAGAAGCTGATAATTAAAGTTTTTCTTTTGCTCTTAATTAGGCAAATATGGTCAAATCAATAAGTTCACTGAATTCAGTGGTTATCCTTAAAGAGGGCAAACATCACAGAAAGTAGGTGAGAGATCAAGCATTCATCTATGGGGAGGGAATAATTTCATTGTTTCCCTCACCCACACCACAAAGAGATTTCCAATACTGTTGTGAATTTCAACAAGAAAAACTGCATTAGGAGGTGTCAAAGCTGAAAATGCACAGACTTGATTCATTATTCAGACCACAGGCCCCCAATCTCTCTCAGACCATCTTTTTATGTTTATTCATACAAATAAACAGAAAAGCAAACGTGTCCTACCTGCTACAAATGAAAATCTTTAATTAAACCGAAAATCTCATGTCCATCGAATCATAACAACGAAATAAACGGCACAACCGGTTAAGCACCTGAGCTAGGGTTTTTCATCAGTAGTTCAATGGTCGAACAGACAACGAAAGCAAAGGCTAACAGCAACCGAAGCTTCTCAACTGACAAGCATTGCACGGAAACCACTCACCTGGATCCGCTTCGTACCAATGTGTGTACTTGATCCGTTCCCTCCTGTCACCATGCCATCTACCGTCGGATGCTTTTTCTCTGATATATAAACAAACTTGAGGAACTAATGGCTCCGTAGAATTTCATCACAAGAAAGTTTGGCAGTGATAGAGCTGATGACGTTCGAAACCAAGCAAGAAGAGATGTGTGAGAGCGAGATTCGTGGAATGCATATTATACCATGAGGCGCCCGCGCCTTAGGTCTGGGGTATATCGACAATGTAGATTTTATATGCACAGAGAAGTATTCTAGGATGTTTGCCTCGTGTGAGACAATCTAGTATCTTAGTTATGACGAGCTCGAACGTGAGAAAAGGCTTTTGGACCGACGGGTGAGATTTGATCTCAAGCAAGCGCAATGCCTTTATGCTCAACAACCAATTCCTGGTATACAAACATCAGGGTTAGATATATGCTATGTGTAAATATTTCATTTATTTTAGTTTTCTATTACATATTTATAGAATGCTTCAAAATAAAGTTTCATTTTCTATTTTATTTTTTTCCTAAAAGTAAACTCTCACTAATTAGATAACGAATATTATAATACAAGCAACGGCATTTTTTAGAACAACATAATAATGTTTGAGAACGTATACAACTTTGTTAATTTTCAAGCTTCCATTTATTACCCACCTCCAAACAAATGAAACATATAAAGAGACGGAAGGTTAACAAAAAAATAAATAAATAAATAAATTAACGTATATGCAAGTTAATTCATGCCTTATATAACAATTAATTCATGAATATATATATATATATGTGTGTGTGTGTGTGTGTAAAGCTATTTTCTTGGATTTAACATCTTTCATTTCACATATACACACGCATATGTTACAGACGAGGATTATATTCCAACAACGCAAGAAAAGAGACTATATTGTAGAATTACCAATTAAGCAAACCAAGCAAATGTGTGGGGTCAGAAGAAGGTTTCTTACTAGACTAGTGTGGCTGGTGGTACATATAACGAAGTGCTCATAATGTGAGTACATGTTATTGGTGGACACTTTGTGGTAGTTCCGAAATCTCGTGAGTTTCCTCCCATCTAACCCAGCCCAGAAGTTCCAGTCTCACCTACAACCATCCCTTGCCACATACATTGGTAGAGGCAATGGGGTAAGTACGACATGGGCTCTAATTTTAATATTTAAAGGTATGAATTATATAAACTCGACACTTTCCTTCAGCGTGTACTTCCTGTTAAGTTACTTTAATTACCTTCATGGCCCTCAACTACAAGTCATGTCATTGTCATTTGGTCCCCACAAATTGCAGAAGTCCTAATTAATAACCAATAAGAAACGAGATCTTTACCAAAAGAATAAAGCATAACAAGATTTTAACTAAAACAAATGACATGTAAAGCAATATCCACGTTCGAAACGTAGCTTAATTGAGCAGGTCTTAGTTATAGTGCTCTTGACTCGGGCACATAACTGTGCGTTGATCTATATGTAAAAAGGAAGAACATAATTTTACTTATCTTTTGAAAATATCACACATGGAATATGTGGGCGAGTATATAATTACTGCAGATCAGTTGTTTTGAAAATACATATATGTACTCTCTCTTTGCGTGAAGATCATTACCTGTTTGACAACGAAACTCAGTCCTTCTTCTGCATATAAAAGAGTTTAGTAGAAGACACAACAAAATAAACGCAAACTCTAGCCCTAAAACAAGGCTGAACTTCATAGGAAAATGCTAGGAAAAATTCTTAAACAGTACTTATAGACAAGCAAATGCGTAAATTCATATACCTCCCCATTGACAGCGCAGCTCGATCACTTACCTACCAGCCTGAAGCCCAAACGAACTTTTTGTATATACATGGACCACACTAGCTATCTACACACACACACACAGAGGATTAATTCAAGAGAACTTATTTGAATTGTGTTCTTTGGGGCCTTCCTGGTGGTACTGTTGGAAACATGTCAAGTGTTAGCAAATGTTAGCCTGCTCGCATGTGAAAAATCCAGATAGCGCAGTTAGAGGAAAGCCATTACTTTAACCTGATGACGATGAGCCATCACTAATACCTTCCTGTTGGCATTAACTTCCATGCAAAGCCTTGGCAACTCAGCTGTCCTTGCTTGTTATGCCTATAGGTTCATTGTCGTTTCGACCTCAATACATGCCGGAACACTAGATGCATAATTTAGCCCCACTGATGAGAATTTTTTGCGATGAATTATACTTTCAAGTTATGACATAAGTAATGCTCTGCTCTCGACATCTCTTAAATTATGAAATCCCAATTAGCCTCTACACAAAATTTACAATTGCGGGGAAGAAGGGAGAAAAAATTATTTTAAAAAAGAAAAATAGACATGTAATTAAATACCGCATTTCTTGGTGCTTCTTAAAAAGAAGTAAAGTATTTGCTTGGAAAGATGCAAAGGTGGGTGAGATTCCCCACAGCCAGTACTGTGGGTCTTTTTTTTTCCAACAGAAATAACATTTTCAGTTCTTGTTTCAAGAGTGGAGTTTGATACTAAGAGTACAAACCCAAAAGAACATAGGGAATAAGAGATTTCAGATAAAATAAAATAAAAATAAAACGAATAATTATGTAACCATACGCCTTTGCTATAAATCCATGTATGAGTGTTGTGCGATTGTAACTACCAGTGAATTGCAAACTTTGATATTGATATGATTATAATCTACGTGAAAATCATATTAAATTTCGTTATGATCTTTATATAATGTTTCCTTTGAAAAATCAATATTTTATGACGACACATGAATCTACCAATTTTTCCTTTTCTCTTTTCCCTCTTCTTATCTGTAAATCTATGTTTTCTCTCGCAGGTGTTAATACAACAAATATAGATTATTTTTTGCAAGGAACCGAGTGAAGAAAATTTCTGAGTATTTACTTTCAATTATTATGTTCCATAATATATGTCAAGTGCATAAATTTCTTTGCCCGAGATATCCATAGCAAATAATCTATCTGGGAATCCCACACATAACGAAACCAGAAACGATCATCTAGGGGCCATCAAAGTCTAGAATTTCACCAAATCTAATCAACAACGTTAACTTCTTATCCTACTATAAGGATATTAAAATAAAACCTTGATTATCGGAACTTTGAAATCAAAAGTAAAAGTGAAAAAGAGGGCTTCTCCTTGGGGAAATTATAAATCTTGTTTGATTCTTAAGATTACAAATGAAAAAAAATAGGAAAGAAACTTTACATGGGGTTTACCAAGATGAGTTCAAGGTCGAACAGACAATGAAACAATAGTTAACACCAACCAAGACTGCTCACTTGACAAGCCTAGCATGGAAGTTACTCACCTTTCTCTACTTTTTCCGTGGATTCATATCCCCTACCTTGGGTATAGCCACAATTTGAATTTGATCAAAAGAAACTTTGTCATCCATATATATATGTATGCGTCGGTGGGACGTGGGGTGTGGTGGGGGCTTACAGAGTGGTACGTCTGTAAGTAACTGAAAGAACCTGCAGAGACCATCCAACTTTGATTGAGGGAATAAAGGAGCTGCAGAAGGTTAAGAAGATGAGAAATAAAGGAAGAAAATGATAAATACTGATGAAGCAGTTCAAAGGGGATTGAAATATTGAATTAAAGGGGTTTGATGTGAACTCAACTCCGTGAGGGCCTTTCGTTTTTGTTGGGATTATTGGGCTGATTTTAATTTATAGACACTACAGAAACGTTTCAATTATTGAGGTTTGGCGCGTGTGAAATTAAGCATGGTATATATAACCAAATATGTAATTATTTTGCTCACATGCACGTACAAAATTAAAGGCTTTGACTGACGGGTGAGGTTAAATACTTGCGAATCCCTTCACGTTCAACAACCAACCCCAATTGACAAGCATATATCAAGAACATTTAAATGCTTATATTTTATACAATATTATATAATATCCTCGATCTAAAACTCACATCTTCATCAGATATTAGCACTTGCTGCATCCTAACTATATATATATGTGTGTGTGTGTGTGTGTGTGTGTGTGTGTGTGTGGGTGTGTGTGTGTTTATTGCCGTATAACAAATCCGAAGGAGATACAAACAGACTGAATCAAGTCAGCTCTATTATTGTTGAAAAGTGTGGTGTTAGTGCTGGTCATCATTAGAAGGAAATTTTCTTGTGTTGGGAGATGATAATTTGCTTAATTAATCACAACCCCACATTTGTTCAATTTTGTAGCTACAGCTTATAAGTATCCTATAGATTTTAGTTTCCTATATTGGAAATTACATTTGTGTGTTTTTTAAAAAATAAAATGGGTAAAATAACATTACTGATGATTAACATATGTGTGTAGTTAGTGAGAAATTATCTCTCTCTCTCTCTCTCTCTCTATATATATATATATATATGTATGTATGTATGTATGTATGTATGTTTATTTGACAAGAAAAAATCCCACGAAACATGAATGTATAAATATTCATCCTATATAATTCCTTGTTAAATTTTATTGTGCATAACGTTATCTGTATTTGTAGTTTATGAGTTAAGATTCAAATATAACTAAATGGGGTATCTTATTTACTATTCACCTAGAAAAGGCCAAGTTTTTTCAGTAGAGGTTCTATTCTACTTAATATTGAAATTAAGAAATGGAAAAAGTTAATTTTCAAATGTTAGGGATTTTTTTTGTGTTTCTATTTTTTCCCAAATCTTGGGCATTAATAAGTTTCCTGTTGTAGCCATGAAGACAGTGGAAATTAATTCAGGAACGTTGTTTTCTTTGAAAACGTGAAATTCCATTGGAACCCTTATTTTCCATTAGTTCGGATTCTTAGTCTATTGTCTTACGACTATAAGGCCCCTCTTCTTTATTCCAGGAGTTTTGATGTTTGTCAATTTCAGTTTAAATCTTGGGAATCTAATGCCTAGTTACATATTTTTTAATTAATGAACTATTACATCATTGGTTTAAAAAATAACAATAACTAAAACATTATTATTTTAACTCACTGCAAGAACAAATTTGATAAATTGTGATTCAGTCTGACTCTTGCCCTTAATCGCATGGCTCCGTAATTTTTTTTCTTTGGTGACACAGAAGGATATCTAATAGCTATTTAAAGAGACTTAGAAGCACATTTTAGGCAAAGTTTGAACGCTTGGGCTGTGTTCGGAACCCACGTTTCAATGCTCACACACCCTCTTAAATTTCAGACCACCAAACATATTAATTAATAAAATTTTTTAATCAAATTTAAATTTAAATTTTTCATCTCTTACATATATATCACTAACTAATTATTTATCTATTATTACATATATTTACAATCAAATCAACTATATATATATATATATATATTATACATATATATTCATATTTATATTTATTTATACCATAAAATTAATTCTTATCCCTATGTTATTACAGTATTTAATCATTATTATATATTTTATACATATATTCAAATAAATTAAAATTTTATAATTAAATATACTATTTAGCTTGACACCGCCCCCCACCAAACATCATTTTTAATAACATCCCCCTCCCAAACATAGTGCTGGGATAAATAATATATACACTGCAACGAGTGATTAACTTTGAAGATTGAGGAAGACCATACAAGTAACATCAGATGAAATGAAAGGCCCGAATTGTTTATGGTTGTAATATATTGACAGTACCCTGTCCTGACGGAAGCATTTGGTAGGGTCTTTGTCATCGTTCATTTCTGTGTTTCTTTATTGTCTTTCAATGACTAATAATATTCGTCTTTCAATCGGTCGAGGATGATTCCATTACGTTGCTCTCCGTTGTGAAGTCAATTATCGTGTGTTCATTAACTGAATCAGACCTGTGGTAATATTTTTCTGCTTCAGTTTTAGTGGGAAGTAGTGGTTGAGAATTAGTAAAGGGTTATGTTATTATATGCATTTTTTGAGTTAGAAAAATAAATATATTATTTGATATGCCGTCAGCTACTAATCAATATATTATAATATATTCAAGTCACCATTAATTAAGAAAATAATGGCTTTGTTTGTTTTTAATTTTTTTATTAGAGAGAAAGAAATAAAATTTATTGAGTGTGTGTTTTGGGGTTGCCTAATTTAAAAACAAACATAACCAATGTACTTTGAAATGCCAACAACTGTCAAATAAGAAGGAAAGACAGAATGAGCTAAGGAGGATAATTCACCACGAGGGCCATAGAAGAAAATAAATGGCCTTACTTTCAAAGATTAGAAAGTGTTGAAATAATGGGCTTTAAAAATTACTTGGAAATAAATCATAGAGTGTGATGGCTGAGGTCTTTCACCAAATGGAGAGGGTTACTTAAATTGTAAAGGTCTTGAGAAATTTACTCTTGCCCCACTAAGTGGCCTTGGCAAAAAGATGTCTGTTTTGGCACAATATGGCTAATTTTAAGGTTCATATTTTGATGCATACAACAATTTCTTTTAACACCCAAAAATTGAGCAAATCAATTAGTTTGAGATCAAAGATTGAACCCAAATGTGGCGTGCAAGTCGCATGCTTGTATAATTATAATTTATTTCAATGGGGCGTAATATACTTTTTTCCTGGTTTAATGTGTCCACCTGCAATAGCCTAATTATTCCCTATCCAGTAAAGTCCAAGAAGCAGAAAGAGTTGTCAATCTCCACTCTGTCAATTGCGGGGGACATTAACTTTGACAAACTATGACTACTACTTGAAACTTGAGAAACAGATTAATAAACTATTTTTTGTGAAGACTTTCACCAATATGTGGAGGGCAAATCAATTCAATAATATTCCAACCAAACAAATTAAAGATTAATAATAATAAAACAATCATATCTACGTACATGTGAAGCACAAAAATTGGGATATGAATGAGTGAGTGGGTGAGTGACAAAAGGTTCCAACTTTCATGCATGCCTTGCTAGCCTTGGAGTGTAGTTAGAAACTTAGTGATGATGCTTTTGTACCAACTACCCACAATACTTGGACATTTCCACCAAACCATGCAAATGCAGGACTGCACCAACCACCGCATGTTGCCAAAACTATCTCGACTTTATTGCCTAACAATGACTTCTAAATTACCGTGACTTTGATTTTCGGAATGATATTTTCGGATGGATCGGATGTATTTTAACAATTACTATAGATAACAAGATCCTTAGAGGTGGGGGTGGGCTGTAAAAATAAAATCCTTCAATTTTTGCGTCATAATTTATTGGTAAAAGCCTTAATTTGTAGCATAGAACATCGTAACCATGCTATTTGTATTCAATGCAGCATCTTCGTTTTTTCTGTATTACTTGGCACCTATGTTTGAATATTTCCATAAATAGCATTGTCTTATTACCAAGTATAATGAGAAATAGAAGACCAAATTTAATGAGAAATAAAAGAAGACGAGATATTATTTATTAGTAATGTTGTTGTAATGTGACTAACAATAAGTTGGAATTATTAGTAGTACCAGTGTACTTCTCTGTGGTACATGTACTTGGAAGCACGCCATATCGGAAGTCACGAAAATCGGAAAGTGGAACAGAGATGTACTTCTGCACACGTTTAAAAGCAAATGAAAAAAAAAAAGGTAAAAATAAAAATAAAAATTATTTTACAATAAAATAAACCAATGCTAATACACTAGGGTGATTATTAATATTTATTAATTATGTTTTCGCCAATACATCTACTTAAATCTTGCGATTTAATGCCCATCGTCTGTTGCAAAAGCAAATAAACAAAACGCGACTCATCCCCTACCAAACAAAGTTAGAGGTTTAGCCATGCATGATATCTACAAACCTAACTTCATTATTTTGATGAATCCAGACAAAATTTAAAGAACAAGCTAAGCTACTTCGTTATTTTGAAAGTACAGTTATATATCAGACATCCCATGAAAAACAACGATCGCATTGTGGTAGAGAGAAATGACGAAGGAACCTCGTACATTTTCAGACGTTGAAATGGAAGTTAAAAGACAATATAAAAATGAACCATTTTATCAATATATATAATTCCATGAACCTGCTTTGCAGAACTACCTCCGCAACCAACCCTCCTACCTCTCCATAAGAAAATACAAATATGAATGTATGCCTGTATGCATATATATAGATTCAACAATGATATTGTAGGACAAAATTCTTGAATAATAAAAAAATTTGATGTAAGACCGGATAATTTGAATCAACTTGAATTTTTGTGGGTTCTATTATCTAATTTTAGTCATCTAATTCTTCCTTCAAGAATGCTTGACTTGAAATTTGAACAATTTTCAAGGAAAAAGCTTGTGTTTGATCTTTCCTGACAATTATTAGTTTCTTAGCAACACTGATCTTCGAATTTAGCACCACAATTTTGGATCAAATGCTGAATTTAAAGACTTTGATGAAGAACGCTTTAAATTTTGGTGACGAACTTTTTGAATTTAGTGAAGAACACGATGAACTTTTTTGAACTTGACGAAAAACATGACGAATTTCTTGGAATATGGAAAAGAACATGGCAAACTTCTTGTAATTTGGCAAAAAACGCAATAAACTTCTTGATTGTAGGAGAGATAGAATGGCTGCATCAGCCTACTGACGTAGCACGGTTTTATTGACCGTCAGAGTTTGTACTCTACTCAACAACTTAATAGAGTTTTCATTGCTTAGACTTCTAGTAGAATTCTGCCACTTAGAGTCTTTATCCTTTAAACTTTTAGTAAAATTCTACCACTTACTACCATTTGATTGGCCGATAAAAAATATTAATTAATTATTTGTTTATTTATTTTAAAAATTGTATTATTTAAATTTTTAATTAAAAAAATTGATTTAATTAATATTTTAATGTCATATTTTCCACGTGACATTATTTAACTGGTAGACAAAACTTGTGTGTCTACAAATATCTCCTCAAAACTTGTTCATGGAAATTTTATTTTGAATGAATAATTCTCGAATTTTTTTGTTGATGGGCTTTGTTTTGACGGCCCAACATTTGAATTTGTAATGGTCTATTTTCTTTTCATTAATCCATGAGCAATGTCGGGCCCTCATTTCTTTTATTGTGTCAGCAACCTATTTTAAGACAGAAGCCAAGGTCTCTTTGTTTATTGGGCCCAAGGCCCACAATTCTTACAAGCTCCTTGTCAATGGATAACTTCAACTAATCTGAACTCCGGCGGACTTCTCCAATCCTGATTCTACCATAGCAGTTTAGATGATCATCAGCCACAGTTTAGATGATCATCAGCCAAAGAAGTCTTTCCCAACTAGGATCCTCGTTTCAAGCGGCTCCAACCCTTATAAGTTAGAACGTTCTATTTCATCTTTCATCTGTTAAAACATGATCGAAGCACCACCAGCACACGTCACCAGCACCGGTCAGTACCAACTCAAATAGTAGAGGAAGGTATTATTTTATTTTATTTTTCCTCTCTTACCTCCGTCTTCTCTTTTTATATATATATCTGTGTGTGTGTGTGTATTCCCGTATGCCATGTTTGCTTTCACATGTCCGGTTTTCCAATGTCACCACCACGAGGCTAAGTTCTTGTCGGAGCGGTGGCGCTCGATCGGAGGGGCTTTCGTGCGGTGGCTCGCGCAGCTTCTAGCGGTGGCGTAGCAGCGGTGTTGAAGCGCGGAGCAGCAGCCATGGAGCAGACGTAGTGGCGACGGGCTCACTGCAGAGGTGTTCTGTGTAGTTGGGCGAGTGCTGATATGATGATGGTGGAAGCGGTGAGCAAGAAGGTTGAAACGTCACTGTCGCCGGGCATGGTGTTGTTGGAGGAAGAAGACGACGCGGGACACTGATGGGTCTCCTTGATGGCGTTGCTGGGAGTTTAGGAGTGGCACCGCCGACAGATTTCCTCAGTGGGCGACGCTGATGGGTCTCCTCAGTGGCGGGCGAAACGACGGGTTTCTTCGGTGGGTGTTGCGGAGGATCGAGGAGGAAGAAGATGGATAGGGCTGTGTTTGGCGCAGATTTTGATTTTCATATAAGGCTGTGTTTGTTTGCGTGTTTCTGACCTGGAATAGGGCCGTGTTTGGGCACAGATTTTCGGCGGGGAATAGGGCCACGTTGGGTACAGATTTTTGGCTGGGAATAAGGTCATGTTTGGGCACAGATTTTCAACTGGGAATAAGGCCGTGTTTGGGCACATTTTTTTTTGGGTCTTTAACTACCAGGCTTGACTTGCCCACGCGTACTATCTAGACTTGAAATTTTGAGCCTTTGAGTATCAAGCTAATCTTGTTCACGTGTACCATCTAGGCTTGAAATTTTGGGTCTTTGAGTACTAGGCTTAACTTGGCCCACGAATACTATTTAGGGTTGAATTTTTGAGCCTTCGAGTACCAAGCTTAATTTGGCCCATGTGTACCATTTAGACTTGAATTTTTGAGCTTTTGAGTACCAGGCTTAACTTGGCCCACAAGTACCATTTAAGTTCTGAATTTTTGAGTATTTGAGTACCAGGCTTAACTTGGCTCACGAGTACCGTTTAGGTTTGAATTTTTAAATTTTTGAGTACCAGGCTTAACTTGGCCCACAAGTACCGTTTAGACTTGAATTTTTGAGCCTTTGAGTACCAGACTTAACTTGGCTCATGAGTACCATTTAGGCTTGAATTTTTAAGTCTTTGAGTACTAGACTTAACTTGGCCCATGAGTACCATTTAAACTTGAATTTTTGAGCCTTTGAATACCAAGCTTAACTTAGCCCACGAGTACCATCTAGGCTTTGAATTTTTGAGTCTTTGAGTACCAAGCTTAACTTGACCCACGAGTACCATTTAAACTTGAATTTTTGAGCCTTTAAGTACTAGGCTTAACTTGGCCAAAATGCTTTTTTTGGAGTACCAAGCTTACTTGTCCGAGTTCTAGGCTTTGAATTTTTGAGCCTTTGAGCACTAGGCTTGGCTTGGCCCACGAGTACTATTTAGGCTTGAATTTTTGATCATTTGAGTACGAGGCTTAACTTGGTCCACGAATACCATCTAGGCTTTGAATTTTTGAGCTTTTGAGTGTCAGGCTTGGCTTGGCCCACGAGTATGATTTATGCTTGAATTTTTGAGCTTTTGAAAACCAGGCTTAACTTGGCTCACGAGTACCATCTAGGCTTAAATTTTTGAGTCTTTGAGTACCAGGCTTGGCTTGGTCCAAGGCTTGAATTTTTTAGCATTTGAGTACTAGGATTAACTTGGCCATATGTACCATTTAGGTGTGAAATTTTGCGCCTTTGAGTACTAGGCTTGACTTAGCCCACGAGTACCATTTAGGCTTGAATTTTTTTAGCTTTTGCTTGGATTAAGGCCTAAAGCTTTAGCTTTGTTGGAGTTACTTTATTGGTGCATTTTAATTCCTTTGTAGATTTTGCTAATTTACTTGGCTCCTTTATTCCTTTAAAGGCTTTTTATCTTGTGTGCTTTCATAGAGCTTTCATTTTTTGAAATTCATTCCTAACATTCATTGCCTCTTTTTTGTCGTTGATCATCATGTTGCATTTTGAAAGCAACATGTCTTCTTCCGGTGTGGAATACTTGGTTATTCTTGATGAAGAAGGCCATCCTATAGAGAAAGGTACAATTTTGGCCATTTATACTTCTCTTAATAATCGTCCTTAGCCTAAGTTGTCAATCCCTCAGCGGATGGATAACTGGACCCGAGAAATCCCATTTAGCAAGACTTTAAAGGTCTGGACCTTACAGTCATCTCACCATCATCATGCCGTTAGGTTAGTTTTACTGCCGACTTTAGGTCGTAGGATTATCGAAGGAAAGGCTAAATGGGGAGATGCTCCCCCATCTGCCAGCGAGTTCACTTAACCAAAGGCTATTAGGAATGGGCTGAAGATGTGCTTAGTTGGTGTGGACGCGAGCCGAAGGTGGCTCAAATTTTTGATGCAGTTTATGCCTCGCTTTTCACCTACGATCATAACTCGAATATTTGGCAGGCGATTTATAAGGCATTGTGTCCTACCAACACGCTCTTCACTTCTTACGGCGAGGTGTCAATGTCCCTCTATGACTTGCGAAACTTGTCAGGTCTTTCGATTTATGGGAGGCTCTATGACGAGGTCGTTTCGAGTGCAAAACAACTTACGGGTGTTAACGAGCAAGGAAAGAGATATGTTCTTCGATCTTACCAGTATTTGTTCCATGCTTATCACTTGCTTCAAGGAGAGCCAAATGAAGCTCGAGCTCCTTCAATTTCTGTTGAGGATTGGATTAGTTTCTGGTGTAGAAGGGAGGTGAAATACTCAGCACCCCCAACCCGAAAGGAGAAAAAGACAGTGCATCCTAAGTTCACATGCAATCCTTCTAGCGAGATTGACACTTATGGGCCTTGGTTATCTACTGATATAGAGCCTTTTTCTTGTCTTAATGTTTTTGAAAATTTCAGAATGGAGACCTATTTAGCGGCATTCCTTGCTTGCTGGATTTGCGTCTTTGCTCTTTCTATTGAGGATGCTGGCTTTGTTCGTCCAAGTGCTTTTAAGATGGTAAGCATTATGGTGACTGGAAGGGCAATAAGCCTAGCTGTTCCTACTCTCGCTATCATTTATAAAGGCTTGGGCAGGATTGCACATTCTCGACGACCTTCGCAAGTATATTCCCCTTTCTCGCTTCTTTACGTCTATGTGTGGTCTGCTTATTATTTTAAGACTCATTATCTGGTTTATAAAGCAGTTGATAACCCAAAAATGATCGCATATTCTGGTAAAGGTGGAGCTAGATATTACCCCCATGCGAGGTGTGTCGAAGGATTCATAGGGGTGAACTTTTTAATTGGATTGAGGCAATGATTTCAAGCAGAGAGACGTCTTCTACGTGATCGACAGCGGCCGCAACTAGTTTGAAGATGATTATTTTGCCGCCATATGTTCAAGTTATCTTTCGTTGAGGCAGGGTAATCAATTTATTGTTGAACCTTATAGTTTGCATCAGTGTAGTCGCCAGTTTAGGTTCTATCAAGATATTCCTGGCATTCTTACCCGTGATATCCGTGAGATTTCTTTAGAGGAATGCTTGGACTTTTGGAGGGTATCTACCTTGTCCAATTCGCAGGCCAAGACATGCTTTCCCCGTGTTCCTGCAGTTGTGAGGAAGTTTCATTCCAAGGCTTATAAGGAGTGGTGGGCTAAAGTTCACGAGAACTACTTTGAAGAACACTCCGCAATGTTGTGCATTACTCCATCCTAAGGTGGCGTCCCTAATGTGGGAAGGTCGTCTAGTGATGTCAGAGATCTACCTCGTAAACCTGCAGCTCTAGCTGTCCTTACGGAGAAGAGACCGTACTTGGAGATCTTAGACGATAGTACTAGCAGTAATGGGGATCATCATTGGAAAAAGGTTAGAAGGCCTCCCTCTCCTTTAAACCCAAAAGAAGACAAACTTTCGAGCTATCCAGAGGCGGTTAGAGATCTTGCCTATGAGGTAGTTTGTTACTTTTCTCTTTACTGCATTCTTTGTCTTCCTTTTTAATTTACCAACATATTTTCTTTTCTTCTAGGTGGAGAGGCAGGCTTTTGGAAGCGATGGCTGGGGTTCTAGTGCTAGTCGTAGGCTTGTTGTGGAGCAGACTCCACTTGTACTTGTAGTGCTTGAGGAAGTTTGTGTTTTGAAAGAGGGTAAGCAAGCACCTTCTCTTGTAGCAACTTCTGTGTTTAAAGCGGGGAAGTTTCTTTAGAGTCATGAGGAGGAGTTCCTTCGCCGGCTGTGGGTGAGTCTCCGCGAGAGGTTAGCTAATACCTCGCCCAATCTTATTTCTTCCCTCAAAGATGAAGTTATGCTCGTTCTTGAGTTCATGAAACGTTTTGAGCACGCCGATATGTTTCTCATAAAAGAGTTTTTAGAGGCGCTTTTTACCAGAGCTGCAGTATATGACGAAGCGAGATCTACCACAGCTGACGTGCCTATCAAAGAGACCCTTGCTAAGTAGCTAAAGGATGCCAAGTCTCGGCTTCAAGAGGCTTTGAATAGGGAAACTGAAGAAGCTAGGCAAGTTAAGGTTTTAGAAGCCAAGTTGAAGAGCATTAGGAGCAACTTGAACTTTTGACCAAATGACGGGATGAGCTGTCCACTTTCCTCTGGCGGAAAAAAAAAATCTCTTAGAGAGGTGGCAGTGGAAATTGGTGAGCTCCATGGGGAAGTTGTTGCTATCCAATCTACCGAGCCTTCAGACGATATAGTTGCAGAAGCCTTACGTACTGCAGAAGAGGATTTCGTAGTTGTCAAGGATGTGTTGGAGAGCTTGAATCCTTTCTCTTAACTTCATTAGGATTATTGCTTAGTTCACATTTATTATTCTTTCGCCAAGCACTTGCTTTCTTCAATGAAACATTTTGTTTTGCCTTTTTTTTTTGTTTTTGCTTTCTTTGTTTGGATCTGCCTCTAGTAATAATATAACCTATCACAAATTCATAACTGAACTTAGAAAGTATCCAAACTGCTTACGTATCTATAAAACAAGATCAAGTCATAACGTAGTTCAAATATTTTTTTAACTTGTGAAAAGTAGGGCCATTTACAGTTTATACTCTTGCGGATCAGGAGTAACATACAATTTAGGCTCATATGTCAAGGAGCTTCTTTAAATATTTGTAGATAGTTTCAATTCGCATCAAGGAACTTCGAACATTTGCAAACAATTTCAATCCGTGTTAAAGAATTTCAATTTTGATTTGGTTTGACAGTTTAAGCTTATGTTAAGGAGGGGTTGACTTTCATTATTCTTTTCTTTTTTTGCATCCCTTGTTTGATGGGAATTTTTTTTCCCACTTTTTTTTAAGCATAATATTTCTTCAAAAATCTCCCATTGATCGGGCCAACTCTTACGTTGTCTTGATCAGCCAGCTCATAAGCGTCGTTCGTGTAGGCTTCTTTGACGACATATAGTCCATCTCATTTGGAGGTGAATTTGTTTCCAATGCGGTGAGTGATGATGATAGGAAACTCTTTGTGAAATTTTCAACATGAAAATTATAATAATACAAGTATATGTTGATGATATTGTTTTTAGTTCTACATTACAAAAATTGTTGGATGAATTTGTGAAAAGTATGCAGCAGGAATTTAAGATGAACATAGTTGGTGAATTGACACATATCTTAGGCTTGCAAGTCAAACGAATGAAAGAAGGCGTGTTTATTTTACAATCAAAGTATGCTAGAAACTTGGTAAAAAAATGTGGTCTTGAAGGAGGCAGACATGTTGCAACACCGATGGCAATATCAGTAAAGTCGCATAAAGATGAACAAGGAAAACCAATTGATGAAAGCCTATATTGAAGCATGATTAGAAACCTATTGTATCTAATTGCTAGCAGAACTGATTTGTGTTTCAGTGTAGGTGTTTATGTCAAATATCAAGCAACCCCAAAAGAGAGCCATTTGTCTACGGTGAAAAAGATTACAAGGTATGTGAATTCTACCATTGACCTAGGTATATGGTATACTAAGATTTAAAGATAAGTTTGGTTGGATATACCAATACTGATTGGGCTGGAAATTGTGATAATTGTAAAAGTACTATTAGTAGGTGCTTCTTTATTATAAATAATCTTGTATCTTGATACAATAAGAAGCAAAAATTGCATCTCTCTTTACACAGTCAAAGCTGAATATAACTGCAGGTAGTTGTTAAGCTCAATTGTTATGGATGAAATTGATGCTAAACGATTATGGTGTGAATGTTGCGAAGCTGGCAATGCTTTATGACCACAAAAGTACCATTGATATTATAAAAGTTCATGTGCAACAATCAAAGACAAAACACATAAATATAAGGTATCATTTCACTCAAGAGCTTGTGAAAAACAAGACAAATGTTGCGACTTATGTTGCAACAGAACATTAAGTTGTAGACATTTTTACAAAGGCATTGGATGCAAGTAGGTTTGATTATTTGAAAAAATTACTAGGCTTTTGCATAGTTTGATTTGCTCAAAAAATAAAATGAAATTAAAGAGACTTCATATCAATTACCACTAAATTGCAGTCCTCTAAAATTATATAAGCTTAACTAAAATATCTTATAACATTTTTCTAAATAACGGTTATTATCAATTAACTTTTATTTTTCAGTTATTAAGCAATTAACATGGGTCTCAATCATTCAGTTTAAATTAGTGGTGCAGAAGGGTTGTCTTTCTACTTTCACTGCAATCTATTCTTCGAATAACAAAAACCTTATTGTTGCTTCTCCTATTTCAATAATGACTCATGGCAGATGAAGGATCTTTTAGTCCAAAATCTTCTAAAATCCCTCAATCAAACCCTATATCATCATCTCTGTTGATGTCACAATGAAGTTTTTTAGAAAAGACTTCATCTTCTATGAGGGTTTTTTCCTCAGCGCCGTCTAAAGAGAATCTCGTGTTGGGACTTGTATTGTTAGGTTAAGAAGCGACTAATGTTGTGCCTTTGATGGTGGTCTTCCCTGCAGTCTCAAGGGGAGAAAGTGATTTTGATGATGAACCACCACCTACGCTACTATAGACATATGTGTCGGTAGGTAAAAAGACCTGGAGTCACAACCCATTCATTTCCTTGTTGAGTCCCTACAAGAAGATATCTAGAAAAACAAAGGTGATCCAGAAGTCTTAGATGGAACCCTCAAAGCAAACCAACAAGAAACCAGCGAATCCTATGAGAGATGTTCCAACAGTGTTCAAAACACAAATAGGTATTTCTAAGGAATAAGAGGATGTTCCTTTGAATTAAGTTTTGATAACCAAAAGAAAAGCTACTGAAGGGCACTCTCAACCTTAAAAGGCTGAGAAGTAAAAAAAGCCCAAGACGGATAAAGGAAAGGAAAAGGTTGATGTTGATGCTTCAAAGAAAACACATAAGAAAAAGAGAAAGGAAAAGGAACCTGAAGAAATGAGCACTATGGAGATGGCCAAAGAAACATAAGGTAAGCAAAAGTGCCCAAGGCCAACGAAAGGAAAAGGTGTCTCATGATGTGCAGCAAGGTAAACAAGAGGACTGGGTTGAACTAGGAAAGGAAAAGAAAAAGTAGACAACATTTCACATCCTCTTTCCAAGAAATCAAAGCCGGTTAAGGTTCTTCAATTGTTGGGACACTTTTTCTACTCCTTTAGAGCTCATAAACACTATGGGTATATTTCTTTATTTGGTTTCATACATGAAAATTTTATTGATGAGGAAAAGCTCACAAAGATGGAGTTTATTACTTGCCTGAAACATCATGGATTTCTTGATATGGTTAAGGCTTATGATCACTATATTGCACCCATAGTTTACAAGTTCTATGATATTTAAAAAGGTGAATGATCCTTACATTGCCCGGTGCCATAAAGTGTATGATCTTGACACTACAGGGGGAGATTGTTACCTAAATTGTGATTGACATGTGGACTAAACTTTATCATGCATGCAAGAATCCAGATTTATGACAATTTCCAAACTCACTAGAACACCTAGAGGTAGATGTTCGAATTTTATGAACCACTTGTTGTGCATTGGGAACTGGTTGTTGTTAAATATATGTCTTAAAAGAGTTTGTAGTATTGAAGAATAAAGAGTCTTGATGCAATTGGGATAAAGTATTTTAGATTAAGACAACTTCCTATGCATGTCATCGATACACCAAAATTAAATGTATGAAAACTAGTGCTAGTTAAATACGAGTATTATATCCATGAGGAGGAATTTTGTGTTTATCAACATAATTAATATTCTATTAGTTAAGCTATCAAAAGATAGTAAGAAAAGAAAAAACCAAAAAAATATGAACACTTTTGAACATGAAATCACAATCTCAAAGTGGTAAGTACCAATAATTTAAGAACCTAACCCTTTTTGCTATGTTGGTTTTCAATGCATACTAACTGATATTAATTATCAGTTTAATTACTTTTTTACAGATTATTAATCATAAAATTTATAAGATATTCTTTCAAATTCTCCTATAGCTTCCACTCAAGATTTTAGTGGGTTTTTCCAAGCCTTATCTAATCAAGAAATTTAGTTCTACGATTAATAATGTTTTACCGGCAATAATTCTACGATTTTACTTTCGTTATTCTAATGAAATTAATGTTCACAATTAATTGTATAGCACACATGCTTCATTCCCATTATTCCCCGCACAGCCATGACTTAATTACAGGGTTGATCGAAGTCTATAATTACCATTCAAAGTGCTAATTTCAAATAACGAAAGTAAAGACAATTAATCATTCATTCATACATACTCATTTAACCAAATACAAATGCAAGAGATTTGAAAATAAATTAGTAACTCATGTTATTATCAATAAAAACCAATGCTAATTTGTTCCTTATCCAAAAAAACATAAAAATAATAGAAAAAGTCTACAAAAACTTAGTCTAATATCGATGTGTTGCGTGGACAAACGAACACTCTCCAACTATGGTGTGAATTCCTTCTTCTTCACCTCTTCAATGATTGCTCTTGTGTTATTTAGGTGTCTATATGATAAAAACCAACTAAAACCTTTTTTCAAGATGTGGAGAACATGTATTTATAGTCCAAAAGTTCCTAAGGTTCATGTAGGGGTAAGAAAAGACAAAAAAGCCCTTAAAAATATGCAAAATCAAAGCTTGAAAATATGCTGTGCCGCCTTCCCACAATTGTGGAACTTAGTTTGATGATCACAGATCCTCTCTACGCTATCTTGAACTTGATAGCAGCCCTTGACTTTGAAATCTCAAATCTTAGTTACGCGATCGCAAAATCTTATGAACCTGGACTATAGAAATTTCAAAATGTGCCGCAGTTTCCTCCTGTAGTTGCGACACCTCCGTCTGTAGTTGCGACACTTCTTTCCACAATTGCGAAGCTACCCTGCAGATATTAAATTGCATTTTAAGTGTAGAAAATATCCAAACTTAATAATAAGTATCAAGAGTTCAAGTCTATCCCAAACTCTTATTGCAGTATTGTAACTTATGTAACAAAATTAGTTCAACATTATCTGTAACTAAATTTGTAGGAGTTGAAACTTATTAAAAAGTTCTTATGGCATGGGCAAACTAATTTCAATAACCATAAATATGAGTCATTGCAAACATGGAAGATCATCATCGTAGACTCTCTTGAGCTAGCCGTGAGAGTGCTAGACTTATTGAGTGCTTAACATTTTATTGTGACTCCTAGTTGAGTAAACAACATTATTTTTGTACAAACCTATTGAGAGTTGGTGTTAGACCTAGAAGGATAGTTTAGATAATATACAAAATATGAAGAAGTTTTGGTGCATCTAACATATTCGTTAACCTTGAGAAAGGTATTGGGTGTGTGTGTGTGTGAAGGTTGTTCATTTTGCTTTCACTATTCATCATTTAAGATGGTGGAATTTGTTTAGCTTGGTGCCTGAAGATGTAAAAGTGAAACTCAAAACTGTATTAACAATCTTAATGTTCCTTATTTTATTTTTATTAATGTGTGTATTTTTATTATTTGCAATTCATGATTGTATGCTGTGTTATTGCAACAACATAAATGTTGCATTTTTCAAAATAGATTTATCTGTGTGTATATATGAGTTATATGGTGTGTGCAGTGTGAACTTCAAACTATCATCAAACTATTACAAGATTGTGCCATTTTGATTAAATTTTCAAGTAACGATCTTAATTGTAAGTTAACAAAAATAATGTGTCATGCTAATTTCAAATTTTTTGATCACCCTATTAGAAGACAACTCTCAAGTATCACCTTTTACATTTCTGTTTTTATTTTAGAATAAGAAATTATCCTAAAATGTTTAACAAGGTGCTAGACTAGCAATTTTTATTATTAGAAAAGAAACACGCACTTTTTAAATCTTATTTTTTTTATTTTTACATAATTCTCAAGATCAAAATACTAAAAAACGCAAATCAAAATTTATAAACAAACAAAGCCAAACACTTTATATATTTTTATGGGTGAGATTGTAATTACCTGTCCAAGTACTACTTGGAACTGAGGTATTGACAATTCCCTTCGGATGGTCATATTGCTTCAATGGATCATAAGATCTCCACGACGGATGAACCACTAGAAATTGACAAAAGTGAAATTTTGTTCACATGTCAGCCCATAAATATGCATACAACCAATAAATTAAAAGTAACCCTTTAAGTCTCAGCCACAACCAAAAATAGCTTCTGCTGCAACTAGTTTCTTCTTTCCCTAGGGTCACTTTGAGACCTCAAATTTAAGAAATTTATGGCTATATTTCCTAGGGCCATGATAACTTTAGATGATAGTAGAAAATAGATTATTTTATCTAAAATAGTCAAATATTCTTTTTAATTAATTAAAACTCTTAATATATAAGGGTAGTTATAAAATTACAAAAAATTATAGTATAGATAATTTTATTAGAGGGTCATGATAAAATAATCAATGTGTTAGAGGTTTTTTTGATAAATCATTCAAAACTCTATTTTATCCCCGGCTCCCCCCCCCCCCCCGCACCCCACCCCACACACACATATATTATTGATTGAATTATTTGCATGCTGAGGTTATAATAAAAAAATAAATATAAACATTTTAAATAGTCAAACTTATCAAATATAACTGTTAGAGATTAATTAATTCTTACAATGATTTTAATCCTTTAAAATAAATATTTGGATTACAATTAAGTCCAATAAAGTGAACTTGACCTTGATATTATTTAACCATGAAATGTTTATCGTATATTTATAAATATCATGTAATCTATCCATATATAATAACCTGTTCACCTGAATCCTGTCAAAAGTAAACATGATCGGTGCGTCATAGGAGGTATAAATACAGAGATTGTAACTATGTAGACAAGAGGTTAGATAAAATGGAAGATTTTGATGTCAATATAGGATATATTGAAAGTATAAAGGTCAGTAAATGGTTAAGTTTGAGAACAGACCAAAAAAAGGTCAATCTTCCAGGCAAAATGCAGAGCCCTTCATTTAGTACTTGAAAGTAGTCAAATATATTGGCAGCTATTGATATTGTTCAAGCACAACACAAAATAGCAAATTAATCATGAAAATTGGAGTAATATCTAACTACAAGGCATGCGGGGAAATCTCGTTCTTTTGCATGTGTACTTGACAAATTTTATCCACACAATGCAGAGCAAAAATGCAGCTGAAGACCATTGTTCACTGAATTAAGTCACACATCATGAATTTTTGTGTACATGGCCTCTTGGTGACACGTATGCATACATTTGTAATGTCTGCCACCTGTTAGAATCCAATACACTCATTGGTGGGCGCAACTGTATCTGTATATTGGTGCTTTCGTGTGGCAAGGCTACTTGCAGATTTTTTGTAGTGTGGTTGTTCCAGAAAAGAATTAGGTGAAGTGCAGTAAAAGTCATACGTGCGTAAAGAAGTTCGTGAGAATCTTGCGAAAGTGATTCATTTTTTCCTCGTGTTGGTTTGAAGCTTTAAGCTCAAAGAGATGATGTCGAAAAATACCATTTATTATGTTTGGTTAATAATTTTGATGTGCATGTTTCCATCTGATCAATATTTATATAATTTTAAACTTATGGCTCAACAAAATTTTAATTTAAATTTGAATTACTCTCTCTCTCTCTCACTCACACCCACACACACAGATAGATAGATAGATAGATACATATACACACACACACACACATATGCAATTTTTCAACTTTTGTTATTTTATTTATTCATAATTAAATCAATACAAACACACACGCACATATTTACATTTATATATACACTTAAAATATTAATCATTATCTCTGTGGATCATTGTACCATTCAATTATTATTATAAATTTATACATATATTTAAATCAAAAATTCAAATGAACTAAAATTTTCATTCCTTCTAAATTTTACAATCAAACATAATTTTCATTCTTGACAAAATTCTAACATTTTCATCTCAACAAAATCTAAAACCAACCATAGTTTTTGTTTTGGTAAAATTATGCAAAATTTTCACTTGAAAACTGCTGTCTTTGGGGGCACTTTGCGACCATCGAGAAGCAAATCTTCTTCCATTGTATTCAAAGACAAAAAGATCTATAGTCCAATAACTCCTAAATAGATTTGAACTCAAAACTTTAAGGGTCTATTAGAATATGTACTTAGTGTATTTCTATCAAGCGTTAAAAATTGTGACAAAAATATCACAATTTTTTCTTGAAAAATATGAATTAAATATTAAATATTAAAATAATGACAACGCTTGTTGCAAATACAACAAATGCAATATCTACAAAGCCCACTTTAAGAATGAAACATTGGCATTCAAGCCATTGGAACGTCCCATGAGAGACAAATAAAATCCCAAAGTTACAATACTGAACTTTGTCCAAATATATTTTAACGTATGTACTATAGTTTTTGCCTAATCCTTGATTGGGCTTTTTTCATCAAATGAAAAACAATAGTTATGTTCAATGTATTTCTTTATAGGTATAGCTACTTATTTACGTACATGCATAAATATGTTGATGAATTTGGGGGTAGCTCGTAATGGTGCTGCATCTTCCATCCCTAGATTGTGAAATTCAACCACTAATTAATTTACCAAGATTATTGCATAAAATGACAAAGTTAGTGGGGGATATGTTGGCCATGTTTTGTCATCAAGTTGATTGCACCCTCGAAATCCGCCCCATCAAAAAATCCAAGAAAATATTTTTGTCTAAAATAAAATTCCGCAGTATCCTTCTAGACGATCTAAATTTGTATTATACTATATACACAATTATACTTGTAGAGAAGAAGAATGAGGAAATTAGGTTATGTTGATTGTCATTTTTCTTTCTCATTTCTGCTATTCATAGATTTCAACACAATGAATACCTCTACGATATTCCACATTTCTTTTAACTAAAAAAATTATAAAATTATTACATTTTAATTAACAAACTAAAATTATTTAATATTAAAATGTATAAAGAATATTTAAAACAATAAAATAAAAAATACCAAGAGAATTTGAAAAGAAGCAAATTTAAAAAACACAAATAAAAAACTAATAAAAAGAATTAAAAATTAAAAAAAATAAAATTACATAATTTTACATTGTGTAAAAATATTTAAAATAAAAAATGAAAAAATTTAAAAGAACATATAAATATAAATTTTAAATTGGACGAAAAGAAATACCAAATGATAGAAAAAATTAAAAAATTTATCATAAGGATAGTTGTTTAATTTTATTCTATAAAATACATTTTTTTATTAAAATAATAATATAGTATAAATATTGACAACTCGCTCCTTCAAAAAGTGACATCATAGTAAAATTATAAAATACATTATCCTCACACTTTACTCTTTCTTCGCTTTTGTTTTTGTCAAAGTGCCTTATAATGTCAAATGCCAATAGAGTACTCATCTGTTTGAGTGGACTGCCATAATAGTGTATAACATTTAACAATTCAATGAGAAAAGGTTGTCCCAATAGGTAAGACCACTATACTTTCCAATAAACCGTTCCCTTTCAATAGGATAAAATAGAAGAGAAGGAAATGGCAAAAGCCAAGTCCCAACAATCGTGAAAGCCACGCTGATAATCTTGTTGTAGATATTTGGTCATCAAAGATTAGAAGATAGAGGAATTATGATAATGTGTGAGCTCATTTCCTAAAACTTCTAGAGGTATTGTTGTCCGTTGAGACTTGACAAATATTTGGATATCGAGCTCTCATAAACAACCCAGTATTAGCATAGCTCTTTAGAGATTTGATGATAACCTATAATGATTCATTCCCTGGATTTGTCCAAGTCTTTGCATCTCTTCAGACATGCAGCCAACTCTAAGCGAACTCCATCAAATTGTAATTGGAGGCATTTTATTTCTTCATAAAAGGAGTCCACATTCAACCTCTTGGGAAGTTCATTGTACTCTGCTTGGAGAAGCTCTAAGTTGTGAAGAGCATCAAAGGTTTTGGGAACTTTTTTACAATGAAAATTAAGGGAAGTGAGGAGGTCTCGTATTAAAGATCGAATATAAATAGAGAAAGTGCTGAGGCAAGCCATAAAACAAGAACTAAAAACTCGAAAAAATTGGCTATGAATGCAATAAACGTAGAAGGATATCCCCCATTTATGGTATCTCAAAAAAGAGCAAAGAACTAAGTGGGGAGAGGTGAAGTGTGTTAATACAATCCTAGACAACAACCTACTATTTAGCCTAACAATCCTCCCACTAGCCTAGGTGTCAAACCTATAGAAAGACGGTTAACCCTAGCAGTAGATTAGGCGGTAATAGCAAGCTATGCTAGTTGAAACATTTTATAAATAGTAACTTCTTATTGATTGTAAAAGAACACAAGTTACAATACACTTTTATTATTCTTGAAAAAGTCTTACTATTTTTGACAAATATTATCACTTACATTGCTCTTAATAAATTATCCCTAGATAATTACAAAGGTTTAAAAATAAACCCACATCAATATACATTAAAGATAAGTACAAATTTAGTCCAAATTTTAAGACGATAACGACTCTACTTGAGAAAAAGAAAATATCAACTTTTTCAACATGGATAGTTCCAATCCCATTCCCTAAACTATCGGTTCATGCATACTTAATGCGTGCCCAAATAAAATTTAAAATATAATTTATTATATACACACATAAAACTGTGTTTTTCTTATTTGAATTTTTGAATCATGTGCATGAGTCTTTTATTTTATAATTTATTATTTAAAAAAATTATTTATTTTAAATGTAATAAAATTATATATTTTAATAATGATAATAAGATATAAATTATTATTTTTCAAAATGTATGGAAAATTCATAGAAAATGAGAGAACAAATTAAAAGAAAATTTAGGTAAGAATAATACACTAATTAAAATTTAATAAGAGATGATAAAAAAAGGTAAAATATTAAAAAAAAATAAAAGAGAGGTATTTTAGTTTTCATATTTGAAGTACAAAATAGGTGATATAAAATAGGGGTTATTAGCAATAACAATATAATATATAGATTTATTGAAAGGACGTTTTAACTTTTAAGAAATATATTCAATTAGCAAAGGTAGTTGTTTTGATGTCTCCTCATCACCAATACGATCGATAAACTATATAAAATTCAAGATTACTTGCAAATTGGTTCATGCCACTTTGGGAAATACATAAATGAAAAAATGTGAAAAGAGAATATAAAATAAAGAAAGGGCATTTACTTACGCATTTAATCGCATGCTTGAATTTCCGGAAATTGGATGAGTAGGCATGTTCCTCTTTAATTTACAAGTTTGCTTCTATTTGTTACTTTATACATTTTTAATTTGCTTGGAAAACAAAATCTATGTTTGTTTTCAAAATTTGGAAACCAAAAATACACCTTATCAGTATATTTTTAAATTTTATCTCTTTCTATTACTTTTACACAATTTTTACAATAAATACTTAAAAATATACACCAAAACTTGAAAACATCTTATTTTTATATAATTTTCAAAACAAAAATACTTAAAAATATTGAAAATAAACATAACTAGTGCTTTATAACTTGATAATAAGGTCCAATAAAAAAATTAAAAGAAAAAGGAAAAAAGAAATTTGCAGATTAAGGAAGGCCGGGTTTGAAGCTACTTTCGAACTCTATTTCGCCTCAAAAATACTCATCGGAAAAACTTAACGCTCAAGTATTCAATACTTTCAAGGAAAAACATTCCATCTTTTCTGTATATATGTATAAATTTTTAAAATTCAATTATTATCTTTCTTTAAATAAATTAATTATTTTTATATGCTCACAATTACACTTATACAAATTTATACCCTAAAACCATAATCACTTTACTAGGTGGGATTGTTTCTCAAGAAAAAATTTAAAGGCTGAGAACATTTGCATTTGATTAATTAATCATTGAAAATTATGTTTGAAAATAATTTAATTAAAAATATTAGGTTAAAATAGTCTTTTAAATAATTTATAAAAGAATCCTAACACCTTAATTATTTTGTCATAATTCTCATATAAGATTGTTGATCTTGAAATTTTGTAATTTTACAGTGGGCCTCCATTGTATCAAAGGTTTTAATCAATCATTTTTTTGTTCAATTTAAATTTAATAATCTATCTTGCATTATCAATCAAAATAAATATGACTAATTAATATCATATATATTATCACATTATACCTATTATTCAATCACTATATAACATACACAGAATATAAATCAAACATACATTCACCTTTTATCATTTTTATACAACTAATACAACATTTGCATACAAAACGCACCAATATTTTTTACCATTGAAATTTGATTCCAAACAAAGCCCAAAAGTGTTGCTGCAGTTAACAGGATTAATTAAAGTGTTCCTTACCCTTTCGTAAATGTAATTATTGCTACTGGTATTTTCTCCTTTTAATTCATTTAGAGTTTGTTCCTATATCATTCATGTATATATCTTTGACCCTTGAGACGAGGGAGCTCGTTTCATCATTGCATCAATTGGTCAAACTAATTAGTGAATTATTGGAGATTAGGTTAAACTATGTTCTTATATTGGAGATCATGTACGAAAGTATCATGCATGAACCATAATACTGACTTCAAATCAATAATGTAAACGTTCCCTCTGACTCAATTATTAGCCTTTTTCTTATCCACTAGCAAACATAATTTCTATTAGGGTATTGCCATGCCTAATATTGTACTTTTAAGTTGGTTGACCAAGAATTAATGTACGCAAAATACGTAATTTCTATTCATGAAATGTTGGCTTGTCTCATACATTATTGAGTTGGAGAGAGGAAATGGTCCTACGTGACAAGATAAACAAAGTGTAGGATATGTTCGTTTGATGCAAGTAGGTTATGTACATTATATTATAATGTGATATGTGTGTTGCATTTTTTTTCAAATAATTAATCTTTTTTTTTTATTTTGTAACAATAATGTGACGCGTGCCATATTATAGAGTATTTGATAAGTTTGCACTAAGAACAACATTGTAAAAATGTAGGCTATATTTGTTCTCATTTTTATATGTGTATTTTTAAGTATATATTTTTTGATAATGGCACAAAAGAAAGTGAGAAATAGAAATATAAAATTTTAAAAGTGTAATTATTATAATGTTTGTTTTAAAGGTGGAAAAAATGAAACCAAACATAGTCGCAATATTCTTCGAATCTATTCCCAGTTGACGTAATATCGAAAAACGCTCGTGACACTTTCTGACCAAGATTATCCCTTAACACTCAATTAAGGTTTCAAAGTCGGATCAAACTAACTAGCTTAATCAAATTAATTGGAAATTGGTCTATTTTTCGACTTGATTATCATATAAAACCATTTGACTTAAAAAAAATTAGACGAAAACCAAACAAAATTAGGTAAAAATCAATTTTTAACTTTTTTATAAAAATAAAAATTAAATTAAACAATTTTTTAGAAAAAGGGACAAAATATCTTTCTAAGGTTTTTTTGTTGTGTTCTAACGTCATAAAATCTTAAATAAGGATTAGTGTACGTAATTTTCAAAAATATTTTTTATATTTTGACTTTTATTTATTTAATTATTTTTATTCATATATTTTTCTAATTTTGAAGCATTGAAAATTTAAATATTGCATCTTATCTTAAACTTAATTTTTCAAATTAATCAAATTTTTTTTTATCTTAAAATCTAATTTTTCAATATTTATTATTTTACTTTTTGCTTTGAATTTAATAAAGTTTCTTATATATCATGTAAAAATTTTTCATTGTTATTGAATTATTTAATTTTAAATATTACTTCTAAACTCATCATTAGGCAAATTAACAGATTAAATTAAATTTATTTTATAAAATTTATATATAATATTACATAATTTAAAACAATCTTTTTCCTTCCTTTTTGTGATACGGTCTAATTGATCAATCAGCAACCTAATTAATTTTCTCATTTAACTCTATTTAGAAATTAAAGCCATTGCTTTCAACCCCTAGATTATAGAGGTGAAAAAATCAACCGCCAAAACCAACAAATTGGATTGAGCATTCAATCCAGCATAATTATGAAATAAAATAATAAATTATGTGACCAACAGGAGAGTACTAACTACAACTAGCCAAATTCGACACCAACTCATCTCAAGTCTAATTGCGACAACGAAACAAGAGAGATACAAAGTGAAATACAAAAAGGATTTTCGTTTTCACAACGTGAATCCTGATACAGATGTAAACTGTACGTACGGGCAAAGATAGCCGAGATAGACGGATACATAAATGGGTGCATGTTCCGAAGCCAACTATACAGTAGTAGGGGAAAGAGGGAGGTGGAGAAAGACGTCTAAAAGTTAAGCTACGTAACACATGTCCGAGCGTATTTGGTGGTATATTTTAATGTAGTTGACGCGTGAAAATGAAAGCTAGGCCGGGAAAGATGGAAAGGAAGAAACAACTGTTGTTCTTCTCAATGAAGAAGCAGAGGCGGCAAGGAATTGTTATGGAGATGCGAGCCCCCACCATAAGTGTAGGAACTGGAAAGGGACCCTCCCCCGAACTCTTCCTTTTCCTGCTTTTTATTCTCATACTCTTCACCTTTAATTTCTAAAATAAATCTTGATACTCTTTTGCTTTCTCTTTTAATCATCAAGATTTGGATTTTTTTTTCCTCCCTTTGTTGCATGTCTGAAACAAGCACATCTATAGCTTGGATTTTCTTTGTCTGGGTTCTTCTCTCAATGTGTGGGAACTGATAGGCTTTACTGTTGGATTGAGGGGGCTTAATTCAATCTAGGTGTTTGTGGTTAATTGGCTCTGAGCTTTGGATTTTGGTTCTCTTTGATGAAAGAATCAATCTTGAAGTCTAATGTTGATTGAGGGATTGGTTGAGCTAACTTTCATGGTGTGAGGGTGTTCATGTTTTAGAACACTCTTTAATATTGCTGCTGTAGTATTTGTCACTTAGATCACACATGGGTGTACATATCTTCCATTTTTGCTTGTTTCTTTTGAGGCATTCATTCCTCCCATAGTGATATGTTTTGTAATATTTGCGGTGATTCACTTCCCTATTGTCTATGTTTGTTATACGCCTCACTGAACTGCAAATACACGCACACGCACACACACATATACACAAACGAGAACCTGACGGAAAAGGAGAAAATCCACCCTTTTTTTATTGTGGGTCATGATTCTTTGGGCAGCTAGTCTGATAAAATTTCTGTTTTGCATGATAGTAACTGATAGTTTGTTGAGTTGTAGAGCATAAATTAGGAGAAGAGTGTAGCAGTGTCCAGAACGCCTGATTAGTGTGGTGGGATATTGCTGGTCTATGGGAATACCTGATAGTTCACTGCTAGACTCGTTAGAGAAGGCTCAGTCTTGGATTTCTGGGGGAAATAGTGATTTGGATTCAATATCCTGCGGATTTGAGATGACCGATAACAATTGCCGCATGTGCCGCCATTGTGAAGCGAAAATATCAGATTCTTGCCTCAAGTACCACTGTGAGAAGTGTGAAAGGCTGTTGTGCGGTAAATGTGTCCAGGACCATGCCTCTTTGGATGCAGTTGCCCCTAGTCAATTAAAGGAGAAAACGGAGGCTGTGTTTAATATCAAATCTTGCAAGCTTTGTTTCGAACTTGGACCTGTAAGTAAAAGTGCCCAAAGTTGCCATGGTAAAGTCTATCCTAATGAGTCTCCAAAACAAAGCCCAGAACCAACATCACCAAGTTTTAATGGTGAGAGATTTGATGATCATTCCTCCTATGCTCTAACTAGAAGCAGTGTTGAGTCACTTTCAGACCATCCATCTCTGGAACCTATTCATCACTTGCCAAGCAGGTATGAGAGCTTGATTTCTTTTGTGCAAAAAGTTCACTAGATCATTGTTTATTTCTGTTTATTAGTACTTGGTGAGATTGATCTGTTAGTGCTTTTATGGTGATCTCTTGAAGATGCGAAAAATCTATTTCATTGAAAATGTATTTTTGATTCACTCACCAAATTCTGTTAAGAAACTGTTCTTCCTCTAATTTTTCTAGGTGGAGTATTTCCTGATGAAAGATAATTAGATTGATCATGTATGGTTAATATATAGAGATTATATGGGACTTTATTTGGATATCTGCTTCTAGTATCTATCAATATTCTTTGTGCATATGAATATTTATAAGGTGCATAAATGCCTAGGAATAGAATTTTGAAGATCATAATTTGTTTTATGAATTTCTGCTATAATTTGCTTCTCTTGAGGTTAAAATTATAATGTTATTACTTTAGGAGTGATGAAGACGAGGGAGAGGATGACACAAGTCAATTTTTCAGTCCATCAAGTGAGTACTGTCATGCTGCTTCTGATGTAGATTCTGTTTGTGGTAGCGCTAGACGTGAATTATGTAGTTTTATGTCCATTGGATCAAGCCCACCAGAGAGCCCCTCTAGGATTTATTTTACTTCCAATAGAGTTGGGCGTAGTGTACAGCAAGAGCATTGGGGATTCCCAAGGTCTCAAAATGATGGTCCTTTTGTCCAAGAGCAGGCTGTTTTAGAAAAGCCTGCCAAGGGTACTTCAGGTCCAGAAAATGATGATGATCTGTCAATATTCCAGAATAAGGGTGTGAAGATGCCACAACTGGAGGATTTTGAAACCAATAGTTTCATTTGGCTTCCTCCTCCTCCTGACAATCTCGCCGATGAGGTGGGAAACAGCTTCATTACTTATGATGATGAGGATGGTGAAGTGGGGGGCTCAGGTGCATTGTTTTCCTCTACTGATGGTCTTGATAGCATGGTTTTAACAAAGGATAAATGGCACGATGATTTCAAGGAACCTTTGAGAGCTGTTGTACAGGGGCATTTTAGAGCTCTTGTGTCACACCTTTTGCAAGGGAAGGGTATAATCTCAAGCAAAGAGTACTGTCCTGAGGACTGGCTAAACATAATAACCACAATAGCATGGCAAGCTGCAAACTTCATCGAGCCTGATACAATTAGAGGAGGTAGCATGGATCCCTGTGACTATGTAAAGGTAAAAAGTGTAGCTTCAGGAAGTCCTAGTGAGAGGTAAATATCAAGTGTCATTGAAATGTTTTAGATGCGTTGTACAACCAGCTTTGAACAACAGTATATGGTCCAGAGGTGACTAAGAGTTCACTTTTTTCCTGATGCAGCAAACTCATCAAAGGAGTAGTTTGTACAAAGAATATAAAACATAAACGAATGACATCTCAATACAAGAATACTAGGCTCCTTCTCTTAGGAGGAGCACTTGAGTACCAAAGAGTTCCCAATCAACTGGCATCTTTCGAGACATTACTGCAACAGGTTCCATTCATGTTAGCTTTTTATTAACTGATTTCATACAAAATGAAAGCAATTTGTACAAATTCATGAATATAATTTTTGAATCAGGAAAATGATAATCTGAGGATGATTGTTTCAGATATAGAAGCCCATCGTCCTAATGTTCTGCTTGTTGAAAAGAGTGTAGCTTCATTTGCTCAAGTCCTACTGTTAGAAAAAGAGATCTCCTTAGTTTTAAATGTTAGAAGACCACTGTTGGAGCGGATTGCAAGATGCAGTGGTGCTATCGTAACTCCATCAACTGATGATATATCCACAGCAAGGCTAGGGTACTGTGAACTTTTCCATTTGGAGAAAGTTTCAGAAGACCATGAGCCTGTTAATCAGTTCAACAAAAGGCCATCTAAAACCTTAATGTTTTTTGAAGGTTGTCCCAGGCGGTTGGGTTGCACGGTAATATTTAAATGCATGAATCATAGTATTTTTGGTCTTTTACCAGTCATGTCATGTTTCAACATTATTGGTTCAATATTTTTTTTTTAAATGTGCTTTTATATCTTATGGTCAGATTGTGAATTCAATCTTGACTTATTCACTTTTATGTTTGATTTATCTTTTGCTATTGTTTTGTGGTGTTTACAGCAAATGGATGAGAGTCTATATTTGAATGCTCCTCTTTCTGTTAGTTTATGCTAATTGCATATCAAGCATAACCAGTGTTTCTAGGACTTTCATGCTCAATCAAATATTTGCTTGGTTTTAACGAAGGCTTAACTTGAAGCATGCAACATGTCTCCATTTTTTACATGTTAAGCTAAGAGGATTATCCTCAGCTCTTCACAATTGTATGCATTGAAAAAGGAAAAGCAATCTTGAACTTTTATAATTAATTTCTGGAAATACTTGTCTTAGGGACACATTTCTGCAAGCTATCTTGCTATGGAATCCTTTGTTGACTTGCTGAAGACATAACCCACCATTATGCGAGTATTGGTGAATAAGCTGAACAGCTATCAGTAGGTCTGATAGCATGTGATTGTACGTGCTAACAATAATGTTTTCAACATGTTTACTTAACTCTTTATAGCATTGCCCCAAGTACGATTGAATGTGACTGCTGATGATTTTTTACATGGGTTGTGCAACGAAGATGTTGCACCATTTGGTCGCAGGTTATCATTATTGGTTTCATAATATGGCCCCTGAACGCGTGGCCCATAATATAAAAGTCAACCATTTCTTTTTTGTGATATGTCCTGCTTGCTGTCAACTGGCTTACTCCTCAAGCTACCCGAAGGATTAGCCGGTGTACAAGACTGCCTCTACCTTGCCTTCGCATTTTTCGTGATACATTTAGTTCTGGTCAAGTTAGTGTGCAAAGATTCTCAAAAATATCCAGTGAAATTCTATATTATCAGTATATATTACTGAATGATTTAATTCATCACCTTTATAGGTACAATTTAAGGATGTCAGATTGTCTTCTATGACCTCTTGAAATTTACAAGATGGAGAATTCATATAAACAATCTTCACTTGATTTCTCATTATTGTTTGGAAACAGTAATTAGCAAAAAATGTCCAACTGTTTGGACAGCATATTCCGTTGGATTTTGCTTTTTATTCCATATTATTTGTTCAAGAGTCTGATCTTGTTATGTCTATTTTTAGAAGAATTGGATGCTGCGAGTATACTGAATCAAAGAATTGTTTTGCTTCTCTAGTGAGAGCACAAGTGTATTATTCCCGTGGTCTGACCAGAAATTTGATGGTATGGCATTTTTTAGTCTCTCTCTCTCTCTCTCTCACACACACATATCGACTCCATTCCTTGAAGTGTCACGAGGTTTATGATCTTTCAATGTCCTATGAGGCATCTTATGTCCAATGAGGAGAGCCGCTAATGTGCCTTGGTATTTTCAGTATTGATAGAAATGCCATTGGAGCGAATTCTCAATGTTACTCTTTGTTGCTCTACTTTGAACATCAGATATCCAATGCATCGGCTGCGAACAACTGTTTGATTGTTGCCACGTTTTCTACTTAACTAATAAAGAAATCATAGTTTATATAAACCAAAGCCTTAGGGACATCTTTTCTCCCCCAGTCACTTCTCTTCATAAGAATTATTTGCCTGTAGTGTTTGATTTCTTGCTATTTGTTTTATTCTCTATGTAAAATTCATTACAGAGAAGTATTTAGCTCATAGAGATATTCTCAGTATCCTTGAAAGAGAACAAAGGCGAAACAAGCAGAAACTTATTATATGAGATACATTTTATAGGTTGTACTGAGGGGTTCAACCCGTGAAGAACTTAAGAAGGTGAAAAATGTGGTCCAATATGCTGTCTTTGCAGCATATCAATTGTTGCTAGAGACCTCATTTATTGCTGATGAGGGCGCCTGTCTTCCTAAAATTGGAGCAAAATCCTCACACGTTACTGCAGAGAAGATCGCTCTAGATGACATCATCTCAACTCCTGACTCTGCTGGAACCACCTGTTACAGAGAAGTTACTGCCCCTCTTATTACTGCTGAAGCTGCAGACCACAATTTGCAGCTTGGATTGCAAGAGTCCCTGTATGAGCTTGGGGAGGTTGGTTATGATGATGTTTCTGTGCCAGATGATTTTAGGTGTAGAAAGGCACTATCTGAGGGTTGCAATGCAAATCTGGCACTGAATTTAACGCTTGATGACATGGCATGTAATTGCCCAAGCATCCAATCTCATACGCCAACGGAACTGCCAGGTCAGGTGGAGGGCCAATCCGGTGCTCTTTCCGAACAAGCGGCTGCAGAGGGAGCTGATGAAGCGGATGCCTCTACTGAATACCATACAGCTAGTGACAATAATCAGAGCATATTAGTTTCTTTCTCCAGCCACAATATCCTGAATGGAACTGTATGTGAACGTTCTCGGCTTCTCCGTGTTAAGTTCTATGGCCATTCTGATAAACCCCTTGGGAAATATCTTAGGGATGATCTGTTTGATAAGGTAATCTTCATTTTGATTGCATTTCTTTCATTGTCCTGTTTCTTTGGTTTGCTTATATTTTCTTTGGGATATACATTGCCAGTCATCATACTGTCGATCATGCGATGAATCAGCTGAAGCCCATGCCATATGCTATACACACCAGCAAGGAAATCTGATGGTAAATGTAAGACAACCATCTTCAGTAAGCCTTCCTGGGGAACAGGATGGCAAGATATGGATGTGGCACAGATGCCTCAGATGTACACACACAGAAGTTCCACCAGCCACGCGAAGGGTTGTTATGTCTGATGCAGCCTGGGGACTGTCTTTTGGGAAGTTTCTTGAACTTAGTTTTTCAAACCATGCTACTGGAAATCGTCTTGCGAGCTGTGGTCATTCTCTTCAAAGAGACTGCCTTAGGTTTTTTGGGTGCGCCACATTCTTTTGAATTTATTGGTACTTGTGAATAGGTAGATAGCGAGGCGTGTTAAGTCTATTGGCAAAATGATGATATTTGCCGTTCGACTTTGACAGGTTTGGAAGTATGATTGCTTGCTTCCGGAATTCTCCTATTGACATCCTCTCTGTTTGTTTGCCCCCTTCAGTACTTGAATTTGGTGGTCCTTGGGAACAAAGATGGATAAGGAAAGAAGCATCTGAGGTTCTCGAAAAACTAAAGCTTTTTCTCACTTGTTTTTTTTTTTTGAAATAAACGTTACCATTTTCACAAGTCTATCTGATTTGTGTTTTTTTTTTTTGAAATAAACATTACCATTTTACAAGTCTATCTGATCTGTTTTTCCCTTTATTAGCTTTTCAGCAAAGCAGAAGCTCTATATGCAGAGATATCAACTACTCTTCAGGAAATTAATCACAGAAGCTTATCTTCTAAGCATGAATTCTCTGATGCAAGCAATTTGCATAGCCACATCCTGGAGCTAAATGACATGCTTGCCAAAGAAAAGAATTATTATGAAGTTAAGTACTCATTTGCTGTTTAATGCATCTATTTCTTATGGTATTTGTTATGAATCTTAAGACACTTACCTTTTTTCTTAACTAATCTTTTGATAAATCACTGATCTTCGATACATGTGTCTCGCATTATTGGTAATATAAATTTATATTATAATCTTTTGGTTTCTATGGCTTATTGAGACGTATCTGTGCAGGATTTTCTCCAGTTAGCAGACGAGGAGATTCAGGAACAGGATCAATCAGAAGTTGATATTCTTGAAATCAACCAATTGAGACACTCTCTTCTAATTGGTTCGCATGTTTGGGACAGACGGCTATATTTACTCGACTCCCTCTTTAGGAAAAGTTCCTGTTCAGAGGCTCAGGACGATGTTGAAGCTCCTAAGTATTGGAGTCTTGACCTTGGCCATGAAGATAACAAGCCTGAGTATCCAAAATTAGGGGGATGCTCAGGACAACCTGTAAAATCCTGCAATGAGGAGCCTAAACCCGAGCCTGATGTTATAGACAAATATGTTTTACCAGCATGCCTGCGGAAGGAATGGGATGAAAGACAGCAACATGAGAAGCATGCTGTTGCTAGTACATCTTTGGAGCGCCTTCCATCAGCTGCATCAATCCTTTCTGATCAAATAGATTCTGCATGGTCTGGTGGTGATCCAGAACCAATGAAAGCCCACTTGCTTGCTAAGCTCAATGCAGATGTATCTGAAGCTACCTCAGTCGGGCAAATAAATGAAAACGATAGTCCATCTTTTAGAAGATTATTGTCACCAACAAGAGTTTACTCTTTTGATTCTGCCCAGCGGCTTCAAGAGAGAATGAGGAAAGCACCACTGTCTTCCCTGCATTTCTCACCTCTTCGATCTTTTCATGCCTCAGGAGATTACAAGTACATGCTCAGGGATCCTATTTCTAACGTACAGCGAACTTACTCTCAAGTATCACGACGTGGAGCAGAAAAGTTATACCTTACATCGAGGGCCTCTCCCTCTTTTATTTCTTACACGTCTCTTTTGCCTGAAGGAGCAAGATTGATGGTCCCACAAAATGGTCCACATGATATCGTTGTCACGGTTTATGATGATGAGCCCACGACTATAATATCTTATGCTCTCAGTTCCAAGGAGTATGTTGACTGGATTGCTGATCAGCCAAATGCGCCTGAAAGAGAATCAAATGTTAGTCTCGTCAACAAGTTGAATTTGATAACTCCTGACGTTTCAACATGGAAGTCTTTTGGTTCCCCGGACTTGGATTACATGCACTATGGAAATTACAGCCCTGAAGATGCTCCAACTACAGCAGGTTCCCACTTTGCAGATCCGAAGGGTCCTCCTCATTTTAGAGTTTCTTTTGTGGACGACTCTGTGAATGCTTCTGGAAAAGTGAAGTTTTCTGTGACATGTTATTTTGCAAAGCAGTTTGATGCTCTTAGGAGAAGATGCTGCCCCTGTGAACTGGACTTTGTACGTTCCCTGAGTCGGTGCAGGAGATGGAGTGCCCAGGGTGGGAAAAGTAACGTTTATTTCGCCAAGTCATTTGATGAACGCTTCATAATTAAGCAGGTTACCAAGACTGAGCTGGAATCATTCCACGAATTTGCACCAGAGTATTTTAAGTATCTCACAAATGCTCTTAGCTCAGGAAGTCCAACTTGTCTTGCCAAAGTTCTTGGCATGTATCAGGTTCGGCCTCATTGCTATTCATTATTAAGTGGTATTTGTACTTCCTAGCCTAGGTGGCAGAGATGTGTGTAGATCTAATTTGCCTGTTAAATCATAGGTTACCGTCAAACACTATAAAGGTGGCAAGGAAACAAAAATGGATTTGATGTTGATGGAGAATGTCTTCTTCAAAAGAAGCATTTCAAGGGTCTATGATCTAAAGGGATCTGCACGATCCCGTTACAATTCAGACACAACAGGAGCAAACAAAGTGCTGTTAGACATGAATCTCTTAGAAAACCTGTGCAGGAATCCTATATTCCTTGGAAGCAAGGCGAAGAGGAGGCTGGAGAGAGCTGTTTGGAACGATACATCATTTTTAGCAGTAAGATGTGCTTTCCAACAAATTTGTTTAGTGCCAGTATTGTGTTTGCCGTTGGTTCTACTTGTTTAGTGCCTATCCTTTGGTTTGGCTTGCAGTCGGTGTACGTGATGGACTACTCTCTGTTGGTTGGAGTGGATGAGGAGCACAAGGAGCTGGTGTTGGGGATCATAGATTACATGAGGCAGTATACATGGGACAAGCACTTGGAGACATGGGTGAAAGCATCCGGCATACTTGGTGGCCCTAGGAATGCTTCACCAACCATCATTTCCCCCAAACAGTACAAGAAAAGGTTCAGAAAAGCAATGACAACCTACTTCCTTACAGTTCCAGATCAGTGGTCATCCAAACAGGGTAGCATGGAATGAATTTGCCAAGTCTTTCCATCTTCATTTTTATCTTTCAAAATCATGCCCGTTATTGTTTGTTCCTAGCAAAAGCTTCTGGCTCATTTGCTCTTACTGGAGTTCTCCATTTCTCTTTCATTTATACTAATTCCTGGAAAAAAGAAAAGAAACTTAAAATGGCCCTCAATTTGTTTCTTTGATTTCTTGGATACCTTTCCTCAATGCCCAAGCTAGGATGAGTCTTGTGGACACAGGCCTAAGTCATCTACATAGGGCAACACCTTGAAATAAGGAACTTTGGGTGCGTAATTAAAATAATTGTTGCTTCACTAGTAATACCCCCATATATATATATATAGAGAGATAGATAGATAGATAGATATGAGTTATTTTTTCCTTTTTACCTTTGTCCTTGTTGTGGAGAAATTGTATCTGAGTGGTGTATTTTAAAATCAGTAATCCTGTATAAACTATATAGTATAACGTCTTTATATTATAATGTAACACCACATTATTGTTTTGTTGGATATAAAGTTGAACCATGTTGTGTTAATAAAGAGAGAATATTTTCCTTTGTTTTGTACTTTTATAAGTGGAGACTAATTTTGTATGTGAATTTAGAATTTTAAAGTACATGGAGTCGGCTGGTATTTTCAAAACTATATTTCTTTTTTTCAAAATCATGTACAATAAAATGGGAAAATAAATTGTGGTTTTCCTACAGAAGCAAGAATTGTGTGAGACGAAAGGACAAAAATAAAGTATGAAAAGTAATCACACGCTAAAGCAATTCAAAAGTCAGAAATAATATTTAATCAGTTGACTTGATGTGAGAGTGACATGACGTGAGGTTTTTTATGCGTTTGACTTCTTTTTATCAACTAAAAATTATTTTTATGTGAGGTATGTTTTTAAGGGAATTGACTCAATGTTTCAACTAATAATTATATGTTTAACACGCAAATTCTGATTAATTAATTCATGAGAAAAGGTCTAAATCTATTCTCTATTATAAAAGAATGAATCTTCAAAATAGTTTCTTTCAATCTTTGTACTTTCTAATTCATCTCTAGCTAATAGTATAGAATGATAAAAATATAGGATATAATTAGAACTTTATTATGTGTGACACTATAAACTAAATATGTTATGGTCCTTTCATATTCAAAATTCTTCCTTTTCTATTTTTTAAGTTTTGACATAACTTTTTAAATGATAAATTTTCAAATGAGGCCAGCTTCATATGAAAGTAATATTTGGAATCATTTTAACTATATGTCATATAACATACAGGGGACTTCAGAGCAAAAATTTGTTACTATGTAAAATTATTACAGTACAAAATTTAAGAATCTATGATAAAATAAAAACAAGCTTAATTTATGTATCCATGCATGGAAATTAATGGCATGCAATAACTATGCATGATTTTATATTTTTAAAACTTTGTTTTACACACATACACACGCCAATTTTTTTGCAAATGCTTTATATGCATGTATAAATATGCCGATATTACTAAAATCCTATATAAAGTTAAGAGATAAAAATTTAATTATATATTTCAATCTACCTATTTATATTTATATGTATCACAAAAGTATAAATACCCAAAAAAAAAAAAAAAAGGTTTATAGAATTTTGTCTATGCCTAGTATAATCTCATATTAATAATATAAATAAAAAGTTATATTATTAATTCCATTATTTGTAATACAATAGTTCGAATAAAACAGTATCTTTTCATATACCATTCTTCTTTCCTTCTTCTTCTTTAAAAAATGAATTTTCAAATAAATTTCATAAAAATGTAGGTTGTAATATGTTTTTTACCCCCGAGTCATATGATAATTTAGAGACTTCAAATTAGGTAATTATAATGTAAATTTGTTGTTTTACATGATAAATAACTTAATGAAAAGTCCATAACATAGATTGGTGGTAATTCAAGAACTACGTATACATAGATAGTTTGGAGTTTGTTTTTTTTAAGATTCAATTACATATTTATTCTTTTCTACATTCATATATGCATTTATGTCATAGATATGGTTAAAATAATAAGTATTAAAGTGATAAAAATTTAATCAGATATCTTGGAATCCAAGTAATTAACAAAAAAATCGGATGTACTTAATGTGTCTAAAAAATGCAATCCTTTTACTCAAATATAAATTTTTGCATGGTCAAGGGTATTATATGAATGATTTATTTTATATAAAACAACACAGATTATCAAATATTTAATGTGTTATCTTACGATATAAGATATTTTATTTTATTTTTATACATGTGGACTTCTCTCATTAAAACCATACAATTAGATTGAGAATGAGATTTTAAAGAAGTAACTAAGGTTTGTAGAGTTCTTTGAATTTTGGTAAAACTTTTTAACATCAGATCTAAATATTTTTGTATATCTTTTCAACATCTAATCTAAATATTTTAAAGAACCATGAAATTATAGTATATTCCAAGGATATCATGTTAAACAAAGATAGTGAGTCATTTATTATGCGTAAAAAAGATCTTACAAGAAATTCTGATGTAGTAGTAGGATTATAACTTTATACCTAAAATAATAATGGCAAATTAGTATGATACGTTATTGCAAAATTCTCATATGTCCTCAAATCATAGTAGATTTTAATACTTACTAAGTTTTATATAATGTATATTATATATACTTAGATATAACACACACACACACACACTAGAAACCAAACTGCATTCTATATACGTGAAAAATACATAAATATTTGTTATATGCGAGATAAAAATAGCAAAATATTATATATATATATATATATACACTTTTCAAATTTTTAGTTGATAAAAATATTATATATATCTATTACTATACATTTTATTTTCACAAATTACGTATTATCTCTAAGACATAGATCCAAGCTAGAGAGAGAGAGAGAGAGAGAGATTATTGTTTAGTTTTTGAATTTCAAAAATTCTATTTCTATGTTTATTTTCATTTTTTCATCCAAAAAAACACACTACAATCATTACATTTTTTGAATTTTATCTATATCTCTTTATTATGTTTACATATTTTTTTAAAAAAATACACCTAAAAACAAATACAAAAAAATCAAAACAAACATAACCATATTTAGTGAGAAGGTATAACGCAAACGCTGATATAGCTCGATGAGGCATCAGTTCCGTATCACAGGATTTGAATGAGCATAGGTATATCGTAAGTAATATTTATTATTTTATAAATTTCAGTATTAAATGAAGAGAAACTAATGTTAATATTAGTGCAATTTTCCAGCTAACCAAAAAGGCATGAAAAAAACTAGATCATTTATATATTTTTCAAAAGTCTAATTTTTCATACATTCATAAGTTTCAAAACTAAATATATTTTAAATTATTCTTTTATAAAATAAAATGAATATTAACAATTCACGTGTAAATCATATATAATTCACCAGTATCAGAGGCAAAAGCATGAGCAGGAGAACTTGTAAGTAATATGTGTATGTGATGGTGTGTCGTTACTCTAATTCATGACACTATCCAAGTGAGATTCATAGATTTATATTAGAATGTGATATAACTACGGTTTTCACACGAGTGCAGTTAAAATTTTTGGACAAAAATTTCCACTCAACATGATTTGATCAATGCTATGACTGCAATATCTCTAAGTATTGAAACAAGATAAGAAGTTTCATATAATTACATGCCTTCTAAAAGAACATAGAAGTTATACGCAAAACAAAAGTTCATAAACTTCGAGCTTAAAGCCAACACATAAATACTTTCTTACAATTCACCTAGTCAATCTATAAGCTAAATTCTTGTCTTATGGTCCTTGGCATCCTACCAATTGAACCCTTCTTCATATGTAAAAATAACAGAAACATTATGTTTTTCGTTGAGAAATTTGAAGAGAGAATACAAAATACTTTCACACTCTGTACCGATGATACACCATAACATGCTTCCGAAGAATGATTTCTAGGGTTAAGAGGCCAAAGCAAGATGGATATCTCCTTCATTTGTTGGCAGGAAACCGACTCGCTTCTGCAGGATAAGCGACAAAATAATTTTCATAATTAAACTCGGACGACTTGTAATTGAAATAAATGGTTTAAGCTCTTTCTACTGTTTCAAGTCTTTGTATCTCGTGGGACTGCCCTCAATTGTCAAACCACAGCTCATTCTTTATACTTTAATGTCATTTAATCACTGCACATTTCTAAAGTAAAGGCTGTACATTTCCAAAATAAAAAAGATGCCAACTTCTGTTAAGCGCATGAAATTCAATCAGAATCTGAAGTGTCTTCCTTAAAAAAGATAAGTCCACTGTGTAGCTTTCATTTTATACGACACAACTTACAAGACTATGCTTATCTTATTGGCAAGTGGTCACACAAACTCACAATTTGTTTTTCTTAAGTTCCTGACAGCACCACGAACAACTTCTAAGAGAACAATCAGCAAATTAATTACCTAAATTTTGTGAAACAACAATATAATTGACACTTAACGAGGAATTGGGTTTTTGTTTCATTCCAATGATAAATAGACCTACTTATAAATATGAAAAATATTTATGCAACCAGTATACATTCAAGTGTTGTGGATTGAAAACTAAGAACTGGGAAATTGATGGGAGAAAAATAAATAGCTTCAACATTAATTTGTTTGAAATATAGAATATATAATGTCAGCGTAATTGCAAGAAAATGATATTAATTTTAAGACATTCTTCGGATATATCTAAGCATACTATATGACTAGTTAGCACTTATGAGCACATTTTTCTAAGGATGACTTGATCTACAAAATAAAGTCACACAAAATAAAGTAATGCGCATTGTATAAAGACATGAAATTCGAACAAACACTTACAAAAGTTAATTATATTAATTCGTTTACTTGTCACAAGTTAATTATATAAATTCGTTTACTTGTCACAGTCATACATGAAAATATATGTATTGAGTGAAGTATACGTAACTAACTATCATTTGGTCATATGGCCGAAGGTGAAAAATATATATGTCGGAAAACGCAAATGGAGTAACCTTGATTAATTTAATTATTGGGCTATGTATTCTAATTAATTCCTCTGAATTAATCCCTTTTTCCCAATTTTTATATCTAATTTTGCATTAAAAGAAAAAATCAAATGCAACTATAATTGAAAATTTTCTTATAAATTCTTGTCTTTTAATTATCGTTATTATTATCATTATTATCGATTATTGATAAGAGGTAAATGAGATGAAATGGCAAACCCATAAACATGCCGTGAAATATGGAGCAATGTCCGAAGGATAAATAAATATAAATATAAATAAATAAAAACATACCTCACGCGATTTTGAGCCTCGTTTAGCGGAACCACAATCGCCCTTCCAATGAACGTTCTGCTCCGCCGCCCCGCCCCCTGCTCTGCACAGGTTGACAATTTTCTCGATCACCTCGGCCCCGTCCTTGGTCTCGGCCATCAACTTCTCCACCTCCGCCTTCGGCAGCCTCAGCCGAATTCTCACTCCTCCTTTACCGGTCTCTGGAACTCCTGCTTTCTCCTCGTGGAACTCAACGCTCACCGGCTTCATGATGGACGACTCCGATGCCGATCTCCGCGCCAGCATCAAGGTCTGGAGCCTGTCCTTGGCGCTCATTTGAATTCCGGAGCTCGCCCTGCGCGCTAACCTCTGCTCTTGTGGCCGATACTTGGGCAGTTGGACGAGATAGTAGAGGCGTTTGGGCTTCAGCTCCTGCTGTGGCTCCAACGGCTTGGCTTTGACGCCGTCATGCCTCACCGCCTCCGACTCTAACAGTACATGACCCGGATGGTTTTCCACCACGAACCCGGCCCGAACCGGAGTCTTCACTTTGAATGTTTCCCCGCTGATCTTCATTACTTTAGCACTTTTCTTCCCACCCAAACTGTTCCCCATTGTTTAACTGGAAATGGGTTGGAGAAGCGGAAATGGAAAGCTTCTATGGGGTTTTGTTTTCTTATATAAAGCATGCATGTTAGGTCAAACAAAGAACATAATTGGGGAGCTTTTTTTTTGGATGTAGGGAGCTTCTTTGACAAAGGCTTAATGACTTGTTCGTCCACGTAAAATTTAAAATATAATTTGTTATGTATGCATAAATTGTGTTTATTATTGTATAAATAGGTGGAATTAAATGTGCATGTATTTTTTTATTATCCATCATCTATAAAAATATATATTTTTTAAATCGATTAAAATTATATATTTGTATTAATGACTATATGATATAGATTGTTATATTTTAAAATATATTAAAAATATGTAGAATGAGAGGGAAAAAAAGGAAATTTTAAGAGAAAAAAGATTAAGCAAGAAGAAATAAATTAAATAAAATTAAATTGGAAAGAATAACAAGAGAGAAAATACAAAAAAAAAAGTGAAGAAAAAGGTAAAAATAATAAAAGAAATACATTTTAGTCTCTTTACTTTAAGTAGAAAAAATTTAGTTATAATAAATATCACAGGCTTTAAATTTATTAATATGCGTTTTAAATAAAAAAAAAAAGAAACTGTGAAAATAACCGCTCGGGCTGCACTGATGTGTTTTCTTCTACCCTATCTTCATTACTACTTCTCCACGGAATTGAGAGTTTCTATAAAGGTCTGAAACTTAGCAAAAGTCACACACTATATATATTGCAAAGTTAATTATAAATTATAAAATTATCATATTTATAATAATAAAAATAAAATTATTCAAAAGTAAATTTATAAAAATATTTAAAATAAAAAATAAATAATAATAAGTTAAACAAAAGAGGAAAAACAAAAGAAAATAAAAGAATTTAAAATAAAGGTAATTGTGTGATTTGATATTTTCTAAGCAAAAACCCTTTTTTTCTCAACAATATAGCATGGAAAAAAATGAAGGTATATTAGGTATATTAGTAATTATAATTGAGTGTATATTGTCTTTTTACTTAAAAATTAAGAATAATTGTGTAAATTTACTAATTAAAGATAATATCATAAATTCACAAAGTGCAATCAAATTAGCCTTAGACACTTAAAAAAAAAAATTGTGGCACATTTAATGCGTATGCAAATTTTTATATAGATTGTATTATTTTTTTCGTTCAATAAATTATAATAAAAATATTATAAATTCAAAATTAAGATCATATGAAAAAATTAGAAAAAAAAAAAGATTGCAAGAGCAAATTCAAAGTTATAAAAAAATATAAAAGAAAATAAAGAGAAAATAAAAATATTTTAATAATAAGGATATTATAGTAATTTAACATTATGCAATTAAAATTATGTCTCTTTTCTTAATATATAGTATAGAATATAAAATGGATAAAAGTGTTAAAAATTGAAAAAAATAGAATAAATTAAAACAAAGAAGTGAATGATTTGAATGAAAATTAGGAGAATAGAGAAAAGGCAATATATGAAGAATTAGGAGTATTTAAGTAATTTTATATTACAAAACCACATTTTTTTACTAAATTAATGTATAGTATAGATAATATATATATATATATAATTAGGGTTTTCACTGTGAGATTTTCTTCCTGTTCTTAAAGAATAATTAAGAATTTACGTTGTTGTACTTGTAGTATGTATTCTCTTGGTTAGCGTATAGCAAGGAGCGTACTGCATCGCATAAATCCTTGTGCCCGATTGCATTGACTTGAAATTTTAATTAATTTTGGAGGGATATCTTCATTTAATTCTCTTCATATATTTACATAGAAAGAACTTCGGCAGCCACCTTCTTGGGGGTTTAATCTTAAATTCTTTTAATTGTAAGACTTAAGACCTTAATTTTATGAATGGGACAAAAGATAGATAACTAAATTAATAATTACTAAAATGATAAAACAATTGTAGTGTGACTTGGTGTGACGAGCCGAGTCAAATTAAAGACACATTCCAAACTAACCTAGCGGTGGATAATTTGACTGATTTGAATAGAGATGAAAATTATGTTTGGTTTGTAAGATTTAAGTGGATAGAAAAATTATTTTTATATATATTTAATATATAATAATGATTGAATGATGTAATAGTATATAGATTTATAGAATAATAAAAATAAATGTTAATAGAAAAATTATAAAGATATGTGTTAATTTGATTATAAATAAGTATAATATTTAAAAAAATATTAACTGGTTATAAAAGATAAGAGAATGAAAGTTTTGAATTTGAATTTTAATAAAATTTGTATGGTAAAATATTTAGTTTGTAAAATTTTTAAGTGGTGATGAATAGTAGAGAAAAAGGAAACAAACATTCTAAAAATTATATCTGAAATTAATATGTATTTCAAGCCTTCACACACACACACACACACAAAAATCTTTGAAAATTTTCAAAAGTAAAACACATAAATATAAATTTTAGCTGTCATGTTATAATTCTATAATCTTCTCCCATAAGAAATATTAACATTAGGACTTTTGGATACAAGAGTAATTAGCGCTTATCATTTCACATATTATATATAATACCACATCGGTTCGTTGACCATCCAATTTTATTTTGACCGAAATTTAAATTGTCAGAATTTTGGCATTTTTAATGTTTCTTAAATTACTTGGTTTAATTAAACATATTATGTAATTATTAATTTGTGCAAATATACCTTTTCCCTTCATGTTAAAATATAGAAGTAGTCACTTATTATCAATCAATTACTTAAATTTTCTATTATTTTAGTTATTTCCTTAAAAATGACTTCATACTCATATAGAAATGTAAATAAATTTGGTTATATTTAATTTATTTTAAGTAAAATAACATATCATATAGTTATTAGTTTTTGAATTTTTTATTTCACACCAATCATTATAACTTTCCATTTTTACATATTGCTCATGTTATTCCTTAACTTTAGAATAAATAAATTTTTGTATTGTCCTTTTGTACTTTCCTCTTTAAATTCCATAAAGTTTTCATTTTTTCTTAATGATATATAACTATTTTTTAGGGTTAGTTTTTGTTACAATTTAATTTATGTAAGCATACATATATATATATATAGATAATAAATTAAAATGTCCTATAAGATTTTTCCAACTCTGAATTTTCAGATATATATATATTTTAAAATAAATCATTTATTAATCCAATAACCTTTTCACTTTACTTGCATTATTTCCTTAATTAACTTCCGTTTTAAGTAAACGTATATAGATAGTAAATTAAAACGATCTCGCATACAATTTTTTCAACTCAAAATTTTGGGATTTATTTTCTAATAAATCATTTATTAATTAAATAACCTTTTTTCCTTAAATTTGCATTGTTTCCTTGATAAACCCCAATTTCAAAATACTAATTTTGTTTCATTTCTCATCCTCAAAACAACCACAATGAAATATCTTTTACCCCAATATTTTAAGAAACTTTCGGACAATATTCTTTTTTCAAAGGTATATAATATTTTCCCTTTCTCATAGTCATCTGCATTTCTCTTTATCTATTATTGGATGTTGTCTTCTATCAAAATATCTTTAATTCTAAATTCCTTGGGAAATCCTTCGTTTCGAAGCTACATGCATATATTTTTTCATATTGAAGAAATACTTTGTCACATCCTTCACTAACATTATTTTTGTTGACACAATTTAAATTAACACAAACAATATTTTATAATTTTTATTGGATCTTCTATTTCAAGTTTACAAAAAATATTAATTAATTGATTGTATTTTTATCTGTATAATATTATGAATAACTAAAATATTTAGGATTTTATATTTTTTTTAACAACATTCATGTCATTTTTTCATCACTTCGAAAACATTGTTTAATTTTATCTTGATTTTTTTGTAAAAGACTTTTACTTATTTCTAATAAAATTTGTTGTTCATTTTTATTGGGTAATGTATGGTGTTTAAATTTGTAAACTATTTTGATGGACAACCAATATAAATCAAATAATATGATTGGATTAAAATACTTACTATAAATTTATTTATTTAAAAGGGGTATCTGTTTTGGATAATTTTAAGAAAATGTGTTGATATATACTTCACTAATATTATTTGTGTTGGTTAAATTTAAATTAATACTAATACTAATCTAAAAATATCATTTGATAATCTATTTCAAGTTTTCTAAAAAATGGAATGCTATTTTATAGTTTCTTTTTATTTATACCTGTAACTAAAATGAATAAAGGAAATTGGGATTTCATAATTTACAAAAACCACATTCGTGTCATTTTTTTTTATCACTTTTAAAACATTGCTCAATATTTTCTTGAACTTTGTTGTAAAGCTCTTCTATGATATTTCTTAATAAAATTTGTTGTATTTATTTTTTTATAGTGTATTTTATTTCATAACCTATACAAATTCAATAAAAAGATCTGCTAAAGAAATCATGCCGGACAAACTGTTTCAAACTAATTAGCATGTTTTCCATATAAATTAACTTGAAGTAGCCTACATAAAGATACCACATTCAACAAAATATAAAAAGTTAAATATGAAATTTAGTTTGAAATTTTTGTATATTTTTTTTATGAAAGATATATTTTTAAATTGAAAATACCGAGCATAGCACGGGTTTCCTTGACCTTTGCTGGAAATGATTACATGGTCTTTATAAATGGATTATTAATTGGTTGTTCAATGAAAGTGACGTACATTAATTAATTAATGGTGTGGATGCAAGAATGCCAAACATATTTCCATTCCATTCAACATATTTCCATTCCATTCATCATAATATCATTGACTAATTACCACCAGGACCTGCTTTTTATGGTCTTAAAATTATTTATAAGGAAAAATAAGACAAATTCATTTAGACAAATACAAAGAATATGTTATATCATTTAATTCTTTTCATATGCCTTCAGTTACGTGTAGGAGGATTTTATTATTAAAATATCAAACATATTGTTATATTTAAATCTTTTTTTATGATATTGTAATAAATACGCACAATTTTTGTCTAATTCGACAAACTCCTGACGTCAAACGGTCAAAGTCATCAAATCCCAAATGTGTTAATTGACTAAACTTCAAATACACGGTGATTCTAATATGCATATGCGTAACATATTTTGTCACATAAACCCAAATAAGTGTTGTGGACGATTGATAATGAGAGAAGAAATTTTATTTTATTTTTTTTAATTGAGAGAATAAATTTAATTTTATTTCTATATTTACTTCGATTGACCAAACACACATATTGTACGTCGATTTGCTGCGTAATAGGCTATGTCTGAACACAAATTACCTACTTCTAAAATCAATTTTTTAAAACATACCAACCATTGTATAATAAATTTTATCTCTTTCTCTTTCTTATTTTTTCATTATTTATAAATTTTCGTATTAAATTTTCTACCTCCAAAATTCACATAATAATAGTTTCAGAATTTTGATATGTTTGGTCAATAGATTGCCTTCTCCTTGATGGGACTATGCTCAATCGAAAGGTAACGAACCTCCCCAATTCATGTGATTTTATAACTAATACGTTGAATTTTATGAAGTGATCACATGGGATTCCATGTGCTGCTGCCCTTACTTATACGAAAAGTGACTCGGTCGTCATCAGGAGACTTATTAAAGATGGACTGCTTATTTTCTTAATCGTTTTGGTTTAGTATTATCATATTATAATTAATGGAATATCTTGATCTGCCGTACAATACGCATTACTTGTATGCGTGCAACAAAAGAAGTGATGAATTTTTTAACTTTTTGGTAAGGAAAAGTGAGAAGTTGGAAAGGCTACTGCAGGTGTTTCTCTTCGACCCTTGATTGGGATGAAGCAAAGTAGATTGGCCAGCTAACGTTTACTTGCACTTGTGGGTTTAATTTTGTTCTTTGTTCATCATCTTTATTTTACTAATGATACGAGGATGTGGCCAAGGAAAAATGTTCCATGAATGATTGCTACCAGGAATATGCATACAGTCTGAAAAAGTATTGGGTTAGATGAAAATTAGGGGTAACGATTTTCATACGACATAAAACACGACTCCAACTTAAGACTAAATAAATAGGCTTTAATTGAGTTGTTGCAGATTAAAATTAGGTCTGACATATGAACTCAAAAAATTGATTTGTAGGGGTCGGATCACCAACTCATGACCTTACTTGATTATCACTCCAGTATTACAATTTCTAATATAATAATACAATTCACACTTAAAACAAAATTAATATATTTGAATTGTTTTTTCATGAGTTTGAATTAAAATTAGGTTAAACTCAATAGATCGAAGAAATAGACAAGTGAGTGTTTGGATTGACGATTTGTCTAAAAACTTGTATCTTAATCTGACCACCAATCCATCCAATCTTAATGCAACCTGAATTACCCACAATGAAAATAGCATAAAAAGGAAAGATGAATATTGTAGAGTTGGCGCAACAAATTTTTTGAAATAACTGCAGTGTATAACATATATGGATGTATGGGTTATTCGTAATGAATAACCATGAATTATAACAAATTTTATTACATCAATGATCCAAACACCTCATCTACATGGAGAGAGTGATCAGTCTTTTGAGTCATAAATTGCAAAACAAACAGGTCAAGCAAATTGTTGGGACGCTCAAGAATGGAGTAAATAAATACAATGGTGGACGTGACACCTTCTTGCTTTCTCACATCCAACCTCCTTGCACACCCTAAAATTTGTGTAGTGTTCGTTGTCAGGAAAAACAAAATACATAAAACGAGCAAATAATGATTTCTTCAGTGCTGTTGTGACCTGCGAAGGTGCTCCAACAACGACGCAGCCTTCCTCTTGGCTCTCTCTGTGCCGCTTTGAGCAAGCTCAGTAAGGGGTACCATGGCACCGAGACTACTCAGACAAGCAAGATTTTCGCTCTCTCTTTTGCACAAGGAAAGCAGAATGGCAGATGCATTCTCCTTGTTACGAGGTAAACCTGCTCGCAGAAGATCTACCAGGACAGGTATTGTGCTAGCTTTCATGATAGCCGCCTTTGCTTCTTGGTGGCTGGCAAGAACTGAAAGAATGGTCAGAGCTTCATCAACCATACAACTGCTTGAATCTGTTAGCATCTTTAATAGTTCCATGATAATGCCCGCCCTGACAGCCCTACCCTTGTTTCCATGATATATACACAAGTTGAATAACGCTGTTGCAGCATCTTTCTTCCCTCTTGAGCTTCCACTCTGAAGAAGATTCACCAAAGCCGGTATTGCCCCAGAAGAACCAATTATTATCTTGTTCTCATCTGCAATGGACAGACTAAACAGGGTTGCAGCAGCATTCTCTTTAGCTTCCATGCTTCCAGCCCTGAGGACTTGAACAATAGATGGAATTGCATTTGTGAGCATTATGAGTCCCTTGTTATTGTCATAGATGGACAGATTGAGAATGGAAGTTACTGCATTATCTTGAATTTGACCGTCCTCTGATGTCAATAGATTGACTAAAATTGGAATAGCTCCTGCTTCAGCAAGTAAGATTCTATTGTCTGTACTCCTCTTGGACAGTGACCGGATTTGAGCAACTGCAGCCCTGCATTCCTCAGTGGACCTGCTAGAGAGTTTCCGAACAAGTGCTTCAATGACCACTATGTCTCCAGTGACATCACGAAATGATCCATCACTCTGTTTAATCCTTCCATTCACTAATGCAGTTGGCTGCTCCATATTATGTTTCACGCACCACTGCAATATTAGACTTCTCAAAACATGATTTGGAGTAACAGTGTGATGCCTGAGCATCTGCCGAGTTTTTGGGCATGTGGTGTTGCCACCATCTATCCATCTCTGTATGTAAGATCTCTCGTAGGTCTGAAAGGTTAGAAGATACTATAATTAGGAAAAAAATTTATTGAAGATTGTTCTAATTTTCTTCTTCATCCAAAAGCTTTTCCACGGAGATATTAAGGAAAAAAAGAAAACTTATTGGAATAAAAATTGAACATATGAATTTTACCTGACCCGTGGCCACGATTACTGGATCTCTCATAAGTTCAAGAGATATAGGACAGAGGAAATCATCAGGAATTACAGGAGAATCAAGTTTTTTGTTCTCCTCTAGACTTCTGCAGGTTGAGCTTTTGGTCCTCTCACTGTCAGAATCCTTAAGGGAATTTATCTCATATGATGTAGATGAGTTACTTAAACTGTCATTGCTCTGGAAAACCTCATCTGTAGCATGGTGCTTTGAACCATTACCTTCCAAGAGAACTTCTGTTTTTGGTTCAAGTACATGATCAACATTCCCAATGTTTTCCACATGAAGGCTTCCAACTAGCCTGTTGCTTGGCGGAAATGGATCAATCTCTTTATCCAGTGGCTGCAACAGTGCCCTCTGCAGTATGGTAGAATTCAGTGGGCCACCATACCTTTCAGTGGCCCGTCGCAACTGTGCCCTGACTAGTTCAACCTGGCCAAGGGAACTCTGTCACTTATGAATCCAGTCCACATGATAATATAAGGATGCACAAGACTCACCTGTTCTTGCACTTCTTCTGATATTTCAAAATCATCGTAAGGTAAGTTGGCCAATGCTTTCTCTAATTTCCATGTCACACATTGAAACTGAAAGAAAATTCTCTTTGTCGCCAAATCCTTGAACCAAACAAAAAGAAAACTTTATGAGGGTAACTTATTTCATCTGAGTATTATATTGCTACCAAGCTAGAGACATAAACGGCGTTCAACCTCAAGTACCCAAATAAGTTTTGCTACCTGATTAACTTGAAAAAACGAGGTAGTGTTAATAATTTGTGACGATAGTCTTAATCAGCACTGTAGTGCATATGAGAAATCTGTTGCATAAACATTGACTTTGAATGTTAGCTCTCGCGACCAGAGATATCTGGGAGGTTCCCACATATCAAATCAAGAGATGAGCAGACAAAGATGAATATCAAATCAATTAACAAGACAAACAGACGATTTGATCCTTTATTCCCAAAAATCAGAAAAATCAATTATATGCAGCAGCAGTTTAGTGGCTCCTATACTTGTCATCTAACACCAATTCACACGGTAACTAATAATTGAGCTATCAACTGTATAAATAATTTAGATTCGATGCAGATAAACCAGCTAACACCATGTTCCAGAAAATTAGCAATCTTGACACAGAGTCAACTCAAAATCTGTAATCAGTCAATTCCAAAAATCAATTCATCGAGCAAAATGCAGCGTAGACCTTGGGAATTCAACCCACAAGAATCCAATGAATGAAAAGGAAGCACGCTTACAGAAGAATCCTTGGGATTCTCAAAGTTGTTAGCGGCGAAAACCAGCCTTCTTGCAGCCTGAAGAGCCACATTCAAATCAGAAAAGCAAGAAAGGTGGGAAGAAGAAGAGCCCGCTCCACCATTTTCTTGAATTTTCCTGGAATCCTTGATCTCTTCGACCAAATGAGCCAAGAGCGAGACTCTGCGAGCCAAGTCCGCAGAGTCTTTCTTGAAAAAACCCGAAAACCCGGCGCTGGAGATACCGGCTATGTCTCGAATTAAACGGAGGGGCGCAGCAGTGGCGCCGCCTTCCGCCGCCGCTGTCTCTCCACCGGCCATTTCGAGGGGAAAACGTGGGAGCAGGATTTTGAGCGTTCTTTTCTTACACCCACAGTGCACTCAACTCAACATCGTCGTGACGAACACAACGCATAGGGGACTTATCAGACTCGAGGTTGTACAGTTGGCAACTTCCTTTTTCAATTTTCAATAAAAAATTTATACACACACATGTATGCGTAACACATGCATGTCAAGGTGCAACCCACTAATCAGCAATGGGGCTTCATGATTGATAGCTTTTCTATCAAAATTAAATAAAATTTTGCCTAATTGGGCTAATATCCGAATTTTCTTTGGGACTTTGTAATTTTAGTAGGTAAATCTCCCTTGCGTTTGAATTGTGCGTACAAGTTTTAGAAGATGAGTGATTAAATACGAATCATAAAAAATTTGAATGATGGCTATATGCTGCTAAAACTGAATCATTTTATTTTTGGAAATTTGGTCTTCAATTCTTGAAAAAATAGCTTACTATGATTATATCAGCAATAATGGCTCAACACTAATATTCACAATAATGAAAAAATAATAGGGATTTGATGGTTATAAAAACTAATAGAAATTACTAAAAGTAACACACTTTATCTTTATACGTGTGCAAATTTGTTTACAAATCATAAAATTATCATGTTTTAAGTAATATAAATAAAACTACTTAGAAATTAAAAATATAAAAATATTGACAATAAAAAATAAAGAAATGTTCAAAGAATTTGAAAATGGGAGGAAATTTGAAATAAAACATAAATTAAAATGATGACTTAAAAGAGAAGAGAAGATGAAAATGATAAATGAAATAAATGAATTTTAAATAAAATAATTATATAATTTTACATCGTATGTATAACCGCGTAGCCATATTAATTTAAAAATGTAGTAGGTTGATAAAGAAATTAAAAAATATATCGACTTATTTAATTTGCATAATGTAATGGAATACTACCAAACTTGATTGGACAAGTTCCACGGAAACATGATTTTGAATTGCTAACAAGGAACAGCTAGAAAATAGTTGATTCAAACTTGCACTAAAGATGAAGTTAGATTTGATTGCCTTGCCTAATTCATGGTGGAATTGACAATTCATGCTTGTTGTTGTTAGTTCTCCCTGTCCCAAATTATTGTCCAATTTAACTCTTTTTTTTTTTTTTTTCCCTCAAGAATATGTGTGAAGTCATAGTGGAACATCGCCTGTCTATTTTTTTCTGAACTAGTTAGCCCCAAAAAGTAAGAAAAAGTGGATGACATAAAAAGGCATAAAAAGACAATAAAATAAAATAAAATTAAAGGGACAAAATGGGGTTGCAAAATTAGAGGAGGAAATTATTTGGACAGGGAGGAAAAAAATTCCAACAACCGAGTAAGAAGAATGGAAATGGGCGTACATAGAAAACAGACAAAAGAATACAGTTGGAAGAAGAATATTGTGAGTGGGCAGGCATTGGCCTCAATGAGAGCCCTTGACTGTCCAAATCATTTTAGGACTGTATTATTTTATTTTTTTTCCAAAGAAACAATTATTGCTTGATTCTCTTTGTCTTTTTTATTTATTTATTTTTGGATTTTGATTTTTTATATGATATATTGTAAGCCCACAAAGTCTATTCACAGGTTGTCTTTAGTAAAAATACACAAGTATAATGTCAAAGAGTTGTTAACATGGGGGCACATCAATTTTTTTTGTCTATGAATTAAAAAAAAAAAAATCAACCTACATTTTCTAGCTTCGATCAATCAAAGGATGAAAAAAATTCAACCCATATATCAATATTTGGGAATAATTGAAATGGTCCCTGGATTGAAGGTAAGATGCCCACTGTGGTTGTGCTGCCAGCTGTTTCTTTCAGGAGAGCCACTAAAATAAGTTTTGTGGGGCATCGGAATTTCAATTGGGGAGCATGTGAATTACATGTGTGTCCAAAATCTTTAATTGTGTCGAGCATAACACACAAGTTCTTTCATAGGAGATAGTGTAGATAAATTGCAATTTACCCCCTTAGAAATATTATAAAAAAAAACCCTAAAGACAAAAAAAAAAAAAAAAAAAAAAAAAGCATTAAAAAACTTCTGATTTTCAGAGATGAAAGGTAGAGAAAGAAATACCACTTATATTTTGCAATTATTTTTCCTTTCCTATTTATTGTATAATGTTTGATTCCCTATTGCCTGCATATCCAATCTGACGTGATTTCAACTTCAAGCCAAAAGTCTAATTCATAGGACGACCATTTCTTCTGCATAAATGTTCCCTCTCTATTTTGCCCCTCTATTTTCTCATATTTTTTAGTAATATTTTGTTGATGAAATTGTCAAGGTGCCAACAATTCAACCAAGATCCGTGTAGTCCTCTTCAAAACAGAAAATATATGTGCGTGTGTGTTAAGGATGTTAGATAATTATTACCCTATTTAAACTTATAAGATACGTTTCATATCTATAATTGCACTCAATAGAAAGTATTTTTACCTAAATTCAAGCCCGTGTTGTCGAAATTAAAAGTAGAGATTTATGGGTATGTGGAAAAAAAAAAAACAACACGATTATTTGATTTTAATTTATTATTGAACTACTAAAAATATAACAATCATTCAATATTTATTATTATTAATAAAATTGTATAATTTTTTAATTTTTCTATAAATTTTCAAACTCATAAGGGCAAATTTTACTGGGGCTAATGGGCTGTAAACATTGACTGGATTCTAGGACCAATTGTTTCTAAGTCGTTTGGGCTTTTAATTTAATTCCTGTTGGCAGAAGGCGGGCCCAGTCCAGTATACAGGAAACAGCTTGCATGTTCATTTGCATTTAAAATTTTGAAATATAAATTATCATCACATTTAAGATTTTATTTTCAAATATATATTCTAAAATTTATTTCATATATTTTCCATTTTAGGATTTTAAATCTGAGAAAAATCAGACACTAATGCACACATAATCGTCAATTATTATATAATTTTATTGTTGTGATAAAAAATGGAATTATGTTAATAGAGAAAGGAGAAATAAATAAAAAAATTAAAAATTAAAATAAGGTTACTGTAGTAAAGTATAAAATCATAAATTTTGATAATTATAATAACAAAAATGAAAGTACATAAAAATTGAAATTATATTACAAACTTTATAAGAAAGAAGATAAAGAAATAAGTTAGATTGTGGTAAAAGATACGAAAGGATGAATTAATTAAGAGGAGAAAAATGGAAAAATATGTAGGAAAGTAGTGTTGTAACGAAAAATAAAATTATTTTCACGTATAAAGATTGAAGAAATAAATGACACAATATAAAAAAAAATGAAATAAGGTTACTAAAATATAATATAAAATTATTATATTTTTCCAACTTTAATGTTAAAAATAAAATTATATTAAAATCTTATTTATATTAAAATATCAAACTAATATTATAAATTTGTACTAAATTTTTATAATAAAATTATAAATCATATATATATTACTAATATAACTAATAAATTGTTTTTTTTATATAATTTTGATGTTAAAAATAAAATGACACAAAAGTCAAATCCTGTTACAAATTTATACAAAGAAGACAAAGAAATAAATTAAAATGAAATGAGAAATAAAAAGAAATTAAAGAAAACTTGAAAGAGGACAAAATTAAAAATAAAGAATGTAGGATTATTTTTAATAATTTGATAGTATAGAGATTAGTGAAGAAAAATAATTTCCAATTTGATATGTATGAGGCATGAACTTTCGTCATTTAAGCCATCATTAGCAAGCTAAACAAGAGGCACAATAACTTCCTTCAAACAATGAACTGTTTAAAATAAACACAATCCATTATCATACATCATCTTAAGATTGAAAACAATCATTTCTTTAACCAATTATGTTCCTTGAAACAATAAAATAATTTATTTTTATCAACTATAGCATTTTTCCTATTGCGAATACTGGCTCACCAGATTTCAAGAATCCATATACTGGACAGATTCTCCCTAATACGTCATAAATTGCAGCAAATCTTACGCAGTCAATCACTGTATATAGCCATTTATAATTCATATCCTTTAATAGATTATAAAATTCGCTCAAAGCCAAACTTGCAAGAACAGATTCATTACTCTTTACTACACTGATCACAGCAAATTAATTCATTTTACGTTTTACACCAAAAATCTCGCAAGATTTCATGAATTAAATTTCCCATTAGTCATGCATGCCATGTTTATACATCGACAAAAGAAGGGGCATACAAGAGTATTTAAACGAGGCAATAGCTACCCATTCTTACAGACAAAGGTGAAGAAACACAACTGCCTCAACAACAAAAGACATGCCTAGAATACCCTATCCACCGTGTGCTGAAAGAAGCTGCAATTACAGTGGTAAGTGCCCTATACCACCTCTGATCTCTCTCCCATGCTCGTTCCTAGATAACATATTCCCAATGTTTCGATGCTTCATGTGAATTGGTGTGCAATGCAGGGCAGAAAACGGCGTGGCCGGAGCTGGTGCTCGTTGACGGTACAAAAGCCAAGGCTACAATAGAAGCAGAGAATCCATATGTTACTGTGGTGGTTGTGCCTCGTGATGGAGGGACCATAGATTCTAAATACTGTTGCAACCGAGTCTACCTCTTTGTTGATGAGAAGAACGTATGCTACTTCATCCCCACAGTTGGATAAAAATGTGTTAGTACTTGATGAGTACAAAACCCTAAATAACCTACATCGAATGCTTGAGCTTGATGTTGAACTGGGGTAGGTATGTGTAGACTAGTGGTGATTTCCTAATTTTTATATTTGAGATCAATAATTCAAATCCTCTGCTATCTATGGGTGTGTGAGTTAATGGTCATAAAAAAGATTGATGTCGAACTACACGAGTGCATAATTTGCATACTTCTGTTTCTTATTTTATTTTTCTCCCTTGGTCCGATGATGGGCTGCCCACCTTTCTTTCATAGGAACTCACATGAGATGCGACAAGTTATTTGGAATGAGGCCCACTGGGCTCATGCTAAAGCTAATAATGATAAAAGTCAGTCACAATATAAATGCTAGTACTTAGTCCAATATATTCAAATTTGGCTTGAAAAAATGAAAATACTTGACGTAATAAACTGTGTTTAACAAAAAGAACGAACACCAAAACGACCACTAGTAAGGTTCAATTTGTTGCGTTGTAGTGTTCGGCAATAAGACAACGCAAGCAGGGATGACAATAAGTAGGGTCGCTGGTTAACAGGTCTAGTTGAGATATGGAACATTATATACATATATATATATATATATATATATTATTAATTTGAATTTTTTCAAGTCAAGTAATTTTTTTTTTTGTCTCGGATAAATATTGAAATTTTTACGGATCACGTTTCAACCCACCTAATTATCAACTTGCAACTAACTTCAATCTTTTAATAATCAGTAATGTCCCGCGCCTGTAAAAATTCACAATTCCGCCTATAAGAATTCACAATTCCGTTCAAGTAATCAAAGACTCATAAAGGAGGGGTAATATTGGTGATGCCATTCAAAGTTAGTAAATGGTTAAAATTCTTAGGATTTACTGGGTTGGAATCTAATTTAAGAAAACTAACGAAAAATAAAAAATGGTCAATAAAGTAAATAAGTTAAGTAAAATATTCTTTATATATATTAGTTTGATTGTTATATTATGGCACTTCCCTCACTTGGTAGGGTTTTAACTGTCCAAGGATAATAGAACTTCCTGCAGATGAGCTTTGATCATCCAAAAAAGAGATGATTGTTGCCTAAAAAGGCCCTTCAAGATACTTAGAGTGGCGAGGCAAATTGAAGAGTCTAAAAAGATTGAACGATAGCCATTAACCAGACCTAGCATAACTATTGCAAACTATATGCCAACAGGTGAAAAGGGTGATCCAATTTCTGATTTCAGGGGCGTTTAGAGTAACCATCTTGAAGAGTTTCAAATTGACAATCTCATTAGAACTGCACTATAAATAAAGATTGTGTAGTGTAGATTTGGATGAGCTTTTGATACATAAGTAATGATACTTTATTGATTGAGAAAAAAATGTAAGCATGCGTTGTCATCACGCAACTATCACATAGTATTTTTTTATGTGTTGAATTTATAACAACACTTTAAAAGAAAAAATTTATTATGATGGTAAGTTGAAACTTATGGAGGGTTAGGTCAATATACAAAACAAAAGGGACTTGAGTTTTGCTGTATCAATTAGTCGTGAACATAGGCTCTAAGATATTGAAATTTAGTAGAGAGAATTGCTTGACGCGTTTTGGTTTAAACATTTTTTGATAGAAGAATTATTCAATGTGGATGAGGTCTCATCTACACAGAAGAGTTGCTCCAAATGTGACGTACATATAGTGTGTTGCACTTTTTGTTTCTTTTTTATTTTCACGTTGTGGTGTGTATTACATTACAGCATTGCATGAATTGTTTATGACACAATAAACATGTTTCCTACATTTTTTCACGGGTCAACTTGTGAGCGACTTGAATTCAACCTTTTTCATTTATGTCCTCACCAAATCTGATCATGAACTCGAATCTATTAATTTTGAGTTTAATTTGTGACGGATTTTCAAATTACCATTCCCGAGCACGAGTTGAAAGTATACGCGTGGTTCTTGTTTCCCCACCAAATAGAAGGTATCGATATTTTTTAATCACCCATTTATATGTTTAAAGCGTCGGCACTACCCTCTGTAAAATGTCATCAGAAATCTGGACAGTTGCAGCAGCCAATGTCACACCTTGTCTGCCCAACAAGGTTATAATTTCACATTTTAAGTTTGATACGTCGCTCCAATAGCCTAGCCATAAACACAGACACATTGATAAAATACATCACCTAGTTAATGCCGCATTAGGATACTAATATACAGGACAATCTTGAAACTATCAACACGTAAGATCTCAAGTACTCAGTCCTGAAACAAGAGGGACATGTGAAACAAAGCCCAAACCAACATCAGAAACTTCAAAAACTATTAGGGAACTAAAAAAATCAAGAGGAACACTAATTTCAACTGGTTGACAGAGTCCCAAATTCATTTTTCTGATTACATAATTGAACAGCTACTTGTGTTCTCATCACTGAACATATAAGTGGCTGAATGATCACCCCCACCATATCCAGGGTCAGGTTGAGGATATGGAACTGGACCATAGTTGTAGTAATAACCAGTAGTTGAAGGAATGAATGGAGACCTGTTGTACATCATCTGGGGTTGCTGCAAGGCATGCCTGTTCTGCATGTTTGCCATCACTGATGATGGGTAGCTATACTGCTGATAACCGTCCATATTCATCATCAATGAAGGATTACGCCCAGCTGCCAATCCGTTTAGTGGAAACCCTCCTGGGGATCCCTGGAAGACATTGTTTGGTTGTGGGACATGGAATCCTCCTCCTCCCATACTACTGGAATTGCCACCATTTCCATGAAAAGCAGCAAGATTCATCATAGCATTAATGTCATTTACCCTTTTCCCTTCATTAGGACATTTGATATTTGCACCAGCCAATTGTGCAGTATTCATCTTCATGGCTGCCAATGTTTTCTGGTCAATCCCACCTGGATTTGTCTTCAACGGCATATTCTGATTCGGGCTGCCTTGCTTTCCATGATTAGTATTTGTATTATTTCCATTTGCGGTATTGCTGTTCACCTTGCCATTGTTGGAACCGGCAGCCACGGCCCCAACAGCTTTCTTTGCAATGTTTGCTGCTTCAGCTTGTTGCTTGAGCAGAGCCAGTTGATTCATCTTCTCCCTGAAGAGCTGCTGCATCTCCTCCTCTTCATCGTAATCTTCCTCATCCTCAATGCGGTCATCCTCTTCAGACATGAATGGAAGTTTCTGCGCGTTCTTGAGGGATTCAAGACCCTTCCCTACACTTGGCTTTTGCCCTTTGTTGCTCTTACCATCATCTTTACTGCAAGTGGCTTTCTGTTTCTGATTTTTGTTGGCCTTTTGGGACCACAGCTCAGCATGCTTGCCTGCCCTCACTAGTTTCTTAATCAGTGTAGCAGAATCTACACTTCCTGAAACAGTGACCTTTTGTTGTTCCTCATCTATATTGACCTGGTAAACTCCTGTCAGTTAAAGGAGGGCAAGATCAGGCAAGGGAATGCAGCTAGAAATGCTACATTAAATTTGGACTTAGACAGAAAGTGTCAAGATGTGGCATAAAGTCTCATACTCCGTAGCAAAGAACCAAGTCAAACAACATTTGTGTTACTTTAACAATTTAACAACCACCTATGTAGACCACCTGACTGAAGTTTATTTGTCAGCATATAAGAGTAGAAACACTAAAAACAGGGCAGCCAAGTCGGAAAAACTGAGTGTCAGAATGGAGTGACAAGAGATGAAAGCAAAAAAACCTTCAATTCTCTGTAGCAGTTTCTTCACTTTCTGCTTACACCCATCACAATGTATGTTCACTCTCAGAACACAAGTCTGCAGCAAGAACCCAAACAAATTTAAACGAAAAAAAAATGGCAGAATATTTTTATTAACAAAAGACCATAACACACATTTACCAACAGGTACTAGAAGTTCGCCTTAAAGACAAACAGAACATGTTATTAGAGAAAGAAAATACCTGGATCTTGAGAAGCTTAAACTCTTCACCTTTAGTCATTTCTTGAGAGCTGTTGGAAATGTAAGATCTGCTACAATAGTATACAAAGCAACTTATGAACAACAAAATATGCGTGCGTGTGTGTGTGCGCCTAAGCTTATGGGGTAAAGAGTACACCACACTAAATCAGCGCCTTCTCTTACCCTTCTCCCTTCACAAAGAAAGAAGTGAAGCACACGGCACAGAGGGTTAATAAAAGCAACTAAAATTTGGGATGGGGGAGGCGAGTAGCTGTGAAGGGCTACAATGCAAATTATAATATAGTAGATGGCAAGCCAAAGACTGCAGAAAAAACACACCTACAGAGACTGCTGGAAAGAGAGAAGTTAAAACTGACAGACAGACAGACCAAGAAAATGAAAATCAGAAGATGGCAGGGAGTTAGAGAAAGGTTAGAGAAACAACGCCTTTTGAGGAGGGTGGCTTCCCTTTGTTAAGGCGGAATAGGAGTGTGCCGGGAGTATTGTACGACTAGGGCAGGGTGTATGCTCTGAAATTTGAAATGATGTGGTTCAACGTTTTAGGTACTCAGAAAAAACAATAAAAAGGACAGCGACATGACAGGTCAACCTCATTCCCCGTGCCCAATTTGTCAGATACATGTCTATTGAATACAGATTTTTAGGTTTATATTAGTAACACTCCTGATCAAGTGTAACAAAACTCGTTACAATCTTGTATGTGGGAGTTTGTGTCTATCTATTGGTCGTTTCGGGTTTGACTCTAAACCTTGATAGCCCTTGCTCACATTCTTGAAGACTAATTAATTAAAAGGAATTCCTTCCTTGTTTAAACACTGCTTTGAAGGTCATTTGTTGATCTTCCGGGGTGAGGCGTGATAGGAGTAAGACTGTCAGAGGAGTTGGAGGGACTTTAATTTACTTCCTCATGGCACTGGAACATTATGCTACGTTGGTATACTGACTTCTCACTGTTTTTAGCTCATTAAAAATCACAGCAATGTAATGTTTGGGAGGGGGCCTTTTGTTGAACATGATGTACGAAAAAGTTGCGTTCAGACAGCTAATATATTTAATTATAAAATTTTAATGTAATAAAAATTTAAATTTATTTAAATATATATTAAAAGTATACAATAATGATTAAATTATATAATAATATATAAAGATAATAATTATTTTTAGAGTATAAATAAATATAAAAATAAATATAGCCGTATTCATTGAATTATAATTATGTTTAATAATTAAATAATGACTAATTAATTATACATGTAAAAAATAATTTAAATTTGAATTTAATGAAAAATTTTGTTGATCAAGATATTATTTGATAACGTGAGCTTGATAAAATGGATATTGAGTGCAAGGTAGTCCAAAATTTTCTAAGTTATTGTCATCAAAATCAATTATTTTCTTTTTCTTGTTTTTTTATTTTATATTATTTTTAAATTTTTATATCAATTTTCTTTACCACTCAACGCACGCTGTATGCATCAAACAACGCCCTACATCCTAGGATTGTAGTCTAATACTAAATAATATTGTGAAAATTGAGCAAGGATAAATAAGGTGGGATATATAGGCTGTCCTTGTTCTGACATAATTGGTCCATTTCCATAGTAAAACGTGAGAAGGCTATGTGTGATCTGTCCGCAGTTTTGGATCTTCTGCTCGTGGGTTCTGTAATCTATAAAGTTGTGTTAATCAATTATGGCCATTTTTGCCATCTCTGTGGAACCCTAACCGGTCTGGCAGTTGTGACGCCCTTTTTTTTACCATTTATAGTTTTCACAGTTCTTCTAAAGTGAGTGTTAGTCAAAATATGGTCTTTGACAGTGTTTGATAATGAGTATTTTTTCAAAAAATTTATTTGTAATTTATTTTTTAAAAATTATTAATGTTATGATCCCAAATCAAAGAAAAAAACAGGAAAAGGAAATCTTGGTTAATTAAATCTCATATCTCCATTAACAGTGTGTGTTGCCAAATTATAGTGATATACTTTATAGTATTTATGGTTTACTCAAAGGAAAGAACTTGCGCATCCCCAATACAACACACACACACACACACACACTCTTTCGAAGATTAAAAATACTTGTGGTTTGACTCTTGTATTCCGTGCTTTGTTTGGATGATATTTGCTCAGGATTTTGATTGGATAAATAATAGTTTTTATTATAAAATTTTAATGAGATAAAAATTTTAATTTATTTAAATATATGTACATAATATATAAAAAATAATTTAATAATTTAATAATATATAAGAATAATGATTAGTTTTTAAAATACATATACGTGTTTGTGTGAGCGTACATGTATCTATATAGGTATTATTTTGATTATAAATAAATATAATAATTAAAAAAAGTAATTAATTATATACGTAGAAAGGGGAACATTAAAATTGAATTTAAATTAAAAATTTATTGAGTATATTATATTGGGGAATGGAGAATTTAATGAAAAGTAGAGATATTGAAAATATAGAAACAAACATAACCAGTGTTTTTCCTTTTCCAGTAGCATCCATGTAACCATGCAAGAAAGGATGTGAAAATAAACTTGACTCCAAAATTCACGTGAGCCAAATCCAATAAAAGGTTGCATTTTATACTATAGCATTAATGTTTATCAACTTTTATTTTCTTCTTTGTTACAGAAAAGTGTGCGGGGGTGGAGTGTTAAGACCGTCATTACTTGTGTTTCCAACCCTTCTTCTCGAAGAACATGCAACTTTGCTTGTACTTCAAGCCCTGTTATTTTACTATACTTTTCAAGTTTCAACCCATGCCATCATTGCCTTTGCTGTTCAAATACCACTCTCCAAGAAACAGATTCTCATCCTTTGGAACTGTGCGTCATATTTCTCATGTGTTTGAAAATTTATTTCTTTGGAATTTATTCCTCATGTCCAAACATTTAAACTTGAAGTCAAAAAGACTTTAGAGCCTTCATTGTCTATTAAATGTGCGAGCTATAGAGCAAAAAAATATTTATGTCCAATTCTTTCGATAAATGCTCATACGATGAAGGTCGGGACAGGTAAATAGCTACAGGCAATTACCCGGCATTATTTACTCATTGGTTGAGCAATCGAAAAAAATTGAAAAATTATGTCAGTTATTGTAGAAAAACTGACCCATGCTGCATGTGTAAATAGTAGATGAGTCAAAAAGGAAGAACAAGGTCGTATCTTTAGATACTAGTAAAAAATTTACTCCCACTTGGTTAAACTACGTAATTACCATGCCCAGTTTCTTTATAATTGTCTATTCTTATTTTGAGTGTGATTACGGATTATTTCCAATTCTAGACCGCATGGGTATGTGAAATAGGATTATATATATATATATATATATGTATAGACACACACAAGTATGTATGTGTTAGAGATTTTATATTTGCATAGTTTACAAGATGTTAAAGTCAGTCTTATTTTCATTACAAATGTAGGACCTTCCCACGTTGTCTTGCTTATGTAAGTGGGCACTGTTCGTGTACCTTGCACAACACAACCACTCCAATAATTCTTGCAAACATATTGCACTGTTCTCTCACACTTGGTTGTCTTCGGTATTCATGAGCTGAAGAAACAACAGACTGACACAATTCTGCCATTCTTGAAGATCTTGTAGGAAGAAGGAAGGTCACGAGTCTTAGCCTTCAATCCTTTTAACCTAATCAATTTGTAATCTTGTTGCCCGATCTTTATGGGCTCTTCAATTTTCAGCGACAGTTAAATTATATATGGCTCGACTGCTACAAGTACTAGCATTATTGCCCCAAAGCTGGTTCAAAGCTGTTCTTGTTCTTGGCTGTTGACAATGTGTATGGAAAAAATTAACCTAAGTCAATGGATTCACCATCGAATTATACAGCGTTGAATGTAGCATTTTCTTGTCTCGGACTATTGTTTTAATCGGGTTTCAGATTAGATATGATGGGTTAAGTCTGTTAGAAAGGTAAATTTTCGTACAATTGAGTATATAGTCTTAATGTATATGAAAGATAAAATTTGGATATGCCTTTATGTTGTTTGTGAAGTATTGATATTCAAATTTTTCAAAAAAATGGTCATTTTAAGTGTGTGTGTGTTAGTGGTCGTCCCATTTTTCCTTGTTCTCAACGTTAAGTCTTTGACTTACGTTAAACCATCATAAAATTCCACTTAGAAATTTATTCTAATTGGCATTGTATTTAGTGCAAACAAGAAACCAATTTTTTGGTAAAATATTTGCATATTAAGTACATATAATGGCGATGTTCAGATACCAACTATTCAAACAATTGCCAACCATCAAAATATACACTTTAAAATATATCATTTATTAAAATAATATTTTTAGCATTTTTTTTCTCCTACTTTTAAACTATTTTTAAATTTCTACATTAATTTTCCCTCTCACCAAAATTTGCATCCAAACATAGCCCCTGATTTTTATACAGCTTAGTTTGCCGCGTCGTTTCGAAGCCCAATCAGATCTCTGTACGGACAATTCTTGTTGGGCTAGGAATAGAATTGGCCCATTAAAGGCCATAGTGGCCTAACTGGACTGTTCCTTTAATTGAGCCAATAATATAACCTTAATTAAAGAACGCATTTTAAGAATCGCTTCGGGCGACTTCTCTTTCTTCGTTTTGACCAATCCAAGAGACAATAGCAGCTTAAATAAATTATATCTGTCACCATAATCATGTGAAACTATTTCCATTTTTTTATTATTTATTTTCATTCTGTTTCATTTTTTAAACGAATTTGATTTCAAGCTGTTTCACGTAATATTATTATTTTTAGAATTGCATAGAAATAATAAAAGTAGAGAATTTTAGCAATCTTTCAAGATTTTGGTCATAATTCTGCACACGATCAAGGAATCACCCTCATATCAATAACTATTATAATTATATATATAAAAAAGAAAAATACAGATCTAATCGAGGATTAAAAGATAAGGGGAAAAATGGTTTTTCAGTGTACGGTATTAAAATCTAGCCTAGTGTCATATTATCTCCCAGCTTTTTTTTTTTATAAAAAAAAAATACTTCCATTCACCAATCACCATGAATATTTTGTGGAATTCAATTTCAGACTATAAATTTTTTTGTAAACCTATAATTTCTTTTGTCTTCTTATTTTTGTGCATGTTTTATTTTTGAATCATAAATCCTAAAAAGGTTTTTAAGCCTAAAATTTTGGTTTTTGCTAAAGCAAAGAAAGTTGTAGTCAACAACGGAGAAATTTTGGTTTTTCTGAAAATTATTTTTATATTTCATATGTCTTTCTTATTCATACAGAAAAATCTAAATACCCATTTTGTCTTCGAAGCCTTGTATGGTTGATGAGATAGGTCTTCATTATTTTTCTAATTTAAAATACAACTTTATGTTCGAATCTCACCTAACATGGGCATTCAATAACAATTTATTTATTTATTAATTGGTTTTACTTTAGATTAATTTAATATATTAATTGTTGAGAATATTTTGAAAATTTAATATCAAAGGTAAAATAATTGTGTTTCCTTCTCTAAATAAGAATATCTAGAAGGCTAAAGCCATCATACTTAGAAACACAAAATCACATTCTCGTGGCATTTTGGGAATCCCACCTAAAATACGTACGCTCAGGCAATGTGGCTCCCTTGATTGGCATCCGTAGTGTTTGGATACTGGTTTATGGGTTATTTGATTGGTTTTTCTTAAGCCCTCCTCACATATTGTTCTTGTACTTGGGCATGTGAACTAATTTAGATAATTTTTAAATATGATAAATGAACCCAATTCAATCATAAATAATCTACTATTTAATGTGGGGTGTCACCTGTTATTTAAGTTTGTTCATGAACCTTTATTGTACCACGTGAGGCAGGAACATCACAAAATGCATTCAAAGTATATTTGGAGTAAGAGAATTAAAATTAGAAATGCGTTAGTCCTGCAAATCTAAATCATTTAGATAATTATAATTATCTTCAAACTTGGAAGTTCTTGCTTGAGTTTGAACTCATTTTCTTCTGATAATATTTAATAAGCAAATTGTTAATTACTGTAATTCGACAATATATCATTAACCAGAAAAGGGACGGGAAAAAGGAGAAACGAAACCCAACAAATTTCTGTTAAGAGCCACCCAATGGGAGGCACCCACGTGTCCCCTCCACATTTCTCCCGCTAAATATCTCGGCGTAGAAGAACCAACGCGAACACGGTTACTCAAACAGACCCCTCACCGTCTCACAGAGCAATGGCGCCTCTCGACCTCCTCCCTCCCCTCTTTCTAACTCTCTCCATCCTCTCCGCCGTCGCCCAACAACAGCCGACGCCGCCTCAGTCCATCATCAACGCGGCTGAAACTCTAGCCAATTCAGGGTACACGGCAATGTCCCTCACCCTCCAACTCATCGCCCCGACCCTCCCTCTCCCTTCCACCACCATCACCACCCTCACCATATTCTGTCCGCCGGACGCCGCCTTCTCTTCTGCGGGTCAGCCCTCGCTTGCTCACCTCCTCCTCCATTTCTCCCCGCTCTCCCTCTCCCCTTCTTCCCTCCTCTCCCTGCCCTACTCATCCACGATCCCATCTCTCTCCCCCTCCAAGCACCTCATTATAACCTCCAACCAGGGCAACGACATCTCCATAAACAACGTCCGAATCTCCAGGTCCCCCATTTTTTATGACGGGTTTGTCATGGTCTACGCAATCGACGACTTCTTTGACATGAACTTCACACTTGGTTTCGTAAATTCGACCGACGTCACACCAAAATCTGATTTCCGATGCTTCAAATTGGAAACGATGTCGCGGTTTGAAGAGGCGTCCGGGGTTTTGAAGTCGAGAGGCTACTCAATTATCGCCTCGTTTCTCGACTTGCAGATTATGGGATTTCTCGATCATCGGGGGTCCTCGGATGACGTCAGGGTCAGGTGGACGGTTTTCGCGCCGGCGGACGAGGAGATGGTGCGGTTTTCCGGAGACTTTCTTGGGTACTATTCACTGTTCATGAGACATTTGGCACCATGTAAGGTGGGGTGGAGCGATCTTGAAGAGATGGCGAATGGGACCGTGGTTTCCAATAACGTGAAGGGATTTGGTTTGGAGATCACGAGGGATGAAGATGACGAGACATTGATGGTGAATGGAGTTGAAATTATGTTCCCGGAGATGTACGATAACGAATGGCTGGTGATTCATGGGATACGAGGGGTGATTGCTTTACCAGAGAACGCAGAGGAAATAGAATCAGTGGAGTCTCCCATGGAGAACGTTGAGGCTCCGACTGCTCGCGAACGTGGGGAGTTTTAGGGTCGGTTGCTCCAATGATCATCTGTATGGAGATAAAAATTAGTGGGGAAAATTATCGGGTTAGTGTTTGTCAATTTTCTTGAATGTAATTAGACTTGCTGTTTCTTGAAAAAAACAAACGGGAATTGTACGGTTCTTGAGACTTGGAGATGCGATTGTGGAGATTCTGTCAGGTAAGCTCTTAATCAGACATGGTTGCCATAGTCGATGTCTGTTTTCAGTCATCATGCTACGTCTTTGTGTAGAAACAAAACAATAAGATTGACTCAATTGCCACAACCCCTTAACCAACTATAGGAATTTTCCTTAACTTCTCAATCTTGTGAGCCAATACAACGACAGCATCCTCTTTCCCATCCTTAAGCAGAAACTGCTTCAGATGCTTAAACATGCGATCTGGAGGCAGCATGCCCATGTCCAGCATCTCTACAAAATATTTGAACGCCTCGTCTAACTTACTACTATTGCACAAGGAATTAATCAAAACTGCAAACAAATGCATTCCAGGAAGTACACCCCTTGCCTTCATCTGATCCCAGACTCTCAGAGCCATATCTGTGCGCTCTTCATTGCAGAACATCCTCACCATTATCTCATACGTGCTCACAGTCGGTTCGCACCCTGGCTCATCGTTTAGTTTCTGGAAAACACAGTATGCCTCATTCGTTTTCTGGACTTTTACAAGATGATGCAGAATTATATCATATGTCCGCGTATTAGGCCCAACCCCACATCTCCTCATCTCATCGACCACCCTATAAGCGTCGCGCGTCCTTGATGACCAGCAATAAGCACCCACCAAGGCATTGTAAGTAGGAGCCTCAATGGCAAAATCGCTGCCCTTGCACAACTGGAAAAACTTGAAAGCTTCATCCAACCTCTTCTCAGACCCCAAGCCATTGATCAAGGTACAATATATATGAGGTGTTGCCTTGATATCCTTCCTTTCCATTTCGCAATACAATTCAATTGCCTCGTCGTACTTTCTGGCTTTGCAATGAGCATTGATTAGAATACCAAAACTCACAACATCAGGCTGAAATCCATCCTCCCCCATCTCGCGATAAACCTCATTCAGGCTAAGAAAATTACCTTCTTGTCCCCATCCCTCCAACAAGATCGTGTATGATTTAATGTCGGGTGTAAACCTTCTATTCTTCCATTTGTCGAACACCTGTTGAGCACTCTCCACATGCCTAGATTTGCTCAAGGTATCAAGCAACCGATTATAATCTTTCAACTCGGGCTTCAGGCCGTACTTCTTCTCCATTTTCTCAAATGCCTCTATAGCCTCTTTCACCTTCTTTGCCCTCGCAAACCTCCGCGAAACGAGGGCAAACGTATCTTTACAAAGAAGACCCTTTGATTTCATTTCATCCACCAACAACCAAACCATTTTGAACTGTTTGATTTTCCCAAGCGATTCAATTAGTTCATTGTAGCACTCTGGAGTGTGTTGAAAACTTTTTCTCTTCTCGGCCCACCGGAAAAACGATAGCGCCATAATCCCGGCATTGTTTAGTTTTTTTAACACTTCAAGCACCACGTTTGGGGATAAATGATCACTTAAATTAGCAGAACTCAAAGTAGAGTCAAGATTTCTTGAATTTCCAATCTTCGATACTAGCTTGCAGATTATTTCAGCATCTTGGGTGGTTTTCACATCTGGGGTTTGCTCATTTTCGGCTTCTTCATAACCAGTGGTAAACCTCGAACAAACGTTATAAAGATTTGATATTAGAATACCGCAGGTTGTGGGGTTGTGCAAGAAACATGTTTTGAATAAAGGATACGCAAGAAACCCCACCGAATTCTGGTGGCGCGCGGGTAATGTATAATATTTCATGGGATTTGATGGTCTGGAAGTCGTGGAAGAAAGGGATAGCGGATTGGAGGGTTTTAATCGGGGCTTTGGTATATTTCTGAGGAATTTGTGGAAACCCATGTAAGGAATTGCTGAGGGCATTGAGAAGAGTGCCGCTGAAACGAGAGGACTCGGCGAGAATTCAGCAGAAACAGGATTTCTTTCACGGGTTCGGCAAAAAAATTGAAATTTATGAATCTGGTTTGATTTGGACTTGGGGCTTTATTTTTATGTCCATCCATATTTTGAGAGAACAGATACAATTTAAGTTTACGCCAATTTATTTAGTTGATTTACTAAAATGGGTTCAGAAACACGTGTGGTTCAAACAGTGCAGCTTAACGAACCACCAGGAAGAAGATATATGATAAAATTCCTCGCTGAACCCAAAAAAGAATCATCCGCTCACATTAGGTTTACAGCATTTTCACTAAGGATACAACTGCTTTCTACGCGGGGAGCTTCCTAAAATGCCCGTAGTCAGGGATCCAAGTATTCTAATGCGCTTTTGTGCACTACGCAACAGTCAAATGAGATAGTTAAGTGTAAAGATAACATATGGAGGGGTATTGTCGTGTTGATCCAAGAGTAGCTGGTGTCTGTACAACAAATGCTTCTGCCAGACCATTGACACTGCGCAAGATTAACGATGACTTTGTCCCTTGTCTTCCCCCTCCTAGAAAGCGGCTTCTAACAGAGAAGGATTCCCTACAAAGAATAGTGCCCTAACACCCAAGACTGCATTCCAGCAGAGTGGATACCCCAAACGAAACAGTTCTCAGTCGACAAGGTCCAAAGTTCTAGATGTTCTTCCCATAAGCTGTTATCATGTGCAGCTATTGGACTGTGTTTTCCAATCATCAAGTAATTGGTTTATGGACTCCTCAAACTTCTTAGCCTGAGGACCTGGCTTTACAACATTCACATCACCCCACTGCGAACATGGATCCAACAAGCTCTTCCGGCCTCTGCACCATGCCCCAGGGGTAGCCCTGTTATGACCACGCATAAGGATCTTTCTATCTATCACATCCAGCACCGGTTCATTTTTCTCAAACTGTCTGGCAAACACAGCTCCACTTTTAATCATGGCCTCGTAATCTGAGGTGTTAAGGAAATGGGGCTCCATCTTGGGGGGGTCATCCCAGACAAAAAATCTCAGGTCAGCATTGACAGTCCTGTTTTTGAACTCTGGTGAATTACAAACTACAGAATGGAAGTAGAATTCTTGGGGCAACACGGCATTGGTGAAGTACATTAGAAGGGTCCGTGGAAGATTATCCCAGCCAAAAGTACAAAATTCAAGGAAGGACCGACTTAAGACAACCCATGGAGAACCTAGAAATACAATGAAGAATCATATTGCATTAGAAACTACACAGTTCAGTAACAAGTCATACAAAGTATAGAAGTATTAGAAGACCAAAAAAACTTACCAGTGAAAACCCTGAAAGACTCAGGTATTGGCCGCTTCTGTGTGGCACGAAAGATTTGGGTCCTCCTGGCCAAGTAAATTCCTGGGTCCACTACGACGGGCTGAATTCTTTGACCCCTGGAATGACATTGTGAAGATATAATAAGTAAAATCCCCGGAGCATTAGCTGCACATTGCTGACTATAAGAGGTAAGGATTTGCCTACTCTTTCCATCCCAGGTCGCTAGTGTGGTCAATGAAGTTCAGGTCTCTTCTAACTGATGAGAAGACATGGGACAAGTCTGATAGCCAAATACAATAGGTTAGGCAATTCACAATTTAAATTAACAACAAATGACATGGAACCTTTAAACAGACTCGCCCAAAAGCATTTCAAAGCACACCTTAGTAATTTCATGACAAATAACATCACAAGAGAAGTCAATTGCTCCACTAACGTAGAACACGACCGCCCCGTCACAGAAGTTCCAAGGTTTTCCCTTGCCTAAATTAAGTGTGCAAGTTGAGTTAAGTTGACTCATAAGTTTGATAAATCAGCTCGAAAACGGCTCAATATGAACTTGAACTATTTTGAGGTTAACTCGAACTCGAACTCAAGCTCAACTTGAATCTCTATTGAGCCAAGCTTGAGAACTCATGAGCCAGCTTGTGAGCATTTTCTATTTTTTTTTATATTTTTATATTTTATATTTTATTTATCAAATATCTCATACATTTAAATATACTTTATAACTATAGAATAAATATATAATAAATAATGTATAATATATTAATATTATATGTAGTAAATACTTAATTATGTAATAATAATAATGGGGTATTTTTAACAATATTAAGTGAACTAATATAAGCTCTATACCTAATTGGAATATAATATATATGCACATACACAATTACGTTAACTTCTCATATAATTTCGTTCTAATATATATGTGTGTGTATCTTTTGATCACTTAAATATAAAAATGGCATAATTAAAATTTTATATTTATTCATTTTATAAATTAATACATATGTAATTAGATAACATCATTAGGTAAGTATTCACATAATTTATATGCTTTAATATCGTTTAAAAGATATTATTATTTACAAACTATACAGTTATTTAGTACCACAATATGTTCTATTTTTCAAAAAATTAAAGATAGTAAATTTTTTAAAAGTATATATTTTATTTTAAAAATAACAAATAATAAGTTTGTTTTTGAGATCAAGCTTGACTCGATTTGAGCTCAAAAAATTTTGAGCTTGAGCACTATTGAGCTTAGTTTTTTGGAGATCGAACTCAAGCTCAATTTGATCTAATATAAGTCGAGTTTGAGCTTAAAATTTTTAAATTCGCTCAACTCGTTTGCACCCCTAATGGCCTAGCTTATATAACCTCAAGAAATATCTTATTTTTGACTTCCCCTTTTACTGAAGAAATGGCTCATTTGTAGTGTGCATGTAGAATCCATAATGAAAGTCTTGAAAGTTAGAATATATTTACTTTTAAATTTAAAAAAGTTCGCCAACCCAGGTTAATACACAAAGGAGAAATGGTTCCACAAGGAGAGATAACTTCATTATAATGAAGCCAGATAATTCAGTAAGGCAGAATTTCTTAGTATAAGAGGATGGGGAGCAATGAATGCAGATCTTTCCTGGGACAAATAATTTCTGATAAATGAGTAATTTCAAAAACACTTAAACAGTTAATTACACTCACAGGCATGGATCATCAGCTGTATTAATGAACTAAAAATTGAGTAAATATATTTACACAAAGTTGTGTCCACACCAATGTAGTACACTAAGTCGAAGTGACATAGTAGATGCACAATAAGAGAAGGATGTCACAGTGATAAGACGCTAATGGCCTGCCTTTGTACCTTTATCCCCAATAACCCCAGTCCCTTCTGTCCAAGCTTTCAAATACAATTAACGTAACATCTTTGCTTAAAAGTGCTTAAAAACACAAAATATAGAGTAATGAATAAGTACATAGAAGCATTTTGGTTCTATGTCCTGATACACACACACACACACATTTTGGTTCTATTTCCTGAAATATGTATAGTTTATAAATACGAGGAAAATTGCACACTCTATGTGTGCATGCTTATAAAAAAAATCATATAATTTCATCAATAAAAAATATAATTATTATATTTTCTAACAGTCCAATAATAAAATAAAACTACATAAATAAATATTTTTAGAAAGATGCAATAAAAAATAGAGATGATAAGAAAGATGAAAAAAGAAGAAATTAAATGTTAATCTGAAAAGGAGAAAAAAAACTAAAATAATAGTAATGAAGAGGAAAAAATTGAAGATATTTTAATTTATTGATATTTAAGACTAGAAGTAGTTATTGCTGTCAATAGATTCATTATTACTGTAAATAGAGTATTTTAGATAATTTATTGAACTGACTCAAGTTAGCAATTATAGTAGATATATCATGATAGGGCCATACAAGCTCAGTCTCAAAATAAGGGCTCCCTCTCACACACAAGTGTGGGTGGGGCCCAAACATGAGCCCGCCTTGTGTATATGGGAGCCTCTACTCAGAGACCTTCCAAGTATCAAGCATCATTATACATAATACAAATAGGCAATGTTTGGTTAATTGGATAGGGATTGAAAATAATGGAGATTTTAGAGGGTATAAAATTTGTGTGGTAGTAAAATTTTGATGGGAATAAAAGTTTAAATTTGGTTTAATTTGAGTATTTTTATATAATATGTAGTAATAATTAAAAGATGTAATAGTATATAGGGTATAAATATATGTAAATGTTAGTGTATGTATATATATATATGTATGCATTGATTTGATTATAAATAAATACAATGAAAAAATTTTAAAAAGTTAGTTATATACACAAAAGAGAGAAATTTTTAAATTTAAATTTGAATAAAAAATTCAAGCAGTAAAATGTTTGTTTGGGTAATAATTAGGTAGGCTGCAAATCCAACCAAATTAGGTTCCCAATAAAGCCATAGTATCAACTAGTAAAGTTGCATTCTCTATACATTATGCATGTGCAAATTTATTTATAAATTATAAAATTATTGAATTTTAAATAATAGAAATATAACTATTTAGAATTAAAGGTATAATAGTATTTAAAATAAGAAAATAAAGAATGACAAAAAAATTTAAAAAGAGAAAAAAATAAGAAATTAAGAAGAAGGGTGGAAGGAAATGATAAAAAAAATAAAATAATTTAAAATAAAGATAATTGTGTAATTTCATGTTGTGAAACAAAAAGTTTTATTTCAATAATAATATAGTATAGAAAAAAGTAATAGTGTATTAGAAATTAGATTTGACTATGTTTGGCCTCTTTAATTAAGTATAATGACCTAAACTTACTTATAAGGTAATGTTGTAAATTCACAATGTACAACCAAATTAGTCCCAAACACACAATTTCTTATGAAAAGTATTTTCCAAAAATCATTAAAAAACCAAATATATATCACCGCAGAAATTAGCCAAATTTTTTTTTATGAAGCTCCATCCTGTATTCTAAAGTCTAAAAATATCACAGAGCATTATGAATCATAGAACCACCTCAACCGAGATATAATGCCAGTACTTCAGATACAGAAAAATATTGTGGAAATACAAGAACAAATAAACAGTGGCTGCAATAACTTAGATCTAAGACAGTTTTGACTCCGAGATTTCGGGATCTGAAAACAATAAATTCCCACATGGATCAAATTTACCATGTAATTAATCAAAGAATGATTCTCCAACTTAACCCAACCATAAGTTTAATCATAATAAAGATAAAAGAAAAAAAAAATCTCACGCCACTAATCTGGTGATGTTATAACTTAGCAAAATAAATTCTACTTCAGGGTCAGACTCTAAATTTTATATATTAAATAGAGATAAGTTTAATTTGAATCTATCATGAAATTATGTCAATATCAGACCGAATCACACACCTTAGTCCATATTCAGTTCTTAGCTTTAAAAGCGTTATTTGAAAAAGCCATGTAACCTCCACATGAAATTAAAGAAGCAAACGAGACTAGACCTCTACAAAAGAATAAAATATATTAATAGAAAACAAGATGCGAATAAAAATAGCCTAAATACCCCTGAGCAAAAAGACATGTTTCAAAGTGCCTTGATATGGAGGTGCCATGGTCTACCTATATACAATGGCATTTTTAGCCTTCATAGAAAGTCAGAACCTTCTTTGAGGATAAATGTTTCAAAATGACAAAGAAATGTTTTCCCTTTGGTCAGCAGAGGCACAATCAAAGTAAAAGACAACTTTTGGGAAAAATGCATAGACAATTAGACATGTAAAATAAAGAAAATGTCATATTTACCATACTCTCAATGTAATCTTTTCTCATTACTCATTCTGGGGTAACTTGATAAATAAAAGATCTGTTTGGGAAGGTGAAAATAAATGTGAAAAGTGCTACTCAGATATCATTTCTTACACGGAAAATGAAAGTTCCTCAACTCATCATAAAACGAAAAAAATACAAGGCATCAATGATCTCAGACCATTCAAACACTTCCTCACAACTGACTTAAAATGTAAAGATTGAGACAATGGCACAGACTGCACACAAAACTACAAACCATTCGGGTGGAGCAGCAAAGTGCAAAAGTCCTAATTCTGAAATGAAGACGTATACTAACAATTGCTAAAAAAACTTAAGTTAAATTCCGTTGAAAAGATTAAATCTTTACATATATAAACCCGCTTATGCAACAGACATCCAAAACCAGGCCTCAATTATAACTTAACAGAAAGCTCTGTACAAATAAGCTTCTCTAGTGGACAAATAAAATGAAGACCCACACATAATTGCTACAAGAGAACAAAGCAAGACACAAATTTCAAATCCGAAGACAACAAACAATTTCACCCACAAATAAACTGAAAAAGAAAACAAATCCGAAAACAAGTAATTCACAGCATACCATCTTGCGTAATCAAGGGGTAATCCAAAGCGCTCAAAGTCACAAACCAATCCCACCCTGCATCCACCTTCAACAGAACAGCGACCGCCCTCAAAACAGCTGCAATGTTCGTGGATCCCATGTAAGTATTTGGATCCGGCTTCCCAATCACATCCACATTCCCGAACGCCCGAACCGCAGGCATAGACTTTACCAATGCTCCTAGCCTTGCCCTCTCCTCATCGCTCCCCTCAGCCGATATATGCAGCAAATACCTATTCCTCGGGTGGTACACCGCTAGCAACAGGCGGAACAATCGGTCCACGTCCCCCCTCCCGCCAGAAATGTAGTAGGCAAAGGCCGGGGGATTATCCGACCCGTAATGAACTGATGAAGGAAACGGCTTGTTGGGAGGAAACGCATAGTAGTACGAGGAACTTAAGCCGGAAATAAATGACACGAATATAAGGAATGTGATAAAAGCCCCAGAAAATAGGGTGAAGAGCCATTTCTTTTCAGTTCCCATTCAGATTCGAACGTCAATTCAAAAGCGCAAGTTTCCAAATTAAGGAGAACTGTAAAGAACGCTAAAGGGCACGGGATTTCGAAAATGGAAATGGGATTTTGCAGATCTTCATGAAAGAGCAAAAAATTTACTCCTGTATTGAAGTCCGGGCGGTTTGGGGGCTTCTACTTCTTGGAGTTTGGTATATTTGCAGAATTATTTTTGGGCTGGTCGTTTGAAATTGGTCGGGATTAGGGTTTGGACGAAGGGCAGTTGAATTTAGGTGACAGGACAGAGACGTGGGGTGCGGACAACAGTAAATGAGCTGCGAGACCCTTTCTTTGAAATTATGCATTTATTTCTTGAATTTGATGGACCAAAGACGGTTTCTCTTCTCTCGTTCCCTTTGCTTTTTGTGACTTTTGGGTAGATGATGATGATGTTGTTGATTCGATTTGGCTTAGTTAAAAGTCGGATGACAGTTCGATGGTTTGGAAAACTGTTTGTTTCTCTGTGGCTCCTAACTCTAACGTGCGAAACACGTGGCGTCCTGTTATTGCAGTCCGCGGCAATGGTGTGTTCACGCGCCTCTGCAAGGAAGTGGTGTTTGAATACAAATTTGTGTGTCTGCTATTACTTACTTTCGCTGCTTAATTTTGGTTTCCCCAATTTAATCATTTTCGTCACGTAATATCCCCTAATTTCCAATGCCTCAATTTATTCCCAATTTTATTTATTTTTGACCAATTATTTAAAAAAAAACAGAAAAGTTTGATAGTCCAGTTTTAACAGTAATTTGAATTTGATTTCGACTAAATTCAATTCTATAGAACTCAATTCAAACTCAAATTTAAACCAAATGGTCAAATTGAGTTTAAAAAATTTTTAAAATTCAATTCAATAAAATAAAATGTAAAACCATGTTCAAACACAAGTTAATAAATTTAATTTATTAATATCGCTAAAAGAAATAAAAACAAAACGCACACGCACACACACACACACACCAACTTTATTATTTTACACATCTATAATCAACACTTTTAGACAAAAGAAAGGCCACTGCATGTTTTCATTCAAGGCTTTTGCTTCCGTTTAGAAAGTTTTCTACCATACGCTGGTAAACTAGTGCAGTTTAGAGCACTTAATTAATTAAACAATTCGTGTTAGGTTTACGATGACAATGGAATTTTTGTCCTCTAATATATTTTTTTTCCTACCTTACTCTAATACATTATTACACGGTGCTCCAACATTCAATGTTTGGGAGCACAAGAGCTAAAAAAAATTATATTTTGGTACCTTTGATAGATGTGTGTAGTATAAGATAAGAAAATATGATAAGATTAGAAATGTTATTTTGTTTACTTGTGCCAACATGAAAAGTTTTTATTTGTTGATTTGACATGGGCTTTCCTATTTTTTCTCTCTCATACTCCACCTCTTATAATTAATAAGTTTTAGGCCCAATTGATTTGACCGATTTAATTGAGAATGGCCTATTTAGATTATTATTTCTCTATGAAGCATATATATGCGTATATAGAGAGGAGAATGCAAATAATGAAGAGGAGAGATTAAAAAAACAAAAATCAAAAGGTAACCAACAAAACAAGAAAAATGATTAAAAATGTTAAAACTATAAAACAAAGAAATAACGGAGCACAAAAAAGAATTTTTTTGTGCCATATTATTAAAGAGTTTGGTGACATTTAATTGCATATTGTGAATTTATATTTTATCCTCAATCAAATATTGTGAATTTACCCTTATGACCTTGATTAAACAAGATAATATGTTTGTTCCCCGTTTCTACATTCGTGTCTCCCGCTTTTTCACTATTAGCATGCTTTCTCTATTTTTGCTTTGATTGTTACTTTCATTGCATTGTTGGCTGTTTCCTTAGAAGAGAACTTCCTCGCCTAATGCTCAATCTACCAAATGCCTTCTAAGATATGGTATCATAGTTTGCTTGAGTTCTTACTCAATCTACCAAAGGTCTTCTAAGACATGGTATCCTATTTTGGTTGAAATCTATACTTGATCTTTGTGTTTTTTTATTGTGCATATTTTAACTATTTTGAAAGATAGCTTTTATTTGGGTCACCTTGAATTTCTGTGAGCTAATTTTCTCTAAAGATAAAAGAGGCATTTAAATAAATTCTTTTTTGAATGCAACCATGTTAGAAATTTCGTGAAACGTCCAGGGGTAGCCTACAGTGCCAGAAACTAGTCAAGTTCTTTTCACAACATATTCATTAAATTTATACACAACCCAAGAACAGAGTTATTATGTAGGTTAGTCATTTATGCACTTCAACCTTGTTGGTCTGTATTGACAGTAGTCCATACATGCAAAGGAATATCCATAAACAAGAAATTAGAATATATTTGTCATATATTTTTTTCCATTTGTGTGTACTGTGGGGAAGAGTGCATGTATTGGAGAATGTAAGTTGAGTTTATTGTGTTATGTTTCATATTGTTCTATTAAAGTGTTGGTATGCCTATGATTTATATGCGTTTGAGATGAAATTCTCGATAATCTTGGTAAGTACATCCATTAATTGCATAAGGGTAGAATAAATAAAAATGTTTCTTATTAAAATGATCATTATGAGTTGCTAATTAAAATGTGGAGGAACATTGCAAAAAGTATAAAGTGACATATTTTTTTATTGAATAGGTCACTGCTTTGTATTTGTTACCTAAATAAGATTGACACATTTACACACAACCTTATCTATTATTGGCTTGTAAATCAAATCCAGACTCTTGATTGATAACTCATGAGTTAATCAAATGATATTGATGAGTTAGAATGACATTTGAACGTCAAAAAGGATAATTAATGCAAGTTTACAATGTTGTGTGCTAATTGACTAAACTCTCTAATGGATATACATGAAGCTGTCAAACTTATCCCCAGACAACATTAAGATGTTATGGTTGTGTTATAATATCATCAGAGTCTTGAAGCTAACTGACTTTGTAGGAGTTAATGCATATCCACATGAATCTAATTGGACTTGGGAACTTTTGGACAACAACTATAAATACCTCTCGCCTCCAAACATTCAGCAACAGTTCAGAGAATACTCCAAGACCTAGCCGTGAGAGAGTTAGCACCTTTGAGCTTAATTCTTGTTGCTTGTGATAGTTGGAGTGTGAACAACCATGTGTGAGCATAAAGCAATGTTGTGCAAGAGAGTTGAGACGTATGGGTAGATAGATTATGCATAAAATTAGAGAGTTTGGGTATTACCAACCAAACGACAACCTTGGGAGAAGGTTTTTGGGTTTGTGTGTAAGGAGTGTGAGTTGTAGACTTTAATATTTCACTATATTTTGGTGATTATAGTGGATTGATTATGGCTTGATGCCCACAGACGTAGGAGTGAGCTTTCAAGCTGTATTAACAAACTGTAGTGTTCCATATTTCTCATATTTTACATTGTTATTGCTGTTATTGTGCATATGAATTTGTTTAACAACTAACTCTACAGGATCATCTATGTTAAAGCTATATTGTTGTAGCACTAATGGTAACATTAATATCATCTTTGTTGAATTCTTCACCTTGCATTAAGGCCAAGTTGCCTAGTAAGCTTGGCTCAAAGCGAGTGTGATCTTGGTGTATCCAAGGACCTGCAAACATGAGTACCAAATAAAGAGCTTCTATGACTCGCCCTCCATTGCTTAATGGCTCCGATTATCGTTATTAGAAGGCTCAAATGTGATCATTCATTAGATCTCAAAATGATGAAGCATAGAGTGCAATTGAGATTGGATGGAAGCCACAAATAGAGATGAACATAGAAAGCTTGGAAGTTAAAAAAGAGGTGAAAGCTTGGTCTGTGGACGAACGACGAGCTACTTTAGGCAACTTTAAAGTAATGAATACAATCTTCACAGGAGTTGATGAAGTTATACATGTGTAGTCTTACCTCCATCTAACACATTAGTGTAAGGAATGCCATGAAGTTTTACAACGGGGTTGACAAATGCTTTTGCAACCTATAAAGTGGCAAAATTTCCACATAGAGAAGCTAGATGACAATATTTGGAGAGTCTATCAATAACTACCATGATCACAGAGAATCGCTGAGACACTAGAAGATTGGTGATGAAGTCTATAGTCACATTCCAAATCTAGTAAGGAACAGGTAAAGGACTCAATAAAGCAAGTTGTAATTTGGAGACTTTGGCCTGTTAACGAACTTGTTATTGTTGGACAAAGGATCAAATATCATCTCACATATTCTTTTAAAAAAACTGATTGGAAATTTGAGCTAGCATACAAAGGAAACTTGAATGTCCTCCAGTAACTAAAGAGTGAAATTTCTGTAAGTTTTTGTAATGTGACATCGAGAATGATGAGGAATAACAACACAATTTTTGTAAAATAACAAGTAATCATGGACACTATAATGAGGCATTGCAGCAAGATCATCATGGAATTTACATATGAGTTCTTGCAACTCAGAAGAACTTTGAAGTTCCAAATAAATATCATCCATGATTGAAGCACGAAGAACAAATAATGCAAACAAAGGAGAACAAGATCCAAAAATACACTAATCAAAATAGCAGGAAGAGAATATTGCTCGGAAAAAGAGAGAAAATCCAATAAAAGCGAGAGGATGAATATTACTTAGAAAGGAGAACACAACATATGGAAGAACATTCCCAATGATCCCTTATCTTCTTCCTCTCATCCCTATTAACCATCATTCGTGTAACTTTCATGGTAACTTTCTTGTACAGTTACTTCTTCATATTCCATCTATCACAATGTCATCATGCCTTTGATCTTGAACATTTGGGTTTTGTGACATGTCCATATATAAAGGTTGACTGCCCACGTCTCATCGAAGCATCATGCTATTATCTAACAATTTTGAGTGATTTTATACAAACTTAGGTGGGCCTCTATTTTATCCTAAATCTATTATTTCACAAGAGTATTTAGTTGAATTGTGTATAATAATTTATCACATCCAGTAACAGAAATTGAACAAGCCCATAGTGTTCTAGATATAGTCATTTCGTGTATTTTGTTTTAACCAAAAAATGTATATTAAATAAAAAAATGTACTAATGCATATATAGATATATGTCAAAAAATCGAAGAGTTGAAAATAATGAAAACTTAAGTACTATATCATATTATATTTCAATATTTCCAAATATATGTAGAACTATTAAAAGGGAATATTTCATGAAAACTTGATGATGATTAGATAATGAAAAAGCTGAGAATCTAAACTGATCTAGTAGGAGAGAAATATAAGGAAATTTTGAAAAATTTGTAGCCATCATTACTCCTTAATGTACTGAGATAGCCAAAATCAATTCAAAATCAAACATTTCCACTTATTTGAAGATTCTCAAGATTGTATGTTAGGCCATTCTGTAACTTTCCTTGTATCAAACGATTACTAAATGGCTACATACGCAGAAAAGATGGTTCCTCCTCCAGCAATGGTGTTAAGGTTGAATCGGTTGATGAATCCATATCACCATGAATAGCCAAGGTTGCTCTGATGGTCTACGAACCACTGGTTGAGGCTACACCATTAGCCACCCTTTTGTTGGATGTTCCCCATACTATGATTGTAGTAGTAAAAGTGCAACAAATAAGGAGAGTCATTGCAAATTATTCAAGAAATAGCAGAAGTTGTTTAAGAAATTGGTCCAACTAATATTGAAGAACTTGATGATCTATCATAAAAAGGCACTAAGGCGATGATGTATTGCCGGTTGTGACAAACATTCCTAAAGCCAGTGATGATGCATCTGTTTAGGGGGAGACACCTATTCGCAAGAGAACCTTAACTCTACATTTAATTGAAGGTCCAACAGCATGAACCTAAGCTTGAACAAATTCTTCAGATCGCTTAGCATCCTTCAAATTCTACAAGAAGCAGGCTAGAAAAATGTGAAATTTCGTTAGTCAAAGGTCCCTAATAGTTTAACGAAGAGTTAACAAACACATTTTCACTAACATTGATTTTTCTATAGTTCTTGATTTATTGGGACTCCAAAGTTTTGCATCATCTGTTACCACATATAATAAAGACTTAGTCCATGAGTTCTATTGCAACTTTGATGAGTTAACTTCTGAATAAGACTTATAGTTTTACTGTTGGGTGTACGTTTGTAGCCAAGTTGTTGAGTTCTCTCTAAAAAGAATCAATGGTTTTCTTAGATTTGCCAATCTAGGTTTTTTAGTAGTATATCTAGCGAGCTTTGCAGCAGATTTTTATGAGATAGTTAGTGTAATAATAGGAGGAAGAGAAACTGAATGGCTAAAGAGTACAACAATGTTATCTATAAATCTCACGATTAAATATTATTTGATGTTTAAAGTGGTCACTTGGAACATTATTCCAACCATCAATGATTCTATTGTGTACAAAGAAGTTAAGATGCTGCTATTTTGTTTAGGGCAAAGGCTACCAGCGAATCTAAAGCTTGTGATATTTGATAATATTGTATCCCAAGTTGGCATAAAGTTATGTCTAGGCATCTATCACATCTAGGGGTGATAATAGCAGTTTTGCATGAGCAGGGGATTAAAAATCAATGCAATGATCTCTCTTCACATTGTCCTATAATAGGTTACACACTAAAATTGTTCAAAATAGGTAAGATTAATAATCTCAAACCAAGTACTGAAGGACCAACATCTACCGTTGGCAAACAACAATCTGCTTTGTCTACACTTGCACCTGAGCGACCCTTGACTGCATCAACCATTGAAGCTACATTGGATGCCCTCATATCTCTCTCTTAAGATTTGGAATCTCAAATCTTAGCATTACAAGATAAAAAGTTCAAATTGGACGAGCATATTACTAGTCTGTATTCTTTTATACCATTTGTTGTATCCCTTCAATCCCATGACTTTAAGGCAGGATCGTTAGGCACCAAGATTGGTTTTATCACACTTGGACCTTCATCACCAAAATCTAATTCTGAGGTTGATGACCATGTCCCACTCAGGACCCTTCATCATTTTAGAGCCTAAAGGGGAGTGCTAGTATACATGTTGCTATAGATGATTCATTATCTGCAGGTGCCAGTAAAGGAAACTTGAGCAAGAAAAATTCTGAGTCAGAAGCTTTCTAGGGAAAGTCTTTACTACGCCATGCTACTACCAGTCTGATCATGCTATCTTTTGCCCTGTCTTTTACTTTGATACCATATCTACCACTTCATGGTTTTCTTCGGATTTCTTGTTTTTTTTAGTATTCTAGGTTTTCATTTTCCTGCTGCAAATCTTAAGTCTAGAGGTAATGGTTGAAGTAACTGGATTTCTATTCGTTGTAAGACATGCTATATCATGTAATGCAACAAATTTTGATGTCAGCTAATATAAATGAAATATGAAGTTTGTGATGGATTTATCGTCTTACTACTTTATTTTGGTCTTCATATATGGTAAATGTTGGATATCACATTTGGCAACATTGGTGTTGTATCTCATAATGACAAAGGGGGAGAATGTTAGTACCATGTTATACCACGTCAGTAGTGTTTGAGTAGTTATCATTATTCTTGGCACAATCCTAAATGTGAAGCTGACTTGGCAAATCAAATTTGTCATGGAAATTATGGATTTGTAGTGATGTGATACAACATGAGTTGCTGCATAATTCATAGCAAAATCTTGTAAATTTGCCAAATATTTGTTAGCCGATTTATTCTTTCCTAAAGAAGATTGTGGTGCATTGATTTAATTAATCTAAGAAGATCTAAGCAGATTTAAGTCAATTGGTTGAGATATAGTTGACCTATTATATCCAGAAGATATAGAGAATTTGTAGGTGTTGATCATATCTTCCCATTCTCTATAGCCAACCGAATTTGGTGAATGTGAAAGAATCTCCAAAATATTTTTTACTTAAAATAATAAGGAAAGGTTGCTAGAGCCGCTGAAAATTTAGAAAGGAAATAATCTCAAAAATAACGCAATTGATGATATGATATGAAAAGTATCATTTTCAAATTTCTATGAGTTTAGTCAGGTAAATATCTTAGGAATGTTTTCCAAGCCCAAAAGGCTAATATGACGGATGATGTTTACAAGCATTAGTGAGTTGTAGAGGCCACACAAAGGTTTACATTGAAGAACACATGTTGGAGTGATTTCACATAAGAGTTCAAGGCATTTTACTGTTCATATCCTTAAGAAAAAAAAAATGCAAGTTGGCTGATTGAGTTGTTGAGTTCAACTTCATCCATAACCATCCACTAAAGTGTATAAGTGAAGAACCATCTTCAAGAGGAGGAGACTCGCTAGTCAATTTTGGAAGTTGGGGTCCAGAGGCAGTCTTAACAAAGCAAAAATAAAAGGACTTGTTATCTAAAGGAGTTAGATCAGAAATGCGTTAACTAGTTGATACTAAAAGGAGTTTAGATAATGTTAGATACTTTTTATTAGTTTTAACCAATTTGTGCTAACAAGTTTTATATAGTGAAATTTTTTTAGGTCACATATGTAAAAAGGTTAACTTTAAATTACGTAAACAAATCCTTAATATTATTCTTTATAATTTTTTGTTATGTGTGAGTTTATGACATTACAACTTGCAACCAAATCAACTATTCTATTCCCTGTAACTTTGTATCCATACAAAGCATAAAAAATTAGAGCAAACCAATTGAAGTATTGTACAAAGTCTATACTGCATAGACTAGGAATCCGAGTCCCGACCCCTTGGATTAAACCGAATTTGGGCAAAGGATCCGACCGAGGACTATCTATGATCTTATCCTCGTCGGGGACACGTGTCGATCAATCACCAAATTCCCTCCTACGGTGTTTTCAACCGTTGGTGTACAACAAGAAACGTCTCTCGGCAGTATGCATGCTATATAAACCCCCAATTGAAACGGGCTCATTAGTCTCCCAAAACACTATATGCAGAATATCTCTGGCGAACCGCGGAGGAGTGGATTGAATCAACGGTAGGCACACGGAGCTACAGAGATGCTGAGAATTGACGTGAAAGGAGGAGTGGGGCAACTATTGGCGGCTGTGGCGGCGGCGCTGTTGCTCCGCATCTTCTCTGCCCCGGGCCCGGAGTTGCTGCCCGAAACCCTACCAGAGGACGAGGACGAGGACGAAAAAGGCAATGCTCCGGTGAAAGGGAAAGTTGCACCGGTTAATATCAAATGGACCAACATTAATTGCTCTCTTTCTGATAAATCCTCCAAATTAGTAAGTATGCGCGCATAGACACACAAGTAATGCATTGAAGCTTGTTTCTTTTCTGTTCGTTAATTATTAGAATTTGATTGCAGTGCTCAATTTGTTATCATCCCTACCGCTAGATAAATGGGAGTTTATTTGAAGTTCAGCTTCTACGAATTTTTGTAGAAATGGCTCGAAATTTTATTGGAAATATGGTTTGATTGTAGTAGTATTTATTTAAACATAAACGGCACAATGTCACTGACTCTTCAAATGTAGGCAAATTAGAAGTCATTGATGATATATGCGTATCCGTTATTGTAAACTATACGCAAAAAATTTCGTATGTAGTGTTCTCTAAACGCTTTATCCAGGTATTCTACTTTAGTGTAATATTTCATCATTTTAGTCTTGGAATAAAGTCTTTTGTCAATTCTAGTTGGATATGTTTAGTCTTAGGATCACCCCTTGGTAAATACAACACCATTATGACGGGTAATTCTTATTCTGTTGAGTCCACTAAAATATTAGTCCATTTTTTTATTGTTTAGATCCGTTTTTTGCTGAAAAATGTTAGTGGAGAGGCAAAACCTGGTAGATTACTTGCAATAATGGGTCCATCAGGATCAGGAAAGACTACCTTGCTCAATGTTCTGGCTGGTCAGATAGTGGCATCACCAAGGTTACATTTATCTGGCCTTTTGGAAGTCAATGGACAGCCATACTCAAATAAACCCTACAAGTATGATTAATATTTTTATAGCAGACTGAAATTTTTTAACTGCTTGGAAATCTTTGTTAGTTAATTGACAGATTAAACGTCATTGCAGGTTTGCCTACGTGATGCAGGAAGATCTTTTTTTCTCCCAGTTGACTGTTCGAGAAACACTTTCTCTTGCTGCTGAACTCCAGCTGCAGGACATGTCTACAGTGTGGGAGAGAGATGAATACGTAAACGACCTCCTGTTCAAGCTTGGCCTGGTATGCATGCCTTTTACTTGCTCAAATCTCCACAATTTAAGGCATTTTTTTTGAATTTAAATATTATGAAATTATAATAATCAATTGTTGTTGAATACGTGCCATTTCTCCAGTTAATTATTTTTAAAAATTTTCCATTGTTATCATACATGAATCTTGTTGGCCTTATACATATATATTTACATGCATACACTTATCACTTTGAGAATAGCACCACGAGTACATGTGCATAGGACAAACTCATTTTGTGAAATTAGTCACAATGATGACTTATACCTTTGATGCAAGTAAAACTTATTTTGTTTACCTCTGATGCACTGTTTTTCTATTTCTTAAAAGGTTAGTTGTGCTGATTCACGTGTTGGGGATGCAAAAGTCCGTGGAATCAGTGGTGGTGAAAAGAAAAGATTGTCACTGGCATGTGAACTAATTGCTAGTCCATCTGTCATTTTTGCTGATGAACCAACATCAGGCATGATTATTTCTGCTTCTATATATTTCTTTTTAACTTTGGAAATTATGTTGGTTCAGCACCTACATATATATATATTTTAATCTGGTACAATTAATGATTAACCACAGACGTAAGAATTTCCCTTAAAAGACAGAACAAATACTCAATGTAATCTACCAGAAATGATTCAATTTAACCATTGCACCATTATCATCTAGAGGCAATAATATCAGAGATGCAGGATTATGACTCAGATAAGGTATGGCTGGATCAGAAATTAATTAATATTTTGTGGCCTAGGATCAGACTCCAAAGCACATCCATTTTTCTAATTGATAATTCTTTTACAAGGCCTCTGAATTTAGCACAGTGAAATGAAATTCTTTGTTAACCTAAACTTGTTTCTTGTTACAAACTCCATCCAAAATTACACGGTCCCATTTAACTAGACATAGAACTTTAAATCAGAATTTGAAAAAAATGAAATTCTATGTATTTTATGCTAATGTTCAGAAATGTAATGGTTGAGAGTTGTCATTTTCCTCTGAAATGGGAGGGCATTTTTGGAAACAAAATTTTCATTTTAAGGAATAGAGTCTGTACTAGGACTAACTGGAAGGGAAAAAGGGACTGCTAAATTTGAGACAGCGGGAGAGTTTAGTTACAACATATGACAGCAGAACATGACCTTATTTGTGAGTTGCATAAAGAGCCTGAGATTTACTTAGAATTCTTTTGCATGTCATACTCATACATTAAAGCATCAATTTGTCACCAGCAACAATTCTCGTGACCATTATCTTTGTCAACGAAGAAGCAACTTCTTGGCAGTCCTCACCTGTAGTTGGACCTGTCCATCAACTCTATAGCAAGTCCATAGAATAACTCGAATTTGTTTATCAGCAACTCATTGAATGCCACCCTACGAATATCATATGCAATCAGGTGGCATCCGTGACATTCAGCTACCAAGTATACAAATTAGAGCAGAATGGATGGTCCTCAGCAGTGCCTCAAGATCAGTAATCTGAATGTGAAAGAATCAACCAAAAGAACAAGGAGCACCACCTAAATCAAAATATGAATTAATATTTTCTGACTCTAGAATCAACCAAAAGGAATACTGGATGTATTCCAGAAAATCCAGAGACTTAGTGGGAAGGACAAAGTGAAGTATTTGCTGCATGATGATGTATTAGGCTGAATTAATTGAGTGTGTTAGCATTCATAATTAGCACTCACTACCCGGCACTCACTCTTCTCCTCTCTTTGTCTTGAAACCAAGGAGAATATGTTGTGATATTTTGAAATCAGGGAAATATGTGTATAGAGAAACACTTCTTCGTCTTTCATTTCACCTAGGTGGTTTGATTATTAAAAATCCTGATAGCTGTGGTATAGCCCTTTTTCATATAATTTCTCTCAACTAAAGGGCAGGATGTACTTAATTGATCGACTGCAATTATTCTCCTAAAACTCTCCCTACCTCAATGATAGACCCTTCAGTTCTTATTCTTTGAGTTGGCTTCTCAATGTCTTGATAACTGGTTCCTACACAAGCAAGCTTTGCACTTCTCTTCCCCTCCATTTTATTAAGCTTATGCCGTATTTAATTATGATTATGTCGACTGCGAATCAATTCTGGTGTTGATTAATTGAAGCAATGTTTTCAGGACTTGATGCCTTTCAGGCTGAGAAAGTGATGGAAACACTAAGGCAACTTGCACAAGATGGACATACTGTTATCTGCTCTATACACCAGCCGAGGGGATCAGTATATGCCAAATTTGATGACATTGTGTTGCTCGCAGAAGGTTCACTTGTTTATGCTGGTCCTGCAGAAGATGAATCACTGGCTTACTTCTCAAAACTTGGGTCAGTTTTCTGATTGTCCTCACTTAAATGTGATTAAGGACTAAAATTGTTTTTTTTTTTTTTTAATTTTCATGAAAGATATGAAAGAACTTATTCTCATGTGTTGCTTCAATTACTGCATATGAATCACTGATGGAAGGATTTGTTAATCTTTTTTAGCCAAACTATTGGGGTGCCCTAATAATTCTCCTCATAGGTGGGCTTGGGCTTGAGTTACCTGAAGCAGTTTTTGTTTTCCTCTAGTTTTCATTATGTACGTTGAATTCTCTGTGGCTTTCTTCATTTAGGACTACTTTTATATCTTTCATTATTTATTACTATGAAGTTCTTTCTGCTGAGAAGGATTGAAGAAATCTTCTACTTTTGTGTGATTCATGTGATTGTGTCTGGAACCTCAAAATCTTCATCATATCTCCTTCGTGAGCATTCAATTCACATAGAAAACCTTATTCCTCATGAAAAGGCACTAAATAACTGTTACCTGATTACCTCACCAAGTAGGGGAAAGTTTTATTCTTGAAGCATATGAACCAGTGCTGAGATTTATTGAACAAGTTCACCCCTTGGTCATGAATATGGGATTTCAAGATGGCAGATTCAAATTATGGAATCCTTTTCATATACAGGCCATGTTTCTTTGAAAACTGCATGGATTGATATGTTTATGCATAAACTCTTTACATTAATTACAGAATTGTTGTCTGCTTGAAAGTATCTATAATTGCTTCAATTATTTCATCATGATTGGCACTAAGCACGTATCTGTTCTTGGTTTTCATGTAAACTAACAAAAGTCCTGGTCATGTTCAAATTTCTTGGAAATTCTTCTTAAACTTGATCTCTCTCTTCAGTTCTATGATTTGTATGGTTTTGTCTGTATCTAAACTTGGAAAATAGGAAATATAGCAAAATCATTCTATAGAGATTGGCTAAACCACCTGGACATCTTGACGCTGGGTCTAATAGGTTCAATCCTATATAGCGTGGATTTTATTCATAGATAGATTTAGGAGGAAATGGATTCAGTCAATTGCTAGAATTTGACCTCCTGGGGGTTCGTGGAAGTAGTAGTATTGCCAAATAGATGGAATACGTTGAGCACCTAGAATAATGATTAACAAATAGTAGCTACATGTTCTGGAAAATAATGTTTGATTATTAATAAATTGGAGAGAATGTTTGCATCATTTTAATTCATGGGGAAGATCTTTCACTTGATTCTCATCTAACAATGTTATGGTCAACTTTGTCAATAAATGACAGGTATGTTTGCCCTGATCATGAGAATCCTGCAGAGTTTTTGGCTGATCTCATTTCAGTAGACTATAGTTCTGTGGACAGTGTCAATGCTTCTCAGGAAAGAATAGATGGTTTGATCGAGTCATTTGCAGAGCAGATGTCATCAACTCTGTATGCAACTCCACTTACCACACTTGATACAAAGAACAATGAAAACATAAGGAAGAAAGCTATTGCTAAAAAGAAAGGTGGTTGGTGGAGGCAGTTTTGGTTACTCCTTAAACGTGCGTGGATGCAGGTAAATGATGATAGGTTTTCTACTTGGGCATATGATGGTTACATGCACACACAAAAAATATGTGGATTTGGACTATTCCTTTCATATGAGGTATACCCATGCCGTGTGTGTGTGTGTGTGTCTATATGCATATATTTGGCAAATGAGTGGTGGAGGCAAACCAGAAGCTAAATTCCACCATATGTTTGCAAGGTGAAGGGTAGTTGGGTTATAACTTTGGACATTGATCTTGCACTTACCCATTCATCCCTAGTTCTGTTGGATAAAACCAATAACAAAAATTTGTGGTCATGAAAAGATGCAGAACCTTTAATTCTAGATCTTATGTGCAGTACTAGTTTTAGCTTTTCTCAGAGCTTGTAATTTACTTGATTTTTTTGCATCTTTTGTGTCTATTTGTTCCATACCCGGAAATTGACAAAAAGGCTTCTCGTGATGGCCCAACAAACAAAGTTCGAGCACGGATGTCAATAGCATCAGCTCTTATATTTGGTTCAGTCTTCTGGAGGATGGGAAGATCACAGACTTCGATACAAGATCGAATGGGATTGCTTCAGGTAAGCAAGTGCTTCGACTTGCTTGAAACCCACACTGTCATTCTGATAGATGTGTTATGGACAAATTGGATGAATGTCAAATAGTGAGGACTTAAGTTGGAATTTTCTGTTTGCACGTGTGCGCAGGCATGCACACACACCCCTATTCTCCCACTCTCGCAGGAAAGATTATCTTCTGTTTTTTTGTCCAACAAATTATCATTAGTATTAACTTTTGGAAAGTAATACTAGTTCAACTCACACATTGTCACTGGGTTATGACTCCTGTATGTTCTTTCTCTTCAACTGAAATTATCTATAGATGAAAATTTTGAGTTTTCATAATTTTGTTAGTTGCTGGACTGTGAATGGCACGTGGAAGTAATGTGAAATGTGTCTTCCTTCCTTCCTTCTACATTTTAACTTCAGTTTCTTCTAAAGTACATTTTAGCTTCAGTGTCTTTGTGCCATCGCCTAATTTCCTTTTCAGTGCAATAAACCTGTGTAAGTCTTCTTAGATCATTCTCTCAAGCACTGAAGGGACCATATCTCTGTGAAGTCTGCACACTCGTCAAATTGTAGCATTGCAATAATTTTTAATTTCTGATTATGCTTAGCTGAAATCTCTTTTGCACTATGAAATCCTCTTATCTTTTCCTGATCTCTTTATTTGAAGCCTCTTTCTTAATGGTCTCTGTACTAATTTAGTAGAGATTTTTAACTGTTGGATCTTTTTATAGAGCTATAAGATTAATGCAAATCATGCTTGGTGTGGTGATGTTTTAAAATATCAGGGTTGGGTTGACCCAAGTGCTTATGTTTATTCATAGTATTTATCCTAGGAATGCGCTTCATGCAATTTCATTCATGCATTACATCCTGACCTTATTTTATATCAGTGGCAGAGTGTCCACCATATATCCAAAATGTTCATAATGTCTAGATTGCTTATCAGGATGTCAATAACAATCGGGTCGGCACTTCATCAGATTTTACCTAAATAGGCATATCTGCATAGAACTTAACTGCAACTTTTACAAGAATGCACCGGTAGAGGATCTTTGATTTCTGTGTAGCTCTCTGACGTCTTGCCTTATCATTTTGGCTTTCTTGTTCAGGTTACTGCTATAAACACTGCAATGGCTGCACTCACAAAGACTGTAGGTGTCTTTCCTAAGGAGCGTGCAATTGTTGATCGAGAGAGAGCCAAAGGGTCCTATTCACTGGGGCCATATTTACTTTCAAAATTGTTGGCTGAGATCCCTGTCGGAGCAGCATTCCCATTGCTCTTTGGTACCATTTTGTACCCCATGACTCGTTTGCATCCTGCAATGTCAAGGTGGGTTTTTGGTATCGATGGCAATAGGGTATTTATCAAGTTGGTCATAATGATTCTGCCTCTTGGGTAACTTAAGTTATCCTATTTTAAGGCGATATGCTGTTCGGATCCATTAACAGACAAATGATCATATAACTGAGTATTATTTCTTCTTAATTATGAAGCCAAACAGGTAGATTTGTCTTCCTATCCAGTAAGCTTATGATTTTAAGAATATATATTGGAAATTGTGTGCCATGCTTTTTCTTATAATGGTCAACTATGTCTTTCGGTAGATGTAGAAAACACAAAAACAGAGCTGCTTTTGTTTTCTTTCCAAACACATGCTATTTTAGGAGTGAGATGGTTTTACTGGACAAAATGATTCTTCCTTGTAGCCCCTTCCTACTGAATAGAAAATGAATTAGTTGGATAACTAAAATTTTTATGAGACTGACCAATTCTTTTCTCTAGATTTGGAAAGTTTTGTGGAATAGTAACCACTGAGTCCTTTGCCGCGTCAGCAATGGGCTTAACAGTTGGGTCTATGGTTCCAACCACTGAAGCAGCTTTGGCCCTGGGGCCATCACTGATGACAGTTTTCATTGTGTTTGGAGGCTACTATGTCAATGCCAAGAACACACCAATCATCTTTCGCTGGATTCCTCGTGTTTCCCTGATCAGATGGTATGGTATTCATACTTAATGGTTTTCTTTTTGTTGACCTTTACTTGAGGTTAAATCTCTCCTTCCCAACTAAGAAAATTGTTGAAACATGGTTATTGTGCTGTCTTCTATTTCCAGGGCATTTCAAGGGCTTTGCATCAATGAATTTACTGGCCTCCAGTTTGATCATCAGAATTCGTTTGACATTCAGTCTGGTGAACAAGTGAGTGAGAACTAGGAACATTCTATTTAGCATTTTCATCTGCTTATTTTGGTTACAACTACAGTTGTCAATAATCTTGCCATGTGTAATCACTTGCTTGGTGCTTGTTATACTTCATCTGATTTACTGTTGGTGTTCAACTCTCCTTTCCTACCTTAGGATTTCATTTGCCTTCTCCTGTGGTTGGCTGAAAAATGTGGTTCTTAATGTTCAACTGTCTGCTTTTCTGGATAAACTTGTTGTGGTTCCTCCCCCATGTACTTCCCAGAAACAGCTTTGCTTATTTTTCCATAATTTTTGGTTCTGCATTATATTTATTTGTATGTCCATTATCCGCTACTTTTCAACAACCATACTGTAACCGGTATACTGAAATACACCCATCTGGTACGAGAAAAACATCAGACATCATATATGTGTCATTTCCGTCTTCTTCGATTGTTCCTGTTCTCCAATCATCTATATGCATTCTGACAAGGTATGCCTTTTGGCATTTTCAAGGCAAGGAAAATAGAATTTTAATCGTGGCACATCTCTGTGATGGCCAAAGTACTTAAACCATGAAAATTGCTAAAAAACCATAAGATATTCTGGATTATATTTTATGTATTTTCTCTCCTAATTAACGTCTATGGTCTATCTGGATTTTCCCTTTTTCTTCCCTTTGCAGGCCCTCGAGCGACTTTCCTTTGGAGGCAGTCGAATCAGAGATACAGTCATAGCTCAAAGTAGAATTCTATTATTTTGGTATTACACTACCTACCTTCTCCTGGAGAAAAATAAACCCAAGTACCAGCAACTTGAGCTGCCGCCACCTGGCGATCAACAACAAACACCATCGAAGCTTGGACCTCTTGAAAGTGATCCTGAGGAACCATCCCAGGCACCTAAATCTACCCCCCCTGACCAAGGTAAACCCGACCAGCCACTTCAATCTCCTCCCTCTGAACCACTCAGTCTATTTCGCCTAGAAGGTTTGTAGTTACATGGGATGTTGATGGTCTTAATAATATGGGATGTGCCACTTCCAATTATTTATCTCATACAGGTGCTAACTCGGAGGGGATACCTGCCAAGTAAAGAAGGTACTTTGCAACAAACAGAGCTAATGAACTATTTTAGCAGAGGATAATGATAGTGAAACTGGTGGGACTGTTGGTTGTGTACTCTGAGAACTCATCAAAGCTTAGGTACTCCATCTTAAATGGTTTGCCATGTTATTGAAACATTGACACAAATTGGTAAATAATTAATAAATACATCTTGCTTGCTTTATTTTTTTTTGCCCCTTCTGGCAAGCTATTTACTGCAAAATTTTACCCGTCTGATGGCAGATTGTTTTCTCTGTTTTTTTTTTCTCTGTGCCACTTTACTGGTCGGTATGTCGAAAGAAAATCACACCCCTGATAAGGAAAATAAAGCACATGATTGCTTAAAATATAATTGTTTGAGAATGATGCTTGAGATGCAGCAAGAGAATCTCCTTGAGTGCTCTCAAATCGGCAAACTGTTGAACCATTTCATTTAACGGTTATTACAAATCTGCACTGTTCTTTCAGATGATATTGTAGCTGGAAGTGTTGTAAGATCTGTTCGTGGGCTGTGAAAAACAGATCACTGGGCTTTGATCTCGTATCTAGTGTACCAAGTTGCATGTCTGTTCTAGATTGATCTCAACTCAAATTTCCACAATCGACAATTGAAGGAAAATGGGGTTTAATATGTGATATCCAAGGATTATTTGTAACGACTGTCTCACTAACTAAATGATGATTGATATTATTTCTTTTAATTTGGTAATTTCTTTATGGATGATATAATTATACCATGTACGATGTCTTGGTTAGTACAAATTATTACCAAGTCATGTAGAGAATTTGGTTAATACCTGCTATCATACATCTACCAACACACACAAAAAATAAGAGAAACATGTATAGATTCTTTATACACACGCCTGATGGAAGATTGTATGGTGTCACAATGACGAGTCAAGAAGAATAGGTCTTCTCATATGATCCATGTGATGTAAATCTATTTGCACATAGATTGAGCTTTACATTACATAGCTCAACAACAAACTCGAGATGCTTTCGACTAAAACTCTTCCGTGCTGCTCCATTTGAGGGGTGATACTTGGTTCCTTTATCGGTCACCTGGGTTGCATGTCAAATCATCTAGTCTGTCGTTACATCTAATGCATATAATCTCTGCAAGTGGAAAGTCAAAGACAAATAATGTAGATGAGCGAATGATAACTATTTCCTAAAATTGTTGTTGCCAAACCTAGGTTTGTACTTAGGCGCACCACAAAATTAACAATTACAAAGAATACTATTAGATTTTCAATATAACATGTATCTAGTCGAGCAGTAATCTATCTTCTGCACAAGAAGCCTCAAATCTCTTATAAGGTATTTTGTGCTATAAGAATTTGCCGGCATTCAATGGTCACAAGGTAGGAATTCACCAATCAAACTACATATATCATTAAAATAACTTTTAGACATGCAATTGTCTGCTTTTATACTTATCGTTCTTGTCATAGCCAATAGTTAAGATGAATTTTCACATCCTCATATAATAGTTCATTTGTCACACAGAGAATATCTAAGAATTTATTTATTAGCCTATGAACATCACTTGTTTCAACGTCTTTAGTGCCATCGACACCTTCATCACCATCACACCTTTGATTTGAACCACTACTGCATGCTTCACACACATATGAGACCCCATGTTGCCTCTAGGCATTGTATAACATCCTCTGTTCTCATAGAATGCTCTTGTGCGTTGTATCGGCTAGCTTAGAGGGACTGTTGTTGTCCAAATATTTATTTTCACCATAACTAGTCCAATTGAAATAGTTTTTCACAAATTCCTTTTTTAGCAAATGTACTTTAACTTCTTCAGGTTTCAACAATCTGCTGTTCTTACATCGACAGCATGGGTATTTAATTTTAAAACCATCCATATAATTGTATTGTTATCTTGCCTATTCAACAAAATCATTCACACCACTTACAAACTCCTCAACCAAGCCTCAACGATTAGGAATGTTCTTGTTGTACATCCTTACCCTAATATCTCTTAACATATGCACTATAAATTTAAAACCAAACAAAAGTATAAATCAAATTTCAACAACTTCATAGACAATACAAAAAAAGGAGGAAAAACTTCATAACAATATTCTCATCCAATTAAAAGAATATTATACGCAAACTGTTCCAAATCACTACTCTATATCCCTACACAAATTAGTGGATTACTCACAAATAAATTAAGTCACTAAAATAAAAAAAATCTACACAAAAAATTACACTCACCATATATCTCAAAAATTAGAGATATAATTAGCAAAGATACCTAAAAAATTAGTAACATACCTTGGATAATCTCTAGGAAGTTTCAAGGATCGTTTGGGGATGGCTTAAGGTGTTTTAGAGTGGAGAAACATGTAAAAGTGTGTTTGGTGAGCCCTAGGTAAATATATAAATTTGCGACATTAGAACGCATTCAAACGCCCAAAAAAACAGTTCCAAATTTGGTATTTGGAAAGGTTATAAAATACTGTTCCAAATTCGGAATTAGAAATTTGGAACAGTATTTTATAGCTGTTCCAAATTTGAAATTTGGAATGGCTTTAAATTACCGTTTCTAATTGGGAATTAGAAATTTCGAACAGCTATCCCATACCGTTCCAAATTTGAAATGATATTCAATAGCTGTTCCAAAATTTTGAATAACATAATAATCTCATTCCAAATTTAGAATGGAATTGGAACGGTAATAGATTTTGAATCGGTTTGCTGTATTGCAAAAATCACATCTCAATTTCATGTCAAAACTATTCTAAACTGACACTATCTTTTGGAACGGCATCTAAACCCGTTCCAAATTTTAAACGGCTTTCTATAAGCCGCTCAAAATTTGAAATGGATTTAGATGCCTTTCCAAAATTTGGAACGGATTTGAAAAGGTTTACATACAAGTTTTAATTTGAAATAAATTTAGAACGAAATTACTATGTAGCAAATTTTCGTCCCAAATCCATGCTAAACTGTGGTAGAGTTTAGAATGGTTTTTTGGAACAGCTTTTTAGCCGTTCCAATTTAGTAGATTTCTAGTCGTGATAGTAATTAATAATAAAAAAAATCCAAAAATACAATGCATGTAAATAAAGAAATTTCAAAACAAAAGTATCAGCGACCATGTTAGAGAATATAAAGCATTTAGATGGCTATTATAATGGAAGTTAAATTTATTTCAACAATATAATTTAAAAGTATAATAGTAAAATAATTAAGGAAATGTATTTACAAAATTAAAAATAAATCATTGTTGAAGTATTAAGAAATAAAGAAAAAATAATTATGTAGATTAGTAATAAAGAAAAATAATTATTGAGTATAAAAACATAGGTAGTAATTGACTGCTAAAAATAAGAAAATAATTGTTAAAGTTGTGGATACTGAGAAATACAAGGCAAAGTAATAATGGGTGAATTAAAACATATTAATTAAATTTAGAATAATAAAAAGAATGATTAGTTTTTAAAACCAAAATTATGCTTATGATAAAGTGGGAACATAACACCTTACATATTATATGTTGGTCTTCATTGTTACAAATTAAGTTGTATGATTATCTCAAAAATTAAATAGATAACAGAGCATACATACATATATATATGTAAGAAATTATACATATAAAAAATGAATTGAATGCAACTCTAAAATATATAAATAAAAAATGCTTTGAAGTTAGAAGAACTTACAGGTACAACACATCAAAATTTGAAAGTCGTATATGAAACATGCTATCTATCATTAAATGCTTACACAGCATCATATACTCTTATCATTTTCAAATCATAATATAATATCTTTTATGCTCCAATATTGCAAAAATGACTATTGTTCATGATGATAAAAATGAACAATATATCAAAATATCATAAACCAACTATAGTAATTAGTCAATCGTCTTGACCTCAATCCTCTTCAACTCCTCTTTTAACACTGCCATTATTTGTATCGAACACCCATTTTTCATGCCCACCTTTACCACATTTGAAGCCAATAGAGGAACTTGAAAAGAATATATTATGAACTTCTAATTTTCGATAGCCCACTCATTATCAACGTTTAATTTTCTACACTTTCATGCTCTTCTATAATAAATCTTATCTAAATGAAATCAAAGAGGAAAGTGCACAATTTAGTTATAAAATTAAATAATTTTTATTATCAATTACCAAATAATTTAAGTTAAAAATTTTCTAAAATAATTTTGAGAATTCAGAATCGGTCAAAATTGAAACTTATTGGTTGACGAACCGAGCTGCTATTATAAATTAGATTAGGTTAGGTTAGATGTTAGATTAGATAATTAGATATATGATATATGACATTTAATATGAAATAAATTATTGAAAAAAATAAACGTTTGGATATAGTTTTAAATGCGTCGTCCATTAAAATAACATTTCTCATTTTTTTCTCTCTCTTTTAATTTTTATACTATTTTTAAATTTTTACTCTAATTTTTTTTTGTTTTTATCATAATTTGGATCCATGGGTAAGGAAGAATCGAGAACTGAATTGTTATTAATTTATTAAATAGTTAGAATTTTTTCAACAAAATTATAATGATAAGAGAGTATTTAATTCTGTTTAAAAACGTATGTTATACTAAATAGCTGCAATAATGATAATGATGACGGTGATGATAAAGTGAGAGATATAAATAATTTAAAGGACGATAGAGACGTGAGTGAGATCAATTTTCCAATTAAAAGATTAAAAATATGTTCTATTATTTGTTTTAGTTTTTTTTTTCAAAATTTATAATAAAGTATTAAAAACGTTTTTTTTTTCTTTTTTTTTGATGAATTATTATGAACCTGCCAATTTGTTAAAAATTTTTTAAAAATTAAACCATATGTGCATTCATGTCATTGAAAAGGTAAAAGGGACGTCAGAAATTTTATTTTATTTTTTGTGGGGTTTAATCTGAAAAATATGTTCAAATATAAATTCAAAAATACGAAAATTTAAAGCGTAAATTTAGCAACTTGGTGGGCGGTGGGTCAAGCCCTCCAAAGCCGTCCTTGCCTATGGGGAATGCATCTAGTAATTCAAATAGATGGGAGCGGAGTGGGGTAAACTTCCTCCCACCCTGACTCCATCTCTCGTCTGCGCTGTCCTTGTCTCGTCCCATTATTTTATCTCGATTTTTTAAAGTAAAAAATTTAAATTTAAATTTAATATATTAATAATATTACAATAAAAAAAAATACTATTTTATACTTGTAATAATTAATTAACTAATTTAGTGCAATAAAAAATAAGTTTAATCTTTGTATTCATTAAAATGAATTTTTATATTTTAATTTATTGCAATTAATTTAGTGTTTTTATATTTTATGATTTTTTTATCGTAAGAAAACTATATTAATTTTGTGAGAGAATGCATATTTCATTACAGTTGATATATATATTTATTCAAAATTAATTCTTTTTGTAAAATTTTTCTCTTTAATTCTAAAAAATGATTAAATTATTAATTTAATAAACTAATTTTTAAATTAACTGACGTGATCAGAGGAAGGACTGTGGAAGAACAAAAATAGATCGAACCCAATTTTAAATATCAAGAACGCGAAACTTGCATAGAGTACTTGATCTAACGAAATGAAATTCAAATTGAATCCAAAAATTGGATAATCGGTGTGACAGGACGACTACAATCGATACGCCGAGAGTAAATTGATACGTCACGATTCATACAAGGATCACCCTGTTGAGTTTTGATTTGGATATTCTCAATTTCAAAAAAATTTGACTAATTTCATAACTCTCAAATTCAATATCATGTCTTTCTAATTGAATAAAATAATTATTTATATTAAATCCTATCAAATTTTAATTTAACTCTATTTGTAAATAAAATTCATCAATAAATACAAATACAAATAATAAATATTAAATAAAATTCAACTAATATCTGGACGGTGTCATTAACTATCTTCACCCTACTCCGATTGCCACCCGTCTTGTCTCAGCATCGGTCCTTTCTTTTCTCTCAGGTCAATCGCCAAATTGCCATCCCTAAATTGTGAAAAATCAGTTCTTAATCATCATTCATGATTTCTCTTTTAGTTTTTCCATCCATACAAGATTTCGATGAAAATATTCAAAAATGGCAGTTTCTAATTGGAGGTTAAACATAGTCCGGAACAGGAAACTACAACCTTGGGTAATCGCACAGAAGAACTTGTCCCTTCGTGTCTATCCAAACTGTCGTGTTGCAGAAAAAATTGTCCCTTTGGTTTATTGGATTCAGCATTTCAACTTCGAAGGTTCAAATTATTTTTGGTCAATTTTATGATTTTATTCACCATCATTATTCGAGATTTAATAAATGTAATTTTTCTCGCTAAATTAATACCGTTTTTATCTAATATCATTTAATTATTTTGTACTTGAATTTTAGAAATCAAATTTAGAGATGAAAATGGGGTCGGGATCACCTAGCATTTTCTCCACTTTAATCCCATCCTCCATTTCAACTCTTCTGCCTTTGTCTTAATTCCTGATATTTGTTGAGAGGAAGAAAAACCCTAATTTTATATTAAAAATTAAATTTTAAAAAATAAAAATATACTCTTGTTTTGCTTTCATATAAATTAAGAAAAATTGATAAGCCAACTAATTCCAATTTTGTTGTTAAAAAAATGAGACGTATACGTGTTGCTGTCTATATATAGAAAAACAACACTTTTTTTTTTGGTGTTATCATGGTCAAAATTGATTAGTTTAATAAACTAAATTCAAAACAGTCCAAGATAAAATAAAGACTAATTTTCTGAACGTTACACATAATTAATTTATATTTATAATTTTTCTAATTATATATGTATATATATATATATATATATTATTTAATTGATATGGGAGATGGCACGGAGGTGGGGACTGGAGAATCGAAAGTTTTAATTGATATATGTGGAAAGCCGTCCGTATTCCCAGCCTACCGACTCCCATGGCCAGCCTTGAAAAGGGTTTACACGCGTTTACATCAGATATTTAAGATTGTAACAAGTGTCGAAATTTTATATTAAAAAATACAAATAATTTATTAAACATTAAAATTATAATATTTATCATAATTTTTTTATAAATGCATACAAAGTCTTAGCATTGGCATCTCTAATTAAATTCTCGCAACGCAAGCGTGTATTTTTCTTGTTCTTATTAAAATACGGCATGAGTTCTACTTTGGACATACCAATCAGGACAAAGGACAAAAACAGGTTAAGGCCATTCTGACATCGAACACATGCGGAGTATATCTGCGTTTTCTTTCATTATTATTTCAAGGATTACAATGTGACAGCCGCCTTTAATTTGCTACTACTATTTATGAATTATGATAATAAGCCCAAAAAAGACAAGGGCCAAAAATTCACATCCAAAAATGACACGTGCATCACTACGAGAACGACTTCTGGCATTGAAGTGCGACTTCTCGCGCTAATAAACACATGGACGGTGGAATCTTCACTTCATCAGTCTTCACCGACTCCCCATTACCTTTTTAAAATTTTGCTTATTAAATACCATGAACTCTTCATCCGTTCTGGCTATAAATATATCTGCACTTGAACACATAAAAACACATCCATTGCCTCAGGTTATTTATTTACGTGCGCACCAGAAACCCCCCAAACAATGCAAGCATCAAGTACTTCCCTGCAACTGCAATCCCTACGCCCCCCATCACTGCCCTTTTCGGGTACCTCAGCCTGTCCAAAGCTAGAATCCGGTCCGAAGAAGAGAGTTGCCGTTTTGGTTCGTGCGACGAAAAGGGATGCCGGTAGCGGCCGTGGTCTTCGTCGTCATGATCGCTTTAAAGGTAAGCTCGTTGACTCAAATATGATTGCTCTGAGGATGAGAATTAAGGAAATGATGGAGAAGGAGGACGAACAGCAGCAGCCACAGAAGTTTGCGCAAGAATTGGAGGAATGGATGGGGTGGGATAGGGAACATTGGTGCAGGTACTATAAGTCAGACGAGTTTCAAGGAATAGGGTTTCCGCAACCACCGCTGATGAACAGTAGGCCCTGTTTGGTTGTGAGAATTGTGTCTTTGTTGATATCTAGTGCCTCCACGTCTTTGGCAATTTTACTATGCAACTTGCTGGAATTTTTGGTATCTATGGTCACATATTTTAGTCCATTTTAGATTGAAGCTTGTAATACGCATACGGGTAGGGTTTCAAGCGTCTAGTTTCTTCTTCCATGGCTCCCTGTTTACTGCACTTTTTTTTTTGTTTGACATGTTTCTCTACAGCGAAAGTTAGCCTCTAATTATTCTTCCCAAATGCTTTTCATGTTCAGAATATTGTATCATGGCCAAGCGTTAATTTCGCCATTGAAAATCAAGTCAGAATATATATGTTACTTCTGCTTCAGCTTCTTTTACTCCCCAAGAGTAGAAAAAACTAGCTTGAAATGAACAACCTGCGCAAGTTTATGTAAAATTAATACAATTTTTGGTGTGAATATATAGACACTCTATATACTAGTAACCGTGGCAAACGGACGAGCAAAATTATTTTATTAAAAATTACTATATTTTAAATAAAAAATTTATTAAATTCAAAATACAAAGAATGTTTAAAATAAAACAATTAACGATAAAAATATATGAAAAGAAAAAATTGAGAGAAAAACTAATTAAAATAATATGTTATATAAAGAGAAAGAGAAAATGATAGAAAATAAAAATAATTGTGCATTTTAACAATTTGCAATTAAAAAGTTTTGCTCTAATAATAATATTAGTATAAATCTGTAGCATATAATGATATATCAGTAATTATATTTGGCATCACATCTTTTATCTTTGCCCATTTGACGATTTTGTCATTTAATTTTAAGAACTGGCAAAAATATCTTAAATTTTAGAAAAATTGGAGATTTCGGCCAAAAAAACCTAAATCTGCTAAAATTGTGCTCGTGGTTCACACTTCCGGACGCTTTACGACCAAATTGATGCACTAGATAACCTTCATATGACAAAGATATCTAAATTGGGTTTTTTCAAACTTTATTTTAATATACATATAATACAAAAGATATATTTTCTTATATTTTTTAGATGATATATTTGAATAAATAATTGATATCAAAATTTTTACTCTCATAACTTTGGGTTTATAAATATTACATATATAAATAAATAATGTATAATTGATATTTCACAGTTTTTTGGAATATATGTTGTAAAATATAAATATATATTTTTATATTTAAATTTTTTTAAAAAATATTCTATATATTTTAGAAAATACATTACAATATTGTTCTTGGATGATATTTTGAATTAATATTTTAAAATTTTATGAAATTTTAATTTTTAGTTTAATATACATATAGTAAATAAGATATATATTTTATATATTTCTGATAATATATTTTGAATAAATAGTTGATATTGAAATTTATATTTCATATTTTTTAGTTTATAAATATTGCATGTATAAATTAATAATTGATAATTGATTTTGAAATTTGTTTAATGTATGCATATTACAATATACAAAATATATTTTATGTATTACATTCATATTAAAATAAAAATAAAAATTTCATAAAATTTAAAAATATTAATTCAAAATATCATCCAGGAACAATATTGTAATATATTTTCTAAAATATGCACAATATTTCAAAAAAGCTTTTATAAAAATAAAAGAATAAATATTTATATATTACAACATGTAAACCAAAAAAATATGAAATATGAAATATCAATTATTTATTTATATACTTAATATTTATAAACCAAAAAATATGAAATTTTTATAAAAAAATAAATTTCAATTATTAATTATTTATTTCAAATATATTATCTGAAAAATATAAAAATCTATTTTAGGTATTGTATGCATATTAAAATAAAAATTAAAATATCATCCAAGAACAATATTATAATGTACTTTCTAAAATATGTGCAATATTTTAAAAAAAGTTTTTAAAAAATGTAAAATAAATAATTATATTTTACAACATATAAAACAAAAAAATATGAGATATCAACTATCAATTATTTATTTATGTAAGTATTATTTATAAACCGAAAACTATGAAATTTGTATAAAAATATAAATTTCAATCTCAATTATTTAATCCAAATATATCATCTGAAAAATATAAAAAATACATTTTATGTATTGTATGCATATTAAAATAAAAATAAAATTTTCATAAAATTTAAAAATATTAATTCAAAATATCGTCGGGGAAAAATATTGTAATATATTTTCTAAAATATGTACAATATTTTAAAAACGTTTTTATAAAAATATAAAACTAAATATTTATATTTTACAACATATAAACCAGAAAAATATGAAATATGAATTTCATTATCAATTAATTATTCTAGATATATCATTTGCAAATATAAAGGATATATTTTATATATTATATGCATATTAAAATAAAAACTATAATTTAATAAAATTTAAGAATATAAATTCAACATATCATCCAAGAACAATATTGTAATATATTTTCTAAAATATGTACAATATTTTAAAAATGATTTATAAAAATATAAAATAAATATTTATATTTACATCATATAAACCCAAAAATATGAAATATCAATTATAATTTATTTATTTATATGGGTAAAGTTTATAAACCAAAAAAAATGAAATTTATATAAAACTATAAATTTCAATATCAATTATTTATCCCAAATATATCATCTGAAAAATATAAAAATCTATATCTTATGTATATGTGTATTAAAATAAAATTTAAAAATATTATTCTATTAATGTTAAGAATTTAAACTATGTATTTATTGTACATATAAAATTATATTTTAAAATTTTTGCCTTATTTATTTTTTCTATTTCTTGCTAATTTTCTGTTATTTTTTACATGTCAACGTTCCATGTCATGTGGATGGGATCCAGTTTGTCAATTTGGTTGGAAACCCACAATTTCTATCGGCACGCGCAGATTTGGTGTACAATTCCGGCATATTTAGGATTTTTTAGCTTGAAACTGCCAATTTTTTTAAAATTTAAGATATTTTTGCTAATTATAAAAATTAAAGGACAAAATCATCAAATGGGAAAAGATAGAGTGTATAAATTGCATTTAATCCTACATTTGAAAGTGTAAAGGGTAATGGTGAAACTTAATGAATTTACAATGTAAAACCATATTAGGCCCAAACTTTTAATAGTATAGTGTAGATTATAGAAATATTTTAAATTACAATTTGCATACATCTTATTTTATAATTTATAATCTAACAAGAATTATATATTATTGAAAATAAACTACAAATTATTTAAATTTCTGACAAATTCTAATAATAAAAATAAACCATTGAAAATTAGATATGAATTAGAAATTTTATGCAATAAAAATGAAATTGATAGACAGAAGATTAGTAAAAAACTTACTAAGAAGAAATACAATATATTTGCCACATCATGGTACGAGACAGCATGTTCATATTCACATGTGATTAAGGTCCACTAAAATTATTTTAAATGATTAATTTAGCATATTTGTTATGTAAAATTAATTATGTATTATTTTAGTTTTTTTATATCGAAACTTGATTTTTATCAAGGGCATTGATTTATCATAAAAAAATATATAAAATATATAATAATAATTTGATATAGTGATAGTATTAATATAGATAATGACTGGGTTTTAGAGTATAAATAAAAATAATTTTAAATATATGTGTGACATATATATATATATATATATATTAATTGATTGTGAATAAGAGTAATAATTAAAAAATAATTCGTTATTTATGTATATATATATATGTATAAGAAAGAAAAATTATAAATTTGAATTTGAATGAATTTTTTATTGAATACTGGGTTGGGTAATATAAAATTTAACAGAATGCTTTGAAATTGAAAGTTGGGTTCCAAACATAGCCAAGTTCTATTACTTGTTTTAGATTTTTTTCAAAATTCATAGCACAAGATTAAAAACGTCTTTTTTTTTACTTTCTTTTTGATGATGTTTTGACCCAACCAATCTATTATAATATTTTAAAAAATTAATCTATTTTTGCATACATTCAATTGAAAAAAATAAAAGGGACGTCAAAATATTATTTTCGAGGGGTACAAACCAAATAACATGATAAAACGGTGTTAAAACTTCTATACTTCGAAAATTTATAGTGTAACTTTAAAACTTGGTGGCCAAGTCCTCTCTAAAACAGTCCTTGTCCAGGGGGAATGCATTTTTCTAACTTAGTAGGGTTTTGACTTGGCCTGTAAAAAAGCGGGTTTTAATCATCAATTATGATTTCTCTTTTTGGTTTCTATCGACACAAAATCAATATTGAAGAAAATATTTTAAAAATTGCAGTTTATTATTGGAGGTAATTTGAAATATGAAAGTACAATTAGGGGTAATAGCAAGGAAGAACTTGTACCTTTTGCTTGATTGAAAACGTTTCCATCCAAACAATCCTGTTACGGATGACATCTCGGGTCCATCTGCTTCATTTGGCTCAAAATTTGCATTTCAACTTTCAAGGTTCATATAATCTGCCCCGCGCTTTCATAGTGCCTTTTTGACGCAACCTTGTGATTTCGATTCACAATCGTTATTCTATATTTAATTAATGTGATTTTTCTCATTTAATAGACTTTAAGTTATGACCATTCACACGTTCTACTTGAATCTATCAACAAGCATGCTATAGTAGGAGGTTTATCGTAATTAACATTCTAATAACGACATTTAGTTATTTTGTGCTTGAATTTAATAAAGTACAATTAGAGGTGGATAAGGGTGGGTTGGGGTGGGCGATACCTCGGAAAAAAAAAATGCAATTTTGGGGGAATTGAAAATTGTAATTTTATTTTAAATTTTAAAGGATAAAATTTTGATCCTATTTGCTTTTATATAAACTAATGGAACCCCAACATATCAATTAACTTTACAAAATTGGAAAAAGAAGAAGAAGAAGAGAAGCACAAGTTGTAAATAAAAAGAACAAGAGCAAGCAATTTTTTATACTATTATAGTCGAACGAATAATCGAATTAACTAATTTGTTTAATTATTCAAATACTACTAATTATATATAAAAATTTTTGTTTAATATTAAACCTAATTAAACTATAGTTTTTATTATAATTAAATATATATTATTTAATATATAAGGAAGACGGGACAAGAATAATTTAATTGATATGTGAGGAAAAAAAATTCTTCTCCTCTAGTTTTTACTCTCACCCCATTTATCTTCCCGTTAGGCTGCTATTCCAGTGATCTTCCCATTTTCATTCCAGATTAAATTCTTGTGTCATAGACTTATACCCCAAATAGCAGGTGCCACGATCATATCACATTAATAAAAAATTACCACATTTGTCTGGTTTGATTAGAATAGTCATTTGTATATATTTATGACACGACAGGACGAGAAAGGGCAAGGCCACTCATACATCGAATCGGGTATATATTTATGACACGACACAAGAAATTGGAGTCGCGAATATTTAACCTTTCGATCATTCTCGCAAGTATTATAATATGAAAATGCACTCAACTTGTCGCCATTGGAGGCAGCCGCCTTTGCTGCAGTTATTTATGTGAATGAACCAAACAGACAAACGGCCAAATATATACATCGAGAAACGGCGCGTTCTTCATCATCAACAGCACGACTTTTGGCATCAAAAGTGCGACTTCCGGCGCTCGGAAACACGGGTAATCTTCACCGCGTCTTCATTACCCCTTTAACTTTCCTTATCGCCATGAGCCATTCACCCCATTTCACCTATAAACATACGTACACTTGAACCCTTAAAAACCACATCCATAGCCTCAAATTCTTTATTTTACGTACGCACCAAAATTATTGCTGGAACCTCCAAAAGCCAAAACACACATTCTTGAAACAAACAATGCAAACATCAATTACTTCCTTCCAATTCCCACACCTCCCATCACTTCCCTCTTCAGGTACCTCAGCCTGTCGAAAACTGGAATCCGGTCCGAAGAAGAGAGTTGCCGTTTTAGTTCGTGCAAAGAAAAGGGATGCCAGTGGCGACCATGATCACGTTCATAAAGGTAAGCTTGTTGACGAAAATATGATTGTTCTGAGGACGAGGATTAAGGAAATGATGGAGAAGGAGGAGGAGGAGCAGCGGCAACGGAACTTTCCAAAAGAATCGGAGAACCGGATGGAGTGGGAGAGGGAATATTGGCGCGAGAACTATAAGTCAGATGTCATAGAAGGAATAGGGTTTCTGCAGGCTCTGCCGATGAACAGTAGGCCAAATTTGGTTGTGGGGACTGTGGCCTTGTTGATATCTCGTGTCTCCACGTCTTTGGCATTCGTATTATGCCACTTGCTGAATCCTTTAGTATCTGTGGTCGCATATTTTAGTCCATTTTAGAATTGACGCTTGTAATACAAATATGGGTAGGGTTTTAAGTGTCCAGTTGCTTGTTCTTTGGCTCTCTGTATTACTACACATATTTTGACGCGTTTCTATATAATCAAAGTTAGCAGCTGATTATTCTTTCCATCCCCATTAGTTGGAAAAACCTGCTTGGAATGCACAATCTGCGCACGTTTATGTAAAATTTAAAATATAATTTACGGTGTGCATATACATTAATTTTATTTTACAATTTATTATCTAATTAGGATTATGTGTTCGTGAAAATAAAATATAAATTGTTAAATTTCTAATAAATTTTAATAATAAAAACAAACCATGGAAAAATAAATATGTTCTGGAAAATTATATAATAAAATGAGGTATTCAGAAAGAAATGTAGTAAGAAAACACAATATGAAGAAATACAATAAAAGGACAACACGATTCTACCTTGTAGCCCTTTGCTACTGAATACAAAATGAATTTGTTGCGTAAGTAACAGTTTTATGAGACTAACCAGTTCTTTTCTCTGGATTTGGGAAGTTTTGTGGAATAGTAATCACTTTTCCTTCGCCGCGTCAGCCACGGGCTTGACAGTGGGGTCTATGGCTCCGACCACTGAAGCAGCTTTGGCCCAAGGGCCATTTCATTGTGGTTGGAGGCCACCATGTCAGTGCAGACAACACACCGATCATCTTTCAGGGCATTTCTCGTGTTTCCCTAATCAAATGGTGTGGTATTCATACTTCATGGTTTTCTTCTCTTTTTTGACCTTTACTTGAGGTTAATTTCAGTCTATTTCGCCTAAAAGGTTTTTAGTTATACTGCGTTGCTTGGTGGGACTGTTGGTTGTGTATTCAGAGAACTCGTCAAAGCTTAGGCACTCCACCTCAGATGGTTGGCCATGTTATTGAAGCATTAGCACACGTTGGTAAATAATTAATAAATACATTTCGGTTTCTCTTTTTTTCCCTGAAAGTTATTTTTTTGCAAAATTCTGCTCGTCGAAAAGCAGATTGTTTCCTCGGTTATTTCATTTCCCTGTGCCACTTCACAGGTTGGTGTGCTGAAAGAACATCAGACCCATGCTAAGGAAAATAATTAAAGAGCAAATGTATATGCTAAAATATTATCTATTTCTGTAATTGTTTGAGAGTTAAGCTTGAGATGCAGCACAATTCTCTTTGAGCACTCCTAACTTAATGAACAGTGGAAGCATTTCGTCAAGAAAGGTACTGCTGGCAAACCAAAAATCAAAATGGGGGAATGTTTGCATGATATTGGGAGTATTGCTAGACTTTGCTAATTTGACAACAATTCACACTACCTAATTATTGATTGGTATTATATTATTTCTTTTTTTTATCAGATAATTGTATATAGCATAAACAATTTGTTGGTTACGTCAATACGAGTTATTACCAAATCACGCAGAAACTATCGTTAATGTCTGCAAGCATACTCTTATCCATGAAAGCAAGAATTTGCAGGTCATTTTACCACTCAAATACATGCCCTGATTAAGCTAACACAATAACATAATATACTATCATTAAGCCACTGTAAGTAATGCATTGCCTTGGAGAAATGCAAACAACTTCCTCCCTGTACATTTCTTGACATTTTGAGGTTTCAAAATCGGGCTTTAACACCACAAACTTGAGATCTATGAGGCCCTAAGTGGCATGGCACAACACTAGCCATCAAGACACACAGACACACTATAAATATATATGCACATACCAAATTATTAAGTCTCAATGAGACTCTTAAAGTGACTACCTTTGATCATAAAATTAAATTATTAAAATAACTCTATTGTTCTTTGTAATTTTTTTTTCCTTCCATTTTTCTGAGTTAATTTACTTTTTTATCTTTTATTTTTTTTCTTTGATTTATATAAATTTTCTAATATGTTTTTAAGTTATTATCATCCATATTATATTATCAAAAATGAGGCCCTTATAGTAACTAATTTTTGTCACAAAATTAAATTACCTAAACGACCATGCTGTGCTTCATATTTTTTTTGGTTTTCTTTTTCTTGGTTAATTTACTTTATTTTTATCTTTTTTATTGTTTCTAACTTATTCCCTTTTCTTTTATTTTTATAAATTTTATAATATAATTTTAATTTTGATAATTATGATTATTAATTATAAAAACGTATAACAGTTTTAAATTTATTGTAGAACTCATCTATTTTTTTTTGTACTTCTCCATTTATTTAATAATTCATTACATCAATAAAATTAGATAATATTTGATAAATAATACATACATAGGTTTGTGATTTTTGTTAATTTATAAATTATAAAAATAAATACATATACAGATATTTCAATGTATTTATATAATATAAAAAATTAAATATAATAATTGATACTCTGAATTTTATATGCATATATAAATCAAGTGTGAAAAATTAATTGTACAATAATTATTGATCAGAATCCATGAAATAAAGTGAAAATGCAGAAATGATGTTGCAACTACGGTCGCAACGTAACAAACTGTTTTATGGAATTTTACAGAGAAATAATCACAAATGTGCACACGCACACGCACCCCCCCCCCCACCGCCCCTAATAATAGCAACGATAAATATGGAACACTAAAGTTTGTTAATGCAATTAGCAATTCCACTCATACTTATGTGGACATTAAACTAGAATTACTTTATTATAGCAAACCAATTATAATGAATTAACAAGGTGAATAAACCTTTCAACATTCAGACAAAGTCAATCACCTTTCCCAAGGTTGCCGTACAGTTGGTAGTATCAAAATTCTCTTATTTTGTACTTAACTTATCTACCTATAAGCCCAACACACACTCACACGGCTAATTTATGTATCAATTAGATTGTTCACATACTTCAAATCTCACAAAAATATGAATGGTGTTTAAAAGGACCAGCACTCTCACGACTAGAGGTTTTGAGACTTCTTGTTGTCGTTATCCGTGTTTAGAATGTTGGGATATTTATACTTGATGGGTAGAAGTTTTCAAGTGAATCCAAAGTCTTATGTATGAGCACTATTCCTTATACTTTAGAATATCACAAATCTCCTAGTAGTGTTACAACACTAGTTATAACAGTTCAGGATGGTTTGGAGATAAATATGCCTTCTTGATCATATTTTTTTGTCATATGAATCATTTGTATTTAAGCACATCATAACTTCATTTAATTATCAGATTCTTCTACGAATTTCACTTATGTTGAAGTCCTTTTAGTGATCCAAATCCATTTGAGTTGATACACCAAATCTGATTAAATCATAATCATCAAATATAAGTATAAGTTGATTTGGATGCCAATTAACAAAGACAATCATAATTAATAACATAAAGACCTAGCTAATAGCTATTTACATGTATACTATTACTGTACACATACAATAGCACAATGCCTGCACATATATTTCATCCTTATAGGGAGGTTTAATTGATTGATTCACGCGATGATTGGGGCACATATCTGAAAAAAAATTCATTTCGTTTTTAATATTACAGACAAGTTGATTTCACTTGATCAGATCTTGTAACTGCAGCAGGCATATATTGTTACAATCTAAATTCATTTTTCGAATTTGTGCGTGTCGTTGTCGTCACGTCATGGGACTTGACAAGATTACAGATTTATAACGGCATCCTATGTTCGGCGGTCGACCATAGAGAGTTCAAGGGTAAGGATGAATCGAGAATTGAAGCGCCTTTAATTAATTTATTAAATAATTAGAATAATATTAGATAAATTTTTTAAAAAATTATAATAATAAGAGCATGTAAGAAAATAAAAAAATATATTTTATTTTTCTTAAGAAACATAAGTTTTACACTTGTTTTAGATTTTTTTTCAAATTCATAATTAATAAATGATATAACATTTTCTTTTTGACATTCTTTTTTATGAATTATCGTGACCTTACCAACACATTATATCATTTGAAAAAAATCAAAACAATTTATGCAAACGTTTCATTGAAAAAGTAAAGGTGGTGTCCAGATATGTTTTTTTGTGAGGGGCCAATGTTAATTACGATGATGAAAATATGTTAATGTATAAATCCAAAACTATGAAAATTTGAAGTGTACATTAAAATATTGGTGGGCCAAGCCCCCCTCTACATCCGTCCTGGTACAAGCCTCCAAGGGGAATGCACCTGCTCATTCAATAATTGTATGCCCCTCTAATTCATTATTTTAAGTACAATAATTATTCCAGATACAATTAATTTGATTTTTCTCGTTTAATAACTTTAAGTCATTACCATTTGCACGTCCCACTGAAAATCTTAGCCAATCAACACGTATGATGTATATCTACACTAATAATTGTATTTGGTATTTTAATAAATTATTAAAAATGTCTTTTTTAATTAAACTTTTATAAATCTACCGTGACAATTTGGCATTGGGCTCAAATCTCAATTGCCATTTTTGGTTCGATACAAAAAAATAATCACAAAAATAACACTTTGTGCATTCTAATTATAAAATAAGACAATGTCTAATATTTTTATTTTATTAAATATAGTAATGAAACTTGAAAATATCCCCGACATGGTAAATAGTGAAAATAAAGTTTTCAAATTTTATAATTTATTTTCATACGTTTTTATTTTTTCTTTTATGCTATTAATTTTTCTCTCAATTAACATAATTTCATATTTTACTGCAATAACAAATTGCTTAATATTTGAAATTTTTGCATATATAATCATATTGTTTTAGTTATAAAATAAATTATAAAATAAAATGCTCATACAATAGATATAATGAAAAAATTTACACAAAAATTACAGTGTAATAATAATGTACACTTTTTATTTTAGATACAAACACAATGAGTGTGCAGAAATTGTTAGTTTATATAATCTTAATTTTAGGAGACTTCACGTAACTAACACAGTATTATCTGACAACATTTACTTATTTTGTAATTCAATTTTAGAAATTAATTTTAGATTAATGACGGTGATGGGGCGTGTGAGGTGGGTGATACCTCCCCATCCCTGCCCCACCATCAAACATTTTCTCCCAACCTGTGCCATCTTCTGTTTCAACTCTTGCTTTCACCTTACCCTTGGTCTTAATTTACTCAATGAGTATTTGTTGGAAGATAGAAAAACTCTAATTTTATTTTAAAAAACTGAATTTTAAAAATAAAATTATAATTTTGCTTTTCTTGTTATATAAACTTATAAAAATTGACACGCCAACTAATTTCGCAAAAGTGAAAAAAAAAAAAAAAACGACAAGTGCATGTTGTGATCAATAAATAGAATAGGAACTAGCAATTTTTTGTACTACTGCAGTCCATATTAAAAGTTCAATCAAATATAAAATTATAGTATTTATATATACTAGCAAAGATTGCACACTTTATGCGTGTGTAGATTTATCTATAAATTATAAAGTCGTTGTATTATAATTAACAAAAATAAAATTATTTAATATTAAAAATGATAAAGAATATTTAAAATAATAAAATAAAAATATCACGAAAATTTGAAAAAAAAAAGAAGAGAAAAGGTGAGAGAAAACACAGATAAAAAGTTAAAAGAAAATTAAAAATTAAAAAATTAAATTATGTGACTTTATAGTTTGTGAAAATATTTAAAATAAAAATAATAAAAGATTAAACGATTTAAAAAAATGATAAATTTTGATATAACATACAAATATAAATTATATGTTGAATGAAAAGAGAGAATAAAAGTATTTTGCATAAGGGTATTTGTGTAAATTCACTTTGTGCAACTACGAATTTATATTGAAATGATAAAATAGTATAGATTTTTTTATTTAATATTACACATAATTAATTAATATTAATAATTTATAATTCATATATATATACATTATTTAATTGATACAAGAGATGCGGCTGATTTTGATACAGGAAACTTTTAATTGAAATGTGTGGAAGAAATTATCCCTGTTCTCATCCCTAACTCCACTCCATTTTTAATCTCAAAAGATAGGTGCCACGGACACCCTCTATTTGCCATCTCTAATTAAATTCTTGTTGGATTTTTATTTTTTTATCCCAACTACAATTTCAATTTAACAAAGTAACCCCGTGCAGTGGTTTTATAAATATAACATACATCCTCATTTCAGATAGCGAAATGGCATCAGTATATATTATACCGTCATTTGAAATAACAAAATAGCCCTTTTTTCAAAAGAAAGGAAACTGGCCCAGTATTTCAAACTAAATACGAGGGCTATACGTGGACGTTATATCGGGTTTTAAATGGTAAAATGACATCAACCCTAAACGGAAGTGGAAATTATATTACAATTTGAGTTAAATAAAACTATTATAATTTGAATTAAAATAGAAATTTTTATTTAAATAAAAAACCCTATATTTCAATAAATTGAGTTTTAAATTACTGTATTGTATATTAGCTTTGGGTTTTTTTTATATTTTGACATTTATATTGTAATAAAATATAATTTGAATGAAGTTGATAAATTTTGCAAAATTGAGATATTTGAACATAAATGGGGGGGGGGGGGGGGGGTAGGGTTTTTTATAAAAGTAAATGTCAGTTTTCTTCTTGTTATAGAATTTTGTTGGAGACATATATTATTGCATAATAAGTTAAAGGTTTTTATGTTATGACTTTTTAGTGAGGTTGTAAAGCGTAATTTGAATGAAATTAATAAATGCCAATAAAATTGATAAATTTGAACATAAACTTTAATAATGTGGAAAGGGTGAATATGAAATTTTGTTGACAAAATTTTATATGTCCTAGAAAATGGCTTTCCTAAAATAATATACTACAATATTATTTTAATAATAAATCTTTGTTGGAGAAAGTAAATTAAGAAATTACCCTTTCACTAATTACAATTATAGTTTAACATTTTTCTCTATTTGTTAACAACCTAAAAATTATGTTTGTAATCTACAAACTGTATCATTTGGTAAATTCTTTTAATATTTTATTATTTTTTATTTAATATATTTATGGACTGTGTGATATTCATATATTTTGTACTTTATCATAATTGTTTGTGTACTTTGTGAAACGTTCTTTTTTTTTTCAAATTCTATTGATATCTTTTTATTTCTTTATTTGAAATTATTTGGAAACGTTACAATATTTAATATTTTTGTTGTTATTCTTGGAAGAATAATAATCTTATTAGTTTAATATAATTAGCAGGATTTGTAATGCGTTATAATATTAATTACATTACTAATTGAGATTAGAATTGGAGGGCAATTTGATCATGACATAGGCGGAAATAGACGTGGTTTGACAAGAAGAAAAGAAGTGAAAGTAAACACAACATATGAAGAATCTTATATAGTTAATATGAGATGATAGTCATGTATTCATCTTCATTAGACGTGTAATAATCTGACTTGTACTTTAAACGACTAACAATATTTAAAATTTCACAACGTGATAGTCTATGGCCTCAAGTGGCAACTTCTTCAACTAACCAGAGCATTTAATACTTGGAGTGATGTGCTAGCATTTGATTGTTTTCTTGTCTTATTTTTTGAATTATGTATATGTATATTTCTACTGAATTTCTAGACATAGACAATAATGGTTGCTTTGGAACTTTAACAGCCATGGCTCGAAAATCACAGATCAATGTCTCTAACTCCTCTACTCTATGTGCCAATTCTTTTCTTATACCATCATAATATAATATTCAACTAGATCATTATCAATAAGAGATTTATAATCATGATCTTCTTTAAAATAAACCATACCCCTAAATACTTGGAAATTGGACAATCTTTTATACCTGTGGACAAAACAAAAGAAGTTTTGAATAAGAATTTATATGATTTTATGTGAGAATTGAACTTAAAAAGAGGTTGATATTTATAATTGCACGAAAGATGGTAGATAAAATACAAGTAATAAAATAGATCTTAATTTTTGGAGGGCAGAAGCACTTATATGATAACATGGAGCAATATAATGAAGATGCATGTGAAAGTATGAAAATTATGAGACATTGCAATCATGTTTAATGCACTTGAAGCTCTTGTAAACTTTCTCATACCAACTTGCAATAAAGCAGGTTGGTCTGGTGAGATAAATGTATTGAATAAGGTCACATAGCTTGCTGACTAATACGATGAGGCAATAAAGATTGATGACGTATCAATTGATAAGATGAAATAGTTAAGCGGTAGGACTTGTGTATTGAATAGAGTCACAGTCCTTGTAATCTGTTGGTAAAAAAGCTGTAAGAAACAGATCTAAAAATTTGAGGGCCCATATAATAAATCAATTCAGTGGGCCTCATGGACAACCAAAGCACGTGAAGCCCATGTGTCTAAATGTGATAAACTGTTTCATTCCAACCTGCAATAGAGTATGTTAGTCTGATCAATGTTTTTAAAACTGAATCGGTGTTTAAACCAAAAAATTTACTGGGTCATTGGATTACTGGTCCGACTGGTTGAACCGTTAAAAAAATCAGTTATTTTAATGATATAATATTATATATATTACTATAAAAATAATTTACAAAATAAATGTAATCCAATATAACAATATAATAAAATTAAATTTTGGATGTAATGTTAAAAATTAAATAATCAAACTAAAATAAAAATTTATTACACAAATTAAAAAACATATTAAATTCAAAATGATTAAAAGTATAAAATTGAAAAACTAATTTTGAAAAAAAAACAAATTAATTTATATGACCAATTTTAATTTTAAGATACAATAATTAAATTTTCAAAATATTAATTAGAAAATAAAAGGATAAAAATTATTAAAAATAAAAGTCAAAATAAAAATTGTATATTTAACTAATATTGAAAAGTTGTAAATGTAAGAAATTTTGAAAAAAGAGTGAAATTTTATTTAGTAATCTTTTCAAAAAAATTACTAATTTTTTTTAAATTTTTTAGATTAAACCGCTTTGACCAATATTTTAACCAATTTTTTACTGGTTCTCACCAATTCTAAACATTTTTTATTTTTATACTTTAATCGAACCAAAAAATCAACCTATTCTCAATCGAACCAGTTGAACCGACTGGTCCGATTTGATTTTTAAAACAATGAGTCTGATAGGACAAATGCATTAAATCATCGTTCATGACTTGTTGACTGATATGACAAGGCACGTTGAGTATTGACGACGTATCGATTGAAGGGGCAATCAATCATGCATTAATTTTGGCCATTTTTTCATGTTTAATACAATTTCCAAACATTCTCCTAATTTTTCCACAATTAACCGTCATCGTCAATATTTTTCAGAATTTTTTCGGTTTCTACAGCATTTTTTCTTCATTTTTCTAATTTTCTAGATTTTTCTGTATTTTTATTTTTTCTTCTGTTTTCATTTTTTTTTACAGATATTAACATGTTTTCTTAGATCTGAACTTTCTACATTTTTCTAGCAGATCAAAATTTTTTTAAGAAATTTTACTTGCTTGGAAAAATATTAGAGTTTGGTTGCTGGCACTTTTCTTCTCTGTGGCCCCTTTCTCGTCCTTTTTTTTTTTTTTTTTTGACCTTTTTGCCTCAAATGTGTCACTTGATGATGCTTCGATTAGTTGATATTATTTTTGCAGTGAATATTAAGGTGAATAAATGGTAGTGAATTATGCTATTGAAGTTGAAGCGTGCAAGAATACTGAGCATGTATGTTTATATTAATTTTTGTTTTTGTGATTATGTTGTTAATTTTAGGTTTTTAGGTTAGGTTAACTGGTATAATGCATGTTTTTGTTGTGTACATTTTTTGTGTAGTTAATGCATTACTACAACGGTTAATTTTTATTTTTGTTTGTTTTTTAATGATATCATCCAGAATCAGGGTAGTCTTCTTGCATTTGAAGCCTAACTCGAGAGGAGTTTAGTATTTTAAAAAAAAAAAAAAATGGTGACATCATCTCATTTCAAATTAAAATTAGGAGAGGGGACATTTAATTAAAACCCTCACAGAGTGATTATTTTGTAAATTAGGTATTTTAATTAGAATAAAAAATTTTTAAAAAAAACCCTGCACATACGTATATTTCAAAGAGCACATGCCAAATCATATTAATTAGTAAAAAATACCACCTTCTTCTTGTTTGGTTAAAATAGTCATTTGCTTTCGACTTTGAGAGCTAATTGTGACATATGAACTAGAACGTACAGGGGAAAGCATTATGGCCATTCTTACATCTTACACGTGTAAATGTTTAGGACAAGTGGACTTGCGAATGTTTCGTTTATGGACACTCTCCCATGTAATAGAAAGGGAAAACTGTACTTAACGTGTCATCATTCATGTATAGCCGCCTTTGCTGCTACTATGCATGTGAATGAGACGGAAAAGAAAACGAGAAAAATTTTAAGCGTGGAAATCACACGTTCATCGTTCACACTGAACCCGCGGAAGCTTCACTACGTCTATCTCCGCCTCTTCGTTACCTCTTCAACTTTCCTTATTAAATACCGTAAACCCATCACCCCATTCTACCTAAATATACACGCACTTGAGGTGAGGTTTGCTAGATCCTCCTACACTTGAACCCGTGAAACCCACATCCATAGCCTCAAATTCTGTATCTACGCCTGCACAATATTCACGATAGGAACCCCCCAGAAGCCAAGACACGCCTTCTTGAAACAAACAATGCAAACGTCAGTTACTTCATTTCAATCACTTCCCTTTTCAGGCACCTCCGCCTGTCGAAAACTGGAATCCGGTCCGAAGAAGAGAGTTGCCGTTCAAGTTCGCGCGAGGAAAAGGGATGCCAGTAGGGGCCATGGCCATCATCATGATCACTTTAAGGGTAAGCTTGTTGACGAAAATATGATTGCTCTGAGGAAGAGGATTAAGGAAATGATGGAAGAGGAGGAGGAGCCGCCGCAGCAACAGAATTTTGCCAAAGAATCCGAGGAATGGATGGAGTGGGAGAGGGAATATTGGCGAAAGAACTATAAGTCGGATGTAATAGAAGGAATAGGGTTTTTGCAGACGCTGCTGATGGACACTAGGCCAAGTTTGGCTGTGGGAACTGTGGCTCTGTTGACATTTAGTGTCTCCACGTCTCTGGCATTCATGTTATGCCATTTGCTAGATTTTTTGGTATCTGTTGTCACATATTTTAGTCCATTTTAGATTGATGCATGTAGAACAAATATGTTGCTTTTTCCTTTGTTCAATGTATTACGCTATCACTGCATATGTTTTTACATTTGAAAGCTAAGTTAGCATCTAATTACTCTTTCCAAATGCTTCTCATCATCAGAATATTGTATCATGGCTAAGTGTCAGTTAATTATTTCGTTGAAATCAATCTTAATTTAAAATACATGTAACTTGGCAGAAGATTAATTTCTTGTCAGCTTCTTCCCTCCCCTGCAGTAGAAAAAGATATATATAGAGGAATAATGGAGTCTAGATGCTCTTCATTTGCCGACTGCGAAGAATAATCGCTTAATATTATTGCACTGAAAATTACCTGAAAATAGTGGCGTGCATAAATAAATAATTAATTTGTCAACAATGAAATAATGAATCCAATCCAAATAATAACAACAACAAGAAGAAGAAGGTATTTTGCATTTTTTTGCTTTGATCTTCTTTATCATCCGAGATATGACATTTTTTGCTTATCTCTTCACCTCTTCTGTTTCTTACTCTTTTATCTTTATCTATTTATTCGCATTTTGTTTTTGTTTAAATCCTTTAACTCTCTCTATTTTTCCTTTCTTCTCTCAAGTTTCATTAAATTTTTGTATCCAAAATTCTTAACCATCAATTTTTACAGCTAGGTAATCAATTTTTTGTGAAAATGTTTTTTGGTCAGATGCATTCGATGCGATTTCGCTGACTATATACTCTCATATACGTAATTGTATATATTTTCTTTTTAAACATTGTGCTCATTAGTGAGCTCAGGAATAGGTGGCTTAATCTAAGGTGGGATTTGATAAGAGACTTTCATAGTGGGAAGTCGGAACAAATATCATAATTGTTGTTTGAATTCATACTATAAAATAGAAATTTTGGAATTATATATAAAATTTGGAATTCCCAAATTTTCTAGTAAGTTGAAAGGTTTTAAATAAAATCCAAATTTAATTTCTAGATAACTCATCTAAAGAATTAAGTCACATTAATCTAAATATGTATTGTATATAAGAAATTAGATAAGGCCGACTTTTGCTTACTAAATGCATTTTGTTCTTTTGTTTTGTATTTTTTTCATTTCCTCTACCCTTCATTTGGCTTATTAAACTATCACTATTTTATTTTTTAAAATTATATCTATTTTAATCTTTATCTTCTTCAATTAGTGATACCAAAACATACTTATTTTGTGTTTAACTTAACTATCTTTAGGCTCAACTCTCAAATTACTTAACTGGTTTATGTATCAAAAGGTCTCACACTCTCAAAGACTCATAAACATAAGAATAATTCTAGCACTCTCGTGGCCAAAAGAGTGTAGTCTCTCTTTTTTTTCGATTATTTGCATGCCTCAAAATGAAATAATATATATAGTTATGGAATGTGTAATCCTAGTTCATCCAAACTTCATGATTCCTTGATCGGCTCCAAGTAGGTTTCTGATGTAGATAAACTTGCAGGATCATGATTAAATCTTTGCATGGAAGTCTTGTTCGAGTAGGTTGAAATAATTGATTGATGTTGTCCACGTAACTTTTCAAAATGTCTTCAAATACACTTCCAATTGATTATGCACTTGTCCTTTTCTTGAATCTAGCTTATTGTAGGACTTCAAATATTGAGCATTCTTAGTTGTGTTGGATTTTAAATGATATTGTTTGTGTTCAAATGTGCCAATGCATATATAGTAACCGATGTAATTAGTTAATCTGTATTTCCTTAGTGAATACAATATTTTCAATTATGAAATAATATTTATGGAGATAAAAATTATTAATAATTTAACAAAGATACAAAGTAGATTTTTTTAGTTGAAAGATGGGAAAGTAAAGAGAAGAATGTTAGGTTCGAAAAGTTCTAAAAATTATCATAGTTAGAGCATGTTTATTTTCAAGTTTTTATTTTTTAAAATTTTTTTATATGTCATTAAAAAAAATAAAAATAAAAATAAGTGAACTAAATATCGATTATAATAATATTACATATTTCAATTGTTTAATCAGACAGGTACGATAGAATGACTAACACAATTCAAAATAAGAGTGAGAAATTTCTGAATTCGAATTGAATTCCGACGTGTAAAGTGATCGCCACCTAACTTTACAATGATTGATATAAAACAAAAACAAATTAAATTTTTAAAATTGACAAAAACAAATCCGGATACAGCACCAAAGCAAATTGAGGAAAATTCGTAAACAGATGTGCGTAATTCTAAATTGGTCCTCCATAGCGCAATTCGAAAAGGACTTTCAACCAAAATCCACGCGACACGATGCATGCACCTCAATCATCAAACGTCGGTTCTTTACAAATTTGACAATTGACTGAGACTTGGGCCCACACCCATACGCATGCGCCACTGCATGATTGGGATGTGTGAATTTGAGGGTGTGAAATGGATCAAAAAATAGTAAAAGATTTCATGAATACAAACGCTCTACGCTCAGTTCCATCGCTTCTTGCATCATTAGTCATTAACCCTAGCTATCTTCTTTATACTTTATCCGCCCGCTTTCCTTGACTCCCATGGTGATATAGTCTACTTACAACGTCAGGATCTAGCTAGCAAGAAGTATCTGACAGGTTTTTTCAAATATTCCCCCTTTGTTCCACGCTTTGGTCGATAAAAGAACAGATTATACGTCTGGAAACGTTGAGCTCCGCCGCAATTTGTCATTTTCAGAAGTTAATTATTGCTTGCGATGAAGACAGTCAATGGTATCTATCTGGAACAGTATGAATCGTTAATTTCATCGGATGAAAGTAAAATCCTTATGGTCAGTTTGTAACCAAAGTTATCTCTTTTAAACCGTTTTCTAGAACCCAGATGGTCATCCCACCACGGTCTTTGCAACGACGAGAAGAAAATTAAGTCCACGACCAAACTATACTGTGGTAGGATCGTGGACGAGAACTTGATGGGTCTTCGAGGAAGATGGTGGAGAGAAGCCACGAGGAGTGAAGAATCAATTGTTTCACATTCGATTATAAGTGATGCAATGAGATTGTTGCAATGGTATTTGAAGAAGACTATAGAGCAAAGTTTTGCCCATGAATATTGCACTAATTAATTACATATTTGAGTGTCCCGAATTCAATTGCATCCAGTACGCACATTCAATTTGTTTGTATTGTTTGGATTCTCAGTTTATATTTTAAGTTATGTTGGAACATTTAGTAATATAAACTCACAAGCCCAATACAAAAGTAAACATGGAACAAAGAATTTGTTTACTTGAAATAGCCCTAGTCCATTTGTGAGGCCATATCCAAAATTTCTATTAATAAACGATCCAACAATTATTAGAAAAACTAGCTTAAACTAATATAGCAATGCTTGTCTAAACATAGGCTAAAATTGTGATAGAACTGTTAAACCAATTGAACCAATCACAGTTCATGAAAACCATATAATTCAAATTGATAAATAAATAAATTTTTAAATCCTAATTTTTCTCTTCTTAATTCTATTTTTATTTTTTATTCTAATCCATTTTCAATTTGTTCTCCTCTATACAAAAAATATGTATATTGGACAAATTATTTTTCAAAATCTCATACTTTTTGACTTAGATATATATTGAATGTAAAGGACTTTATTAAAATTCTACTATATTTTGATTAAATACTCTAATAAGATAAAATTTTGATGTATATTTTTACATTTTTATTTTTTGTATTAGTGTTAATTAATTTTATTTTTGTAGTATTCTTATTATACTAGTGCAATATATTTGGCTATTATCGTTATAAAAGATGCTTAAAATTAAAATTCAACTATTTTTCTTAATATTTATTATTTTATGTATTCTTATCATATTAATTAATATTTCAAATATAAATATGACATCACTAGTTCAACTACGGCTAAACTACCAATTGAATTAGTAACCATTAAACTGGTATATTTTTCAATTTGATGATCGATCCAACTTTTAAAACACTACTACAAGGGTGGTAATTTCTGATCCGATTCAAAATTAGCAGGTTTTGAGTCAAGTTTCTGCGGCTTCAGATTAAAACTAGTTAGACCCGCAAACTTAAAAAGATAAATAGGTCAATCTTACGTTAACCATCAGGTGACCCGAAAATCGGCGAATATATTTTAAATAATTTAATAAATATTTATATAAATATAAAAAAATTAATTAAATAAAATTAAATGGTAACATTGTAAATATTTAAATATTAAGACTTAATTTCAATTAAAGAAAAAATAATTTTTAATTGGCAAGTTGGTAGATCAGATTCGGATAACCCTTGAATTTGGGGGTCGGATTCGAAATAATTTTCTAACCCGCAAAAAATAATCGTGTCAAGTTTGAATCAACGGATTAGGTGTAATATGTAGGTTTTGATCCAACTCGCCAATTCAATCCATTGTCACCCCTAAACACTAGTACTAGGATCTTCCACAGAATCTATTAGATTTGCTGTAGTGATTTACCAGATTCTTTTCCTTCCTAAATATGACAATATTCTGTTGACGTAACTAATTTGAATAGATTAGATGAGATTATAGTTGGTTTATAGTTGGTTGGATTAGTTAGAATTGACTTACCTTATCCAAAAATATATGAGTAGATATTCTAGTTGACAATATTTTAACCTATTTCTATCTATGTTCCTATTCGGCCATTTAAGAGAGGATTTATAGAAGATTTTAAGATCATTTCAATTGTGGAATATTGCTGATCTATCAAAACCAAGAAAAAAATCCCAAATATGTCGCACTATATATCCCAACATGGTAACCAACATATTCAAATATCTTAAAAATACTCTACCTTGTTACCATCTTTAGGTTAATAGGGTGGATGTTTTTATACGGTCACGCATACGGAAAAACATAAGTATTGCTAGGAGTAAAAGGGCACACCTTGTAGAGAACTCTTTGATTTGCTTAAAAAACTTAAGTTTAAGTGATTATTCTTTAAGAGTTCTATAAGTAATTTCATTGTAAACACATTCAAAAAGAAAGATATTAAAGAGGACAAATGAATTGTTGATGTTTTTATTGGCCCACAAAACCATCAAAGTAATCCAGTGAAGAAATAAATCTCACAGAGAAAGAAGCTCATTGATCAACACTAATAGTTTAGGCCAAGAGGGAGTCTTGGAAAAGTAGAGATAAGGAAACTTGTTATCTAAGGATTTAGACTACAAACATGTTAAAAAATTGAGCCTAACGTAATGCCCCAAAACTGAGGTTAGAACATAGCAATACTCGTAAACAACCTTAATAAATATCAAATCCTAAAATATCAAAGATATACTAATTCATAAATTGTAATTTGAGTTAAGTAATAAGTCTTGCGTACTTGTAACAAAAACCAAACTAACTGAAGATAAATAATCACGAAAAAGTTGACAAATAATGTAGCCCAACTCTAGGAAAAGAGGACTAAGATCATGGGAACTGTCTTGTCTTTGATTATTTATAATTTTCGTGGTCCAATATTTTATTGGCCCTATACTTCCTTACAGAACTCATACGTTGAAGCTAATTGTATTTCATTATTAGTTGAGAAGGCCAGAAACGAAATAAGTAAACATGATCAACTTGAGGCCAGTAAAATCTGTAATTGACTTTGATAACATTGGGCTGTTTCATCAGGAATAAGGTTGCATGTAAGTTAACTAATATTTTCCTTTCTTGATCTTGTACACAAACTTGCACATACATACATCCACACACACACACATACATACATACATACACAAATATATATATATATATAACCAGTACATGCAGAACTGATGATAAGTAAATTAGGTGGTACAGCAAAGTTGGTCCTTGTCCAAAAATTGATCAACAATGAAAGGACAATTAATGAATGACATGAAACGCACCTTTAAGTTTACAAGAAAAAACCCTTTTTGGCAGAAGAGATGCAGATGACATTCCCTGATTGGTGAAGCTTTTGTTTCTTCCCACAGCCACCAATGGTTGGGATAACACATGCATAAGGTAGCTCTCTGAGTAGTCGTTTCATTGGTCAACTCTTTTAACGGCATCTTCTTAGCCACTTACTCTCAATTTTCACTTCTGCTAATTTTTATTCATGATTTTTCATATCCTTTCCTGTTTAGTTCTTCGCGACATTTGATGAGAAATAAATATGAGTTAGAAAAAGTGTCATCCTACATTAATAGAAAAAGAGAAAAATAGCTTATATATAAGTAGATACTTAACCCATAACTTATAGTCTTAAGATTTTGAGTTAATGTATGATGTCAAACCCACTTATACGTGCCCTCATACAGGCTTATGAACAGTTCTCCATGGGACAAGAAAAGGAATCCATGCAGGCTGCAGAGGTTGATGTTCTTAGGGGTCATGGGACTCTCCACGAATCACTCCTATTAGAATAGAAAAGATAGATTCATAAATAACCAGGGAAGTGTTAAAAAATAAAGTCATTTGACTCCAGTTGATAAAGTTCAAAAAAATTTGACGGTAATCGAATTTGAATTGATACATTTCAACTTTTTTCAATTATAATCACTTCTTGATTGAAGTTTGAGTTTGAGATCATCCTCCGCAAAACTGAATTGAATTGAGTTCTCGTAATTATAAAATTCAAATTGCTTCTCGAATTTGACTTTGTGACTCTCATGTATGCCTTTGTAATTTGAACTTCAGATTGGCCTTATTAAATGACTCACACGAGGTAAAAAAATTAAAAATGTCTTTATTCGTAATTATGTAACTCCAGTCATTGTTCATGGGCTAATTTCATCTTTCAAATACGTGCTTTTGTTTTATTTGGCATTTAAAAAAATATTCAATAAACAATATAACAAATAAAATACGACATAAAATAATAAATTTAGAATGGGGAATCCCAAGTTTAAGAATTATAAGTCTCATTTGAACTGTAATGTGAAACAGTTATAAGTGTCACGTCAATTAAGCGTTTAATTTTGCTGCATATTTAGTTCATTTTTTCCAAACATACCAGCCAATCACCAAAGAAAACTTACATTAAAATAGAAAATTAGGTTCAGTTATCCTGGGCCCCTATCAGCCAGATTTGGGTGACATTCTCCATCTGTCTGCAACAGGCCTGGATCTGATTCATGGCCCAAGCAGCTGGAACAAGTAAGATAGGCTGATGGAGCGAAAACACAGAGTCCAGGCCTGGTTGTCCCATTTGGACAAAGTGTGAGCCATATCTGCTTGTGGCCCACCAGTAATGGGATCTTATCCAGTGTGGATCCATAATTAATCCCGGAAAACTTATAGGCCACCTGGTCCTAGTCCAATCCCCAATCAGCAGCCACCAATGTGAGATTTCAATGGCCCATGGAAGGACATCCAATTTTTTAAAAGCATATTTTTGGATCACAATTTTTAATCGGCCCAGTCTTCTTGACTCTATTTCTAAATCGATCCATGGCTGCTCGATGACATTCTGTTCATGTGACTTAAATCACCGCTTCAAGGTCGACAATTGATTGGGACCCGCCCGAAAGGGCACAGGCCCAACTCCCCAGCAAAATTTTTACGTGAAATTTGTCGAGCTGTCACACGGAATCGATCAAGGCTAAACAATCTCAAAGCTAATTTGATGTGATGAGTGAAATAAAGATTATTTTATTGAGTGAAATAAAGAATATTTTATTAATTTTCAAGTTGTTTGGTTTGCTATATTATGTATTTTGAATTGAATATTACGTATTTATAAGAAAAAATTAACATAAACCACAAATGAACATGTTAAATTAAAATTAAGTAATTATATTTAATCAAAATATTTAAATTTAGTAAAAAACACTATTATTTTTTAGAGTTATTATTTAATTCAATAATAAAGGAAATTTTTTCTTGAAGAACAGCACCATCAGGGAGCATTTTCTAAAAATTCGATAAATTAATAGGCAAATTCGCAGAGAACAATTTATTCTTTCTTCCTTCCAAGACTACATCTTTTTCCAAAGCATCACATTTAATGAAGTTCAAATTTCCCAAGTGACTCAACCAATTTGTTCATATTTATTCAATGTAATAAATTATTTTTATTTTTTATTAAATAATTCAAAATTCTATAAAATTAGAATTTGTTCAAACTTGCCTCAATTTAATCAACACTAACAACTTCCTATAAGATTATATATAAGATACAGATATAGCTATAGAGACACACACAGCATTTGAAACTCTTTGCTGGAAAATGTATTAGCCATCCAATTTCTTATCCTCTCCTACTTATAAATTGTATATTTTTTTCACTCTTTCGGTTGAGCAACCAACTCGATGGTGTCCTCTGCGGCTTTCGAGTCGAAACCATCTGCCACTCTTACCCAGGACGATCTGAAAATGATTGCTGCCCACAAAGCAGTGGAGCATGTTAAATCAGGGATGGTCGTTGGGCTCGGCACAGGCTCTACAGCCAAACACGCCGTAGACCGCATTGCGCAGCTACTACAGCAAGGTGAACTGAAGGACATAGTGGGAATACCAACCTCTACGAAAACACAGGACCAGGCGGCATCGCTGGGCATTCCATTGTCGGATCTCGATTCCCATCCCGTTGTTGACTTAACCATTGACGGGGCGGACGAAGTCGACCCGGCGCTGAACCTGGTCAAAGGGCGTGGTGGGTCGTTGTTGAGGGAGAAAATGGTGGAAGCTGCGAGCAAGAAATTTGTTGTCATCGTTGATGAGTCGAAGTTGGTGAGCCATGTTGGGGGCAGTGGGTTGGCTATGCCGGTGGAGGTCACTCCTTTTTGCTGGAGGCATTCTATGAAACTGCTTGCCGACTTGTTCGCCGATGCCGGCTGCGTGGGCGAGCTCAGGAAATGCAGAGAGAGTGGAGAGGCGCCGTACGTGACTGATAATGGGAACTATATCGTTGACTTGTATTTCAAGAGGGAATTAGGGGATTTGAATAAGGAAAGTGACGCCGTTTTGAGGCTTCCTGGTGTAGTTGAGCATGGGATGTTTATTGGGATGGCTACGTCGGTGATAGTTGCCAGGGTTGATGGTGTCACCGTGAAGACGAAGGCAGGGAGCGAGGTGAGGGTGGTCTCGTTTTCTTACGATGATTTGTGACAGGAATTTTATGGTCGGTTCTGTTGGGCAGGGTTTTAATAATGCATAAACAGTGTTCAATCAGTTCCTTCACTCGATTGTGGATGGAACTATCTTAATAATGATATGACTATTTATATTTATTTTTATTTACATTAGAATATAATTATTGTCAATGCATGTTTGTTTTGATTTTCTGAGTGTGTTTTTTTAAGTATATATATATTTTTTAAAATTATGTAAAAATAAGAGATATATTTATTTTGAAGAGTATAATAATTATAATATATATTATCACATTATTTAATTATTATTTTATATTTTATACATATTTTCTAACAATTTCATCAAAAAATACCACTCACCTCACTATAATTCTTACCAAACATTATTTCTTACAAAAACCCCTCTCAAACATAGTCTTTAATAATATTTTGCTTAATAAATATAGAACTATTGTTATTTTGAGAATATAATTAATTAGTTTAATTTAATGCTTTTATTACAAATTTTTTTATAAAATACAAATAATTAAATGTACAGATTATAAATGTACTTCACATAATTATAACTTGAATATCTGAAATGAAAATTAATATGAAAATAGACCAATCACGAATGTCGTCTATAAACATTTTTTAATTTATTGGCCTTCTTTCAGATAATGTTTCACATATTATGAGTGAAAATATCTCATTATTATATAATAATTTTGAGAAGCATCAAGTTAACAGAACATAACTTAATTTATCACACGTTTTATTTTTACTAGTAAAATTGACATGCACAATGTGTGTGTAAAATAATTCATAAAAGATAAAATAATTGTATTTTAAATAATTGAAATAATATTATTCAAAATACAAAAATATTTAAAATAAGAATATAAATAAAGATGAAAAGAAATTAAAAGTGAAAAATTTAAAAGAAAAATACAAATAAAGATAAATCAAAAGAAAAGAAAATTATAAAGAGAAAAAAGGATAAAGAATTAAAAACATGGATAAATCATAAACACTTGAGTTTGCGACAGACTTTGGTTACTCCGGCGATATCCTGACTTGTCTTTGATTGGTAATATTATTAATGCCATTCCAATTATGAACTCTAAATTTGAATAAGATTTTACTTAGGAGATCTTGCAAGATGCATGTTGATTTTATGACAAGATAGTTGAATCGATTAAATTATTGACTTATCATAAAAATAATTTAAAGAAAATTTAAATTTTAAAATTATAATAAAATCGAGTAAACTTAAGTAAGACTGCAGTTGGACCACTAAATCAATAAACTAGTTATAATTCATGAAAATCGAAAGGACCAAATTAATAAATAAATATATTTTTAAATCATAAATTTCTTCTTCTCAATTCAATTTTCATTTTCTTCATTGTAATATTCATTGGATTTGTGCTCTTCCATGAAGAAAATTTTATAAATCAAACGAATTCTCTTTTAAAATGTCTAATAATTTTTGACTTTGACTTATTAAAATTATATTATATTTTTATTAAATATTTTAATAAGATATAATTTTTAAACAAATTAATCACAATAAATAAAAATAAAAAATTCACTTTAATCGATACAATGATTGAGACTCAATTTTTAATATACTAACCTAGTGAATTAATAATTATAAGTATAAAAATAATATTTTTGTTGTAATATTATTAATAAATTCATTTTAAATTAAAAAATTTTCCTCTACAAAACACAAAACACGTGAGGGGGAGAGGGGCAGGTGATGGGCAAGCAATGGTGGGAAAAGTCTATCACCCCAATAATGATGCAGAAGAATATAATTTTTAGTTAATTCACATAAAATTTCATTTTCCAAGCGATTACTTGAACACGGTGAGAACGAGTGGATTTAATTTCCTATACATATTTGAACATTGCTATCTCTCTTTTTATTTTTAAATTTTTATATATTTAATAAGCATCTTATTTCTTTTTACTTTATTTATGTAATTTTAATTTCTGAACACTATAGTTTAAAAATTAATTTTTAATTACATTATTTTTTAGAACTAAGCATGCTCAAAGGAAGTGCCAATTTCATTAATATGTATAATGCAAAATATAATTAGTTAATGTTGCAGTTATCGGTGTCATTAGTACAACATTACAAGGTTTTTCTTCTTCTTTTTTTTGTAATGTTTGGTCACGTTATTTTTGATATTCATAATAAGGATGTATGTGTGTGTGTGATTTAACAAAAAAATATGGAAGAAATTCACATTTTTATTTACAGTATAGATATAGATTGAAATTTACACTAGATTGCACAACTGAAAGTCGGCAGTTTCTTACATTGCCTTAAATCTAGTTAGCTAATAAGGAAGTTTTGTCTAGTCTATGTCAAACTAAGCTATGATTTCAACTCATGGATTATCCATGATGAAGTTGGATTTCTACTTCCATTCTCTTTGTTGGCAGCACCAAAACTTTAACTGCACTATGCAATAATAGGATTTAATGTGAACCCCACAACCAGATTGATCAAAAGTCGAATCATAGCATCAGTTCCAACTTCAATCCTTCCTTTTAGTGCATGGCAATAACATTTGGCTAATGCAACCCCAATGGATTAGCTTCTTCATCAGATGCAGAGTTGGACGGATTAGCCTTTACATAACCAATCATATGGGAAAGTGCATTAGCAGAGGCTGCGGCGCAGTCATAAGAATTGCAGACAGATATTGAGCTGAGCTAGGCACTCAAGTTACCTGTAGTTGTTGGCGACGTAGGATGGAAGTCGCTGCTTTCAGTATTACACAAATTGGCAGAACGATCCCAGCAATTCGTAGCATTAATAACTGTTATGCAGACCAACTAGTCAGGAAATTTTGTCTGCAGGCATTCAACACTCAGAATTTCAACTTCTTGTGTGCTTTGATCTTACCATGATCAGTGGGAAAGAAAAACTCTCTGCTCGACTAACAATGACTGGAAGAGTGTGCCTCAAAATAAGGAGAACCGTGAACTGCAGAAATGCAAATGGAATAAATGGAAAGCCAAAAAGAGAATGTTAACTGCTGTGTAGACCAGTTGAAATGCATAAAGTCGTGCACGCTTCAAGGCCTATTTTTTGGTCGAGTAGGGAAAATTGCAGTGTGATAAGTGATTCCTTTTTCAGCATAATATCCACAATTAACCAGAGAATTTTCTTTCTTTTTCTTTAGTCTATGCCTTCACTTTGCACATATGTCAAAATCACATTTAAAATTGAACTATGCTAAGTGATAAAGAAACATCAAACTGAGCACATTCACAATCACAGAGAGAGAGAGAGAGAGAGAGAGTTACAATTATGGCAACCAAGCGACACCAAACTATGCTTCGTGATGTGGAAACAGCATACTCATCATAATCTGGATCAAGCCAACTGTGATCTGTCGAAACCATTGCAATAACGCGAGCATTGTTTAAATCTCTTCTAGCAATTTGCCAATTTCCCCTGACAAAAATAAAGTGAACAGATGACCAAACGAACTATACAAGGAAGAATAAGTTCCTTTTCATTACAAGCCACTTGAGAGCATGTCTTAAAAATATTAAAAGGAGAAATACCTCAAATTCATATTAAGTCCACCTAAATGAAAAATGGGGGGTGGTGCCGTATATCCTGGCTTGAATTGCTGCAATATGCAGGCACATGCACAAGCCACTTAGTGAGTATACTAAAAATATAGAAATTTACACCTAGATAAGTAGACTACAGAAACTTCGGTCTTGGTTCCTGAAACCAACCAATCAATGATATCAAAAATAGCCCGCGAGAAAGACAAGAAAATAATGGCTCACCTGATGGCAAATTTCACACATGGTGTCACCCTTCTCATTGCACCATCTTTGTATGCATTTTCGGTGAGCATACTAGAAAGTAAAATAAGAGCATAAGAGTGGCAGATTATATCTTCAATAATTCAAACAGCAAGAAAGCAAAAATAGCATCAACAAATACATCTGATAACTCGAAGGGTTTCTGCTCATACTTTGTAGGTCACTTCTGCATTTTTGCACAAAACTTTAATTTGGAGGCACTTCCAAAGAATCAATGCAAGAAAGAAATAAAACTGTTATCCAAAACATTTTAACTATGAGAAAAGGGACCAAAGCATTAGCAAATTGTTAAAGGCCTAATAATGAAAACAGAGCACCAAGCCTTCTGGCACACAATCACAAACAGGAACTTTCTTTCGTTTAAACAATGAATCGCCAGAAATCAAAATGAAAAATACTAAAGTTCTGTAATTAAATTAGAAGGTCTCATCAACCAAAAAAACAAGCAAATGCATAATCAGATTCTGCTCGACAAAAGCAACAGCAAAAACAATAGGCAAGCAACCTTTAAGCTCCCAGAGCAAGAACAAGGAACTTCCATATTTGAATCCACATCGTCATCCTGGCATATCCTGCACTCAACCAGTTTCCTAGGAAATGAACCATCTTCGGAGTCCTTAGGGGAGGAACACCCCGTTGTTTTGTCGTCAATTGTCACTGATGTCGTCTGCTTTAACGAGTTTCTACTCTCAATTGCAGCCTCCAAAGTTGATTCAGTGAGCAAGCGATCAACCAGCAAAACAAAGTGATCACCCATACTAAGGAAAATTTTGTAAAACTAGTATGTCACCTGAAGTATCCAAAAACAAGAGCTATATCATTAGGAAATTCACATTGTCTGTGCAACAGAAATGATCCAAGCTAATCCATTGATTTCAAATTCTATGCTGTGAGCCCACCACCAATCTGTCAGATAACTAATTAACTAATAAGCTTGGACCAATTCAAAGACTCCTGCAATTGCTTGGAAATGGCAAAGATGCTGGCGGAATTGTTTTCAAAGAAGGGAGATCGATAATAACTGATATTTTATGGACGTTAAAATTCAAAATACTACCGAGGCCTCATTTTAGGACAAAAACGTTAACAAAAAAAACGTGTTGTGAAAATACGGAGTACAAACAATGGTGAATATAAAGGTGGGAGGAGCTGAAAGAAACTATACTTCGCATCCAAAATTCAAGAAGTGAGTTTGCTTTTCCGAGGGACAAAAATGGTCATTGAGAATGTAGCTTCCTTAAACAACCAAATGACGCAAAACACCACCGAAAATAACAAACACCCATTTCACCAACGAAACATTATTCATAAAAGAAAGCAAAGAGAAACACATTCAAGAAAGTCACGAAAAGAAGAAAAATTGCGCATGCCCGGATGGGGAAAAAGTGATATTTGCCTCGATACAAAGAAAAATTTCGCATAAAGTAAAGGGAATTAAGAGAATACACTCAGTAGGAAAACCTTATGCGTTCAATAAAGACAACAGTAGAGGAATGATTGAACACACCCAGACTGGGGAAAAAGAAGATTAAAAAAAAATGTCTTTCGCAATTAACTGAAGAGAAAGATTACACACGAAGTCCATGGGGAATAATAGCAAAGAATATACATAAAAAACAAGAGAAGTCCGGGAAAATGAGACTTACAAGAAGGGGATCGGATATCTGAAAGCTAAGAAATCTTTCCTATCTTGATAAAGCAAGAGATTGAGTGTTCTTATTTTCAGCACGCTAATTCAAACTTGTTCAAATATGCAGTAATGCGTGTGTGTGTATATATATACACGAAGAGGCAGGCCAAACACGAAAGGCTTCTTCAAAGTCCACAGAAATTTATACTAATCGAATGAGAAATGGTCCCAGAGTAGAATAATGTCCCACTCTGTATAATACTGTTCTGGCGACATTTGTACGACGTACATAGCATCATTATTTTATTTTTTCCATTTTATATTTATTTAACTTTTAAAAAAATGTACGGTTTTTGTTTTTTAATATTTAGCTTTCAAATTTTGAACACCAAATAGACGCTTGTTCTTCGTTTCAGTTATTTTGGAGCGAATTTTATGATATCATTTGTACTTTTGAACTTAATTAATCAAGTATGAGGCTAAATTAGAAAAGTCATTTCTAACCTAACCTATCTATACTATATTATTAAATATTTGAGCCTAATTTAGTTACACTTGATAAATTTACAAAACTATTCTTAGTAAATAAATTTACTCAATAACCCTTAATTAGAGTGACCAAACATAGTTAAATAAAATTACCTCGGAAATATACTATTGCATTTCCTATACTATTCCTATACTATATTATTAAAATAGTACTTTTTATTGTTAAGTATAAAATTACATAACTAATCTTATTTTGAATTCTTTTATTTTTTCTATCATTTTCTTTCTCACTTTCTTTTTAACTTCTTATATTTATATATATTATCTGTCAAATTATTTCTCTTCTCAATTTTGACCATTATGTATTTTTTATTTTAAATATTATTATTATCCTTAATACTAAATAATTGTATTTTTATTGTTTAAATAAAATAATTCGATAATTTATAAAAATAAAAATTTGCACACATGGAGTGTGTAATTTTACTAGTGGTTTATTAAGCTTTAACATCTAATGATCTTCATTTGTTCAATTAATGGAGCCTAAAGGTCTTATAATAATGAGAACTATTGTATTTTAATGGGAGGTTACGCTTTTGTCCTTTGGGCCCATTTAATATGGATTTTATCGTTGATGAAAAATTTCATTTTGCACATGAATTCTGGATTGAAAATTAAATAATTGTTACACAAACACACACACACACATAATATGTGTGTGTGTGTGTGTGTGTGTGTGTACAATCGAATTGTGAAGGTAGTTTTCTAATTTTAGCCAGGCTTGGACGCTGATTTTATTAGGGTTTCAATTATTAGAAATCAGAAATACAAGTTCTGTTTTTTTCCTGTATTTCTTTTGAAGGAAAGAAATACAGGTTATGTTTGTTTTACTTCACTCCTAAAAAATAAACACACTTTAATTATTATATTTTTAAAATTTTATTTCTTTTTTTTCTTAATTTTACACAATTTTTTTAAAAAAATACATCTAAAGACCAAAACCAACATAACTCCTTTTGACAAAGCCTCGTGTGACATGTAGGAAGTTGAAGGGAGTATCCTTTTTTAAATTAAGAAATTATGTTTATAAAGGCTGTTTTAAAATCTCTAATCATGAAATCAGTGGTAATGTTGTATTTCAATTTCTTCTCAAAGAAGCACAGCCAATCCATTTCCAAAAGATGTATATGTCTTGCATTATCTATTTACAGGTTAATTACATGGTTTATCCAAAATTAATATAGCAAATAGTGCAATTTCTTTATACAGTTAAATGTTGGGAAAAAAAATTTAATAATACATATTTTTTCTTACATGATCTCCACCCTTGATTGTTTGATTGCCCGTGGAACCAGGAGACTGGGGTGAAAATAAAGCTACCTTCGGAAACCAGCCACCTTTTTCTTCATTTTTGGAATTAGAAATAGCCTTTTAAATAAAAGTGAAGCTTGAGACAAAGGAGTATTCCAATCAGTTGATGGCAAAATAATGCTTAAAAAGTTTGCAACCATCATGCGCGTTGGCTCACCCTAATCATCTACTAAGTTGTTTATATTCATAAAGAAAAAGTATGGTCCTTTGAGTAATTACCAAGATGCCCCCAAATCAAATTAAAGAAAACTCCAATTCATGAAAACCCATTCAAAGATCCAAGTTATCATGCTGGTCAACCAGGAGATGGATAACGAGTTGAATTGGTTATGTATACAGTCTTGTTAGTTAATCAGAGTGCTGATTCTTTCAAATTCTTCATGGTACCTTTCAACCCTCAACGGCCCAATTTCGGACATGGGGCATTTGAGGTCCGAAGTCAGCCACAGAACTTTGACTGGGAACGAGTTAATAATCTTTACACGGAAGCATAGACGAGCGCAGGTTGATTTGTTGGCTCACTTTGATAGTGTTCAATTGACAAATTTAAACTAAAAATTGTCCATCTTAAAAGCCAATATTTGAGGGTTTGGTTAGATATGAGGAGACTAAGGTCATGGCCATCTCGTTGGTTTGGTTGGTTAACCACGCTCATCTCATTTTATCGCATTCAAAAATCATACAATTAAAAACAAAACAAAATCAAACAATATAATAAAACAAAAGGCGTGATTCTCATTTCATCGCATTCAAAAATCATACAATAAAAACAAAACAAAATAAAACAATGTAATAAAACAAAAGGCATGATTGTGTGTGTGCGTGTGTTTTCGGTCTAAGTCGTTATAGTTTCAGCGAATCTTGACAAGATAAAATATATTGGAGAATAAATTTCAAGGCTTTATTTATTTTTAAATTTTAATATGTATTTTTGAAATATTTTTGTTTCGATGACTATATACGAATAAAAGAGAAAAAGGGATTAAAAAAAAGTAACGATTGAATGCGTGTATTTTATAGACCAAAAGATTGGAAGGATAATTCTGGAAAAAGTATAATCAAATTTCATAATGCTATTTAGCTATTACAGTAAATCATCTATAAAACATAAAGAATTGATCTTAACTTGAGAAGATATTGGACTAAAATTTACTTAAAATCATTTATAAAACATAAAATATGAAGCCATTTTCTTTAACTGGATTAAAGAAGATTTTGAAAACAAAAATAAGTGAAAAATGAAAATATTACGAAATAGCTTCATGATTTAGTGTGTGTGTGTGTGTGTGTGTGTGTTATAATCACATAATTTAATTTAATATGAAAATTCTTTTAATTAGATAGGTATTGTAACTTAGCAATGGCGATTAAATTGAAGTAAATGAGGTTAGGTTGAACCACATTTTTAGGTTTTGCAAGCAAATATCATAGAGAATCTCCCTGATACTGATAACCATGGATTTTGGTTCAATTATTCATTTAGATTCGTTGACAAGTAAATGAGCAATTATAGATTAGCTAGGCTAATTAATCATCGGATACAATAAATTGTGCAGGTGAGGTAGATGATCCAACTTAGACTTTTATATTTTTTTTAATTGACATTTTTTAATTGATAAAAAATTGTTAAACCCATAGGCAAAAGAGTCAATGGGAGTGGGGTAAACATAGCCACTAATCTACTGATATTAGGCTTATGTTTGGAATTCAAATTTCAATTATAAAATAACATTTTAAACTTTACATTAACAAGTATATCATTCGACGATATTTTTATTGAATTTTAAGTTCAAAATTTTCCTCTTCCATATATATGATAAACTAATTATTTTTCAATCATTATACTCATTCACAATTAAATTAATATTTATATGCATCACATATATATTCATATTTATTTTTATTTATACCATATAATATAATTATTATTTTTATAACTTATTATATTATTTAATTATTATTATATATTTTATACGTATATTCAAATAAATTATTCTATTTATCTCATTAAAGTATTCTTTTTCTATATAGGCTATTCATCTAACAAAGACCCCTCTTCCAAACATAATAGTTTAGTCAATACACCAACGATCAACGATTAACGAACTATATGATGATGATAGCGAACACTAACAAGTACACAACTAATAATTCCTAACGAAAGACTAGAGATGGAAACAACTTAAATATCGCTCAAAAAGCCAAATGCTTGTGTATTTATTCTATATTATTAAGTTAATAAAATTTTTTAATTGCTCAAAATTAAATGATATAAATACTCTCATTCAAAATTCTTTTCATGTTTCAATATTTTTATTTCTCACCTTTTCTTTTAGCTTCTTATTTTTATTTGTATTCTCTCTCAATTTTTTTTCTATTCAAATTCTTTGGAACTTCTTTAGTTTCTTATTTGAAATATTTTTATAATTTAAATTTCAAAAATCTTTATTATGATTAATTGAAATAATACATAATTTATATAATGCATTGAGAATAGATTCATTGTTTTATAATTTGTTTATATTTTAAAAGAATGTAAAAAACAAAAAATTAAAATTAAAAGAACAAAAAGAAAAATAAAAAGATAAATAGGGGGGAAAAAGGGATAGTTCTGAGAAGAACACGTGTCCATTTTTGGTGGTGCGGGAATAGTGCTCAGGTGACCGGAGCAACTAAATCCGATCTTCATATACACGTTAGATGCAACATCATTTACTACACGAAAACATTATTTACAGAGAAAAAGAAATTATCACAAAAATGTAATTAAACTAAACGCATGCACAAGAAAATACAACAATAGCACAAGCATCAGTGCCACATTTCCTCCACGTCGTAGAAGCCTAACAGAAGGAAATTTGGAGGGTTAGGTTAGTGCTATTGATTTGTGAATGTATGGAATAAACAAAGGATACAGCCCACCAAAACACACACGCCCACACAATCATACATGCGAACGCCACCAGCGTATTCCAACTCAAAGCCCTCCACCCTGAGAGTTCCAATGATCAATCCTTCGTCACTCAAACTAACGATTCGATACTCACCTCCGTTGGATCTGTCAGAATAATTCCTCTGCTTGTTGTTAAGGACGTTCTTGCTGGGTATGGTAGCTTCTCTCATATGGAGGTTAAAAATATCAAGTATGAGTTGGGAGAAATATTGTCCCAAGTTGGAAAATAGTTGAAGAAGTGACCCGTTAAGGTTAGGGGTGTTAATAGTTTGGTAATTGACCAATTCGAAGTGAAATTGAAAATTTAGTTTCTATCGAGTTTTAATTCGATATTTGATATGTCAATTCAAAATTTTGGTTTTTGAATTTATTTTGGTAATTACGTTTAATATATTGTATCTAGTCAGATACCGGATTTTATTTTTATTTTTCAATACTTGTCGTATTGTCACCATTTTTTATTAAATTTCTTTATATCTATGAATTAATATTATGATTTTTATATTTATTTTTTAATAAATTTTAGACTATTATCTTATGTTTTCAAAGAAAAATATTTTGCCATAATACATATCTTTTTACCTTTGAAAAACTTAAATTAAAACAATGAAATATTAAAATAAAAAATTTTAATATTTATGTCTAAGCTATATAATTAACATTTATCATTTGATGTATTGAAATTTTCATATACTAAAAATTTGACTTGGTTCTATGGATGCACTCCTCTAAAAATTTGATTTGGTTTTACAATGCACATCCCTAATTGAGGCTTGAGGTCAAAATAATTGTGCCAAATTTACAAATATCCATACATGCTGACCAATGAAAATTGATCCCAAATTAAGACCTCCCACAATTCAGCAAAGAGTTCGATGAGTGGATTGGATAAAAGCATGAAGAAAATGTAATCAATGGGACAGAGCCATAGGATTGGAGGTCCAAGGAGTGAGGCCTACGTGTTCACTGTAACAATGGCTAGTGAGGCCTAGCGAAGAGTGATGGGTTAAGTATAATATAAAGAATTAGTATTTAATTGTAAAGACCACTCCCATTACAAATCAAACTTCGAAGAAAGCACTTCTGTAAAGAGATTGAAATTTCACCCATACAATTTTAAAATATGGCTCACTAAATTCACGGTCTCGTGGTAAAATTCATATGTATATGATATGACCCAAGATTCGTCTATCTAGTAATGACTGACATGTGTACACCTGGCGTGTCAATAGAGAGGGTTTCCTGCCCGATTGACAAATGTGTCAAATGGTTAACTGGATCGATCAATTCAATTACGAACTAATTTTCTAGTTCGGTCAAAGCTCAAAATCAAATCAATGGACTTAAGAATCGGTCAACAACCAATTAAAGTCGACTAAAAATGGATCAAAACTGAGTTTTGACCATTTGTTAATTATCTGTCTAATTTTAGAAATGCCCCAAGAAGTGGCCCTAGCAAACGAGTTCTCACAAGAAACTCAAGTCTAGACCTGGTATGGCCCAAGATCAGGTCAACATGACAGACCGAACTCAAAGAGGAAGTAATATTCAACCATGCTCAAGTCTCGAGAAAAGAGGGGTATGGAACAATTATCCCCACCTCCAAGAAATTGATATAAAAAGAGGATAAATTTTGAGATCAGGTAAGTTACTTTTATATTAACAATAGTCTATATAAAAGTAGCTATCCTCTTCGTGTATGCAGGTCAATTGACAAAACTGTATGAATCATCCCTTACCGCATTTCACTTACTACTTTTTGTGTGATTTAGAAAACCACCAAACTTTTAGATCTCAAACACACACACACACACACACACACAGACATACAGTGTATACAATAAAATTAAGAAGTGTAACAATATATGACCATCCATTGCAGATTTTATGTATCACTCTCCTCGCACACAAATTCTCTCGAATGAATCAATGTAATTACCTAGTAAAACATAAGTAACTTGGTGTCTGTTTGTCTTAAATGATTTAAATAGGCAAAATATGTTAGAAAATCGATTATTTACGTATGATGACTATTAGCGGAATTAATCGGTCTAACAACTCCCAATCAAAGTAGAATGGAAATGTCACAATCTGCCCACACACGATACGGCTCCACTAACTTAATCGTTTTTAGACTATGTGGGTTCTCCACCCAAACACTGAATTCTATCCTAATTTCACTTTGTCATCGGTCTAGTCTAATTTTTCTAAACCTTAACTTCGATTTCTAAGTTCGATAATATAGGTTAGATCCTACGAATAGAATTCGAAGTTCAGCCCAAGAATGGTTCTGGGCTTCTTAACTAGCCCAACTAGCTAAACACTTTACACAATCCCACGCCATTTTTTCCTAAAAATTAACTATATGCCGAACTTGAACTAAATTAATTATAAAATACAAATTAATTATTGAATAAAAAAGGGAATATACTACCCAATCTTAAGCTAAAAGATTTTCCTTTTTTCATCTTGAAAAACTGGCTCTACTGGAATTGTATCCAACTCTGGCCTCTTCGACCTGCACGCCGTCGGCCTGTACTTGTACCCCGGCACCACCTCTTCCAAACTCAATCTGGGCCGTCCACACTCACCAGGATCATCTAACCGTAATGCCTCTGCCCCTGGCGATATCTTCGCTGGACCGTCGGATATCCGCTTCGGCGGGGAGTTAAGCTGTTGTCAAGAAAAAAGCGACGTCACCTGCTGTGACGAACGAATTCATTCTCCTCATAGGAAGCATAACGTATAGATTTCCAGTCTCCAAGTCATCGTCCGCCGACATCGGAGAAAATAACTTGCCGATGCTTAAGGATTTGGAATTGACGAGGAAATAGTTAGGAGACTCGAGCATAAGCTCCGCTGCCTTCACCGGCTGCGGGAACTGCCGAATTTCGCCTCCTGGGACGATAACCCTCGTTGATTTGGCATTCCTCATTTTTGGAGCTACGAAGGTGCAGGAAACGTAGTTTCCCATGATGTTGAGAGGTTTTTATGAAGAGGTGTGAGTGATGTAATGGTTGTGGTAAATTTTTTGTCTGTTGCTGGTGGGCTATTAATTTATGTTGTTTTGGGCATTATCAGTTGAAGGGAGAAGGAGCCAAAAAATGACATGAATGTTGTTGTTTGGATGGTCAAAGACTATGTTGAGGGCCTTTGGGAAAAGGCATACATGTGACGAGATGGCTGAATTAATTTGAGTATTCAATTGTGGAAGGAATTAATCTCCTTCGGGCGATTGGAGCAGAGCCTGGGGTTGACGAAAAGAAACAGCCCGGAGGTGTCTCTGCTTAGTGAGAAACAGAGGAATTCAGAGCAAGAACCAAGAGGCAAAGAAAATGATTGCTATCCTTTAGAGTGAAATTGTATTACACTTTTTTGGCCGGGAAAATCCCTAACTGTAGTAACTATTCAACTGGCATGGTGGTTACAGTACAGGGGCTTCACAACTAACCAGTCGGCATCCTTATCGAATAAGTTGTATTACACTTACGAAGTTGTGTTTCTCTACTTAGCTAACTAATTTCAACTTATGACAACATCTCTCCCGTTGAAAAGCATCATTGTCCTCAACGATGGAATTGAGAAAAACTCTTCTGCAACTTGGAAAGATCTTCCCACGTATAGTCCTCTTCTGGAGCATTCATCCACTTCACTAAAACTAGGGAGATTGGTCTGTCTCTTTTGGGAATAATCCTAAGGTCACAAATAGCTTCTGGTTCGATGAGAATATGCCTATGTTTGGAAAGGTGAACTAGAAGTGTTGGCTACACTGGTGCATTTCCTATCTTCTTTTTGAGCTATGAAATATGGAAGGTAAGATGTATTCTAAAAGGAAGCAAAACCTGAAAAGGACCAAAATATCGTAGAGATAGTTTATGGAAGTGTGGGATCTCAATGATATTTGTCTGTATAGCCTAAGCTTGATTTAGGCCCAGTCTCCTACAACCAACACTCTTTCTAATCTGTGCTTGTCTATCTGAGCCTTCATGCGGTTTTGTGCAATCTGCAAATGTTGTTTAAGGAGTCTCGTGGTTTGCTCTCGAACCTGGAGTGTTCTATCTACCATTTCCACTGAAGATTCAGAAGGGTGGTTGTTGCCCATACATTACCTCTTATGGTGTTGTCCCAATGGCAGTATGAAAGTAAGTATTATACTACTATTCAGCATTTGGTAACCAAAAATGTCATTCCTTCGGTCTCTCTAAAGCCATGCATCTTAAAAATCCCCCCAAGTATCTGTTGCCTACTTTTGTTGAACCATCCGTTTGATGATGGTAAGCCATTGATAAGAAAAATTTCACCCTCTAAAGTCTAAATAGCTCTTTCCAAAAATTGCTTATAAAGTTGGGGTCCATGTCACTTACAGTAGATTGCGGCGTACCATGCAATTTGTAAATATGGTCAAGGAAAACTTGTGCTTCCTATGAAGCTGTGTAGGGGTGGCGCAGAGAAATATGCTGCCAAATTCTCTCAGGTATTGGTAGAGGTTGTAATAAGTCGGGACTGGCAGTGGTCTCATTTTATAGCATTTTTGGCAGGTCTCACAGCATCTTACATACTCATGTACTCATTCCTTCATTTTCTTTCCAATGGTGGTTCTGTCTTAACCTCTGCCAAGTCCCTTCTATACTTGAGTGCCCTCCAACCGGACTATCATGGTAAAGCTGAAGTACCTGTAGTCTCAATGAGGAATCATTTCCCACTACTAGTTTACCCTTCCTTCTTAAAATCCGTTCTCTCCAACTGTAATGAGATCGGCTATCAGGTTTTCCTTGTTTACGGGTCTTCCATCACAAAAGTTTTAATTCTATTTATGATATCCGAAGAAATGGTCACCATAATTGAGCAACTACTCTTTTCTCTATGTTGTGCTCTGAACAGTGAATCTACAGCAGTGTTATCCTTCCCTTTTTTATAGATAATTGTAAAATCATATCCCATGAGTTTCCCTAGCCATTTGTCTTAGCTCAACGTATGAATGTGTTACTTCCACAAGTACCTTAAACTTTGGTGATCGGTCTTAACAATAACGTGTCTTCGTAAGAGATAGTGCCTCCACCTTTATATTGTAGCCACTAATGCTAACATCTCATTATCTTAGGTAGATAATGCCATGTTCTTGGAAGATAAATCCTTACTAAAATAAGCAATAGGCTAGCTATGCTGCATAAGAACAGCCCCCCTTCTAGTCCCGAAAGCATTAGTTTCTATAACAAATTCTTTAGTGAAGTCAGGGAATGCTAGGTAGCTAAGGTACTCCACTTGCTTCTTGCCGAACTCACGCTTGCTACGTTTGAGAAAAAGGGTGTGGCTTCTCAAAATGTCAAAGGTCTTTCGTATATGATTCAGGTGATCACCCCAAGACCTGCTGTATATCAATATAATATCAAAGAAAACCAAGATAAATTGGCACAAATGCGTTTTAAAGATAAAGATATGATTCGTTAAACTTTAGAAGGTTGATGGGGCATTGGTTAATTCCAATGGCATGACCAACAACTCATAATGCCCTCGATGTGTTCAAAATGCTGTTTTTGGTATAGCTTCTTCTGTCATTCTAATCTGATGGTAGCCCACTCAGAGATCCAGCTTAGAAAAATAACTAGCTCTATACAATTCATCTAAGAGCTCTTCAATAACGGGAATTGGAAACTTATCCTTAATGGTGGCCTTGTTCAACTGTCTACAGTCTACACACAATCTCTAAGACTCATCCTTCTTCCTTACCATAACAATTGGAGATGAGAAAGGGCAGTTACTGTCCCTGATGACCCCCATCTCAAGCATTTCATTCACCATTTTATCTATCTCAGCTTTTTGTATGTTCGGATATCTTATAAGGCCTAACAATGACCGGGGGAGTCCCTTTGTTCAATCTAAAGTGATTATCATGAAGCCTTTATGGTGAGTAATCAATTGCGGAAGGAATAAATCTCCTTCGGGCACTTGGTGCAGAGCCTGTGGTTGATGAAAAGAAACAACTCAAGGGTGTTTTTTGCTGAGTTAAAAACAGAGGTATTCAGAGCAAGAACTAAGAGGCAAAGAAAATGAGCTGCTTTCCTTTACAGTGAAATTGTATTACACTTTATTGGCCAGCAAAATTCATAACTGCAGTAACTACTCAACTAGCATGCTGGTTTCAGTACAGGTCCTCGACAACTAAATAATCGGCATCTTTATTTAAGAAGTTGTATTACACTTAGAAGCTGAGACAACTAAAACTCTATTCTCAGTTGAACCATATTCGTTCTAAGAAGCAGCCAACAAGTGGCAATAAAGTCAACTACAATAATGTCGGAAAATTGACAAGTTGAGATAAATTTGTATAAATAACTTCATGTAGAACACAAATATAAGCAGTCAGGCATGTATGGGAATACATACTAGTCAAGTAGAGATGGCTCAACTGTATGCCATACTGAATTGCTTCCAACATCCAAGGACTTCCATCCATATGATGTTGAGCTCCCCATTGGATTCCAAGAACAGAACACAGAATCATGTAGAGCACAATCTTGGTGACAAAACTGCAGAAAGGTCTCTATTAGGCCTCTGCGCCATGAATGGTGGGTAAGGACCTAATAGCTATGCCCAAAACTCGTCCTACCAGGTATGTATCCTCTTATTGCACTGCACAGAATGATATTCACGTTAGAAGTTGCTTTATCAGGAAGGGGAAAAAATAGCATGAATAATATAAAGGTTTGAGAGTTAGAGGTTCGTAGCCTGTTTGTTTTCTTCTGCAGAGAGGAGTGGTAGATGTTGCAAAACCAATCATTGAAGAAGAAATTGCAAGGAAACTTGACATTAAAGAACTCTGTTCAACCCACATAAAGCCATTTCAGATTGCAGATTTTGGCTGCTCAATGGGACATAACTCATTTCCAGCCATGCAAATTATCGCCAGAGCAGTAGACAAAATTTCAGAGAGAAGGATTAGATTCACAAATCCCGGACTTTCACATGTTTTTCAATGATCAACTCATGAATGATTTCTACACCTTATTTCATTCACTTCCACCCAAAAGGAATTAGCATGCCGCAGGAGTGCCCAGTCCCTTTCATGGCCGCCTCTTGCCAAAGGACTCCCTTGATTTGCAAATTCATATTGTGCCCTTAACTGGCTGTCAAAAGTGCCAATGGCAGTGGCAAACTATATGTCTTCTGCATGGAATAAAGGGAAAGTTCACTATACAGGAGCTAGACAGGAAGTTTTTGAAGCCTATTCAGATCAATATGCGAATGATATTCAGTCATTTCTATAAGCAAGGGCGCAAGAACTGGTTAGTGGAGGGCTAATGGCTCTTCTTTTCCCCGCAGTCCCAGCTTAAAAGATAGAAAAATGCAGAAATCTCCAGCCAATAAAATGTTCTACAGAAAAATTCCATCATTTATGCCAACCATATACTGCTTAAAAGTTCAAAGCAATACAGTCCTAACACCATTTTCCTCACAGGGAAGGCTTGGTAAAGAAAAGGTAGACTCATTTAACTTTCCATTGTATTTTACCGTCCCACAAGAATTGAAGGCAATAATAGAGAAGAACCACAAGTTCAGTATTGAGAGGATCGAGATACTTAACAATCCAGGAAAGCGCACCTTGCTCAGCGCCAAGGCACACGCCACGTACCTCGGGGCAGTCTTCGAGGGTTTGCTGATGAATCACTTCGGAAACAAAATAATGGATGAATTATTTGACTGGTACACAAAGAAACTTGCAGCTTCACCACTTTTCCTTGACCCTGACAATGAGAAATCAATAATCGTATTTGTCCTCCTCAAGCGCACAGTCGACTAATGCTGCAGAATGTGTGTTCTCACCATTACTCAACCAATCTGAAGTAGCAAAATACTGCCATATAATACTCAACTAATGCTTTTAGGAGAATAAAGTTATGAAACCGTTTGCTCAACAAAGTTTCTGGAAATGTGCACTACGCCTTCTAATGTCGTGAGGACCACCACTGTGACGTAGATTTTCAGAGTTCAAGTAAAAATTTTAGCACATGATTTGTCATTTGCATAAATACTCTGGACAATATCTTATCAAAATTCTGTAACCTATTATAAGCATCAAAATCAGACAACCACAGCAACCTTGAAACCTCAAAATTATTAAGTGTACCAAAAATTTCTATTAATTTCTTCTTTTTTTTCCGCTAACTGATCAACCAAGCACGTGCTTCCCTTCAGGTCAACAAGAAAAGCATGCATAAGCATAAAAATATTATCATTTATCACATTAAGATATGCACACATACACGCATATATATATATATATATATATATTAGCACGAATGAATCAAATAAAAGTAAGTTTGAGTAGAGTGAAAAAAAAGAATATATCAAGAATTAAGGGAGTTCAGTAATTATATATCATGCAACTAAGTTCACTTATCTATACTATATTATTAAGTTAATAAGACTTTGTAATTGCACAATTTCAATTAACACAAGTACCCTTACTTTAATTTTTTCTTTTTCTCTTTTCTTTTAACTTATTATTTTATTAATATTTTCTCTCAAATTTACTTTTTTTTTCAAATTCTTTTGGTCATTCTTTATTTTATTATTTTGAATATTTTATATTTTAAATTCAAATAATTTTATTTCTATTAATTAAAATAATAATTTTATAATTTATAAATAAATTTGCAAGTGCATATAAATTGCAATTTTTACTAGTATACTTTAGTTCACATTCACTTTGTTGGTGGATTGTAATTCATAGTTATTTCAAAGGATAAAAAATTTATATTCATTAATTGATTCTTAACAGTTATGCTTAATAAACTAACTATTTAAGGCGATGCCTTAATATGCAAATAGTTCACTTTATGGTATAAAGTTAAAAAAATTCTTTGAATGATATATAAAAAAGCCTTTAACATGTTGGCCATTTTATCACGACTCTCAAGTTGGATCATTTATCCTACAATTTTGTAATTTCATATTGGAGCTTATTCATATCATAAATAAATCAAAAGGAACATTTGATTAGTTTAAACAATATAATCTGTCTCAAATTATTATTCAAAGTAAACATTATCTTAATTCATACAATATTATTAAGGATATAAGCCCATTTTAGTTTCAGAATATGAAATGACACATTTATTTTAATTTAAATTTTTAATTTTGTATATAATTTCTTCATGTATTTTCTTTTAACTTGTTTTTTTGCGTTTTCTTCTATATTTTTTCTCTTTTTAATTTTTTATCTTTCTTTACTTTTCTTATTTTAACTATTTTTATATTTTTAATTTTAAATCAATTTTATTTCTATTTTTTAAAATACAATAATATTATATTTATAAATAATAAATACAATAATATAATATTTATAAATAATATTTCAGACTTTCAATAGTTTATTGTCTGGAATAACTATAGATCAAAGAAAGAGTAAGGGAGGGCTGCCAGAAAGTAAATAGCTAGGAAAACAAATGTGACAGAGTTCTGCCATTCATGCAAATAGAAAGCATGATGGCTTTCTGTGAGATGGCATAATTTATCAACTCCCACACTAGCAACTACAATATTAAGAATATGAACAGATGGTAGTAGCCAAAACTAATATCTGCCGCTTTAAAATAGGATTTAAGATTGCATCAACTCGGGGCTAGTGTAATTAACAATGCAAATAACACGCACGGCTGAAAGCTCTGGTGGAAAGTGGTAAGCTTATACTCAGATGTGGAAATAAAATTGGTTTTATTCAAGTCCTATAATTTTAGGAGCAGCTCAGCTGCTGACAAATGAATGGATGGTGTTACAAGCAAGCTAATAATACAACATGGCAACCTCATTAACTAATAGATGTCAAAAATTCTTCAAAATCTTTTCACTCTGTACTCCATCAGCTACAAGAATAGAAGTGACCTCCTGCAAGAAGCAGATACCAAGGTCATCATAACACTATGGGCATTATGATTCTAGGCATATATTTTGACTAACAGTTTTTTATGAAGATTGTATGAAATAAATATATAAATAAATATAGCCGATGGTCACTTTTGCATTAGCTTTCACAGGTGACAACAGGGCAGAAGGTACAACTCAATTGTAAATTATTCTTAACCCTTTATGGCTCCATATGACCCCATTCATTTGTCTATGTTATCACTAATATTAGCTCCATTACAAGTGTTAACTACTGTTTTTTACAGACTTTGTCATAAATGCCACAACTGAAAACTAATACTTAATCAATCTGAGCTTAATGGGCGACAGTTTAATCAATACTTGACTACATTTATTTCTAGCTTTACCATTATAGATTTAACGCTTCCATTTTAGAGAATCTAAGAATGCCTAGATGTCATACTCATAATAGGCCCATATTCAATCACCCACAACTTCGTTGGTTCAGGGTAGCCATTGGAAAACTATTAAAATAAAAGGATATCTTACAGGAAAAAGCAAATCTCAAACTATCCAACAGGATCAAAACAACCCTCATAATGGCAATAACCAGTATATTCAAATATCAAACTTGATTGCCAAGAAGAATTACCAACCTCAGCCATTTGCTTTTGACCACAGAGCACTGCACCAGTAGACTGAGGGTTAAATATCCTTTTATGTCTAGCAAATGCAGCCTGCAAAAGCAGGTGTAAGGTATACATAAAAATGGTATCACAAATATCCTTAAAGTCATATGTAATGACAACCTGCACATAACCTTGCTCCCCTGTCCAACTATCATCTGGCTGGGACAACACAGGCACGATATCAACTCCTGAAGCTTCCCAATCTTTAAACCTCTCCTGCAGCAAAACCAAAGCCATATACTTAAATCAACACTGCCCACTAAACCATGTTGCTCAAATGTACAGGGAAGAAGTCATTACTTACCTGATACGCCATTCGATTAAGGTTTCTAGCACCATAATAGAGTCGGGCATCAGATCTCTTATCAGCACCGAAGCCTGCCTCGATCAAAGAACGAATTGGGCTATACATGATACAGACAGCAAAAAGTGAATGGAATGATGAAGAAAAAGCAAAAGGGCATTCCAGAGTCACTTAAACTACCAATATGCAATCATAAAAATGCAGAAGGCAAAGAAATTTAAATGGTTCCGGCTACATGAAGAGAAAACCGGTGCTACCAACACGCAATTTCTGTATTTTCCTATGAGCAGATGAGAGAGTGAACAAAAATCAGATGATTACATGGAGTACACAGTGTGCAACAATAATAACAGCTTTCCAATAGTAATTCTGCAAAACATGGGCCCCAAGCAACAATTCTTCAATTAAACACCTAGTGATGGAATAGATTAGAATGGTTTGAACAACAAAGGTATAATGGCTAGGTTAATTCAGGCAGAATTTGAGCTAACCATTCTAGATAAACTAGAGATAATTGATCAAATGCATTCTTAACTAGTCCAATGACATTGCATGTCTTGCATGCACACTTGTGAGACAACCATGCACAAAGGATCTTCTTCCTGTCCCATTGAAATGATGTTAAGATGTTGCAATATACACAAATAGTTTAACAATTCACAAAATGAAATTGATTGCACTTTGTGGCCTCTCTACATGGATGTCTAAATGAAATATTTTGCTACAAAATTGTCGTGTGCAGAGCATCCTTCTAGTACAGATAAATAAAAGATCAAGTTCATGTTGGAATTTTCGCACATTTTTAGATGAATTTTGCCCAACAAGGAGTTCAGAATCGTGCTGTCGATGGCCAGCTCGCCTAAGCGAACCGCCAGTGACCTGCTCAAACTCTGAGAGTGTCAGGACAGTATAAAATCAACATGAGTGTTTGAATTTATAATTTAAATATGTATTTATACACTTGAAAGGTAAATAGTAAAGTCTGTTTCAGGACAACAAACAATGGTGATCTATCTGAGTCTCTATTTTAAAAAAAACACACAAGAAAAAATAAGTAGCATATTAAATTATATATCAAATTGATGTGGAAGTTCATTTACCTAATTCCAGATCCGGTGGCGAAAATTAGCACTGTCTGGTAATTTTCTGCCGGCGAGATTTGCTGAATATCGAATCCCTTGCCCATGGCCGAAGTCAACTCCACAACATCACCCTTCTGGAGCCCGCACAAGAGCTCTGCGGTAGACCCCGCCACGGATTTTACCAAAAATTCGAAAACACCTTTCGACGCGGCGCTTGAAGGAGGAGATGCAATGGCGAGGAATGAGGGTTTGGAGCTAGGATCCTGAAGACGGAGCTGTACGAACTGGCCAGCCTTGGTGTAAGAGGCGGCGAGCTCGGGCGATTCCGAAACATCGATAGTAATATTGAAGAGTGATTCAGCGGCGGGGGAGACTCTTAGCAGTGGAGTCGGCGTCCATACGGTGGTGTCTTGGCGGACAGCGGCAGCAGAGACGGCGAGTCTGCGACGACGGAGGTGGTGGGAGAGGTGGCGGACCGGTTGAAGTTTGGAGAGGGTCATGGGTGAGTGGAGGAAAGATAGGGAGCGACGAGGCACATGGGAGCTGAGGGTTGGGGAGGAATTTGGCGAGTGACATATAATCGCCATATTGTTGGAAGCTCGGAATCTGTAGTTTGAGTTGGTCGCCGAGGAGGGGAGAAAACACCGCCGCTGGCGGTGGGTTGAAGAATTTGAGGGTGGTATTGAACTGCGCGTGGCTTTTAGCGCAGTCACGTGGCACATTTTGATAAGTCTGAGAGATTACGGTTCCTTGCGATCAATGATTAAAATGAAATCACAAAATAAAATATGCGGTTATAGTAGGGATGTCGTTTTCATTTTAAACATACGTTATTTTTAAGTATATTTTTATTAAAAATAATATAAAAATAAAATTTAAAAATTATAACATTTATAACATATTTTTGGTAATTAATATTGCTCAAACTGCATATCTTTACTTTTTTTTTCTTATTAAAATATACTTGCAAATTTTTTATATTCTGAAGTAGTTTTATGAACATGTAATCATAGTATAAAAATGAGAAATTTTGAGCCGTAAGATCTAGGGTTTTTTCTAGTTTTTTGAATCACCCGAAATTATGGCTATGTTTTTGGGGAGGAATTTGGTGGGGGGTGATGTTTTGTGAGAATTGTGTAAGAAATTAGTAATATATTTAGGAAGAAGTTTTAATGACATGAATAGTTTTATTTAATTGAATTTGTATATTTGTATATGTATAAAATTTATACTACTAATTCGATAAATTGATAGACTAATAGCATATAAAATTAATAATTAGTTTTTAAAATATAAAAATTTATATATATATTGATTTAATAGTTAATGAATATAATAATTCAAAAAAAAATTAGTCATTTATATATACAAGACGAGAAATTTTTGATTTAAAATTTGAATGAAGATTTTGTTAAATAGTATAATTAATAATGTAAAATTTAATAGCTGTGCGAAGAATAAAAGACCCAACATAGCCTAGACGTTCGAGACTTCGGATTAGGGGTAAGATGAATAAAGCAAGTTCACCACTTAATATTTTTCAAGCTTAGTGTCACGGTCTAAGGAAGATTACTAAAGTAAATGATTATGTTTGATTCCATTTTTATTTCAAAAGTGCACACTTCAACAACTATATATTTAAATTTTATCTTTTTCTTTCCTTACATTTAAATAATTTTTGAGAAAACACAAAAAAGCAAAACCAAACATAGCCAATATTCTCGGGCACACGAGATAGCAAAATTGATCATTGAAGCAAATTGAATGGAAACGTTAAAGCTGTCTGTTGTGTGCATTGAGAATTGAGTAAAAACCAAAAAAGTGAACGAAATAAAATTTAAACGTATAATAATTAAAATGTGGGTTTTGTGACCGATAAATTGTAAACATATAAAGACTTTTTTTTCCCACCCAACTTGCGCTTTTTATGCGATGTGATCTCCATCTGTTTTGAACTAATTTGTATCAATGTGGCAAGCTCTCACAAATTAGGGGGCCACCATTCGAGCATGACCGTGTGGGCCTATTTGATCGACTTCCCTCACGAACTTACACACGTTATTTCAATTTCTAAAATTTTAATAATTTAAGGAAGAAAGTTTAATACTATTTTCTTTAACCAACGTGAGATAAAATTGTAACACTATTTCCCATCCTCTTGTGGTGAGAGCCACCCTAGAATACTTCATCCACACCGGTCTAGTTGGTTCCTCTTAAACTTTTGAACATTAATTATATGCCAACTTCCATTCAAATTATGATCCAATGTCACTTATCATTGGCTCAATCCGATCTTTACTGAATATATTTATATTATTTTAATATATAAAATAAATTTAAAACCTTATAAGCTCACCGAACACCCCACTTATTTTTCTTTGGTCAAGCTGATACCCGATACCGGACACTTTCGACTTGCAGTTTTACCAACATATAAATATCAAATGGTAAATTAGCCCAAACATGGTTGATAAAATAAAAAATCATACAAAAAATGACGTTATTAGAAAAGCCGCCACATGCCCAAAAATAAGCCCCAATGCAGGTCAAAGTCAAATTTCCAAGTTTTCAACCTGAAACGATCCCAGGAGAGCATAAACAGCAGCAAAAGAACATTTCCAGTGCCGGCATCCAATATTCTGAAAATAAATTCCAAAGCAAAAATATACAAGATGTCTGCTGTTTCTTGCCCCCACTATTATTATGTCAGATAATTAAACAAATGGAGGCTTGGCGGGGAGGCCTCTTGGCTCTGCATCAGCATCAACATCCCGCGGTACATACAAAACAGGAAATATATAATTTGGAAAATTTGGTCCCCAAAATCAAAAAACTCCTGATCCTGGCATTGATTGCCATGAATATTAAATTATTTTTGCAAGTCTCCGTCTCAGCGGCATAAGAGGAAGTCGTTAACAGTTTATCCGTCTAGGCAGCAGATTCCTTGGCTATCTTCTCTGCTTTGGCATTGACCTCATCGATCCCTCCAACCATGTAAAATGACTGTTCTGGAAGATCATCGTATTTGCCATCCAAGACTCCCTGTTGCAAGCAATCAATAGATGAATAAGAGATGGTAGCTTGTCAACCACAACACAGTGGAGGACAAATATTATTACAAACAGATATATTAAAGAAGCCGTCAAGAAACAAATAATTAACAGAGTTCTTAAAGATGAAAACAAAAATTGACTACACTATACGCCATGTCAACCCAGTAGAGAAGAGCTTTCAAAGTAGAATAACTCAGATGCACTCAATCACACTATTACCAGACTGTTCCATACAACTACCTTCTAAAGAAAACAATGTATAAAAATCTCAAAACACCAGAATAAAATGAGACGATGGAATAGCAAATAATGTTGCATGAGCCTCAAAGGTAACTTTACCTGGAAGCTGTCGATACTCTCTTTCAATTCAACATACTTTCCAGGGGCACCCGTGAAAACTTCTGCAACATGGAAAGGTTGGCTCAAGAACCGTTGAATTTTACGTGCACGTGCAACCGTTAATTTGTCATCTTCACTGAGCTCATCCATTCCCAGAATTGCAATGATATCTTGAAGGTTCTTGTAGTTTTGAAGAACTTTCTGTACTCCACGGGCAGTGTTGTAGTGCTCCTCACCCAATATATGAGGGGAAAGCATGCGAGAAGTAGAGTCAAGAGGATCCACAGCAGGATAAATACCAAGCTCAGAAATCTGTAACAAATAACAATAATACAACAATCAAAATCACATTGCTGTCAAATGCAATTTTTCCCAGCAACTTACGGTGAATTTGTATACCTGCCGAGACAACACAGTTGTAGCATCCAAGTGAGCAAATGTTGTTGCAGGGGCTGGATCTGTCAAGTCATCAGCTGGCACATAAATGGCCTGGACTGATGTAATGGAACCTTTCTTGGTAGTAGTGATACGTTCTTGAAGGCCTCCAAGATCTGTAGCCAATGTAGGTTGATAACCGACAGCAGAAGGGATACGCCCGAGCAAAGCAGACACTTCTGAGTTAGCCTGTAAAGGTTCAAGCAAAAGTACATTACATGAGAAACATTTGAAAATTCAAAAAGCTGTAGCATCAAGGCAATAAAAATGAAAGTTTACCTGTGTAAAGCGGAAAATGTTGTCAATGAAGAGAAGCACATCCTGCCCTTCTGCATCACGGAAATGTTCGGCCACAGTTAAACCAGTAAGTCCAACACGAGCACGAGCACCAGGGGGTTCATTCATTTGACCATACACCAGAGCACATTTGCTATCAGCCTGATAACAAGTAAAAGGAGAAAACTAAGCAGTCCCAATTAGAAGAAAAGCAGTTATTGGAGGAAACGAAAAAATTGAGGCAAACCTGCTTGTCACCTAGCTTAATCACACCACTTTCAATCATTTCTCTGTACAAGTCATTACCCTCACGTGTACGTTCACCCACACCAGCAAACACAGAGAAACCACCTGCCGAGGAAAATAAGAAACAATCAGATATCAAAGCATTAAGCACACCAGTGGTTAAAAACATATAATGCAGAGATCAAGAATAGACCATGAGCTTTGGCAACATTGTTAATAAGTTCCATGATAAGTACAGTCTTCCCCACACCAGCACCACCAAACAGCCCAATTTTTCCTCCTCTTTGGTACGGAGCAAGAAGGTCAACAACCTGCAATTTGGAAAAGCTTACATGTATTTAGCATCTAAAAGATACCATGACACAAAAGAGGTCAAGATAAACTGAATTGATCAAATAGGATTGATCAGAAAGTACCTTGATACCAGTGACTAGAATTTGTTGCTCTGTTGCTTGCTCCACAAAGGCTGGAGCTTCACGGTGAATTGGTAAAAAGTGTTCAGTCTCTGCATCATAATCCATTTGTTAGTAAAGCGGGTCCATAACTAAAAAAATGCTTGTGATGAGAAAGCAGCTTCACTTACTAATATCTCCTTTCTCATCTATAGGCTCTCCAATGACATTAATGATGCGACCTAGAGTAGCTCTACCAACAGGTACCTATGATTAAATTCAAAGATGAAAGATTGTTATCGCAAAAAAAAAAAAAACTCCCACGTGTCCTTAATACATCTAGCCACATCCTATGTGAGAACAAGAATATAACCAGAAAATATGATCAAGGTCTTGAACACCAGGTATCATCATTGCCACTTTAAAATAAGAATATGGGCCCCCATATGCATGCTAATAGCCAATCCAACACCAACCCCCCCCCCCCCCCCCCAAAAAAAGGCACGTCAACCCAAATATGGATTTGAAGAAAACAAAAGCTCAATACTAAACGAAAAGAAACTCAAACAACACACTTACATATAAAATTAGCACTAGTCACGCCACTAAAACCACATGATTCTGGAAATTCAAAAGCCCATCTATCAATAGCTCTAACACAAATTATTCTCAAGGGGCAACAAATTGAATATTCAAAAAGGAGAAACATCCCTGCTTCAGTAGCGCTAACTAGACCTTGAGTTACAAAACCACACAAGGGAAAGCTGAAACTCCCAAAAAAAATTCATAATAATAATTAACAGAGAGTCGTGATTACCAAATCATTCGCCAAGCCCTTTCATCCATCAATCAACGGCATACAAAAGAACAGGAAATCTCGCAGATCCATGGATCAGAAAATACCCTATAATTAAGCTACAACCCCTTAACCCACCTAAAAGACCAGATATAATCCAAAAATCCGTATCCCGTATCATCCAAGCAAACATCAAGATGTAACCTTGAGGATAACAAAATTGAAAAAACCTAATCGCTTCAAGATAAATGTCAGGCAACAGATAAAAAGGCAATCTTCAAACTCACAGTAATAGGTGAGCCAGTGTTGAGCACGCGCTGGCCCCGAACTAAGCCTTCAGTCCCATCCATAGCAATACACCTCACCACATTCTCACCCAAGTGCTGGGCGACCTCCAAAACTACCCTGATCTGATTATCTAAAACCTCCAGCGCCGTCAAAATTGGGGGCAAACCCTCGTCAAACCTTACGTCGACGACGGCACCAATGACCTGGGACACTTTCCCGATCGCGCCCTTACCGGTGAACTCATCCGTGATCTTCCCACCGGCACCACCGCTAGGGCCTTTGGAGGGGGGAGGAGCAGCAGGTGCCGCGGATGTCGCGTAGTGAGCTACGAAGCGGTGGAGGAAGTGACCGGCCGGCGAGGGGCGGGGACCCGGCTTGGGGACGGCGGAAAATGGGGATCTGGGGCGACGTGCGGCAGATGATCTCACGAGCGAGGCTAGGAGCCTCCTAGAAGCCATGGCGGAGGAGTTGATGATTGGTATTTGGTCTTTGAGATAAGAGAGAGACGAAGACTGCCTAGGGTTTGGGAGAGAGGGGATTATATCTACTGAGATAGGGGAGTAGAGTGTAATTTCAAATTTTTACCACCAACTCCTTTCGTTTTTAACTGTGGAGTGGAGAATGTATGTATTTGGAAAAAATAAAGGACATATTTCAAGACGATGTATTTGCAATCAGTATTTTAAATTATAACAAATGTTATAATTTTATATTAAAAAAATATTAAAAATAATTAAATATTATAATATTATTATAATTTGAAATATTCAATACAATTTGCTGGCACTTGCTTAGCTGTAGGCATTGAGTTGGTTGGTTCTTTTTCTTCTCTCTTTTTTTATTCATATTTTTCTTATTTTAGATTTATTTAACTTTATCATTGTGGGCTAAAAAAATAATTAGCCTATAATCGTCTCCTTTATCCCAATTCCCCGTAATTGGTTGCTTATTCCTAGGGTTTTCGTCCCGTCAAAACTTCTACAATTCTCATTAAAATTTTTATTTTAATTTTAGATGTAAACTATTCAAGCACATTACTCAATACAATTTTTATTTATATTTAATTTTAAATAATATTCTATTTTACATATATTTTTAAATATTTAAAATTTAATTATTATACTTATTAACAATTAAATTAATATTTTTGTAGAGACATACATGCAAACATATTTATATACTTAAACCTACAAAATTAATTATTATCTACTCGCATTTTCTCATCATTATAATATTATATATATAAATATACAAATTTAAATCAACCATTAAAAATTTATAACCTAATGTAATTTTGTACCCAATAAAATATTCATCATTTTCACCTCCCAACAAAATTACCAACCAAACATAACAAACACAATGCACTTCATAAATTAATCGAGCATTTGTTGTCATAATCTATTTCAGAAATTGGATTAAAATATATGTGTTGTAAATTTATGTGGCTTGGATTATAAATTGGTTTACTATGTCCACGTCAATGTTTTTAAAACCGAGCATGCAATCAAAATGGAAAATTAATTGGTCATTGAGTCATTAATTTGATCTATTGAACTATTTTGAAAAAATTAATTATTTAAAATTATATAATATTATATATATCAAACCAATTATTTAAAATTATATAATATTATATATATCAAACCAATTATTTAAAATTATATAATATTATATACACATATATGTTACTATTAAACTAATTTTTAAAAATAAATGTAATTTAATTTAATATTATAATAAACTATGAGTTTTAAATGAATGTTAAAAATTAAATAATTCAATTAGAATAAAAATTTATTACAGAAATTAAAAAAATTTATTAAATTTAAAATGATGAAAAGTATAAAGTGAAAAGTTAGTTTTGAAAAATAAAAACACATTAATGAATATGAAAATTTTATTTGAAGATACAATAATTAAGTTTTCAAAAACTTTATTAGATAAAAATTACTAAAAAATAAAAGTTAGAATAAAAAAATTATATATTCTAATTAATGTTGAGGAGTTGCAGGAAATTTTGAATAAAAAAAGAAAAAAATTATTTTGCAATTAAAAAAATTCCAAATTTGTTTTTTTTTTTTTTTGAATCAAAATTGATTTGATTGATTTTTTAACTAATTTTAATTGGCTCGCATCGATTTTCAACACTCAACACTTCCAAATTTTATACTTTAACCACATTAAAAAAACAACCAGTTTTCCGATTGAATCAGCCAATTTTGAAAAGCAATGGTTTACATTAGTGTTTTAAAATTTGGCCCAAATTGAATGGATGAACCAGTTCGACCATCAACCAGTTTAAAAAACAATCTAATTAAAATTTAAAACCCAAAATGCAATAAAATTGAGAAAATCAAGTGAAAATATGATCGAACCACTAAATTAAGTGAACCAATTGTAATTCATGAAAAACCAAACCATCCAAATTGATAAATAAATAGATTTTTAAATTTTAATTTTCTTCTTATTAATTTAATTTTCATTTTTTTGTAGTAATTTATTGTTGATTTGTTCTCTTTTATAAAAAAAATTCATGAATCAAATTAATTATCTTTCCTTATTATTTTCCACTTAAACACATATTAAGTATATAAGACATTATTAAAAGTCTATCATATTTTGATTAAATATTTTAATAAGATATATTGTTTTGTATATTTTTACATTTTTTTGTTGAACTAACATTTATTGCTTATATATTTGTGGTATTTTAGTTATATTAGTGTAATAAATTTAATTATTAATAGTAATTAAAAATGTTTAAAATTAGATTCAAGCATTTTTTAAATATTCACTATTTTATGTAATTTTAATACGTTAATTTGTATTTATAATATAAGTATTACATTAATAGTCTGACAACAGTTAAACTAAAAACTTTTAAACTCATAAATTTTTTGATTTAATAATGGATTTGATTTTTAAAACACAGGTTTACATTCTCTTATACTTACACGTTCGGGGATGTTACTTAATTCATTTTGCAAGTTACTTTGAAATTTATTTTTAATGTGGGTGGATTGTAAATTGGCTATGGATAATTGTTCATGTTATCTTGCATACTCAATTGTGAGTTCTACCCTCCCTATCCTAAAATCATGTCATGTCATGATATCTAAAAATAATTAACAATAATCATGATATATATATATATATATATATATATTGTGTTAAAATATAATAAATATTTTGATTAGATAAATAATTTGATTTATTTAAATATATATATATATTTATATTGATTTTAAAAATGCAACTAGTACACTATCTCATAGAATCGAAAAGAAATTTTAAAAATGAATTATTTTGCGAAACTTTTTAGAGTTTAGGGCTTTTCAATCATTTTAATCATGATGGCGCAGGATAAATAAATTTCAAAATGCTTCATTGCTCTTAACAATTAGCCCTTGCCAACTAGGCACAGTATCATAGAATTTGCTTCCTTTCATGCTTTCTAATCATACCCGATGTTATATAAAAACAAATAATTCTTTAGTTATTTAATGTATCATAAAATAAACAATAATTAATTACTGTATTTATAACATGACATCAGTCGTATATTTTATTCACTTGGCTACAAATCCAGCACGTTTTTTTTACACTTCTACACAATTTTAAAAATACAAAATCAATCCCTCCATACCTTTATACAAATTATAAAAACAATAAATTCGTCTAAAAAATAGAAGCAAAATAAAATCGTCCACAAAATAGAAACAAAAAAAAAGTCATCTGCTATGTTTGGATGTAAATGCAAATTCGCATCCAAACTTAGCTATCGCTTTTCCTTTTAGATTTTCATTTAGGAGATGGGTGAAAAGAATGATGTTAATAATTGGAAAATATATATTCAATATTTAAGATGGGAGTTATATTCCCACAAAGTTGTAAGAAAAATGCAGTTAACTTGAAGAAATTTACAGAGATCAAGACTATGTTCGCCCGCAGTTCTGAGAAATTTTGCCTTAAAAAAATCCAAAAATATATAATCACAAAATATACAAAAAATATAAAAGATATAGAGAGAAAATTTTTTAAAATATAATAATTATAGTATATGTTTTATAGCAACAAAAACAAAAACGAATATATATATATAATACTTAAAACTCTCTCTCTCTCTCTCTCTCTCTCTCACACACACACACACACACGCACACACAAATAAATGTGAATTATGTTTATTTTCATTTTCATTGTGTGTTTTTATATATATTTTTTTAAAAAATTGTGTAAAATAAAAAAATAAATCAAAATTAAAAAGATTAGTAATTGAATTTTATGTTTTAATGTAGGGAAAACGTAACCAAACATAGCTTAATTTTAACTTATTGTAATTTTTTTATCACTCTCCTATCTCAAAATTAATTTGTTTTATTTGTCCTTTTTTCAAACATACCCTTTTTCTTATTTTATAAATGAAATAAAATTCTTACTAAAAATTATTAGTGATCCATTTATATAATTAAACATACGTGTTGAGTGTGGCTATAATCACTAGTGTATATGATATAAATTTATATATATATATATATGTATATATATTGTAAAAGACTAATTATTATTTTTGAACACTATTATATTATTCAACTATTATGTAATATTAAAAAAAATAAAAAGTTATATACACAATCAATTTTTTCTAGTGTTCATGAGCTTTCTTATGAAAAGCCAACAAAGGCCAGAATTTTTATTAAGTTCTATTAGTTTACCATTTACTAAAACAATAATAACAATAACAATAATAAATTTCCTCATATATTTATTTTGGTTTAAGAGCCTTTTCATATTTTCATTTATTTAGATGTTGTGCTGACAACTTGTTATACTTTATTCTAAAGCTATTTGTAATTAATAAATCAAACAAATTGAATCGAAATTAAAATTAAAATTTGTATCAAACATTGAACCAATATTTTAGTTTGACATTTGCCATAACGTTTTCTTAACAATTATTTTGATTTCAATTTATGAATTCAATTTACCAAATCCAACTTAATATGAAAATTTATTATTATTTTTTAGTATCTATCACATTTTCACTTATTTTTTCTTAAATTTTATCCTAAAATTGTATATGTTTATATCTAGCCAATTTTTTTATTATTGGATTTAATTATTTAAAATCTTATATTATTGTCATATATCTGTTTAATAAAAATATTCACTCTACTTCGTTCTCCCTTCCTCCTCCGTGCAAGTTGTAATCGCATTTAGGGAGTCGCGCTTTTCATACACTAGATGATTGCATTTTCTTTTCGTCCAATTGCTTCCAGCTTCTGTTGCCCCATTCCCAGCCCAAACTTTTTCCTGCCTAACCATAAAATGCCCTTACATATCTGCATCAAATCTTCATTTGAACGCTATCCCCAATCTAGCCCTGTTATTGTCTTCAATTTTCAATATCTAGGGGTTTTTTTTTGTCAGCTTGTTTTCTAACCAATTCACAAGGCTAAAGTCGAACACCCCACTACGAGGATGAGCGCCGTAAATGTAAAAGACGTCACTGTTCTGGGCAATCTGGCTCCGTTCGTCGACCCTTTCCAATTTGAAACCTCTTATGAATGCTTGACTCCCCTTAAAGACGGCAAAATGTGAAGATATATGCAGTTTTATGTTTATTTATCCCCGTCTCGTTTCTCTTTACCTTTTCTTATTTTGCTGAAAATCGAACGTAGTCTTTTGTGGAAATGAGCTTTTATGGTTCCGACGAGCATGGCTTCCTGGTGAACGAGATTTTTCTATAGAAGCTTTGTCTCTCTGACTTTCGTTTATTATGTCCTTAACGCAAGCACTATGGCATTTCTCTGAATAAGACAATATTGTTGGTGGCTAAATTGCACCAGGCATGGAAACTTGATGCTTTTGAGCATGACATTAACAAATTTCTCTTGGATAATATTGCATTGCCGTCAGAGGAAACATCCCTCCGTGGAGGTGGCGTGCAACTCCCACTTCCTTCACGCCTTCTCTGTTTTGAAATCCCTGCCTTTGTGATAAACAGAACAGAATCTCCATGAAAGAAGACAAATGGATTCGCCGAGGTATGCATCTATTCTGTTCATTCCCGTCAGTTGTCTGATTGTGGATGGCTCAGGTTGATTCTCTTGGCTTTTGTTGTTTATTTTGGTTAATTCTTTCTCTAGCAGCGATCACTTTTTCTGTATATCTCGCGATAGGTTGTGTTTGTGTCAAATTTGGAATGGAAGCTGATCTACGTTGGATCAGCTGAGATGAGACATATGGACAGGTCTTAGAAAGCGTGCTTGTTGGGCCTGTCGATGTGGGCAATTACCTTTTTGTATTTCAAGTAATGTGTCTACACTTAACACGGAAAAGTCCTGCTTTTTTGCATTTGATCATATGCTAACTATTGCTCGATACCTTCAGGCTGATCCTCAAGACCCATCAAAAATCCGTGAGGAAGATGTCATTGGTGTCGCTGTTCTGCTACTGACATGCTCTTGTCAGGGACAAGAATTCGAAAGAGTAGGATACTGCGTTAACAATGATTATGATGATGAGCAGCTAAGAGAAGAGCCTCCCAGAAAGTTTTAATAGATAAAGTTCAAAGAAATATTTTAGCCGAAAAACCTAGAGTGACGAAGTTTCCAATCAATTTTCTTCCTGCGAACAACGAAAATGGAGAACAACCATGTCCGTCACCAAAGCTTGTTACAGAAATCAATGTGCTAGAGGATAATTTGCTTTGCTCCGAAAAGTCTTCTGTTCAGGGTTGGTAAACTCCAGGCCTCAAGCTCACTGCGCTTTTATGTTGAAAATGTGCAAGGTGGTATTGATGTATCTGTATCAGAAAATTGAAGTTATGAGGCTCTGCCTGAATAACAGCTTCATTTGTGAGAATTGGTATTTTAGAGAAAATTTTCAAAAAATCTCGCTTTTTGCTCCGAAATTTTCTAAAATGACTTCTGGTCCATTTTCCTATGTTATTCCATCGAGGACCTTTCATTTCTCTCCACCCTGTTGGAATTTTTGTATGCCCAAGATTGGCTTTGCGGTGAGCACGTTTGAGGTTTTACAAGAAACAAACTAAGATAATGTGAAAATTGAAGCAAAACGAACAATCTTCATCGCATGAATCAAAATTAATGAGAAGAAGAGGAAAGTCGAGGAAAATCACAACTTTGTCATAAAACCTCAACCAAACATGCCCTACACTCTTACAAGAAGAGAGAAATCAGCTCTCCTGCGTTTTCTCTCGTTCTCTATATTTTTCTCTCTTACAAAAATGCAACCCATGGCACTCCAACTTATAGCTATCAACTAAAACATAATTTAAGTAATTACTTAACCTACTAAACTATTACAATATGAAAACTAATTAATGCAATACGGAAGCTCTTGATTCCCACGAGTCTTTGTCTCCAAGATTCAAATTTTATGGTAGGTGTTTGTCCTCCAAGTCCTCATCTTTTATGAAAATTGTTCCATCAATTTTGAATCACTTCCAACATACCGGATCCTCCATCCCATTTGAAGCCAAGAATAGTGCCCACATCCCCTTCCCCTTCAATCTTTTTTCAGTTTTTCTCTTACAGATCTGCATTTTCTTCTAGTAATATTGCCATGAATTTATTCTCCACATCTTAAGCTTTCATATGATGTCCATCTTTGCTCATTTTTCGTTCACCTAAGCATGCTTAGAGCTTGTGCTCGAGTTTTTTTGTCATCTTTCCCCCACAAAGGCTGGTAAACACCAGATCTAGGCTAGCAAAGGTGTGAGGGGTCGTTTGTTCAGAGTTTGGGGGCGGTGTTTGTCACGGTATGGCTCAAAGCGATGATGGGACTATTAGCTTTGGCCATCTACAGTGGGTGCCGCCAAGACACTGATTTCTGAATGCACTCTAGATCATATTTCAATTTTATTTTTCGTTTACCTCTCCGTCGTTATTTTGTTGATGCTTCGTGGGTTTTGTTACAGACGATAGTGTGCTCAATGCGTACGGACGTTACCATCAATCTCCATACCCGTTCGGGGGATTGGGTTGCCATTCTGTTGGTCATGTTTCTTTTCAGCCAGCGAAAGGTGATTTTGACGTAGCGGTGGTAGGCTTCATTATGCTGTGAACTTTGACGTTTGGCTATTTATCTGTGATTTTGAGTTGGTTATGTGTAAGTGCATAAAGGTTGAAAGGGTTGGCCATGCTTTTAATGATGTATTATGAAAAATGTATTGTAATACATAGTATGATCTACATTTGGTTGGTGAAAAGATAGGAATGTTCTATGGTACTTTGGCACTGTTTTTAAACTCAAACTAAACCTGTCTAACTGATCCAACTGGGAACTTGCCGTGGTTTAGTGCAGGTGGCAAGTAGTTCAATTTATTCCTATTTTATCTTATTTTATTTTTATTTGTTTGGAAGAAGATGGAGGAAAGCAGAAGAGAAAGCAAGAAGAAGGGATGGGAAGGAGAAAAAACAAAATATATTATTATTATTGTTATTATTACTACTACTTGTAAGAAAATTGAATAGTGATAATGATGATGGTAAAAGTAAAATGTAATAATAATGCCAACAACAACAATATTATTTTTAATAATACATTAACAATACTACTTATAATAACTTTCACAATAATCCTATAAAATATTACCACCAACAACAATTACAATGTAAATAACAATAATTATTTAATTCATTTACATGTATAAACACCTATCAAAATATTATATTACATCAACACATTAAATCAACTCCACACTCTATACACAACTATCTCTTAAATTATAATCCAACCATTACATCCACGTCACTATATCATTGTTATGTTTTTTCTCTCAACCTCTCATCCATATATACACACCTACACTTCTACCAATATCCTCCCAAAACTCTCTTTTTCTCTCAAAGTCTTTCCTCTAAAATGAATGTCTAATCCAATCGCAACCTTAGTGTCTTGCGAAAGAATGCTCTTTTTCGTGTGTGCATAACAACATACTTATTATTGTTTCTTCATATACCCAAATTTCAGTTATTTTGTTTTATGTTGCAGGATTATTTTTTCCGATCTTTAACTGGCGATCTCGTCGCTGGGAATATTGGCATATCCATTGTTTATATTTGTAGGCCCCTTCAAGTCGTCTGTTCTTGAGTTTGCTTGCTGCCCATGAATTATGATCCCTGGCTAGCAGATGACTTATTTTTATGAATGAATTGAAGATGATGAATACTTTTTTGTATCTGACTTCAATTTCGGTATTGCATCCTGACCTTATATCTGGAGAATTGATGATGCCTTTATTTATGGGTCAGAGTGCATATGGCATATTGGCCAGCTGGATGAGTTTCTGCTGCTTTATCCCTAATCCATCTACCTACCTACCAATAGTTTCTTTAATTTTCACATCATCTTTCATGAATGTGTGTGTGTGTGTGTGTGTGTGTTTTTTTTTTCTTACAGTACTATATACCCATCCAAGGGGTGACTCCCGTCCTAGGTTGATCGAAAGAAGTTTCTTGAACTAATATGCAGATTCTCTTATGATTGGTTTTCAAAGTATGAATTGAAACTCGATATTTGTAGTATTAGTGTGAGTCTTATACGCTGATGTTCAGTGTAGAGATATTCTGTGCATGACTTGAAGTATGTAATGTGCACACGTGTCTTGTGTATATGACTTTTGCACATCCAGCATTGCACACAGCATACACACGGGGGTGTGCGTGAATTTGGATAGAGGAAAAGCACAACATACAAAGTAGAACAAGCGGAAGATTTGGATGAGAGAGAATGTAACTCTTGTTTCTCATCAATTGGAGAATAATTTTTGGGTTAATTTATAAATAAAGCCAATTTTCCTCTCTGACAACCACATTTAAAAAATGGATTGAAGCTCATGAGATGGTGTATGAATGGGACTTCAATCCCCAACATGGAGTCGAAACAGATTTGCTGATACCAAAGCAATTAGGCAAGGCTAGTTGCCCGTAGTTAAGATGTGGTGTTAGTTATCTCCTGTAATGCAAACAAATGCAAGAAGATTGAAGGATATGATTCCCCAGATTTGTAGCTTCAACATCATCTTACCGTTGACCAGTTACATGGAAATTTGTGGTTTTTCTCGTGATCGCAACAACTTAGTGACTATATCGGAGTCTTGTCATCATCTAATTTAGAGCTATTGATCAGCCTACAAAATCTCTTTTATAAGGTAGGGCCAGTCTCTTTCCTCGTCTAGTTGGCATGTCATTAGGGGTAGTTAGGTTATTTTTCAAATTTAATGAACCCTCCACGTGTAAGCCAACAAAGTAGTCTTCACATGTTCTTCTGTTAAGTTGTCCACACATTCCGAGTGCTTAAAATATTTTGCTTTATTTGAAGGCTTCCAACTTGAAAATCCCAACGAATCGTGCTATTTTGGACTCTATTGGTGTAAAAATGATTTTAAAAAATGAAATAAAGACGCAACTAAAAATAATTCTAAACCCATTTTACTCAGAAACTTTTGTTCAAGCTAATTAAAAAAAAAATTGTGCCTTCCACATGGCGTATGATTATATGTGCATAAAAAAGATGGAGGTTTTTAATGTCCTTGAGGTTATTGTAAGGTTGCCAAAATAGACTACAATTTCATTGCAACATGGAAGAGCCACAAGCAATCCAACAAAACTTCGTCTTGACATTGAAAGAGGAACGACTCCTAGTTCTATTACACAGGAATCAATCCGGAATTCCTTTAATTAAGAATATCTTCAAAGGAAGACCTCTCCTCAAATACCCTTTCCCTTGCCTTAGCTGCCTGCAGAAGGAAATTCATTCCAATTGATATGATTATTATTTCGTTTTTAATAATGACAGCAAAGAACTGGAAAAGCTGCTTCAAAGGGAAGAAGGTTATCTTGAACACTCAAAGGAAGACAAGAAGAGTCAGAGAGACCTGTTTTTCCCAGTTTGTGCAACTTGTTATTGTGGCAAACAAGATGGTCTGCAACGAGGCACCAGAGAGTATCCCGATCCATAGGCCTTTACCTCTAAAATCCAACCAGAAACTCAAAATAGCTGCCACTGGGATACCAAAGAGATAAAATGCTCCAAGATTGATATAAGCCCCAATATGCTGCCAGCCACATCCTCTGGCAACACCTGCCCTCACAAGAAATGGGAAAACTAGAACAGTTTAAACTACTTGATCTATTCCATCAACTGTAGACAGACGACTCAGGCAGGGACAAAAAATGTCTTACCTGAAAGGGTCCCTTGGACACTGTCAATTATGACAGACAAACAAACAAGAGGAGCCATGCTTGTCACGTAGTCGACAACTTCCTTCTCATCGCTGAAGACATAGCCAAAAACTTTGCGGCTAGCAAATAGGCTCCCACTTACAGCTATTGCATCTGCTGCTGCAAAAAGCATCAAAGCAATTACAGCTACGCGAGCCACCTGAGGTCTTCCAGCCCCTAACTCATTTGAAATTCTTGTGCTGAATTTTTAACAGTCCATACGAGTTAGAATTAGTTGACTGTTCAGAGAACATGTAGCCAGCTCATAACACATACAGCAGAACAGTAAACAGAACTGAGCCAAATGTTTACCTTCCAGCAGCAGCCAATCCAGTCGGTATTGCATAAAGTGTAGAAATTGAGTTCAAGCTGTTCATGAAAAATTCCATTACATCAGCATTTATTGAACATTAGTGAATGATCCACTGTATTATTTATAGCATGAGGCTCATGAACAACCTACCACACAGACAATACCGAGGTTTCAAGCTGTGGATTTGGCAAAAGCCCTGACAGCAAGATAAGCAGCTCATATGACCACCATTCAAGACTACAATAGTCAAATTTCAGATGTTAGGATATGCATCATCGTGAGACGGTGCAAAAGTAAATTCGGCATTTGCACATTATGTAGATTAGTTACTACAGAGTGCTCACCAAATCATTACTGCAGAAGGGATCGCAAAACGGAAAAACGCTCCCACACCCTTAAATATCTTCATTGAAATCGGAGCACAAGTTTTGGCACATTTGGAAGAGTAATTCATGTATAAAATCAGGATAATCACATTCAACCAAATTGAAAGACCCATAGCCACAGCTGCCCCAAGATTGTCCAATCCAGACTTAAAAACCAGAACCCAACATGCTATTATGTGGACGCATATTGTGATACAGGAGCTTATGAGCATGTGAAGGATTAAGCTTTGCATCTGATAGTACCGAATGAGTGGCTGAAGAGTTGCATAGCCAAAAAGTGCAGGAATGAGCCAAGTTGTGAATCTTCCAGCTTCAAGAGATATCTGAGGATCTTGGCCAACCAAAATGAACAAATTTCCCATATAGATCCACACAATGGATAAAGGAATACAAACAATGATAAGAGAGAAAATAGCAGTGTATGTTTGAGTTCCAACTTCTTTGTATTGTTGAGCACCATACGCTTGTCCACTGAGAGTTTCCAGTGCACTAGCCATGCCTAACTGTTTGACAAGAGATATCAATCTGTCATCAGGCATTACTGACATAAATAGTGCAAGACCTTTATTACACATTTGCATTGACAGCTAAAGATATTTTTATTTAGTCTCCACATCTTAAGTAACACTGTGTGTTTAAGCAGTGTAAAATTTATACAACCTTACCAGGTTATATTCTATGATCAAGCGTTAACATGATGTGAGAAACATTAAAGCACATTTTTGAAAGCCTCTATTGACTATAAATTCCTTTGACACAGAAAGGTCTAAAATCTCATAAAGGTTCATATTGGTGGGCATCAAAGGTCATTACAGGTTTATCAAAGAGATATTTTGAACTTACCATATTCATCAAACAAATATAAGCAACAATAAACCGATTATGTGTGCCGAAAAAACAAAAGGGCAAGTGTATATGTTTGGGGGGGGGGGGGGGGGGGGAGAGAGAGAGAGAGGAGGGATACACACGAGCACACTAAAACCGGTGACCCCAGCAAAAGACATGGCCATGGCAGTGCTGGAAAGTGGGAGTTCCCCCAAACGACCAACCATGATCAATGATATAACTTGCAGCAAAAACTGTGACAAAGTGATAGCCACCATAGGACCCGCTAGGAAGCCCAAACTCTTCGTCTCCTCCCATATCACCCCACCTCTCACTCCCCTCTCTGATATATTCTCTTTCGACAACAAACCCTCCTCCATTTTTTTTTCTTCTTTTTCGCTCTCCCTGCCCGCGACCTGGCGATCTCAACCCTCAAGTTTCAAGGGGTTTGATTGCAGACCGTCCGACTAGGCGGAGAGGTTGACGATGGCACCGCACGGTTACTCGTCATAGCCTATCCATGTATACGCATATTATATTAAATTATTGATGAGTACGCTGTCCATCTCTTCGGCCGAGATGATGAGACCTCTAACAACGAGGAAAAAAGTCTTTAAAAATTAATTTGTGAATTATTTCTATCTTTACATTTTTGCTTTTAATAAAATCATTGACATTGAAGTATTCGGCTATGTTTGTTTCATCTTAAGATTAAAAGGTAAATTTCGATAATTTGAGTGGTATAAAAATTGTATTTGGTAAGATTTAGTGGGTAATATATAAATATACACGTGTGTATTTAATATTTAATAATAATTGAATGATGTAATAGTATATAATAAGATAATAACAAATAAATGTAAATAAAAAAATTATAAAGATATGTATTAATTTTATTATTATACTTATTTTATTATTAGTAGGTATAATAATTGAAATATTATTAGTTAGTTATAAAAAATAAAAGAAAGAAAATTTAAAATTTAAATTTAAACACAATTTATACAGTAAGATGTTTAGTTTTTAAAGTTTTTAAACGGATGAACAGTATAGAATTTGAAAACAAACATAACCTTGCATTTTAATCCCACTGGCTGGCCACGTTTGTTTCCTAACTACGGCGGGAGGAAATTTTGGGTGAATTAAACGATGATAAAAATTATGTTTGGTATTAAGTTGTAAAATGAATAGAAATTTAAAATTATATATATATATATATAAGTAAAAAAATTGTAAAGATAGTTATTAATTTAATTGTAAATATGTGTAATAATTTAAAAATGATTAATTAGTTATAAAAAATAAGAGAGAAAGAAATTTGAATTTGAATAAAATTTGTAAATTAATATGTTTGGCTTATAATATTTTTGAGTGGAAAATAATAGTAGAAAGTACGAAACAAACATAGCCACTGTTTAGATGTTTGATTTATAATATTTTTGAGTGGCGATCAAATATTTTATCATATAAATTTTATTTAAATTTAAATTTAAAATATTTCTTTTTCTTTTTTATCTTTTTATAACTAATTGATTTTACGCATTCACAATCAAATTAACATCTATTCCTATAATTTTTCTACTCATATTTAATTTTAATTACTCTATAAATTTATATATTATTGTATCATTCAATCATTATTATATAATAAATATATATATAAAAATAATTTTTATATCAACTCAAATTTTACAAACCAAAACTAAAATTTTCTCTCACTCAAATCACTAAAATTTTCTTACCCCTCCTAATAAAAAACAAAGCATACCTTGGATAATTGAGAAAATTGATTATATAATTAAATTCAATTAAAGATGCTATTTGAGGAAATTTATTAATTGACTAAAATAGTTACTATATATACTATAATTTTTTCTAACAAGGGGGATGGTATATTTTTACTAACAAATTCTTTATATTATTTATCTTTTTTACATTGAAAAATAAATGGAAGTAATTACAATTAAATTATTAAATAATTTATTTTGAAATATATACTAGAAGACTAAGTCACGTGGATTTTAAATAGTATAGATGATATAATAGGACATATTACATTTACAGGAAAAGGGCTTATTGACACAAAAGTTTATCTTGGCCAAAATTTTCGAACCTCCTAATTTATTTTTTATATATAAAAGATTTTTATAATTAACCGCTTTCCATAATTAAGTCCTAAAAATTAGCTAAGTGATTAATAAAAGTTTTCCAAATTGTCCCATATAACTTTTAAATAACTAGAAATATAAATATCAAAAATAATACGATAGTTATTTGTAAAATATATTATATCTATATCTGTACATTTAATTTATACTATCAATAATGTGTGAGAGTCTTAGAAAAAGGGTCTAGTGTCCCGACAATTATACCTCTTTATTTTTCATTAATAAATAATCTATATTTATATTATTATGACCAAGTGTTAATTGCATAAAGTTAAAAATATACAATTACCTACACTCAAAGAAATGTAAAAGATTGATACATGAGTGAAAACATAAATTTACTATTAAAAGAATCGACGACTTCTTTCTCTCTTTTTTTTGCATCTTTTCGACATTCATGCTTCTCTATACTTTTTCTTTCCCACAGTCTATGTATCTTTCCGCATACTACTTCCCATTTTTCCTTTTCTTTACCACATTTTTTGCTTCTTTGTTGCTTAATAGACAAAATTATTATTCGACCTTAATCACACCACAGGATAACTTCCAAAAATGAAAAGGAGAGAAAAAAAAAAAAAAAGTCCATGGCCTTATTTCATTAATTTCATGGCCTTTTTTTTCATTTAATGAAAAAGATTAAAAAAAAAAAAGAGGTTCATGGCCTTATTCAAAAAATCAAGCTTCTCACACACATATATATTTGGCTTGAAAGTTGCGTCCACATTGACGAATCTAGTTTTTCTGTTTTTTGGCTTTCGAACCTTCACTTTTGTTAGTAGCTTCTCATACCCTATATCAAATCCATAAGCTGGCATCAAAAAAATAATAATAAAAAAAAAAATCGTGAATTAATGGCCTTATTCAAGAATGAAATGTGGATGGCGATGAATTAATTTTAAAGTTCATGTATAAGCTTACAATCCATTTTACAAGTTGTATGTATCCTAGCATATATATATATATATATAAGATTACGTTTTGAAAATAAATTACTCAAAAGAGTTTCAAAAGATAATCACCATTCACGTGAACAGTGTCGTTACTATTCACGTAGGTACTATTCACTTTTACCATTTGCGTGTGAAAAAAAATAGTTATTAACTTTTCTCTTAAATTTTCTTTCAGTAAATTCTCCAAGCACAACTAAGACTTTGTTCGTGTCGATAAAGTAGAGGGCAGGACATTATGGTCACTTATGAATTATAGATAAAAATTATTAGAATTTGATTCTAAATAATTATTTATGCAACTATTTTAGAATTTGTATATATGAGTTTTATGCGACGAAAAGCGAATTAGGTTGAGATTATTTCTTCTACTATGTATTTTTTATTATTTTGTGATTAAAATTTAAAAAATTTTACATTTCATGCTTAATGAAACCTAATAGAATTATATCGTTACGTCCAACTTGAGTGTTACTATTGACATTATAAATAAGAAGTTTGCTCAGACATTGAGAGTGACCCATACAAGAAATGAAAGAAAACCGTAAATGTTTGTTAGATGTTCACGTGGCTTACAAACCTTCTACTATTTTTACAAATTGTAGTAAATGTTGGGTTGGATGTTAACGTAGCTTACAAGCCTTCTGCTATAGTAGAAATATCGTAGAAAATTTTTTTTTTTTGAATGCTTATATGCCTTACAAAAGCATTTGATCTTAATTATGAAAAGCATTGATAACAGTGAACTTATTGTTTCGGTGTTCCGAAGAAAGTCATCTCACCTTCCTTCTATAGTTAAGTTGTACCAACCTAAGTATATTATTAACAATGCACATAAGGCAAAATACATTATCAACAATGCACATTAGGAACATGGTAGGCAATGCAACCGTCATCATAAAATAAGAAGCTTTTGCTCATTGCATATCAACCAAATACAACAAAATCCATGTGGATACTAACAATGCAAGCGAAAATTTTTTTATAAATATTTCATTCATAAAAATAGAGAATTACATAGTGCATTGGATTTCAAGACTTCGTCCACAGTTTATTTAATAGCGAACAACACTCCTCCAAAACTAAGCTTTTCAAAATTAAGATTTGATTACAACCAATGCAGCCAAGCAAGAAAGAAAAGGGATCAAGACAACATCAAACTTACTACCAACGCTCTACCAACACTCTGATTTTTGTCTCCAACTCATTAGTTGATCTTTTCAATTTAGCAAAACGTTCCTCAACCCCATTTTATTTCCTAAGTAAGCAAAGAATTATCACTTTAGCTCTTCCATACATTTGGTTGTCCTCCCAAGCAAAAATTCCTCAGCCATCTTCATGATATTTAGTACGGGTATGGAATTGTCTGCTTGGATTTTCATTTGTCCACAGTGTTCAAAATTTTGCTGGCCTCCAGCAGAAGTAGCCAATGCTACATTGCCCTGACATTGAAGGGAAAATCGATTGGGACAAAATAGGGGAAAAAAAATGCCAAGCAATTCCTTTTATTCCTATTATTTCCCTTCAAAGAAGACATGTGCATCACACCTGATCAAAGTTTCTCTCCAATTCATAAATTAACTGTGGGTGAGGGCACACACCATTTCCCCTAATTTTGCTATCTATTTTTTATGGCAGAATTCTTTGGGACTATCAATGCAAAAAATTGGACTTAAAAATTGATAATTCTAACCAAAGTAGTGATTAATTACAAAATCTCAAAGAGTGATGGACTGAAACCATAATGGAATATTCTTGTGGAACAATTATGCATTCTTGCCAAAAATGATGGATTATTTAGTATTAGTTAATTGATTGAAAATAAGGATATGTTTGGTATAACAGACAAAAGATATTTATTACTGTGGGCATTGGTATAATAATGTCGTGTAGATTAATTGAAGATATGAGTATAATTAACAAACTATTAAAAAACCAAAGAGTAATTACTATAAAAATTGGGGGCTTAAAAATAGGGTAAACTTACTCATAAAGGGTATTTTAGGAATATTATTAAAAGACCACATAAAGCTTTATTAGTAGCTAGTCATAAGCACAGTTGATGTGTGTACAAAAAAATATTAAAATGTAATATGTGTGTGTATTACAAAAACATGTAAAAAAAAAAGGGTACATATTGCATTAGTTAGTTTAAACAAATTGAAAGTGAAATATTTAATTATGATGATCACATAAAAGCAAAAGAAGATAAACTTCTTGTCAATACAGCCGTCCAGCTAATTGAAAAGCAAAAATAATAATTCAAAAAAAATCCAATTAAGGTATTAAGGTTAATTTCTTGATAGATGAAGTGTCAAGGGACAACAAAATTATCTCTTGAATTCTATCAAATCTTCATCTATCAATTGTGTTGAATTCATAGAAGTTCTGTAATTTTTAAAGTACTTTCCCAAGTTTGAGGAAGATAAAGAATGAAAGTTGATGGATGATTTGAGAAGCAACACTGGTTTTAGGAAGCAAAAGCCATAGAAGTTGATAGATGATTTGAGAAGTTATGGCAAATTTTGGTTATAAGCAGTCATCACTCTCTTTGAAGTAAAATTATTTGTTAATCTTTGTTTTAGTTGTTAATTTATATGTAATATGTAAATGGCATAATTTTCGTAGATTTGTGTTTAGGGTTAATTTTGGAATTCTACTTTAACAACCAAAATGGTTTGTCTAAGGCGTGCAGGCTTTCTTGATAGTATAGAAAGTATAGAATAGTTATAATAGTATTAAAAATAAATCGTCTTCCTTTATATTAGTAACCATTTTTCATTGATATACATTAGAAACTCAGTTGCCACGTTCTCTTGAAAGCTCAATCAATCTACTCTTATGTATTTACAATTCATGTGTACATGCATACATATCATTTCATATTAATAAAAAAAATTACGTATCCAACATGTAACCAATAAACTCGTCAATAATATCCTTGTTGTTATACTTCCAGTTATCTTTAATTTATATAATTAAATCCATTGATTGATTTATTAATCGCCATATGGTAATTTTTTTCATTAATTTTTGGTTTTTAATTTAAGCGAAACTATCTAGTACTCGTTCATCTTCGCATGGATGATTTTTATTTTTTATTTTTTATTCTCAATGCATGGGCAATATAGTTTTATTTAGAGAATATTTTAAATATATAATAAGTTGTTTGTATGTTGGTTTTATTCAAAACTATAATACATGCATACATACATACATATATATATATTCTTTTAATATTTAGTTTTGTACTTCTTTTATTCATCCCCTTCTATATTTAGTTTTTTTAATATTTGCTCTTAGATGTTAAAATAGCATTAAAGCAATCAAATATACTTATACATACATACATACATACATACATATATATATATATATATATATATAATTTCTTAATATTATCGATATTAGAATTTAATTGTCTGTAATGCAACTCAACTCTAAACGCATTTTATGCTAAAAGACTCTGCTTAAGATACTAAATCAAAGTATTGTGTGTTAAATAAAGAAGGGTTGAACAAATGATTTTTCATCATTTGCTGCGCTGAATGTCAAATGCTTTCTAGATATATGTTCCCTCAAGAGCTGTCCCAAAGGAGTTTCAATTCTGTATTTCTTCAGTAAGCCCATCATCAAATGAAAGCTTCTTGTCTTCAAGTAACCTCTTCCTTGCCTTAACAGCCTGCAGAATGAAATCCAGAGCACTTGATACATGTCCTCTTTTTCAAGAATGACCACAATGAAATGGAACCAAAACACAAATTGGCCTCAAAGGAAGAGAAGAAAATAGTACCTACTTAATTCTTTGGATAACTAGACAAAAAGAAAAGAACAGAATGAGAGGAAGACCTGTTTTTCCCAGTCTGTGCAACTTGTTATTATGGCAAACAAAATTGACTGCAATGTGGCACCGGAGAGTATTCCAATCCAGAGCCCTTTCCCTCTTAAATCCAGCCAGAAACTCAGCATGATTGCAATTGGGATTCCAAAAAGGTAAAACGCCGCGAGATTGATATAAGCCCCGATGTGCTGCCAGCCACAGCCCCTGGCAACACCTGCCCCGGAAAAAATGGGGAACTTAAACAAGAATTCTTGCATGTGTTCCATGTGGAAGAATATGTCTTACCTGAGAGGGTCCCTTGGGTACTGTCCATTATAACAGATAAACAGACAAGAGGAGCCATATTCGTTACATAGTTTAAAACTTCCTTCTCGTCACTGAATATGTAGCCAAATACTTTCCGGCTGGCAAACGCGCTCCCACAGACAGTTATTGCATCCACGGCCGCAAAAAGCATCAAAGCCATGACAGACACACGAGCCCCCTGGGGATTTCCAGCTCCCAATTCGTTTGAAATTCTCGTGCTGGAAGTATTAAAATCATACAACTTAGAATTAGCAACAGTTGGAAAGGACACATGACAAGTGTAGGGCACACAGAAACAGCAGATCTGTAGGAAGAATTAAGCCGTAAGTGTACCTTCCAGCTGCGGCCAATCCAGATGGTATTGCATAGAGTGTGGCAATGGTGTTCAAGCTGCTTGGAAGAAGCGTTTAGCATCAATCAATTATTGGACTATAACAATCCAGCGTATTAACAATAGCTGAGGCTTATGAAGAACCTACCACACAGACAGCACTGAGGTTTCGAGCTGTGGATTTGGTAAAAGCCCTGACAGCAAGATAAGTAGCTCATACGACCACCATTCAAGACTGGAATACTCAAATTTCAAATGAACCAGAATGTTAGGAGATATAGCATCACAAGACGGGCCTGAGAAAACTCGGTATCTCCACTTTGTGTGGAGAGGTCAAGTGCAAAGAAAGACAAAAGTGATTACCAAATCATTACAGCAGAAGGTATTGAAAAACGGAAAAATTCTCTCATTCCCTCAAATATGTTCACTGAAATTGGAGCGCGAGTTTTTGCACATTTGGGAGACTGCTTCATGTATATAATGAGGATGATCACATTTAGCCACATTGTCAGATCCATTGAAACTGCACCTCCAATATTCTCCAATCCAGACTTGAAAACTAGTACCCAGCATACTATTATGTGAAAACAGATAGAGAAGCCTGAGCTTAAGACAATCGGCAGGATCAAGCTCTGCATCTGATAGTACCGAACGAGTGGTTGAAGAATTGCATAGCCAAAAAGTGCAGGAATGAGCCAAGTTGTGAATCTTCCAGCTTCAAGCGAAATCTGAGGATCTTGGCCAACAAACCTGAGCAAATTTCCCATATATATCCACAAAATGGATAGAGGAAAACAAACAATGACAAGAGATAAAATAGCAGAGTAGGTTTGTGTTCCAACTTTCTCATATTGTTGAGCACCATAAGCTTGTCCACTGAGTGTTTCCAGAGCACAGGCCATACCAAACTGTTTTATAAGAGAAGCCAATCCATCATTAGAAAACACTGATGTAATCAGTTCACAACCATTCATCACAAAACTTCATTAGCAGCTAAAGATTTTTTCTGTTTGTTTTCATGTCTGTAATTTTAAGGCAACAAGTATCGCGCATCTGTTTGTCAGCGGCACTATTGTACAATTTGGAGAGCTTACACTTATGCTAATATCTTTTCATAGAGGATGCAATTTATGATATAAGAAGGTTCAATAGGTCATAAAGGTTCTTCCTTGTCAGGAAAATGAAAAATCTTACAGGTCCATCTTCAAGACATTGGGGACTTGAAGATGTTCTCTTATATGCTCAGTGATTTTGTACTGCATATTGCCAGAAAGCTAAGGGGTTTCCATACTAAAAGCTTACAGCATATGGTTAAAAATTAAATGAACTTTGAGTAGATAGAAGCTCTTAGGAGTCTTGAATCAACAGAGAGTTCACCATTGAGAAATAATTTTTCACCTCTGGAAGATCCATTAAAAAGAAAACAAAAGTCCTTATGATTCATCATCTCGATTGGGTTCAAGACAAAAATGCATTCCTGTTAAACGAGGAACTTGATGTACCACACACAGCACAGGTATTTAATAATGTATGAGAGGCTTTATTGTGACGATGTTTACATACCGTCTATATCCACTAATTAGAAGTACATACGGTTGGCATTAAGAAACTACGTACACGTGTGACAATCAAAGCAATGGATAGTCCTGGCACAAAAACAAAATGCACAATGAACACATATTGAATTGCATGTAAAAAAATATTTCACCCTCGCTTGTTGGTACTAAATTACTGACCAGCACGGGTTACCAAACAAATCCACTTGTACAAGCAGTTCCTAGTCATCTCATTCCTCACAAGTGGAATTAATCAGTTCCTTAGAGTCAAGAAGAGAAAAGCGAGAGTTGGAGAGGACACTGACAGTAACACATCCAGTGTGACAATAATACAGACACAAAGAGGATGCTCCAAGCCCATAAACATGCATCTTCTTTCGAGTTTGATAATCCAATATAGTTTCAAAAATTCTGAATACACTGTGAGTGATAATATCATGCACAAGTTACTTCAACGGAACTTAGAATGATTCCTTGGACAAACATAAGCAGCAATATGCCAGGAAACTACAAAGAAAAGACAGAAGGGCAAACTATATAAGCTACTAGAGAGTCAGAGAGATACGTACAAGCAGACTAAAACCCGTGACTCCAGCAAAAGAGGTAGCCATGGCAGTGCTGGAAAGTGGGAGTTCACCCAAATGACCAACCATCATCAATGATATAATCTGCAGCACAAATTGTAACGAAGCGACCACCACCATCGGTCCTGCCAAAACCCCCATTGTCTTCATCTCCCCCCATATCAAACCCCATCTCACTCCTCTCTCCGATTCCTTTTCCTTCAACAACAAACCCTCCTCCATTTTCACCGTTCCCTCTCTTCTTTCAGGAACCTCCTAATCTCCAATCTCACACGCTCAAAGAAGTGTGTTCACTGATTGTCTTGGCTGACCCACAAACTGTCAACCTTTGTCTTGGTCTTGGTCACCCAAATTTTGATTGGTTGATATTTGACGTAAGACTTAATAATATCCATCCACGCAAGATGTGGTGTATATGTGGCAGCCCACGTTGTTTGACTTGGAGAAACTGAGAATGTCGGGATTGTTTAAACGTGTGCACTAATTTTTTATCTTAATTTCTAAAATATTTTAATTTTAAAATTATTTATAAATTTATCGGTTGGATGAAATCACAAAATTACAATTCTGAAATTACAATTTTATAATTTTATTTCACAAAATTGCTTCAAAAAGAAAAAAAATACACAAAAAAGAAAAAAGTTACAATCATCCACCCTTCTTGCATTGTGTTTTGTTTATTTTTGTTTTAATTAAAAGGCATTGTATCTTGTTTATTTTAATCAAATAACATTGTGTCTTGTCTGTTCTAATTAAAATAGATTTCACAAAACTAATCTTTGATAAATAAGATAGATGCTTGATAAAATAATTATGAATGAGTTGATTTTAATTTCTCTGTAATTAATAATAATAATAATGATTCATTTGATTAAAAACAAATATTAGAATATGTAGTTTTTACCGTCAAGAAGAGTTTAACAAATTCTTTCAAGATATTATTTTCTTAAACGAGAAGAACATGTATGTGGCAAAATTGTAAGTCAATACTTGATAAACTAAAGTTCTTTCTTGTCAATTATTTCATTAAAGTATAGTAATCATAGATGATGAATAAATAAACTTGAATTTTTATAATTTGAATGTTTGACCCAAAATGTTGACAAAATTAATCATCTAATAACCATAAAAAAATTTTATAAGCAAGTAATTCAAAAACAAATAATTTAATGTGGAAATTGTGAATGTGAAATCTTGTTGACAAAATTTTGTATTGTATAAAAAATGTCTTTTGTAAAATAAGATATTACAATATTATTTAATAAAATAATTGACAAAAAAATTATGTAATAATTTTAATTAAATTTATTAAAAATAAATATTCATATATTAATGATAAATTATATTTATTTGTGTCTTTTTTATTACACGATAAATTATATTTATTTAACCAATAATTATTGGATGAAATTTGGTGGTTTATCCACAGTTACTTGTCTAATAATATCATCGAATAGACGTGTTTATTAATTAATAAACAAATAGATACACATATTTGCATATGCAGTTCAATTCCACTTGTTATGATTTATTAAGTTTAAACTATAGCACGTGAGTGGGATCAGGTCGAGTTCAATTACTTGACAATATTCGAATTCAATTCTATTCAATTTCATAGAGTTTGATTGCAATTTTAAATTTGAAACTAATAAGAAAATTGAATTCATATGTAAAGTTCAACTTTAATTTTAAATTTGAATCGAATGAGAAAATTGAATTCGTATAAATTTTGTAGTTTAAGTTAGAGTTTGATCAGATTAAGAGACATTTTAAAGACATTTTGATATGTAATCAAATTTAATTTGAATGAATATCCTTTAGTGGTCTATTAACATCAAAATAAGTTTAAATTTGCCACTTGTTTCTGAAAAAAAAAAGCTAATTATTTAGGATTAATTAGACATTAAAACAGGAGTTAATTTTTTTTCCTGTTTATTAATTAACTTATAAATTAATAAACTTAGCCGTATAAAATTTTATTAAAAATATTCAGGAAAAGACGGTATAATAAACTAAAAAATGTCATTTCAGAGGGCGGAAAAGCATGTTCCGTAAGTTATTTAACCAGAAAAGTTGATTGGATGCACGTCACAACATCTAACGTGGGGACAAAAGCCTCCAAATTTGACTTCATGAGTGTGGAATTAACACCAGTTTCGCTAGAATCAACCACTTGTTTTGAAGCAAATCTTGCCTAACCAAGTTTAGACAGAGAAAATTTTTTATTTAAATTTAAATTTAAAGTTTTTATGTTTATATATATTTTAATATTTAAAAATTATTCTAATTATTTACAACGTAAATACACTCATAATCATATTTATACATTAAAAATTTATATACTATCGAATTATCTAATCAATTTTATATTACACACACACATACGTTCAAAAATTTAAACTGATCCTTAAATTATTTTTAAAATTTCACACCAACTTCCATTTTTTCATAAGACATATTAGTAGATCTTAGTTACCAATGCAATCTCTGTGAACACACATAGCTCGATAGCCAATGTTTACCTTTTAAATAAAGTTCAAATTTAGGTGGTGCAACAATAGTATTAAGAAAAAATCACAAAGTATACACTACCCATTATGTAATCATGTAAACAACACTTACCAAACCTGAAACTTCTATCATTACCAAAAATTGTTCCTAGAAAAGCAACTGCAACATTTGAACCCACAATAAAAATAATTGTATATCAACTAAACAAAAGCCAAGGGGCACTAGATAATACAATAATTAGGCGGGGTTGGCCACTGAATACAGTCTTCCGCCAGCACATACAGACGGCACCAGGTATTTCTGGGAATTGTATTACTGAGATTTGGGTAAGTCTCTGCTACGTGACCTTGAGTTTGACAGAGTGAAAAAACAATCATCGGCCAAGAACCTTAACCATCCATGCACCACCCAAGTAGAGACCCATAAGGGGGCCAGCCAGGAGAATTTGAGTAAGAGGATCTGTTGATGGTGTGAGTATAGCAGCTGCAACTACAGAACCTACCACCACATATCTCCAAATTGACAACATTTGGTCAGAGGAAACCAAGCCCAGCTGTCCCAGGAGCAGTTGTACTACTGGAACCTGGTAACAAGAAAATGTCAACCTTTTTAAGAGCGATGCTCCGAAAATCAAGAGTTAATGAATATTTCCTGAAAACCATGTGGCCAATCCCAAGTTCATTTTCAGATTGAAAACTACACAAGATACCAACTCAAAAAAAATAAGACCACGGAAAGATATTTCATCCATATAGAGTCTTCTCATCTTTCCTCTCAGAAACCTCTTCTAAAGACAAGAGTGTTGCGCAGGCTTTATCCTTAAACCTGTGGCTCTGTTATCATGTCCAAACCTCCATTCTTAGGCAATGGAAAGGATGCTATCATAAGCACGACTACAGTTTCTCCGACACTAGCATGCTGAGAATAAGGTCATCATTGACAGAAAAATAGGTATCACATATAGATTAGTATCAGCCATGGGTTCACCAACTAACAAGCCAACATCAGCCCCAATCAACTCGTAGAAAATTTTATCTCTAGCAATTAAGAATCTTGGTGCCTGAGCAACATGCCTAACAGAATAATTCTTTTTATTCTCTTAGTAAATCACCCTAATAGAATAACTAGATGAGACAGTAATATAGTAGATAACATTACACCATTTTTGACAATAGATATCCATGGCTTATCACTGACGTATTTTACTGTCTTGGCTACCACCATCAGCCTTGAACACTGAACAAAAAGGCACCCGAATCACATGCTCAAGAGGGCCTATCTTTCCTTTTTTCTTCTCTCCCTTGTTCATCATGCCAATATAGCCAAATAACTGCTATAGGTTTTTTGAAACCATGTTGATGCCTTAAATTCCCTCCAAACAAAGACGGGAAAAAAAAACCAAATAAAAATAACTGGGCTTTCTCCATCTCTGTCAGAAATGAGTTATACTTGTTAAGACAAAGTACGAAAAATTATAATAACTTATGGAACAGAATGGTATGGGTGAGATCAGCAATGCTCTGGAAACACAGGCTACTTCTATTTCAAGGGAATGACTAGGCAAAGTGTGAAAGGCCAAGGAGATACAATAGATTCATAGAATGAAAAAGAAACTATATGAATATATTTGTAATCCATGTGAGGTTTAAGAGGATGTCTCAAAGCAAAGTAGCAGACTTATGAAACTAAAGATCAAAACAAGTGAGTGGCCATTCATTTTACATTTTAATGAAAATATATACCAGCAACAGGTGAAAATTATCCAAGTAGAACTTCTGAATAAAGGTGAGAAATTCACAACATACCAAAAAGAAGTTAAAATAATGCACAACACTTGGTAGCCAAGGAAAATAATGTACGTTAAAATAAATGTTACCTGGAAAGACAATCCAGTACTAAACATAAGCACAAGGACAAACTCAAAGTATTGATCAATGGACCACAATGATTCAACAACACCCTCTGCATAACTAACAAAAAATGTCAAGGCTGCAGGGGTTAGAACATAGTAGGAAAAGACAATTCCTGTATAAAAAAGGATTGAGGACCCCAGGACAATTGGCCCCAGAAATCTTCTCTCTGCCGTTGTTAAACCAGGAAGAACAAAAGCTATGATCTCATAGAGAATTACAGGGCTTCCTAGCAGGAGGCCACAGTATCCTGATACCTGCATTAAAGACGATATTACTTTTAATCCGTAGAAGCCCTACATAAACCCAGAACCTATTTTTATAAGATGAAAAAACTTTTCTTTAGAGGAGCAGTGGGCCACATCATCATCAACAATGGAAGTGAGCATTTTGTCCGAAGTTTGCCCAGACTGTGGTGGACATCACTAAAAATATTTTCATAATGAAAAAATTATTCTTCTTGAATGAAACATAATAAATACTCTAGGAGAATAATCAGTTTAAACTTCATAGATTGACATATTTTAGCATGCTAGAAGCATAAAATGTAGAATAGAGACACATCTTCTAGACAATAAATAACTGTCAAGAGAAGTTCATTAGATTTATTTCCTGAAGCTTATTCTACAGTTCTGACAAATGGTACATATATGAAATTATCAAAAATGTATCACAGGTCCTTTCTAATTCTGTTAACCACACGTTATTTGACTGTATTGCATTTTAAAGAGCAGAGTTTACATATACGACTTGGTTGAAGAATTAGAATTTGAAGCACAAATATCAAGGGACAAAGAACACTTTGAAAATTAACGCAGAAATTGTAGATTGCCATTATTTGCAGATAACAATAAACAAGGCCAGACGTGAGATAGACATGGCACTTTCAACTGAGAAGAGTTCATATAAACTTTACCAAATGCTCGAAAATTTCCAACCATATCATCTTTCTAGTGTTCAGGAAAGTACAGATTACGATATAATGATTAAATTAACTGAAGAAATCAGGACTATCTCAAACCTTCAGAGATGTGAAGAAGAATTCTCCAGGTGCCAATTGTAAAAATCGAACTCCTTGTTCTCTCACTGGAGCTTCAAGAAACATAATGAGCTCCTTAGAAAATGCAAAACAACCAACCATAGCAGCTCCAACAGCCAAAACCGACGCAAAGAGTCTTTCTCTCAACTCCTCTAAATGGTCATACACACTCATTTCTTTATCATCTGGAAGGAGCTCCTTATCAGGATAAAGAAAATTGTAGATAGAATTTTCTCCATCATTTGACTCATTGTTCAGAAAAGGATTTTCTGTTGCCTTCTCACTAGAATCTGTAAGGCCAAGAAACATTTGTTTTGAATCTGAAGTCAATATCCTTTTTATCTAACATAGATAGTTCTGAATGCAGAAATCAAACTACAGGAACCAGTAAACGAAGACAGAAAAATGCAAACATCCTGGAACAACATAAGGATATATAACACAGTCCAAATCTTACATGGTGATATATATTAGGACGTGTCTAAAAATAGATGAGCTCATAGTCAGATATAGCATTCAAATGTCAGGATACCAAATTCATTTGCTTTAGAATGGGTGGCGTGCTAGTTCATAGGATTGGAAGCCGGTTTAATAGTGCAATCCGTCAGCACTGTTCGTCGGAACCTAAAAGTCGTGTATATGCAGCAAAACACGTACAGTTTAATCACACAGAACATCTGAAATTAGAAACCAATTCCTCTAAGAAAACGCAGAAATAGAACCGCCAAATCGAGTACTCTAACGAAACGCATAAGAAATGAAACCTCCTAAACATTATTTGATCAACAACAACAAAAAAAGGGGGTCCTTTACCAAGTCCATCTTCCCCAGCCGGGCCAGCTACGGTCAAATCGCCGCTACTGATTTCGCTCTTCCTCTCGGTAACATCTTCAACAGCCGAGCAGACTATTCTGCTAAATTTATTGAAACGTTTCTTAATGGAGAAGCCCGGTAACTTTGGATTTCTCTGGTTATTTCGTAGAATTGTTCTTGGTAGGGAATTTGAGTTTAAACATTTGAAACAAAGGGTGCTGCTGTTGAGGTGTGAATTATACATTAGAGCTCCTGTGCTTCCCATTGCTTGCTTCCGCCGTGTGCGAAGATCGCGCAGACTTATGCTCGCCCCATAAATGCATTGAATCCTGCCGATTGGCCTTATGAGCTTGACGGGCGATATTTTCGTACGAGCAAAAGGCGCATTATAGTGGAGATTACGCGTGGTTTCTATTATGCGCTTCCTTTGCAATATTGCACAGTTGAGGGGACTTGTTGGGCCCATACTTGGGCTTCTCTTAGTGACCCAGAGAAAAAATATTACAGGCCCGCCACCTTTCATAGGCTGTCGATCCAACCTAAATATAAATAGGCAATAAGGTTGTCGGTTGCCTGATTGCATTGGTTTTGGCAAGTCCATGCTCATTTTTACCTACATTGAATCATATCTTAATGAAAAAATATAGTTCAGAATTCAAAGGACATCATGAGCCATTGTCTTTAAATAGCCCATATTCAAAACTTACAAAGTAATCGTCTTATTTTACAAATTTATTTAAATTTAAATTTAAAATTATCTCTTTATTATATTTTTTAATTAATTAATCATTTTTCAATCATTCTACTTAATTACAATCAAATCAATACTTATTCTCATAATTTTTTTTATTTATATTCATATATTTTGATACAAACCTATATAATATGAAATCATTCAATTACTATTACATATTAAATATATATAATTTAAAATTTCCTCTTCTTTTACAACCTAATACTAAACATAATTTTCATTCTCACTCAAATCACTTAAAACTTTCCTCCTACATTCTAATTAGGGAACAACCATAGCTATTTTTGTCAAGCAGGGTTTCAAAAGATATGAAGCAGACAAAAGATGCTCACAGGTTTTCCTACGGAAAGCTTTCTGATCAATGCAATGGCAAATATTAAGAGTACGCAGTAAGTCCATTACCAATTTGCCACTACTAGTTCAAGTATGAGTTGAAGTACAACTCTTAATGATACAAGTTCAAGTATAGACCCAAGGTTTAAGGCTTAATCTAGTAAGCCCATTTGTAAAATTACCTAAAATCCTAATTCATGGTAAGTTTGTTTTAAAAAAATTATTATGCCTTTTTAATTCCTATAAAAAAAGTTGTTAAAAAAGACCTCCAGGTATAAATCACGACACTCACACTCAGGGAGAGTACAATACTCTGTTTAAATCACTAATGTCCACTTCAAATGATAGTCATTTAACTTTTTAATCTTCAACAAAAAATGAGGGGAAAAGAAAACGTTTGATTTCCTAGAATTTCTAAAAATTTTAATTCAATAGAAATTTTTTAGTTTATTTACATTTGCATTTGTCATGAATTTAATTTGATCTTTTCCCCCACATGTCCTGAGGCTACATTCGGATGCCAATTTGCATTCGTTAAATACATTCTTTTAGACATATTATTTATCAAAATATAATTTTTTTATCTTTTCTTATCATTAATTTTTATATTATTTTTAATTTTTTGTGCAAATTTATACCAACAAAATTTACACCAAACAAAGCCTGAACATTTACCTACATTTCTCTATAAATCGCCCGCTTGGTTGGTGAACAAATGCTAACTTCTTTCATAAATAAAAACAATTCCGGCTCAAATCCAAGCTCAAATCATATATATATTGCAATTTGTTGTAATTTTGGGTGGAAACAAGGTTGAAAAATGATTTTTTTTTTAATGTGTCTTTGAGAGAAAGCCCCCGAAATAATTTCACAGTAAGTTTCGTAGCGAACAAGCTCCTGGTTCTATCGCCGCAGGTGGTAACCACTAGCCTCGCCTCCATCGTTGAGCCTCTTTCCAATAACCCTTTTCCTTGTTTTCTTCATATGAATGTACTTTCCGGTGTCGCTGTCATATTTATCTCTCTTTGATAAAGCGATTTTATCGCAGAATGACCCTTTGTATAATAGCTTCAAAATCTTTAATCCCCACGAAAAACATCAGCTCCTTCTGCTGCTTCAGTTTCAAGGTACGCTTTATTCTTTTCTCTTCTCTCGCTGAACACTTTCATTGCTCCTCAGAATTGAACGGCAGTAGTTTTAAGCCCGAGGGGGAGATTGGCGGCGGTGGAATTGAAATGAGAAGGGACTCTGACGTTAAATCCTCATACGGGCTTTATCAAAATCTTATCTTGAAAACAGCTGTAGAAAATCGCGGGGCGTTTAGGGATACTCATTGGGTTGTTCCGGATTACGTTAATGATTTGTTGACGGATTCTGATTTGTTTCTGAGCGTTATAAATTCAATTCGCAACCATCCGAGGATGGTGTTGAAGATATTCCGTTGGGCCGAGGGTCAAAGGGAGTTCAAGCATTCGGAGTATGTTTTTTGTAGCGTTCTTGAAGTACTAGTGCAGAATGGTTTTATGAGATCTGCTTATTGGGTGGTGGAGAGGGTTATTAATGTGAATATGCATAGTATTGTTGATGTTCTGATTGAGGGGTATTTAAAAGATGAGGTTTCACGTAGGGTACTTGATTTGTTATTGTGGTTGTACACAAAGAAATCTGATGTGGAGAGGTGCTTATGGTTATTTGATAAGATGGTGAGGAATGGGATTTTACCTGATGTGAAGAACTGTAATAGGATTCTTAGGATACTTAGGGATAGAGATTTAGTTCTTAGAGTAAGGCAAGTATATGAAATGATGGGTATGTTTGGCATTAAGCCGACCGTAGTTACATACAATACAATTTTGGATACGATCTGTAAGGAGGGGAATGTACAGCAGGCACTTGACCTTCTGCTGGAGATGCAAGGGAGGGGTTGTTGTCCAAACGATGTTACCTACAACGTTTTGATCAATGGGTTATCCAAGAAAGGTGAGTTTAAGGGGGCAAAAGAGTTAATTGTGGAAATGTTGAATAAGGGATTGAAGGTTTCGGCTTATGCATATAACTCTTTGATAAGTGCGTATTGTCAGAAAGGAATGCTAGTTGAGGCATTGGGGCTTGGGGAAGAGATGAAAATGAGAGGAGCTTTGCCTACCGTATCTACATATAACGCTTTCATGCATGGCTACTGCAAGCAAGGTAGAGTAGGTTATGCCAGACAGTGGATTTCCGTCATGCTGAAGAAGAATTTGGCACTGGATATAATATCCTACAATATTCTGATATATGGCTACTGTCTGTTGGGGGATATAAGTGAGGCTCTCTTCTTGTTATCCAGGCTACAGGAAAGACATCTCTGTCCTTCTGCAGTTACGTATAATACGATAATGGATGGGCTTTCCAGAAAGGGGGATTTAGAACATGCCAGGCAGTTGAAAGAGGAAATGACCAATCATGGAATTTGTCCCGATATTTTCACCTATACAATTCTCATAAATGGTTCTTACAGGACGGGAAATCTATGGATGGCAAAATTGCTTTATGATGAGATGCTGCACAAAGGATTGGAGCCTGACCGTGTCGCATACACTGCATGCATAGCAGGCGAACTGAAGCTCGGTGACATATATGCGGCATTTAAACTGCAAGAAGAGATGTCAGCAAAAGGATTCCCACCTGATGTGATTACATATAATGTATTTGTGGATGGCATATCTAAGTTGGGTAATTTAGAAGAAGCCTATGAACTATTGCAGAAGATGATTCAGGATGGAGTCATACCCGATCATGTTACCTATACAAGCATCATTCATGCTCACTTGGAAATTGGGTACCTTAGGAAAGCGAGAGAGTTGTTTTATGAAATGCTCAGCAGAGGCTTATCTCCAACAGTTGTGACTTATACAGTATTAATTCATGCACATGCTGGCAAAGGAAGGCTAGAACTAGCATTTATATATTTCTCTGAAATGCAGGAGAAAGACATTTTGCCGAACGTGATCACATATAATTCTTTAATAAATGGCCTTTGTAAATTCAGGAAAATGGATGAGGCATACATGTTATTTTCTGAGATGCAATCTAAAGGAATATTTCCGAACAAGTACACCTACACTATACTGATAAATGAGAATTGTGACCTTGGCAATTGGAAGGAGGTTTTGAGGTTGTACAAGGAGATGTTAGATAGAGGAATCCAACCTGATTCTTGCACACATAGTGCTTTGTTCAAACATTTGAGAAAAGACTACAAATTGTTTGCAGTCCAAGAACTTGAACGAATAATTAAAGATTGCAGTGGCATAGCTGAAGCAATTACTTGAAGATGCAAAATCTGGGCGAGTCTTGGGGATTTCTGATCTTCCATGTTTTACAGAGTTCTACGTTGATGTTTCAGCAGGTATTTCATATTCTGTTTTTGTTATTTATGATAAACCAATTTTTCTTGTTGCTCATATACTTGTTTGTGATATCTTGTTCTAGATGCTCCAGGTTTGCAATTAAGCGGGTGTTTGCATGAGATGTTTTGAAGAGCTTATCAGTTCTTTCAAAGTGTTTACTAATCATTTTAATGAAAGAATTTATAAAGTTTCAAAATAAAATGTTTGAAACTTATAAGCTCTTTAAAAATAAGCTAACTTTTCCCAATTTATTTCCAAATATGTTATAAGTTACTTTTTTATATACTAATAAATGCATAAATATCTTAAATTATATTATATTAATGATATTTGATTTATTTTTATCATTATTACATCAAAAAATTATAATTAACTATAATTATAAATTTTACAAAATTTTATAAGATATCTCTATCCAAACATTTAACTTATTTTAAAAATAAGATGTATGCGCTTATAAGTTCTTAAAACATCTTATAAGCTATTTAAAATAAGCTTGGCCAAACACCCTCTAAATCTATTTTCTTCAAAGTTTATAAGTAAAATCTTTTGCTCAGCTAAGACGCCGTTATACTTCCTGCACTCGTCATACGTGAAAATCTGGATTCTCATGTTTCACCATCCTTTCTGTGCCCCCCCCCCCCCCCTCCCTGTGTGCATATTCTATGTATTGCTTTCTTTTTCATTGTACCAGCTATAGAGGTTGTACATGTTAAACATTTACTTCTATGATAATAACACAACAAAAGGGCCATTTTGTACTTCTTTTTAAAGAATTGTTCTATATTTGATGGTTTTATACTATGTCTCTGCTCCATTATAGCTTTTTTGTGGGTTTGGTACTGGGGACTGCTGCACCTTGTGTTAAGCATTGTGATCTCACAAGCTGTCATCTTTCATGTCTGCTTCTGAACAGCACTGTAGGAGTTATTACTTCCTCTCTGTGCTAATTGCCCTTGGAGCTCCCCAAGTATCAGAAAAGTACACTTCAGTCTCTGAAGGTTCGTGTTCAACACATCCAATGCATTTCTTTTAAATTTGCCACAATTTGGTTTAATTTGTTTGTTTCTGTTAGTGAATGGATGAAAAATTCCTAATTCCGACTACTTGTTAGTGTATTCTTGCATGTGAAGCCTTAACACAAAAATACAAGGCCTTGCAATTTGCTCCCTTGCAAGTGATTATAGAAATTGGAAGGATTAATGCATAATTTATTCATGAACATTCCACCTCAATTTATAGTGCGAGATTGGGTTACGATTACATAAGTTACCAGAAATATAGGTACAAACTTAACATAATACAATTCCTATACAAAAGGAAATAAATCATACTAATCCTATAAAATAAGAAATTTTATATATCTAGAACCAAGTTAGGTAACAATATATACACAATATTAATAAAAATATTTTCCTTTGACAGCAAGAAATAAGTTTAGTGTTTCTACTAGGAGTTTTATGCACATGCAAGCTTTTGCAATAAATTAAATTGAAACCCTATTCTGTTTGTATAAATAATCTCAAATACATCCTTTGTTCAATAGTGATGTGAGTAGTGGTCCATTCTTAAATGCAAATGACATGAACCATGCTGTGACAAATTTAGAAAGTTTTCTGAAAATTGAAGACTGTTCTCAATGTGTCCTAACTTTTTAAATTTTTCCTCATTTGCTTTTAAATTCAGAAATTATTGCGTACCTGACAATTGTCACTGACATAAAAGGATAACTAAAAGTTGAGTTGATCTGACATGCAATGGCAGAGGTTGAAAGGTGCTCTGCATTTCATTAGCTGATCACCGAAGCAAGCTAACTTGTATTAAAAGAGGAATTGCAATATTATTTGCTGTCCAGTTTTATTTAGATATAAATTTTTATATTGTACGTTTCGTAATGCTAGAAAAAGATCATTTGCAGTATGAAATTGGCTTTTTCCCTAGCATACTTGTCTGCTTCCTCACGTGGGTAGTGCAGCACTTTCTTCAGGGCTCACCTCTCACAACTGCAGGAAACAGATGTCATCTGTGCACGTCATGGATAGTGCTATTGGAGCTCAAAAGTTTAACTCTGGCGTCAGCATCAATCAAAGAGTGCACAAAGCCAGTAACTTAAATATGCTGAGAGTTAATAATCATACTGGGTTGTGCATATTGTCCTTGTGATTCAATGTTACTCTTATAATAATAAATGCTCTGAAAAGGGGTTGATTTATATTTTACCTTGTGTTGAATTAGCTTATTGCTGAACTCAGTAAGTTATTTGGCCTCAACATGTTAGCTAAGACCTTGCTTTCTGGCATATACTGTTGTATCATCATGTCTGGTTTATTTTGTACATGTTGCTGGGGCTCCTTCAATATTTGCCTTTATTTTTTAGTTCTGAATCTAAATCTTAAAATGGCTTACAAGAAATACAACTGGATATTTGCCCCTTATTTAAGTTCTAAAAATTGTTTGGTCCATAAATGTGACTTGGATTTATTCAAGACTTACATGTTTCATAAGTAAAATAATAGCTGATTGAGTACTAATGGAAGTCAAGGGTATTTTATGATAAATCTAGTAACTTTATCAGCAATTCCAAATCAATGCAGGCATATGTATGACGAACTTCCGGAATTTGCATGCTTATACAGACCTTTGGGCCCTGAAACAAAATGAATATAGTAAAAGCAGGTAATATTTTCCACTAAGATGTATAGTGTCCTTCACTTGTTGCATTGCTATTTGCCTGCTTGTTTGGATTTAGAGAATTTTCCATTTTGTGAAGAGGAATGCTTCTGCAAGGTGGCATTGTAAGAAAGGAATGTGTTCCGGCCATTGTTGGGATGTGAATTTGGTTGGTGAAGTGAACTGAGAAAATAGAACTCTTGACTATGTCCACCTTAGCTTAACAGGTTACTAATAAACCCTACCTTGTCTGCAGTATTGAAGGTGGCTAAAGCTCATGCATGTTTTCCAGAGTCACAATATCACAGGATGGCAGATTGGACTCTACTGATTTTTTGGTTAATGGAAGTGGCTCAGCTTAGGATGATGATCACGTGGGATATTGGCAAAACAACTGCCACGGAGATCTGAGAATAAACCCATTTCTCTTTGCAGGAAACAAGTGAGAAGAAGTTGGACAATCCACATCAAACTGTACAGAAAAATAGTCAGAGATTCATATACACACCAATAAAAGATTCCAAAAATCCCAGGAGGTATAATTCGGAGCTTGAGAGGGATTCATTAGCAGGATCTGATTGGTTAGTCTTTAAATGTACGTTGAACTGCTACGCTTTATACCAAATGCCATTTTTGCATTGTTTCCAGTAACATTTGGTTGTTGGCCAATAGATCTCCTCAGAAGACATAGATATAATTGAAGTACTTGAAACAAAAATTAGAAATAAAATAGGCACTTGCTGAAACAAGAAAATAGATTTAGATTTCCTTTATCAACTATTAGAGGTCTCTTCTTTGTCATCCGTTCTCTTATGGAATCAAACGTGCGACTCTTTTCCTTCCTTGAGTATGAGATTAAAGATATGTACTTCATATTAGATGTGGACAACCCTTTGGAGAATTAATCAACATACAATAAATGACGGAAGTAAGGAATTTGATTCTTATGTTGCATGACCGATAATGGGTACTTTTGGTGAAATTTCTTAAGCTACAATAAGATCAGTTCCTATGTTTAATTGTTGCATGGTTAGATGTCTCACTGGATTTTGTCTCATTCTTGGTTTAAGAGATTAGCGAACAGAATTTACTACTGTCTAGAAACTTAAAAGTTGCCCAATGCTTATACAAACCAAAGAACAGAGGCCTAGACAAAATTTCATTTCGTGGGGACTTTTGGACAGGAAGGAGCATTGCTTCCCAAGCTGTCTGGAACATATATGGTCAGATTCCATTTCTCCCAACAGTGTTTAACCTAATAATCGAATACATGATTCCGACAGCCAGATCAATGTCTTTTTTTTGTCTTTTTTATTTTTTATTTTCTTCCCAAATGTAATAGTACTGTTACTTGAAGGTGGTCCATCAAGTCTCGTCGGCCTGTTACTCTAATCAACTTTCCATTGTATGGCATCAAGGTTGAGTGCTGGTATTACCTGAGGAAATTGTGAAAAGAACATTAAATTTGCTTATAACCCTTTTCTTCATTCATGAAATTAATTTGACAAGATCAAGTGGCCAACTTGGCGGTGACTTTCAAGTAATCAATCAACCCAGATGGAGTTAACAGAGTCCCAGAATGCTTTCAACCCCGTTTGTTCAAAGTATCATTTAAATCCCCGCTGCGTGATTGTTTGGTCTAAAAATATTAATGCTGCTGTGGCTCTTCATTAATGATACAATTGCCCAATGGAGTTTTAAGACCTATTGTCTTCTGAGATAAAGACTCGGGCCATATAAATGCTTTTGCACCTGCCTCGACGGTAATGGGACAAGGAGTTCTTGTCGCCCATTCCCTTGCCACAGAAGGCCATAACAGTCCATTTTGAAAAGTACACATACCACTTGCGCAAGGGAATTTCAACATGCAGCAGGAAAATTCAAGTTGATAGAGAAAAATATAATAGATGTAAATAGAAAAATTACCCTATTTGCCCAAGTTCTTAGGTTACACTGCCAGCTTCCACACATAAAATTATCATCACTTTCAAAATGGTTCACTGCTTCACAAACACAGCATTTCACGGGCTATTTAAAATCGTTGTGGTTCTCCCGATTTATTGTTATAATTGTCATTCTCCACGATTTAAACAAATTCAGGGGAATATGAAAAATAAAGGGGTCAGGCAGTTAGCCTCTCCAGCACCGAAAGGTAACAAGGGCAGCAAAACAAGCACAAGACTAAAGCACCATAAGCACAGCATGCCCCTGCACTTAGTATGTGTAGCCTTTAACAAACATTCCTTTCTTAGCCTCTTCACTCTCGCCCTCAGCTGAGTACTTTCCGAGCTGCGCCAGGGAGTTGGCCTTTGCACGCACCAGAAGTGATTTTTGTGCAGCTTCTACATTCTCAGGGCGTCCTTGCCATGTCTTGAGCACTGTATTCTGCAATGCTCGTGCGTAGGAGAAGGAGACATGCCATGGGTTGGGAGTTTGGTTCATTGCATTGAGATTCAAAGTTGCCTCCACTTCAGACTGTCCTCCTGACAAGAACTAAACCAAAAGGAAAAGAAATAAGGTTTAAAGTAAATAAATATTAAGATTTTGAACAGACGACCCAAACAGATTAAATGATCAGGGATAGATGCTAAGAATAACAAAAGAGCAGTTAAGCATGTAGTGTTATTTCACATCACATCAGAAAACAAGGTCAAGTGAAGACTCAGGTATAGTTAAATTATGATGTCAGATGCTACATGGTCTGAATACTCATTTTGCCAGTATTACCGAAAGTATTTTAATTGTGTAGATTATTGTTTCCAATGAAATTATGGACATGAAATGGGTTCCAAGAGTACAGAAAGCTATGTAGACTAGAGGAATCAAGAAATTGTTCCGTCAAAAACAAAAGCAACAAGGAGGTGGTGTTTAATATAACAAATAAAGGATCCACGCGCTGTTACCATAATTCCTGGAACAGCAGGAGGCACTCTTCTTTTAAGCATCGTGAGGGTATACTTGGCAATGGCTTCTGGTGAAGCCTTCTCTTTGTGTTCAGCCCCCGGAGTCACCATGCTAGGCTTAAGCAGAATTCCTTCAAAGACAACATTGTTCTCTGCCAAGTAGTAAAAGACCTCCGCCCACACTCGCTCAGCTACTTCAAGAGTCCTCTCAATAGGATGGTCTCCATCTAGAAGGATCTCAGGTTCTACAATAGGCACAAGACCATTATCCTGCACAAACCAGACATTTAACCTTACATTTCCTACACATTTCACAAACAAGGAGTCTTGATTTCTTGGGTTCCCAGAATTAGGCCAAAGTGACTGAAACCAGTGAAACAAGAAAAGTATGAAGAGAAGTTGAAACTAGAATATGCACCTGAGAAATAGCAGCATAACGAGCAAGACCCCAGGCTGCTTCTTTGACAGCCAAAGCAGAAGGACCATTGGGAATACTAACAACAGTTCTCCTAAGATATTGACATAGCAAAAAGCAGACCGTCACTAGACAAATCTAATCTCCAATATGAAATTACAAATGCAATATACAACATATATCATACCATTTTGCAAATCGAGCCCCTTGCTTATAGTATTCGGCAGATCGAGAAGCCAATCCATCTAATCCCTGGCACCATGATTCATTGTTTGATCCTGGTAGGGGAACCAAACCCTGAAAAAGAGAATAAAAAAAAAAATAGAATCATGTCACAGCATCACAAAGTACATTAACTCTCACAAGTTTAATACATATACAAAGAGGAACATTTTCAAGAAACATAATCTGTGGAAGTTATTCAAATGTGAAACAATTTAAAATTTACTTGAACCTCACCTTATCAACCTTGATACCAGGTACAATATTCTCATCACGCAAACAGTCAACAAACTTCTTTCCATCTGTAGTTGACTGGTAAAGAGTCTCCTCAAAGAGAATGGCACCTGAAATATATTCACCCAGGCCTGGTGTGGTCAACAAAAGTTGTCTATAGGCCTGTCTGTTTGTTTCAGTGTTGTCGAGTCCAATGGATGCCAATCTCTTCCCACAGGTTGCATTTGATTCATCAATTGCAAGGATTCCCCGACCTGGAGATGCAACTGATTTCTAATCCCACAGAACAAAACATACACAGCTTTAGCAAGGATTCCAAAGTTGAAGCTTCAAGCAAAGAATGTAAAAAAGCTAAAAATTAGTAGAATCCAGCTTAAACCTTTAGGTTTTTAAAACTACCAAAACCGTAAAAGAGCTAAACCAAATAATATTTCCTTCTTCCAAAGTACTCAAAGAACTGAAGAAACTTGCTAGGGTCTTTGGGAGGATAAAGGACAAAGAATTAACTACTGCTTTATTTGTTTGGCTTTATCAACTTCAATACTTTTGAAACTTAGAACACTGAAAGTAGTGCTTGTGAATATGCAATTTTCCTTTAAGTAAGGCTCAAGACCAGGACAATAGAGTAAGGGTGAAAGTGACATTTAATCAATCCATTTCAAAAATTAATTTGTCAAAATGGAATCTCAAAAATAACTGAATAATAAATTGCTACAGAAAATCATTGAAATAATATTTATCAAACATGATCTTATAGCACAGCAGCGTGAGTGAGGACCTTATATTGCCAATGAAAAATTATGGAATCACTTTAAAGTTTATAAAACATTTAGGCAACGTTTGTTTCAAAATTTATGGTTCATTTTCATCCCATGAAAATTAACACAAGCCAAACACACTACCTAACAAATTTTTATTTTAAATTAAAATTCTGAATTCAAATTATTCCCTCTTATATATATACAAATATTTAAAATTAATTAATTACATTTATTCACAAATTAAATCAATACTTATACATAAACACACAAACTCTCGCATTTATACATACATATATATATATATATTACAAAAACTAATCATTATTTCTATAAAAATTTTAAAATCAAACATACTTCATGTCTTGAACAAAATCTCCATTATTTTCATCTCCCAACAAAATCACTAACCAACCACAATCTCAACATTTAACAACCTCTAGCAATGTAGAAGCCCAATTATTCAACTGCACATTGTCATTTCAATACTTAAAAATAAGGCAAAATTATTATCATAAAAAATTTAAACTGCCAAGTAATAATGATCAAAGAAGAATATATCAAATCAGAAGTCAAAACAGTGAAAAAAAAAGAAAAGAAAAAAGTGAATTAAAGGAAATGATTCATCAAAGTATCAATACGCTTAAATAGGAAAAGAATATAACAATCCAATACATAAAACATCTTAAAATGGGACAAAAGGAAGAAGAAGATTCAGCATCCAAGCATGGAAAACAACGTTAACGAAAACACCAAGTACAGAAATAAACAAACGGGAACATATCGCACGTCTTAATTTTGACTCCTACGATCAATCAACATCAATTCTGATCTCCTGTGCATAAATTCGAACGAAGAAAGCTTAAAATTAACAAAATTTGCATGTATATATTCAAGATTCTTCTGGACAGAAGCACGTATCCTTATGCCAATAAATAATTGAGGAAACCAGGGAGAGCTTACGGCGGTTTTGATAAGCTCATCGGTGTAGGATCCAGCGCGGATGACGGAGACGCGGCGGGTGGGGAAACGCGCCATCGATCCAGGCCGCTCCTTGACGGACTGCTGGCCGGCGATCCACGACGAGGACACGGCGTTCAACTTGAACACGCTAGAGCACGCCATCTCTTCTCGAGGCAAAAAGAAAGGAGAAGATTTTGGCGTTACAGGAATCGCAGCGGGTTTATTATAAGCAGAAGAATGAGCAGCAGCCGTAACAGGGAACGAGAGTTATGCGTTAAGGAATTCCTCGAATCCTCCGCCGCTTGGCAATAAAAAGACAAACTCGACTCGGACCTACCAAGCTCAAAAGGGTAGGTGGACTTTCCCGGTTTTCAGTTGGACGGGTTTCGCCCGACCCGTCTGCCGAGCGATTATAGCCGTAGGATTGCTGAAGGAAAAGGTGATGCTGGTGGGGTGTGTCCTGGTTTGAGAAATTGCGTTTGATAGGTCTACTGGCGATGTTTGTTTTTATTTTTCCACTTAAAAACATGATACGATCATCGTCTGTTTAGTTCCTTACTTGTATTGGTTAACGAAAATTTTGATGATTAGGAAAATTTATATTTGTTATTAAAATATGGGTGAATAGAAAATTTGTTTATATATATATTTAATATATTCATGATGTGATAATGTATAGATTCGTAAAATATTAAAAATTAAATGTGAATAGAAAAATTATATAGATGTGTATTGATTTGATCGTGAATACGTATAATATTTGAAAAATTATTAGTTATTTATAAAAATTAAAAGATGAAAATTATTAAATATGAATTTAAATAAAATTTGTTTCTTTTGTAAGATTTTTAATCAGTGACGGATAATAATAATTAAAAAAACAAACATTTCCATAATGATTGTAACGTGTTTTTAAATGGAAAAAAAATTACTTTAGCACATACCTATTAAATTTTACATAATTCAAAAAAAAAAAACAACTTTAAAACATGAATTCAACAAACAAAAACAAATAAATATTTTATATTAAAAGGTTTATATTTTAAATAAAATTTTATTTTTATCTAAATAACCTAATTTTTTAATAAATATGAATATATATAGTTAATAATATGCATGTTCTTTTATACCACGGAGAAAAAAACACATGGAGAATATACATTATTATATACTAGTGATAGTGATAAAAGACACACTTGATGCGCATGTAATATTATATAAATAAATTTCTCATATAAATTTATATCAAATACAAAGCAAGAAACAGAGAAATAAATTTGAGAAAATAACAAATTTAAAAGGCAATAATAATTTTTGAATAAATTTTTTACATGATTCATGAAAAGAAAAAGAATATAATAAATTAAATAGAGAGCGGTGAATGAAATAAATTAAAATCAAGAGAGCAAAATGAAAATTAAATATATAAAAACTTAAAAATGTTCTGATAATTACATATTTCATAGCCAAATTAGGCTTATATCACTAATTAATATACAGTACTAATTACCGGCACATGCTTAATGTATGTGTATTTTAATAAAAATAATAATATTTTTATCACATAAATTTCTACTTTTATTGTATAAATGCTTTAAAATATATACATGTAAATTTTATTTCATAGTTTATTATTTAGCAAAAAATACATATTTTATGTGTTCATAATTATTTTTTGAAGCTGCACATAATTTTTATTAATGATGACAAAAAACAAATAAATAATAATTTTAAAAAATTGATAATAAAAATAATTTATGAAAAGTTAAAACTGCTTCAGATAAAATTATATAGAATAAGAGAGCGATGACAAGAAAACAAACTAATATACAGAAATAAAAGGAGAATATAGAATTAAAAAAAAAAGACATAAAAATAAATGAGAGTGATATTCTAGTAAATTAATATTTAGAATTAAGGTGGATATTAGCCATCCGATGCACGTTTTTGAGTGGTAATAGTAAAATTACACACTCTATGCATAGTTACGTATGCATAATTATAAAATTTATTTAATTTTATTAAAAGTTAATTTTATAGTTACTTGAAATTCTTATTAAAAAAAAAAGGAAGGTAGTTATTAAAATAGATAAAAGATTGAAAATAAAAAGGGAAAAGAAAAATGATATAATAATGGGAGTGTTTAGTAAGTTTGTATTCCACCACTAAAGATTATTATTGTAAGAGTCCCATATTTGATTTAAAATTTTAATGAAAAGAATAAAAAAGAAAATAATAATTAATGAGACTAAAGTTCAAGAGAATAAAAAAATATATAAAATAATAAAATAACAGAGGTATTTAGGAAGTTAACATTGTGAGGCTACACAATAATACAACGAAAGAAAATTATTTAAATAATTTTTCATAATAAAAATCAGGGTTTAGCAATAAAACGTAGTAACTAGTGTCATGGCATACTTGTGTGAATTAAAAAAAAATTATTTCATAGATAAAATCGCATGATTAAAAATATTTATTTTAATAGTTATAATTTAATTATATTTATTTATTATAGATTTAGGTCAAGCTTAAAAAGAGATATTTGATAATTAATAAGACATGCACATTATTAATAACATAAATAAAAAATTTAAAATTAAAATATGTGAAAAATTAAAGAGAGAAAAAAAAAGAAAAAAGAAGCTAAGTGGACGATAAAGAAATATATATAGAAAAAGTAAAATACATTGGAACACATAGACAAAAAAATAAAAAAAGATAATTAAGGATGTAGGGTATATGGTATAGATGTATAGACATTGTTTGCTTTTATATTTTAAATTCTAAAAAACATGTAAAAATAAAAATTGAAACACTTCAAAAATATTTTATTCTTTCTCTTGTGTATATACATATATTTAAAATATAATCATTGCTTTCATTCATACACACATCTTACTTGATTTTTATACACACTTGTATTTATATATATTTATACTATAATTTTTTTTTTTACTTCTACACCCCATCCCAATATCCAATCATCTTATACTATTATATTTTTATAAAATACACATTTGTTATCCTCATACTATTCATAAAATTTCCCCGCATAAAAACATACACAACCCAATGATTATTTAAATAAAGACATGTTAATTGATGATTTATAGTCAGTAAGTCAAAAAAAAAAAATAGAAATGATGATGCTGACGTGTGTCTTGTTTAAGGGTATTAATGGCGATGCAATTTAACGTGCGAGTTGAATTGGGGCTGCGTTTGGAGACTGTCAAATGTTGGGAAAAAAATTTATACTGTATTTATTTAGGGGAAAAAAATGGTTGTGATAGTTATGATGTCATTACTAAATCGGTAGAAATAATCAAGCAAAGGCATCAAGATGTGGGCATCATTGAATTATTACTAACTTGCGTATTAAGTGTGTGTATAAAATTTAATATACAGCCGGTATTGCATACACATAAACTGGATTTTCGTAATACATATTTGAATTTTGCTACATTTGAATTATACTGCATGTGTATTTTATTTTATAATCTATCTCGCTAACAGAAATTGTTTATTTGTATGCATATGAATTATATAATTAGATAAAATATTTTCCATTTTAAAAATACATTAAAAATTTATATGAAAAATGAGGGGTAAGAGTTTAAGGGAAAAACTAAATAAGAAGACATAAAATAATTAAAGTTTACTTGGAGAGAGAGAGGGAGATGAGTATAAAAAAGAGGAGAAAAAAAAAAAATAAAACAAAAGGTGGGCATTTTATTTGTTTTTTTTGTTTTTTCAAAAAACCAAGTAATGGTTGGTCTCTGTTTAACAAATAACTAGTAATAGATGTGTAGTTGATGTGCGTGTCAAATTTTTTATAGATTATAATATATTATATGTTGTAACAAATTGTGGTAAAAATAAAATTAATTTAAAATTAAAAGTATATGAGTAGTTTTTTAAAAGATAAAAAGTGTAAAATTGAAAAATATAAAATACATGTTCAAATTGTAGTAATTCTTTTTAAAGTATACGTGTCAATTGCAGTAATTCTTTTTATTTTTTTATTTTTATTTTCTCATTTCCTATAACTTCTCAAGACATGTTCAAATTCAATTTATAATTAATAATTTTATTATATTTATAATTAATCATTTTTATTAAATTATAAATTATAAGACAAAATCCACATATAGTGTAATTCAATTATAAAATAAACTATATATATTAAACAATTTAAAATATCTGTATAATAAAAATATAATTTCACATATATACATTATTTTAATATATTTATTTATTTTTTTCTGCGTAGAATTCGGAAGCGTATTCGAGTGTTTATTGGAATCCCCTAAGACACGACATAGGAGAGATCATAGATGCTTGATTGGTGGGACGCGTTTTGGTTCCTTTGTTATTACTTCACCGTTTCTCTGTTCTGCGTATTCTGTGATTAGCTCTGCCTCACCGAGTCTCCTCAGTAAGGTCTCTCCTCTCTATCCTCTTTCGCCTCCCTCTCCCTGTATATATGTATTCATATACTCGCAAAATTATATCCTGTTGTTGATCGATATATAGAATCCATTTTCACGCGTGGATGACTTGTGGGTTTTTGGTTGATTTTAGGGATTTTGGCGGTTTCCACAAGACCAAAACTCACAATCAAGAACGGAAGGAAAAAAAACATCAATTACATCAATTACGGAGGGATATTGAGTGATAGGTTTTTTCTTTTATTCGAGGCTTCTGTCTCTCGATTCGGTTGTACTTTTAGCTCCTTTGTAGCGACACTGCAATTCAATAAAGAATCAAGGAATTCTGTTTTTCCGTTTCCTTTTTTCTTAGTTGATTGATTATTGATATAGTCTTTATCTTTTGCCCGTTCTTTGAGAATTGATTGTTAACTATTACTGGAAATTGAAAAATCGAAAAAAAAAAAAAAGAACGAAAGAAAAAGGGAAGCTGGTGCTGTTATATTATTGTTATTTTCCTTTTCTGCTTTTGCTGTTTAAAGAGCCAAAAAAAAAAAAAAAATAGTGTACGAGGAATTGTTGATAAGTGGACAGTTGATGGGTAACCCTGGATCCGGCAATTTGGCCACTGCAGCTCGTATTCGATTATATGATCCAATTTCAACTGGAAGCCCCAGTGAATTTGATGTTATCAAGAATCGTGAGTTGGAAAAGGTTGGTTCTTTGTATTATTTTTGTGAGTTTTTACATATATTCTGCAGGCCTTTTACTTGAAAGTTCAGGTTGTATGTGTTTTCAGAGTAGTGGTGGGGGGAGGGGTAGATTTTTGAAGATAATTATGTAATTTTGTTCCTTTAAGGTCGATGATTATGTCTTTAAAAGTGGGGGGAAAAAACTGAATTGCCAAGCTTAACAAATGATTATTGAAGTGGCCTGTAAGTGTTCTTACTTGTAAATGGTATATCAGTTTCTTGTAGATGCGGGATTGTATGAAACTCATGAAGATGCTATCAAAAGAGAGGAAGTTCTTGGCAGATTGGACCAGGTCGCCTAGTGTAATTTTATGCCATCTATTTGTTCTTTTTTCATGGGTTGATGAATAAATTACTGATCTTGCATTATTGAGCAGATTGTGAAGACATGGGTAAAAAATATTTGCCGTGCCAAAGGCTACAATGAGTCAATTGTTCATGAGGCAAACGCAAAAATTTTCACCTTTGGTTCTTATCGGCTTGGCGTATGGATTCTGTCTCTTCTTATTGTCCCCAATATATAGCATTTATACCCTTTTTTTGACATTTGCTTTTTAGAGATCGCTGTCTTCGCATTATGTGGGAAGCAAAGTGCTGTCCAATATTGTTTATTGGTTTTCTGATGCTTTGTGTGTCTTTGGTGCTATTTTTAGTCTTATGCCTATCTCTGTGATTATCCTTTATTGTTTGAATGACTGTATGAGTTATAAGGTTTTTATTATCATTAAAAAAAGAACAGAAAAATATATGTGATTATATTATTGTCTATCTTGAGTTATATTGATTTTTGATAGTCAGTTACAGTCAGTCAGTGAATCTTTAACTTTAGACAATTGATAGCTTGATGAACCGGTTCGGTTTCTCCTCTTGCATAGTGGACTACACTTTTTCATTGTTTTTGTTAAGAAGAAAAAGGAACTAATTTTCCTTCTTGGACCTTTACTTTGGGCCCAAATTAGATTGGGGTTTTATGGAAAATTTTTGCTTTGGTACCATGTTGAGAAATTGGAACAATAAAACTAACTTTTCCCTTCAAAATAAAAAGTTCCAATATTTTATTTATAGAGTTGGTTAGGGTTACAAGAGACATAAATGGAATAGAACTTTAGCATCTAGAATCTAACAGAACTAAACAATTTAGCAGATACCTACTCAAACGTAAACTTAATCTAGATAGCACTAATATAGACAATAGATAGATATTGTTTGAGTCCTATTCTAACTTCTCCAGCAATTTAAGTGCCATTTTAACAAAAAATCTTATGCTAATTTGTAAATCATCTGTAGAACTTTGCTGAAGTATAAACTAATGATCGATACTACATACTCTTCCTTTGTGTAAATTATTGGTTCATTTTCAAAGATTGGCAGATATGGCTTTCTGGGCTGATTGTTGTTGCTTTCTTCCATTATATAGGTGCATGGCCCTGGTGCTGACATTGATACGTTGTGTGTTGGACCAAAGCATGCTAGTCGAAACGTAGGCTACTAGCTTTATATCCTGTTGAATTTGATACTTCTTGAGTGGAAGAAAATAACTTTGTCTTATACAGGAAGATTTCTTTGGTGAACTTCACAAGATGCTGTCAGAGATGCCTGAAGTACAAGAGTTGCATCCTGTACCAGGTGCTCATGTTCCAGTGATGAATTTCAAGTTCAGTGGGATCTCCATAGATCTACTTTATGCAAATGTGTCTCTCTGGGTTATTCCTGAAGTATGAACCTTTTGTCTATGTAATAATTAATTTTTAGGTTTAGAGCTTTCTGTGTTTGTTTTGTGCAAAGCGTTCTTCAGTTTCAGGTATTGTAATACCTGATTAGGCAATTGCTTTTTGAAACAAACTCTGCTTGGAGCAACATGAATCTTAATCGTGAAAAGTTACCCTCATGGTTGATGCTTCTATATCGATCAAATGATATAAGTTTGCATGTTATCCCTAGTCATTTATTTAGTTCAATCTTTAGGATAGACTTGTGCGCATCATGAGTTTTGAGCATTGAGATACCCTTTTTTTAAGTATACCTGATCTTTTCCTTGTGTGCTGTTACTGGTTTGCTTGTAGGACTTGGATATTTCTCAAGAATCAATTCTGCAAAATGTAGATGAGCAGACGGTTCGTAGTCTCAATGGTTGTAGAGTGACTGATCAAATATTAAGTCTGGTCCCAAATATTCAGGTGTGTGAATCGTATAAATAAACAGTGAAGTTTTTGTTTTGGGACTGATCTCTAAAACATATTTTTCTTTTGCCTTTTAGACTTTTCGAACTACATTGCGATGCCTGAGGCTTTGGGCAAAGTGGCGAGGAGTTTATTCAAATGTGAGTAAATTAAGGCTGTAGCTGGATTATATTCACTCATTCTCTTGTTTATATAGAAAGCATTTGGATTTTTTGTGTTAATTTGTTCTTCGCCTTAATTAGCCTTTGTATGTTGCCAGGTTACTGGCTTTCTTGGTGGTATTAATTGGGTACTGCTTGTTGCTCGCATTTGCCAGCTCTACCCAAATGCGCTGCCTAGCATGTTGGTATCTCGCTTTTTTAGGGTATACAATTTGTGGCGGTGGCCAAATCCTGTTATGTTGTGTCCAATTCAAGAAGGATCTTTAGGACTTTCTTATTGGGACCCTAGGAGAAACTATAAGGACAGGACACACCTGATGCCGATAATAACTCCTGCATATCCCTGCATGAACTCTAGCTACAATGTGTCAACAAGCACACTGCGGGTCATGATGGCGGAATTTCACAGGGGAAATGAACTCTGTGAGGTACTTTTTCTTGTTAAATTGGATGCGTGTTATTCTATTTAAAGCCTTACTTTTTTGTTTACTTATCATTGGTGATTTGCTTTTGCACAACAGATTTAACTACAAATATATGATATATGTCCATAGATAATATTATGTTAATGACATGGTTGGTATGTATGAATTGAATAAGATGGAGAAAGAAGGATTGCAAGAATGGAATGAAGATAGTAATGGAATGAAAATTTTATAAATTGTTTTATGGTTGGTATGTAATAGGAATGAGAAAGTAACAAAATTGATATTCCTTGATCGATCAGAACATATCATATCAGATATTTTTAATCTTACTGATATAATATTATTTTTCCTATCAAATAGAACCTAATCAAATCTATTTCTAACACGTATGATTTAATTTCCAACACTAACCGCTCAAGTTAATATTCTATTTTCTACTCAAACAATGCCACTGAACTCTTCTTTATGTTTTTAATCAATAAGAATAATGAGAACGAATGCCTTAATAGGCTTCAAACCTACCAAAACTCTATTTGCCAGAAATCCAAATTTGCACTCTAGGCAACAAAACAGGGCTAAAATCTATCAAAACTGTGCACACTTAGGTAAAGACCAAACTCCACATAGCATACCAGACTAAAAAACAAAGAGAATCAGTTTGTTGGAAATTGACTGTTGATTCTGGTGACAGTGTTTGGAGAGGCAGCCAATCTTGGGTAATGAGCAAAGCCCAAGTGGCGGTGACAACAAACTCAGCCTCTGAGATGTGGAAACAGACCTCTAAATCGATTGATCTGTTGGATAAAAGGAACAAAGTCTAGAATTGTTTTTTTGGAGCAAATTTCATTTTGATACGATGTTAAAAATTGAAGTGTTTTAACAATGAAGTTCCAAACAAGAATTATGTAATTTGGCCATCCTACATGAATTGAAATAAAGATGGAAATGTTCATTTTGTTCCCAATCTATTCCTGTATACCAGACATGGCGTAAGTGTGATTACAAATTCATGGGCTTTGTTTGGATGTGATTTATGATAGAGAGGAAAATTGATACAAAAATTTAGAAATAGTGTAAAGGTAAGAGAGAGATAAAAAGGATTATTTTGTTAGGTAGTATATTTTGGAAGTGTAGATTTTAATGGGAGGAAAATGGAGGCAAGTAAGTATCCAAACATAGCCATGGTTAATGAGCCTGATGTACTGATGTATGCTTTTACTTGTAAGAAGTTGGTTTACCTTACATTTGAAGTCAAGTAAGTCATTTTTCGAGTCTGAATGCTTTTCCTAGTGTCCAATTTAATGAGGGTTGAATAATGACACTTTTTATTCTGTGTTAATGAGGTCCACATTTCTATGTAGTGTCAATTCTTGTATTGTGTTCCTTTAGGGAAAAAGGTACACTTGTAGGTGTGATGGAGACCTGTGTAGGAAAATTGTTGCTGGTAATGACAATTTGGCTTATTTTATTGCTGCCGACTTTAAAAATTGTAGCTGCTTTTCTGATCTAGGCCATACTCTAACATTAATTAGGAATTTTGTTGCAGTTCAGATTCAAGCAATCAAGGACAATAGTAGTCCTATCTAGCTTTTCTCAGGAAATTATTCTCAGTTGTTGCATTCTCTGTTTGTGGTTATCAAACCTAGCAGATGGTGTGAAAAATGATGTTGAATTCCATGACTTGATGTTTTATGATTTTCATTTATGACATTCCTGCTTGGTTTCCAGCTGGCAAAGTTTCAGTGGCAGAATGTATTCTTGGATCTGTGCGTTTTCTGGAAATTCATTTCTGGAATGGTCATATATTTTTGTTGAATTTTGCTTTTACTCAGTATTGGATGGAATATGCTTGAACAATTTTTGAATATTTCTTCTGCCTCTTGTCTTTGTGATCCTGGATTTATTCTTGGACGTATACATTTATTTGACACGTCACTTATGTTAAAATTCATTTATTATGTATGGTAGGCAATAGAAGCAAACAAGGCTAGCTGGGATGCTCTTTTTGAGCCTTTCGCCTTCTTCGAAGCATACAAAAATTATCTGCAGATAGACATAGCAGCAGAGACTGATGATCACTTAATGAATTGGAAAGGCTGGGTTGAGTCGAGAATACGCATGCTTACTTTAAAGGTTTGAGTAGCGTTTCAAATTATTATTTCATTTTATTTTTATGAGTTGTTTCCCATCATTTTAATTTATTATATTTTTGTGGGCTGAATTATTTTTGCTATCAATAATCCAGATTGAAAGGGATATGAATGGGGTACTTCAATGCCATCCTCACCCTGGCGGGTTTTCAGATAAATCTAAGGCATTTCATCATAGTTATTTTATGGGTTTGCGAAGGAAACAAGGCAGTAACCCTCAAGAAGGCGAACAATTTGATATAAGGATGACAGTTAGGGATTTTAAGGATGGTGTATATGAATACTCATTCTGGAAGCCAGCAATGTGGATTCAAGTATGCCATGTTAAACGAAAAGACATACCCAACTTTGTCTTCCCTGGTGGAGTGCGGCCTTCCTTCCCAACCAGAAGCACTTCTGGGAGTTGCACTGTTAAAAGATTGCCAAGGTCCAACTCTCAACAGTCTGATGCTGTTATGAACAGGAAGAAGAGAATACAGGATGAAGTCAATAAAGGAGTTAGCTTGATTGAGTCCTCAAGCACGGGCATTTGCATTAATGATGCAACTTCATTGGATGAGACAAGGGCCAAGAAAAAGGCTAAAACTGATTTTAGTGAGAGCCAAAGTAATGCAGGATTTCCTGAGAATACATCCAGCCGTGGCCATGAAATTACAGGACTTGGTAAAAGCAAATATGCTGGTGGGCTTTCATCTTCTTCTGGTGCTCTGTCAGGTTCACTGGCTATGGAGAAACATGTTGCTGAGCAATCTTCTGCACAGACTCTTAATCACCAAATTTCTGTGGAAACAAGTGATTGGCTTGTAGAGGATATACAGTTGAAGAGTGAAATTCAAGGCAATGTTGGGACCAAAGGAATTACGCTATCGGCTTCCTTCTCATCAGACCAAGCTGTAGGAGGGGCAAGAGCAGGAAATGAAACCACCAAGATTCAACAAAACAGTGGTTTGGACGAGCTGGAGGTCTTTTCAGCTAACTTTTTCAATTGTACCGCAGCTATTATTGTTTCTTGTTTCTTTGTTCGACCTTATGGTGTAAATTCCATATTGTTCGTGCTACTTTTTCTTCAATTTTACCAAGAATCCAAGGCTTTAGCAATGTTTCCTGTAGTTTGCATGTGCATAGCTACTGATTTTGGCTATATGGTGCACTTTAGTTCAAATCGGATGTTTTACCTCATTATCTAGTGCTATTCCAGTTTTTTCATACACTGGATTGTACTTGGGAAATTAGTTTTCATTAATTAAACTTTTGCGCACACGTGTACGCACTTAGTGTTTATGGCACGGAGTCATGGATGCATGACAATATGGCATCACGTCATTCCTGAAGGAGACTGCATGAGTACTGCAATTGTAGATATCTTATGTAGTATATGTTGGTTTATTGCATCAATTCCTCAACGTACATGGGAATTAGGATCGACCTCTGACCTTTTCTTCTACTGTTTTTTGCCCCTTTATGTATACGTAGCCTCTTGAATTGTCTGTAACAACTGCAATGGTGTCTACAACAGCAAAAGTGCCTGCCCAAAAGCCCCTTATCAGGTATCTGTCCTCTCAGGCTGATTGAGTAGATTAATTTTTAGCAGGTTTCTCTACTTTGCCAATAATGATTGTAACGTGTAATTTGTATCATAAATTCCTGGTTGGAAGCTGACTTACTCTGCTTTATTTACAGGTTCAGCTTCACCTCTTTAGCTAAAGCAGCAGGCAGCTGTGCATAGCGGGATTTGTTCAGAGCGTGCGGCTGAAATCAAAAACCTCATTGAAACCACTTGGGAAGCCTTCAGCGCTAGGAAAAGAAGGAACAGAATGAAGACTAACCCCAAGTTATGATCATTCAGTTCATGAATTGAAAATTGTAATAAAATGTCCAAAAATTTTTCCTAGCACACATCATTTCTACGCAAAAAACTCTAGTGCAACTAGAGTTGGGTGCTGGAAGGACTGAACGTAATGTAAATTGATGTTTGTGTGTAATCGTGGAATATGTTTCTTGTAGATGTTTCAATGAATGCAAATCAAATGGAATTATCTATGCTTTACGTTTTCATTAAGATCTTGGAAGTAGTTTTCCTCGGTGGCCTGGAGAGGGGTTCAATAGCTGTATCCCGTAACAGATCACGTGTGGGTGAGTGTACTGTATTAATATGGCAATAATGAGCTCCATTTTTTGTTGGGGTGTTGTCCTGCGAAGGGTTGAATGCATGAACCAGTCCCTTTTTCATTCCACTCTTCAACCCTGACTAAATGGATTTCGTCGTGCCCCTTCACTGCCAACTCTTTGTAACTCATATATATACGTATATGTGGGAAGGGTTGAAAGTCGTATTTTTAATTGCATTAAAGCTGGGAGGAGTCTTGCTCGAAGTGTAGTTATACCAAACTGCAGTTGTGTGATGGTTGTTGATTTCTTGGTTAGGCTAAAGACGAGTGGAGATAGGGTCATCAATAGCGAAATGTCATGGCAAATAATGGGAAGACACCAGATAACGTTTTCAAATAAAGAATTAAACGCAGATAAATGTAACCTGCATCTGACATCATTTGAGTGATGATTATGGCTGTCATTATCTTTGACTCCAGTTAGTCATATCATCATCGTCATAACCACAGCAGTAACAGTTAACAAATAAAGATAACAACATCGCTGGATAATAATCTAATAATCTGTACGGCTACCCTTCTGCTTCCCACATCTGCAGCAGTTTATATAACAACATCCTAAGTGGGTATCCCACTGTTCCAAATTTTAATCTGAACCATTTTAGGACTTTATAGAGCTTATAGTCATAGTTGTGCTAAACTCAGCAATATTTTAAAATGTGTACTGGATCCACCGATTTAATCGATTTAACTGAGAACTGGCCATTTGTCTGATCCGAATATTGGTAAAATTGAATATATGCATATAATCGATGGTCAATTTTGATCAAAATAAAATAAAATAAAATAACGCAAAGTCACGGACGTACAACCCAAGCCAGAGAAGAACAAAGGGCTTTTGCGTGAGTGTCTCTTCCACTCTTCTTTGCGCTGTCTATGTTTGGTTGCAATCTAGAAAATAAAAGCAGTATAAAATTATGGTAGTATAAAAGTCTGTTTAATTTTTAGATGTTTCATAGTTTTTATTTATACATTTTTATTGTTACTTTTTATTTTTCGATCAATTATTTTATATGTAAAAATATATTACTTTATATGTCAAGAGACACCAACGCACAATTATATTTACAGTTTCGGACCAACCAATTAAACTGAATAAATTAACAACCCAGTAAATCAGATGGTTATTAAATTCGATCACTAATCTATGTTTGAAAACATTGCAACTCAGGCTTGTTGCCCCTCTACTCATGCTGTACCCAACACTTCTTCTCTTTCTTTCTTATTGGGTGTATTTTCTCTTCTTCCTCGTAAAAAAAAATGGTGTGGAAGTCAACATTAATGCTAGCAGTGAGACGTTGACCATGCCCACCATGCACAAACCATGTTATAACACTTGTACGTGGGTTATCACGTGATGATGACATGGTTAGAAAAGGACGCACATATATAATATCATAAATCACAGAAACAGGCAGCTGGCAATTAGTAAATGGTGCAGAGATTCCACCAAGACGCCCATCAATCAGTGTCCACAATTTGAGAGACTTTTTTTATTTTTAAATAAATAATTAATTAATAAATCAAGTTGAGATTTTTAAATAGTGTCAATCATACACTAACGAGATTACAATCTAATGATTAAGTTTGAATGAAGTTTTAATACTCTTTATAATAACAGTGTTCGTATGGTTTCTGCAGGTCAATTTGTCATTGCGATTATTTTTTTTATAATGTATTGGCTAGTGATAAATATATTAATTATTTAAGTGATATTTTAATATAATAACAAAATCACTGCTTGTGTAATAAAATAATATTTTGAGGTTATGGATGCAGAATAATCTTCAATACAATTAATTTGTTTTTGTTTTCCATTTGGCGATTCAAAGCCTTAATTATCTCTAATCCTTCTCATCTTATTGCATACACCTTATATTTAATTACTCCTAATTGTAAGAAAATATTTAATAATTGTGATTGCAAGTTGTCTGAGATCTTGGCAAATCTTTTTCGTCAGATGGTCCAATTTATCTAATTGAATTAATGACCTAATCTTCACTGCCTAACGAAGCTTTTAACTCTCAACTTCTGTGTTGTCTATTTATGATTCGAAGAAGAAGAACAAGAAAAAGTGCTTTATTTATTTATTCAATAGTATGAGAATGGAATCTCTCAACCTTCTAAATTCCAATGATGCATTATCACTTTTTGATCGGACGATGTAAATGGATTGACAAACATGCATGCAACTTGATCTAACGTCGACTATGCTATCAAGTATCAACGTAAAATATCTATTATTTTTTTTCCTAATTTTATACACTGCATTTATCTTCATCATAACTAAAATTGAATATTTAATACAGCAAAAAGGAAAGTGGATGGTTCCCCTTAGAGCTCCCATATGGAATGGCAATGAATAAGTCATCCCCAACTGGCATGAAACTCATCAGGGTTTAGGTAAAATATCACATCATCTAAACACACACACACACACACACTTATATATTTATATACACATATATATCTATATATCTTCAAATATGTACGGAATGGCTTGAATTAATTTCTATGATTATACTTTCATTCAATGGTTCAGTAACTATCAAGGAACTTGCGTATAGTTCCTCCACACATACATACGTATATATATATATATATATCTATTATATGTATTTAATTTTTTCTAAGTTAGTAATATGGTGCTGTTTCTCGAGAACTTTCTAAAAAGAAGTCAGTCTAGCTAGCTGTTTTAATAATTATTATGCAAAAGAGATAAATACAGAAATGCCAACCCTATATTACAAAAATTGACAGGATGGTGACCAAAGCACGTTCCCTGCTTTCTTGTACGCATCAAACGCAACATATTAAAAATTGAGACGAAGACAAATATGAATTTAGGTCTGAGATTTGATATCGTCTCCATACATTGCACCAAAATTTGAGAGGTTGACGAAATTAAGGGCCAGAGACTTCCACGTCGTGTGTGTGTGTATAACCAAATGAAACTGCTTCTAAAGATTTGCGTTTTGCTTATTGAGCTGACTTTTTTCATCAACCCCACAAAACTATTTTTGGGAGAAAATTAAGGAGGAAGGGATATATTAATTTAAATTATTTGTAATTGTAATTGATGAAAAAATGTCTTGCATTTGTAATAATTAAAGCCTCTAGATTACCTACTTAGACGGTGCTTGGATGAGATGCTCTAAAAAGTGTGATAAATTTTTTATCACACTTTATATAATATAAACTCTAAAAATAAGGGTTATGTTTGTTTTTGAATTTTAGAGTCCAAAAACACATGAGTAATCATTACATATTTTAAATTTTATCTTTCTCTCTTACTTTTACACAATTTTTGAGTTAAAAATATCTAAAAACAAAAACCAAAATTTGACCACGAACATAGCTAGGATGTTTGAAGTTTATAAATTTTTTAAAAATAAATTTATTTTTCTAAAATTATTTTAAGATATTTTATAAACTATTTTATTTTGTTTATAAAAAATAGCCTAAATATTTTTAATCATGTAGTGTTAATAATATTAATTCATTTTTATTATTATTACACCGGGAAAATTATGAGTGTCTAAGATTATAAATAATAATAAAGTCTTATAATATGATCTTATCATATTTATCCAAACACATTTTAGCTTAATTTTAAAATAAAATTACAAATTTATAAATTTTAAAAACATCTTATAAATATTCTTATAAATTCTTAAAAATAAACTTAACCTAACACCCTCCCAGCGTCACATTAGTTAAAACCTTTCAGAACGAAGAGTCGGTGTGATTTAGGGTTTCAAAGCTATGTTTGGAACACTAATTTCGACAACTTAATATTCTATCAAACTTTAAATAATCAAATAGGTTATTCAATAAAATTTTTATTTAAATTTAAATTTACATTTTATCTATTATATATAATTAATTAATTAATTATTTTTTAATTATTCTCCTTTATATCTCTTCGAAAAAGACTACACAATATAAAACTAGTTTATGCAATAATTCCATTGCCATAACTCGAGTGATAATATTAACATCTCCCCGAGTTGGACCCCATCACGCATGCCCATGATCCAACTCCAACTCGCCAAACCTTTTTTCTCTACTCTTCTTTCTGCCCTTCAATACAAACAAATACTTCAACTCTTCCATTTCATTCTTCCACACATCCTCCCTCCCTCATCCCACCTAACCCCTCCCCCAATATATACATATACACACATACCTATTGTAGGTGTGTATGCCCGTGGAAAACAACACATAACCAGTCTTTTGCATGAAACATTGAAGTTCTCTAACAAGTCATGGGTTTGCAGAGCCAGCTGTCCGACGTGTCATCGGAATCAATCCTCATACTCACGGCAGTGCTCATCGGCAAGATTGTAAGATATGCCCACTCCCTTCTCTTCGCCCTCTTGCACCACCTGGGCCTCTTCCAAGCCGATCATCACCAACACCACTCCGGGAGCTCTCTCTACGACGACGTCGGGTCAGGTCTGGGCAGCCTCGTCGTCCTCTGCGACCAGCTCAATCTGAACCGGGCTTGCTCCTACCAGAACCAGTCCGATGGGGACGACGGTAATCTGGATACAGATTGTGTGGTGTGCCTGGACCAACTGGAAGAAGGGGATTGCGTGCGCAGGCTACCGTGCCGCCACGTGTTCCACAAGGATTGCCTCGACGGCTGGCTGGACCGCCTTAACTTCAACTGCCCCCTCTGCCGGGCGCCGCTGGCGGCAGACGAGCTCGTGGATTGCACCGGTAGGCGCGTGGCTGAGGATCTTCTGGCGTGGTTCCCGTTCCAGTGATGTAGCTTCAGTGGCGCGTGAGGGTGGTGAGGTTGGGGACGCCTGGCCTCCGCCCCTCTTCTCTGTCGATGGCGGTTGCAGTTTTGACCTCTGACCTTTTCTTTTTCTTTTTCTTTTTTTTTTTCTCTTTTTCTTTTTCATTTTGGTTTTATTTATAGTTTTTGCTTTAATTTTTTCCTACTAGTTTTTGAGGAGTTTCATATAATCGCTCTCCTGCACCTGCTGTAAAAAAATTTATTTTTTTTTGTTTCACATATTTTCTCCCCTTCTGTATAATAAATATATTATTAAAGATAAATGAATTTAAGATTAGTGTAATGTGTAATTTTATAATATATAATCAATACGGATTTGTATCATTAATTTGATTTAATGTGAAGATTATAAAAATGAATTATTAAAATTAAAACAATGATAATAAAACTTAAATCTATTAATTTTTAAAAATTTTAACAATAAAAATAAGTGATCAAAAATAAAAATTATATTAGATATATTTTGTAACATGAGAGAGAGAAAAAGGTTGAGGAGATAACAAAATAATAAGTAAAAAATGAAAAGAGAAAATATTAAAAATGGAAAGAAAAATAAATTTTAAAAGAGGATGTTATTGTAAATTAACTTTGAGATTAAAGGTAGTTATTATTCACTCTTCACGCATTGCATAGATATTAGTATTTAATTGGTGTAATGAATGATGGAAATTAACCATATTTTGGAATAAAAGTATAGGAAAAGGGATCTAATATTGTCACCAACAATTAAAGGGTAGTCGAGTATTTTTCACAAGAGATTAAAAAAGTTGGAAACAAGATAAAGTAATTATTTTCTTTCTTTAAGAAAAAAAAATATAAATATTTTATACAGAACAGATTGGTTGCAGGTTGATTAAAAGCACACAAGCCTGTGAATGTGCAGATGCCTTTATAGAAACTCCAAAAGAATATAGACATAATTTTTAGAAAAAATATAAATCATTTAAAACCGAATTAACAAATATTAATACATATGATTACGCTGCATAAAATACTGTCTGTTATTTATTTTATAATTTATATCTCTTCATTCATACATAAAATAATTATATTGAGTCTGCTGCAATGTACTTACTTCTCTTTCATTGCTCCAAAAAAAGTAAGAAATAAAAAATTTATAGACGCTTTATAATGATGATTCGATGTGCTTGCATATACCACACATTCTTGTCATTCCTTTTTCCTCTAATTTTCTTGTGTTCTAAATTTAATATACACCACAGCTTATCAGGTTAGGGGATTTCCAATATTATAATAACATATACACATAATGTATGTATGTATGTATCTATATAAATATTTATATTCACATTAATTTTGAAAATGTATCAGAAATTCACACATGATGCGTAGGGGACGAGACCATTATTGGCGAGGAAAAAGGGAAGGAAACTATTTTTGCAAAAGGCGGCTAAAGCCTACTCATAATTAGGAGAAGTGTATCCGACAAGAAAATGAAACCCTTTTAGATGTCATATAATGCAACTTACTCGTCATCCTTCTTTTAAAAAAATTTATTTAATTTCTCGAAATTCTTAGCAGACATTAACTATGATGCCCAGCTCACGGAATAGAGTTGAAGAAAAAGGGAGATGCAAGTTGCGAGAAAGATTGCAGACAGTCCAAAGGAAAATGCCAATAGAAAGTTCTGAAGCCATTGCTTTTATTTGTAGGTTTTTCATTCAGCACGTCTTTTATGCTGCATATAATATAATATATGTTATGTGCAAGTGGACCACTTTGAATTCGATATGTGTGGTGAAATTGGGCATAAGAAGAAAAGGGCTTTTAGAGAATATGTATATCCACACACATCTGCCTGCAAATTGCTACTACTTTTGCTGATTGTGATGCCACTGTGGTGTGCCCTTTTCGCAGTACTGTCCATTTTGGTCCTAAACTAGTCCAGTGGCCTCCTGTGCACACATGGAAAATATTGTTTTATATATGCACGTCGCTTGTGGGCACCACCTATATTTCCCTCGTAGATTTTGCAGACGTCGGCTGTCCTGTCCTTGAATCTGTGCAGCTAGGGTTATTCGAATTGATGAGCTAGCAATGCATGTACAGGGATATTTATCTTGGGGTTAAGCTATCATCCACCGTCCATTCTGCATCGTGGTTGACGTGGCACAATCTGATGCATGACAAGCCATGCAGACTCTCAGCTTCCCAGAAATAAAACAGCTGCCCTCTTTTCCTTCTTGTGCAGTGACTACTTCAAGATAAGGAAAGTAAATGCTAACGTACCATTGAGAGGATTTTGTGCACTATATTCGACAAAAATACTCATAATAAAGGATTTATGTGCAGTGATTTAAGTCATTTGACTTTGTGTAAATAGAGGAGATTTTGTGGCTGGCAACACTGGTGTGATATTTCAAATGTTGAGATTGATTTTCATCCACTGAGGATTCCCTGCTTTAGGGGTTAATTTGTCTGCCACTTGTGGGAAGATTATTGGAATTTCTTTAATACTTAAGCGACAAAGTTGACACCTGCACCATGTTTGGTTTTAAAATTTTAAAAAGAAAAGCAAAACACTAGAGAAAAGAAAAAGGAAACTAATGAAATACAAAATTTCATCCGTCAGTTCGATTAAGTGATTGTTCAAAGGAGAGAAAAATATTAAAACAATAAAAATAAGCTAAAAAAACTCAAATTTTAGAGTTTTATTGTTTAAGAGAATTAATATGAAAATGAATGAGAAAAACAGGAGTAATAAATGTTTTGAATAAGAAGATAGAGCTAACATAGCTTTCTCTCATTTTTCGACACGATTTTTCTAAGAAAAATAAATTTTCTTCATTTAAACTATATTTTTTTTTTCACAAATTTTCTAGCGAATATATCCCTAAATTAATTAACAAATACTTACGATTGTCTATTTTAACCTTTTTGTTACTCATCCTTTTCCCGTTTCAGATACACCCCATGATTTTGAATTAATTGTTGTGTGCTTTCCAACAGATAAGTTTGCTTGGGTTAAGTCCAATTTCTTGAATGGGCTCCTCTGCATCTAAAATTGATGAAAAAAAAAAATATGAAGGAATAGAGATTAACAGGTATGGCCAAATTAAAATTTTCTCACCTTGCTATATTTTCTTTAAATTCAAAAAAAGCATGTGAATTTTTTTCTTTGTGTTGTTGAATCAATCGCATATCAAAATGAAATATTGAGAAATCATTGAGTTCAATTCTAATCTCCACATATCATGATTCACGACAAAAATTGATATAAAATGTCAATAGGAAAAAACCAACCCAATTGAAACCAAGAGCCCATCATTGGGCCAATCCAACATTGTCAAAAAAAATGTCAGCTGAGCCCAACAGTGCACATATGGGCTTTGGATTTTCATTAGGTTCATTTGTAAAAAGGAAGCAAGAAGATGCACAAGATTTCGGGAGCCATTTGTTCTTTACAAGGATTATGCGTTTTTATCATCGTCTTGACTCTTTGAGTACTTTCATAGTGGGTAGCATAAATTAAGAAGAATAGACAGGGCAAAAAATGTAGAAATTAATGCAGTGAATCAATGGTAATGATGAAAAAAAAGGTTGTGAAAACGTTAGAGGCAAAGAGGGAAGTGGATAACAAACGAAGGTGTCATGCATAATGTTATTTGGCACGTTTAATAAATTATGAAAATATTTTGAATTTAATCAAACTCTAGGCTTGAATTTTATTTTATTTTTTTTTGAGTTTGAACTTTTAGCTTGATTCAAATTCAAACTTAAGTGGAAAATTTTTAAAATTAAGTTGAGTTGAATTCAAATGATTGTTGAGTCCAAATTGTTGACACATCGAAAGGCAAGTTTTGATACTTAATTTCTAATATTTAATTCAAAACAAATCATCCAATATTTCTAGTTCTAACTTGGGTTAGAGTTGAGTTTGACAAAATTGAATTTAAATAGTTGTCACCAACAAATCTAAAGACGAACATTAACACTTTGATTTCTATGTCCTAATCAAGACAAATTATCTAATAATACATTAATAAGAGGTGTAAGATAAGCACACCCAGCATCATCACAAAAACACACTACCCCTGCCTCATACAAAATTTCAGTACCACCCCCCATCTATATTCAACATTTAGGAACACATATATAATGATAATTATAAGAATAATTTAATAACAACTCATCTCTGTACTTAATTTCCCTATTTAATTTGCTTTTGCAGAGTGGAAAGCGAACAGTTATTGTGCTAAAAATAGTCTCACTCACAAGACATGAACACCCACTATTATTATTATTATTATTTTAATTACAAATAAGTAAAACATGGATTGAGGATTTGGTGGCACCCTTATGACGTGAGTGGGTTTTATGATCTGGCTTGCGTCTAATTTGGAGGACATCTCCCAATATTTTCGTATGACAACGCAGCTTCATTCATCAGATTTTTGGCCTAAAACAAACAAGCAGCATCATTACAAGATTTTGCACATGCTGTTTTTAGTACAATGAGATAATCCCAGAATCTAGAGTGTGATTGTTGAAACATCATCATTTTCATGTGACAAGCTCCTCTTGCATTTACATCAGAACCAAAGAACACCAAACATGTACTAAACTTAAACTACTTCAGGTGTTTATGTTTGTCACAGGACCTGTGAACCAGTGCCTGGCACTCAGAATCCAAGAAGAAACTGCGAGCACAAGTAGGCCTCCAACTGCAACAGGAGTGTAGTTCAGTGTCTCCTTGGTGATGGGGTAGGCGACGGGCAACGAGAACAGAACTGATATAATAGCCACCCAGAGGACTGCAACCCAACCAACTAGGATCCCGTATCGCCCCAGGTTGAAAGGCCCCGGACTAAAGGATTTTCGAGCCAGAGTCACTCTAAAAAAGATTGGCAGTGCATAAGCTATGTAGAGTCCAATGGTGGCTATGGATACCATGGCTTGAAATGCCACCAAGCTCCCCAGTGACTGCATGTATTAACCGAAATGCTGTGGCATTGAGGGTTACTGATGTATGTGACAGAAGGAATCGAATCGCAACAATGCATAATTATTCCAATTTAGGGGCAAAAGGGGGATGACTGCCATACCGTTAGTGCCATGCAAAATGCTATGATCACAGACAGCCAGACTGCATATATCGGGACTTCTTGCTTGTTTACCCTATGCCACAATGTAGAGAATGGCATGGCACCATCTCTTGAGAATGCGTACGCCATCCTGACAATAATGCCCCCACATAACATTGTTTCTTCCATAAAATTAGTCGAGGCAGATTCAAGAAGAGGTCGAATTCTACCTGGAGTTGCTAGTGATTGAACTCATGCCACAGAAGAATATGGCGACAGCAACTATACACACACAAAGGATTCCACCAGCACCATTGCCGTACCTGCTCTTGAAAGCCTGGTAAAATATTTCAGCAATGGCATAACCGCCAGCATTGTTGTCTTCGCTCAAAAGGTCTTGGATGTTGCCAACTGCAAAGGTGATGCCTATTATGTAAGCCCAACCAAAAATTAAGGATATGCCGATGGAACTTATTATTCCCTTTGGTCCATTCTCATCTGCATTCTTCGTCTCCTCTGTCTGCAAGAACAGAAAATTGATTGCAGGGCTCCAGAAGCCAAGTAAGGCGTAGTTTAAAGTAGGGAAAGAGCAGCACAATTCCACAATAAATCAAATCACTTATTTTGTAGAAATCTCAGAATTTTAATACATTGGTAAGCTGAATCAGGAGTGTTATATTTAAAGAGAGTGAAGAAAGAAACAATTAGACACAAGAATGGTTAGACCATTAGGTCTTCAACCACAGACATATGTTTAAAGAGCCAAATCAAAATATTGTCTTGATTATGTAGGTGAACAGACATTTCCGCACTAAAGAGACTAATTTTATACTCCTATTCAAGTATATAATGATATTAGATGACTGCATCCCAAAACCATTCAACAATAATAGACATAAACAAAGGCCATGTAAAGTAAGATTTATGAATAAGTTAACAACAGAACTCACCATATGGGCAGATGCATCAAAGCCTGTTAGGGTATACTGACTCATAAGAAGCCCTAGAATAAATATGTATGATCTACTATTGATTCCTTCTCCATTATCTGTGTTGAAGTGAGTAAAAACAAACTTGGCACTGGCTTTCTCAGTTGCAACCAATGGAATGAGGATCATCAGAACAAAGACACCTGGAAAGAGAAAAACGTTCTCAGCTTTGAGGGTATAATATTGCATAGCGATACTAATAAAACTAGGATCGACTCTAAGTACCAAACACATTCCATGCAGCAGCAAGCTGTCCGAAGAAAGATAACCACGAGATAGGAAGACTGTTGATGATACCATGCAATAGCAAAATCCCACCATGTAAAGCCATTACAACATATTTGGAGGCCTCATATCCTCCTCCATTCCTCCCGCCCGTGCTTAGGAGAATTATCACTTGAATCAACTGTGCTAATGAATAATCTATACTTGTAGTAACAGCCCACTGCAGACACAATTATCAGCAATGCAATTAGCGTTTATTTATTGTTAAACCACAGAATCAACATTATGAAGAACTCTGAAATGCAAAATAGGGTGTTCTGAGGTACCTGGCCAACAATATTAAACCTGCACAGAATAGAAAGGAAAGAACGATTTTAGCATCAATAACAAAACAAAGAACTTGTACATCAATTAGACAGCATAAGGTGGCAGAACAGTTAACTCTGCTCTTTCACATTTAGATTTGTGAAGGTTAACATATCCTAAGCAAACAAAGTGTATTGTGATAATAAGATATAAAGTAGGGCATAAAAGTTGAAAATGATATCAGCTGACTTGTCCAAAAAGTGGTTCCATTCATCCAAAATGATAACATCTTTTCATTTGATTGATAACTCTTATAATTATGATGAATTGTTGCGGCGGAAGGTTGGGGACATAAGACAGAGTAAAACTATCATCAACTCAACTTAAATTACCCCAAAAGAAAATCCAGAGGTTAAAATTTGTTTACAAATAAAAGCATCACTATAAATTCCATATCATAAGAGTATGATATATCTACTCACATGAGCAACATATCTTGAATCCTGAGAATAATTAGGTTAAGCTGAAGCATCCTCAGATGCAAGAATAGCAAGACAATTTAGAATTGCTATCCGAACAAGGGTAACAATCGTACACAGGATAAACATGAAGTTCAAATATGGGAATTAAACAAAGCAAGACGTACCAGCAAGAAGAAGCAAAATAGGCACTGGATCAAAAGAGATTACATTTCGTGGTAAATAATCATTAAAAAAAGTGCTAACTGAGAATGTTGGCGATGAAATACAGTAAGATAGACCACTTTGGACCTATGAAATAAAACTAAATTACCATCCAGTGATCCATGAGGCAAAAGGTGCCCAGGCAGGTCCAGCAAGCTTTGCACTCCAATAATACAGCCCCCCGGAAGTGGGGTAAGACGAGCAGATTTCAGCCATTGAATAGCCAACAACCAGGGTGAAAAATCCAGCAATGGGCCATCCATACACGAAGGAAACGGGCCCCCCAAAAGTCAGACCCGTACCATACAGTGTGTTCAGACCAGTGAGCACTGATATCACCGAAAATGAAAACGCAAAGTTTGACAGCACTCTGCCGTTCTCCAAACAAGACCCACCGAAGAAACATGGGCAAACATCAAGAAAACGTAGCAAAAAAGAAACAAAAAACTATGGTTTGTTTGTTTTTATATTTTTGTGTGTGTTTGTGTAAAAAGAATAAAAATAAGAGATAAAAAAATGAGTAATAAGTGGACGTGCGTTTTTAAGTGGTGGATAATTGTAAAACAACAGGCAAAAGAGAAGAAAAAGATTACGAGAGGTCACGCTTGAGTTCTTGCTTGTAGCCAAGCTCGTGTAAACGTGCATGGCCGGAATCAGCGGAATCCGGCGCTTCTCCCTGAACATGTGATGGAAGTGGCGACTGATTCTTCTCTCCCGGATTCCACGCCATCTTCGCTGTCCCCCTTCGCCTTTTCTGTGTCTGTGAGAGAGCCTCAGAGGAAGAGGTGGACGATGGCCTTTGGTGAATCAAATGATTCTCCCAAACCAGCAAATCTCTCTCCCTCCCTCTTTTGTAGGAAAAACATTCCCCAGAGAAGACGTTTGTCGAATATACTTACCAAAGTCGGCCCAAGCGCGAAATGAGCATCGAGATTCCTTTTGATTGGGATACTAATTATTATTGGTAATTCATTTATATTCATACCTACGGCCATCTTTGACGACCCTTCATACCATACTTGTTGAATAAAATTACAATTTTAGTTATTTTATCATATATTTATTATATAAAATTATAATTTTATATATTTGACAAAATAATTTATTTTACTAAATCGTGTAGAGTAAATGACCTGCCGGTCCAGAGATTTATTGGATGGTAATCGTATCAATGGCCAATGTCCTTATTCTATAACAACATTCAATATGAAGTATTCAGCGTGGTTTTTCCACTTTTAGCATTCTCCTAGGTTTCCTTTGTTTGGGATTCTCCTCGTTCATATCACCCAAAATGCAATGTTTGCCTGTTGACTTCGATTGCTGAAATAAAAGTTCACAATAATTGTTTTGAACGATTATGAGCTGTATTTCTTTAACAGCATTTTTGGTATGTAGTAACGTTTTGAGAAGAAAACACTTACTTCCAAGCTCATTTTTATAGCTACTAATGGCATAATTTATTATAAGCATCATCAGAGATTTATTATTAAAAATAAATCAATATTCATTCCACTCCACCTAACTTTCCCTATTTTCGATGGGTTGAGAACAAATTATTTTCAAACCATTAAAATAATTTTATTGGTGTTTAAATTTATAGAATGTGTATTAACAATGTTATCTATTATTAAATAAATTAAATATTAAAAATATTATATAGAAAATATGAACACATGTAAGCTAGATAAATGTAAATAAAATTAAACCTATACATGTATATCACCAATATATATAATATCTTTTATTTGTAATATTACTAGAATGTACGCTAGAATATATTTTACACATCTAGCATATATTCTAGTAATATTACAAATAAATAATATTATAAATATATATATATATATGTATATATACGCACCCACAAACAAATATATGCACACATACCTAAAAAATAATTATATAATTTAACATAATCTAACATATATATACATATATAATGTAAAAGTGTTAAATCCATTTTCAATAATAATTAGAATATTTTCATATACGTTGATATACTTAATATAAATGTATACACATATAATCTAATGAATATTTATGTATATTGTGTTATAAGTGTTTAGTACATTATTCTAATTAAAATTAATATAATTATGTATGTTTATATTTCTTTTATATATAAAGTTAAAAATAAAAGTTATACATATATTTATTTTGTACTTAAAAAGTTAGATATTAGTTATTTTAACATTCAGTGAGGTTGATTATATATGTTGCTCAAGTGTCCCCTGTATAAATATATAATTATGTACATCATATAAATATTGTTATATGATATTGTCATATTAATATTAAATATTATAAATCATAAATAGAAAAAATAAAAATTAATTTAACATTTGGAATGATGTTTTTTGATCAAACAATGTTTAATTTTCATTTATACTATTTATTTCTTTATTACCAATATAGATATAAAAAAATGATAAGATAATAATTTCATTCTTTCTTTTATTCTCGTTATCATTCCATGTGCATACCAATCAATGAATTTTTTAAAGTATCTAGTTCATTGTTATGCCACATCATTACATACATCAGCATATCATCATCACACATTGGATGGATAACAAATTACAATGGAGGGATCAATATAGGCACAAACCGATGGAGGAAAAATCCATCCAGAAATATAAATGTATGGTAACTGTAGATTTGTAAATGTATAAACATATTGCCGTGAATAAGGAAGAGGGGCACTAGATTTGGAGCACATCAACCCAAGTAATCTTCAGTTGTAACTGCCAGCATAGAATAAGGAAACAGTCACTTTATGTATAGAATGATAGTATTGGCAAAAATATCAAGGAGAAATTAATAAAATACTATCTTTTTTTTTTTTGCTATTTCCTTTGCTCTTCCTTTTTTTCCTCGTTCCTTAGTTTCTTCTGAGCTTGTAACTATGTGTGTATGAACATCATGGCCAACTCTAAGTTGGGTACTTGGAGGGTTTTTCTTCCTACATCTAAAGCTCCCTCATCGTCGTGGACGGTAGAAGGTTTGTTAGAGCATAGTGGCTCGGTAAAAAGTGATAGAAAGCATATCCTCAAAATCCCTTCTGATTAAAGTGTTCACCTCAAGGCAAGGATAGAGGATCTGCAGATCGAAGAACTGGGGCTTTTTGGATTGTTGTTCATTCAAACAACATATTAAATAAGTCTTGCTTGGTGTTAATTTCCAAAAAGCCCTCAACAGTAGCCATCATCACCTTTTCACCCCTAGTTTCCTAGTATAATTATAAGAAAGCCATCCATAAGAACCTTCCTTCTTGTTACACATAAATTATGCCCATCATGTATCGCCCCATAATTTCCCCATAGCCTATCTCAGATTTTTATAATAAATCATCCGTCAAGCCCAAACCCCCCTTTAACCCATAGTATTGTTACAAGTGGTATTCAAAGCATGTTCCTAAAAGGCTGACAAAAACTAGATCGCAAGAAAAATAGAATGAGAAGCAATTCTAGGAACTAGAAAGTAGATTTAAAGCTAGATTCACCCAAATGAAAGAAGACTTTGATACACAAATCGATTGCGAGTGTAAGGCTGCATCACATGTATTGATTGGAGAAAAATTCTCCTTGGCAATCCAAGGTGATATTGCTAACTCCCCCTCAATGGTATGCTTCGTAGGGAAATCCAGCCTAGTAGATGGCATACACAAATGCAGTAAATAATAGTAAATTTTACCAGTTTGACCCATGAAGGCACAACTTTTAGCTTAAATCTTAGATTAAATTGGCCACATTCGATGGCAACAATGCTAGATTCTAGCTTTGGAATTGCCAAAGAAATTTTTAATATTATCACAGCCTTAAAGAGAGAAAGACATTGGTGGCAGCAATGTATCTTGACGAGAAAGTTTGAACGATGGTTCAACAATTTTCTCATAAACAATTCATTAGTTGGGATGAAAAGGATTCTAGCCAACTTTAATAAGTAAGACATTGGCCATATCATTGGCACATTCAATAAACTCTGCTAGAAGGGGAGCATTCTTGCTTATATTGAATCATGTGAAGACTTGAAGGCGAGTATGGTTGAAATTTACCCACGCCTCACAGAACAACACTTTATCCACAACTTTATAAGTGGGTTAAATGAAGAAATTTGATGCAATATGATTATTTTCGGTCACAATCATTGGACAAGACCTACAACTTAGCTAAACATGAACAGAAAAAAAAAAAATCAAAGCCCTCAAGAGACAGAAAATTCCATATAGGTAAACAAGAAATACCACAAGCCCCCCCTGTAAACCAATCATAGTAGGAAAAATTAAGTTAAAAAAAGGGTAGTGTGGTGATAAATGGCTACTAGGCATTAAATGCAAAGAAAAGTCCTTGCACTAAATTGAGGTTGAGGAAGTTAAGGAAAGTGATGAGGATAAGGCCCAACCCAGCAACGAAGACATCTATGCAGAAGGGAAAGTCGCCTTTAGCACAATTTCAAGGGATTTGTCACCCAGCACACGATGCATCAAGGCCACAATTGCAAAAGACTTGTCCTAACCCTTGTGGATACACGAAGCAAGCACAACTTCAAAGGTTAATTTGGTTGGATCTCCTAATGTCAATTAGAGTGGAACTATGATGATCAAAAGAGTACTACTGGTGGGTGTTTCTTTGTTAGCAACAATCTAGTATTGTTGTATAGTAATAAATAAAATTGTATATCACTCTCTACAATCGATGTAGAATATATAATTATATGAAGTTGTTGTACCTAGCTATTATGAAAGAAACAAATGTTGAATAATTATAGAATGATATTTATGGCATGACAATTTTGTGTAACAACAAAAGTGTGATTGACATCACAAAGAATCCTGTACAACATTCAAGAATAAAACACATTTACATAAGGAATCACTTCATCGGTGAACTCGTGGAAAACAAGACTATTGTTGTGAATCATATTGCAAAAAAAAATTGGCTTGCTGATATATTTACTAAGGCATTTGATGCTAACATATTTGATTACCTGAGAAAATCACTACGCCTGTGCCTAGTTTGATTTTCGTAGAAATTGAAAAATTTATAAGGGGACTTCTTTTAATTTTCACTAGAATTGAAGTCCTCTAAAAATAACAAGGGCTTAGTTGCAAAAGATACAGTTTTATTTTCAAATTGGCGACTATCTCCCCTTAATAACTAATATTGCATTGTTTGAGAGACATGTTTATTTTAATCAGGGTTGTAGCCATCTCATTCTTGCAGAAGTGTTTTTCCCTCTGTAAACCCTATTGTTAGTTTGCGACTTGCAATAAGAAATCATGGAAGGTAAAGGTACTTGAAGCCCTAAATCACCAGTAAATCCTCAAATCGAGTAACAATTCTCCAATCACCCAAAGAGAATTGTCCCTTGAGAAAACCCCTCAGTTGTAGCAAGATTTGCCAACGCCATCTGAAGAAAATCTCACCATGAGTCTGGTGCCCCTTGGAGATGAAGCTAATGATGTAGTGCTATTGGTGACCATGTTTCCTATGCATTTAAAAGGAGAGTCTGACTCTGACACCACAATGCCTCCCTCACCGACAGGATAACCATACTTTTCTATAAGTATGAGAACACAAAGCCAAGGGCCTGCGATATCTCCCTTGAGCCCGCACAATAGCAAGGCTTAACTACCTTCCAAACCTGTGAGGAAGACCACCCAGAAAATCTATAGCTCGGTGGTCAGGGTTCTAACAACACCCAAAACAACTAAAGGGTCTTCAACGAGTTCTGCTGATGTGTTGTTGAAGGAAATGCTTAAATTTAAATAAAAGGCTGAGGAAGAGTCTTCTTAGAAACTAGAAAAGGTGAAGAAAGCTAAGGTGGATAAGGGAAAGACCGAAGTTAACGATGATGCCCCTATGAGCTATTTGAAAGAAAAAAGGAAATAGAAAGATAGGCCAATGAGTGATAAGCCTAAGAAATCAAAAGGTTCCATTGGAATGGAGCCTATTAAGAAGGTGCTTGAAACATGATCATCCAAAGAAAAGAAAAGTGGCAAAAGAAGCATTACAGAGGCTGGGAAATCAAAGAAAAGGAAAGAAAATGTGGTTAAGAATTTTCCAAAATCACCACCACCAACTTCAGTTAAATCACACAGAGGGAAGGAAAGAGTTTTTGAAGGTTCAACTCCTCCAATCAAGAAGTAATAATGGTTAAACTTGCAAAGCTGTTGGGATTGTTCTTCTATTTTGAAAGGGCTCATCAACACCATGGGTATGTTTCCTCCTTTGACTTTACACTTGAACAATTTATTGATTAAGAGTGGTTTACTAGAGTGGAGTTTATAAATTTGTTGAAACAACATGGATTGCTTGAGTTGGTAAAAGCTTATGATCATTTTATTACTCTTATAGTCTACAAGTTTTATGCTAACATGTCTAAATGAATTGATAACCTTGATGGTGCTTGGTATCATTGAGTATATGTTCAAGGAAGATTTATTAAATCTACTCTAAATGTGATTAATATGGTTTTAAGCTAGCTTAAATGTGATTTGGATGCCCCATTAGGCCAAAGTATTACACTGACTATAATAGAATAGCTAATGTCTAGACTGGTGGAAGGATGAACACGTGGCTTGAGTCAAATACTTTAAAGTCTTCTATATTTACCTATTGTATAAACTTGAGACGTGTAATTGGCTACCCAAAGCTAATGTCACATTGGTTGCTCATAAGCAAGCAGCCATGTTCTATGCCTTGGTGAATGAAAGTTTAGTTAACTTAGGCTATTTAATTTATCACAATATTGTTCATTTTGCTAGAAGAAAGAATGTGATGACTTCTCATCCTTACCTTGGGTAAATCACCAAGATATGCACTGGTAAAGAAAACAAGCTGCAAGTGGCTAAGGATGATCATATTCAGAGTTTGAAGTTGGCGTTGTGGAGACCCAAGCTTGGTAGGCTTAGTAAAATTGATGGTCTATCCATCTATACTAAAACTAGTTCTTCCTTTACCGTACCTCCTCCTCCATTTAGACTGCACTTATTAAATGTTGTGCAATCATTGTTGGAAGTGAGAAGGATACTGGAGAATTAGGTGAATAACCTTTAGGTTGAGATACATAATATTAACATCAATGTTGCAATCCTACATACAACATTGGCAACTATATGAGTGAATTTGCTAGAAGAAGTGTGTGTTGAGATTGGAACACATATCCTTGCTCATCTTGAAGATGCTCTAGACATTCTTGAACGTAGCACTCAGTTAGCCTCAGGTATGACTATTGATGCTAATGAATTTATACCAATTTTGACTGACTAGCTACTATTGAAGAAGATGAAAATGTGGACTAATTCGATGCTCCTAATCTTGAAACAAATCCTACTGATAATTCTAAACACATTCAAGTGATAATTTTACAAATGCGATTACTTCCAATACTTCATAACCACCTATGGCTGGCCCTTTACCTCATTAATTTGTGAGCACTTACTCATTTGTCATCCCTTTGACAAATGTGTGACACCAATGGGGAATACCACTCCAAAAGTAGTTTCTTGAAGTTATAAGAAGGGATGAAGCAATAGCTACAATCAAAGAGGGAGTTTATTATATTCTGTAGTTTGATTTTTCCTTAGTTGTGCTTTTGAAGTTTTCTGTTGGATAATATTGTAACAATGAACATAGTACTTTGGACTTTTCTGTAATTGGTCATATGGTGAACTATTTCTTTAATGACACCTTGTAAGATTTTCTAATTGAGTTATAAAAATTTGAATACAACAACTTAACATTGAAAATCTTCTAATGAATTGAGTTGTTTTCATTTTACAAAACTAATTTTTCAATGTTTATATTTTTACTTTTGTTTTGAATTTAATCAAGTTTCTTTTAGATGTGTATAATAATTTTTATTCTTAAACTAGCCATTTAGTTACATAATTTTTTATTCTATATGTTATCCAATTTATAATGTGAATTTATAAAGATGTAAACATTCAATTTTTTTTAGCCCAAACATTGACTGTGCATCTATCTCTAGTTATTAAAGTTTGGTGCTACTTTGGTTACATTACATAAATTTACCTTCAAACATACCCATATTCAACTTAATCTAGATTATATTTATAGTTTGGTCTAAATATTATTACACTAAATAAATTTATAATTGTATCTCTATTTAATTTAATAATGATAAAATTATCTTTTTTATTATCATCATAATTTTTTTTTATTCTCCTTTTACTTGTAATAATTTTTTACGTAACTATAATATAAATATTTAAGTTAACCAATGTATACTATAAGTAAAATAATTAAGCAATTATGTTTATTTTCACATTATATCAATGTAAGTAAACATACAAAGTGTGTCAAGAGTACTAATTAAAGTAATACTTTTCAACATTTGCTTTTATGTTATTCTTTAATGCTCACATTAAATTGTATTTCTAATAAATATATAGATTTACATTTGCCTATTTTATTTTAACTCTAAGTGTGTGTTTTCTATGTGTATTTTTTAAACATAAAAGATAAAATATAAAAAGATATTATTACATTAAATCTGCTTTTTTAATGTCATACAACTATTTTTTATTTTTAGCAGTTAAGAGAAAAGGCGACAATTAAATATATTTGTGAACAACCGAAGGTGACCATCGAATTATAAAAAGCAACGTCCGACTCTCTCTCTCTCTCTCTCTCTCCCCATCGTCGGCCCCGTTTTTCCGACTCACCCCCTCCACGGGTTCTCCATCACACTCCATGGCCCAGCCAAATCCCACCACCATCTCAACGCCGGCGGTCTACCCGGGTTCTGCCGACTTCACTCCCCTGTCTCGCCACAACGACTCCTGGGATGCCAACCCTCCACCGAACCAGCTCCGACTCATGTGTAGCTACGGCGGCCACATAGTCCCCCGCCCGCACGACAAGACACTCTGCTACGTCGGCGGCAACACCCGCATCATCTTCGTCAACCGCCAAACATCTCTTTCCGACCTCCACCGCCGCCTCTCTGAAAACGTACTCCGCAACGGACTCTTCTCCCTCAAATATCAACTCCCGGGCGAGGACTTGGATTCTTTGATATCTGTCAACACTGATGAAGATCTTGAAAACATGGTGGAGGAATACGACCGCCTTAATAATGCCGGTGGCGGGCTGAAACACGGTCGCATCCGCCTCTTCTTGTTCCCCAAATCATCGTCCGGTATCGAGCAGCTTCTTGTCGAGACCGCGTCGACTAAATTGGAGGACTGGTTTTTCAACGCTCTTAATGGAAAGGCAAATTTATCTGCTGCTGCTAGCGACCACGGGCTTTCAGAATCGTCTTCGGTTAATTGTCTACTTGGATTGGATGATGAATCGGTGGGAAAGGCGGCAGTCGTGGAGAAAGAGGTTGAAACTCAGATGGAGGGGGCAAGGATTGGTTTCGATGGAAATGGAAATGCCAGTGGCAATTATGTTATTAATCAGGGTCTGCATTCGGCCACGAATTCTCCAAAGATCAGAACGACGTCGTCTTTTGAGTATACTCCCAGTTCTCCATCCGTTGCCAAATTGCCGCCTGTAGGGATGCATGTAGAGGAAAACCCAAAGGTCGAAGGGTTGAGAATTGAGGAGCTATTTCAGCAGATGACCGTTGGGGTTGGGGGAAACGTTAATTTGTCGCTGCCGCAGAAACAGGAGGAGGTTGGGGGTTTCATGGCGCCCAGCATCGTGGCTGGGACCGTGGTTTCCGTGTCGCCGGTGGTGGTTAGCGGCGAGCATGCTAATCGTGTTGTATCTAATGATGAAAGATCGGATCATGGCGGGTACAGAAAGGTACAACAAAGACAGCCGCAGGTACAGGCTCAATTGCAACAGCAGCATATTCCTCAATTTCAGCAGAAACAAACCAGCGATTTCGATTTACCTTCTCCAGGCTCAGTTTCGAGGTACGTCACTGAAATAGCTTGATTAAAGATCTTATATTTGATAATAATGCATTGAAATCTTGTCAATTGGGATGTTGATAATTTTATTGGTACAGTGAGGGAAGTGTGGCAAATCCTTTGTCCAGGCAGAGACAAGCTAGTTATGAAGAAAAACTTGCACAAGTCCATTCTGGAAACATTAGGATTTCATCTAATAAGGATGAACAGAAGAATGGAGATCAAAACAACAGCAAGATTCAGATGCAACCACAAGCTCAGGAATCTGCTTATGTGTTACCCAGCCAATACGATGAAAATCAACCTCAGTTACGTCAGCAGCAACAGTTTGCTCATGCTACTAACCAGTATATCCCTGCCGGCGCAGTCCCAATAGCATCGTACTACCCTATATATCCTTTGCATCCGCAACACAATCCCCACCTGCCAATGCTTAACCGGCGTTACCCTGTTTACTTTCCAAGGCCGGACCAACCTTATAAGTTTCCAGTGCACCAACCTGGTGAATTGGTTCCGAATGTTCCTTCTAGCCACACACAAACGCCTCCCGCTGCCATAGCCCCTCACGCAGCTTACGATGAGGCAAGGTTTCCGCTCTCCAAACCTGAAATGACCGGCGGCATAAATAGAAGAGCAGCTACTGAAGTTGATCCACAGTTAGCCCAGGTGCCTTCCGGCCAGCACCAGGCACCATATGTTGGTTTCACTCAAATTCCTCATCCCTCTCAATCAATGAATCCCTTTGCAGTAGCCAATTCTACTTATGAATTTGCTGATCCAGCCAATGCACAAATGTACCATGTGCCTTTGCCACCTCATCTGGTTGCTCAGTACCAGAATCTGACATCAGCCCCTGTAATGGTCATACCTGATGCCTCTGCTCAGCTCACTACAGAGAACATCAGGCAGCAAGTTAGAACTTCTCAGCCATGACAGGTCAGTTGGGCATGGATGGCAATTTTGCAGCAGAGGGTGGGTCTATTTTTAAAGTTTATATAGAATGTCTGCCTGATTTTTCTTATTGGTTTGTGGTTTGTAATTTTAATAGGTAATAAGCAATTTTCTGGTTTTTTTCTCCTCTTTCTTGTGTATGCTATATGGTTGTTATCAAGTGAAAATGGATGTGTCAGTTGTAAAGTTCCAACGTCAAAGTTACATGGTAAGTATCTTTATCGGTTATGGAATATATACTAAAGGGTAAAGGGATCTTTGGAGAAAAGTTGAGCATGTCAACTAATTATTTTCTGATGATAGTTTTGTTATATACTTGGAAATGCCTTTTTGGATTTTCAACAATGGTACTACAGAATACCGCCACTGGGGATATGTTTACGTTCTCTGTTAGTGAATGCATTGATGAATCTGACTTAATAGTGAACCTATTTTTAACAGCTTGATCAAGCCAGACATTGCTCTAAGCTGAGTGCTATTTATATCGAGTGTCCTTGTGCATAGCTCCTTTGTCTTGCATTTATAAATACCTTATTTTTGAAGATGGAGGGTTGATGCCCAATTTATGACATTCTTGATGTCACTCTGCCTCTTTCTTCCCCCCGGCATTTGTGTTACTTATTTTTGTAGTTATTGCTTCAGTTAACGAAATCCAGTTACTCATTAGGTGCGCGCATGCTCTATGTCTGTTGCACCCATTTTATAATTTTGTCACATCTCACAAGTTCACATTACTTGAAGAACTTTTTCCCGCTGCCTCCTGACTCATGTTCTAAGAACACAGGTAAGGCATCTGTCATAAATTATGCTTGGATCTTCGTATTCGTGAAATCTTCATTTCCCTTTTGTATAACATTGCCCACAGAACATACAACTTGTTATCGTGCCTCCTTCGTTATCATATTCAATAGTTTAAGCGCAGATTCGTGGAGAGGAGTTTGCTGCCTATATCTTCCCGGATTTTTAAAATGGAATATATCTTTTAGACCACTAACTTTATACACTCTTTTTGCATGTATTTTATTTATAAAGATAGGATGGCTTGTCTGGATGGACCATGCTTTTCCCCGCAGATTCTTTATGCACGACAATACATATTCCAGATCGTAACTATTGGCCGTTACCGTGTAAAGGTTCAACGTATATGTTTAAAATTGCAACAAAAGTGATTGTATGCTCTACACTTGTCTAATCTGTAACTTTGCTGCTCAAATCTTGACTTGCCTTGCAAGCATTTCTTAATTCTATTCTTAGAGCTAACAACAAAAGAAGCCGCTGCAAATGTTTTGCGCATCATTAGCACTACTTTGTTCCTTTCCCCTGCATGGTGATGTGTCTATTATGTCCTAAAACGTAATTTTTGATATTACACGTCTTTTTATCCTTAGAGATAACTTGTTTTTCCTTGTCGGTGAAAGTCCAAGATTGATGCCTTTCACTTCATTATGGGAACTTGGGATCTTTGATCTATGGTCAATGACTGCACCTGGAATAAATTTGACTAATATTTGCGATAATTGTGGGTTACCATTACACTTGTTGTCGCAAGAGTAGTTCATTTCTTTTAAATTCAAATTAGGTAGAGTGCTGCATAATGCAAATCATGAGTAATAATTATTAAATAATTGTTATTAGCGTGATTGGTTTCATTATTAAGCCTGATAATTAATTTGTTGGTTTCTTTCTGATTGAATTAATGCATTTCATTTATCGCATTTGACCAAATCAGATTTGTAGTGTAATTTGCTGGCACTATAAAAATTGGGAAAGAATGTATGGAGCCCTATTCTGCCTGTCTCATGCAAAATCGCCTTTTAAATCATAAATTCTTCACATAAGAAATTTCCAATTACTCAAACTGCCCATATTTCATTTGTTTCACGTTTTGCAGCTGTTTATAAAAAACCATGATTGACACTGTTATCTTGATTGTTACGTGAAATTTTGATTTCATCTGTAATTACAAGATTTAATTAATGGGCATTTTTTATACTTCAGAAGACACTAATAATGCAGTTTAGGTATTATTCGTGTGTTACCCAAACAATCTTTGTTTTGATTTGGAAATAAAATAACCAAGAACTCCAACCAAAGTGATAACTCAACCCTAAGATACGTCGTAATTATTTTATTTTTATTAAACAAAAGAAAGGAAAGAAGCGGATTTTGGTGAGGTGAGAACAGATTCGAGCAGCACTTCAGAAGTCAAGGGGTAGACAGAGCATATTGCTTTTATATTTTAACTTGTTTGGTTAACCCTTTTCTCCACGTACTATGATATTTTAATGGAATGAAAATTTTCCATTTTATCTGCATTCACAGATTGCCAATTCCAATGTCCTTTGAAATAATTATTTGAAAAATCTTCGCTTTATTTTCAAATGTCCCGTCAAAAAAGACACGACGTAATTATTATATTTTTTAAATTTTTTTATATTTTTTTTATTTTTACATAATTTTCAATAAAACCACATCTATCAAAGCCAAAAACAAACTAAAGGGATCATAACCTTAATGGACCTCCTAAGAATTTATTCGCTTATATTTGTGATCAGGGCATCCCTTACACTGGCAGGTCAGCAACATTAACAATAGGAACTGGGCGTAATCAACTTAGATTGGAGATCAATAATTATGATTTTAATTTGACTCAATTTTATAAAGTTCAAATTCAAACTAAAAAAAAAAATGGCAGTCAAAAACTTGAGTCATGTTTGTTTCCTAATTAAAGTGGAAGACGAAAATTTGGGTGGCTTAATTGGGAATAAAAATTATGTTTGGTTTATAAGATTGTGATGGGTAGAAAAATTATATTTGTATATATTTAATATATAAAAATAATTGAATGATGTGATAGTATATATGTTTATAGAGTAATAAAAATATGAATGCGAGTAGAAAAATTATAAGAATAAGTGTTAATTTGATTATAAATAGATATGATGATTGAAAATTATTAATTAATTGTAAAAGTTAATGGGGAAAATTTTAAATTTGAATTTGAATAAAATTTGTATAGTAAAGGGTTTGATTTGTAAGATTTTTAAGTGATAATGAATATTGATAAAATGAGAAACAAACATAGTCTTAAAGTTGAAATTCAGTTATAATATTTTTGAGCCTAATGCATCAATACCCCTATTATATAAACTGATGCACTGGAACAAAAGTAGTGGCCAGAATTGATACATCATGAACACATTCGCAACCTAAAATCGAGCTTACTCTTGAAACTCACTGTACAGACTCACTAAAAATTATTTAGTGCTGAGCCATTACCCTTGGAGTAAGATCATTGATTTTTGCAATCATGTTAGAAATCCCATCTCCATTTTTTCACAATTTGAAGCTCTGACCTCGGTTTCTTCTCCTTGAAGTTGCAACTCATCCTAGTCTATTGCGAGTCTCAAGTTAATCTTTTTTTGGGGGGGGGGGGGGGTGAGGTTGAATAAAATCGGTGGATTCAAATGTAATTGATGGGAGGTGTGTATAATTCTTCGTATTTAAAGAGTTTAAAGTCCAAACTTTAGAGGGCTATGTAATTTTTTCATATATGTATTGTATTGTCAAATTTTGTGTAAAATGTTATTGTGTAAGACTTGTCTTTTATAATTCGTTTGTTATGACATTATTATCGGCATATGTTCATATGAAAACACACACGAAGGAGCATAAATCCATATGCACAATAACTAACCATGCATATATTGTGTATATGGATCTATGTCTCAACGACAATTAAAAATGGGGGGCAAAAATGGCAACGGCGTTTTCAGCACCAAATGGGAGCAAATCAAAGGCACCCCATGAGACATTATTAACAGTTCCTCCGCAGCTTGCCCCTAAGAACACTCTTTTTCCACTTCCAGTCCCATTCATCCACCACCAAAACCCACTAATTTACATGCATGCCTTTGTGGATGAAAGTGTTGTTTATGTGGTTTTACTGACAGTTGAATAAAAGGTAACGGTCAATTAAATAGAAAAATTGCTAAAATTTCTTTTTAAAAAATTTTTGGGTAAAATTGATTTGACCGATTTTTTTTCGATTTTTGACTAATTCTCACTAATTTTTTACATTTTCAATTTTCATACTTTAATTAAATCGAAAAATCGACCAATTCTCAACCGAAGCGGCTGGGCCAACTGAATTTTTAAAACAATGGTTTCGGTAGGGAAGAGATCAAGAGAAGGGGCCGAGGGACTACGAATCATATATGGGCTTGTGGGCTTGGGCATCGTGTTGGGCCTGTGTGGCAATGAGAGTTTTATGTTGAAAACCGAGCATCCCAAACGAGGCCCAATTGATGCATTAGTCGCTAACGGCCTAACGCCCCATTAGCAGCAGTACGTGACGAAAGATTCACCGCATTGCATTCTGTGGAGTCTGGACCACACCCGGGATGGAGCTAACAACAACCCTTGAGGGTATGTTTGGATCGTGGGTACGTTTGGAAAATTAAATAGAGAAAAAGAAATAAATACAGTTAATTTAATGTGTGATATGTTTGAAAACTGTATTTATACCAGAATGAAAGTGTGCAATGTCTTTTCAAATTTTCTCTACCCAAAATTAGTAGGCTCAAGTATCAAAAATTTGGTTGTTCCCATCAGGCCATTTATGTCACACTTTGATTTGAAAAAAAAAAAATTCAATAGTAAACAAGCCAACTCTTGCTTTCCACATTGTCTTTTAATATTAGATTGATAACAGAAAAAAAAAAAAAAAAGGAATTGTAAAAGAAAAAGAAATCGTCTTGACACTAAATTTAGACCTTAACACTAATTTGACTTAAGACTATGTTTATTTTACATTTTAGAGTAGTTCAAATTTTTGTTTTTAATTTTTGTCATTTTAAAGAACACGAGGCTCAAAGGAATAAGCGCCAGATATTATATATCCAAAAAAACACAAGCTACCAAAATAAATGGGGTGTTATTCCTCAATAAAAATATATATATATTCGATACATTGAGTTTTTTCCAATTACCAAATCATATTTGTGTTTGATGCATTGATGTCCTGCTTGATCAAATTAATCTGTACGTTTGATTGATAGAGTTCTTACTGAATCAAGCTAATTTTTTAATTAATCAAGTAATTTATATATTCAATAAACTAACGACATGGTTTAACACTAAAAAATAAATATTCTAAATTTAAACTAATCAAACATATAGAATTTGCTACTATTGACCTTAACACTAAAAAAATTAAATATTCAAGTTTGAACCAATGAGAGATAAACAATTTGTTACCGCTAGCATACTTAAAAACAAATATAATAAAATACAGCACGTCCTCGTAAACGCCAAACATTGAAGGGTTTAAAATTTGTACACGCGTGTGTTCGATGTTTTCATATTTTATACTTGTACGTCAATAATTAAACGATGATTGAATGATTTGATAATATATATAAATAATAAATAATTTTTAAGGAATACATATTGATTAACATAATTGATTTTATTAAATTTAAATAATAATTTAATTTTTAATCGATATAGTGATTGTATTCGCTAATATGTATACACACATATTATTTTAAGAATATAAAAGGATATGTATACACACATATTATTTTAAGAATATAAAAGGTTATGTCTGTTTTTAAATTTTAAATTAAAAAATATATATTTAATCAGTTTTTAAATTTTATTTTTTTTATTTTCTTATTTTTATATAATTATTGAGATAAAAAACTCATAATAACACACTAAAATTTAAAGATAAGCATAATTTGATTGCACAATGCATAATTATTAAATTGCTATTAATTTTTAGCATTTCATCTTTTCTCTCTACTAGCCTACTTACGTAGTTTTTGTTTATTTTTCATTTAATTTTATTATATTTTTTTATTTTTTATCTTATAAATAACATAAAATATTATTTATTTATTTATATAAATATGTACATCGAATGTCTTTCGTCGTGAAAATATATTGGCAATAAAAGACAAATTTGATTCATTTTTAAAAATTAAAAACTAAGTTAATAAACATTATTTAAAATATACAAAATATATATTTTATATCATTTATAAAATAAGAGAAAACGAAAGGGAAGTTCGAAAAAAGTGGTAAATGAAATAACCGACCGAGAGATGATATAGTTGAAAATACAATTGCTATGTTTGGAGACGGGTCCTGCGGACCGAGATATTTGACTGTAGTTGTATTAAAATAAACATGTTGATGTAATAAGATATTAATATAATGAATTTTTAAATTTATTTAAATATATAATAATAATAATCATGATAATGATAATGAATGAATGAATAATATAATAATAAAAAAAAATAACTATTAATTTTTTGGTATAAATGTACTTATAAATTTTAGTATATGTTTGCATACGTATACATGAATAAGTATTAATTTGATTGTAATTAAGTATAATTAATAAAAAAAGTAATTAATTAAAGAAATTTTAAATTTAAAATTATATATAAATTTTGTTTGATTGTACAAAATTTGATAGAATGTTAGAGATATTGAAAGTGGCCTAAAAAATATGATCAATAAATTAAAATCGAATGAGAGGTAGGAATAAATGAAATTTGAGAGAAAAATAAAATAAAAATATATAAAAAGACAAAGGTATAATAATTTAATATTATAGAATAAAAGGGTCACAAATCATTAATGTATAGTAAGCATATAAATGGAAAAATCTTTGACTATGAACTCAACTCTTAGTTGGAGTTTGCTTTACATATTTGAATATGAATTATTTAACTCAGAATTGGAATAGAATTATTCATTTCAATACATTCATTTAATTGAAGCATGCTATTTCAAAATAAGATATAAAAATGTTTTAATTTTAATCTTGATTTATATAAATTAAAAAATAAACATTACATATATAAATAAAATCTTTTTTTAATTATAATATATTTAAAATTATTATATCTTAATTAATAAACTTAAAAATTTCAAATTTAAATAATATTATCAAATAAAAAATAAATATAAAAGTTTAAAGTGAAGAGAATATCAAAAAAAAAAAATGTTACACATTAATAGATAAATAAGAAAAAATAATTAATTTAAAATCCTAAAGCATAATTTAATAATATATAAATAATCATATATTCACATTTATTATTTTTAATTATTTTTATTTACTTTACTCATATACTCAGAAACATCAAAATTTTATAACTAAAAAGTAATTTTTACCAAAAAATCAAGATTATTTTTGGCGAATTGTATATTTAATCAGTGCTTGAATCGCAAACAAGATTGTCCTTTTTTCCATCCCTCCAAGGAACCTCCAACATTCATACCGCCCGCTAAAGCCGATCCTTCGTCAATCAAAATTCAAGAATCTACCATTTCCACCGAACTCTGAGCGTTTATTCGGTACAAACTGTTATCGGCGATGGTGTTTACTCAATGCAACGTCAGCCCCGCGATTCACTTCGCCGCTTCCACTTTCCGCCTCCACAACCGCTTCCTCTTCCCGCGAGCCGCTGCCTTTCGCCGCCTCGCCATCGGATCTGTGAAAGTCAGAGCCTTCTCAACCGACGAGAATCAAATCGAGAAGCTTCCGGATAAGCCACCGATATGCACGGCCGACGAGCTCCACTATGTAACCCTGAGAAATTCCGATTGGAAACTTGCTCTCTGGCGCTACAATCCCTCCCCTCAGGTACTGTACACACCATTCACATGTTCATGATGATTGGATGCTACTTACCGGCTATTTTTCGGATGTGACGGCGTGTTGAGTTGAGCTCTTACCGGCTCCTGTACGTATGCATTTGCGTTAGACGATTCCCGATTTAGAGGATTTTTAAATACAATTGAAGCATTAACTATTTGATTATTGTAGTTAAGACAGATATTTGTTACACTTAATGAATGTACAGAATAGCTAGCGCAGATTTTGGTTACATTTTAACGACAAAGGTAATTGAAATTTGAGATGTCATGTGTTAATTTAACGGTTTTTGCTTCTTGTTTTTATATGTGAAGTAAATGAAGGACATATCATTACCAGAAAGGAAAATTGTATTGATATGAGCTTTGTTTGGAAGCAGGCTCCACCAAGGAATCATCCACTGTTGCTGTTGTCAGGCGTGGGCACAAATGCCGTTGGATATGATCTTGCTCCTGGGGTTAGTTTAATCATCTTCTGCACTACATGGACATGCAATGTCATTTGACTGTGGGGTTTCTGCCGTGTATTAAAAAAAGTATTAGAGTCTGGGTACACGCTAATGCAGATTTTGTAAACTAGATTCATGAAAGTTTAATTACTGAATCAGTTCCTAATGGTGCGTTGTGGGTTTCTTAGATGATAAAGTTTTTTTTTTTTTTGGCTTTGTGCTTGTGTAATTTGTTATGAAACTATATTCATTGATTCTATATTAATTAATTTTAGTAGCTATACAGTTCTGAGATTACTTCTGTATCTGAACTCATTTTAAAAGCTGCAGGTGAGTTTAGAAAATGAATTTTGATTGAATGATAGAATTGGCTGTGAGTTTTTGTGGGAAAAGACCGATGGGTGTAAAATGTAGAACAATCAAAACTTGCTCATTGATAGTCTAACATCAAAACCGAACTGAAAACTCTATTATATGTCTAAAAATGGATTTAGGATAATACCCTTTTAAATACTGATTGGCATGCACAGATTTAGATTAATAGTTATGCAATTGCTTTTCTACTAATAACTTTCACATTTAGAGAGGAAAAAAAGGATAAAACTTAAAAACTAATTATGTGGCTTTTGCTTTCAATAAAATATTCTTCCAGTCTTCATTTGCCCGTTACATGTGTGGCCAAGGATTTGATACCTGGGTTCTTGAAGTTCGAGGGGCTGGGTTGAGCACAAAGGTGCCACATTGTAAAGACATTGAGAAATCAGCTCATGTTATATCTGAGGAAATGGAAGTTGCTGCAGAGAATGCAAACAATGAGGCTCTCCAGACAGACCATTGGACAAGCACAATCCTGAGCACAAAACGGTCTAACTGTGAAGACATTGAGAAATTAGCTCATGCAGTATCTGAACAAATGGAAGCTACTGCAACGAATGCGACCAATGGGTCTCCCCATGCAGACCGGCAGACAAACAAGGCTTCAAGCACCGACGGGGAAACTGGCATAACTGTAATCAGTGAGGAACCAACTGGTATTGCAGGCAAATGGGATGAATCAAGACTGGTTTCAGAATTGACTGAAACTTTTATGTCCTTGTCAGAAAGACTTTCTGGCTTTCTTAGTGAAAGTCAGTCGAACTTTATGTTTGCCAGATTTTTTGATCAGATATCTAAACTTGTGGAGGATTCCTTTATAATAGGACGCTTTAATGAATTAAAGGAAAAAATTTTGAGTTTGCTGGAAACAAGACAAAACTCTCCTGTAGCAAGCCAGATTAGGGATCTAAGTCAAAAATTAGTGGATATCATTGAAGAAGGTCAACGTTCTGTTTCGCCTCCGCTTTTTGATTTGCAGGAGCGCCTAACCACAACTGTAGAGGATTTCCAGAAACAATTGGACCTCATTGTCAAATATGATTGGGACTTCGACCATTATGTGGAAGAGGACGTCCCTACTGTGGTGGGGTGACATTTCTCTTTTGGTTATGCCCATGCATGTTGATAACAATTTCTCTCAGTCATGTTTACTGATATCATCTTTCTGAGTTGCTATAGCTCTTTAGTTGTATTGATAATCTTCATTTTTTCCCTTCACCATTTGGTAGATGGAATATATAAGGGTCCAATGCAAACCAAAAGATGGTCGGTTAGTAGCAATTGGTCACTCCATGGGGGGTATCTTGCTGTATGCCATGCTATCACGATATAGTAAGTTGGGCTCTCTATATTACGTCTAGTACATACTCATTGTAAAACAATTTGTTTTTCTGTATTTGGAATAGGAACTATTTTTTGGTTTATATCTTGAATAGACTATTATTTGGATTTTATTTTATATTTTTGTCATCGTCTTGAACAGATTTTGTTTGACGTATATAAGTTTCATTTGTATGGCAACTGTTTCTTTGGTTAGAATGAGTGACATTGTGTGTTATTTTCTTGGAAGGGATACTTGCTAGTTTACCTTCTGTCAACAATTGGAAAGGTTCTTGAATCCTGCTTCGAATATCGGATAGTCTATGGCTGCTTGAAGCAGTTCCTGGGCCTCACAAAATAAACTTTCAGGCTTGATGACACGAATATGAAATGATTTTCATGTTCTTCCTTCTTTCTTCTGCAAACTACCGATATTTTAGGATCAATGTTTCATTTATAGGCCTTATATTTGGGCTTTTATGATATGTTCTTATCCTTCATCACTCTGTGTTTTCCAACCACTCTCAACTCTTGGTTTACTGAGTTCATCATTTGCATTCAGAAATTACAAGTGCTTCCTTGATTGGTTTTAGTTCATCATTAGTTTCTGCTGTTCTGTTTTATAGTTTTATCTGGTTGTTATCGTGTTTTAATATCAGGCTTTGATTTGTCGGACTTGTGACTGAAAATTTAGTAATGAAGCTTACTTCATCTATTCATGTAATTATAGCCATAATCATATCTTACTGGACGCAATGCTTTGTGTCTGTGTTCATCTACAAAATTCTCATAATGCATTGATTTTAAAAGGTTCGGAAGGAAGAGATCCTGGATTAGCTGCTATTGTTACACTGGCCTCATCACTTGACTACACTACATCGAAATCTTCGCTCAAACTTCTCCTGCCCCTTGTAAGTATCCAGCTTCTCTAGGTTAAATGTGAAACTGCCGTACAGATTTGTAATGTGCTTCAGTGATGCAGGCTGATCCTGCACAGGCTCTCAGCGTGCCTGTGGTTCCTTTAGGAGCTTTATTGTCTGCAGCTTATCCTCTTTCTTCCCGTCCACCGTATGTCTTATCATGGATGAATGACCTGATAACAGCACAGGATATGATGCATCCGGAGCTGTTGAAGAAGCTTGTTTTAAACAATTTTTGTGAGTCAAGACAGTTATCTCCATTATTTTAGATGCCTTAGCACTTATGCCCTTTTAGAAATGCACCTAAAGCATTGATGAGTGTGCTATGCTTTATGATCACACCTGTTAGATATTTGTTAGTGTGCAAGAATCAGTTTTATTATTGCAAAGTGATATTTTTTAGGTTTGCAATCTCAAGTTTGTATATTTTTTTACATGATAAGAGATTACAACCGGCACTTCACGTCTTCACCCATTGCCTGCATGCAATAAGAACTTCTAGCATGGCTTCATCTGTGAGGCAAATTGAATATGTTATTCTTGCTTTAATTCTATTGGAGATGTTTATTTGGCTCCAAGACTAAATGGCACCGGTCTGCCCTTGATATAGCCATCATATTCTTTTAGATGTATTCAAGATCTTAATAAATTTCTTCGAATTACTTAATCATGGCTTTACAATTGGTAATGCCAAGTGGTAATTACAACCTGATTAACAAAGGATTTCATCACTGCTGGCAGGTACCATCCCTGCTAAATTATTATTGCAGCTGACAACAGCTTTCCGAGAGGGGGGGCTCCGGGACAGAAGTGGTACATTTTTCTACAAGGACCATCTTCATAAAAGCAATGTCCCTGTTCTAGCTCTTGCTGGGGATCAAGACTTGATTTGCCCACCAGAAGCTGTGCACGGTTTGGCTTCCATTTCTGCTCCACTCACGAACTCTGGTAATCTATGAATCTTGGCTGAAATTTTTACGTTTTCTCTCAAATGTGTCAAGCAGAAACAGTGAAGCTTATTCCCAAACACTTGGTCGCGTATAAAGTATTTGGAGAACCTGATGGTTTGCATTATGCTCATTATGACTTAGTGGGAGGGCGGCTGGTATGCATATTTAATTCTTTTCTTCTTAGTAGTTAGGCATCTTTTCAATAAGTTCTCAGTCATGATGGCTCGAGCTTACCTAACCCTGCAGGCTGCTGAACAAATATACCCCTGTATAATCCAGTTTCTCAGCCATCATGACTTGGCTCAATAACCATGGTTATAACCTTAGTTGGATATAGTTAAGCAGGAAGCTTCAAATTTCAGCAGCAATATTTTCTCATTCTATTTAAAATCACTGGTCCTGGTGATATTCCTTGATGATGCCATGGCCTGGGTCATCTGTGCTGGTGAGCTGTTTTAACATCATGCTTTGTTCTCATAAGTGGTTTTAAATGCTCTGCTATTGTCATGATGTAGGTTGTGTTGCAATGTCATTGCTTGACAAGGGGTCCTAACTTAGAAAGCTTGGAATTAAATTCAAACACAAAAGCTCGTTGTAATTAATAAGAAGTATCACCAGCTTTAATATACACTTTCAGTTCATTGCTTTAAGTTCCAGTGTTGGTATTTATCGCCCTTCTCCTCAGCCAACAACTGTGAAATAGAAGTAAGCCTGAGATACGTTCTGTAAACTTTTTTTGTCTTCTAAAGCAAGTGGTAAAATGCCTGGTCTACCCAACCTTAGTAGGTCCAATGAGGTTCTGAAATGGATCGCTTTTTGTTGTAACCTGTCATTGGAATACCTTCATTGGCTCCATGCATCCTCACATGAGCTTGTTTGTAATGAAGACTACATGTAAGACTTCGATATGGCTTGAGGAATAAATACATAATTTAGATTTCCGACAAACCGTATGTCATCAAATACTAACTCATGTCGAATGCCCAGGACTTGAATTTTATGTTGTACGTCAATGTTCTAACATGATGCAGGATATGGAACCATTCGTTAATAATGCAATTAATCCAGTTGCATATTACATAGCCCATGTTTTTTTAAAGCTCATATTGATATTACATTGACAGGTTGAAGAAGAACTAGTGCAAGAATGAGAAATTTTGAGCTTGCAGGTTGTGCGGCTGGACGAACATGATGGCTATAAAGGTAAAGACAAGGCATGCTCAATTAGTCTTTGTCGGGCATGGCAGCAGATTTACAGACAGGACACTCATTTTTCTGTAGGAGCCATTGTTTTATGCACCGCACGTGATGATAGTGGCCACAATCCAGCCTTCCTACTTCATCATCTCTTCTGCATTTGTCCTGCATCAACACAACACTTATGATTACATTACCAGCATCAAGCTTTGGAACATGTTCTCTAGAACTTAATTCCCAGCCCCAACTATGTACAGGAAAGAAAAAACGAGATAGCACAGCTCACTTGACAAATGCTGCATTTCCAATCTTTCTGTCCGGTCACGAACCAAGTAGGGTCGAAGTGCTTGAATTTCCTTACGCAGCTTGATATTTCTTCCATTTCCAGTCCAGTGCCCACATATCCAATCTTATCACTCAAATCCAGCAGCTCCTGCTCAGAATTAAATTAAGATTTTTGACCAGATTAACTAGTAGGATTAATCTGAATTACTCTTCCATTGAGAAATTCAGAAACACCTCATATGACATATCATCAACGTTGAGTCTCCAGTGCTGGTATCGGTCGCGCTCCTGAGTGATTCTTTCGGACAGTGGAGTCTGTTGGGCCATCAGCATCTGCGATTTTTCAAGTTAATTTAAACTGTAGCCTAAGAAAAATATCGGATGTATTATGGGACGTGACCAGTGATGATCCAAACCACACCCTGCCCAGGGCCAAATATAAGATTTTGGAACCAAATGAAGCACAAGTTTTAAGTCAAACCTCTATGATTTCTCCTGCAGAACGATGATTAGTTCTGGAGCCAACGGTAGCGGCAGCAGCATCGCCATTCCTCCTAGCTTCTCGGGAATACTAATGTAACAAGAATGAGTTAATACTGCAATTAGAATTCCTATCTGCTAGGGTGACGACTAGACGTCTTGACATAGGTTTTCCAGATTACATCTTGGCCCCAGAGAATAATCAAGAAAATCTTCCGAAATAGCCAAGAAAGGCTAAACAAGATCCACTCATGCAACCTTTTTAGATTTGAGCTGGACCATCAGGTTTTACACAAAAAAGGGCTATGCAGGGTAAAGACGAGAATATTTCCACAGAGAAGAAAATGGACACCCTGAACTTCAACAACGCCGATCAGGCTTCTACGGCTATTTGAAGCACTGACATTCAAATTCATCAGCTAAGAAATCTAGCGGAAAAACAAGACTAGCGACCCAAAAAAAAAACATAACAGTCTGGTTCTGAATGTTAAATGTCATATACCTTTCGGTGATCAATCCTTGGAGCAGCGGTGTTCCTATTTCTAGGTGCAAAATCAGAAGCAATGCCAATCCCTGGAGGAGTGCAGCACAAATCAGGAACATCAACCACAACATTTCCTGCATTTCTTTGGCCATGAGATGATCCTTTTCTCCTCTGGTTTTCTTGTCTGGTCTGCTTGGCTTCCCACTCGGCTGCTTGCCGGATGATTGCCGGCGTTGATGCAGGCGATGTAGCGCCCTTACATCCCAGCCCTTTAAGCTTCACAATCATAAACTTCTTCTTTTTCTTGGGATTCTTACTGAATGTGTTCCGTGATTCAGATGCATGGTTGTGATTGGATACCATGGAAGAGGAATTAGCTTTGGGTTCTGAAAATGAGGCTAAGTTGTGTTGGGTCTGGGATTTTCTGCATTTCTGGTTTCCATTCGATGCTTGGGGCATGATGGAATTGGCTACCACTCGACACTACACTAGAGCAATGATGAATGCAAATAGAAAATGAACTCCTATTGCCAAGATTCGAAATTTTAACGAAGTTGAAAGGAATATTGTTGAATTTGATTTCTTGGGAGGAGAGTGCGATGTGACAAAAGGACAAGGGCATTATTTTTTCTTTCTTTTTAGGAAAATACAGTTGTCTATCTTCTGTAGTGTTTTTTGGCTTCCAATGTACATGTGCCTGGCTTGTCATTGACAACCCAATGAACTTTTGTCCTTGTGTCCCTAAAATCATGTTTCTCTTCTGTCAACTCTGCTCGGCGCCCTTGTCCTACGTGTCCCCAGGCCCATTTAATTAGTATTCAAAGCAAGCTAAATCATGATCAGGAAAATCAAAGTGTAGCCCTCGGTGAGACAAGCTGGCATGCATATGTAATTATTCATTTCATCCACTTAAATAATACCAAAGTAGATTTATGAGTCACAACATGCAACAATGAGAAAAATCATAGAGTTCAACTAAGAAATTTGATTCATCACACAAAAAAAAATAATAATAAATTTAACTTTTCATTGTGTGACTCCATCCCAATTTTCACGTGGATCAACTAAAATTTTTTGAACTAATTGGAGACAAATAAAATTTGTTGCATAATTAAATAGTAACATGAGAAATTATTAATTTCAAATGTTAATTAAAATATTTAAAATTTAATTAAATATAATTATCAAAAATAAATAATTAATATTTTAATATAAAATGTCTTAACTAATTAAATCGTACCAAGTGTCAGACTTAATCAAATTTGGCAAGTGAATTATATTTTTACAAATTATAAAAGATAAATATTGACATTTGATGAGTAAAGTCGTATCAAATCAAATTTAAGAACTAAATTAAAAAAATATCAAATTAAATACTCGTAGCTAACCAAATTGTGCCATGTTACTATACATATAGAGCAAGGTGGCCTCTCCTGCCACTATAATTAGGGGTGGACTTCACAGCAAGCAAGAAGTTTCAAGGAAATTCCAAATTCTTTTTCTAAATTAAGAAAGATCCATAGTATTTTCGATAAAATTTAAGTTGTGGCGTTCTCTCAAATTTAGTGTTTGATTTACAAATCTAATATTGAACTCACGAAATATCGTTTACTAGTGGCTAAAATAGCTTCAAAAAATATATGTCAAAAAACTATTGTACAATTTATTGAATATCCAAGTATCTAGAGTGAAAAAAAATAGAGAATTGTATTCACAATTTAGTGTGATTGATGTTAAATTCATTGTGCACATAATTTATTTTTTCTATACACTAATTTTTTTCTACACTAACTTATAAACCGAATTTTACACGTTGATATCCAATGAGGATCCTATGCAAGTAATAGGATCATCATGTGTAACTTTGTACGCACGACGGCCACACATGCTTGCATGCAACATACAAAGGATACACAAGACATGCATGAGGAGATGCGTTAGGTTTGAAATGAACTAGAGCAACCTTAAAAAAAAGTTTTTTGAACTAATACATTTAACCAACCTTCTTTCTTAATAACTAATTTTTTAAAGAGAAATTGGAACCCGATTTACGTCGTTCATACCACAAAATTACAAGAGATTGCTTTGGAATCGACTGTATTGAATGACACCTTTACACCCATGATGTGAAAAACTTACTTTTGGATCGTATATGTTATTTTTTAGTTATTTATTGAATCATTTAAAGGTGAATTTGCCGTTTTGAGTTACACCATCACCAAGCTGCCCGTGCCCTTGTCATTATAGCCTGTAGGCTCGCGTCCTACTTCTTCAACATGTCTTGTCCACCACAAGTCCCATAATGCATGATGGCAATGAACCATCTTTCCACTTGGCCTGAAATATCTTAAATTATGGTGGTGTCGGAAATATTGCCTAAAGCTCCGGTAGTCTTAAATTATAATGCAAGTACATATGTTTTTTTTTTTTTATTACCATAATTGATAGGGAAAAATGAAATTAAGACTGTCAAATTTAGTATTTGTATTAACCGACAATATCTATTCGGTCATCTAGATCAAAAATATCTCGTCTAAATGTGGTGCTTTAATTTTAGGACTTCCAAACTAACAGATTAAACTGGTATTAGAAAGGGGCCCCGAGAACGACGGCCCACAACAATTTTATGATAGGCAAAACTCAGGTCAACCCAAGGGGCCCAAGCTTGAGAATGGGCTGTCCAAGCTAAGTCCAGGAAAGCAACCAGCTCCACTCCCAGCCGGCCCATTTTGTGTCCCAGTTCCCTGGTAATTCCATCTTTGCCCCTCTGTGAGGGACATGTACAAGTAACTAAAATCAAAACGCATTAGTATGTTTGGCTCCTTATTACAATGGGAAGAAAATTTTGGTGATTTGAGTTTGAGAAAAATTTATATTTGGTATTGAGATTTGAGTTGATATAAGAATTATCTTTATACACACACACACACATTTAATTTATACTATTAATAATGCATGAAATGCCTAAAAAAACTAACTTTAGTATCACAATCTAATTACAAAAATACCCTTACTGTAAATACATAACCTCCATTAATATAAATAGAATATATATATATATATATACACACATACATATTTACTTAATAAATTATACTTTAATTTCTATATACATAGGTATTGAGTGTGCATCTATCGTTAGTATAAAATAATCATAGAATGATGTGATAGTATATACGTTTATAGAATATAAATAAATAAATAAATAAAAATAAAAAATTTGTACGAATGGTTGTTGACTTAATTATAAAAAAAAAATTTTTGAGCTGCAAAGTAAAGAATCAAACAAAGCTGTTGAGACCTCAGCGTTGAACAACGGGCTCCAAATTCTCCCTATTAACGTTTTCAAGTCATGAACACTTGTTTTTTTATCTAACTACATAAATGAAACTCAATCAAGGAGTTGTAGGAGGAATTTTCAATAGATAATCTAGAATGTGTACTTGTAAAATCGTGCTGGTATTGACCATGGAATATGCAGCAGATGCAGGCCAAATCTAAGAGATTTAGGGTTGGGTTTTGAGAACTAAATTTTTAACCCCAGCAGTAAACTGTAGTGATAGGCTCTACTCTAGAAAAAGTTAATTTAATATCATGTGAGCCTACGGCTTTTGTTTCAGATATTAAATTGATAAGGACAGATGCTACACATGATCTTAGCCAAAAGGTCGAGAAAGGTATGCCTTGTTTCGAACTAGTTTTCTTATCTTATATTCGTTTCCTCTAAGTGGTTGCCCTCCACCATTGATGTGGGACGAAATTATGGAAATATAGTGTTCTATTTACTTCAACAAGAAGCTTCTTGCACTTGCTAAAGAATGTAAGATCATATTAATAACAAGAACGGCAAAATCCTTTCATTACTTGAACTTTTAATTTTAAGGAATCTTGGGTGTCTAATGCATGATAGAGCATTTTGGGGGGATGTATAATCCATTGCTGCTTTCTCAACGATGGATAATGGGATAAAGTCTTCACCATCTGAATTATTTGAATCTTGCATTTAATCTTGAAGTCATATTTTTAAAAAAACTTCATGATCTTTTAGATCTTTATGGTCCTATACTAAATTTATCAATGATAGGATTCTTTTGATAGGAAAACAGTTTCTATTCCATATAAGGCTATTGCAAATAAAGTTTTTAAAATTAGATAAGTGACTGAACCGGTCAACTTATTAGGTCATTAGTTTGATCGATTTAATCGTTTTCAAAAAACTTTTTAACTAGTACCATAGTATATTATATATAGATATATAGATATATAGACACACACACACACACACACACACACATATTTATATATTCAAGTTTGTATTTTTTTTGCACAAATTTAACAAAAATTATAAAAAAATAAAATTTTCATAACATAAAATATTTAGTATGATAAATACGTAAAATTCAAAACATAAGTTCGAATTCTAATACATAAATCTAAATTTTAATATAGAAGTCCTGATATTGATGCGTGAAGTTATAAAAATTGAGACAGTGACACTTGTTAAAAAAACTCTTATAGTGCATGAGACGTGTGAGCATGACCGAGTACTTTGTTTAGAAAAAATTTATTTGTGAGTGTGAGGGATTGAAAGTTTTATTTGGAAAAATGCGTTCAGTTTTCCTTCTTTTCTTAAAACTTTTTTGTTTTATTTTTTAAAGAAAAAGACCAGTCTTCAGAATGGGTTACATACAGAGCGATTTTTTCATTACAACTGACTTAGACTTTTGGCCCGGTCGAACCAGTCCAACTGGCAAGGCCAAGCCAGTTCTGAAAATGATGGTTACAAGCAGAGCTTCATCTGCCTTTAATGCACATTTAGGTACAAAATTTCTTCATTAAGTAGGAAAGAGTGGTAGTGTTGGAAAATAGCACCATATTATTCAATCCACACCAAACGAAGGGAACCTAATTATAATATAAAATGGAACAAGGTGAAGACCTAAACTGCATCAAATGCCTTGCCACGACATCAGACGACGCCTCATTTTTATACAGTTCAATTTTGTTTTTGAAAGTTCAAAGTTCATCCAACTCATTCTACCTCAAAAATTGCACGATTGACGGATGTTGCAAGAGTTCAAAGAGTGGAAAATGTGAGCCCATTTAGCCACATGAGAATTGACAAACTGAATCCCGACAAGAAGTTTTGATAGGCTAAAAGTCAAGCATTGGACCAGTTTAGTGGCGGCCAATACCAAAACAAGTGGTTAGACAATAATACAAAGGGTTCCAATTTTCCAACAGCTTAATGAGTCCACCCCTCACACAAGACCCCACCTCATCCATACGTGTGTTGCCCGCGGCCATGATGTCCGAACTGTTCATGTTTGCATTGTTGGTCAATTTAGATCAGAATTGAAATATAAAAATATTTCGAAATACAGCTTGAATTCAGGTCTTGGGGCTCTGTAATTGTGATGTATTCTTAATTTTGAAATCCTAAAAACTTAAAACATATTACTTTTATTTTTTCAGTTGTTATGGAGATTCTTAGTTAATGTGCTTAAACTAATTAATGCCTGATCCTTGTATTCAGAGTATACTCCAATGGTTTGAATAACTGTACTTTTGGGGACACTTTTTTACGTTTAAAGTGTTGGGTCGAAACCCATTTGGTAGCGTGTGACTGGGTGCATGAATGGTAAAGAAAACAAGGGAAAAAAGAAAAAGAAGAAGAAGAAGAAGACAAGAGCATCCCAAGTCAATGATGATCCAGTCCTTTTAAAATATATGTGTAGATTTGCATTTTAACCACAATCTACCATTCAGAAATGACAAGGAAGCGAACTTTCATATTAAACTCAGGCAAAATGCTATAATATTACACACAATTGACATGCTAGAAATATGAAAGAATTCACGGCAGCAAACAACAAACTATGCACCAAACGCTTATGAACTACGTTTACAGGGGAGAGAGAATGGGAACCACAAGAACGAACGAACACAAATGACAAGATGACCAGCAAAACAATCAACAGACAGAAATGATCTACAGTAAGAGCAGCAAGAATAAGACAAGTAATAGACACCTTCCTTTGTATACAATATGCATAGCACGCACAAACAATCCGAACCAATCGTAGATGCTCTTAAAGCAGAACGACCATGTAGTAACTGTTTTATTGCGCAATGCTGTGGTCTTTCCAGCTTAAGAACATCAATGTCAATAGATGAAGGCAATGAATTTCAATCGCAAGAGCGCGGGAGTCTTTCCAGTGCATCGGAGACTTGCCTCATTGAAGGTCTCCTATCAGGGCTGCTTTGTGTGCACGCCATTGCAATCTTTAGAATGGCTATCATCTCTTCTTCTTTAACGGCATCTTGAACTATGCACGGGTCTAATATGCTAGAAAGTGGCACCTTCTCCGTAATGCACAGCTTCATCCACCGCACAAGGCCCATATCCGAGTTTCCCACTTGGACTAATGGCGATCTTCCAGTTATCATTTCGAGTAATATTACTCCATATGAGTAAACATCCCACTTCTGGGATGGTTTCATCACTTTCAGTGCCTCAGGAGCTTGATAATAGGAGGAGGAAGCAACTGAGGCAGATGTCACTTCTGAAGATGCACAGCTCTCTTGTCCTTGCTGTGGCTTCCCATAGACCATTCCACCGGCTATATTGGCTAGTTGCCCGACGCCAAAATCAGAGATCTTGGGCTCCATGTCATGTCCAAGCAATATATTGGACGGCCTAAGATCACCGTGAACATATCTTTTGGGACTACACTCGTGCAGATAAACCATGCCTTTTGACATTCCTTTCATTATCCTCAATCGCGTGGACCATGAAAGAGGCGTAAATTTTGCCAGCCCTGGCTTTCCTGAAAATGTTAGCACACACAATAAATTCTAGTTACAACCCAGAAAAAAAACAACAGATCACAAAAACTACACTCAAACTCACCATGAATTGCAGTAGCAAGATTCCCATTTGGCATGAAATCATATATTAGCAGCTTCTCGTCTACCGACCAATAATAAGCTCTGAGAGCTACAACATTTTGATGCCTTAGCTTCCCGATAGCTTCCACTTCAGTTTGGAATTCTTTAAACCTCTGCGTACCTCCTTCCCCCAATCTTCTGACAGCCAAGGTTAGTCCATCCTCAAGCACAACCTTGTATACAATTCCAATGCCACTCTTGCCAAGCACGAATGCAGACGCCTTCAGAAGCTCGTCGAGATCAAATGCCACATCTGAGTCCAAAGGCACGAAATTGTACTGCTCTGTGATTTCAGATAAAGCGTCAGACTCGTCCTTCTTGAAGCACAAACAATCCTTCCAACCTTTACCTCCCTTATCAATACCATTAGTACGTTGATCCTTCCTCTTGCCACACGAGCAAATCCTCGAGTAACAATACGAGAACAGCAACCCAAACACACAAATACCTATCACATCACTTACAATAATGGCAATCATCGCAGCTTTGCTAAGCCCCCATCTGCTGCCAACCTTTCCAACATTATCTCCACCTTGGGGGGGTAAGGTATTGGGCAAGTGAGGTATTGGGGAAGGTGGACTTGCCTCACTGTCAGAAGAACAACTGTTGTTCAATGGAGGACCACAGAGACCAAGGTTCCCTATAAACGCCGTGGGTCCTCTATTCATTAGAGCACCACTTTGTGGAATTCGTCCACTTAAGTTGTTATAGGTGAGATCAATGTATACTTTCTCTGGGAGATTGCCAAGACTAGCTGGAATTGAACCATTAAACATGTTATTAGACAAGTCAAGTGTTTCTTGCAAATTAGAAAGATAACCCAAGTCACTAGGAATTGAACCACTAAACTCATTGTACGAAAGATCAAATTTTTCCAACAAGACCAGGGTTTTCCCCAAACCATCAGGCAAAGAACCACTAAAATTATTGTGACTAAGATCAAGATTTCTCAACCTTTTGCACTGAATTAATGATGGGGGCAGCGACCCATTCAAGGAATTGTGAGACAAATCTAACGTCTCAACGTATCTGAGGTTCCCAACCTCAAAGGGTAAAGCCCCGGAAAATGAATTCCCATAAAGCACCAGACTTTGCAGCCCCTCAGCCTTGAAAAGCCCGGAAGGCAAGCTTCCAGATAAATTATTACTCCTTAAATTGACATGCCTGAGCTTGGAGAGAGATCCAAGAGAAGTAGAAAGGAAACCGGAGAGTTTCTTGTTGGGAAGGCCAAGAGAAACCACACTTTGCTCTTTGCATGTAATGCCATTCCATGAACAAGGGGTTTCATCCGAATAGTTCCAGTTATTAAGGGACGCTTGAGGGTCTTCTTTAATGGACTGCTTGAATGATAACAGAGCTCGGCCTTCATCGTTCAAAGAACCCACCACAAACACATTATGACAGTTGCACAAAATTACAATCAAGAAAGGGAGTAAAGCCAGCATTCTCAAGAAAATCGCCAAACCAAGGAATGCGACCGTTGGAAATGCAGCCAACAAAAAATGAAAAGAAAAGGAGTTAATGGGTTCTCTAGAATTACCTTCCCGAGGCAGAAAACCAAGTGGATGGAAGGAAAGTAAACCTACGACAGACAATGGCGCTTAGAGAGAGAGAGAGAGAGAGAGAGAGAGAGCGAGCGACAGAACTATGCGGGACGGAATGAACTATGGAGAAGAAGCAGTAAAAGACGATTTGGGGAAAAAGGTCAAGGATGCTTTCTGCTCAGCCAAGGGGAACGTTTTGGGGCAAAGGACAGTCTTTGGTGAAGCTATGTACCTAATACTTTCCCATCGATGACACAACAATTTTCGGTTCATAAGATAGTTTATTGAGGCGCGCTTCCACTCTAATTTGTTAATTCAATTTATTATTACAGGCCTACAGACTCCGGAGTTCATTTGGCTTCCTGTGGCACATAGACGGAGGCTAATAATTGCAAGCTAACGTTAACATTCAAAAGGAAGGTAATGTCTATAACTTATTCTATAGTTTATTTAAACGTGAGAGTGTAATAATGCTGTCATTCAAAACAAGCCCGTAAGTGTGTTTAAAAATGAGTTTCGACTCAAGAACACTTATATTATATTTCTTTTAAAATTAGTGATTAGAGATTTATACATTTTATGTGTGTAAAATTTGTATAAAACTAGAGATTAGATAACAGGTGTGCGCAATTGTATAAATAAATTAATAATATTTTCAAATATATATTTGGTGTCATTTACAAAATAAAAGGAAAGGAAGAAATTCGAAAAAACTAGAATTAATTAAATTTGGATATGAGATTGAGAAAATAGAATAAGATAAAAATTGAGGGAATAGAATAAAATAAATGAAATTTGAAGGAAAGGAAATAAAAAGAAAATGTATTGTAAGTAGTGGTATTATGGTAATTTAACTTTGTATAAGGGAAAAAGTAGTCTGTATGTATTTAATATATAGTGTATGTATATAGATAGACTATTTTTTTATATATAAAATTTAGGGATTTACAATTTATAAATATCAAACTTATTTTACTTAATTTTAGTCATATGATAAAAAAATTAAATTGTAATTTTTGTATTCAAACACGAATATAATTTTTTAATTGAATTATTGCGATGCAATTTTTAAATACACACATATATATGTTATGTTCAAACACGCATGTGAGAGTATATGTACAAGGAAAAAACTTTAATAAAAATTAATAAGAAATAATGTTACAAACTGGTGAAAACGACACAATCTGTATATGTTTAAAATTATTTATTTACAATTTGTATAATTTCATTGATTATGATAATTATAAAATTGGTTTCCTCTAATAATAAAAATAAATTATTTAAATTTTAAATTAAGTGAAAATATGAAAATATCAAAATAAGTTGAAAGATATAGAAAGAATGAAAGAAAACATAATTATAAATATGCTAAAAGATAAATGAGAAAGAAATGATAAAAAGTTGAAGTAAATTAGCTATGATTGGACCACCAGTCATAGTATATAGTACTTAGTGATAAAAAAAATCCATTCAATAATATATAAATATTTAAATAAATGAGCTATTAATATTTTTTTAAATATAAATCTATATCATTTGTAAAATGAGCGATGAAAAAATAGGAAAGAGAAACAAAAAATTGAAATAAGTTATTATCGAAAAAATATAATGAACTAAAATCAAAGGAAGACAACCAAAATACATAAATATAGGAAAAGAGAGTGAAAAACGAAAAATTTATAAAAGTGAGGATAATTAAAAATTATACACTTAGTAACCAAAACGACGACTTCAATACATATATTTATTATATATACGTATAGAATTATATATTTATTATATGAATATTTTTAATTCTGTACATGCATATTTATTTTATATTTGATTTATATTACATATGTATTTTATTTCTATAATTTTACTGTTTAAAAATAAAAAATTTAGACATGTTTGTAATTATAAACATATATTGTTTTTTATTATTAATAATAAAATATAAATGACTATATTTAGAATAAAACTATATAAAATGGGAAGAAAAAAGTTTAAAGAGAAACCCAAATACAAAATAAATCAATATGGCCGAAAAATAACACACACGCACGCACGCACGCACACACACACACACATAAGAAAAAAAAATATAAAAAGAATTTTAGCAATAATAAATAATATAAAAATAAATACATTAAACCAAAATAGTTCAAAGCATAAAATTAGAACAAATTGATATTAATTTAATTCATATCTATTTCCCCGTGGCTTTCCAGCTATGACCAAAATTAATTTTCATAATGCGAATTTACTAGTTATGTTTGGATGTTTACTATTCACAAATTTTGAAATTAAAATTATACTCTCAAACACACTGTTCAATAGATATGATTTTTACCTCTTTCTTTCTTTTACCTTTTCCACTATTTCTAAATTTATGTGTTAAAGTTCTTCCCATCAGAAATTACATCCAAACAAAGTCATTTCAGTTCTAAAATTATATTATCCTATTCCTTAATCCCGTATATAAGCGATTGGGTCGACCCAACTTCAAATTGCTTGAGACTACATGGACAATTGGACCCGACCCATGGCCCATGGGCCATGTACATGACTAACCCGACAATTAAGAAGCTAAAATCCATCTTAATTCTAATCACAACAAAATTAGCTTCCAAACAAAACCTATAATCCTTCGTATAATCGTAATTAATTAATTATCCGCAAGCAGACAGAGAGGACACCCAATTCTCCAATCCAAACGGCCTAAAATGGACGCATCTGCTCGAGCTGTGGTGGAAGCCATCCACGCCAGCCCCACTCAGGCCGTGCTCTATCTCTCCGGCGGTGCTTCTCAGGTACGCTGAACAGTTAAGTGGATGTAATTTCACCTCGCAAGTCCATTAAACGTTTGGGCGTTTTTTATGAGATGTCGAAATTGATGTAACTATGAAAAATACAGGCACTTGGGTGGCTAGTGTCCGTGCCGGGAGCTTCAAACACTGTCTTAGAAGCAGCGGTGCCGTATTCTAGAATGTCCATGATTCAGTTACTGGGAAAGGTCGTTAGGTTTTGCCCTTTCCCTTCTTTTGGGTGATATTTCAAGATTGCTATGCCCCCCCACCCACACCACCACCAAGCTTTTTAAATGAAATTGGTTCGGATATTGATTTTTTGTTGGCGAACGGTTTTGGTTTTTCGTGATTTGTTTAGGTTCCAGCTCAATTTGCTAGCCGGCAGACTGCTGAGGATATGGCGTTGATGGCGTATAATAGAGCTCTAAAGCTTTCTCATCCGGGTTGTTTTTTTAATATGACTTTATTTTTTAGAATTAAAGTTCGTAGCAGAATTGAACTGTTGTCATTTTTGCACTTGCCCATCAAAAATGTGTTCGGAGTTATTCACATGAACACCCCAAGATTTGAATCTTGTGTAGACATTACATGAGAGAATGAAAATGGAATAGTGCTTATTCATTTGAGGAGAGATGGTCTTATGAATGATGGTACAACTAGTAGGGACATGAGAACTTTTTGAATGAAACTTATCGTTGTAGCTATTGTACCTCTATTATGGATTAGATTCCTATTTATACAAATTTTAATGGGCTTAATTGTTGGCTAGATCCATCATCAGGTAGGCAATTGGATTTGCAGGATTCCACATGTATTTAGTTAAATTCTCACATTTTATTCTAGATGATTAGGCCATACTAATAATATAACCCTACTTGATCATCTTAGCAGAGTTTATAATCTTATTATAATGATAAATGTGCAGTCAATAACATGTGATGTGTGAGTCCGCATCTGTATAAATTGTGCGGTCCATAATGTGCCATATATGCTTTGGCACATGCACTTGCATGCCCCTTTAAATGTGTAGTCCAAAATGTGCCACGTATGGACTTACACCTTCTTAAACATGTGGCCTATAATGCACCACGCATGCACCTACACGTTTACTAACATATGGCTTATAATGCGACACTCATGCATGCCTATTTAACAGTATGCCTATAATGCATGCCTATTTTCAACCGGTCTAACTTTAGTTAATTGAATGAGAGAATAGTATTGGGAGTATCATCTATAACCTTGGAATCAATTTTATTATTTGAACACTTTTTGAGACTGAACTTGTCTCCCTTTGACACAGGCTTGTGATGTGGCCTACAACTTTTCATGTAAAACCTTTGTAGAATCTTTTTGATGTAGCCCTTTTGTGATAATCTAATGATTCTTTGCCAATGATCGCAATGAATTTGGATTTCTAATACATAGATGCTTCACCAAGATTTTTCATTTTAATGTGATTTGAAAGAAATCTCTTGGTTTCTCGAAGAAGCTCTACGTCGCCATTGGAAAGTAAGATGTCATCCACGTATAACACTATAAATATAATTTTACTCCCACTGAAATTATGGTACACGCAATCTTCCATAGTGTTTGTCTAGAATCCAAATGAGAGAATGACCTGATGGGATTTAAAGTACCATTGATGGGGCACTTACTTAAGCCCGTAGATGGAATTTTTGAGTTTGTAGGCCAATTTGTTGTCCTCTTTTTAGGGTAACCTACTTGGTTGCATTATATAAATGGTCTCCTCAATGCGTCCATTAAGATTGTTTTGACGTCCATTTGATGTAACTTAAGATCAAAATATGGCATTAGTGCTATGATGGTTCTAAAGAAGTCTTTCAATGAAACTGGACCGAAAGCCTTCCTGTAATCATTGTCTTCTCTTTGAGCGAATCCTCTTTCGACAAAATGTGCTTTATACATTTTCACATTTCCTAGTGAATCCCTTTTGGTTTGATATACCCAGTTCCTCTTCAAAGGCAAGTAACTTCACATTTATCATTATAATAAGGTTGTAAGCCTCATTGAGATGATCAACTAAGGATATGTTAATAGTAGGGTTAGTCATTTAAAATAAAGTGTAATGATTTAACTAAATTTGTGTAGAGTCTCTTAGACCTAACTGCCAACTTGGGGTGGCCGGGTTGTTAACTAGGCCTATTAAGACTTCTATAAATAGGGGTTTGGTTCTTGATTGGAGTATGATACAACAACGGTAAGTTTCATTGAGAAAGTTCTCATCTCCCTACTAATTGTGCTATTTATTAAAACTATAGGAATTATCAATTCCTTTTTAAAGGTAAAGTAGTTATCCTTATCTTCCCCTAACTCAATATCCTTAAGGAAATGGGCATTTTCTGTCTCAAAGAATGTTCTAGTTGTGGGAACATAAAATTTATATTCCTCTGACTTTTTAGAGTATCCTGTAAAATAACTGCTAACAGTTAACAACTCTTAATTCTAACTTCTTCTCATGGGACCTATATGGCCTAGCCTCTGTTGGACATTCTCATACTCGTAAATTCATTAAGATTGACTTTTTACTAGTCATAACTCATAGGAGGTTTTGTCAGTAGCTGTTGTTGGTACTCAATTAAGTATATAGACTGCAGTTTTCTGCACTTCACCCTAAAGTGAGTGTGATAAGGTTGCATGAGAGATTATGCTCCTTACCATTTCCTAAAGGTTTTTGCTCCATCTTTTTGCGACATCATTCATGTTACGGGTGTCAGGAATGGTCTATTTGGGAACAATTACACACTCCTCTAGATATTGCTTAAACGAACTCGTACATTGTTCTCTTGATATGTCATATCGAACGTAGTATTCACCACCACAATCAAATCTAATGTCTTTAATAGTCTTACCTAGTTGATTTTCAACTTTGGCTCTAAATGACTTGAACATGTCCAGCGCTTGTGTGTTCTTATGTATTAAGTAAAGGTAAAATATATTGAGAGTAATCATCATTGAATGTGATGAAATACTGTTGACTATTCTAAGCAGCTGTAGGGAATAGCCCAGTATAAATTAATTCCAACACATTTTTTGACTTCTCAACCTTCACATTTCTCTTGTTTATAGTTTTGTCCTTAATGGACTCAACACATTTTATTATCACTTTTGTCAAGTGCGTCAAGAATACAATAAGCCATAACTCTATCAATTCTCCTTATAGAGATATAAACCAAACATTTGTGCCATAATGAATTGGAATCCTTGCTTGGCAATTTTCATTTTGTTGCCTTAGTTCGACTTTGTGGGATTCATTGCTTGTTTTAACATTATTAAGCATGTATAGATTATTGCTATATGATAATGTACTAATGCTAATCATTTTAGAATCAAAAATCATATAAACTTTTCTTTTTCTAAATGACAAAACATAACCTTCTTTATTCGAACAAAAATTGAAACCAAATTTTGTTTAAATGATGGCATAAAAAAACTGTTTTTTTTAACTCTAAAAGGTAACCAGGACATAGCAACAATCTAAATATCCTCATGCCTATAACTTTCGCCCGATCCCCATCTCCTATATAGATGAATTTCTCATCTTCACTAAGACTTCAGCTGTTCAGGTGCTCCCACATAGATATACGTATTTGTGTTGTGGCTTTTGAATCTAACCAACAAGTATAGCTATGAATCTAAACCATAGCAACTTGAGTGCAAACAAAAGAGAACACTTACCCTTCTTCATGCGCCAAGTGTGACACTTAATGCAGTCTTTCTTCACATGAGAAGAATCTTTGCAGAAAAAGCATTTCCTTTCAGCTTTCCTTCTTCTGGGAGTCTACAATCATAATCTCCTAGCCCTTCCTTGATTCCATAAGTTGGAAGAGCTAGATGCCAAATGAGCACTTTCTGTCTTGTGTTGCCTCATTTGATCCTTTTCCTGAACTAAGTGTGAGATGAGCTCATTCAACGTCCATTTGCCTTTTTGATAGTTGTAGCGCACTTCAAACTGGCTAAATTAAGGAGGTAGGGAAATTAATACCAACTGTACCATAAAATCTTCTGGCAACTTAATGTTCAGGGTTTTTAATCTCCCTGCAAGACGGAACATATTCAGAACGTACTCCCTTACATTCCTATCACCTTTATACCTCATAGGGTCAAGTTTTCTAAGTGCAGCAGTTGTCAATACTTGTCTCCACCTTATCGCTTTTGGCAAAGCATTCTTCAAAGTCGTCAAGGAATTTTTTGGCATCTATATCTTCAGATACAGTTCCAAAAAGGCTTCAGATACTACATTTCTTATGATCATAAAACCCATGCGGTTGGATGTCTGCCACCTTTCACAAGCCTTCGCCTCTTTGAAGGTGCTTTCGTTAGTGGGTGCATGTGATTGAGGGACCTTTGTTGTGTAGTCTAGATCTAAGCAGCCCAACACCATCTTTACCTTATCCAATTTTCAATAATTGAGAATATTTGCAAAGAAAATTAGCTCACAATTAAACCAGATGAAATGAATTAATAAACAAACAATAACAACAACTAATCTTCAAGCCAACGCTGAATCTAGTCTTTAGACAAAGATTCATCTCGCTAGTGATCAATTTGTTGTAATAATTGAAGCCCAAGCACTCAGCTTTCTTTTGGGCCAACTAAGTACTTGAATGAACACCTAGTAGCTATCAACACTCCTTACCACATGTGTGTTCCTTTTGTGGTTGTTAGAATGTATGATTTTATCTGTTAGAATATTAACTAGGATAATGTGATTGTACACATTCCTAGTATAGGTGGATTTCTCTAGGTTATTTTTGTTAGGAAAATCATATGGTTATGGTATATGGTGTAAAGTTTCCTACTATAAATTTGGAGACCTTCTTTCAACCTTGTATATATGAGAGTATGAGAGGATAAAAAGACTCACACTACCTTAGCAGTTCACCTGGCAGAGGCCACTTTGGTGATTGTATCGATTCAACCAATCGAAGTGAACAACCATGCATGCTCAAGGTGAGCACCTAATGCAGTCATTATGTCCTATAAATGTTTTAGTTCATTGTGATTTCGGCTTTAATTTTCTTGGCTTTGTTCGTTTTCAAATTTTTGTGTGTATTTTTAGGTATTTTAATCTTCAAAATTTTATAAAAGTAAGACAAAGAAAGACATAAAATTTAAAAAGTATAATAATTGAGTGTGTGTTTTTGGGATCCATAGTTTGAAAACAAACATAGCCTTTTTAAATAGCACCTAAAACATTCAAAAATAATTCCCACATGTCAAAATGCAAAACTGCACATGATTGACAGTGAAAGGAATGCAATTAGGCACAAAAAATGGTCAGTGTCAATGTAGCGGTGTGGCAATGCTGCAGTGCATAAATTGCCACCATCACTGCTGAATCCTTTTTCGCAAATTTCATCTTGAATGTCTCACAGAAACTTTAGATTTTGACAAAATTTGAAACTTCTAGCATAATCATACACTAGATCCATATGAATTTTAAAACTTCATGGATTCAAACTTCAATGCAAATAATTATTCACAATTATCATGTAACATAATTTTTCCCAGAGTAACTCTAGAGCAAGGATTTCTTTGATACCACTTGTTGAAGTTTATTTAATTTAATACCCCAAGATTTGAATCATTGTCTAGACATTACATGGGAAAGAGAATAAAAACGGAAGGGTGATAGCTGCTTCTAAATATGGGAAAGCTGGCCTTCTGACTGATGGTAAAACTAGTAGGGGCATGGGAACCCTGTAAATAAAACTCGCCCTTGTTGTTATTGTACCTTAGTCAAGAACCAAACCGTTATTTATAGAAATCTTAATGGGTCTAATTGTCAGTCTGACCTATCATTGGGTTGGCAATAGGGCCTGTGGGATTCTATAAATGTTTGGTTAAATATTCACATTTTTTTTTTAGATGGCTGGATCTTGCTTATAATATAAACTTATTTAATCACCTCAATGGGGTCCACAACTTTATTATAATGTTACATATGTGGTCAATAACATGCCACGTGTGCGTCCACAAGTGCATAATTCTTTTGGTCCACAATGCGCCATATATGCTCTTGCATGTGTGGCCCATAATGTGCCACGCATGCATCCACATTCCCTTTAAATGTGTGGTTTAGAATGCACCACATATGCACGTACACATCCTTAAACACGTGGCTTAGAATGCACCATGCGTGCATCTGAATGTCTTTCAACATGTGGCCTATAATGCGGCATGCACCTGCATGTTTCTAGATATGCAGTTAACAATACACCGCGCATGCGACCACACATCAAGTATATAGCACATGCACATGTATTATGCAGTCCACAACCTAACAAAATGTTCCCGAACGATATTCTTTTAGGCAGGAGAAATAAATTTTGATGGTATATTTCAATGACTTGGCTAGCTTAGTGCTGTTGTTGTAAAGTTTTATTGCTCTCTTTTAAGTTTTCTTTGAGTTCTTATTGATATGATATTCTTGATAGCCTGCGAATGATGTTATAGGCTGCTGTTCATTGCAATGATGTAACATTTAACTTACGTGGAAAAGACTGGAGCATCTGATTCATCTGAAGATGACTGCTTCTAAGACCAGGAATTGCTTAAGACTATTTAGCCTTTTCTTTTCCCTGAGCACGGAAATGTTAATTTGTAGTCATTAGGGAATTTATTCTTTACGTGAACATTATCTTTGAGATCTATGATTCTCTGTCATTTTTATTTGGATTATTTTGCCCGACTTTTGGTCCTTGAAGTATGTTTGGTGCAATGTTTATTGAAGATGCTACTTCTGATTAATTTACTCTTAATTTCGGATCTTATGTTTAGTATTCTGCTGTGTGCAGGCTGCCCAGTTCTTGGTATGGGTTTCAGTGGTTCTCTGGCCAGCGCACGTCCGAAGCTTGGGGATCATAGGTAACATATTATTTTTGACATTTACCATTTTGAAGTCATTCAAGTCTACATATTTCAATAAATCTACATTGTTTTTTGTTTTGGGTTGACGAAGAGAGCAAGTTTGGTATTTGTAGCCCAAAACTTGTGAAAATGGAGAAAAGCAATATGTATCACTGAGGATGCCACAATTTTGGCATGGTAGATTCTTTAAACTTATGCTGACAACTGTCACCTATTTATTTGGGTGGAAGCTTAAAGGTTAATAACGCATTGGGACCATCAATCTCCAATAACCTAGATGCCAGATCATATTACTTGTTAATTTAAGCCTTTTATATATTTTTTGGCCTAAATTAGTAGTCAGATTCTGTCCAATGCAATGTTTTCACACTATATATGTGTCAACTTGTCTAATGCTGATTTGTTTATATTATAAATTGGTTTTATTTGTATGTTGTATTCAGGTTTCATGTAGCAACTAGGACATCTGACCAGCTACAGGCAGCTTCTGTTACTTTGTCAAAGGTATCGCATGATTTTTAACACACTGCTTGAAGTTTTCAGTTTGAAATAATCAGTTTGCTTTAATGAATGCATTATTTTAGGGTCTGCGAACTCGTGAAATAGAAGATAGAGTTTCTAGCCAGTTCTTATTGAAGGTACGAAATAGATGTTGCCTTTTGAATTTAAATGGGTGTCTAATCAGGCTATTGTGGCATTAAAAAATTATGGCTTCCATCTATTTAATCAATGTTGAAGTTTAAAAATGTTCAAATATTAAATGAATGCATATAATTATGTTTGTGTTTGAGAATGATTAATTTTCCAGTCCTACATTCTGTGGAAATAGGCTTCATATTATTAGGCAGTCATTTTAGCAACTGGTTTGGAAGTGAGAATGATTCATGTCTAAAAACACTGCCACTTTTCTAGACGTGGCTTTCCTATCTTGATGACACTTTTTTTCTCCTATAATACTTACATTTCTGAAGTACGTTTTTTTTTTTTGATTGCCATAGAATAATCACCATGGTATCTTTATGCATGCAAGATATTCTTTTAAGCCTTGGGAAAGGAGAGCACTGTGCTTGAGGAATAAAGGATTCTGTTATATGAATTAGAGTGAGCTAGGAGTCATTGATTTAGCATTTCCTTTTAAAGTGTAAATATTCTCTTAATTTAATTGTTAAATGAGTGAACAGTTGGATGTGTGAGATCTTATAGAGAATGTAGGACATCCATTATTGATTTGTTAGACTTAGTTATGGAGATGCATTTTGAACTTGAAATTGATTTAGACGATTAACAGGAGGCCAACTTTTGTTTCTTAAAGTACTTCTTTGCTAATCCTGACATCCTTGATTTTGTGTATTATTTTTCCTCATAATTCTTTCATATGTTAATGACATTTCCATTTTCTTTGCTTTCCATTAAAATGTCGTTTCCCTTGATTATCTGTTTATAGGCAATAGCATATGCCTGCAAGGTTCCAGCAACTATCGTTCCTGAGTTGATTGATACTGAAATTCCTGATGAATTTGAAATGCAATTTAATGAAGATCAGGAGTTGGAGCAACTCATTAATGGACAAATATGCTTCAAGGTTTACCCATTTTCAAGTGGTATGGTGTAAGATATATACAGCTTCAAAACCACACTATTTATGGTCTCTTTGTTGTTCATTGTGGAGGGAATGTTGTGCAGATGTGTCAAAGGTGGAAAGGAAGATTATTCTCTCTGGCTCTTTTAATCCCTTGCATGATGGTCACCTAAAGCTGTTGGAAGTTGCTGCGAGGTATACTAATCTTTTCCTGGGAACTTGTAATTCTGACAATGAGACCTGGGATTATATCTTATATCCTACATTATTGTTTTGTCAATTCTCATCTTAATATACTTGCATCTGTCACTAAGACTATATAATTGTTTTGGGGTCTCATTTTAGTTGTGGATTAAAATTTAATTCTTAAAATTCACTGTTACTAATACTGTATGCTCATTATTATTATTATTATTATTAGTATTAGTGTTCTTTCACCCACCCAACCTCCCAAAGTTGTAAACCATGACCTCATTCATGAAGTTATGAGTTACAAACTGTTGGCTTGTCCCCTAGGGGATGATATATGCTCATTATTTGTGTCTTGACCTTTTGGCCGTGGAATAAATTTTATACTTCTAGAAGTTCTATGACATCCTTAATTTAACTTTTAGGCACAATGCATGCACACAATTCGCCATAATTAGAAGCTCAATTCTATCTTATTTTGGACAGTATTTAAATCACCTTTGCTCGAGAAGCACCATGCACTATAATCTTTATCTTTTTTTATGATATCTAAATACGGGGACTTGATGCTGTATACGTATTTTTTCTTGCATATTTTATTTTCTCGTGTTCCTATAAATTTTTGAAGTGAGCTCTCACATTGTGAAGTCAATCTTTATTGTTAGCACTGAACACAGGCATAAATTCGTACTTTACCAGTCTCTAAACCTTGTAAGATTATTTTACTCTTGTTCACTTTTTTTCTTTAATTATATATATACATATTTTTTTATTTGATAATTTTTTTAGGGTATTTTGGTTTGTTTTACTGTCTACCTACTTCATGCGATTTTATGTATTGCAAATAATTATTCTGGGTCTCAAGTGAAACCCTGAGATGAGGCTTTCTAATAAAAAGGAAAATTTAAGCATGTCAATGCACATCAAAATCTTTGTTTTCTTTTTTTGGCATATCAGTAGCCTGCTACTAATCCTGTTGTGATACCTTCAGAGTCATTATAGTTACAACACTATCTTGTGCAGCATGGTTGGTGAAGGATGCCCATGCTTTGAGTTGTCGGCAGTGAATGCAGACAAGCCCCCATTGATGCTGTCTCAAATAAAACAAAGAGTCGGGCAATTTGAAAAAGTTGGTGAGATTTAACATATTTTGATCTTGTAGCTACGATTTTTTAATGTAGTTTTGCTGGACAGCATGTTTTGTTGTTTTTCAAGTCACTCTAGAAAACTGCTATCTTATATTCAAAGATTTCCTCGTGGACCTTCATACCTCTCTTTAAAACTGCTTCAATGCTTTTATTCTCTGTGCTGTTGGTTGCTTATGCATCTTCTGTACATATCTGACATTCTGATATAGCAATCTCATATAACTTTCAGCTCGTTATTTATTTATTTATTTTTCTGACTGACTTAACTTACATGGTGACTTTGTTTGCAAATTGATAAGCAAACCTGTCTCTGCACACCAACATATCATATGCATTCACTGCACCTTTTCTTTTCCTTGATTTTCATCAGACCAATTGAAATGCTAATTTTTTTTATTGAAATTTTCTTTTGAGTGAATTAATCAGTGTTTTAGTATCAAATAATATATTTTTAAAACTAATTTGTATTTGAGATGGCAGTCCAAATGGTAGATGAGCTTGATATGCGGAGCTGGGTTACTTTTTTGCTTTTTCTTGAACGCCTATTACTTTCCTAGTTTTTAATCCGTGATTATGATGATATTCTTTTTTAGAATTCTTACTTCCCAGCCTTGTTCACCGCACAGTTGACTGTGCTAATGAACTTCATCTCTCAAGTGTAGGGAAGACAGTCATAATTTCCAACCAGCCATTTTTTTACAAGAAAGCTGAACTTTTTCCTGGCAGCGCGTTTGTGATTGGTGCTGATACTGCGGCACGACTTATAAATGTAAGGGAATGAAATCAAAATACAATAATCTGCTGCTTTCCTGCATTTGGGTTCATTTGAATTCTTCCCATGCCTCGAGCTGAGGCAAATGTTGCTACATGCTTTTATTCTTGCCCTTTTCTCATATTTATTACTTCAGTGTAGCTAACTTAGGTATTGGAGCTATCACTACTAGTTTTGTCAAGACCGAAGCTTAAAAAGCATCCAATAAAACTAACATTATGGGAGAGTAGAAAAAAAAAAGGAGTTCAAATGGAGTTTGCTGTAACATTTTGTGCATGTAATTATCGACCTAGATTTGCAAATGAAAAAGAGCCCCTCAAAATGAAGTGTTTCTCCATGGTTTTCATAAGTAGTGATGGTCTAACTTGAACTCTGTTGCTTTTGGACAGCCAAAGTATTATGGTGGGGATTATGGAAGAATGATTGAAATTCTCTCTGCATGCAAAAGCACAGGAAGTCTTTTCGTCGTTGGTGGTCGACATGTAGCTGGTGATTTTAAGGTTTAACCTCAAACCTCATGAAATTCCTTCGTTGTTTCTTGTAATCCTAGTGTCCGCCATGAAGCTAAAACCCTTGCCTGATTATTTAGGTTCTTGAAGATTTTGATATTCCTGAGGAGCTAAGATCCATGTTTATATCAATACCAGCAGATAAATTTCGGGTGGACATTTCATCCACTGACATCAGGAGAAGTCGAGGCATGGTTTGATTTAACTCAGGCTTATTGTTTCACAAAAAAGTAACTATACGTTGAAAGAACCTTACTTGTACAAAGAATAATACAAATTTTCTGTAATTTCTTGTTTTGTGATGTTTGACTTGTGAAATTGATTCTAATTAGAAATAAATGATGGAGAATGTAGAGATTATGCGATTGACTGAAGCATTATATTGTGAGTGCTAATGGTAAGCATAATGCATTGCATTCTTTGGAACTGGCAATAATGCACACTTACAAATTAAATAAGAAATTTATTTATTAATATAATAATAGTAATTTATGATAAACAATGTACAATTATGAAACTTAAGCTTTTTCAAAGTTTAGTGTAAATATAACAAGTTTATGTTATTATTTTTTGCTTAAATGCAAATGCAAAAATTACATCATAATTGACATTATATGTGTATTATATAATATGCGTGTAAATGTGCAATAATTATAAATAATTTCGATATTTTTATAATAAGAATGAATTAGCATGATACTAAATGAATAAAAGTTATTGGCTCTCAATACGAAATTGAAAAAAGAATATAATAAGTTGATTGGTGCAATTAATTAATTGAGACTATAGGAATATAATTAGTAAAATATTAAAATACAATGATAGTTTATAGGAATCAATTAATTATGAACATTATTTTTAAAAATTTATTGAAAGACGCAATAATATGGTATTATAGATTGACAATCTAAGCACGAAATAAGTTCTATCTGAGATGGTAGAGGGCTTGGAATTCATCCGTACGGGATATCATTCTCAAATCTTAAAATGAGAAAATGCACCACAGAATTTTGAGTTTATTAAAATAAACACTCAGTTGGTGCATTTGTATCGAACTGTCACAAATGTCTCAATCAGATTTCTTGGATTTGGTGGAACACTTTACAATTACCTTCACCAATTATTACAAAACAGGTCACACCAATTATTACAAAACAGGTCAGAAAGGAAAACAAAAAGAAAAATATATCCCAAACTGCAGTTATAAGTCAGCTACAAGGTCGGCAATTCATCCACCACAGGCAGCACCGCACTCGCCGCCGCAGCCAGCTCCGCCGTATGTATCACTGTGGTTTGTCGCCGAAGTCTTGTCCTGCGACGCGCCACCCGCACAAGAGAACACGACGGCTACTATCAGAAGGAGGCTGAGCAGAGCAGCCCACAACGCCACAACTGCTCCGCCAACCCCACCGGTGGCGCCTCCATCTCCGCCCTTCCATGGCCTCACCATCTAAGCTACGGGCTTCTGATCAGATTTGGCGACTTTTAAGTAACAGTATGCGATTGATAGAATTCGGGGCAATAAATAGTGCGAAGCGAAGGCTCAATGCGACTTTCTGACAATTGAAGGGGCATCGAGTCAAGAATGCGCAGTAAATGAAGACAAATAGTCAGAAATCTAATGAATCCCACTCACCCTTTTCTGTGGAATAAAATCAATCAAGAGCGCGTACGCAAATACTTTTTGTCAACATTAACGTTAATCTGGATTGTGTAAAAATTAAGCTGATAACCCAATGCTAATACGAGTTTAGCACATTGTGTGGGAGGTGGGTTGGCTTAATTAAATATTTATTAGCCACTGTAGCGATAATAAGATAGGAGAAAAGAGTAAGGAGATGCTTGGATGCAAATTTTTGCAAGAAAGAAAATTCGTTCGAAAATTGAAGGATGGTATAAAATTAAGAGAGGAATAAAGTACATGAACAACAGAACCCTTTTTTAGATAAGAGAGAGAGAGAGAAGACTAGTGCAAAAAAGTAGATATTAAAGAAGGTGAGATGATATTTGTCCCCTTTGTTTGTGTGGTGCATTTATAATTGTAAAATGAGGCGTGTGAGTGGAATCCACCTGTCTCCATGGCTATGTTTGGGAGATGAGTTTTAGTTGGAAATGATGATAAGAGGGAGTTGGCTTAGATGAGCAGTGGTATGTTTAGTTATAAAATTTTAAGAGGATAAAAAAATTAATTAATTTAGATATATGAATAAAATATATAAGAATAATTGTATTATGTGATAATATATATGAATAATGATTGATTTATATAGTATGTTTAGTTGTAAAATTTTAAGAGGATAAAAAAATTAATTAATTTAGATATATGAATAAAATATATAAGAATAATTGTATTATGTGATAATATATATGAATAATGATTGATTTATATGATATAAATAAATATAACTATGAATATATATGTGATTTATATATGTATTGATTTGATTGTAAATAGATATAAAGAATAATTAGTTATATATATGTGTGTGTGATAAAGGAAAAATTTTAAATTTTAAATTTGAATAAAGATTTTAGTAAGTAATATATTTGAAAGTATGAAATTTAATAAGGTATGAAGAGAGTGGAATTTAGGCTCCAAACATAGCCTATATGATCCAATTAATGTTAGCACAGAAGAACACATAATTGCATGCATAAATTATTAGATAATTTATACAAAAATATGATGAATAAATTTAATATTAATATGGAGATGCACAAATATAAGTTATAGATATTATAGTAAATAATAATTTATAAATAAATAGGTTAGCTAAAAAACATGCATTGGTAGAACTTATATTTATGCATATTTCACGTAATATGGGTAAAAACATCTAATAATTACTATGACATAATTTAAAAATAAAAAGCATTCTTAATATAAATTTAATATGTTGTATATTTTATCGTATATTAATTTGAGTATTATAAATATAATTGAATAAAGAAAATATTTGATTAATAAAAATTCCAAAATATTTAAAATGTAAAAAAGAGCTCACGAGCTTTCCAAAAAAAATAACTAAGATCAAATTTAGCTTGTAACAATTCAAGTTCACTGACTAACTCCACTTATCTTACACCCTTACACAAGACCATGACAACCTGGTCTTGGGTTATGAGCAGAGCGAGGCACACCCCATGCTGTAATGGATTCTTTAGGTTTGAAATAGTGAGGGGTGTCCCAATCTTATATATGACAAAACTTAATGCTTATGTTTGGATGCAAATTTGCATCCACCGAATTCTATTCTTCCGGACGTACAATCTAATAAAATAACTCTTATTATCTTTTTTTTTTTTTACTTTTAAATTACTACAAAATTTTCGAATCAAAATTTCTACCAAGTTTAGCATCCAACACAATTGGTTTTGTATGAAAGTGATGACATATGTAATCATTTAAAGCGCCATGTGAAAGACGCCAACCTTTACGAATTTTACCATCTTAGTTGGACTTCAAAGCTCAAGTAATCTACAGCCAAATGTCAATACCATATCCCTTTTGTTAGATCGCATGGATTTAGGAAATGCAACGTCGACTAGCCTTATCCTGACTCTTGACGTTTCCCATGTCACCTGATAAATGAAACGGAATTTGGACCATGTCTAGCCACCCTTAGAGACTTTTGCATAGAGTTGTTCTTATTGATTGCAAAGTGCTCATACGATAGAAACAAATTGATCACTGACCGTGATTCCTTAACTGCAACGACATTAAATTGTTTTTGTACTTATATGTAATCCAGTAAAGTAGATGAGTAATTTCCAGGCTTCAAGTTAAGAATCTTGAATCAGTACTTCTTCTTTTCTTTAACGGGTCCTCTTGGAATCTTGTTAAGGAATTTGGAGTCGAATTTCTTGTACAGGTTCTTGGCATCTCGGTTCCCTCTGCTTGCCAGATAATCCACTTCATTCTGATAATGTTCGTATAAGGCCGGAAGAGTTAGCAAGCACAGCAAGCCTTCAGACAACAAAACAGTTGAAATTCAGCCCCAAAACATCAAACAACAAACACAAAGCACAAAAAAGAAGAAGAAGAAGAAGACAACGAAAGAAAGGCTGCAATGTTCTTACCAGTGTATAACAGATTCAGGGAGCTGAAGTAGTTTCCGATCCCCGACAGTATCCAAAGAAAGACAATGATCTAAACGCAAAAGGAATTAGGAAAATGGACACATTGTTATTAACGGGTATTAAAGCAACATGACAGCTGTGAATTGGCAACATACATACCAGAAAGAATGTCTTCATATCTTTTCCAGATGAAACCTGGTAGAATCTCAATAGAATCCTGTTAATTTGGGCATACAGCCATCGGAATGTGGATTCTGGGACCGTGATTGCTCGTGGATCGGGTGGGTTCCTACACGTGAATGCAAAACAACAGAAATGGTGCATCATCATCATCATCATCATCATATATGATGAGACCGTCTGTAGTTTTACCGGAATGTTAGGTTTACCAGTCAACGAAGCTTGCCCCGGCGGACCAGACAAACAAGAGCAACATCATAATTATGGAGATATGACAGAGAAGAGTGACGACATTGTATTCCAAGACTTCAAACAGGAACCATACAAGGGTGAACCCGACGAGTATTGCTGCTGATAAGTTCCTATTCCTCCATAACAGTACGTCGGCAGCTGCATGCAAAACAAGTTTGACCTGTCATAATTCTGTGCAGAATTCATTTGATCTATAAAGAGAAATAATGGCGTAATTTTATTAAGACAGAGGTCAAAAAACGAATAATAATAATAATAATGAACATGGATTCAAAATAGGGACAAAGAGACAATAGGGTCGGGAGGTAGTCGTCGACCTTTTCCTCCTCCGAGAAGGGCATGCAAAGTCCGTTCACGACCAAGGAATCTGGTCTCAGACCGAGGGACGTTCGAGGAATAAATGGGCATGTTTGCAGGCGTCGGTCAACTCCAGGGAAGGATATGAATCGATCGATGTCAAAAGCTTGGTGATGAGACTGGCTGGGACAAATTCGCAAACGGGTGGCGTGTTTAAGTAAAGATTGGTGGTACCAAAGCTTTGCAGCCAGCCTAGGTACTTTGGAACCAGAAAGAAAGGAATGGCTTCGGCATGACTAGGAAGATAACCCTCACGCCTTTACTACAAAATATGTTTGCATCACGTGATAGTAATTCAACCCTTCAATCACTCGACATCTTCTTTTCTATAGAAGCTAGTAAATTTATTTATAAATTATAAACTATTGTTTCTTAAATAGTAGAAATAAAAATTTGATGATCTGCAAATAAAAAACCTTGGGCCTGTTCACTTTTAAGGATTAAGGTTGATAAATTAAATTATCAAGACTAATCAAATGTTTACTTTTAATAATAAAAGTCTATAATAAAATATGAACCCAGTATTAATTGACAAAATATTAGATAAAATAGTCTAATTCAATAAATATAATAAAATAATCTAAATATATTGACTCATTTAATATATGAATCATTAAGTTATCCTATATTTTAATCCATAGTAGTGTACATAATATTAAATTATCTTATAATATATTTATTCTTTAAAATAATCATAAAACCTTAATTCTATCAATCAAAATGAACAAGTCCCTGTGTATTATGTATAAGTATAGGGGAGATATGGGAGACAAATTGTAGGCTTGAGAAAGTACTTTCATTCCTAATTTGAAAGTCATTAGAAGGAAAAATGAAGGGCGTCTTAAAAATTGTATTAAATGATCAAATAAGGTTTCTCTAATTCTAAAATGGTATATATATATATATATATATATGTGTGTGTGTGTGTGTGTGTGTGTGTGTGTGTGTGCATGATGGACATTTATTCACATCACAAAAAATAACATAAATGACCAAAAAAATGTCTTGCAATTAAAGATTGCTCTGATCTTCTTATTATGGACGAATTTAGGATTGATATTAATAAGCAAGGGAAGCCCACTATGGGACAAACCAAAAGCCAGACGTGCAATTAAAATTTGAAAAGGATTTTGTGAGCTCTATATATATACATATCTAACCCAATGTGAGATCTAATTCTGATAATATGTTTGTTGGTAGTTCACACTAGCTATCAATTATTAATTCTTGGGATTTATTGAAACTTGAAGCATCGATTGATAATGTACTAGAATGTTACATTTGGATATCCGAATTATTTTCATATTTGAATCGGCGTGACATGTCACTGTGTGCCATTGTGGTTATCGAATATATCCAAGCTCATGTTGTCTGGTAATCAAACTAAACTGACAATTATTGAACCTTAATATGATTTTGATTCCAAAATTTAAATGATATTTCATTATTTGATTCACTTCATTGAGTGCTTCATGCTCATGGGTAATCATCACCATTAGGGTATTTATGCATGCGAAAGATGGATTTAGCAGATTATATATTTGGCGGGTGTTTGGCTAAGCCTAGTTTTAAGAAATAATAAAATCTATGTAGTTTATAAGATATTTTTAGAACTTATGAGGTCATAAGTATTATCTTAAATATAAGCTAAAAAGTATTTGGTTTAGATTATTATAGTAGTGTTGAAATTTATGACTATAGTTTGTTATAATTTTTTGATGTTATAATAATGAAAATAACTTAAATACTATTAATAAAATGTAATTTAAGGATATTTATATTATTTTTAATACATAAAATGAAGTAACTTATAAGATATTAGAAAATAAGTTAAGAATAGTCAACTTATTTTTAAAGCACTTATAAATTTTAAACATCTTATTTTTTGAGTTTATAAACTATTTTATCTAAAAAAATTACCAAGCACTTATAAATAACTTATAAACTCTAAAAACATCTTATAAATTATTTTAAGGGACTTATAAAGTCACGCGCCCAAACACGCTTTGAGTGCAGATATGTTGATGTTTAATCTTTATAAAGACCTTTCTATTTATTACATTTTGTCAAGTATTAAAAACACTATATATGGTATGAGATTAAGCATGGTTGATTTCATGGAGTAATAAAGTGCCCCAGCACCACAATTTAATTGAGTGAGAAAAACGTCACTCCACTGAATTTTCCTGCCATTTCATGATTCGATAGAGATGATAGAGTAATAACAAGTTATAGAAAACGCAATCAAGCCATCAAAAAGGTTTGATCCAATGGAACTGACTTAAATTTAAATCAAATATGTATCAATTTTGTTATTAATAATATCACTTTTGTTCTTACTGCTTTAACATATATTTTATAATTATTATTGCTATGTATAGTTTTCAAACCTAGATGGATGAGCCGGTTCGACTAGTTCAATTGCAAATCGGTCGATTTTCTAATCTAGGTTCACCGCAAACCCAAATACCCCTTTTGACCCACGGGGTGAAAGACTATGAAGGAACTATTTTTTTTAATTTTTAATATTTTTATTAATAAAAATTTAAAAAATACCTATTCAAAATAAAATTAAATAAAATATTTTTTATGTTTAATAAAATTTGTAACTCATAAAAAATTATTTTTATGTATAGTTTTCACTAAATATTTTTATTTTTACTTTAATTTATTTAATTATTTTTTATTTATATATTATTCTAATTGAGTTGTTGAAAAATTAAACATTGCATCTTACAAATAATTTTTTACATATTAATTATGTTGTTTTTATTTTTATGTTGTAATCTATTTTTAAAAAACGGTTAAACTGGTGATCTGGCCACCTAGTTAGTTCTCCAATTTGACAGTTTGGTTTTAAAAATTGTTATGTTTGGTTTAGTTTTTTTTTATTTTTGTGTTTTTGGTGTGATTTTATTAAGAATTATATGAAAATAAAAGAAATATAAATAAAATTTTAAAAAATAATGATTATGGTATGTTTTTTATAATGAAATTTGGTAACGAATATAGGTTTTACACTTTAAATTTTCATTATATTTTAATTTTTTTTTACATAATTTTCAATAAAAATACGCTTACATCAAACGTAGCTTTAAAAATTACTTCAAAACAAAGTTTATTGGGTCCTCTGCTCATCATAAAAACCAGCAAAGTTGCTAGATAAATAAATAAAGGCAGCATATAGTTATGATTACGTGGAGGCGCATGCCATCTTGAACCACCCAAAAGAACAAGCGTCCGAGATTAAACTGTTCATTGGGTCCCACAGTCAAACGAGATATCATGACATGTCATCATTGTTCAATCCAACGATAAGAAAATAGCTCGTTTCCATCGGACGGTAGAGCATCGCTTAAAGAATTCCCCCACTTAAAGTCGGCTCTGGTACAATCATGTTACGGAATTTTGCCCTGCTACCACCTTTTTTCTTTTTCTTTTTTTTTCTTTCGATAAAGCTCGTTTTGTGTTTGTTTTGACTATGTTCGAATCTTTACTTTGGGAGATGAGAACTTGATATAAATTTATGAATAGTAGAAAATTAATAAAATAAGAGGAAGTGTTATTGAGTGTGTGTTTGGTTGAGATCAGAAAGATAAAAAATGACTACCAAACATAACTTCTACAAATATGATCATTACTCACATTTTCAAATGTGTATTCATATAGATTATGGTTTTATCTTTTATTCATAAATTTGCATAAAATACACTTTCGTTTTCTTTTTGCTTTTTTTTTTTTTCTCTCTTTCACCGATGTTTATTGGTCTCATGCATTAGTATGACATGATGATTGATGATAGCTCATGATTTATGAGCGTGACACTAATCCAATGCCTTAAAAGTCTTCCCATTATCACTTTACACCCCTCATTCCATTTTATCTGAATCTGTCCTTTTTCTATTGTAGGCACAAAATTTCAAATTTGAGATCACAAAATCAAGAAAAACAAGCTCCATTTCACTCTTTTATCTCCTAAAACAATGTGAAAACAAACCAAAAAAAGAGTGAACATCACAAATACCAATTAACCGAGACAAAGACCTTGTCCTAAATCCCCATCAACTTCTTATACATGCAAAAAACAACAGCCACTACATTTCAGACATGGCATGTGGTGAAACAGTTGACCCATCATCCCCCTTTGTAACAATTATAGGTAAATAAATTAGCAAATTCAGAAAATTGGAACAGTTTGCATGATGCCATCTCCCTCTATAAATTGAGATGCAAACCAAATGTTCTCCTCACACATTTCCCTCTACCACTTTCGTCTTTCCCAACCCTTTACCCGCACCATGAGAGAAATGAAAGCAGCATGCTTGGCTACTTGTCTAGCTCTTGTGTTGGTTCTTGCAGAAGTTGAGGTGGCAAGAGCAGTGACCTGCAACCCACTGCAACTGAGCCCCTGCGCGGCCGCGATCACGTCCTCCAGCAACCCATCTTCTGCCTGTTGTGGTAAGATAAAGGAGCAGAGGCCCTGCCTTTGCCAGTACATGAGAAACCCCAATCTTCAGAAGTTCATCAATTCTCCTGGTGCCAAGAAGGTGGCCAGCTCTTGTGGCACCCCATTTCCCAGATGCTGAATTCTGTCTCGTCTATCCTATCAGTATCACTATGGAGTCATATCCCATTTCCCTGTTACTAAAATCTGAATTCTGTCCGCTTATATTATGCTTGTTCATAGCCTTATCCTTAAGTATTGTATGTTATGATGAGTCTGCTTTTTAAATTAGTGTGTACTGTGCACTAGTAATGCTGTCTTATTTTGTGCTTGCAAACTCCGGTTTGGTTATGTTAATGGAATGTATTTTGCATAAGTTGTTTGGATTAAGCCATTATGCATGTTTTGGCACGAAATCGATCGCCATGGACCTCAACTGCAAAACTGTACAACTTAGATGCTTTGGGGGGGCGGGGGGCGTTCTGTTTTTCCAGTTTTTGAGTATGTCTTTATTATCCTTGCAGACTGTTGGGAACATAGAAACGATAAACTGAGCGCAAGATAATCTTTAGAAGTGACATGTACCTAAAAAAGAGACAGGAAAAACTAGCATTCGCCAGTTATATTTTCAGTTGTATAAATATTTGAATCTCAAAGTCCAGAAGAGTTCACCTTCAACCACCTGATTGAACTCCACAACTTAGGTTTGCTTTTTCTATAAAGGGACATAGTTCAACAAAATCCATAGGCATGCAATGCATCTTTGTTAATTAGTATATTTTTACGGAGTGATCTGAGGCAGAATTTACTTGTAAAGGGTGATGGCCTTAATGGGATTCTGGTGTTATTACCGATAACAGAACATCACGAACTATTTGTCTTGCAGAAGGATCAAAAACCTGTACAGAATCAACAAATTACGACATGAAGTCCTTTCTCTTGAAAAATGCCAAACTTCAACCACATTATCTACGTGGCAAACAACCGGATAACAATGATGATGAGAATTCAATGTTCAGTTCAACAAGCAAGAGGAAGAGGGAATGGATGCATCAAAATCAGGATTCAGTAAGTTCCACGGTTTAACAGAAGACATTGAAAAGTACAATTGAGGGAAATTCTTGAAATGCAACAACCATGACAACATACGGTAACTTTGATTTCTACTCATGTATTTACACAGCCTCGAAGATAATGTGGACCTCTTCATGTCACTAACAAAATTTATAGCAAACACTCATGAAACCACAAATAGAATTTTTCAAAATCGTTGGCCTTCAACTGATGCTGATTTTCTGTAAGGTTTGAAGAGGTCACCCCTAGCCCTTCATTGTGTTGTTTCTCCCATCCACCTGTATCGGCCTTGGAATGGCTCCAGTAATACAAGATGAAAGCCATCATTGATACTAGTGGCAGGGCAGCACGAGCGACAAAAACACCTTCGCGAAGCGCAGCACACAGACAAGTGCTCTAGATGAAAAATTGCTTGATATTTTGTGTGGTAAGCATTCCAATCTAATCCCGCCGACAAACATGTCTCTGCTGCCAGAAAGCTGACCCTGTTGATTTGTTTCGATTTAAGTGTGAATCAAATGAGCGATTACCAGTGTTTCTGAGAGTGTGCAAACTAAAACATCTAAATGTGTGTGTGTGTCCACGTACTTGTCCGTAATGTAAATCACACAGGGAAGAAAATAAATAACGGAATACATAAGAAGGGGAGAAAAGTAAAAGGTCAGGAAAACCACTCCTACAAATATTACTATTTTCATCATTTTGGTTATGTCAATTCTGGTTTTACAGTCTTAAACAATGAGCAAATATGATTATAGTGCTTCTCCTTGTGTCCGTCTGTTGATTGGTAGCGTATAGAACCCGTGTGGAGTTAGCATCAAAATACTTTCATCCTAATGCCGAACTCTGTAGCTATATTATTTGGAATGCAATCATCACTGATGACAAATACGAACAAAAAGGTTGCAGGAGGTGACTGAAAGTTTGCTAAAGTAGTCCTCCAGCAGCGATAGCAACCAGTTTTTATGTGTCAACCAACAGCTGATACAAAGAAATATGTTATCGATGCTACAAGATTGACTCCTTGGATGCCTATCGGTTAGCCATTCCAATACATCTGCCAACCAAGCTTTTTTGAACAATTGTAGTATACGTTCTTCTTGGTTTTGAAATTTTTTTACATATGCCTCGATTCAGTCACCTCTCCGTGGCTAACCTGGTATAATTTCACAGAGAAAGTGAACTCTCACCCGAGAAGTAGAGATATCTGATCACATAACAGTTGCCTCACTTACAACATATCATGATCACATTTTTCTGAACTAGTTGAACATGCAAAAATCTCAGTCTGCATTTGCAGGTCCCCTCCATGTCTGGTAGACTTCCATCTACATCTTTTCACCTCATAGTTTGTAATTGCCTTTTCCACAAGAACTTTCCCCATGCAATTGTACATGTTTCTTTTTAAGCTAGGTTTACAAGCACGACGAAGGCAGCATAAAGACAAATCACTAAGATAGCAAGCATTGTCTCGGAAGCAACTGTCACAGCTAGCATACCCAAATATAGGAAGCTCGTAACAAACCAAGAAGAGACAAATGTTAATACTCCATAGTAAAAGATCAAATGCTGTGTTACAGAATGAGCACAATAGAGAAAATGCTGGCATCCATGAATGGTAAATAAACTAACTGAACAAAGAGTAAACATTAAGCTAATTATCATGAGAGAATGAAGAAGCAAACGGCAGAAAGTAGTAGAGCTGCCACCCATCATCCCTTTGCCGAAGCACAAGCACTTAGTAACGCCGTTGATTAGCGTTCGGCTAATAAACAGCGGCCCAAACGCCGTCAGCCCGTACACCATGGACGCACCTGTCCCTTATGCACAGTATGTCGTCTCGTGGGATCGCAATGGGGAGGGGATTGCTCCCTATCCTCCGGCCCCACCACAAAATATTTCCCCCGCCCCCGCCCATCTCCCGTTATTGTTCCCCACTCCACCTCATTTCCTGCCCGGTCCCCGCGCGTGTCCCGTTGGGGAAGAAAAAAGAAAATTTTATTTGATCAAAAAATTAAATTTTATTTGAAAAAATTAATCTTACTCATTTATATTATCAAAATTAAAATATATTGATTAATTTTACGAAAATAATAAATATGAGAACTTCATTCATAATTAATATATAAAAGTAAACAATTTTTTATATTATAATAATTCAAATTTACTAATTTTTAAATTAACCATATAGAAAGTAATTTACAAAATTAATTACTAAACATTATGCATAATTAAGTACTAACTAACAATTTATTCTAACAAATAAATTTCTTACACTTTTAGTAGACACAAAGTTATTTATAAATTATAATATTATTGTATTTTAAATAATAAAAATAATATAATTTAATATTAAAAGTATAATAATAAAGAAACATTGAAAGAGGTTATAAAAAAAGAAAATTTGAGATAAAATACAAATAAAAATAAATTAAAAGAGAAGGAAAACAAAAATATTTAAAAATAATTGAATAAAAAATTAAAAATAATTACATAAATATATAATTTATGTTTAAAAAAATAAAAATATATAAAAATATTTATATTTATTTAATTAAAATAGAGGATGATGCAGCGGGAGATCACCCCGTCCAAACCTCAACCTTTTTTGTACTCCTGCTGTCAGCACTTCCATTATCATCTCTATTCGTACTAATAACACCTTTGCTAAATTTATGTACTTAAAATATTATACACACACACACACACACACACACACACACACACACACATATATATATAACCAAGTTCTTTCACTAATATATAGGTTTTTGCTAAATTTACATATGTTGCAGCACTTCATTGTTGACTTAGATTACACTGCAATGGTGATTTTAATTTTAATATAAAATACGATTAATTACTTATAAAAAATTAATAAACTGAATGTAGAGAAAAAAAAATAGCGATGACAATATCAAGTTTGTAAAATAAGAAAAATATATATGCTAACGAATCACAAATTGACCACATAATAATATTTAATTTGAAATTTTATTTCGAAAGTAATCTAAGAGCTGAAGTGTTCGGACTATATTAACTTTAAAAAATAAAAGATATCTAATGTATTTACAAGAACAACGCGTCAAAACTCAAAACTAATAATTCAGAAATTAAAAAGTGCCACCACTCATAAATTTAACCAGTATCAATCATTGCACGTAGATAAGTCTACAAGACCTTACAACTCTACTAATAATTAAACACTCCCTTTTAGCTATGATTAAATCAATGAGCATGAATGTGAAGCAAAATTTTTAATGCCTCAATGATCAATCCACTAAACAATGAGTGGTAATTAATCTCATATTACCACATTTTTAAGGCTTTCGATGATCAATCTACTATACAATGAGTGGTAATTAATCTCATATTACCACATAAAATCTCTTATTCTTCCAAGTATCTATGAGTTTTGTAAGAGTAAGAACTTTTACACTTAAGAAGAATCCAGGTCTCAGTTGCTTTGAAATTTTTTCTATAATAATTCAAATTATTTCATGCATAAATTTCTTTAAATCATTTCCGGTATCCTAGTCCTAAACATCTTCTTGCGTCACTTTAGTATTCTAATAGTTGAGATTGGGTTTAAACTCGTAATTAGTGTTGGTGGAATTTAAATTTGATTAGATTCAAAATACTTTCAAATTTAATTGAATTTAAGTCGAATAGTTTAATTAATTAAGTCTATTTAAACTTAAATTCAAATTTTGAACGTCTTTTTTTTTTTCCTTCAATTTAATCTCATTATTTGGTTCAATTTTAAAATTGAGTTAAGTCAAATTCAAATTACCACTTCCACCCTTAGTTGCGTTTACTCATACACACAAAATTAGGCAAAAAATTATTTTCTTCCCGTATTTAAGTCCACTTGGTGTTTTGTCTTTACTTTGTAGGGGATAAAAATGTCTTAATATTTTGAAATGTTGGCAATATCGAGACACTATGGATAGCATTGTCCATGTGGCACCTAATGTCGGAGGTGGCACCTAATGTCCGAGTTGGCTTCGCTCATTGTATGTTGCGGAAACCATGCCCGATAATACAGACAATAAAAAAAAATATATAATATATATATATTGAAATGTAGAAAATACGTTAAATTTTAAAAATATATCAAAATATTTTCTAAGAAAATGTAAAGATTAGTTGTCCCATGTCATGTATATACTTGATCCCTTGGTCTGTTTTAAGAAAATGTAAATTATTGTACGGGTATTGGGCACAAGAATATAAATTTATATTTATATTTCATAATTCTTTACATAATAAATTGAAAAAAATATTTTTTTTGTACTTCTAATTTATATTTTAGAAAAAAATTATTTTTTAATTTTTTGATGTTTTTCAATTCTTAGGCTGCCACATCATTACACATAGGAGCCAACTCAGAGATTAGGTATCACATGTGTGAGGCCCTGTATTTCTACCGTACATGCATGGCACGTACTACAATCTAACGAAATTAGAAATTAGGATAAAATGTCTTGAAATATCAAAATTTTGAAAAATTTGGACATTGCCATTATCATCAACAAATAAAGGACAAAAATGTCAAATGAGCCTATATATGATAGAAAATTACAATTGAAAATATATTAATAATATGCAATGAACGTTAGTGGACTATTTAGTGTTGTTTAATAAAATCAGAAAACGAAAGGAATTAAATATGATCGTCGGGCATAACGGGCATATTCGGTGAACAGATGCCCCCAACATGCTGAAGAGAAAAACAACATACATCATCATCATTTTAGAAAACTGTACACTAATTGATGGTCTAATGAGAATTCTTTTTGTTATCTTCTGGTTGAAAATAATATTCTTATAATATGAAGTTAATGCAAGTCATTGCACTCATATACATGCCTGTCCCACCTTCAAATGTGATTAATTAATACATTTATGGTTAGCACATTCATATAATAATACATCTTATGCAGGAATATATTATGGCATCAGTTATCTATAATATCATCTTCTTATCCAAATTAGGCGATCTTATTACAGGTTATAAGTTAATCCACATTGTATCGTGGATACACATAAATGCGCGTAATTACTTACACACACACATACTATATTATTAAAAGTATGGCGTTAATTTGGTTCCTTATTGTAAATTTACAATATTACACTTGTAAAATTTACACCATTACCCTTAATTAAATCAATGAAGTACGGTTAAATATAGTTGTTAATAAACCATTATTTTTTTTGTGCAATATCTATAACATATCATTGTTAGAATAATAATTTTTCATTTCACATTGTGTAATTACACAATTATTCTTATTCTGATTTCTTTTATTTTTCTATCTTATTTTCTTCCTTTCTTTTTAACTTCGTATTTTTTATATGTGTTCCCTCACAAATTTTCTCTTTTCATTATTCTTTATTTTCTTATTTTAAATATTTTTATACCTTTAATTTTAAATATTTTCATATCTATATATATATATATATATTTATTTATTTATTTTTTTATTTTTGCATTCACATCGGGCAGTGTAGGAGGGTTTTGGGGGTTGTTAAGGATATACTCATCCAGGTCAGCATCTCCTGGAACTTTGACTTCCGATTCTATCCTCTCTGAGATTGAGATAAGCCTACGCCTGTTTAACTTTCCAGAAACAACCAACCAACGTGCGTATATTCGGATTACATGCGCGCGGCGAGTAGACTTCGCCTCTCTCTACGTCTTAATTACGTATATACGTTCATAATTATTAACTTGTACAGTATTAACCCATCACACACATTCTAATATAAATCTTATTACAACGGTTAAAAAGGTCGAGCCTTGTCTTGACTCCGATATAAATAGCGGCTCCTACCATCGTCCGGCACACACAGTTCGAGTCCATTTCTTGATCTTATCCGTTTTTCGTCCCTTCTCTTGAAAAGGAATTAGAATGTCTCCCGATCCGTCAGTCATCCTCCCTCGGATTCTCATCGTCTCTCGACGGACCGTTCGCAAGAATAAATTTGTGGATTTTGTCGGTACGTCGACTGATCCATGCTTGTCTATATGTGCATGTGGAAATCAGTAGATTACCACTGATCCTTTATATTTTCATGGGTTGATTTCTGTAGGTTGTTTTATTTTAATGTTGGTTTCTAAGGTTACGTGATTTTGTTGTAATAACAGGAGAGTATCATCTGGATCTGATAGTAAGCTATGGAGCAGCGCCGGTCATCGTGCCAAGAGTGAGCGGCGTTCATATGCTCTTAGACAGCTTCGAACCCATCCACGGCGTTCTTCTCTGCGAGGGCGAAGACATCGATCCATCCCTCTACGACGCCGAGCTGTCGGGCTTCTCTCAGGAAGAACTCGAAGAAATCAAACAGTTGCACGCCAGCGACACCGCGATCGACCGCGAGAAAGACTCGATCGAGCTGAGGCTGGCGAAGCTCTGCCTGGAGAGGAACATACCCTACTTGGGCATCTGCAGAGGGTCCCAGATCTTGAATGTTGCTTGCGGTGGCACCCTCTATCAGGACATCGAGCAAGAGCTCTCCAAGAAGAGTGCTTCGCACAAGGTTGTTCATATCAACTACGAGAATTACGACGGGCATAGGCATGTGGTGAGGGTGGTGGAAAACACGCCGCTTCATCGGTGGTTTAAAGAGTCTTTAATGGGAAGCGACAGCATGGAAATTTCTGTGAACAGTTATCACCACCAGGGCGTGAAGCGTTTGGCTCAACGATTTGTTCCGATGGCTTTTGCTCCTGACGGTCTGATCGAAGGGTTTTACGACCCCGATGCGTATAATCCTGATGAAGGGAAGTTCATCATGGGGCTCCAATTTCATCCGGAACGCATGCGTAATCAAGAAGCTGCTGATTTTGATTATCCTGGATGTGCTGCTGCGTATCAGGTAATTTTTTTCATTATTTAAGGCACACGAAGTCGAATGGGAGATTGCTGAAATGGGGCGTCGATGTTGTAGGAATTTGTGAAAGCTGTGATAGCTTATGAGAAAAGGCTAAGTGGCTCAACAAACGTGGGGAAAGGTCTGAAATTTGATCAGGAATTGGAGAAGAAAAGGAAGAGCATTATTAGAAGTTTCTCAATTGCAAGGGACCTGTACAGTGCGGGACGTGAAGGGATTTCGGACAGAGATTCTGAGCTTGAAGCCGGAGCTGAATTTCTCAAGGTATGTGTAATCAAATGCTTGACTGTTGGTGTTCAATCTTCTTTTATTATGCTTAACTGTTTGTTTTAAATTACAGGCGAATAAGGCGCTAAGCCTGCAACAAGAAAACAGGCTGAAGCAGATGGGGGCGACGGTAAGAAATGCGTCGGTGTACATCAACAGATTGAAGATCAATGAGGAAAGGGAGAAGGCTGCAAGAGCTATAATAGGGAAAATGTCAGTTGAGCAGTTGTCGGATACGGTGGCCTTTTACCACAAGATGGGGCTGATGTGCTCCGAGGCATTGGAGAGAAAGCTTAAGGGGCCTCAAGAATGAAGTTGGCCAACTATGATGTTTACGTGTTGGCAACTTCTATTTTGATCTCTGTCCTCGTTTTTATTCGAAAATGAAAATGTTAATGTCACTCAACTTGGTCCACATACCTTTCTCTATTGTATAATAATGATGATGATGATGTTTCAGCATAAGGTGCGGATTCAAGATAAAGAGGGTTTTAAAGTTTCAAGATTCAACTAGGGTGGCAGCTTTCTAACCCTGTCGTAGACAAAAAAGATACAATTCTGGATATGGGTTTGGCTACAAGAGTTCAAATATAGAAGAATCAAAATATAAACATAGCCAGTATCAGATGATTGTCCCTGTAATGCCTGGTTAAACAGTCTTAACTTTTATTAATAAATACAGACATGCAACCTAATCTTAACTCCTTTTAAGTTTCCCACAAAGTTGAAGAGTATTTCTATTTCTCATCAGAAAAGGCACGAAAATGGGGTCAACATGCGTATGAACTGAAGTGCAATGTTATTATATTAACAGGACTTCATGTGAAGTGGGTCATATCTACAATTACAATACCATCACTTGTTTGAATGCTGAGGGAGAACAGCACAAAAACAAGAAGAAGAAAAAACAGGCAATAAAAAACAAGTGTAAGGACGGTGCAGTTATTCAATTTTTTGTGCACAATATCAGTACATTATTAGTTTACAAATTCAGAAAACAGAGCACAAGCGTTATTATATACATAGTCCTGGACAACCGATCTTCACAATCGGTTATGATTTTCTACCAAAAATCCCTTGAAATGCAAAAATAAATAGTTAATGCCTGCAACATATTATCAGGGCCCAAAAAACAGCCTGTTCCACTTGAAACGTTAAGACAAAACAGAGGAAAAAGTGGGATGGTTTGTCAGCACTGTTTCCAACAGTCAAAACGGCTCTGCATGCCCCATTCAAGCAGGGCTACAACCACTCACCTCAATTCTTTCAAAATTTTCTCCAGCTATCTAGATTTGCTCCACCCACTAAACCATTCTACAAATTTCGCTTGAAATAGTTTTCAGTTTTTTCCTTTTTGGTACATTAATTATTGACGATAATTTTAGACAAAAACCTCTCGCTCCTTCAAGCTTCCCAAAAGAATGAGACCCACTAAAACATCAAACTAGAAATGGGTTGATGCCTCCTTCGAGGAACAATAACTAAGATGGGAAACTGTATAAAGACTTACTTCTTGCAGAAGAAAAAGAAATTAGGATGATTGACCTGGAGCATATTTAGCCAATTGTCTGCAGCTTGCAAGAGAGAACCAGCCAGCTGGTGCTGATGTTGGGTATTTGGAGTCCACAGTTGTATTTTATATTTTATTTGATGCTAATACAAATACTGGAAGTGAAAGCAGGAGAACACCATCACTCTCAGTTAGGTATCTTGCAACTGGAGGATGCGTAGCTCCACTTGCTGGAAAATGATAAAGGAGAAAGTCAAATGCAAGAATCAAGACAAGAATGTTCAGAACACGTTAACTTTCGCTAAGACATGCAACCGGAGTTTTAGCTATCTGTCAGGAGTGTATGAAGAAAATGGTATGTTGAAAAGCAAGCATCCAGAGCTCTAAGAGTTGGACATGTTGTATTTTGTATGTTGGGTACCTAAATAATAACTATGTCTCCCAATGCATAAGCAATACACAAAGCAACTGAGGAAATAACCAACTTGTTTTAAAATTATGGACATCGGGCCACAGAAATCCAACTGGAGGGAAGAAGATCACAACACCTGAGTGTTCTTAATTCTGGGAAGCGGAGAGCCAGATCTCATATCTGCGAAGTGTAAGCAATTTAAGCATGAAATCCTTTCTTAATTTAACTGTACCAGAAGAAAATAATCTAACACTCCGGATGAAATGAAAAGAGCAACCTTGTTTGCCAAAGGTTCCCTGTAATATGGTTGGCCTCATTCAAGATACACAAACAAGAAGCAACCCTGTGAAGTTCCTGATTCACCTTCATAGCTAAAAAAGCCTTCTTGAAATGCCATGTGTTGCTCTTTCCAACCCAATTGATCTACTCCAAGAGAAGAATCACTCCTTTGTATATAGTTCCGTTGCTCCCTAGAATTATTCAAGCTACCTCTCTCTTGTTTGCTATCACTACTTCTATCCCTACAATACTCACCATCACTTTCTTCGCCAAGTCGTCAGGCACACAAAGGAAGAATCAGACTTGGATAAGAAATGTCGTATACTGTCAATCAGTTGGTGGCTCAATGCTATAACTAAAAAAGATTAGGGCAGAGCAGCAGATGTTCGACGCACATGATATTCCAACATTAAGCACAATGCCAAGGGTGATCCATGGACCCATCATAAACGGACCATGTAGAACATGTTACCCAACAAATAAAATCACCATAGCTGAAGAACAAGATTTCCTTCATCTAATTATGACTGTGCCACTCGTTTTCCCATTTCTTTATACATCAAGGGAAACTTCTGCAATCATGAAGTTGGTTTAGCCATCAAGCATCGTACAATCAAGTTAGGATTAATGAGTATGTGGGGCAAAAGTTCTCCTTTTCAGACATAAAAAGCCAGACAGAAAGTGGAAGAAGTCACAAAAGAACTTGGATACAAATGCCTCAATTGCGTTAATCTTAATCACAAGGACAAAAAATTAAATAATAACTCATGGAAAGCAAAACAGAGAGAGATTCACGAAGATCATGACCAAATAAATACAATTTGACTGACACTTCTTCATGGGTTCATTTACGCCGTGGAGCATTTATATGACAATGCTGCTAGGAGACCTATAAACGGGAAATACTTCTATGTAATAGATTATCAAAAACAACATTGTTTCCGCATAAAATTCATGCAGCAGCATAGATGTTGAAATAAGTTACAAGAAAATGGGTCATAAGTCAGTTACAGTAAGATCTTTTGATTATTAGATTTAGAAAAGAACGAAAACAATAACGAGAGGGGAAAAGCTAACAGCTACCGTTGATAAGGATAGACATAAATCTGACGTGGTCGTGATAAAACCAATTAAAAATGTTTTATAAAAGCATCAGTATTAACTTTGTCCAAAATCAAGTGCCAAACCTCATTTTGAGATTCCTTCGGCAGCGAAAAAGAAAAGGATGAAGAAAACACAAGGAAACCCCCTTCCATTTTCTTGAAAACAAAATACAAGAATCTTTCCTCATTCTCTGATCCTTCAGATGCAAAGAACTAGACATTTTCAAACCCAGGCATGCCAAGTGAACCTAAATTCGCCATGCAGTGTATGGCTGGTTTCAATCCTAACACAAAACAAGACAGGATAGTCGAAGGTGACAAGTCATCAACCCGGTTACAGATGTTTTCAAACATTGCCTGATATTCTGCCATTGTTCTAGTTTGGGTCAACTTAAATAAGGCTCCTCTGGGATTAGCATATTTGGACGGCCCAAAACGAGCTTCGATTGCACGGATAAGGGATTCCCAAGATGACAGTCGTTGGTTTCAATGCATTCATTGGAACCAACACAAGGCTTGGGCTGTCATGTAAAAGCTAGCCAGATCTATTCTTAAGTTGAAGTACCTTTCCGCCTGAAAAATCCAATCCAGAGGGTTTGTGCCATCAAACTGAGTGAGTTCACATTTTGGGGGTTTAACATGAACAGGATTCCGGTGATTTGTTTGGGTTTTGGGTAGCGGAGGTGTTAAGGGGGGAGGTGCTAGCGTAACAGAACTGGATGATTGCTGGGAATCTGGGGATGATGTCTTATGGAGGTATACGGGTCATGGCAGATTGAAGGGATTGAAGGGAGCTAACTACCTGTCGGAGATCTTTGATGGCAGCTTCTTGAGCAGCGACCTGTTCCACCAACTTTTCGTACTTTTCTTTTTGTACTCGTTGGTGGGTATTGTGTGTACCTTCTGCCATGAGTCTCTCAACAAAAGCACCAAATGATGTATGCAAAACTGTATTCTGCTTTAGCAAAAGCAGAAACCCCAAAGAAAAGAGAAAAGACCACCTCCTTCATTTTCATTTATGCTTTACGTATACGTCATTTTCCATAATTAACTTTAGTATCTAATAAGCATTCCTGACAACACTATATCTCGTTTCCACCGTACTCAAGTCACCATGACTATTCTAATTTATAAAATAATCCTTTAAATTGGCAGGGGTCTTTTTCTTCCTTCCCGCTTGAGCCGAGGATTCGGACACCGTAGGAGAAGCCGGAACTTCCAACTTCGAGTTTTCCAGTGGTGGCTCAGCAGGGCAGCTCCATGAACGATTTGAGGTGACGTCACCCTGAGCCTTAACACAAATAATCTCAACTTAGGCGAGCCCTCGCCGCGCTGCAAAACCCTATCTTCGCCGTTCCTACTCCTATTGAACTGCAGTCCAGCTCCCCAACATATTGTCAAACCCAACTCAAACCCAAAAGCCTAATTCACATATGCATTTGTGTGTCAAAAAGGCCCGCAACACTTCACTCGAAAAACCATTTTCTGCAATATTTATCCCTTTATTTACATAGAGTTTATGTAAATACGGATGATAAATAAATGCTAACGCATTAAAATTGAAGATTGAATCCACGGATTGTTGCCTATGAAATACGAAGAATTAAATATTAGCTGTGATAAAAATTGTTCAACGAATACACGGAATGTAAGGCGAAAGAAGGGAGGAGAAACGGATGGGTATAAGAAGAAAGCAACAAGAGAACAAAAGTTTCAAATTTAATTCGATGATTAATTTATTAATTATTGATTATCAGTTTATCATTTTTTTTATTTTTTTTGAGAGCAAAGAAATAATGCATTCCCATAACAAGAACAAACGTCCAGATGCAGAGGTCAAATATTCAAGCTCCCCATCCTAGCCTTTCTAGCAAGCTTATGTGCTTCCCAGTTTACATTGCGAGACGAACATACGTAAACACCACCGATTCAAATTCCTGGCACATCTTCAATATATCACTGATCAATGGAGTTTCCACATACTTGTTTGCACATCCACTCTGTAGCGTCTTAATAATACCCAACGCATCGCCTTGAACCACTATCTTTGACCATCCTCTCCAGGACGCGAGCGAAACTGCTTCCAAGGCCGCATAACACTCCGCGATCAATGAGTCGACCACAATATCCACTGACTTAGAAAGCTCGCCCAAAAATTCATTATTTTGAGCTCGTGCGATCACACCGATCCCTGCTCTTTCCTTATCAGCATTCAACGCCCCATCAAACCAAATAAAGACCTGGTCCGGAGCCGTTTGGGCCGTTAGCGTGTCCTGCTGCGTTTCAAGGTCAGGCTTCTCGGAACCTCTCGCATGATCAAAGTCAGTCACTAGTTCCTAGTCTCTTGCACCACTACCATCAATCTAAGATTGGCTCGCCCTTTTAAAAACCTGTTCCTCAACTTCCAGGTAGCCCACATAACTGTTGCAGCAAGACGAAATTGGTCGTCGTCCAACACATCATGCAGCCGTCTCAACCAACAAAGCGTAGACCCGTTCCAGTTTGCCCCCACGGCAAGTTGGAAAGACCCCATATTTGTCTAGCGCATTGACACTCAATAAACACATGTTTTAAATGTTCATTCCCCCCGCCGCACAGCTTGCCCCAGTTCCACCATGCATCCTCTCCTTACCAGGTTTGAAGCAGTCGGTAGGACATCCAAGCCTCCAGAGAAAAAAACTTCACCTTTTGCGGGAGTTGTAGCCTCCGAATAACGTTTCAGGAAATGACTCCGCAGCTACAGCCTGCTATATGGCCCCGTGCGCCACCGAGGAAGCAACTTTTTGCTAGACCGTATGCCCAGCGAATCGACAACTCTCCATTCCTCGTATAATGCCACACAACACAGTCCTCGGTCGGCCACCTAGCCAGCGGGATTTTGAGAATGGAGGTCACATCCTCTTCATTAAATAGAGTCTGCGGCATACCATATTCCATGTCCTTGTCGAATCGCCAATGCAATCTTGTCAGTTTATCATTTTTTAACTAATGATATAAATAAAACGGAGAGAAGGGCCGTATAATTGGCGCTGTCTTAGGGGCTTGGTTTTTTGGTGTGAGTGATTGTTAAGACTAAGGGCGATATTTACCCTCCTCCACAGATAATTTCAGTCATTACAACACTCTATGTCACTAGCTACATCGAGCACTTTGTGGGTGTACATTTTAATATATTAATATATTGAAATACGTTATATATATATATATATATATATATATATATTATATTTATATTTATATTTGATTGTATAATTTATTATTTAACAAAAATTATTTATTATACATGTGCACATAATTTTTTATCAATGATGATAAAGTATAAATTAATCATGTTATAAAATTTTTAACAACATAAGTGAATTATTAAAATTAAAAATTATGATAATAAACATTAAATCTAGTAAATTTTAAAAAAATTTAGAACAAAAATAAGTTTTAAAAAAAGAAAAATTATATTGAACAATTTCTACAATACTCAGTCTTTCCTATGCAAAGAATTTGAGTATGTACATCTTTGTAAGTGTACAGAAATACAATGACATATGAAATAAAAAAAAAAAAAATTATATAAGTAAATGGCAAATCTTAAAATTTAAACATAACCAACTTTTTTTTTTGAAATACATCAAATTAAACAAATACATAAGATATTGCTACTGAAAAGAATGGCATATGAGTTTCTTATTAATCCAAACCCACAACTCAAGAAACACCATCATTGAAAATTTCATTCATCCACTTCAATTTACAACTCTACAAACCCCATCAGGACAATAGAACTTAGCCAAACGTCTGTATGGTACTGTAATTTGCACTTCATCTGCGTCCCTTTCCAATTCTGCAACTGAAGAGTTGCCGATAGTGAGTTAAGACCTAAGAGGTAGAATAGTTCTAAAATCTTTGGTAAGGCTACACGCTTTAAGCTTTTAGTGATCATTAGGTGTAATTAACGTATGAATGACAGCTACAAGTTCACAGATACACAAAGAACTACCAAACTTTTTGTTAGATTAATAATCCCTTTCATTTAGTTTTTTCTCGTCATGCTTTACATAATTCTTATAACGTATGTATTACCAATCAATGATTTCTTATCGAAAGTTTCTCATATTCTCTAATAACAGAAGTCCAAAAAAGATATTCTCACAAAAAAAAGCACAATAATTTATTTTGAAGTGTCCTAGGGTGATTTGGACTCAATCGAATTAGAAGCCCTCATAGCCACAATCTCCTCTACCGGTTCGACCTCTCCTGTCCTCGTACTTGTTTGTTCTCCCAATTGATTGAACGAAAAAACAAAAGCTGATAATGATTGAGGTATGAAACTACTATTAGAGCTTTCAACTGAAGAAATCTTTACCATAGATCTGCAACAAGCATCCATGGAAGAGAACATGGCTTGCGGCCTACACATCACCGGCGAACTGCTTGTCTTTCTCGGTTCGGGATAGGTGATTAATGCGTTGAATTTTCGCTTTGTGAAGAAAATTTTCTGTTAATTCTTAAATGAATTGAGATGACTGAAAGTGTGAAGGAATGGAACTGTGACATGCGTTTATTTGTCTTTGATGAAAAAGAAGAAGAATAATGATACTCTTCTTCGAGAAGAGAGGTTAGGAGTTTGCTTCCAAATTTTTTATGAAATTTTCGAATTCATCATATTTTTTATTAAATTTAAAAAATTTGTCACGTTATTCATCAAATTCAAAGATCATCACTAGATTTAAAACGTTTTTAGTTAAAATCTCAATTTTAATATTTAATTTAAAATTATGATGATAAGTTTAAAGATTAATGTTATTAAAAATTTAATAGTCATCAAAAAAATTAAAAACAAATTTATTTAAAATTATTTAAATATCAAAGAGAACGTTCTTGAATAAAGAATTAAAAAATAAAATTTATAAAATTTAATTTAATTTAAATTTATTTAATTTCATACAAAAAATTCTTTTTCAAGAACTTTGTCCCCGTCAAATTTATGCACGTGTGCTCTGTCTTCGCGAGATTTCAACAGGAAAAGTAGTTTTCAACAAGCGATTGTTCCGCAAGTCAGAGTTGGTTTCAGCGAGGATAGAGTTGTAATTGTATTTCTGGGGTCAAAACAGTTTGTCAAGCCCAGTCACACATTCTAAAATGAAGGCGGTTTCCAACCAAATTCACTAATATACCCTGTGTTCATAAATTTATATTAAATAGTTAAGGATAATTTTGTAATTACATTTTGTATATCGAAATAGTTTCTCTTTCTCGAAGCCCCTCACAGTCTCACACTTAATATTAGGGATAACCGTGTGGTCGGAGTCAGATGAATAGACTTCTGGGGTTGGTCAAAAATGTTCTTCTGTTCCTTGATTCATTTATTAATCTGTTGTTCGTTTGTCAAAATCAGATAATAAATTTTTTGACCGGACCCAAATAATGCTATTTTTTGTGTTTATTTTATAAATTTTTTCATGTCATCAATACACAAGCGTACAAGTATATTATCTATCAAAATATTTTAAAAATTTTTCATTTATTTTTACATTATTTTTAAATTTTATGCCAACTTTCATTTCCAACAACCGTTTAACCAAAAAAACTGTTGATTCTAAATTTTCAAATTTAAAAATTTATAAATTTGTATTTTGAAGTAGAATTTTTCACTAAACCAGTAACTCTCAATTATTCTTTAAAAAACAGAAAAAAAAAATCTTTTTAGCTCCACAAAATGACATTTTGCTACAATGACAACAGAGTTGAATTGTCAAAGCGGTGTCGTATTGAGCAGCATTCAATTCTGACTCCAAAACGCAAGATGTCATGTGAGGATTGGATGGTAGGACACGTGTATGGCCACATGTTTAAAAGAGATCGCTCTCTTATCCGATTGGGGTGCATGGCAGAGCACACTGCTCCCTAGAGCATGGGATCGCGTGCAACACGCCACTTCTTAAGTGGGCCGTTCGTTGTATCATTTCTTCACGCTCTTCTAGGAGCGTGGTTTACAATATTTAATAGTGTGTTCTTGCGAGCCAGCGGCGACGTTTGGGACAACAATTTTAATCTACCAACCCCCAATGTTTAGAGGGTGTTTAGCTAAGCTCATTTTCAATAACTTATAAAATATTTTTAAAATTTATAAACACACACACATATATATATATATATCTTATTTTTAAAATAAATTAACAAAATATTTTGATAGAGATATTTTATAAAAATTTGTAAAAATTTATAATTATAGTTAATTATAATTTTTTGATGTAATAATTATAAAAATAAATTAAACATCATTAATATAATATAATTTAAAAATATTTATGTATTTTAGTATATATAAAGAAGTAACTTATAAAATATTTAAAAATAAGTTAGAAAAAGTCAACTTATTTTTAAAGAACTTATAAGCTTTAAACATGTTAATTTGAAAGTTTATATACTTTTTCTTTAAAAAAATTATCAAATAATTTAAAAGAGCTCGTAAACTGTTAAATATTTTATAAGATATTTTGGAGAACTTATATACTCACCCAAATGCCCTATTAATTTTATCAATCTTGCCATCAATAAAATTTTATTTAAAAGTTTTTTACATGTATAATTAATTATTCTTAGTTGATATATTTATTTACTATCGAATTAATACTTATATAGACACACGTATACTCACAATTACATATGTTTGTACCTTAAAAATTAATTATTACTTATATTACTATCATATTATCTAATAGTTAATGTATATTTTATACATATATTTAAATATATTAAGATTTTTAAAATATTAAAATTCTATCACTAAATATATTACTAATCTTAACATTAACTTCTGTGGAACATTTTCAACAAAACTCCTCTTTCAACACCTCTTCATGACATGGCATGAGGCATGATATTTGCAATGATTTTAATGTAACATAATTTTCTTATACAGAGGCTAATCTCCAAAGTCCATATAACAGTTTGCTTCATGTACATGCGAGTTTACTTTAGAATATAATATTACCTTCAATTGCAAAAATTACTATATATTATTTTTAATTAAAAAGATTAAATACATTGAAATAACATTATTAATACATCATTACTTATTTTTCAACGCTACTCTATGTCTACACTTATTATGCAAATAAGACTTTTTACTTCCATACTGTAAAATTATACAATTATTTTTAATAAACTTTTTATTTTTCTATCATTTTCTTTTTAACATATTTGCTCTGTTTGTTTCTTTCATAATTTTTTTCTCTTTTCAATTTATTTACATCCTTCCCCTTTTTCTCATTTTATATTTTTATATTTTATTTTAACATTTTTTTTATTATTTAAAATATGATAATTTTATAATTTATAATAAATTTACAGTGTGCTATTAGAATAGTATAAGTATAAAGAAAAAAGGAGGGAAATGTAAGGCAAAATTTTGTAAGGGGTTAATACTTAAGACAAATCATTATTTTTCTTAGGATTATATAATAATTAATTTGCGAGTATTAGTGATGAAATTTGAGGTTATTTATATTGATTAATCCAAATCACTTGAGTAATGCAGTTAAAGCCAAGATAAAAGAAAAAGGATTTGATCTGATCTGGCCAATAACGCCTATGTCCATTGAGAGTTTTTCTGCATATTATCTTTGGATGAGTATATATACGAGAAAATGAGAAGAAAATCACCATTATTATTACAAGAAGAAAATAAAATGAAGACGACTCCTTTTAGTTGCAAAAGTTCCATATATCAGGTGTATGTTGGGTTGGTGATTTATAATTTCCATATTATTTCCAGAAAAAGGATGAAATAAGAGGGCTTGCTTTTGCGAGAATCATCAGCCAGATGGCGCAGCAGTCGTCGGTCAGTGTCCACACGAGTTCATTATGGGCATTGATTAATATTGTACAAGGCCATTGTGGTTATGTTTGTAACCTATCTTTCAATTCCATCGTTTCCTCTTAAATTTTGTATTCGCAAGCATATCATTAAAAAATATTTTTATTATAATTTAAATTTAATTATATATATATATATATATAATTAATTAATTATTTTTTTAATTATTATACATACTCATATATAATTAAATTAATATTTATATATGATGTGAGCTGGTAGAAGCAATGACCGAAAATAGTCGAAATTTTTGAAAAAATTTATGAAAAATGAAAAACAATGAAGATAACGAGAAAAATAAAAGGATAATCAGTGAGATTATACAATAACTATTTAAGTGAAAACATACCTCACACGGAATAAACCCTTGCAACAAATCAAATTATGCAAGTGAAGACCAAATACCATGCTGACAAATGTGGGCCATAAGCCACTAAAAAATAGTCAAATGAGCAAATTTGACTTGAACTTAAAAGTTTCAATTCCCTTGCACACTCTCAAGGAAGAAGCAAGGGAGAAAAGAGAGAATACATTTTTGTATTAATGAACTTAATTATCTTACAAGATAGCAATGAATGTATTTGAAGGAGTACAAGCCAAAACTAATTGGGTAAGGATGAAATAACAAAAATATCCTTAAAAAATTGGCTCCAAATGGTCAAATTTAAAAAATGAGTCAAAATGAGATTTCTTATCAGCTCTGCAATTGAGCACTCGATGTGTTGGATTGAGCACGTGGCCTTCATACATTCTGTAGTTACAATTGCAACACCTCGATCATGTCCCTAAGCAATTATAAATACAGAGAGCTCATCTTCTGACAAATGACCGCACTCCTCTCGACTTGATCGTGTCCCAGGGCGATTGTAAATACAGTGAGCTCATCTTTCCACATATGATTGTGCTCTTCCCTACTTGATCGCAACTCTCCAACATTGATCCGGAGGGGTCTAGCTCGATCTGGGCTAATTCGGATTATGTTTGCGAAGTTCTTTAGTATTTCTTGAGCTTCTCAAATCAAAATTTGGCTCTACAGCCCATCTTTGAACCCTTTTAACATGTATGAATGATCGTCAAATTTCCAATCAAAAGTCAAACGAACAAAGACATTCTTGAGCATGCAAGCTCTTAAGACAAGTCCAGGTGACAGCTTAAGGGGATTTTTTTTTAGGATGTTCACGTCAATATATATATATATATATATATATATATAAAACACATGCACCTATATTTATTTTTATTTATAATCTAAAATATAATTATTATCTAAGATTTATCCCATTAACAACTTTTCTTCCAAACATATCATATGTCTCCTGCTAAACATCATATCTAACAAAAACTCATCTCCCAAATATAGAATATTGCTTTGCTTAATTATTTATTTTAATTATTAATAAACCCATTGCCTTTCTGAAAATGTTCTCCGGGGGTGGTCGCTGTAATTAGGTATATGACAAAGTGAGTAATTTATATTCATCATTCCACTAAAAATATCAAATTATAGGAGTAACAACTATTGACATTATAAGACAAGCACCAGTAGCATTGCATTTAGTCAATTAGTTACTAATATAATAAATAAATATAAATATACATACTTGGGTGGAGTGGGAGGAGGTTGAGCCCAATGACCTTTTTAGCTGCTCTTTTTATATTCCTATAAAATTGCACTACATAATATTGTATTGCAATACAATACGAGGTTGTTTACTTTGTTTGATAAAATTAAAATTTTAAAAATTATTTTAAAAGATAAATTAATTTTAAAATAATTTAATGTCATGTTTACTAATATTGAATAAAGTATAACTCAATAACAAGCAGATTAAATGGGCCAACATAGCTGAATTATTTATCTAATATTTTGAAAAAGTAATACCGAACCTAAGTTATATTATAAATCTTTATTTTTTAAAGTAAATATTTTATTAATATAAATTAATTAATTCATCAAGGCTACTACTTAAAGTAGAGTCCTGTATATCAAGTTAAAGATTAGCTCCTTGTCCTGCTTAGATGACCACCCATGCCTTAACGGACATCCTCCATAATGCCCCTAACAATGAGCTTGTCCTATACCCCACTTAGATAACCACCCATGCCTTAACGGACATCCTCGTGAATGCCCTTAATAATGAGCGTGTCCCATGTCCCACTTGGATGACCACCCATGCCTTAGCCGACATCCTCCTGAATGCCCCTAATAATGACCTTGTCCCATGTCCCACTTGGATGACCACCCATGCTCCCCGTGCCTTAACGGACATCCTTCCCAATGCTTCTAATAATGACCTTGTCTCATTATATTTATCTTTCTATTAAGTTCGGCTATGTTTGGGAGAGGGGATTTTGTTAAGAATGATATTTAGTGATAATTGTATTGAAATAAGTAGTATATTTTAAAAAAAATATTCTAATAAGATAAATGCTATAATTTGTTTGCATATATGTATAAAATATATAATCATGAATAGATGATATAATACTATATAAGAATAATGATTATTTTAGGGTGTAAATAAAAATACATGTGGTTATATATATGATATATAGATATTAATTTAATTGTTAATGGGTGTAATGATTGAAAAATAATTAGTTAATTATATATAAAAGAGAGAAATTTTGAATTTAAATTTGAATTTGGATGAAATTTTATTGAATTGTTTATTTAGTAGTGTGAAATTTGAGAGGATATGTTTGAGTTAAAAATTAGGTTCCAAACATAACCTTTGCGTATGTGCGTGAGTGCGTGCGTGTGTTAGATCATTAATATTTAATAGAAGCTTATGTATTAGTTGCCTATTTGGCCATTACACTACTATGAACACTTCGTCGTGAACAGACTGATTGATAAGTTGCCGTTTTCAACTTCCAAATTCTCGTGGGATCGTCTATGAGGCTTAGCCTTGATTACAAAATTGGGGTTTAGTATGTTAATATGTCAAACAATGCAACATATTGTTTAATATTAATTGGGTAATAATTCTTGCAACATATATATATATATATTCATGCCTACGTTGCAAGAATTATTACCTATATATATCTATATCTTCAATCCACAATTTGTCGCCTCTTATCTCGAAAGGGCAAATTTGACATGGGAAGCTATAGCAGCCTGTGGATTCAAAGCCCGATAGGAAGGCAGACTAAGAACATTTGTATTGAGAAACGTCAATTAGTTTGGTATAAACCAGGCTAGAACTGACTAAATTAATGTTTAGACAATAATTGACCCATGGTTTGATAATGTATGTCATTAATGGATAACTCAGAAATATAATGTTCGGAACCCAATTTCAATCTCACAACGTATTATTCAACTTTACACATTTAAATATATAATTCAACAAATTTTACTTTTAAGTTTAAATTTTCTTTCTATTATGTATACATACATATATAAACATATAAGTAAGTATTCATCATTACATTTATTAACAATCAAATCGATATCTATATTTATACATACATACACTCACATTTATATATATATATATATATATATATACCCACTCTGAAAATTAATTATTATTTTCATATACTATTACGCCATCTAACTATTATCATATAGTTTATATATATATTTAAATAAATAAAAATTTTAAAAATATCAAAATTTAAAAACCAAACATGTTACTCATTTTACCGCAATTTGTACTGAACACCATCTCACACCTAAACCCCCGTTCCAAACATAAACATATTGTTCTCTATGCCTATAATTTGCTAGCTATAACGAATTAAGATAGTTGACCTTTTTTACCTAATGATGATGGTTCATCCAATGCATATGAACTCCCGTTAAGCCTTAACCACGATTTAATAATAGCAAAGCTTTCAACTTGATTTGGGGTGGCATTCGGATCATGTCCAGATTTGGGCGGTCGAATTATTCCATAAAAATTTTCCACCTGAATTTGTTTACTTTTTACGAATCAATTGTTTAATCCAAACCTAATTTGTTTACTCTTTACGAGTTAATTTTTTAATCCCAACTTAACTAGTAATTTTTGCAAGTCAGTGAACCTGAGCTACGAGTTGCGAAGAATGTGTGGGTGTGGGAGAGATGTGCCGGGGGGGGGGGGGGGGTGATAGGTTGGTGGTGACGCTTCAACGGGTTAGCTATCAAGTTTGACGGTCAACTTGCAAGTGATAGGTTGGTGGTGACGCTTCAACGTGTTAGCTATCAAGTTTGACGGTCAACTTGCAATTGAGCATTGGAAAGAAGAGTAAAGGCGGGAAAACTGTTAAGAGGAGAAAATTAAGCCACAGGTTAACATTTGGGACACTTAACCATATCATTGTGCTCAATAACTGGTGGCTAAAATTAGGAGTAGGAAAAGAAGAGTCGACTATGTTTGTTTTTAAATTTTCTACTTAAAATACACTATAATTGTCATATTTTTTAAATTTTTTTTTACATATCTCCCTTATTTTTATATAATTCTCAATAAAAATACATTTAAAAATATACATTCAAAATTTAAAACAAATATTTCGGCTATCAACAGTGAAGAGTGAAAGAGGGATGATATGAGTGGTGTTAGTAAGTTTTAGAAAGTTGAGATTTTTGCTTTAGAAGTATTTTAAGATTATTGAAAAATGAAAAAAATAAGTTAACTAATTTTTTAATATTTATTAAACTATTTTAATTTTGTAAGTGAGTTCGCAACCCATAGACAACCAAAATTTGAGTTGCTTTTTTTGAATTTGACAAACTTCAATCCACATTCGTAAGGATTTAACTTAAACTTATTAATTTCCTAAATTCAAGTTGCTTTTTTTGAATTTGACCAAATTTCAATTCACATTTGTAAGGATTTAACTTAAACTTATTAATTTTGTGTTAGATTCACTGTCATATTTTCAAGTCATGTCTGAAATTTGTCATCCCAAATTTGCTTTCCTCTTATTTAAGACAAAATCAACCGTGGAAGTTATGAAACCATAGGGTATGACAAATTGGATTCATGGCTGTTATTTGGCCTATAAGATTACACATATATCTGATCTAGTGTTTTAGGTCTAGGTTTTCACAGTCGGCATAGACTAGCCGATTCAACCAATTCGATGGAGAATTGGCTGATCTTTGATCTAATTACATCTAAAAAATTAATCATTATTTCAACTGGCATGAACTAGTCAAATCCGATTAAAAATCAGTTTTTACTATTTTTTGATAAAAATTTTAGAAATTAAAAATTAACCTTTTAAATAAATAAAAATAAAATAAAATATTTTTATAGCTTCTTATAATTTTATTTTACCTCCAAAATAATTTATTATTATAAAAAAATTTTATTTGTACTTATTTTATAATTTTTATCTATATATTTTTTCTAATTAAGCCAATGAAAATTTAAACATGGTCTCTTGAAATTAATAATTTTCAGTTAATTGTGCTGTTTTTATTTTCCAAAACTCATTTTTAAATATTTAGGTTTTGCTTTGAATTTAATTTTTTTCTTTTATATTTTTTATTTTTATTAAATTGTTAATTTATTATTACATGCAAAACTTATCATTTGATATATTAATTGATAGATATGAATTAATTTTATAATATTATTTTAATACTATTATATGTGTGTAAATAATATTATACATAATTTGAAATAATCAATTTGTTAAAAATAGTTGAACTAGTAGAATCGGTGATTCAATGATCAAGTTAGTTTTTCAATTCGAGGGGCGGGTCCGATTTTGAAAACTTTGCTTTAGATCATAAATCATGCCATAATTTTTTAATATAGCTCATAACTTTTTGTTAAATAATTAAACTACAACATATATTATAATTGACTTTGCTTTAGATCATAAATCCCGCCATAATTTTTTAATCTAACTCATAACTTTTTGTTAAATAATTAAATTACAACATATATTTTAATTTAAAACACTCAATTATTTACATTGGATAGGCCATTGCATAGGCGTTATTCACAATAAATGGTGGGGTGGGATGGGTTTATTCATTGGATATTGGGGCCCTGGTGAAAACGGAGGAAGAATAACCCTGGTGAAAAAGGAGGAAGAATAAGTCAAATGATGCCTTGCGGTTTAGAAAATTCAAAGTCTATGTTGGATGCAAATTAGCCTCCATCAAAAAATATTTTTTTTAAATAGACTATTCATTAAAATAAATTTTTATCTTTTTTTCTTTTACATTTTTATTATTTTTAAAATTTTCTCATCAACTTTTCTACCAACGAAATTTGCGTCCAACCAAAGAGCTGACTTTAACCATAGAAAATAGCACATCCAAAGGGTTCGCAGCTAACCGCTCTATTCTTTAATCAGTTGTTAATTACGAGCAGTGATGTCACATTTTGTGGGTCTTCAATTTGGTTTTTTCAATACAAATTTATCATGACATGTCTGTCTATTATGGGAAAAGTCCAACACCGAGTTTAACTCGCATTAATTAATAAATACCATATGTTACCTGTGCTAAAAATATATATATATGAATTGTGTCCCCACATAAAAATGTAGAAAGAAAGAGAAATATATAATTGCTTATGACTCTTATATCTAATAGTAAAAGATCTTGGGTCGAAATATGGTTTTATGTCCGTAAACATACTTAATACATGAATAATTCTCTCACCATGTTATACATGGAAGCTACTCTCCAATTTAGAAGTAGCTCGGCGGAGTTTATTTTTAAAAGTTTATAAGATCATATAATTTATATGATATTTTACAGTTTATAAACTTATAAATCTTATTTTAAAAATAAGTAAAAAGTGTTTGGTAATGTTATCTTATAAGATTTAGTAGAAATTTATAATTATAGTTTATTATATTTTTTAATGTAATAACGATGAAAATAATTTGAATACTATTAATAAAATATAATTTAAAAAGATTTATCTTATTTTTAATATGTAAAATGAAAGAATTTATGAGAAGTTTAAAAATAAGTTGAGAATAACTAATTTATTTTTTAAGAACTTATAATTTTAAATATTTTATTTTTAAAATTTATAAACTTTTTTATCAAATAAATTACCGAACGCTTGTAAAGAGCTTTGGCCTTTCCATGTTTAATCTATCTAATTAAATTAAAGCTCGTAGTTACACCCTTCCACTCACAACAAATGCTATTAGAGTTCACGATTCAACATTTTACTCCCATTTTCTACTCTAACAAATAGTATTAAAGTGAATGGTTCAACCTTCCACTCGCTAAAAATGGTATCAAAGTTGATAGTTCAATTTAAATGAGTATTGAGGTGATGTTTTGTTGATCACATAGTTGGGCTGCCCATGATGGAAAAGAAGAAGTTCAATGTAACTCTTTGAATAAAGTAAGAACTCCTAGAAGAGGTTCACTGAGTGATGGATTTGATTAAGGACTCTTTAGAAGATCCAATAAATTAACGTTACATTTATTTTCAAATTTTAGTACGTGTCTTTTAATATTTTGTCTTGCTAATTGTATAAAAAAAAAAAGAGATAAAATTTTAAAAATATAATAATTGAGTGTTTACTTTTGAATTTCAAAATTTGAAAACATAGCCTTAAGGACTTGGTTGAAATGCTTTTGGTGAGACTATATACTTTGAAGAAGCTTTTGATTATTTCCCACTCTCAATAAATAATATTAAAGCTAATAGTTCAACCTTCTACCCCAACAATGGTATTAGAGTTTAGAGCTTCTGGTTCAATTTGAATAAATATGAAGGCGGTGCTCAATTGGTCCTATGGCCGGTGCACTCATAATTGACAAGAAAAGGTTTGGTGTATCTCTCTAAATTGACTTACAGAATTAATGGGTTTCGTGGAGACTCCTTAAGGAAACCCTTGGATTGATGAATTTGATTGGCAGTTCTTTAAAATACTTAAAGAATCGATGGGTTGATGGGTTTAGTTGAATGCAATGTTTTAAAAATCCAACCGGTGATTGAACCGAAAAATCTATTGGGTCATTGGTCTGACCGGTTGAACCGTTGAAAAAATCGGTTATTTTAATTATATAATATTATATATATTATTATAAAAATAATTTACAAAATAAATGTAATCCAATATAACAATAGACTATAAAATAAATTTTAGATGTAATGTTAAAAATTAAATAATTTAACTAAAATAAAAATTTATTACACAAATTAAAAAACATATTAAATTAAAAATGATTAAAAGTATAAAATTGAAAAAATATTTTTGAAAAATAAACAGATTAATTAATATGACCCATTTTAATTTTAAGATACAATAGTTTAATTTTCAAAATATTAAATAGAAAAATAAAAGGATAAAAATTATTAAAAACAAAAGTCAAAATAAAAATTGTATATTTAACTAATATTAAAGAGTTGTAAATGTAAGAAAATTTTGAAAAAAGTCTAAAAATTTATTTTGTAATTTTTTCAAAAAAACTTGCTAAGAAATTCTATTTTTTTTTTTAATTTTTTAGATAAACCAGTTTTTAACCAATTTTAATCGGTTCAAGCCGTTTTTGATCGGTTTTTGACCTTTTTTGACCGGTTCTTGATTAGTTTTATACATGTTTTATTTTTAAACTTTAACCGGACCGAAAAACCGACCGATTCCCAGTCGAACCGGTTGAACCGGCCGATCTGATCCGGTTTTTGAAACATTGGTTGAATGAGGAAATACTCTTGGGGAGACTACATACTTGGGAAAAAAAAAACAAAACAAAACAAAACTTTTGATTCAGGTAAAGCAAACTAAACATCGAAAGGGATCCACAAATGCTCAAATTTGTACAAATTCATACTTGAAGGATTAGCTTGTTAAAAAAAATCGAGTATGAGTTCCATTCATATTAGACAAAGAGAGAGGGAGAGTAGCTCATAATTAGTCGTGGACTAGGAATATAGTTGCTCTTGACCATAAATAATTCTGCCTAACATAATTATGTATGAAAGTTTGCTCACCAATATACTTAGCCTATGCACGTTTGACCCAACTCTACCTCCACCCATGACCTGGAAGAAAAATGATTAAAAAAAAAAAAGGTTGACCGCACTCAACTTGCAAGGAGGGACAATTGGTCTGAATTCATAAGGTGGAAATGGAAAATTTGGAAAGGAATAATGAAGAGAAGGAAGAACTGAACGAATAGTTGGTTTATAAACTTTGAGAGTTGAATTGGTCTTCCCAACAGGGCTTTTAGGCTGAGAATCTTCTCCCGGGCCATGGCTTAAAATTGTAATTTCTTCCACTCTTTTTCACACGTGAGGATTTTTTGTGTAAAGAAAATTGGATGTATAAAAAATTAAAATAATATAAATAAATAACCGCATCACTGAAACCAAAAGAAAAACAAAAATGCTCCTTTCAACAAATTATGTGGTTAAAAGTCTTTATGTGCCCTCGTTTGCTTGATGAAGGTGACAATCCTACGTACACACATCGTATATGAATTATTGAGGTTACGTTTGGATGAAATTTTGAGGAAGAAAATCGTACATAAATCGCCGTCCGCTCTCTGTCCCAATTCTTCCATATAAAATTTTGGGGAAGAAAGTCGTTTCGCCGTACAGTGATTCCAACATTATTTTAAAGTCAATAATGAATCCAAAGAACAAGATTAAGAAAGAACTTCCATATTTCAACTCTAGTTTCATTATTCAAACATTCCACCCAAAGGTCAGAGATGAGATTGGTCAATTCATGCTGCTATTTTTATTTTTAACTCAAACCCACTTAGAATTCTCTGCAACTATATTCAAGTATCTCATTATTTTTGAAGCACACACGAATCAGCCTTACCGGGTCCCTTCCAAATCATTTAAAAGAAACAAATCAAAACGTATCAGAAGTTCCGGATTCATCTCAGGAAGTCACGCCCACTTCGAACGTGGACAAAACTCGTTGCTAAGTGCTAATAACATCTTAAAATACTGCCCACCATGGGTGGGTCTGTTTCTTAGCTTTCATCTGTTTCTATAGTTGCCGATGTTTAGGACTTCAGATGGCAGAAAATAATATTTGTAATTTCTTGATATGTTTAGACCTTTGTGCGTTCTGTGTTATCCTCTTATCGGACCGATCTTGTGGTGCGGATTATCGGTATGAGGCCTGCTTGCCCAAGAATTGCGGCCATGGTCCAAACATAAGCTTCCCTTTCTACATTCCAGGGCGGCAAGAATCTTACTGTGGCTTCCCTAAATTTGGGCTCATCCATTGCAGCCGGGATGGGTTTCCACTCCTTCAGTTGCCGGAAGATAAGTACGTTGTTAAAGATATTTTCTATCGAAACCGATCTCTTCGAGTATCCGATGCAGCTGCATCAAGTCCCAACGGTAGCAATGGCTGCTTTCCCAGATTCAGAAACACAAGTCTCCGAACAGACCTGTTCAGTTTAGCTGATAACGTGACACAGCTCCATCTGTTCTCCAACTGCACTGCTTCATTTTCCGGGGAGCTTTCGGGGCACCGGGTTGCATGTGGTGCAAAGGACAGACAGGAATATGTTTTGCCATTGTATGATAAGGATAAAAATTTTCTAAATGCGGTTAAAAATTGCAAGAGCAACATCTCTACACCGGTGGAAAAGATGACAGATGATGGAGATATGGGAATGGAAGATCTAGAACAGCTTTTAAGAAGGGGGTTCGTGCTGAATTGGACAAGCAGTGACTGCGATGAATGTGAAAGTAGCGGTGGCCGTTGCGGTTTCAATGTGACAACTTACCATTTCAAGTGCTTCTGCCCTGACAGGCCTCATTCCAGGAGCTGCAAACCTGGTAAGCTGTTGTTCAACCTTCTCTTAGATCTATAGCCTTTATTTCTGGGAATGTGCTGTGTACTTTTGATACAGATTATCCGTGATGGTGCTTCTTTATTCTTCTCGGTTAATTATAAATATCCAACCCTATGCAAAAGGTACCATTGATGTGGTTCATCAGGTCTGAGATAGTTACATTACCGTGACCTTACTGTAGATGGCAACTTAACATTTCTATAAGGAAAAGGAAATTGCAGAGATGTTGATCCCACATAAATAATCAATGGCAAGCAGACGATATAAAAAAATGAGATATATTAAACAGATATCAATGATTACATCAAGCACTGGTTATAAGGATGATATTATAGCTTTAGTTCTTTTAAATGTCCTGTGTGCTAGATATAATGGAAACAGTTGTTTTGATGGTTTAGCGCTCTTATTGTGTCGTTTGGCTTTTAAGTTCAAGTTGAAAGTATATGTATTCCTCTGGCCACAGTGATTTTACTCATTCATGTTGCAATTCTTGAATAAGAATTTTCCTGCGCAGGAAAAGTGGAATTTGGTCTTCATTTTCCATTACGAGGGTAGCATATGCCCGCTATGCTCAACCTTTAACTAACTTGGATTCGGCTTAGAGAAAATGCAACTTAATTTATGATTGTAAGGAAAAGACAACCTTAGACCTGGTTCCACCTTAATGGAACAAATGGCTGAATTTGTCTGATTTTTTTCTTTTCGTATTAAGTTTTGTTTGTTGATGTCGAGATCTAAATAGATTACATAATCTCAAAGTATTTTCATTAAAGAATTCAATTTTCTTCAAATACATCTATTAAGTTATTTCTGATTTATAGGAATTTAAGAATCCTTGGCCTTAGGAGGCTCAAGAAGTCAGGTTAAATTACGCAAGAAATGCTAAACCAGTTGAAAATGTGAGGGTGGAACTTTTGCCTTCAATGTTGGGTTATATTTTCCAAAGTATAATTTTCAAATCCCTTTCTCAAAAACTTTCATAGTATACTCGTGTCTTTAACAGAAGCTTGTCTACGTCAAGCTTTGAAATCAAACAGTGATGATAAAAATGAAAAAGAGAAGCAACCAGACTGCAGGACTTGATTTCTCTTTGGCCGAATTCTTCTTGAGGGAATTCAGGATGACTCTTGCCACCCCACTTTCCCCATCATTCTGTTTTGATCTCCTCAGTTCAGCTGAATCCAAGTGCCAAAATTACTTCCACCATGGAGAGGACTTGGTCAACTGGAATTTCCCCTCTCCTGTCACTAGCGATCCAAATGTGGGTTGTCGTTGATTGTTGTAATACTTCAATTCCATTCTGTAGGGGATGGAATATGGTATGATATTATGTATGAGCAGTCTACGAACAGATCATTTAAATACCCTTTTCTTCAGTTACTCTTAAAGGCCAGAAGAAGTTATTTATCGCTCGAAACATTTTCTCCACATGATTCTCCTTCCAGTTGGTTTATTGTCTTCCCCAATCTCCCCTCATTCAGATGTGACAATCATAACAAATGATGGTGAAGATTATGTCAAAAATTACTTGCCCTATACAGATTGGGGAGTCTTTATTGGGCATTATCCTCTATCGTGGCATATAAACATCTTCCGCGGCTGTTCAGTGATTGAACTGCCTATGAGGCCTAACTAAGATTCCCTTGATTTGCTCAATCTGTTAAGTCTTGAGTGGAGTGTTTCGGGTAAATGCTATGATTGCTTCCATAGGAGAAGGCGAAGTGAAATCCACAGAAAGAACAATTCATATGGTAACAATTAATCATTCAGTTGACAGCTGGCCTTTTTTTTCTTTTGGGATTCTTGATTATTATTTTTGTGCTTTGTTAGAAAAGGCAGCGGTTCAAGTAGTTATCATTTGAGTTATATATGTTGTTTAATTACACTTTCCTGCAATTACCAGCTGTGTATTAATCAGACTGGTAAGTCCCGATATGCGGTATGGATGTGTCTTTTACAGTAGTGAATTTCTTTCTCTCTGTGTAAGATTTATAGTTGTGTTTCTTGCCTTGTTTTTGCTTTAATCAACAAAGCATAATCCAGCTTACTGAAGTATTCACTATGCTACATATGGATGCAGAAAAAGGTCAATCCAAGGTGATATTAGTCGCAGGTAAATGTCTCACACAGAACAGATACTACGGTTTAAACAATTCTCCTCACTACATCTCCCTTGCATTGTCTAGTTGTCATTTTTGCTCCCTACAAGACGTCTCCTTCTACTCCTCAATCTTACTCCATCAAACCTTAATCGCTATAATTCACTGTTCCAGCTGTTTCTGGAGGTGGAGTCTTCCTCATTCTATCCCTGTTGATCTCCTTTACAATCTGGAAACACAAGGGAAGGATCAAGCGCGCTTACTTCCTTTCAAGAAAGTTATCAAAGCCAGACATCGAGGCTGGGAGCACCTATTTTGGCACCCCCATTTTCTCTTACCATGAACTTGAAGGGGCCACCAGTAACTTTGATTCTTCTAAAGAACTTGGTGACGGAGGCTTTGGAACCGTGTACTATGGTAAGAAATCACCATGATCTAGCATGTCTCTACATAGAATAGTATAGCTGCAACCAGTGTATATGTAGTGATAATAGAAATCCTGCCTTTGTGTTAGGAAAACTTCAAGATGGAAGAGAAGTAGCCATAAAGCGCCTGTTTGAGCACAACTGCCGGAGGCTGGAGCAGTACATGAATGAAATCAAAATCCTTACTTGTTTGAGGCACCGGAACCTTGTTTCGCTCTATGGCTGCACTTCTAGGAGAAGCAAGGAGCTCCTCCTTGTTTATGAGTTCATTCCCAATGGCACAGTAGCTGATCACCTCCACGGTGAGAGGGCCAAAGAAGCGCCCCTGGCTTGGCCCGTTCGCATGAAGATTGCCATAGAAACTGCTGGTGCATTGTCTTACCTCCACAAGTCCGACATAATACACCGTGATGTGAAGACAGACAACATATTACTCGACCACAACTTTTGTGTCAAGATAGCTGATTTTGGGCTCTCTAGAGTGTTCCCCAACGATGTAACGCACATCTCCACAGCCCCCCAGGGGACTCCTGGATATGTGGATCCTGAATATCATCAGTGCTACCAGCTCACGGATAAGAGTGATGTTTACAGTTTTGGTGTTGTCCTCGTTGAGCTCATATCCTCCATGCCTGCTGTGGACATAAGCAGGCACAGGCACGAAATCAACCTGGCCAACCTGGCTGTGAACAAGATTCAAACACGCGCATTTGATGAACTGATCGACCCATTCCTTGGATACAAGTCTGATGCTAAGGTCACAAGAATGACTATGTCAGTGGCGGAGTTGGCTTTCCAGTGCCTGCAACTCGACAAGGACAAGCGGCCATCAATGGACGAGGTCTTGGAATTCCTTGAGGAGATTCAGGGTGGCGAGGAATCAACATCCGAGAAGATGAAAGATGCTAATGACAGTAGTTCAGGGATAGGAAAGGTCCCCCCCTCACCTGAAACAGATGATGTTGTGTTGTTGAAGAATAAGAATTTTCAGTCCTCACCTAATTCTGTGACTGATGTGTGGCTCAGTAACCCTACTACAAGAAGTTCAGTTGGCTGAGTCACTTAGTTTCTTGACAAATTAGTAGGACTTTTTGTTAAAGATTACACCCTAAATTGGTTGCAGAAGGGAGGAATTTATATATTCACTCCATCTTCATTTTTTATTGCTTATGTATTCTTACTATTAAAAAAAAAAAGAAAATTTATGAAAAAGAAAAATGTAAATATTGAAAGGAGCTCATATTTTGGACGCTCTTCCTTTCCCAATATGTTTTTGGGGGTTCCTCTTTTCAATCTTTTGTTCTGTTTTCAGAAGTTTAAGAGATATTGAAGTTCATTCTGATCATAAGGGTTCAGTGGGGAATTGAAGGAAAATGTTTCTGCTGTTTTTGAATTGAATAAATTCAAGGGATGGTGAAGATTTTTGTGTTGAAAGGAGAAAATTTACAAACAGAAGAACAAGAATAAACTACTTGCATATATGTATCACATATTTTCTTTTACTTTTTTTTTTTCCTGTTTTAAGTTATATATGAAGAAGAAACTACTTTGTGTATCTTATATTTTCTTTTTTTCTTTTGGTATTTTAAGTTATATTTGAAAGAATTCTTGAATTGATGAATAAATTTTATTACTTTACATATTATTATTTTGTGGGGTTGTAGAATATATTCTTGAATTTATTCACATGAGTTGCAAACATGGTAGAAAAAAATGACTTTTGAAATAACAAAACGGCGAGTGTTTGACAATTATTCGAACATTACTCATCTCAATTTTTTAAAACTCAAAATCAAATTAGAGTTTTAATTAAGTTTAAATAAATTATTTGGGTTCAAGTTCCAACTCAACTATGCTTCAAAATATTCTGGCGGATCTAATTTTGCATCCATCTAAATAATTACAAATATACCATACATCAAAAAAAAAATGTGTATATATATATATATATATGTCTCTTCTTTTAACCCAATTCTTAAGTTTCTATGCCAATTTTTCATCTTCCTAATTTTGGATCCAAACATAGCCTATAGAATTTAATCAAATTCAAATCCACTAACTTGTCTTGTCAACACCGTTGGGCGTGTAATTTGACGCCCATTGCAATCCATCTGTCTCCATCAATACAAATCAAGTAGAAGACAACTGTTTCTCCTTTGTAGCTTGTACACTTCAAATTAACAATATTTGCACGTATCAACATGCCATGTGTGCGTTCATAAAGTTTAAAGGTATTTATTCAATTTACTTTTATTTGCACTATAAATTAATTTATCTTTATATTCCTTTTTACCTATCTAAAAATAAAAGAATATAATCCCATTTAGAATAAAATAAAAATCATGTAAAAAGAGGAGCCTAGTCATTATCAAAATAAGAATAAAAATAAACTTTTTCGAACGGTATAGATAAATAACTATAGTTTACGTTTGTTTTTATTTTTTAAGTGTGTTTGTGTTTTTAATTTGTCTAAAATTAAGGAAAGAAATAAAATTAATTTTAAAAATCAATAATTTTAATGAGTGCTTTGGTGCTGTGAAAACTGGCACTTTTAAATAAATTGCTTTAAACCCATAAATAAAAATAGAAACACTTGTTATGCTCTAATCATATGGGAAAATATTACCTAATGATTGTGGATTCGAATAATTTTGGATGGGACATTTTATTTAACAGATTCTCAGGACCACTTGTCTTGCCAAAGCACTTTTGGATACTGCGAAGATATTGAAAAAATTAAAAAAGAAAAAAGGGATCTTTGTTAGCCTGTCTTGTGGATCTGTTCCCTCCTTTAAAATTCACTTGGATTAATTTATAATTACATAGAATGTTTTTTTTAATGAAACTGTTTCTTGATGATTGGGGGGACCTTACAGTTCATTCATTGTCATCAATCCGCGTTTGGTTCATTTGCGTGTCGATTATTCTCCCGTCTATATTACTCTTCCTTTCTAGAGGAATTGTTTGTTTTTCCAGTCACCGTCAGATCTACATTTTGGAATTCTTTGTAGGGAAAAACACAATTGTTTCACAAAATAAAGCAAAGGCGTCCTCTTTACGAGGTAATCCCATGTTTCCTTCGTCTCTGTTTTGGAATTTTGTCTCCACATTTTCTTCTTCCTTCTGTTCCACGGTCTGCTTTTAGTCATTTAGCTGCTTTCTGGGATTGTAGATCTTACGTTTAGAAAGGTGTGATTGCAGGTAAATTTCAAACTTTTGGGTGATTCAGGAAAATCATTATTGGATTTTGCAAAGTCGGTTTTTCTTGATAAAGCTTTAATCTTTGCTTCTGATTGGGTATTCTTGGCATTCTGGAAATCCTTTTCCTGTGGAGCAAATTGGATTGGAAAGGGAAATTTTGTGAGTCTTTTGGGAAGTTGATTTTAGTTTTATTCAGTGTGGTGGAATGCTTTATAATGATGGGAAAAGCTGAGATGTGAATATGAGTGTGACTTTGTTGAGATTAAAGGGTGTGCAGCTTAGTTGAACTGGGAGGCTTCCAGGGAACAAGCTGTTGCCCCTGGAAATGGGGTCTAGGGAGGAAAGGCATAGGCATGATCAAGATCTTGTGCCGTTAGCTCAACTGATAAGCATGGAGTTGAAGAATGAGAAAATGGAGAAGCCAACAGTAAGGTATGGATCTGCAGCTCAGTCTAGGAAAGGGGAAGATTATTTCTTGACAAAGACTGATTGCCAGAGAGTTCCTGGAAATCCATCTACATCGTTCTCTGTTTTCGGGGTATTTATCTATCTTCTGGATCAGTTTAGCGAATGGATTTTGGTGATGGGCTTTTGTGAATTCCTGTTACTTTGATTGAAGAACAACTGTTTGGAATCTTAACTAATAATAACTGTCAGCTAAATTTGGGCTAATAACTGCTGCTTGGTTTAGCCAATGATTCTAACAATGAGTTATTTGGTGGATTTAGGCTTATGTACATTAGTTCTCTGATTATTAGGCTTTCATTCATTCCTGGCATAATTGTAAAAAATGTACCAATTTCAGATTTTTGATGGGCACAACGGGAGTGCTGCAGCAATTTTTTCAAGGGACCATTTGTTGAATTATGTTTTGGGTGCCATTCCTCGTGGACTTGGACGGGATGAATGGCTTCAAGCTTTACCTCGAGCTTTGGTTGCTGGCTTTGTCAAGACTGATAAGGAGTTTCAGAGCAAAGGCATGTAAACTTTCATCTTCTCTATGCTATAGAACAGTTTCTTCGTTATTGTACTCCTGCTGATGCTTGGCGCTGTCATCTTTCTCCTTGCAGGAAAAACTTCAGGAACTACAGCAACATTTATAATTGTTGAAGGATGGACAGTTACAGTTGCTTCTGTTGGAGATTCGCGCTGTATCTTGGATGCCCAGGGCGGTAGCGTTTCTGACTTGACTGTTGATCACAGACTCGAAGAAAATACAGAGGAGTTGGTTCTTATTCATCTTGTTCTCCGTTCTCTTTTGTCCTTCTATAAAAAATTCATCTCCCATTTGCATTGCAGAAGAGAAAGAGTAACAGCTAGCGGAGGTCAAGTTGGAAGGCTAAGCATTTTCGGTGGGACTGAGGTGGGATACCTGACTGGGATATATATATAGTCAATGCATAAAAGAGAAGTCTTCTTGTAGTGATGATTAGGCATACTTGTGATCTTTGTACGTTCGATCTGTGAGATTTATCTCTGCTTTACATTCATAGGTCGGTCCTCTTCGTTGTTGGCCAGGAGGCTTATGCCTTTCAAGATCGATTGGAGACACGGATGTGGGTGAATTTATTGTTCCAATACCATATGTCAAGCAAGTTAAGGTAGCTACCTCCTTCATTCCTATGTTTTCAATTCATTCAACAGTTTCTGCTCTTCCATTCAAGTATACTTGTATCACTATGCCTTCTGTGTCGAATCTCTGATTTGTTATGTTCCCACGAAGCTATCAAATGCAGGTGGAAGGCTAATAATTGCATCAGATGGCATTTGGGATGCACTGTCATCGGAAATGGCTGCAAAATCTTGTCGCGGACTGCCTGCTGAACTTGGTGCTAGGCTAGTAGTCAAGGTACTGAACTTTTAACCTCATCACTGCTTTCAAACTTTGTGCAAGACATATAAATATGATTGTGACTAACCAGGACTGGAACTTTGCCTTGTTTTCTATTTTATTGTGCAGGAAGCACTGCGAGCACGTGGGCTAAAGGACGACACAACTTGCATAGTTGTCGACATCATTCCTCCTAGTAACGCAGCACAGCCTTCTCCTCCACCAAAGAAATGCAACAAGCTCCAAGCCTTGTTATTCAGAAACAAATCTTGCAAATCTGCTGGGAAACTTACAAAGAAGCTATCAGCTGTGGCTATTGTAGAGGAATTATTTGAAGAAGGATCGGCCATGCTTGCTGAAAGGTGCAGTATTTGTCGTGCCATTAGTGTCTCGTTTCGATCATGAAACTAACCCTATGAAGGTTTGCAAAATCTGCAGACTGGGAAGGGAGGATTCGAGCTGGCAATGCTGTGGCGACTTCGTGTGTGCAGTGTGCCAGAGCGACCTCGCGCCAGAGGAGGGGATATCTGTTCATGCAGGTTCCATATTCTCTATGGGGTCAAAGCCGTGGCAAGGTCCTTTCCTATGTGCTGACTGCCGGAAGAAGAAGGATGCCATGGAAGGCAGACGCCCAAGCACTTGAAACTAGCATAGCCCATTTTTTCACCATTCTTTGTTGTATGGTCACTGTCTGATGTTGAATGTGAATGTACTGTGATCTGCATCATGTCAAGAGAGGTGCATTTAGGATATTTCAGTGCATGTTAGCTGTGCCTATTTTTTAAGATTATAAGGAAACTGAAGATTTATTCATTGATGTATAAGGTAGAAAAAGCAGTAAGAATTACACAGATTCTATTCCACTTTTTCTTAGGAGGACCTGCTATTCTTACTTCTGGCTACCAATCAATGGTCAACGTAAATACATAAATGCAGCATTTATAAAATCATAAGATCGATGATTTATGTAGGAAATTTTATACCAATTCCAATTTTAATGTGTGGAATAATGATTTAAACCTGATCTCTCTGCATTGGGTGAGTTTACAAACTCTCAAATATTTTATTTTAAAAAGTTTATGTAAACTTTTCATAAATGTTTAAGAAAAAATTTTTTTTTTATAAAAGAGCTTATAAGTTTCAAACACAAAATGTTTAGAGTTCATAAACTCTTTAAAAATAAATTAATTCTTCATAACTTATTTTTAGATATTTTATGAGCTACTTCAATTTACATATTAAAAACAAAATAAATATTTTTTAAAATTTCATTTTATTAATTGTATTTAAATTATTTTCATCATGATTACATTAAAATATATATATATATATATGACAAATTATAATTATAAATTTCAATAAAAACTTCTAAGATAATCATAACAAATGTATTTTAACTTATTTTAAAATAAAATTTATTAACTTAAAACCTCAAAAAACATCTTATAAAATTTATAAGCTTTTAAAAATAAATTTAGCCCGACACCCTTTCGGACTCCCCAGTTGGATTTGCTGATGACGTGCCAGAGCTACATTGTTCCTTAAGCTGCAGTATTTCGTTATGGCATTAACTTATTTAAGGCACGGGATTGCTTCTGATGCAAACGTTAGAGATTACTGGGATTCATACGACGCAGAAAAATTCGACAAATGCATTGGAAAAATGTTAGAAGGGGCATGCAACGTAACGCGAAGGGAGGCCTATGATGAACAGGACAGCCAGTGACTCTAGTAGATGTGAATGGCAGCGCATCTTCAATGCGCCCACTTCTGTCTTAAATATTTGGTTAGAAAAAATAAAAAGATAAAAATTACAAAAAAATTAAAATAACCACCTGTATATTCTAATTAATATTGAGGAGTTGTAAATGTAATAAATTTTGAAAAAAAAAACCTGAATGAAAATTATTTTATAATTTAAAAAGAATTGCTCATTTTTTCTACAAATTTTTTTGATCAAAACTGGATCGACCAGTTTTTTAACTGATTTTGACCAATTCTAGACTGTTTCGATTTTAACACTTTATCCAGACCCAAAAATTGGCCAATTCTCAAATCGGCTTGCCTGATTTTGAAAACAATGCTCTCACGAAATTTGTATGAATTTTAAACCCAAATCTATTAATTCCCATAAGTGCATTTTGTTAAGATTCCGGTGGGAGGAGTGTGTTGCAGCGTCTACGAAGGAAAAGCTATTCCAAATGGCTGGCTTGACAAAGTACATATACGATACATAGTCGCTGGCAAACAACTGGCAGCCATGCCGTGGTTCCAGCTCTACTATGTGACGGACATCCAAACAAGAGGGCAATCTCTTGGTCAGCTCCAGCAGGGACATATCCTCGTAATCATTGAAAACTATAGCAATGTGGTCAGGGACCTTTTGCACCACATCCAGCTCAACTTCAACCACGGCAAGGAGATGTGTTAGCTGTCAGTGACATAGCACCTGTATGGTGACAAGGTCGAGTCTTGGCCACTTGGGAGTTGGTTTTGACTACGACAAGGATGGCTCTATGGAGTCTATTCTATAAATTGGGTGGAGCATTAAGGTGTGTATTGGCCTTACCAAATCCTTAAAACCATATTAAAAATTCGTGGTAAATGAAAAATGCAATGCTCACCTAACGCACATTCGTCACTGCTATCTTACCAACTGCATGTGTCTCAATTAACAACACACAGTCAACCCAAAAACAATAAATCAATAGCAGACAGCATGTCATGCAGTAACTGAATCGCTAAAGAAATACGAATTGTTTAACTATAGCTAGGAAATTTGACTGCAGTACAGAAATTTCTTAAATCCAAAACTGCAAAAATAAAAATTTCTTCTCACAAGTTTGGTGCCTTGCAGAGCTTTCAAGACAATGAAGCCTTCTCAAGCTCTGCATGTTATACAATAAACCAAATCATTAACAACACTTTACCAGTTAACATTAGAAAGCTGCAGGCCAATGATTTTAGGTAAAATAATAGTTTCTGAAAGTAAGTTAAGAGTGCATACCTTTAGAGAGAGGCTCGTCTTGAGATTTTTTGTCGCTGGCAACAGGAATTGTGCAGAGTCAGAGTGGTTACTGCTAAAGAATACATATAAACTTGCCGATGCTAAAAACATAATTAGAGATTTGGAGGGAATGAAAGCATGTAAAGAAACCTAATCTAGTTGAGCAAACATTTTTCAAGCTTAACTCGAAATTATTTTTGGTTAAAATTTTACTGAGTTCTACATTTGTTAAATGAGTCAAACTTGAAAGAACTTCAATTAGAAGCAATACAATTCAAGTAGCTTAAATTTTCATCTACGTTTATGCAAGAAAAACAATTAGGTTTGAAGAGCACAATCTGTACCTTTCCTTGTTGGAAGGTTCATCTTGGGGCTTCATTGCAGGGAAAAGCAAGACTTCCTGTACATAAATAAAGATTTTTAAGTTCTAAGCATGTCGGTATGCCATCTAAAATAATTAAAAAGACAAATTAAATAACAAGGGATCATAAACCACCACAAGTCTTGAAATAACCTTTATATTCTGTGAGTCAGTCAACAACATTGCTAATCGATCAATGCCCAATCCCCAACCACCAGTTGGAGGTAATCCATACTCGAGAGCAGTACAAAATGTTTCATCCAAGGCCATTGCTTCATCATCACCCGATTGCCGATCCTAATTAAAAGTGCAAAACATAATAAGCATTTAATTCAAATAGTCATTGCAGCAGATGCTGAATAACTTTATGGAGACAGTTGTATGTCACTTCTGTTACAAAGAAACAAATATATATGTATATGATTCACATCATTATAAAAACCTTAAGTTGCTCAGCAAAACGCTGGCGTTGCACCACAGGATCATTCAACTCTGTGTAGGCATTGCAAAGCTGACATAAATCAGAAAAGCTATTAGTTGAGAGAGGAAGAACTCAAGGCACCGAGGAAAGAAAAACAAATTAGGATTTGGAGAGGAGGCAGTGCGAAAAAACAGAATAATTTTTAGTAGTAGAGAATTATATACTTCATGCTTGTTGACGAACAACTCAAATCGTTCAGTTAAGCCAGGTTTAGACCTATGCCACTTTGCCAGTGGACTCATGATCTCTGGATGGTTGATGACGAAGGCAGGGTTCGTGCATGTCTCCTCGAGAAAGTGCCCAACAAGCTGTGTTCAGACAGATAAAATAGAACAGAAATCAATTAGCAATGACTGTATTTGTGTTTGACATATGGCAGTTACCAACAGATTACTTATCCAACAAAGTTTCAACAATACCAGTTATCTTACTTTATCTAACAACCTAGCAGTTGTTTGAGGAGGTGGGCATTTGATATCAAATTTGAAACAAGCATCTGCCAGATATTTGTTGGCTTCCTCACCAGAGAGGTCCTTGGGTATGCTCAGATTTGCAATCTTCTCCAGCTCATTGATCATATCAATCCTCCTGTCAAGGAAAAAGAGAAGCAACCTGATAATTTGTACTGTCATACAAGTACACAGTAACACAAATAAATTCAGAAGTCCAGATACCTGAAAGGAGGAGTAAAGTCAATCTCAATAGGATCATGATCCAACCCATTGGCATGATATTTAATTTTATAGCCACCAGTAATTTCCTTCACCATCCCTGCCAAGAAAAAATTTGTTTGAGATGAAGGAAATTTAAAAATCTAACCACATTATAACCAGGATTTTGCCACCTACCACTGAGCATATCTTCAGTCAGTTTCATCAAGTCATTGTAATCGGCAAAGGCCATGTAGAACTCACAAGTAGTAAACTCAGGATTGTGAGTTAGGTCAATTCCCTCATTCCTAAACTGTTTCCCAATTTCATATACACGGTCTAAGCCACCAACAACTAATTCCTTGAGATATAGTTCTGGAGCAATGCGCATATAAAGTTTCATATTCAATTCATTGTGATGGGTAACAAATGGCCGAGCAGTAGCTCCCCCAGGAATCATGTTCATCATGGGTGTTTCCACCTTGGAAAAAAGAAGATTGAAAAAACAGAGCAAGAAGTAATTTGAGGGCAAGCTTGCAAGTAAGCTAGCAATAACACAATTTAAGACCATATATAATGTTGAACTCACACATACCTCCAAAAAATCTCGTTCATCAAGAAAGCGTCTAATGTGAGAAATTATTTTTGACCTGGTCTTGAATATTTCCCGAACCTCCAAATTCAGCATTAAATCCAAATAACGCTGCCTGTATCGTGTTTCCTAGCATGAAGTGACATATTTCACCATCAATAACAAAGGTTTTATAGACAAGGAGTCAGTCAATCACACTCATGTACAAGCATTCTCACATATAAGGTTGTTCTGACAGACAGAAGGCTTGCAAGTTGACACAGTGCAAGAATAAATACAAAATTTATCCTCCATGGGTAATAGATAAAACAAATGAATAGGTAGGTATGCAAACCAAACACACACATAGCATGCACTAGCTCTTAAAACCAACATACGGAAGCTCGAGTAACAGATCAATCGTTTTCATTTGTACCTGATCCTTCAATATATAAGACTCCAGGTTTCTCCCACTTCCTGGAACCCAAGCATCAGTTATCTGTCCAAAGTAATTAAATGTCAATCAATAAATCAAACAGTTTCAGTTTGTCATAAAACAAGAATAGATTCACCTTAGCATTGTCAGATCCTGGACCAATTTTTTGCCGTGGCATCATATGGAGACAGTGGGAAAGTACTATAAATGCCTTTGGAAATATACTAAGCTCTCCCCTTCTACTTTTACCTACAAATGAGATCCTTGAGAAGGTTATAAAAATGCAGGAAAATTTATTTTATGAAACCAAGAGACTGATTTTTCAGATCATGGCATAACATGACCAGTTCACATGGGATAACATAGTAAGACTTGCTAGACGGCACTGTCTCAAGTATCAAAACAAACTCACAATAACCAAAGAACAAGGTTATGTAAACTAACTCAAGTCCCAAAATATAGTCAACAATCATTCAGGTAGAGAAAACATACATATTCTTTTTTTTTTTTCTGGGTCATGTATGAAATATTGAAGATTTGGGATTCGAGTTTGGATTTAAAGAAAATGTGAAATTCATAATGTGCAAGGATAATGATACATTATTTCATGGTTATTCCTTTATCAAAGCTCACAGGATTGAACAGCCACAAACCTGGGAATCCAACTATCCCAACAATGTCTCCTCGCTTCACAGAAGAATGAAATCTAGTAAATTCTTCCTCCTCCAGGTCTGATTTCCTACGCAAACATTCATAGAGAAGTTATGCAGACACAGAGGACAACCACGCAACAAATAGTACACAAGACTATCTAAATAATGCTTAATAGAACAGGCAGCACATGAGTTGTTTAGTCCTCCCAATTTTTTATAAGAAATTGGTATTGAATCAAAAATTCTCATTTTGGACTTCACTTAATCAATGTAAACTTGATTGAATTCAAGTTTTAAAAGAAGAGCAGTATAACAGCACACAGCTTTTTTTATTTTTCAGAATTCCTTTTTTTACAATTGCCTGCAGGTGTGGGAATTAGAAGATTGCAATGAAATAAGTACAGAACAAAACAAAGTATGCGAATCATTTAAATATATCTGAAGATGTTACTAACATGACCCCTTTTTTTCCCATGGAACAAACTACCCATGAAAAGGTTTCGAAAATTATAGTGGCTATCTATACAATATTAAGTGAGGAAATTGGGGGTTTAATTCAAAATTCAGGATTTGGTATTTTGCCCAATAAAGATAGTTACCCATCACAGTTGAACTAAATGAATGCCAATCAATGTGATTCTCATATGACGTTAAAGCATTCAAAACCATATTTTGGTTTGTTGCATCAAATTTCTACAAAAAATTGTCTGAAGCAAAGAAATTTGCTAGCTAGTTTATAAGTGAAAACTACAAGTTAACGAGAACTTGGCAACTGAAGTGCATGGGCAAAAATAAAAAGTATACCATCAGCATAAGACTAGAGACTTGAAACATCACTAAAGATGTTCCTCGCCACCAAGAATAAAAGTTTAAAAACTTAATGGTGGACGGAACAAAAGAAATTAAGATACCAAATCACCTTGCATCGGCCATGACTTGAACTTTAGCACCCCCACCATGCAGATCATAAAAGAACAGCTTCGATGATGATGATCTTTTGTTCATAAGCCGCCCTATCAAAAAAGACATTGCGTTATAAACCAAAAATAACATTTTAACTCTAGGCAAATTGCATATATCACATTTATGCTCTCCAGTACCAGCTATTCTTTCTTCAACATCCTCAAGATGATCACCACTGTTTAAACTTTCATATCTCTTCACATATTCAGGAATAGACGACTCAGCTTCAAACTTGTGGGGATACGGATTGTTCCCAGCTTCCTTCAGAGCTGCAAGAGCTCTCAGCCTATTTTCATAGTATTGCTGCAAGAAAAATATATCATTCAGTTAAACAATCTAGACAGAGTACTTTCAGGAACAAATACTCCTCATCCAAACAGAAATATTACAAGGAACAAAAAATCAAAAGAGCACCACTATGATAGATTTTACACTAACTAGGCATACCGTTGGATCCATGCCCTCATCTTCTGCTACAGCAGATTTCTTGGCTTGTGCTTGTGACTTGGGCTTGGCAGAGGCCTAAAAAAATACCATCAACATTACATATAATGCCAGAATTAACAAAAAACATTTCATCAATAGTCAATAGATAAGTCAGAGGATTTTGACCTGTGTTACCACAAACTCATTATTTTCTCTACTGAATAAAGCTAAAAGGCATTCTCGATCATATAAAATGAACATAACACAAACATGTAGGTTACTTTTATACAGAAGTATCTTATCATAGTACTGCCCTTACAAAATTAAGATAGATCAACATGGAAATTTCATCAGTCCTGATGTATTATTAATTTCAGGTAATTGTCAAATCTGAGTTATAAAAGTTCCTTAACTGTCACAAGACAGTTGTTGATACTACAGCCTTCCAGAATAGAATAGGGCCCTAGGGAATCACACCATGATTTTAGCTTACCTGTTACCATACTGGGATCAGTGTTAAGTACCCTCCCAACTAGGTGGAAAAAAATATCGTGTCTTTTAAAGGCATCCTCCAACATCATTGTGATAGAAACTCAACCAAAGAGGTGAGAAATATTGTTACTTCCTCTCCACGCAACTCATTTGGCTGATGAGAACACTTTTAAACAGCATCATTGAATATTTTAGAGTTGATATAACAGCAGCTTTTTAACGGCAAAGGGAGCCATCATAGACTTTAGGAGCAGTAATGCATGTTACTCTTATCTCCTTTGATCTTAGATCAAGAGAAGGTTAATTTAACTAATACACGTATTTGAGCAGTAGTTTTAATGCCTCTTATATTTTTAAAACTCGTTTTAAAGCCGAGAAAATTGTTATACTCTACAACATTGCATATCTTTTCGAGACTAAACATATTGTTCGTACTCCAAGGAATATAAAAGATCAAAATTGATGATCATATCTTTATAATATAGTCTATACTACTTTTTACATATCTATGCAACATTCGATATTTCAACTTCTCTTTTCCGGAAATGAAAAATAAAAAATGCCGCATGAACACGTGAAACCCTGACCAGTATATTAACATGAAGTTCCATAAATATAAACTGATTTGATAAGCAAATAATTGGGCTCAATTTTGCAAGAAACAATAAAAAAAATAAAAAGCATTTCAACATTTCATCCCAACCAACTGATCTTCTTGAGGAAAACCAAAAAGGAAAAAAATAAAAGAAATAGAGAAAATAAATTCCCATAGAAACAGGGATTACCATTTTCCGGAAACTGGGACTTGGGAAGCTACTGTGCCGATGAAAACGAGTATGCGGCTGTCTACTATCTCAGCAAACAAAACCCCTGCAATGTATAAATGTCAAAACCCTAATACCAGTGAGAAGACCTGTCGTGGGTTTTACGCAGACCACACCCATAAATTAAAATTATACCAAACCCAATATCCATATATTTACCCAAACCCAAACCCAATATCCATATATTTACCCAAACCCAAACCCAAACCCATTAAATAAAACAAATTAAATATGGGTCGAGTCCGACCCTACAACAACCACTCAGTCTAAATACCCCGCCGTCATTTTGTTTCCGCTAAAATGAGAGACCCGATGTCTACTCATCCTCCCACTCTCGTCTGCGACTCTGTGACGAAGACCGGAAGGTTCGGCAACCGGGTCGGGATGATCAATAGGACTCACTCCTCGCCCACGTACACGGCGAGCGAGCCGGGTAGAGTTCGGCGCTTGCCACCGGCGTGTTCCTCAGACGCCGAGGAGGACTGGGAGAGCACCGATCGGCGCGTTGGACAACATGCTTCGGTCGTACGATATCGGAGATCAAGTTGACTTTCTTGAGGGCTGAGGCCATTGTCGATTTGAACCCTGGTTCGAGAATCGGAGATAGAAAGAGAGGCAGGAGAGGCGTTTGAAGAGAGCGGAGAAAAGAGAAGAATTCGGGGTTGCCGTGGGAGAAGATCAGAAGAATACTAAATTCAACAGTCTTGTTACAGCATCGAATGGCTGTTGGCTGTAAATTCACCATTATAATCCTGATTCTTTTTCCTTCTTAATTTTTATTCAATTAAGTTGGCGGATCGTTGGTTAACAAATAGGTGCCTCTGCTGGTCAACAAGTTAAACAGAAATAACATCTATGAAAAAAAAAAAATCTATATTGATTATATGAGGGGAAAAAAAAACTTATGAAAAATCAAATGGCATGGATCCATGATCAAAACTTGAGACTGACATTCGATTTTATTGAACGATTGCATATATATAACTGCAGCTCAATGTCTGTTTCGCTTCAGATTACAATTATCTGTTAATAAACGATTATTAGTGTTTATTGTTTTCGTTGGTATAGTTTTTAAAGGCTCGTTGTAATAAAATAAGTTATAAGTGATGATTTTAAATTAAAAAAATTTATTAAAAATCTGTTGGCTGGGTCGATTAAGACCCGATCAGGCTCCGTATATTGGTCTGTGAGTTTGTCGTAAAAGTTTTGTCTACCAGATATGGATTTGTTTCAAATTTGAATTTGGATTTAAACTTGAAAAAACACGCTTAAATGCCTGATTTTTTATTGGGCCTTAAGTTAAAATGGGCCCGTGTAATTGAGTTGGGCATTCGTCCAGCTAGAAAGGTTAAAGAATTGACCCAATTTTGACATGCGCTGTCATTGAAGCGGGTTTACAGTAACAGGACCGAAGTAAGCTTGGGTGTATTTGGTTATTAATTTAGGTGGGATTGAAAGTGGAGAAAGTTCTGACCGGTGAAAAATTATGCTGGGTGGTAAGACGTAAGGAGGAGAAAAATATAAAAAGGAAAAATATAAAATTGTTTGAATTTGAATATTTTTATAAGTATATAATATGTAATAATAATTAGATGATGTGATATTATATATGCTTATAAAGTATAAATATATGAGAATGTGAGTGTGTGTAGTGTTAATTTGATTGTAATTAAGTATAATAATTAAAAAATAATTAATTAGTTATATATGTAAGAAAGAAAATTTTTTAATTAAAATTTGAATAAAAAAATTTATATTGTAAAATGTTTGATTAGTAAAAATTTGAGAGTTTAAGAATAGTTTGAAGTAAAAAATAATAATAAAGAAAGATCTTTTCTATAATAAATTAATTGCCTTTGACTGTCATTATTCATAACAGGAGTGCTACTGTCATTTGTGTGTGTCTACTTTTATCATTTTGTAATTTATTTCCATTACATTTAAGGGAATTAATTAATAATTTATAGAAAATAATATTGAATATTATCCTATTATAATTTAATCTATAATAATATTTAGAAAATTAAAGCTGAAAACACTCTAAATTTCAATAATTAAATTTATTTAAAAAATTATGTATGAATAAAAAGTGAAAAATAAAAAGAAATCAAAATACAAAAGAAAAAAGAAAGTAAAAAAAAAAAAAAAGGGAGGAAAGCTAAAATGAAAAGACCTAAAAAGCTCATGTCATGAAAGAGGACACGTGTTCATGTGTTGTGGTGTGGGTGCAGTGCTCTCACGATTAACATCGATTGCTCCTTCCAATAGCCCACATTGCATTCACTGCAACCACTGAAAAATATGGCACTTTGAACCATCTTTTTCTTAATTTGGTTGGTGTATGATTAGTGTTGCTATGAATCTCAACAAGGGCAGAGGACCTAGACGAACTCCATGGACCAGGAAATCAAAGATTGCATAGGATAAATTATTTAAATTAGGTTAATCAAAAAAAAAATTGTTTGATTAAAACTCAAATTGTAGAATGATTACATTAGCCAAAAAGTTACCTTTGTCCGTTTTCATTTCCTTGAAATTTTGCTTGAAGATTATTTGTTCAGTTCAATTAATTGCCTATATCAGTTATTTATGCATCAAGATTTTGAAGTCATTGATGGCAATAATGCCTTGATTTCTAATTATTGAAGTTGATAGTGACAAATTTGTTTGTACTCCTTAAGAATGACGAAATTGTTTATAGTCAAGAGTATGGCTTATTCCTCCTCTCCTGGATAAAAATATGTTTGAAACTAATTTCAGCCTCATTTGCGAAATAATTAAGTGCAAAAAAGAATACTACTTTTTGTGAAAACATGGCATGCTTACTAAAGTTCATTACCATCACAGACCACAATGATACTTGAGTTATTCAATTAAGGAAAATTTGAAGAAGTTGCTTTGTCTTATTGCCAATAAAGTAGTCAACTGTATTACCTGCTTTTTCTGATGGTTAGAATCTTTTGGATCTCATGTGAATACTTTTTAAGGAAAGATTTGATTGCACTCAAGAAATTCTTTTGGAGTCAACCTCTTAGGCATTGTTTGTTGCACAACTTTCAATCTTTTTTCATTCCATTAAATTTTATACAACCATATATACAATCAACAAATTTTTTTTTTAAATTCAAATCCAAATTTTCTGTTTTTTTTATCTACATAATTAATTAATTATATTTCAATTATTATACTTATTCACAATTGAATCAATACATGTATACATATACATTCATTCAAATTTATATAGTTATAATCTAAAATTAATCATTATACCTCTGTAATATCATATCATCTAATTACCATTGCATATTTTATAAATATATTTAAATAAATAAAAATTTTCAAAATGTCAAAAATTTAAAATAAATATATGACTCAATCTAATATAACTTCTATCTCACATCATCGCCAACACAAACCTTCTCCTGGACTCAATCTCTTTGGTTTTCTTATCGTGCTTCACGAATCAACAACTTTTAAAATCTAAAATCTGATAAATTTTTAAGTTCTCCACAAAGAATTTAAAACTGTGCAATCCTCGTCATGGCGGTGCAAGTGGAAGGATGAATAGAAATTTAAATTAAACACAATATGCAGAGAGTGATGGACTAAAGCACGCTCCACCCCAAAATACACACAACATAAAAGTATAGAAGAAACAATCACAAATTATTGTACAAAATTAAGAAAAAAAATACTCAAAATTTGTGTAAAAATGGACAAGGTTTAAGACAATAGTCCTAATGTGCAGTATTTGATACAATAGAAGTGTCGTATTTCAATTACAAACAAAAAAATTTGAAAGAATCCTAATTCTAAAAGAAAATGAAATCAAAATAAACTGCAAAATAAATTGAAAATGGTGCGGTGCATCAAAATATCTTTCGTTTTTCCACATAATTAAATCTCTCTCTCTCTCTCTCTCTCTCTCTCTCTCTCTCTCTCTCTCTCTCTCTGTGAATAAATTTGAACGTGCCCTATCTGTTGAAATGCATGATCTTAGGTGCAAACTTCAAAAGCCTAAATAAGTCATCTTGTGTGAATTTTCTTGCAAACAAGAAACAAACGTAGGTTTTCTTACCATTGTACTCACAAGTGTTGTCAGTCCTCAACCACTCCAAGAAACCTGGAGTAATGTCTGTCCTGATGAACTCAACCGGGTGGGCGCCGCCCTCAGACCAGTCAGCCCAAGTCAAAGTCCTATTTGAATTCCTTTCTCCAAATTTAATGTTCACAAATGTGGGCAAGTAATGTTCATCGGCGTAACATCCATCAACACAATAGCGTTGGAACTCAGGAAAATATGTTGTGTCTGAAATGACCTCAAGGGCAAGATCCCTGTCCATGGCAAACCATTGGGAGCCCTTTCTCCACTTATCGAGCATAATAACGGGCATCATGTGAGGGTCGTATCGGCCTTGTCCGACAGGGCCCGGTAGATCATAGACCTCCACGAAGTTTAGAGGAGATTCCATCAGGTAAGAGTACGTGGTAGAGAAATTGTAGAGAGGAATGCATGATTCGGAGAGAAGAACAAAGTATTGGTTGGAGTGGTCGAGAAGAGCATTTGCTAGTAATCTACGCTCTGCTTCCACCATGTCAACTTGCCCCCAATGAACTTCCTGCGTGCATTAATGTTCTTAAATACTATATGTTGGATAAAATTCATCAATGATCACAAGCGAGAACAAGTAGCTAGGCAGCTTAATGATCTGAACCCTAAGCAAAAGAGTTTTTTTTTGTCCCGATCGATGTTTCAAGAGGGAAAGGAGATGTTATGCCTAGTGAAAAAGGCATCAGTAGAATCAACACCAGAAGACAAGCCTCTCAACGTGGACCTTGGAAAATGGACCAGATGCTAATTTTCAAGACACATATAGAGATGATGAACATTGATCCATTTTTTAATACATATGTCAAGCAATTAGACTCTATTTCTCATATCATACATATGTCAAGCAATTAGACTTTATTTCTAGATTTTTTCTATTTTAAATTTACATTATTTCTAAGTTTTCAGACCAATTTTCCTTCTACTGTAATTTATAGCCAAACAAAATCGAGAAACAAATTCAAATTTCATCTTCTTTTTTTTTTTTTTTTTTTGACATAACACCAAACTTCTGAACATACTACCATACAAAGTAATTTTTTATTTTTTATTTTTACACTATTTTTAAATTTTCGTAATTTATATCCCAACAGGTTTTGTTTAGTAATCAACTCTTCATTAATCACTGAGAAGAAGATTTCTTGGACAGCTAAGTGCTCGCTGAGCCCTGCTATACCGTCACTGTATTGATTACACATTTAGACTTTGTTTCGATCAAAATTTTGAAGGGTTGCGCAACCTATCAAAATTTTGCCAAAATAAAAGTCTTATAGCCCAAAAGCTATTTAAAAATAAATTTGAATAAGCAAGTGAATAAGCAATCAAAATAAATGGAGACAATGAGGGGGAAAAAACACTATCATTTGAATAAATATACCAAATTAATACCTCTGTCTTATTCTTAGTTATAATATCTAAGGTAGTTAATTATTTAAATTTGACAAACGAATTTAGTCCCTCAATAGATACACTAAATAAATTTTCATATATACCGTTCTTCAATTTAAAAATAATAATAACATTTTTTGCTAATATTTTCATTTTTTCTTTTTCTAAATACACTAATTTCGTGGCATAATTATAACAAATATTTAAATAAAATAACATACATTACAAATAAAATAAATTAAATAATTGTTTTAAATTTTATATTATATACAACGTGCGCGCTCAACGGACATTTTGAATCTCAGAAAAACTTTTAGTAGCTTTGGATTGATGAAAAAACGATCACTAACTTCGTAAAAATTTTGGCTTAATAATCGCATTCGCAATTCATAAAACAGATCATTATAGAATCAGCAACGCAAGAATTATATGAACCACAATATGAATTAACATTATACTGACCATGCTTGGAATTCTCCTGCCATGAAAAACAGAACCTTTGGGCTCTGATGCATTATAAGATGGATCGGAATGGACGTAGATTGAGTAAAACCCTCTGTGTCCTTTGAAGAACTTCTCCCACAGCGGCGCCAGAGCCACCGGCCCTCTCGTCAAGAACATGAACGCCACCTTGGGAACCCGTTTGAAGGGATAGTCTTGGATTTTCGGAACCATCGACGCCCTCCACATCAGTTCTTCGTCGCTCATCTCGTGCATTGCGTTGGGTGTCTGTACGGATTCCCCGCTTGTCTTTGTGATTAAGTTAACCTTCGGAGGGGGTGACGAGGATGTCTGTGGCGGTGGCGGTGGCTGTTGTGGTCGCTCTGGTAATGGTTGTGGGGTGACAATGGAGAATCGGCCGTTGGTGACGTGGAGGTTGAACGAGAAGCTTCTGTAATGGAAGCAGAAGATGACCCCCAAGGTGAATCCCAAAAGGAAGAAGAAGAGACAGGACAGAATGTTGAGTATAGAGAATGGGGAGTTTATCAGCTTCCGGGCAACTGAGAACGCGTTTTGGCCACGGCTTCTCATGGCGGCGGGGAGGATGATCGGTGGTTCTGATGCGGCGGAGGAGGAAGGGGAAGTTTCCTCACCTTAATCTTGAGTTACTTCCAATGATTGGAAGTGCCAAGGAGAATTCAAGAGGCCATGGCAAAATCTGAGAAATTGATGACTAATTTAGAAAACGTAAAGTTTAAGAAGAACTTACGAAGTCGGAAAATAATTGAGTTATATATAGACAGTCAAACTTTATTGAGCTTGAAGTCAGAAAAGAGATGTACATGGGATTGGGGAAATTTCGTCAAATGACTCCTTTATTCTTTTCCCTTTTTTTTTTTTTTTGGTAAAATTGATGTGGTACTTTCTTCTAAGTCTACTTTAAAAGTAATTGTTTGCGCTCTGTTTGTTTGGTTTGAAGTTTTGACGTGGAAAAATTATAACGTTTGGTTGCAACTACAAAATCTATTCTTCCAAACATTTTTTCTTTGGTATCACAATTCTTCCACCAAACGTATCAACCATGAAAATAACACTTTTTATCTTTTTCTCTCTTTTACTTTTACATTGTTCCTAACTTTCCGTGTCAAACTTTCTACCTCTAAAATTTACATACAAACATAATTATTAGAATTGGAAATGAAAATTTTGTATGGTTATTAAATTTTGATAGGAATAAATTTTTGGTTTGTTTGACTTTGTTTAATTATATATAATATAATTAATGATTGGACATTGTCATGCATATAATGATTTTTTTTTAAATGTATATATAAATGTGAATGTACATGTGTATATATAAGTATTTATTTAATTATGAATAAATATAATAATTTGATTTTAAATGTTAGCATGTATCTATACCGTTATATTATTGTTAACACATTATTTGGTCTTTTGATGATATTTCCAAAATTGTCTTCATAACTAATTCTCCAGACTATTTATGCTATGTATAACTTCATATCATTTAAATAACTTTATTTTAATAAAATTTTCAAAATACATATCCTATAAATTATTTATAGTATTTAATAAAAATTTTAGTCTTAAATATAAATAAATTAAATAACTAATTATTTTTATCTTCATTATTATTATTTTAAATTCTTGCTTTTTACTTAACTTTTAGTTTGTTTTTTCTTGATCTGTTTTATTACCTCTAATTTTTTCTTTGTATTTTTAAAAATATATAATTAAGTAGTTTTAATTTATTATTGCACTACTTAAAAATATAATAGTTTTATATTTTGTCATAAGTAAAGAAATTATACTATTTTTAATACACGTGTATACACTTAGAGTGTTAAGTTTACTAGTATGTAAGCGTGATAATAATTTGAATTTAAAATTTAAACAAAAATTTTGTTGTCATATATTTGAATTGAGTAAATTTTGATGTGATGAGAAGGGATGAGAATTAAGAAACTAGATGCTAATTTTGAATAATATATAAAAATAAATTTAATATACAAATGATATATGTATATAATGCACATAAATAACATATATATTGCCTTTTTAACTATTTAATATATAGAAAGCATAGACAACCGTGTTATGAACATCCAATTTCCAAAAAGAAAAAAATGAAAATCGGATCATGATAAAACTGAATTTTTATAATCCGGTTTACCATAACTTTTTAGATTTTAAGACAATAATATTTTATTAAATTTTATTTAATTTGTATAATTTAATGATGACCATTTGCCGGTGCCCTTTCTCTTAGAATATAATTGTTTTTTTGACAATGGAAAGAGGCCTATATTTGGTATTATTTTTGGCTGTCTGATTTCAAAGTTTTTAGAAAAAAAATATGTAAAAATAAGAAAGAGATAAAGAGAAAATTTAAAAACTAAATTGACTGTAATGTGTATTTTGTAGTGATTGAAATGAAAACATAGGTAAGCACCTTGCCTTTTACTTAAATTGGGATATTTGTGAAATTACCCCTTTACCCACCAAACCCTCCTTGCCAAATGTTCAAATGTTGTGGATTTCCGAATCCTGCCAGGGTGAAAAGGGGGGATCACACCGCCAGAAAATAGAAAATAAATAATACTTCATTTTGAGCTGATAAGTTTTTTTATTAAAAAAAATTACTCAACATTTATAAAAAGCTCATGAATTTTCAAACTTGTTATAAATGTATTGGAAACAGTCTATATAATTGGTATTTATATAACTGCTAAGTTGGAATTTTGAAAGGGGTTGCCAATTCTTTCCTACAATTATGATTGATTGTGTACATAATAATTAATATTTCAAATTTCGTATGAATTACATATTACCTAAGATAAGAAATAGCTCCTTCATGGCATAAACTATTATCAATAAATCAATAATATATAATTTCCACAATATTGAAATAAAGCTATTATATGTTACATTCATCAGATTTACATCAACAAAATCATATATGATTAAATAAATCAAATATTTAAATTATAAGTACATACAAATTGCATTAATACACATAAAATATTTTATGTATCACCACCTCATATATAATATTTTATTTTATTTGTAATATTATTAGGAAATATGATCTTCATATGACTGCATCTAATCGTACATGCACACATGAATATGCAATATTATATAATTTAACATAATACTATGTATATTATATAAAAATATTGACCAAATTTTAATAATTTATAACTAGTATCAAATACTGAATTGTGTACTTGACAAATATATAATATAAAAAATGTTTAAGAGCTTAGTATATATATTGTTATAAGTGCTTAGTATATTATTTCTAAAGACAGTCAGTATACATGACGGTATTAATTTATATTCCTATATTTTCATATAATAAATATCATTATAATGTTAAAAACAAAAACTATAGAAATATATTATAGATTATGACAAACAAGTTAAGTATTTCAAATGTTACTAATTCAATATATATATGCCATAATAAATAAATACACACACACACACACACATATATAGAGAGAAAGGGAGAGAGGGACGAATACAAATAAAAATGTATCCGGATAAAGATTATACAACATTTAATAATATGAATAACAAATGTTGCATGAGATTTTGTTTTATGTATGAATCTTTAAATTTTTATATAATATAGATATTATTATATTAATAATAAATATCTATTAGGCGTTTGAATATGTGTATATGTATATAAACATATGAATAAAAATGTTATGTTTAATTTATTATTTTTAAATATTATTTTTTTGGATTAAAAGTATTATTTATTTTTAATTAGTAATCGATACAAATCAAGTAAATTATGACAATTTTTTCATTTTTTATTTTTATGTACACACCTATTAAGAGACATTTTACAATATTTCATTTTTCTTCATTTTTTTTTTCACTTATAAATTTATATTATTCTTATCTTGTTTCATTTTTCGCATCAATCTTTTAGAATACATAGCTAATGCTATCAATTGGTAGGGTTTTTCTCTACTCAATTGCATGCCCAAATAAATATCTATATTTATAGATCTTAATCATACTCAGACTTTACCTTGACCAATTTAAAAACTTGACGAATTGGGCAATGCCCATACTCTACCCCCAACTTTAGGATCTACTTTGTGGATCTTGACCCTATCTGAAATTTTACTTTTTTTTAAATTCATTAACAGAAACATTTTAATTATTATTTGATTTTTAGTTATTTCCATAAAGTCAACTTTGTTATAATATTTTAAAATTAATTTTATTTTTATTTGAAATTATATAGCTTAAATTCAATATAGAATTAATAAAGCCTAATTTTTTAATTGTATTTTAAAATTTTAATTTTGAAATGTTTTTTATTAGTTTCAATTAGTTTTTATTCAATTTATTGAAAATATTTTTCACTTAATACAATTATAAAATGGAAAATATAAAAATAAATTTAAAATTATGATTTTAAAATCTAATATTACAACTGATTTTATGCAAAATATAATTAAAAATTAAATTGAAAAAATTCTTTTATTGAATACTAAGATCAAATTTAGAAAATATAGTTTATTCAATTTAATTTTTTGTCGTGACAAGTCATATTACCTCAAATTAACATTTTATTTACACTTAGGAATCAAATTATACCAACTAGTAAATTAAATAGAAAATTTTAAAATACATAAAAACTCTAATTAAATTAATGTTAAATTAAATTTAGAAAATACACCTTTTTAAACAAAAAGATTATTTAAGACTGTTTTTACACAAACACACACGTAAACATTTGGCCTAAATGTTTATATACATTTTTTAAGCATCAAGTTTAGATCAAATTTTAATATCACTTCATTGAAAGTACCACAAATATCATCAACTAACAATTGGGTACAAATATCTAAATAAGGCCTAGATAATATAATTTATATTGACTGTAGGCTTATCTTTGTATAATATTTTAATGGAACGTAATCCGTGCTACGCACAAATTGGTCATATATAACTTCTATTATTAGTGCATAATTTTTTAAATAAATATTTTTTACTTATAATAAAAAAAATTTAATTGTTAAAAAATATTTTCTGCACAACTATAATGATAAATTAATTAAAAAACAATTAAATTCTCTAATTAACACTCATTGCGTAGAAAAACAAATGTATGAAAAATAAAAGCAAATTCGTCATTTTACAAAAATTTAATCGATATATATATATATATATATAATAAATGTAAACATAATTGAAATATTTTTAAAGAATTAAGTAAAAATACTAAATTAAGATAAACAATTTCATGCTTAGATTTTAGTAAATTTAAATATTAACATCAAGCCTGTAAATTTAAAAATAAATGTCAAATAACTATCAAAAAAATTACACATCATTATTATTTACATAATATTAAAAAAATATGGCCAATAATACTTTCTAATATAGAAGTGAAATAATTTTTTTAAAATAGTATATTATACTTTTTTAGTATATTTAAAAAAATGATTTCAAGTTATTAAAAAGAAAATTATTTGTTTCAAGTCTGGCCAACCAAGTATTAAAAAGAAAAAAGCTACTCACTAAAATTATTTAAAGGAAAATTTATTTATAAGCCTTTTTGACATTGAACTTAACATTATACGTAAAAATAAGACATAGTATATATATTCTAATAAGTAATTTTAAGAACTACGCAGGGAATATGATGTATACATTTATTGATGTTCATTGTTAAACATGATATAAAATAAATTATAATTCAACATAACTACATATTTTTCAAGTGTGTTGAATTTTGAGTAATAAATATATATTAAGATAAATATTTAAGTTTAGCAAATTTACATTAAAATTTCAAATGGCAGACTTGTTAATTTTTTAAGAAAGCATTTTATAATAATTAATAAAATACAAGTAATGAATAAAGGTATAAAGAGTTTGTCAAAATTTTGCAAATAGCTCTTACAAAAAGGTGAATAGCATTGACCCATATAAGTTATTTAATTTTATTATTACATTTAAGTTATTAAATATTTAAATATTATAGCTGTAAAAATTTAAAAACTTTTGTTGAATTGATTTCCATAAACTAAAATTGAAAATTTAATTAGTCAAATATTTGTTTTTTTTAAAATTAATCTCCCAAAAGTTTCAACCTTTATGTTCAGTATTTTTGCATGTCTACGTATTTTTTGAGTTCACAGTATTTGAATATAGACTTCTTAAAGTTCAATTGGTGTTTTTGTTTTATTTCATTGAAGCTTAAAAAATATACATCTAGTAAATTAAAGCTAATAAATCCATTGTCATATTAAGATATTTTTTTCAAACTATCAAAATATAAACATCACACTTTCTATTGTGTACAAATATTTAGATTGTTCATATATATTGTAGAATATTCGTAGATAAGGCAATGAATTCGCAAAATGAGACAATTTTTATACATTTATTACACTTTTATATATAATATAACAAATACAAAATTGTGCATAAAATAACTTTTTGAAAGTATCATTTTTTTTTTTTTTATATTTGCACAAAGGTTAAATTTCAAATTACTATTTACCTTCTTACAGTGTATTGTCAGTAAAAAACAATTTCAATTAGAATGTATTTCTATTAGAACTTATAGTAAGAATTGCAATGGTAAAGGTGACTATAGGATTTACTAAATTAAATTTAAAATAATTATTCATATTTTAAATAATTATTATAAAACCCTTTCACCAAACTATAACTTGATTGTTGTTCTGGTGTGTTTTTGTTTCTATTAATGTGTTTAACCATCAAACACTCTCACAGATATTTATATGTATTAGACTTTTTAAAGAATTATCTCAATCAAATAATGCGTTGTTTAGAATTATAAAGACTAATAAATAAAAAAAATTTAATTTCTATTGAAAAATAAAATAATTTAATTTATTTTAAAATTGTATATTTTATAAATTTAATATTTCTGACAAAATTAGTTTTATTATATATGCATGGATAAATTATAATTTTTGAAAAATTAAATGACATATATTATATTTGCATTTTAAAAATAAATTTATTCAAACATTGAACTTATATAGTTTGGTTTTCCTTTTTTTAAAATTCTTAATATGTATGAATTTTTTAAATTGTAAGTTTTGTAAATTCAAGATTTTTGTTAACATTATTTTCATTATAACTGCATGATAGATCATAATTTTGGCAAAAATTGATTGGCTCGTAATAAATTTTCACATTATAAAAAAAATTATTCAAAAATTGAACTTATAAACTATAAATTTGATTTGTATTTTTATAAAATAATTTATTGTGCATAAATTTCCATAATTATATATTTTCATAAAGCAAATAACACTTGATTTATTTATTTTTTTGCATTTTTTGTTTTTGTGATGTATGTTTTCAATTACAATTCATTTTAGTTTTTGCTAATACTTATTTTTTTTTATCAAATTAGCTTAGAGATTTACATATTTAAATTTAATGCTATTATATGTAAAACTAATATTTTCCTCAATCAAGCATATCAAACTATAATATGATTGCTTTTCTGTAGTGTCGTTTTCTTTCATAGTATTTTAACTTTCAAATACTTTCACATTTATTGATATATATCAATCTTTTCAAAAATTATCTTAATCAAATAATATTCTGTTTAGAATCTTAAAAACTATTAAATAAAGAATTTTAATTTCTATTGACAAATTCAATGATTTCAACTTATTTAAAAATTATAAATTTTGAAAATTTATGATTTTTGTCAAAATTATTATTTTTAATTGCAATTTGTTGTAATGTTTCCAAATTTTAATTGGAAAAGTTATGTGTAAAAAATTTAAATTGTAGTTAATACGAACCTTTATTTCTTTTAACATGTATTTATATATTTTTCAATCAAAAGACTTAAAAATATACAAATATATTGAAAATTAATTTTGGCAATGTTTGTTTTGGTTTTTGAGCGTGTGTTTTTTTTTTAAAAATTGTGTAAAAATAAAAGTGCGAAAAAGATAAAATTTAAAAAGTATAATGATTGTAATGTATATTTTTTTAGTATAAAAAATAAAAACAAACATTACTATAAGTGTAAGAGTTAAGGATAAGGAAGATAATATAAGATAAAAATAAATAATGAGAGCATGTAACATAGTAAGTAAGTTTCTATTATATATATAAAGGATTAGAAATTAAATAATTTGTGTGAGTAATAGATATATTTGAAAAGTTTAAAATATACTCATATTCAGTTTATGATTGATTGAGAGAAAATGTCAATTATTATTGTATTTTTTTATTGCTTTGATGTAAATAGTTACTTTTCAAGTATTTTACATTATAGCATTGATTAAATTAGTAATATTTGTTTATAATTTAATTGATAAAATATTTTAAAAATAAAGAATGACTCAACAAAAAATTTAAAGTCCGTTACACTAAGATATATTTGATAAATTGAATTATAATTTTAGGATTGTACATTACATCAAAGTGATTATGAATTAAATAATTTGTATGAATAATAGATATATTTAAAAAATTTAAAGTAAGCTCATATTTAGTTTATGATCGATTTAGGAAAAAATATCAATTATTTCTATTTTTCTCATTATTATTTAGTTTTCAAAATAGATTTGACTAAATCAGTAACATATTTTATATTTTAACTTATAAAATATTTTAAAAATAAAAACAAAGTCAACAAAAATTTAACCCCATTACTCTAAGACGTATTTAATAATCTAAGTTATAATTTTAAAATAGTAATTTCTATTAGCTATTACTTGGATGCAAATTATGGTTATCTCTCTCTCTCTCTCTCTCTCCGCGCGCACACGCGTACACACACATATGTTATTATATGTATACATAGATAGATATTGATTAAACAATATTTTTAGCTTTAGAAGCTATAAAAGTGTGTTTATTACTGAATTAATACTACATTTCATTATGAATAAAAACTTTAGAAAAATATTAAACGAATCATTAATAGTCTACCCAATAAAAATTGATCAAATATTTTTCTTACTATTATATGGATATGGAGATAGATGGATATAAATATGAATATGCATTATTCAATAAAAAATATTTTTAAGAAAATCAAAATTTTCTTAAAATTTTGAAATTTGAAAATTTGGTTAAAATTGCATTAATTGATCTACATGACACTCTTTCTATTATATATTCTATATGATACATGATGTGTAAGGATAGAGCCATACTTGACCCATTGAGAACAAACTGAGCTTATTTCTAATAAATTATTGTAGTGGGTGGGTGCAGTTGGAAAAATCCATGACAAGACATGGTCAAATTTTGCTGGCCTAGTTGTGTTTTGGGCTGGGCTTTGTCCCCGAGAGTTTCTATGTTTGATGTCGTAAGTTTGTAGTGCTCTTGAAGTCTGATCCAGTACACCAGTTGTAGACTACACCGCGTTGGTTTGAATGTTTGAACGAGGGATCGCACGAAAACAAAGAAAGAAAGGAGAATTTGAGGGCACAGGAAAAGAACTTTATTGGAAAGCACTCAACCGAACAATGCCTATACTACTACAATGAAGAAAGATCTGCTGTATTTCCCGGTTTTCTCATGTAGAGCGCAGTCTCACAATGAACTTATTTACAGACTAAAAAGCTGTGGATTTACTCGACCTTCAAAACTATGCTGATCATGGTAATTAATTAATCATGGAAACTGTTGACTCCAAGAGTCGTAATCTTCAAGCTTTAATCTTAATTAAACAATTCTTCTTTTCTATTTTGAATAAATCTCCAACATCCCTTGATTCTAGATTGCTTTCTCCAAATAGTGCTTTGAACATGGAAATATTTGCCATACTCTAATCATGAACTCTTGAAAGCTTGGCAATGTTTTCCTTCTATTGTTCAATTTCGTGAGCATCATCAGCTTGACTCCACTTGCAATTTTCTTGCTTGTTTTATGCAATGTAATGTCCAAAATTAAAACTTGTATCAACTCTATGATACAAACCATAGTCAAGAGCACTTATAGAGAATCATTCACATAGTACTCAAAAATTACCAGTCTTAAGATGCCTAACTGATGAGACATCTCCCATTGCACGTGCCTTTTTCAAGTTTGGTTTTACTTCCTCATATGTCATGGTGCTAGGTCCAAAATTTCTAAAGCTCAAATGTGAACAATTTACATTTTAAACTTCAAAAATAATCAAGGATTACCACTGAAGAAGCATATTCCTTAGATGGCCATTCTCTATCCTCCTTTTTTTACAGCCTTAAATTGTTGCTGTTGATTGGCAAATGAAACAATTTTCTCTTTTATTACCATTTTGAACTCAATTTTAGGAGTTGACACTTTTATTTGTTCTTTTTTTCGTGCCACCTTTTCATGCTCAAGTTCTTTCCTCGCCCATTGCATTCATGTTCAAGTTTTGCAACCCTTTTCCTATCATTGATACAAGTTTGTTATTCAAATCACAATAGTATAGAAGTCATTGAAACTTGATCTTGCGGTCAGAGAGACATGGGTTGCAAGCACGAGGTCATCTCTTGCATTCATGAGGACGACATTAAGTTTGTTTGCTAAGAAGAAACACTGTTGCGATTTATCTCACACTCATAAAGTTGTGCCTCATGTCTATAGAGTTTGGCTGTGTGGTCACAATGCTAACCATAAAAGCTGCATTTTTCTTGTGGTTTGTTATGTAGCTACGAGAAGGGTATGTGAACTTGCAAATTTCTTTCTTCAATACAATATTTATCTTGTAAGTTTTCTCCTAAGTCCAATTCGCATTTTCATTACTTATAACAACATAGGAAAGTTTAAATGTGTCTTGGCTCCTTTAAATAACTACCATTCTTTTGCATTTTTCTTGCATTTGTTGATGATCTATGAATTTCACCTTTTTCTTTGAATCTTCTTCAAAATGTTTGAAGAGATTCTTTTTGCCCTTTACATGGTTATCAACGAACCACACTTCACTTGAATCATTATAGGCCATTATAGGCCATGAATAGCTTCTCCTCTTTGCTTGTTTTTTGCTCATAATTTGCTTGCTTGTCTTTATACCAATAGTTGGCTTTCATATGTATGAATTTCTTACAATTAAAGTGTTGGGCATTCTTGTTTAGTTGTTGGTCTGATCCTCTTTCACAACGTTCGTGACGATAGTTGTTCTTCCCTCAACTGTCACTTTTGTCTCTTCCACGTCTCACATCTTTGTCCTAATTCTTGGATCCTTCTGTTACTTGGAATGCCTTTTCCTCCACCTTTTCATATATTCAATTGATCCTTTTTTTGTAGGATTGCTAGGACTCCAACTTATCAAATGAATAGGTTGTTAAATTCTTTTATTTTTCAATTGTAGCAATTACGTGATCAAACTTGGAACCTACACTTGTCAACAGTTTTGTCACAACAATGTTTTCAAAGACGTTTTTTTTCATATAATCTCATTTGGTTAACAACTCTTGCATTGATTCTTCATTTTTTACATGGAGATATTAGAATTTGCAATTAAGTGTTTGTAATTTAATCTTTACCATGGTGAATGATCCATGGTACGCCAATCGCAAATCCATCCACACCTCATTGCCATAGAGACACTCATAATCTTAGAGAATATCAATGCACGCATGGCTTTTTGGATGATAAACAAGGCCTTTGAATCCTCTCCGTGTTTTCCCTTAGTTTGTTGTTCTCATCATGTTCATTGTATCCATTCTTCACTAAGCCCTATAACTTTTGAGATTTGATAATTGTCTTCATCTTTATTTTTCTGAAATTCATAGTAATCTCCCTTGAAATTGACAAGAAGGTTGAGCAATACTCACTATGTTGTCATTGTTTGTCATAGTGATACATCCCAACTATGTGATCAACATAGTTCTAATACTGCATTGTGTGAGGAATTGCATAGAAACAAACTAAAACAGATTAGAGAATTTGAGCAAGAAAAGAACTTTGTTGAAAAAACAATGAACCAAACAATGCCTATAATATTATAATTAACACGTAGAAGGCGGCCCTGCAATGATCTTATTTATAACTACAAAGCAACATAAATAAGGAATTACCGGACCCTCTAAAGTCTAAACTACTTTAATCATGGTAATTAATTATTCATGAAAATTCTTGATTCTCAAAAATCTTGATAAGCAAACTTAAACCTTTATGGAAACAATTCTTTCTTTCTATTTTGAATTATTTGAGACACACCTTTATTATTTGGATAACTTTATAGCTTGACATGTTCAAATGTCGAGTGACTCCAACCCATCGGTAAAGACCTATAGTCTAGTTCAACACATCCAACAAAAGACATCCCAATGTGAAATATGAGTTCCTACTGGATTTCCATTTGCCTCTTCTCTTGTGGGATGTTTGGTTTAAGGAAATGAGTGTAAAAAGTAAAATAATAGAGAAATAAAAAGTAAAATAATAGAGAAAGAAAAAGAAAATGAAAGAAATTAAATATTTCATATATTGTTTGGTTGACAATGATTTCAACGAAGAAAGGAAAATTTAGAAAAAAAGGAAATAAAATCAATAAAACTTAGAATTGATTCTTTTTTTTATAATTTGAGAAAAATAATGAAGAAATTGATAAAAGAAATAGAGTTGATGAAGTTCTCAAAGAGAATCAAGAGTTACAATAATTTTCCTTCTATTTTCCACACTTTTTTGCAAGAAAAATGAATTTTCCCTTCTTAAACAATAATTTCTTTCTAATTTTATTTTTCATAGGATTTTCCTCATTAGCCAAACAAGCAAAAACATTTTCCTCAACATTTTCTTTTCTTTTCCTCTGTGAAAGCAAACATAGCATTAATCTGGACAGGGACTATTGGAGTCAGCTTCAATTACTAGCAGAAGTGCGCCATTTACACGATCCTTTCAAAAAAGAAGAAAAAGGAGTTAAATTATGATGTACGTGTCCTCGAAAAGTGACGCACACTAGCCATGTATTGCTTCTGCTTTGTGGAAGCCTGTCAATGGTGAAGTTTGGGGACTCCCCTTCTTGCTTTGTGACCCATTTGACTGTGCAACTTTGTGTTAAGTATTCAAATACTAGGACGCATAATAACAATTTAGTGTTTGTTTGAGTTTACGTCCTCCGTCAAGAGATTTAATCTGTAATGGATAAACACAAAATAGGTAGAGTTTCGAGAATGGCTGTTCTGTCTTTTGAGAATAGGCGACCCAGAAATATCTCCAAACATTCCATTATACATGTTTCCTGAATTGTAAAAAAACTGTAAAAATACAAGAGGATATGTGCATGCAATGCTACACAGACATTTTGTATCACGGACATAGCTTCTCGAAAACTAAAATAATAATGTATCACTTTCATTTAAGCAAATAATCTATCGCACTTACCGATGATAGACCACGCATCAAAGCTTCTTTACGTTTATAGATGAAAAGGTGACCTTATCGAATCACCAATAAAGTGGGAAAAATCAAACGATAAGAGTGAAAAAAGGAAAAAAAAAAAAAAAACAAAAACAAAAGAAAACCAAATCCATGACAACTAAAGTTTATGTATGGTGCATTAACTCAAATGGTGGGATATATACATTAGCGAATGTTGCACTCAATCTTTGTACAAAATTATATAAAGATTAGGTAATATAAATTTATTATATTATTAATCATAGAAATAAAGTTATTCAACAATTAAAAATTAGAAAATAAAACAAAAAATCAAATGGAGATAAGGATACTATTGGCTGAAGAGAAACAGATGAGAAAAAAAAAAAAAGGTTAACAAAGAAAAGATAAATCACTCACAAAAAATAACAAAATAAAGGACATTTTTTAACATTAACTAAAGGGGCTGGCCTTAATTAAATAGCATAGATATAGATTAATGCTCAAGGTTATTTTACTTACGATTTGATCCCTCTCAATTGGCTGTTTCATTCCATTTCGCCCTTAGCGCAGAAAAAAATTGCCCGAGGAATAAACTATTAAAAAACTAAAGAAAAACTTGTTGGAAAATGACTAATTTTTAAGGGTGAATGAAAAATTGTTCATGTACATACATGAATATCCATATACATGAATGTTCGTGTACATTAGTAATGACTTTGATTAATTTTGTGTACATGAACTTATCTTCTAAGTACATATATATATATATATATATATATATTCCAAATACATGTATACTTCACTATTGTTGAAAGAAATAAGACTCTAAAAATAGAACAGAGCATTTAAAAATGTTGCATTTTATATTTGAGTGTGTATAATACACAAAAAAAAAGAAAACAAATAACAAAGGTAAGGTAGTAATTTGAACTCTCTAAAAAACAATTCCACAAGGAACACTCTTTTACACACAATCACACACTTAATTCTTGAACTTGAATTGATGTCGAAGCTTGTTAAAACCTATTCTATTTATAATTGAAAACTCTGCACTTTATTGACTATATTTGGAGGCACCTACCTCTGTACCTGATTGGTCAAATTTGGAGGCACCTACCTTTATTCCCGGTTGGTCATATTTGGAGGCATACCTACCTTTATACCCGATTGGTCATATTTGGAGGCATCTACCCCTGCACCTGATTGGTCACAATCTTTGGCTTATTCTTATTGGTTGAAATGAGCGACTTTTGGTATATAAATAGTCACAAACCTTAACATTCCTCCCCCCTTTGTTGCTATTTATAAAGTTTTTCGTAATCCAACAACTTCTTTGCACGTGTTAGTCTTCTCTCTAGGCAACACCTTAGTTAATATGTCTGCTCCATTATCGTCTATATGGATCTTTTGCAAACTCATTTCATTTTCTTCCAAGGCTTGTCGAATTCAATGATAACGAACATCAATATGCTTGGACCAGGAATGGAATGTTGAATTCTTACTTATGTGGATCACACTCTGACTGTCACAGTTGATGGCATACTTCTCTTGACTCCATCTTAACTTTTTAAGGAACTTCTTCAACCAAATTAATTATTTGCACGCCTCGGTTAGTGCAATGTATTCTGCCTCTGTGCTTGAAAGTATAATACATTTTTGGAGTTTACTTTGTCAAAACACAGTAGCACATGTAAATGTTATTAAATAACCAGAAGTAGATTTTCTTGAATCAGTGTCACCTGCCATGTCTACATTAGAATATTATTCCAAAACAAGCTTATTCCTTCCTCGAGTATAGAAAAGTCTGAGTTTGATTGTTCTTTTTAAATATCTCAAAATCCACTTGACAGCATTTCAATGTTCCTTTATGGGATTTGACATGTAATGATTTACTTGCCCAACTACATAAGCTATGTCTGGCCGGGTGTAAACCATTGCATACATCAAGCTTCTAATAGCTGAGGCATATGGTATCTTTTATTGAGATAGCCAAATCCTACCATTTGGCCTATCTCGTAGAATATGCATGTCTAAGAGTTTCTTTACTAGTTCAAGTCCTTCATTTCAAAGAATTTATTCAACTTCCTTTTCAATTTGTTGATCTTGTTTAGATCATGGCCAATAATAAGCATATCATCAACATACAACAAAAGAATGACAAAATCATCATTAAAATTTTTTATGTATACACAATGATCACCACTTGTTTTTCTAAAATTGTGATTGGCCATGAAGGAGTCAAATTTTTTGTATTACAGCATTGGGGCTTGCTTTAGTTTATAAAGGCTTTTTTTAAGCTAATTGACTAAATTTTCTTTACCTTTCACCTAGAAGCCTTCTGGTTGCTCTAAAAAAATTTCTTCTTTAAGTTCTCCATTTAAAAATACTATTTTCACATCAAACTATTCTATTTCGAAGTTTAGACTTGCAGCTAATCTAAAGACAATTCGAATAGAATTCATTTTCACAACAGGAGAGAAGATTTCATCAAAATCAATGCCAGATTTTTATTCAAAGCCTTTAACTACTAGCCTTGTCTTATACTTTGGTTGAAAACTCCCTTCAACCTTTAATTTGAATACTTATTTGTTTTTGAATACCTTTCTTCCCAGAGATAGACTTATTAAATAATAAATGTGATTTTTATGGATTCCATTTCACTATCTTCTATCAGTATTAGGTATTCAATTGGATTATACCTTATTGACAACTTCTTTTCTCATTCAAATCTCTTTGTAGGCTGAGGTGGAGCGCGGTTTTAGCTTCATGTCTTTCTTCCGTGTTTGCTAGTGGAAATTCAACCTTTTGTTGAACTTGTTGGGAGGGAGGATCCTTTACTGGAATTTATTCAATAGTCCTGTTCTTATTTTCTTTCTTTACATCTTTAATAGTTTAATTTTTAAAGAAAATAACGTTACGACTTCTTATTATTTTCTTTACATTAGGTTCCCACAATTTATATTCAAATTATTCATGCCCATATCCCAAAATGATGCAATCTCTTGATTTATGATCAAGTTTATTCCTTTCATCCTTTGGGATATAAACAAATACCTGACACCCAGAGACTTTTAAATGCCACAAAATTGACAGACTTACCGGACAATACCTTTTCTGAAACATCTTCATTCAAAGGAATTGAAGACCAAAGATTGATCAAATCAACAGTTGTCCTCATAGCCTCCCCTAAAACAGATTTGATAGCTTTGCATGTGATAGTATAGCTCGAATTCTTTCAAGAATGATCCGATTCATTCTTTTAGCAACGTCATTTTGGTGCGGGGTCTTTAGAATGGTCTTCTCCAATCGGATCCCATGACTGTTACAATATTTTTCGAACAGTCCTTGGTATTATCCACCATTATTAGCCCGCACACATTTTAATTTAGGGCTCATTTCTCGTTCAATCCTTTTATAAAAATTTTTGAAAGACTCCAAAATTTGATCATTTGATTTTAATGTATAGGACCAAACTCTTATAGAAAAATTATCAATAACAATCACCAAATATAAAGCACCACCAAGATTTCTTTCATTCATTTGACAAACATCACTGTGTACAAGCTCAAGAGGTTTTTCTTTCCTTGTAGGGAAATAATTTTTGAAAGCAATTCTTTGTTGTTTTCCTTTTATACAGTTGGTACAAGTTATGAAATTTAATTTTTTAAAATTTGGAAAATAATTATTTTTAGCTAAAATTGACATATCTTTTTCACTCATATGCCCTTGTCTTCTGTGCCACAACTCCATTGATGATTCCACAACTGTATAAGCATCACTATCAATTTTTGCATCAGTAATGTAAATGGTATTTACCTTTTTCCCTTTGGTAATAATCAAATTGCTCTTTATTAACTTTCAAATTCCAACAGTGAAATAACTGGAAAACTCTTCATTGTCCAACTTTCCCGTAGAAATTAAATTCAACTTCAAGTCTAGTTATGCTTCACATCTTTTAACTTTAATTTGCATTTTAAGGTAGTAGTTATCAAAACATCACCAAAACCCTAAATTTTATAGGTGCCACTGTTATCCATTTTTACAAAGCCACTTTCTAGAGGATGGTAAGAAGAGAAGAACTCCTTATGTGGAGTATCATGGAAGGAAGCCCCCGAGTTAATCACCCAAAAGTAATCTTGAAACGTAAAATTCAAGGAATTTTCATCACTTACAATAATCACATCTCTATCTAAAGCTATGACTGTTGTTTCATTGATCTTGTTCTCTTGTTCCTCTTTTCTTTTATTAAAATCCCGTTTCCAATTCCAATAATCCATTTTGGTGTGGCCTTTCCTTTTACAGTAAAAGCATTCAACTTCTTTTTATTAACAGACTCATCTCTTCCTCGATGGTCCTCAACTTTGGCTTCGTCCATGTCTTTCATATTTTTCAAAAACCAAGACCTGACTTTCAATTTCTCGTCTAAGCTTTTTCCTTCCTTATTTCTTCATTGAGCAGGGCTTCTTTCACTATATCCAAGGTCAAAACTCTGTTTGGAGTAGAGTTAGAAATAGTAACAAAAAGGATTTCCTAACTATCGGGCAATAAACTAAACAACAAAAGAGCTTAAACCTCATCATCAAAATTTAATTTCAAAGTTGTACAAAGATTAATCAACCCTTGAAAATCATTTAGATACTTTGACATACTAGAGCCCTCCTCATAATAAAGATGAGTAATTTTATTTAACAGTGAAACTTTGTTTAAACCATGTTTCCTTTCATATATTGCTCCAAGTTTTTTTCACAAAACATCAACTCTTGTTTCTTTAGAAATATGATTAAAAACACTTTGATCAATTCAAGCACGAATTTGGCCTACTATTTTTCTGTACATCCTTTTCCACTCAACATCAGATTTATCTTCGAGTTTTACAGCGTCTCCAAGCACTGGATTCCACAGGTCTCGTATAATCAAGTGGTCCTCCATTTGAGGCTTCCAAATAGCATAGTTGCTAGGGTTTAACTTGATTATAATACCGGTTGATTTCTCCTTGAATAAAAAAAAATGACAAAACCTCGGCTTTGATACCACTTTGTTGAAAGAAATGGACTCTAAAAAACAAAAAAAGCTTATGTTTGAGTGTATATAATACACAAAAGAATGAAAATAAACAATAAAGGCAAAGGAGGAATTTGAACTTTCTAACAAACAATTTCACAAGGAATACTCTTTTTCACAGACTCATACATTCAATTCTTGAACTTAAACTGATGTCGAAACTTGCCAAAACCTTCTTTATTTATAGTTGAAAGCTTTGCACTCGATTGACCACGTTTGGAGGAACCTACCTCTATACCTGATTGGTTAAGAATAGAGGTACCTATCTTTGTACCTGATTGGCCAAATTTGGAGGCACCTACCCCTGTACCTGATTTGTTATGTTTGGAGGTATCTACCTCTGCATCCGATTGGTCACAATCTTTGACTTATTTTTGTTGGTTGTATGGACTACTCTTATTGTATAAATAACCACAAATCTTACAAATTATATTGGTATTTATGTACCAATTTATGTGGGTTCATTCATTCATCCTCTTTATAAGCAGATAGAGGCTTAATATGTAGTGAAAAACAACAATTCATGAAGTTTGAATAATAGTTAAATAGAAAAATTTTCTTTCCGATCTTCTCTATTGCACTGTATGTGTTTTTATATATATATATATTCTACTTGCTCTCTATTAGAATTTGTGTCGAAATACAATGCTAACCTTCACACCATAGTTCACTGTATTTTGGGAGTAGACGTCTGGTCAATCCCGAGCACATTATTGAGAGGGGAATCAATCTGTTCCTAAAGAGACTGTGCTAGTCACAAAATTGTGACCATTGTTCTTCCAGAGTCAGACTATACCAATTTTGTTATTTCAATTTTATTATATATTTCTGTTACAAATTAACCTTGTATTTCGTATAATTAGAAAGTCATTGTCATTTCTTAAATCTAATTGTCTTCTCGTTTCGTTCTTCCAACAAAACTTGACAATAATATAATAGAATGTGCATATATAAATAACCGTTTCTAATTGAAGATTCTGGGGCAGGCCAAATTATTAAATTCCAGAACTGTAATGTAAATATTTCACTTTCTAACGATTTAGAAATATTACTGAACAAACAAAGTCCGCAGCTCAAATTGAATTTTTCAAAATGAAGAATACCCAACCAGACGTCACTCGTTTTAAGCAATTCAAGTAAAATAAGGTTGCTGTCTCTTTCTCGATAGAAACAGGAAAACCAACGCAGCCCAATAGTTTCTGGCGTAGTTCCGTTTTCAACCAAACGAACGGCGACTTCCATTCATTGGTATGCTTTAAAGCTTTCGAAAGTCTCGAACAGCAGTCAGATTCTTATAGAGACGACCATTTCTTATCGGAATCTGTGTCCTTGATGACAATGAATTTGAGGAAGAATTCCAGCCATATTCACACGCGCGAGTGACATAACACGCGTACTAATACCGTTGGCGGAAACTTAAGTGGTAGAGCAAAGCTGTGTTCGGATGCAGATTGTTAAAAATTTTCTTTCTGTCAAAATCTACACCTTTAAATATGCTATCTAAGTCTTGCACTAATTTTTCATGCTCATCATAGATTATATCCAAACAAAGCCAAAGTATATAGACTTTTCTCTTACCCTTGCACTTGCCTTAAATTTTTACTCTGATTTTCCTTTCACTATAGTTTTGCATCAAACGAAGACTGCGTTTTTAGCTTAACTTGAATCACGGGAAATATGTATTAAAATAACTAACTAATAGAAAAAGCTGCACAGGGTGTGTAAATTTATTCATGTATTATGAAGTTAATGTATTTTAAATAATAAAAATAAAATATCAAAAATTAAAGTACAAAAAATATTTAAAATAAGATAAATATGAAGGTCAACAGAATTTGAAAAGAGAACAAAAATTAAAGAGATAACACAAATAAAAATAACAAGTTAAAGAGTTAGAAAATAAAAGAATAGAAAAATAATAAGAATTTGAGACGAAGGTAGTGATATGCGCAATCAAAAAGTCTTTTAATTTAATAATATAGTATAAATATATGTAAGGGATTTGTGAACTCTCTTTTACGGGCTTTGATCAAATTTTAAATTTTAAAATTTTAATTTTTTATTGGATTAAAAATACCCTATTAATTGATTTGCAGGTTAACATATTAGACTGGTATAATCAAATCGATTAATTTGTTTGCCATTAATTCATAATTAAAAAACATGGGAAAAGAAAGTTGGAAGTTGGTGTCGTTTAGGTTGTCAAAAAATTATATATTATTAAGATTTTAAACCTACTTTGATTGTAACGTGTAAATTGACACAATTTTCCTTATACCATGCTGTTTTATTAAGTGTAAAAATTTATGATAATTAATCTAATTTTGATTTTCAATAGCAAATTGCCAAATTATCTTTATTTTTATTATGTCTTCTTTTTCTCTTTTCAATCTTATTTTTCAGCTTTCTCTTCTCTCCTTTTTTTCCTCGGTAAAAAGATTGATTTTTTTTTTATTCTTCCCTACTCTCACCTCTAATTTCTTTTTATATATTTCTTTTTATAACCCAAATTACATATAAAATATAAAACTTCAATTTATTATTAAAATTCATAAAAATATATTAATTTTATATTTTATTATAATCAATAGATTTATTAATTTTTTAATACACTTATTAATAAATAAAATAAAATAAAAAGTAGTCAAAGTCAGCGCCTCGGAGGAAATAAAACTTTGAGCTGGACAGTTGAAGTCATAAACATGTGCACGACTTCGCGACAATGCCATCAAATGGTCCCACGCTTCCTAGCCAAACGGTCCCAATTAATTAGGGCAATTACTGATGCTGCCCGTGGAGCGTGAAGACAATAACGTAGATTCAATTCCGTGGAGAAGTGGCCGAGGCTGGGAGCGCGGGACGCGTGACGACACGGATGCCTTCTTGCCGCCAGCCTAACGATTGGCATGTGCCCAGCTTACTTGCTTACCATCTTTGGAATGTTAACCATACTCCAATATCAGCCTGTCTACTAAACAGAATCTTAACCATAATTTTAACCAAAAATTTGGAAATATTTTGAAGTTGATCTACACAGATTTTATGGACCCAAAATCAAGTATAAATAAGACAAAGTTAGGTATAGTTAGGCTGTGAGTTTCTTGAGAGATTTGTGAAATTGAAGTGGGAAAACCCCCAATTTTATGTATATACTAAATTTATATTAAATTTTTACAAGTACTTTTGAACACTTTATGTTAAAGTACAAAAGATGTTATTAGAGTTTTGATTTGTTACTTCATTAAAAGATAGTGTGAGAGTGTGAAGTTGATTTAGATGAAATGTTAAGAAGGCGAGGGACTTGTATTTAGTTAATTGACTTATAATTACTTTTATTAATAAATTACTTTGATTTGATCAAATACTCCACAGACAAAAGAGGCAGTCTCTAAATTGCTTAAACATATTCGTGTCACTGTGTTTATTTTTATCATGTTTGTATGTGTGTGTGGTGATATTATAATATTGGTTAAAAACTATCTAGTGAACTCCAACTAAATTGTATGAAATTTACTTTGAAATTACAATATTTGATTTAACTAAACTTACATAGAAAAATCAAGATAAAGAAACAAATAAAATTAATAAGTTAAAAGAAAGAGAAAGAGAAGAGTATAAAAAAAAAAATAAAGATAATTGCATATTTTTACAATGCGCAACAAAAAATTTTTATTTCTTGAATAATATAATATATGTATAGATTAAAAATATAAAGGATATTTAAAATAAGAACAAAAAGAAAGATAAAAGTAAATTGAAAAAGAGAAATTTTTGAGAAGAACAGATAACATTAATAAATTAAAAGAAACGAAAAATGAAAAAAATGGAAAAAAGATAGAAATAAAAAATTAATTAATAATAATTATGCAATTCAAATATATTATTTCCTTGATAATATAAGTATAGATGCATAATAAAATAATATTATATTAACAATTATATTTGATCCTTTTAATAAATGGAAATTGTGTAAATCTATTAATTAGGAAGAATGCAGTAAACTAAGGTTCTAGGATTTTTTTTGAAAAGTGCTACCAAATTAACTTCAATTTTTAATATGATTGTATAAATTATAAAAATATCAAATTAAATAGATTGAGAGATAATGTAAGATTGATTATTTTATACAATCTAATCAAATATTTATTTTAATTAATTAAAACTCTTAATTAATTAAGAATCCACAATTAAATAATAAAATTATCTGATTAAATAATAAAGAGTCTAAGGATTACATATATATCATTTAAATTTTTATTTTAATTTAAATATTATTAATTAAATAATATTTATAGTAAAATTATAAAAAAATAAATATAATCATCTCAAATAATTAACTTTAGTAAATATAATTATTAAGAATAATCCCATATGTGATTATCTCATCACTGAATCCACCTTCGCATTTATCGTTTGACGTCACGCGCTTTTCCCCACCCGTCACGCCCAGGGCACGTGGGCACTGGCTGACGTGTCCGATGCTACCATGTCACTACTATGGAGTCTTCTGGGCCACGTGTCCAACTCTGAATTAACTCATGTTTATCCGTCACAATTTCGCCCCTCGATTCATTTCTCGTCACGTAAAATAAATGATGGATTCGTAGAGGGAGAAGTAAATTTAAGACAACGGACTTCGTCTACATAGATGGCGACGCCGGGGATGCAGAACGGCGGCGTTTCGGTGATGAAGGCGGAGCCGGTGGTGGCTCGGTTGGATCAGGCCCACTCGGCTGCAGCGCTTAAGCTTTCGTCGCCGATTCGGATTTTTTTGTTCTTCCATAAGGCTATTCGAGCCGAGCTGGACGCTCTTCATCGATTAGCAATCGCTTTGACAACAAATAGAGGTGGAGGTGATATTAAACAGTTGACCGAGAAGTGCCATTTCTTGCGCTCGATTTATAAGCACCACTGCAATGCAGAGGATGAGGTGCGCTTGTGTTTGATGTGGTTTTTGTCGGAAGTGATCGCTTATTTGCTACCAATGGCACTTGACTGAGCTGTATTTGTGCGGAATTTCGCCTGTAACTTTTACCTGGCTGATTTTTTATAGGATAATTAGCGATATGGCCAAAATTTCGAAATTAGGCCTTTCAGTTTTGTTTGATTGTTTGTTTGTTTGTTTGTGGCGAATTATCTTCAACCTAATGTTTCTCGATTTCAGTATTCTCCGCTTGAGAAGCTGAAACTTATCGTATGTGGCTTAGCTAAGTTTATTTAATTTGTAGAAACACATGCACATTAATTGCAGCGGATGGTGCTTGTCTGAGTTACAACTGTTGTTATCTAAGTACGTAATCTTCAGTGAAAGTTGTAGGCATTCTGGTTATCAAAAATTTTAATATGAGTGCAGTTGATGGTGCCAAGTACAGGATATGTTTTTGAAAAGTTAAAAGGATAATGTAATTACGGCAACTCTTGCCTGTGCTAAACAAATCAACTAGAACTCCACACGTTCTGGTTTTTTTAATCATGGATTTTCTAATGATTGCTGATTATTCTTCAAAGAAGCGCTGTGATTGATATAACGAAGAATTGTGAAAAAGAAGGCCAATGGATGGTATGGTGTTGTGATCTATGCTTAAATTAATTCAAACAGAATAAAATAGATCACTTGTATTAGCAGGAAAGACTATTTTTAGTGTCTGGGATCAGATTCTTTTTTTGAGAACAATTAATATTAATTTGTGTTATCTTGTTAACTAAGTTGATGAGCTCTTCTCATTAATGCATTTTTTAACATTAAGTTTTAGTTTTCGATTGTTGGTTTTGCCGTGTCATCTCGTCTCTTCACTTTTTTCATCTCATAGTAGAACTTGAAACTCTAACCAACTTATTCTTTCAGTAGGCCAACATGATCTGTATGGATTTGGATTTTGGTCACAATCCTCTTAAATTCTTATCCTTACTATATGTTATGAACTAGATAGTATCTCATGCACATCGTATGCATATTTCTCTTTGTTGTTTGCATTTGGCAGGTTGTCTTTCCAGCACTAGATATCAGGGTGAAGAATGTGGCACGGACTTATTCCCTTGAGCATGATGGGGAAAGTGTGCTTTTTGATCAGCTGTTCTCATTGCTGGACAATTATATGAAAAGTGAAGAAAGCTATAAGAGAGAGTTGGCTTCTTGTACAGGAGCCCTTCAGACATCAATTAATCAGCACATGTCTAAGGAAGAGGAGCAGGTGCAATTTTGATTATTTTCTGTATTCTTTGAATTTTCGCTGCACGTATCATGTTATGGTAAAACAGTGAATTTGAAGAATCTTGATGAGGAGAAACATGACCTTGACTGGTTGTACTGCATTGTCTCTTGGTGTCTTACCAGATAGATTGGCTATTTCCCTGCTGCTAAATGTGAGATAGAAAGTAGGATCCATTTTTATCATCGTAGTAGGATCTCTGCTAGTCCTATTGTTTTGATTGGATCTGAGATAGGCAGGACTGGTTTTAGAAGCTCCAACCTGTAGCAATTCTACAGGTTAGTGTCCTATAAAAGAATTAGAAATTGGGTCATGTTTTTATGCATACCGTGACCCTTGTAACAACTTGAAACAAGCATTTTTAACCATGGAAAGAGTCATCATTATCCAAAACTACTTTGAACAATAAACAATTCTGAATGGACTTTCTACTTTTTTCTGTTTTTAGTTTGACACTTTGTGTCTGCGTTTAAACTTCTTGTATGGCACGGATTACAATTGCCACTTGTAATAAAGCCTATCTTTTGGATTTTTGTCTTTCCTTTTTCGAAGCTCCAGGAGCACTCAATTTTTCTCCTAAATTAATTGTTTCTATTGAAAATATATGAGATGCAAAGCTTCTCATGTGAAATATGGATGTTCAGTATCTTATTTGTAATGCATCAATTGTAGATCTTTTGTCTTTTCTTTCATATCATATGGAAGATGGTTCTTGTTTTACTTGGATTAGCATGTTTGTTGTGATTTTGCAGGTCTTCCCCTTGCTCAATGAGAAGTTCTCATTCGACGAGCAGGCATCATTAGTGTGGCAATTTTTGTGCAGCATTCCTGTAAGTATGATGGCAGAATTCTTGCCATGGCTTGCATCATCAATTTCACCAGATGAGCGACATGATATGCGTATATGCTTGTACAAAATAATACCTGATGAAAAGCTGCTTCAACAGGTTAGATAGCTTGCAATGAATCACAAGCATGCGGCACTTCATGATCCTGTTCTGACTTGTCTTCTTGTTTTTGACGAAGGTTATATTTACCTGGATGGATGGGTTAAAGACATGCAACAAACGTAAACGATATGAGGATGATCCTGGAAACACTAGCAGCTCTGCTAGTCCAGATGATAAAGGACACTGCTCCAGTGAATCCTCCCGGATTACTGAACGAGATCTTCTGTCTAATTGTAATGCTATTCAGTCTTCGCTTTATTGTCCTTTGGATGATATCTTGCATTGGCATAAAGCAATTGAAAAGGAATTGAATGATATAGCTGAAACAGCTAGAAGTATAAAATTAACTGGGGACTTCTCTGATCTATCTGCGTTCAATAGGAGGCTTCAATTTATTGCTGAAGTTTGCATTTTCCACAGGTATTTTACTTTCTGTGGCCTCACCATTTTATATTTTTGAAATCTGTCAAGAAATACAATTCAGCACAAATTTGCGCTTGTGACATATTCTGTAAGTAATTTTTGTTGATCCTCATTCCCCATGAATCAAGGGGTCATCAGCAAGAATACAATTTGATGATAAATTTGGAAGTCATATATCCAATTTTTGACTTAGATTTGCCTTGCGTGGTCAACCTGACTACAATTGAGATGGTGACGTAAGGAATAACGAGAGCTAGAATTTTTGTGGTGAAGATTTGTCATTCCAGCATCAGAAGGTTTTGACTGAGTGTTGACTTGAAACTTATGCTGCAGCATTGCTGAGGACAGTGTTATATTCCCTGCTGTAGATGCGGAAATGTCTTTTCTTCTGGAGCATGCTGAAGAAGAGAGTGAATTTGGTAGGTTCAGGTGGTTGGTAGAGAATATTGAAAGTGCTGGAGCCAACTCATCTACTGAATTTTATTCAAGATTATGCTCACAGGCTGATCGCATAATGGAAATTGTGAAAAACCATTTTCGCAATGAGGAAATTCAGGTAAGTGATTGTTTGCTCTTTAAATAATTTAAAATCTTCTCCAGCATTCACTTAAAAAATAATTGTGGAACTTTCTTACAAGACATTTACTCATTTTACTGTGCTATAGGTTCTTCCACTTGCAAGAAAGCGTTTTTGTCCTGAACGGCAGCGAGAACTTCTATATCAGAGCTTGTGTGTAATGCCATTGAGATTGATTGAGTGTGTCTTACCATGGTTGGTTGGGTCATTGAGTGAAGAGGAAGCTCAGTGTTTCCTTTATAACATGCACATGGCTGGTACTACACCATATTCTTTTCTTTATCTTTGGAACTATTTCTCAACTGCATACTACTTTCAGCTGACTGCTGATGTAAATGATCTATTCCTAATCCATTTGAAATTGCAGCTCCTGCATCAGATACTGCTTTGGTCACTCTGTTCTCTGGTTGGGCATGCAAAGGTTGCCCTGAAGGAACCTGTTTGTCTTCTAGGGCTATCGGTCATTGCCCTGCAAAGGAGGCTAAGGAAATCCAAGAGAATTTTGAAAGATCTTATCCAAAATGTGCCTGTGAAAGTACCTCGAATGAAAGTAAAAGTTGCGCATGTAAGTGTGAGAAGACAGTAGATGGGAACCTAGTTTCTTCATTAGAAAGCATTGCTTCCAATTATTCTGGAGCAGAATCCCAAAAAGGATCTGTCACTAACCAGTCCTGTTGTGTTCCTGGTCTAGGAGTCAATAGCAATAATCTAGGAATGAATTCCCTCACAGCTGGGAAATCTTTGCGTTTATTGTCTTTTGGTCCAACTGTCCCTTCTCTCAACTCCAGTCTTTTCAGCTGGGAAACAGATACTAGCTGCAGTATCAGTGGCCATACAGCACGACCTATTGACACCTTTTTTAAGTTTCACAAAGCAGTTAGGAAAGATTTGGAATTTCTAGATGTTGAATCTGGGAAACTTAGTGATTGTGATGAAAATTTCCTCAGACAGTTCAGTGGTAGATTTCGACTTTTATGGGCCTTATACAAGGCACACAGTAATGCAGAGGATGATATTGTGTTCCCTGCCCTTGAATCAAAGGAAACTCTTCACAATGTCAGCCATTCTTACACTTTGGACCATAGACAGGAAGAAGAACTGTTTGAGGATATCTCATTTGCCCTAGCTGAGCTATGTCAACTCCATGAGAAAACTGTGGATAGAAATCGAAATGAAAGAGTCTCAGATTCCTCTAGTCATGTTAACATTTTGAAAAAATATAATGAGCTGGCAACAAAGATTCAGGGCATGTGCAAATCTATTAAAGTGACTTTAGATGATCATGTTATGCGTGAAGAGGTTGAGCTTTGGCCATTGTTTGACAGATATTTCTCTGTGGAGGAGCAGGACAAACTTGTTGGCCGAATTATTGGCACCACGGGGGCAGAGGTCCTTCAATCAATGCTGCCTTGGGTAACATCTGCTCTTACTCTGGAAGAGCAAAATAAAATGATGGACACATGGAAACACGCAACTAAGAACACCATGTTTACTGAGTGGCTTAATGAATGGTGGGAATGGACTCCATCTACATCTTCACAGGTTTCCACATCAGGGAATAGCACGTCGCAAGGTACTTGAAATCCATTAATCAATTGCTCCTACTCATTGTTTTACTTCACTATATTTTATTATGCAAGGGCATTCATAATTGTTAAATTCACCATTCTTAGAGTACGAAGTGCATGAGTCCACGGGACCAAGTGAATACACATTTAAGCCTGGGTGGAAAGATATTTTCCGGATGAACCAAAGTGAACTTGAATTAGAGATACGGAAGGTCTCCCGTGATTCAACTCTTGATCCACGACGAAAAGCATACCTTATTCAGAATCTAATGACCAGGTCTGGCTTCTAACTGTTTTCATAGTTCCACCTTTTTTTCCATTTAATTCATATAGGATCTTATTAACTTTGTCAACTTTGCATATACTTGTCACTGTAACTCCAATTTAGTCGCTGGATAGCTTCTCAGCAGAAATCTTCACAATCAAGAAATAACGAAGTTGAAGGTGGTGAAGATTTACTTGAATGTTCTCCTTCATTTCGTGATTCTGATAAAAAAATCTTTGGATGTGAGCATTACAAAAGAAACTGCAAGCTTCGTGCTGCTTGTTGTGGCAAGTTAGTTGCATGCAGATTCTGCCATGATGAAGTCAGTGACCATTCGATGGATAGGTAAAGCATTAAGAATTGATCCCTTTATGAGGGATTTTGAGAAGAAAGTGGCATTTTATTTTATTATTTATTCAATTTTTGCAGGAAAGCAACGTCTGAAATGATGTGTATGAATTGTCTAAAAATACAGCCTATTGGACCAATTTGCATAACCCCATCTTGCAAGGGACTTCCAATGGCAAAATACTATTGCAGCAGTTGCAAATTCTTCGATGATGAACGGTAAGCTCTCATCACATTTCTCTGCATTCATGGTGTGTATAATGGCTACTATAGATTTTACTAATTCCAAAGTGTTTTATGATTGCACTGTTTTAATTATAAATTCATTAAATAATGTCATTTTTGTAATAACAGTTTGGGTTTGTTTGCTAGGGTAGTGCTTATTTTCTTTCTTTGTGATATCAGTGACAACATGACAACATGTAGATAAAGGCATACCTGTCTTCTTGCTTTTTCTCAATGGAACAGACATTCCAACTGGTTGGCCTTTTCCTATTAAAATTTTTATATTCCATTCATACATTTGTTTTGGTGAACACAAGAAGCTCTCCTGGAAAATCTCTAAGGATGCGTATGTTCCCAGTCAAGTGGTGCGCTTGTGACCTTTAATCCAAAACAAGCATGTTTGTGTTTAATTATTGAAGTTTATTCAATCTTATGGGATGATCGCTGCATACACTAGTATTGAAAGTTGTGATTTGACCTTTTTTTCCTTATTTTCTGCTGAATCTCTCTCTCTCTCTCTCAGGGAAGTTTATCACTGTCCTTTCTGCAATTTATGCCGTGTTGGAAAAGGACTTGGTATCGACTTCTTCCATTGCATGACCTGCAATTGTTGCTTAGCAATGAAATTGGCGGACCACAAGTGCAGGGAGAAGGGTCTTGAAACTAACTGCCCCATATGCTGTGACTTTTTGTTCACATCAAGTACAGCCGTGAGAGCTCTTCCCTGTGGCCATTACATGCATTCTGCTTGTTTCCAGGTCTATTTATACATCATTTTTACTGGACTTAGTTGTGATCTTATGAGTTATGATGCACAAACCATTCACTGCAATGGCATCACTGATCCCTGTCTTTCACATATCAGGCATATGCTTGCACACATTATATCTGTCCTATCTGCAGCAAATCAATGGGGGACATGTCGGTGAGGATTAACTCTACCCTCCATGCATTAATAAAATTTCAGAACTTTTATGCCTTTGTGTTGACTGTGGAACTGAAGTTGAGAGCAGACATTAATTTCAAATGTAGAATTTGCCGATTATGGAGTTGAAACAAGATTAAACTCATGATTTCATTTCATCTTATAGTTTAAAATTTCAGTTATTCAAAAGCGTGTAGAATCTCCATGGAGTGAAATTTGTTTTCAGCATCTGTGTCAATTCACCAGACTTGATTGTTTGTAGTTTGAAATGTCTCTTTCTTTGCCTCATGATTATCTTTATGTTTTCAACAGTTAGGAACATACCCCTTTTACATTCTCTGTGTTGAATAATACTGAAACTTGGGTTATGAGAATTGGTGCACGACACTCCATGATGCAGTAATATGTTCTGTGAAAGTTTGATGAGGGATTTCTGCTTTCATTCTTTGCTTGTCGTGGCCACAAACATTAGTCGGTGGGACAGCAGGTGCTGCCTTTCTGAATGCATCTGAAATTAATTATTGTCCTTGTTGATTATAGATACTGAACTTCTAAGGTGTCCGTATTTTCTTTCTCATTTCAAATAGATCAAACCCTTAAATAGTCTCTAGCCTATTTCCATCTTTGCAGCACCTCTTCGGTTGTCTCAGTTGGGCTACCATGCTCTTGAAATTCGTTGAGGAAGGGAAAAGCTAAATAATAATAAATTGAGAAAGACAACTCAAACGATCCTTATTTTGATGTTGAAACATATGCAGATGCCATTTTGCATTCTGTATATTTTTTCCTCCGTATGGTGCAGAACTCTTTGTAATCCCTTTCTTTTACTTGTCTGTTGTTTTTTTCTGGTGGGTTGAGGAGTCAGATGCATATTTTCCTGTCTGTTCTGCTCCTAATACTCAATCTGGATAAGTAGATCATGCTTTTCATTTATTTATGCTAATAAGAACTTCTGGGCTGTAACCCTTCGATCTGCTCTCATAGATTATCTATAATTTGGTTGATCGAGAAAGCTCTCTCCTTCCAGGTCTACTTTGGCATGCTTGATGCTTTAATGGCTTCTGAAGTTCTACCTGAAGAATTCAGAAACCGTTGTCAAGTGAGCATAGATCTTTGCTGTCTTATCTTCTTTTTGCCATTTATATGTGCAACAAAATTGTCAAGAAACTCGGCATCGACCATGCAGGATATACTATGCAACGATTGTGAAAGAAAAGGAACAGCGCCGTTTCACTGGCTGTATCACAAGTGTCTCTCGTGTGGATCTTATAATACCAGAGTAATTAAGGTCAATCGAGATCTTAATTGTTCAGCGTAAGTCCCTAAGGTGAAGTTTCCATCATTTCTACACTTGAGTGTGTAAAAGGTTGTTTGTATCAAGATGTTGGTTCATGTAAATTGCAATTCTTGTATAGCAAAATTTTGTCATTTCCACGGGGCAGGATAGATAGAAATTTGCCCTCGGATTAAAATGGTAGAAGCGCACTCAACTTGTTTTGCCCCGTTTCTTTCACGTCTTTACGGGCCTTTCAGTATTCCAAATAATGGTGCGAACACCAAATTACCCAAACTTTTCACTCCAACTCCCTCCGTTAAACCTTTGACTAAAGTCCGGCTCGTAAGCGACAAATTTGGTATGGGCGTGCATATTTCGGTTCGGTAAATCTCCGAAGCCCAATTGGAACCCGTTTTCTTTGTAGAAGTTGATTTTTGTGCCCCGAAATCATTGGTTCCACTAAAGTCAGTTTCAATTGAAGTTTTTTAACTATGAATAGGCTGGGTAAAATATTCAGACTCCGTACTTTCATTCAGGACTAGAATATTTTCGTTAGCGGGTTGTGAAGGGGATTGTCACCGATACAAATTAATTTTTAGATTATGACTTATTTCAGGAAGGTAATTAAACAACCCCGCTAATTGATGTTGGAGCCGAGATGCTAAATTCCCCCGTTTGGGACTCCACAGGATTCCGCGAGAAATGTTGAATTCTCTCAATTCTGTGGGATCCCACTAAAAAACTTGAAACCGATTGTCGAAGAAAGGATGTAACCTACATGTAAGATAGTTGAAAAACTCTTTCTTAATTGATGTGTTGGAATGAGATGGGAATAGTCGCTGAGATTAATTTTTTTAAGCTATGTGAAATGAAAATACTATATTCTCTCACATTTAGAAATTATTTCCTGATTGATGTAAGACGGGAATATTATATTCTTTCACATTCAACCTACATTTAAGATAGTTGATGAAATCTTTTCTTAAGTAATTGACGTGGAATGAGAATGTTACATTTTTTTCTTTCTTAACTAATGTGAGATGAGAATGCTATATTTTTTCACATTCAATGTACGGTGTGACGCCTGCCAGTGTGGGATAGGAATGTTACAATCTCCCACATTCAATTCACACTTCAAATTTCACTCACTCACACTTTAGGCTAATTTATTCACACTGATATGGTCCTATTCCTTGTCCCTTGAGTTGTCACATGCGAGTCCCACCTTTAGATTGTGGGTTTCTGGATCTGCTTCTTTATGCTCTTATACAGTCTCTTTGGGTATCATCTATGTGTCTTTGGTTCACTTCTCTCAAGTATTTATACATGGACCTTGCTCTGATGTCATTTTATCATGATTTTGGTCTGGTGTATTAAAAAAAGCTATCTAAAAAAAATGTGACTTACCGTATAGAGTGTGCTCTTAAAATCTTTTTCAAACTGATGTAGAATGAAATATTAAAGGATGTAATCCATATTTGAGTCATATGTCAAAACTCACATTCTTGGTAGAAACTATATGTCACATATAATTTATCATATTGAAAAATGCAAATCAATTATTGCAGCATATTTTGACCATACACTAATATAAAAATAACATAAAAGCATGTTAACACAATTGATATTGGTGAAATTTAAAATCAAACTTTTCAGTGATGAGGTTTTAACATTTCCACCAGGTCGTGACGAAGGCTACAAAACTCCACATTAGATTGGATAGCGATTGTGTAGCTTTCGACAACAAAGGAGCAACGATCATGCTCCTGTATAATTATTTACTTAACCCAAAAGTGAAAAAATAATATCAGTAACTTATCTGAGGAAGGAAAAAAACTAATTTAATGAGTAATTGGCTACTTTTGTTTAAACAAAAATTCTTGAATTTTGATTTTTTGAAAGTTTTAAATCTACATCTATCTATCTATCTATCTATCTATCTTATTTTAGGTTTTTAATTAAATAATATTTAACTTATAATTTATTGAGTTTTATAAACATTTGTTGTTATTTTTTATATGGTAATAACAAAAAGGAGATTCTCGATACAATCCAACAAGGATGTTAATTTCATTTTACCATAAAATATAAAATATTTAAAAAAAACTGAAAAAAATTATTCTTTAGCAGGACATGGTAGAAAAGCTCATATGGAATTTCTAGGACAAATAAAATTTTGTTGCACTGAAAAATTGTAACACGTGTGGGTATGGCAATTAACTTTATTTAGTTTATCAATCATGCAAGGGTTTTTGCTTCTAAATTTGCATATCTTTTCAAATATTACGCTGATTTGATAGGAGATTTTTTAAGGTTAAATTTAACACAGCTTATTGATTCTTTCTATTCGTAAGGCCCATAAATATGGGTGACATGAACGAGTTAAAGTCAGCAATAAAACAGCATGAGAGTAATTTTGTTTTCTCGGAATACTCTTAAGAGAAAACAGCATTCTTGGCTATGCATATAATGATTTCATCCAAAAAATACCAACCAACCACTATATTGATTAATTATTCATACACTAGGAAGGAGGCTCACAGCCTCACGTCAATATATGAGTTGAGACCAAGAGGAATCTTGGTTAAGATAGAAGTAAGGAAATCTTATTGTTCAAAAGAGTTAGGCTAGAAACGCATCTGCAAAATTGAGGACAAAAAGATTTGGCTGACATGAGTTTGTTTAGTAAGGGGAGTTACTTTCTGTAAATACTTATTATACGAGAATCATCTCTAGTGTGGTTTGTGTTTTATTACATGCCATAACATTTTTTAGAACCAACAAAAGGAGCTGAGAACATTTTACTTATGAAATGTATAGCCTTATTTATTAAAAAATTATCAAATAAATTTCAAATATTTAATAAATTATTTTGAATACCTCATAATCTTACCAAAGTCTTTCTCAATACAATTCGTGCTCAGTACAATTCATGATTATAATATTTTTTTTTTATAAATCGAATAAATAAATAATAAGCGACTAACTTACTGCTTCAGAACACACGTTGTACGCATGCCACAAACTTTAAAAAATTAATCAATTTTCATATCATCTCTAACAAATTAGTCTCTTGACGCAGACGGTGCGCCTTTAATAAAAAATATCTTATAAATAAGTTATTTGAATAAAACATATTTTATATGATATTTATATAAATTAATTAAATTGATATTTTTAAAAAATAGAAAAATAAGAATAGACTTAGACTATTAAATATAAATTTGAAGTAATTAAATTTTTAATGAAAGAGATAGTATATAATTATTAATGAAAATTTTATATTATTTTATTTTCAAAAATTATAAAATAAAGGAAATTTATTAAATAAGGTATTTTAAAATTTTTATTAAATGATTAAGAATAGTTATTATACACAGTATGAATTTTTTTTTAATAAAGATGATAGTACGTTTTTATTAACAAAATTTCTGTTTTACTTTTTATATTAAAAAATAAAGTTAATTAATTATAATTGGATTTATACACAAATATTTTTAAGAACTATCCTAAATAGCATAAATAAATTCACATCTCTGCTAATAAATCTTCTTCGCAGATAGCTTGACGAGTGAAAATCCATTTTTCCTATTTCACTCTCAATCATCTGACTAATTTGACTGGAACTGTATCTTTGATCTTGTGGCCTGTGGGAGTTGTACTCTCGATTTGTGTATTAACCTACGGCTTGCTCATCCTTATGAACTCGTATTTCCTAGTTATTTTTAGATTCCTGTATTCACAAAGGTAATTTTCGATTAAAGTAAAAGAATAGGCAAATAAGTTCTTTAGTGTTTTTGAAAAACTTAATATTAATGCTACTTTAATTGTTGAAGTGAATATATCGCCTAACCCAGTTAAGTGCTTGCAAGAAGTGGTGAATAGGAAGAGAAAGTTGGAGGACGTGGAAGCTAACTTGGAAGACAAACGAGTTTTACCACCAAAGCTTAAAGATCCAAAGAGTTTTTTCATTTGTTACATTATAGGAACTTATTCATTCAATAATATACTGTGTGACTTAGGTGCCAGCATCAATGTGATTTTTTTTGTCACTTTTTAGGCACTAGGCATAAAGATGGTGGAGCCTACAAAGATGTTGGTAAAACTTGTAGATAGATTTACAAAGGGATCCATGGGAGTGATGGAAGATGTGTTAATTAAAGTAAGTGATTTTATTTTACCTCTAGATTTTATTGTGTTAAATATGGTACGTGAGAAGGAGCTATCCCTTATTCTGGGCATCCTATTCTTAACTACTACAAGAGCATTGATTGACATAAAAGAAAGTATCCTGACTTTGCATGTTGGTCCCAGTGAGGTAACATTTCTTATATACTCACCACCTTCCAATTCTTGTGTTCAAAAGGTAAAGGAGAACATTTCTATGATACATATGATTAAGATGTCAACTAATAATTCTAGTGATATGGCTATAGAAAAAGAAGATATGGCACAGGTACAAGGCATGAGTGAACAAACAAGTGTGGGGCAAGAGTGGGAAAACAAGCATCGATGGCAAGCAGGCACAAAGGATGATCAATTGAGCACAAAGAGAATAAGAAAGAAAAGAAGGAGAATGCTACAACTCATTGGGGATTATGGATTTACGAAGTTTCATTTAATATAACCTAACCGTGAGTACCTTGTCGTACTGCAGACAATAAATACAATGCTTCTTAGGAGGTAATTTAAGCACTTTACTTGTTTTTCCATAGTTTACTTTTGTGAGCGTTTTTGTTATGTGGAAAAAATTTTTTGTGTTCAATTGTAGTATAAGATTGAGAAGGCCAAGAGACAATTGAGAAGTGCATGAGCAAAACCGTCAATTGGAAGATAATGTGATGATTTGTGCCACACCTCAGCAAGTTGTTTCTTTCTAAATTGCTTTATGTTGTTGTGGTAACTATATTAGTTGGATGGGTAATAAAATAAGTGTGGGGGAGGGCTTGTACATGCTAGGAAGATATGAATGATTGCATGTGGAATTATGTGCAATGCATATGTTTAAGTGGCTGAAATTTTGTGGACATGTTAAGTGGGATACATGGCTAATTTGATGGTATGAAAAAGTATGAATTTTGTGGTCACTAGACTTAATTTGTAATGAAACATTAAGTGGAAGTATTGTTGCATAGTCTTCATATATTCTTGAGAATAGCGTATCCAGCCTCATTATTGAAGATGTGGTTCCCATATTCTTATACACAACACTCTTTAATGTTTAGTATTAGATCACTTAAGAAGTTCTATTGTGAAGATAGGATAGATTGATTTGCGGGTTCAAGCCCTACTTTGAGAGTTGATGAATTTTCTAGAGAAAGAGTAAAAATAACTAAAAAAAAAAGAGAGAAGACTTGAGAAAAAAAAAGTACTAGTAAAATATCTAAGAAATAGAAGAAGAGAATTGTGAGCATGTGAACAAATTTAATCTACTTCACTGACTGGTGTGATTTAGTAATCAAGATTGCATAGAAACCTCTATTCATTATTGCTTAAAATGGTCACCTAATTATGAATATGTAAAGCATCTTGAGTAAGTTGTGAGTTAAGTAACTGAAAGTGCACATTGACCCTCGTTTACCTTTACATTAAAAGGCTCTTAACTATTTTAAAAAAATTATGAAGCTCACAAAATAATAAAAAGAATAAGTATAGAGGAGAAAAAGGAAAAAAAAAAAATTAGTCTCACACAAAAGTCCTCTGAGTTGGTTGATTGAACTTGTTTGAAAGAGGGTTAATTAATGTTTAGAGTGAGTGGTTCTTGAGTCGATTGGTTTTGAATTGCAATAGTATCATAAAAATATTAAAGTGATTAACACACACACGCACGCACACATACTAGAATTCAAGTAGAAAACACTTAGGTTAAGGGTGCTATGATTTTAAATGACGTAGATATGTGATGTTTGCGTGCTTTGACTTTTGAAATTAAGAACGATGGTTAAGTTTATGATTTTCATAATTTCATTTGTCAATACTTGAACAAGTACTCCTGAACCAAGTGTTAAAACATTGCTGAAAGTGCTCCTTCTATCATCAATTGAGCTTGCCTAATCACTATTACTAAAACCAATTAATTTAAAGTTTCAACATAAATACACTAAATTCCATGGTTCAAAGATCTTGCAATAAATCTCAAAATTTTCTTTACAGCTCCAAAATGTTGCATGGAAGGATTAGATATAAATTTTAAAACAACTCCTACCATAAATGCAATGTTGGGTCTAGTGTGGGTTAAGCGAAGCAAACCTCCCTCAAGACTAAGAGGGTGTTTGGGTGAGCTTATTATTAAGAGTTTGTAAGATAAATGGTCATATCTAAAACTAAGACCTTTGAGTGTTTGGTTAAAATAAGATAATTAAGTTATAAGCTATTTTTAAGTCTTATAAGATGGTAGAATGTTTTGTATTATAAGTACTTTTATTATCACAATGACTAAAAAGGACATAGACCATTAAACTCATGAACATCCACTTCTTAAAAAATATTTCAATTATTTTTTAATATAAAACTCTCATAGATATTACAAATAAATGAAATCAAACAACAATGATTCTAGTAATATTTTTATATTAAGGTTTAATATGAGATTATAAATCAAATATTAATGATTCTTGTAATATGTTAGATAGAATTAATTGTAATGACTAAATTATTTGAAGAATTATTATAAGATCTTTATTCTTCAACCTTTGTCAATAATTTAAGTATCTGTTAAAAATATTTTTATTAATTAATTTGTTAAGAAAATTTGTAGCTGCTCTTATTCTAATGTGGAGAAAAAATCTTTAAAACTATAATTTTAATTACAAATAATTTTGCTATACATGTTAACATATTAGTATCATTCTACCTTTTATAGTGAAATCACCAAAAAAAATTTCCCAACAACTATTATAGCTTATAAAATAAAATTAAATACACAAACAAAAAAGGGCAAAATGAAAGTACTATTAAAATTTCAAAACAACATGCCCCCACAACTTTGCAATAACCAATCTTCACACGGGAAAGGGCTAATTCTTTGATCAAGTGCTTAGTGCTATAGAAGTTATGTGGTATACGATAGCCACTTAGGAGTATATTACCAATCAAATTACATATGTCATCGTCGCAACTCTATGACATGTGCTCGGCCTTGATATTCACTAATCTAGCCACTGTTGACAGCTTTAAAAAATTTTTATATCCACTATACAAAAGTTCATCTATCGCATGAAGAACCTCAAAAAAATAAAATAAAATAAAATAAAATAATTACTCAATCTAACAACATCTGCGCTATCTCAAGTTCCACCCCATAGGTTGTTGACAACACCCACACATGACTCAGATGATGGACCTGCACCTTCTATCCCCGTACTACTATGAAATCTGCGTTATACCCCATTTACTGCTCCTAGGTATAGATTACATCACCACTAATTGAACTAGTAAAGTTGATGCTTGCCTCTTGTGTGGGTCCTTTGTGTGTATTTGAACTTCACAATAACTAGATCAATTAAAATAATTGGAACAAAACTCCTTTCTAAAAAGGTGTACTCTTGCTTCATCTGTGTCCAAAACTTTGCAATTCTTATACTAAGAACATGAACATTTGAGTTTGTTCCTATCTATATACTCATAGTGTCGCTAGCCCAATCCACAAATTCATTTATTCCATTTCGAACTCCAGCCTAAGGTTGTGATAACAAGACTAATTCTTGTGATACATTTACGATTTGATTTCTTTCAACATTTTTTGTAGTTTATCTACACCACATCATTAAATAAAGTAAGATCAATATATACATATTGCCAAAAGGAGGTAATTACTATAAGAAAGCTTCTCAAACAATTCATGTAAATACACATAACATAAGATGATATGTAATTAAATTATAAGATATTTATGATTATTTATTAATATTGCTCAACTTATACATATAAATGATGGTATTCCACACACACACACACACAAGAATACTCTTCATTCTCATGTGAGCAATTTCATCAATATTGTACAACTTAAAACATGGATTCTCCATAGAGATGATTTTAGTGGTTTTAGGTATAGCTACACATAAGCAAACAATTTAAACAAGGCTAAAGATCACAAAAATTACAAAATCTACCAAAAAAGATCAAGACTTACATTGGAGACCACTTTCATGTGTGAATAAGGCGATATGTTGGAGGGGAGCTATTTTTTTAGGTGCGAGAAAGGAACTATTATTAGGGTTTTAAAGATTTTTACAAATTGGGGCGGTCCAAATTCGTCCCAAAAATTGTCTCAAACTAAAATGGGCAAATAAAAGCCATCTCAGAAAAGGATGGTTAAGAAACCGCTGCAATACAATAATGATAAATAAGAAACCGTCTCAAAATTTTAGACAGTAAAAAAACATGTCTCAAAATATGAGATAGTTGTACCTTAATCATCTCAAAACTGAGATGGTTTAGTCAAACCCTCTTAAGATGATCTACTTGAACCATCTCAATTGAAGGGGTCATCAATAGCCTATCTCAAACTTTAAAATATTATAATATAACCCGTCTTGAATTGAGATGGGGCAAGTCTCTCGTTACAAAAAATATTATTAGCCTGTATCAAATTGAAATAGTTTGTTAGAACTGTCTCAATTTTGTGAAGTTTTCTATTAAACTGTCTCAGATAGTGATGGATTTGAGACGGTTTTTAAGGAACCCATTTGCATTACCTTCGAGGCAAATTTAGAAGGGGATTGGGATGGTCCATTTTCTACGTTTGAAATTCATCTTTGTTCCACTTCAAATTGCAGTGGTTTTCTGTCGAACCAAAAATCTGTCGCTGTCCGGTAGCATTTTTGTAGTGTTTATTCAATATTATTAAGATAACAATGACTGACTGTACTTCGACTATCTTTTTAGTTAGAGTTTAAAAGGTCTTGTATCAAATCTACTTTTCTTGTAATTGATTGTCCAGTGTATTTGCATCTAGTATTTTGTAGAGTGATATGTGTCACATTTTTATAATGTGATAAAATATGATGGGTTAATTTAAAAAAAAGCAACACATCATCATATTGCACTGCGTGCATAATTTCATAGACTAATTGGACATAACAAGCGTAGTTTTTTGTTAGAACTAATCTATCTGAAATTGTCAGTGAGATTGTATTTGGTGCATCCGATTGAATGTTTATCATTTTATAAAAATATTACCCTACACGTGTTGAGATGAGCAAGGTCTGGAAACTTTATTTCATGGCCATGACATGTGTCATTTTTTTTTAAAAAAATCAACCATACTTTTTCATACATAAGAAATATAACGCACGTTGTGACATTAATCGCCCAGTGAATTTCTAGGTGGATAATCTTTTAGGCTAGTTTGGGAGAGGAGTTCTGCGTAGATACTATGTTTGATAAAAATTGTGTTGATATGAGTAGTATATTTAGAAAAATATTTTAATAGAATGAATAAAATAATTTATTTGAATATATATATATATATAAAATATAATAATAATTGAATGATGTAATAGTTTATAAGAATAATGATTATAATATAAGGTATAAATTAAAATAAATGTGAGTATATATATGTGATATATGTGTATTGATTAGAGTATGAATATGTATAATAATTGAAAAATATTTAGTTAGTTTTATATATAAGGGAGGAAAATTTTAACTTTAAATTTAGGTGAAAATATTCTTAAATAATATATTTGGAAGCGTAAAGTTTAAAAGAATGTTTTAAATTTGAAAGTTGGGTTCCAAACACAACCTTAGACCTTAGCCTGGCTGGGTCCATTTTTGTGATGGATGCCGTATATGTACATTTAAAATGTCATCATTAAACCGCCCGGAAATGGTGCCACTATAGACCAGAGAGCAACTGATAAAATAATCACTAATCTTAACTTGGAATTTTGGGTTATACAAATTGACCAGAAAGCACCATCTTCGTTTATATGTTTCAAGACTTGTACGTGCATTACATACATGCGTACACACGCAACTTAGAGTAAGTTTTTTATTTGAATTTACAGATACCAGTTCACTTGAATCGACAATATTATTTAATTTGCTGGAAATCTTTTTATATTAGACAACTTTAGTTTTTTTTTTTTTTCTTGGACAAACTGTACCCACTTGCTTGTTTTTTCCATAATGGGTCCAAATCACAAGTGCCTCCAAATTTTTTTGTCGGATTGTTTATCCAAGGTTCCTTTCTTTAAGAAACCTTAGCATGTAGCCAGGTTAACAAGAGAAGTTTAATCTTATCTCCACAAACCTTGTCCCTCACATGCATGTATTATTGTATATTTATAAAGCTCAAAATCTTTATTAATTCAATGCTTAGATTCTTCATTTAGTATGGCCAAATAAAAATTGTGAATCAGTTGATTGATGGGTAAATGAGACGTAGTCGAAAGGTTTGGGCTTTTAATTTTACCATTTAACTTGCGTGATTGACTTGTCAAATATTATTTCCGTACCTTAAATTGATTGTTTATCAGCTTGCGGTCTATTTCACATTCAAAGTGGCTCAAAATCATTGATATTAGTGCAGGCAAACTGATCCGTGTGGACAACATCGCAGATAGAGACTGTCAATTATTATTTTACATGCTGGTGTGTGTATCCCACTAGGACAGACGTGGCAGGATGAAGTGGGACTTTTGTCAAGTATAGTGATGAAAAGCAGCAGAAGCTGTCCACGTGGCAACAGATGTCTTGACGATAAATATACAATAATTTATTTCTAAACTTGTCAGATCACCTTGATTAAGGAATATTTATAGTCCCATGACATGTGCACTTGTCTCCCAAGTAATGTGGTTTTAGCATCGTCAACATTTAATGTTATGTGGTTGTATGTTGCCTTACATGTCCTCTTCATTGGCAACCCAAAGCACCTTTGATTTGTCTCATTGACTGACCAATCCACCCCACTCTTTAATCTCTTCATTCAAAATAGTTTAGGCCCAAATTCCTGCCCCTTGTTCTCTTTCTGTCTTTCTGTTTCTAAAAATGTATAATTGTTACATGCATTATTTTTTGGAACCTAACGAAAATATAAAACATAAACATTGTATAATTGGTGGAAAGTTGAATAGAAGAACCTAATGACGAAACTGAGACAGAAGATTCAATCAAAGCATTTAAAATATAATAGACAATTTAGACTGTAATCTTACATTTAGGCATTAGGTTAGATATCAATATCAATTAAATAATTATAAATTTAATAACAGGCGTATTTTAATTATATATGCTACACATCGATGGAGGAGTCACACTCCACATGACTTAAAAGGCAACTCCACCCAACCTACAACTTTTACATATGTATGTATTTTAAATGTAGTAGGTAACTAGGTAGTGTCATTTGCAACACATGAAGGGATGACTTTCTTTATGAGTCATCCCCACATTGTTAGGATTAATTAGACATACTCGTTTCAGCGTATCTAAAAAGGGATTACAACTTGGAAAATATGTAACATTTGGGGCTTCTCCTTTTTATTCTTTTTGGATCTTTCCAAAAGTAAAGGCCGTTCAAAGGGAACAAAGATTATTAGAAAGTTAATGGGATGTTGCGTTGTGATACGCTAATCTTATATTAAACCCCATAGAATAAGCTCCCATTGGCATAATTGTCTTGATAAACACAAGTATGTGGGCCATGGTTGTGATACAGGCAATCTAAAACGATAACATTGGCATCACTTCAATCAACAACAACAAAGAAAGCATGATTAAAGCCCTTTAAAAGTGTTTCACATTAATTGGTGGAAACCATTAACAGCACGGAAGGCCCAATATTCCTAATCTCATAAAGGCATATTGATGATTAATCAACTAAGCATGGAAAAGCTGATTGGACAAAGTTTTTATAGGTAACACTTTTCATCAAATTCTAACACCCCACAAATTCTTAGGGGCGTTGCATTTCTCTGTAAAATGACCTCATATATGATGGGGTTTTGTACTTGCTGACCTACTACCGCATATATATATGTGTATGTATGTAAGTATGCACATGATCCCAACAATGCCAATGAACAAAGGGTTCCTCACAGCTTTGTCTAGACAGTGAGACGAATTGCATGCAGAATCAAATGTATTTCCGTACAAGAATGGGGTAAGCATGTGCTTATATATATACTTTTTTTGCTGTAACCTTATCAATGTTGTAGTCCCTCTAACATGCATTCTTCTTAAGGGTAGCAGGCTTCAATAAAAAATGTCAAGGATAACCTTAACAATGTTGTAGTCCCTCTGACATGCTTTCTTCTTAAGGGTAGCAGGCTTCAATAAAAAATCTCAGGGAATTTTTGTTGGGGTTGATTCCTTGCTCCCCATGAGGAGTTTCAGCATTGTATTATTATATTACAAATTTATATATATTTTAAGATATTGCTGTAATCCATTAATGAAACTGAAATAAAAACAAACCTAATCTAGCTTTGGTTGTTCGGACATTATATGCTTGTGTGTCTGTCAACTCAAATTAAACTTCTTGAGTTCCTCTATCAGAATGTGAAGACTCCCAAATAATTATTAGATCCGTGCTTTCTGAAGCTAAAAGATAGATGGGTTTTATTAGAAAATTTCTATAATGAGTTTTTAATTATCTATTCCTAAATCTATTGCCACTTTAACTTAATATGCAGCTTCAAGTACCACTTGGGGCGCCTCAATATTCAGCAATAGCTTGGTCCCCTAATTGCTAGGTTACAAAAATAATTCGAAAGTGGGGTTCATTGTTATTATGCGTTCTATCTTCATGCATTTTGAGAAGAAAATTCTGTTTTTGCTAGCTTAATAAATCTACACAATTATATTTTTGTTAAGCCATTTGTTAGTTCTTTAATGATTTTTCTAAAATATCCTTCATAACTAATTTACAAATATAATAACTACATTTAGGCTTTAATATTTAATAATTGTACTCTTATTATCTCAATTAATTAACACCAATCAACTCATCTTATTTTCTTTTCAAATTTGAAATGAGAATCAATTACTTTAATTTTTTTTTTAAATCATGTTAATGCATTTTCAATTATATACATATCAAGGTTATTTATCATAGTCTCACTTATTCACACACATATTATATAATAAAAATATAATGTTAATGTAAATAAAAATTATGACGTAAATTTTGTTATATTTATACTAAAGTTTGAATAAATTGAGTTCTATATTTGTATATTATTTATCATAAATTACTATTAAAATTATATTATATTAATAATTGAATTTTTATTTAATTTTTACACTTATAGAGCGTGCTTGATTACTAGTTAAAAATGAAGCATAAAAATTTAACAAAGAATATTATGATGATTAAATTAATTTCCTTCCGTTTTTTTCATAATGCATTTGGGTTTGAATGACAGAAAATAAATGCATTTTAATAATTGTAGGTCCAACTCAGTTAAAAGAATATTGTTTCATACGTCTCAAGAGTATTTTGAGCCACACAAGGGTAATGGACTCTGGCTCATCGAGAATTGAGACAATATATTACCAAATTAACACTCCCTAAATCAAATATCCAAAATGAATTTCGTAGGTGAGGTTTACTTTTCCACACATGTAATCATGATCAAGTTAAAAAAGGAGTTGAAATTCAATTAGAAAATGGCTTATTAAATTTGAATCCAAGAAGAGGACAATCTTTTACATCGAGTTAATTATTTCAGCAATCCAACGGTTTGAAATTAAGACCGTATATAACCATAAGTCCCGCAAGATAAGGAAAATATCGTTTTCTTGTAAAGGAAAACTTGATCATTTTTGACCTAAATTTAGGGAGATGTATAAGAATCAATTGAACATGTATACACACTTGTAAGTTGTAAAAGGCGAGACAAGGGGGACCCTGCTTGGAGTTGTGATGAAGACTTTGGAAGCGTATAGCCCTTTGATTAATTCAAATGCAAGGAATACAACACACTTTGAATAAAGAAGATTAAAACGTTTCAATCAACTATGCTTTAATTTCTTTATCTAACCCTCTCATATAAATATTAGTTAACAAGATTCGGGAAGATCTTTCCCCTGTAAAGCAAAGGATGAACAACACAGATTTCAACATCAGCCACTCAAAACATCCTTATTCTCAACAATAATTTTTCATCAACACGTAATGCTGGGTTCCCCGCCTTATTTAAAGTGTGTGCCAACTGATCAACATTCACAAATAAGAAATTTAATATGCAATGCCTACGTATGCATACACACACATATTCATAATTTCATACGTGATTCATATTTTGTATTAAGCCAAAGTATGAACTAGAATATGTGTGTGTGTGTGTGTCTGTGTAAATATATTTATATTATATAGTGTAATCGACTCGGGCGTATATAGCATAAAATTTTGATTTTAAAAGAATTATTTGTTTAACAACAACATCGAAATGATTGTTAAGAACAATAAGATGATGACGACTGTACAAAGGGCTTTCGTATTAAGACGTGTAGAAGTTATCAAGTAAAGAAGATGGCAGACAGATAAGGACACTACTGTAGGGCTAAATATGGGAGCAAATAGAACAGATACGCATGAGATATGACGTTGACACGTGGGCCAATATACTAACCTGATTGATCATTGAAGATTGCTAGGTTTTAAACACATCTACTCGTCATGTTATATATATAATACATAGAGAGTGCGTAAATATATATTTTTCTGCAGTACTGGGATTTAGTATGTGTTCGATATCTGAATATATTTAATGAAAGGCAAATGACTTGAAAGTCATTGTTTTTCATGCATGCCTTTGACTTCGACTGAGTTTTTAGGGAGATAAAATGTAGCTTGTCTCCCTCAAGGGTTAGAAGTTGGAGACTCAATCAAGGGCTTCAGAGCAGAAGTCTTTTATTGAACATTCGTGATTGCATTAGGATAGGGGATTACAGTTGAGTTGGTACCGCGGCCTAGAACAAACGTTTGAAATTATATCTAAGGACATAAATATATAATATTTCTAGATTTAGCCTCTTCTCGTCTCTTCCATAATTAATGTGTGGAAAAGTCAAAAATATTTGTAAGTTAGAGTACTATATAATATGATGCATATTAAATTTTAAGGACATATTCACATTTTGGATGTGATCATAATTCAAAGAATTATTTAAATATGTAACTATATTTATTTTTCAATTATAATCTTATTATGCAAATAATTGAATTGATAATATTAGATTAAAATAGTCTTTTGAGTTATTTATAAAAGAATCATAATAGTTTGATTATTTAATCACAATTTCTAAGTGGGATTACTTATCCTACAGTTCTGTAAGTTAATGCCAGGCCATTAATATATCAAAAGTTGTCTTTTTTGAGTGCCTTCTAATGAAAACGTGTTCAGAGCGATATCCACATCATAATTTTGTAATTTAAGAGAACAAAATTGTTCATTCAAGTTTTCTGGGCCTTCTGTCAACTACACTCTGTATTCCCCTTAAAAATATCCGTTGGGGTATTAGGAGTATTAAAGTTACAGTCTGAGAAAATTTAGGAAAACATGCAAAACTCACAAAATTAATTTAATCCACAGTCACAAATTCCCTAGGCCTTCCATATAGTGAATCAACGAATCCTGTTCATAATTTTCAATTACAATATTTGTAAAATGACTGCTTCGTATGGCCATTTGAATTTGAACAAAATTTTAGGTAGTTTGGTAGGATGACTAATTTCATAAGACAGGAAATTGAAGGGCCAAGGTCATTTATATATGTTTCTTTGCAGTTTTTGTCCATGAAAATTAGGTGGACCAGAGTAAAGAAAAGAAAAAGTCTTGTTATATACCCACAATTATCCAACCAAAGTTCATTATTGAAATCAAGACTCGGCTTCAAAATATGTTCACTTTCTGAAAGGAGTCATCATTTTGACAAGTAACCAAATTATAAATAACTCAACACTGTTCAAGTTGCGCAAGTATGGAATTAATTATTATTCAAGGAGAGGAGTTAATAATGTCGGGTTTTATTTTTGAAATGCGTATCATATCAATTGCCAAACATACACTATTCTTATATATTATGTCATCCAAAAAATGATGGGATTCAACTGAGAATTGGATATAAGTCTTTAGATATCACATCAACTTAATTATTTTGACATTAACTTATATTGACAAATAGTTTCCTTGTAATTTTGAACAAACCGGCTACTGTTTGGTTTAAATTAATTATGATTGATGATTAATGTCTTTGATGTTTTCCGTGATGAAATGAGTATCTTCACTTGCTAACAAGAAAAGGGTTAGGCTAGCAATAGATATTGCTTACTCAAAAAAGGGACAACCCTACCATTTGATAGTTCAACAACCCTAAATTGCTCACATGCATCGTATTCATTCACTCAATAGGAAACTAAAACAGCAAAGCAAATTGATGATTGACCCCAATTCCTGCTTTGTTAGGTATTAATAGAGATATGTGATTCCGGATGAAATCTAGGAATAATAAAAGGCACCAAGGTTAATCTAGTAACTTCAAAGGGAAAGACAAGACTTGGCAAAATATATATATAAGAATGATAGTCTGGGAAAGAAAAGTTCAACCCTTTAGGTCCCCAAGTCATGTTACTTTCTCCTTGGGATGTCCGAAAACCATCTCTCTCTACACCCCCCCCCCCCCCCACACACACACACACAACTCTGTCTTTCTGTATATATATGTATATATGTATGGGTTTTAAACCTTTGCAACTTGTATAAATGCCCAAGAGACATTGCAACATAACTCTTAAATCACCCCCAAAACTCAGTTTGCCCTTTTTCTATCTTAGTCTCATCTCCAAGTTAAACAAATCCTCTCTCCCTCTCTCTCCCCTAAATTACGCACACAAGCACTACAATATAAACTAACATAGAGAACGCAGTTCTGTTTCTGTGTGTGTGTGCAAAGCATGGCAGAGGTGGAGTATGAAAACAAACCATGCACCAACCCCACTACTAATGGGGGCTTAAAGCTCTTTGGTTTCAACGTGACAGAGTTGGCTCAAGAAGAAGTGGATTCCGTCAAAACGCCATCAGGCTCGCCGGACTCCGGAGAGTTTCCGGCCTCCGACGGCCGGAAGTACGAGTGTCAATACTGCTACCGCGAGTTTGCCAACTCACAGGCCCTAGGCGGCCATCAAAACGCTCACAAGAAGGAAAGACAACAGCTCAAGCGTGCCCAGATGCAAGCCAGCAGAAACGCTGCCGTTTCCTACATGCGCAACCCTATGGCCTCCGCCTTCTCCCCACCGGCCCACCTCCTCGCCCCGTCCGGCCAAGTCGTGGTCGGTTCTCCGTCGTGGGTTTACGTTCCACGCTCCGGGACCTCATCCTACGGCTGTGCCTTTCCTGCATCCACTAGCGGCAGGGGTGCGGGAACCCCGTCCTATGGCGGCCGCGTAGCCGAGTCCAGACTTATGAGTGTAGGGCCTCAACAACCCATCAAAGCCCACAGCGGAAAACTTGAAGGGCCTTCTCTGAGTCGATTTTCAAGGGTGGACGACGGGCACGGCAGCCTGGATGATGCACTTGGGCTGGATTTGCACCTTAGCCTAGCACCAGCCGCGCCGTAAGTTCTTTCTTAATTCGATGAATTAGGCTTGACTACTTAGCCAGCTCGGCGTTCGGTCAAACCTCTCAGGTCTCGGCTTCTGTACATTTTCAGATAAATTTACATATATATTTTTTTCTCAAGGGAAAATTTCTCACTTGCATGGATTATTTTATGTTGCTTTTGAGTCAGAGTTCCTGGATTCGACAACTATGTAAATTATTTAATTTGTTTAGTTGTGTATGGATGTGCTTTTAATTTTTCTTTAATATTGTGTGGCTGGATCTTATCCCATAATTCGTCAAACAAGGAAATGGCGAAAGCCAGACAATACATGAACAAGACCAGAAAAACAGAAATAGATGATTAAATAAATAATTCTTCCAACAAGCATCGAATTTAAGTTATGTAACATATAAATATTGCAAATTATGTGAAGTGGATACGGATGGTGTGTGTGTGTGTGTGTGTGTGTATGGTTGTAGAGTACTCTTGTTGTTAAGTGGTATTTACCATGGAATTTCATGATTAAAAATTTCGTGGGGGGGTTGATTAGATTTGGAACTTGCCGATCATCTATGCATTTGGCTCATCAGAATTGTAACTTTCAACATTTCCAAGCTTTAGTGCAAGTTAAATTTGACAATTTCTTCCGTTTTGCCTTTTCCCCAAGATTTGGCCATGCCACTCTTGATATGAAATTATGGACTTACATATGTAATTCCTGGATTTAACCCTTATAAATCAATTCAACTAGCTATATTGGATAACAAAAGTTCGTATAATTACGTATACTTTTATGAATTCAAACTGATAATACGAAGCCAATCAATTTGGGTTATACAAATATAGTTTGTCTTTGACACATTGAAGAGATTAATATGTTACTATGTATCGAAGTATGATGCACTCAATCCAGTCGTGCCCTGTTGATGTATTAGAAATGATATTTTGGGACAAAAAACTGGTAGATCTGTTCTGACCAAACGGGAATAAGGCATGAACCTATAATTTGGTGATCAAATGAATTCCATGATTTTAAGTTCATCTCATATGGACTAGGTCATAATACACTAATACACATTCTCAAGGGAACAGGTCGGAGAATGAAACTTAAAATTTCACTTTGGAGTGCAAATAAAATCTTGTGTATAATTTTCATCCTCCATTCCTTTATTTCTATTTCATCACTAATATAAAGTAGATGTGTATTTATACGATTGTTATGTTACAAAAATACTAGACGTGACAACTATATATTATATGAACAGAATTTTATGGACTTAAGAGTGTGTGTCACACGTAATTTTAGTCGGATAATGTAATGACATTTAATGAAAATGGCGCATGCCAAAATCGAATATGAGCTTCATCAATAACCATCTTTATTAAAATTAATCTAACTAATTAATAGGTGAAGTTACATATAGGCTATGTTTGTTAGCCATTTTTCACTTTCTCCATTTTATCAATTTCATACAACCAAGTATCTTACACTACAAAATCTTTACTCAAATTCAAATTCAAAATTTCTTTCCCTACATATAAAATTAACTAATTATTTTTCAATCATTACATTTATCCACAATCAAATCAATACCTATATATGTGCATACTTACTCTCATATTTATATATACTTATACTTTAAAAAATAATCATTATTCCTATATACCATCAAATAATTTAATCATTATTATATATTTTTTACATATTTAAATATATAAATTCACATAAATCATATCATTGATCTCAACAAAACCTTTCTTTCAAACGTAATAATCATTTCAACACAACCAACCAAATATTATCTTTCAACAAAACCCCCACCCAAACATAGCCTAAAAAGTAACTATTAGTATGGGCGCCCTATTCTTGAACAATGTTGTCATTCAATTTAAAAGAAGTGTTTATTCTTGACGTTTATCCCTGATATGTTTGTGTGTGTGGTACAAATATGCTGTTTTTGTCAAATCAATCAAATGAAAGAGAACAATGTTGAAGCTTGCAGACAAAGATTAATGTGTCACCAGGGAGGAAAGGCATTATGATTGCAGTGGTTGAAACAGATTTCGTTCTAAACCAACCCATTTTTAGTTTGTCTAGTGGTGCCCGAGTTGGCCAATCCTTACATTAAAAACATGAAAACATATAACGTGCGACAGATCGTTCACATGCAGCCAGTTGTCTTTAGCTTTAATTAATTAGGATTTCATGGGAGAAAAACAAACAAACAAACAAACTACGTGAGATCATGGTACTAACCACAATTAATTCATGTGTTTTGAGTCATGATAAACTTGTCATTTAGTGTGTGTGTGTGTAGATATGGACAGTACATTACAATTGATACATGAATGATTGATTGCGGTACATGAAATTTTTAGTAGCGAAAGGAAATGGATTAAATTATTAACTGGTTATAAAAGTTGTATTTGCAGGAACAAGTGGGCTACTAATGGATGTGTGAATTAACAGGGAAACGTACGTGTAAGCAAGAAAACGATATAATGCACTCCAAGATATAATAACACCCAAAAAGCTAGCAGCCAAAAAATTTAATAGTAAAGGTGACGGTCAGAAGGGAGAAGATGCAATCTTGACACTGGCACCTCTTTAAATATTCTAATAAAAGTTGCACAGTATATACATATATAAATTTATTTATAAGTTATTAAATTGTTTTATCTAATTTTAAAATTTAAGAATAAAAATATTTAAAATAAAAAATAAATAAGTTCAAAAGAATTAAAAAAAATAAAAAGTTGAGAGAGAACATAATAAATATAATTAGTTAAAAATTCAAATAAGAGTAATTGTATAATTTGACTTTATACATTCAAAAAACTTTATTAACTTAATAATATATATATATATATATATTTATGTATGTATGTATGTATGCATGCATGTATAATAAATAGTCGTAAATTGTAAAAACTATTTTAAATATATATACACATAAATGTTGATCAGATACACTTAATGTAAATTTGTGAAATAGAATGAAATATCTGATATATAATTTTTACGTATATTGAGGATCCAAAAAATGAAGAGAATGACGACAATTAACACTACCTAAAAGTGATTCTTATTATATTAGTTAGTATATGCTATATACAATATATGGAGGGAAATAAAAGAAAGGGGAAAAGGGAAAAAGGAAACCACATTAGTTTTTCTCCTTGTGTGAAATGAGGTTGACAAAGGTTGAGAGAAAATCTTGCTTAAAATATTCATATACACAAATATTTGGATATTTAACATATGGAATTTAAATTAGTCGGTTTAAATGCTATACAAGATCTTAGCACCCAACTCGTTCGTAGTTTTAATGAATTTATATAAGGCTCCAAAAAATATAAAAAGATTTTTCCATTTATCTGCGATTCATTTATTATCTCAAAATTATATCTTTGGCAATGGCCCTTTTATTAGAAGATACATAATTGAAGTAATTATGAATTTGCTAGAAAAATAAAAGTCACATTTATATGTGACATGTACCCTGTCTAAAAGAGAAAACACAGAAGAGATAGTTTCGAAGCAAGAAAGTGAATAAATCGTTTACAAAATGCCTAAATAAATACGTCTTTCTTTTATAATGGAAAGGAGAGGAAGAGTTATATATCGTCAAAGTATACGCAATTTCTGATGTAAAGAAACCAAAACAAAACCGAAGTAAGCAAATTGACACTCTTTAAAAGAAGATTTATATGATTCAAAGTGATGCTACTTATACAATGGAGTTCCAATTATTAATCATCAGGAAAACAAGTAATGACTGATGTGGACCAGGACTGATTGGAGTTGAAAGTTGTCAACACGCAAGTATAAAATATTAGGAATTTGTTTGAACTGCGGGCTTTTCTTGCCTCTTGAAGTAATTATCTTCAATGAAAAAGAAAAGGATTTTGCAAAAAAAAAAAAGGTCACAGATTTGAAAGCTTGAGCTTTTGACGATGGATTTCTTCTTAATTCCCAAGTAGTTTTTTCCCCCAACATATGCATGTATGAGAATGTAAGAACAAAAATAAGATTATTATTATTATTACAATCATAAAAGTGTTTTAAGGGAGAGCCAATATGGTTTTTCATGAAAATGGTGCATCCACTTGCTTCATGTAATCAATCTCAAGCCCAACTCACCCAATCGAGCAACTTCTATATGTTTAGGTTGGACTGAAACTTGGAGAAGTTATCTTCCAATACAGTTTCTGTGTACAGAACTTAAAGAGTGAAGGGGCAATTCTTATATGTGCCGACAGATAGATGTCTTGCTGCTGAAAATTTTAAGGTGGTTGGTTTTTGTCTGATCCTATGAACATATTTGGTGAGTGAGAAATAGGTTCTCTATCTCACGAATGCACATCCCTCTTCATGACCCATCAATCTTGTTTCTTGAAATTAAATATGTACACACACACACACACACACACCTAATTAGCTTAATTATTCAAGTTATATATAGGTTCAAAACGCACACAATTCGGGGAATAAAAAAGGCTAAAGAAAATTTCAAGATTCGTACCTACATGCCTACAGATTTACAATTGGCATAACGCCAAATGTATATGAACTTTAAAGAAAGAAAAAGAAAAAAAAAAAAAAAAAAAAAAAAGACTGCCCTACGTAGGTTATATCACAGCAAGAATAAATGATACATATGATGACTAGTCCTGATGTCTGTGGGAATACGCAGCCGGCATTTCACATGGTTTTGTTCCACCATATATTTCATCGTCATTTTTCGTGTAATTAAGATTGACTTGTCAAGGTCAAAGAAAATTACGTGAAAGCAATATATAAAAAAATTGACAAGCACGATGATTAAAATGCATACTTTGATTTGAAATAATTGAAAATAAACATATTTGGTAATAATCAATCAGATTCCTGGGAGAATTCAGACGATCCCTTTAAATTAATAATTGGGGCATCCCTCTCATAAGTCTTGATGTTATTCATGAATATTCTATACCTTTCCCGTATTATATGTTTCTCTTGAATCAAGTATCAGTACAATAGAGTAGATAAGAACTTATTCAATTGCTGATACATAATTGGAGGCCTCATTATGAAGTTGGTCTAGCTACCCTTATTTTATAGATATATATTAATGAATTTAACACAATGTGCAAAAGTATTTGTAATTTATAAAGTTATTATATTTTAAGTAATACAATTTTTTTAAAAAAATAAAAGTATAAAAAATTAATAAAAATAAATAAAAATCAAAAGAAATTGAAAATGGAGAAAATATGGGAGATCACAGATTAATAAAAGTGAGTTAAATGAAATGGAGAAAGAAAGAATACGAAAACTAAAAAATTAAAATTAAAATAATCATGTGTTTTCAAGTTGTGCAAGTAAGAATTCTTACATTTTTTTAATAGTACACTATAAAAGTGTGTATTGAAAAAAGACAACTTTTTGCAAGCCAACAAACCTCACATGGAGATACAGTAAGAAAATAAAAAGAATTTTGTAACTCCAACTAAAATGTCTTAAATTAATTAATGCACAAATCAATTGTCCCATTGTTCGCTTCAAGTCCCCCACTGGAGTTCGTTGGGGGATCAATTTTCAGATAAATTTATAAACATTATTACAATAAGTATTCTTCTTTGTCATATTTTACAATTTTTTATTTCAAGAAAAATATTAATTTTTTTAACAAAATGTATATTTGCTTACAATTAAAATGTATATTCATTCAAAATTACTTTTTCTAGGATTCATTTTTTTAAAAAAAAATTAGTGTAGCAATCAATTAGTTATTTAATTGACTAATTTTCCAATTAATCAAATGTAAAATTATATATACAATTAATTCCATAACATTATGCATAACTGATTATTAATTTATAATTTATTTCAATTAAATAATATATATTTATATATACATAGGATAAAAAATTATGTATATCATTTGTTTAATTCGGGAGATAGAACGAGCAAAAGACTGGGATATGCTTCCCTCACCCGTTCGATTTAAAAACTGTGGAAAAATCCATTTTTATTCCATTCCAATACTTGCTCCATTTTGCACCTTAATGGACGGATGCATGCGAACACCCGCCATTGTTACCATTCCTGTGTAAGGACATTACAGAGCTAATTAAGAACTATGTTCTTAGTTAATTGTTTTGAGGATTTTGAAAGTGCAGACCCCTTTATTTATACAGTTTCAAATTTCCAACCAGATGATGGCCCAGTTGTTAAAAGCTCACTTTGTGGGCTGGCCAACGGTTACACAGAGAAAGACAGCAGAAATGGGGAAAATGGACACTGTTCGGGGACCCTTTGTTGCCCATGCAAACCCTTAAAATTTCACACGTCTTTCTAGAGCTCTGATTACATTTCTTCTTCTATTCTGAATGGTACTTAAAGAGATTTGACTTACATAAAATGGATATCTGTCCATCAGATTAATATTCCTTTCTTGTTTGTGAAATCAAGTAGAAAACAAAGCGCCGAGTGTGTGCATTGCGATTGCCATGATTGCATAATTATATATGCATCGATTTCTTTGATCACGGTTGCTTACCCTTTACAATGTATGTGATTCAATTCTTTTGAGTCATTGAATTTTTTTAGGTCTTTCTTTAATTTCTTCGATGAGATAAATTATTTTATGAAATCTAATCAATTCTTTTTGATGGATAAAATTCGTGATTAACGTCAAACTCAATAGAGAATAATTAAAACAAGGAACAAATAATCACAAATATTAAATATGATTAAATAACCATTAAAAATAATTCTAATAGACTTTATTTATATTGTTACAAGTGAACACTCCCAAAAGGTAACTATTGGTTTTAAGCCAAACAGCACGGGTTCCAAAAATCCTCAGGCAAACCAAATATTTAAATACTTTTGGTAATTTATTCGTTATAGAGAGATGTAATAAACTATCAAATAGTACCATGATATTTCTAGTTTGCTAGTTATCGAAAGGTAAAATCATATCATCAATGTAGTAAATCGCGTTTATGTTTGTTTGTTGTATCCTAAGATCTTACCCTTTTTTTTATTAAAAAAAAAATGAAAAAGGCCATTTACGAGGCACATGATTCCATACAAAATAGTAAAATTCTACTGCATACAATAACTATAGCATCTATGGTCTGCCACAGCCCACAAGTGCTAGCTATATAGACTAGAAGCCTTGCAGTGGGCAAGAGGATGGAATCCAAAGATACAAGAAAGGTCACATATTATTTTTTAATATAATATTTTCGGACTCTAATTCCATAACGAAAAGTTACATTTAAAAATATGTGTATATATGTAAGTCAAAACTCAATTGAAAAATATAGAATCAATGGGAAACTGATTCATACGCTTGGAAAATATATAGTATAAAGTTGATACCTAGACTAAATATTTCTTTCTATTGTACTTCATATTTTAACAATGAAGGTAGTCTCCATTACATCTTTTATTTATATTCCTAAACTTTCTTATAATAAAAAGAGGATGATTTTGAAAGGACAATTTAACAGAAAGTAATAATAAATTTTCATAATTAAGTTATTATATAAGAATTATATCAGATTTCAAGTTCAAGAATTATCGTGTGTGCGAGTATTTATCATTCAAATTATTTTGTTCATTATTTATTTTTTTTGAAACGATAATTATTGAGGGATTCGAATATTGATTGATGGAATTTTTATACAAAATTTAACTTTGCAACAATAGTCACTGACATATAATACGTAAATGAGCTTTCAGCTCAACTATATCGGAAATACCGAGTGAACTAATGGGCCCAATTGACAGTGTTAACAAGACAAATGCAATCTAGATTTGGACTTGGGCCCAAAGCCACAACCCACCTATTAAAAAATATATTGGGCTTTAGATCCAAACATAGCAAATGAAAAATATTTCAAAAATAAAAATAAAAATTCAAACCACACTTGCAAGAATTTTCTCGACCGCCCAAAAAATCTTGTGCGGAGCAATAGGGAAAAAATTGCAGTAATGGAAAAACATGAAAATCCTCTCCAACCAAAAAATAAAACAAAATAGCATAAAAAATAAGAAAATCCCTCGTCTCCTTCAGAAAAAAAATAAATAAATAAAAGATAAAAAAAAAAAAAAAAAAACCAGGATAATGTCTAGAAGCTTGGGCTGTCAAGACTCAAAAGACACTAAATTGTAGTCACCTTTTTGTATTCCCAGACTAAGCATCAATTGCCAGAACTGCATTCCGCTGGTAATTCAATTCCTGCCTCTGCCTTCTCATATCTTCATAGAACCTCTGAATGAATCTCTCAGCCCTTTCGTCCACAGTCTCCTCTTCGCTGCACGAATTCCATAAATCAATCTCCAGTTCTCTGCCCACTGCATCTTCAAATTTGCAAGCCCATGGCTCCGAACCCGTTTCCAAACAATAAATCTCCTCTCCTTCTTCGCCACTCCTCATCATTCCCAAACACTTGGAGATGGAGACAACGTCGGAGCACAGTTTCCCGAAACTAATTCTCCCACTCGGTGGGTGTCTGCGAAACCGAATCAAAGGAGTGTTCGAAGGAGAGAACTCGTATTCCTTGACGTAACCGTGTTGGCTGTGCGGCTTGAGAAGCTTAAACCTTTTCAGCTTCCTCGTTTTCCTGAGAAAGAGGAGCTTTCGGGTTATGCGTTTCTTGGTTTTCGCCATGAAAATGAAGAAATTTAGCAGATTGGACGCTTTCTGCACGAGGGCTGGCTTTTTCTTGGGCATTGTAACCTCGGAAGACTGTTAGGCTCTATGCAAGGTAGGGTTTTGAGAGTTTGAGAAAGTTTATTTTCCACTGCGAGGTTTTTGGTGCGCATTTTATTGGCGCAGAAAGGTAGAGAGAGGCTTCGGAGGAATCTGTGGAGCTGAAGAGGAGCTAGGCTGTAAAAAGGCTTGGGGTCGGTGTGCTGTTTGGACATCTTTTATATGGGGATCTGCAAGTAGCCGTTATTACACAGCTTTGTCTGAGATTCAAATCTCAGATTGAAATACACACACACACACACACACAGTAATAAGGTTGTGGTGAAGATACGGTATTGGAGGAACGCCATGCTTGGTAACCCTAAATAATTCCTTGTTCTGTTTCGTAGGTAGCTTCTGTGGGTGTTGTGTGAATTGTGATCCAGTTGTTTGTTACTTTGCCGTGGGACATTCCGTTTAGATTTCTATACAATTAGTTGTCTGGCGTTTGATGCGTAAATACTGTTGAACGAAGAAATCTCCTTATGGAAAGAGATGACTCAACTAATACGGTTGCAAACGGGATTTGACAAAAATGTCCTCGCAGTTGGCCAACTTTTCTCCTGAAAGGTATTTTTTCTTAGAATAAAAAAATGTTCAGTTTGGTTGATAATTTTGTCGGGGGAATGAAAATGATGGAAATTTTGTTAACTAAACTTACGTTTGATTGTAAAATTTTGACGGAAATGAAAGTTCACAATTTTTAAATTTGTATAATTATGTAACGTATGAAAGTGGGTGTATATAATAATTAGATAATATAACATTATATTGAGATTGTAATTAACTTCTAAGGAATAAATATATAAAAATATAAGTGTATAATGTGTATATATGTATGAATTTGAATGTTAAAATATATAATATTTGATTTTGAATATTTGGATACATGTAGGATATAATTAAATTTAGAATTTGAATGAATATTTAGTTATACAGGATATTTGGATTAGAATTTAACTCAACGAAATCTGGTAACAAACTGGTAGCAAACAAACCCATTATTCCCAAGGGTCCAACAAACCCATTATTCCCAAGGGTCCTTATAGACTGGCCATTATCAAATACTCTCTTAGACGGAAAAGAGGATTTGATGGATGTGGATTTGGACGAGTCACGAGATTTTTGAAACTTCTTTAACAATATTTGGAGAGTTCATAAAATATCATAAAGTTTTCTTTGAATGTTTTAGAAAGTGACTTAACAGACTTTCGAAATATTAAGCTATGATTTTATAATCTTATTTCTCTGGAAAAAGGTTGGTGACAATTAAAAAATTTCATTACTTATCTTCCAAGTTAGCTTAATGGTCTTGTTCTATTTAAATACTTCAAAATATGGCATCTTAATGGTTTTACGATGTACTATACAATGTATAAGTATAATATGTTTCTCTATATATCACATCTAGAGTTAATTTCTAAGAGGTTCAATCTACTATCAACCAATAATTTAATTGTAATAATTGAATTAGGTCTATCATCAAACAATTCATCAATAATTATTGACATGATTTGGGATGGGCCAATTTTTAATTTTTACTTTAATGCTTTTTGTTTTTAATTTTTTCATGTTTGTTAGGCCACATGAGTTTTAAAATTAGAGTTTTAACATATTTTTAATATAAGAATTTCTTTTTATTCAATTAGAATATGGAGAACTTTTTTTTATTTAATGAAATTTTTCTCTTAACTAATTTCTAAAAACTGTTCCATTAATTTCTTGTGAATCTATCACTTCAAATTGAATAATTTTAAATTGATCCTATATGAATCATAACATATTATACTAATTGTGATAGTTTACGTTGAATTTGATTTTCGATTTCATTTCGTAGGATCAACGATTAAGTGCATAATTTGTATATCTACACTTTGAAATTGAGTCCGATGATTATACCATTTCAATTTATTTTTACTTGTGTTAGTTTCTTTGGTGGCGTCAATTATAGTTGAATACGATATATTGCAAACAATGTAATGTAATTGAAACGGGAACATCTTTTCCTTAACATCTCGAAAATTCAATATAATATAAAATCTCAATTTTCCAAATTGACACTAAGAAATGTGGGGGTATACATAATAAGTATGTTTTGTCACCCCATTTAATCTAAAGTGTCCATAAAAAGCAATGCCATACCATTACATGCTACTTTTTTTGAAAAAGTTACTTAAAAGCTTCTTAAAATAAATTTGTTCATTGGAAAAGCAATTCTGTCCACTTTTAATTTTTTTTTTTTAAAAAAAACCCAACTATTAATTGTTTGACTGAAATAACCTTGACATTGTGTCTTAACAAATTTGATGAATGTTTCGTTTAATTTTTTAAATTTATTTATGTAGAAATATATTCTTTACGTCGTTTAGAATTTTGATGTACTCCTATATGTTTATAAATTGGTTGTTGGATCTGTTCCTTTTTCTAATTATTTTTATTAAATAGAGCTGGCTTCAAAAAACGAATGCCCACGTACCTCACAGAGCCAAGGCTTGCAGGTTTGGACACGGATTCAATACTAAATTTGGCTATAATTGCAATATTGTATATATTCCAATTCTTCATTTCTTTTTTAAATGAATTTCGAAATTCTTACAAAATTGTTTTACCAAATATTATGTCTCAAGCAAATTCTGAAGTCCAAGGAATACGTATTTTGAATTAAATTATTTTCCGAACACGCTAACTATGCAATGGTTCGGTTGGTTTGTTTTCCAATTCATTGAATCACAACATATATTACAATTATATTTTTAAATTTCATCTCTTTCTTTCTTTATCTTTTACACACATAATGAAAGAAAAACATGTGAAAAGACGAAACCAAATATAAACAAAGTGGTTAGATTATGTTTAATGATAATATATGTGTTGCTCTGCACATTTTTGTAATTATTATGAGAAATCAAATAAAAATGAAATCAAGAGAAAACTTGAACCTCTAATGGTTTCTCCCAAATTTTGAAGTCAGAAGGCATTAGTCGGTCTTAAAAGAAGATGCACTTGATGTGCAAATGCATTATTACAAGATATTTATCAGGTAATTTTATTATAATCAATCAATTTTTATCTTTCGTTATGAATATGAAAAACATGATGTAATAACATATTTCGTTTACTCCAGGCAGACTTTCCCCAAGACCATCGTGCTGAAAAAACACACCCACAGACGACGTCGTTCTGAAAAAAACCCCGAAAGCACCAAAAAAAAGCGTCCGTACTGCAAGAAAATTGCGATTTTAATTGGGAAACCGGAGAAGTCGTGCGACAACTCTTGCCCAACAGGCGAAGTGTGCGCCGTGCGCACTTTAGCACCCTCAAATTGATTAAACTTTAAACCCAACGTTGAAGAGAAGGCCTGTCGAGATGAAAAGTCCGAAACAACCCTCCGCCTCTCGATATAAAGCAACAGCTTCCCTTTCCCGGTGATTTTCCCACACCAAAACCAAACGCCACAAAAACGAAAACACAGCAAACAAACTCCTCTGCTTCCACATCCTTTCCTTTTCCGATTCAACGATTCTCTCCCCACATCAAATTTTCGAGAAAACGCAGAAACAGCTTTGTCTTGTATGAAATTTTGTATGAAGGGATATGGCTACGGGGACAGAAAGATCGAAGCCGTTGCATAATTTCACGATGCCTGGCGGCTTGCGGTGGGGGAATCAGCGATTCCTCCGCTGCATGAAGGTCAACTCCAACGGCCAAATCTCCCCCCTCCACCGCTTCGCCGCCAATGAGTCCGGTTCTTCTGAACAGCGACACCGCCATCCAATCCAACAGCGACGCACCACCAGAGATAGAGGCAGAGAAAGAGGTAAAGACTTGTCCCCTGAGTTTGTGCATGGATCCCCCAGAGTGAGTCCTACTCCGCCGCCGGAGTCGGAGGATGACCTCCGATTCAGCAACAACGACGACGGGATTGCGGCTACGAGAGAGAAAGTGATGTTTGATCTCCAGACGGCGGCGGATAAAATGAAAACCGCGATTTTCAAGGATGGACTTGAGGACGGCAACGTTTCTATTTCCGCGGAGCTTCTGCCTCTTGCTCCTCCTCCTCCACCGCCGCCGCCGCCGCCTGCGGTGACGTCAGGGGAAGGTAAGACTCACCGTCCGTGGAATTTGAGGACGAGGCGAGCCGCGTGCAAGACGCCAGTGACTGGGACTTTCTCCGGTCGAAACGATAGTTCCACCGCCACTGCTGGCGAGAAGGGTTTGAGGGTGGATGTGGCGAAACCTAATTCGGGACTTTCCCAGATGCGGGCGGCTACAGCGGCGACAACCCACAAGTCGCCGATTCACAGGAGTGATGGCAGCGGCACGACGGCGAGTGGCGAGGAGAAGGAGCGGCCGAAGTTTTCGGTGGCGCTTTCAAAAAGAGAGATTGAAGAAGATTTCTATTTGATGGTTGGTCACAGGCCGCCACGCAGACCGAAGAAGAGGGCTAAGACTGTCCAGAAAGAATTGGATGTATGTATATCCACATTCAACTATTTCCCCATTAAATTAAATCCTTACGTGCATTTTTTATCCCCGCAATCCTGGTTGTGGTTTTGGGTTATCTGATCCCCTAATTTATGCGAATCACTGCTCCTGATTCTATTCTCTAACTCTAGATTTTTGGGCAGACTCTATTTCCCGGATTGTGGTTGACAGAAGTTACGTCAGATATGTATGAAGTTCCCGAAGCTGCTCCATGGTAAGGAAGAGGAGAATTTTTCCGCTTTTAATTTCCTTATCTGTTAAATCTTTAGGGTGGAGTGATGCAATTATTTGTTTTTTGGAGCTGACTGTTGAATTGATGGTTTAATTTGCAGACTTTTTGAAGCTGAAAGTGGCCTACTGAAATTGTGAAGGATGGATATGTGCAGTGGCGGATTGCATCAACATTCTGAGTGCGGAATTTTAACAAAGTTGAAATTCCTCTGGTAAAATGTGGTGTACAAGAAGAGCAGGCTTGGTCGGTTTCAGAATGCTAATTCTTTACCTTTTTTTCTTTTTTTTTTTTTTCTGATTGTAATTGTTAATACATTTGTTTCTTCATGGGAATAATGTTGACATAGTGGAAAGGTTGCTGGGATGTTTTTCTTTCTACTTTTGTGATCAAACAATTTTACTTATGATATTATAGTTCATGATTCTCAGTTCAAACTGCAATACTTATTTGGCGTTTGTTCTTATAGATTGTACCCCATTTTGGAATTTACTTCTGCTTGTTATGTATTTGGTGGATTATGGTCCTTAGCAAAGGGTGTCTCCAGGCCACATGCTGACCATAGACTTTGGTTTCTGAGAACTTGTGCTGTTGATTTTGTTCATGAAGTTAAAGGCTGGCATTGTAGCACGGTACTCACAAGAATTTACTGCAATGATATCTGCAACATGATAGGTTATGGTGTATCTCCAGTTTCAGTCATACTGATGATGGTAATTGGTAAGATTAGGCCAGCAGCTGTGTTCCTTTCTCCACTTATGAGCATAGGATTGGGATATGTAACCTTATCAAGGTTGCTGGTGGCCCTGAATCTGAGTTTTTGCCATCAGACTAGACTGACTGAGAATGCTCCGGTAGAATTTCTCTAATTTCTCCTTGATTGATGAACTACTTGTCACCTTTCTTCCTTTAAATTGTGTTCCACGGTTGCTGGTCTTTAGACACCAACATTGTTGTTCTGGGCTGAAGATGACGACTAGGCAGGTGAAAGAGTGATCTTACCTCTGAAATGTTAATGCGTGTGTTGTAGCTCCTGCAAGATTGCCACGGTTTTAATGAGTTTCTAAGAAATCACCAGTTTCCCATGTAAGTTGATGGTGCTTCAGTACAATCCTCCTTGATGCTTCCATTCGTAGGTGGTGGGGATTTTCACATATTGTAGTTTGTGTGAGCAGGTTGAAGCTTTCCTATATCTTGATGCTCAACTCTGCGATGGAAAAATTTCAAGCAGACAAGTATGTGGGTTGTGGTGGTTGCATTTTAATCTCTGCAGCTTAGGGAGATGGGATCCACTCCATGCAGCTCAACAACATTGACGGTAAGCAGGAGCCCATTTTGAAGCTTCCTTTGATGTGTCAAAAATTGTGGTTGAAATCAATTAGCGATGATGGCAGGAATGTAATATAACCAAATTCATTGACAAAAATGTATTTTATAGGAAAAAACTAAAAGTGAAACATGAATAGCAGCTCGTGTTATTTATGTGATTAATCTGAACTGTTAAGACATGATTAGTATGAAAGAATGAGATAACAATTGAATACTCGTTCCCATACTCATTCCAATTCTCGTGGCGTGATTAATTATAAAAAATCACCATTCCTTCGAAAATCACTATTGAATCTCCATTCTGCCTCATCTCATGGTTTTTACACATTCCCATTCTATTGATAATGAACTATTTTTACATGCTATAGTTAATTTATATTTTGAAATAATGTTTTTTGATTAAAAAAATATTTATTTATTTTTATAATATTTAATTTTAATTATAGTTCATAAATATAAAATATAGTAATAAAATGTTTATTTCACGTTTTCTCATTCATAATACCATTCTTTGTGCATACCAAGCACTAACATATATATATATATATATATATATATGTTATTTTATTCCTTCCATGTTTATTTATCTCCTTCAGTTTATGTAATTCATTATATATTTTTCTCTAATTTCTTTGTTTCTTTTATCATTTTAGAAATTTTATAAATGATATAAATTTATATTAAAAATATTTTTATTTTATTTATATCCACAAGCATTGGGTGTCCCTCAATTCTCATTTATTAAACATATATTTTTAATTTTCTCTAATACAATTAATAATTTAATTTTTTTTAATTTTCTTTCATTTTTTTCTAATTTTATGTTATGAATAATACAAATTTTATTTTGAAAAATTATATTAATTTACTAATATAATTTTACACACCATGAGTAAACGTCTTGTAACTAGTCAAAACAATACACACAATACCGAATGCAACTGGCCAGCTCCTTCCGTTTTTTTTTTACAAATTACATTATAAAACGTTATATATGTTATTGTTTCTATTTTTTATTAATTTTTCTTAGTATTCTAAGGTCATTCATTAATAAACGAATTTAGAAAAAAAATATTAAACATTTTTAAGAAAAATATAAATAGCTTTGTATAAATTGATGAAATTACCATATAAATAGCTATAGTAAGATTATTAAATTTTCTAAATATAATACAAAACCTATTTATGAAAATAAAAGAATTCCAACATGATTGACCAAAAGAAAAAATTATTACCATCTACGTACAATTAAATGAAGACAACAAAATTAAATGCATATCTTAAATTTTCCTTGTCCACATAAAATTGGTTTACATTTGGTGAAGCTCATAGGGAAAAGCATTACTATTAGTATTCTTTTGAGCTTTTTCAAGCAACTTTACTAAATATTTTATTGGTTAACGTTTTGTATATTGTCATCATTTTTATTTTTATTAAAACTGTTATTTTTAAATTTGTTTTTAGTTTTTGAAAGGCAATTGTCATTTGGTAAACATCTTTTTATAATTTTTCACTATTTAAATATCATATAAAGCCCATGTAACCAATAATTTCAACAGACTGATATTAAACTAACGAGTTGCATCACCATCAACGTACAATTCAATTGCAATTGCACACTTTTATTTTATTAGTTTTAATACTTTTAATTAAAATTATTATTTATTTATTTTTACTTTAAATATTTATCGACAAACCAGATCCTGAAAAATGACAATAATCCAGCCAAACCAAATAATTTGATCAGATGTCTGTTTTGGCATTTTAATTGGCAGGATATGATTTTACCCAATTAATTAGCAAAAAAATTTAAAGGCTATGTTTGTAACGCCATTTTTCACAATTTTTATTTTATCAAAATTTGTATTCTCAAACATATTACTCGTTAAAACTAGTAAATGTGGTACATTCTATGCATGAGCAAAATTTTTATAAGTTATAAATTTATTGTATTTTAAATACTAAAATTTATCAAAATTTAAAATATAAAGAATATTTGAAATCAGAATAAAATTAAAGATTAAAATATTTGAAAAGAGGGAAAATTTCAAAGGAAAACAAAGAATAATAATGTGTTAAAGAAAAGAAAAAATGATAGAAAAATAGAAACAATTAAAAATAATTGTGCTAATTTACAATGTGCAATTAAAAAGTTTCATTTTTGTAATAATATAAGTACAAATATATAGTACTAAAAAGAAGTAATAAGATGTTAGTAATTATATTTAAAAGTGTGAGGGTAATAGTGTAAATTTATTAATTAATAACCGTGTTGTAAATTTATAATGTGTAACCAAATTAGACACAAACTTTTAATAATAAAATACTAGTAATAGTAGCGTGCCTTATGTGTGTGTAAATTTATTTTATATGTACATATATATAATTATTTAAAATTAAATGTACAAAAAATATTTACAATAAAAAATAAAGAATCATTTAAAGAATTTGGAATCAGAGAAATTTTGAGAAAAATATAAATTAAAATGGTTAGTTAAAAGAGAAGAGTTAGAAAATAATAAAATAAATAAAAGAATTTAAAATAAAAATAATTATATAATTTTACATTATACAACCATAAAACCTTATTAACTTGTTATATAGTGTAAATAATATTGTTTCCTTGCTAACTATGCGTCATTTTTAGATTTTTTACAGCAATTTTCGTTTCCCATGCAATTTGCATCCAAACAAAGCCTAAACATCCGGAAAGGCCCATTGCGTGCGGCGGCCATGTCTAGGAAAAGTTTCTGCAAAATTAATAAACAACTACTATTTTTCTCGTTGTTTTACAATACTATTTACTGAATGACAATAAATTAAATTACAAATAATACTTTCAAATATTGATTGTGATCAATTTTGTTACTTTGTACAGATAATACAAAAAAATATTTATAAAAATATACAATTCAATTAAAAATAATGCAATTCAACTTGGATGGCATGTTGGCGTCTTTGAAAAGATTAAATTGGTAAAAATAGATTTCAGAAAAATAAAAAATAGCTAAAGTCGTTGTCTTTGATAACGATTTGTATTAGATTGAAAATTCCTTTAATTGTTATGTACTGTAATTTTGCGTTTTTTAATATCATTTAATAAACGAACTAGATTTGGCAAGCAGGTGTGAATAAAAGACTAGAGAAATTGGAAGGAATATTTTGAAGCTACATAAATTTGATTTAGGGTCAATTTTCTTTTTTATTCGATTGGTACATGTTTCTTCAATTTGAAATATGTGTGTGTATATATATATATTTGAAGAAAATAGATCATTCTTGTAACTACTACAAATATATTTGAAGAAATTGGAATATATATATATATATATATATATTTGAAGTGCTACATGAATGATCTAAATTTCACATAATTTTATTTACTTCATGAAATAAATTTATTTTGATTCATAATATCTCATATTGGTTATGTTAGTTTTTCCAATTTCTTCTTTTTATACTCGCTTAAAATTTTACAAATTAAATATCTTACATTACAAATTTTTATTCAAATTCAACATGTTTCCCTCTTAAATTCAAAACAAACTAAAATTTTTCTCCATCTTAACACTTACAATTAAATATAATTTTTCCACCCACTCAAATCTCCTCCACTTTCTATCCCCAAATAAAAAACCAAACAGAGCCACTCGGTTTGTTCTTCCATATTAGATACAAAGAAAGCAAAAAAGCAAACTATTTAAAAAAACCCCACTAAGCTTTAGTAACAAAAAGCATTTACATTTTTGTAATAACACTACCTCCACCACCAATTAGAACTTCGATCTACTGTTTGGCCTTTTAATTAGATCAATTTTAAAGTATACTGATAAATAAATAAATAAATAATAATTTTAAAAAATCATATAAAAGATATTGTTGTTTTTCTTGGGCTATGGAACGATCCCAACTCTTTGGCTTGATATTTTCGAAATGGCTCAAAAAAGAAACTTTTGATTTACACAGAAAACATATTGTTAACATGCAAGGTTGAGAAAATAATTGTTTAGTGAGAACTGAAGTGAGAAAGAAGGTTGAAGTACTAGAAATTGTTAGCCCCCAATGCTTTGTTCTTGATGGCAATCTTCTTGAAACTCAAGAAGACAGCTGAAGTGTGAATATTATTTTTGTGCAGTACGGCCATATTATGTTGTCATTATGACTAATATCCATCATACAACATATTGGAGAATAAAAATGGATTAGATAAATAAATAAAACGAGTCGATCAATGTAATTGACCCCCACCATCAGTGGTCATCATTTATGAACTCAAATCAATTGCATTGGATGCCTTAGTTGATATTACTTGCTCATGCTTTTGCAAGTGTTGGAAATGATTGAATGTTATCATTATGTTTTAATTACAGTTCTCACACAAGTCCTCTGCCTCCAAATTTTTCTATACTGTTGTTCTCACTAACACACGTCTTACCGATACGCAATTTTCATGTAATATGAACTAAATACACATGAAAGGGTGTGTTGATGGAGTGATTTTAGAAATAAAAATTTCATGCGTATCGGTACAGAAATTAGTTAATATCACGGATATGGATGAATACTAAGTTAAATCAAGGTCTCATAAACAAACTCTATATTATGCCATAACAAAATTCACAGCTTGGCAGTGAATCAGAGACACAGTGATGGAAGGATTGATGAATAGAATAGCACTTTTTGTCAGAGATTGAAGATGAAAGGCATGTCAATAGTAGGACTAATTACATTATTGCAAGGTGGTTAGTAATGTGATTACTTAAAAGGGATGTAATACGTTGAATTTTTGGACACTAGAAATAATAATGATATTATTAGCAAAGTTATGGGTGGATAATTTAATTATTTATTATTTTTCGGGTGAAAATGCGTGGAGGATGATAATTGAGTTTAGAAATTCATATGTATATAGTTGTTGTATTGATAAATCCTACCCAAATCGAGTAGACAATTAAAAGGACATTTTTAATTATCTTTAGAATGTAAAAATAAAAAATATTAGGAGTGGATTTGTTGAAAATGGAGTTGGAGTAATTCCAAACTCAAAAAAAAAAAAAAAATAGAAATTTGGTATAACTTAAATATCAGATTATCCTAATATAATTAGGATGCATGGGTGGGAGGAATTAAACCATCCACACGCTAGAAAATCTGGTCAGCCGTCCAGAGGGTGAGGAAAAAGGAGAAAATGTGGAAACACATAAAATCGCGTCCAAATTGAAGTAAATTCCTTGTCTGAATTTATAACTTTCATGCATGTAATTAGAAATCATAATTCATACATTCTAGGCACATGAAATATGAGAATTTTGCATGCAAAACGTAATTCTAATGATAAAATTATGATAGCGTTAGACCATGCATAGAAATTTAAATAAAAGTGTGGTATTAATAAAACCAGTAATTTCTACATTTTCTCTCGAAATTCATGATTAATTCAGAAAGTTAGGATTTTTACGTTATGTTAAAAGGATTTGAAAACCCGTGGAATATGTGAAATCATCGTGAAGGAAGATTAAAATTGCGTAGAAAACGAAATTTGGACCAAACAATGCCTTAAGCACAGACTGGCGCCGCTTCGCGGTCACCACTACGATCATGAGGTGTGAATTCGCAGTTGTGGTGCGAGTCTCCACGAGCCAGAACGGGCTACAGAGTCAAGACAGAATGCATGGCAATTGTCACCGTGGCTGCAAAGTCTCGTCCTCTGGGTGGGACATAGCTCACCACAATCGCAAGAGTGGAGTGCGGCAAGGAGGTAGTATGTTCTGTGACCAATGGCGCAATCGCAAACTGTCACCCCACAATAGTGGACTTGCCATTCGTAGTTGCGAGCAAAAGTGTGGAATTGGACAAAATGCACTATAATTTACCGTTGCGTCGCGAAACCATTTTTCAAGGTCACGAGGAGTGATTTGGCAGTCACAGAACTTGAAAAATGAAAAAAAAAAAAAACTTATTTTTGTGTATTTTATACTAATTTTTTTAATTTTAAAGTTTAAATACATGTAAATATGTCTGTTAAAAGTCTGATAAAATATAAAGAATATCAATTAATTAAGTTCTGAATAAAAAAACTGATGTAAGAAGTAAATTGAGATCTGAAGGAAATTTGCATAAACCAAATATGTTGCATCAATGGACATGTAAGAATTGAATATCTGACATAAATTAGAATTAAACAAAAATAGTTCATATTGAATGAGAAATCAAGCAATATTAACATGAGAAGGATTGAGTTCCAAGATTAATATTAGATAAGTGGTTTACTTACAAACTTTTATAACTGTTTTTAGAAATTGTTTTACTATATAAATAAAATATTGTTCTGAAATTTCAACAAACGGTTTAACTGTGAATTTTTGTAACTACTTTTTACATGAAATATTTTTGGAAAACTTTGTGTTTTACTGAAATTGAGATTCAAAATATTTTCTTAAAAATTTATTTTTGCTGCAATTTATTTTTAATTTTTTTTCAAAATTTTCTTAAATTAAACTTGTATGATTTTTTTCAGAAATTATTTTGATATAAACAAATACCAACTATTTATTTCTTTTTTTACTGTCTTGGATATATCAACTATAGAATATTGAAGTATGTAAAATGATGCCCTTGGGGACCATACGATAATGTAAGAAATTAGTTTCATCCATTCACTAAACAATAAGTGAGATACATAATCTTCTCAATCAAGATGAAAAGATTGAGTCCATGTGGTTTATTCAATTGAGATTATAAGTTAAACACATGACCCTTTCAATTGGATTCAAAATTTGAGACAACTGTAAAATTGCACGTGACATTCTTTAATTAAAGTTGTAGACTAGACATGATCAGTGAATGTTGTATACAAACTGTTTTGAGTGTCTAGATATGCAAATGAAAAGTACATGCAATATAGAAATGTACACAATACATGTGTACATGCAATATAAATATGTTACACAGAACATGCTATAATTACTTTCTGTTTATCCTTATATGAAATTTTAAATGTGTTTTCAATTAAATCTACAAGTTTTATAAATAACTTTTACAATGTTTACGTCTAACAACGACAAGGTAGTAAACTATTTAATAAATGATTAGTCACCCATATACTCGAAAGGCATATACTCGAAAGGCATTTTGCAGAGAATCCTGTCAATAACAAACAAATTTGGATATGATAAGAGTTTGGAAAGTGCAAGTCATTTAGTTATGAATTATTCTAGGATAAGACAAGAAGGTAATAGAATAGGAATTACTTTATTTCTCGCGGCATTATTATTATTCACTCGTATTTTTATAATGAATGGAGTATTTGTTCAGCTATTTTAATATTTGTGGCTGCATCGAATTTAGAGTATGATAAGTAACCTATCAATCATTGATCAATACTTCTAAACATTTCTTTGGTTCCAATTCAACTCACAGTGACTTGAATTAAAGCGAATTCAATGCCCCCAACCAACAAATATGTTCTCAACCGATCCAAAAAGAATCCTTCGGATTTCAAAAAAGATCAAATGCCAACCACATTTGCAATTATTTCTCTCGGACAGTGCAAAAGAACTGCAAGAAAAGCATGACAGAGTCCATTAAAGCAGGATGCCTGTCATGTTCTCATCTTGCCAACTTAAGACTCACCATTTTTCAGAATGTAATAACCTACACTTAAATCATTCTCATACAGACTGTTGTAGCCCAAAGTTTCCACATAATTGGATGTGCTCTTGTAGAGTGGCTACAAGAACACACAATTTAAGGCAAAACTTTCTACTGTACAGATGGATGAACAACATATACATAATTTCAAGAATCACCTCTTCTTCTTGGACTTTTTACGACAGAAAAACGAACCGATCCCGAATAAACTTACAGTATAAGTTGGAGGAATGTTCAAAACTGGACTGATCCGATGAGTGTTTCTCAAAGAAGATTTCTTGGACGCATTACTGTTATAAGGGCAGTACTGACTGACAGACGGCACCGATGGATTCGGGCGATTAACAGTCGCCTCTTTCAACGAATGCTGCTTCTGCATAACTTTGGGAAACGCAGGCGGCTTCGGGTTAGGAACCGATCCCGTTGAGTTGCTTCGGGTCAGAAATCGGAGCAGCCCATTAGACCTGCTGTTATCACCGCTGACGCTGCTGCTTCTTCTGAATTGCCAGAAGGGTTTCGTCAACGGCTTCTCCTCTTGTTCGTCAGCGTCAAAGCTGGTGGATAAATACTCGATCAGCCTCTTCTTCTTCGCGCTGTCATTTGCTAGTTGGACGGTTTTGTGGGCGCTTGAGGACGTGGGACGGGCCGAAACCGGGTGGGGTTGACGGGTCTCGTGCCTTGGTGGGTCGGGTTTCTTGATCTGGAGGGGCAGGATTTTCCCGTCGGCGAAGAGCTCATCAGCTGAAGAAATTTCCAGCGACAGGTTCTGGCCGATGCAGAAATCGATGGTGGGGTTCAGAAGCAGTGCATCTGATCTGGCATTCCGGGATTCTACGGGGACAAAATCTAGTTCCCTGAGGTCATGGGAGAATGAGATTCTTGGACTGACCACAGGGCTTGAAATCTCCGAGCACACGTCAACCGCCATAGCGTTAATTTCTGCGACAGGGAAAAAAGAAGAGGGAAAATACATTTATAAACAGGGGCACAGAGTTCAAGAAAGTTGAGCTCTTGGAGGTCAATTATAGCGCTAGTATGTGGGATTTGGAGGTCAAAAAGGCAGGAAAAGGGAAGATAATTGTGTTTCCCAGACTGAGAGTGAGAATCAGCTTTAGCTTTCTTAATGGTTGGGAGGGAAAGTGCATAGGCGGTGTTTCACTGAGGAGGAACATTGAGATTGAGAATTTGTCCGTGTCGAATGATCTGAGGGAAAGAATGGGGGAGTGATTGAATTTAAGCACCGAAAGGCTACACGAGGGATCTTTCAAAATGAGAGAGAAAGTGAGACTCAATAATCGGATACAAACTGGGGAGCAGCCGCCAGGAAATCTGGCTGAGCCATTGGCTTTGCCGTGGTGAAGGGATTAGTTAAGGTAACAATTTCCTTACACACTCCAAAACAGAAACTGAAATTAATGAATTTGGGTTGCCTTCTGACGAGTTTTAACTGAAATCGAGACGAAGTGAATTGATTTAAATAGTAAATAGATCAAGTTTGAGTCAGTAACTTGTTTGGAATAAATGTATATCAATTCGAATTTATCAACCGTGATATAACGTGATTGTCATTCTTATATTATAATTTTCGATAAGACCCAATACACGATATGAAGTTATACAAAATTAATGAATTTGATTTGAGCATTCGTTGATTCGGCCAAAATTCGATTAGATCTAATTAACTGTAAAAAAAAAAAAAAAAGAATGAATCCAGATTGAATTACCAAATTGTATATAAATTAATTTTGTATCAATCTGACTTGTCAATTTATAGCCTGTCTGAATTGTCCCCGCCACAGGTAACTAACATGAACTTAAGATTCCTCTTCTGTAATGCGGGCAGGATGAATATAACTTATCAACAAGAATTAACTACATTTTTTCTCATTTACTTTTCATGGTTAGTCTTTTCTTTTTTCTCGGGGGGGGGGTTGCAATTTCCTTCACATTATGCTGCTGCAGCTGCACTTTTGTCTTTTTTTCTTCTGTGATGGTTTCTTCCATTGTTCGTACATTGTAATTGCTTTGGTGGCTGCCTCCTTTCCTTGTGTTTTCGTTCTTTGGAAGTCTCCATCCATATGATTGTTGATGACGCTCTTCGTATCAACGTGGCAATTTTATATGCTTGCCCAAGTCACTTGGCTGGCATACATGTGCAGATATTTCGATCAAAGTTGATTATCAATTTTAATCGTACTTAAGATGCAACTACTAGAATAATTAAGATGTCAGAAGATTTGATCAAGACTGGTGTTGAAGATAGCAAACGATTTCGACCGCAATATATTAGTTTTCCAACATATAAAAACAATATTATGGTGTATGTAGGCTCACGTATATTATATATAAGATTAGTGGATGTCACATACTGATGTTTACATAAATATTAAAAATTATTAATTATAGCAAAGTAGGAAATATTATATTTTTTCAAATTTTGGGTTAGTAAAAATAAAATTACTCAAATATTAAAATTATACCAAGAGTATATAAAACTAGAGAGTGAAAAGTTTGAGGATTAAAAATTGGAATAATTAAATATGGAAAGAAGAAGTTTGTTACGTGGGCAAATAGCATAAATAAATTGTAGATTTTACATATCTATGCTAATTTATTTATAAATTATAAAATATTGTATTTTAAATAATACAAACAAGCGTTTTTAAAAATGAAAAGTCTAAAAAAACATTTACAACAAAAAGTATAGAATGTACAACGTAGATATACATAGATATTTATCCTCATTCTCAAAATAAACTGTTAAGTATTAAGTTAAAAGCCGATAAGCCTTACAAAACACCATCAATGAAAGTTAATATGCTCTCAAAATCTCAGGTGGTTGTCAGATTAAAACTAAGTTGAATTTTTAGTTTTTTTTTTAGAAAAAGTTTATGAGATCAAAGATTATAATTAATCTCATTTTTCTTAACAAACAAATTATGAAACATTTTAGTAAAGCTTTTAGGCTTTCAACTGCACAGTATGACATTTCAAATAATTTTGCCAGTTCAACCAAACACTTTCCAAATATCATGTTTGATTGAATAATATTCTTCTTCCCACTTAATTTTTAATATTTTCAAATTATTATTAGCAACAAGTAATAGAGTCAACCTCAAAGGAATGACTGGTATGTATGAATGAATGAAATAAAATGAGAATTGAATGAGCATTGTATAAATTATTTCATGATTGACAGATGCAATGAATGAGAAAGGAATACAATTATTATTCAAAATTTTATTTCCATAATTGGCAAATAGAAATGAATTTATAAATACTATGTATTTACTCATAATGAAAAAATTATCTTTAAACAATAATTTTTTCTATAATTGCATTAAAAATTTAATTGATTTATATTTTTTAACACTTGAATTGGTTGAAAAAATAAAACCTTCTAATTAAAAAAGACTTCCATACATAAAAATTATTTATTTACCAATTCAAAAGCATCATTATTTTTTCTCATGGCATAAAGTTTCAATTTTTTACAAAAAAATTAATATAGAATGGAAAATAAAGATGAAAACTTGGGTCATTCAAAGAAAATAGAAAGAAAAAAAATTGTAAATAAGACTATAATTATGGCATATACAATTTTTTGTGTTGGCACATAACTTTTATAAAAGTTAAATGTGTGCTTGATTATATAAATATTTTTTATATTATTTATAAAATAAAAGATAATGAATTGAATTTAAAATAGGAAAAATTAGAATAAATTAAAATTGAAGGAGAATATTGACCAAAAATATAAAAAATTAAAATTTAAAGACACTCAATATCTATGCATATAAATAAAATAATAATAATAATCTTTACATATAAATTGTATACCATTTATATAATTCATAAGATGATAAAATAGAAAAAAAAAAAAAGAGAGAGAAATAGAAAATATAGAATAAATATAAATTTAGAGAAGTAAATGAAATAAATAAAAATTGTAGAAGTATAGTAAAAAATATATATAAATAATTAAAAGTATTTTAATAATTATATATTGTATTGCTATAGTATATTATAGAATCATAATTTCGTCAAATAAAAGTAAAGTTTACTCATGACATATTAGTAATACGTAAACTTATAGTGATAAAAAAGAATGATGATTCTCATATTATTGAAAGTCAACATTCCTTTGAAAATGGTTATTCTTGAGTAAAAATTATACCAATTATATGATTTAAATTAGAGTTAAAAATGCTCATTCTTTTACATTAGACATGCCCTAAGTATTTCATCACACATAGGAAGTAACTATAATAGGACCAATTATATAGCTACAGATGTCACACAAGTGTTCGAGGACATTATAATAGTTTTGCAAATTATTTCTATTTATGACTTTAATCTTGTTAATAGAAATTTAATCAGGCCTCAATTTAAATAAAGTAGTTATTATTTAATTCGAGCATCTAAAAAGAAAAAATTATCTGGTCCCTTTATATGGAAGTTATTTCCATGGATGATTTTTCCCTAAAAAAAAAGAGAATAGGAAAAAAAAAGGAAAAACGTAGTGTATATATAATCTGGCAATTTCTGGAAGAAGACGACATGTATTAAAAAGAAAATGCTGATAATTTCCTTGAAGAATGAAAATGACGTCCAAGGGACATAGTATGATTATACCTCCCCAATTAGAGGCCAAAGGGTACTTTAATTCAGTTTGGTTAGGAAAAAGATATTTTGACCTTTTAATCTGAATGTCTGGTAAAGGGGTTTCCTAGATCATGAATTCAGCCTATCGTGTTTAAATCAATTACTCTAGATTATTGAGGTTTAGTGTCAATAAATCTTGCTTAATTAATTAGCACTCGAAGAACTAGTAAAAACATTATTATGGATATACTAATTTCAAACTTGATGTTTACAAACTTGAATCCCCAACTTAATTGTTAAATTTTATCACTTAATTAAACAAAGTTTCTTAGGAAAACAACATTTGGCATTATAAGCATGAATCTTCTCAAAATTAGAGTTCGACTTCATAACACTAACAATTTGTGTTGATAATAATTGATTAAAGGCAACTCTGGCCAAGGATTTCAAAATCAAAGGGATCAGTTGCTTCCATTGGTTTGACTGAGAACCTATCGATTTTCAGTTTGATTACTCTGTAAAATTGGTTCATCAATCAAACCAGTATGAATTAGTTAAACAGGGTCAAGAGGTAGTGGAAACTGAATTTTAGCATTTTTTATTAATAAAATGCTTAAAAACTAAAATTCACCTTTTAAAACCAATGTTGAGTCAGTTTTCAATTTGATAATCGGTTCAATTTTAACAACATTGTTTGCGGTATTTACTTTTCTTCTTTTAATATTATAAAAACAAATATGTGTGTGTGTGTGTGTGTGTGTGTGCATATTAATGTAATTGACTCATGTATGACTTGTCAAAATGAGAAGCAATGGTGAAACCACCCCTATCCCCTTATCCAAAAGAGGGAAAACCTTCACCAGATTCATTGTAGAAACATCCTTCTAAAAAGAATGTGCATGAACATAACCATTTTACGTCATGAACCTTTCAGTTATATTTATAGATATCGCCCACAAAACCAATATTGCATGTTCAATTATCATACCAAAAAATCAAAAAAAAAAAAAAAAAGGGCAAGAAAATTGGTAGCATTATTGTGAAGGCATCCCACATGGAGTAGCATTACTAAACGACAGAAGGGGTCTTATGCAAACACACGTATATCTCTATCCTTATTTCTAGAAGTTTTATCATTGCCATGTTAGTAGACCCCTTCAGTCACATTGTCATTGGGATACATATTTGGCATCTCTTCGAACATTTTGTTTTATGTTTCTATCGATGCCACCTACAACGCAAAATGGGGGGCATACCATACATTACTAAACTAGGGATCACAGAGGAGGGTTTTTGGTAATTGTACAACTAGTGCCCTGAATAAACAAAAACTGGTGACATACGTATAACTGAAATAATAACTGCTTTATTTTAACATATTTTGGTGCCAACAATGTCAGTTCTTTGAAAATTGATTTTTGCTTGGGCAACAACATGACGAGGGCATCTTATTGTATCAAGGTTTTGACTTTAAATTTCCATCCGTTATATACTGATTGAGTGTGTTGAAAACTGGATCATAACCTTTCTTGCACGCCTGCATCACGAATTAGTACCCTTGCACTCCACGTTATGCTTTGCTCAAATAATTTTTCATCAGGCATCATGTCCTTTATTTACAATTGTTGGCATTATATGCTGGCAATTTTATACAACACATCTGAATACGCAGCATCGGTATCATTTTCGCAAGTTTGTGAGGATCTAAAATTATATGTTTCCTTTTGGACAAAGTTCCATTGGTTTAATGTGGAGAACATTGAAGATATGTGGAGATCACCACAAATAAGGATGGAATGATGATGGATGTGAGTCCTGCTAGGACAGATAACATTGCACTAGTGTCGTGACAGGCATGATAACGAACTGCATTACACTTCGGGTGTTTTGACTCTTCAATTTTGTTTTGGGTTGGTTAACGTTGTCCTACAGTTGTGTATGGATTGTAACTTTATCTTTAACACAGTTTGATCAAACATATTTTTCACTGCGTGTTATTGATATTGCAAAACTGATACAACACAACTTGATTAGGACACCTTCTGTCGGATCCAAGCTAACAATGATCACCTCCAATGACACAAAATTTTTATAACCTATGCAGTCATACAACAATGTTTGGCTATGTATCTTTTGAAAAAGAGTAAATTCCATGATATTAAAGTTGGAAATACTAAGGCTATGTCTGGATGCTAATTTTCAACAAATTTTCTTCCATCAAAATTTACGCTTTCAAACGTAGTACTTAACAAAATAATCATTTTTATATTTCTCTTAATTTATATTATTTCTAAATTTTCACGTCAATTAAACTATCCAAACGAAGCCTGGCTAGAAGTATTTAATTGTTAAAACAGTTTTGCTTCTATTCTTGTACTTTGGTTTGTTATTTTCCTCCTTATGCTATGCTTGTTTCAAGGGTTTTTTTTTTTAATAAAAGAATAAGAAACTTTTAGAGAAAGGGAAAGAAATTCAAGACCTCACATTTTCAAAAGGATTTTAATGTACAAAGAAAAAAATATTCAACAAAAGAGAAATAAAATAAAAAATCAAAATTTTAAAATTTTGACTATTTAAGAAAATAATAAAAAATTTGATGAGAAGAAAAAAATAGAGGTTGTGAATGCTTTGAAGAAGGGGATAGAGTTGAATTAGTCATTCTCTCATTTTTCACTTTCCCTTTTATTATGCGTTTTGTTTCTAATTTTATTTTTCCTAATTCATTATCAACTAAAAAATAAAAAATTCTATGTCCTAACAGTTTTTTTCCTTTCAAAAATTTGTGGCATGATTGGTATACAAGAATAAAATAGTAATGGAATAGTGATTTCCATGTCATTCTTATTCCTATGGTTATGATTATATATCGAGAAATCAGGAATCTATTGTGAATCATATTTTCAAAAATAAGAAATATCCATTCCTCCTTACTTCTGTAGGTTTACTCATTTCCACATTATTGGGAATGATTTATATTTTATATTATTAAAATAATTTTATTAATTTTTAGATTTAGAAAATTTATTTCAACAAATATTATGCTTTATTAAGATATAAATTAAATATACAAAATGTCATATGTGAAAATATTAATATATATATATATTACATATATTTATTAATATTATATATTATCTTATTTTTTATTTATAATATAATTAAGATCTATGCTAAATATGTAAAATATTTATTCATATTTATGCATCTAGTAAAAGTACTAATTAATATTTAGCAATAATAAAAATATTTTTAAATATAGTATATGTTGATATACTTAAGAAATATGTTATGTTCATTTATTAAGTATATATATGTATATATATATATACATATTTCCATTATATTATGTTTATTAATTAAATAAGTTATGTTCATTTATTAAGTGTATATATATCTATATACACACATACATATTGCAATTATATTATGTTTATTTATTAAGAATACCAACATACACTATATTTAAAAATATTTTTATTATTGCTAAAAATTAATTTAGTGTGTGTGTGTGTGTCTCATAAATGTTTAGTCTATGGCTTATAAAGGTAGCTAATATAGTAATATCAGTTGAATATTTACCTTTATCATTATCTATATTATGTTAAAAATAAAACTATATAAATATTTATTTTACAATAAACAAATTAAAGATTAATTACAGATGTTTGTTCAAATCCTTGATATGTATATGAATATATAATTTTTTTATGTAGTATAAATATTAAATATTTATTATATATCTAAATATATGTAGTCATATAACAAAAATATAATAATTAATTAAATATTTTCAAATAATATCCTTTTTATTAAAAAAATATTTATCTTTAATTCATTATATTTATTTTTAATTATCATTCTTAAATATAAAATAAAATAATAAAAAGAAAATTTTATTCTATTCTTATTTCTAATGCCATTTTTTTGCATATTAAGGGATATAGTAAATAACTCCATTTATTCCTTAATTTTATTCCATTCTTATTTTTTTTGATTTATGGTTTGCCAATGATGGCCTTAGAACTTGTAAAGATAGTGTTGATCATGAAAGCCCAACCATTCTACAAATTTTTAATAATTTGCTGGACATGAAACATTTCTCCCGCATGTTATAAAAAAAAATATTTCTACAGAATTCATAATATTGTAAAAGTCAAATGCAAACAATATATTATTTTGATCTAAAATTCTTTTCTCTCTAATTTCTTTAAGACATGTATTAAATAACACAAGCTATTCATTTCAAGAATCTCCACCATAATAAATCTTATAGATTAATAAAATATTAGTAAAATTTATATAATTTATGCAGTGCTGATTATCTAAAAGTTATAAAAGTATTGTATTTTAATTATTAAAAATAAAATTATGTAATATCAAAAATATAAAGGATATTTAAAATAATAAAATAAAGAAATATTAAGAGAATCTCTCAAAAAAGAAAAAAACAGAGAGAGAGAGAGCAAAAACACAAATAAAAATAAAAATTAAAGTTAGAAAATTCTCTAATTTTACAATGTGAAAAAAATATTTGAAATAAAAATGATCAAAGATGAAAAAAATTTAAAAACGATAAAGTATGAATATATAAATATAAATTATAACTTGAATAAAAAGAACGAAGAATATAATGAAAATAATAAAAGTATTCAATACAAGAGCAAATGTATAAATTCACTTTATGCAATTAAGAATATTTATTGAAATAATAATTTAGTACTAGTAAAACTAGCAAACACAATGTGTGCATAGAATTAAAAAATGTTTGTATTTTAAATAATAAAAATAATATTATTCAAGATATATAAAATATTTAAAATAAAAATATAAATAAAGATGAAATGAAATTGAAAGTGAAAAGTTTGAAATGAAAACACAAACAAAAATAAAGTAAAAGAAAAAAGGATCATAAAAGATAGAAAAGGATAAAGAATTTATAAAAAAATAAATATACAATTTTACATTATACAACTAATAAAGAAGAACATGTAATTTTACTTTATATAACAAAAATAGGGTCAAATAATTAATAATATGTTATAGATACATATAAAAAAACAGATACCAATCCTTTTCTTACCACCTGCAATTTTTCTTTTTAAAAATATATATTTAATTATTATATTTTAATTTTTTTCTCTTTTATATTTGTTAAATTCTCGTAACGGTTTTCGTAGTCTCGTCTCACTCCACCCAGGTTTTCAATGGCAGATTGGCCGTCCAGCTTGACGCAGAGGCCCAACACTATAGTGCTGGCAGATGCGTTTATGTAATCGCTAATATGATTGGCCCATGTTCATCCATAACGGTAAAGTAAAAATTTGTCCGCTCAAAACAATAATAAGCAAGATACGACCGTTCCAACCCGTGATTCCCAAGCAAAATCCTTGTCTCAAAAGGAAACTCTCGGCAGAATCTCCCACGCGCTCACTCAGGCATTACTGTTTTGTGATAAATTAACTTTTCTTTTATAAGTTTTTGTTCGTATTTTAGTAAAGAAAAATTAACTGTGAAGCAAAAAGACGGTGGGAAAGAACGAGAGTGAGAGCGGCGACCGCTAGCCTCTGGATTTGTTTCTGAATATTGGGTTAGATGAAAGGACTGCGAAAAATGCGGTTGCTAACAGTAAGTTCACAGCTAATCTCGCGGCCGTTATTCACGAGGTATGTATGTTTTGCATGTTAATTCGTGTAGTTAGGTCGCGTAGTTGTTGTTTGGTTGTGATTTATTGTTAGACGTTTTGGGTTTTGTTAATATATTGGTAAAGGTTGTAGCTTTAAAATGGATCGCTAGGTAATTTAGAGGGGAAAAAAGGGAAAATTTAGTTGTTTCAAAGAAAGGTGATTATCTTTAGGCATGAATCGATCAATTTATATGGAACTTGTTAATCATTTTAAGTTTTTGCTTCTGCATGTGGGTTGCAGTACATCGAATCTTGAAATTTCGTAATTCTCTGACGCGTTCCTTGAAAATACAAAAGTCAAAAAATTTTATTTTTAATTTGAAATTTATTAATTGAATTATTTTGCCGATTTTGCTGGAATAAAATTAAGTCGATCAAAAAATAGAGTAAAAAATTTTCATGCAAAGTGTTATGTTGACTATCTTGTTTCTGTGTGTATTAAATGTTTTCACATGCGATCGTTTTATGTAATCCAGAAACTACATAGTTCTTTATTTTAGTCCAGAAACTACATAGTTTTATGCACTGGAAACCAGGGGAAATGAGATAAAATGCCTTGGATAGTTTTTAAAGGTGTGGCCTCTTTAAGAATTTCAGGAAAACATATAGCTCATTTTTCAGGGAAACATTTCTTTTCCAGTTTTTAAATTTAAACCACCTTTTGTTTTGTATTGAGGCCAGAAGCAAACTTAATGAATTTGAAAGGCATTCTCATGCCTTTCATATTGATTAGAGGACTTAATTACTAAATCTATTTATCTCTGTTTTATCACTTGGGAGATCTGTAATGATGCTATAAATTGCATAATGGTAAAAAATGAGGAAAATCTGATTAATTGGCTTTCATTTCTTTTTATTTTTAACTTTTTGATGATTATTTTGCTGTTAGTTTGGGTGACTTAATGCTCAATTTGAGTTTTTGATTCAAATTGAGGATGCTAATATGTAAGATTTTGTTTATGTAGAATTTTTATCTTACATGTTTCATCTTAAATACTGTATTCCAGGCAAACGTAACTGATGGTTGTGATCGGACAGTTGGAAATCTACTTTACACGGTAAGTTGGTTCATTGTAACAAATGTGGCTAGTCTTGATCACAATCTCATCATAGTTGTAAAAGGCACGCCATGGCTTGAGGCATTTTAGGTGATGGCTCACTGCCGTTGCGCCATGGGCGAGTGCTTTATGGAAGTCACACTTTTGTTTTTATATATTTTTAACAAAATAACTAAAGCCCTAGTCCACAGGGGGTGACTCTGCAGATAATCTTTACTTTTCTTCTTTCTTTCTCTATTTTCTCCTTTCTTTCTTTCTTTCATTTTCCATGTCTTGGTCTCGTTCTTCCCTAATCTCTTATTTTTCTCTTCTTTTCCTCTACCCTTTTCTGTTTTTCTGACCTTCTCTTTTCATTTTTTTTTCTGGTTGCAATTCCTTATTTTCAAAATTTTTAGACAGATTATCAGTTTTTTTGTAAAATATTCTGAAAATTACATTTTGACACTGAATTAGAGCTTAATATATGTCGAAATTAGTGTTAAATAGGAAAACTTGAGTTTCAATGAAGAATGTATTGCAGTTTGGGGATAAAGTGCTTATATATTTGTTGATCTATTGTTTTGTTGAGAATTGCCTAAGCCATGATTGGCACACCACAGCATGCAGGCAATAATGGTGCTAGCCGAGCTTTATTTTGTACCCATGGTGTTGGGCTTCATAATGGTGCCTGCCAGGTGCCTCACATAGGCGCTTAGAAGATGCCCCGTTCTAAGCCCCGTTGTTTGTATATGTGTGTGTTTTTTACAATTAAAAACGAATTCTGTTTTTAAGCGAAATTGAAAAAAAAATAAATAAATAGCCTGCTTCATTGCTGTTGCTCTCTTCCGTTTCTATTTTTAAAGCTCTAGGCAATTTCTTTCTCATCCTTTCATTTTCTTCTTCCTTCTTTCTTTGTTATTTCTTTCATTGTTAACCTATTCTTTTGATTGTTTCTTTCTTTTCGGACAGAAATGACAAACAATTAGCTACTAGTTTTAATGCTTGTTAGTTATTTATTATTTATGGTTTCTTTGAATATTAGAAGTCGAAAGTTTCTTGCCTTTGTTTTTTTGTATGTAGAATATGTCTATGCTTTATTTTTATCAGAATTTCTTGTAATATGAATGTATTTTTATTCAATAATTCAATTTTGCATTAGTACATTGAGAAGGCGCACACTGCTTCATATGCCATGGCTCTAAAAGGCTTTTTTACATTGAGCGCTATTTGCCATTACAACTATAATAACTACTGAGTAATATAAATATTTTATTTGTTTGTGCAAATGTGCACAGTACTTCAGCACTCCACATCATTTACCATCGTGTGTAGTGCCCCATTTATTACTATGCTTTTGATGGAGTGGTTTGATTCCTTGCTTTACGTTTTATTTGGTCTCTTGTTTCCTTTTAAGGGTATTTGAAACATGAACCTTGACTCTCTATCCACTGCTCACTTGCATGATAATGAAAATAGTTTCAAAATGTACAAATTTAGTCCTTACAGGATGCCTGATATTTGTTAGCTTTGCATTCCTGATTTCATTCTTAAATATTGAAAACATCTTCAAGTTGAATTTACCATGTACATCAATGATGACTGCTGTTTGTTTCCTTGCATGAACTTTTGAATGAAAGAGATGTGCTTCCTTTTTCATACTTGGCAGGTTGCAACAAGATTCCCTGCAAATGCTCTTGTTCATCGACCAACATTGGTCAAATATATTGTTTCTTCAAAGGTTTGAATCACATTATTTTGCATTTTCTTTGTTGGAGCCATGTTAATTACTTTTTGAAATGCTTTCTTAACATTTGTTTTTACTTTCATATTTTGATTAGCCCAGATAAAAGCTCCTGCTCAATTGGAAGCTGCCTTTTCATTTCATACTGCACCTGCTTCTGACAACGTGAATGTCGATGAGTTTGAAGCTGCATGTGCAGTTGGTATGACACAAGGATTACTGCTTGTAATATACTTAATGAATATTTTGAATTAGTGCAGCAAGTTTGACAAAGAAATTTGCAGTGATTGCCACCTATTATATTACTTTAAAGATATAAGTGTAATCCAAGTAAGTTGTGCTTGAAAATATGAAAATATCCATTTGGAGAGGCATTATTCCTGATTGATTTTCCTCTTGTCTCTTTCCATGCATTACTCTATGCAGAGAAAAAGGTTTTGTTTTGCCCTTTTTTGTACATGTAAGCCTCTGTTGTGATTTTGCTTCTGCTTTACAAACAGGAATTGAGGTCTCTCAGGACGATATTGAAAAAACAGTCAACGAAATATTTGAAGAGAGCCAAGCTGTTATTTTGGAGCAGCGCCATCAAACCAACGGTTGGTTTGCATTTTCATGGCAAAAGTTACATGTGTACGTGTTTTTTAATATAGTTTAATTCCACGGTGACTGATAATGTTTACCATGACAAAATTTGGAGGTATTGTGAGTACTGATAATAATGTTTGTAAATATAAGCGTATTATGAGCATGGAAACCAAGAATCATGCATGCAGACCTATGCAGCTTGTCTAATCACTTCTGTTATGCATGGTTACTAGGTAATTTGCCTTGCAGATTTCGCATGTTTATTGCTTGGACACTGACACCATCTCGTTTTATGTTACAGTAATTTGTTGTTATACTACTGCTTCATGGCCTGCTTATTTGGTCTTTATCTATCAGTCCTGGAATTACAGAATAATGGATATTTTCATATTTACAAGGAAAAGAATCTCTCCAAATATGAAAATATCTAAGCACAACTTCCTTGGATTACAAGTGTATTACAAGTGTAATCTAAGTATGAAAATATCCATTCCCAAGAAAAGAATCTCTAAGACTATGTTTGTTTTTAAATTTTGGTTAGCATTTTTAGATGTTTTTATCTTGAGAATTGTATAAAAGCAAGAGAGTGTAAGAAATATAATTTAAAAAGTGTAATAATTGAGTATATGTTTTTGGGCTGCAAAATTTGAAAACAACATAGCCTAAATCATTTACTTGTGGTGTTTGTCTTCTGACTAAATGCAGAATGCTGTGTTAAAGGAAAAAAAAGGTTAGTAAGTTTGGTTGAAAGTGTAGTTGATATTCTCGATCAGATACTGATAATAATATTTATAGCTAAATTGGACCTGAAAATGGCTCTCTAATCTTTGTGTACTTCGGGTATTCATCAGATTGCGGGCTGGAGGATGCATATGCTTCTTAATTAATATATAATTTTTTGATCTTTGGCATGCATCAATAGTATGTTTGATCCATGGTGCTTCAGTTAAGTAATAGAAAATCTTTACCATGTAAGGGGCAAGACCAAAGGAGGTACCGTCACTTATGGAGTTAGCTTCCTGTTTGTGGATGTATGCTTTGAATTCATATTTTAAGTTGCATCCTGTAAATTGTAAGAGGATAGCCTAGACCTTTTTGTAGGCTTTAACACCTTACCTTCACTAATTTATAGCAGATTGTGCTTTGGGTACTGTATAGTGTACAGTATATAATTTTCAAACACAGGAAATAGATACAACTATGCTTTTATTCAGCATTAGGCAATGTGCATATTCCTTGGAGGTTTTGAAAATTTTGATGCCTGATCTAGCTTCTAATGTGTTTCAAATGTCTTGTTTCTTTTGATTTTCTTCCATTTGTTGATGATGTCCATTTTTTTGATCAATGATGTTGGATTTGGATACAGTTGGTGAACTGTTTGGTTATGTGAGAAAGAAGCAACCATGGGCCAATCCGAAGATTGTCAAGGTAATTATGAACAACACCGTGCACTGCCTTGTTCTCTACTCACTTCAGATTTGCAGCCTGTTAAATGATTCAAATATACCTTTTCATTTTCTTTGTTTGTTTGCTGATTTGGTCACTTTTTGCACCAGCAAATTATTGATACAAAATTATATGATCTGCTTGGAGAAAGAACAGTTGCTGACAATGAGAAGCCCCCATGAAAAAGAAAAAGAGAGCTCTGTCAAAGCTGAGGTGAGCAGAGCTGTTTCATGTAGACTTCTTTTTTAAATTCACGAAGGCCATGGTTTAATGTTACATTTCTGGGTGTGGGAAAATTGGTGTCAGGTGTATGCGTGTTTTAAAGATAATATTGGGATTTGTGTTTGTGTTTGGGTTTGGTTTATGTTTTTAGAATAGGTTATGATGAAAAATGTTTGAATCTGCTTTAGTGTTTTGGGGAAGGAAAATACTTTAAATGTATTGTTGATTTTTATTTTTTTTTTGGTGTAAAAATATGACTATTATATTAGAATTGTGATTGGATGATATAGATAAAATTCTTGATGATAATTTGATTTTGAACAAAAGGTTGTGTTAATGGTTAGACTTTGAATATATGACCGTGCATGTATACATCAGTGCATCTAAAATGGTTTTTAGATTGAGGGGTCAAAACATTGTATTCCCTCTTGTAGCTCCAAATGCCATCCTAGAATATTTGGTTTTATTGGTGTTTTCTGAAACTCTGGAATTCAAACGTTCTCATAATTGCATGGTCTGCTTTTATGAATTGTATGTCTTTTTATATCTATTTTCAGCCTATATAACCAGATTTATATGGACACAGTTTTTGCAGTCTTATTTGTCAGATAAATCTATTGTTTAGTATATAAGCTGTAGTTATTTACTTGTGTTTCAATTGTCAGGATAAAGCTATACTAAAGAGGCAGCTTCACCAGAACCATCTGAGGAAGAAATAAATCCATTTTCAATATTTCCTTCACCAGAGGAGAACTTTAAGGTAGCTGATATTAATTTTTGCTCTCATGTGTTGCATGAATTACTGGATTAGTTTTACTTTTCATAAGGAGACCTTGTTGGTGGGATTTTTGGATGGGAAAGGTTACAAATCAAAGATCATGAGACACAAGCTAAAAGTTATTTGGTGTCTGTAGTTCTTTTTTAAAATGGAAAATATACGTTACTTGAATAAGAATAAGCTCTAGGCATCAAGCTGGATATAATTCACTGATTTTTCTTTCGCCCTTTTTTTTTTGGTTTAAAGCTTAAAAGTGAAGCTTAGGCAGCTTACAATTTCTTGTTGCCATTTGCTACTCTCTGTGAAAATTTATTAAACTGATTCACGTATGTGCTTTCTAATTTCCAGTTGCATACAGAAATATATTTCAGTGATTGTCCTGTTCTTAGGACTTGCAATTCAAAGGAAATACATGATAAACACTTGAAGGTCACTGGAGGAAGAGTTTTTACCCGCTTTCTGCCTGAATCCAATGGATATCTGCATATAGGTCATGCAAAGGTGATTATATACCAAATTAATCTAAGTTATTTGTCCTTTGATCTTGGAATTTAAGTGGATTTTAGTTCTTACTCTTTATCTGGTAAATCAATTGTGTAGGCTATGTTTGTGGATTTTGGCCTAGCAAAAGATAGAGATGGTTGCTGCTACCTGAGGTGAGGATTCTCTAAACTATTGTCTGACTTTATGTTATTTATATTACTGTGATCTAGGACTTTATGATTTTTTTGTCTCTTCCTGTTCTCTACTCGAAAGTTTTCCTTTTTGGTTTTAATGTGGTGGTGGCCAAGGCATGTGCTCTTTCAAGGGACATGACTGAATTACTTTTTCTGAATAGCATCAATTGTTTTGAGATGATTGTTTATATGTGACCCATTTAGAAGAAGTTAGATATGGCATTTTCGTGATTTTTAAGTAGGAAAAATTGGTTAATGAAGATAATTTCCATGATTCATTGAAAAATGTATAATTTATATGCAATGAGAGTGCCTCCAGTTCGTTATTTGATTATTCCGTTTGCTAGAATCAGTTTCAACTGTTTTTGTTTTGTAGTTCTCCAGTTAATAACTTGGCTTGTTTTATTCAACTTGCTGTGATCCCCTTTTTCTTGTCATCCCTGTCTTAACTTTGTTTGGGTAAACAGGTATGATGATACTAACCCAGAAGCTGAAAAAAGGCAATATATTGATCATATTGAAGAAATTGTTGGGTGGATGGGGTGGGAGCCCTTTAAGTTGTACATTCTTACAAATGGTTAGCCGTTTACCATGTGCATAGCTTCTTCTATGTATGTCCAAATTTTTTAGATCACCTACACCAGCAAATATTTCCAAGAACTCTATGGACTAGCAGTGGAACTAATACGAGAAGGTATGCTTATGTTGATCACCAGGTTGATTCTTGCAGAACACTGCATTCATTTTCTTCCCCAGGTTCTTTTTGAAATTACTTGTCTGTTAGTCAAGTTCACCACATACTTAGCCATTTATGAGCTAATTACAAGTTCTAATGCAAGAGTATGGTTGGTAACTGTTGAACATTGTAATTTAGTTGTCAATCTGGTTATCTTTGTCTTTGCAATAAAGAAATATTTTGCTTTTGGATGCAGACTCCTGTTGCGGTAAAAGAATACAGAGAAAAGAAGATGAACATGAAGTGGGGAGTGATTGATGAAGGCCAAGCAACATTACGAATGAAACAGGACATGCAGAGTGATAATTTCAATATGTATGATCTCATTGCTTATCGTATCAAGGTAAGTGTTTTAATTGAACACTAGTATATGGAACTTAAAAGTGTAACTAATATTTTTTCCTTGTTATGCATCATCCAGTTCACGCTCCATCCACGTGCAGGAGATAAATGGTGCATCTATCCAAGTTATGATCATGCACATTGTGTTGTTGACTCTCTTGAAAACATAACTCCTTCAGTATGTCTGTTTGCTGTTGAATATTTTTTCTGGTGTATATTTTCTTGCCTTGTCTTTGGTGAACCTCCTTTTTTAGTATATAGTTTTTCTTTTAAATAGTAAAAGATTCTCAGGATAAATAGGCCCTCTTAGATGCTCTTACAACTTTTATCTGAACAAACTAGTTTAGACAAAATATTTATATATATTATTACACACTTTCAAACATATCTTTATACACACAAATCTTTAATTGGTAAAGGTGTTCATCTTGGTGTGTATCTATATTTCTATCAGTATATTTGCGACATTTATATCTAAATAATAGAAAATTTTGTTGTGACACTACTTATTAGGCGAAATTTCACTAAAGATTCTCCTGTAGAAAATATCTCTCGTGAAAAATGAAGCCAGATGCAACTTTCTACATAAAACCATTTCTAGTATAATATGAAATATACTTCACATTTCATAATATTTTTCCCCAAAACACTTCAAAACAATACCAAACATTGGCCAAAATTTGCACTTTCTCTTGAATCCTTTTTTAAGAATAAGGACTTATCTGAAGTATGCCATGAGAATTGGTGCACTGTTGAAACAGTTTCCTAACTTTTTAAGTCAATTATTCAACGCAGCTGTGCACACTTGAATTTGAGACACGCCGTGCATCATACTACTGGTTATTAGATGTGCTGGACCTTTATCAACCTTATGTATGGACTATTCCTGATTAAATATCACCAACACAGTGATGTCAAAGCGTAAGGTGAGATGAAGTTGGCAAAATATCACTGGTCATTTTTCAACTGATTTTTTCTTGTCTTTAAGAAGTGACCCTTTGCTGCATGTTACTGCAGTTAAATTGGCTTGTAACAGAAAAGTGGGTTGATGGTTGGAATGATCCTTGTCTCATTACTCTTGGTGGACTGCGATGTAGAGGGGTAATGGCAACTTCCATCAATGCTTTTGTTCTAGAATTGGAGTCACCAGAAGGTTGAATTTCTTTACTTGTATACATTGCATCATGCTCCACAATGATACTTCTCTGATGTTATCTTATAATTATTTTATTTTCTGTGTTGCAGTGACAGTAGTATGATATGTCTAGACTGCCTAGAGTACCATATAAGGGAGCAGTTGAACAAAATGGCACCCTGTACAATGGTTGTGGTAAATCCGCTGAAGGTTTGCATCTTGCCCAATGGATATTCATGCTTGTGAGTGGATACACTGCAGTTTCTGCTTGCCTTTGTTGCATGCCGTGTATACAAGTTCTTCCCTCGGGATCAATTAAGGGCGTTCTGCTGACTCCTGTATTTCAGGTTGCCATTACAAACATGGATGCCACTATAATGGACCTTGATGCAAAAAAATGGCCTGATGCTTCACCAGATGATGCATCATCATTTTATAAGGTGTGAATGCATCGTATTGATTATCTCTTTGAGCGTATGACGTTAACTTCACTTTTGGTTTTACATTAATGTTGGGCTAATCTGCTGAACAACATCATTGTGTTTATATGACTATTTTGTGTTATATCTTTGGACCCAAGGAAACTTTCAAACTATAGTTATGATTTGTCATTGTTGATTATAATTTTTTGACGTTATTCATATTCTGCTTTGTCAAGGTCCCTTTTTCTAAGGTTGTGTACAGTGAACACTCGGATTTTCTGTATTAAAGATTCGAAAGACTACCATGGACTGGCTCCTGGAAAATCTGTCCTTTTGAGGTGCCTATAGTTTGCAATTATTTTAGAACTTCTGGGCATTGTGTGGAATTTGCCCATGATTGTAGAACATGCTTATTCTCTGATATAGGTATGCATTTCCTATTAAGTGCACCAAAGTAATTTTTGGTGATGATAATGAGACTATTCTTAAAATTTGTGCTGAGTATGATCCAGCAAAGAAAACCAAACCGAAGGTAGTCTGTCTTGTATAAAATCACCTCTGTAATTTTTAGATTCTCAAAGTTCTTCTCATTTCTTATATATTTTTGTCTTCAGGGGGTACTACACTGGGCTTCAGAATCTTCACCAGGGGTTGATCCGCTTAAGGTGGAACTCAGATTATTTGACACACTCTTCATTTCTGAGGTTGGATGTTTGCTTTTGACACTACATTTTTCTTGTTTGCTATGGCTGCCCTCAAAATTGGTTTAAATATGTATAAGCTCATTTGTTTGTGTTGCGAACAGAACCCTTTGGAACTAGAAGATTGGCTTGGTGATTTGAACCCACACTCTAAAGTTGTTATATCAGATGCATATGCTGTACCTTCACTGAAAAATGCTTCTGTGGGCGACAGATTTCAGTTTGAAAGATTAGGTAATTGTTTAACCCTCCGATCTTTTATTTTTGGGCATCCCACTACTCTTTGACAATTTGAAACGGAATAAAAGAGGTGTTGTGACCTTGTCATTAACATACATACGTGGTTTCTAATAGAAAATTTTACATCAAATATATATTGCTCTGAACTTATTGTCCCCTGATTATCGTTATTATATTAGCTTTTTCTGAAGTTTTGACTTTGTCCCTTCTCTTAGCAAACAGCAGACATAATGTAGTTGTAATTCCAGTTTTACCTTCTCACTATTTCTCTCCAATGTGCATCCCCAACCATTCACTTGGCATGAAAGCCAATATAAGTCAAAAAGAAAAGAATATTGAAAGCACCAGATTAGCGTTGAGATTTTGTCATTAACCTTTCTTTTCTGTTTTCTTTTCCCTCTTTTCTTTTTCGGGTGGGGGTGGCGGAGTGTATGATATTCTCTCTTGAGAGGGGATTTTACATTTTCGTATGGTAGTTGATAAGATACCAAAGAGATTGCAGGGAATAATGCTGTCCTTTTATCTTTGCTCAATATACCATGATTTTAGCGATTTTCCTGCGAAATGAAAGTGTACTTTGTTTTTCTAACATGTTTTGATCACAATAGTTTGATCTCCCTTCTGTTTCAGGCTACTTTGTGGTTGACAAGGACTTGTCCGCTGAAAAGCTTGTATTTAATCGAACCATGACATTGTGAGATAGTTACGGTAAGGGGGGTAAGTAAGGTGGAAAGCTGTTAAGCTGGATGAGAAAATGGTTTCGTAGATATTCCTACAGAAATACGATAACATCTGTTTTCTACTAAAGATCACAAGTAAGTTTAAATTGTTATATATATCAGGTTGTATATCACATGAGTTTAGAAGCAACATAGTTTTTGTTAATTTTCTATTGTGGATTTCATCCTTGTCAAAAATGTAGATGTTAGGTGTTTTTCTTGCATTTCTTGAAATTTTATGTCGCATGTCAGCATAAGACAAATCACAAATAGTCCAATAGCAATGTTTTTGTGTAGAGTCAATTAATCCAAAAAGGTTGTACGTTAACTTTTAAAATTGATATGTTGTTCAATTACTATCATTTATTATTTTCTAATGACTCAATTGGGGTTTATGGGCTGTAGCTATCTATCTTCTTGATAGTCTTAATATGATCTTCGGTACATGATATCTGGTTTATTTAATGCATGTATGTATGAATGTATGTATGCATGTATATGTTATCACCCATATAATTAAATGAGCACCAAATTAATTAATAATAAGAATAATAATTCTATATTAAAAATTTATAAATTAGTTATCAGTCATAAAAAATAAACAAAAGTTTTAGATTCAGATTCATTTAGTGAAAATGATGATGCCTCAAATCTCGATTCATGGGAAAAGAATGAATTGAGTGATTGATGGAAGGCTGAGGGGAAGTATAAATGCTTTGATCATCACATGAAAGCTTAGCCTGTGGGATCAAAGTTCACATGCCCAATAGGATAACGAAGTCATTGATGTGACCATGCAACTGCAAAAATTCCCATATGCTCCATCACAGACATTATCTATTTCCTCTCCTGATTCTACAAGATAAGTTATTCCTCTCCTTCGGATGTTGTAATGATACTCTTATTCAGTTATTTAGTGACAGCCTGAGGCTGACGTATTTAATTGGTCTTGTGACTTTATTGAGAATCCAGATTGCCTAATCCCATTTCCATTTTTGGTTAATTGCCACTTAACTTTGCAGTTTGCAGTTTTAGGATAATGTTTGTGTGATTAGGCCATTATCTTTTTTCTCGTTCCTATTGCTGAGTGGAGACAGTGGAATAAACATAGAAAACACTTACAAATCCTTTCACATTCTATGCTAAATAAACAAGAAATCATGTCAACTCGTGGGTTGTTAACTTTTAAGAATTAGATTTAATAAATTAATTTATCAAAGTTAATTAAATATTCACTTAAGTGATAAAAGTTTATGATAAAGCATGAGTTTGGTATTAGTTTAACGAAATCTTGGATAAAATAGTTTAATTCAACAAGTATGATAAAATAATTCAAATATGTTGGCCAATTCGATATATTCATTATTAAGTTATAATATAATGTAATCCATATTAATAAACATATTTTAAAATTATTCTATGATTAATTTATCTTTCTAAAAAATTCCTAGGATTTTAGTCTTCTCAATCAAAATGAACAAGTTCTTGTTGGATTAATAAAATTATAAAATTTTTAAATATTAAATTGATTATGCTACATTGAATTACAATTAAATTCTGTAATCATCTTAAAGCAAATTGTTATCCTTTGTGTTAATACGCAGTAGTAAATAACTCATGCAATCTTAGGTATTAAATTACCAATACAGCTGAAATGGAGGAGAGGTAATAATAAAATTTTTGGGTGTTTATCTCTATTCATTAACCCATATTTGAAACAAAGATTAAAGTGACTTCTTATTCATTACAACCTTTTTTTCTTTGTAAATAATATGATAACAGTAATATTAAATATCATCCAAAAATAACAGCTTGGTCATTAGGCCACAACAGTAAAAGGCAACAACAATGGTGATCTACAGACCCTTCTATCTTGTTTTTTAGCTTTCTATTTATTTTATCTATTTCCCTTTGTGGTTTGTAAAGCAAACAGGGGAATGATAATTTCTATGCCCTGTATGGTGGGTTTGCTTTCTTTCCCTCGTAAATTCATTGGAGAAGTAGGGGTTTAGTTCATTTGGAGGGAAAAGGTGAAGTAAAGATAAAAATTCTCTCATAACATTTGTGTGGATGTCAAGAGTGTTTAGAGATTCCACCAAATGCCACTGGCGGATAAGGTTTGAGAACTATAATTGCTTACTCACTTTATTTGACAGATTAATGTTCATTATTTACATGACAAATTAATGATAAGCATGTCAAATGAGAAAACATATTTAAATTATTTTATTATGTTTGTTGAGTTGGATTGTTTATTCAGTATTTTGATAAATTAAGATTAAGCCCATGTTTTATTTTGAGCTTTTATTACTTAAAAGTGAATATTTAATTAACTTCAACAAATTAATTTATAAAGTCTGATCCTTGGAGGTGAAGATAACAAAATAGAGTGAGATGAAAATAAAAAGTAGTGACGAGACCAGGTTTGTACACGTGAGCACGTAGACACACACGTATGTGCATTTAATTAATCCTCATAAAAATGGTATGCCACAAAAGAACATCACATCTCAACGTTGGAACTCCTCCCACGCCATGTGTAACATGCTTGATGTGAGAGGTGAAGACGAATCATGTGTGCTATGGCAAAGTTGTTTATATTATATTACCGAAAGAGTAGCATGAAAAAATAAGGAGACCGGAACCCAATCTTTCACGTACTTCGAGCTGCGATATCACACATACTTTGAGTAGCCAACAAAAACTAAAGCATTATCACATATTATATAACCTACCAGACTAAATGACCTTTTTTTGTGGCCCTACTACTAAAACAAGGTCCACGCTGGGGTTTAAGCCCTTTCTAGACACCAACTTCTCCTGACGTTCTGAATTGCCACAACTCATCACTGTACCGAAAAGTATTTCGTAGGTCCTCTCCGAACCAGTCAGTCTCGGCGAGGTGGAGCCCGGAGAGGCTAATATCGTCGGACTCAAATTCTTGCACGTCATACTCAGGAATGCCCACGTAGTAGTAGTTATCTTCAAGTGACGAATTTTCATGTTGAATTTTATCAGTGTTTAATTGGCCTGCAAAGTTAGGCTGCTGGCAAATCATTTTCCCTGAGGAATTGCTGTCAGAATAATTCATCAGGTTGCTGGATTTTGGACAGGATAAGGACAGGAGGGCCTGGTCAGAAACTGGTGGAAGGGCTTCAAACTTTTGAGTTTCCATAGTAGAGATCGAGGAAGTGGAAGAGGAGGCAATTGATGAATCTCGTTCCACTTTCTCCAGCAATCTTGGCTTCCAAAACTTCCCTACTGCTTCCAGAAATTTCTTGCTGTTGGAATCAACCTTAAGATGTCGTGCCTGTTTCTGCACCTTTGTTCTCCAGTAATTCTTGATTTCATTGTCAGTTCTCCCTGGTAAATGCTGCGCAATTCTAGACCACCTGGAATCACCAAACTGACATATATGAGTGAACAAGTTGGGATTTTTTTAGGGTTTTTATTAGGTAGAACTGTGGTTACGACATAATTGTAATAACAATAGGTTTTTCTCAAACACAAATGAATTAATTTAGAGGGTTCAACTTCAAAGTTGAAAATCTCACTTGTTCCCCCATTTGGCATGGAGTTCAAATATCAAGAGCTGCTCATGTGGGCTGAGGTTTCCACGCTTGATGCCAGGTTTCAAATAATTCAGCCACCTCAATCTGCAACTTTTCCCAGTTCTCTTAAGCCCTTCAGACAAGGAAACAAAAGATGTCTTAAAGGGGAGAGAAAAATAAAATAAAATAAAATCTGCAAGGTACTCAAAGTATGTAATTCAATTACACACACGTGCATGTGTAAGTGCGTGAAAAATGAAGCTATATACCCGCATTTTTGGCTGAGGAATTCCAGAGGCCTTCACCATTGCAACTTATATACCGAATAAGAAGATTGTCTTCCTCAGTGGTCCATGGCCCTTTTCTCAGCTCACTCCCAAATTCATAAGAACTGTTGTGTGTGTCTTTAAGATTCATCCTACTTTCACTCATGATCATGAAATGGAAAAAGATGCAAAAGGAGTCCTGGTTGAGTGGCCAACCGAAAGGCCACCAGCTAGAGAGATCTTATAGTAGTTGTCGAGAGGCGTTCCCTGCAAAGCTAAAGAGAAAGTAGGCCCCAGTTTTTGAGAGTTTTCCCACATGGATGTATGCCTTTCTTGTCCTTTCACTCTCTAATGACAGCCCACTGGAATTTTCTTTGATTTGAAGTTGGTAGCTTGGTGCATGAACTCAAGAGGAATGCTCTTTGAGTGAGCATCCGTGCCAGCCGACAACCCACCAGTTATTCCGAAGACACTCCAAATTATTCTTTTTCATATTTCCAAATGAAATCTGTGAATACTAATAAATTTCAAGTGCTTCGCACGTAAATTGCTCATGCTTATTTATTTTTTATGAGTATATTAATACATAAAACTTTGTAAACATATGTGGAATAAGTTCATTTCTTTTCATGTAATTGGTATGTTGCGCTCACTCTGCGCATAAATTATTAACACTTTTTATATACTAGAAATAAGAATATGACTTGCATGTATATGACATTTGTGTAGAATAAAATATTATATTTGACAATTACATAATTCATTATTTATTAATTATTATATACAATATTAAAAATTTGAGACTTATTGGTTTAGTTTTAAAATTTTCAGTTAATGTATTGTTTTGAATATATATATATATATATATATATAAATATATATATTAAACATGTAGTTATTTTAATATAAATTATATTGCTTTTTTATTTAAAATTGAGCTATTTTCTCATCTTCAAAAGTTCTGGTTAAGAATTTTTAACCTTTTTTTATTTTTATAGCATAGTTCTTTTAAATATTGGGTTATTTATTTAATTTGTCATATTTGTCAATTGACAAATCATATTAATTTCTTACTTTTAAAAATAGACTAATTATTTAAATAAACATATAATAATATTATAATTTCATATTTTAACAATGGAATTTACTCATAGATTTTAAAAATAGGCTTGTCAGATTTTAATTTATGTGAATGAATTTTGATTAATAAAAAAAGAGTTATATGTTTTTATATTCTATCTTCAAGGTATTTAGTTAGGTTAAAAGAGTAATAACAACGTTATTTAAATTTTTATTTATACAAATAAATGAAGAAATGATTTTAAATTTATTTTATAAGTGAAAGAAGTGAGATATTTTTTTAAATACAACAATATTTTATTGAAAATAGTTTTGTGTTTTCAAAATTAAAGTTTACAAAATAATGACTTAAAATTAATTTTATATCTAATTATTTTTTAAACTTTTTGCATTACACACTTGTATACAAATTTTATTATAATTTTAAATAATTTTTATAACCTTTGTATTTCAAATTCATTGTTCATATATTTAAAAAAATTTATATTCTATTTTTTTCATATAAATTGAATTAAATTACTTTTTCTTGTTATAACATATTTATCATTAAGTCCAAATTTTTACTTCTCTATTGCAGCCTAATAAAAATAATATACATCTAAAAATCAATAATGCATAAAGAATGCTATATATTAAATTAAAATCAATTTATCTATAATTTTCATCTGAGTTTCATGAGAAATTGAACATAAAATTTTAAATTATTTTTTAATATTATTTATAGAATTATACTTCTATTTTTTTAATATACTTTTCCAGTGGTTTTTATACTTAAATTGTTTAAATTTAAACTAATTTTTTAAAATTATTTTATTGGTAAATTACTTCTAATAAGGTCCTTACTATTGATATAGTTGTATTTGATTTTATGATATTCCATAGATATGTTATTCATAGTATATTTCAGTTGGTTTATATTGATATTAAGCATACCTATTTATAATAATAATAATGTATTTTTTAACCTTATATTTAATCATTTATGCACAACATATTATAGCATTGGATCTGGTGCTCTCAATTACTAATTTTGATCAAAATTCTATATTTCAAAATTTTAAAAATTCTATATTATTTGAAAATATGTTTAGTAGATATTTATATTTTGACAACTTGATACTAATCCATGCGACTTAAAGGTCAAAAGAGTCGTTGTAGTATAGTGGTGAATAAAAAAAAAAAGGTCAAAAGAAAACATTTCATTAACTTAGGAAATGTTGTATCAAAATATTTCAAATAAAAATATTATATAATACTTTAATTTCGTTTGTTAGATATGAGTAAAATTACTTTCAATCACATTCAAGAGAAAATATTTCATAAATGGTGAACTATATATATATATATATATATATTTATTTATTTATATATTTATATATTATAGAATTTTGTCAAATTTAAGTCTTCAAATATTTTACATATTAATATCACGTAATGCTTCAATATATAAATTTCTTCTTTAGATTTTAGTGAATTAAGAAACCATGTTTTTAATATTTTCAAGTCACCCTCTTTATGGATATATGATTGTTTGCAAAATCTATGATGCATTTTTTATTATCTAGTGTGATTATTTTTTCTTAATTAGGATTATCCATGACTCTTGTATGTAATTATTTATTAAAAACTAATAATGTTGTGTACAGGACAAGTTCATACTAGTTTTTATATATGAAATTAAATTTTTTTAATGTAACAATTTTCTTCTGTGCATTGCTAATTCTTTTATTTTTCTGAAAATTTGAGTCATTATTTTAAAAATATTTATATTGTTATTTTTTTTGTCTCTTGTGATTATATTTGATTGAGATTTATTTTTTGATTTTCAATAAATTAATTTATTTTATAATAATCAAGTATCATAAGTATACATGAGTTAGTGTCATCCAACAATTTTGTTATTATTTAACAAAAATAATTAAGCACTTCATATATAATATAGATAATTAATAATTATAATTATTGTGAATTAGTTTAGATAAATTAGAATCCTATTAATGTCTTTGATATTAATTACTTTACAAATAACCATATGAGCAATTTTGAGAGAATAATATTAATATTCAATTACTAAAAATTATATATTAAAAATTATTTTTATCTAATTAACCTTATTTTTAATGAATATGAGTATTTAATAATAATTAAGGATATAAATTTATTTTTACATTGTGCCAAAACACATGGCGGGGATACATACTTTTTTATATATAGTATAGATATTATTTTTTATATTTTAAATAGTTTTTCAAATTGTATTTTGAGAATTAGTATAATCACATAATTATTCTAATTGAAATGACATCTTTGAAGTGATTGATAATTTTTTATGCCGGGCCCTTATTTTAATTGAGAGAATATACATTGAGATGAATGAAAAAAAATGAGAATAATAAATTTAAGATCATGTATTATTGAAAATTAATCAACTTTGATGGTCATATGAATATAAATCAAGATATCCTCATTTGTATTGAATTTTAATTTAAAGTTTTCTATTATTCTTTAATAAGTTGATCGTATGAATTTGACTTGACGGCCAAATAGACAAATCGATTGCTTTTCTAAAGTGGAAAAAGAAAATAAAAAAAATACTTTCACGAATAAGCTATTCTGCCAATTACTATTACCATCAATTCACTGAAAGATAAAAACCCTAAATTAATCAAGTGAATAAAACATAAAATTCAAAAAAAAAAAAAAAAACCTCGGAAAAGAATGCTACGTAGGTTTGACTTTAGTTGTAAGAAAAAGATACACTCCATCTGTACTTTTCGACCAATTTTACATAATATGACCACAATCGATGAATGGAAGGAATCCGGGAAACAACGAGGAAATGCATGAGAAAAGGATGTAAAGAAAAAAGCGTGCTCTTGCCAAAGAAAGTTTGTACGTCTGTCTTTGGTGGGAGTGATTTCGTAGTTTCTTCGTCTTCACGGAATTTATGTGTTAAGAAACGTACTTGACCAGTGCAATTGTTCTACAATTCCGATGAAAACCTGGAACTATTTGGTTTGTTCATAGCAAGTAAATTTTTTACTAAAGAAATTTTGGTCCTTCAGTTTATCTCTGTCTGTCGGGCCCCATTAATGTATAATTGTTGAGTGTATATAGGTACTTGTATAAATAAGTAACGGCTATTTATTATAGTAACAAAATGCGATGAAGGGGACAGATTAAAAATGAGAGAAAATTTGATCAGAGTATTCAAGATTTGGCTTCCCAATGGTTATGGATTATATTAAAAATACTGAAAATAAACATAAAAGATTTTCACTGTTCAATGGCACGATTTACGAGAATAAATACTATTTCTTTTCCTTTCTCGTTACCTTTGGCATGGAGTGAATGAAATAACACTAAAGCTAAGATGGCAAGGGAATCGATTATTGAAGTGGGACAGTAGTAAGGGAAGATAGTTGATTTGATAGCTGAAAAACAGGATGTTTTCTCGTTTCAGTAGTTGGCCTCTTAAGAGAGATTGATGCTTCGTCTTTTATCCAATTTCGGGTGTAAGGAAATTTGATGCCTTTCATGTGGCCATGCAAAATTTGATGCCTTTCATGTGGCCATGCAAGTGTAGTTCTTGTTCCTTGTTCATGATTCATATTCCAGCAATAATTGATTCAACAGAGGATAGGATATAATGTGTGTCGAGGGGACTCAGTGGGAAGGTTTTTGAAGGATGACAGATTCACATATGATAAGACTCGAAGTGAACACAGATGAATTTATGTTAAGTTCTTGTGGATTAGGTTGAATTCAATTGACTTAAAAATAAACAAATCAAATTCAAATTAATGAAATATATAAAATACAGGTGACCTTCTAACCTATCAATTATAACCCAATCTTATTGACATCAAAAATATGATAAATGCAGATAATAATAGTTCTCCTACCCCATTTTCCATTAAAGGTGGTAATTTTTGACGGTATTTGAAAATATTACATAAATCTAATATAATTTAACATGTTTGAATTGAATCTTCATAGATATGAATTAAAATTGGATCGAATCTGATGATTATAGTAAAAATGAATTGATTTCAAGTTATTCATAGATAGACCCATTGACTCATTGAAAATTTTAAAATAATTTAATAAATATTTTATTAGATAGTTGAAAATATTTTGTTTAACCTATTGTGTTATTAATTTTTTTCTTTTATATTCTTCTTAACTTATTAATTAGATAGATATCAAACTAATTAACTAAGGCTTGAAGGCTATGATAGTAAATGAATTTTACTTGATTGTTTGATGATTGTATTTGTATGTGAGCGCATAGTTATGCATTTTTAGTTCTATGACTTGTAGTCATTTCAATTGAACGTTTGATGATGATAGTAGAACTCAAGATTTGTGATTACATATGTTATGTCTTCTTAATGGCTTGTCCCCCCATATGAATTTGGATTACATTTGATATTTGAGGATTATATTTACATATTAGCATATAAAATGTGGGATGGGATTGAATATTTGATCATTTGAATTAGACATAAGACTATAAAACTTGGCTCTAACTTCCTTTAGGCCAAAATGAATAGGTGATTTTTCTATATCATGGGTTGGATTCGAGTGACTAATGAAAATTGCAGATTAGATTAGAGCAATGCTTTAAAAGTTGGATTAGTCATCAAGCCAAAAATTACTATTAATAGTTAATTATATAACATTGATACAATAAAAATACCAAAAAAAAAATATATTAACACCTTGAATAAAATGTAAAAATATACAAAATTAAATCTTATTAAAGTATTTAATCAAAATGTAATAAAATTTTAATACAATCATATATATTTATATATATATATGTATATTCAAGATGTGTTTAAATTACAAATTATTGAACATTTTAAAAGACAAATAATTGGATTCATATTTTTTTTAATTAAAGAGAACACATTGAAAATAGATTACTACGAAGAAAAATAAAAATTGTATTAAGAAGAAGAAAATTGGGAGTTAAAGTTTTGCTTATTTATCAATTTAAACCATCCAATTTTCGTAACTTATTCATCCGATTCAGTAATTTCATTGTAATTTTATTCAATTTTACTTGATTTTATTTGAGTTCTAATTTTTAGATTCTACTTAAATTCTTTTTCTAAGCAATCGACAATCTAATCAATTTAACCGTCGAGTTTGAATCGATGTTTATAACGTTGGATTAGAATCTAAATATTGAGCTGTGAATATGAATGGGGGTTGATGAACCACTCGTGTTTGAAGCCAAGCCATCAAGAATCCCATTGCCACCCCTACAATCCATTGATTGTCACGAGCCAAGCACGTGACACGTAGGCGGGAAGTTGTCGCTGTTTATCACAACGTTCGCATAAACCTTAACGCCCGCACTGTACACTTTTTTTTTGGGGGGGGGGATCACCTAAATTAAATGAAGAAATGTACAATGCTTTTACCCAATCGCAACTAGCCACGAATTGCTAGCTCTCCAGACTACCTCTGCTCCACCGAGAAGATTCGCTTCTTTTCATCAAATTGCAATTGGGAAAAATGCTTCAGTTTGTAATCATACCGACCACTCACGTGACAGTCCCGACCTCACGTGCCTTCCCAGGCCTTGTTTCTGGTCCCTCTCAGAATTTTCCGGCCGTCCACCGGCGGTATATACGGTTGCCGATGCCACGTTTTAGGTTTTCCCGCTCTTGTGTTAAGAGGTGTGAAGCGGTTGCATTTGACTCTAAAGGCGGCAAAGGGTTAGTGTTTTGTTTTGGTTTTTTTTTTTGGGTCGGGTCCGAAGGAGTTTCGATGTTTTCTTTGGGGTTTTGGTGTCCGAAATGATTATTCCAGGTGGAATTTTAATGGGTCTTCTTATACTCTTTAAAAGTTCTTGAATTTTATTGTTCGTTGCTCTAGCTTGCTGTATGGTTTGTCTTCATTTCGTTTTTATGTCCTCTTTTTGGGTAATTATTCCAATCTTGATTGCATGGAAGCTTAAATTTGTTGTTTTAAGATTGTGAAAATGGAGTAGCCAGCTTTTTTCTTTTTTCTTTTTTTTTTTTAACTCTGATCTCACGTATAATTTTTTACTTTTGCAGCATTTGTTTATTTTGATATTTTGTGGTGCATATGCAGCCATATAAGATGTTTTATACATCTGAACATTGTTACTTTGAAGTTTTGAAATTTCGTGTTTCTTCTCAGAATAAATGGGTTCCATGAAGTTGAACTTAAAGTTCGAGATTATGAATTGGATCAATATGGTGTTGTAAATAATGCTGTGTATGCAAGTTACTGCCAACATGGTGAGAATGCTTGTTCATAACTTTGTGTCGTTTGAGATTTTACCGAATTTGTATCATTAAAATTAATAATATTTTGTGACGAGCATTTGTGTAAAAATTGAAGGACTGCATCTTATGATTAATGTGCATTATTATTGATGTGCCCGTAACATAGAACTGTTTTATCTAAGCTCCAATTCTAAGAACAATGAGTTTGCAGTCTTGAGTTCAGGTGGCATTTGTTCCGGCTTTATGACATCTAAGTAGAAGTCCCACAAGCACGGTTATATAAATCTGGACATTACTTTAATAACAAAGCTGTTCTTTGTCTCTTCTTTGAGTTCAGTCGGTGAAGGTTGAGGCCTCATTGGGTCTATGTAGAAGTCCAGAAGTAGAGTCATAGGAATCTGGATTTCAGTCTAGTTATATACTGGTTCTTTGTCTGTTCTTTCCAAGTTATGGAAGGTTTGGTTTAATCACACTGATTGACCATTGTAAGATATAATGATTACACTTCAACTAGTTTACTTAAGCGAAAGGGGAAAACAATTCCTTAAATGTATACTAATAATCTAAATTCCAGATAAAACCATCTTGTTCCACCATGTTCGTTCTGACCAATGAAGTTGAATGTTTAAGTAATTGAAATATCCTGAACAGCTGACAGAGCATGTGTCTTCTGCATAAGATTGCTCCTCATTATGATGAAGGGCAACTACCTTATTCCAAGAGAGATCATCTTGTCTGGCCCCATTTATTATTAATCTGTTAAGGTCTCAATTAGAACCAGTGTATGCATTTAGCAAACATTCCACTTTCTTTGTTTTCTTATGACTATAGCAAAGAGCTGACAACTGAGATCTGACAGGGTTTTTCCTCTGAGGAAAACTAACTCTTTACATACTTGGAGCATACTGTTTGAATAGACCCTGTGAAATAAATTCAAATAAGGTATTTTTTGTTTCCTCTACCTATGAATGATTGCCTCTCTGACATAAACAGGTCGCCATGAACTTTTGGAGAAGATTGGTGTGAATGCCGATGCAGTTGCCCGAACTGGTAATGCATTAGCATTGACAGAGTTATCGCTCAAATTTCTTGCACCTTTAAGGGTACGGCTATAATCTCCTTATAATAAACTAAGTATGTACACTTTGCCATGATATGACCAAGTGCTTGGTTGATTTGTCTTTATTCTTTAGAAAGTAGGGTTAGTCAAAAAAATATTAATTGCTCTGTAAGGACACTGGAAATTAGCTTGCAACACGTGAATTACACCACAGACATAACTGTAAAACTGTACAAGTTGGCCATAAATAATTTGGCTGGGTTAATTGATCTAAAGATCATGTTAACAATTACACTTGAAATTAGAAATCATATTCATATCTGATTGAACAAAGCTTATTACTTATGTCCATGATTTGAGGTGAAATTTTTTGTATTATGTTTTTCTGTTCCTAGGTTTCCTTTTCACCTCTGTTCTAACTATATATATATATATATATATATATATATATATTTATTTATGAGTTAAACAGATTAAAGAACTGAGCACAAGTTATTGTTCCTTTTCTTATCCTCATTATGCACTCGTGTAGTTTTTCTTAACATGGTTCATGATTTTAAAATCTCTCATATGTGAATATAATTGTTTGTGTTACAATAGAGTGGGGACAAGTTTGTTGTAAAGGTTAGGATATGTGACTCTTCTGCTGCTCGGTTGTTCTTTGAACATTTCATCTTCAAGATACCTAGCCAAGAGGTATTGCATATTGTCCCGAATAATTCAATGTAAAAAGTAGAAGTATAATCCTTCTAGTTAATTATCAAAGTTGTGTTCATGCTTTCCAGCCAATTGTGGAGGCAAGAGCCACAGCAGTTTGGCTAGATAAAAACTATCGTCCTGTCCGTATCCCTTCAGACATAAGATTGAAGCTCACTCAGTTCCTTCAAAATGAAGAAGCAGAGTGATGCTATATGTCGGCTAACTCAGAAATTTTGGCTGGACTGCATGAAGGCCCCTGCTTACCCTCTTCTTGAACCTTGAGAAGCTTCCATATTTGCAGCATTTTTCATTCTTCTTCAGTCTGGCTAATAGAAAGAGGCGAAAAACATATGAAAGACAGTTTGAAGTAATGGAAGCTGATTGATGCCAAAAATATCAGCCAGGTGTGAAGAAAAGATCCATAGTTCTGTTCCTCAGATTTTGAAATGATCATAACAAACCACCAAAATGAATTATCTTTAATTGCTCTCGTCTGATAAGGATTCTCAGGTAGTTTCATCTTTGTCATGATATATTTCTATCCTGAATTGTTCATTTGGTGGAATTCTTTGAAGAATGCTTAAAGAATTACATACTTGGTTCGCGAGTTTGATAGGAGATTCAAAGTTCCACAGGGCTGTCTATTGCACTTGTGTTGTTATCAGTTTTATGTTCTAATTGCTGAATTCCTTTGTCGTGTTTTCATTTATATTTCTTGGTAAGTAGGGTGGGCTTGATCTGTCTAAATTCTCAGCATGTATGTTTTGCTTAGTGTACATGTCCCACAAGCGGTGTATTAAACTAAAGATATACCAAAAACATCCAATAATTCAAACTAAGAACCCAAGGTTTTGTTTGTTTACAAATTCATAAAATCAGAACACCCATGACAATCATTACATTTTTAAAATTCTATCTCGTCCCCTCTTTTGTTTTTGGGCAATTTTAAGAAAATCAAACTTAGGGGGAAAAAGACAAACATAACCTAGAATTCAGAAGTCATTTATTCTGGAAATAGCTCCCCTTCTCTACAGTAATGTAAAACAAATCCAGAATCAATGTATGAAAATTATGTCATGGGATATTGTTGACTGTGTAGAGTTGTGGAATATTAACTTTGTGAAACTCTAATTTACGGATTAAAAAGAAAGAAAGGAAAAAGCATCCAATTTGACTTGTTTCTAATATTTTCTGGTCTAGTGTTCGTTAATGTTATTGTCTAGGAATGTGGACAGTGACAACCTTATTTTTGGGGAAGAAAATCTTAATAAGAACACTTCACGTTTGGATCTTTCACACAAGTTTTTTGGCTAGAAGATTATCCAGAGCTAGTTATGAAGAACCCCATAAAAGCCTGCATTTTGTAAGTTAAAGCTAAAGAGTGCGTGGGCAGTATATGTGCCTGAAAAGAAAATTGGGAGTGAATGATCTTGTAGCAGTTTGAGAGTTACTATTGCATGCCTTGGACACACTTTTATCCTCATTATATGAAAGAAAATTCATATTAAAAAAATTGCTACATTTTGTTTACATCTTAAAATCATAGATGCAATATAAGCCATGTATTTCAGAGGAAAATAAAGGAAACAGTGTTGTTCTCAGTAGTTGCATGAACTTATGTTTAGAATCTGGAAATAAATTTGGCATCTAGCTTATTCTGTCTAAACATGGAACGTGATACCTCTTGAAATTGGACAATCATTTGCAAGGTGCTAATAAGAGAAATTAAAAGATCATTCAAATATCCGATTAAGTGTTGCAGCCAGGCGAATCCCGGCTTGTGCTATCTTGAGTTCCAGCATCTCAAAATACTCTCAAAATACTCTTCTGCAAGATAATTGCTTTTTTTTTTTTTTTTTGAAAAAATTATTATACAGATGAGCAAAGTAGTAGTAGATGAACTTATTTTACAGGATTATATGGAACAACCTTCGAGTACTGAACCAGGGTGCACCCCCTTCTAAGCCCACTTACAGGCTGCTTCAATACTCTCTTCTGCATAGCTGGTGCGCGCGTGCGCGTGTATGCAAACAGTAATGAACACGTGTTCGAATTAAAGTTTTTTTTTTATCTTGTGCATAATGAATTTTGTAATTTCCTATATGATGTGTAATTTATTTTTGTTGAATAACATGCATGTTTGGGCATGTTTTCTGGTTACCACCACATGCCGTCCACCCATCAACTTGATTTGGCCATTTGTTCTGTCAAAAGCGAAGTTGTGTCAAGAAAAATTAAATGGGATGATGAATCAATGGGGTAGTTGACATTGTCCAAATGATGCAATACATACCTTAAATTCTCTGTTGTATTTGTTGGACAAACCTTAAAATCGAACCATTTAATACTCCTTCCTCCTTTTTGATAATACCAGTGTCCCAAACCTGCATGACAAAGAAGATGCATAATAATGAAGTGGATAAAATTAGTGTTTGACTGTATTCTTTGTTGAGGTTGTAGAGAAGGTAAGGGACAGGTGAAGTCAATATTTGATGTACGTACACAGTGCAGGACAGTCTTCCAGTTGAACCATCTCACGTTAACTGTGTTACCTCCCCTGCCTGAGGTAAATCCAACCTGCAATGGCTGCAATCATTTGCCCGTTGATAAGCATGTTCCCTAATTTCAATTGAAGTCTCACAGGTTCTTGTTCTTTCTATTTTAGGTAGGTTAGTTTTTGTCAACCTTGCACTCGGTGGTGTATTCTAGGTGCTCAAATTTTGACACGTCATTATTTATGTGCATGCTTATATGTGTCATAAAGAAATTAAAAAATAGAGAGAAAAAAATTAAAACTATCTTTTAAAAATAAAAAATTATACCTATTTAGAAAAATTAAAAAAAATAGTTTCACGTGTAATTTTTCAAAATTTAAAATTAGGTACAATTTGTTATGTCTTAGTAATTCAATTTGGTCATCTCCAGAGTTACATCCTCTCTCCTTCGTCAAATCACCAAATCACTTTCTGCCCAACTCAAGTTACATTGCTGGAAACCAAAAATATAGTTGTTGATTCCTGAGTCTTTCCAAAATGAGAAGAAAGCTTGTTTAATCCGGGGAATATTTCGGTTTAATTGGAATAATTCTTTGAGAGTGTTCGTTTAGCCACGACTCTAGCCACAATTTGGTGTGATGATAATTGCTACTATTCCCTCTAGTTTTCAGGTATTCAGTTGCTGTCCAGAGTCAATTACGTGTTGCTGTATGGTTGCATTTGTTGTGGTGCTGCCTATTCAATTTACCTCAGCAGTTTGGTTTCCCTACCAACTGCTCCTTCATTTCTGTTCACAAAAACTTGCGTGCCATGCCGTTTATTTTCAGACGAAAATTAAAGCAGCACACTAATCTCGAAACAAATTTGACATCCATCTTGTTCTGTCTAATCATAGGAAGTGGTTATGTTTGAAGAATACATCTAGAAGTTGATCCATCATGTGCAGTATGCTAGTTTTAGAGGAATTTATAGATCATGCAAGTGTCCGATTAAGAGCTGGAGCAAGGCGAATTCCTGCTTGTGCTATCCTTAGTTCCAGGATAGGTAATCGCGTCTTAAAATACTCTTCTGCAAGATGCTTGCATTCTTATTCCAAGAAAAATATTATTATGCCGATGGTTAAAGTAACAGTAGAAGAGCATATTTTACAGGATTATACAGAACAACCTTTGAGTATTGAACCAGGGCGCACCCTTATAAGCCCACTCCCAAGCATTTTGGATACTCTCTTTTGCATAGCTGACATATACACATTTATGAACATCATGTTTGAGTTAAACATGTATTTTCATTGTGCAATATGGCTTTTGTAATGTTGTATGTCGATTGGATGTGTAAATTTATTTATTTATTTATTTTGGCTAAATAACATACATGTTTGGGCATGTTTTCCGTTTACCATTGCAGGCCCTCCATCCTCTAACTTGATTTGCCCATTTGTTCTGTCTAAGCAAAAGTATGTCAATAAAGAGATAAATGTGATGATATGCCAATGGGGCAGTTGACAGCATTCAAACTATACTACGTACCTTAACTTTCTGTTGTATATGTTTGGACGAATTTTGTAAGCGAACCATTTAATACACCTTCCTCCTTTTTGATTATATTGGAATCCCAAATCTATATGATAACAAAAAAGGGTAAATAATAAGGAGGTGGTTAAAATTGGTATTTGAGGACTGTTTTCTTCGTTGAGGTTGTAAAGAAGGTAAAGGGACAGGTGAAATCAATCTATGATTTACTTACATGGTGCAGGACTTGCCTTCCTCTGAACCATCTCACTTTAGTTGTGCTGCCTCCCTTGTCTGAGGTAAATCCAACGTGCAGTGGCTACAATGGTTAGTTCATTGATTAGCATGTTCTTCAATTTCAGGTAAAGCAACACCTATCTTGTTCTTTCTACTTTAGGCCAGTTGTAAATATTTAAAGTAAATATTATTATGGATTACACCTTCAACATACCTGATAAATATCTCCCATCAAATGGGACCGGAAGGGAAGTGCTTCTCTCATGTTATCTGAGATAGCAATACACATGGATAACTAGCACGTGAAGCCATAAAAAGACTACGGGTTTGACAGTCTTAATCTTGAAGGTGGGAACAAAATAATGTAATATTTGGAGGGTTGCTTTATTTACATGTGGGCTCTGTATTATGGTAGCTCAGAAGCTGAGTAGTGTGAGTGTTGATTACTCCTGCCAGGCACATGCCCCCTTGACACCATTTCTACCCTTACAGTCTCCTGTAAATTCAAACATTGATGCTAAATTCAACTAAACATTGTGCATGTAAGAAAGAAAAACCACACAATCAGAGAGACTTAAAAATGCTGTACATGCACTTTAGTATGCGTCCTACGAATCGAGGAGATTAACGGGTATAGTTGTAGGAGCAAAGATCATCAGGGGTGCTGGTAAAATGCAGGTCAGATGACCAATGATACCATATACTAACTCTGTCGGCCCATGGGCATAAACTTGCAAGGTCACCCTTGGCAAAAGTTGGAAGCAGATTTCTGACCTCTTGTGCTGCATTTTCACTTGAGGTTGCCTGTTACATGTTACATGTTACATGTTATGGTGCTGTCATGCAAGAATAATCCACTGGAGAAAAAAGGATCAAAATTGTTTAATTGCTTTTTAATTTATTTTTCTTTCAATGTATTTTTAACTTTTATTTATTTCTATTTCATCTTTTAATGATTTTATTAATTTTTCATTTGTATTCTAACCTCCATTTGGCTTCTATTTTTCTATTTTTTTATTATTAAGCTTTTTATATAATTTTAATGTTAAAAAATTTATTTTATATTAAATAATAACTTGCATATTTTTTTAACTATAGAATTTTTCTGAGTTTTAATGCACATATTTAATCAACCAACATAATTGAATAATACTAACCAATACAAAATATAGTTTATTCACATGATTTTATTTATAAAATATTTTTTATTACACGTAACGAGTCTACAGAAATGCTAATAACATTTTGTATCTATAAAGAGGCTTGACCTGCATTCCAACAATGACATAAACTAATTGTAAAATGTTGAAAATAATCTGACATGTGAAACAATAGGATAAATAATTGTTGGGATGGCGTGCAGTCCAATTACTGATTTGATTTATTAGGTCAGTTGGTGAAACCTGCCAAATCAAAAGTATTATTCATTAACAGCACTTGTTGGGCCTAGCATAGAGTTCAACAAAATTAAAAATAAATATTTACAGAACTCTGTATATAAATGGGCTTCTTCTTTGAACGTGGGAGAACTCATGTGGGCTTGTTCTTGCTGGGCTCATCTTGATCACACAATATCATCAAGAGTGCTTCCAATTCACGCCTATCAAATTTTGTAGGCCTTTCTAAAGGTACGAGTCTTTCATAAAATTAACAAAACAAACACTTTTTTATGCTTATTAATTTCATGATCTTCCGTGAGAATTAAGCCTTTCATGTGATGAATTAACAATTGTCCATCCTTATTGTGCATTCCTGCCATAAGTTTTCCATTAAAGACCCATACCAAACCATCAACTCTAACACTTTAGAATTGTATGTGGACCCTATATGTTCTAAAATGATTGACCAATCATGTGGCAATATTCAACCAAATCGAAAATATCATCGATAAACAAAGATTTGTTGGGGAGAAAATCATCCTGTTGGGGTAGGTGGTGGTACTCAACCAAACTTAAAGTATCATCCATAAACAAATATTTGTTGGGCTTAACATGGAACCCAACTAAACTAGAGAGAACCATTCATAAAGCTTGGGCATGAGTATGTAGAATCACGCATGGGAAGAATATGTTGAATTTTTATGAACTTTTGGATTCCTTGAACTATGATGAGGAAAACTCATAAAGATGAATTTTTTATACTTTGGATATGATTTAAAGGTCCTAAGAACAATTAGAATACGTTGACATATTGAAAAAAGAGATTAAAATTGAGCAAAATGAAGCTTGGAACCAAAGAATGCCTTAATGCTCATTCAGGATTCATCCGAGTTCACCTCTGCAGTCGCAAGACGGCATATCATGATCGCAGGGTGCCAACCCACAAGTGCAAAAGCGAGACTACGGCACTGGACAGTACACCATGCATGTGCCATCATGGTCGAGGGCCTCTATCTCATGATCACAGTGATCAATTTTGTGAACGAGGTCTAAATACAGAAAAAAAGAGAACGTCCTGCACTTGAGGGCGCAGATGCATATGGACACTTTGTGGTCATGACAAGGCTATTTGTGGTCACAAGGCAGAAATGCGGAACACCGTAAAATGTATTGCGATCTATTCTTGTGAGTGTGAAACTATTTTTCATAGGCACGAGATGTATTTTCGCAATCGCAAAACCCAAAAAAAAAGAAGAGACTTGATTTCTAGCTTTGGAATCCAATTTTTGATCTTTTAAGGCTAAAATAGTATGAAAAATGGAAAACAAGACCAATATTTCAGATCCAAACTAGTGATTAAACCAGATAACCTATTAAGTAACTGAATCACTAGTCCAACCGGCTTAACCAGTTTTAAAAATGGGTTAACCTGGATTATAAATATAATTATATATATATGTGTCCGAGGGCATAATGCCTCTTGAGATGTACAATAATATGTTTTTATATAAATTTTTATACATAAAATAATTTATTGAAAAACAACAAGTAACAACAAAAATGTATAAATAAAAATTATGAATTAAAGTATCTAAAAATTAATCATTATACTATGTGTTTTTTCTTAGTTTGCAACCAAAGTAGCCTTTCCAACCAAACGTAGGCTACAATCTACAAGCAACAGTGCATTTCTCTTACTTTTAATTTTTATACTGTTTTCTTTTTCTACTTTGCAACCAAATGTAGTCTTCACAAATGCAACTAGAGTTAACTCAGAAGAGATGGCGCAAGAAAGTGGAAGAGTTATTTGTTCTTCTTTGGTTCAAGTCACATGCTGATGCTTTTGCATTTCTTTATATATATATATTTATAGAGAGAGAGAGGAGTTTGGAGGTTAGAAGAGGCTACTTTATTTAATTGAAGACATTTTTAATTTTCTCTTGAAACAGAGGAACCTTCTATTTCAGAATTTAAAGAATTTTTTGGAGTACTGACAAAGAGGTTTAAAAGTTATTGAAGACGTCTTTTCCAAGATCCAATTTACGAATCTTTTTGTTGAATTTGTAATATTTTGCAGTGTGTCCAAATTTTTGACATTTGAAGCACTTGACATCCTTCAAAGATTTGGATAAGTTCTTGGGCTGATTTTTTTTATTTTTCTTAAGAGATTTTTTTTGTAATATTCATTTCTTGAGGGTTTTTTGTAGAATTTGTAATGTTTTTTAAAAGGTTTTTTGTAACCTTTGGACTTGCTATGACCACAATTTATATATATATATATATATATATCTACACATATCCGGTTCAACTAATATATGGACTAGATAACTAGCCGATTTTTGGTTGAACTAGTTAAACTAGCCGATCCAGTGAGGGTTTGAAAACATTGAACAAACCTTGACAGGATATGAGAAAAATTACACAAGTGAATCTAGAAATGAGAACCCAATCCATAGGCAATTTGGAATCTAAGAGAAAATTAATAAAAGAAACTTAGAAACGCATCAAGAAGCATGTAGAGATTAAATTTCCATTGAAATGAGAATTTAATTAGGAATTGTTCTGATTTGAATAGGAAATCAAGAGGATCACACCTGTGAATTTTAGGAAGTGTAAGCGAATATTGAGAAAGTGGGTTACTTGTAAAATTTTAATATTGTCTTTCTAAAAATTGTTTTACTACATAAATGAAAGTTTTACTGCATAAGTGGTTTTTCTACTAGTTTCTTTTACAACTGCTTTTGAACAAACTATTTCCTGGAAATTCTATTTGTTGTTGAAATATTTTTTGAAAATTTTTATTTTATTGAAATGTATCCTGATACATTTTTTGATTTGTTTCCTATGGAAATATTTAAAATGCTTTCTTCTAAAAATATTTTTTAATGTGAACAAATACCATGTAAATTGTATTTCAACTATTTCAAAAATATTGACGGTATATATTGAACTATTGTGATGTAATGTCTTGGAGACCAATTGAAATAGTGTAAGGAGCTAGTTCCACTCACTCACTGAATAATAAGTAAGTTATGATCCACTCAACCAGGATTAAAGGTTAGATGCAACCCACTCAATTGGGGTTAAAAGTTGGGATATGACCTACTCAATCAAAATTAAAAGTTAGGGTAAGATTCACTCAATCGGGATTTAAAGTTAGAGTAAAATCAACTCAACCTTGGTTAAAGGTTGGGGCGTGACCTTTTTCAATTAGGATAAAAGACTAAGGTCTTGATCAATGTAAATAATATATGAATTGTTTGAGTCCCTAAGCATACTAAGGAATGGTACAAAGGAGATGAGTATGTAGTATTTTATGTGTGAATTTTAATTGTTATCTTTTCTACAAATTTACACCTAATTATTGAATATTGTTAAATATTTTTTATTATGTCCACATCTCAACAAAAGGCAAGTAACCACTTAGTAGATGATGGTCGCTCATATTTTTACTTCACATCTTTTTTGCAAAGGATACTAGAGAAAGTGATTCTGTATGGAGATAGTAGAATTAAAAGCTAGAAGAATTAGTTGTTTCCTTCTATTGTTAAGCAAATAAAACGTTAAGATAGTAATAGATTAGTTGACTTTACCTTGCCACTGTAAAGTATCAAATGCTTATATTGTAATAAAAGAACTTAAAGATTTAGTTGGCTTTGATGCATCGATTTTAGTAATTATTGAGGTGATTCGTGGGTATTATCATATTACAACTCTGATTTGGGGGCATGACATGATTATTATTTTAATTGAATTCTTAAAATATTGCTCTAATTAATACAAGTATTTTCAATGACACTTTATTTTCTAGTTTTGCTATTAACCTACGTACAACTATTTTCTTCCACTAACTTAATTTTTCTTTTGCATAATTTATATTTACACTATCACATTTGATCAAATCTTCATTGAGATAAATGAGAAAAAAAGTTAAATTTTTAACTATTTTAATTTTTAATTCTGAAAAACATATTAGTTTTATTTTTATTATGATTAATAAATTTAATTACTTATTTTTAATAAATATGCCTACACGTTAAATGTATAGTTTTTACTGGTTCAAATTAATCTAATAATATGTAATAGTTCGGAGATATACCCATAATGGGCTTCTAAGTACAGTACAACTCCATTTGTGTATATTTTGACCTACAATTGTTAGACTACTAAAATTTTGTTGAAGTGTGTGCATTTGCAAAATACAAATTAAACTCAATCTTAAGCTGAACTGTTAGTTCAATCACATGCCAAGTTGAACCCTAGTATGAAGGTCCTAATAAATAAAAACAATAATATTTTCAAATATATAATTCGTAAAATAATAAAAGGTAGAAAAAATAGAATAAATTAAAATTAAGGGAAATGGATGAAATAAAAGAAAATCGAGGACTGAAGTGCAAATTAATTCATAAAGATTAAGGATATTTTAGTGATTATAAATTGTACAACCAAATTTTCTTAATTTTAATACAACCCGATACACGCGCAATTCTTTTATTAAATTATAATGTTTTATCTATTACAACAAGTTATAGTAAAGAGAAAAGTAATTTCAAATTAAATATATATTAGAAAATTTAAAAAATGAACAAAGATGAACAAAGTGAATTGCATGATATAAAAAAAAAAATATCAGAGAAAAATATGGAAATATATTGAAAAAGAAAGGAAAAAATAACAATATTTAAATAAAGACATCATAATAATTTAATATTCCACAAACAAAATAGTGTATTAGCTTTATTATGTAGCATATAATATAAAATAGATAAAAGAAATAAAGAAAATTAAAAAAAAAGTAAACCAAATTAAAATTAGGAAGTTAATGAGATAAATAAAGAATCGGAGATTAGAGTGAAAAGACAATAGGTAAACAATTAAAAGTATTTAAATTAAACAATTATACATTGTACAACTAAATTTTCTTATTCACTGTGTATAGACACACACACACACACACACGTATATATATGTACTGACATAAGAAAGAAAATTTACAGACCAATTGAAAAAAGAAAACATCAAATAATTGAACTCACTCAAACTTAAGGCCGAAGGTTGAGCATGATTAGTCGTAACCACTTAATAACGAGTTATTAAAAAATGAAATAAACATATGTAATGCACCTGAGAAATCGCATTTCTAAAACTAACCACTCTGGTCGCGTTGAGGACGGCATGGGCTTATGTTTGTGGGATCATGGGCAGAAGCCTACCGTTTCGTCCCATAAACATAAGCCCATGGGCCCAAAAGGGGGGAAAATCGTTTTTTTTTTTTTTCTTTTTTTCTAATTTCTACTTTGAATCGATTGTGAATTCTATCTTGCATTCATATTGGTCTAATTCATGAAATAAAGCCTTATGCACACGTTTTTACGACACACACGCCTATCTTATATCCCTACTGCATCTGTTCATAATTAAGCAACTATCTACATCGCACAGTGTATATGTATGTCTGCATTTTAATATATAAATATATTGAAATACGTGTTATATATATATATATATATATATATTGTTTTATAATTTATTATTTAGCAAAAATATTTATCCGACATGTGTATATAGTTTTTATATCAATGATGATAAAGTATAAATTATTCATATTATAAAATTTATAACAATATAAGTGAATTATTAAAATTAAAACTTATGATAATAATATTGAATCTAGTTATTTTAGAAAATTTTAGAATAAAGATAATTTATTAAAAATAAAAATTATATTAGACAATTTCTATAAAATGAAGGAGAAAAAATGGAGAGATAGTGAAATAATATGTAAAAAAACAAAAAGAGAAAAATTGAAAACAAAAATAAGTTAAAAGGACATTTTAGAAAATTAACTTTAGGGACACAGGTGTTTACTCTTCACTTTTCATACATTCTATATAGCATAGATTAAAAAGGGGGCATTTAGGTAAATTAACTTTGAGTATACAAGTAGTTACTATCCACCCATCACACAGATATGAACTAATGTGTACACGCATACATGCATATATATATCGAATACCAATTGCATGTTGCACATATAATTTAAATTGTAATTCATTGGGGACAGAATGCGCCCAACGCACTCCATTCTCATAATTTCTTCAAGTTTTCCCATAATTCATGTTAGTAATAAAAGTATTTTTGTTAACTTATTGGTCAAATTAATATGAAACGGTCAAAGATCGTGATAACCGGATAAAAGACTAGTGAAAACCATTTTTGACCCAAAAATTCAGGAAAACAAAATTTTTGAAATTCAAAAATAACTTTTCACTTTTTTAAAAATTTATAACATTTTAAACTCTTAAATATTAAATAGGATATATAAGTTTTTTTATTTTCACTTTTGTGTTTTATTAATTTTTATTCATTTATTTTTCTAATCAAGTTTTTGAAAATTTAAATATTGTAATTTAAAATTAAATTTTTTCATCTTAATAGATGTGTTTTTATTTTTCAAAACTAAATTTTCAATTTTATTCTTTTAATTGTTTTGAATTTAACAAGTTTTCTAAATTTATGTAATAATTTTTTACTTTAGTTGAATTATTAAATCTTTAACATTACATCTAAAATCCATCATTTAGCATATTATTAAAATTGAATTACATTTATTTTATAAAATTAGTTATGTATATTATTATATAATTTAAAATGACTAATTTTTTCAAAACAGTTAAATCGGTGGAACAGTGATCAGTGACTTAATTAATTATTAGATTACCGATTTGATTTTAAAAACATTGCAGATGAATATGCCTCTTTTAAAAGAAATAAGAATACTATGCAACTAATTTGTTAGATGGAAACTTCAACCTACAGTAGGCTATTTATACATGCCTTGCTTAAATGGCACTGAAATTTGCTTCCATATTGTGTTTATCCAGATTGGTTGGGCAAGAAAGGCCCCAATATTGGCAAACGTATACCAACTTAGCTTATCTATGTCGTTTTTTCTTCTAGACGCAGTAACCTATATAGCTATGCCATATGGCTAAACCACTTTTGCCAGCTATGGAACATCATGTGAGCACCTAAAGCATGAAGGAAGGCACATTATCCCTTTTTATTAGACTTGGAAATCTTTGATTCCCATCTTCTTAATTAGTTAATACAAGATTAGCATAATCATCGTGTTCATTTTTCACTCATACCTGAGATGGTGGTTCACGCTCAGTTTAAACGACTTCAGAATTTTGAGACACATATTCGGTCCCTATTTCAAGGATGTCAATGTGCTTTCGTTTCCCATGAATTGTACCTCATCAATGATGGGTTTCCTGATGAAACTGACCATCAACCAGGCACCCCGAGCATAAACAGATAGGAAAACCATTTTTGTATCCTTTAGGATGGATTAGTTAGAGGTGTTGCATGCTGAGCCCTAATGCTCAGGTCCCCCACCTTTAATGTCTAAAAGTCCTTTCCGATGTTACTACAGAAACTTGCAGGGCCTCCAGAAATTGCTTTTAAGGTGATCATGGTCAGCCGAAAATGCGGCCTCGTAAATACGACCCTTTCGGCTTTTGCCGAACTATACGTACATATCACTATCATAGACACAGTCTTAGCATACCATGCGCTCTACCCAGCATGTCTGCAATGGGGGAAGTGTAGGTTAGCCCCATTGTATTGGCGACTTAGGGTTTCACCATTTGCCTATTGTCTTAAACCCAACAAATACGGTAAAACAAAGTAATCTACTGATGTAATTGCAGGTTGATTTTTTTTATGTTTTGGAGTGAATTTTTAATTTTGTGACTATTTAATGCTAACCAAAAGTAATATCTTTAATGATTGCGCTTGCGGGACCGGCGATTTGCCCAAGTTACTTGACTCATCAGATTTCATGGGTTTGATTCAGTAAGAATACAAATTAAATTCGTTAAAGTACGGTAAGAGTTGGAGCATGGCAATAATAATAATAATAATAATAAAATCAAATTCTACTTGAGGTTAATAACAATCAAATAAACTCAAATATAATTCATGAAGTTCTATAAAACCTCACTCAAACTATGGTTATATGTCTAAGAAGATAGGAAGACGTACTGCATGATGATTATCTTGCTAGACATCTATCCATTTATGGTTTTAAATGCTCATATCGTACACCAAGAAGGAATTATTAAAGTCTTCTGGCTTAATAAACAAAAGCTTTATTTGTTTTTAAATTTTTATATGTATTTTTAAATATTTTTATTTTAAAAATTATATAAAAATAAGAGAGAAAAAAATAAAAAAAAATAATAATTAAGTATGTCTTTTAAAGATACATAATTGTAAAACAAACATAATCATAATATTTAGTGTGCTTTTAGAAATATCCAATCATCTTACACGGTCTTCTTTCGACTCTTAAATCAAATGTAAAGGAAGGACAAAATTCATTGCTAGAGCGGTAGATGCATACTCAATTTATATACATATAAAATTTAAAATATAATTTATCATGTAAATATATATTCTATTTATAGTATATAAATTTTCAAATTATTTTATATATGTATTTTATATTATAATTTATCATCTAGCAAAAATTACTCAATATATATATATATATATATATATAACATAAATGAGGTATAGAATTTTAAAAAAATAAAAACTAAACTCATTTTGAATTGTGAAAATTTTACATAAGTAATGTATTAAAGTGGCAGGAGCTTAAACAAACGTATATAAAGTCGAGAGTGTTGGTGGAAGTTATCTATCTATTACATATAAACAAAAGTTTTTTTTAATTGAATTACGAGACCAAAAATTTATCTTTATTTAAGTTTCACACACTCACAATGGTAGAGATTATAAATTCACATTCAATCCCGTCCGCATGTTTTGACTAATATATAATGGTCAAATGTTTATGTATTTGTCACATTATCAATAACAATACATGGGACAATTTTATATCAGTGAAATAGAGGGACAAAGACAAAATGAGAGTGATAATTTCATGACATCCAACTTAAACAAGATTAAGATACATATGCCTCGTCAAAACCTTTATTCGTTGTAATCCACCGATGCCCTCCTGCCCAATAGTGTGATCTAGTGATGCGTTACAAATGGAGATGAGATATGGAATGGATTTTGGGTCCCCTTAACATGAACCTTAAACAAATGTACATGGTAACATCATTCCACATCATGGACGGTGTTGATAAAAACTTACAAGTTTTTTCCACAAAAAAGAAAAAAGGGGGACGGGAAACTTATCCAATATCCACACAACCTTCACTTTAATTACCTTATCATTTGAGCTTATGTAATGTGATCAACACAAACTCATTAAGTTAATATAAACATGAAACCGGGTGAGGTAATGCCATTGACCCCTGCCTGGCTGCGGTACTTTTGCATTATTGGTTATTACTTTCGCATATTTATTTCTCAACATCAATACCTAGAATGTCCTTTTAAATTTGCCTCAAACACAAACTTGGGTTTATCAACAAATTAACCGTTCGTTGTTGGTTTGCCATTTTTTTATTTATCAGATTTTTTAAATGACGATAATCTGGAGTGGGAGTGAGAGAATTTGCAGAATGGGGGATGTAACGAAGAGGACAACTTTGGCTGATGAAAGCATGGTAAATGGTTTTAAGGCAACCTTTGAAAATGCAGAGTTGCAGAGCAGAGGAAACGTTGGGAATGTATTTCTGGAATTTAGTACTATTTTGCCAGCACTATATATTGGTGGCGCAGAGCACATTCAGTCCACTCTCCTGGAACGCAAAGACAAATAATATTAAGGGCGTCGTTGGACCTATTTGATTTTGAGAGGGACAAAACACTTCGGCTCTGGCGAGGGTATCAGTGGAAATATTTTGCGGGAGTTTGTTCGGGGTAAATAGTATGTTTTAAAAAAATATTTTAATAAGATAGAAAATATAATAAATAAATATATTGGTTATATTTTGAATTTAATTTTTAATTTAAAATTATTATTTTATACTTCGTTATATTACAAACATACAATTCAATAAAATATCTATTTAAATTTAAATTTAATTTTTTTATATATATATAACTAATTATTTATTTTTTAATCATTACATTAATTAATAATCAAATCAATATATATATATATACACACACATTCACATATATTTTTTTAATTACTCTTTAAAATATAATCCTTATCCTCATGTATTTTCATCATACAATCATTATTATATATTTTATACATATATTCAAACAACTTTTATTATACATCTCATCAAATCAATCATTCTAAATATACTATTTATATCAATATAATTTTTATCAAATATTATCTCTAACTAAAACCTCTTTTCCAAACATTGCCATTGAGTTCGAAAATAATTAGATGAAAAAAAATAAAAAAATAACATGTGAATATGTACATAAAAAACTTGTGAAAATTTGATATTGCATATCGTTTCGGCATATTACATAAAAAGATTGCTGGACTATAAAGAATGAATTATTGATGAATTATTTTTATTTGTTAAGTAAGTTTGAAAATATTTTACCAAACGATCAAACTAATCTTGCAACTGTTGATACGTGTGTTCAACTTTAATATATATCACTCTTATTATAATCCACCCACGTGACGACCAACAAATAATAATTACTTGAGAAGTCCCAACGAGTTCCCTGGTACCGATTGTCGTGACGAAACAAATTAACCAAAGACGAGACGAAATTTACGTCGAAACAAGATGTAATAGCCAAAATTTTCCTCGCCCCAAGAATAATTATATTAACAATATTAATCCAAATTCCACGAAATCTTAAGAGGTTAAAAAGGGCAGAAAAAGACTCATTCGCTTTCATTTTCGTCGTGTATTTATCAATTTTCAGTTATGAGAAAGCGAGTAAAAAGGGCCAAGAAGAAGCGGCCGCCGGCGGCCTGATACCCAAAACTGGTCGGGCCTCCGCGTCCAACGCCTCCCTAAAACCCACTATTTAAGCCTCTTATAATGAGAAAATGAAAAGGGGGAATCAATTTTTGCAACAGAAGTGGAGATACTTTACTTTAACAAACGAGAGAGGGGTGGGTGGAAAAGCTGATTGTGGCCCAACGGTTGGCAAACCTACTCCATCAAGAATCGCTTAATAATCTCCGCGCTCGGTTCCATCACCTGTCTTTCCCAAATATCCGCTGCTCTCCTCCTCTCGCCGTCCATCGCCGCCCTCAAGGACGACGTCGCGTCCACCCTCCTTAGGTCCCAACCGGCGGCGTCCCTCAACAGTAGGATCTTCCCCAGCTGCCTCTTGGCCAGCTGACACGTGTTGTTCTTGACGGCCCTCACGGCCTCCTCGTACGCCGTCGTTCTTTCCACGTCATCATCGATGCTCCATCCCTCCGCTTTATTTCGAAACCTTTTGAAATATCTCTCGAACTCTGGCACCCCGATCGCCTTCTTTAACCCGCACTGACTCACCGATTCCGTCTCCGGATTTGCGAAGTACTGGGCCAACTCCTCGAACATGCCCGAGTCTAGCATGTCGTCAACTCTTTTCACCAAGTATTGATTTAGTACCGGCGGCGAGGCGTCTACCCAGATGAAGCAACACCTGTATCTCAGCTCTTTGCAGAAGACCGAGTTTAGCTCCGTGCTCGACTGGCGGAACACGTCTAACTGGGGGTTAAATTTCTTGGCCAACAATGCGTAGATGAACGAGTTCGAACCTCCCACTATAAAGGGTGTTTTACGGCGCGAGAGGATATGTGAAATGATTGATGAAGCAGAAGATCGGAAATCAGAGGGGGTGAACTCGGGATGAGCCTCGGACCAGTCGAACTGGCCGAGGAGATAATGCGGGACGTTCTTGCGTTCGTGGAGCGGGATTTTGTTGGTGGTGAAGTCGAGACCGCGATAGACTTGGATTTTGTCCGCGTTAATGATTTCCGATGAAGGGAAGAACCTGGAGGCCAAGTCCACGGAAAGTTTAGTTTTTCCGCAGCCCGTAGTCCCCATTATAACCACGATATTGCTGTGGCGGTGGGCGGTTCCGGGGGCGGTTGTGACCGCGGACGCCAAGGGGGCCGACCAAGAGGATGAATTTTTTCTAATGGAGAGGGAGAATAAGGCGTTGTGGTTTCTGCAAGGGAATTGATGACGAGGTATTTGAAAGACTGGTAATCTTCTCATAAGGAAAGCAAAACAATAAATAGAAAGAGGTTTGTGTGTGTTTCTTCGTGTGTGTGTGTGTGTATGCAAATTTATACGTATAGGTGATGGTGGTGCAGATGCTGTGGGCGATCAAAGGGGAACGAAGAGTGGATGAAGGTGGGTTGGTGCGCGTTGGTTGTTTTGTGTAGTATATATGCAGTGTGGAGTTGAAGTGTGCGACCTTCAGTGGGGTGATTGTATGAGTGAATACGTAAATAAATACTTGTGGCTACTTGCTCTGCTCATACTTCTTGCTATCAGTTTTTCTCCACACCTTTGAGCTGCTTCCTGGCTTAGATAACTGCCGCTCCACTCGGCCTACACTTGGCGATGGCAATGGGCGGCTGTGGGAAGGTGATTGGTTTCTCATCCCGCCCCTCGATAAAATATTTCTCCTCACTCCATCGTCCATCCCACCCAAATCTAATTCCTCGTAGATGTTATATTGAAAGAAATTTTTTTTTTTTTATTTTAAAAAATTTAATTTGATTTATTTCTTATCAAAATTAAGAGATATTGATTAGTTTTAGAAAAATAATAAATATGAGAATTGTCTTTTATAATTAATATAAAAAAAATTAACATAAAAAACAAACAATTTTTTATATTATAATGATCAAATAATAATTTAAATTAATTAATTTTCAAATTAACCACATAGAAAGAAATTTATAAAATTAATCACTAAACATTATATGTAATTAAGTACTAATTAGCAATTTATTCTAACAAATAAATTTCTCATACTTTTAGCATGTACAAAGTTATTTACAAATTATAGTCTAATGTTATTGTATTTTAAACAATAGAAACAACATAATTTAATATTGAAATGATAATAGTAAAAAAATATTAAAATAGTTTATAAATAGATAAAATTTGAAATAAAACAGAAGTAAAATTAAATTGAAAGAGAAGGAAAATGAAAATATTAAATAAATAATTGAATATAAAATTAAAATAATTACATAATTTTATATACAATTTATTTTTTTAAATACAAATAAAAATAATATAAATATATTTATATTTACTTAGTTAAAGACAGAAATAAAACGGGGGATGGAGATAAAACAGGGGATGCGGTGGGCGAAGTTTTCCCATCCCTGTGGGGGACAAAAAATTCCCCCCACCCACCTGTCCTGCTCCAGTTCTTACTCTATTCGTATTTCTGTTAGACAAGTGTTTACAATTATTTAATATCTTTATCTACACTATAGAAAATATCGTAATTTTATATTAAAAAAGATAAAAGTAATTAAATATTAAAATTATATATATATATAAAAAAAAAAAATGTCACGATCTTACCATTGAAGATATCACCGCATTGCATTGAACGTCCCGCATTATCTCCTCGGGGAGTTCAACCGGAGTCGCGTCCCGAGATTATCCCCTCCGATTTCGCTTCTTCTTCCTTAATCATTTCACATACCCGCTCACGCGGTGATATACCCTTTATAGTGGGAGGCTCAACCTCGTTCATCCACGCATTATTCGCCAAGAAATTTAACCCTGACACAGACGTGTACAGCCAGTCCGGGGCGGAGCTAGACTCGGTCTTACGCAGAGAGCTGATAACAACAATCTAAGCATGTTAACAAGAACAACAACCTCTCTCTTAGTAGATGTCTTTTATTCGTCATCAACCGCAACCACTTCTGATAATCATTTATTTGGACATGTTTTGAAGTTGGCAAATGCATGCCAAACAAACGTGGCCTAGAAATTTTTCTCTGTGATGTTTGGTTTGTGGAAGCTGGAAGTGTGGAACACAGGGCTACTACTACGGATTTTAAAAGGAGACCTTAGGGGTGAGAGGGAAGCAGTGTGCTTCGGACGAATTTCTTGGTTAATATTATGTTTGTTTAGTTATTTTGACATGTTTTTAGGTGTGGTTTTATTGAGAATTGTATTAAAATAAAATTTTAAAAATATCATAATTTAAGTGTACGTTGTTTAATATAAAATTTTTGTCTTTATATTTTTTTCTCTACGGTAATCTCGAGCTGAACTCATAAATTTTACGGATTTATGTTAATATGAAAGTAGCTGAAATATGATTATTATTATTATTATAACAGATAACAATTAATTATATATCGGGATACAGAAATTTGTGTGGTGGGCCGAAAGAGAGTACGTAAGTGGAATTTTTGGTGTGCAAAATTGAAGTACTGAATATTACGGAAATAAAAGGCACATGCCCTAGTTGATTCAAATGACATATAAAGAACAGATAATACACACGAATATATGTGTATAAATTTAGTCTATGCATCTTGTATTTCAATAATATGTATACTGTATTATTTTGGAAATAAGAATTTTTCACTGCACCAAATAAATTTATACAACTACTCTTATTTTAAATTTTTATCTTTTTCATTACTTTGAACTTTCTTTATTACATAATTTAAATATACTTTTAATTTATAAATATTTTTATTTTTCTATTTTTCTTTATTGACTTTTCTATGTTTTCTCTTTTACTTTTTATATCTTCAATTCAGACTTTTTCATATTTTATATGTTCTTTTGCATCTAAACCAATGCTTTTTATGAAATTCAAGCGAAAATTATAGATCAGTTCATGCTGTTGTTCAATTAGCTTAACTATTTTTTAAGTGCAATAATAAATAATATAATTATTTTTTACTTTATTTAAAAATGACCGAATATTAAAATTTAATACGCTTGGCAATATTAAAATTATCAAATAAACTTATATGATTCGTCATATTATACTTTTAAAATACTTTTAAACTTGAATAGTTCGCATTTTTTTTATAGTATTGCAAATTTGGAAAGAGGGAGAGTGAGACTTAAGGTATCAAATTTGGATGGGTTTTCTGGTTAACATCAATTTATTTCTTTTTTTCTTTTTGGGCAATAATTTGGAGTAGGTCTGCTAATTGCAATGAATTGATTTATTAATCATTCATTTAAATTAAACAATAAAATTGACTTTAGCCTCATAATCATTTAGGGTGCCAAACAACACCATAGTTAAATCAACCATCTTCTACCATTAATCCACAGAATCCCCTTCTTGTTGCTTAATGACAACAGACATGCAATTGGGTGTAAATCGATTTTAGCCATTAGATCAAGAATTAAAGCATAATATCCCATGTGATCCAACGACTATTAGCAATAAACCAGCAATTGGCTATCATCCTTTAATTTTGCTCCGTGTTGTGGACTATACTAACTCTAAAAAGTCCAAGCATTATAACGGTAAGGAAAATAAGTGTTCATTCTCCCGCAAATAAATGTAAAGGACATCTCTTCTACCTAGCAATTTAATTATTTTTAAATTAATATATACGCAGTTTGGTGCATTAATTATATGGGGATCTAGATTTAAATTTCATTATTAATCAATTTAAGAACAAGAGGTTTGCATGTTAGGTATTGGTGACGTGGACATGTACAAAGAATATTGCTTAATGCATTAGATTTGTCTTGCTAACAAGTTGAGTTTGAGTTCCAAACACAATTACTACCATGGTGTCTATAATTAACAAGTTGAGTTTGAATTACTGAAGTCATTATTATATTAGTCTTAAAGAAGGACTTGAGGGCTGGGATCACGAACATGTTGTTGAACTAATTGAATGAAAAGATCGAATTCGAGTTACAACAATGAACAAAGTCCCACAGAGTTGAGGTGGAAAGGAATTTGTTTCTGCGTGCGATTTTAGGAGGTTATCTAGAATCAATAACGTGTTTTGTGTACCAAAAACACGACACTGATCCAACTTTCCCAGCGTGGCCTATATATAGGCTCAGGTCATTAGTTTCTTTACTTCCCTTTCATGTCATACTTCAAGAATTTTTGGCTCTTACTTGGCATCATGCTTGATTGACTATCTAAAATTATATATTTATTCAATTTTAGTTTCATAATATAAAATTACATATTTATCTTTATTTTAAATTTTTTTATATTTTTTAACTCGTTATCTCTTCCTTTTCTTTTAGTTTGTTTTTATTTGTGCTTTCTTTTTAATTTTCTCACTTTCAGTTTTTTTATCTGTTTTTAGTTTCTTATTTTAAGTGTAATATCCAAAAATTTTGAACATTAGAAAAAATATCATTATTTTTGATGAAAAATTTATTTATTTATTTATCTATAATGGAAATAGGATGGTAATGATAGTTTATTTCTCGTGCAAGCCTCTAGGAAATTATTTTACACACGCCATGGACACATAAACAGGAAATTAGAAAAGGCTACACGCAATTTAATTCGTTATTATATGAATGATTTTATATTAGCATAAATTATACGTAGGAATCCTATTGAAAGATGTAAGATAGGCAAATTGTGTAAATTCCTATAATGTCTTTTTAAATTTGAGTAAATTGTAAAGAGGAATTTTATGCTTAAGATTGATGAAAAAGGTTTTTAGAAAGTCATAGAAATCATGTAATTATGTAATTGATTTTGAAACTACTCTTGCAATACAATGAAATATTTGCGTGTTTATTTCAAATATGAAAGCCTAATTTTTTAACAAGTCAATTTCTTGCAAAAATTGCAATATTTTATTTTCTAAAAAATCTGGATGTGAATTTATTTGCCAAATAAAGTGTTTTAAACTAATTATTCTAGAAATGACATTCATGAGATCAAATGATAAAAACACCACTCATGTTTGGTAACGTGGTAACGTGCAATGGTGTGAGGAACAAGTGCAATAATTTGAAGAATGAGTTTTGAACCTACCAATTGCATAAAAGATTGAAATTCACCCAATTAAGGTAGAAGCATAGTGATTAACAGTAGACAAAATTGATATGTGATCCTACCAATTAGAAGTATACATTGGATACCCACTCAATCAGAGTTGAAGTATTGGGGTTCACATGACATTACAGGTAACTCATGAGCAAAAAGAATATGTGAAATTATGTAATTTGATAAAGTATTTGAATAATTTGTTAATTCGTGGTGTTTTATTTTCTGTCTTACATATGTTTTATGCAAAATTGATTTTTGCTTACATCTTATGGAAAACAAAATGTCAAGTGAATCTATTTACTAGGCAACTCGTCGTTTACATTTTAAGCAGTTTCTTTGCAGAGAATACCAGCGAGAGTGAACACATGTAAGGCTAGTGGAGTTAGCAAGAAGCTAGTATTAATTTTATAATTTCCTTTCTCAAAAATAAGACTCCAACAATGTAATAGTTAGCCTTATTTTTATTTCTGCTACAAGATAGTGTTAGATTTATAAATTGAGATTAAATAATATTTATGATTCAATTGCTATGATATCTTCTCACGAGTACTACCGTATTATGTTCTAAATTTGGAATGTGATATTAGTTATTTTCTATATTTTAAATTTTAATAGTATTATTTATATTATTTAAAATAAAATAACTTAATAATGTATAAATAATTTTAAACACACATAGAATGTGTCAATTTTGTAATTATTTTTTGAATTTTTTCCCAGTGGATAGGAAATTTTTGATGGAATTAGAATCTATTTAAGATTCAAATTTAGGAGAATATTTCACTCATCAAAATGCTCATTGCAAACTTACTATTCGTTAAAATTAATTTTTTTTAATCCCTTGTTATATGCCTACTTTTACAATATTCTTAAATCTATGCTCGAACTTACTCCCCAGCAAAATGTGCATCCAAACAAAACATAATTCCTAATATTTTTTACATGTGGAAGTTTTTGACTCTTCAACATAATTATAAGCTAAAAATCGTAAGGGGAATCCTATGGACCTAAAAGGCTAAAACTTGAAATGGAAAATGACTTCGAAGAGGCTTAAACCCCTTCTTATCGCTGACATATATATTTTTTTATTTTATTCAAAATGTACATGCTGCGTGCTGCGTGCTGCTTTAAATTGTGATGTCACAAAAATCAGTAATAGTACAAGTATAAATAACATTGAATGGGAGGGATTATAAACGTGCATAATCACCTTTCATAAGCTGAATATGAAATATTACTAATTCTAAATTAAATATTTGTACACCATTTATTGGTCCATTCAAAAATTCACCTAGTGTATTTACACTAAATGCTTAAAATTTTGACAAATATTATAATCTTTTATTGAAAAAATTGAAAAATGAAATAAAAATTGACAAATATTATAATCTTTTACAATAGGTGCTGCACCGCGCCCAATAGGCAGCGGACGGTTGAAGTTTCCTCACGACCCCCATAAATTTTCTTTGACATTAATTAGAGGTAAATAAACCAAAAATAGTGGGGTTTCACTAAATCAATTAACTATTTTGATCGAGAAGAATATTGTTAAATGGCTGGGAAACCCATCTCATCCCTTGCTTCTCTCAATTCTCGTCCCATCTCTCACCTTGATTACTGTACGTGTCATCAAATCATTACCTTGTTGCTGTAAAAATCCAGAATTGTTCTCCTCAATCTTATGAATATGGTTTACATTATGATGGCTATGAACATATGGGGAAGATTGATGACTCTTAAATAGCAGAGATCTCAACAAATGGGGAAGGTTTAACAATGATCCTTTGGTGGAATTTTCATGTGGAAATCAGATCATATCATGGAAAGATAGGAAGATTATTTTTCCTAGATTCAAGAGATTTGTACATGAAAGAAATATAAAACGTTAAAAAGTGGAGAGTTGACCAAATCAAGTGGTGGAAATCCCACTTCTTTGAAAAATCATTAGAGATTTTTGCAGACGTTGGATGGCCCAGAAATGTGTTAACCAAGCCTGGAGAGAGTCTTTAAGTGAATCATTGATGTCTTGATATGCCATTGTTACTTAGATTGATGAGGCTTGAGTGCACTGAACATGTATATCTAAAAATTGTTTTGTGTTGGGAATTGAGTCCAATAGTCTTGTACCTCAAAAAATGTATTCGCTTTACCAAAAAAATAAGGGTCTAGAGGTCGATAGGTTTAAATTTAGCAATGAAGACTTGTAAAATTATGTCTAGTTGGAAAACCTAAGTTATGGTGAAGCGAAATAGTTCAAACGAGATTTAATGAGTTTCTAAGTATAAATTTCATTGATTTTAGGGGACCTTAATCGAATGGGCGCAACCCCATCTACACCAAAATTTGTTAGCATTTCTAATATTCATCACATTCTTACTGTTTCAAGTAGGTGTGCGAATGTGCCTTGGCGTGTTAGTGTGAGCCGTTGCATATAATTTATATTAAATCCTTATTACAATATAGTTACAACTCAAAAGTATTGTTCTCAGCATTGAAAGGCATCCATACCGAGAAGTTTTCATCTAGTAATGTAGCTCTGCCTAAAATTTTCCTTTGCTGGTTTAGAATTTAATGTAATCAATATTTAAATTGATTGATACCACAATATCAATAATAAATTCAGTGTATGTGTACTTTTAAAAAATGAAATGAATGAAAAACTATTTGCCAAGCTATCGGGTCGTACTTGACTTGGACAAGTTTTTATGTTGATTCCAACTCAATCGAATTAACTGGTCGATATTTTATTGATATTTTAAGAAAACTAGTTCCCAAGGTTGCCACAAAGTGTCAAAATCCACTGTAGTCAAGGGGGAAAAGAGGTCCAAACTTCCAATGCCCTAATTTATACCTTCATTTGTCTACCATATTTTCCAACCAACACAGCCGCGTATGTGAATTTAGTCAAATGTCTTCCTAATCCGTAGGTTTCAACCACAAAACAGTTGACAGTTTGAAAGTTATTCCACTGACTTTCTACACATCTATTGAGCAATTTTTGTTGACCAACTGTTCTCTTAAATTTTGTATTGATTTCTCGTGCACCTGTGGTTAGTCTCTATGAAAACCACAACTTTTCACCTAAGAGAGTTGACTTCCGCCCGTCTTGGAGAAGCACCAGTCTGACCTTGGGGATTGTCAAATTAATAGGCACAAGTCCCTTTCGAGTTTCAACCCATGCTTGTATGAATTAATTTATTTTTAGTAGGTTCAAAGTTTGAACATATATCTATGATGGTAGCTTAGAGTGATCGCAAGCAAGGCTCGAACTGAGTTTTTTGCTTGAGCTTGTTATACAAGTGTGCTTCATAAAAAGAAAAATATTTACACACTAGCAACTAATGCAGAATTGATAAATTTGTATGTAGAATTTTAAAATAATTTATACGTGGGCGTGCTTTGTATTTTTATTATATAAATATTTTAAATTATATTTATATATATATATATATTATTTTATAGTCAAATTAGTAAAACTTTTAAGGGAAGCAATTGTGAGGACTTAATGGAAGGCAAATGTGCTGAAAATTATACAGATGAGTAATAAAAGAGACACTTAATGTGTTTAGATGGATATATAAATTAGTTAATGATATTTTAAAAATAAATTTATGTTGTTTGTAAAATTAGAGAAAAATGTAAAACTTAAAAAATAGAATAAATTAAATTTACAAGAAAACAAGATAAATAAGAACTGAAAGAGTGAAAAGAATATATATATATATATATAGAATTAAAAATATTTTAATAAATACTCCTTAAAAAGCCAAAATTAAAGTCATGTAATGTGATATGTAATATAATACTAGTAAAGGTTGCATACTCTATGAGTAAGCAAAATTATTTATAAATTATATGTTATCATATTATAGCAATAAAAATAAAATTATTCTAAACTAAAATTATAAAAAAATATTTAAAGTACAAAATAAAGAAAGATCTAGAGAATTTGAAAGAAGAAATTTTAAGAAAAAAAAATAAAAATAATAAGTTAAAAGAGAGGAGAAAATAAAGGATAAAAAAATAAAAGAATTTAAAATAAGGTAGTTGTGTAATTTCACATTATGTAACCAAAAAGCCTTGTTCCATTGATAATATAGCATAAAAAAAATAATGGCATACTAATAATTATAAATAAGAGTGTTCTGTCTTTTCAATTAATAACTAAGGGCAATGATCTAAATTTACTAATTAAAAATAATATTATAAATTTACAAAGTACAATCAAATTACTTAGACTCTCCTAATAATATAACATGACATGCCCTTATTTTAGGGTTATAACATTACAATACCCTCGTGATGATAAGGATATCAAAGCTTAAAACATGAAAGTGACTAAATTCAGTAATTTATACTCATTTCAAAATAAATAAAACTCCAATACATTATTGCACTGAAAGATAATAATAATTCACTTATTACATTGATGAGTTCTTAATAACAAAACTCTCTCTCTCTCTCTCTGCATCATCAACCCAAACGCTTTTTATATCGATACCACCATTTGAAAAAAGGGATTCGAAATTTTGGTAAGTGATTATTGCCTAGTATATACATGTTTTTTTCTTTAAAATGTGAGCATAAAACAAACCTTTCACATAAGACATTTTAGAAAAATATTTGCAATTCCAGCAAATTTCTTAGAATAACAAAGTGAAACCATCTAAATTCACATGCTTCGTTATCATATTCATGGGTTCTGGGCATTTATGTGCCATGTTCACCTAGGATTAACATGTTCCTACATACATTTAACATGGTAAACGGGGTTATTAGGGAATACAATTCAATAAACGGAAAGATGACGGGGGTGTGCGTAAGGCTCGAAAGAACAAGTCTGTGCCATTATTCCCTACGTGTGTGCAAGTATTTCTGCATGTGTGGTGCCATAAACCATGTAAAACTAACATTTACAAGTGGAAAACTTACGTAACTACGAATACCGTGCAAGAATGCTGTCCGCTTAGAAATTGAAACGAAAGTACAGAGCTTTTGCTGTGGGAATTTACCTCAGCACATGCACAAAATTTCCTCCTTGTCTCTATACCTCGTGGCCGGCTAGTCGGGGAGAAAGAATGTAGAGAAGTTCCCAAGTACTTTAATTAGGGTGCCTCAATGCTTAGACTAACCATGCATATATAGGGCAAGGGCAAGTGTTGACAACGTATGCTTCGGTAAATTTTTTCCTGCAATATTCTTGCTTCAATCAGCCCCTAATCATTCCATATTATCCTTCGACGAGCCTTCAATTCTTCCACACTTAATATGCCATGATTTGATTGCCATCACTCTCAAGATTTAGGCGTAGTTGACTGGCCACACTCACCCTCCTACCACCTTAAGTGGCTCTAAGGAACAATGTAATGATGATGATAATAATAATGATAATTATAATAATAATGATGACAATAAATGGGAAATTGAATAGATAAGTAATTGCTTGCATAGTGGGGTCGCATATCACATAATTGCTTGAATAATAAAATACATAAAGTTCCATTATTGCTTGCATAATGGGGCCGGATAATCACATAATATAGATAAGTAACTGTAATTGAGTGTGCTTTATCTTTTTTTATTAATAATAAAAAATAATTATATAAATTTACTAATTAAAAATAATATTATAAATTTACTAATTAAAAATAATATTATAAATTTACAAAATACAACTAAATTAACCCAAGATTTTAATAATATAATATAGATATTTTATAGAAGACTGTCAATCATTATGGGCTCTTTTTTCCTCCCAGAGGCAAAATCAACTTACGGTCTAAGAGATAGTGACTCTACACTATTATCAAACATTAGAATTTTTGGGTAAGATTCTGAACTTCAGTGTTTGACAATTGACAAAGAAATGATGAAAGACCGTGATATATACTTTATTTAAAATAATAATAATAATAATAATGTGATGCATCGACAATTAAGATGTCTATCGATGGAGTTCATTTTAACTTTATATTATATGAACTGAAAGCATTATCATATCACAAGATTTTTCAAATCACAGGCTGGAAAGAAAACCTTCATTAAGGACTTGTAAGCACAGACATTATTATTGTCGTGAGCATTAACTTTGTTAATACTTTATCATTATGAATCTCATAACCAATTTGCTGAAACAATCAATCGAAGGTGGGATCCTTCAAGATTTATGTGGGACATGTTCAAAAGATTTGAGATCTTTTTAGTTAATTTTTCCCATCATGAAATTAAGTTCTACAAGCTAAATGATGAAGCAAACTCATGTAATTCTAATAACTCATATGTAACCGGACAAATTTGGAAAAAAAATCATGATTCAACTCAATATTATTAGAAAATGTTCAAGGTCGGAATAGCGTGACATTATTCCAAAAAATAATTCTACATGTGAAACATAAGAAATTTAAAACTAAATGTGAAATATTAGCTGTACAATCAAAATATGAAACTAACTACAATCAAGACGTAAAAATAAGACATGAAATGACCGTGTTAGAAACCCTCAAATGCTAACTTTGAATGCTCAATTTTGTTGGGCACAAGAAAGAGAATTACTCTTAATTTGGTTAAGAAAAACTCAAATTCTATTCAAGAATTTAACTAAAAAAATTTTACAAAGCAAAGAGCTATTTACAAGCATGAGTTTGAAACTCAACTAAAGTTCTAGTTTGATGCCAACTCAAATTCATTTTATTTATATTTTAATAGGAGTCTTTAAAAAAATCCAACTTTAAGTTAACTAATTACCACATGAAAATCGTAGCAAAATTTAGCCACCTCAAAATTCTATCCAGAAATAAGGGCCAATCAAAATGCATGACCTAACTATTACCATTTATGCAATCAAATGCCTCTTCTTCATGTGTGAACGTGAATCCTTTATCATTTTCCACGTAGATTCCTATTATATTATTAGTATCTGTACGTAGCATCTTCAATCGGATTTTCACTTGCTTACACTAAATGACCCATTTAAATTTTTTCACTCCTTATCAGATTAAGTTCCACCTCTTCTTGCACATTTCTTATAAATGCTCTAAGTGAATCATTAGTCTTTCTTGCATAAACTTTAGCAATTGGTCCAAAGAGAAGATTGAATTTAGCTCGACTTAAACTCGTAGGTTATCTAACTTCATCTCGGAACTTCACCCTAAGGAGGACCTGAAACAGAAAGATTCTCGTTAGTCTTTCTCTACTCAATCACATGTCAACACAACTTTAAATTTTAAGGCGCACTTTCAGTTTACTACAAAGATTTATGATTAATGTTCTGATCTCCTCATCACTTGATTAATTAAAATAACACAGTTCTCAATAATTCAAAATCATAATCATATTTTAGTTGGTGATTGTCCCATGCAAGGTCTTTTCACCACCGGGGAAAAAAAACATTTGTCTGTTTTCAAAATTTACTATGTGGTTTTAAGTATTTTTATTTCAAAAATTGTATAAAAGTGAAAGAAAAAAATAAATAAAATTTAAAAAGTGTAATAATTGAACGTGTATTTTTAAAATTCATAATTTAAAAACAAACATAACCATTTACATGAAAAATTCAAATTTTTATAAAGATGGCCATATGTATTATAGTCACTACCCCTACGTATCATTTCAATGTGCTCCACCAATGTCTTTTCCTAGATCATTTTCGCTTATCATAGTCTCTAGTTACTGTCTCTTGATGAATCCACTTCTCTGTGCAAACAAATGAACACATAAATAATCCCCACATGAGAGAAATGTAACATTGACAAACTAAAGCTGCAATTTTTTGTAAGACTGGAGAGAAATTAACTTCTAGTGCATTCATAAATGTTGGCATGGCGCTTGTGTGGCAATGACATGGTGATGATGTGGTGATGACGTGGCATCAGTGTAGATATGTGGTGGCATTAACATGTTTGGAAAGAATCGTTGTGATATCTCATGGTTATTTGCAAAGATTTTTATGTAATTTTTTTCCTAAATCTGTGAATTAGGTTAAAATTAGTTAAATGTCTATGTAAAATAAGAATTTGACTTTGTTTATTTGATAAGATAGAAGAAATCATTTTTGATTGCTAACAAAATCTGTTCAAAAAGGAAAACACATTGCCTAAGATAGAAAGTTAGACTAATGACAAAATACTAGATGCAAAAATTGAACGGAAAATAGCTGCAAATTAGATTTGATGTGGATTTTTTAGTGATCACATGTTCAAAATAGATAGAAATTACTGACTTTGATGGCTATAAGACTTAAAGACTTTAATGGACATTCGGGACTTTTGGACTCCATGATTTAAGTGTGCATGAGTGTATACATTATCCCTTATTAGTGAGGATTGGTGTCTGTGTGAAATTGAGTGAGAAAAAGAATAAGTGGAGAAAGAGTATAAATATGTCTTGTATAACTTAGATAGAACTACGAGAGACTCACTTGTGAATTGCTCCAATGCTTGAGAGGTTGAGGTTAAAAAGGATTAACCAAGTGAAGTGTTCTTTTGGAGCTTAAATGTATTCTTGGTAAATTTAATATAGAAAATTTTTTTACTTGAGCTGACACTCTGTATGAGGAAGCCTCCAACTTGCCCTAACAATTGCAGTGTTTATCTTCTTTACTTTCTATGTTTACTACTGTTTCAACATAGTTATTTATAGTAACATGTGGTATTATTACACTTAATCAGAACTTTCAAGAAATGAAATAAAATTAATTTAAATTCATCAAGCTTCTTATTCTGATTTTTTATTAGTCAAATTCACATTTAGGGCCACATAGAAAGTTACTCTTTCAATAAATATATGTTTAACTTCTCTCTCTCTCATTCTCTGTCTCTCTCTCTCTCTCTCTCTCTCTCTGTGCATGTATGTATGTGTTAACTTGCTTTTCGGCCAATTTTAAATTGTCATCATAATTAATTTCATCAGAAAACTGATATTTCTAATACATACATACACACACACACACATATATATGCTATATTACTGCACAAATAACCGATCTCAAGTCTTAATTGAAGATATTAATATATTTTAATTAAATTTAGTTATTCTTCTTAAGTATCATTAGGCGAACATAGGACGCGTGGCAATTATATATATATATATATTATTCTCTTAACAATTTTTTTTATATAAAATATGTATTCTATTAAAACGATAGATTTTATAAATAATTAAACTGTTTTTTTTTTAAGTAGAATCTATCACATTTTTTATAATACCAAAAAAGACTAAATATAAATGTTAGAAATAAGTACTATTAAAAGAATGATTAATAATTCATACGTGTTGGAACTTGAATCAAGAACAAGCTGATAATGGAGTATATAACTATTAAATTTTGAACAAATTAATTATAAAATGTAACTTCTACCTGGTTATTAATTGGTTGATTTATTTTTGAATGAATGTGCTGATCCACAGTGTTTTACTTCACATATATCCAATAGACATCTGGGCAATATAAAAAATCTGGAACTAAGCCGCAGCTCCATACGTTGAAACCACATAAATATCATTATCTGTGTAGTTAATGCATTTTATAAGAAACTAAGTAGTTGACTTGGGATAAGATTGTGAAGTAGCACAAGGTCAGTTGAACTGAGTTAACTTAAAAATCCATCGCATCAAACCATGATTTTTTTAATTAATTAGCAAAAAAATTGGTACCTAAAACAGATGATGCATATTTTTAACAACTGCCGCAATCGCCTAATGTTGTCTTACGAAAAACCGTTGACTTTAATTTCAGATAATATACTTTTCATTCTCCAAAGAGACATGCAGAAGAGAATAATTATCCATTTAACTAACACGAAGGAGGCGACCAAAGTTTATTAATTCAGTCCACTTGGCTAAACCGTAACTGATCATTACCGTGTAATTAAATTACTTATCTAAGACAGCTTCTTGTTTATTTGTTAACAACCATGATAGCATAATTAAGTTTTAAATCATGGAGATTTATAATATTAGATGAAAATGAGTAAACACGGCACGTACAGGCCTTGCAAATTTGATTAGACAAATGATTTAAGGCCTATGATTGAAAGATTTGGAATTAAAGAAAGATTTGAGACAAAAAATTTCAAATAACTCTAAAATAAAAGAATTTTAAATTCATTATACTTCCTGAAAATATGACTTAAAATGAAAGTTGGGTGATTTGAAATACACTGTGATCCAAACAAGTTATGAATTTGAGATCCATTTTTTAAATCTTCCATTTCCAACACACCTTAAATAAATATAAATGGAACCAAAGTGTTAAGCGTGGAGACTTAAGGAGTTGTATCAATGATAGTCAACTTTGTGTCCTTTTCAGCTGATATCATGTTCTAATGTCCTCTTAGGTGGTGTGAGTTTTCAGTTTAGGTAGTTGATTAATTAATTAATTACTTCAATCAATAATCGTAAATTCAATTGTAAAAAATGTTTGCGAGGAGATGTTGTCAATCCTTTGCGATTTAAGAACTACACGTGTATCCGAGTGGAGTGATAATAAAATTTGTAACAAATTTAGTAAGTAATATGTTTTGTGTGTGTGTGTGCGTGCTTGTTTTTGTTATTTTTTTATTTTAATTTGATGCAATAAATCAATAAGAACGAAGTTTTTCGACAGAAGGTGGAGATTGAGGTTTCAAAATTTCGCCAGATAGGTTTAAGTACCATCGACCGTAGGGGTTTATTATGCTTTTGTTTTTATGAATTTATTAATTAAATTCATTAATTATTATATTTTTTAAATAACTATTAAAATTAACATCCTCTAGTGTTAAATTATTTGTAAGTTATTGAGCAATAATAGTTTAGATAATAAAAATTAATTATTTAAATTAAGAAAATAAATAAAGGTCAAAAAATTTAAAAGAGAAAAAAATTGAAAAAATACCAATAAAAATATGTTGAAAAAAAGAAAGAGAAAGAATTATAGAAAAATAAAAGATTTTGAGATAAGAATAATTGTATAATTTCACATTACACAACCAAAATCAACATGTATCTTTACTAATATAATAACTCATAAAAGTTGCATATTTTAGGTTGTACGTAAATTTATTTTATTTTAAAATAAGAAAAAATTATAAGAATTTACAAATAGAGAAAATTTAAAAGAAAACACAATAAAAATAATAGGTTAAAAAAGAGAGAGAAAAAATAAAAGAATTTAAAATAAGAATAATTATGTAATTGCATAGAAATCCTTATTTTCTTAATTATAATATGTATATATATAATATGGTTCTAATTTAATTCCTCTCAGTTAATATAGTTGACATTTTAATTGATAAGTTAATACAATGATATAATTATCACTGTTTTTCTGAATTCAACTACAATTAACACGCCAGATCATGGGCCTTAGTTGGACTCCTTGTTGGGCTACATACCAAGCAGCTCTTACAAGTCTTGATTTTGAACCTCCAATAATTGCATTGGGCTGACTGTTATCTCCTATCAGATATTTGTTTAGGTTTTAAAGGGTAACAAAATTTAAAACATGTAATAATTAAAATGTGTCTTATTTTGAAAAAATTAAAACGAACATAGCCTCGTATTTTATAACTCTACTAATAAAAATAGGACAGACACATACTTCCTTACACGTATTTATTTCAGATTAACTTAAATTTAATAGGCAATAATCAGGAAGATTGGCTTAGGTATTTGTTAACATTTTTCCACTAAAGGTTATAGACCAGACTAACCCAACAGGCAGCAAAATTCATGCTTTGAATCGTATAAGTAGAGGATAAATCATCCTTGCTTAAGACTCTATATCATGATTTGGTTTCATTTTTTCATAAAAAAATAAATACATTTTCATCATTACACTTTTTAAATTTTTTCTTTTTTTTTTTCTTATTTTTACACATTTTTTTTTTTTTAAAATACACCTTAAACCCATATCGAAAAACCAAAAGAAACACAGCTAAATCACCATGACGCCTGAAAACTTCAGAGATACAACGCCCCAAAACCAACACCCACGCCTTGCTTATAGACACGGGTTTTTGACTAATTTGGAGTGGATAATATAGAAAAGTGAGAATTACATATATTTTTGCAGATGTTTAACTTTTGGACCAACCCAGGAGTAAAGACCATATTATGTTTGTTGGGCTCTAATTATGAAGGCTACCTATTGCCAAATTGTTGTTGTTTGGACTTTCTGTTGGTGCTTTAGCCCATTTTCACACTTACTGTTTTGCTTGTAAAAATCAACGAACCTCTCAAATTCTTGGTCATATTTAAAATAGATTAGACAATGTTTGCTCATACGTGAGATCTTGAATTTAAACCTTCTAACACTTTCAAAATAGGGATGTTAATAAGCTAAATTTGAATAACAATTTGAGCTTGATAATTATTCAAAATTTGGTCACTTCAATTTTGTAAAATTTGACCTCAATCAGAGTAAGAGTCAAGTAGAAAGATTGAGTTTTAAAAAATTATTAAAGTTTGAGTTCAAACTTAACCAGAGTTAACAACATTTTCAAACCTAATCGAAGCTAAGTTTCCTATGTGAATATTTGGATAGATTTTAATTATATCGCAGCTGCAAATAGTCATTTAGAAATCAAAAGTTTAATTGCTTTTTGCGCATTGGCCAACAATTTTATTTTTCAATGTCACCAAGCCATATTATATTAGTAAATAAGGATTAATGTAACATCAATATATGCCGACGTGAAATTTGTATCTAAAAATGTTAGTGCTTGAGATGTTGATTAACAATATGTTTGGTTTTAGGAATTGGAAGTGGAAAAACTAAGATAGAGAGAAAGGAGAAGAAAATGAAAAAAAAAAAATATTCAAAGTTCCATATATTATTTGGTTAAGTAGAATTTCAACAAGAAAAAAATAAAAAAAGAAATAAAATTAATTTTTTGTAATTTGAAAAAAAAAATAAAGAAATTGATAAAAGAAATAAAGTTGCTGAAATTTTTGAAGGGTAATAAGAATTAAAATAGGTTTCTTTCTATTTTCGTAACTTTTTTTGTGAGGAAAATAAATTTTCCCTCCTAAATTCTAAATTCTAATTTCCTTTCACTTTTGTATTTTATGGAATATTTCTTATTAACCAAACAATCAAAAATATTTTTTGTAAGCATTTTTTTTTTTGTCTTTTTCTCTATAAATTTTATGAACCAAACATGGTGTAAAACTTCCCCTTAGTGATGAAAAAGGTAAAATCAATAACAAACTTAAGGCGCGCAACATGGAACTGTATGTCAAAAGTCTTATGAGCCCATGACACATTATTTATCACGTGTTTTACGAAAGAGAGAGAAAAAATTGTTACCTAACAAATCAATAAATTAAATCTAATGAAGATTTTGTTCAAAGGTCGACCAGTCCTTGAAATGGACACTCTAAAACAATATCCTACTCAAATTATAGTCCAAGTTATCGTGTAATATTTAACTTTTGTGTTGGGGATTTCTTGTTTCCAAGTTTAGGAATATTTTTAGGATTTGCTTCATAAGATATTGGAGTTAATAATTATCATCAAGAATCTAGCACCTAAATTTGGTATCAATTTCCATAGATATCGTGCATGCTGGATCATTGTTGCAACACCAATTGGAACTGCACGACATAATCAGTTGTTGATTTGGTGTAAAGATTTAATGAAGTTTGCAGCTTGTCTTCGACTTGTTGAGAGGCCACCTGTGTGTGTGTGCCTTCCACCTGGGCTACAAGAAATGTAAGTCTCGCACTCATCCCACACACATTATACTTTTTTAATTGAGTTTCTGTGAACAAGAATCAGGGAAAAGGAAACATATCCATCTCAACTAAAAGTTAGGATCAGATGAAAGTTGTGTTTAAGACAACAGATAAGAAGTTTGTTGTAGTAGTACCAACAAGTTGGCATCATGGGAAAGCTTGACTATGATGAAACATTTGAGAAGCAAACTATCTTGTATACGAAATTGGCCATAATCTATTCAATCATGTTCTGTGAAACTCATTTCTTGAATAGGGACTCGTAAATGTAAGAATTGGGGCGTCAATGTACATACAATGTTGTTGAATCTGTCTGGTCCAATCGGGAATCGGCTGGCCGGTGGGTTTTATTATTATTATTATTATTTTGTTTTCTGTTTTCTTTTTTTTTTTTTCTTTGGAGAAGAAAAAAAATAGAGGAGGAGGAGGAGGAAAAAGAAGAGAGGAAGAGAAAAAGAAAGAGAAGGGGAAAAAAAATAAATAGAGAAGAGTTAAAAAAAAGAAAATGAATAATTAAATTGAAATATAACAAAAAAGAAATAAATAAAAATAAACCGTAATAATTATTTAAATAAGTATTTATTATTATTTTTATCTTTGTATATGATTATATACTTAATTTATGCTTAATAAATAAGTTATTAATTAAGAACTAATAAATCAATTATTAGATATTTAATTTATTTGACTTTTGAAAATAATTAATTAATTATATATTTTTTACTCAAATAATAATTATACATTAATTAGTATACAAATTAATTATGTAATTTTAAAATATTATTAACATGTTTTTAAATCTTTTGCATTAAAACAATATATATAAAAATATATAATAAGTAATACTTATAGACCAGCTTTAAAATTCTTTTGAAGAGGCCGTTTTCTATCTCTAATCCGATTTTGAAAATATCGTTAACATAAACATATTGTATGTTTAATTTTACTTTATTTATCACTTTTGAGTCATTGGATGAATGTTACAAAATTAACTAACAAATCACACGTCACATCTCATAATTCTCGCTAGTCTATTGATGTAAATTTGTATTACAAATACTTTATTTTAAATATAATAATCATCAAAATAATATTTTTTATTTTTCTCTCTTCTAATTTTTTCCAATCCACAAACTTTTCTATCTACGTCAATAGTGCTTTGACAGTGGGCTTATACTAGTCTCACACGCCTATTATTGCCCTCAACAAGATGTTTATTGTATAGTGCTTTCTTTTGTGACATCCAGACGTTGCTCCTTTCTAACCCATTGAAAAAATAAATAAAAACCAAAATTTGCTGGTCAACAATTACACAAACTCTCTCTCTCTCTCTAAAATCTAAATCCTCGGCAGACAGTGGACGGATCCTGTAGGAAAAACAATATACAATCCAAAAAGGACTTGTAGACTACTCTTTCTTGACGTTGAGATCCACTCGTGGCACGTTTTAGATATGCAAATTGGCCTGTATTTATTTAATGCAAGACAAAGCAAGTGCCTCTGTACTTACCAGTCCCCAAATCAAGATTTCTGATGGACCTTGCGCTAACCTCAACTCTCCGTTCTCTTTCCCTGCCGGAATATGGCCGCTTCCGCCGGGATCTTCACATACCCATTTTCCTCCGGCAGCAGCGGAGTCCAAAACCGCCATCATCGAGGCAAAGAGTGATCTTCACGGCACAGAGAAAGGCCAAAATCGAAGGGGTGAGCGACGAGTTGAACTCCATCGCCTCGCAGAATCTGGACTATGCTCCGGCTCGCAGAAGGGTGCGATCGGCCTTTGCTAATGTTCAGCGGCAGCTTGATCATATATTGTTTAAGGTATTATCAATTACTCCTTTAATTTGTCTTAGCATTTTTTTAATTATTAATATCGATTACTGATAATTACTCTTGGTTGTTTCGTTTCTCTGTTTTGCTTTTCTCCCCTTCTTTGCTCTGGTGAGAAGATGGCTGCAGATGGGATCAGGACAGACGAAGTGAGTGATGCAGAGCCTGAAATTCCTATCTTTATCATACACTTTATTGTTACTTTGCCTTTTATTTTACATATTTTAATTTCGAGAACCTTTTTGAATTATATTTTGTGGGAATAGTAGTTACATGTTCGCTTCTTTTTTTTTGTCTTTTGATTTGATCCTTTTATTGGTTTAAGAGTTCATCCTTTTTGTTTATAATTATCATTTGCTCGAGTTTTATCAAAGATTCACAGCCACTTTAGTGGGAAATTACTCACTTCAATTGAAGTATAGAAGAATACTTTTTTTATTTGTTCTGGTTGGACTGCTCATCTTACCGGCCTAGTTGTATTACATTTGAATTTGCACTGTTGAGTATGAGGCATCATTTATATTAGAATTTATAAAATTTACCTCAGAATGCTTGCTGGAGATGTTTCAGAAATGCTCTTTTGATCTCTGTTATCTGGTGACAATATGAGCTTGCTTTTGGAAATTCAAGTTCATTAAAAAAATTTTGTTGAGTACTCCTTTTTGTTGGTAGTGGTATGAAATAAACTCAAATGGGCAAGAGGTTTTCTGTAAAAGCTGGTTGCCAAGGCCTGGGGTTCGAATCAAAGGCGCATTGTGTTTTTGCCATGGATATGGCGATACCTGCACCTTTTTCTTTGAAGGTTTGCCATGTCTTCATTTCATGTATCTCCATTCTTTTCTTCTCAACGTTCATCAGAATGGCATCTTTATATCCTCAACATTCCGAGTTTCAGGCATTGCCAAGTACATTGCTTCTTCAGGCTACGGTGTCTACGCCATTGACCATCCAGGTTTTGGCCTTTCTGAAGGACTACACGGTTATGTTCCCTCTTTTGATGCTATAATCGACAATGTCATTGAACAGTTCACAATCATGAAAGGTGAGCATTTTCCATTTCCCATCTTCATGATTTGTATGTAACTTTTCTTGGGAGATTTTGCTTGCTCTACACCAGTTTTGTGTTTTAATGCACAGGAAGGCCAGAGATTCGAGGGCTGCCCCGCTTCATATTTGGTCAGTCCATGGGTGGAGCAATTGCTCTGAAAGCACTACTTAAGGCACCTCATGAATGGGATGGCATAGTGCTTGTTGCTCCAATGTGCAAAGTAACACTATTCATCTTTTCACTCATCTTGCCTAATTCGAGTAATAAATAATTCATCACTGACTTGGATTTGCTAGTCAGATCTCAGAGGAAATGCAGCCCCCTGTTCCACTGCAGAAAGTTCTCATCCTTCTATCTAAGCTTCTGCCACAGGCCAAGCTTGTCCCCCAGAAAGATTTAGCAGATTTGGCATTCAGGGAGTTGAACAAAAAACAAATGGTTTGTCAGTTATCCTCATTTTCCTTTATGATATGATCACATTCTTACTCATTCTAATGCCAGTAATGAAGTTGCTAGAGAAGCTCAAAACCAGTAGAAAGAACATATGCTCGTGAATTAATGCGCATAAAGGAAATTCCCTCAAGATTAATGAAATTTATGAACATTCCCTTTTCTAGGCTCCTTACAACGTGATCAGTTACTCAGATCAAACACGGTTGAAGACAGCTGTGGAACTCTTGAATGCTACGAAGTACGTCGAATCACAGGTGGAAAAGGTGAGTCCTAGTGCACAATCCATCAAAGAATCGTTGATCTCATACACAAGTAAACGTTATGATGCATCAATTAGTGACTGGGAGATAACATTAATCACAGGTTGCATCGCCAATGCTGATTCTTCATGGAGCTGCTGATAAGGTGACGGATCCCCGTATAAGCCAGTTTCTGTATGACAAGGCCTCCAGCAAGGACAAGACTCTCAAGCTGTATGAAGGAGGTTTTCACTGTATTCTGGAAGGGGAACCTGATGACAGAATTCTGGCCGTTCTTAGCGACATTGTTTCTTGGCTTGATTCTAGGGCCTCTGTCAAGTAGATTAGTCTTCCATTGTCATCTAGTTCTCATTTAATTAAATTTCTTTTTCATCTTTTTTGTTTTTTAACATGTTTACTAGAAGACCAACTGAGTAAGGCAAAGAGAGGCCCTCCCAATTTTAGACAGTTTTATCGAGGATTGAAAATCTCAACAAGCCATTTGACCTTGATTTTCATTGTACTTAACAACTTAATTAGTAAATAATTAATAAAACATGGATAAAAATTGAGGCTAATCATACTTGATTTGAATAAAACCTGTTTAAGTTTAAAAGCTACTTGCTGTAGCATCAATCTCTAAATGTTAAGCTCGGTTAAAATTAAAAAAGAATTGAGTAGAAAGATATTGGTGCAACTCAACCTGTTGACCCCTAATTAAACGATATTAGTCACTTCATCTGCTCTGTAATGGATGCTAAAATTCTCTACGCTGTTCACATGAACAAGAAAATCCATCTGCAAAATGCCTAACCATAATTTAATTTATCACACGAAATTAATTTACCTGTGACATCATCCAATTATTTTTTTCTTTAAATGTATCGTCCAAGGCATTATTACTCAATTTCATCCAAATATATTTCAGAGAATATTACTTATTACTGAGTTTGTTATTCCTCAACATTCATATACGCAATTGAAGAAATCTTTTTGAGAAATCAAACCAAAGTGAGCCCAATTATACCCAGTTAATAGCCCAACTGCAGCCCAATGCAGACAAAATCCACTTCCCATGTTTTTTAGTAGTAAAAGTGTAATTCTATTCTTTTGTCTAAAATTACATACAAGTCTATACTGAGTCCCTACTAGCCCCAACCGTGGGCCCTTTTCTCTTTTTTGCATGCCCTGTACTCTGGTTGAAAGCCATAACTCATGTTAATGTGATGATGTGTGTGTGTGTGGGGGGGGGGGGGGGGGGGGGGCTGCTGGATTCATAAGGAGACAATCAACACTAAAAGTCTTTTTCTTTTTCCTTGTATGTTAGAAGATATTGTCACTCATTATTAAATCTTTATTGTATGGCTCAAGATGTAAGGAGTGGCAATGTGACCTCTGCAACCTTAATAATGTATAAGCAACTTTCATAGTTTCATGTGACATCAAAATAAAACTTGTAGTATTGATTGTGTAACATCATCATAATTTAATTTAACAATCTATAAACCTACGTGTACGGAATTTTACAGCCCGATTGGCATCATGCACGAGATACTGTCAAAATATCAGTTGTACCATCGATGGAACATATATCATGCGGGAAGAGGACAGACGCATGGGATTCGTGCGAGAAAAGTGAGGATGGTGTGCAAGTTCTGTAACCAAATTTGAACGAGCCACGTTCTGCCCTTATCTTTGAAACCTTTCAGAAGCTGACAAGATTTGGGCTGATCTTAATTGTGTGGTTCAATCTCTGCTGGCCACAATCTCCTAACTGCTAGTTAGATGTTTTGTAATTAATATTTTTAATGTTATATTTTACGCGTAATATTATTTAATTGGTTAACAAAATTTGTATGTCTTCACATGTATGCAAAGCTGCATACATGCCCATATTAATCATTTTGTTTACAAGTACCAGCCTAACTTGGTGAAAGCGGAAAATGGCATACTGTCCGAGCACTTTTCAATTCCTTACATATATGTATGAACTGTTCAGTCAACAAGATCTTTAAGAATTTCACAATATAAACCAAGACAAACTTTTTTGGTCAAGGCTTGTTGCTTCTCTTTTTTTCTTTTTTCTTTTTGAAGAACGCTTGTGGCTTTTCATTTTCTTGATAACGTGAAATAATTGGGGCACCATGATTGGAGATGGGGCAAGCACAAAATAACTTATCATACAACACCTCTGCCAAGTGCGCGCTGATGCACAATGCACGTATACACAGGTGATTTGGTTTTCATATATATAATGATTGTCGTTTCAAAATCAAATGCCAGTCCTCGTACTAATATTTCTTGAGCAAGTTGGCTTGTGATTCGATGGGAGGTCCATCCGTAAAAATAGATTTTGAGAGATTGACCAGATTTTATTTTTTGAGATAAATAATAAAAGGTTTGGTGTGATTTGAAGAATCTTGTGAAAAAAAAAAAACATATAGATCATATTTTTTTTTTAAATAGCATGAGAGCTGTTTGACATAATAGGTTACGTGTATTCTTAAGACTAATGTGATATTGTAATTACATAAAATATTATTGATAGGATATATTTGAAAAAATATTGTGATATGTTGATTGAATAAAATATTGTTAATATGTGGGGATGAAAAGAAGATATGCTTAGAGCAAAAAGTAGCGTGAAATTTTTATTATAATTGTTGTTAAAGTACCAAACAAATGGGTTAATTCTTGAGATCATCGGTGTGAAGCACGTTTATTATTCACCTAAGTGATTATCCAAGCACAACCATAATTCCAATTTTCGTCCAATTATATAGGCGGCTATGTCGACCATATGCATGAGTAGGCAAAAAATAGGTATAGAAGAAATACTTTAATATATTTGAACAATATTTGTAGAATATTTGGAGATACAAATTTTAGGCTAAACCTGATACAAACCTTTTGAAGATAAAATTTTTTGAAATATTTAGCGATTGGTGATACCTTTAAGGTATTTGTTTCCTCTAAAAGGAAGTATGGTAAAAGATTTTTGGGAAGATAGAATATATATATTCTTGCAAGTGCCTAAGTATGTTGCAATGCAAGAAAAGGATTTGGGCTAACCCATTGCAAAAGGTCCTTATGGCGCAATTGTTTTTCAAAATTCACTTCACGTTTACATATGCTGAATAAATAATATATAATTATAGATGGATTTGTTAATCAAATAATCAATATTTTCAAAACTGAACAAATAATAAATTGGAGAACTGACCGAGCAATTGGGTCTTATGGTTCAACCTATCAAACCTTCTCAAAAATCGATCATTTCAAATTATATAATATTATATATACATACATGCATATGTGCATACATACATACATATGTATATATATAATACTGTAAAACTAATTTTACAAAATAAATATAATTCAATTTAATAATATGCTTGACGGTTTCAGATATAAGGTTAAAAATTTAATAATGCATCTATAAATAAAAGATTATTTACGAATTTAAAAAATTATTAAATTCAAAACAATTAAACGTATACAATTGAAAAAAATAAAAACACATCAATTAAGATACACAATTTTAATTTGAAGATACAATAACTAAATTTTTAAAAACTTAATTAGAAAAATAAATGAATAAAAATTACAAAAAGACAAAAGTCATATAAAAAAGTGAAATTTAAATAGTGTAATTAATATTTAGAAGTTAAAAATATTAAAAAATTTTAAAACAAAATCAAAAGGTATTCTGTTTTTTCAAAAAAAAAAAACTAAAATTTGAATTTTTTTAAAAAAATTGTCAGAGCACGTTTTGATAATCTTCATTGATTTTGATCCGCCAGCACTAGGTTTGACTGATTTTGACCGTTTTACACCAATTTTGAAAACTTTTGATTTTCATGACTTAATTGAACCAAAAAATCGGCAAGTTCTTGATTGAACCGATTGAACTGTTCGTCCTATCTGATTTTCGAAACTATGCAAATAATACCTAACAAATTGGGAGCTCAAAAATTCCTTAAAAAATCTATAATATTGTGGTTATTAAGCTATAAACAACACAAAATATATCTAATTCTATACTATTAAGTTAATAAGGCTATTTGGTTGTACAAAGCTGTATTACTCAATTACCACTATTTATTTTTTTTCATTTTTCTAAATATCTTTTATTTCTTACTTTTATTTTAACTTATTATTTTTTACATTTATTTTCTCTTAATTTTTTCTCTCTTCCAATCCTTTCAAAATTTCTTTATTTTTTATTTTAAATATTTTTATTCTTTTAATTAATTTAAAATATTTTATTTTTATTATTTAAAATAAAATAACTTTATAATTTATAAATAAATTTGAGTGTGAGAAAATTTAACGAAATTCTATTAGTTATAACAATCCCATCAACACATTAACAGTATTAAAAGAGCACTCAATAGAGTGGATGATAGTGGATACTTATGGGCAACTAAAAGAGCACTCAATAAAGTGGATGATAGTGGACGACTGTTTGATCGACAATTTAACGAACTAGAACAAGAGCTAGAGTATGTGAAAAATTGCAACAGTATTGTAATTAGCATTGCAATAATATGATTTAGTTTGAACGGTCTTGTAGAAAGCAATCATACAAACCACATGCACACACACACCAACAATAATGATAATAAATACGAAACATCAATATTTGTTAATAATTTAGAGATCCACTCCTATATATCCAAGCACTAGGTTAGGATAACTTCACTAATTTAACCAAAAAATAGTAAAAAAAAAAAAAAACAAGGTGAACAATGCTCACACGTCTCACAGAAACCCAACACCTTTCTCTAAGGTAGCCGATCAGTTGATTACACTGAAATACCCTAGTTTCGTGTTTAATCTAATTACCCATAGGCTCAACTCTTAATTACATGATTAGTTTCCGCTATCACTAGGTTGTTCACTCTATGAATTTTATCAATTTTGAAGACTTTTAACCAGCCATAAGCCATATGAAGTAGTTTGGCTTAAGGATTATCCATTAAAATCGTCTAACTCAAGGTTAATCATCAAAAGTCCAAATTTGTTTAACTATTAATAATTGTTGAACTTTACTAATAAGAAGTTGTGTATAAATATGTCAACAAAATTTTAGTAACAATCTCCCTTTTTGGCACAACACATATTCAGCATCTAAAAATTTAAAATGAGTCAAAGTCTAAAAAACCAAGTTAATGCACCAACATAGTACTCAATATACCGGTTTGCCAACAATGGCCAATTAAAAAGAAGTTAAGAAAACCAAAGTCATTGTTACAATCATTATCCACAACATTACAATAGAAAAGAACACAATTAAAATCAAAAAAATATCAAATTCCTCCATTTGTTAGAGAATCATACTCCCCCACTCTCTTTGGAACTTTTCTCTCCCTTTGTGTCATAAATTTGCAAAGGGCAAGCAAATGCAAATGGGATACCAAACATACTTCATGGATGAGAGGGACCAACTCCATCCACTAGAGTATTATCATAAGGAAGTATAACAACACCATCAATACTTACTACAAAATATGTATGCATTGTTGTGTATGGTGTAGCAATATTACATCTTTGTTTGTCTTTTGTTTTAACATGGTTTCCAATAATCATCTGATCCAAACAATTTTAAATCATAGGTAGGTCCTTGTTGCGACATTTGGAAACCAAATTCTATTTTCTCTCTCTCGAATATTACTCTTTTGAAATTCTTCAAAATTTTTGTGCTTGTATACATAGCTTTTATAATTTGAAAGTTTACCTCTATTGTCAACATGCCATGTGTCCTTTGAACAATCTCTTGGGGGTGCATGAAATATAAAGTATCTAAGGTCTGATTTTTTGACCTAAACCTACTTTACATGACAGCTTTTATAATTTGAAAGTTTACCTCTATTGTCAACATATCATGTGTCCTTTGAACAATCGCTTGGAGGTGAATGAAATGTAAAGCATCTAAGGTCTGATTTTTTGACCTAAACCTACTTTACATGACTTCTTTTACTTTTAATGTTGCCAACATTAGGTTCAACATTACTGCCTTATAGTATGTGACTAAGCAATGCAAAAACATTCTCTAATTGGATGTCTTATTTACTTGCAATAGGAACAAAATTTCTTTGATCTTCTCTTCCTCTTTTTTCTGGAATTCTTCATAAGACGTGTTGGATCAGGCATTTGTGGTGCAATCTCTTTTACAAAGTTTCTGTGTACTACAGTCTCCCTTCTCCAAAAAAACCCAAACCTGTTCAATCCTTTGCACTTTTTCCCAAAGATAAAACATCATCCAATTTGGCTTTATCGGAATTTAATTTGGTTAAAGCATGTTCAACCTCATTAGCCTTTAATTTTGCTTCATGACAGATGACTTCAAGTCTCTTATTTTCAATATTCAACTTATGATTTTCATCAATTAAATTTTAAACTTTATTATTCAATCTGTGTGCCTACTTCTTGAGGTCGTTATTTTCTACTTAAAGTGATAGTAAGAATTTCTTCTTTAAAATCATTGCTGTTATCTTTTGATTGTACTTGTGATGCTGCTATTGATGTTGCAATATTGTAGGCTGATTTTTGAACTTATTTGCTGGCAGAGTTAAAAGTTACATAGTTGCTTGTTTGATTCTCTTCATACTTAGATTCTTTAGATCCTTCCTCTCTTCAAGTGGTGTTTATAGATTTTTTCTATTTATTGGCACATACGGCTTGAATATGGCCATAATGACCATAATCATAGCATTGTGGCCTTTTCTTTTATGGTTTTTCCTTTTTCTTTATTCTTAAACTTCCTTGTATGCTTTCTTTAATCCTTGTTAGATGGAACTCCAGACTTTTTTGGCCGATTAAATCTCTTCATGTATAGAAACATTTTCAACTTCTTAGCTAAGTAGTCAGTGTCAACATTAGTGTTAGAACAATCACTTTTAAAATGACTTGATTCTTCATACAGAGAAGTTATGTCCTTTTCTTTGTCTTTTTTGGAAAATTCAAATTCGATTCATGTATTTGTACCCCTTAAGTTCATCTAGATGGATATTATCTACATCTCTTGTCTCCTCAATTATAGACATTTTAGGCATAAATCTTTCTAGCAGAAAACGCAAAGTTTTTCTCACCAACTTTGCATCTTAATATTTCTTACTTGGTTAGAAAGCTTGGTTGGCAATGTAGCGAAGCTTACCATTAAAGTTAGCAATGGTGTCATTTTCTCCGATTCTAGGGTTTTTGAACTCAGATGCCAACATTTGAAACTTGAAATTTCTAACCACACTGGTTCCCTCATGAGTGTCTTATAAAATTTCCCAAGCTTCTTTTGCAGACTCACAGGTGAAGATCAACTTGAATTGTTCTTTGTCTATACTAGAAAATATTCCATTAATTGTTCTTAAGTTACCTAGAGTAGCACAACATTCATTAGCAGTCAAGCATTCACACCCCTTCAAACTTCCATGCCTTCGGTGTTTACTTTGGTTGGTGGTTTCCATCTAATCTAGATTGCATTCCAATATTCTTCATCTTGTGATCTAATGAATGCATGCCTTCCAATATGGATAGTTGGTGATAATATTTGATTTTATAGTGATTTTGCCCTCTCACTTAAGTTATTTTTATGCCTATTTGTGATCTTGAGGTAAAAATTTATTGTGAAATTGCTTATAGTTGAAATTCACATGTTAGGGGTGAGAATTAATGAATTTAGAGTGCATAATATGATTTTTGGGCAAAAGTTCAGAAAAAATTCATTTTGTAGGTAGATCAGAACTTGTTTCATTCCAGCAAATGAAGCCAGTATGCTACCGTGAATAGAAGCATCAAAGAAGCTAGTGCACAGGAAGCCTTGTGTTCATAGTGGAAGATGACATGACAACAAGAAAGTGGTTGGCAACTACGTAGGTTAGCATAGAGCATTCTAGAATTTTTGCAGTTGAGTATCGTGACCGCGGGGTTGAGAGTTATAGTAGTAGAAGTCAAAGTCGCACATGCAAGGAAAAGTATAGGGTGTTCTATCCAAAGTACACAGTTGATGGTTGTGAGGGAAAAAACAAGTTGCACAGTCTCAAGAGATAGAGATGTGGCTGTGAGTCACAATTTCAAAATTAATGTCATTAGTGTGCCTTGGTTCGTGATGGCCGAAAGAGATCTTGCCTTGGAAGCTATGTTGCAACTATGAGAGGTGAAGCGACAGTAGTTTGAACTATTTTCAGAAGCATATTTCACAACCCTAGCCGCCTACATATAAAAAGACATGAAAAATATGTTCGAGGGGACTAGTTTTTCATTCCCAACACTTAGAAACACGAGTAAGCAAGGAAGAAGAGGTGGAGGAAGGAATTCACACCATTCTTAAAGAGAATTCTTTTGTCCAAGCAATGCAACAATTATAGGCTAAGTTTTTTTTTAACTTTTTCCTTTAATTTTGAGTTGTTTTAGATGATGAGCGATTCAGATGTGGTTGTCATTAATTATAATATGATTTACTAAATCTTATTCTAACCCCTTATGTATGCAATTGGTGGATTATGTGTGCATAAATTTTAGATCAATTGTCCTTGAGTGCGCAATTTGCGATTGTCACACTAATTAGTAATTAGGAAAATTGGCCAATCTATTAATTAGTTTGTGGCTATGTGGAAAATGACAGAAGTGAAATCTGTGCACAAGAGTTATAATTGTAAATATTAATCTTGTAAGAATAACGGGAGTGAAACTATAGTATTAGTATAGGCAACATATTGTTAATTATGGAACTTAATAATTTGACTCAATTGTGTCTAGAAATACCTAATAAATCTTAAGTTAAAGTTATAGGAGCATTTGAGATAATATCCTATAAACTTTAAAATTAACAATTTGTAATCTTTGTAATTAAATTGGTAACTGACAATAATTGGCATACATTGGAAACCATCTTAGCACAATGGGCTAGACTCCCTAATTGTTAGTACTTCACTAATCAACTTGTGACTCATCTTTTGGTGTTCATCTTGGTTTACTCTCATTCTTCTTATTCAATTTTTGCAATCTAACTAATAGCAACCTAGTTACATTAATAGATACAAAACCCCTACTCATGGCTATGATACTCATATTTACCTAGTGTTGGTTCTCATAAATTTAATTTTGGTGTGTTGACGACACATATGAGTTGGAACCATCAAGAAGTGGAGGACGTACTATAGATGCATATTCTTTTGTACTCATGTTTGCAGACCTTCAAGAATCACCAAGATCACACCCACTTTGAACTAAGCTCAATGGGCAACTTGACTCTAATGCTGCATAAAAAATGGCAATAATGTTGTAACTAGTGCTACAACAATGTGACTTACTTTGAACAATCCTACAAAAAATAACCACACAAACCACATACACGTACACACCAATAATAATGATGATAAATATGGAAGATCAATATTTGTTAATACAATTTGGAGATCCGCTCCTACATTTGTGAGTATCAAACCAAAATAATTTCACTAATTCAACTAAAGAATAGTGAAAAACAAAGTGAATAACACTCACACCTCTCACACAAACCCAACACATTTCGCCAAGGTACCCAATTAGTTGATTGTACCAAAACAACCTACTTTTATGTTAGCCTAACTATTCTTAAACTCAACTCTCACACTGCTGATTTGTGCTATCACTAGGTTGTTCACTCACTTCGAAACTCACAAGAATAAGAATGGTATTCAAGGAAGCTAGCACTCTCATGGCTAGTGTTTTGGAGTTTTTTAGATTTCTCAACATGTCTGAAATTGTGTGGTGCTTATAGTTGTCAAGTGGAAGTTCTCCAATCCATCCAATCTCTTGTGGATGACAATCAACTCTTACTAAGTTGGCTGGACCTCAAAGGTCAAGTAATATTGCAACATTTTCTAGAACAATAGTCATGTTTTTAAAGGTAATTACAAATCTTCATGTATATCCACTGGGCATATGAACTAATCCCATTTCAGCAGATCATATCCACATCAAGACTTTAGTCTTTCCACGAATTTCATTAGTTTTGGAGACTTTTAACCAGTCATAAGCCATACCAAGTAATTGGGTTTAAGGATTATCTATTAAAAACGTCCAACTTAAGATTAATCATCAAAAGTTAAAATTTGTTCAATCATTAATAGTTTTTGGCCTTTACTAATAAGAAGTTTACAAATGTGTCAATATAATTTCGATAGCAATATGGGTGTAGGTCATTGGATTAACATGCTAGTTTACACGAGCAACGAATCAGCCATTAGTGGGATGGGTATTTATATCTTTTCGTTGACATGTGTAATAGACAAACCTCTTATGCCTTTTGATGTAGCTTAAAGCCCACGTCGTTTCCGGGGCATCGTCAAGCATCGGTCACAAGGTACCACCAGCACACACACACACACACACAGATGTGTCTATATATGTGAGTGTGTGTGCATTTATTCTGTCTAAGGACGGAGAATAGTAGTGCGAATGGTAGCACAAGTGAACAAAATTTAAACTATTTCAGTGGTTAGTCTGATATTTTATTTATTATATAAAGAGTTGTTTTCGTCTTGAATGTCGTTTAAAAGTGCCCACATTTCCATTGGTTAGCGTTGGTCTATTCTGTCATCTCTATCTTCGTCTTCCTTAATTAATTAATATTGTAATTTTAACCGACATGCTCGTGGTTTGAATTTTCAATTCGTTATTTTCAAATAAAAAACTCAAGTATCAATCATCTAGGGCATGCAAGAATTTATTGCTTTTTTTTCGAACAAATTTTTGTGCTTTATATATATTGATGATCTTCTTTTTGCCAACCAATTAAAGTAGCATTTCTTTTAGAAAAGCATGTATTTAAATCAATTGCTGTATTAACCTCTTATGGATAATAGATTAATTTATACATCTGCTAATAATTAATTACCTACAAGAATTAAAGTAACTACAGTGAGGGCTAGGTCAAATTTATGTGCAGCTAGAGAGCAATGAAAAACCCACAAGTATAAGTATTGTACTTAATTTAAGAGGCCGCTTCACATAAATAAATGAATTAATTAGATTAAAGGATTAGGAGTTAACAATCTCAAATGACTCAAAATTTTGGTGGAGTTGGATTTACCTATAATATTCAAAGGAAAACATAGTTGATCAAGTTAATTAGTAAGGTTATATTCACTTTAATGGATACAATATGATCCAAAAGTAATTTGACGGATTTTTTTTCTTGTTTTATATTTTGGATTTAATTATTCATAAAAAAAATTTAGATATTTTATAACAAGTTTCTACTTAATCATGAGTTTTGATCTTCGAAGAAAGCATCTACATTCTTCCATATAAGTCATAATTTATCCGCCATAGTCTTTGAAAGTAAACATATAGCCCAAGTATTAGTCTTGTCTCATTGCTAAAATTATAGACCATGTACAACTAAAAGTTTATGAGTTTGAAATTTATTCTTACAGATGCCAACATAAATTTCCGTGGCTTATTGGATTTAAATTTGAAAAAAAAAAAGATGGAAGTTTCCCCGAAAACTTAAATTTCTAACTAATTACTTCACATTATTTTGGTTGGTATGGTTTATATGTACTCAGATGATAAAATCAATAAATAACAGGAGATGCTGAGTGTAAAACCATGAATTTTTGAACCACAATAATAATATTCATAAATTACAAGTAAAGGGATTTAATTGGCCAAGTACACAAGAGCGAGTACTGGCCGTAGAAGGAAGTAGAACGCACTATAGTTGATAGCACTGTCACGGATGGCCCCTTCGTGAGTGCAAAACCTCTTTCCACGGTTGCAAGGCTAAGTGCGGTGCTGGACAGAATGTGTCGCAATTCATTTTGCGGGCTTGAAGTCATTTTTTACAATTGCAAGACTTGTTTGTGCGAGCTCAAAACTTGAAAAGTGGCAAAATATTGTTTCTACATAATTAAGGCCTAATTTTCCAAATTTACAGATTAAAATAGGCTTAAATAAGTGGTTTGGGGCTCAATAGGATACAAGGAATGTTAATTGAATAAATTAGGAAGAGAAGAATGCATTGAATTGGTAACTAAAAATCTAAAAGAACAATGATCCGGAACATATAGGATACTTATGAAAGTAACTAAAGGTATAGAATTTTTGGTTAAATTGAGTATTAAATGAAAAATTATTTGACTAAATAAAGAATCAAAAAACCCAAGCCAGTAAGTGTAAGGACCAGTAAGTGGGAATCAAGTAAATGATTGTCTACAAGTTTTTTGCTTTTGCCTTTAAAAAAGATTTTGGTACATAATTTAACTTTTACTGAGTCAGTGCTTTCTCTGTAAGTTTTTTTTACAACTGCTTCATGAATATATTATTCTCCAAAAATTTTGTCTGTCGCTAAAATATCTTTCTAAAAATTTTATATTTTTACCAAAATTATTTTGAAACGTTTTCCACTGAATTTTTCCTATCTAGTTTATAAATGTCTTTCTTTCAAAATGCATTATGCTGGAAACATCTAGGTTGAACAAGTACCATGCTAATTGTATTTTAAACTATTTTGAACATGTTAATTGTGTACATTGGACTATTGTGACGTAATATTTGCAGTACCAACTAAGATAGTGCAAGGAGTTAGTTCCACCCATTCATTGGATAATAGATGGGATATGACCTCCTCAATTAGGTTAAAGGTTGGGATCTAACCTACTCAACATAACTGGGGTTAAAAGTTGGGATATGACCATTCTTAGTCAGGATAAAAACCTAAACTTCTGATCAATGAAAACGGTACACGAACTACTAGAGTCCTTGAGCATACTAAAGAATAGTACCAGTGAAATAAATATATGATACTTTATGCGTGAATTTTTAACTGTTATCTTTTTTATAAATTTTCACATAAAGTTTTGAATATTTTTAAATGATTTATTATGTTCAAATCTCATTAAAAAGGCAAGCAACTGCCTACTAGGCATTTAGTCACACATTTTTGAAACTCCTTTTGCAGAGAACCCTTCTATGGAAGAGCAAACGTGGAGATGGTAGAAAGCTTAGAAAAGTAAGAATTTAGCTATAGTATTGCTTATAGATAGGACCACAATGTAATAGCATAGGCTTTTTTAATTTTCGCTACAAGGTAAGAGACTTTCTTTGCACTTACAATAAGAGAACTTGATGGTTTAGTTGCTTTGATATTTGGGCTTTGGTACTCATTGAGGTTATTTACAAATACTGCCATGTCGCAACTCTTGGTTGGAGGCGTGACAAAAGCAATACCAGAGCATAGGTTTCAGGCCTAGACACATAAGATGCTTATCAAAGCCTAGGTTTAATCGTAAAGATGTAGGTGACCTAAACTTAGACTTTGAGCATAAGACTTGAACTGTTAGGGCCCAATGTATAAGGCCTAACTATCGCAATTTTAAGTGTATATAAGGTGTTCATTTAAACTTAGGCATGAAAGAGTTTTAAACTACTAATTAGGATATTAGGTCACTGTTGCACGTATCTCTAAATTACTAGTCTGGTTGGTGACTAATATAGGCTAATCTTGGGACATAGATGATGGATAGAGTATAAGTTTCGACCCTAGATACATGAGATATGTGAACTTGTCTTGACCAGAAAAACCTAAACAATTAGGCATGAATAACATCCTATCTATTACATCCAAATATCTCTATTAAATAACATCAACAATGCTAAAGCTAGAGTCAAATTTACATCCTCATCCTTTCATCCTCAATCTTGGACAACTATCCACAAGTTTGCCTATTGTCCTTTGCTTTTTCTGTAAAATATTAGCTAAAAGTGGTGAGCACCTAAACGCCTAGTAAATGGTCCTCTGCTTTTTTATCAAGATGTGAAATAATAAAACATTAGATAAAGTTCAAACATGTATGTAAAAATTTCAAAAAACTAACAGTTGAGAATTTACACATAAGTACCACACATTCATAATACTGGCATATTCCTTGTACATTTAAGGATACAAGTAGTCACCATTACCCTAATCAGGACTTTAGTCACTTACCCCGACTAAAGAGAGTCTTATCCTAACCTTTAACCCCAATTGAGTGAATCTTAACCCGACCTTTAACCTCAGTAGAGCATGTCTTATCTCACCTTTAACCCTAATGGCTTGAGTTTAGGCTCACCTTTACCCCCAGTGGATCGGGTCTTATTCCACCTTTAACACAATGAGAAGGTGGACTAGCCTTTAACTACTCTTGTTAATCCTCGGACTTTACTTCATAATAAACCAATGCATATGATTAATCATGGTTGATGCAATTCGAGGTACAGTTACATAACATTAGTTCAATCCTCAAGTGTTTCAAAATAGAACATTTTAAAGAAAACATGCCAATTTGTAAGTTGGGTAGGAAGTTCATTGGCAAATCCTTTAAAAATAATTTTGGCAGAAGTATAAAATTTCCAGAAAAATATTTTAGCAATAACAAGATTTTTTAGTAAAGTAGTTCATTTGAAAGATAGTAGCAAAATATTGAAGATAACCACTTACACAGTAAAGATTTATTTAAGAAATAAAACCATTTTTAAAGGTAGTTTTAGTGAAACCTATATATAACCACTCACTATTGCTTAATTTCGCTAGATGTCAAGATCCATGACTATTGTCTCTTAATTTTCTAATCAATCATATGCATAATTCTCATTTAAAGTTTGATTCAATTAATAACCCATGCTTGTCAATGCTTTGTATGTGTCCTACATGTCTATGTTTACTTGAATCCTTCCAGTTATCATTTCTTGTATTCCATTATACCTTACACAGTTGATTTATACTTAATTTAGTTCCAAAATTAAAAATTTTAGATTAAATTTACCCAACCATGTAAATTGTTTAGTGGCCGCTATCTTGTTCCGCACACATGACATCTCAATCCTCAATTGCGTAACCTTAGTTAGCATTTGTGATGTTCAATTGCAGAACATACTAGAAATTCCATTGTTCCTCTTGTGCTCACAAGGTGTCGCTCTACGACTGTAGTGACAGGCTTCACAATTGTGACCCGTGACTGTAGGGTGTTTTGAAATTCCAACCATCTTGGTTTGCGATTGCGTTCTGCCTCTACATGACCGCCTCGCTATGGACCGCAACACAACATCGACTGCGACAAGATGCACACCATCGCACAAAACACTATTTAATCAAGTTTTCTCCATTTACTTCAATCCAATTTCGAAAACTCGTTTCCACCTTTGATCTCATGGTTCTTAGGCATGTTTTCATGGATTAAAAACCATAGAAACCTTCCACATTTATTTCAAATTTTTGGAGTTTTTTAAATACCTTTCTCATTACTTGTACATTTTACCAATACACATTCCTATGACTTCTACGCATAACCACATGTCCAAAATCAGATTCCCTATCCTTCCACATGTTTTTTTCAGCAAAATCTATGTCTTTTGAGTGCCTACACATGTAAAATTAATTATCCTACATGTATGCATAAATGGCAAAGGATTCCGCATTGAAATTACCTTTGGAATAGTGCGTTTGAATAGTCCAAAAATCCATTGGAACTACTAGAGCACCGTCAGATGTTTTTAGGGTCTAAAGGTGAGGTTTTAGCCTTTTAATTGCATATTTATACCCTGATTTAATAATGGTGGCCTAGGTATCTAATTATGCAGTTTTTGTGCCTTACACACAATTTCCGTTAATTATGAATTTCCCACAAATTTCAGCCCAGTTTTTCAATAATTTAGTCCTTATTTTCCTTGTACCATGATAATTTGGTCCATTTTTCCTCAACCATAATTATCCGCATGCCATCCTTTAGCATTTAATTTCCAATAATTCTACATGAGAATAGTATATAAAAACACAATTATATTCATCAAAATTTCAATGTAATCCTTCTTATGATGATGCGCCACTAATGCCCAAAATTTTGGTACATAATTACCAGTTTGATAGTGTGTGCATCGCCTTCCATAGGCACATGCTATTATCCCAATAAATTTATATGAAATTTACTTAAAAAGTAGGCTGGAAATTAAATAAATCATTCACTTAGGTTTTCTAAGGTTATTTCCATAACCATTATTATGTCCCAAAAATCTAAGGTATTGCAAAGCTAACAACGCCAAGGCCACAATTGTAGGTAATGTTGATGTCACCCAACTTTGTCCATATGCCTCATTCGATTAAGGTGCTTTGAATACTTTTGGCTCGCTAAACACTTGGTATAGGCTTGAAACCTTAGAGTTATAAAGTAGCCATGCTAGGTAGTGAAATCGTGATAGCCACCAAAATATATAGGAATCGTGACTTCAGACCTTAGTGGGAATATGTATTATACATTAGGAGTATACCATAGGTAAAAAATCAGTGGTTAAATCACACTGATATGAGATCACCTAGGCATTGGAAAGAGATGTGAGAAGCTAGTAAGTACCCTCTCGATTTTGAAATAGGTTAGTTCAAAGTTTGAGGACGAAATTTGTAAAGGGAAGAATATAATGCCCCAAATTTTTGGACCACAATAATAATATTCACAAATTACTAGCAAATGGATAATTTATAAATTCTTTTTTTATTTATTAATTTTCGTGTACAATAGTGACAATGATATCCAGGGGTATATGGAAGACAATATGTAAGTAAAGGTGCAAAGTAAAACCTATCAAAAATATGAGAATTAGTGGAGACTTGTTGCCATGCTCTAATTGGACCGAATTTGGGTAATTGAGTCTAATTTTTAGGTTGGGAAAAAACCTTCGTGTGAATAAAGAGGAGAAAAATTGTGTATTCATGGAAGGCAATACATATGCTATTAAATTAGTCAAACATTACCAAAATTTGGAGAATTGATGAGGAAGCCCTTCCATGATTAACAGGGACCAAATAGGAAGGATTAAGACTAATGTTGGTCTGAAAATATTGGGAAAACTCATGGGAATTTTTATGCCAAAAATATGAGGAACCAAAATTCCAAATTTAGGCTAGTTACGCCCTAGTATATATATGCCATCCTCAACCTTAAGAGAAAATTTATTCTCCTCCATAGAAAACACCTAGTAGCTACCAGAAGCAAGGGAAAAGAGGAAGGGATGATTTTTGAACATGTAGAACTTAAGGTAGTGTTTTAGTCCAAATCATATAGAATTCATACATACTCATAGGAATTTTATTTCACACATTTTAGGCTCCTAAAGCTTGAGATTTTATAGGCAACGCATAAATTAAAATTGGGTTGTGACATGGAGATTATTTTGGCCAACCCATGCATTGAAATTGGAGTAAAATCATGTATCAGAAAAACATGTTGGTTTGATGAATTTTGGGAGTTCTTGAACCAGTAAGGGGAGAACCTTTCAAGTATGCTTGGAATATGATTAAAGCATCCTTAGAACCGTTAGAAGATGTACATGAATCGAGTAGGAGGATTAAAATTGGGAAGAAACGCATTTGGAACCCAAACGATACCTCACATGCAAGTTTGGCATGACTCGCGATCGCTTCTGTAATCGTGAGGCATGGCCTCATGTTTGTGGTGGAAGCAATCACAAATGCGAATTAGACACTAAAGTTAGATAGTGTGCTCCACAGCCAATGATGTGGTTGCAACGGATTGCCCCATTGTAGCAATAGCTTTTCCCGTGAGCACGAGTACTGCCCGTGGAAGGAAGTAAGACTCATAGTGGCCGATGGTGTGGTTGCAGACTACCTCTTCACCAGCACAAAACTTCTTTTCATTACAAGGCCAAGTGCAATGCTAGATAGAATTTTTCGCGGTTCGTTTTGTGAGCATAGAGCCATTTTTTGCAGTCGCAAGACTTGTTTCCTCTCGCACAAAACCTAAAAGGCGACAAAATGTTATTGTTACATAATTAAAGCCTAATTTTCTGATTTTTAAGATTTAAAATAGGCTTAATGCATAAGTGGTTTCTCTATAACTTCTTTTACAACTGCTTTTATGAACAAACTATTCTCCTAAAAATTTTGTCTATCACTAAAATATCTTTCTAAAAATTTTATATTTTTACCAAAATTATTTTGAAACATTTTCCATTGAATTTTTCCTATCTAGTTTATAAATTGGCATGTCTCTCTTTCAAAATACTTTATGCTAGAAACATTTGGATGTGAACAAGTATCACGTAAATTGTATTTTAAATTGTTTCGAACCTATTAATTGTGTACATTAAACTATTGTGACGGAATGTTTTAAAGACCAATTGGCATAGTATAAGGAGCAAGTTCTATCCATTCATTGGGCGACAAGTGAGAAATGCCCATTCTGCATGGGTTACGGGTTGGGATATAATCCTGTTTATGCAAGGTAAAAAACTAAGGTCTTGATCAGTAAAAACGATACACAAACTACTTAAGCTCCCGAGCATACCAAAAAATAGTACAAGTGAGATAAATATGTAATACTTTACGTGTGAATTTTTAACTATTACCTTTTCTGCAAATTTTCACATAAAGGTTTGAATATTGTTAAATATTTTATTATGTTTACTTCCCATCAAAAAGGCAGGCAATCACTTATTAGGTGTTTAGTCACTTAAATCAAACGTGGAGATGGTAGAAAGTTTAGGAAATGAAGAATTTAACTATAGTTTTGTTTATGGATAAGACCACAATATAATAGTTCAAGTTATTTTAATTTTCATTGCAAGGTAAGAGACCTTTATTTGCACTTGCAATAAGAGAACTTGACAGTTTAGTTGCTTTGACAGTCAAACTTTGGTATCCAGTGAAACTATTCATGGATATTGCCATATTACAACACTGAGTTGGGGGTGTGATATTGAGAGCAACATCTTTTTCCTATTTACCATGAGAAATTAACATATATAATATAAGTACTCACAATTAATCAAGCAAGAAATTAACATATATAATACATTCCTTGTAGAAATGTGCCTATAAATATGTATATTTCAGAATGTTAACCCTTATTTTCTTCTAAATAACAAAATAAGTCCAAAATTTTAATATTGAACAATTCCTAGGTGATCAGTAATTGAGCTAACTAAGATAACTCATGAGGATTTAAAATGTGAACAAATGTACCTAATGAAACTACAAGTGTGCGCTGAAAATTTACTTTTAATTAATTTTAATTTACAATCCTCAAAACAAACCATGCACTTTAAGTCTCAATTCTTTTAAAGACTAGATATCTTAAAAGTTTATTGAATTAGGACAGCCATATGATAAGTACGTGCTCCTTAAATTATAGTCAATATACACAACTCTACGAATTCTCTGACAGATGATACATATTTTCTTGAAAAAAAATATAATTTTTGTGCACATGTAGAGTGGACTGAAAAAAAATTTCCTAACTTTTGAAGAAAATTGACAATTTTGAGACAATCTACTTTAATTTCTTTGTATTTTCGCATGCCTAATACACGTGGGACTTAAATTTAGAATTTTTTTGACAATGAATTACACTCTGTCAAAACAAAGCCAGCTGAAAGCAATCGTGTAAAACAAATGACACTTTCTTTTCTTTCTGCCACGTACTTAAAATCAGAATGTGAGCGTAAGCAACGTGACCAAATACTTGAAATAATTAACAATCTGTGGATCATAACTAAGAAATTGATATATATATTTTGATGATAAAATATTACAATTACACTAAAGCTGTTGTGTGTGTGGCAGCTTTAAACAGGAATGGAGCCCTCTGCTTCCCACTATTAAGCTGATTACCCTAGTGAGTATAGGCTTCTAGCCTCTTTGCTATTTTGAACCGTGCACTGAGCCTGCTGCGGGTTTGGAAATTAACACAGTAGCTAGGAGACACCCAGCTACATATTAGACGGATCTATTGATTAAGTGTTGTTACTTTTGCAGTATTGTTTTATGGCTGCGCATGTGTGAGCAAGTCCTGCAAAGAAAGGTATTAAACCCTCTTAACAATTCCCACTACCCAAAAAACTCCGTGATTGCGAGGGCCATTTGGGACGGCTTTTACTGGGAAAACCGTCCTATTGAATTTGGGACGGAGATTTAGAATAGTCAAGTAGCTGTCTCAGAACGCCCTGCCCCAATCCTTTAGGGATGGCTTTTTTTTACAGCATAATGTCACGAGGTATGAATTTTGGTGATATGTATTTAGACACAAAATTAATTATATGTCTGTGGGTGTGTGTTGACTGTTAGACAGTAGTGACAGAATAGCGGTAAAATTTGGTTTTACTAAAAATATCATAAAAGATCAAATATATATTGTCACTCCCATTTTATTGTTTTGTTACTGTTGATATTTATTACTTTGTATTAAGGTTAAAGGTATAATTTTGGTTGATTATTGCAAATTTCCTGCGATAACCTTATCTTAATATTTATAATTTTCTCTCATTGTCCATCATATTTACTATAAATTTCAGTTCAATTCTAATATATAAATATTTATTCTTTTTAAAAGTTTCATATACTTTTAACTGTTTAATATTTTTATTTTTGTTATAATATTTTATAATAAATAAAATTTTATAAGTTATACAAATTTTTGCACAAGGATCGAGTGCGCTATTATTACTAATGTATGTTTATATATACATATATTATGTACTGACATTTCAATAAATTCATAAGGCCAAAGAGGAGGGGGAAACACGCTAGCCAGATAAGTCATTATCATCATTTTAATATCACCGATATACGTAAACACACGGTGGTCACATAATGTAATTATAAAATCCTGTCGGCCGATATGGCTATGATTAGGGCACTGAAATATGGACAAAATTCCAGGTCTTGGATAATTACAAACCAGCTTGACCTACTGAATGGAGTGGAGGTACTTCGTTCAGACTGGGGCATCAGAACACATACTCGAGAGATGGTGGGGTGGGAGAAGTAGGGCAACGTAGGGTTTTAATCAGTATTCTGTCTGCTTGTTGGATGGGCATTGGAATGAATTGACCTGCCAATTAGGGAGCAAAAATGTGAGTTCGCTCACCACTACCAAAACGACGCCGAATAGGGATAGAAGCCGCGTCCCATCTGTATTTGAGATTATAAACGAAAAACCGTCTCAGATTAATAATTTTTCTAATGACCCCGAATGTTATAAATCACACGTCTTATTTAAAATTTAAATATTAAATCCAGAGTATTACATCATTTATAATATAAGTATATAGAAGAAACTGCTAAGCAGAAGAAGACTGGTTATACTACAAAGTCAAGGAGCCCTTAACCCTGACTATTGCTTGGGCAAAAATAGATCAAATATCAGGCTCGCAAAAATATTTAAAAAAATGTAAAAATAAAATCTCTTTCTAGTTTCTACGAAGGAATATATATATTTAACTTCTCAAGTTTTCAGAGAAGATTGGAGGATAAGCAATTATTCTCGCATTTGTACATCAATTTGCATGTTTCTATATATATATGATTGATAAAAGGACCACCAAGAATTGAGATTAACAAAATTATATTGACTTGTATTAGGTCTAATTTAATCAAAATGGAGTCATCATTTAATTGTATGCTTGTCTAAGCACTAATTAATTGTCTCCATCTCCATATCCATTTATAAATAGTGGAAACTCTCGCCCATATAATACTCAAACGCAAGAATCCACAATTATTACAAGTATTCTTGGGTACTCATTGAAACACCCTTCCTGCGCCTTGTCTCCCCTTTCTACACACAATTATGACAGCATAAATATATATTAAGCTAAAAACCTCACATCCGGAGATATATTAATGCAGCACCAAATCAGGCTTATAAATCCGCTTGGAGTAATTAAGAAAATTTTAAATGCTTCGTGAATATTATCGATGCTTCGCCGAACGAAAAAACAAAATATATAAAATAAAAAGAAGTGTTGGAATTAAGATAAATACGGCATATATGTCAAACATACTAATAATCATAATCGTCTAGGAAGATGAAAAGCTGATTGTAGGATATATATTATGCCTTGATAAATTCTACGAAAGCTCATGTATGTTCCACCATATCATGAGAAATAATTGAATCACGCATGGTGGACTACTCATGATTTCGTTTCCAGGAACCTGTTAGAGCCTTGCATTTGTTAAATGTGTTGGCTTTCTCTTATATATCCTTTTTCTTTATAAATGATTACTTTAAAGAACTAAGCCCAATATATATGGAAATGAAGGAGCATAAATGAAGACAACAACAAGGATTGCACCACTGTAACAAAAGTTGAAGCAAGCCTCGACTACAGAATATTTATATTTTTATTGAACCAGACGACCTACAACGAATCAAGAAGACAAGTTCAATAACAATAAGATGACCCATGATGTTGCCGATCATTAATTGATACAAAGATTTGATTCTCATATTGTGTTGGAATAATAAACTTGATTCAATGAATACTTGATAAAAGAAATTAATGAATTAGTGGATGCATGAATTATAAATGACATTATGTAGTGTTCGAGCACTAGTCTTGTGGTGTTTATTAGTTTATGGTCATATTCATGTGTTAAAAAAGGGAGAACTATAGAGTTAAGTGTAAATTCATGTTAGGGTCACACAACATGATGCCTATATATAACTAATTAAGCATTGTAATTGAGTCATTTAAAGTCATTTCGAATAAAAAATATATTATGTAAAATGACTCCCTCTTTTTTTCTTCAATCCTCTCTAATAATCTCCATTATATGTGAGTTGTGTAATTTACGGGCAACCTCTTCCCTATATTGCTTCCCAACATACTGAAAAAAACTACCAAGAGGGTGCTTTGGCTACTATTCTGTCCTTCTCAATTACTTTAATTAGATAACATATAATTTTCCACACTGATGACCAAAAACAAGAAAAAGGACGGTAGATAAGAAAACTAAACCCTACGTCCCTCTAAAGCTTACTTGCACAGTTGTGAATGTGAGGGCCCAAAAGGCTGTTGGCAAACCTGTGGAAAGAAAACAAAGCTTCTCGTCTTGCAATCCACATGTCAGTTTGTTGGAACTCGTCTCTCTCTTTCAATGAGAGTGGCGTTTCACACCAGCATCAACACTTGCACTCTCACTCAGCAAGAAAAAAGCAAAAAGAAAACAAAAGAAATGGAGAATCCTTCTTCAAACTGATTGATCAATGTGGGGATCCAATTGTCGTGCATTAATATTGTCACTTTCTATCTCCGGCCCCAATTCAAACCCTCTGCCTGATTGTGCAGTGACACGTCTCTAACTCCACCACCACCGCTTCCGCTGGTATCTGTCAATCCATGTCCCACCGGTGCGCCGATGCAGGTGTAGCTACCTTCATTTGATAGGACATGGCCGACAAAGTAGTCGTTGACCGGTGGCGCTGGCTGGAATTGGGAAGGAAACGAGAGTTGACGTGGAGGAGAAAGGTACATGTGCGACGCCGCTTGAGAAGGAGGCGGCGGCGGTGGCGGGGCTAGAGCGATGGGTGAAGTGGAAAACATCCTCGTAGGGTACAGTGATTTGAAGGGCAACGTGGCATCTGCACCCACGTTACTGGCTTGATGATACCCTCCATGTGGAATTGGTTGGCCGCTGTTAAAATTTTACACAAACACCATCCTTTTGCTCAATGTCCTTTCAAAAACCCACCAAAAATAATCTTCAAACTGTTAATCATTAGAGCCAAATGGAAAAATTCAACACATGGTCTAAAATAGAACGTTTAGGCCTTTGCCTTCCTGTTATTATTTTCAAACTTTAAGCACTCATAAAATCGGAAAAGTTGATGAAATTAAAAAAAAAAAAAAGTTAAAAAAGAGGGATATGATACAAAGCATATATACCTTGAAACATAACCGAGGTGAGCAGGTGCTAAATCGTTACTGAAGACAAGTTGACGAGCCTTGTTCAACGTTTCTGTCTCCCTCTCTGAGAAGAAATCAGAGAAATACAAACATCAATCCAGTGAAAACACATACGAAACAAGAAGTATCTGCAAGAAGAAAACAGATGAAAGGTAAATTCCCAACGGCATTTTCTTGACATGAGTGAAAACAGGGATTGACAAGACAATGCTTCGTGTGTACCAGGAAAACTCACTGGCGAACAAAGAGATGGGGGGTTTTTTACAGCAGATATATAACGAACTTTGCTAAAATTCACGTACTATTAAAACTTCATTTCCACAGTTGTTTAATTATTTAATATTGAGAGGAAGAATTGAAAAGACTTTGCCTTGGCGGTGGCGGTTCATGTGTCCCCCGAGGGCTTGAGACTTGCAGAACTTGAGGGAACAAAATCTGCACTCATACACCTTCCCGGCCTCATCTTTTCCCTCCTTAGCGCCGCTTTTCTTTTTCCTGTAGGCGCCTGCAACCATGCCAATTGAAGCAACTTTGACGAGACTAATCTTACTTAATTAAGTTCTAGCCCTAATCGCCCCAAATCATCAAATGAATACTCCCAACCAACTAGTGGTTTTCCCTGTCCTGTCATTTTACTCACTAGGGTTTCTCTCTCACACTACAAAATCACAGAAAAAAATAGCCCAAAAAATTTTGTTTGGTGGAAAAAGAGAAGGGAAAGAAGAGTGATCTGGATATGAAACATATTCAATGAAGATTGAAGCTTCGACTTGGAGTAGGGGGACAAAAATATAAAGTGGCTCAAGATTTTTCATTTTTACTGATCCCTTAACTGAAATATCTTCAAACAATTGGCTTCAAATAATTTCATTTTCTTGGCAACCATGGAAACCAGGGTTTTCCTTTCCTTTTTCTGTGATCAACTGTAATAAGAAGGTCCAGTCAGTAGCACTGAAGAGAAAGTGATGTACCAGCAGATGAAGAGCTGTCTTCTGAGATCTGTTTACCATCTCTAGAGTAATCTTCAGGAAAGTTATTGAGGTCTAATGGATTCCCCTCTGGTCTCCTGGAAAACCAAGAACACAAAGGTCAGAGAAATAAAGCTGGGGCGGTGTGGCCAATGAGTTTGAAATCAAGAACAAGGAGATAGAGGACATGATTAAGAAGCAAGTGAAGTGGGGCGACGCGTACATACATGGGAGCCGATAGGGAAAGACAGGTGAAGTTTTCTTGACTAAATCTCTCAGATATATGGAAGAGAAGTAAAGGGTGGAAATTAAATTATAATATACTTGAGTTTGGGACTGAAATATAGAAGCTAGTTGAGGGATGGTGAAGAGAGTGGCCTTCAAAGTTTTCTATCAGTTTTTACTGCCATCTCCTCCGGATGAGACAACCTTCCCCCAGCCCCCACCCCGCCACCCTACCCTCTCAATCCCGAGATCTCTCTCAGACACAATAAAATTGAAAGAACGTCGAAGGTACAGAGGATCTCGTGACTCTAAAATAAAGCGAGTGAATTAATTAAGAGCGGTTCATGGTAGAGTCATTTGGTTTGTAAAGGGCGTTGGAGAGAGAATGAGAGGGACGTAGCCTTGGTTTCTTGGCTCAGCTAAAGTAGCTAGGTTTACATATCGCCCTAGTAGACCTGATAGGCTGCTGCATGCACAATGCCAAATACAAACCTACACGCACATCTATATATACACACACACACACGACTGCGAATTCAACAAGCTGAATTCATATTTATTCGGTCTGAAATATATAAGACCTAGCAAGAAATATTATATTGATATTATGTTCACTAAAGCTAATTTTACTCTGAGCCGAGGGTGGGGGGTGGGGTGGGCCGAGGAGAGGGGCCCAATCCCATGAAAAGATATGACTCTTATTGGTTCATACAGCGGCTGTAAAAAGCTAGTTTCTCAATTTAGGAGGGATGGCACGAGTATACTTCAAGAGGAAATCAAGACAAAAGCCTTGCCTTGGACAGGTGACAGTGCAGGCATGCTCCATTTCATGCTAACAAGCATGGAGAAGATTATAATGCTCTCAAGCCTAAGACTCCCTGGGGTTGTGGTACTCCTTGTGCCATTGAACTGTTTCTATCAATCGAGCTAGCTAGTGCGTGAAATCCAATTGGAATGTCTTAGATATGTATTGCTTAATTCATTTTGTACTACCGATCAATAATTTTTAAGAGGAAATCTCTCATTAGAAATTAATTAACAATTTAGTTCTGCATTATTGCTAAGGGAAAATTCAGTATAGAAGAGACCATCAGATCACCCGCATTTACTAATAATTATGTCACGGGTGTTTGGCTAAGTTTATTTTAAGAACATATAAGATTACATATTCTATAAAATGTTATTTGAACTTATAAGTTTATAAATCTTATTTTAAAAATAAATAAGTAATCTTAGGGGGTAGTTCCTTCCTAGATTTCCAGCAGCTTTAACAACCTTTTCTTATCAATTTGAACTAAAAATATTATAGAGATCCTTTCAAATTTTCCAGATTCAGTTAGCTCTAGTGGGAAAATATGGTCAACTCTTGCAAATTCTCTCATATCTTCTAGATGTGGCAAATCAACTTCATCTGAACCAATTGACCTAAATCTACTTAGATATTCTTAAATTAGTTAAATTAATGCACCATAATCTTCATTAGGGAGGAGTACATTGGCTAACAAATATTTGACAAATTTACAAGACCTTGCTACAATCATGTTGCAACATGTGTTGTGTCCCGTCACTAGAAATCTATAATTTCTATGACAAATTAGATCTGCCAAGTTAACACCGCATTTGGGGTTGTACCAAGAATAATGACAACTATCAAATAATGCTTACATGTGAAAACATGGCACTAACATTCTCCTCCTTTGTCTTTATGGGGCACAATGCCAATGTTGCCAGATGTGAAATCAAATGTTTGCCAAATATGAAGACCAAAATAAAGTAGTAAGACAAGAAATCCATCATAACTTCATATTTCATTTATATCAACCGGTAGCAAAATTTGTTGTATCACATGATATATCATATGCTACAATGCATAGAAGTCCAATTGCTTCAATCACTACCTCTGGACTTAAGACTTGCAGCAAGCAAAAGAAAGACTAGAATACCGAAGAAAAAACCGAGTATTCCATCCATAAAAAATCCTAGAAATCCAAAAGAACACCATGAAGTAACAAGTACAGTATCAAAGCAAAAGACAGGGCAAATGGTAGCATAATCAAGCTAGTAGTAGCATGACACAGTAAAGACTCCCTCTTAGAAAGCTTCTAACTCAGAATCTTCATTGCTCAAGTTTCTCTTACTTGCACCTGGGGATGATGGATCATCTGTAGCAACATGCGTACTAGCACTCCCCCTTTGGGCCTCAGAATGATGAAGGGTACTAAGTAAGACATGGTCATCATCCTCAAAATCAAATTTTGGTGATGAAGGTCCAAGTGTGGTAAAACCAAGCTTGGTGTCTAACAGTCCAACTTCAAAGTCATGGAACTAAGGTGATACAACAGATGGTAAGGAAGAACGCAAAATAGCAATTTGCTCATCTAGTTTGAACTTTTTATCTTATAACACTAAGATTCAAGATTCCAAATCTTGAGAGAGAAAGACACCAGGGCATCCAATGCACTTCAATGGTTGACGCAATTAGGAGTTGCTTAGGCGCAAGTGTAGACAAAGTAACTTGTTGTTTTCCTACGGTAGATGTTAGCCCTTCAGTCCTTGGTTTGAGATCATACCAATTTTGATGTGTAACCTGTTAAAGGACAACATGAAGAGAGATCATTCTGTCAATTTTGAATCCACTACTCATGCAAAACTATTATTATCACCCCTCGGGTGCAGTAGATGCCCAAACATGACTCTTGTGCTAGCCTATTATATAACATTATCAAAGATCACATGCCCTAAATTCACTAGTAGCCTTTACCCCAAATAGAAGAATAGTATTCCAACTTCTTGGGTCACAGTAGAGTAGTTAATGGTTGGCATAATGTTCCATGATCACACTGAACCACAAATAGTATTTGACCATGAGATTCATAAATAAAATTATTGTACCCTTTGACCATTAAGTTTCTCTTCCTCCTATTATTACACCAATATCTCATCAAGGTCTAGTGTGAAGCCTACTAGATACATTGTTGAAAAACCTAGATTAGCCAAACTAAGAAAACCAATAATTCTCTCTAAAGAAAACTTAACAACTTGGCCATGGATATACACTTGATAGTGAAACAGTAAGTCATATTTAAAAATTAACTCATTAGTGTTGTAGTAAAACTCACAGACTAGGTCTCTATTATATGTGGTGATAGATGATGCAACACTTCAAAGCCCTACTTGATTAAGAACTGTAGAAAAATTGACGTCAATGAAAACATGTTTGTTGACCCTTTGTTTAACAGCGAGGGACTTTAGACTAACGAAATTTCATATTCTTTTCACTTACTTGTTGTAAAATTTGAAGGATGCTACATGATCTGCAAAAATCTGTTCAGGATCAAATTCGTGCTGTCGAACCTCCACTTTAGGTTCTTGGTCCACTACCTCTAGAGCATCACTTGTAGTTCTCTTTTGTTCTTGAATGGAAGGCGGAGACTATGAAGGATATGATGTTAAAATCAAGCACCATTTTGGTTGTATCCTATGAATAGGTTTCTTTCCCTAAACAAGTGCATCATTATTGGCTTCAAGAATGCTTGTTGTAATTGGCGATACATCATCACCTACCTCAACACCTCTGTATGATGGATCATTGGGTTCTCTGATATCGATTAGAATAGTTTCTTAAACGACTTATGTGGTTTCTTGAATATCTGTAGTGGCTCTCCCTGTTTCTTGCACTTCTTCTTCCATGGCCATGGTATGGGGAACATCCAATAGAAGGGTGGCTAATGGTGTAGCATCAACTAGTGATTCATAGACCACCATAGCAACTCTGGCCGACACAGCAATATGGGTTCATCGATCACTTCAACCCTAACACAGTTGCTAGAGGGGGAACTTCCCATCTTTTCTTTTTTTTGAGGAGTATGCTCCAAAAATTCGAAGGAAGAGAGATAGATTAGTTTCATTATGAATTTGAAAATAATGAGCATACCATTATATATAGCCGTTTGGTAACCATTAGATACAAGGAAAGTTATATCATGTCCTAAATGTTTGACTCTAAATTGATTTTGGTAATTGCAGTACATCAAGGAGTAATGATGGCTATAGATTTTTTCAAAATTTCCTTGTATTTTGCTCTAGCCACATTAACTTGGATTCCTACCTTTTTCACCATCTAATCATCACGAAGTTTTCATGAAATCTAACGGTCTAGGTAACATCATCCTTGTAGAAAATCCAACATCCTAAAATTATTCATCCTTTATCTTGGTACATTAAGAGCTTTTGTGAATATGTCAGTAATTTGACAATCTATTGTAACATGTTCTAACACAACAACCTTTTTCTCCACCAAATCTCAAATAAAGTGATGACGAATGTTCTGGAGTGTTGTACGGGATTTTTGGAGATGTTCATAGTACTCATGCTGTCACATAAAACCTTTCAAACACTTTGTTTGACCCTGTAATCTAACATCATATGTTTCATCCATGGCAGCTATGAATAGGAACTTCTAGCTGCTATGTACTCCGCCTCAATAGTTGACAATGAAATGTAGTTTTTCTTTTTGTTATACCATAGGACTAGATTAGTTCCCATGAAAAAGCAACTGCCTGTTGTGATTCTCTTATCATTGGTGCTACCTGTCCAATCAGTGTTAATGTAACCTAACAACTCCATGTTATAACATTTGTTGTAATATATGTCGTAATCCAAGGTTCTATTGACATAGCAAATTATATACTATACTAAAAGTAAATGTGACTCCTTAGGTGCTTCTTGGTACCGTGCACGTACTCTCACACTTTAATAGATGTCGAGTCAGCTTAAAGTCAAATAAAGAAGTCCACCTATCATGATTCAACAAAGACTCAGGTCTACTGGTTTTCCTACATCATCATTAATTAACTTAACATTTTTTCAAGTGGTGTTCTAACATGGCATGAGTTCTGCAGTTCAAACTTCTTTACTAGATTCCTCGCATACTTGGTCTGTGAAATGAATATCCCTTACTTGAATTACTGAACCTGCATTCCTAAGAAGCACTTGAGTTCCCCCAACATGCTCATTTTGAACTTACTCTGCATGCAAGACACAAATTCATAAAATAAAGTATTTGAAGTAGAGCCAAATACTATATCATCTATGTAGACTTAAGCCACCATAATGCGCTTCTTGATCCGTTTTAAAAATAAAGTCTTGTCTGCTCCCCTTGCTGGTACCCATCTTGTATTAGGTATTGGAACAATCATTCATGCCACTCCCTAGGGGCTGCTTTAACCTATACAATGTCTTTTTAAGCCGATAGATGTGATTTGGAAAATGTGTATCTTTAAACCCCTTCGAATGCTTCATGTAGATCTCCTCATTGAGAAACCTATTCAAGAAAGCACTCTTAATGTCTATCTAATACACCTTGAAGTCCAAGCTCCAAGCTACATTCAACAACATTCTTATGATTCCAACTTTAAAAGTGAAAAAGTCTCGTTGAAGTCAACTCCTTCTATCAACTATACTTCCAATCATTACTTCGGGTGATTGGTTTTGTTTAATTAATCTTGATCCTTCACGTATTTCTAGTTTATTAGCTGAATTATTGATGGGTGCTGAACCACAAGTTGTATCATTAGTTGTATCACTACATCAGCTCTAGTTTCCTACATCTTTGACTCTTCCTTGTCTGCCTACTATTCTCGTTCAACCTACATAGGCTTCCTTTTGGGGCTCAATGTCATCCACAATCTCATTTATAGATTCCATCACTGAGTTTATCTTTTTATTGAATACTGAGCACCAACTACCTATGGTTGAATTCCCTTTGAAAATCACTCCATCTGACTTGGATTCAATCTCCTCCCCTTGTATGGTTTATAGGGTATCTTTGTGGAAATTGGGTAAAAGTTGTTCTTATCTATGAAATAACATGTCGTAGTGACAACTTCAGCCCACCACTTCAAATTCCAATGTTTAGCCTTCAACATTACCCTAGCCATGTAATCCACATTTTCCACCAAGAATTTTGAACATATGTAAGATAACACTTCACTTAGGTAGGTGGATGCCTATTGCGCTCCCCAGCATCTTTGTCTATTTTGACGTTCGAACACATTCTACCACGACTACCTTCTTCTGATGTATGCCACAATCATGTCCTGCCAGCTTTATGAGGTCAATCTTTTGGATATCTCTTATCCTCTGTTTGTCAAACACTTTTCCAACAGAAACTTCTAAAGGGTGAATTCATTGAATTCTAGATGAATAATGAGAAATTTTGATATCATCTTTGAAATCTTCAATAGTTGTTCAATAGCATATTGAAACATTTAGTGGCTCTTTATACTTTTTCTAGTATTTTGTCCAACTAGTTTTGTCACTGGTTCAACTTCTTTCTCAAACTTCTTGACTTATATTTGTCTATAAAATATTTGCTTGATAAGAACCTGATTTCCTTCCGTCAAGTGCTTCAACAATTTACAACATGAGGAAATGCGGTGACCACTAAAATGGCAATAAGTACAGATAGAACATTTCTATCACCTTTTAGCTAGTTGTTTCTACTCTTTTGCTTTGGGCAATGTTGAAACATATACAGGCTCAAGTTTGTGCCATATTAGAATATTTGTTGTAACATGTTTCTTCTCCTTCACGAAACGTACTCCTTTACTTCCTAAACTACTCGTACTACTTCTTTAATGTATCCAATCTCATGATGGTCTCTAAATGCCTTGCCTATGGCTAAGATGCTCTCCAGCTTTACCTTTCTAGTGTTCAACTTGGTTAGCACCATAGCTGATTGTTCTACCTGAAGTTGTATCTTCTATTAAGACATCTACAAACTATGGAATCTTCCAACGACTTAGTGTGGAAAGCACGTGCCTCATCTTTTTCCTTTTGCACTGTTTCAATCTCAATCCTCAAATTTCTGTTGCTATTCCAAGTAACTGAAAGTTTATCAACGTATATCTGATTCATACTCAATAATTCATCATAGGACACTTCTTCGTCATCACTACTATTGAAATCAAAAACATCAAATGTTATAAGGGATGATATAACATCAGTTGCATCATTACCTTTATTTTTTGCAATGTAGAATTGAACGCCACATAGTTACTAATACAACCATCACATCTTCACTACACACTTTAGAGCCATCATTGCTCCACATGATTCTTTAGAATTTCCATTTCTTCTTTCGAGTGTTGGCCTATTCTTACTAGGTGTGCCCATGGCCTTCACATTCCAAGCACTTTATGCTTCCTCCAACATCTAAGACATCAGGACTTTGCTGCTTCTTTTAATTCCTAGCAGAACCTTTCTTTTTCACTTTATTGTCGTTGGGAATGTTGTAACTTTTCATAGATGTTCTTAGTTTTTTGGCAATTCTTCTGGTCAGGTAAGTGACACTATCTTCTCCTTCAATGAAACCTCGTCCTAATCATTTTGGTGATGGTTTGTGGTTGATGACTGCAATGCTATTTCTTTCTCGTTCTTAACCTATTTGAAGTTCATATTGTATGCCTACAATGACCTCATCAATTCATCTACTGTAACGATGCAACATCTTATACCTCTTCAATGGCAATGACCTTTAGTGTGAACCTTTTTGGCAGCAACCTCAATATTTTCTACACCAACTTTGTCTCTAAGTACTTTTCCCCAATTAGTAAGCCTAATTGGCCATGTTTCTTAGCTTCTTATTAAACACAACCATTGTTTCATCATCGGTCATGCGGAGGTTCTCAAACTAAGAAGCCAAAATCTACAATTTAGACATGTGTAGTAAGCTTGTGCCCTCATGCACATTCTATAAAAGCTACTATTCCTCTTTTATTGTATCACTTGTTGCAACAAGTTTGAACTTCTCCTCTTTAACATCAATAAAAATAGCATTAATCATAAAACTATTTCCAAAAGTAGCTCTCTTTTCACTGGGACTTCATTATTTAGTGTCTTTCTTGACAAATCGTCCGTTTGCTTCTTCCATGGGTGGTGTCCATGCTTCTTCCACGGTAGTTGATGCCTTTTCGTCCAATGATTTGCTGAAGGCTTTCATTCTAGCCTTCCTATAAAGGTAGTTTGACCCATCTAATAGGGGTGGGTCTGACACAGATGCACCTTACATGGTGTTCATACTGCTAACTAACTCTTGGATCTCACCCACCTAAATTACAAGCCTTTCCTGGGTAACCAGGCTTTAATACCACTTGACAGTTTGTCTGGTTTGGTTATGATGCTAGTTTTGCAGCATAATGAGTTACCAAAAACTCATATATGTAGTGAAAAATTAAAATTAACACCAGGAATGAGTTCACACAAGTTAGAGATAACCCCCCCATGCCTGCATGGCCATGCCCAAAAAGTTTACACTGACAATGATACAACACTTTTTAGCACAACTACTCAAAACTAGTAAAAAGTCACTCACCTTAACCAAACTACATTTGGTATCAACTAGTTGACGCATTTTTAGCCTAGCTCCCCTAGATAACAAGTCCCCTTACCTCTTCTTTGTCAAGACTCCCTCTTAACCCTAACTTCCAATTGTTGATCAACAAGCCTCCTCTTCAGAGGACGTTTTCTCCTCCTCCTAGTGGTTGTTCTTCAATTGTTCACTTTATATGGTGGTTGGAGACAAACTTGATCTTAGTCACTCATTTGGCCCATATGCATACTTTCTTGTCAATGATATGAACGGTGAAATGCCTTGAACTCTTGTGTGAAATCACTTAATCATGCGTTCTTCAAATGTTGTCACATGAGTTCTCGTAAGAATGAAGATCTCTCTCAATATAATTCTTAGTATGGCCTCTGCAACTTTTCAATACTTAGTGAAAATCATCCATCTTGTCAGCCTTTAAGGTTTGGAAAACACCTACAAGAAATTCGATTGACTAATCTTACAAAAATCTGAAAATGATACTTTCCATAATGTATCATTAGTTAAGTCATTTTCGGGATTATTTCTTTTCTAAATTCTAGTGGTTCCAACATCTTTCCTTATCATTTTGAGCTAAAAATATTCTAGAGATCCTTTCAAATTCACCAGATTCAATTAGCCATAGAAATGGGAGGATATGGTCAACTCCAACAAATTCTCCCAAATCTTCTTGATATGGCAAATCAACAATATCTCAACTAATTAACTTGAATTTGCCCAAATCTTCTTAACTTAGTTAAATCAATGTACCATAATCTTCATTAAGAAGGAACACATCGGCTAACAAATATTGATAGATTTACAAGATTTTGCTACAAATCATGTTGTAACACGTGTTGTGTCACATTATTAGAAATCCATTTTTCATTCCAAATTGGATTTGCCAAGTCAACACCACATTTGGAGTTATGTCAAAAATAATAATAATTCACCAAACACTGCTTACATAGCTTAACGTGGCAGTAACAAAGCTTGTAACAAGCTCACCTAAATGCCTCTTATTCATGATAAGTGAAAATACATTATAACATTCACTGATTACTTCTATTTAGTTAGGATCAATTACAGTGAATTGTCACTAGCTCCAACATTAGTAACCATGTAGCATTTAATAAAATAGACTTATACCTACAAACATTCGATTTGTCATTACTTCATAACAATTTTGTTACAGTTGTATCGTTGTTTCACTTTCTAGGAAAGGACACCCAAAAATGCTCCATCCTAAAGCCACTTAACTGGGAATTTCTACTTGTCCCTATGGATAATTAATTTAATTTTCCAGCAAATTGATTCTTTAAAAATAATTATTTTCACTTTTCTAATAGTTGGACTCCATTTTCATATATTTTGATTCATCCAGTACTTGGAACTTTGTAGCTAGGAAGTAGAATTGTGCTAATGAGAATAAGATGTTATTTTATATACCTAGTAAAATCGTGGATTTTAATTTTTAAATGTTCATATGTTTTAACATCTCCATTATATATCATATCAGTCTAATTATATAGTAGATACATTAAACATTTAAATTTAACAAAAGAAATGTATTTTTTTTATACATTTATGATCCTTCTTGTTGGCATGACAACTGACTTGGCACTGACATAGTGCTTACATGATAGCTAATGTGAAGGATGACACAACAGCTGATAATGCATTGATGTAATAATGTGGTGCCAAGTAGAAAGATGAGTTGACAATGTTGTGGCACCAAGAGATTTGGAAAAAGTCTAAGTATGGAAAGTATTGACCAATCTAGAATGGGAAGATTTGGCTAAAATCTTCATTCTCAATCTTTGGGATATGATTTGCTCTAGTCCAATGTTTGCGTATGGCATGAAATCAATCTAGTTTATCTGATTAAAGCTGTAAAATCGTTTAATATTGGTGACTGCTATGAAATCCACTCAAAGATGGAAATTTTATCTTACTTGTAGGGAAAGTCAACACTAGTGTTGACACACCAAAACGCAAAGACTTGGTGGGAAATGATGCAATTCAAATCTATTGCAAATTTCTCAAAAATTCCCATCCAAAAAGGATGGGAGCTGTTGACCATTGATGTGTTTAAGGTCGAAAGGTTCATTGGATGACTTAGACCTTTGAAACTTCACTTGAAAAGTGAATAGAGTGAGAACTTTATCCCTTGAGTGGTAAGGATCATTGTATATATCATATTGAGTGGAAAAGGAGTAGGTAAGAGAGGAAAGAATATAAACATGTTTTTGTCAACCTAGTTAAGGCTAGAGGGGCTGGTCGAATGAATACGCAGGCAAATGGAGTTCCTTGTAAATGTGTGTGAGGGTTGAGACTAGAAGGGTTTGGTCGATAAAGTGTTTCTTTTAAAATTTGGGTGTACTCTTATAAAATTTAACATAGTGAAATCCTTTATTTAGGTAGGTTCCCCGCAGACATTAGAGGCTAGCTCTGAATTGCGTTACCAATAAATTATGCTCATCTTATTTATATTCTGTTTGTGTGTGTTGGTGTTCTAACACAACAGGTTCACAACACTTAGTGTTACAAACACTGAGTCAAAACTCTCATCTCTCTCTCTCTCTCTCCCTCTCTCTCTCTCTCTCACTTATTTGGGTGGTGAGGAATTAAAAAAATTAGTAGAAGTAATCCAATTTAAATGCTCAATTCTTTAATTTCAACTCAACTCTACCAAATCAAATTGGAAATCATATAACCCAAGTTTGGACCATTATATCATTACAAGCATGCCACAAGCTAAAATCCGCAACTCAAGTTCCATTTTCATATTCCTAACAAATCGTAATACTCCAAAAATTTTGAGAATTAGGAACACATGATTATTAGCTTATATTTTATATTAGAATAACAATAAATTATTTCCATTATTTTTATTGTATTTTAGTGTAAAAAGTGGCTAAAGATTATATGGCAACCAAAAATTTTCCAAATAAGGAGTCATGCCAAATATTATACACATTATTAGAGGAGTCATGCCATGTCAAGAGCTTAGAAATAAGGAATTAGGCTAGACATTCGGATAAAATTAGTGATAATAATAATGATTACGTAAAAGAATTTTGGAGCCTTAAAACACAAGAGTTTGGTCCCTCTCAAAACTACTGAAAAGCCCTAGTATATTTAAACGTATTTAAGAGTGAGAACAATCATTTACACACCCTAGAAACCAAATGGCCATACAGAGAAGCAAAGGGAATTTTCGGCTACTCAAACGCAACAATTTGAGGTACATACTTTGCCGAATTTAATGTTTTATCATGCACATAAATAGGAAATATTAATACATGCATTATAGACACAAGAATTGTGATTTTTAGGTAGGCTACATGTGGAATAATTTATGTATGTGTTGCTAAACTTGTAATATATGCATATGAAATTATAAAAATCATGTATTGATAAAGAACTTGAATTTTAGAATATGTCTAGAATCATTCAAAAATTCTAGGAATATTAATAGTTGGGTTTAACATGATTAAAGCTCTTGGAATCATGCTTGGGGACCTTAGAATAGCTGTCAAAATGAATTTTACTAATTAGGATTGAGTAGGACGTGAAAAATTGCCCAAATAGTGCCACATCATAGGTGCCCTCACGGTCGCAAGATAGGACCTCATGCTTGTAGTGTAAGCCATCGTACGCACGAAGTGGGGTTGTAGGTCATGCAGTTCACCTCTGCAATTACAAGGATTACCCTCACAGCTGCGACGGGGTGCTTTGCAATCGTGTGGCTTAATCGTGACGCGAAATAGACACTTTGCAGTAGCTCTTGTGGCTGCAAAGAATCTCCTCATGAATGCAAGCTTAGCGTTCACAGTCGCAAGAGCTAAACAAAATATGGTTTTAATGAAATTAACGCCAAATTTTCCAATTTTGATATTAATATAGACCTAAATTTACTATACAAGACATAACAGGAAAAAAGGACACTGATCGAATAAATTACGAATACAAACCTCACTCAATAGATAACCAAGAATATAAAAGTACAATAACATAGGGCACATAAGATACACATGAAAGGATATAAAAGAATGGAATTCCAACTGAATTAGATATTAAATGAAAAAATTATTAATTGAATAGGAAATCAAGAATTGGTACTCAGTGAACCCGTTGATCAGCAGGCTGATCAGCAGGCTTAGTGTCAGATAAGTGGTTACCCTACAAACATTATAACTACCTTTTTAAAATAATTTTATTTCATAAACAAAAATTCTACTATGTAAGTGGTTATTTGCAAGTTTTCGTAACTGCCTTTTTAAATAAGATATTTTTTCTAAATATTATTATGTTTTACTAGAGTTATTCCAAATTATTTTCTGAAAATGTTACGTTTTGCTAAACTTATTCTAAATTATATCTCGAAAATATTCCAATTTTATCTTGGCAAATTGTTATGTTTTGGTTCAAAAAATGAGATACATAACCCTCTCAATCGAGGTAATAGGTTGAGATTACATGGTTTACTCAATTGAAATTATAGATTAAATACTAAACCTTCTCATTTGGGTTCATACAATGAGACAGTTGCAAATGTTGTACATTGTCTTCCTTAATTAAGGTAAAAGACTAAAGCCCTTACAACAAAAATGATAAATGAATTGCTTAAATCCCTAGATATATCAAGGAACAATAGATTGAACGAATTGTAATACATTACATGTGAAGGTTTTAACTACTTATCATCTACAAATTTACACTTAAATGTTTGAATTTTTGGAATTATTTTACTATGTTTTCATCTCAACAACAAAAAAATGGATAACTATTTACTAGGCGACTCATCGCCACATGTTTTAGATATCATTTTTGCAGAGAAGACAAATAAAGAAGAACTCACATAGGGATGGTAGACCTAGAGAGAGAGAGAGAGAGAGAGAGAGAGAGAGAAAGAGAGAGAGAGAGCTCTTATAGTAAATTCTTTTATTTATGTGACTTTCATTAGCAAATAAAACCTCACTAGTGTAATAGTTAGAACGATTTTCTTTCCACCCCAAGACACTATTATGATTATTTCCTTAGTTGTTATCTTTTGGATATATTAAGATAGTTAATGGATTAATTACTTGATATATGTTGACTTTGATATCCACTAAAATTATTTGTGAGTACTTGTGTCATGGTCCTAAATTTAGAACATGACATAAAAAACTATAGACAAAATCAATGCAAACAGTAGCCATGAGGTCATATCCAAATGGAAACTCGTTCTCTTTTTGAAATAAACTAGAATGAAAATTAAATAAGCACATAAATATTCACATTCATAGGATCCAAAGTCATAATTTCTTGATTACATATAGCTTCTACTTTAGCTATTGTGGTAAGGCCTTGTGGACCCGATAACAAAATTAATGAACTTAAAATAATAAAATCTTTGTCATATAATAATAATTAAATGATATAATAGTATATAAGTATAATAAATAATTTTTACGGTATCAATCAATAAATGTGTGTGTTTGTGTGTGTGTATGTGTAGATATTGATTTTATTATAAATATTTATAATGATTGAAAAAATAATTAATTATTTACATATGTAAGAGAAAATTTTTTAAATTTAAATTTAAATAAAAATTTTATTAAATTATATATTTGTCAGTGCAAAATTTGATAGGTTGTGAAAGAAGTTGAACGCTCCAAACATAGCCCTTGCAGTTTCAAATCCAATTTTGCGGGCCACCAATTTTATTATAATTAATTATTATTTTTCTAAAATTAATTGACTCTTTATAATTTTTTACTGATTGAATATCATAATGATGTAATCAATTTAGGGGGGGGAGACTGTAAATGTCAAAAATAGCTGGTAGAACAAAAGATGATCCAATTCCCGATCAGACCCACCAAGTTGCCTGCTCAGCGGATCATAGTCTAGTAATATATTTTGGGCACGAACAAACAAATACAGTTGGGCTAAGGCCCATTATTGTTCAGTCAGGCCTATAAAGGGACATCCAGATAAGGCCCGATTAATTTATATGGTTAGTTAAGTTTATTGTTAAAAAAATGATATTATTTTATGTTTTGTTGGTGATTTTATAGGAGGATGAAAATTAAGGAGATTTCATTGGGACGTAAATTTTGTTTGGTTGTAAAATCTTAATATGGATTTATTTCAATCGCTATATATATATATATATATATATATAATAATGAGCCAATGATATGTTAGTGTGTGAGGATAATGATTAATTTTAAAAGTATAAATAAATAAAATTATGATTGTGTGTACGAAATATATATAAATTTTAATTTGATTGTTAAGAAGTATTGATTAATTTTAAAAATATATATATACATAGAGAAATTTTAAATTTAAAGTTACTTGTCCCGAAGCAAATTCAGCTTCACTCTCTTTAGTTCAAGAAGAATTTAGAAATTTTTAGGGGTTTGACATATTACCTTGTGTCGTCTGAGCAGTTTTTACAAACAAGTTTCCTAGGTTGGACATATATATCGCAGTGGGGTTGTCTAAGTTCTTCCCGTTTCACGTCATGTTAGTGATGTTGAAGTCGCTCAAGTGCTGGATTAAATTCTTTCTTGAGTTAAAAATGGAAGAAATTATACGTGAGATTACTTGATTAGTGATGTTAGTGATGTTGAATTTACACGTCATGTTAGTGATGTTGAATTTCCCTCAAGTACAAGTAGAACTGCAATGCAGCATGCACGTGCGCCAAGTGTGCATTCTCTACACAACCTGCGGGAGAAGTGCACTTTGCTCAGTTGCTTGATTTTGAGTTGGGTGCTTCGATATGTTATGATCCGGTATTTGTGGTAAAAATTAACTTGTCCAACATTAACAATTTTCTATTGCGGTAAGTCCACTTGGCATGTGAATTCCTTTGGACGTGGCGCCAAAGTAACTTTGGCATGTTCTAATGCTGGACACAACGTTTTACTTGTATCTTGCTGCTCATAATAAAGTATTAAAATGATTTCATTATAGCATAACTTAATCCTGCTTGTTGCATCTGTTATAAGTACTAGCTTATTGTCGTGATAAATGTCTCATGCTTTGCTTTTGTAAGGTGGATTTTATCTGGAAGGTAAACAATGTTTGAGAATTGATAGCTTCTCCCCTTTCCTCCATCTTGGGGATGTTAGAAAGTGGGGTTCTATTGTGGAAAAATGTTGGTTAGGATTTGTGTTAGTATGAATAGTATATTTAGTTATAAGATTTTAATATTTTAAAATTTTTTATTTGTTAGAATATATGTATAAAATATATAATAATAATTAAATGATATTGTAGCATATAGAGATGATGATTAGTTCTTAAGCTATATATATATATATATATATATAAGTGTGAGTGTAAGCATGTGTATGTGTGTATAGGTAGTGATTTGATAAGAAATATATAGTGATTAAAAAATAAATACTCAGTTATATATATAAAAAGAAAAGAAAAAATTGAGATTAATTTTTAATAAAAAATTTATTAAGTAATATATCTGGTTATTTAAAGTTTGATGGACAACAAAAAATATTAATTGAAATGGAGCAAACCACACGGCCCTTCGGTGTAGTATAAAGAACTTGAAGTGACTTGTTCCTCGTCGTTGAATGGGCCTTCTTACAACCTCTCAGTTAAATTCATATTGTTATTTTCTGCACTGGTTCAGAGTAATTCTAAAGATTCGCAATGAGAGGAAGATCTGCGACTTATAATACAGTTGGATCTGTGCTTAAGCTTAAGTACGTAAATTCAGTTACTGATGCTTTAAGCATGATGCACTGATTGTTCCTTTTCTGTTCTAAAATTTGTGAATGGTAATGACATTTACCATAGTTTTGCTTCATAACTTTTCTCTGTGGTCAGAAAATGAGGTGAGCGAACGTTAGATTGTGTTGACTACAGAATGGGCAGTGCTCATTTGCTTACCAATTTTTCTCCATTTGAGCTGAGTAGGCATTACTTGTGACCAGATTTCGGCATGGTTGCGACAATAGCTTTGGGTATGTTTATTTATATGACTGTGGATGTGTGTGTGTGTGTGTGTGTGTGTGTTTTAGATTGTATTAAAATAAGAAAGAGAAATAAAATTAAAAAAATATATAATTAAAGTGTGGGTTTTCTAGTGTAAAATTTGAAAACAAAGGAAGCCTACGCTCCGAACTATTACGAATTTTGAAACATTTTGAGACTGTTCATGGGATGATAAACAAAAAACCAAAGCCCACTTGTAGGTTTACCCCTCTGGAATGGTAAAGGAGATTTGATTCATGTGAAAGCCTAAAGATTATTAACTTATTGTGATACCTTCTAATATAACTCTTGTTTTAGATCTTGGGTGATGGAGAACTGAGTGCGAACTCAACTTCAAGGCCCTAGCTTTCTCAATATCATGTCACTTGTTCAATCCAATTTTTTTGAAAACTAGTTATTTAAAGAGAAAAATAACCCAATATATAAAATAGTTTAAGACTCCACTTAACTCACGCACGTCCTCATGCTGTGTAATTTTCTCTCTACACTAATTCATTCGCACTTCTCTTGGGTCGGCTTCCTCAAATCCTCACATGGGTCCCGACTCTGATGCTACTTTGTTATGTGCTTTGTCTAATTCCAATAAAATCAGTCATGCAAAACAAAAGTAACCTGTTATATAAGATAAGATGTTTTAGAATCCTTTACCTGATAGATGTGAAATGATAAAAGTTAAAATCAACAAAAGTGAAAGCTCGAGGCTGCGGGTTGTTCATTAACCATTCTTCTAGGCCGAAGTGGGTGAAGCCATCTGTGCCGGAGAACCTTGGCCATACAGAAACTATGAAATTGCTAGGAAAAAAAGTCATTTTAAGCTCCACTATTGAAATTGCAAGGAGCATGTAGAAGAGATTTGGTATGGATATTGGATCGACAGTTCATCTACGTACCTTTTAGAAAATTTATGTTAAATTAACTTAAACAAAATTATAATAAAAATATTTAAAAATGTTAAAGTATGTCACATAAATATTACTATTTATTTGCATATATCATATTCAAGAAAAAAAATTAATATTACTTCATTCAAAATACGCATGGATATGAATGGATAAACAATTGATATATATATACCCATGAGTATGAATGGGTATAGATAAGATTCATACGTTTACTATAAATTCCAATGAGTATGGTCATAAATATAAATAATTTATATTACACTGGGCTTGGGGGTGGTTATAGGTGGGGTATTTACAACCCTGACCTCTTCTCCTTCAGCCTCCACTCTCTAGCCACCCGTGCAGATGTTACCATCCGTGAAACAGATAGAAAGCTATCGAAACAATTTGGCAAGTGTTTCTCTTTGTTCCACCCAAACATTTTTCTTCGGTCAGGTCTTTGCATTAAATCCAACTGAGTATTTTTGTTGAAACATGATCGGGTGCGTGGTCCAAATGGGAGCTAGGCACTTGGCATATGGGCAACTTTCATTTTGTAATAGGATGTTGATGGTCAATAGATTGGAAATGTTGTGCGATTTTTACTGAGCTTCTCTTCATAATTACAGACCACAGCTGTAGCGCTGCACATGCAATTTCACCATCTGTTCTGAATTGAGACAAGACAAACAGACAAGGAAGAAAATTATCACCTGCGTGAATCGTTGTGGGATGAAAATCGGACACGGCCTTTTCCCGCTTGCTGGGTTCCCTTTTAAAGAAAGACAGCCCACATCACCGTTTGAAGTGAAATGACGTGTTATCCTTGTAAAATGATTAATTTTTCTTTCTAATTTGCTTTTCGAATGATAAAATGGAGGGGGTAGATGTTCTATGTGGCGGGAAGAATATATGATTTGTAGTCTGCTGTTTATAATTTTGTTTGGAGGATTCACACTTGGGTTATAAATTTGCATCTCTTTTCATCTTATTAGAATTTACACAATTCAAACATTTCACACAAAATTTTCATTTAAATTTTAAATTGGAATTGTGCTCTATTTTACAACCAAATCAACATACATATATATATAACACATATCTCACCTTCATATATATATATATCAACTAGCAAGCAAGCACACTCAAATGCATGTGCCAAAAAATACTTACATATATTAACACAAGTGTGAAAACTTAAATTTAGAAGCAAGAAATGAAAATCTTATATAATTCATTTCATCTATTATAAATTAAATTAACAAAAAAATATCACAAAAAATTAATATAATCCACATAATTCTAAAGATTTTCTATACAAAAAAAAATGTAACGGTCTTAATTTTGATAGTACAAATTCTGTACCAAAAATTGCTATCTAAAAATGTGTAAAATGATAAATAAAAAATATGATTATGGATGAAGATGGCGTAAGGTAGTGGTTGAGAATATGGAAACTAAAGTTATGGGAAAGATCAGATGGCTTGATGGCGTGACGATAGAAGGTAAAAGAATGTGGCAATTAAATTTACCAATTAATCATTCTCTTTTTGTAGTTTACATTAAAAAGATAAGATTATTTTTGTACTCATACTTGTCCGAAGCAATTTTTTATAAGCCTCTCAATCATAACATTAGTAATAGATAAATTAAAAAAATTATTATTATTCTTATATACTATTATTATATCTTTAACCACTGTTATATTATATGTATGTGGGCACGCATGTGTGCATGTATATTTTATATGAATACAAAAATTCAAATTTTCATCCCCTTCAACGTTTTACTTACTTTCATCCTCAATAAAATCACTAACCACATATGCCCCCAAATCTATGGGCATGATTGAGATTAATTGGATAAGCAGTACTATAGTAGCCAAAAGGTCGTTAAAGGTTCCAACCACACACGTAATTTGTTCTTCCAATAAAGATGCGGCGACTAACTTTGACAACCTCTCATAAAATCTAACGAAGTGCCTAATGACTTGTGGGAATTTGCTAACACGAGTTGATTTTCACATTGTGCATCCTACTGGATAAGAAAACATGTGGAAGTAACCTAGTTATGGCATCCAAATGTTTTGGTTTATATAAAATAAAAACACATACTTCAATCGTGCCACATTTAAATTTTTCTCTATTTTATTTTATGCAATATCCAAAATAAATAAAAACAAATCAAATTTGAAAATAAAAAAAGCCAAAGTTGCCGTGAAATGACTAATGTTATTTGCAGCCCTTTTAGTCGATGATCAAAGGGAACGAAAGTATATAGATGAAGAACATGGAAATTTATGGGTGTGCTTGGATGATCATCTATTTTCAAAATTCTGTTATTTGGTACCATGCGATCCTTTTTTTCTAAACAAATGCCATATGCTCGTTATCCGTAAAACAATTCTCCTAAAAGTATTTATTTTTACAAATTTCTCATCCCACCAAGGTGAATACCCTCACATGATTATGTCTCCGTCTTCACTGCACATAATTCTCTCACTCTCCTCTTATTTTCTGCAACAATAAAAATAACAAGTAACAATAACAATAATAATAGTAATGATAACAATAATATGAGTGATAATAAAACTACTATCAATATGTTATATTACAAAATAGAAGTAACAATTTTTCACATTGTTATGGTTTGTTTGGTTCCTTATTATTCTCTACTCACCATCAATAAAAAAATCTTATAAATCATACATCTTATCATATAATTTGTTTTCAAATTTAATTTTAAAATTTTTTCTCTTTTATGTTTTATAACTAACTAATTATTTTTCACTTATTATACTTATTCACAATAAAGTCAACACTTATCCATATAATTTTCCTACTCACTTTTATTTTTTATACCATAGGAATCTATTTATTATTACGTTATTCAATCATCGTTGTATAGTATATGTATATAAAAATAATTTTTTTATTTACCAAAGGTTAATACCGAAACCTCTAAGCTATGGTAGTTTCCTTATTATAAATTATTCACCACCATATTAAAATTTTACAAACCGAACATTATATTACCCAAATTTTATTCAAATTTAAATTCTTTTTTACTTATTTTTTATAACTAAATAATAATTTTTCTACCATTATACTTATTCACAATCAAATCTATATCTATCTCTATAATTTTTTTGCTTACATTAATTTTTTATTACCTTATAAACACATATACTATCACACCATTTCATTACTATTACATGTTAAACATATATTTAAATAATTTTTTTGCCCATCCAAATCTTATAAACCTAACATAACTTTTATCTCAACTCAAATCACTCTAATTTTCATCCTCATTCTAATTACTAAACAAACATAGCCCTACTATTTTACCCAAAAAAATTTTATCATTAGTTTTCCAAATTGAGGTTGGCATTCAATTACAACCTTCTGTTCGTTTTACTCCTGTTTTTTTATCAATGCTGTCTATTCATCAAGGGAATTTCCTTTGGGTTGATAATTATTCCAACTCACCAAAGAAAATGGAACGTTTAGTCTACAATAATCCCTGGGATTAAGACACGAAAGTGATTGACATCTCGGATAGATTCGATAGATCTTTTCGATATTGGATTGCAATAGCTATTCAAAATGGACTGGAAATCTAAATCTCCCCACTGGAAAAATAAAAAGAAAAGAAATCTAAGAATCCACGTGGAATGAATTTTTTTAAGGGCGTATGGAATTTCTTTTCAGATAGTTTTTGCAGCGTCGTATATTCTTTAATTAACTTTTTTTTTTTTATGTTAGACTGAATTTATGAGATTACATACTTAATGCATTTATCAAATATTTTTGATCATAACATAGGTCGTGGTTCAATTGCATAATCTTGTAGACAATAGGTAGGCATTGTAGCTTGTAAATTAAGTCGATACTTGTTCTTTTCACACGGCAGAATCTTGAATCTCTAATGTGACTCGTGAATATTTTTAGGGTGGTATTTGTTCCAATAATCAATAAATCAAACTAGTACTTTTCTCATATATTAGATATAGGACTGACTATTTGTTCCACGGGCGAGCAAATCTGGGCATCCGTGCGAATCTCGAAGGTCTTCGAATTGTCGAGTCAAATCTTTTTTTTAAAGCGTCAAATTGCGTTTGTTTATGTGAGTTTATTGTTTTTTTTTTGGGGGGGATTTCGATAGTCCTTAAAAAGCAAGCTAGTTGTTAATTAATTATAATACTATGATTTGATGTTGTGATGATGATGATCTTTTGTTGTTTCGAATTTCCTTTGTCAAAAATTCCACAACAATTTTTGTGATTTCTAAATGATTTTCCAAAACTAATCATGTAATTTGGGAGCATCCCAGATGGACATGATCTTGTCTTGTCCACACGTTCAAGGGGATTTGTGGCTAACTTTTGCCCTTGTGATGGTACTTTACTATCATGGATTTCATAAGAATCCATCTCCGCGAATGTATGTGCTGATTTTTTCTAAGTCGATAGGTGCAGTCTGATTAGTGAAAAATCTCAAAAAATATTATTTAGATCAACATGACGAGATAGGTCCATTATATCTTATCCACAAATTCTTAATCATATTGTTTGAGCAAAACCACTTGACTACGTTTCCTAACCATCCACCGTTTATCATTATTTAAAAATCTTTACAAACTAAATATTTTACTATATAAATTTAATTTTAAATTTAAATTCAAAATTTTTTATTTTTTTCTTTTATAACTAACTAATAATTTTTCAATTATTATCTTTATTCACAATCAAATCAACATATGTTCTTATAATTTTTCAACTAACATTATTTTCTATTATCTCGTAATCTAACCAATATAATATATTAATATATATATATATATGTATATGTATATATAATTTTTCTTCCTTATCTAAATCTTATAAACAAAATATAAATTTTCCTCCAAACTTAAATCAACAAAATGTTCCTACCCTTTCCAATACCAAACCAAACATGCTCCTAGAGTTTTTTAAAGAATCGAGAAAGTTTTAATTCAATTAGCTTTAAAAAGTAACTAAAAATAAGTTTTAGAAGAAACAAATAATTTTCTAAATTTAGAAATTAAGTAAAAAGTCAAGTTGGTGACAATGACGGGTTTTTTTATAAATAACCTAAAAAATACATTTATGAAAAATACCCCAATTGTGAAAATGTTTGTGAAAATAGCTCATTTATATGATTTGGTATAACAAAATAGAGATAGAGCATTTCCGTGATCTTGTGTCGCGGAAATGCCAAGGCTTACTTAAATTTTAAATTATTTTTATGTTTAAATAAATAAATAATTTAATCGAATATATTTTTATGTTTTTAAATATTTATAAATTTGAGTATTTATTATTATTATACATAGAGGTTAGATAAAAAATTAATGGTAACAATTTAAGAAATTTTTATTTTTATTTTGAAATTAAAATTAATACAAAAAATAGAATTAATCACCATAAAATTATAAAAAAATTGCACATGTGAATAATTATGGTTTAATGTTGTTATCTATTTTTAAACAACTAATATAAGTTTTAATTACAATTATATGTACATTACTAATTTATAATTAATTATACCTGAATAGTAGATAATAATATTAAATGTCACAAATATATATAAGTAATGAATAGCGAAACACGATAATTTGAAAATTGTTCAAACAAATATATTTCTCCAAATAACTTCTAATAAAATGTTAATATATAGTACAACATAATTCTATCTAAATATCTTATATCCCCCAGTGGCACATCTAAAAGCACGTTGATCTCTATAAGATCTTGAAGTAGAATCATCATTCTCGTACTGTAACATATCGTCATATAACGACGCAGTAGAATAGTCGAATGTATCGTCCTGCTGCACCTCCCCAAACAATTGGTAGCTACTCCATGAAACAGGTGATGTATGAAAAGTATGTCAATAATTCTCTGGAGCCCAAAAGTACTACATGAATGGATCTGGTGAATAGTATGCAGCCTACATCACCTGCACTAAATATAGATTGTGTATGGCTGGATCAAGTGAAATAGGTACGTAAACATTGTAATGCTGCCTTGGTACAATAGGCGTGTAAGAAACCTGTATTGTACTATAAGCCGAAGTGGATCAACCTACATCAAAGTTCGAAGGGATTGTAGTACGAGATACAGAATGACGCCCACTGCGCTGCTCCTCCCTAAGCCTACTCGTGGACAAACACATCTCTACAGACATCCCGTGTATCGTAGGGATAACATCCACCGCAGTATAAGCACGTAATCTTCTGGACTGCCTTGCACAACCATGTGACAGAACCCTCATACAATGACTGACATCGCCATCAATAAAAAGTTGTTCCAACTCATGGACCTGAAAATGGATGAGTGTTTCAATATACATTAAAATTTTATTGTCATTTACATAGAAGTAGACTATAAATATTATTTATGATTAAGTACCACATAATTAGTCCATGACCCATCTTCGAGTTGAAATCCAAACTCTACAAAGGCGGTCGATGGAGTAATCTTACAACGAGTGATCTAATAATACCAATCAATCTATCCACTCGCTACCTGGGACACATGGCTGTGGTGTCTCTGTCTATGCACAACCACCGCCAAACTCAACCAATGATTCACATATGCTTGATTATATACCCACCCAATCTCTAGCCGAACCCCTTCCACGACGATCAATTGTGTGTAAACAATCCCCATCGAGTCGGGAAGTAGGTGGAATGTCCTGCACAATCATAAACTGCCGTAAAACTCGCTCCAACCAGCGCATCTCCCCAATATCATAAAGGGTGAGTGGACCCGAGTACATCCACATATGATGCTCACATTTTGCTAGCAGTGCAGTTTACTATTTAGGAGCATATGGTTACCAATTAAATTACACATTGTTTACAACAAACATCTTATCATATTTATTTCAATCAAACATTGTACTAATAATATAACACAACGTATGCTCTAATAACAAACTTGTGTGTGCCTCAGAATCTAAAATCTTTCTAAAAATTCGTATGCTGTGGCTACTGGTCTCAGTCATCTGTCTCCATACTTATATGTATATTTTTGAAGAGAAGTAAAAGGAAAAGAAACATATTATACATTTTTAAAGAAAGTAATTAAAAAATTAATAAAAGTATGTCAGAATCATACGTAGTACCATGCAGCACTCTCGAAAGCGCTTCACCATCAAATAGAGTAAGTAGACTTAGGTCAGAATGGTGGCCTACAATCTAGATATAGGTCCTGGTATTCGAGACCATACCATATCTGTATCATTAGCAATATAATTACTATCACAATCTAATTCATGTTTGGAATCAAAATTCTTTTATATAAATATAAGGTGTGCAAAACATACCTGTAAAAGAGGCAATTGACCAAAAATGGACAAGCGCCCTCTCTGGCAAGCAACACAGAGATTCCTATATAGACATGCCAAAACTATACTACTCCAACTGTATTTGTCCGCACTATTTAAGTTGATGATCAAATTAAGGTAGAGCAGCTTGACACAAGTGTTAGAGGAGTTAAGTAATAAACTACCACCTAATAGTAATAAAATAAAGCCACAAGCCCACTGTTGTAAATCTAACTATGTACTATCAGTATGCAAAGGATGCAACTCCATGTATTGTGCGATTTGTGCAAGAAAATGTTGTAATCTTTGAAATCCTGATCTTTCAGTGCCAACCTAATGCCCCTATGCAAATCTGCATCTACTGTGCACGTGTCAGCCGAGGCTCTGTACTAGTGACCGGGTCATCCTCTACCGGTAAATGCCATATCTGTGCCACATCCTCCAGCTTAACGATGGCCTCCTCAGAGTACGAAATGAAATGTATGCGTCTCTCGACACCATCTCTCAATTAACGCCATAATTAAGTGACAATCTAGCTGTAGTGCACCACATTTGCATACGTCGTAAAAGCCAATGTAGTGAAGTATATGAAGCACTCTAGGGTCCACGTCCTCAAAACGCAGCTAGTAGCTATTAGGTATGTGTAGGGTAAGGCATCTATCGAAGGTGCCAACCCAAACGTCCCTCAAGCAGTGATTCTCTTATAGACGCAAGACGGAGCTGTCAATCAAATCAGAGTAACCGGAGGTATCTGCTAACATTCTATAAAAAAATCTAAAAGAAAGTGTTACTTCAAAAATACATTTTTAAGTATTTCAAGTGAATTAAATAAAACAAAAATGATAGAAAAATATATAATTAAAAATAAAAATACTTGAAATTATTGACTGCCATGTGATTTCAATTACATATATGTTTTTATGACACTCATCCATAAGTGAAAAGTAATTAAATCAACTATTTGTGTATGCAAAAAAAAATATAGACATATTAAGACATTTATATTAAATAAAAATTAAATAGATATTTGATCAATTGCATTACAGAATTAAATTACATACTCCTACATTTTCAACTAAACATACATATTTTAGTGAACAATATATTAAAATATGTGGCATCGCTACTAACTATCTAGATGCTCCTACGTGAATTTTTTGCACCTGCACATCCAACAGCCTATCTCGCACATACTTGCCCACAATCCATCTCATTTGTAATGCTAGTCGTTCGATCCCGCCTTCCACGCTGAACTCATCAACGTTTTGCATTATGTACTAATTGAAATGGTGTAGGATCTCAATAGTCTTCGAGCCACACTGCTTGAAAGTCACCATAGTAGGTTCCCATCCATGCATTCATTAAGTAATGGGTGCTGACAAGCTCCTTCGGGTTTACATGATATCGACAGCACACATGAATAGCATGAGAGCATGGAATTCCACTCAAAATCAATTTGCCACAATTGTACTTGTACCGCGTAAGACAAACAATATAATTAGTCCCACGACGTTCACCATGGTACACAGTTCGAACTTTAGCGAAAAGCATACGCTTGTTAATCAATTAAGATGTGTGCCTAATAGACTCCCTCTCTGCATCTCGATATTTATTTGCAAGCCATGTTGGCCAATCACAATCCTCTATCTTCATGTTCGTCGCCTTCGTAAGTCTATCTAAAAAAAACCCAACAAGATGATCAAATGTAAGCTGAATAATTGAGGTTATTGGAAGCAACCTTACACCTTGCAAAACTCCATTAAGGGACTCTGAAATATTTGTTGTTGGGATCCCTCTACGCCATCCTCCATCGTATAATAGTGCCCACTTCGCTTGGTTAATTACCATAAACCAATTCCATGCATCATGATTGATTTTGTATATCCCTTCCATCCACCTACTAAACTTTGGTAGCTCGTGCTCAGACTCTGCCTTCCAACATAGATCTTTTAGAACTTGACTTCTAAATGCCTTGCTAAAGTTCAAGCAAAGATGTCTCAAATAACAGACATGTATCCCACGTGGTTCTTAGAAGGCAAGAACCCTTTCCATAGCTGCGAGTAAGCCCGCATGACGATCAAAAATAAGATAAGTACGCTCCCTATCACGCATAACATAATGGCTAATAAAATCCAAAACTAGTGTGATAACTTTATAATCTCCTCATCCACAATAGCAAAAACTAATGGTAATACCTCATAGTTCGCATCCAGTGCCACAGCGATCATCATTTGATGCTTGTAACTCGAATACAAGTGTGTCTCATCTACACTAATTACGTTGCGGCAGTGTTGGTACCCATCAAGACACTATTTGAAAGCCTAAAAAGCATACCCTAATGTGTATTGACTCTTAGCACCACTCTCAATGTAGCGCCACTCCACAATAGTTCCAAAGTTATACTTTTGTAGGACAGCCATATATGCGGGTAACTTCTGAATTGAACTTTTCCATGTGTCATACACCATCTCAACAGCTCGTCTTAAACTGTGTCATACATTAGTATAGCTAATTTCAAATCCATACTTGTCCTTTACTGTTTGAATGATAAATTTGATCTCATACGGTTGATTTTAACGAACCATACCCAAAAGCAATCGGGCTATGGTGTTCTTGTCTAGGTTTCTGTGGTCCATTGACATTATACTCAAGAGGCAAGTGTGTGGATCTTCATACTTTGTAATTTTCCAAAAATCCAACTTTACCTTCAGAATAGTCGTTAAACCCCACTTACAACCTTCTTCATCTTGCTTGCATTTCACATTCCACAGAGCTGCTCTTTACCATTTTGTATTCACACTGTGCAACTCTGAATGAGTATTCTTTAAATGTCGAAATTACATGATTTTTATCATTGAAGTTCATACCGATGAGCAATTCTCCACTATCCACATAAAATTTGCCCCATGTAGTAGGAGGAATATCTTGAGAATTTTGGTCGTAGTCACAAGGAATGGTTTACAAAAATTCAGTGGATGGGTATGTATGTTACCCTGAACCTAAATCTGTCTACATATAAAGTTGAGTTAATGTACCAACATATCCTTGGCTAATTCGTTCATCTGTCGGTTCTATTGTACTCATATATGGAAATCCCTCATCATCATCCTCTTCTGTGTCATCATTTGACAGTATATATGTGCCACCCCAATCTTGTCCAAAACTATCGTCATATGCCTCTGACACATCATCATGCAGTTTTGTCTATAAGTCATCCTCCTCATTCAATGTATTATCAACTTGCAGAGCCACATGCGAAGGTCCCTCACTATAATTATGCTCCCTAGAACTTCTGTGAACCGCCATTTGTGCCAAACCTTCCGTGATGTACGGTAGCTCGCTTAATTGCTCATTTGTGAGGCATGGGCGAAAAGCATGATCTACTTGAGAATGTAGAGTCTCATAAAACTCCAAATATAACTCTAAAAAATAGAATTCATTAATAGGGTTAGGAAAGAAATGTAGATTGTCGTTTGTGTTCAAGTTAATTACAGTGGCTCTATCATGTTTATATCCATGGCTTAACACAAATGGCGTGTAAACTTTCATTTCAAATCTATTACTATTAACACCACTCAATTGGTATAATCTTATGAAAAGTTGCATTAAGTTGGTGTCGTGGTGGTATCTAAGGCTCATGGCTCGCGGTAGTATTTAACAGAATTTACATCTCGCAAAATAGTGTCACTTCAATATAGCATGATTTGTACATAATCTCTACCAATTAACATATCTTTATAAAAACAAGTCACGAAGAAAAATATTATCGACTCTATCTATTATCCAATTATATATTTCAACTACTAAATTATTTTCCATATACTTCTAATTATATCAAACTATTAAGTGAATAATTTAATTGTTATAAGACGATATCAAATTCCATATCAAGCATCATACATATCAAATATTAAAGCAGTTTACTAAAATCCTAATTAATTAAAACATACATATCAAACAACAAAATATCCAAAAAAAACAATTACGACAACCAATTAAATTGTTAAATTAATTAATTAATATTTTCTCACTAAAGTATCATATTCACATATTTAAACTGCCTAAATATCATAATATTTCTATATATACCAAAAAGTATACACATATAATCACCAAATATATCTATATATTCTATAACAAAATATGTATACATACATTATATAATTAAACTCTATTTGACTTTAAAAAGCAAACACAGTCTTAAATCTCAACTCCGACCAATTGCTGTTTGTCTACATTTAAATCATATAAGTGTATTAGACTCTAACATATAACATCATATGCAAATAGATATTTAAAATAAACTATAATTATTTGTTATATATTTAATTAAATATATATTAAAATTATTAAAATAAATTATAAACTATGTATAATTTTTGTAAAGTATACACATATCAATATGTCAAATATAAAACAAATTGTTAATTATATTGTTAAACTATTAAATTGTTAAATTAATTCAAATACATTTTTCACTAAAATAACGTACTCAAAATTATCAATATATATGAATATCATAACTTTTACAAAAATATTAAATATATAAACATATAATAAAAAATTTGAAACTATATTACATAACAAAAATTTAATACATACTTTGGAATATATTACATAATTTTTAAAGTTGTAAACCAAACGTGGCTTTAAATAAAATTTGAAAATATAAATTTAATTTCAAACCAAATATTTTCGTGCTCTCTAATTTTAAAATTAAAATTAATATCACATCAAATACAACTTTAAACAGTAAATTTAAACATTTAAGCAATAATTTATTTTGACTAAATATAATTTTAAATTATTAAATAATTGAATTAATTTTTAATTTAATTACAAATTAGTGTATAGGAAAAATTATCAAATAATATCTAAATATTTATATACTAAACACAGTTCCAAACATATAATTTAAGAACATAAATAAAATTAATTACAAATTAGTGTATAGAAAAAATTGTCTAATTATATTTAAACAATTATATACTAAACACAGTTCTAAACATATAATTTAAAAACATAAATAAAATTATACGTATTAACTATGAAATTAATTTATAAATTTACAAAAATAAAAAAAGAAAGAGATTAAGTAAATGAAAAAAACAAAGCGATCAATTATTGATACAAATTGAAGAATGCTGCTGTTGATGATGTACTACAAGATTGCAAATTATCAAATTGAACACAATATTAAACATATAATTTCATAAATAAATAAAATTATCTAGTTTAACCATAAAAATTAAATTATGAATTTACAAAAGTAAAAAGAGAGATTAAATAAATGAAAGAAGCATACCAATTAATTTTTACTATAAATTGAAAAATAATGATTAATTATTGAAAAAAAACCGATTATTACAAGGAGAAGGATTTTTGGAGGAGTAAGAAAGAATTTTGAAAAGGTGAATCAGAGAGATTGAAAAAAAAATGAGAAAAAATTGACTGAAGTGAAAAAGAAGAGAAACCAGATGGAGAGAAAACCGAATGCTGTGAAGAAGAAAGCAATGGCTGGGTAGAAATAAGAGGAAGAAGATGCAACGGGAAGGGAATAAAAGCAACAGTCAAAGTGTCAGACTGAAAATTCCGCGATTCGAGATCACGGAAATGTGATTCCGTGAACTCGAATTGCGGAATTGGATTTTTTTAAATTAAAAAAGTCAATTCCGTGATTCTGAATCATAGAATTACCTCTATTTAGGTGATTTCCATGATTTAGAATCACTGAATTCAATTTTTAATTTTTTTTAGTTCTCGATTCGGGTGATTTCTGTGATTCAGAATCACAGAATTAAAATTTTAATTTTTTTTTTTAGTTTCATGATTTCAAAACACATAAATTACTCAATTCTATAATTTCAAATCACAAAATTAACTTTTTTATTTAATAAAAATAATTTCGTGATATGCAATTACGGAATTGGGTTAATTTGACAAATTTATCACGAATCAGGTTATTTTAACAAATGTTCTTTTTCATTTTTTGAATTATTCGGACAACAAACCCGACAATGACTGATAAAGACGAGTTCATCAACTAGAAAGTCCTGGTTGAAACTTAAATTCATTCGTGAAAATGAATCAACTCCCCAAACAGATCAGTAGGCTACTCTAACGGCTCCGATGTTACGTCTTGCGTGGGTGACACACACATAATTTTGCTTGAAAATGCAAAGCTTTGCATTAAAATGGCGCGGCCAGATTACGCAGTTTTGGAAACAATATCAATATAAATGTCTATTGCTTCCGAAGAACCATTAGCTATCATACTGTTCCATCACAAGTAGTTGATGGTCTCTACTTATTTGTCTTTGAAGTACTTAATAACGCGATCAAAAAGCTCCCAACAGAGAAAAACAAAAACCGAATTTAATTTTGAATTTCAAGGACTCAAACTGCTCAATAAATTAGATAATTTGCGTAATAAGACGAACATAATTGACATACTATAACCGATAATTTAAATAAGAATCACTCTTATAAAATTAATTTGAAAAGTTCAATAAATTTAGAATTTTGTGAAAAATTCAAGAAACTAATATAGAAAATTTTATTTTTGAAAAAACTCAAAAGTTCATAAATTCAAAACTTGTTTTACAATTGAATAAAATGAATATTTATCTTCAAATTTATTAAATCCTACTTTTAATGCCTGTGTGGTCCAAAATATATGAAAATTCAAAAATAAATGTATTAAATTTTTAAAAAATATCTAACAAAAATTTGGTGATGACTTATTGTTCATTTATTTGTATCCGGCTATGTATCTTTGAGGCCATGTTTGAAAGGAGGTGTTTTGGTAATAAATGATGTCTGTATGCCTGATATATTTGGAGAAAAGATTTGATAAGATGAATAGAATTATTTGTTTGAAATTATTTATTTATAAATGTATAAAATATAAAATAATAATTGAATAATATAATAGTATGTAGATTAGTGATTAATTTATAAAGTATAAATAAATATATATATATATATATATATGTGAGAATATGTTTGTGCAGGCATTAATTTTTTGATAACTAAATATAATAATTGAAAAAAATTAATTAGTTATAAATGTAAGAGGAATAAAATTTTAATTTGAATTTAAATAAAATTTTAATTGATTTGTATGTTGTGTTATATTAAATTGTTACGATTACTGGGATTTGGAAGGGGGTTCCAAACATAGCTTGCGTGTTTTGTAACCACGACAGTTCACAAAAATTAGTCGAACCGTGTAATTTCTGTTTGCTGAATTTATTTTATTTTATTGTTAATTTTTTGGTTAGATATTTTACGGAAAAATCTGGAGATGGCAATTAAAAAGGACGTCCCGTGAACTAAGGGAGGGAAACGTGGCCGGTGCATATTTTAAGTAAACGTACATTTGACAGGTGATTGGTGGGGCTGCCAACTGCCAATACGTGTGTTTCCTTTTCACTTATGGTAAATTTGGAGGGAAATTGCAAAGTGTTAGTTTTACGTTTTTGCCCCCCGCAGATCTCTCTCTGATTTTTGAACATCAGGTAAATTTTTATAATTTAAATATATAGCATTTACATAGTAAATTTTGTTTTCAATAAAATATCGTTAGTTTTAATTGAATGTTTTGTGGCATTAACAATGCTTGATACCGTCTCCAAAACCAGCAAAATTCTCCTTAGAAACCCACGTCAAACATGGCTTGTAATTATGCCATTGTCTTGTCTATTTTCTTGCACTTGCTTTTTTTTCTTATCATTGGTGCCTTTTCCTTGTCTTTATTTATTGTTGTATGCAAAATTCAAACTAAATTATTGTCATGGAGTTTTTGAATTATGCATTTATAACTATTTTCCATATTGATTTTCATTACTGGTCTTATCATCAAATCTGTCATTTGCTGGTAATAATAATTGCTATTGTATTTGTGGTGATTAGTGTTATTGTTACCATATATATTAAGAACTAGTAATATTAATTTTAATTTTCCATCACAAAATAAAGAAAAAGTATGAAAAACATTTCGTTTTTGGCAGATTTTAATAACAAACGGTAATTGAATTTGACTTGTTTGGAAACCATAATTGATGCGTAAATTTTATTGTTGATCAAGCATGATTTGGTAGTGAGAATTTATAAACTAGATGATTAAAAATTAAATATTTCAAGTGTGTCATGTAACTAAATTAAAGAAATCCCATTTAGATGTTATTACAAAAATTCCTCAATTTTAAAAATTCAAATTTGTAAGAGATCAAAAGTAAAAGGAATATAAGTCTTTTTGAATACTCCGCCCATAGAAATCGACCAAACGCTCAGCCACTTAATCCAACTTGCATTGCTAGGCTATGTTTGAGAGAGGGGCTTTGATGGGAAGACTACCAATACAAAGTTTTACTTAATCAACTAATATTACTCTTAAATACAAAGTTTTACTTAAAAAATGAAAAACGACCAATTAAGCAATTACTTTTTAAAATTTCAGTTTATACTCTCCATATTCAATTTTACATGACCAAACATACTACTAAATAAAATTATTTAAATTTAGATTCAAAATTTTCTGTTATATATATAACTGAGAAGTATTTATCCTTCCATTATTAAAGTTATTTATAATCAAATCAATATATATACACACATATATACTCACATTTATAAATATTTATATCATGAAAATTAATTATTATATCTATCATATCATTTAATTATTATTTATTTTTATATATATAAATAAACAAATTTAAATAAATCACACCATTCATTCTATCCAAATTTTTATTTCTAACATATATTTTATCTCAACACAGCTCTTACTAAAATCATTTTTCCAAATATTTGAGTTTTAATATTCATGTAAATTTTTAATATATTGATAGTTACTTAAAGTTCGATTGTTGCTGCACCCAACTACAATGCTATTGTACCATTAAGTATTAACAAGTATCTTTTTTTTTTTTCTCAGTTTTTTTCCTCTGTTATTTTCTCTTTCCATTTCTCAGTATAGGTATTTTTTAATTTTCTCTTTTTATTTGTGCTCTTTGTTTGTATTTATTCAACTAATATTTAATTTCATCATTTATGAAATTTATTTTATTTTTGACTTTCTGCTTCTATTCTTTCATTTTTTGCTTGCTTTGTAGGTTTATTTTCTATTTATATAATTCTTTTTCTTCAATTTTATTATTAAAAAAAATTTAAAAAGTTAAGTAATCATAAGATAATGAATAAAGCTCAAAAAAATATGCACATATACACAATTGTATATTATCTATCTAATTATGAAATGATTTAACTAACAAAAGTCCGTGAAATAGAAAAATAAACGAAAAATAAAGTCATAATTTGGATTCTGAAAATAAAATATATATATATATAAGTTCAAAAAGTGAAAGGAAAATCTAAGCAACAATGAAAACTTGAAAATCATAACAAAAATAAAAAAAGAAAAAGAAAAGAAAAGAAAAGAAAGGGTAGTAGCAAAAGTTTAAAAAAAAAAAAAACGAGTGACACTTGTCTAGATTAGGCGGTCCAAGAAGTGCAACGCATTTACCGTTGCCCTAATAAACCTAAAAATACGAGTAGGTAGGGCAACAAGAGCGTAGGGCTTCAATTTATTTATTATTACCACTTACGAGTTACGGCTATGCCGACCTATGCATACACCGAAGGACAGCCTCGCAGTTCCCCAACCATCTGGCTACGCGTGTCTGAAAATTACAGGCTGTAAATATTATTCGAGATCTGGACAGTCAAGGACCAGTTGATATTGTTAATATTCGTCAACTAAACAACAAAATTAATTGTTGGGAATTGTGAAGATTTTTTTCTGGTGAGTAGCACCGCCTCCGTTATTAATTCCTTGGAATATGTAAAGTCCAGAACACAGTTGCGTAACAATTCTGGAATTTTCGATAAAATCCAGAAATACAGTTATACAATAATTCATGATTTTTTAAGCCATCGGAGAGGATTTTATCTTTTGATGTATAAAACTCTTTGGGGTGAATGTTTTTCATGATCCATAAAAATAATTGGTCTATATATTTACATCTATACAGCGGATAATGACTTCAAGGTTGTTTGGTTGGTTTATTGTTGATAAAAATAGATTAAATTCTATCAATGGAAAATGATAAAAAATATTTATTTCACTCTACTCTATAAAATTAAATAGTTTACAACATATTTCAAAATACGTTCAAACTTATCTTTTTGTTTAGTTTATAAATTTAAAAATATTTTATTTTTCAAACATAAGAGTTACTTTATTAAAAAAATATTATATACTTTTAAAAAATTTGTGACTGTCTAAATATCTTTTAACGTGTTTTAAAAAGTTTTGTAAGCTTACTCAAAAACTTATTTTTATTGTAATTGAATGCTGCAGTCTTTGTTGTTTTGCTTTTTAACAAAAAAAAAACACATATTTGAATTATTATATTTTCAATAATTTTTTTTGTCTTATTTTTACACAAATTTATAAAAATAACGCTCTTCATTCTTTATGTACCCTTTTTTTTTTTTAATTTTACGTCCTCATTTTAAATTTACTCTATCCACTTCACTCAATTTTTTTATTTATTTTTGAAATTTATTTATTTACGTAATCATACGTACATTTCATTAACATCGTCGCACAAGTTGACATAATTTTCAGAAGGCGAGATATTAATAAAGTTCGCACATTTTAAGCATATGTAGATTCATCTATAAATTATAAAATTATTATATTTTGAATAGAAATACATTTAGTTAATAAAGTGTAAAAGTTAATTGAAATAAAAATTAAAATACAAAAGAAATTAAAAATATACAATTTGAGAGACCGTACAAATAAAAATAAATTAACAAAAATAGAGAAACAAATGACAAAAAACAAAAATGGTAATATAATAATACATTGTATAACCAAATAAATGTATATTCTTAATAATACCGTAAAGTATAGATTATTAAAATGAGAAATACCCGTTGAATAGCCATAACCCACCCCCAATCCAATTTTTCTCCTAATATTTTGGTAAGAAAAAAATGTTCAAAATGAGTTCTTCAAACAAGTTTAATAATATTTCGATTTATTTTAATAAACTAATATTTAAAAAAAATACCGCCACGCATTGTCTACGCAGATAATATCAAATTTCTAGTGCTTCATAGCAGTAACATATTATAAACTTATCACTTTTGGCAGTAAAAAAAATTTAAAATATTTATTTTCATGTTTTTCTTTTTTTTTTTCATATTTTAAGTGCATTTATTTATAAAATTATGTAAAAGTATAACACTCTATGCACCCATAATTAAATTTATTAACAAGAAAAAGCAAATAATCACCTAAGATCCTTTTTCTTAGACTTTCGCATGTTATTTCATTAACCAAAACCCTCTTGTTATATGTAAAGAAGCGAAAATTTATTGCTGCCTTGTACCTCCAGTCACTGTCTCCCAAGCACTGACAATTAATTTTTTGTAATTAACTTTTTTTTAAATCTCATTAAGGCTATGTTTGGGAGGGATATAATGTTTACTAGGTGTTGTTTTGAAATATTATATGTGTAAAAAAAATATTTTAATAAGATAAATAGTACAATTTATTTGAATATATGAATAAAATATATAAGAGTGATTGAGTATTTATGATAGTTTATATGGATAATAATTATATTATAAAATATAAATATATATATATGATATATATAAATATTAATTTAATTATGAATGAGTTTAATAATTAAAATATAATTAATTAGTTATATATAATTAAAATTTTTTTAAATTTATATATAAATAAAAATATTATTAAATATAATATAAAATTTGAACGGAGATTTTAGAGTTGAAAGTTCACTTACAAACATTGTTCCTATACCTCAGCTGTATAAATCCTCCCGCAGACCAGCCCCAAGTTCCTCTTTCCTCTGTGCTAGGGGCCACCCGTTTTCGTCTCTCTTGTTTTCTCTTTCTTCTTTATCATTTCTGTATCCCCAGTATTTCTTCTGTTTCTTGTAAGAAGGGCTCGGTTCGCTAAGAGAGGGGGCCTTTCAATTTTGTACAGCTCTTTCAGGTAAAATTAAGCTCCTTTCATCTTTCTATAGCTCTGCTCCTTTTGTCACATCTCGCCCTGGCTGTGGTTGAGAAGTAGGTGCGTGGGCTAGCTAGTTCTCAAACAACCCGTTTATTTTTTTTCTCTGAAACCTTAGTTATCTTTTGGTGGTTAGCTTGTTGATGTGGTTTTTGGTTAGATTTTGGACTGTTTTGCGAGAAAAACATAATTTTTTTCATAAGGAGTGAACTCTCTTGTCTGGAAAAAAGTTCGAACCTTTTGTTTTCTTCAATTTAACGTAACATTCCTCTCATGATTATGTTTTCAGTTAAGGGTTTTGAGCTTCAATTCCCTTCCGTAGGACTCCCTAAAAGTTGTCTTGTCTTCGGTGGTATGCTTCTTTACTTCAAGGAACTCAGTAATTCTGCGTAGATCTGCCTTCGTAGCGTAAACTTGCCATTTACCGACTTAAATTTTTCGGGAAAATGTTTTCTCACTCCGCCCCAGTAATCATTATTCACAATCTCTTGCTTTTTTTTATTCCTGAGATCCGTTTGGAATAATTCAGACGATAGAAAACGAGAGTTTCGATTTCTCCGACTGATCTGCTTAGTTTTTCTCCCAAAGTATTAAATGAATCGATATTGCCTAAATATAAATACATTTAGTTTGTAAGAACAAGTCAAAGAAATCTCGACCGGCCCTATTCGCCTACAGCCCGCGTTGACCGGATCTTAGCTTAAAACAAAAGTTAACAGACAAAACTGTGTTTTAGATTATTCAGAATTCGGTTCGTATGCATACCTAATTCTCAACGGATCTGCAACTTGCTTGTCCGGAGATAAAGTTTTCTGACCAGGATTTCGCCTTGAAAAATTGCAGGCGTTTTTTGTGTTCCAAAATTTGCAAGAGAAAAAAAAAATGAATCACTACGCGGTTCAGCATAACAGTTTTGCTGCCTGCGAAGAGATGAGGGGCAGCGCCGCCGCCGCCCGCAGATCTGTGGAGATGAAAGAGACGGTGGTCTGCCCCAAGCCGCGGCGGCTTGGCCTTCTCCACACCTCCCTTAATGACCTCTCTCATGTTAGACCCTTGAGGTGGCATGCTAGGTAATTCTGTTATGATTACACTCATCTTTGTTCTCAGCTCAGGTTAATTTTTATTTTGGGTTCTGAATATCTTTTTATGTTTTTGGATTTGATCAACAGCCATCTCCAAGAGGTCTTTGATGCCAGAGCTGGAAACGAACTGCTGGACATCATCCTAGCAAAGGTTTGTTATATTCTTCCTTCGTTTTCGAAGGTTTTTTTTTTTAGTTCTAGGTTTAAGTTAATTTTTTAAATTACGGGTTATGTATCATTCACTATTTATGCTTTACTAATCTTAGTTATGCTACAAGTGCGTGGACTAACGCTTCCCTGAAGTTGCTTTAAAAGAAATTTGTGTCCCTAAACAAAAGATACTTGTCAAAACATCAATGTTTGATTAATCTGTAAAAGGAGAACTTGTTGTCTATTGCTGGCTGATTAATTAATTATTGTAATCAGATCAATATTGATTGTTTTTTTTCTTGATGTGATGAATATTCGGGTTTGTTGGTCTCACAGGGTGGTTGTGGTGCTGATCAACCAGTTGCACCGCAAGCTTCGTCACCCCCATTTTTTTGCGGGTCTCCGCCAAGTAGAGCTTCTAACCCACTAATTCAGGATGCACGATTCGGGGATGAGAAATGCTCCCCCGTTTCGCCACGAGCAATCCCAGCCCCCTCAGGGCTGGCTCCTTCCCCTTCCTCCAACTGGAAGGATGGTTATGGCCGGGCAAATTTTGCCAACAACCCGGCGGTGAGGATCGAGGGCTTCGACTGCCTCGACAGGGATGGGCGCAACCGCGGCATCCCTGCCCTGGCTTAGAGTACATAGAAAGAACTCGGGGACTCCACATCATCGATCACGTCGGAGCAAGATGAGGAGGTAGTTTTGAACATTTTGATCAAGTGAAACTAAGTTAAACGCGGTTATCTTGGATCATTTTGTCTAGTGTGTACATATATATATATATATGTGTGTGTGTGTGGTGGCTTCAAAGTGTCTGTAATTAAAGGAATGCATCTGCTGTAAGTATGAGTGAAGAAGTTGTCTAATTGAGAAATAATTTCTAGGGCTTTTTGGGGAGGTTGGAAACCAACCCCTCTTTGTAATGGTGTAAGTGAAGACATGAGAGGAGGGGAGGTTTTCTGGTGATCCCTAAGTCCATTTTTTGGGGTCATTTTGAAATTCGATGATTAGACGGCTCTTTGAGGTGGAGAATGTGTATAATTTGTTAAAGAAATCCTCATTGAGTCATCATGTTTTGTAGTCAGAATGGGCCTTGTAAATATTAAGATCAGTATAATGTATAAAAATTTGTGTTTCCCTTTTCGTTCCTTGTCAACAAGTTTATTGCGTGTCGATGATTTATTGTTCTGGTCGTCACGAATTCTCACGACATTGGTGGTGTGAATGATGATGCGTATTTGCCACGCGAAAGCATGAGAGGATGTTGGGGCCCGGCGGCCTATTGTTCAATTTCCGTCTTGTAGACAAATATCATAATTTCAATACCTAGTTAGTTTTTGTGGCCCATATTTTTGATCGATAGTGAGGCCATTGTTGTTAGCCAACAATCATCAACGTTGTCTGATTCTTACAATTTTGGTTGGCGTCTCAGCCAATGGAAACTAATTAAGTGCAATTTCAGGGTGGCGAGTCCAGGCGTAACGTTTAATCGTCAAAATAGATGGCTGGAATGGCGGCTCCATCATCTGCCCTCTCTGTAATGCTTAGCTAGTCTGATGTTGGCTGCTTTTAAATAATTAAAATGACGGATTTCTTAGAGATTGAAACAATGGGCCAATTTTTTTAAAAATGATGGAAACGATTTTGAGAAGTCAAGGTGAATAACTTACTAATCTCATATTTTTCATCCTCTAATAACAAATATTTCAGAACATATAATTAACTAGGAGGTCAAACGTTTTTATTCTATATAGTAACTTGACACGACAAAACTGATCAAAGTAAAAAAAAACTTGGACCCGATTAAAGAAACAATTTCAGCCCTCTTGAGTAAGCAGTATTTAGAAATCAATATTTCCTTCTAGAGCAACTTTTAATTTGGCAGATTTGATTCACCTAAGAGGGTTTTCCGGTAAGCCTATGAACTGTTGAAGGCATATTATAAGATTTTTTGATAGTTTATAAATTCAAAAAAATAAGATATTTGGAGTTTATGAGTTATTTAAATAACATCATATAAGCTAGTTCATTTTTTATAATATCATCAAATTATTTTTTATTAATAGTATTTAATTTATTTATATTATTATTACATCAAAATAACTACAATTAGTTACAATTATAAATTTTAATAAAATCTTGTAAAATGATCTTTCCAAACACATTGATCTTACAAACTCTAAAAACATCCTATAAATTATAAAATTATAAGTTATAAAAAATAAACTTAGTTAAACACAAATGTTGCGTTCTATTGCACTGTTGAACCATTTGACAAGAACTAATTAATCCATTCCACAAGGACTTCAGTTATAGTCCGGTTGTTATTACGACTAAAAATTTCCAGTGCAATATGGTCTCGAGAAACATGATATCAGGAGATGTGGCGTTGACGGTTTGTCTCGTATTCCTTTCTGTCATTGGTTGTGAGAATGGAAAAATGTGATGAATTTCTGCATTAACAAGAAGTTCTTACTATATGCGACCTTGCCTACTCTATTTTTACTAGAAAATTTATCCTTAAAAATATTAGCAGTGCTGATTGTTCACGTCGTCTCCAAAATCCATCTGTCTTCCCAACAAGCACTGAAAGTGATTGTGGCTCGTAAGAAAAATGCCAGAACATGTCTAGCAAATGTCATACAGGTTTGATGCCATTGTCAGGCTCTTTCTCCCAGGTGCAATATATTATCTTGCAAATTATTCAGTATCCTAAGTCCAGTATAATAGTTTAAGTCTAGTATAATAGTTTAAATAAGTAGTGATTATCTAAAATATAATCATAATAAGGTCGATTTTAAACTTAAAAAAAAGACTGGTCCCAGCCTGAAAATGATGGGTCTATTAGTTAGACACACAAACACATAGCCATTGGGTATGAGTCTGGGTTTGTATAATTAAATATTTAAAGTCTATTTTCAGTCAAAGTTTGGATTTGAATAATATTCTCTCAATGACAAGTTTTGCATTAGCTTCCAAAGTAGTCTCATCTGTGTTAAAAAAATTGTTCAATCTTATGGGTAAACTAAAGGCAACTACACGTTATTGAAATTGAATATGATTGATTACCAATGTGTTGCTTGTTCCTTGGTGCAATTTTGTTTTTACAGCAAGCTTTGCTAGAACTAAAAACAATCCTTCTTCTCAAGCTTAGCTCTGTGCACTGTCTGAGCTTTGGCTATCATCAAGTCCAACACAGCTCCAGCTTCAGAAATTTCTAGACATTTAAGCCTCACTAATTAGCTACTAATTAAATGTACTTACTTTGTTGGTGTTTTAATGACTTTAGAATCATCGAACAGATGTTTGTATTTTATTTTATAAAATATTTTTACCTTGCGGATATAGTTTAATAATGGTTTTGATGGAACCCAGTTAATAAAAAACATTAAATTTCTTCTTCTTCTTCTGTTGCTGAAGATTGAATTGTAAGATATCAGCTCTCAATTCTTATATTAATGTCCTTTTCCAATATTAAGGGGATTAAAATCCCATTTTTCCAATCACTTCTCAAACCAATTTTCTTATAAAACCATGTTTTTAAATAAATTTCTTAAATATTTCCCCTTACCAATTTAAGCAACTCATATATCACATATGTATATATATACTAGAAAATATTACGTGCTTTGCACGCAGAGTATAAAATATGTGTTGAAATCAAATAATATAAAAGCAAATCAAATTACACAATTTTAATATTTATTCATTTTATCTTTTTTTATTTATATAGCTTAGTTATTTTTTGAAAATTGACTTCATACATTTACCTTCTTGTGTTTATCATATATGATAAATAATATTATTGTCTTAATTTCTTTTAAAAAAATTTAATAAATTAAATAAAAACCTTGAGTTTCAATGATAAATTAATTTTTAATAGTATCTTTTAATTAAATAAAAATGATGATTATTAAATTTAAACTTTTATGATAATTTTTTAATGATAAGACAATTATTTGATTATATATGTCATCTTATATTTATTTAGAAAAGTAAAATAAATAAATAAATAACTTGTTGTTTTAATTTTTATTTATACAAATAAATGAGAACAATAAATGTATTTTATTATGATAATACTTATTTATAAGTTAGAGATTTCAAATAATTTTAGAATTTAATATCTTTTGCATTTAAAGTACATTTATTTTTTTAAAATTTACTTTTTAAATATAACAATCTAATTGGTAATATTTGGTCAAAATAAATTCACATCCATTGAACTGTATTTTTTTAACTTAAACTTTGATATTGCACTGTTATATACAAACTTCATTATATTTTTTAAAAAAGAAAAAACTTTTTATAATCATAATATAAGAATTATAGTTTCATGTAACATTACAGTGGAATAAATCAAATTAAAACTATTTTACCTTATTATTTAATATATTGACTTTTTAATTTAAATGCGCACTTATACTTATTACTTGTTCAACTTTACGACAGCATAATAAAATATAATTTATACAATAATAAAAATTAAAAATTTATAAAAAACACTTTATGTTAAAATTAATTGAGTTTCAAAAATAATTTAATACAAAAATCAAATTGAATTGAAACTGCTTTATCTTATTATTCAACATATTGACCTTTTAATCAAAATATGCACTTGTACTTATCATTTGTTCAACTTTAGGACATCATAATAAAATATAATTTATATAATAATAATAATTAATAATTTATAGAAAATACTTTATATTAAAATAACATTAATCGAGTTTCTTAAGCAAACTATTGTAAAGATCGAAATTGTTCTTTTAACTTTTGATAGGAAAATAATCTTTCGATTAATTTATTATAGCAATGGCCATTATCTTTATCTGTTGTTGCAATTTTATTTATCAATATATTTTTGTTTTTAAATTGATCCATAAAAAATTTTCTTAATATTAACATAATTTAGATTATACTTTGAAGTTCTATAATTAAATTATTGATAATTCTCTATAGTTTTATATTGATTTTAAATGTAATTACTTACTTTAATGTTAATTAAATTCAATTTTAATTTATCATCTCTACATGTTCTTGCATATAAACATTAATGCATTCCTAAATTTGATTTCATTTTTTTAGCCTTTGTTTTCTTAATCCAAAATAAGACATCAATATAGTTTTAACAATTATTTTTAAAATACATTTTTGGTCTTTACAATTTAAATTTTCATAATGTATATGCTTAGAATATTGACTATTTAAATTAAAATTTATTCATTTAAAACTTTAGCATGTTATTGTACCATATTTTGTTTCTATTTGTTTTATATGATATTTTTGAATAATATAATTAATTGTTATATAAACATAATAATATTCAAAGAATTATCTCATATTTGATAAAAATGATGATCAAATATTGAATCATTTTAGATATTTTATGATATATTATTTTAATAATAGTGTTCTTTATATAGAAAATTTATTATATATTTTTTTAATTTTAGTTTATTACTTATTTGATAATACTGATAGTTAAATATTCACTTATTTTAAAGTAATTTATTTTTATTCAAAGTTTTATTTCGTTAGTATAACTTTATATAAGTTGCTATTTGTCTTTCCTTCATATGTTAATTTAATTGACATTTATGCTTATAGTTTTTGAACACATTATTTTTAGGTTGATTAGGTGATTTAATTGTAACATCAATATCTTCTAACAAATTTATTTTTATGTTTACAAAAATGTAATCATGCAATAATAACATATTTAATGAATTCGATAATCATGAGTTTATTCGATTTAAATATTTTATAACACATTATTTTTATAAGAATATTGATTTTTTATATATGTAGTTTATTTTTTAAAAATTTTAATGTATTTTTGTAACTTTATTTTTCTTGCTTTCTATTCTCTACATTATTTATTAAATATAATTAACTTTGAAATCAAATAATAATATAAAATGAATTACCGCATGTTTAATAAATTTGAAAGAGAAAGGAGATTATATTTGAATTGAAATTTTCAACAATTTTTTATTAAAACAAACGCATGCTTTCAAATGTATTACCTATCAAAATTGCTATTTTTATTTTACTTTTTTTTTTTCTTATTTTTAGGTTATTTCTAAATTTTCACGCTAGTTTTTCCCCCCTCTAAACATAGCACATATTTTCACACTAGTTTTTTTCCCCTCCAAACTTTGTGTTGTCTCAAGTTAATAAACTTAGAGCAAGAAAATTTAATCCACATTTCAGGTTTAACATTAATTTTTCCCTTCTGTCTTTTCCAATTCGCATTCAATGGGCAAGGGTCCACACGATAATGAAAGAAGATTTAATTACATATTAAATACACTCCTTTTCTTTTAAACAATAGAATAAATTTTTATTTACTATGTATTTTTAAATTTAAATATATTCTTCAAATTTATATTTTAATTATATATTTTAAATCAATATGTGTGTGTAAATATGCATTGCATCTGTTTTATACGCATATGACTATCATCTATATTGAATATAAAATACAACGCAATTTAAGCATGTTATAATATTTTAAAAATTGATGAGAGGAAGATGTTTTGAACTCTATATGTAAAAAGTGTAAATATTTTGGCTATGTTTGTTTCCTAACTAACATGGGAGGAAAGTTTGAGTGATTTAGATGGAGATGGAATTTATATTTAGTTTGTAAAATTTGGGTGGGTAAAATAATTATATATATTTAATATGTTATGATGATTAAATTATGTAATAGTATATAAGTTTATAAGATAAAAAAAAATGAATGTAAGTAAAAAAAATATAAGAATATATTTTGATTTATTTGTAAATAAGTATAATGATCGAAAGATTGTTAGTTAATTATAAAAAAAATTAAATTTGAATAAAATTTATATAATAAAATATTTGATTTATAAAATTTTAAAGATGTCATGAATAATTTAAAGAAGAGAAACAAACATAGCCTTTATTTTTTTCAAAAATCAATAATTACATTAAATTGTAAGTGATTTACACGTAATTGAATCCACTTTTTCTTCTTGAAAGCACCGCGTGTGATGCACTTTTATAAAAGTCGCGTGGTGTATGGATTCCCGACATCCTAGAAAGCTGTAATATGCTTTTAATCTCCTCTTTTCCCATTCCTTTATATATTGGTCTTTTAATATTTGGAATCCGAACGGCAATAAAGCAGAACACTCACACTCCCGTTCTTCCACTCTGCACTTTGTTCACACGCACACACAGTTAGCAACTGGAGATGGAAGGGAAGGGATCTACGCTTGTTCACCTTCTTGTCATTGTCTTGAGCTTAACAGCATTTGGGTTCGCGATTGCTGCCGAACGACGCCGTAGCGTTGTAAGCTCTCTGCTCGGTTCTCTCGTCTCTCCGTTTATTTTTTTTTCATCAACGGATATTAGAGCTGGTTTTTGTAGAGCATGTGAGATATTCCTGCCGATTCTTGTTCCGATTCTTTTCAATGTTATTGTAATTTTTGTTTCTTGCTTTGTGATTTAAGCTTTTTCCAAGATTTGGAACGTCTGATGGGTTTTCTGGAGTCCTCCGGGGGAACTATTGATTTCTTCTAATAATGTATGCAATTGATTATTTTATGTGCGTGTGATTGTTTAATGGCATTCTATGAGTGGTTTTGCGCTTGATATCTATATTTTGTGGTGTTTTTATATTCCTGAATTTATAACCTTTGGTTGTAAGTAAATGCTCTTTAGCTACAACAGAAAAAAGGGGTTTGTGCTAGTTATGGAAGGGAACATACTTTCCTTTAAATATGAAATGCTGATTTACGCTTTATTACTATTTCTTGTTATTTCTTATGGCCCTTACCTGCTCTGTTTACGGCCTATGAGAATTATTAATTGACCACATAGCGAATGAGTGGTAATGATTTGTTATGCCATATGAGAAATTAAACTTCAGCTGAGGCAACAAAAATCGAAGTGGCGTAATACTGAAGTTTCTGGGATGTGCTCTCATGGAAGTGAATGTTGTTGTCGCTATAGTTCATTGCTGTTACAATTATCTTCTCCTGTCTCTTTGAGGAAATATTTTCTTTTTCATCTCTTCCTACTCAGGCAGTTCATTGTTTATTCTAAGGGTTGTTCTTAGAAACCCTGATTTCATGTGCATTACAAAATGAGTTTTCAATATCTTGCCTTTACTTGGGAGCTTCCATCTACTAGGAACTTGTTCTGCTGACTGTTTTTTTACCGTTTTTCCTTTGAAACTCGTAACTCGAAAATTTTGCTGCTTTCTTATGATATTTACAGTTCACATGATTTTTCATTTGCTTTTACATCTTCGTAGTCTTTCCTGCCTACTTGTTCATTGAGCATTACTTGATGAACTTTACTTTCTGTTGTCAAGTTCTCTACTTCCAAAGACTCAATTTTCCTTAGAATTTTCAAGGTAAATGACGAAACATCTAAGCTCCCCTATGGCTGCAATTAATATCATGTATTTACTATTGGATTGAATTAACACCTTGTCGCATAAAAACTTGGGATCTGCAAGTTAAAGTATTGATGAATGTGCATGGGAAAAGTTTGGACGCATTGCTATGTGATAATATTAGCTAAAAATTTATAATGCGGTATGTTATGGCCATTACCTAAGGTACTCTTGTGTATACTTGAAATAAAACTACAGCCAAAATGTCCTGTTATGAGTTATAAACTTGTATTTATACTTGAACCTCTTGACTTTTGGTATTCTGCTTTGTCATAAATTTTCGTTATTCTTGCCCCATTACATTACATTTTTCTAGTACATTGACTCCCCTTATATTGAGACCTTGAAAATAATTAGTATCAGGATCTCAAACCTCATAGCTAACTTTATTAATTGTTGTTATATGATTGAACCATAAAGTGTTCTAAATATTATAACCTTGATATACTTCTGATTTCTTATTGCATCACAGGGCACTTTACGCACAGACGAAGCCACTAATCGAACATACTGTGTTTACCACTCAGATGTTGCTACTGGTTATGGGGTGGGGGCTTTCCTGTTTCTTTTTTCAAGTGAATCGCTGGTTTTGGGTGTGACAAAGTGCATGTGTCTGGGAAGGCCATTGGTTCCTGGTGGAAACCGTGCATGGACCATAATATATTTTTTCTCTTCATTGTAAGAGGTTTTGTGATCCTTTATCTGCATTTTCATTTTTTGCAATAGAATGTATGTCTTATATTTTCCTATGGATCATTTCCTTTTGTCCTTATTATCTTTGAGTGTTTTTGATGGTTGCTATTACTGTATTCTGGTTTTGGATATGGGTGGTTATGGTATTGCATTCGAGATGATTGGTAATTTTATGTATGCTTGCTGTAAACTTATCAATTCTTGGTAGTCATAACATGAATGCGTCTTTATATGGTGAACATCCAGATTATGACTACGAGTTGTATGGAAAACATCCAGTAGTGAACTGAAACGTATGTATTCCTAAACAATCTGACAAACTTCACAGGATGACGTTCATGGTGGCAGAAGCATGTCTAATCGCTGGTGCAAAGAAGAATGCTTATCACACCAAATATCTCTACGCTGATAATTTTTCTTGCGACACATTAAGGAAAGGCATATTCATTGCTGGAGCGGTCTTTGTGGTTGCCACAATGATTCTCAATGTCTACTACTACATGTATTTCACTAAAGCGACATCTCAGCCGGCCAAAATCACAAGCCGTGCTAGCTCAAATGTTGGCATGACAGGGCGCGTATAGAATTGGCTGGTAAGACTTGGGAGAGCCCCGAATCTTTCTTTTTGATTTTTGTGTCCTTATGCAGTAATCCTGTGGCTGTATACATTAGCTGTCAGCTGATGAAATGTGTTATTTCTTCTTAACTATGGCATCTCTGCCAAAATCAGATCATGTAGAAACCTGTCTTGTTTGGTTTTACGTCATGAGTAGGCTTGTTTTTCGGACTAAGTTTGGTATATGTATGGAACATAATATAGTAAATAAATATTTTCTGCTTCTTGGTTTACCTTTATTGTGGTTTTGGTGTAGAAGGTTTATGTATCCTGATTTTCTGGTTTTCGTAATGCCAGTATTCCGCCAGTGGAAGATGCAAATTTTCCTTAATAAATCACCAATCATACTTCATGACTTGTTTATGATTATCATTTTCCCAAAAAAGAAGACTTGTTTATGATAATAACCTATCTATTACTATAAGTATGTGTGTGTATGTGTTTGTGTGTTGCATTGGGCCCAATTGGCTCAACCCAACCCAATGCCCCCAAGTGAGAGATCTTTTTAGGACTCTACCCTATCTTGAGAAATTACCTAAAATTTAAGAATTAAGACTACATAGTTTTTACGTTAAATTAATGAGAATAATTTTGTAAATGTACTTTTACCATCTAAAACCGTCTCAGCAATTATTAATAGATAATATTAGTTTGATATTGCATTGCAATTTATATCAGTGTTCTAAAAACCCAATTGGTCATAACTGAAACAATTATTAGTTTGGATTATTGTTTTAACCGGTGGTTCAATTACAATCAAATTGATGATAATGTTTATAGTATAAATTTAATTAATATGTTAAAAATACATAAAATAATGAATATTATGAAAGTACTTAAATCTAATTTTAAAGAATTTTAATTATTGTTAATACTTAAATATATTACACTAATGCAGTAAGAATACCACGAAAATAAAAACAATGAATATTAATTCATTGAATAAAATGTAAATACATAAAAAATATATATATCTTATTAAAATATTTAATGAAAATATAATATAATGTTAATAAGATCCTCTAAATTTAATATGTCAAAAAAATTATTAAATATTTTGAAAAACAATTGGTTTAATTCATGAAATTTTCTTAATAAAGAAGAACAAATCAAAAATAGATTATAATAAAAAAAAATGAAAAGTGAATTAAGAAGAAGAAAATTAATATTTAAAAGTCTATTTATTTTTTAATATGAATTATTTTAGTTTTATGAATTGTTATGTTCACTTGATTTGGTTGTTAAACTACGGCTTCACTTGGTTTTGCTCCTTTTTTCTTTGTTTTTTTAGTATAATTCTTGTTTTTAAGTGCTGTCCGTCATAATTTATGACTAGTTTAATCGTTCAACTATCCGATTTGGATCAGTGAGACACTGATGATGTATACAACTGTAAGTTATCGCAGCATTAATTAATTCAAAATTCAAATCCCTCTAACGTGAACTACTTTGAGACTGCATACGTTTGACTCTCAATGCGTACAGGTATGCTTCTTAGCTATGTTACACTTTACTCAATCCGTCAACTTCACGTGACTGAGTATTTTATACCAAAAACAATTCTTTTAAATTTAAATTTTTATTTTTATTTTTTATATAATTAATTAATTAATTATTTTTTAAACGATTTATAATCAAATAAATATCTCTACATACTTAATTTCGCATTTATATATATTTATATTCTAAAAAATAATTATTTTTCTTATATCTTATAACATTATTAAATCATTATTATATATTTTATACATATTTAAATATATAAATTTAAATAGATTATACTATTTATCACAAAAAAAAAAAAAAAAAACTTCCTTATCACATATAATACCTATTTCAAGGCAATTCACCAAACATCGTCTCGCAGCAAAACCCCCTACCCAAACAAGTGTCTCAATAACTTGATTTGTACTTCCCTCATATCTAAAATCCGTAATAATAAACAGCTGTTGTCTCTTCACCATATCTAGTAGCTTGCTGTAGCATTCTGAAGCGAGGAAAAAGAAGTGCGGATGGGACGAAGAGAAAATGCCAAAAAAGGGAAATAGGCCAAGTGGAGAAGTTTGAAATAGAGCCTAATATAAAGACGCCCTTAAAGTTTAATTATTTGAATGGGAGGATTTGGACACATAGATGAGATTTTAAATTCATAATAACAAATTAAATATTTTAATTTTTATTTTAAACTTTTTTTTTTTTTTTTTTGGCAATTGTAGTGATTTTCAAAACTTAGAATCACTTGAAATCTTTGATTTTTTTTTTCTCTAAATCCAAATCATTTAATTGAAATAGAGCTTAAGAGAATTAAATGGCAAAGTCCACGTTGCAGTAAAACAACAAAGGAAAGTGAAAAAGCAAAGGACACAAATCTAAAAGCCTCTTTTTCATCCTTTAGGGAGTCTCGCAACTGAAAAATCCCAAAGAACTTGTGGATCGAATTCTGGTACGTATTATTTATGTCATCATGGTCTGGGGCTGTTTCGTACAGTTCAAACTCTGACGAAAAAGGTAATCATTCTTCCAATGTGGTGGCACTTGAAAAATAAATATAACTTAAGCTCTGCGTTAAGATAAATAGATAATACCACATTGTGGGGGTCAGTCTAATTTCAGAAAATCAGATGCATAAAGACAAAGTTTTCTAGTGTTTAAGATTTTAAGTTGGTTGGTATGAATATTTTTTTCTGATGGATTTGTAAATTTTGTCCTTGCAAATCGTGTAAAGTGGCCCCAATTTGAAATCACTTACTTTAAACACTCACATATCTCGGGCTTTGAACATAATTATGAAATTTTCTCAATCCCTACGAACAATTGCGCAAGAATCTTACTACTATTTTGCCACAGCAACATACTCAAGCGAATTACGTGATCTATATTATGTATTAAGAGGTTGTTTGGGTTTTTTCAAAAATATTCTTTAATTATTTTTTTAAAGAAATTTATAAATTTTAAATGTAAATAGATCATTTTCAATTTATTTTCATATATCTTATAAATTACTTTATTTTATATATTAAAATTAATATAAATATTCTTAAATTACATTTTATTAATAGTATCTAATTTATTATTATTATTATTACATAAAAAATTATAATTAATTAAAATTATAAATTTTAATAAAATCTTATGAGATAATCTTACCAAATATTTTATTTACTTTTTTTTATAAAACATTTTATAAGTTGTGCGATAAGCTTAGCCAACGTTCTCTAAGTGTTTGATAATAATAATCAATATCTTTGACACCACAATATTAACTTCCTAAAATATCCCTGTCCTTCTTTTTTTTTTTTTCTTGCTTTTTATTTCTTTTGACCTTTTACCTTCTTAATAATAGTTTTTCTTTCTCTTTTATTTTTAATTTTTAATATGTCATATATTAAGTACGTGTTCTCTACAATAACAATAACGGCCATTGGGTGTCACTACGTAAACTTACTAAAAATACTTCTATTCTTTTGTTATTTCTTATTTCTTCTTTTTTATTCTATTTAATCTTTTATTTTTTAATAATTATTTTTTATTTTTATATAAAATTTACTATGTAATTTTATAATTTGTGCACTGTTCTTTTAAGGTTACCTCTTAATAAATTTATATTTTCTATTTAAAAAATACGCACACCAGTAGAGTAATATAAATTTCACTAGTTATGATTTATTGTTCTCACTTACAAGGGTACAAACGCTGTACAGTCCCGCGGCTGAATAAGTGGCGCACACAGGGTTGGCATCTTAACGACACAAATTATTACTAAAATAATGGGATGTAACGCGCCATGGCTATGTTTGGGAGGAGGTTTTGTTTGGTAGATCATGTTAGAATGATTATCATGTTTAGAAAGAAGATTTTGATACGATGAATAATCTAATTTATTTAAATTTATATATTTAAATATAAAATATATAATAATAATTGAATGATGTAATAGTATATAAAAATAATAATTAATTTTTAGAGTATAAGTATATGTAAATATGAGAGTAGATATGTATATATATATATATTGATTTTATTGTCAATAAATATAATAATTAAAAAATAATTAATTAGTTATATATACATGAAAAAAAGGGAAAAATTGAATTTGAATTTGAATTTGAATTTGATAGATAGATGGAGTAAGGTGAAAAAATGGCTAACAAACATAGCCTATATATATGCACACATAAATATATTTATTTAACCGTTGAGGTGGAATTGTGGGTGGACATAAGCAAAATTCCCTTTTTAATGTTCGAAAAATGGTCTAAATTATATTATCGAAAACTCTCCTCTCTCTTTGTTTTATTCTCATGTTTATCCCTTAGTCAAATTTGAAGAGAAGGACAAGTAAAATGCCCAGCTACCGACGGATAATTTGGCAGTGGTATGTCTCTGACCGCTGGCACAATGGTTGAATTCAAGAATTAATATAATAAAATATTAAAGTTGCGAATATCAATAATTTAAACGGCATCCAACGCCTTCATTTCACCTTCAGTTAAATGTATATTTGATTTTGACTCATCCCATCCACACATTTTATCTATACGCTTTACGCACAAAACATATATATTCACAGTAAAAAAAGGGGACAAGATATTTTTATCCATCTTGGCTACTGCTCAACATATCTTATATCTAAGCTAATGCTCGTCTCTCTCTCTCTCTCTCTCTCTCTCTCTCTTCCAACTCTTCATTATCTTCTTGCTTCAGCAATGGAAAATTTCTTTTTCTTCCATCTTTTATTTACTTGTATTTTGGGCAACCTATACATTTCATGTAGTGGTCGCTTCAATATTATTATTGATCATACTAGCCTTATAATTTTGTAGTTTCCAATCGAGACAACAACGTCGTGGGAACAATTTCTTTGTCATACATGGGCACATTCGCTTTTTCAGTCAAGGATTCTTTTATTCACACATTACATCATTCCTTCTCCACATCACAATATATAATTATACAGCATCTATATTATCAAAACTGTACCTTCAGTTTATCTTAATTTAATTTATGTTAAGAAATCCTGTTTGCAATGCATTATAGATCAAACTAGACCTTTTAGCAATCACTTCCTCGACCATAATATTTCTGACTTTGATTTTAAAGAAAAAGAATTATCTCATGCATGCAAAAAAATGCACCGCAATGATTAACTCAGTGGCAATTGGTATTTCAAACTAGTTCACAAGATCATTAAAGCATCATAGATAGTTGCAAACAATCTGGTACAATCTTACATTTGTCAACACACACACACACACACACACACACACACGATATCCTCAAAATGCACACGTAATTAGAGAATTGTATATTGCAATAGGAGACTAGACATTAGTATACATTGATCGTTAGGCAACAAAATTCTTTGTTAACACTATAGCGAGATTCCCGGTCAGACAAACCTACCTGCAGGATCTCATCTCCACCCAGCAGTCTCACGTTTCCTTCATCTCTGTCTCCTTCTTAATTAAAATAATAATTGTAGGAGTAATCTATTGATTAAACATATATAAAAATAAGATATTTTTATAATTAAATTGCAAGAACAGACGTTAGTGTTTTTAGGAATCTCACCGATGCTATCTATTTACTAAATATAGATAGGAGTATGAATTGTTTTGTAATTAAATTGAAAGATCTAAATTTAGTTTTTTAGGGTCTCAGCATTATTAACAGTATAGATATAGATAATAATTATATTCCGTACAGCCTGATTAAACATTTCTTTATTGATTAATTTAATCACTTCTGCAAGTTACAAAAAACCCTTTGAATTTTGATGTTAGTTAATAAAAGATTAATTGCAAACCAATCATGAAATCGACTTCGCTAGAAGTAGGCAACTTGAATTCAACTGCTCCACGTTCTCCCCATCAGTCTTATCTTCTAATTATAATTTCTTCACACACCAATGAATTATGAGAAAGATAATAATGGTTCAACGGTTCAATCCAGTTTTTACTATCATAAATCAAACAGAAATCAAGATTAAGTTTTGTAGTTCAAGGAATTGAGATCTGCAATATTTGGAGATGTAAGCAATAAGCGCGTCTTTTGCGAGGTGGTGTCAACAATAAATAATCAAACAATTACTGTTAAACGTGTTGATAAAAATACGTTTTCCATGGTACGTTGGGGTTTGAATACGGGCATAACAATTAGCATAACCTATGACTTTTATCTTCAGTAACCAATAAAAGGATCAGAATTTAACATATATATCAACATAATTCGCATTAAAGCCATCCACGTACATATGACCTGCATGGAATTGTTGGACTAACCAACCTAAGGACAGCTGCCAGCCCATTTATTTCTTGATTCAGAGCCTTGATTTCCGAGAACTGTCCTCTGATGAACTTGGTCCACCCACACAAATTACTGCCCGAAGTGTAGTCAGATCTCGGACCTGAAGAAATGGGAAATCAAGCCGCCCAAGTCCCTGAACGTTAATACAAACACAAGAAAAAGGTAAAATCCAAATTAACTCCGCACTTGGGACAAACTAAACACTGCCGGTTTGATAAATGTTGCCATCAGTGAGGGCCCTCATCCACGTACCCACACCCACCAATCGACTTCTCTCTCCGTGGGCGTGTGTGAGCTCCACGTTATGTAAAGCCCAAAGCCGTCAATTGATACTCAAGTACTTAGAGCTATTAAGTGCGCGCGCGCGCACACGGACTCTCTCTCTCTCTCTCTCTGCGGAAGCCCGTGCTTAAGTGCCTGAGAGAGATAATATAGTCGGCAGACTTGGTTACCTACCATAACCTGTCGCCGGAAAAATACAGCAACGCCGTGGGGACAGAAGGAAGGCTTTCGGGTTTCTGTTAAAAGCTCTTTATGTGGGCTCGCCAGCGATGTCATTTCCTCGCAGGAAAAGGCCATTCTACTCATCAATACCTCTGGTGGTGCTTCTGTTGCTCTCACTGTGGATTTCAAGCCTAATCCAGGCTGGCGCGATTAGGGTATTTCCACGACGTTTATACGCTGCAGCGGCGGAAGAAGCTCTTTCCGTTGAGCCTCCCCTTACAGGGAAGAATCAAACGGGAATCTTCGGAGACGGCTATTTCAGTCCCAGAATTTCTGATCTCAACGGCACAACAAACGGTACTTTTCTTAATTACAAAAGAGCGATCCCCAGCTGCCCAGATCCTCTCCACAACTAGTACACTGTGTTCATCATCTGTTAATTTTGTTTTGGAGGCAGTAATCATTAGATTTTTTTTGTCCAAAATACCCACGTTTTTTTCCCTCATGATTTGTAGTACCGATGATATTTCCGTCTCCTGTTCCTGTAAGCAATTACGTTCACGGGGCCAACCGTGTGTATTTTTGAATTTCTAGATTATATCCCTTTTGCTAGTTAATTTGTTGTCACTATAATTAACAGTAAATAGTATATTGTTAATCTAATTTAGCCTGGTTGATCTTTTATCGTTTTCTGTCCGTGCTCTGATCCTTTTCTCTATAAATAATTCTCGGCTAGTAATTGTAAAAGTAATTTTTTAAAACCAAAAAGTTATATTATGTATTTATATATATAACTAAACACGAAGACGCTATCTTTCACCATTAGGGCAAAAAATTTGCTGATTTTTTGCTAGAAGATTGCGAATGTAATGGTTCTGATGATGAACAGCTGTTATTATATGGCTTTATAAAGACTTTCAAACAGTTTGCTTGCTATTCTGGGATTGCATAAAGGAGTTTCTCTCTTATCGCACACGGTGAAAAAATTTAACCTTTTGGATTCTTGTAAAGTTACCTCATTTTACCATAACGGGTAAGTTTATATTGTGTGGAATTGTCAGTTACTCGTCCATATCTTATAAAGAGCCATTTGATCAATACTGCAGCTGAGGCGTAAAAGTCTACAGTATCACAGGCACAGGATCGATGGGATTGATGTGTCTGTTGAATTGATTTGTTTGATTTTGACTATTCTATTGCACTAATCGCTTCTCGTTGGTGTAACAGGAGATGTGGCCTTGCCGTGAAGGGAATGAATTTCCCTTGAGAAAAAAAAAATATTGTGTAAGATTTTAGGTTTGTATTTTTAGATATTTTTTAAAAATAATTATAAAAAATAAGAGAAAAAATAAAATTAAAAAAATTTAATAATTGTAATGTTTATTTTTATGGTGAAAAGCCGAAAGCAAACATTGCCAAAGGAATTTGGGGAAATGGAAATACTCAAATCTGAATGCTATTTAGGATTTTCAAACATTTGATGCGCATATGCTAAAAAATCCAAAGAAAGAAATGTATTTACGTTTAAAACACGAAGTCACCTATTGCGTCAAAATAATATAAGTTCGACTATTGATACGATAATTTTTGTTAATTGATTATTGATATGATTTGATCCATACCTACGAGCATTATCTATCACTAGTAAAAGTCCCAAAGGAATTTTATTTACAAATTACGAACTTATTGTAATTTAAATAATAAAAAATTAAATTATTTGAGTTAAAAATATAAAAATAGTTAATAAAATAAAGAATGGCGAACAGATTTTGAAAAATAGAAGAGAAAATTTGAGAGAAAATATAAATAAAAATAATAAGTTAAAAAAAGAAAGAAAGAAAGAAAATGATAGAAAAATAAAAAAATAAAATAAAATTTATTGTGTAATTTGACATTGTGTAATCAAAAAAATCTTTTTAACTTAATAATACAGTATACATTAGTTCAAAAACATAAGGCTATGCTTGAACGCAAATTTACAAAAATTTTCTTCCTATTTTATCTCTTTCTTTTTACACTGTCTTTAAGTTTCTGTGTTAATTTTCCTCACTATTATTTACATCCCAACAAAGCCTTCTGTATACATTTTCTCAAAAGTGGAATAATAGTTACTGGAGTTACAAAAGATGCAAGAAAAGTTCCAACTACTTAAAAAAAAACCAGAGAGAAAACGAATTAGCAGAAAGAAAGAAAGCGAATAATTGTATCATCTTTTCCTCAAAAATTATGAAGCTAGCACTTATTTTAGTTCGGGGCCGAAAAGGGCAGGAAGAGGAAGACAATTGATTTGGGCTTCCAGGCTAAATAACGCATATGATATGATTCATAGTTTTAATTATTTGTGTTAACACATATCACATGACATGGAATTTTATGTATCTCATAGTCTGGGGTCCAAAGAGACATCCGAAAAGGAACGGTCCTGGATCAGTGCCCTTGTTCATGCTCTGTCTGCTCTTTGGACCTCTCTGTACAGAATATGTCCCCAGCTGATGACTTTCTGAGAGCAGCCCATAACATTTTTCCTTCCATTTTTCTTTCCTTCCGTTGTAATGGTAGTTAGGTAAAGACAGTTGTTAATGGCCCAATTCAATCCCACAAGAGCCCACGGCCACATGAGTTTGCCTGGCAACTTGTCCTTGAACAAACTAATTAAAAAAGGGGTCTTTACAAACCATACTATTAAACTTAATTACATTAAGTTCAAGAACATTTTTGAGTCTAATTAAATTTGAATATAGAATTTAAATATTTACTGAACTCAGCCTTGTTACTTTACTCAAATTCAATGTTGAGTTCCACCTTTAAAAATTGATTCAAGTTGAGTACAAATGAATTTTGGACTTGAATTGCTATTTAAACTCGATGTGTGACATCCTTACTTTTAAGGATTTAATGTGGCTTGCTAGTAGTCTCCAGGATAGGGTCAAATAATTTAGTTGCAATGTCCTTCAAAAATGAGAATGTTGGCTGTGATTGGATCTTATCTTTTTCCCCATTTTCCTAATTGTCCATATCTCAAAGAAAAATTGTGAGATTTCTCTCACTTTTCATTCCCCTTTTTTCCATCTCTCTCCTTGGGAATTGTTCACCCACAATCCACATTCATGCCTATCACACACACACACACACACGCACGCATCTGATTCCCCCACGACCCTCTGTCTAGGCCATGTTTCATTGTTGGAGATGACATTAAACTTGTCGTTCTAAACACATATACCCTTATTGTGGTCAAATCTACTAAATGACATCCATTTTGGCCACTTTTTGTACGATCTCCATTGGCCTTCTTTTGACATCGGCCCTTCTCACCTTTTGTCGCCACTGCTATCCAAGAAAATCATGCAAACATGCACACTATTGATGGTGAAGAGATGTTAATGGGCTTATTGCACTGTGTTGGGTGTTGATAGGGCTAGACCAGTTTGCACTATGCTCCACTATTTCGGTTGCTAGAGCTACGAGTTGGGTGGCATCGTAGCTTGAAGAAGATGTCAAAGTATAGGGATTGATGGCACTATGGTTAATCCTCGCTCAAGTATTCAGTGGCTACCACTAATGACCTTCATTATCACGTGTGTTGTTTAGTTGATGCTGTTTTGAACCCCCACAATGGTTTTTTGTAACAAAATGATGCAACTCGTGTGGTTGTGATGATGAATAGTGCCTTGGATGCCATAGGTTTCTTGGTGGGGCAATCGGTATGAAGACGGTAATCATTTCTAACGATGAACAATATTGTAACAAGTAAGTACTGCGTAGTCGATTCTAGGTATGCCAACGAGCTAGGCTTCCACATCCTTGAGTGGCATTGTACTGGTTGAAACCTATGCACTGTTAAAGAGTTATTCAATCGATGCCATTCATTTATTCGGAACCATAGTGAGCGTGCCTTTAGTGTACTGAAGAAGAATTTTGCCATATTAAATGGCCTAACTAAGACCTAGAAACTCAAGTAGACCTTGTTATTGCAATGTGTGTCATATACAACTTTGTTATCACACATTGCAATAATGATCGACTCCTGAGAGATGTAGCCAACCCTAACTGGGTAGACGATGATCTAGAGACACGGGCGCAACAACAGTGAGATGAGGTTCCAACATATCTGGACCTATTGGATGAGTGTAATGGTTGACAACTTGTTCTTAGACCAATTGGCACAACATATATAAGAGGGGCAGTTGGGACGGCGGTTTAATGGAGCCATGATCAACTTTTGACTTAGTAGCTTATGCAATTATTTGTATCATTTTACTTGCGGCATCGTGTGATGTTTACTGTTTGATCCACCAATTATATCATATAATGCCTATTGTTTGTGTGGGTTTCACTTGTTACTTCGTAAATGGCTATGTAACGCCTATTGTTTAATCCACCCATTACTTCATGTAATGCCCACCATTTGTATAGCTTTCACTTGTTACTTCTTAAATGGCTATGCGCGGTCTCCACTTATGGTTTCATCATTCAATTACATACTTTTCTTGAGTACATAGGTCTATAATTTCACATCAACATACATCTTATTAATAAATTTCTATTGCAATTAGTCTACAAAATATCTAAACTGTTGACATTTGATAACTAATGAGCACTGTCTATTAAGAAAATGCCACCAAAGAGAAATGCACCCCATGCTACATCTTGACCACTCTTACTACAATAAATCTTTTTGGAGGAGGCGTCACTCATTACTACCCTCATGGATGTTTGCCGTAAGCACCTAGGGATTAACATGATGTGAGATCAAGTGATGTACCTAGTGTGTGCGAATATTGCTAGGTTGTTGATACAAAACTTTAGTGGCGAGTTCATTGTTTTCCAATTAATGTTTCATTTTGTCACTCTATAAACACGGTATGTTAGCTTTGTCCAATACCTCTCAATAGTCAATGTGAAGTATGAAGCATACGCATATGAGGTTTATGTGGGCTCTACGTTTTAGGAGGGAGGTCGATAGGTAAGACATCATTTTACTGTTAGTGATTTGTTCTTCGACGCCAAATTTTCAATGAGAGGTATATTGAGGGTTACTAGTTGTAAACATTATCAATATTCTAGCAGTGGTTTCACGCATATAAATTTTAAGTAGCGTAAAGTATTGCATGTATCAATATGATTGTGTTAAGAGGTTTTATTCATAAGGAATTATAAATATAAGATTGTCTTAGTACACTATCATTAAAACCAGTTTATGAGTCACAAAAATTTTAAAAGGCATCAAAGAGTCGGTATAACTTGCACACAATATATTTGTACAATGAGTGCCATGTTATTTGATATGAGATATTAAAAATTTATGTGTGTGGATATGTTATTGAAAAATAAGCACTTGGACATGACTTGCAAAATGAAATAGACACATGAAGTTCACTTTTATGTCTTGCTTCGTGTTCGCGGACATTAAACGTGAGATGATATAATTATCTTATACACACGACGATTACTGTGTCATTAGGATATTAAAAACCAATATCTATCCTAATATGTGATAAGGTTATAAGCCCAAAGTGGTAATAATCGAGTGTGTACAGAGACAAGTGTATGTTAAATAAAGAATTTACTTTCTTGCAAGTGAGCAAAGCATTAAAGTAAAGATCACATTAAATTTGTATAATATTAAAAAGGAAACTCCTTATATATATATATATATATATATAAACTAAGTGTGCAAATATACGTTTGAATTAAAAAAATTACTCTAAACAAGAAAATATTCTCAAGAGGAACTTTTACTCTACTGAAAACACTCCCACAGGGAATTTCTCTCTTCTGAAACTTACAGTTTCTTAAGCACACCCTTTTTAGTTTTCTGATATATCTCAAAACATACTAAGAAGAACCCCTATTTATATTTGGAAGGGATGGTAGCTACCGTCCAATAATCTATTGTCCACATTCGTCAATTAATGAATGCTAATCAGTTTCAATGGTTCACATTTACAAAGAATACCCACAGCCCAACAATCAATGGTCATTATTCTTTGAATATTAGACCGTCAATCTTCAATAGTTTTAAACAAAAAGCAACAAAAATTCCAATACTTATAAGATATTTTGGTAGCTTATAGGCTCTTCCAAATACCTTCTAAATATTCTTTAAGAGTCTATTAATCTGTCTGTACATTTACTTATAGTAACTGTAAACTTGCTGAAACTCGATTTGCTCATAATTTGGTGTGTAAGATTAATTAACAAAACCTATATTGCATAAAAAATAATTAATATTTTATTGATGTGAGAAACTTAGATCATCATGGTGAGAATCGAATCGGTAGAGGAAGCATATATCAACTGACAATTTCTTTTCCCATTGAGCTCGTAATATATATTGAAAACAATGCTATAATTAATCGGAAAGTTTTGAGGTTTGCAACATTTCTTAATTTCTTCAAATTTTGTTAGATTTTTTTACCTGGCAATATACATATAATTTTGGCCAATACCGTATTCATTATGATGTTATGCGCGATTTGAATCGCGGCAATTTGTATGCTCAGTTGAAATTGTGAAACAAAGACGAGGCATTTTTCACGAAATTTGTCAACCCAGTTTCTTTTTCTAATATATTGATCACTCAATTTTTATTCTTAAATTTATTTTCTTTTCAATCCTGTGAACTACCCAGGAGTGTACGTAAGGTCATGAGGACCTCCAACTGTTACATGGACACAACTTGTCGTCTGGTAAATAAGAAAATAGTTCATCCATCCAGTGACCTATTTTGTTCTCGAGCCCTAGGGCAACCGACATAGAGAGGTAAAATGATATAAAAGAATTTTTCATTGGATAAAATTCCAATTAAATAGCAAAATTGGTAGTGTGGTAGTAGCAAGATTTTGTCTTCATTCGTTTCTTAGCGAGTGTTATGCCATTATGTTTTCATCAGTAAAAGTTTTCTAGAAAATAATTAAGAACAAGATTATCAGTTAACCAATTCAACAAATCCTTACAGAGTTTTTGCCCAACAAACAAAATACATAATTGGCACTAGATCCAATTAAACAGCGCATTCATCTTTCTTGTTCGCATAGTTGAAGAATTCTTACAATAAAGAAATTCCATTTGTTACGGGCCAGTGTGTGTAATCTAGCTTTTTTGGGTGGGCTTAGGTCTTTTGGATCTCTCATAGACGATTCGAGGCCTGTGTTTGGGAGAGGGGCTTTAATAGGGAATGATGTTTGGTGAATAATGTGTTATGGTAAATAGTATTTTAAAGGAAGGTTTTTGGTGTAACAAATAATATTATTTATTTAAATTTTGGTATTTATATACGGATAATATATATAATAATAATTGAATAAAGAATTTATATAAAAAGGCAATGGTTAATTTTTAAGATATAAAAAATATAAATAAGAGTATATAAGTATATGTGTGTATGTGTATATATTGATTTGATTGTCAATATTTTTCATGAATGAAAACTAATTAGTTTGTTATATATTTAAGAGAATGAAATTTTAAATTTAAATTTAGATAAAAAATTTAGAGTAATTTGTTTCCTATGTTAAATTTTATGTACGAATTTTAAAATAGATGTTCCAAACATACCAATGCTTTTTAGACACAATATGTTTGGTTAATTCTTAGAATAGATAGAAAAATTTTGGTAATTTGAGTGGGCAGGGAAATTATATTTAGTATTAAGTTATAAAATAGAGAAAAAGTTAAAATTATATATGTAATGTATAATAATAATTAAATAATGTGATAACATATAGGTTTATAAGTATTAGTACATATGAATGTGAGTAGAAAAATTATAAAAATAGATGTTAATTTAATTACGAATAGATACAATGATTAAAAAATTATTAGTTAGTTATAAAATATAAGAGAGAGAAAATTTTAAATTTAAATTTAAATAAAATTTGTAAGATAAATATTTGATTTATAAGATTTATGAGTAGACAAAAATAGAGGTCAATGAGGAACCAAACATAGCGAATATAGGAATATCTCTATGTAGTTAGACCATGATTAAAGGAGTGTTTGAGTGAGCTTATAAAGTGTTTGAAATATCTTATAAGATATTTAAGAGCTTATAAATTCTTTAAGGGTGTTTAATAATTTTTTTTTAAGAAAATAGATCATAGACTTAAAAAATAAAATGTTTAGAACTTATAAACTTTTTAGAAATAAGTTGATTATTTTCAACTTATTTTTATATATCTTATAAGTTATTTTATTTTATACATTAAAATTTACACAAATATTGTTAAATTACATTTTATTAATAGTATTTAATTTATTTTTATTATTATCACATTAAAAATTATAATTAATTATAATTATAAATTTCAACAAAATCTTATAAGATAATCTTTTCAAATATTTTATTAACTATATAATTGTATAAATTATAAAAAATTTAGCCAAACACCCTCTAAATACCACGAACAGAACAAAAAAAATATCATCTTTGCATTTTCCTTTTCTATTTCCATTTTTCATTTGGTCCCTTTAATTAATTATATTTATATTTATATAAAAAAGATACAAAGGCAAACTCCCACCTCAAGGCGCGCGATCGTCGTTGAGCATTCAGTAATGGCATGCAATTTATCTTATTTTAATAATAATTTCATCATATTAATTTACAAATTGTAAATTAATAAATGCTGGACGCGGTTTATATAAAGATAATAAATGGATTGAATCTCAAGTCTCAACGAAGTTTGGAGGAACAGGAAAACCGCTGTCCAGAATCCGAGGGCGCCCACAGATTCCAGATCATACCTCTCCCCATGCAAAACAAACAAGCATGAAAAGCCGTTCCCTGGTTTTTCATTTACTATATTAGTATTTTTCCCGCTACGTCTTTTTAGGAAATAAATCAAAAACAAAAATAAGAAATATATATATGTGGCGAAAGAAAGGCCGCCGGAAAGCGGGAGGTGGTGGCAGACGGGTGGCGTCGGCGAGTTGCCTTCCGAGACCATATGCGGCGAAGCTGCACGCGGAAGGGTGGGTGCTGAGCACGTTCACGTGCTGGCCACGCGCCAGCCTTTCCTTCTCCGTTATTGGAAGAATGCGCGGATGAATCTCACAGTCGCTTTTTTGTTTTAAACATTTTCTTATAGCGGAAAATAAATAATTATCCGATATTTATTTAATTCTTCAAAGTGAGCACTATTGCTGAAGTCTACAGATACTACGGACAAATGAGTATAGTACAATGTTGGATGGTTGTCAAGCTGTACTGCATCTAACATTGGATATAAAAAAAACAAGTGTTCTAGAATACTGGGAGTTCCTCGTTGACTTGGTTCCGGTTTGATTACTTATTGAACTTCTCCTCCACATTTTAAAATCCTATTTATGTTTAGTTGACATTTAATTCTCTTCGTATGCTTTTATATTCGTTTTAAGCATCCCATTTGGGTTATTTGTTTATTTATTTATGTACAAGCATATCGCAACAAATGATAACTTAAAAATAATAATTGTCAGGGTTTTATGTGTGTTACAAACTGAAGTTGATATTGCATTGTAATTAATATTATATGTTAATTATTTGTATTTTCAACTAATATGGCTAGAGTAAGGGCACTAAATTAACGTGACATTGAAATAAAAAAATGAATTGTGATATCGTCATTTGGTCTGTTAGATGCTAAGGTTAGGTTTAACGCAAGCTGTATTTTAAACTAATGTTCAGTTTAATAGGTTGCGTGTGTAAATATTTACAACTGAACTTATAAATTCAGAAGTTTATCATATTTTATCTCACGTTATGATGAATTGCATCACCATGAAACTTCTATTTATACTATATTATTAAGAATTTTAAGCTAATTTGACTATAAAAGATAAATTTATAACATTAACTTTAAATAGTAAATATGTAATACTCAAATAAAATTATTGATATTCTATTATTTTTAATACTATGTCTATATATATATTGTCATTGACATAAGAATTTTTTGTTACATAATATGAAATTACCCATTCACCTTTATTTAATTTTTTATATTTTTATCATTTTCTTTCTCATTAATTTTTTACTTCTTATTTTTATATGTTTCTCCCACAAATTCGTTCTTTTAAAATTTTTTAATAATTCTATGTTTTTTAATTTAAATATTATTATTCTTTTAATTCTAAATAATTTCATTTATATTATTTAAAATACAATAATTTTATAATTTATAAATAAATGTACAATGCATAGAGCGTGTAATTTTACTAGTATTAAATATGAGGGAGGTAGAAGAATTAATTTTAATCAAAGTTTAATAACAAATACGTGCATCACATATATTCAATTTTCACTCTTTTCTCTTAATTTTCATTTTCCTACAAAACTCTCATTTATTATATTTTTTCACTATTTTCTCTCCTTAACTTTAACTTTATCTTTCACACACGCACACGCACACACGCGAAAATTGTTTTTTTAAACAGTTTCCTCCATCAACTTTAATTTATTATATATAATTCTTTTAATTGGATTATTTTTCTTTTAATCTTAAATTATTTTTAGTTTATTTATCTTTATATATACTTTTAACTTTTTATTTGTTTCTCTGCTATATTCAATATGTTTCATTTGTTCTCTAATCTTTGTTTTTTAAATATTTTTTTATTTTTTTAACTCATATACACCGTCCACTTACACACCCACACTCAATAAAGTTTGAACTCAAGACTTTATCTATGAGAAATTGGGTTCTAAACTACTGGTGAGTCCCCTTAGAGAGACGTTCTCTAATCTCCAATTTGGCTTCTTTTTATTTCATTTTTTCTTTTTGAGCTTTTTAAATACTTTTATGTTATATTAAAAAAATTTTGAATGTGTTGTTAGTTATTGAATTTTTTCTCAAATATGATGGCATTTTTAATCAACCAACATAACTAAGCCGTACTAATCAATGCAGAACATAGTTTATTTACACAGTTTTTATTTATAAATTATGTTTTCATTACACATGAGTGTGCAAAAACATTAGCTTGTAAGTAATACTTATCAGTTAAGCAATAATATGGTTTTTGTTAATATTATCATGATTAGGAGATTAAATAACTAATGGATGCTGCTATGTTAAATTGAATAAACATAATAGTGAATGATATTTTTCCTTCTATGTTGAGAATACTATTTTTTTAATTTTTTTATAAGCTCATGAGATGGGTTACAACGTACAAGTTTTTGAATGGATGAATTTAATTAATTATTAGTTGATTCGCTAAAGAATTTACATTCAGTCCAAAATTTACTATAATTATGTATATTTTATTAATTAAAATAATTTTAAATTTATTATTTTCTAATAAAGATTAAATTATATAAAATTAAAATATTGAGAAAATATGAAATTTTTTGAAGAGATATTACAAACTAAACAAAAATAAATTAAAGAGAAGAAGAAGAAGAGATGATGAAAACCCAAATATAAATCAAAGTAAAACTACAAATGCAAATATATAATGAAGAATCAAAATCAAATTCTTAGTGGCTATGTTTGGGAGAAAGGTTTTTGTTTGATACGATGTTTGGTAGGAGTTGTGCTAGATGAATTATATGTTTGGTTTGTTTGGGAAGAATATTTTAATGAGATGAATAGTATAATTTTTTTGAATATATGTATAAAATATATAATAATGATTGAATAATGTGATAATTTATAAGATAATAATTATATTATAAGTTATAAATAAAGATAAATATAAGTATATATATATGATATATGTAGATATTGATTTGAAAGTAAATAAGTATAATAATTAAAAAATAATTAGTCTAACTATATATATAAAAATTTTTTTTGAATTTAAATTTAAATAAAAATATTATTGAATATATTTTTGATAGCACAACTTATGACGAGGGTTATTTTGTCTTTGAAAATTGAGTTACAAAGGTAACCAGTGTGTGTTGTGGGGACAGACAGTACACAACCCTTACTTCAGGTATTGGTCTTTCTTCTCATGTGGGGCCACCACTCCAGTGTGCTCGTCCCCAGTCTTTGCAATAAATACCTTTCGCCTTCCCCTCTTCGGCATCGATTTTTCTCATAGCGAGACGACGTAACAGTGTGTGTATATATATTCTCACAGTATTTCCTCTCTCTACAGAAAATATGAGGATAAGCTGCAATGGTTGCAGAATTCTTCGCAAAGGCTGCAGCGAAGATTGCACCCTCAGACCTTGTATCCAATGGATCAAGTCCCCTGAATCCCAAGCCAACGCCACCCTCTTTCTCGCCAAATTCTACGGCCGCGCTGGGCTCATCAACCTCATCAATTCCGGCCCCGCTCATCTCCGCCCTGGTTCGCCTCTCTATACCGGTGATCTTTTGTTGGAGCATGAAATGATCGCGTTCTTGAGTCTTGCTTTACTTATAATCTTCTTTATTGTTTTGTTGACCAGAAATTTTTAAGTCGCTGATGTACGAAGCCTGTGGAAGGATCATCAACCCAATAAACGGGTCTGTCGGGCTGATGAGTTCCTCCAATTGGCCACGGTGCCAGGAGGCGGTGGAGGCGGTCCTACGAGGCGCTCCACTCATGAAGCAAGTCACCGGCGACGATGATTCTTCTGTCGCCGGTGAGGAAGAGGAACCCGTCTTGCCCCTTCAATGCTGTGACATCCGTCACCTCTCCAAGGACTCCGCCGCGTCCCTGTACCGTGTCAAGACCCGAACCCGCAAGCGCTCTGCCTCGCAGGCCAACAACCAAGAAGTTATTGACTTACTGCCCGCCGAGTTCTTGATGGAGCCAGAAGCGAAGTTCACCATCACCGGCTGGGAGTGCGGCGACAGTCATAAGGACTTCGGAGAGGAACTGAAAAGGGCTCGCAGCCATGATTCGTTCTCGGTTGAAACGGTGGAACCAACCTTGGCGAACCGAAATGAGCCAACGGCTCGCGGCGTCAAACTGGAGCCTTGCCCGAGCGAGATCGGGCTGGAGTTGACCTTGAGCCTGAACCCAGTGATGCACGGATTGCGGTCTAAAGTGATAGAGATCTCTGATTACGATGAGTGACAGATTGAATGCCGAAGAAACCCAGTTTTGGAGGAACCCTACATCCAGACACTCTACACGTCACCGCCCAGTTCTTCTCATTTTTTCTTTTCCCTAATTTTTACATTTCATTCGTATTATCTTCACTTTCTCTTCTTTATATCTCCTTTCGGCAATGAGATGGTTTCTAGGGTTTGGGACTTGATGTATATTCCGGAGAGAGACCATTTGCGCACAGAGAAGTACTGTTACTGTACAAACATGTTGCCTACTTGTCATTTGTTTTTTGCTTAATAACATAGAATTGAACCCAATTCGCCAGTCTCCTCTCCAGTTTCTATGGTAAGAACTTTTTGTTCGCTCTAGGTGTACCCACTAATCAATCCTTGCTCGCTTTTTATCCTCTCTCTCATATAACTTCAAAAATTAGAAATATTAAAATGAAGGTTCTGTGGATGGTGTAAAAGTAACGAAAAATGTCGACGGATACAACAAAAGTTCAGCTCTGATCCCCGGATAATGGTGAAAAGATGAGAAGATCAGAAACTGCAGGCAGTTAGTTTGTACAGCAGCTGCCGTTCGTGCAGCAACCACATGGGGATTGATTCCCATATTTCAGCTCCATGAGATCTTAACTAAGCGCTGCCCTATGCCTTATTAACAACTGTTAATTAAGTTCAATCCCTTTCTTTCATTAGAAGAAATTTAAAAAAGATGTTTCTGATTGTTGGCTTAATAAAGAAAATAAAGAAAGAAATTTGTAGTATAAAGAAAAAAATTCATTTACTCATGAAAAAATGAAGAAAATGAGAGAGAACAAAAATTTATCTTTCTTCTCTTCTCGAAAACTTTAACCCACCTTTTACCTTTTTCTTTTCATTCATTTTCTCTTTATTTTTATTTAAAAATAAAAAATCTTATTTTAAGTTTTTGTTGACTTTTTTTCTTCTTTGTAATATTTTCCCCTCATTAAGACCCTTTAAACCAAACAAGATATGAGATTTCAATTTTTTTAAAATTTTTCTTTTTTACTTCCCTTTGGATTTTCATTTTCCTCTCCAAAATCATAGAGACGAAACTACGCTTAACGTGTTAAATCATAATATATAGTTCATCAAAAAAGTTCTGGGAAACTACAATATAACCTAAAAAGGAAAAGCAATTTAAATGCAAGGGACATTAAAAATTTCTTAACGTGATCGAAAAAGAACATATATTAATACATGTTCATATTATATGTGCTTTCTATTTATACATATCTACATTATATTTGCTTTTCCAGCAGTCACTAAAATGTTTATATAGTACACCTTCTTTTTCCCCTTTTCTTTAAGGCATGTGGAACTTATATATATATATATATATATATATATATATTTGGCGGTATTCGGCAAAATTTATTTTTAAAATTTAGATATTATTAAAATTTTTAAACTGTTAGATCTTTCTTTCTTTTTTTTTCAAAAAAGGATCATTTTAATAAATTTAAATAAAACAATTTCCAGTTACAAAAACGGTCACTAAACACGAAGGATACCATATAAAAATTTTCTAGTATAAAAATGACAAAAATATATTTATAGTATCATGCAGTGATATTATATAATCAATTGTATTCATGTTACTATTACTGCATAAAATAAGATAATTATAAGATATTTAAGTTGGGAGAATTTACTTCCTTTCAAATAGTTTATTATTTCAAAATGTCTTATACATCAAGGTTTATAATTTCTTCAAAAATTAAATTGCCAAAAACACTTGTGAAAAACTAACAATTTCAAAATCACTCTAAATATCAACAAAGAAGATATTAATTTATAAAGTCACCTCTAAATTACTTTGATTATTATGGAGTCAACTATTCATCTAAAGGTGACAATTTCCTTCGTCCTAGAGCAAAAGTATGCCACATACATAAACATAGTTCGTGCATCTCATAGACAACTTACTACTCCAATTGAGTAAATTTATGTACTTAAGACATACCGTTAACATTTGGCCCAGGGACTTAAATCCTCTTTTTTTTTTTTTTTGCTTTTTTGTCAATAATTATTGTCACAAATTTCTTAACTCCGTGCACAACCTAGCATTGCCGGGGATAAGAACACACTTTCGTGCCACACGCTACCGGATGAGTTACATGTTAATTGACTTCCCTCTTAATAAATCAGGCGAACTAAAGAGAATTAATTCAAATTTTCTCATGATTTAAAATCTCTGATGATGCATGAATCATCGATGACTCTGACATGCTAGAGATTGATATTTATTTATTTAAGGAATCAAGATTAATTTTATTTGTTTTAAGCTCATGATTGAGATTCTTTTGAGCCGTGCAAAAACTTTCAAAGAGATTTCAATTTGTATGCTTGTGGACCAAAGCACGGCACTTTTCAGTTACCATCAATTTGATATTAGGGCCTAATTCTTCAGTCTGACAATATTGTTGCTCTATATATTAATTTCCTCCGTATAATAAAAGAGTAGTTAGGTCATTGTAAAAAATCAACAATTTTCGTACAGTGGTAGGCATATTAATTACATTCCTTGATTGGTTTTTTTAAGTTTGTGGGATCAATCTACATCGTATTGGCAATTTATTGAGTTTAATTTGCCTGCCCCGTGTCTTGATCACAGCCCTTGGCTATATATAACTTAGCTATATGTGTACTTTCTAATTAAAAGAATATATAATATCATTATAATCAAATTCTTTCATATATATAATGCATTTTTAGTCACCATTTTGTGTGTCGACTTCCAAATTTAAGCAAATAATTGTTAAATAAAGCAAACCCTACAACGATTTCTTGTGCAAGGGAGGTAAACTAATTTCACCTCTCACAGGTGATCAGCTCTTGCAACGAAGTGGTCGTGGCAGATGTTGAAGTTGAAGGTATGGTCTTAATTACAGAACTAAAATGTGTGTGTGTGTGTGTGTGTCTAGCTGCCAAGGTTTGAAGACTTGAGTTTTACTGTACATGTATATATGTTTTTTCATATTAGAGATGTAAAGGTTTTAGCACTAAAATATTAATATTTATTTCTAGAAAAAATTTATTTATTTTAATTAGTAATCACTATATATAGTAAATCAGACTGAAATTTGTGATATAAGTGATACTAAAATAATTATTGAACCCCATATATGTCACGGCCTACCCAATTTAATTAATTAGTGTTTATTTGTTGCTCGATGTTCTACTGGTTCAAATCACATCAACCATGAGGGCGCTGAATGTAATTTAAATTTTTATATTATATAAGTTAATTAATTTGTCCATTAATTGGTATTAAATATTTTGTTTTAGTGGATTGATATTTTACTGTTACACTACACGTAATGTGTGGCTTTATCAAGTTAGTCTAAAATTGCACTCTCTTGTACCATAAATAAATAAATAATAATAAAAATGCTCACCCACAAAATTAATGAACTAATTAATAATCCTAAAATCCTCCCAAGTCACTTCCTTATCTTTATGTCCCAATCACGAGCACTATTAAATGAATTTTTCCACAACGTATACGATTTGAAGTTTACACAACATTTGTGTACGGATAAATTAAGATGATGTCTGCCCACAGAAAGTGATTGCTCTTTGAATATTCCGAATTTAGGGTTTTCTTTCCAGTGCCTTTCGGTGGCTTAGTTTATATCCAAAAACAATGAATGTACACCTACATATCCTACCCAACAACAGCCTTATTATTTTTATTTTAGCTTCGCAAGTTTATCTCCCATGTCGACGTGTTCATCTATTTTTTTTACTCCCCCATTTTCCAAGTATAGCACCAACTTGGAGAGCCTTGTGCCCGACACACGCCAAGATTTAATTATCCAATTAATTATTCTACATATTTCAACAACTACTACGGCCTCATTATCCAGCCATAGACCAGAACAAGTGTGAAAGGCATCTTTAATCAGCATAAATGGTACTGGTGTTGATAGATTTAGTCCAATCCAAATTTACATACCTGGATCTACGAACGAGAATCTTGGATGCAGAACCCAAGTGGACTTTTACGAAAAATTCGTAATAAAGAATTTGTGATCTGACTCATAAAGTATTTAAATTGTTTTGCCTAGACATATATCAAATTTTATTGTCGGATTCTTTTCATTTCCTTTCTTTTTTCACCCCTTCATTTGAGCCGTAGAAAATTAATTTATATTGATGATTAATATTATGAATAAATATTTTTCAAATCATGAAAATATTATAAAAGACTGTAAAGTTTGAACGGCAACGCGCATTATTGTTCATCCCATGTGTATTGATGTTCTTGTTACATGAAGTCAACGTTGGAATGAAAGTCATTCTGACTGGGTCTTGAACGTGTACAAAAGGATGCCAAATAAAGTTAACAGAACACATTTGTTTTTCTGACTATTGAGCATTAGTTAGAATAATTCTATGGACAGCTAATAATGCAAAGGCATGGCCTGTGGTCGCCACACGCCACTGATTAAACAATTCCATTAAATAGTCAAATCCTGTAATATTAAAAGAGAAAAAAAGAAGTACTAGTATCATGGCCCTCGTAATGAGAAAGAAGACTGTCTTCCAAACGTGGGATTAAATAAATCTGGAAACATTGAATCAAGACTATTTGATAGAGGGGGTCAGTGGAAGCTGATATGTAATAATACATAAAATAAACCAACCAGATTTGGGTATACGTTATACATTAGTAGTATTTTATTAGAATACAAAAATAATTAATAATAATAATAATAATCAGCATCTTATTTATTAATGCCATATTCTTAAGTATGTATATTTTCTCTCCGCTGTGAAATGTTTAAAAGAATCCATTCACTTGTCCTTGTGAATGGTATCATTAACTAAAGAGGCTAAATAACTGCAGGAAATTATAAATTCATCACATGAAAAAGAAGAAAAAAAAAAGGAAAGAAACTGTTAGTTGTTAGTCATGATATTTTAGTTGGCACAATATGGCAAAATTGTCCCACTTTTTTGGATTTAAATTTGTTGGATTGTAAAACTATTAGTATTGGAGTGTCAAAGAAGACTTGGAGTGCTAAATTTGTGAAAGATTGAGCCCAGATATATGGTGATAGTTGGAAAAAAATCCAATGCACCTAATGAATAAGGCCACAAGAAAATCCAAGTCAATCCAAAAAAAGCAGCTCTGTATAATGCTGCCATTCTACTACTAATGTGAAAGAGAAACTGGGCTTATTATTAGGAGATTGATTGTACATTTTTTGGATCATATTTAGGCCAGGATTCCCTGTTTTTTTGGGCTACAAACAGAGACCGATCGTAAATGGGTTAGGTATGCCTTTGTTCTATTTTGAAGAAGCCTCAAATTGTGAGTTTGATGCGATATCTTGCTTAAACTTTTCATACTGTGACAGTAAGAATCAATCTAGTAACATTTCACTTTGATAGAAGATCAGATTTACGGGTGTTAGGTAATGCACAAAATAGTTTTGGTGTGCCAACTAGGTGTGAACTTTGTTACGGGTAAGGATATTGTGATTTGATGTAATCATTTCATTTTGAAATGTTTAAATCAGATAAGATGTAAAACAAAACTTTAACGTGTTGGGTCAAATTTAGACTCAGTTCTTGAGTTAAGTTTTAACTAAGGACTGGCAAACGATTAACAATATGATACCCCGTAGATTTGTGTAGATTTTTCAACAATTTCATTTTCTGGGACCCTAATTCCACGAATTCAATCACATTACCTAGATTATTTTTTTTTTAATAATTCTCAACAATTGTCACCGTGCAGATTTTCTTATAAGAATTTTGAGTATCTTTATTAAATATACACACCAATCAAACCTTTTTCAATAAAATCCCCACGTGCTGGTTCTGGGACTATGGAAATGCAACAATGAATATAAAAATTACTACAAAATGTTTACAATGAAATATTAAAACAAAAACAAGCATCGAAGTATGGAAGATAATAGACTGATTGCATAGCATGCTATTTCTTGAAAATTTTGTCTATACTTTTTACCCATAAAAATTGGTCAATTTTTTTAGTTCTCTAAAGAAATCTACAACATTTTTTTTTTAAATTTTGCTCTAACCCCTCTCTAGCCCCTCCATCCACTAACAATATTTTGTTCAATCCTCATCTTGATTAATTCTTACAAATACATCACATTAATAATATTTTAATTATTCAACTATTGTATCAAATTGTATTTTTAAAATTAAACATGTAATAATTATTACATTAAACAACTTTCTATACTGTCCCATAAAAAAACACTATAATTTTTTTTACAAAATTCATTCAATCATACCAACCTTTTATTATTTACTTAAAAATTAAATCTCACTCTATTTTTCAAAATTAATTTTCAAGAAATCATATCCTATACAATCGCAAGCTAGCATTGCTTCAAAATATAGACAAGAGGGGAAGATGTCTCAACGGGGCGTTGATGAGTCCTTCGCCTGAATGGTGAAGAAAGGTCGATTATCGGCGTGGTGGATCATGGATCAGGTCCATCCAAGAACTTCCTATGGCTCTGCCCTTTGATCTGTCAATCAAAAGAGGGGCCAATTTGGATGCCAACAACCAGTACACAATGATTGGAAAAGGCCAGCTCTAGAATTTAATTCCGGGGGCCATTTTCCGTTTTAGTCTGTTCTACCTACTGGCTGGTGGAAAATTGAGTTATCAGACCTAAATTATAAATGAAAATTTTAAATATGCTAAAGCTGGCAGTTCCTATGATTTCATACAATTGTCCTGTACAGTTGCGGTCGCCGTATTCAAGATTTCCTGTGTAGTTCACATACTTACCGTGAGATTAGCGGAAACGGGTAATCATGTGCTGTGTTGATTTTTCCTTCAGATACAATTTTATCACATATAAATTAAAATTGCCATTTTATAAATGAAATTAAATCTGCTATTGGGGATGCTGCGGCATTATTAAGGTTCTTTGTTCTATAATCAAATAATTTTTAAAAAATTATTTCGCGTTCCATTCAAAAAAAAAAGAAAAAAAAGTAGGTTACTTTCCACTAGGAAGCGAAATATTTTGTTTTTGCCAAAGTGTTACATGTAGGGTGAGTGAACATTGTGACAGTAAAGCGATATTTATTTATATGGTACTTGTGTATTTCATGTAACGGATATTTACACATTCATCATTAATGCATCAATATTATATTCTTTTAGCGGAGGATTTATATATATATATATATATATATATATATATTCTAATTCTAAGTGATCACCAACATACTTCTGAGGTACAAGAGAAAAATGCAAAATAAACAGAAAAAAAAAAAAAAACAATGGAAAAGCTGTATATGATGCCATTAAAAAAATGTCGAACTTAGTGAATTAAACATAACTGCTCCTTCCCTGAAAACATAGAGATGAACAAAATGTGAAAAAAGAAGTTCTGCAAGAAAGTTGGTGTGAGCAAGTTAAGAACTACTTACTAAATTAAACATAAATAATCTATACATTAAAAGTTACCTATCAAAAAAATTATATTAAATCTTAGTAATTTAAATATAGTGCGCGCAAGAGAGAGAGAGAGAGAGAGAGATCGTGCAATTCAATTTTCCAAAACTCATACACACAAACCACCCCCCCGTTTCGAGTTCAAATAAATCCGTTCTTTCATGTGCTTTAACGTAATTACATGCCGGGACAAGGTAGTTCTTTTATGAAATAAAACATTCTAAAGAATTAATCATAGAAACAAAGTAAAGCACGAACATGTTTGATCAGTTTCCAGCAATTGAATGGAAATAAACATTTAGGTCATATTAAGCGTAAAATCCTGGTGATTGTGAATTGTGATTTTTGTATGAACTTGAATAATGGCATATATTAAACGCACACAAAAATGATTTATACACAAATAAGGATTTAATTTATTTCGTGACTCAGAATGACACTAACAAATTTATTAATAGCATGCAAAATTTAAGTACATGGCTCTATGTATACACGTTATGAAACTTGCAGTTACACACACACACACATATATATTTACAGCAGATCGATGCTAGTATACGCGTAGGAAACGATCCAGCAGTTAGGCCTGGCAGTTGACAGTTGCCACCTAACCTAGCAAGGGAAAAGCAGGTGGCACAACGCTTGCCCTTTTAACGAATCTCCCTTTCATTCGGGGCCTCTTCTCAGCGTTCCGTTTCCGAACCTGGTACCTTATTTTCTTGGCGAACAACCTCGTCCGCCGCTTCTCCCTATATCTGGACACCCTGGCTGCTCTCCATCCATCCGCCGTGCCACGCCTGCTCACCACTCCCGTCTCACCATATGCATGCATTCCTCCACTTATGCCCTGATATATAACAATTCACACTGTGGACCTAAGTATTAATATTAATAATACGATGTGATGAGGAAAGACATTGTCAAACGGCCATATACCTGCAAGCTGTCAGGCCAGAAGTGACTGGAATTCAGCTCTGGCCGTTCTCTGGTTGTTGTCCATGGAGATTTTTGGACGCCCCAAGCTGAAAAGACACTGTCATAGTCAAGCCTCAAAAGAGTCTTACCGGCACCTCCCACTTTGCACCCTTCGAAGAATGTTGTTGGCTTTTCACTGTGGGCTTTACCATCTTCCTTTTCGCATGAGTTTGGAGGATCATAATCGAGATTCAGTTCAAAAGTTTCTCTTCCCATGTCAAGATTTAGATTGATTTGATGATTCCCCGGACCCATAGTGGTCATCTCTTCAACCTCTCCGTCTTCAACTTTGACCTCAGAGTTGGAACAATCTTTTGACTCTTTTTGCCTTTCATTACAATTCAGGAGCCCCAACCCTTCCATATCAAAAGGCTCATCCTCCAGGCCTTCGCCGAGCAAGCTCTCGACATCGGCTGCAAATTCGGAGAGAACCATTTCAGATGGAACAAGAAACCCTTCTAAATTGTTCGTTTCCAGGCTAAAATCACTAGACGACGCCGCTTTGGACATATGAACAAAACCTTTTGTACTTTCTGCATCTTTGTGAACTTCTTTCACTGAAGCCTCACTAGAATTGCAAGAAGGGCGCAATTCTGCTGCGAAGGGATCGAATATAGGAACCCTGCAACTAAGAAGCTGCTCCTCGTTTCCTTCTTGAGAGTATTCTTCGCTGCCAATTTGAGGAACCAGGTGGAGAAGATTATTCTTAATCCTGCTGGTGGAATTGAGTTTGCCGTGCCTTTTCTGCCTAGGAGTCCGAGCTTTTCTGGTGAAACCCTGATGCCAAGAGGGCGCAGATACCTGAAATCTGGCTGCGGATTCGACGTCGTCAAAAGGATTGATTGATGAGGTTTTGAGACGGACCCTTTGGTGCCTACGAGCCAAAGCGATGGCCGAGTGAACAGAAGAATCACAAGACTGGCATAAGAACGCATCATCAGCAACACAATAACAGCAAGCCCTTTTTCTTATACACTTATCGCAAGCTCTTGCAGGTTTTCCACCGACGGCGCTGGTCAATTTTTTGTCTGGAGCCATATTTCGGTCAGTTATTGCATATACTTTGTGTTGCAACTTGCAAGATTCAGGGCTTCAATTGTTAATCAAGGTGCAACACCAAATTAAAAGCAACAAGAATATTTAACTCTATGTTGGGTTTCTGTGCTAGTTCATTACGTACAGAAGAAGTTGACATTTCGGTGCAAAAATTTGCATTAGGGAGCGACGACCCTCAGAACCAGAACAAGCACTTTTCCAATTCTCTAACGTTCACTCCACTTTTTGCCCTCCCAAGGGTGCTTTTCGCAGGGAAAGGTAGGCCCCAGCCTTGAGAGATGAGACCCACGTGGGGCCCTTACATTTTCTATTATTGGCTGCCTGAGAAATTTGATCCAAATGCGTGGGTATTGATTGGCTGAATGTCTGATAACGGGATTTCCATCTGGTGATGAGAATTAATCACTCGTCCGATCTTATATTTCTCTGTGCCTGATCCCGTCAGTTCTAAATCCGAAGTCGACCTTTCTGTGATTTGTCTCTTTTTAATGATACTTTTTCTAAAAAAAAAAAATTTGAAGTTCAGGACCGTGAATGGCGGTCCCATCTTCCTCTTCGATTCTTCGAGAAAACGTTCACAGCGAATAAACGTGCAAATGGAACTCCTGTGTGAGAAATTACGAGTGAGTTAGTTATGTTTCTTACATGGTCTTTGACGCTCGTGCTGTCCACTGCTGGCAGTCAAAATCTTGCATGATGAAAAATTAAATTCAGAAAGACTCTGTTATTGTTATACGATTCACAACTTTCACACTCTCTTGTCATCTGACATCTTGTTGGTTATCCACTCTTGCATGCAAAGTGGAAAAATCTCATGTATGTGTGATGTCTGTACGTGTAGGTGTTTCAATTCAATGAAGTACCAAAGTTTATTCCTTCGCTTCTTTGGTAACTAAAAATTTTAAAAAGAAATACACAAAATTGTTGAGATTGTAATACTAGAGCTCGGAGAAAATCTGTTAGTTATTTTGAGAGCGTACTATCCCAGCTTTGAACCTGCCAAACTAGGGCGCAACATTTATGGATAACATTTAAAGAGGACCATAGCACGCCATAGTCTCTTTATCTTTTTGGACAACTCATACTTAACTTTTTATTAATAATCTCCCCACATAATGCGCCCTTCAAAGTTCAAACCTTACTTTACCCTTTCCATCTTTTGTTAGTGAGACAAACATCATGCTAGACTTTTTTCCTTTTTAACAAGTTCTCCTTTAATTGTTAATATCTGCAGGCTATTATATCTTAGAATAACATTAGCAATTATTTTCAAATGACAAAAACAAAAGCAAAAGACATAATTACCATGATTCATACTTGCGTTCAGGCTTTGTGGATAAATTCGAAGCGGGCTCCTCATCCATTTTATACCTATCCTGTTCCTTCAGAAGAAATTTATTCTGGTTATACTTTCGCCAGAAAGGCCTCTCAACTTAAGAGTGATTGGACTGGAAAATGGCTGACGTGGTACACATCAGGATGGAGAAAATTCTCAAAAATTGGATTGGATGAATTTTGTCAATTGGGGATGAAAAATATGAGTTTTGGAAAGATTTAGAGCTCTACAATGTCAATTGGAGGCATGGAAAATCAATCCAACAAAATCTGAAGAAAAAAATGACATTTTGTAACATGGATTTGAGTGGATGAAATCAATCTAGATGGATTTGGATCAATCCGAGCAACATGAGATCAATCCAAATGGATGTGGATTGATCCGAGAGAGACAAGATCGATTTGGTTTAAGGCGGACTACTTTACAAATTAAATAATAAGTCTTGAAATAATGCGCGACCACACGTAGACATAATAAAATGAAAATGAGGGAATACACACATAAAGCCCTTCGAGAATGTGCAACTCTACCCAACTTTCAATAAATACTTGCAAGTATGGGAATAGTCAAGCTCACTACCCTAAAAGGTAAAAAATGTATTGGTGGAAGAACGTCATATCTCATAAATCGTTTGTAGAATGTTTGAGTTGTGATCATAAGTGAATAACAAAGCATAAATTGGATCATAAATCTAGGCTGCCTTTAGCTTACGCCTACATCGGCCAAGTAGGTCTTCCGCCCATTCTCAATAATCTTTGATGAAATGGAACTCTTGGGTGAATGGACGAACATCCCCTTATTCGGCCTTTCCGTTGATGGTTCGATGCCTTAAAGTGGGTAGCAAAACTAATGAGTTGAATGTAGAGTTTGGGCCATCGAGGTCTTGTTGAATGGGATCTCCTAAGTCCATTTGTCCATCGAACAAGCGACCATCAACTTAGACTAAGAGTGACTGATAATAGAGGTGTAAGTTGCTAAAATCAAGGCCTTTTCAATAGGACGGCTTTTCTCATCAAAAACAATCAAATGCTCCACGTCTGAAGAAGACATGTTGCGTTTGAAATGTACCATAATGTTCTGACTACAAGAAAAAGCAAAGAAAATTGAGATTAGATTTTGACAAATAAAGGAAAGCATGATAAGTAAAAGCTCTATAAGATGCATAAAGAAGGTTCCTATCAATTAAGTTGTTAGATATGATTTAAAATGTGATAGCCAATAAGACCGTACTATGTCAGTAAATTGATACAGTTATACTATCTTTCCTATAGTTATAAATAGGAGCTATATTCTGTGGAAGACAATAGAAGCCAAAGTTGAAGCAGTTGAAAACTTGAAGTAGTGAAAGTTCTTTTCAAAATTTTTTTGAGATTTTTAAAAATATTCAATGTGTTTTTCATCAAATTTAAAACATTTTCCACCAAATTCAAGAAGTTCGTCATCAAATTCAGAGCGTTCTTCATCCAAACTCTCTAAATTTAATGTTTGATTTATAATCATGGTGCTAAACCTAAAGATTTACGTTGTTAAAGATACGACAACCTTCAACGAAGATTAAGTAGCACAAACTCATTCCTTAAAATTGTTCAAATTTCATGTAAGCGTTCTTAAAGAAAAAAATCAAAGAATTGAAATTAGAGAATACAATTTACAAAATTTATTTTAATCTAAATTATTGGGTCTTTATACAAATTTTCTTATTATACAATAAGCCCAACAACATACAAGCATTTTTGGTATCTAACAATATCTTGAAGTGATAAACCTTTTACTTCACCTTACAATATATATCAGAGGTATTAATTTACAACTATGTGCAAATATATAGAATATATTATTCACCGCTAATTATATTATTGTAAGTACCACCAATACAACATAAAAAAAATACAACTACGGATAAATATGAAGTGCATCATTGCAGAAATGAACAAAAAAATAGAATAAAAAAGACATGTCCAAAATTTGAAATTGATGGTGTGGTGGATTAATGACATGACGCATTGTCGAAGTTGTAAATATTTCGCTAAGTGAATATTTCCAAAAGCTTTCCCATGAACAGCCATTATTCACACCCAAAACTTTCAACATCTTCTATTTTTTTTCCACGTGAACTAAGTCATTGATCAAATGCGTGCTTTAGGACATACTACACGTCCCCAAATTTTGAGAAAATAACCCACTTACTTTAACTGGTGAAAATATAACCCGTACTCATGGAAAATATATTCCGTTTAGTTTTCTCAAAAAAGCTTAACCCTTGTTTGGATACTATTTTTACAAATTTTCAAACAACCAAAATATATGCTTCCAACTGTACTAATCATCAAAATAACATTTTATATCTCTTTGTATCTCTTATTTTTACATCATTTATTAATTTTCATGCCAAATTTCATCCCTAACAAAATTGGTATCCAGAGATAGCCTCAGAATCTTGCACAAAATGAGTTGGTCTCGCTGGGCTGAGCTCATATTGACATCTGGGCCAAGGGTTCAGGGCTAATGATTAAGGCTCTATTGAGAGTTGAAGCCCACTGGCAATTCCGTAATAGATTCCGCTCGCCGCTTGTTTATTCGGAAAGCGGCCGCTTCCTCCTGTTAGTTCTTGTCCATCTTCAAATATCGGGAATTTGACTTGGAATCTCTGAATTTCACGGGTACGAATTCTTCCATCTATTTCTATGTACACGGGAAATTGGCCTTGACTCTATTGTATTGATAAATCTCGTGTTTATGTGTTTGTTAATTCTGCGATTTTTCTGTTTCTCTGTTTGGGATTTCGTGTGTTGGTTTTTTCCTTGGAATTGTTTCGTTTCGACCCCAATTTTGAGAATTTGCGTTATGATTTAAATCACGGAAATTAGTAATTTAAGATTTCGAGCTTCGGTTCATTCTTCTTTTTTAACCTCCTCCATTGCGTAGCTGAAGTTGATTGATTTCAACTCTGGCAGTGGCTGCCAGTGTGAAGGCGGCAATCTCTTTTTGATCTATATTTTTAATTAAAAAATATTGGCGATATTTTGGTTACACATGATATACGTTGCCGTGTGCGAGCAAATGTCAGTTTTTGTGCTAGCATTATGCAGTTATGGCAGAAATCTCTCAAATTTGGGAAATAGGTCATTAATATCTCTGGAATTGGATCCAAAGTAGGTTATTTGGGTTATTTTTGTCCAACTGTTTCAACGGTAAATCAATGTTCCCTAAGTATTAAAAAATTCCGGTAGAGGTTGGTTTTTACTTTTTCATTCTTCCAATTGGGATTAATTTGCTTTTGAACTGGCGTAAGCCATGGTTTTGGGATTAATTGGGAAGGATTTAGGTGATAATGAAAGAAGAAATTTGAGGAAAGGGATGAGAATAGTCTAAATAATCTCTTAGCATCCAATTTGCACTATATCCTTGCCATTATCAGAAGCAAGGCTTACAATCAGACCAACTACTTTCCTCGATGTGATCCACTCAAGAAAAGATTGTACCTTTTGGATGAATATTCCTTTGTTCAATTGTCATTAAGAAATATATTTCAGGGACCTACATACTATATCCCTCATCATTGTAAATGCCGATGGTAATGTTGTTCTATTGATGCTGAACAGTGCATCGTGCTTCTTATAATTCCTCTACTCGTAATAAATTACTTTGTGGCATGTAACTTCCTTCAGCTATATGCATTGTCATTTTTAATGCCTTCCCCATATTAATTTTCATGACACCTCTAACAATAAAATCTGTTCCCTTTCCTTGATTCTAGTGGTTTTTTTTTTCAGTTTCAGTCTCACCACCCATCTTCCATGTGAGTCTTTTGATATTTTACCTGCAATCACCTAATACCTTTTTCATTATGTCTTTTCCTGGTATGTGGAAATCCTGATGTGTGTGGCAAATGCTTGTCATCTTGTCCTTTTGTGAGCTTTGTACAAGGCATTCTACTATTTTTCTTATTGTCAATTTTATTTTCACATTCCAGATCTTCTTCCATGGATGATGGATCTTCATCCTTCAACCACTAGTTCTTCTCACACACACTCTTCTTTGTTACAGTTTCAACTCTAAGTCAACCTTTGATGCAACATTTGTACTGCTCAAATAGTGGTTGTAAGAGACTGGCTGTAATGAAACGATTGAAATGTAGAATTCTCCGTGTTTCAACACAGATTGACTGTCACACTGCATATCTTGCTTGAATAAGTTCCTGGGAAGTTTGTGAAGGATTCATTGTTGAAGTTGGTGAACAGAACTGTATACTGTGGATGGTGTTATACACAACCTGAGGCCACAATAATCTTCTGAAATTCTTTTGACACTATTTTAGCCAAATTTAATGGGAAGGGTTTCTTTGAAAATATTTTTCATGACTATTGTGCGTTTCTGTTATACATAGCCTCCTTCTGAATATCGTATGATGATGGTTGTGCATTTACCGCTGCATTCTGTGAAGATAAAAACTAATGCTTCACCCAGTGAATACCGGAAATAACCTCAGTGTTTGCTTATAAGAACTCCAATGATGGTTTTTGCAGGCCCCTTATGGCTGGAAGAAATCGGATGCCGCCCCATCCTGATTTTCGGGGTGTGCATGAAAATCCACATCCAATTGTGCATAGAGGGCCAATCCCCCCTCCACCACATCCTGCAGCACTGGAGGAGGAACTTGAACTTCAACAAAGGGACATTCAAAGGCTTCTTGCTGAGAACAGACAAGTGGTTGATGACAATGTGATGCTTCAAAGGGACTTGACTGCAGTTAAAGATGAAATTCACAGATTAAATCAAGTAATTCCAAAACTGCATACTGACAGAGAGGCACAGAAAAGGGAGATGATTGAGAGAGGGGTGAAACTAGAAGCTGAACTTCGCTCTGCTGAACCTCTGAGAGCAGATGTTGTAAAATTAAGGGCTGAAGCACAGAAACTAAGCTCGCAAAAGCAGGATTTGTCTTCCCAGGTTCAAACTCTGACAAAGGACATCAGTCGACTGCAAACAGAGAATAAACAAATAACTGCCATGAAGGCTGATATTGATAAGATGCGCAAAGAGCTGGTTGACGCCAGGTGTGAAGTAGACTTTTACCTAGTTGATGATATGCATTGCTAACACTTCATTGTTGTTTACCATTGTACCATGTAAAGTGAAACTTAATCATTGGCCCATAAATTTTTTGTTTCTGATGAAGTGTTTTGCTGCCGTGTCTACTCACTTTCAGGAGAGCATACGAATATGAGAAGAAAGGAAACGAAGAGATGGCAGAACAAAATCGAGCCATGGAGAAAAACCTTATCGCCATGGCTCGAGAAATAGAAAAGCTACGTGCAGATCTATCTGGTGCTGACCGGAGAGGAATGGGTATTAATTCTCACATCCACAAATCCAGAGCTAAATTCAGTCAGTCATTCACACAAGCACAGAAACTCTACACGCCTACACATATACACACACTACTTTTCCTGTCGTTTCCTCAAAAACCATATTTCTGTCATTGAGGTGGCTGAACATTTAACCAGGTGTTGGGGGATATGGAATGCCGAATGGAAGCCCCGAAGCAAGATATCCGGGCCCTTATGGTGATGTGTACGGTGCGAGCCCCTGGGGAGCGTATGATAAACGTGGTCCTCCACGACGTTAATCCTTGTTGAGATCTTTTTATGTCGAGAAGCACCATATTTGTTCTGTCGAAGAATGGGAAAATGAACACTTGCCTTTGCTTGTTCTGTATTTTAACATTTATGTTCAACGATCATGAAAATGAACCCTGCCAAGGTGGATGAAAAGGTAGAATGCCTTCTTTTGTTTCCATAACAAAATAAATACTTGAGTAGATTTAAATAGAAAAAATTGAGTACAGGGAAATATGAACTGTGTAAGTTTCAAATTATTCTTAAGAGAAGTTACCGCCGCCAAATTAATTGCATTCTATTTTGTAGATTTACAGTATTCATGTTTGAACATTCTTTAATTAAGAAATATTTTTATCTCGCGGTGAAATGATACTTTTGTTTTGTGAGTCAAGACTCACAGAAGAGGACACTCATATATATGTATATAATTGCGAAGTTACGTCCCATTAATTAAAGATGAAACCCGATCGAAATCAACTTGGCTTAATTAGTACTTATACGCAGAAATATTAAATTAAACAGGAAGCAGAAAAGAACAATATACAATTAAACATACACAGACGCATAATAACCCATAGGTGGAAGAAGAGGAGATGCAGGATGCCGAGTAATCTAATAACGCACAATAATCAATGCGACTTTTTCTTTCTCCTTTCCCAAACGCAACTAATACGGTACATTGTAAGATGTAGTTTAGTGTCATGATTTTGTCATAATTTTATATATATAAAAAAAAATATATATATATATAATATTTGTCACAATTTTATATTACAAAAGGTAAAATAGACTATCACCTAATGACATGATAAATATTTACTAGTTGACGTGATTAAAAAGATAAATTTAATCTAGACCAAGAATAACAGGACTATTATGCAACACCATCAACATTATATATTAGTATCGTTCCTCTTAGATACCCAAAAATAATTATTACAAAGTAATTAGACCATAAAATCATTAATTTGTAGCCATTCGTCCGATTACGAATCCTATAACCATTTCATTTATAATATTTGCGTCCAATTCATGGGGAAAAAGGGTCAAATGGACCGATAACTTTGACTTCGGATAGAATACTCATATCTCACAATATTTGCAGTTCCATCAAATTCATCCTTCCAAGTCCAACAAATTGTGCATTCCGTGTGAATTCACCATTGCTTTAAAAGTCAATGCCTCATCACGTGACGTTATAAATGGATCTAAGATACTGTGCATTCAAGTCTAAAAGACCGCGCACTCTTGGAGATTTTGAAAAAATGATTGGGAAACGGGGGAAGGGGTTATAGCTGGCCTGTCTCGTTAAGTCCAATGTGTACATAAAGCAACCAAAAAAAAACCAAGGATTAAATTTTTGTTCCACGTAGAGGTATGTACATAGGTTGCACTAAGCATTACACCATTTATAGATTAACTTGCCCAAGAATCTAAGGCTAAAGCAAGCAGATTTCCAAAATAAAAAGGAAGAAGAAAAGCCAAAAACCGGTACAAGCAAACGTCAAAAGAAGTAAGGAAGAAAGAGATAACTCCATGGAGCTTGCTAAATTCCCCCAGCTGAAACCCATCGTGCTCAACTATCTGCACCGGAATCCAAATTCGGAATCCGCTTGTTTGCCACGAGGGTTTCCTCCTCCACAGCTTTGCCTCCGCCACTATCATCAGAAATTTCCAATGCCTGAACTTTAAGAACCGAAGTTGGAGAATCTTTGGCGTCAAATCTCTGTTTGGCTCTCAGCTTCTCCCCAATCTCAAGCTTCTTGGAGAGGTAGGCCATGGAAGCCTCTTCGGCAGTGCTGAAAGTGCCCAGCCAAACGCGTTTCTTCTCGAACGGGTCCCTGATTTCGGCAGCATACTTCCCATACTTTCTCCTCCGCACCCCAACAAAATTCCTTTTCGCAGTCGGCCGGTGGAATTCCTTGGAGCTCACTATCCTCTCTCCGAGATATTGCAAGGAAACTGAACCGAATTTCACTTTCTTGTGGAGGACTTCCTTCGCCTTCTGAAGAACAATTTCGTGGACTTTTCTCTTAGATTTTTTCTGAGTTGCGTCGCGTTCGTCCGATGATGAATCAGTGGCGTCTGGATCAGAATACGTGAATCTTACTTTCTTGGTCGCGGCTGCGAGATCTTCCATACACAAGACGGGGAGAAAACCGAGGGCTGTAAAGAAGATCAATGAACTGTAAATGTTTTAATTTGTCGGATGGTGAAGTGACAAATACGTAAGATAAGATAATTGGTGCCACATTTAATCGAAGTGGGCTCCACGCTTGCAGGGGAGACCAAGAATCAGAATATACTGTCGGCATATTTATTGTTGAATGAACGATGCGACTGAAGATTCGGAACAAGACGTCAGAACCCTAATGGGTCAAGGCCTTTAGATATATGATTATGTGATGTTTTGGGCCATTTGGGCCTGCATTATTCTCAGGGGTTATCTGCCTCAGCCATCAATCAAATTTTTTTATTTTAGCTTTTGGGGTATTATGCGATGCAAACACAGTTGGAATTACGGGGAGATAGAAAACCGAAAGTGCAGAAGGGAGAAGTCTGTTTTTGCTATAGGTCCATGACTGATTAACTCTATCAATCCATTCAAATGGAGGTTCATCACATCATGAAAGAGCCCAATTAAAATTTATAGTTGTATACTACTCTTTGTTAGGGCACTAAGTATCAAGAGATGTTGGACCTCCGCGAGATTCCAACACATGTCATCGTAATTTTCTCAAGAACTTACAAGAAGGGATTGTGCACATCGATTTGAGTTTCTTTTTATTCTTTTCTTTTTCTTTTCTCTCTCTAATTATAGAGCGATTAGATTAGATGTTATGATATCAAATTAACATTAATTAATTTAATATTGTGACTTCACACAGAAAATTGTAATTTAATATTACAACACAACTACTCACACAAAGACGATGAACGCAATAGAATCAAATGCACCTTCACAAAAAGAGTTTTACAACTAGGAACTCTACAAACCTTACTTGGAATAGTTCATATCCTACACCTCAAGCTTACAACTAAGTGATCATTTTACAACAAGTTTACTTATTTGGGACATTGACTTAATTACCCCTATGCCTCACCTTCTCATCATAGTGAACTTTCCTCAAGAAAACAAATACATAACGTGATTCCTTACTCAAAACAAACAAATCTCACAATAAGTGATTTTTTATGTATGCTCTTGCAAAACTCTTCAAATGATCCCAAGGAGGCTTTCAAATGGAACCTGAAGGCTTACCCAAGCCTACTCAACTTTTAGCACTTGTAGATAGCATCTTTCAATGTGTTTCCTTGTAAAAAAGACAGCTGAATCTCCGCAAATTCAATTGGATTGCCAACCCTTCTTTGCCATCTTTGACTGTAATGGTGTTGCGACATGGGTGTTGATTTTTCTTCTATAACATAATTCCTATCCGAAATTGATGTGATACACTGCTTATTGCAACATATTATTCTACAATATGAAAATAATCCACATAAAATTTCAGTTGACCTTTGGTCAACTTTTCCATTTTTTTTACATGAAATGTGTTGTATATCATCACCAAATATTCACACAATATTGTGTTGCTAATTCTATCTAGGTCATCAATCTGGTTTTGTAACACCAAGTCAATAGGCTCTTTCTCCAGGTTTGATTTCAAATCATATTGATCCATTCTTATATTTTAAAATATCTAGGATATGTTTTGTTTCCAAATTTATAACTATTCATTACCATTTAAAAAATTTTACAAATCAAATATTTTATTATACAAACTTTATGTAAATTCAAATTTAAATTTTTTCTTCTCTTACAATTTGACAACGAACTAATAATTTTTTAATCATTATACGTATTAACAATCAAATCAAAACTTGTTTTATAATTTTCTTACTCACATTTATTTATTTTTATTACTCTACTAACTTATTTATTATTACATCATTCAATCATTATTATATATTAAATATATATAAAAATATTTTTTTTACCTATTTAAATCTTACAAACCAAATATAATTTTGGTTCCTATTCAAATCACTTAAAATTTCCTCTTCAACTTAATTTAGAAATAAACATAGACCTAATCTTCCCTTATATGGCAATAGTTTTCCTCTTTTGGCGAACATATAATGTAATAATAGAAATGAATAAAGTCAAATCTTTTCAAGTTTGTCAATATCTTATCAATATTTTTTATATTTAATTTGTATCAGGCAAGTACCAACTTATCGATGATGCCAACACTAATTTTATTGGTTTAAATTATAATTTGGACCACTACAACTTTGCTCTTGCTACTCAGTTTGACTACGAATGCTGATATAATTAAACCATCGGATTTTTAATAAACATAATGAATTAAATATATTGGATTGGGTTTCATTGTTAAGAAGGCGGAAAACATATGCATTTGAATTATAACAGCCTAACAGCACAAGCAAACGCACAAGTTTTCGATTCTATTTGACATAATGTCGTTATGCAAATGTGTCAAAATCTTAAATAATACACATTAATTATTACATCTGATTCATATAAAACATGTTCGAGTGTGGGAGAGTCTTATTACAAGCCTAACTACATACATTGAGTTAAATGAACAAATATATTCGTAGATCTAACATCGTATTTTAGTCAAAATTTTAAAGTATAATATTTATAGATAAAACTATTTGTTGAGAACTGGAAAACCCCAACCTCAAATTCTAGTTTTATGTACTTACTCTAGTAGTATTTGTAAGCTCAACATGTTGAGACCTCCTTCACAGGGTACAATGAACAAATGTGCTCATGAGTTCTGCAGATGTCTCAATCCAAAATTTTAGGTAAATAAATTTGCTAGACATTATCCATTACTTACTGTAAATTTGAACTAAGGCACTCAATTCGTATGAGAATATTCAAAAAGTGTTTGGATTTAAAAATTTAGAGGGGAAAGGAAAATGAGAGAGAAAGGTAAAGAAAATGAAAGAAATTTAAAATTCTATATAGCATTTGGTTAAAATATTTTCAATAAGGAAAGGAAAAATTTTAAAAAAAATCATATCAAACGAAACTTAAAATTGAAATTTTGTATACTTCGAGAAAAATTTAATCCTAATTTTCCTTTCTATAAGATTTTCTTTCTTAACCAAATAAGTAAAAAAAAAAAAAAAATTCTTTTTCCTTTTAAATTTCAAGAACCAAACATAGTGTTGGTGTAAAATTGCAAAAGTCAATTGACGGTTCACTTTGCAGCTTAGGAATCTTCATAGACGTGTGACCATATGGAGTTTCCATTCAAGACAGCATGCAAGGATTTGCCTCCATGCAATCTCTACAAGTTATTATTTTTTCTTTTCCTGGAAATCGGGGTTCGTCAACCAGAAATTATTAATTAAAAGAAACTCTTCTTTCCGCAGTAAAATGAATTTTCTCTGTACATGTATTTTTTTTTCTCAACTTTTTTGAAAATATTTTTCTGACAATCCACCTTTCAATTTTATTTCTGGTCATCCCATGTTCTTAAATCAAACAGGAGAGTGTTACTGGGCACTTGAAAAGCTGAAAAATCAACCCAGACAAGTCCCAGTCCCCACATTAGGAAGACTTTGTCAAGAAGATTTTTGGGTAACCAAATAACTAAACTTCACATGTTATTCAATCATCACAAATGATATGACACGATAGTATAATTTGCCGGCTTTCGCCCATGTTTTAGACAAAATCCTTTCAATATCCCAAGAGAAAATAAACAAATAAAAGGAGACGATAATCATGTGAAAGCGAGGCAAACTTTAGGGAAATTCATGTCCCCTGAATATACAGAAATTACAAGGATGATAGAAAATATGATTGGTCATTCGTTCTCACTAGTCCAAAGAAAAAGAACAAATGGGAGATCACAGTCCATCAAAACCTACTCATCCATGCATGCCTGCAGGATTTACAATCAGATTTTTGACAACCATTACCAAATTTTCTCACGGAGGCCCGTCAAGACCAAATAAGTATAAAGATGCTTTAACTTCACGCACACAGCAAGCGACACGTATCTAACATTATAACGAGTAGTCAAAATAGCCAAACCTAACAGGGGCCACCATTTAATAGATGAAATTTATAACGTGCCAAAACCAACCCATAACCTGCCTACCAAATTTTTTTATTTCCCATTATTTCCTCTTGTTATTTTATCTATATTTTTGACATTATTGGTAGAGCATTTGGGATACAGCTATGTCTTAATGCACGTCTTCTGATTTTGTGTGACATCAATTTACTACAAACGTGGACTATGCTTAGACGAGGAGTTTTTGTTAGAGTTAATATTTGGTAGGAATTATATTCATATGAACAGAATATTTGTAAACAATGTTGTAAGGAGATTAATAATATGATTGTTTGAATATATGTATAAAATATATAATAATGATTAGATAACATGATAGTATATAAGAATAATAGTTATTATTTTTAAGGTATAAATAAAAAAAGACATGAGTTTATATGTAATATATATAGATATTGATTTAATTTTTAATGTATGTAATGATTGAAAAATATATAGTTATATATATAAGAGTAAAATTTTGAATTTGAATTTAAATAAATATTTTGTTAAATTACATGTTTAGTATTATAAAATTTGAGATGAGGATTTTGAATTGAAAATTAGATTCCAAACATAGCCATGGGTCGCATTCACTAATTAGCACAATCCAAATGATTCAAAATAAATAAGGAAAATAATATCTTCGATTGAATACTGTAGACACATTAAAATTCTAGGCCCAATTAAACAATGCTCCGTGTAAAATATGACATTAAAATATTAATTAAATAAATTTCTATTTATTTAGGAATTTAAATAAATATGATTCTTAAAATAAATAAATAAATAATTAATATTTTTTATTAGCCAATCAAATGGTAACAAGCAGCAGAGTCTTATTAGAAGTCCAACAAATGAAGACTCTAAGTGGCAGAATCTTGTTAGAAGTCCAAAGGATGAGACTTTAAGTGGCAGAATCCCGTTAGAAGTCTAGAGGATGAAGATTCTAAATGGCAGAGTCTTGTTAGAAATTCAAGGGATGAAAACTTTATTGAGTTATTGAATAGGGTCCAAATTCTGACGGCCAATAATATCGCACCATGTCAGCAGGTTGATGTAGCTAGATGTAGCTACTCTATATCTCCTATAACTATATATAGGGGTCAAACTCTATAAAAAAAGAAGAGGATACAAGTCAAAAGGGTGAAGCAGATAAAAACTTAAAGCTTCCCAAATCTTTTCTGGAATTCTCAAGAACATTCAAAGTATTTTTCATCAAATTTAAAGAAGTTCGTCGTGTTCTTCACCAACTTCAAGAAGTTTATTGTGTTCTTCGTTAAATTCAAGAAGTTTGTCATCAAATTCAAGGCGTTCTTCGTCAAAGTTTCTAAATTCAGCATTTAATACAAAATTGTGGTGCTAAACTCAAATATCAGTGTTACTGAAGACCTAACAACCCTCAGAGAATGATTAAGCACAAGCCCCTTTTTTTGAAAATTGTTCAAATTTCAAGTCAAGCGTTCATGAAAGAAAAATCAGATGATTAAAATTAGATAGTAGAATCCACAAAATTCAATTTGATCCAAATTATTCGATCTCACACCAAGTTTTCTTATTATTCAAGAATTTTGTCTTACAAATATACTTAAAATATTGAATATCTATTTATATTTCATTTTAATTGCATCTTACAATAAAAATAAATACTGTAGTATGTGCCGCGAACTTCCAAGTGCATGACAAAAGTCACGCGCGATTTATCAGTGCCATGTAATGGCTTTATCAGTCCGTCACACACTGAACACCATATCGCCGAGCAAACTGAATTAATTTCTCTGAAATAATGAAAATAAGGTTTATTTATTTCAAAAGTAAACGAAAGGTACTAAACAACATAGCATTTTATTTTAAAAATGAAGTATCATCATAATAATTAAAAGTGCAAAAAATAATGTATAATCTATAGTATTATATTATTCTTGATTACCGTTCTATGATCTTTTTAATGATCTTCCTGAAATACATTTTTCATATAAGTATATATATGTGCGCACACATTATTCATCCTCTAACCATTATAGAATCTACCTTTGAGTCTTTTATTATTATAAAAAATATACTCCTATTTCTCCAGTAATCAACTCATATCAACTAAATCAACACATTTCTTTTCAAATTTAATGCAGAGCTAATAAATTTTATTTTTTTATTTTTATACTAATTCATTTTTAAATATCAAAATATAAAGTTAATTAGTTCTGAAACACATTCACATATATTGTATCATAAAAATATAAAATGTTTTTTCTACTATAATTTTGTATTTTTATTAGACTAAAAAATTGTGACGTGAATTTTTTGTATTTGTATTAAAATTTAATTGAAACCAATTCAATATTTGTATATTATCTATTTCAGATTACTATAAAAGTTTTACTTGATTAATAAATTAATTTTTATTTAATTTTTTACCACACTAAATGTCCACAATTTCTTAGTGCATAATAATTGAAATATGGGTCTTGCACCATAGCCTTTATATCTGCCCCCTCCTGAATTAATCTTTCATCATCACTCCAAGTCTCACCATTACTAACCAACACTAAAGGCGAACAAAATGCAAGTCGTGGACATGCTCCGGCGCCGAATCAAGCCCTTTGGTATGCGTAACTTTCAGTCCCAACTATAAGATCTGGAAAAGATATATGCGTTTTGAGTCCATTCCAGCTATGAAACTCAACCATCAGAAAACGACATCAAGATGACTTCAAGTATCACTTGCCAGGCACCATGGTCATAGGAAAACAAAATTAACTGCACAAAAGATTAATAAGTTCACAAAATCTCATACTTAGATAACAGAAAAAGATGCAGAGGGAGCGATGAACATACTAACAACCAAGCAACAGCACAGCTACAGAGCTTGAATCCCCCTTGGGACGGCTCTAATAGCACAAGAAAACCCAAAGCACGTTTCTAACTCATGGAATTTAAATGTCATCCCTCAAAATCTCATTTACCGAGCAAACAGGCCTTTTAGCCCTCTGAGCGAAATTGCAAAGTTCTTGAGGTAACACTCTAATTAAATAACTCAGACACGATTAATATTAATAATGCTATTAGCAGCAAAACTTATGGGCATGCTACATTGACAGTTGCTCCATTCATTAGGGATGGTGCATCATCCTTCCAGACAAGGGCTTCATTGCAAGCCTCAAAGTTGAGATCAAAGTCAAAATCCGGTAAGGCACTAGACTGATCATTATCTTCTAACCCACATATTGGAAGATCCTCCAAACCGCAAAAAAAGTCATCGAGTGGTGTAGCAAAATCATCGCCAACCATGAGTGAATTCAGCTCAAACTCCAAGTCCATCCCTCCACCAATTTGAGGCATTGTCATCACACCATCGTCCAGTAATCCAGAATCAGCTATCTTCTGCTCAACATCATTAGCCTCTACAGCTACATTATCAGCCTTCTCATTCTTGCACTTGCCATCAACTCCAGATGTTGTCAAGGAATCCAATTCAAGCCCCAAGGATGGAGATGAATGGGATGCAGGCAATCTTCCACTTCCTCTGGAGTCCTGCGACACGGAAACAGCAACATCTTTCCGCTGCTTCAGATTCTCCCCCTGTTCAGAAACCACCACTGAACAAACAGGTCTGTTATTCTCATCATTCGAACTCCTCTGATATGAAAAATTAATGCCATTAGCCAAAGCCTCAAATTCCAATCGTTTCAGCTCATAGGCCCTTGCTGCCTCCTCAGCAGTGTTGTGAGTACCCAACCAGACCCTCTTACGCTTAATTGGATCACGTATTTCAGCAGCCCATTTGCCCCATTTTCGCTGCCTAACTCCTCTGTATTTCCCTGTTACAGGGTTTGGCTTGCTTTCCCTTAGGGGTAAAACCCTCTTTTTCTTGGGTTTTTTCCCATCTCCATTACAGTCCTGAACATAATTCTCTGGTTCAGGAGGTCTCAATACTCTACAAGGGTCTCCAATTGGAAAACAAACTTCACGGACTAAGCGCTTGACCTTCTTCCCATTGACTCCCTCGTCATCAGACGAGTCTGTAGCTTCAGGGTCATTACAAATGATACGGAATTTCCTCACGGGTCTTGTGAGTTTAGTGTTAATTCTTGGCTTTCTGCTCACTTTTTCTTGATTCAAAGGAATTGATTTCATAGGCTTCAGCATGTTTTTTTTTTTCTCACTTCCAATTACTGGAAAAACACCTAAAACCAGTACCAACAAAACTGTGTCTCTCCAGAACAGATCAATTAAATAACAGAAGGGAAAAGAGAAAGGACTTCGAGGAAATCAAAAGGGCTTGAATCAATAGTAAGTAAGATGACCTCTCAAGGACAAATAAAGATTGAAGAACCGATTTATGTGATAACCCCGAAACACTCTACTCCAGAACAAGTCCTGCAACAAAAACAAAAGCACGCACTCATTAAAACAAACATGTGGCAGATCAGCCAACAGAACCCTCAAAACCGCCCAAAAACCCATCTAAACGACAGAAAAACAAACAGAACAGAAAGAACCTTTGTGAAAAACATGAAAAGAAAACAAAAATCATCCACCAGGGTCCATGAGAAGAAAATATGTACCTTCTACGTCTCAAACGCATCGAAACAGTTGGGAAGAAATCTTTGCTGCTCTGCTGAAGCGCGTAGCAGGGGGATTTTCGCATGCAGTGAGCAGCAGGTGAAGAAACTGAAGAGAACCAGAGCTTCAACCGAGCCCCAAACACAACGGCCGAATTGCAACTTGCCGACATAAAATCTCTTGCTCAAAATCCCTAATCTCAATGATCCCCCTTCTTCCTCTCAACAAACTTCAGAAAGAGCGCACCCAAAACAATAGAAAAGATCGGATCAGGTACTCCAACTCTTATTTATATGTAAATAAAATGAGAAATCTCCCTCTTGCTCTATCAATCAAAGACCATTAGAAGTAGAAACACTCTGAAAAGGCGAAGAAAAAGGTATCTATGGTTCAGAATTTTTGCCGGTATAGAACATGACAAGTATGGGGCTTATGGCTTGTGGCATCATCCAACAACTTGCAGTAACAATAGTCGCACAGACCTCTTCTACTCCTGGCATAGCAAGAAAAAAAAGGCTAAATTCAGGGGCGACATGGTGGCTACGTGTGCAGTCTAGACAGACAAATGGAGTGCACAAAGTGGACTAAAAAAGGTTCCCAAGTCATAAAAAATTAAAAATTTAAGTAAAAGAATAATTGGAGCAATGCAGACTTCCACTGTATACCTACCCGTTTTCCGTGCTTCCATTTGTCATGTCTTCTTGATTTTAAGATTCGATGGGCACTCGCGTTTTAAACGCTTGAGTAGGATGTGAATGAAATTTGAGCTCCATATTACCTGAATATTAGTTATTATAATTTCTAGTAAAATTTGAAATCAAGTGTTAATTTGAGTTAAATAATAAAATTGAGTTTAAAGTAATTGTTCAAGTTCCAGGGTTAACTTGATCACACTATATAATATAGTCGAGTCTATGAGTAACTTATCTTATTCGCACCCTACGTCTAAGTTCGAAATTTAAAAGTTACCTTGAATACAAATTTGTACTATTTTAATTGTATTAAAATTTTACTTTTTAAATATAATAATTATTAAAATAATGTTTTATTTATTTATTAAAAATTTTACTCTATTATTAAATTCTTACATTAATTTAATATATTTTAAAATTGAATTAGTGATAAAAAATTGAACAGCGTACCAATTCAATTGATCATTGAATTCAAAAACCAATTGATTCACCTATTATTATTATTATTATTATTATTATCTATGTTATATAATACACACACACACACACACACATTTTGCTTAATAAAAAAGACTAAAAATATTCTTATAATATTTTAAAATTGCATAATTAACACACACAAAAATCAACAAATACCATAATTTGCGTAAAAATATGACTTTATTTATTTAATTTGAGCAAATATCCCATTTCATCCAACCTCTTTTGGACAGGCTTAGACCTTATAAAGTTGGTTGGAGATTAATGTTAGAGTTAGGTTACAACATCACATCTAACATTGCAATAGAAGTTTAGAGTATTCAAATTGTTAATACATATCTAATAAGTAAATGACCCAATCCAACTTGATTTGAAACTTATTAGCACGAAGACTTCCAACATCTTCACGAGCACTAACTTCTGTATTATGTTTATCCAGTTATAATCTTTATCACATAGTTGGTCTCCATAGTTTATACATACCTTTGTATGTATAAATGTGTCAACATAATTTTAGTAACAAAAATAAACATATTGAATAAATAATTTTTAATGTATTAGTTCTTGAAAGATTAATTAGAAATTTTCTTACCATAAACTAATTATTTATATCATACAAAAATAGAAAAAATGTGATACATATTTAAAAAAAAGAAAATAGAAGTAAATATTTTCCTTTTTTAACTTGTTCATACCTTCTTGGCTTGTTTTTATTTTTTCAGGTAATTTTCAGTTACATTTTTATTTTGTTGACTTAGTTTCTCTTTGTTTTTCTTCATATTCTTTTTCTCCCTTTCTTCTTTTCCCTTAAAAATATAAATAAATAATAAAGACATTAAGCAAAAATAAAAAAAAAAAACAAGGAATTCGGGGGTCAATAGTCCACTTTGATTTTTAAAACAATTTCAGTTTTGTCTCACTAAAATATGCCCAATTAATAAAGAATATATAAAATAATTTTTAAAAAATGTTTAATAAATATATTATAAATATCCCCAATGAATATTTAACATATAAAACATTAAAAAATATATATAAACTAGACATATAAAACATTACAAAAAGTAAAAGAGCTTCTATCTTTTTTCTAATTAAACAGAGTCTGATTGAAAATAAAATGTTGCAAAGGATATGTTTTGTTTCTTATTACAATGGGTAGAAAATTTTCCTTACTTGGAGTAAGTAGAAAATTAATGTTTGCTAATAAGATTTGAGCTGATATGAATTCTTTTTATATATATTTAATATGTAATAATTACTATATAGTGTGATTTTACATAGGTTTATAAGTTATAAAAAAATGAATGTGAGTTGATAATTTAATTGTAAACATATATAGTGATTGAAAAATAATTAGTTAATTACAAAAAGTAAGAAGAAGAAATTTTGAATTTAAATTTAAATAAAATGTGTATATACTAGATGGTGCACGGCAAGTGGCTTGGTACTTGGCAGGAATTCAATCTTATAATCTACAAATCTCTTGGGTGGTGGTTTATGCGGAAGTTCGTAAGGAATCACATCCTCAAATTCTTTAAGAAGATTTTTCATTGTGTCAAAAATTGACCTCGACTCTTCCATCTCCTTAAATCGAAGGGTGCATGCATAAGTAGAATGGCTCACTGTACTTGCACCCTTTCTCAAATTAGATAGTCGACAAGCTCTTCTCATCAAGTCGACCGGAAACCATGGGGACTATGCAAGGTTTGTTTTGCACCATCATCAAGGCTTCCCCACATGGTAAGATTATCGCTCTTGCCTCTCTTAAGAAATCAAACCTAACGATAAGTTTGAAGTCGTCCATTTGAACAACAAAAAAGTTGATCTCTCCCTTAAATGGTTCAATCTTGATCTTTACTCCTTTGGTCACATCGACAGTGGGCTGGGCTGCTGAATTAATTTCTTTAACCCATCCAATCATCTCCTCCAACGACAACCCGAATCTCTCCATTTTTGTTGTGACCAAGTAATTATGAGTGACACCAATGTCGATCGTTGCTCGAATGGACTTATCATTGATCTTTATGTCCACACACATCAATTCCTTCTTTTTGGGATCTTTAGAACTCCCCTTACTGGCAGCTTTCTCTGCTAGTGTTGGGGTAGTTCATTCAACTACGAACTTTTCTTTTCGATTTGTTGCTACTTGGTAGGAAATAATCTCGCATCGATGAGAGATGGCACCAAAATTATTTTTCTCAACATCTGACTTACTTTCATCTGATTTGGGCGTAGGGGTAGAGCTCGTTTTGATGGGCCTACATCATTTAGGCTTGATAGAGCATTCACCAATTTTCTCTTTGAGTAATCCCAAAGTATGTGTGGCCTATCACAAAGAAAACAATTGGCCTTTTTTAGTCTAGTACCCTGCTTGTTGTTGGCAGATCTCTTCTTGGGATTGCTCTGGGGTTTTATCGACATTTGGGACTATCGGCCTTGCCTACCTTTTCTCAAATTATGTTTGAATGTCCTCCCACCGTTTCATTTCTATTGGGGTGTATTTACTGTCTGACGTTCTTTTCGAGGTTTATCATAAAAATCCATGAGTTGCTCAACAACACCTATAATCGAGCTCAAGTTTGTTACCCGTTGGCTTTGCAATTCCAATTGCACTGTGGGTTTCAAACCTTCCAACAAGGTAAAGAGCCTATTATTCTCAGACATATCTTAAATATCCAATATGAGCGTCAAGAATAACTTTACATAGTCTTGGACACTCCCCAACTACCTCAATTCTCGCCATGCCCTTCTAACATTATATTCCACATTCTCCGGGAAGAATTGGTCCTGGATAGCATCTCACAATTGCTTTCACGTATCCAGACGCACTCTGTTAGCCTGCATGTCAGTATACTTGGTATGCCACCATAATTTGTCATCTCCCATCAAGTACATGGTGGCGGTGGTAACTTTCTTGACCTCATCAACAATGTTGGCTACCAAGAATACTCTTCCATGTCAAAGAGGAAATCTTCTACCTATTTGGTGTCTCGAGTACCATCATATGATTGTGGCTCAAAGAAACTGATTCTTAGCCTAAGGTCCTGCGCAACCACTGAGGCATTGCTAACTACCCGTAGGAATAGTTCAATTTGGATGGACATCTGTTCTATCTCTTCTCGAATAGTACCAGCTCCTTAATTCTCAATCAATACCTGACATAAGTCGCGACTCTCAATTAATTGGGCTTAGAGGTCCGCAACTTCAGCCTCCAAGTTCTTAGCTGCTTCCAAGGTTGTTGCTACGTAATCCATCAAGGAACCTTGCTCCTCTAAGACTCCCAATCACTGCTTAGTAATGAGATTCTTGTACGACAGGTCTTCCACCTCATTGCCCCGAACACATTCGTTGATGTTGTAGTATCCATGATCCTTTGCCTTGATTCAAATTAAGATCGAGGCTTTGATACCAACTATTACAGGGCTCCTTCCGATGATAGGGATAAAGAGGCATCGTGCGGTTAGTAGCTATTCCACAACTAACTGTGTTCGCCTCAACTCGCACGTTGAATAATTGTGCACCACCTCAGGGGCACAATTCCTACAGTTTTGGCAATTCCAACTGAGATGTAAAGAATTATATACACAACCTGTAAGAAAATTTTGTTTACATTGATTAATAGCTTAATTTAAAATGGACGACGACTAGAAGGGAGCCACTTTAATGATTGTAGGTTACACGACAACAACACGATAACTATTCAAAGTTTCATTAATATTTTATCCCTCAATAATAGACTTTAAAGAAAATAAGTCCAGTGATAAAATAGACATTAAAATTTTTAAAAAATATATTAAAAATAATTACAAAATATTTACATATACGTATAAGATCCTGAACCCAGTGACAATGACTGATGTCTCGTTTGCCTTGTTTTTGCAACAGAGTCAGCATTGCGTATAAAGGTGGGCGCCCCCAACTATGATTGGGACGGTGCGTGGTTGCCTGGTCTTCTCACCGAAATCGCAGCCAGGGGCCCAGCCCACCGCCGCCCCGTTTTCTCCCGCCGTACACGTTGGGTGACCTTCAGGACCCGTAGATACGCACATGCCCACCTGCTGGACGTGTCCTCCTCTGTTGTAGTGCGCTCCCACTGCTCCCACTTCCTACTCGTCCATCCCTTGCACTACTGTTACTCTTTTTCTTGCCCGAATAATTTCTGTGTCTTGTGCGTCCAGTGGTTGCCAAACATGGCACTTAACCGATCTAGTGACTTTTTGCGTCATACAAGAGCAGAAGTTTTAAGTAAAATTTCAAATTTTAGGTAAGGAATCTAAGTAATTAAGTGAATCACTAGAGTTTTATTAAATAATTTTGAGGTTATATATTTTCATTCAGGATGACCAAATTAAATAAATTATTTTATCAATTTTAATTACAAAGTTTTGTGATGGATTAAAATACTCATAAAAGACAGATTTGGGTATAAAATAATTAAAATAATAAATAATTAATCTCGTCTAATAAATGTAATAAATTTGTAGCCCTTCAAAATAATTCTAATATGCTTAATTCTATCTTTAAAAGCGATCTCAAATTAAAGTTCGATTTATTTTTAATTTTTATTACGTGTTTGTCTCGGGCTCCTAGTTTTCCAAGTTTTTTTGCAAAACCAACATGCTATGTTTGTTTTGTTTTTTAACTTGTATTTTTAGATATTTTTTAAATTGTATCAATGTAAGGAAAAAGAGACAATGTAAAAAGTTTAATTATGGGAATGCATATATATACATAAAGAGAAATAACGCCAAACATAGTCCCAGAGAAATTTTAGAACCCAATTTGTCAGCAGTTGACCAATTAAACCAATCGCGTAGAAAAAATCAGTGAAAATCTTGACAGAGTTTAGTGAGTGGCTGCCTATCTTTATGACAAATTGACAATTCACATATCAATAATTGTATGTTGATTAGTTCCTCAACTGAAAAATAAAATAAAATAAAACTACAGTTCAGTACTCTCTTTAAACCCAAATAATGCACGGCCGTCGATTTTTTCTCCACCCGAAGGTGCCAGCATGTTAGCATTTGATCGCAATACCAGTGCAAACGGTGCCGTTTTGAATCAGCATTCGGCCTTTCGTAGCAGTCAATCCTTTATGCCTAGATACTAGAGATTTGTGGTGTAAATAAATCAGATTGAGCAAAAATATGATAACGTAATGAGGTGTGGTAAAAAGTTGGCTCGACTTTCCTGATGAGACTCTTTAAGTTGTTGATTATCTAATAAGCAGTGTGTGCACGACTTTAGAAGAAGACTCTAATTCTATTTTTCAGCATAGGCACATTATGTTTTTTTCTCTTTTTTACCCCACTTTTCGGCATCGCCTAAACTTCTAGAAACGACATCATGGTAGTAGGGACTAGGGACGACAAAATTTTGTAGAAAGGTGATGTGCATTAGTGTACTCGAAGAATTCAATGAAAGAGGTTGAGCCAAAAATTTGAAGTTGGCTTATTCGTAGAATGTTGATGAATTACTTGAATACATTTGGTTCAAATTTTTGTTGGAATCAAAATTTTATATTTTGATATTAAATTTTATAAATAATGTAAAAGGGTTTTATGGAATGATATGTTTCGATTAATGGAAAGGACTGGCTTAATTTCCACATGTGGGGCTGATGAAACTTCCCGGGGTCATATATTTAAACATTTAGCCCATGATTCCCAGAATAGAATTTTGGACCTATATGCCATTTATATAAAAAGTAATAATATTGGACTTATCACTTCTGTACCTCTTACATACATTTAATAATAAAAAGTAACGTTGCTGTTAGCTTGATCATTCTACAAAAATTTAAAAACAATGTCATAAATAATTAATTGTGAAGCAATATGTATCTTAATTGTGACGAAAATACAATTTTCAAAAAGCTAATATTTTTCTCACGGTGAAAAATTGTAAAATATGACAAAATTAAATCCATAACGTTAAAAAAGGAGAAATATATATACATATGTGTGTGTGTGTGTGTATTGTTTCCATTTGTTTTGTGAAGTGAAGTAGACGTTAAATAAAAGTTCTAATTTTTTAAATAAGACAACGTTTTTAATATCTCTTTATTTCCCAGATATAAGCTTATTTATTAATTTTAATTCAGTGACTTGCTTTACATCATAAGGAGGCTTGTGTGCTAGTGATACATAGCTTGGTAAAGAAGATGATGATGGGTGTATTACAAAACAAATTTATCAGGGTGCATTTGGATTGGATGTTTTGAAGAAATACATTTCAAATTTAAATATGTAATAGTTTGGATGAAGATGCATTCCAAATTTTTAACCTTCTATTTTAGACTATATTGTTAGTATGCATGGTGGATTTAAAATTCTTTTATTTTAAAATTATTTAAAATTCTCTATTTGAAATTATTTTTTAAATTCAAATCCTCTAACCTTAGGTGCATTTGGATTGATACATTTGAAGGAATGGATTTTGAGTTCCTAATAATAAATCCATCATATTTATTTGTTTAGATAATAATGAATTTCAAATTCTCAAATTTTCTTTTTAAAGTATAAATTTAGTAATTAGGATGGATTTGTTATTTGAAAATTTTTCATCTAAATCCTTTTCCTAATATCCAATCTTTCCACCTGAATAGTCCTTAGAGTTTTCATCTAATTTTCCGTGAATAAATTATTTGAAGGGACCCAATAGAAACAACTCGTGCAAAATTCTGACTTTATCTTGTCGAACATTATTAGAAGTAGAAAAAAACAATGACAATACAAACTCAGTTAGCCGGTTTGAATGGAAATATGGATGAACAAAGATGAATTGAGACATTTACCAATCCCAAGACCCAATCTCATTTCCTTCAGCCTGCTTTAGAGACCATTCCACCTCGCTGCATTGGGATTATGGTATTCTGATACAGATGCAAGTTGATCACATGCAATGGTGCATCAAGCACGACATAGTGTGACTCTTCCGACACAATCACCTTCGTCATATCAAACGTATCGTACCAACTGCCCGAAGGGAACGGAGCCCTGACCTGAGTTTTATTCGGCACCAGCACCGGAGACACCATCAGATTGCTACCGAGCAGGAACTGAGTGCTCAATCCATATAATTCGGTTTCATCTGTGACGGTAAAGAAGAGGGGACGAGCAATTGGTGCCCCCTTAGTATGCGCCTCATAGCTCAACGTGTAGAGGTAAGGCAGAAGCTTGTACCTCATTCCCAGAGCATTTCTACCGGATTCTGCCACTGTTTCCCACTGATAAAGCTCCTGTCTTGGAGAATAGTAGTTTGCATGATCCCTTGAGAAGGGATAGAAAGCACCAACTTCAATCCAACGGTTGCAAAGCTCCTCCGTGGGAGCAGGATAGAATCCACATATATCCGATCCAACCATTGGAATCCCAAACAGTCCCAAATTTAGCATTGTGGAAATAGAATACTTCAAGTCCCACCAAGTTGCCTTGTTAACACCTGTCCAATGCGCGGCGTAGTGGCCTGATCCAACATATGTCGAACGCGACAGAATAAACGGGCGTTTTCCCTCTAGCCCTTGAAGAGCCTTGTGCGTAGCACTTGCCTGAGAGAAGCCATAGATGCTGTGTGCATCGTACTCCAATGCTCCATTGTAGTGATATGCACTAGTCGCTATGGTTTTGTACCCAATGCTCCATTGTAGTGATTTTGTCCAGGAAGGCCAGGAGCTTTGGCCGAGAATAGTTGACGGGGTTCAGAGAGAAGTCCTTGTGACCATCCATGTGGTCGTCGTCGTTCCAGATCACCTCAAGGGGGATTTGGGCCTTCTTGTAGTTCTCGACTACATCTTCAACTACTGATAAATTGTGATATCCCCATCTGCATTGGTGGAATCCTGTAACAAAATGAAAATATAGATGTCGAAAAATCACGTAAATGAATCTCAAAGATAAATACTTCTCAACTATATGGCCAGAAATCATCAAAGCACGCGTGTTTACTGTGCAATATATTACCGTTCCTTTGAATTATTTTATACGTAACTGCATGAAATTTCGGATTTTCGCACCACCTCCTGATTTACCACCCGAGATACCTTGTTACGGACCAAGAGCTAATGCCCAGATGATTGATTTCCGTGCTCTTTTTTGCTGGAAAAAGCATGAAAACCCCACGTGCCTGCCAACTTTGTCGCTATATCAGTTTGATGTTCATAGATATTTGCCGCGGCACGAGGATAACTCAAATCTTATTTTAATATTTATTATTTATTATTTTTATTTGTTAATAAATTTTATTAATAAATTGTGCCATATAGGTTTTTAGATTAGAGTCTGATAGTATTTAGTATAAATAGTAGTTATTCAATTGAAAACAGATTAACATATAGACAAAGTTTTTAATCAATTCAGTTTCTCTTCAAATTTCCTAAAATTGTGTTTTCAATTTTTCGTGAATTCCTATTCCAAATCGAGTCATTTCAAAGTGGTCCGTGTGATTCATGACGTATCAATCAGTGTTCAGTGTGTTGATTGTAGCCATCTATATCGAGTTCAATCTAATCCTACCACGTTGGGTCGGCGACGTGATTAGAATCATGATGGAAAGAAACGGTGTAATCGAACTCGAATCCGAGAATCCCAGTTATGGAATCGGGTGAAGAATGTCGACCCAATGTGGTAGGATTGGATTGAACTCGATATGGACGGCCACAATTAGCATACCGAACACTGATTGATACGTCACGAATCACATAGAACACTCCGAAATGACTCGATTTGAGATAGGAATTCACGAGAAATTGAAAGCACAATTTCAGGGAATTTGAAGAGAAACCTGAATTGATTAAAACCTCTATCTACATGTTAATCTGTTTTCAACTGAATAACTATTATTTATACAAAATACTATCAAACTCTAACCTTAAATCCCATATGGCCTAATTTATTAATAAAACCCATTAACAAATAAAAATAATAAATAATAAATACTAAAATAAAATTCGATGGATCCTTGGATCGTGTCATACCCCTCCTCTTGAGGGCGAATTGTCCTCAATTTGAATATGTGTCCTCCTGGATCAAACACGAATCTTTGGAAGCTCCTTAACTTTTCATCGTCTCGCAGAAACTTCAACTTCATCCTCCCACGAGCCCAACACAGAAATATCAGCAACAAACCATATAAATGAATATAAAAAAGCACTGACGACTTATCCGGATATGCATATGTAGTCTCTGCAGCTAAAAATATCTTCAACTCTTGTGCAATACAATTGGACAGAGCATCTGCTAAATGGTCAAATGGATCAACGTACACGTGACTCTATAGAAATTTAATCTCCCAATCCTTGACTTGTTCTTTATTCTTATGGCTGTCCTCAACTTCCACTTAATTTCTATAGCTTCTTCCATCTCAACTCTATCCTTTTCAGTTTTTACTAATTCTGTTATTTCTTTCGTTCACTCTTCTCCTCAATTCCCAGATGTGTACTAACACTGCCATTATCTTCATATTGTACTTCCTCCAGTGGCATCTTCTTTGCAATCCTCACTTCAGTCAAAGATGGCATTTTTATGGATGTGTTTTTCTTCTCTCCCATAACTTTGCTAATGCCAATAAGAGCATCAACTTCTTTGTTTCAACATTTACTCATGCTATGCCCACACTAAAAGCAATTAAACACAACCAAAATTGACTTTCAATATAAGGATCCGATATCTCAAATGTCTTGTCATACTCTTGCACATTCGATTCATAATCTTTACCACAATAGTGCCTTAACGATAGATGTCTATCCCTAGTAAGACAATTTTGCATTTTATCCACAACTCTGAACAACTTTTGGATTTCGTAAAACATTAGCTCCTTGTAATATGCGTGATCAATCGACATCTTGTAAAATAAATACAATAGATTTCGCTCTTCTCTATAATATTTTTTTTCACTCTTGTTTTTCTCTTCCACTACTTTTTGGCATTCTTTTTTTTTCCAATTTTTTTCCTCACATTTTGTGTTTTTTTTGTTCTCTCCTTTTTTTTCTCCCCTTTCTTGGCCTTCTTTTTTTTTTTTTTTGGCTTCTCTCTTTTTTTTTGGCTGCTTTTTTTTTAAAAAAATCAGCAACCAAACAGACCCTTAAGTTGAGACAGAAATTCTACAACCAAACATGCCCTTAAGTTGGAACAAAAATTGTAACCAAACACGGCCTTACCACATCAACACGAAAGGCCCAGCCCATCAGCAGCTTCTAGTCCAGCCTAATCCTTTCGGCCCAAACAAGTTTCTTGTTTTTTTGGCCCAGCGGCAATCTGGACCAAATCAGACTTCAGCCTAATCGACTCTGGCCCAACTAGATTTTTCTTTCTCCTTTTTTTTTTCCTTTTTTTTTTGGGCTACTCGAACCTAACCTAATTTATGGCTTGACCCAAAGTCTATCTCCAGCCTAACTCAACCCTCGGCCTAACCGAAATTTTTTTTGAAAATCCTTCGCAGGCGGCGATTGGGTTGATTCACCGGTGTACGCCCTCGGGAGCGGCCGGCGCCATAATCAACACACTGAACACTGATTGATACATCACGAATCACACGAACCACTCCGAAATGATTCAATTTGAGATAGGAATTCACGAGAAATTGAAAGCACAATTTCAGAGAATTTGAAGAGAAACCTGAATTGATTAAAAACTCTGTCTACATATTAATCTGTATTCAACTGAGTAACTACTATTTATACTAAATACCATCAGATTCTAACCTAAAAGCCCATATGGCCCAATTTATTAATAAAGCCTATTAACAAATAAAAATAAAAAATAAAAAATACTAAAATAAAATTAGACAGATCATTGAATCGCATCAATATTATTTGCATTGGTTGATTTGCTTGTCTTCCACCCACCCGACTTGATAAAGCGACACCTTACGTAAGGAAAACTATGGCTATCTTTGTTTCCAAGTTAGGGTGAGAAAGAAAAATTCAAGTGATTTGAGTAGAAATAAAAATTATGTTTAATTTATAAAATTTGGATAGGTAAGAAAATTAATTCTATATATATTTAATATGTAATAATGATTGAATAATGTCATAATATATAGGATTAGAAACGAATATGAGTATGAAAATTATAAGAATAAATATTAATTTGATTGTAAATAAGTACATTGATTAAAAATAATTAGTTAATTATAAAATTTAAGAGAGTAAGAAATTTGAATCTGAATAAAATTTATAGGATAAAATATTTGATTTGTAAAATTTTTAAGTTAAAGTAAATGGTGTGTAATTTGAAACGAAACATAGCCTACATCACCAAGAAAGTGGGAAGCCATTTAGCGGTCCGACAGTTGATTTCTGCCTAGATATACCCAAAGCCATATACCCTTTTATTGTTGTTAATGAAAGAGTAGAATTATTACATAGAAAGGAGGAAAATGCTATTAAACTTGACAGCAATGCTTAGTTACAAGTGGACCTTGGAAGAATTTGGAAATGATCACTTTGTTAAGATTTTAACTAAAACGTCATTCTTTCAATATTGAATCATATGAATCTTTCACGTTGGAATGATTTGTGATGGACAATCCACACAGAGAACACGGTGTAGTTATTTGTCAATGATAAAATGTGTTGTATGTTATAAGTGACAGGTGTGCCTATGATTTTCTAGAAAGAATAGAAAGGCAGAAACTGTGCCATAAGCATAACAGTTTAGAATAAAAGCTTTTTTTTTTTTTTTTGCAATTTTGGTGATAAAAAATATACTTAATCATTATATTTTTCAATTTTATCTCTTATTTTACACAATTTTCGAGACAAAAACATGTAAAAACACAAGCCAAAGTTTGAAAACAAACATAAAGTTATACAATAAAATTGCTTGAGATCACTGTTAAACTTGGCATAAATTTCTAGTTCATTTCAAGGAACACACGGAATGGAACAGTATGATAAAGTCACAAAGGGCTCAAAGCATTGGAAATTTACCAAAAGCCCAGTATGGCATTGGTGCTGGCCGCCCGATGAAGGCAGTATACTGATCAACAACAGCCAAGGGTGATGGACCAGAGAAGAAGTAAAGGTCAAAAACACCGCCAATCACTTTGTACGTTAAAGAATTCCTCTGTAGAATACATCCATCCCATTGCTGTTCAACAGCAAAAAGTGCATGGGCATAGGCCTTCCCTCCAACATTCCTCAAGTCCATGTACACAGGGTGTGACCCATATAAGTCAACATTAATATTGAGGGCTGCTATGTCAGTGGTGTACAGAGTGTAAGGATCATTGCGGCGAATTTTAATCCCATGTGGTTGAGAGTTTCTCACCCAAACCATAGAGAGATGCATCTTCAGGCAATTTTGTGGAGAGCTCCAGACACTGGTCTTTCAACAAGAAACCACTGTAAGGGTCTGATTCCTCTGAGGTGGAATCAAAAAGGGTTTGGCCAGCTGATTTTCTTTTTACAGAAAAACTGAAAGGGTCGGCTCCGTAAGCAACGATAAGCTCGCTTCCTTCATATTCAGAACCTGTGAGTGTGTGTGCGTCCTTTCTTGACCTACCAACTGTTTGATTCAACGGAGGGGGACTCTCTCTTGGTAAAAGATTGCAAGGAACTTCCCATCTTTGCTTTTCTGCGTCTGTAATGTGAACCCTCAGACGGCTAACTGTTTCGTGCCTGGAAAGGAAAATGAAAAGATCAGATTTTGATCAAGGATTGAGGCTCCGTTTTAGCCATTCAGGTGTAAAGCATCAAAATCTTTCTTCACATAGAGCTTCAGGTGGGGAATGTCAGGCCATAAATATTGTTTTTCTGCTTCACTTGAAGGAAGCCTACAAGGCCTCCATTGGGGGACTCTTCAATGGAGATCAAGCGGTAGCCCTTGCTAATTTTGGTTGGCACGCTGGCGGTTGAAGCTAAATCAACAAGAATTATAGATACAATCAAAAATCCCAGCAAAGATCTTAGAAGAGAAGATGCTAATGAGGTGAAAGACGAACAGAGCAACATGGTCTATGGTTGCTTTAGTGAATGAATTTTGTCAGTTGCCATTACGGAACTTCGGTTATATAATAGCAGAGCGTAGCATAAATGCTATACCGATGAGGCTGCGAATGATTTTGGATGACCCTTTTGCCTTTGCACGCCATTATGATTGGCACAATATGAATAAGATTTCTTAATTTATATCTATAATTATCTATACAATGTATTATTTAAAGGGAGTGTTTTTGTTAATATTGTGCAATTTTGCCTGAATTTCAGGATTTTAATTTCCTTGTTTTAGCTCTAATTTCAAAAGATAAATATTTTTCATCCCAAGCTTCAAGGAACAATCACCGCGTAGGTTTTACACACACGCATTAGCAGTGGGGGCACATTCAATGCGTGTATCAAGAAAATAGAGAGTACATATGTACGTGAAAATATATAAATACAATTATAAAATAAATATAAATAAACAAGTATAATTTAATTTTAATAAGAAGAAAATTATGCTACTACAAATAAAAAACCATACGCAAGTTTTTGTTCTTTTTTGTAATGTTTTTGTATTGGGAGATAAGTTATGTAAATTTAGAAACCTGTAAATTGTAGTTCTTTCACGTAATTTTTAATAGCACTTTCGACAACCAAAAAGAGGCCCTTGCCTTATTATAAGTAGTTCAAGCTCCCAATAACATCCATTACATCTACAATGTGTTACTTTTATTATCCTGAAAATATTAATTTTTACTATTATCACATTAATTAAATGAAATATGTTAATTTGTTATCTATATTATGTAAATTAACACACACACACACACACACATGTATGTAACTTCTATAATGTTTTATTAGTTAAGATGTGATTTTGTCTGGACAAGTGCAGGTATATCATATTTAAGGGGTTGAGTTCAAATTTATTTGAATTAAGTTGTGATTGGGATTTAAAAGAAAATAAAACAAAATGTCTCTTTCCTGATTATCATTCATCGGGTGGCTTAATTTAATTGGTAATATAATTTATTGTTCTTACTTTCTTTCTTCATTGTTTCCATTTGTTATCAATATATGATTGCCGTTTGCTTATTAAGTTGTAATGTGTGCGGAACTATATATTAAAAGAAACCAAATTACTCATCAAATTTAACGCTCCAAACATATTACACAATAAAAATTTTATTCAAAATTAAATTTAATTTTTTTCTTTTACATATTTTTACATATATAATTAACTAATTATTCTTTAACTATTATACATATTCACATTTAAAACAATACATACACACACACACACACACACACACACACATATATATATATATTATCCACATACACTCACTTATAAATATATACATATATGATTTAAAAGTAATCATTATCTATATATACTGTTATACTATTCAATCATTATTATATATTATATACATATATTCCTATAAATCAAAATTTTCATATCATCAAAAAATTTTAACCAAACAAATTAATTATTTCAATACAACTCGCACCTCGAAAACCCTTCTCTCAAACATAACCAAGGACATTGAGATAAAATGTGAGATACAAGATTTGACAGGGTGAATTGATACTGTATTGATGTAGAGAATGCATCAATTGTTCGTGTAATTCCAGTGGGAGAATGATGGAATAATCACTTCTAATATTCTGAACAAAACACAAGCAGTAACGGAGAATATATAAAAATGGTCAACAACTGAAGAACGAATTTCCTAAGAATAAAAAATTGTACAATATAATAGAGTCAGATCACTTGTGGATACTATTTAATTAGTTCATATTTTTTTGCTGCAGAGTGGAGTGCGGATAAGTCACAAGTTGAATACTTTCTATCTATACACGTATATATTACCTAGATTTACATATATACCATCTTATTATGTAGATCAGATTTTTTAGTTGCTTACAATAAAAGTAACACGATTATCTTTGTTTTATTCTTTTAATTTGTATATCCTTATCTTTCGTTTTTTCGAACTTATTATTTTCATTTATCTTCTCTCAAAATTTTCGTCTTTTTAAATTATTTTTTTATTTTTATTGTAACCATTTGAAATACTTTTAGTAAATATCTATCTATATTATAGATCAAGCAGATAAGTAAATTTAGTTGTGCAATTAATAATTAAAATACCGTTGATTCTTTTCGCTCTTTTCATTTAACCATTTTACTTTTTCTCTCGTGTTATGCCAAGTTTCTAATATAATTATAATTTTAAAGTACCTTTATTTTTTTATCAAAATCATCAAATATTATATTTATTTATTAATTAAATATATAATTTTTAATTACACTAACATATAGTGTTCTCCACTTCGGCTATTATATATAAATATTTTTGAAAATTCATAACTTCATATAACAACTTTTGTTTATTTGGCTATTTTATTCATTAGAGAATGTGTAGTCGGTTGATGCATTTAATAGCTTATCAAGATTAAAATTATTCAAGAAATGTTTACTTCAAATATATATTGTTTATTGAGTAATATTTGTAAAATTACTAGATTGGTTAGGTATAATTAAGAAAAATATCTATCGCCCCTATCGAAATGAAAGTGGATGGAAAATTATAATTCTTATCATACAATATAACACAATCTATTCATTTAAATCTACCCATGATATACTAGCATCTGTCGAATCAAAATATGTAATTTTGACTACATCTTATTTTTTAAAAAGTTTATCTTTTAAATTTCTTGGTAAAATTTCAATTGGTTGATTAATCACAAACACAATTAATGTATTTTGTGTATTTTGAATATTTTTTGAGAAAATATATAATTGATTATATATATATATATATATATATTCATTTAATAGCTTTTCAAGCTTAAAATTAACTAATAAAATATTAAAATCTAATTAATTATTATAGCATTAATATTCTTGAATTACTTGGACCTGATTTGGTACATCTTACAAAAAATCAGTACTCCTTATAAAACCTTCAACCCTCCCTTAGATTTCACACTTTGGTTGGCACAAAATGAAATTTTATTATTGTCCTTATTATCATATTACACTGAGTTGCGTTAAGGTTAAATGAATAAATTTAAATATCTTGATTTTTTTAATTGAAATACATTCATGTCTATATTCATGTCCATATTCGCATTAATTTATTAAAAGATCATTATCAAATCAAAAAAAAGCCACTATCTACTTTTTCAAGAAAATCAATATCTTTCATCTCTACGTATACGTGCATAAATATGTTCAAATTATTATAATTACACACACATTGAGTGTGCAAAATCGTGAAAAGCCTAGTTAAATTAAAGGATTTGAGAGAATAGATTTTAAATTCATAATAATGAATCCTTTATATTTGTTTGGAAGGCAAAGTATTTCAAAATTTTAAATTCTCATTTTGAATTATATTTTTAATAATTGAGGTATATTTGAAACTTCTTTGGCGTTAAATTCATTGCAAATTCTCTCTTCAAATCTTTTATTCAAATCCAAATCCATCAATTCAAATGTAGTCTAATAATTATAATGCCTGTGGAAATGAAAATTATATTGTAATTCTCTCTTTTTTGTGTGCGTTTATGATTATGTATCATACATTATTTAAGTCCCCATGCCTACTCCAATAATAGCTACCTTTCCTTTCCCTCTTTTAATATTTTACCAAAGGTATCTCTATAACCAAATTTTAACTAATATCAACTTATCCATGATAAACCTTTCCAAATTGAATGGAGAGTTAATAACTTATTTCTTTTAAACCTTTGTTAACTTACTTTTAATTTTCAAGACACAAAAAGTTATTTATCTTTTTCTCACACATTATATAATAAAAATAAAAATAATATTATTAGTGTAATTTTGTATGTATTAGAATAAAAATCATAATTTAAACTTTTTGTGTTTATATTAAATTTTAGATAAAATATGTCCAACATTTATATATTATCTATCTTCATTTAACTTTGGCATACACATAATGCACGATTGCTAATATATATTCACATGATTCTCTCCTTGTGATTCATTCAAGTTTTTCAAATCTATTTTACATGATTTGTTTCGTTTTAGTCCTACCCACAATGTGAATGCATTCTTTAATTCTTTACGATACAAATCCTACACAACATGTATTTATAATTTCGGTGAAAATATCTTATCGTTAACAGCTTATTTTTAAAATTAAGAAAGAAAATAGTTATCTTCTTTTAAATTCACGACATAGTGTATATGTGTGTGTATAATTGAATAGAAATTTGTTTCAATGGTATTTTTTGGGTGTCTTTTGTAATTTTAAAGAAAGGAATGAATGTGTTTGAAAGAAATAATAAAGCAATGAAATAATAGACATGATTGGATAAGACAATGAAAATAAATCAAAATGGAATGAAAAATATATAAGAAAGAAATCTATTTCTATTATAATTGTGCTTTTAAAATGCATCATATTCTTTTTGCCTTCATATGATTAATAATTAGTCTATATTAATTTTTTAGAAACCAATAAATTAATTATTATATATTAAATTTATTTAATCTTTAATAACAAATAACTAAGTATATATTTTTTAATCGTATAATGATACTACGCTGATTTTTTTTTTAACTAACTATTTATACAATTTTAAAATGTGATCAATAATTTTCATAGATTTTCCACTTTAATTTTCTAGCAACCCATGACAGTTAAGATGGTTAAGGCGAACCGTTCGACGTCTATGACGCAGCGTGTCACTCTTTCTATAAAATGATTTGAAATGATTATGCTAAAAGAGGGCATTTTCCGTCTTTTATCCAATGCTATCAAAGAAGTTTTTGAATTTGAACTGAAGAAAAAAGAAACAAGTTTTCTGAAATTATATGATTTTTAATTTATCAAAAGAATTCTCAAGTATTTTAGTTTTGCATTAAATTCTTGGTTTTTTTCCTTTTTTTTGGATTCTGAATAGAGAAAAAAGGAATAGGCTCTTACAATAACACCCGACGTTTATTTATTTATTTTTCCTTATCTTATTACAAAAAATATTCGCTGCTTTATTATTAAGTCACCGTAATCTTTGCTACATCCGAGGAATTGAAAAGCAAAATCAAACCACCGTTTGCCCACACAACGTCGTTAGGGTATAAAGAAAAGTGCTCAAAGGTTGTCCCCAAAACTTTATCAGTGCATGGGATTTGATGGCGCTGTGGTCCGTCGATTTTCGTGATATTATTCTACATGCGGGCCCAAAAGCATATTATTCCATCGCTCACTCTTACGGGGGACCGTTTCTTGTATGGGTCTTTTCGAAATTCGACTTTAGCTTTTGCTTTGGGTTGGTCCCACTTACATAGTTCTTACTTTTGGTCCTCAACTTTAATCCTGATATTCCAAGCTCGTGCCTAAGTGTCAGAACCTCATGGCGTGGACCAAATTTACATGCTCCGCCAATGTCTTTAAAACCAGAGGGGTAATTGAACATAAAAAATTAACGGAGACACGACTTACTAGTTCGATCAATTCGATTATTTTTTAAAAATTAATTATTTTAAATTATATATAGTAATATATATATATATATAGATATATAATAATATTAAATTAATTTTAAAAAATAAATTCAAGTTTATTTGTTAATACGTCAAATGATAAGTTTTAAATGTAATATTAAAAATTTAATAATTCATATGAATAAAAAACTTACGAAAACATAAAAGAAATTAAATTAAATTCAAAGAAAAATATAATTATTGAAAATTTAGTTTTTTTAATAAAAGTAACACAATTAATATGAAAATTTTTAATTTTGAGATGTAATATTTATTTTTTAAAACTCAATAAAATAATTAAATAAATAAAAGTCAAAATATAAAATAGGCAGTGAAAATTATATATACCAATGAATTATTTAGGCATAAAAATGTGCATAGGAAAGCCTAAAAAGTATTTTATTTATTTATTTTTTAAAATATGATTTTTTAAAAGAATTATCAAAAAATACCAAAAACCAAATTTAACCAATTCATGACTGATTCAATTCAATTTTGACCAATTTTTGATTGAATTTAACCGATTTCTCACTTACTCACTTGATGGGTAGGTCATATAGTGTAATAAGACCGCAAAAACTGGCTAATTTTTGGTTGAATTGATTGAACCAACCAATCAGCGCAGTTTACAAACCTTGTGCTCCTCAACACAATCTGAATTGTACATTATCTTGTGATTTAACTACAATTGATTGCGTGTTGAAGCTAGGCACAGCACATATATCTATTCTCTATCAATCTCTGCTATATATTGGGTTGTACGATGTAAAATTATAAAAAGTACTTTCATTTTATTTATTTTTTATTTATTTTTTAATTTTTTTCTTTCTTTGTCTTTAAACTAATCATTTTTTTTTATCTCTTTTCCCAAATTTCTTCTCATTTCAAATTTTTTCAATGTATCTATATTTATTACTGTAAATATTTTTTTACTTTTATTTTTTAAATAATTTTATTTACACTACTTAAAGTACAATTATTTTATAATTTATAAATAAATTTAAACACACACTAGGTATACTACTTTTACTGGTTATTAAGAGTTTGAATCTATTTTGATTCTGCAGAGTAAAATTACATATTTATATCTCTCGATTAAATTATAATTATATTTAAGTTCTTTCAATATTTTTCTCTTTCAATTTCTTTTCAACTTCTTTTTAATTTTCTCATTTCAAATATATTTTTATAATTTACAATTTAATAATTCTACACACTCGTATAATGTGTCAAATTTATTATTTTAAACAACTATATTTGTTTTTAAATTATAAATTTAAAAATACACATTCAATTATTACACTTTTTAAATTATATTTCATCTCTTGTTTCTACAAAATTCTTGAATAAAAAATAGTTAAAAACATACGCCAAAATTCAAAAACAAACAAAGACATCTTTTCTTTCCGTTTTCCCATTTGGATTGATTTTTTGCTGTGACGAATGAATTGATAAATCGGCATGGCTTCCATTGTCCCGCATCTGTTACTGTGTTACACACAGCCCTTCTTTTGGTAAAGTTGTTCTCGTGGTGTCGTTGTTCTTATTGGACAACAGTGGTTGATTTTTTCATGTTGCCCGGGATTCACAATTTCATGGCATCTGCCATCACTACGCTCGTCAATAACGTCATCCGTGACCTCATTGCTTCCTCCGCATCCCTTTTTTAAATTCCTCATTGCTTCCTCCGCATCCCTTTTTTAAATTGCTTAACCGACGTTCACCACAACAAAACCCACGCTCGTGGCTAGTCCACTGAAACCGAATCTGCCGTTATATTTGACTGTTTTTGGTTCGATGGAATTGGAGAAGAGAAAACGGGTGGCTGGCCGAGAAGCAACCGACAGAAAAAGTGGTAAAGCCGGGGAAGAGGAGGCGGTGCCGGGAGACGAGGAGGTGGAGGAATTTTTCTCCATACTGAAGAGGATGCGGGTGGCGCTCAACTACTTCCAGAAGCGTAACGTTGGCCCTGAGTCGACGGCAACGCCCTGGCGTCCGACGTTCGAATCGGAAGATTTCGACGGTGTTGAGAAAACCAACCCGGATAGAAATCGAAATGGGGGTTTGGATCTTAATTTGGACCCCGCTTCAGATGTTTCTGGTTCTGTTTAACTATTGTCAGACAATATATATAATGTGCTTAAATATTTCAATTGTCGTCATCTAGTAATATTACTGTATCAGCTGATTTCTTGTATAAAGTAATGAACTATTTAGTCACAATTATCTTAATTTGCGATTAGCTGTTTATCAAATTTCGGTTGCACATTGATCAATACAAATTTGCATAACCATGCAAGGAATTAAACGAGTGAACACAACGAAACTGAGAAGACGTTGAATCTTATGGACAATGGTTACGTTGGTAACTATATTTTCAATCCATTCATTCTCCATCAAATATCATGCTTATAAACATGCAATGAAACAAAATTTAAATTTAAATTTTTTTTTTTACATAAATAAATAATTATTTATTTTTTAATTAATACACATATTCTTTGATTGTTATTTATATAATTAAAATTTGAAAATTATTTGAATGTAAGTATTGTCATATGTATATAATATCTATTAATGATCGATTAGATGATAAGATAATGTATAAGTTCATAAGGCATAAATATATATATATATATGAATATAAGTGTATATACATTAAATAAATATTGATTTAATTATAAATTATTATATTGATTGAAAAATAATTAGTTAGTCATATTATAAGTAATGGAGAAAAATTTAAAATTTGAATTTAAATTAAAATTTTTATATATAAAATGCTTGATTGGTAAAAATTTAGATGGATTGAGAATAGTAACATGCCAGTAAATCCTTATACTAATTCTGTGACATTTTAATAAAATTGTAAAATGCTAAATAATAAAGCAATTTCTCATACACAAAATCTGGAAACAATAAAGTGTACAAAATAGTACATATCGAAGAAAAGAAATTTAAAGTCAAATAATATACTAGTAAGGTACCAAATTCTATGCGTGTGCAACTTTCTACACATTATATAATTAGAGTATTGTAAGTAATAGAAATAAAATTATATAAATTTTAAAAGTATTAAAAATATTTACAATAAAAAATAAAAAACATCTAAAGAATATTTTGACATGAGAGAAAATTTGAGAAAAAATATAAATTAAAATGGTAAATCAAAAAAAAAAAAGAAAGTAATAGAAAAAAAAATTAAAATGAAGGTAATTATATAATTTTACACTTTACAACCACAAATTCAAATTCTTGTTAACTTAAGAATACAGTAAAAGTAACAATATCACAGTCAATGCAGGTACAATCACAAATTCAAATTCTTATTAACTTAAAAAAATAGTACAAGTAACAATATCACAGTGAATGCATGCGCAAATTTTTATGTCAATTAAAATATTTTATAATAATATTAATTTAAAATTAAAAGCATATAACAAATTAAAAAAATATAAAAAGAGCTGATTGAAAGTAATATAAAATATAAGAAAACATAGAGCTATATTTAAAAAATAGGAAAATAAAGAAATTAAATAAAGACATTATAATAATTTAATATTATACAATTTAAATTATATCTCTTTTCTTAACATATATTATAGAATATAAAATGGATAAAAGAATCTAAAATTTTGAAAAAGTAGAATAAATTAAAACCAAGAAGTGAATTACATGATTCAAAAACAATAGAGAAATGTAATATATAAAAATTAAGTATTTAAGTAATTTAATTTTATACAATAAAAAATCTTTACTAATATAATAATATATTTTCAAATGCTAGAGAAACTTAGGAAATTAATTACTTTATACTCACCGAATAATTAATGGTCTTGGCAGTTAGAATAGTAACTAGTTTGATCTCTTCTTTTTCATTATCTTTAAATTTGTCAAAGAAAAATTACAATAAAATTATCTCATTGAATTGAAAGTAAATAAACTACAAAAATCAGCTAAGTGCAGATGAGAACATGTGAGACACGGGAGGAATCGGTTCTTCCAGATTAGCCAGAAAAAAACAAAAAATATAAATATAATAACATTTTATTAACCTCGTCAGACATAATTTAATAAATCCCGACAACTCTGACATGGCGAGATGCCGGTGTCGGTCTATCACGATAGACGCGGCTCGAAAATCTTTGACGTCACCATGATGACATTGTGGCGTTAACGAGGCGGCGGAAGGGCCTTCGTCCACTCGAGTAATTATTCGAACGGAGATTCCGGTCCTTCACCGAAACAAACCCATCCTTGCTGCTCTTTTATACCTTACCTGTGAAGACAGAATCACCGTTCGTCTCATCCTTTCTTCATCACTAACTTCACCTAATAACGAATCAATCTCCTCTTCTTTCGATATATAAAAATCCCCTTCAAGTCACCAGTTTCTTCTTCAAACTCGTGATCTGAGTTTCTGGGACTTTTTCTTCATACGAATGGATAAGGAGAAGAGAAAACGGAAGGAGGAGGATGATGGATCAGGAGCGAAGAGGCAGACAGGGGAAGAGCGGAAAATGGACGACGGCGGGGCGCCCGAGGACGAGGAAGTGGAGGAGTTCTTCGCCATACTGAAGCGTATTCAGGTTGCCGTCAGGTATTTCCAGAAGCGCAACAGCGGCGGCCGTCGCACCCAGACGGCGAAGCCCTGGAATCCGTCGTTCGAACGGGAAGATTTCGAAGGAGTTCTGGTGGGCCCGGAAAGCTCGCCTGGGAAACAGCGTGCGAGTTTGGATCTTAATACTCATCCGGTTGATGATGATTCGGACAAGACAGTGGAAAGTCAGATAGTTTAGTCTAATTAAGTTTGAATTCAGGTTCTTTAATTAATTAAGGCATATTGTAAATTAGTTTCGATGGGTTCAGACAGCCTCGGTTTGCATGATGGTCGTCTGATGGTGGGAATGATAGAAGAAAGGTATATGAACAGGAGGCCACAAAAATCCTTTTTTTCCCCTTAATTTTCTTTAATTTCTATTTACGCTCTTATGATGGGGTGTTCTTGTCAAGGAAGACTATCAGATAACCAGAAATTGTTATTAATTTATTTCATAAATTCGTCTTGCTGTGTACGTGCAAGCTATATTGTATCTTGTGAATAGAAAAAAATCGAAGATCAAAGAGGCAGACCTCGGATATCAAGACAACTTGTATGGAGTATCGCATGGTCATTTTCAACTAGTAGACTGTAGAATCAAAAGTGTTTGATTTTAGTAAGAAAAAATCTGCGTTGGGTTTAGGTGTTTTTGTTGGGATTTATTCAATAACATTTAAATCCTTACCTCAAAATCATATAGGTATTAAAAGAACATAAATGCATACTTAATTTATTGGTTGCAGTACCTTGTCCGGTTGGTGATGTTATAAGCACGTACATACGTAATTGGATTCATTGTTCGCATTACATAATTCAGGATTGATAGTCGTCTGATTGATCGAATAGTTTTTCATGAGATGAAAACCCTTGCGATGGATGTTTTACATATACTGTAGTCTATCAAGACCTAATTCTTTTATTTATATTAAAATGTTGATGGACCTAGTAGCTAATTCGACCCTTCAACAATTGAAAATTAAGTGATTACATACCAAATAGTTAATTTTCTAGGATTTTATTTTAAATAACTTGATCTATTTATTTTATTATTTTATTTGATCACCTTGGCTCGAAAATTTGTCGTAATCAATATACCTGCAATCCGTAATGTGTTGCGTCCACACAGCCAAATGCATCAATCAAACATGAACATACCACGTGGTATGAAGACCACATCCAATAGTTTTGATTTCGGTAACAAAAATAAATAATAAAAATATTTATTCACAGCTGAGAATAGTGGGTTTTTATTTTTATTTTTTTTTCAATTTTACAAATTAACCCACTTATCAGAGTTTTAGGAATTTAACTAATATCGCCGTTTCAAATGGCGAGGTGGCGTCTTCTCGCCCTTTGAAACGGCGATATACACTTTGTATTTGTCTACGTATTGGGACAAATTACGTTGTATTGACATGAAATACGACGTATCTCACCGTTTACGCTGATTGACACGAATCACAAAACATATCTGATCGTGTAAAACACAAATCACGAGGCGTATCTCACCGTACTTCTGGTTTATACAAAAATTCTGAGGAACCGCACAAACATGCCTTTATCGTCTTCTTCTTCTTCCTCACCGTATTTGCAACAAATTTTTTTCAATTTAATTTCCCAACCCATTTTCAGATTTGAAGGTTTTGGGTTTTTAATTCTTCTATTGACAAATGGTACATCTTGATTAATGTTCTGATATTACCCAATCTTAATTTTTCTCAATTCATTGTTCAGTTTATATTTTTTGATTTGCAACTTGTTCTTCAATTTGGGTATTTTGATTTTATAGTTTTAATTTTTACAATCCGTTTTTCAATTTGGATGTTTTGATTTTTCAACCTTAATTGCTAACAAATGTGTTTGTATATTGCAGGAAACATCAATCAAAATTTGTGGAAATAAACACGATGTCGCCGCTATCAAAATTTGGAGCAACAAACGAGCTTGGTTCATAAAATTGGGTAAACATACACGGCTTATTATCAAAATTTATTTTAAGTTGAGTGTTCATATTTTGTTATATTTAGGTTCTAAACAAATTCTTGTGTTGTGGTTGAAGGTGTAGTTGGTCATTAATTATTAAGTTTTGGTGCCATAGTAGCTGTAGTGTAAATAAGGACAACCAAATAAATTTTAAAAATTTCAATTAATATTAGATGAATAAAAATTATGTACTTAAATATTTAATACATAAAATTGAAGAATATTAGACGAATGAAAAATATGAAAGGTTTTTTTATTTTTTTTAATTCTAATTATTTTTCCAATTAAACAAATTTAACTCACCTATAAATCTTTTATCAATTCAACCAATTTATCAAACAAGCATATTAGATGAATGAAAAAATATTTACTTAAAATACATAAAATTCATAAATATTTAATATATAAAATTTGGAAAACATTAGATGAAAAATATTACTTAAATATATAATTATTTTGGCAGTTCGAAGGATGAATTATTTGTAGCATGTTATGAATGTGATGCTTATATTTACTATATTTGTATATACCATATTATAGATGTAACGCTTATATTTGATTGCATCATGCTTGTGAACTGTTTGTTTAGAAGATATGACATTTGAGGCTGATATTCTGATTGTGCTATATTGGAATGGGTTCTATTGTGCAAAATTCGAATGACATAAGTTACAGCATTGGGCCTCATTATTTACAAAACATACGTCGCAGTACAAAACATGTTGAATTGGAGATGATAGTGTATGATTTGATTGGAGTGGATCAAAATCATTTTATCATTCATTTGAAAACAAAATTTGTGTTAAGAAATGCATTTGAAGGACATAATGTGGTCCTACTAGGGATTGAGAATGATATAAATTTGCAATTCTTGTTTAATCCGATAAATCAGGTCATATATTTAGATCTGTACATCAAAATAGAACGGAGAGACTGTGACAATCAGTATAGTGTGCCACGTGTGGAGGGGGAAATAGGTCAAACCTCCTACCGATCATTCTTTGGAACTCGACAGCGTAGTAGTGTGCCCTTGGTCACTGAAGCGTTGACTCATATGGGTATTCAGGAGTGTAACAGGTTACCCGACTTTAACACATAAACATCAGATTTTAGATTAGAATATAAAGATAGGTGTCATATTTCATCACAGCTTGCAGCAAATATTGGCGCAGGAGCAGTGGCTTGCATAGATGCTGATGGCAAGATGCTTTGTGATGCCCATGAGCAACATATATACCAATCAACATCTGACATCAATGATAGAGATTATGGAGATGAGGGAGATGATGAGGATGAAAAAGATGAGGATACAGTTGATATCAATTCGATGCAGCAGGTATTAACAGCATCAGATGCCGACCCATCAGCCAATGCATATTAGAGACATGTGTTAGGGCGAGCGAGCACCATGCCAATGCACTCTTCAACTATCCCTGAACATGAATATGTAACAGAGCCATCAACTGTGCCTCTATGTTCAACAACATTTCCAGTACCTGGACATGTGACAGAACCACCGATGGTGCCATTGTATCCGTCTGTGCCCTTCTTTTCACAGGCAGAGTCAAAAATAACAGCTAACAGTATTGAAAATCCCAGTGGTAGATGAAGCACGTACTATGACGAGCACAAAGGAGAGCTTCATTTGAACATGGTGTTTAAGAACAAAGGTCATGTCCAAGCAGCTGTGAAGGGTTACTCCGTGACACATACAAAGCGAGAGTACCATGTGGTGAAGAGTACACCCAATATGTAGAAAGTTAAATGTAAACATACTACAGTTGATGAACCTTGTGACTGGCACCTTAGAGCTTTTTTAAGGCAGAAAATAGGGTTGTGAAAGATTACTAGATACGGCGGAGCCCACACTTGTCTCCCAGGGGACCTAAGAATGGATCCACAAATTTGGATAAAAACATAGTAGCTACAATTCTCATATGGTTGGTTCGTCAAAACCCTACTATTAAGATAAAAAATATTGTGCAACTTGTCAAAAATCGGTACGGTTATGAGATTAATTATGCAAATGCATGGTATTGTTTGAAACGAGCTATTGAGAATGTGTACGGCACGTTGAAAGACTCAGTAAAGAAGTTGCTTACCTACATGAAAGCATTACGGAAATGGAACCCAAGCACTGTTGTCGAGTGGAGATACATTGACACCGAGGTGCCAAATAGGATGATGCTATGTTATTTATTTTGGGCTTTCAAACCTTGCATCGATGGATGCCAACATTGCAGGCTGGTAATTAGTGTAGATGGCACGCACCTATACACGACGTATCGTCATAAGTTATTGATTGCAATTACTATTGATGCCAATCAGCAAGTGTTACCTCTTGCTTATGCCTTAGTAGATGAAAAAAAAACAGAATCATGGGGTTGGTTTTTGCAGATGTTGGAGCGACATATTATCTGTGGCAGAGCATATACTTGTCTTGTATCCGACAGACATCCTGGTCTTCTTTCTGCTATCGAGAACATCAATACTTTCAAGGCCCCAAGAGAACAACACCGATTTTGTCTTCGATATTTATGTGCAAACATTTTAAAAGCTTTCAAATCTTGACACCTGCGTGATCAATGATGGAGAGCAAGTGCTGAGAACCAAGAGAATTTTTTTTTCAAACTCGAGACTATATAAAACAGATTAACTTAGAGATCTACAACTACTTGCAAGTAATTGATAAAAAAAAATAGTTTCTATCCTTTGACAGAGATTGGAAACCTGGTGTACTGACAACTAACATATCAGAAAGTATTAATGGGATAATGAAGGGAATACGGCGGTTGCCAATATGTTCAATTGTGCAAATGACATTTGATCGGATACGGCGGTTGCCAATATATTTATATACTATTTTGATATTTATATGTTTTTTACTAAGTATGAACTTCCTGTGGAACATATAAGCAACATGTACATACTATGCTTTCGTTTAATTTTATTTCAGAATTACTAATAAAATTTATATAATATTAGTTACAAATTCAATTTATATTTATGAAAATTTCACGTAATCCATTTTTTATTAGTACCGCTATATAACTTGATGATTCATAGAAAAGCATTTTCTCTATATTTGAATATTCTGTCTCATCTCTTGTTAAAAAAAAAATTAGCAAAATTCACCAAATTCTATAGCACAAAAAGTTACACCAAAAACTTATTCATTTTTAATTACATGTTCCCAAAACTGCACATCTTCGTCCAAGAAAGTTAAAGTTGATATTGATACTTTATCAAATAGAAAATAAAAATGACAATATAGATTATTTGAACATATAATTAACTATAATATTTGAAAATTATTGCCTAAAATACTAGCAATGCGAAAGAAAACTATACTAAGAACCTGCTTCATCTGAAAAAAACTCAAAAATTAACCAAAACTCACGTTGTGTAATATGAAACCAAAGCAAAGGCAAAATATTTATTATCCTTAAAATCATCCAAATATAAACAACGTGAATTCAATCAATATAAGCAAAACAATCCATCACAAGTTATTACTTTTCCGTGATCTCTAATATCAATCTCCACAACATTCATTTCGTTTAAACATAATGAAGCAGAATTTGCAAGTGAAATGAATAGTCTAGATTTGCAATCTCATATTTCATTCAACCAAAAAAATGCATGCATCTATCATGTATTTAAATGTTAAATAGCCAATAAAAGCATATTTTAAAAGGTCCCTTGCTATTTTTAGATCACTAACAAAATCAAACACAAAAATATTCAAAACAAGATGTGAATAAAACATAAGTTAAGATATTGAACTTACAAGGCTTATCTTGATAATTTTTTCTGCATGAATGCCCATAAAATTTCCTTCAATTCATTTTGACCTTCTCTCAAACTAAGAATTTCCTATGTTTTTGGCAACAATCCTCATAGTTTTGAATGAGCGCTTGCTGACTTGCAACTATTTCTTGCTGGGAGTAAATACTATTTATTTATACTAAAGGCTATAAGTTATAACACGAAATAGCACTAGCAAAAAGATGTTGTATGGGTTGCATCAACGAAAGAACAAATACAATTAAGAAACCATATGCAAGGAAAGACTTGTTAATGTTTGCAGCTTCTTGCAAACGATCTCATTCTTGTCCTTTTCAGCCTTTGACAGTTAAATTGTTATTCCAAGGTATTATCCTCAAAATTGGAGTCTTGCGCATAAAACCAGTTGTACCTCTCAGAACCAGCAAGGTCCGCTAAATTCAATCTTCCAAACCTAAGGTGGGCTACAGACTCTTTCTACCAGCAGCTTTCAATTATTTGAGTTAAGACGCTGAGTGATTGGCTACTCTCGCTGTTCATGTAAGCTGTAGCAATTTTCCTATTTGCAGCCCCCTATATAAGATTTAGTGAGACCAAGCACATTACATTGAAATACATAATTATAGATATATTTATTTTACTTAGTGGGTCACCTGCTGCAAAAGTTTAAGCACATCATTGACTCCTTTCACACTGTACTCCTTACGGTTTTCACGATATACCCCTTTCTTCAAGTCTTCTCTAAGTTGCGTTTGTCAGAAGGGAAAAAAATTAAAGAAAAGTTTGAGTTAACTCTCTGTAATAAAGCTGCCAGGCAATCATTTCATAGGCACAAATTCCATATGCCTGCAGATTAACACATGAAGGTTCAAGAAGATCTGTTATTTGCACCTTGCATATCTCTAGGAAGGAACATTTGCAGCTCTATCTCAACCTCTCACGTTTTCTGTTTTCTCCGTCCTCTAAAATGGTCATAAGAACAACATTTAGCATGGAGTCATAACTTGCATTTTTCAAACAAGAAAATAAAATTTTACACTATGTTAGAAAATGAAATCATTGGATGAATCAAAGAAGACAAATAACAAATAACAGAAAGGTGGATCTTGTGAGCTTTTTAGAGCAGTGGTAAACGTCATCTCATTTTCGTGATTCTATAACTGTTTTGAATACTAGTCATTAGGCCACAAATAGCAAAGTTGATTAGTAAATGTTGGACTGGATCATTACAAGCTTAGTGTTTAAAGTTTGATATTTGTGGTCTAATCTCAAGTTTGATTGAAAATGAATATATTAATTATGTCTAAGACTTTAAATTAGTTAATATTATAACACTCTCCTACTACCAATTTTCTCACCTTATCCAGCTTTTCATTTAAATTCGGACTTTATTTCCTTCCTTTTCTTTCTTGTAATAATTATATAAGTATTTTTTTTTATTAAAATTATAAAGCAACAGGTTTTGATGAATTATAAAATCTAAATACATGAGATGAATCTTGGAAAAATCTGCACCCCACATTGATTAAATGTTGCATTTCGTCATGCAGTCTATCAAGGGAAACAAATGTACCATCTTATGTCCAAACCCACGCAAGATGCACAAAATATTAGCATCAATTAATGTAGAAACAGCAATTCCTAACTTTAAAACTAAAGCCAAATAAATTGTTACTAAACACTTGGTCCTTTCTTCACCTGTCATTGGGAAGAAAAATAAGGTCACTCCAATCACGAATCGCTAATTCAAATAGAATCCAACAAGAGCTCTGTATTGCAGAACAATAAGGAAGGCCTAAGTTACAGGCACAACGTCAAGAGAGGAAACTGTATTAGGACATGTTGCTGATACATGCACTATCAAGGGAAACAAAATTCTATGTTGCCCTGCTGCAATCGTCCATCCAGCACTAATCAAACAATTAAACTAAAAAGCTACTAACTAAACGTAGAAAAGGGACTCAGTACAAACCATAAATTCAAAAAGCAAAAAGAATCAAAGCCAAAAGTAAAAGGTAAAAGGTACCTGTAGAATAAGTCTTCGCTTTCAAAAAATCAAGACACGTATGGGCTCTCCCCACCACTTTAATCTGCCGGGTTAACACATAAAAAATATCACATACTCTCAACACACACACACACATAAAAAAAAAACCTTGATTCACACAAGTAGAAAGGGTAAAAATCACATAACTGCAAGAGAAATGAAAGTGTGAGAAGTGAAATTTTACCATCACTCGTACGATCAAATGGCTTGACACAAAGTTAAAGAATAGAGGAAAATGTGAGGGAATGAAAAGCCCGCGGGGAGAGGGAGAGAAAAATTAGGGCACTCATTTTTAGTGCCAAAAGTAAATATATTTTCTCATATATACCTTTTTTTCTTTAATTGACTACCATCAAATGTATACATTAAATATATGTAATAATATTTGGTGGCAGTAAATTTCCTAAAAAATGAAAACATTAAATGCGTATGCAGTAAATTGGTTTTAACATAAATGGCTTTTTAATGAATAACATTTTGAATGGCTTTTTATTATATGCATTATGTGTGTGTCTATATCTATACACACACACATTGCGTCACTACTAACTATGATTTTTTTAAAAAAAAAACAACATTTAAAAACACAAACCTAACTCTGACTTTCAGTTTTCTGAACTTATTTTTATCATTTTTTTTTAAAAAAAAAGTGAATCCCAAAAGAAAGGGTTATATGTCCATCACAGCCTTTATTTTTGTTTCATATTCTTAGTTGTCTATAAATTTAAGTTATTTTTTGTTGATATCATGTATGTATTATAACACATTAAATACGTATGCAATATCTTTACCAAATGGATTTTAATGAATAAAATTTTAAAACCAAATTTGGTACTTAATCAAAGAAACAATCTACTTTGAAGATAACCCAAAGATCCAGCCTCTATTCCAAACTTATGCTTTTTTTCATTTTTTTTTTAAGTTTTATTTGATCAACAGTAAATTGGCTATAAAATATTGATTTTCATGAAAACGTATGAGTATATATTATAATATATTTATATGTGGATATGTGGGGATAAAAATGATCGTACAACCTTTTTTTTTTCTCAAATATCATTTTTTCACGTAAACTTTTTACACATTAAATTAAATTTATTGTAACAAGCCATATATTGTCACAAAAGATTATTAAATTTATCACCATTAATTTTATTAATACAAAAATGCTTTGTGTAATGATTTTATATATTTTTTTTCTAAAGAATAACTCATTTATGTAAAATTAACTTTTCGCAATGAATTAATAGAATTATTACAAAAAGTTTACTTTCTTGTAACAATCATTACAAGTTGTTATATATCTAGTTCTTGTAACAAATATTTCTTTGTTTCGTTTGTTTTGTTACAAGAAATACATTTTTTTTGTAGTGCATATTATTTGTAATAACAATTTTTGATTGTTTAATTAATAGCTTCATAAAACACTCCTGTTAATACATCCAATCTTACTCACTTGTCTCTATGATTTAATACAAAATATAAATAAATAGATGATTGATTGATAAACATATGCCATCTTTTTTATTTAAAAATTATTATTTTAAACTTATATTTGATAATTTCGTTAGGCCTATTATTGTTCATTTCTTAAAAAGTTTCGATTAAATTAATAAAATTACATCCAGTAACATGAAAAAATATATTTATTTCAAATATTTTTTTGTACAATGTTATTTTATTGATGTGCAGGGAAATTTTCAGAACGCTAACGTGAAAAATGATAAACCTTAGGGTCATGCTTGTTTTCAAATACAAACACTGTACTATTATATTTTTTAAATTTTTTTTTTTTTTTACTTTTACATAATTATCAAATCAAAAAACGCATATTAAAATTTGAAAACAAACATAGTTTAGACTTTTCGGATCCTCAATATACTGCTGGTTTCACACACATATATTATACTTCAGATTTTTTATAATATTTTTATAAATAAGAGTTTGGGTTCTTGCAATTTTAATTATCATATTACTAATCAAAATAGGCTCCCAATACCATCAAAAATGATAAGCTATGTTTGTTTTCATTTTTTCACTCAAAAACACACACTTCAATCATTACTCTTTTTAAATTTTATTTCTATCTTCTTTTTACTTTTATACATTTTTAAAAAAATACACTTAAAAAAGATCCTAAAAAATAAAAACAAACATAACCATACATATTTATAAATTATCCATTAAATTTAATATATAAATAATAATTTTGACACGTTTTTATCTGCGTACTTTAATTTATATAATATAAAATCTAAAAAATTTGATTGATTTATATAATATATTAATTTATTTAAATATTTATTTTATACTTTTCAAAAATATAACAAGTTTAAAATAATTAATTAATTAAACATAATGAAAAAATATATGTAATTATTGAGTTAAGAAATGTGAAGGAGACGAACGGTGGGTCCTCAAGGGCAGTCCGACAAGTCAGTCAGTGGAAAGGCGAAATCAACGCTTCCACTCAAAAAACGCTTCTTCTTGTTCTCTGTTTTTTTTTTCTCGTTTTTCCAAGAGCCCCCAGTCCTAGGTTGCCCTATGACATACAAAGTAAAAATTTGTTTAGTATAGCCAGAGTCCCCACAAAGTCTTATATCTTTCTTTAATTTTTTTATATTTAGGATTCCTGAGAACAAAGAAACAATTGATCACCACCCATTTGAATTTTACAACTTCATTTATGATGGAACAAGTATTCCACTTTCGTGTAGTTGGGCAAAGGCATCACAATCCCCAAGTCCAGAGGCAATTTTTTTGGTCGTTGCCCCGGATTCAATCCTCTTTATGTCATCATTATGCTTGTCGAAGACGTCATCAATGCCCGCTTGCTTCCGCCGCCTCTCTTTTTAAATTCCTTAGTGACGTTCACACAAGAAATCCCACGCTCGTAGCTAGTCAACTCACACGACCAATTTCAATTGCGTATAAATTTGACGTAACCATGCGAGGAATAGCAACATACTATGAACATTTCACAATTAGAAGTGTGAACACGATGAAACTGAGAAGACATTGAATCTTATGAGCAATGCGTCGGTGACACCCCTGGTCAAATTTTACATTAAGAAATATATCATATAACAAAATTTTAATTTAAATGCTAATTCAAAAATACTAATTAATTATTTTTTAATTGATACATTTATTCTTTGATTACTATTTATACAATTGAAATTTTAAAATTGTTTACATTTGAGTATTTTTATATGTATATAATATGTATTAATAATTAAATGATACCAAAATGTATAAGTTTATAAGCCATATATATATATATATGAATATAAGTGTGTGTGTGTGTGTGTGTCTATATATATATAAGTATTAATTTAATTATAAATTATTATAATAATTAAAAAATAATTAAATAATTATATTATAAGTAAGATAAGGAAATTTTAAATTTTAATTTGAATTTGAATTAAAATTAAAATTTTGATATATAAAATGCTTGGTTGGTAAAAATTTAGATGGATTGGGAATAGCAACATGCCAGTAAAGCCTTATATTAATTCTATGACATTTTAATAAAATGGTGACATGCCAACTAGTAAAGCAATTTCACATAAACAAAATTTGGAAACAATTAAGGGTACAAAATAGAACATACCAATGAAAAGAAAATTAAAATCATATAATATACTAGTAAAGTACCACATTCTATGCGTGCCTAATTTTGTATATATTATATAATTAGCGAATTTTAAGAAATATAAATAGAATTATATAAAAATTAAAAGTACAAAAAATATTTACAATAAAAAATACAAAATGTCAAAAGAATAGTTTGATATGAGAGGAAATTTAAAAAAAATATATAAATTGAAGTGTTAAGTTAAAAAAGAAGATAGAAAGAAAGTAATAGAAAAAAATAAAAATTTTAAAATAAAATTAATTATGTAATTTTATATCATATGATCACCAAATCTTACTAACTTAATAATATAATACAAACAACAATATCACGCGCAATGTGTATACAAATTTTTATGTGAATTATACTTTTTTATTGTTATAGCAAATTATAATAAAAATAATATTAATTTAAAATTAAGAGTATATGACAAATAAAAAAAAAGATAAAAAGAGCTAATTGAAAGTTATAAAAAATATAAGAAAGTATAGAATTATATTAAGAAAATAGAGAACTAAAAAATTAAATAAAAGTATTATAATAATTTAACATTATAAAAATTAAAATTATATCTATTGTCTTAACATATGTTATAGAATATAAAATAGATTAAAGAATTAAAAATTTTAAAAAAGTAGAATAAATTAAAATTAAGTGAATTATATGAGTGAAAGAGAATAAAGAAATGTAATATATATAAAAATCTAAGGGTATTTAAGTAACTTAATTTTATGTAATAAAAAATTCTTACTAACATAATAATATAGATAAATAGATATATTTTTCAAATGCCTAAGAAACTTAAGAAATTAATTACTTTATGCTCGGACAATAACTAATGCAATTGGTAGTAACTAGTTTGATCTCTTCTTTTTCCTTAACTTTAAATTTGTCAAGAAAAATTAAAAATAAAATTCATTGAATTGAAATCTAATAAACCACAAAAATCAACTAAGAGCAAATGAGAACAAGTGAAACACGGGAGGAATCGATTCTTCCAGATTAGCCAAAAGAAAAGTATAAAATGTAAATATAATAACATTATATTAACCGCGTCAAACATAATTTAATAATTCCCGACGGCGCGGTGCCCCTCCCATAAAGATAAACGCGTCTCGGAAATCTTTTATGGCGGTGGTGACGTCACCATGATGACGTTATCAGCACGGGGGTTATTGTGCGCACTCGAGTAATTTTACCAACGGGGATTTTTCCAGTCCTTCACCTAAGCAAACCCATCGTCTCTGCGCTTTGATACCTTAGCTGTGAAGAGACAATCCCCGTTCGTCTCATCCGTTCGTCTTCGCTAACTTCACTTGAAAAAGAATCAATCTCCTGTTCTTTCAACAAATTTAATTCTCCTGCTCTTTAAATATCCCTCCTAGTTGTTTTCAAGAATGACATACAAACTCCTCTTCAAGTAACCAGTTTCTTCTTCAAAGTCGTGAACTAACCACCCTTCGCAGATACTCACGCCACTCCTCTGTGTTTCCAAGACCTTTTCTGTATACGAATGGAGAAGGAGAAGAGAAAACGGGAGGAGGATGATGGATCAGGAGCGAAGAGGAAGACAGGGGAGGAGCGGGAAATGGACGACGGTGGGGCGCCGGAGGACGACGAGGTGGAGGACTTCTTCGCCATGCTGAAGCGTATTCAGGTTGCCGTCAGGTATTTCCAGAAGCGCAACGGCGGCGGCCGTCGCACCGAGAAGGCGAAGCCCTGGAGTCCGTCGTTTGAACGGGAAGATTTCGATGGAGTTCTGGTGGGCCCGGAAACCTCGCCGGAGAAACAACGTGCGGGTTTCGATCTTAATTCTGTGCCTGTTGATGATGATTCGGACAAGACAGTGGAAAGACAGATGGTTTAGTCTAATTAAGTTTGAATTCAGGTTCTTTAATTAATTAAGGCTTATTGTAAATTAGTTTCGATGGGTTCAGACAGCTTCGGTTTGTATGATAGTTGCGTGGTCATTTCCCCCTAGTTGAATCTGAAGTCCTATGTTGTTTCGTTTTAAGGATTCTAATTCCGATAAAAGAATGTATTAAGTTTGCTAGGGTCGACAGGCTGACAACACTTCTTTTTAATACGATAAAGATTTGTCCGATAACTATTTGGTTTTCTGTACTTAACTTTCAATCCCAAAATAATTACTTAAATTTTACATTATTAAATATATTATTTAATAATATTTTTAATTAAATTTAAATTTAAATTTTTTTATCTCTCTCCCTTATATGATTAATTATTTATTTTTTAATAATTATAATTATTAACAGTCAAATTAATTTCATATATATATATATATATTTATATTTAATTTTATTTTTACCATATAACATAATCATTATATTTATAAATTATTATATTATTTAATTATTATTATATATTTTATACATCAAATAAATTATTATATTCATCTTATTAAAATATTTATTCTAAACATACTATATATTTTAACACATACTGTTTATTCATCTCATCAAATTAAACTAAAAAATGAATGATATAAATATAAATTGGACGAGTAGAGAAAAGATAATGTGTTAAGAATCAAGTGTATTTAAGTAATGCAATACTGTACAACTAAATTTTTTTCCCATTACATGATTACATATTATTTTTTTTAAAATCAGCCATGTCTTACCTTGTAACAACGTGTGCTCATTAATAATTTTTTACTATATTTAATAATATGTTTTATACAATTAACATGCATATGTAACATAAATATAAAATAAAAACGCCACAACTTAAAACAGAAATTTAGAACTCGGTGATGTTAGGATGCAAGAGATGGCTCATTGCGGCACAACGTCCAAAGATATGGGCCCTAATCTCTGCACTCGTGGCCTTTGTACATGGCCCAACATGGTGGGCTTCCGGTTTAATGAATAATCAAGATTTTTGGACCTTTTAGTTCTAATGAAAATAGCAAATATAAATTACATAAACACGAGTAAATCCTGAAAAAGTTAGTGAACAGACAATTCAAGACCCTTAAGAGGTTTACAAAAGAGACGCAATCCAACGGAAGGGCAGTCTGATGGGCTGCTAGCATATCTAATCATTTGCTATTGTTTTTTCACCGCAAATGTGGACATTAAAATAGAGAAAAATAAAAGAATAAGAATGATTAATCTACATATATATATATATATATATATAAGTAACTTGACTTTCGAATTTATAGTTGGAGACCTACAAAATATTTCAAAAATATGAGATTCTATCTATCAAAAATAAAGTCAATTAAGATTAATTACAATCAATCAAGACTAATCAAAATTAATGCCTATACAAGTAATGTAAATAATTTATACAAGAGAAATGTACAAAAAAAATATTTTGAAAATATTTAACATCCCCTCAAACTCAAAAAGTATCGAAGGTGATAACTTAAGTTTGGAAACAGGATCTTGAAAGCAGAGTGGTGGATGTAACTTAGTAAAAATATATGTAATTTGAGCTCTGGTACTCTTTAGAAATTAAGACAAAGAAAAATGAAGAATAAAAATAATTAATATCTATATATTTTTTATGCGTAAACAAGAGTAACTTGACTCTCGAATTTATAGTGGAAAGTCTGAGAAATATTCCAATAAATGTGAGATTCTATCTATCAAGAATGAAGCCAATTAAGACTAATCACAATAAATCATGATCGGATCTATACAAGGAAAAGGCATAATAAAATATTCTGAAGATGTTTAATAATAAAGGCGTGTAAAATGTCTTCCCCTTGACAACAATAGCGAGAAAAGCAGTGCGGAACCATTAATTGTCTTTCTTCGATAAATGTCCAAATTGGCAGTGCACCGTTTCATAATTTCCACAAAAATATTTTTCTTGCGTTTAAAATTCCAAAAATTAACTTCCAATCATCTTCACCGCTGACCTATGTTTGGATTTCTTTTAGTTCTTCCAGGACATGGTCGGGGTAATGCGTATGCATATTTAATTTAACACATTATATTTAGCTAATCAAATTCATTAAAGTTTAATTGTCATGAAAACCAATAAGAATTTAGGAATTACAAAAACTAAGATACAAAAAACTCAAAAAGATATATAGAAAAAAATATATAAGATTTTGAATGAAAATAAATTGTCATAAATTCAATAAACTTCAATTTTGTTTACTTAAGTACTTAAATAAATAAGGCTATGAAAAAATGTTAAATTGAGTATTTTTCTAAAAAATCTTAATTATCAAAATGGATTCATTTAATATTTTTGGAAATTGTTTATTGATTAATATATATTTAATTCAAACAATTAATTTCATTAATTTAGTTAAACTGGGTCTTAACCTCTATGTATTAGAAAATCACAAAACTCTAGGCAAAAATATCAAAAGAAAAAGAAAGGGAAAAGATATAATTCGATGGTAAAATAATCTGTTGTATATTCAATTAACTTCAATCTTGCATATATGTCTAACTAAATCCATTAATAAATTTCTTATTAAACCAAAATGAATTAATTCTTTAAAAAATAATTAAATAAAAATATGTAAATATGAAATTTTCCATTTTTCAAATTTAATAACACTGTGCATAATACACGTTATGATTAGGCTAGCATCCATGTCGTGTATAAGCCGAGGTCATTTCTTCCTTCCACTCATGTTCCTTTATTATTTGCTAATTCCCACGATGAAGAGATAAATCTGCACAGTAAATTGATTCCATTATTGTCTTACCTTTGTCACCCTCAGACCCCACTTCTTGTAAAGAAGTTCAGATGCTGTCATTTCCCCCATTGCACTATAGTGGTTAATTTGTTTGATCATGGGGCTTGGAATTTGGAGTACAGTTTGAAGTATGAACTCAATCCTGTCCAACCAGTCTTTTTCCTTCTCCTTTTTCACTTTAAGAAATAAAAAATGACTTGGACATGCTTGCAATAATGTCAATCGACATATTAAACAATGTACTTGATTGCCATTGCCTGACTGTCCCTTATTTTATGATAATTTAAAAATATTCTCTTTTTATTTGTATTTCAACATCATAGTTCAAATTAAAGGAATCAACATGGGTTTTAATATTTATAATTCTGAGTCAGGGGCCAAGGCTAGGATTTGTTTGTGAAATATTTATCATTCTTCCACATCTTACAAATTAAGCATCTTATTACAAGAACTTTATTCAAATTAAAAATTTTCTCTCTCTTTCATCTTATCTGACCAATTAATAATTTTTTAACTATTATACTTATTCACGATTAAATAAACATATATTACTATAATTTTTCTACTCACGATTTATTTTTTTATTATCCTATAAACTTATATATTATCACATTATTTAATCATTCTTACCTATTAAATATATATATATATATAAATAATTTTCTTATTCACCAAAATCTTACAAATTAAATATAATTTCTATATGTATTCAAATCACCTAAATTTTCTTTCCCTTCTTAATTGGGAAACAAACATAGCCCAAATGTTTTTTCAATCTCCGAATGATAGGGTCAACCTTTGTTACATCTACAGCGGCTATGTTTGTTTTCAAATTGGATGGAGGAGAAAATTTTGAGTGATTTGTAAGGTTTGGATATTATTTATATATATTTAATATATGATAAAAATTGAATGATGTGATAGTATATAAGTTTATAAGATAATAAAAAATCAATGTATGTAGAAAAATTATAGAAATAGGTGTTTATTCGATCTTAAATAAGTATGATGATTAAAAAATTATTAATTAGTGATGAAAGAGGAAATTTTGAATTTGAATTTGAATAAAAATTTTATGATAAGATATTTGATCTATAAATTTTTTAAGTCAAGATAAATAGTGTTTAAAATTGAAACAGACATAGCCGTATGGCTTGCTAGAAATTGGTACACACACACACTCACACACACTCGAACTCCATGGTTATGTTTTGGGTTTTAAGCATGTATTTTTAAGTGTATTTTTCTTAAAAATTATGTAAAAATAAATGAGAAAAACAGATAAAATTTATAAAATATAATAATTAGAATGTGTGTGTTTTTGGGATAAAAACAAAACAAACATAGCCCAATTAGCTTACCAAATATATATATGTATGCTATCTGAAAAGCATGAGATTTTTATCTTTTAATAAATATTTTGAAATGTTATCTTTGATAAATTCCTTGATAACCTCATTGCACTACTTTTCAATGTAAAACAAATAAAATAAAAAAGGTGTTTATTGGTAAAAACATACCTCTTCTTCATTTTAAAAATTATTATTTGTAATAACAATTTTTGATTCTTTAATAGTTTCATAAAACACTCTTGTTAATACATTCAATTTTAATCACTTATCTCTATTCTTTAATATAAATAAATAAATAGATGATTGATTGATAAACATATGACCTCTCTTTTATTTTAGAACTTATTATTTTAAACTTATATTTGATAGTTTGGTTAGGCCCATTATTATTTGTTTCTTAAAAAGTTTTGATTAAAAAAATTAAATTTGTTAGTAGATTTGGATAGTTCTGTTGTGAGGTGTGATAGTTGTCACGAACTCATACACGTAACGAAAATGTAATGATATGTACTAGAAATTTGTTCACACAGTTCAACGATAACCGTCAACATTTGCGAGACACTGCCAACAAATTTCACTAGTGATAATATAACACTTATTAAGATAATTAGTCACCGCCAGCACAAATCACTAGTCAACAACACACGAATATTTACTGGTCAATACCAATAATAATCGCTGGCCTTACCCAAATCTCCCTTGGTATCAATTCGTTTACGTGTTTCTAGCTTAACTCCCATAGACAGTAATACTCATTGCCTTTACTTTGTCAAGATTCTCTTTTAGCCCTAACTTGTAACTTTGATCGTTGAGTATTCTCTCTCAAGAGTAGTTATTCGCTTTATCACTTTTATAGGTTGTTGTGGACGGATGGACTCGTAATACTTTAGGCCCCCATTATCTCTTTCTTCCAAATGATTGAATAGTGCGACACACTTAAATTCCTTAAATGATAATCAAATGAACATGTGTTGCTCCACGCAATCCGTAGAGTTCACACTTAGATGAATGAAGTCTCTCAATCTTGCTTCGTTTGCCTTTGAAAGCATCCATCTTGTCAACCTTCAAAGTTGGAAGACTAACTCCAAGAAATTTGACAGTAAATTCAAATTATTCGAAAATGAAACTTTTCATATTGTAACATCTGGTATGTCATTTTTTAAAATTTTCCTTTTTGATTTTTTGGTAGCTTCAACAGTCTTTCCTTATTATTATAAATTGAAAATCTTTTGAATATCAAGCTTGATTCAGCTAGATTTGATTTGAATATATGAAATTCAAGATATGGTTAACTGTACACATTCTCCCATAGATTCTAGATAAGGAAGGTCAACCACATCCAAATCAACTAAATAAAATCCATTTAAATCATCTTAACATTGTTCAGTCAACACTTTGTAACCACCATTTCAAATGAATAAATCATCATATTGATATAGACAAATTTGGCAAATACTGTAGCAGATCATATTGTAACATTTATTGTAACAAATTACCAAAATTCTAAAACTTCCTTGAGAAAATGATCTACCATGTTAGTGTCACATTGGTAAGTTGTGTAAGAAATAATAGCTCATCAAAGCTTTGAATATGTGGCACAATGTGGCATTAAAATTCTTTTTTTTTAAATCATTATGAGGCACAACAACAATGTTAGAAATGGAGATGTTTGTCAGATGTGAAGTTTATAATAAGAGTAATAAGATAAGAATTCAATCATAAACTATCTACTTTTATTCATATCAGCCGAATGGCTTGTTGCACTACTTAAAAGAATCATCAGCACTTGTACTTCCCCTTTGAGCACTTAGTGGGATCTTGTCATCATCGTTCGAGTTAGATCTCCTTGAAGAAGAGATAGGAGTAATAAAGCCAGTCTTCATGCGAGGTGGTCCAGCCTCAAAGTCATGATTCTGAGCTATTGCAACAAATAGTAGAGAAGAATGGAGAGTAGCAATTTGCTCATTAAGTTTGAACTCTTGATCCTGCAACATTAAGATCTGAGATTTCATGTCTTGGGAGAGAGATACCCAGGCATCTAATGCAGCTTCAATACTTGACACCATTAGGTTTAGCTCATGGTAGAAGTGGAAAACTCACTACTTCAATTGAAATCATTAACCTTTCGAGTTTTGAAAAACTTCAAAGTGTACCCTATAGAAAGTTAGTGTAATGAAAGCTCGTTGTCCTTGTCTTCACAGTACTCTTGTTATTAGCTTAGGGTAAGGCAAATTCCCAGTCGTTGTCTTTGTGCTAGTATGTATATAACATTGTCAAAAATCAATCACCTGATATTTACTAGTTGATGTTTTCCCAATAAAAAGAGACCACTATGCCAACATTCTTTGCCATAATTGAGTAATTTATTGATTGAAGATGTTCTAAGTGACTAACCTAAACATCAAGTAGTACTTCATAGAAAGATGTTCGGACAGCATTTTCCTGAACAACTAGTAGTTTCTCATCAAGATTGCAGTAAAATTCGCTCACAAGATCGCGAGTATATATGGTAAGTGATGTTGCAATACTTCGTAGGCCAAGTTGGTCCAGCACTGTAGTAAACCCAAATTTTGTTAAAATTTATCTGTCAACCTTCCTTTCAATTCAATCACTAAAGAATTGCAATTGACATAGTTAGACATCCACTTAGCTTGTTTATTGTAATATTTAAAGAAGCTACACGATTTGTAGAAATCCTATTTGGTTCAAGTCGAGGTTGGATTTCTTCTATATCAGATTGACATTCTACTGCCTCTAGCATGTGACTTTTGGTCCTTTTTCTTGTTGGACAGAATGGTGGTGATTAAGATGGTAAGGGTATTATTACTAAACACGTTTTTAAATGTCTCCTACATCTAAATCCTCAACATCTATTTTTGCAGTTTCTTAGCCTTCTAGAACCACTCCCCCTGTTTCTTGCAATTCCTACTACTCCATGATCATGGCATGAGGAACTTCTGGTGGGACAATGATCAATAGTGGAGCTTCAATCAGTGGTTCATAAACTATCATGGCTAGTCCGGTAGTTCTTGACAATAAAGGCTTGTCAACAACCTCAACCGTTACACCACTACTTAATGAAAAACTTCCCATGTTTTTCTTTAAAACGTGCTTCAGAAATTTGAGGGAGTGAAACAGTTTGAATATGACTTTCAAAAACACAGAGCATACCTCTCTATATATAGCCATCTGAAACCCTTCTGTTGCAAGGACTGTCATATCATACTCTAACACAAAACCTCGAGAATCGCCAAATACATGGAAAGATGGGATTTTGAAGTGATTTTAGCTACTTTATATATCAGGCAATTATGATAATTATAGATTTTTCAAAATATCTTACAATTCAACTATACCCTAGCCACGTTAGCTTTAAGTTACTGCCTTTTCACCATCTAATCATCATCAAGCTTTTAAGAAATCCAACAATTAGGACATCATCATGCGTTCAAGAAATTCGACAATCCAAGTTTAATCATCAGTCACCAGCCAAAAATTAGCAGAAAACCACAAATAATAAAAAAAATATATTTATAAAATATGTATAAAAATTTTGAAATGTTCAAAAAATTTGAATTACTAAAATAGGCACACGCCTATGGCATTCCACAACATCTCAAACCTTGGTGTATTAAGGGCCTTTATGAATGTGAATATGTCGTCAAATTGAGATTTGTTGTAATATGCTCCAGCACAACTCTTTTCTCAACCAAATCTTGCATAAAGAGACGACAGGCATTAACGTGTTTCATCATTGAATGCTACTGCACACAGTCTTTGAAGATGTTAATAGTACTCACATTATCACATAACACTTTAAGCACTCTTTGCTCTAACGTGTAATCCTTCATCATCTGCTTCATCCACAGCAGTTGGAAACAACAACTTCTAACAATAATGTACTACGCCTCTACATTGACAATGAAACATAGTTCTGCTTCATACTGTACCATAGCATAATGTTGCTACCCATGAAGAAGCAACACCTTGTGTAGTTGAACAACTCAATGTTATAATATTTGTTGTTGCATAAACCATAGTTCACTATTCCACTAACATGCGGATTAGTCTTTTCCTTAAAGGTAATGATATTCCTTTGGTGCTGCCTGGTACCATGCACACACTCCCACACTACAGCATATATCAGGTCGCCTAGCAGTCAGGTAGAAAGGTCCACCTATTATGTTTCGATAAAGGCTCAAGTCTTTTGGCTTTCGTACATCATCATTAATCAACTTATGATTTGTAGCAAGCGGTGTTCTAATATGTCATAAGTTCTCTAATTTAAACTTTCTCACAGGTTTCTTGCATATTTGGACTGCAAAATGAATATCCCATCTTTGAATTGCAAAACTTACAGTACTAGAAAGTACTTGAATTTGCCTATCATGCTTAACTCAAACTTACTCTGCATGCAGGATGCAAAATCATTAAGTAGATTGTTTGATGTAGAACTGAAAATTATTTCATCAACGTAGTCTTGAGCCATAATGATATCTTTCTTAATCCTTTTCAAAAATAAGGTCTTGCTTGCCCTCCGTTATTGGTAGTCATATTGTATCATATATTGGGACCATTTATTATACCAAACCCAAGGGGCCGACCTCAAGTTGTATAATGCCTGTTTATCATGTAAACATAGTTTAAAAGATATAGATCTTCGAAACCCTTCGATTGCTTTACGTAAACCTTCGGTGGAGGATGCCATTTGATTGTGCTTAATCCATTAGGAATATCAGACTCATTTGCTAAGTTTTTGCTAGTTGTTCCATCATGTGTTACAACATCGACTAAAACATCTACATCAACTCTAATATCTTGTACTACTTGCTCTTCTTTATTAGCCTTCTTTTCTACTCTAGTATGCTCAAGGTTCTTCTTAGGCCCAACATTTTCCACGATCACATTCTTAAACTGCATGATGTGTGTTAGTCCTTTTGTTGAAAACTTGATAAGCTATGTTAGTAGTTGAGTAACTCAAGAAGATTCATTCATCAAACATGGTTTCAATCACCTACCCTTCCAAAACTCGTATAGTGTCTTTTTGATGATTCGATGAAGATTAACCTTATTAATAGTATAACATGTGGTAGTCACAACTTCAGCCCATCACTTCAAGCTCTAGTATTTATCATTCAGCATCACCCTAGCCATGTCAACCACTTTTGTTGCTAGAAATTGAATGCCATCTAATGACGGTGATGTTTTCTCTTTTTATCTTCATTCCTTTTTCCTTTTTTTTTTTTTGAATTTTTATGACTATAAAAACTATTTATAGGAAAATAACATATAGAAAATGAATTGACTATAAAGGAAGATAACACTTCACTTAGGTAAGCAAACGTTTATTGCTGTGCTCGGCATCTTCGTCTACCTGTGTGTTAGATTACATCTTCATCTATATGATATATTCGACAATCATATCCTACCAGCTAGAGGTGGTTAATCCTTTAGATACCTCTTGTCCTATAATTATCAATCACTCTTACAATTAATAGCTTCGAAGGGTGAATCCTTTTAACTCTGGATGAATATTAAACCCTCAATAGTTATTCCTCCACGTGTTTGAATATTTGGTGGCTCATCTATGCTTTTTCTAGTATTCTGCCATGCTAGTTTTATCAGTGGTTCAACTTCTTTCTCAAACTTTTTGACCCATATTTGACTATAAAAGATTTGCTTAATAGGTACCTGTGTTCCTTCCATCAAATGCTTCCACAACCTGTAACGTGAGGAAATGCAATGATCACTAAAATGAAAATGAGTGCATATAGGATTTTTCTATCACCTTTTAGATTGTTGGTTCTGTTTATTTGTTGTAGATAATGTTATAACATGTGCAATCTTAAGTTGACACCATATTGAAACATTTTCTATGATATGTTCTGTCTCCTTCATGAGCTGCATTCCTTTGCCTCCAAAACTACTAGAACTAGGTTGTCTAGTGTATCCAATCCCATGATGATCTCCAAAGCCTTGACCATAATCAGGATGTCCTCCAATTTTGTCTTTTTAGTGTTCAACTTGGTTGGAGTTGTAGTAGATTATCCTGCTTTCTATTATATCTTTTGGTAAAACAACTACAAACTATAAAACTCTTCCAGCAATTTAGCTAGAGAAGCACGTGCCTCATTTCTCTCCATCTGTAGTACCTCATTCTCCAATATCAACTTTTTGTCATTGCTGCGAGCGGTAAACAACTTTTAACCAATAACTAATTCAGTCTCAATACTTCCTCATAGATTATCTCATCATCATTGCTATTATTGTAATTAGAAACATCATATGTTACAGGAGATGATATAACATCAAATATAACAGTACTCTTATTTTTTTGTGAGGTTGAGTTGAACACCGCACGGTTGCCGACATGGCCATCATCTTTTTCACCACTCACTTTAGAGCCATCATCGCTCCATATAGTTGTCAAGAATTCCTCTTACTTTTTCTTAGTGTTGGCACATTTTGATTAGTTGTGCCCATAGCCTTCGTATTCCTAACACTTTATTCATTTTCCACCATCTAAGACTTCAAGATTTTGTTGCTTCCTTTGATTTTTGGTAGAACCTTCATTTTTTTCCGTTTATTGTCATTGGGAATCTTAGAACTTTTCGTGGGTCTTCTTAGTTCCTTTCCAATTCTTCTTGTCAAATAGGTAACTTTATTCTCAACTTCGTCGAAATTCTTGTCTTGATCATTATAGTTGTGGTTGGTGGTTTATGACTGCAATGCCATTTCTTTTTCCCTTTTAGCCTATGTAAAGTTTATTTCGTAAGCCTGTAGCGACCCAATTAATTTGTCCAACTACAATGATGTGACACCTTGTGCCTGTTTGATGGTAGCTACCTTCAGGCCAGACATTTCTAATAGTGACCTCAATGTCTTTCGCATCAGCTTCGTCTATGAGTATTTCTTCCCCAATTGGTAAGCTTGGTTGGCAATGTCTGTCAAATTTAAGTTAAATATGGTCGTTATCTCATCGTATGTCATGTGGAGGTTTTCAAGTTGGGAAGCTAAAATCTATAGCTTCGACACACACACACATAGAACTTATGCCTTCGTGCATGTTTTGTAAAATCTACCATACCTTCTTTGCTATAATATATGTTGAAAAAAGCTTGAAATACTTCTCATCAATACTTGTAAAAATGGCATTCATAACACGAGAGTTTCTAAGGGAAGTTCTTTCTTCACTAAAGCTCCATAATGTTGCATTTTTCAGGACAATTTAGCCATCAACTTTATGCATTGGTGGTGTCCATCTTTCATTAATGGCTTTGCATGCCTTCTCATCCAAGAATTTGATAAAGGCTCACATCATGGCCTTCTAATAGAGGCAGTTCAACCTATTTAAAAAGAGTGGATGTGTAATAGATGATCCATCCCTAGTACTTAATCTGTCAACCAACTATTCTAGATTTCACCCACTTGGACCACAAGCCTACCTAGGTGACCAGGTTGTGTTATCACTTGTTAGTTAGTTTGGAGGGCTATGTTGCAAGGTAGGATGTATCACATGTTGCTACAAATTTACACATGTAGCAGAAATGTAAAGATAAGCACTAAGATTTTGTTTACGTAATTTGGAGACAACCTTCTTACGTTTGCAGGGCCTTACCTAGAAAGTTCCAGTAATAATGATACAACACTTGTTAGAATAACTAGTCAATACCAGTACAAATCACTCACCGGTCAATATAAATACTCAAACATTTATTAGTGAATACCATTAACAATCACTGACCCTATCCAAACTCCCTTTTATATCAACTAATTAACGTGTTTTAATCTAGCTCATCTAGGCAGCAAATCCCCTTGTCTTTGCTTTGCCAAAACTTCTTCTTGGCCCTAATTCATAGCCTTGATCAGCGAGTCTCCTCTCCCAATGGTAGTTCTTCACTTTATCATTTTAGTAGGTGATTGTAGACGAATGAAACTGGTAATGATTTAGGACTCCATTATCTCTTTCTTTTAAATGATATGAACAATGCAATACATTTGAACTCCTTGAATGACGATCAAATGAACATGTGTTCTTCCAAACAATTTACTGAGTTGACTTTTGAATGAATTAAGTCTCACATGAATTTTCTGTCAATCTCACTTCCTTGGCCTCTAAAAGCATTCATCTAGTAAGCCTTTAAGTTGGAAAACTAACTTCAAGAAATTCAGTTAGTTATCTTCAAAATATCCAAAATGATACTTTTTATGTTATAACATCTGATCTAATATTTTTGGGATTTTTCCTTCTGGTTTGTTGGCAGCTTCCACAGTCTTTCTTTATCATTATAAATAGAAAATCTTCTGGATATTGAGCCTGAGTCAATCAAATTTGATTTGGATATATAAAAGCCAAGATATGATTAGGTGTCTAGATTTTCTTATGTCTTCTAGATAGAAAAGATCAACCATATATAAATCAACTAGATAAAATCTGTTCAGATCATCTTACCTTTGTTAAGTTGATAATTTATAATCACCATTTGGAAGAAAAAAGTTATCTGATTGATTTTGACAAATTTGGCAAATACCATGGCAGATCATATTGAAATATTTGTTATAACAAGTTATCAAAAATTTAGAATTTCTTTGAAAAAATAATCTGCCATGGTATTGTATTAGTAAGCTATGCAATGAATAATGACAACTCATCAAAACTTTACATACATGACACAACGTGGCACTAACAAAATTACATCTACTAACATGAAAAAATATATTTCATTCAAATATTTTTTAAAAAATATTATTTTATTGATGCGCAATCAAATTTTCACAACGTTAACATGAAAAATGATAAACCATAGGCTTTTCGGAACCTCAATATGCTGCTCGTTTCACGCACATATTATCCTTAAGAGTTTTTTATAATTTTTATTTTTATAAATAAGAGTTTGGGTTCTTACAATACTAATTATCATTACTGATCAAAATAGGCTCCCGATACCACAAAAAATTATATATATATATATATATATATTATTTATAAATTATCCTTTAACTTTAATATACAACTAATAATTTTGACATGCTTTATCTAAGTACTTTAATTTACATAATATAAATCAAAAAAATATTTAATTTGATTTATTTATTAATTTATTGTATATTTATTTTATACTATGTCCAAAATATATTAATTTAAAATTAATTAATTAATTAAACATAATGGGAAATATATGCAATTATTGAGTCAAGAATTGATGTATAAATAAATTTGTTTTGTATAACCAGAGTCCCCTCAAATTTTTAATACGACAATATATAAATATAAAAAACTTAAAGAAAGATGTGTGTGTATATATATATATATATTTATTTATTTATTTATTTATGTACCTTTATTTAATATAGTGAAAAGAGCTAGGATTCATGACAACAAAGAAATAATTAATCACCACCCATTTGAATTTTATATTTTAATTTATGATGGCACAAATCCCCCTTTCCTGTTGGTCAACCGCATCACAGTGATTCTCAATAATTGAATCCCAAGTCCAGAGGTTATGTCTGTAACCTAATTTTCAAACCATAAACATTTCTAACTTCCTACACATATCACTCAATAATATCTTTCTCTAAATTCAAATTAAAATTAATTATTTTTAAATTATTTTATTTATTTATAATAAAATTAATACATATATATATCTTATATATATATTCATATTTATTTTTATTTATATTTTATAATATGATTATTATCTCTATAAATTATCACGTTATTTAATTATTATTATATATTTTATATATATATTCAAATAAATTATCTTATTTATCTCATTAAAATATTCTTTTCAACGCACTACTCATTTCAACCTACTTTTAATAAATTTCGTATCAAACAAAAACACCTCTCCAAACATAACCCAGGTTTCAATCATCTTATGTCATCATTCGCATGTCAATACGTCATCTATGACCTCATTGCTTCCTCGGCATTCCTTTTCTCAATTCCTTACCGCAGTTCCCCACAACAAAACCGGCGCGCGTAGCTGGTCCGCTGAAACCGAATCTGCCGCTGTAGTTGCCTGTTTCTCGTTCGATGGAATTGGAGAAGAGAAGAAGGGTGGCTGGCGAAGAAGCAACTGACGGAAAAACAGATAAAGCCGGGGAAGAGGATTCCGCGAAGATAGCGATGCCGGGAGACGAGGAGGTGGAGGAATTTTTCTCCATGCTGAAAAGGATGCAGGTGGCGCTCAAGTACTTCCAGAAGCGTAACGTAGGCCCTGAGTCGACGGCGAAGCCCTGGCGTCCGACGTTTGAACCGGAAGATTTCGACGGCGTTGAGAAAACCACCCCGGATAGAAATCAAAACGGCGGTTTGGATCTTAATTTGGACCCCGCTTCAGATGTTTCTGGTTCTGTTAATTAAATATTTCAAGTATCTTATCGTCAAGTAGCCTTAGCTGATCTCTCGTAAAATTTCATAAATGATTTAGTTACCATCATCTTATTCTGTAATCCTATGTTTGCCCTATTCCAGTTGAATTGGTTAATACAAATTTGACAAAATTAAAGATTGAGGAGATTTTTGGATCTTATGAACCAAGGGCTTTCGTCTGTTTTAGAGATATGTTTTTTCAGTTGTAACAATTAATTATTAATTATTGATAATTGATAATTATAGTATTTATTTATGAATAAGATTTATAGTGTAACGTTGTCTCTAAATAAGATATTAAAAATGTGAATTGGATACCTTGTTAGTTTCAATTCCATTTTATTTTATATGTGTTACATATAAACGGATTGTCCTAAATTATTCCTTCAGTTATTTGGGATATCTAATGATATGTAATCCTTTATTAGTCCAAATCTTGATATTGTGTAGAGGTGCCAATAAGACTAGCTAATCGAGTCAAACTTGATTAGGCTTAACATTATTTTTTAGTTAACTCGAGTTGAAATTTCAACTTAAATAATTTTTTAAAATTTAATAATTGATATGTTTACTCGAAAGGACGAAAAATTCTCATCTGAGATCATCCAAGGGCACCTTCAACTTGTTCGCAACACAGACAGACCATAGAACCTTATTGAATAAGTAAGATGCTCCAATTATCTGTTCTCCGATCGGAAGCTAAGGTAAAAGGGGCAACAGCTCGTCGTTAAAATCATTGTCAAGTCAAGAGGATCTGACGAAAAACGAGATGCCCTTTGTTCCTGGTAATTGGAGTCTAGCAAAATGTAATAGGAATAATTTTGAATTCGATAAATTCGTGAGTCAAGTTTAATAAGGCTCAACCCAAAGTAAACTTGATTTGATCAAAATATGTTGTTGCAAATCTACTTAATTAGAGAGATCGTAGGATTACTTTTTGGGTTTTATATTATATTATAAATTGTAATAATTTTAAATTTTCATTATAGTTGGGTAACACTTATGCCTGTACTTTTGAATGTAAAATGTTTAATGTTTTCTAAGTGCGAACTTATGTGCTATGTATTGCATGTTTAAGCTTACTCAAAAGTTATGAAAAATATATAAACTAAACTTCAGTCGAAAAAGACGTATGAGTTGACTTTGACTTTATGGTAAACTCGATGGTATAAGTTGGGGGAAATGTAATTTTAGTTCACCAACTATAGGGTGGTATTTTCAAGATATATAAATTTTAAAATGACGATTCAACACTATAAGGTTTTTTTTTTTTAAAAAAAAAAAAAAGGTGACACTTTAAGGACATGATTAAGTTTCCAGTTAAAATTCACATGTGCTGATCTCGTAATTACCTTTAAATTCTTCTATGTGTGAGGCCAGAAATGGTGTGCTAAACAAACCATGTGGATGGCGACATGGAAAAACATGCCATATCAGTCAGTGTTGCAATTGGACAGGATTCCCCCCGACATGTCATTCCCCAATTTCCCTCTTTTCTTCCCCTAGGTTCTCGTGTTTCCCCACCTTGCTCGAGGAAAGCGCAGGGATCCTTCAGCACAAGTTCAAAATTGGTTGGCTAGTATTTTCTTAGCAGTCGTTTTGTGGGTCATATCCCTCTAGAAAATTACTCTTAAAATGTCAAAAGTCCTCTATCTGCGACATCTCCTTCTTTAGAATTAAACACATCCATTCATATTCATTCGATGTTATTTTAATAAAACGAAAAATATTCATATAATATACACATTTTGCAAATTCGAAAAAAACTTAAGAAACAATTATCATATGCTCGCCAATAATTAATGCAATTCATAGGCAAAACGTATCGCCTTTACTTGAATGTATATTTTGCTGTGAAAAAAAAAAAATAACGTGAAAAATAATGTAGAAGTAATAGTGAAAAAATAAAAAGTATAATATTTGAAAATGTGCAATTTTGGTAGTGTAGAAATTGTAATAATTGGTGTCCCAAACTAGTAATCGTAATTAAGAGTAAAAACTAGTTTGATCCTTTATTATTATCTTTAACTGTGTTTGGGAGAGGGTTTTTTTTTTAAAAATAATATTTGACAAAAATTGTATTGAGATAAATAAAATGTGTGATATTGGTTTGATAATGTGATAATATATAAGGATGAAAATTAATTTTTAAGGTATAAATAGATATAAACATAAATGTATATGTGATATATAATTATTAATTTGATTGTAAATAAATATAGTAATTAAAGAATGATTGATTAGTCTATTTTATATATATATATGTATAAAATAAAAAAATTTTAAATTTGAATTAGGTAATATGTTTGGTAATATAAGTTTGATGGGAAGTGAGTAAGGTTCCGAACATAGCCAGCCTTTAAATTTGTTTGAAACAAATAATAATGAAATTAACTCACTGAATTGTAATTTAATAAACTGCAAAAGATAATCAGGTATTTATCATTATCGTGTGGTAGAAGGAATCCTTCCATTTTCTTAATATTGTTGTTGTTGTTGTTATCGTGTCAGTCGACTCAAAAACTCTCAAGACCACCGCATCAACAAATAGGAGCTTTTGACATCATGACATGTGTCCTATTTAAATTCATCACTTTTTTTTTTTCTAATTTTAACTTTCTTTTTATTTTTTATTCTTTTACACTTTTCAGTTTTGTTTATGCGTAATTTTTGTATAAATAAATGCAATAATTATTATTATTTAGGGTATATTTTTTCAACTCTAATTCTAAGAATATTATTATAACTTAAATTATAGAATGATATATATACATTATCAAATATGCATTAATAAAAAATGTTTTTATGATAATTCTTGTAATGGTGGTAAAAATATCCAATAATTGAAATTATATAATTTTAGATGCAATTTTAACATGTATAATATTTTTATAAATCTATTTTTTAATTACAAAATATATTTGAAAACATAATATAACACAAATATAAAAAATAAATTTAATTTTTAAATCTCAAATAAAACATGTTTTGAAAAAGTGAAAAGAAAAAAAAAAAGCCAACGCAAAAACTAAGAAAAACCAAAAAAGTCGAAAGAACGCTAAATAAAAGAAAAGAAGAATGAAAAAAGAGAAACGTGTCGTTCTCTCCCGGCGTGGGGCACTGCTCTGGGCAGCAGGAACAACCGAACCGTTGTTTTTCGCTCCAGCAATAATTTCAACGGAGACTTTTCTTGTCCTTAGCCGAAACCAACTAACCCAGGTTTCCTTCGCATTAACACTTCCCCCTGTAGACAGAATCATCAGTCGTCAGATAACGTTCGTCATCTCAAACTTCCCTTAATGGCGTGTCAATCTCCTATACCCTCAACGAACTTCTCCTCATCTTTAAATGTAACTCCACGTGAATTTCGTAGAGACATATGAAAATCCCTTCGAGCAGTAAGCTTGTTCATCGAACCCCGGGAATTAGCCAATCATCGCATATTCCCACGCTTTAATTTATAGGGATGGAGAAAGAAAAGGGGAAACGCCAGGGGGACGACGGATCAGGAGCCAAGAGGAAGAGAGGGAAGGAGCCCGAAAATGATGAGTGTGTGGTGCCGCCGGAGGATGAGGAGGTGGAGGAGTTCTTCGCCATACTGAAGCGAATACAGGTGGCTGTCAGGTACTTCGAGAAGCGTGACGGCGGTGGCCGTCCGGCCGAGACGGCGAAGCCCTGGAGCCCGTCGTTTAAACGAGAAGATTTCGAAGAAATTCAGGACCTGGAAAACACGCCAGCGGAACAACATGCTGGTTTGGATCTTAATTCTCGGCCTGTTCACGATGATTCGGAGAAGGCCGTCGAAAGGCAGTTACCGTAGACCAAGTTCGGATTCAGGTTCTTTAATAAAAGCATATTGTAAATTAGTTCCGATCAGTTCACTGTTCGTGTGACAGTCTTCTTTATGGGATGGGGGGTTGGAGAAAGACATTATGTAATCAGAAGTAATTTAGATTGCTGAGGATTATGTAATCAGTAGTAATCTGTTCTTGTCAAGGATGATTAGCAGAAAACCCGGAATTTTTATTCCTTTATGTTAATTTAAAAATTTATTGAACTTAAAAATTTAAAGAGTATTTAAAATAAGAAAAAAGAAAGATAAAAAGAAATTAAAAACAGAAAAAATTAGAGAAAAAAACAAATGAAAAATAAGTTGAAAGAAAATAAAAATATTTAAAAAAATAAAAAGAATAAATTTAAGAATAATTGTGTAATGGAAAATGAAGTCATGATACGTCAGTAATTATACATGAGTGTTTTGGTCTTAATTAAGGGTCATAGTTTACTAATTGCAGATAATATCATAAATTAATAATGAATAACTAAATTGATTCTGACACTGCGTGTGTGGATTCGAATGAGAGGTTGGAGATTCAAATCCTTGAGTAAGATTTCATTACTAATATATCTATTCTGAATATTAAGTTGATACGAATTTTTGGTTGCATGATATAAAATTATATGATTATTTTTATTTTTATTTTTTTTTATTTTATCATTTTTTTTCTCTCTCTTTTAACTAGTCATTTTTGTTTATATTTTTTCTTAAATTTTTTCTCATTTCAAATTCTTTCAATGTTTCTTTTTTTGTTATTGTAAATCTTTTTTATAATTTTAGTTTTCAAATAATTTTATTTACGCTACTTAAAATCCATTAATTTTATAATTTATAAATAAATTTGCATACATATAAGTTTGCTACTTTTATTTATTTTGGTTGCATTAAGTAAACTTAAATATATACCCATCCTCTATTAATAATGATGAAGTTACTTTTTACATAAATATAAAATAAATATTTAAATAAATTAATATACCTACAAAATAAAAAAAACTAAACAATTAATTTAATTCTATACTATATAAATTTAAATACATGTATAGAGTGTGCCAATATTATTAGTATGTTCTTAAGTGTTTGGTTCTACTTTGATTACATTATATGAATTTACATATTGGCCTATATTTAAAATTCATTTTTATTATCCATCATTTCTCTATTTTTTATTTTTTTATTTCCATTTTCTCTTGAAATTTTTACTTTCAATTTCTTTTGATCTTCATTTCGTGTCGCAAAATTTTGTTTTTCCTTTTTAAAAAATATTGTTATTGTCAGCACGTCGACCCTACCAATTAATATTTTTTAAAAAGGAAAAACAAAATTTTGCGACATACTTTATTTACGATATTGTCTTCAGTTTTGTCCCACTCACTCAGATACGTGCATCATAACCCCTTATCATTATTATTTAAAATAAACTATCTATTACCTTCTAAAATCATGTATCCATTATTAGTTATTACTGTACTCAATAATATATTTTATACATCTTACGTGTATATATGATGCAAATATAAAACAAAATCACCACAACTTAAAACGAAGATTTAGAACTTGATACTGTTGCGTTGGACGGGCTTCTAGTACTTACAACTTCTAGGTTGACATATTGAGTCCGAAGATATGGGCCCATAATTTCTAGACTTGGCACTTAGTATGAGGCCCAATAGGGTGATTACTTTCTGGTCATATCTGTTGTCCCAGCCCACACAATTCCACTCGACGGTCAGGCTCTGCTTGGATGCTTGTCTCCCTTCATTTTGATTGGTGGGAGTTTTGATGTAGGGCAAATTTTGAAATGTGATTGATGTTTGAAAGTCTTTTTATAAAAAAAAGAGTTTATTTTCCTTGTTTGCATGTTTGGATGGACAATTTGATTTGTGGCTTGGGAGCAATGACATCATCAAACAACTAAATGCAAGAGAGGTTAGAGAAGTTTTGATTTGGTTTGTTTGAATTTGAACTGTGCATTAGCGGGAAGTTGGGAGTGTGGACAGTGGGTGCTTTTTCCCAAGCTGTCCGACTTTGATTAAGGATTGGAGGGGATGAAGCTTATAATTAATTAATCCCATAATCTCTAGAAAATCCCTTCAGTTGTGGATACAACCAGTGCTCAAACCTAAATCATAATGGAAATTTTCGCTATTTTAATCTCGTCGATAATCCGAACTATTTTCATTTCGTGGTCTTGAATGTTTGGTAGACTATGTTAATTGGATAGCAGTTGCGGGATTCAAACATCCTATCCAATGTGGACTCGTTTTGTTGGACCGCGAAAACTGCATCCAAACATTAAATTTCAATTTCGTACATCGATACTTGTGTGCTATCGACACTATAATATTTAGTCTAAGACACCTTTAATAATCGTTTTGGTCACCCAATGTGAAACTACACAAATATTTCTTTTCTTGTAAAAACGACATGAAGTTAATGAGCCAAAAATAGTACAGATTAATTGTGAAAATGGGGTATTATGTTCAACATAATTAATTAGTCTCATTCAAGGTTGAAAGAAACTCTCCTGTAACTTGACATTCCTACTCCCATCCAACTTTTAATCAATGTTTTAAAAATTGATTTGAATTGGATGGTCGAATTGCCGACGAATTAAAAAGAGGGCCCAAGTAGACTTAAAAATCATAATACAATGAAATTAGATAAAATAGCGGTTGAATCGCTAAATCAATTAAAACAGTCAAGGTTCATAAAAACTAAATAGTCCAATTTGATAAATAAATAGACTTTTAGATATTAATTTTTTTCTTCTTAATTTAATTTCTATTTTTTATCATAACTCTTCTTTGATTTGTTCTCTTTTATAAAGAAAATTTCATGAATCAAATAAATTATCTCTCAAGAGATCCAATAATTTTTGATTTAAACACATACTGAATATATGAGATATTGAAATTCTATTATATTTTGGTTAAATATTTTAATAAGATCTATTTTTTGTATATTTTTACATTTATTTGTTGAGTTAATAATTTTTGTTTTTATACTCGTGGTATTTTTATTGTATTAGTGCAATAAATTTAACTATTAATAGTAATTAAAAATATTTAAAATTAGATTCAAGTATTTTTTTTCTTAATATTTACTGTTTCATATATTTTTAATATATCAGTTCAACTACAGTTAAACTAATAAATTTGTCGGTTTGGGAATTGGTCTGGTTGTTAAAACATTGCTTTTGAACAACGTGAACCACGCCAAGTTGTGTCACCCTGTGAGTTGGGCCGCGTTTGTCCGAATCATCATGTCCAAAATGCATCATCAATTTGCTTTTAGTTTTCATAGGCCCACACGAGGTTGTGCCTCCCAACAATATCTCCTAATGATGATTTGTATCTGTCTGCTGAAATGCAGGGAAAAAGCTCATGGATCCCCAGTCAAAAAACTTTTGAATAAGGTAACAATCTTAATTTTCATTTGTGGCTTTATTTATATCGTTCTAATTTGCATTTCACGATTTTGTGACCTTTTTTTGGGTTTACTCTATTTGGGTGTTTTGATTATACGTGCATTAATCTCATGCATATTTTGGATATAAATTGGGGTGATCAATAAGCTGATGAAAAAACTACATTTCTACTAATAAACCAAAGTTGAATTTTGTAGCAAGAAATAACCAATTTTAGGGAATTGGTTACCATGTGTCATGACATAAGGATCGTGTAATTTTTGGAAGACAAATGCAATAGGATGAGACTGCTGGACAGCTTTGTTTTTTTTTGTTTTTCTTTTCCCCTTAAATTGAATATTTTTATTTTATTATAATTAATAAAATTAAATAATATTTGTGTATTTATGCACACGTATAGAGTGACGCAACTCTTCAGCTTAATATGCAATGTCAACTGACGTTTATTTTGTAAGATAAAAATAAATGCGTGGATAATTTATATATTTTTTATGAGAATATATTATAGTCCTAAATTTGAAATTTCACCTTCAAAGTTGAATTCGTCATTCTTTAAATAACGTCAGATTTATCATCCGTCATGAATTTTAATTGTCAAAATAAATACAAATTTAAGTTGAATAAAATAATATAAACAATACAATATGTCAACTAAATAATTACGGTCTTAGTGAATAAGCGCTCGACGACTGACATTTCAATTTGTCGTCATAAAATAATATAATTAATATTAAGTAAATATAAATAAAGCGTTCGACTCTTTAGCCCTTGGATAATGGTTAACAGAAGGGAAAATGAGTAACAAGTCTTCGAATTTTTTCGAAAATTTAAAGTAATTATGATATTAAGGACGCTAATATGCCTTCAGCAAACTTTTTTAATTGTTAAAATATACTGATGGTTTGGAAAGAAGATTAAAGGTTTCATCTTTCTTTTTTTTTAAACATAATATATGGATACAAGTCTCATGTATATGTGAGTTTAAATTATTTTTGTAGTAATTGGTCATTTGTAATTGCTTCCTTCCCCCGAATGTAAATTTTTATTTTTAATATATTATGTTAATGTAATATAATCGATCGATTATGTCGAGTAATAAAAAAATAAATATTTCTGATGGTTCACACAACCAAAACCTGCTGTATGGACCGTATATTAAAATCCGGGGGTTAAAGGTCTTCGACTTTGCTTCCTTACCTACTCTTTTCTAAATGCTAACGGCTATTATAGTGTCACATGTCTTTCATTTTTCCAGACTTAATTATTCATAGGAGACTTATTTATTTATTCATTGGTACGACAGAAAATTGTATTTCATTCGTGATGATTCCGTTAGCCCGTATATATGCAAGCAATATTGTATACCCATGTAATGAAATATGCAGCAAAAACAGTAAAGAGTTACACAGTTTGAAAATTAACATCCCATATCTGAGAACATGCTAAAAATTATTCTACTATTAAAAGTACTCAAAAATCACAAAACTAACCACCCCGCTAGAATTAAGTTCGTATTAGCCCAATTCCTTTGATATGCACTTTATTGACGTATTTCTAATCTAACTTCTCAAATGAGAAGATTTTTTGAACAAAACTTCCTCTTTACTCTAACTTGACACCAAAGAAGAGTTCAACCCAATGTTTTAATTATGTCCTACCTAATCCTGATAATTTTATTATAATTTTATAATTCAGAGTGTCCTTTCCTATTCAATTTTTTGAATTTCATATTCGAAGTTGCAGTCGATTCAATAGGGAATGGCGTGAGCCTCCTCTCAGTGGTATGAAAAGGTCAATTACCATACTGATTGGATAGCATTTATGGTTGACTTTTATTGCGTGGAGCAAACTTTTCTTCTGAGTGCATTTCTCGTTCAATTATTTATGCACTTATTTGGCGTTTCTCCTTCGACTTCAATTCATGAATATTATTCATACTTAAAAGCCCATTGGATAAGAATGATATCTCTAAGAATCTGGCTAAATATTTTCAAAAAAATCAAATATTTTACTTTCTATTATAGAACATGAGTCATCGTGCTTGTGGATTATAAAACTTTCCTTACTCAAAATAGTTCAAACTTCCATAATTTTATTGAATAAGGTAAATCAACTCCAAATTTTTATTCATAATAGCTAGAACTCTTGTCAGTTTTAACTATACAAAATCTCCTATCAAATCAATATAAAAATTCAAATGATCAGTACAAATTTGGAAACAAGAATCATTCTGTGATTTGTAACATAAATAGTTTAAATCACTATACCAACATAAGCTACCACATCTGGTAAAAAATAATTCCATCAATCATAAAATTTTCGTATCAATATTTTCTATCATGCTGTGCCACGTAAACATAACTGTGCCAAGATAATGACATCTAATTATATGGCCTAACAATCTCCTTCTTTAACATTATAAGTTAAAATTTCAAATTAAAATTTCAAATCATCAAAGTTGTCATCATTAGACATTGTAAAATCCATTAAGTATTAGAGCTCGAGACAAAATATGATTAAGACCTTTGTTCAAGCCCATATTGTAACATGAATTATATAACATTCAAAACATAGCAACCAAAAAAAATTCATAGAATGCCTAGAAACTAGTAAAAAGCAAATAAACCATCCCATAAGCAAAACTCTAGTCATGTTGAATGTGTTATAACTTATCTCTCTTTTGTACAAATGCTTGAACTTAGTTCCAAGAAGGGTCTCACATATCCACATAGGAATTTAATATGCTTGGTCCCGTGTAATATTATAGAATCCCCCCTAAAGTCAAGAATTACCAATAAAGTAAAAAATTATTTCAACATTTGTTCCAATATCATCACCTATCAACCAATTATCAACAAAAATTTCTTAACACGTCATCTTCTCAACTCAATTCAATACTACTTTAATGAAATGGAGACATTTTCTATCTTTTTCTCTTCCACATTTTCTTCATTTTTAGATAAAAAAATTAGCATCAGAATCTATTGATAACCATCTCACATCATAAATTTTCAATCCTTGTAGAAATGAGGAGTTTAGTAACAATACCAACATGTTTTTTTTATGTCTTACAATATGATCAACAACAATTATAATTCTTTGGCCCAATCTTAAAAGCCGTAATGATGTATGCATTTACCATTAATATCACTCGCGTTGGCTTGTGTCGAATGATTTTTTTTATTAAGCACTTGGGTTTCTTGTAGAATTTAAATTCACATGTACTTTTTTTGAAATTGAAGATTTCACTTGCATTCAACATGCACCGGACAAGTGTATGAGTTCTTTGACCAAAATCAAATGTGGCATATCCTTTTAACCAACTTAATTTGTTTGTGCAAATGATGTTTATTTCTTCCAAAACAAGTCAAATTAGTCTTTTTGACCTAAATTTTTCAAAGAAGTCCTCCATATTTAGGTTTTTTCCTCTCTAAATCCATCATTGTTCTTGCTCCCACAATTGGTATGCCTTTCTTTCATCATGTGCCTCAATAACATGAAATAATAAAAAAATTATTGTGATTAATATTATGATAATAAGTAGAGATGATAATGAGAGTAGGTGATTGTGGACACTCGCCTTGCGAGGGAGAAATGAGGCTAGTATTGGGACGAGGCAGGTGTGGCGGGGGGGGGGGGGCGGGTTTTTCTTCTACCCCCCCCCCCTCTCTCTTTGGCACCCACCCCCTCCGTCGCCCCTTCCTTTATCATTTTCATATGGCTCTCCAAACCTTTCAATCATTTTCAACGTTCAACTTTAAACCCACGCACTATCCTCCCTCTTCTTCAAGTTGAGAGAAATTGGCAACACTGCATTTTTGTTTTATTTTTCGATTAAGGTAATTTTTTATCCTATTCGATTTTGTGTTTGTATCCTTTTTGAAGATTATGAATGATTAGAATTGTTCTCTAGCTAATTGTGATGGATATGATGCTATTTGACAATAGTTATGTATGTCTCTTAAATTACTCATTTGACATTAGAAATCATCTATTTCAATTCTTTTTTTTTTTCACTTGCAATATTTAATGGTGGTCTTATTTTTGCAAGAAGCCCTACAACAATGCTAGTTAGATTTTTTTTCTTTTGTGAAACTTAAAAATTCGTTAAACCCACTACAAGAAAAACAAGCATTAGAAAGGATTAAAATCCATTGCAAAATACTGAATTTTGTTGCCACCATGACAAATAATTGGCATTCATGTACTCTTGAGTTGCATTTTTTCAATAGTTGGTAAGTGATGCAATTGGACTTTCATAGTTTGATGCAATTTCCATATTCAACAATTGCTTTTATTTTGATGAATAATACAACTTGATGGTGTTGATAATGCATGTTTTGGTTGGAAATAAATGAGGAAGAAGATGAAGTTCAAGAACATGTGGCAAAGCAACAAGGTAAATATAATCATGTGATTTTGAATTTAAAACTCAACGCTTGATTTTAAAATTGGGATTTATAAATTTAAAATCTTATTTGTATACTTTAAAATCAATGTGCATATACACTTTATATTCTTCAATTTGACATTCAATTTGTAGAAATTGTGATTGAGTAATATGGCTTTCAAAACTAAGAGGTTTGGCCAAGAAATGAGGGATATGAAACTAATTTGATTGGAGATCAAATCAACAATGAAGGTAAACTTATGATGTTTAGAATTTGCTTATGTCTTTTTATTACATATAAGTGTTACAAGTTGATACATAGAGATATTTGGGGTAAAAACTAAATGCTCAACTACGTGCAAAGAAGTTCACAGTCGAACAATGGACGAATGAAAAAAAATATTTTCAATCAACATTGACAACTAATAGGGCCAAGCACTCAAACATTAAGTTCGTTTTCTTAGTTAATATTGCAAGAACATACAAGTTGTACCCCTTAATATTCACAAACTAGAAAGCATTTCTGAATAGTAGGAAAGATGAGATATGGAATTATGTTCATGTATGAGTTTATATATTTTGATCACAATTTTACATATTTTATTTTTGCTATTAATTGTGTTTTTTAGTTGTTACAACAAAATTATATTCTACCTCATAAGGTTGAAACATATGTCAGAAAAACTATTAATTCCACCTGTAGTTGAGCACATATGTATGCATTTAAAATGCGGACACACACTCACACATATATTATATTTTAATTTTTTAATAAATATAAGGCTATTCATAGTTCCCACATCAAGTAAGGCAAACCAGCTTTGTAGTAATTGATGAAAATTTGGTATCTTTCTAATTTTGATTTTACTAACAACTATTTGTATGTTAATTTGAGTTAAATTATGTACCTAATTAAAATAAATTTTTTTATTATAGTGTGCACAAAAAGGTATAGGTAAATATCCTTCGTAAGCTAAAATGTATATTGCAATACAAAGGGGAAATAAAGGGAAGCAAATCAACAAAGAGACTAGTAGTAAAATTGTAATGTTAACTTTAAAGCATTTAAAGTTTCTGTAGTAATTTTAGGGTGAAGTTTTAAAATATTTCAAATATCGTTAGAAAGTTTAACTCAATTATCTGGAGATGGTGCTACTAATCCCTTTCAAATTGTATTTGGGAAGAGAATCCTAGGTAAGTTCATTTTAGAAAAAATGTGACTCCAACAAGTCTGAAAAGAATTGAAGAATTAAAGGCTATTAGAAAAGAATAATGATATAATGTGACTAAATTAGAGGGCACTACAAAAATCGTGAAAAAACTAACAAAGTTTAAGAGTCAACTAATACAGTAGAATACCAATTTGAAAGTGGATGCTAATGTCTTAGTCTCATTGATGGCAAAATCTTTAGCTGATACTATTGCACCAAATGTGGCAAGGACAAATGTTAATTCATCTAATGGTACGATACAAGCTATAAATATTGAAAAAGCACGTGAAGATTGGAATTGTTATAGAATCACATTTTAGCTTATATAAGTGAGAATGCACAACTATATAAATTTAGGAAAAATAGGTATAATAAAAATTATATGTCTATGTCTATCTGTTACCATCAGAAAAAATACTATGGCAATTTTTGTTACTTGGACATGTCAATGGAAATTTTATATGTAATCTACCTTTTAATTACTTTCTTATAAATTAATTTTTATTTTTGAAATATGTGTAGTAAAATGAGTTAAAAGAATTGATCTAAATGATGAAAATGATAAAGATGAGAATTTAAACAATACTAAAAACATGGATGGAGATTTTACATAATTATGACTTGAAAGTTTAGTGAACATAAAGAAAGTAGATTTGACTTTTGAAAACTTTTATTCATATATAATACTTTTTTTTTATACTTTGATAAAATTATTATTATTAGTAGTACTTTTGGTATGAACTTGAAAATATATGAAGTTAATTACATTTTGAAGTTTGAACTCATATTGTATTTTTTTTTTTTTTTGAGATCGCATATATTTGTTGATGTGTTGAATATGTTAATTTTGCTAAAAGTTGTTATTTGTTATTGGATGACATAACCAAAACTCTTGTTAAGAGTATTAAAATTGTTTCCTAAAATTGTAACGGTTAAAACTATTACTTAAAAAATTAAAATTATTATGTAATGTTATAACCAAGATAACATGAACTTACTAGAAGCATTGCATAAATTCTAAAAAGTGTTGCATAAAGTGTTAGTTAAATTTTGATATATTAAAAAAGTAAATGTTACAAAAAAAAAAAAAAGGGCTGTTGATTATAAGTGTTACAATTACTTTTAAAAATTGTCACATAATGTCTAAAATAACGGCACCTTTGGCAGCACTACAAAACTATTGCTAAAACTTTATACAATATTTTCTATAAAATATGTAACAGTTTTTTAACTTTGTCTATCGATAAAAATATTGTAGCAAGTTAGTTTAGGCGTAAACGAGACTTGATAAATCTGTTGATAAAATTAATTTGGTCATGATTTGTCTAGGTCTAATGGATTTTCATTATATTTATTAATAATAAAATTATTAATTAGAAATATAATGAATCTTTAAAAATAATTAAATTAAAAAACAAAGCAGATAACTTAAAATTCAAATGAAGTTATGTCTCCATAATATCTACGGAATATCCTCAATTCAGTTTCCGCCTCTCATTAACTGGAAAACACGCACGCACACATGCTATGATTTTTAGAAAAGAGTGCCATTTGCAATAAAACTATAACATGCATATTAAATATTAATCAGATACGTATCACATCCAAAAATTGTAAGGTTAATCGGGTACCTAATGATCCAAATTTCTAACGCGTTACTGGACATTAATTTTGACGTGTTACTTACTCTTCATTGTGTAGGCATATTGCAAGTGATCTGTAGCTTACTTTTAGAACTAGAAGAAATGTAAAAATCTCCTTCTTTGAAATACAGATATCTTGATGGAAGAACTCCCAAGTTTCGTAATAAAACACACACACACACACTCTCTCTCTCTCTCTCTCTCTCTCTCTCTCTCTCTCTATATATATATATATATATTCGTTAAAAATAATCTAATGAAAACGTCTGGATGCGTAGCTGTCAATTGAAACTTCCACGCCTTCTTTTCTTGCGGCAATGTCCCAAGAAATGGTATTTGGTCAAGTTGGAATATAATGTGAATTTGCTGGGTGGGCCAAGGATTGCGTATTAATTTATTGAAATTCTCTATTATGAACAATTTAAATTATTGACTATTGATCACCACCAAGGGTAGGAAGCTGTCAAATTTTGACCCAAAAAAATAAAATAAATAAGAGAAATAGAAGATGCTCAAAGGAATTGATTTGTGTAGATATTGTCCTCCACTCACTATTTTTTTTTTTCTTTTTTAAATAAGAATTGATTGTTGTGGCTGCTCAAAGGAAGGCATAAAAGTCGTATGGGTCTCCACTTTCTTGAAAGTTAAGTAATCGTGACTGATGACCTCAGTGGGAACAAAGTCGTGCCGGCCTAGAAACGTTTTTTGGATGGAAACACGTCGATCTCTTCACCGTCAGCAAGGAAAAGAAATTGAAGATCCCGCACAATCAATAGGGTCGTGTATGAAATACAAGGATGGCTTTAAACTTCTTTTGTTTTTGTTCTTTTCTCCTTGGATGTCACATATCTATGTTAGCTCTATTGTATTATCATGTCCGTAAAAATTTATAATCGTATAACATAAATTTACATAATTACTTTATGTTAATTTTTTTATTACTTCAATCATTTTCTTTATCTCTTTTCATCGAACTTATAATTTTTATTTGTTTCTTTGCAAATTTTATAATTTTTTGAATTTTTTTGATCTTTTCATTATTTTCTTATTTTAATTATTTTTGTACGATGTAAAATCACATAATTTTATTATTTTAAATTTTTTTTAACTTATCATTTTTATTTGTATTGTCTTTCAAATTTTTTCCTTTCTCAAATTCTTTTGATGTTTTTATTTTATTTTTTAAATATTCTTTATATTTTTTAATTTTAAATAATTTCACACGCATAAAAAATGTAAATTTCACATTTATTTTATTTCTAGGTTTCATTTTGAAATTTTAAAGGATGGACATGCGAATGATTGATCACATGTTAAAAGGAATTATGAGTCACACAACAACGTGAGGGGTGGGTTGGAATTAGGTAAGATAAAATCAAAAAAGAACAAAAAATGTTAGAGATGATGATGGTGTTGATAACACAAAATAATTGTGTTAATTAACCTGGCTCGGCATGAGTTTGCAGATAACTCAAGTCTCTGGTAATATAAGACATTATAATATCTACCTGAAATTATCATTATAATATGGCGATTTAACTTTTGGATTTAAGGGCTCAACCTCGAATTTAAGGTGACATGAATATATATATATATATATATATATATATTTATATTTATATAATTGTTGGTATAAACAATCGACAACTTATTTTGATATTTAATTCATTTGGTTGGCCTGTTAACTTTCTCATAATTGTTAATAAATTAAACTATTTGTTTTGAGTTCAACTAGATTGAAAAATATTTTTAAATATAATTGAGTTCAAACTTAAGAAATAAAAAATTTCAAACTCAATATCACAATTTGACTTAATTTTGAATTTGAGACTAAACTCAAAAAATAAGTTAAGTTTAATTTGAATAGTTATTAATTTTTATTGTTATTCAAAATCAACTCGTTATCGTGTCTCATGTCATGTCATTGTGCGTCCTCCTTGTATTAAAATACCATCAATTATAGGATTTCAAAATAGTAATATGATTTACTTTTTATAAATTGATATTGAAATACAATGATCAAACACGTATTAGGTTTTCCTTTTGCAAAAACACAGCAAGTGTTTGAAATTGAGTAGTGAAAATGGATGAAACATGCTTGACAATATAATTTGCATATTGTGGGTGTCATTAATGTATAAAATTGGTATATTATCGCCAAGTCAACCTTTATTATAAGATAATAATAACAACAAAAACAATAAAGATTTATCTAACAATATGACTAAAGTCTTTTCAAAATTTGTTATTTGTAACTTCATTTGCTTCTATGCTTTGATTTAAAATTCAGATTTAATCGACCCCCTCCCCCCTCCGTCTCTCTCTCTCTCTCTCTCTCTCTCTCTCTCTCTCTCTCTCTCTAAGCCTTTTACAACAAAAAAATGTTTGGGATTTCCTATGTAATTACTTGTTAGAAACCTAAAACTATTGTCGTTTCAACAGACAATGGGAAATTTCAAAGCCATTTTATTTAACTCCAATTTTTTGTTCAATTTTGTTTGTTTTCAAATTTTAGTATGTGATTTAAAATGTTTCTATCTTGAGAATTATGTAAAAATAATAAAAAAGAATGAAATAAAATCTAAAAAATATAATAATTGAATTTATAAATTTGAAATCTATAATTTGACAACATTGCCTGTATATAAAAAAAATATGTGAAGGGCTCGATTTCTTGGAATATTCTGTTGATTTTCGTGAAAACGTTTCTAGTGTATTTTACACATATATTCAACAAAACACACGTTGGACAAATGAGGACCTGTTGCAAGTCCAATTTAACCAAACGTCCGAGTGGTCCTAAATGAGCAGCACTGACCAGCAGTGCCTGTGACCAAAAGTGAGCCACAGATGGTGCGATTTTAATACAAAAACTGTAAGTGATCACAATCATAGCACATGGGATATTGGAAAACAAAATCTGGTGGAAGTTGCCTTAATGTATATGTTGATCAAAAGTGCTGTATATATCCACCCAACTTCCCAATAATTTGTGGTGATATTAATTGAATTTCATCAAACTAAGAGTTTTCCAAACCTAACTTCTGTTTTAGGCCTTCCGCATGGTCTGATTAGGACAACATATCCTTATATTATCCTTCATGATCATATCAGTTAGACAGAACATATGGGTTCCGAACCCATGTGTTGTATTATTGGAGATAACCTCAGTTCAATGGAAATGATCCCCTAACTTCCAATCTTGATTAAATTTCTTTATGCAATAATATATTTTGCTTTGCTGATTCTGGCAAATTACATGGTAGTTTACAAAAATTATTATTTCAATCTTGGCCCTGCCAAGTAAGTTTCTTCAAATAATTAAATAGCTCAAATATTGCCCCCTACCACATGCTTTTGCCCCCGCCAATTATTGATTAGTGATTAGTGATCACAATGACTTGCAACTTGCACCATTATTGTGCATCATTTTTTGATCTTTAGCTAGTGATCAATAAAGCAATAATACTGTGATATCCGGGCATATTCTTGTATTATTGATACGACTTTTGTCTATTCACAGTCCGATTTCCATCAACTTCAACGAAAAAAAAAACATGTTTCTACTTGTGTGGCATTATGATTCGCACCAATGACTTGGAATGTTCGTACATAAACAGTCTTTTCCTTGTCGATTAAAATATTGTATGGTGGGAATCAAGAGTTGTTGGTGGAAGACTAAAGACCCATTACCAATTAATTCCCTAACAAAAAAAGGAGACCCGTGACTTTATTTATCGGGTAAATTTGCATCTTTATTTAATTTAATCACTGATAGACTATTACTAGTGGATCCTCCAATGGCAGCTTTGTATAGATCATCTGCGAACGTCTAGTTAATAGGCACCTCTCTAACTTGAATATGATTCATTCAACTCTCGAGAATAATAATGATCTTGTCTAATAAAGTGGAAAACACGATAATTAAATAATTTGATTGTGGCTGCATATTCAAAATTGGCTGTCTGGCAGCGATAGTTTTCTTCTAATTAGTAAAAGTGAAACACTTTATACGTTCGAAATTTATTTATAAATTATAAAAATTATTTTATTTTAGATAATAAATATAAAAATAATTAAAATTAAAGAGCATCAAAAATATTTAAAATAAGAAAACTAATAAAGGTAAAAATAAATAGTAAATTAACAGAACAAGTGAAAATAAAAGCATAGAAAAATGGAAATAATTGCGTAATTTAATTTTGTGTAATTTAAAAGTAATATTAACTTAATAATCTATAGTATTATATTATTGTAACTTAGTTGATCTTTTAATAATTTTCTTAAAGTACCCTATAAAGTTATCTATACCGAATGATGTTATTATATTCTATCTACTATAACAACTAGTTTTGGTTATATTTGTAAGTTTCTAAGGTTCCTATCTTAATATCTCTTTACACTATTTAATAACAATTGTTAATCTTAAATATAAATGAATTAAAATACCTTTTAGTTTTTTCCTTTCATTATTGTTATTTTAAATTCTTTTTCTCTTCTTTTTTACATATAGTTTCTTCTTTTCTCATCTTTTTATCACCTCCAATTTTTTTTCTTTATATCTTTTATAAAAAAAAACACACAATCAAATAGTTTTATTTTATTATTGAACTACTAAATAATATAATAATTTTATATTTTATTATCCTCTATAAAACTATGTAATGTTTTATATAATCACGAATGCATGTAGAATATGTAAACAGTATAATATAGATTAGCTTGTTTGTTTACTTATTTTTTATTGTTCACACTCAATCAAAATTTTATAAACCAACATATTACCTTACACATTTTATTCAAAATTAATTTTAAAAATTTTTTATTTCTTATTTTTTATAATTAATAAATTATTTTTTAATCATTATTCTTATTCACAATTATATCAAAACATATTCTTATTCACATATACTCACATTTATAAATATTTTTATTTTATAAATTTACATACTCTCTCATTATCTAATAATTATTATGTATTAAATGTATATAAAAATACCCAAATTCTTAAATTTTCTTACATGTTCTTAATAAATTTTAACCTACCACAACCACCTTCACTTTCCCACCCAACCAAAACCCAACCAAATGAGGAGCAAACATTGGCTATTTGTTTTGCAATTTTGGATCTTGAAATCATATACTCAATAATTAAATTTTATTTTCTTCTATATTATTTTTAAAATATAAAATACTTGAACACACACGTCCGCTTTTAAAAACAGACGTAGCCGGTAGCCATGGCGTTTTGGCGGGGACGTTGATGGCAAGGTCTGATCCGGTCCAAGCACCACGTGGAAAGCGATCCGGCTTGTTTAGTGGATCCGGTCCAACGTCTATCTGACGTTCAAACATGCAATAATGAATTGGGCAGCAATAGGACACACCTGCTTTGCAATTGTACGTGCCCGACAGAGGGAAGCGTGGTGTCGCGGACCGTACCACGTGGGCCCCGATCCACTGCAGGCACCGTAGAGGTTATGCAAGCATTGATGCTTTTCACGTGATTGGAACGTTGAGAGGACATTATTACCCGACCTAGAACAGCGGTCCGATATTTCCAAAATGCATTTTCGTTTTTCTAAGTTCAAATCAATTTAATTATTTCACATGTTTACACTAACAATTATACAGGCTACGTGAGGTTTGGTTTGATGAGATGTTGTATAGAGTTTATTGACGAGTATAATGTTTATAAAAAATATTTTAATAAAATAAATAATATAATTTATTTAAATATATTTATATAATATAATAATAATTAAATGATAAGATAGTTAATAAGAATAATAGTTATATTATAAGATATAAATAAAAATAAATATGAGTATATATATGATATATATAAGTATTAATTTAATTATAAATAAGTGTAATGATTGAAAAATAATTAATTAATTATATATACAATAGTGAGTGGTATTTTTAATTTAAATTAAAATATTATTAAATAATATATTTAGTAATAAAAAATTTGAAGCGTTGTCTTGTGTTTGCAAGGACTCAGTACATGATTGTGTTTGTAAGGACTCGATCCATGTTTTTGCTGTATGTCCCCATTTTTCATATGCTCGATTTAATTGAATTTGAAAGTTCATTCTTTTCGTGATGCCCTATCTTGGAAGTCATTTCCTGTTTTTAATGCAATGGCCACCAACATGTACCACTACTGTGAGCTATTTAATTACATTCCAACTTTTTCACACTTATCAAAATGTTTTTGAGATACAGTGCAATAATAATGGCACCGGTTGACTGTGGAGTCTCATTTTAAACTTGTAATTTTAAAATTATTTATTTTTTATTATAAAAGGTACTTGTGGATGCATATAGAACACTTCTTTTTAGTTAGTAAAAAACGACGCCATTTTGCTTTAAGTGAAGAAACTTTTCTTCGCATCCAAAACAGGCATTACCTGCAGTTCAATTCACAATAAACAACGTTATTGTACTAATGCAAACGCTAGAATCAAATATATTGACATACATAATCAAGAGTGTAACATCTCAGCGGATGACCTTTTCTCATTTTCTCACTTTGAAAGATTATTAAATAAAGAAAAAAAAGAAAAGAAAAACAATGTGACGGCATGGTAAGGTAAGAACTATGGCTGATACTTGGGGAAATTGGCGGTATAGCTTCCACACTCACACAGGAGTTGTATTTTCAATTTGTTCAAGTATCACCCTAAGGCGAGTATTGTACAATGCTTCAGAATAGAAGTATTTAAATTTTGAGAATAGATTTAAATAAATAGATTTTTAATAATTTTAGATGGAAGAGATTTAAAGTTCACTATAATTGTTATAAAAAATAATAATTAAAAAATTTAAAATATTTAATCAGCCAAACAAATTTAATTACTGTTGTTATAAATTTCAAACCTATTCCACTAAATTCTTCCATTTACATTTACCCTCACAACCGGGTATTCGTTAAATTCCAATTCATTAATTGTGGCAGGCAAATACTGCACAAAAGCTGAATAATTTGACCCAGCGCTTCCCATCTTGGAAAATAAGCTGCACAGTGCTGCCCACGTTAGGTTAGGTTCTTCTGGTGCAGAATTAAAACAATTAGGTCGACTAAAGTAATTAATGTAACGTATTGATCTGTTAGACAGTGATTTTTTTTTGACATAATATTTAACTAAAATTATATTTTTTATAAATAATATAATTTATTTAAATATATGTAATATATAATAATAATTGAAAAATATAATAATTTATATAAATAATAATTATGTTATAAAATATAAATAAAAAATAAATATATATAATATATATAATTATTAATTTAATTATAAATAAGTGTAATAATTAAAAATAATTAATTTAATTATATTTATGATAAAAAAATATTAAATTAAAATTTAAATAAAAATATTATAAAATAATATATTTAGTACAATAGAGATATTATTTTATAATTGAAAGTAACCTATGCTTTTATTTGACTGGGGCGTTAGGCAGAATAACACCTTGAACATGTAGCCGTTGCATTCCTACCGCGGCTATTGCGGAAGGTGCTTTTAGGGCCCTTTATTGCTGCAACAACTGCAAGCTCTGAGAAAAAAAAAAAAAACAATATGTTTGTTTTCGGTTTTTTGATATGTTTTTTTAATTGTAACTTTTTAAAATAATTATATAAAATAAAATTTAAAAAATATAATAATAACAACGCATTATTTATGGTGCTCAAAATGAAAAAAAATATAGGCTTTGATTTTATAGACAAAATTTGATTGCAATTTTACAACCTATAAAATTAAATTTTCAAATATATTAATTATCAAAATAACACTTTTTATCTTTTTTTTATATTTTATATTATATTTAAATTTTTATGTTAAATTTTCTATCTTAAAAATTTACATACAAACATGAATCCCTTACTATTTGCTTTTAGGATAAAACATCATCAGTCCTTACGGATCTACAATTACAAGATCGAGTTCGAGAAGCAGCCTTTGGTATGTTCTTGTCTAGGTTTTCTAGTTCGGACTAATTGTAAGACATCATGTATTTTTCCGAAGGGAGACAAAGGCAATGAAACAAGAAAAGTAATTTATGACTTCAAAAAAAAAAAAAAAAAGTAATTTATAATTGCGTCTTATACGTTGTTAAAAATGATTAATATTCTTAAGAGCACCGTGTTACGAAAACAATAGGCTATATTCCTTTAATTAATTACTTAATCAATCAATTATAAGAAAACTTAATTAACTAGGCAAAGTTCTTGATTTAAATATAATAAGCCATTAGATTCGTAAAAGCCAGGGAATACTTCACCCCGAACAAGCCAAACTGTGTACTTGCGAATTGCGATTGGTCCAAACTGGACTTTTACCCGAAGGCAGCTTCTAGTTGATCGTTACGGCCCACGGCAAGGTCAATTCTTACCAGCATACTTAGCTTGCCCATTAATTATATACGATACTTAATACCAGGCTTTCTACTCACTGCATCATATTTTGTACAAATCAGCGAATAATTATACCAAAAGTCCATTCGGACGCCTCACGGCATCCGCCAACCGGTTTAGCCCTTCCAAAAAGTAAATTCCTGATGGAGAAATCGAATAAGAATAAAGCCCTCAAGTTGAGAATTTCCTATTCACCTGACAATTTGTTAATTTAAAAATAAAAATAGGCTTTGCTGTTTACTATTTGACATTATTCCCACCCGTTTAAACTTTTTTATATTATTCAATTATTATACCTAATTTACATTTATATATGGAAATAAAATAGATGCAAATTTCCAGCTCAAACATAGCCTTGTATTGTAGGAGTAGTTGAACTCATCAAGATCCTATTTCGGCGGTCCAAGAAACAAGCAGCCCGAAGACATACGGTGCATAAGTAGTAAATTTTGTTTGTTTTTAAATTCTAATGTATATTTTAAATATTTTTTATTTTAAAAATTATGTAAAAATAATAAAAATAAATATTTTAAAAATATAATAATTAAATATATATTTTTAGAGTTTCTAACTCACCCGCTCTCGCCCTCGCCGACGGCCAGCTTGAATCTAACTTTAACCCCACATACTGACACAGATTAAAGAAAAATTGTGGACGGAGTAGGACAGCGGGCGTGGATCGCGATTGACAATCTATGCCCTCGAGTGGGGACCACACCACTGACCCGGACTCCAAACCCACATTCAATTCCATTTAATCTAGAAAAACCCAAAAAAAAAAAAAAAAAACAATGCAGAAAGTTGGAAGACCTAGAATACGAGACAGCGGATGAGAGCAGACACGTCAAATGAAGGCAGCATGCAACTGCCAAGACGTCCGTGATTCGGCCCCATGTTTTTCCATTGTCCCCACCATATCTCTACTCCCTTTCACGTTTCAACCACTATAAATTGCTATCCCAACGGGACGCACACCTCATCACCATCGTTAGCTTTTCTTCTCTCTACAATACTTTACATTCCCTGGAGCGTTTGTTTAGACCCCGTTAAGCTTGTAATCTTTCTCGTTGGCCTGATGGCAGATTTGGAGCCTAATAAGAGAGGCAGAGATGAGTCGGAGGAGCCCGAGTTGGATACTGACTCGCCGGAAGTGAAGAGGCTCAGGGCGGATCTTCTGGATGGCCTAGATGATGATGATGATGACCAGTTCTGTACCACGAGCCATGACCTCGACTCGTTTATGAAGAGCTTCGAGGTGGAAATTACGGCGTCGCCGTCCGCCGTCGGCGGGCAGGCGGCCAAGGTGGTGGATCTGGATTCGGATTCCGGCGAGCCTCAGCCGGACCTGGGGTACTTGTTGGAAGCGTCTGATGATGAACTCGGGCTTCCCCCGACGACGTCGTCCCCGGGTGGGTTGGAGAACGATTTCAGGTCGGAGCTGGTGCGGATAGACTCCTACACGTCTGAACTTGGAAGAGAGTTTTGGGAGATTCCGGATTACGACTCGTTCGGACTTGGTTTCGGGGAGACGGTGGTCGCCTGTGACGGCGGTGACAGCGAATACGTGGCGTTGGATGGGTTGTTTGATTATTCGGATATGGTCTTCGGGTCGGGCGATGTTGCGTGGAGACCCGAAACGCTGCCGGCCTGATGAGGCGGGACTTGTTGAATGGAAGAATACTGTTAATATAATATATTTTTTGTTTATTCTTTTAATACATTATCGAAACAAATTGGAAAGAAAATCGTTACGTAGGCAGAGGCAGGCAAAATTGCAGTTAGCTATAGTAGTTGACTAGGATCAAGCAGGTGGTTTGGATGTTATGACTTATGAATGGTCTTTTTAACCCCTAAAACTAAAACCCTCCTCGAATAAGGCAAGGCAATTATGAGTTGTTCCAAAAGCAAGGGTACCCGTGTTGCGCCCATTTGAATACATGAACGTACAATTAAATTTTACCGTTTACATAATTATAATATTCAGTAAATTATTTTTATAAATATTATATTTATTTATAATTAAATTAATATTATTTATATTTATACATGGAATTTAATTTTTAACTGAAAATCATTATATCATATTTTTACATTATAAAAATATAATTAAACAAAATATTTATTTAAATTTAAATTTAATTATTTGATTATTATATTTATTTATAATTAAATTAATATATATAATATTTATATTTTAAAATATAATTATTATTTTAATATATTATTATATTATTCATTTCCGTCACATTAATTATTTTTAAGAATATAATCTCTAACTAAAACATCATCTCTAAAAATTATTAATATTATGGTTATGTTTATTTTATAATTTGAATTATTAATATCATGGTTATGTTTATTTTATAATTTGAATGTGGGAGGCAATTTAGAATTTAATTTTATAATTTGAATAATTTGAATGTAGGAGGCAATGTCGAGAGCGCGGGAGGCAATTTAGAGAGAGTGGGAATAAAAATTATATAAAATTTAGATTGATAGAAAAATTATATTTATATGTTTATTTTGTAAAAATAAATAAATAATGTAATAGTATATAAATTTATAAAATAATAAAAAATAAATATAAATAATAAAATGATAAAGATATGTGATAATTTAATTATAAATAAATATAATAATTAAAAAATTATTAATTAATTATAAAAATATAAATATAAATAATAAAATTTTAATTTGAGAAATTTTTAAGTAGGAATAAATTAAAAAAACAAACATGGTCTATAAATTTTAAATATATATTTAAATAAATAATTTTTTTTATATTATTAAAATTTTATAGCCAAATTCACACCTACTAAAGATCTTTCTCAACAAATTACCTCTCCCAAAATTTAGGGCTTTTCGTATCTCTTAATCTAGAGAAAAATTAGGTTGGGGTTTACCGTTTCTCTTAAGTTACGTGAAAATTAAAAAGGTCTAGAGAAGAATTGGTTAGACAAATTGTGTTGTCTATTGAATTTAATATTGTTAATTAATAACTTATTTATTTAAATTTGCTTCGAAACCTCATCTACAAATTTGATTTGATTACCCCTTGAAGTGGTTACATAGGAGGGGGCCAAATTTCCTTTAATCCAATTTTTTGTTCTCTCGGTTTTTTTTTTTTTTCTTTTCATGATGACACCTATTAATTTTGTTAAGTTTCAAGCAAAGAATACGAAAGTAAAAACTTCAGAGGAAAATAAAATAATCTCAAATGATTGTGACAGAAGTTGGAAGAAGGGATGTTCTTGTAATTTAGTTTAATTTGACTATGTTTGGAACACCTATTTTAATCTCAAACTTGACATCAAATTTTAAACAATAAATATATTATTTAAATTTAAATTTAAAAATTTTAATTCTTACATTATAATTAATTAATTATTTTTTAATTATTACATGTATTCATGATCAAATCATTAATTATGTATGCGATGCATTGATACACATACATCTATCTATACCATCTAATTTAGTTTCATAATGTAAATTTACAATTTCAAATATAATTACTAACATATTACTACTTTTTTTTTCTGTATTATATATGTATACTCATATTATTATAAAAGTGAGGTTGCAAAATTGTACATTGTAAAAATGCAAAAATTATTTTTAATTTTGTGCATGCATGGAGTGTGTCGCATTTCTTAGTATATATTTATATTTTTAATACATATCTTTACATACTACTACATCTTTCATATTATTATATATCTTGTACATATTTAAATAAATTAAAAATTTTAAAATATCAAAATTTTGCAGTTGAACATAATACTTATTTGGATGCAGTTTATATCAAAAATTATACCTAACAAAACCCCTCTACCAAACATAACATTTGATGAATGTGCAAAAATATTCCCATATAATGAAATATTCTAATATAATACTAACATTATTTATTTTTATATAAATAATGTTCCTAAATTTTTTTGCAATATCATGTATATTGATTGCGTAAGCTTCTTTTATGTGTTGTTATAATTTTTCTTTCAAATAACTGATAGATCAACAAAATAAAGTGAAGGATGCATGAACCCAACAAATAGAGTATAGAACAGTACGTATATAAACGTAAAATGAATACTGAAGTTATTTGAATATTTAAAAAATAGGAAAAAAAAAGTAGGATTTTGCAACCACACAAGCATAAAATTTTAAAATAACCTCCTCTTCCTATTTTATAAATATGAGATTATTGAACAAAAAAGATGAAGAAGAACGTAAATTCCATTAGGTCAAAATTATATAATCTAATTTTTTTTTTTTTTTTGTCAAATACAATTTGAGTTGGAAGGCTTATTTCCTACAACACACAGTTACTCAAACACGCTGATAGACAGTGCTAAATAATGATAATTTTTTACGAAACAAATCGACAACAGTTGTACAAAATTTAGTTAAAGCGTTGGGCCACTCGAGCTCAGAATTTATGGACCCCACAGTTATGTCTTGGGTCGGCCCAACTAAAATGTTGCAGATCCAAGCTAGCGCACAGCAGGTTTTCTCTAGGCAGATAAACCCAACGATTCCTTTATCAGATAAAAATCTTCCTCTATCCATTACTCAAACGCTACGCTCCATCCCATTAACGCCTATCTCACGTCCCAATCCCACCGCTTCATTACTTAGCCGTTCTTTTCACGATCGTCAGAGCGCGTCTTCTAATGAATTTAATTAAAGAAAGAAATTAAGTAATTCTTTACTTGAATCGCCGGGTTCTCTGTACCTTCTCTTCTCAAGACTCTCCCTCGCCGATCCAAGTTCACAACCTGGTAAAAGATTCAACAGGAGCAAGGAAATCTTGAAGATGAAGATTTGCGTGAAGACTCTCAAGGGTACCCAGTTTGAAATCGAAGTGAAACCCGAGGATAAGGTTTGTTTTCTTATTTTGTTTTATTTTGCGAATTAACTCCTGATATGAAATTTCCATATGAAATATGCGTATATATATTTTTTTTCCTGATTGCCATCTGTTTTTAGGGTTTGTGAATTTTGTTGGTAGTTGCTCGATTTTTCTGCGGGATTATGTAGTTGGATCAAGGGTATTAGTTGATTGAGTTTATGCTACGACACTAGGGAAGTCCCGCCTTGATGAACCGTATACCTTTCTTTATTCGTGGGACTGTTTTATTTGATTATTTTGTGACAGGCTTTTACCAGATTGCCATACTTCAAGTAGTTGGATGATTATGAAATTGAGAATTCTTCTATTGTTTCATCTAAAGTGCGCCTAAAATGCGTAATTGAGAAATTCTCATTTTTTTGTTGGCCCTGCATACAGTGATGCATGGGTGATGATTCATGGTGAATGGCAAATATCAAGGTTTTGATGGCTGGATACCATCCTGTATGCAATGGCTGATGATCAACTGAAATCACAAAGAAATTTCATCCAATTATTTTAAAAGATAGCTATTGACAATAGGACAAATTCTGCCTAAGATTAAGATATCATTTACTTAGGCTACCATACCCCCTCTGAAAACCAAATCAAGGTGGGACGTTAGATTTTTATTGCACGGGTTTTTATTGCATGTTGCATAATATTCAACCAAATATTTGTTGTGTTTAATTGCCTACTGATGCTGTTGGATCTCTCTATTTTGTGCTTGAGAAGCAAGAAATTTCCAGAAGTGTTAAATAGTGAGGATCCCTTATCTGAGCGTACTTCCACATAAACAGTGGATAAGGTGACATATTGATGGAATTTACTGTGACACGTATCATTCCTTCTTCATTAAAAGTCTCTACCTCAAAATTTTAATAGTGCCCCTACATGGCTCGTATTGTTAAAATTTTCTGGTAGTTTCAATCATTTTGTTTTTTGGCAGGTTGCTGATGTGAAGAAAACCATTGAAAGTACACAGGGAGCAGATATTTATCCTGCTGCACAACTGATGCTTGTTTACCAGGGCAAACTTCTTAAAAATGGAACAACACTAGAAGAAAATAAAATTGCTGAAAATAGCTATGTTGTTGTTATGCTGAACAAGGTAAGAGTTGATCTGTTGCTAATTATTGAAAAACGAGCAAAATACATTTTATATGTCTTTTGGATTCTTTTTTCTGTTTTTGCATCTTTTTTCTTGAGATCTCTAGCTGTAATATTTATTATAGAATTTTCTTTCAAAAATTGTTTTCATTAAGCTTTGAGTGCTTTTGGGTTCAATGTTCTTTGAGAATATTTTTTTATAGATGATAAGATAATGCATGCCATAGATGCACTCGGAATTGCTTAGGCAGGCTAAGTAGGTGATACTGCTTATGAACCCAAGTGAAGAAATTAAAAATTTGCACCAGGGACTCTTTTAGAAATTCTATTGAATTTTTGAAAATCAATGCAACCGAATCTGAATGGATGAAGAAAGAGAATCATATACTTGAATTGGATTTTCAAACAGATTGAAGTGGGAATAGATGATGAAGCAGTCAGTGAAAAGAATTTTGTCTTAATGTGACCTATTAATTATGAATTAGGTCATTGATGGGATAGCAAAACATTGACTTGCCAAAATTTCCGTCTAGTATAGAGGATAATTGAATATCAACCATTAATGGCAGACAATGGCATTCCAAAGTATTTGGTTCTGCATGAGCATCTTGCCTTAGGTATGTTTGTGTGGTAAAACAATACCTAAGTCCATGCAGATTCCATTACAGAGAAGATTAAAGCTATGATGAGATTTGCCTGTAATTTATGGTGCCAAGAAATTTGATTTAACGAACTATAAACCTTAAAGCACTATTTTTGGGTTCAAAGATGACTATGCTCATTAGAATTGATTCTATTAGTAGGTGTGCTGTATTCATATACTTATCTAACATTTTTAAGGGCCAAATTACCCATCTGTCACTGTAGAAGCCAAAAAACTCCAATTTCCTTATGTTTCTTTCGTGCGTTTGTTACTATTTACTGTGATATATATTGAAAAAGTTATTCACAAAATGTTGTAGAACAAGGGATCTTCAGGTGAAGGCTCAACAACATCAAGTGCACCTCCTGTAAAGGTAACACCGAACTTAATTTGCTACTTTATTGTTATGATGTTGGCATGTTTGATTAAACAATGAAAGGTTTTTTTTTCCATTCTGTCTAACCATTCTTCTTTTAGATTTCTTGTATTGCGTTTTAGATGATCTTGTTAGGTTGTGTACATGCGTGAATTAAAAAAAGTTCATTTGGTTCACGCGTTCATTTTGACAAACTGATTAAACTTTTTTCCCCATCTCAGAATGTAAGTGATGAGGCCCAATTGTTGGGAAGAGTTGAATTTCTGCCTATTTTTGAAAAATAATTACTTACGTGCGCATATGATTCTCAATGTAAAATATTTCTTTTATGCTGTAGTGTGTATGTGTTCTGGTTTGTTGACGTTTTTGTCAAAAGAAGGTGGAGGCTAATTGAAGCTAGCCTCTTCTTCTTTTAATCCTATAAAAGGCTTCAAGAATTGTGTTGATAATTCTGGAAATTACACCTTTGGCTGTGCTATGTCTTGCCTACATGGGAAATTAGGTGGGCATCTATCTAACCTCTTGTACATCTATTATGGATGTGGCAACTTGAAATCAGTGCATTAATATGCCATCTATAATGTAATTGCTATTAGTTCTTTTCCAACTACTGCCCTCTAGACTTTTAGAAACACCTGTTTTGGCCCTTTTCTTATTGAGTTACTAATAAGATGCTTGATATTGAAATATGTTCTTTATTTGATTCTATATATACCAGTGGAAGTAAAGGCTTTGTTTGTTTTCAAATTTTGGTGTGTGTTTTTAGGTGTTTTTTTTTGAAAATTTTGTAAAAATAAGAGAGATAAAATTTAAAAAATTTAATAATTGAATGTGTGTTTTAGAGGTAGATAATTTGAAAACGAACATAGCCAAATATGTTATTTTCAGTTAATTTTTGATCATGTTACAGATCTAGCACAAATTTTGTATGTATGTAACTTGTGCTACTCTTTATAGGCTCCACAAACAAGTTCTCTGCCTACTTCAAATCCAGTATCCTCAGCTCCCCAAGCTCCTGCAGCAATGTGAGATTGTCTTTATGCTTTCTGTTATTGCTTGGGACTGCATCAATTCTCCCATACCCCCACTTTGCTTCCCATCCCATCCCATTTTCCCTTATTGCTTGCTTGCATGGGAGGGGTATATGATTTCTTCTTTTTTGTTTCTGTTTTGCATGATTTTTTTTCCTGTTTTGCAGGGCAGCACCCACACCAGCTCAAGCCCCAGCTCCAGCAGCCAGTGATGTGTGAGTATCCATCAAATGAGATTTGATGTTGCAAATCTGTTTCCTGAATGGTTAGTTAACTTTTGGACACTTGATTCTTCTGTTGGGTGTTGTTGGTTTTCTTGTTGCAGGTCAGACGTATATGGCCAAGCTGCATCTAACATAGTTGCTGGTAGCAACGTTGAGGGAGCAATCCTGCAGATACTTGATATGGGTGGGGGAACTTGGGACAGGGACACCGTTGTTCGAGCCCTTCGTGCTGCTTACAACAATCCAGAGAGAGCAGTTGAATATTTGTACTCTGTAAGTCTATGGACACATTTGACATTGTGATTCATGACTTATTTGTGTTCTTACCTCTGGTGGGATGGGGAGATTGGACTTCACTGAGAAATTTTATGTTAACTATTTTTCCTCAGTGAACAACACCTTCAATTTTAATCTTTTGTTTGGAATTATTACCACTCAACTTTACCGTTCTTGGGAGCCCTGATCCTGCACTAATCTGCTGTTTTATCCTGCCTTATGAGTCTCTTATAGTTTTTGTTCCAGTTACCTTGGTGCATTAACAAGTACAGAATACCATTAATTATTCTCATAGTGCCATTACTCAGACTTATGCTGTAATTGTTATCTCTGCTCTTGGGTTCTTGAATAAATCTTTTGTTGCCTGGTGGGAAGTTTCCTCCCTAACAATGATGGTTCTAATTTTTCCTGTCTTCAGTTTTATGGATCTTAACCTTCAATTGTTTTGGGTTTTTTTCCCTGTGGGTCCTAGCTCAACAAAGTAGCTGAAAATGAGATTTATTTATTTACTTTTTTTAAAAAAAATCAAGTTGCAAATTTTCTTAAGGTTGCAAATCTATATACTGTTGTTTTTCTTGATACTTTTGTTGCTACTCAAGCCTCTTTACTTTTGTTTGATGTCTCAGGGGATCCCTGAATCAGCAGAAGCTCCACCATTGTCGGGAAGTGTACCCAGTGGGCAGGCTGTCAATTTGCCTGCTCAGCCTCAGCAACCTGCTCAACCAGCACCTGTACCTTCGTCAGGGCCTAATGCAAATCCACTGGATCTTTTTCCACAGGTTCTTTGTTTTTTTGTGTTTTTGTTTTTCATTCATCGTAGTAAAATTATTTGGGTTCATGGAATTATGGTACTCCCATACAGGGTTTTCCAAGTATGGGCTCAGATGCTGGTGGGGCAAACACCTTGGATTTCCTTCGTAACAGCCCACAGGTAGAGTTATGTGAATCAGAAACCTTAATAGAAATAGAAGGAGTCCTTTCCTCCTTTTTCTTAGAAAGAATAAAATAAAAAGATTTGTGAAAACATTTTGTTCTTTATATTTTGCTGCAGTTCCAAGCATTGAGAGCAATGGTGCAGGCCAATCCACAGATCCTGCAGGTATTTTGCACTCTGATAAAGAACCTGTGCCTCGGTTAATTCATGTCTAATGTATGTTTTAATACGAAGACCTGAGTGATGTCTTTGTTGGCAGCCCATGCTTCAGGAGCTGGGAAAGCAAAACCCTCAATTGGTGAGGATGATTCAGGAACACCAAGCGGAGTTTCTTCGCCTCATCAATGAGCCTGTTGAAGGAGGAGAAGGGTATCAAAAACTTTGCACATAGTGTTTAGACGTAATTTTGCATTTGTTGCAATTGCAAAAATGGCGTGTACTGATTTGAAGCGTGCTTTTGCATTTAAATTGTCACATCAGCAACATACTGGAGCAGCTTGCAGGAGCAATGCCACAGGCTATAACAGTTACACCTGAGGAACGTGAAGCTATTGAAAGAGTAAGTGATATTCTGACTTGATTTTACTTTTTCAGTGTGAAATTGGCCCTTTGTTTCTGTAGAGCATATCTTTTTGAATGATTCATATTTGAGTAGATGAAAGTGGAGATTTTCTTTACACACACACACATATTTCTGGAGGCATGTAGCACCACATTTCCTACGACCAGATTGTTGTGTCCTAAAATTAGAAGCCATGATGCAAGCAATGAGAGGCATCAGCTTCTGTGTTACATCTAACAAAATAACAAACTAATAAAGCAGCCTAGCCAAGAGGATATTCCGTTAACCCACTAATACAAAATAATAACAAAATATTTTTGAAAGTTCTAAAGTTGGTTTCTGAGTTGAGCAATTGAAATTTGTTCCCAGGGGCTTTGAAATTAATGTTTCCTTGTTTTTACAGTGAAATATGAACTAATAAATATTAACGATTTGTGCTTCTTTGCCCCAAACCTTTTCAGCTTGAAGCTCTGGGATTTGATCGAGCACTTGTGCTGGAGGTGTTCTTTGCCTGCAGTAAGAATGAGGAGCTGGCTGCAAACTACCTATTAGATCATATGCATGAGTTTGATGACTGATGACTGGAATTAAGTTGGGACTACTTTCATCTTCTCCAGCCTCGATGATATGTTCTCTTACTACACTGTCCAAGTTTTCTTGCTTAACTGCCTTATTTGGAAACTGTGGGCCCTTTACCTCTCTAGAGGAGTTTATAGGACAATAGAGGACTTCCTGTCAGAAAAATGTAATTATCTTGTTTCGTATTTAAATTGATCTGCTATATCCATTTCAGCACCTCATAAATGAGCCGAGGGTCACATAATTCCTGCATTATTTTCTGCTGGGGTTTTTCATTTGGATAACCTGGCCTCGTAATTTGCATAGCTGTGAGGAAATGAATTTTTATTACCTTCATTAATTGGCCACAAACACTGAGGGCACGGTGAAGTTGGGAATTGATCGTGTGAAAACCAGTCTACCTCTTTCTTCTTTGTTAAAAGCGTTCCTCATATTTGGTTACGATGTTGCTGATGGGAGTCCTTTTTCTTTATATCATCCTATAATTAATCCATCCTCTAAATCATTATATTTTAGATTTTTATTGCTTAGAGCATCGTTCATCAGCTTAAGCTTCAGAACAATCTAGACTTTATAGTTTCTTTGTAACATTGTGTGATCATAGCTTATGAGAGATTCTCACCAGAACTGTTGTGGACAAATTCAAACTGGTAATCTTTGGTCAGTCGTTCAACTCGGTACTTGCTTCATCAGCAAGCTGAGCGGACACAGAAAAAAACAGAGCAACTTGGTTCAGTTATCATCTGACATCATCAAGTTGAGCGGACACAGATAAAAACAGAGCAACCTGGTTCAGTTATCATCTGACATCATCTTTCTGTGACGAGTCTGTTATTTGTCAAAGTACCTTTTCCAAAGGATGCCCACCGCGATGGTGGGCAACCATGCACGTTACACGGCTGGTTTACTCCGAATTAAAAAACGCAGCAAAAAATTATGCATCAATAGATAAATATTGGATATAAATATTCACAGAGATGAGTTTGGATAAAATAAATTTACTCATATTGTACGTGGACGTGAGTATGGGTATGGATAATATGCTTTGCATCGAATTTGGGTCCAAGTATTCATAATATTTTTTAGGTGTTAATATGGTAATAACGTATCCATTTACTTCTCAAATTATTAGGCCTGAAAACTACAGATATGGAAAGAGTGTGACAATAAGCGAAAAGTTGACTGATGAGTCAGAACATTAGGCACAAAAAATAGGACATATGTATAAATACTCGAGCATCCAAATAGTTTTTGGTATTTAAACTTAATATTTATGTAACATATTTTAATATTTTGAAAATATTTTTTTCAAATTCAATCTTTGTAGTGTATTTCAAATTTTTTAATTTTATTTGTTTTTTAATAAAATTTATTTTCAAAAGGAAAATAAAATATTAATTTAATTTAATATGAATTTTGTAAGACAAAAAAATAAAATGAATTAATTTTATATTATAAATATAATATTAGTAATAAACAAAATATTTTTCTCAATTCAATTATTTTATTATATATTTGCATAAAGTAATTTTTAAAATAAATTTATAAATATAATATTAGTAATGAGTAAGATATATTTGTATTGCAGTTGAACTTTTGAAATTAATTTATGTAATAAAATTACCAAAAAACTAATAAAATATTACCCCAAAGTTGACCAAATATAATAAATATTACCCATTCTCACACCCACACTATCCAATGGATCTAATGTTGATTACGTTTGAACAGTATATGGGTATCTATAGGTATGAAAATGTGTGAGTATAGGTGTATAATTGATATTATAACAATAAGATGGCATTTGATGAAAAGGTTTGTGAATTGGGGATTGGAATATTTTCCATAATTCTTGTTTGGATTATTACTATGTGAATTAAAATTTGAAAATTAAATGTAAAATTTTAGGATACCCCAATCCAGCAATTCCTAGTATGTTGGTGAGTTTTAAGTAAAATTCAAGTTTGATTACTATGCAAACAATACTAATCTAAATATGTGACACACACACACACACATTATAATTGAAATTGACAAGTTCCTTTTACTTAGCAAATATAAAATTAGTAAATTGGCCTTGTTTAAAAGAACTTTTAATTTTTACTCCTTGTTCTTTTAAATATATATTTTTCTTTTTTCTTTTGCTTTTTCTGGACCTTTCATTTGGCTCTTATCAAAATAACATTATTTTATTTTTCCTCTATCTTATAATATATTTTAATCTTTTTTATTTTTCTTTATACTCCGTTTCACTTCTATTTATCACTCTTATTATTATTATTTTTCACATCTATGCTATTTATATTATTGTAATATACGTGAAGGCTTTAGAGTAACGGATTTTTTCTTTTCTATCCTTAATTCTATTAATGAATAGCATTTATTGTTTCTAATATTTTTATTTTTGAAATATTTATTTATATTTTTTAATTTCAAATAATATTTTAATTTTGAATTTATTTTTCAATATTAAAAATTTAAGAAATTTATAGGGTATTATAATTAATATAAATATAGAATTTATAAATAATTTATGCATGCAGAGTTTATTTTTAATTAATTTTTATAAATTAAAATTTCAAAATTTCTCATATCCCAAATGAAAAGAGCCAATACCAAATATTAACTATATAAACATTAATTATACTAATAATACACGCACCAAATGTTAAATTAAACATATATTGGATTGAAAGACTCAATTCCAAACAGAGGAGGAATGATTTTGAATCCCATTTTCATTTCATGATGCAAATCAAACGTCGGGTAAATACTTAATCATTGACACCCCCAAGGATAATCATGCAATGATAACACTGAAAAAAAAAATAAATAAAGGCTGTACCAAAGGTTTATAATTTCAAGGACAAGAGAGCTTTAACTGAGGGGTCAGGATAATTTACAAAAACATATATGCACACTATCTTTATTTTGTGTTATCCTTATGCCGCTTAAAGCACATTGAAAATTACAAAAAAATTTACATCAGTTTCTGGAATTCAATCCTTGTTCAGATAAAAATATTTCAAAAATTAAAAGCTTCAAATTAAAAAAAAAAAAATATATATATATATATATATATATATATAAAAGCTAACCGGCCATATTTACGTGTGATTGGAGGGCCTAAAATCTGATTCCTGGCCAGCAATGGCATGACGCAGAAAACCTTTCGAGAAAATTTACAGCTGTCCTCTCTTAATTTAACGCACTATCCTCCACGATTCTCCTTCGTACCACTCTATGTTTTTTTGGCATCATCACCATGCCATTCATCTTTGGTAATCAAGCCATGGCGTGAATTTCTTTCTACATGGGCTATCAGACAAATACTTAGTCATATATTGTTTTGTGATGTATATGTTGCCATGATATGCTGTGCATGTTTGCTTCTTGCAGGCAATGAATTATGTGACTAAGGCAGCCAATACTCTGACCAGCTTTGGTGGGACTTCAGCCATGAGACCCTTACTGGGGCCACTTACTCTATACGCCTTTGCTGGAAGGTTTTGGACCATAATGATTGCTTCAGTTATACATACCAAATGTCAAGTTTCTGGTCTATCATAAGCAGCCAAATTTTCCAAATTTCTCCCAAATGTGAGAAGCATATGTTGTGTTTCATGCAAGAAAACCATGTGCAATGAAATTGCATAGGTTCAAGGTTTAGTATTTCGTTTGGCCTCTAGTTGGTAACAAATATCAATATTTGGTCTCGGCACTGAATAGTCCAACAAAGCAAAACTCCGACATAAGTGAAATATCAGCCAACAATTGTTGCACAATAGAAATATCAAAGAAAAGTAAGCTGCAGTTTGTCAGGTAAAAGAGCCACAGTTCATTAGTCGAGTTAGCTACAGAGGATTAAGTAAAAGAGTCATTGACCACTGAACAAAAACAAATAAACAGTAAATAAATATAAATAATAAATAATGGCACAACAATTTTAATGTAGATCGGCCTTCAATGGATTAAGTCTACGGGGCACTCCAAAATGGGTACAATTTTCTTCAATCAGATCCCATAGCTATTATAATACTGTTTAAATAGATCTCTATATTCTCCTTCATTGTCAGCATGAACACATTTGTGTTTTAGGTCAATTTCATGTTCAACTTTCACATGGAAATCTATTTTTTGTCTTAAGGGCAAAACTCCACACTTTTTTAGAGTGATAATTTATGAAGATCACAAAATGCAAAGCTCTTCTAAGAGTTCTCTTCCTCGTTTGGCAAATATCAGTCTATACAAGTTCAAAAAGCTTAGATGTTTCGAATGGAGGAAAACTTTTGAAAGCCATTCGATGTTACCTACCTAAAATGCAGTCAACATAAGTTTGAAAGCTTGTCCCTTTTACGTCTAGAAAGTGTTGTTTATTCCTAACACTATAATGTCTTTTTTTCACTCATGTGCCCAAATCTCTTGGATCATAATTCAGTAGATGCCTCTTGGATAGCATAAATTTCTCTTTTTGTTGATTTTAGCTTATATGATGTATAGAGTATTGATCTTATTTTCTTTAGCAATCGTCAAGTTTTCTTTGGTAAGCTTCCAGGTGTCGTTTGAGAAATGACTAAAGTACCCCTCATAATAAAGTTTGGTAGTTGACATGAGACTTAATTTTAAGTCAAGAACATATCTCACGTCCTTTAGTTTCAATTAGCAGCCCAAAGTTATTTTTATAGAAATATCTCCTATTCCATGTATCTTGCAAACTCTATTATTTCCCATCTTTACTTGGCCAAATTCAATAGGCATGTAGGATGAGAATTCTACTTCTTGTATGGAGTCAAGTGGTAGAATACACCAAAATCTATCATGCACTTAGAATCTCGACTTGTTAATTTGACATATGATTCATCAAACATAATAACAATCTCACCTTTAGTTGTCATTGCTCTAGTTGACTGTTTATCTCCTTTTATTTCTGTCTTTTCTAGTCATTTTTTTCTTTGGCTTGTTCTCTAAACACTCACTTCTAATATGCCCTTCTCTTTTGCAATGAAAACATTCTATTTGGCTTCTATTGATTGATTTTTCTTGTGAATATTCCCTTCCTTAGTTTGGTCTTCAAATGTGGTTTGTGCCATCAATTCCTAGAGCTTATCTCTCTACTTTTGCCCTAACTCATTAAAGGGGCTTCTTTGACCAGACGCAAGCATGCTGCATTGGCCTACGGGGCTTGAAAGACTAGCCTCGGGCCATCGTTCCCTTCTTCCTGTTTTGGCTGCAGCCTCACCTCAGTATTGCCTCCAACGAGTAGCTGAAGCATTCATGTCACTCGGTCAATGCCCCAAGAAGTAAGTTGGTTTATGCCAAAATTTCATATTCAGCAACTTCGTCTGAAAAATTTAGGCTATGTTTGTTTCATTTTTTCCATTATTTATTACCATTTAAAAATTTTACAAACCAAGGCTATGTTTGGGAAAGGAGTTTTGTTGGATATGATGTTTGGTAGGAGTTGTGTTAAGATGGATGGTATATTTGGAAAGAAAGTTTTTGATTGGATGAATAATATAATTTATTTGAATACATGAATAAAATATATAATAATGATTGAATGATGTGATAGTTTATAGAGATAATGATTAGATTTTAAGGTATAAATAAAATATGTGTATGATATATATAAGTATTGATTTGATTATAAATAGGTGTCATGATTGAAAAATAATTAATTAGTTATATATATGAGAGGAAAATTTTAAATTTGAATTTGAATTTGAATGAAAATTTTATTAAATAGTATATTTAGTAGTATGATATTTTGGAGAATGTTTATGAGTAAAAAGAACATAGCCCAAGCATCTCACCATATTAATTTTATTCAAATTCAAATTCAAAATTTTTCCTTTCTTATTTTTTATAATTAATTAATAATTCTTAAATCTATTCATAATCAAATCAAATCCTATCCCCATAACTTTTTTACTCAAATTGATTTTTTTATTATCCTAAGAACCTTTATATGATTACATCAATCAATTATTATTATATATTAAATATATATTAATATTCCTATCCATCTAAATTTTCAAAACCAAACATAATTTTCATCGTCACTAAATCAACCAAAATTATCCTCACCATTCTAACTGGAAAACTAACATAGCCTAGCAAGAAATCGAAATTTTGAAGACAGGAAGTGAAGATAAGTTCCACATTTTGACCTCTTCCATTTTATACTTTTGTAATTTGAATTTGAACATTCAAAGAGTTGTCTTAAGAAACTCAAATGGGAAGTTTCAAACTGATGGATGGATGTCAATAAATATAAGCCAACCTAAGCCCAGAGTGGGTTGACATATTATATCCACCTATTGAGGACTCGTTCTGAAGTTCGTCTAGAACAGATCTAGTTTTCATTATTTCGCACTTACAACCAAACCTTGCAATTGTTGCCGTTATTCAATTGTTTCTCTCTCTTTCTCTCTTTTATTTTTATATAATTTTAAAAATATATTTAAAAACACTTATTCGAAGACAGAAAACAAATATAATCATGCCTCCTCCTTCTTCTATTTTTCCTTTGTCTGCCAGCCATGAAGAGTCCTCGTCAAATTTAGACTTGATTCCAGATTCACGAAGGTTATGTTTGTTAGCTATCTTTCATATTTTAAGATTTTATCCTCTATCAATTTCATCCAGCTAAAAATCACACACCACAAAATTTTCTTTCAAATTTAAATTTTATTTTTCCCTCCCTTATATATATATATATATATATATATAACTAATTATTTATTTTTTAATCATTACACTTATTTACAATTAAATTAATATACGCACACACACACATACATATTTACTATTACATCTATATATACTCATGTCTTAAAAAATAATATTTATCTTTATATACTATCAATTATTTAATCATTATTATATTATATTATATATATATATATATTACATATATAAATTCAAATAAATTAAATTAGTTACCACATCAAAACCTGCTTTTTAAATATATTCATTCAAACACAATCCACCAACAATCATTTCCCAACGAATCTCCCTTCCAACCATGGCCGACGTGCATTAGATGCTCACACGAAACTTCAGGGTCGAATTCATATTATTATGATGCCCCAAATTATTAATAGAAAATTGGCATCAATATGACTGCGTGTGTGTATAGATTCTTTCTATGACCCAAAAGTGAAGACTTCATGTATCGCGGAGTGTGCTATCAAACTTCGAGATTTTGTCTAGTAATATATAGTTTTGGTTCTTTAATAAATTCTGATATTATTAAAGTTTTATATCACAACATATTCCTCTTCAAATGATCTTTTTGTTAATATGCTCGCGTCTAAGAATAGAAAACATAAGTGACGAACCACGCTAACAAAAAAAATTCATTTGACACGAAAATTTAATAATAATATAAAATTAAAAAAGAAAAAGAGATATAAAATATTATTTTTATTAATATGCTTGGAATTTGCATCCAAAGAGTATTGTTTGATGTCCAGCACAATTCCATGATGCTCATTTGTAAAGTCGGGCAAGCGTCGTCGCCACGCGTTATTACGAATCAGTCATTTTCATTCCTTGACTATAGTTTGCCATAAAAGGGTCTTCCTTGAATTTAATTGGGTTTTCACACCACCGTCTTTATTTTTTATATTCAGAGAAAAAAAAAAATTAAATGCCCTCATGCTCATTTCAACCCACTTAAATTTTTATCAATTAATTATCTTATACTATAAAAAATTTAAATATGAAATTTTCTTTTTTATATAATTAATTAATTAATTTTTCTTTAACAATTATATTTATTTATAATTAAATTAATATATATAGATTATTTATAAACCTATATACTATTATATTATTTAATTATTATTACATATTATACACATATAAAAAATACTCCAATTTAAATAATTTTATTTTATTTTTTTTCACATCAAAATTTTACTGCTAATCCTAACTTTCATAACCTTTAAATTTCTATTATTTTCAGCCCTCGTCCAAATCAACGACCAAAGATAACCAAATAAATTCATTATCCACTCAAATCAACGTAAGATCTTTCGGGGATGAGGCTTGAAATTTCCGAATATGTTTGTGTGTCAAATAAAACTTTCCGTCTATTTTGACTTTCTGTGATTTGCGACATATGTTGTTTTGGGTTCAATCTTTGAGCCTTAAAAGTTTAATTTGTCAACTTCTTGAAATGTAAAATGATAAAAAAAAAAGCAATTTTATGTAATTATGTAAATCGAATTGAATTTACTTGAATGAGGCATATCATTTACACTTTCTATTATGGAAAAAACCAATCAATGCCGTAAGAAATAATCGACAAATGCATTGTACGACTTTTTTCTTCCAAAATTGATAGCTTCCTTAGAACATATTCTAAAAATGATTTATTTTTATCATTTTCTATCAACCAACTCTTTAGAAAAAGAAAAAGAAAATGACAAAAAAGAAAAAAAAAAAAAGGAAAAATGGACGTTAGCTTACAAGAGACGTGTGTAATGAACTGAAGGGCCAGCAAAGCAAAGGTCGCTTCTTCGCTGTGCAGGTTTTAATGGAAACCACTCCGCGCGTTCATCATACGTCGGACTTTCCCACCTTATGGCAACCCGCAGGCCCGATATTCCCAGCCCGACAAGTTACACAAAATATTTAGTATAAAAAAGGCAATTACGCAAATACAGTTTCTGGGCACATCAAAATTGATTTGCTTTGAGGGGTTAGACGCAACGTTCGCTAGTAAGGAATTCCATGGCCAAGAGATTTTCCTCCCTTTTCTCGAGAACAGGACGGCAATGCAGGGAAAAGTAAGCCCTTCTGCCCTTTATTCCGTTCTTCTCTCTGTTTATCATTTTTATTATTATTATTTTTTCATGTTTTTTGGAACTCTAATATGAAAAAAAACTTGGTTGGAAATTGAAGGAGCGAAGATTCTGCTAGAAGTTCGATGGGTGAGGATGATGGTTTTAGGAATGCGACGGGTGAATTGAGGCCTCTGTCGGCCGTTGCGGACGCGTTCGAAGAGCTTTCGGCGGTGTTGAAGGCTAAGGGCTTCGATCATGATCTTGATTTGAAGACCTTCTGCGATGCCTGCTCCCTTGTATCGATTCTCTTTGGCTGTTTAGGAATGGCTTTCAAATTTGCTGAATTAGAGTATTCTTCTAAGGTTCGTCGTCGAATTTTACTCTTAATTTTTTTTTTTGGCAATTTGTTAGGGCGGTTGAATTCCAAATGATCTCAGAATGCTTTTGGATATATAATTTTTTGATTTTTTTCGCGTGAAAGTCGAATCTGTAAACTTGTAAATATTCATTTTGAAGATAGTAGAAAATGAGGATGACTGAACAGTTTCTCGGAAGTCAAATGTTTTGTGCTTACTACATGGCTAACAAAGTGATTTTCCAATTTGATACCTTGTGGAACATAGCCTGCAATTGAAGGGAATTTTGTTTCCTATTTTATGTTGATTGTTCCTGCATAATCATGGAATACCATGTATCTTTAATGAAAGGAATAAGCAAGAAGGCACACATGCAAATGTGAACTCACTTGTGTTACAATTCATTTATCAATCCCATATGACTGTAGATTTCCAATAGTTTTTGATTGCACTTTTTATTGTCAGTTTCATTTTTCTGTCTTTTAAATGTATTTATGTGTTGTAAACCAACGAGCATTTTAGTTGTATGTCTAATCCATTTCAGGTAGGTAATCTTGCAGAGGCGTCGGATAGCTATAGGACTATGAATAATGTACTTGATTGTGATGCGCAAAATGATACAGTGAAGACACAGGGAAGTCTTTCACGTAATCTTCGCAGAGTTAGGCAGGGTCTTGATCTTATCAGAGCTCTGTTCTTAAACTTTTTGTCATCCGAGTATGTTTAAATTGTTGAAGTTTAAGTCTTATTTGCTCGTGATGCTTTCGTTTAATATTCTCTTTGAAAGAGCATCTGACAATATCCTGTGCATCTTATAGAGATGGCTATTTGAAAGAAGCCGCAACAACAGCTTATGCAAAGACGTGTGCACCGTATCACACATGGGCGGTGAGGACTGCTGTGTATGCTGGTATGTATGCTCTGCCAACAAGGGATCAACTTCTTTTGAAGCTAAACGAAACTGGTAAGCTGAAATCTTTGAAATTTATATTGCTGCCCCCCTTTCTTTTGTTGCGATACATCATGGATGTTAGTCACATGGCTATGAATACTGTTGAAGTGTTTTAAACTTATAGCTCTTACATCATTCATTGATAGAAGTATAGAACTACTAAATCCGAATCAAGGAAACTGAAAATGGAATTGCAACGGTGGCCTTCGTGTTTAACCAACCAAATTTTGCTGAAATTCAGAGTGATGCTATCCATTTGAAAGAATATCAATGCCCTATTTTTAAGGCAATTGTCTTTAAATATAGAGGTCCTTTATCTTAATTCAAAATTCACTTGCTTTGTCGACCATGATCCTGCCTCCAATTTGTTGAATATCATTTCTTGGAATGACAGTGGATGAATATCATCCTTTGTGGATTGTTAGTGATACTTGAAATATTTAAATTGTAAATAAGAAAATCTGCTAATGTTGTTAGCCCTACGTCGTTGCAGAAGAGTCGGCTGAGAGGGAAATGATTAGATACATCAATGCCTCCATTCCAATCATTGATTACATCGATAAGCTGTACACTTCAAGAAACATCAGCTTGGATTGGTGAGCTCTGCTTCTTCTGGATGGGTTCAACGTCTTTCGCACAGTTGTGGAATTCATCATCTTGGAGATACTTCCAAGGGACTCATCCTGTTCCCATGAAGTACAGATTCAAATAGTGTTTCTAGAACGAATTTGTTTCTGTATAACACACATTGGGACACATTCTTAAGTTATTAGTACAGATTAGAGATGAAAGGCGATGTTTGTGGCTGGTGGTCCAAGCATCCAAAAACTAACAGTAATAGCGTCATTTTCTGTAGGTACAGATTTAGGAGTTAACAATATTCCTGTATTCCTGTATGTGTTGTTGCTTGTAGATCGACTGGGGCGTGTCTGTGAAATGGCAAGCCAGGCAAGCTTGAAATTAGCACAACAGAGATTCTTTATGGATATTTAATTTACTCGTGAATTTGCTTTGGGCATCAGCTGTTTCTTATTGAAACAAACTGCTCCAGTATCCTAATTGCAATAACAGTTAAAAGTGTACAACCAGTCGTCGTATCCAACAAATCACTCTTAAAACACGGCGACCAAATTAACGACCTTTAGACGCGTAGCTTCTCAGAGGGATACTTGTAATCGTGTTTTAACTTTAACACGTGAAGCAGAATTACGCATTTATACACCAGCGACTCTTTACTCAGCCATTTACGTAGTTTGGGCCACTTGAGCCCTGGACCAGGAGCCCAATAGTATTACTGTTTGGATTTAGTAGAGAAGCCCTGTAGGTGGCTTGAAAAGATCGTACCTGACCACCTTGCAGTAGTCCACACTTTCCTGACAACTTTCCATTGATCGACACTTTCAGTTTCTAATTTTGTGGAGAAAATAAAAACAAAAAAACCACAAAATCTTGTTTCTTTTTCACTTTTAATTGCGGTCATTTTCATTCAATGACAGAATAATTACCTTTTAAGTTTATTTTATCAATACTTATCACATGACATTATAATTTTAGTTATGTTTTAATATATAAAAGATTTTTATCTATTAAAATAAACGAGCGATTAGAATTGATAAAATAATTTATTCTACCTAGTCATAGTCATGTGACGTGACCATTGTCGAGAAGTTCTCCTTGAACATATACAGTTACATTTCTTCAGAATTTAAATGGATCATGTCAGTTTCTATTGATTTTGGTTCCAAACTAATTTCGAAACGGATCTTACTTAAGTCTAACTAAGGAAAATAAAATTTTTGGTAGAAGTTTATTTTTTTTTATATTATTATCAAGAATATGTCATTTTATATTTAAATATATTTTCAAAAATAAAATTGAATAACAACTAAATTTCGATTTTGAACTCATTTGGATCCAGACTGGACCCAATTTAAAATTAGACATTTGAACAAATATAATTATTTTTCCAAACCACACGCTTCAACAGATTAAAACGAGAGCAGACCCACTACCAATTTATTTTGGACCAGCCCAATCGAAATTATTCGGAAACCAAATCCAATAAAATTCTAAATAATGGAATTCATCTCAAATTCAATTCAACCCATGCATCCACGAAAATAAATAAATAAATAAAATCAACAATTTGCTTGTCAAAATAACACCTCAAAAAACCAAAGTTTATTTCTGCGTAAATTTTTTTTTGGATTGAAAATAATTATCTTTTATCTTTCTATAAAAAAAATTAATGAATAGTATTAAAACAAATTACTATATGTAACAGTTGTGTGTGGTTTCAACAACTTACATTTAATCGGCAAAAAGTGAAGTTACAAAAATAACTCTGGCCGCCAATTCTATTACTATCTATCATGGCTTGGATATATTACTTTTGACAGACAAAAAGTGGAATTACAAGTCAACTCTTTTAAAATTAATTATTACCCTTTAGCAACAATTTTTAAATCTATTTTTCGTACATTAATTGCATTTATATACATTTCTAAATGAGGGAGTGTTTTTTTTTTAAACCATTGCTGTGTTTTCGAAAAAACTAAATAAAAGAGAGAGTTTATTGCAGGGCGTTTTCCCCAAATCTTATCAACATAACTTTTGGTGTAAAATGCATCACTTTATAAATTTAATTTTTTGTTGCACACATGGAGTCTGCTCAATGGCTAGTACCAGTATTGTATGTTTGCTTTGATTGATTTTGGGTTATAAACGATATTATTTAATGATTAAACAATATAACAAGTATTTAGAGATGATAATTTTTTTTCCCTCTAATACGTGAGTATGAATTTATCAATATGGGTAATGCCGTAATTTTGATCGAAATTAATAACCGGATAATGATTAAAATTTTAGTTTATACTACATAAGAGAAAAAAAAATACTTCTTAAAAATTAATTTATTCAAAGTGTCTTTTTAAAGAGATAATATATAATAAAAATCACCTTCAAAAATGTTAGTCCCCAATTCTACGTACTTCGCGCTTCTTATGACAATCTACGTTAGACAATAAATCATTGGAATCCGCCATTCTAAATATTTAACAAAATCTATGATTATGTTTGTATGGAAATTAAATGTTAAAGGTAGAAAGTTTGGTAGAAAAATTTAAAAGTAATGTAAAAATAAAATAAAATAAAAATAAAAATTATTTTGATATTTTGCTCCCTCCAAACAAGTAATTGTCAGTCCACTTTCTTTCGCATTTCATACATAATTGCTAATTCCCTACTCGATACTTAAATCAGTCACTATCAAGAAATTGCCGACATTATTTTTTAAACATAAATATAAATACCTTCTGCTTGATGAAAATCTTTGTGAGTTCTTTATCAAACTTGGACCTTTAGTACAAACCAAAAAGGAAAGGCCAAAAAAGTCATTCTTGTTGATATTACAGTCGATCAATCCAAGAATCTATTTCTTAACTGCTAAGCACACTCATTAAATTGAGAACGACACAAAGGACAAAAGCGAAACGTCCCTATCATGCAAGAAGATTGCCCGCTTCTGAGGTTGCCTGATTTGCACGGACTTTGATTCCTCTTTCGAGTAATCAAGATATTGTTTTATTTATTCCATCGAAAGATATCAAATAGTACTAATTAAATTATAACAAATTTCAAAACTGGGATTTAATTTATGTTAAAATACCATACTATCTTCATGTACTTCATTCACTTGTGGCTCTTCTCGTGAAAAATACGTTCACTAATGATCATATTCTCATTTTAAATTCATGAAATCTCAATTCAATATAACGATAAAATTATTAATACACAACTTCATAATTGTAGAATTTATTGTGGCAGAGCATTCAAGAAGAAGGTGACAAAGGAGTTGTTAAATTATTGACACTTGTCACGAGTTGTATCGTTGGATTTCTTAATTTTCAAACCCTATAACGACGTCGTTTGGAGGTCAGGGTCACACTGAATTTAGAGGGGAGAGTTGATTCAAGTGCGCCCTTTGTCTTCGTGTTATTTATTGTGCGACTGCTGTTTCCACTTCTCGATCCCTCATTGGTTGGCTAATTTAATATATTTAACGGTCACTCTAAGAGGGACCACTTTTTTTGGGGAAAATAGCCCACCATGATGATAGATGATGTAAGACCAAAAATGTTGAAAAAAGAAAAAAAAAAATTAATATGCTATGTGAAAGCTGTGAAACAACAAAGTTGACGATATTTTTTTATAAAAAATTTGAATTAAGGTGTAGTTCGAATATAATTATTCAAACTTTACTTGAGTTAATTTTATGAAACAAGAATTCAAATTTAATAATATTTTAATTTATATTTAAATTTAACTCTTTCTTTTCACATACATATATATAACTAACTAATTATTTTTTAATTATTATACTTATTTACAATCAAATCAATATCTATATATGTCACACATGTACTAACATTTATTTTTTATTTATGACCAAAAATATAATCATTATTTTTGTAAACTATCGCATTATCCAATCATTATTATATATTTTAAATATATATTCAAATAAATTATATTATTTATCACATTAAAATTTTTCTTCCAAACATACTTCTCATTCCAACACAACTCCTACTAAATATCATATTTAACTAAAACCTTGTACCCAAACATAGCCCTATATTATGCTTCTCATAGCTATGTTTGATTTTAATTTTTAGACTAAAAATACATATTTAATCATTATAATTTTTAACTTTTATTTATTTATTTTTTAATTTTAATTTTATACAATTTTTAAAATTAAAATATTTAAAAATACGCTAAAATTTATAAGCCAACCCAGCCACGAATAGTAAGCGTGACAAAATGTGCACCATTTTATTTTTTTGAGTTGGTTCTCACTGGGGTCATCAGCTGACAATTGCCACGTCAGCCTCAATGAAAGATACACACTGTGCCATCTCCAATGGGATAAGGAGAAGTTGCAAGCAAAATCTGATTCTCGGCTACCAAATCCAATTTACCTCCGTTTGGAAATGGCCCATCTGCTTAAAATAACAATTATCGATAACCATTGCCCCTTTTTTTTTCATGAATAAAATAATTTCACATCCTTTTCTGCTCTAGATTATAGGAAAGAAAGAAGACAGATGGCGGTAAGTCAAAAGGTGTAATTGTGCGGTCTATTTGCACCGCATGCATTTATGTTGAGTATCCAAAATTATAAAAATAAAAAAATATAAAAAATTTATTAAATATTAAGATGATAACACTTATCATTTAATATATTTGTATTAAATGCAGTATTTACAACACCAGTTGTGTGTTGGTTAGAAGTGGTCCCTAAATGCTACACTCAATAAAAAGATATCATTATTTTGTATTGAGAAAATAAAAAAAAAAGTATTATGATATTTGTCATAATTTTATGCATTTGTTGTATTTTTATGTGTAGCATCTACAATATTTATAGAACTTGAATCCCCTGACTACAAGTCATTCACAGTTCACTTTTCTATTTATGGAAGTTACAAAATGGAATTAGAAGGTGGAAGAAGTTACATGTTAATTAATTCTTATCTTTTTTACCACACAAGCAAAAAACCAATATTTTTATAATCGGACCATTGATTGAATCGATGAACATATTGAGTTACTAGAATCGGTTTCAAAAAACCAATTGACCCATACCACACACACACACACACACAGGTATATATTTAAGGCTGTGTATTTCCTACACAATATTACTTAACAAAAATTATAAAACAAACGTAAGTTTTACATAATATAAAATATTTAGTACGACAAATACATAAATTTTAAGACATAAATTCAAGTTTTAATACATAAACCCATATATCACAAATAACATAAAAACAATTCAAATAATACAATTAAGTAAAATCATAATCAATTCTATTCATCATTACCATCAACATTATCACCATTATCATCAATTATAACTCAACAACCAAATTTTTCAATATCAATGCCTTCAACTATTATTATGTCATTTTCTTCGTCTGAAACAAATAACAATATTAAATAATGATTAATAAAAAATTGATAAACTTAAAAAAGTACAAACATTTTTAACAAAAGTGCAAATGGTTTAGAGCTTGTCCCTTCTTTATTTCTTAAAGCCTCTTATCCAAGCATATTTTCCAATTATCATAATCACATTCACATTTAAGAGTTTTTCGATAATTCAAAATTCTGTCTTATTGATATACTCGTAATTAATAAGATCATAAGGTGTTCTATTGTACTTAATCCTATAAAATATTATATTTAAATTTTTTGTCACTTAGTATAATTATAAACTGTACTCATTTTTTATTTAATATTATAAAAATCTTCTCTAATTGGGCAATAGACCCCGCCCAAACAAAAAAAAAGGCAAACAAACCAAAGTTGGAAAATGCTGCCTTCTAGGCACAGCCTTATTTCGAAGGCTGCCAGCGCAGTCTTAAATCAAATGCTCTCCCCAAACACAGGCTCTCTCTACGACTTCAACCTTAGGGCTGTCAGCTTCTCATGCCACCACCTTCGTGTCTAGTTGCACCACCACTCGGCTTTGGCAGATTGCAGATTGGTTTCTTTGTTCGATTTGGCTGTTTGGCTAAGAGATTGGGCTTGGGGTTTTCGACGGCTTTCATTGCTTGCATTGCGTTTGTTTGGTTAGCAGATTTGGATTTTAGACATTTGGTTACTCATCCCATTTTTATCATTTTGTTTTTTAAATGAACCGGTTGAAACCGATTATTAGACTGATTTTAAGTTGGTTTGACTATAAGGCGGTTTTTGTACTATAACCGTCACGAACACGCGGCGGGTTCTTAGTTGAACTGATCGAACCGACCGATTCAAGCCGACTCCATCAACGTTGCAGGAAACTCCTTACCATATTAAAAATTGGTGAAGCAACTACTAAACTATACATGCGTAGTTATATGGTAGTTAATTTGTAGTTCACTTGTTAATGATACTACAAGAAAGGTATACGACGTTAATGTTAATTTTATTGCATACTTCAAGAAAGGGAACTTGTGGATTATTAGAAATCTATTTAAGTGCTCCAAGAAAACAAAAAGGGTGCGTCATGATAGATTTGATAATGAGTTTGAAAAACATAATAGCATTGCTTGTTTCTTCACTTCTCATTCCATTCAAATTTTTAGCAATCAAACATTTTAGATCACAAAAATTTTATTTAAATTCAAAATTTTCTATCTCTTATACATATAACTATCAATTATTTTTCAATTATTTCGATTATTTACAATCAAATTAATATCTACATATATACACATACACTTACGCTTACATATATTTATACTATGCTAATTAATATATTATCACATCATTTAGTCATCATTGTAATTATACACATAAAAATACTTAAATTTAAACAATTTTAAAAATTTTCCTCTCCATTACATTTAGGACCACACATCATATCCACACCCATTAAAATATCCATTATTTTCACCCGATGTTTGAGTAGAATGCAACACAAAAAAAAACTAATCAAATTTAGGAGATATTATTATGCAAAATTATTACAGTCAAAAAGCAACAATGGAATGACAATCTCTTTTGTCAAGAAACACAAATCATGTGACGAAATTAATAATGTTCGTTGTAGATAATTCTTACACATTGTTGACTGACTATATTAATGTACTAAATGTTGCAGTTCAATTCGTTAGAATTACTTTACAAGTTAGGGTTACGTTTGTTTTGATTTTTGGTGTATTTTTTTTTATGAAATTTGTATAAAAATAAGAGAGAGATAGAAATAAAATTAAAAACATATAATAATTGTACCGTATATTTTTAAATAAAAAATGAAAACAAAAATAGCCTAACACTGGTGACTTGGTAAAACATGGTTATGCGTGTGCATTGGAACTGGGTAAAACAAGACTTGTATCAACATGCACCAAACACTTCCTAACATTAGGATATTTCCACCATTAACGGTGTTCAGTACATGGATAATCTACCCAAGCGAGGAAACCTAGTCCATGTGAGAATGGTCCATCTGTCCAGAACTTGTGAAAAATGCCCATTGGCTTATGCCAAGGGATCAGATGTCGGATGTCTGGTGGTCCACAGGAGGCTTCTTATCTGGCCACCATCGACGGAAACAAAAAGGACAACTGAATCCAATTCCCCAGAAGAATGAAGTGCTTTCAATTTAGTCCACTTTCATCTTTTATTCACACAAACAACACTCATATTTGCAATATTCAAACGCTCTTTCCTCCCCTTTTGCATTGCAACTGCTGCTAGATGGACCTTCCACTATTTCCACCAATCAACAGCCACTTTCCTCAGGTTAACTCCAAAGTCTGACCATTTCTTGTTATCTGTTATTACATTCTGGATTGAAACTTTCTAGTAGTTATAAATAGTAAATACGGCAACTGAAATGGAATAATGCAGTAGAGCAGGACCAAAAGTGCAAATAGATTTGCATGTCTGAAGAGTGAACAAGATTGGGGTAGCTGTACGTCCAGCTTGCCCCTTTTGGTTTTTACCCTTCAAAACTTGCCACGTTGCACTTTCTACCCCGGACAACTCACCCCAGGCCCCCGCTGCTCACCCCAGCCCACACATTATATCGTGCTGTTCTCTCACCCTCACAGTCGAATGCGTAATTTCTGCTTGTCGTATGGTATAGCTAATCTCTTTCCCTCCTCTCTCGTCTTGGCCTGGTATTCTCTTGGAATAAGGCTGTTTGAGGTAAAAGCAATTATATTATGCACGGAATGGAGCCTAACAACAGTAAAAACAGACCTTTAATAGCTCCGTTTGTGATGAAAACGTATCACATGGTGAATGATCCGACGACAGATGGACTCGTCACGTGGGGGAGGGACAGTAATAGTTTTATAGTTTTGGAGCCGTTGGAATTCTCGCGGAGGATTTTGCCCTTCTACTTTAAGCACCATAATTTCTCCAGCTTCGTCCGTCAGCTTAATACCTATGTAAGTTTTTATCCTCACACACTACTTGATTTGATTTTGGCGATACTGATACTGTGAGGAAGGTTTTAATCTGACTTCTATGTATTGAATTCTGTTTTCTTAGGTAATTTTTGTAGAATAAAGTAATTATGATTTAAGGAAAATGATTCACTGCGATTGAACACTAGCTTGGGTGTCTTGTGTGATGTTAGATAAAAATCAATTACCTCGTAGTCATCAACCGTGTGTTTAATCTGAGAAATTTAGGGACTTTAAGAGTGTGCGCGCAGAAGGTGTTTGTAAATATGCCTGCCATCTTCGCGCAAGTGTTTTATGTCACCCAAGTTGCGCGCGCGAGTCCATATACGGACACACTTTTTGCGGCTCTGCCTGTAAGGACTGTTTTTCAGAGCGTTCAGCACGGTCAGTTGGCAATCTAGTGGCTAGTTGTATCATTGATCATGAAAATGGAAAGAAATGATATCCTATATTATGGGGGAAATGGGAATATTTCCTGTTGCCTACTTTCGATTGATTATGGCCTTGTTACATTTTGAGCCAATTACCCTATATGATAATCCAGGTGAGAGGCTTTTATTTTAATTTACCCAGGTTTTGAGAGCTGTTGTCCCCCATGTGTAGCTTTCTCCATGTTTCGGGTCCTTTGTTCCTTGTTTATTTTCTTGGTTGGAGGTTGCAAGCCGCTGTCAGGGCAGCAGCTGGGGTAGTTTTCTTAGTTCACACACACACACACACACACACACAAATATATATGAATGTATGCATGTATATGTGTTGGTCTATTGAGAGCCTGAAATCAATGAACGACTTACATGAATTACATGCAAACTTGTATATTCGTGAATTTGGACATTTTCATGCATATCTTTACTTAAAACATTCAGGCAGGACCAAACTCATATTTGAGATTCCAACACCCCCCAAGTATGAGTTTTTTTTTTTTTTTTTTTTTTCATATTAGGCCTTACTTTCCCTTATCACTCATCTTCTTTGTACTGGGCTTGTCATGTGAACATGTATATTTGTAAGCTTAACGTTAAATTTTGATTCAAAACTTGAAGATAGAGGATTTGTTAGTCATTTCCACGCACAAACACTTAACTTTCTCCAAGAACATATTTATTTGTATACACGCGCGCGCGCGCGCTCTCACACACACATCCTTGACAGGTAAATAGTTACTTCAATTCATGAAACAAATAGGTGAAACTTATCAATCGTTTACTGAGCCTACTTTGACAAGTATGAAACGTTGGAGTAAATCTTACAATTTTATGTTCGCCAACAATATGTTGATGCTGGAACTGTAGAAGTCAGTGTGGAATGTCTTAAACTACTTCCAGTATGTTCAGGATGTTAAGATTGTATTTGGACAAAAAGTTGTGGATTTTAGGGGGTGATTTTCAATTATTTAAACACTCAAAATTAACAATGGAAGGGAACTTTGAAAAGAATGCTAAACGATGTAAATTCATATTGATGTGATGAATTCATTGTTGTTATTTAATCACTCAACCCCTAAACCCTTGAGTCTAAATATAAGCTTAGCCTTAATAGTTTTCTCTCAAAATCTCAAATTCAATATGGTTTTGATCATTCCATCTCTATCTTTTTGTATTATTGGTTTCAGGAAAGAATTGCCATATCATTTTTCCGATTAATTTGCATCAGGGCTTCCGAAAGGTTGATCCAGACAAGTGGGAGTTTGCTAGCGAATGGTTCCTTCACGGCCAGACACATTTACTCAGCAAAATAGCCAGGAGGAAACCTACCAACAAAACACACAGTTCTTATCTCAAAGACGATGATGATGAAGATGAGGAACTAATAATGGAGATTGAGAAGTTAAAGGAAGAACAGAAATGTTTGGAACAGGAGCTGGAAAGCATGAACACGAGGCTGGAGACAACCGAGAGGAGACCCCAACAGATGATGACTTTCTTGTGCAAGGTTGTTGAGGACCCCGAGGTTCTGCCCCGAATGCTGCTGGAGAGAGAAAAGATGAGAAGCCTGACGTCTGGAAACAGTGACAAGAAGAGAAAGCTTACCATATTTACAGATTCATCCAATTCTTTGTCAGGAATGGCAATGTCAAGTTCATCAATCAAGAGTGGGGAGGATCAAGATCAGCCTAACACAATAGGAGAATCGACGCCAATATCCTCGTCTGATGGAAACTTGGATGTTGATACTCATTCTCAATCTTCACCATTGCTGGAGATCTCATCCCCAGAGTGGTTGAGTCATAATAGACAAAGTGTAGGTATGCGTACGATCATACAAGAACATAAGAACAATTGTGCCAATCTTTCTACTTCAGCATTGCTGAGCTCCTTCGGTGAAAGTGGTGGTATTGTGGCTGCTGCATCGCAAATAAACAGTGACACAGGTGGAGTTGAAGGGAGTTACTTTGAAGGGCTATTTTTTGGGGAGGAAGCTAATCTGCCACCCCCTTACCCATTCTCACTGTTGGGGGGTGGGTTTTAGGAGCATTGCATTATTTGTTTAGCTTTCAGGTTTGGCCTAAAAATTAATTTAGTTATCCAGAAGAAAGAGGGAAAATGTTTAGTGCGTATAATGTGTGCTTGTGCAATACGTTATGCTCTTTGCCGTTTCCATTGTAAATTCGTGGAGTAACATTAGTAAACAGAAACAAATATAAGGGGTACAGTGTAAAATGTGGTGATAAATGTGATATGTCCATATTCTTGAGGTGCTTTCCATCACTTTTTGAACATTAGGGCTGTAATGGCTTACAAAAATAATGCTGGTGCGATGCAGAAATTTTGCATGTATATAATTGGACGAGAGATGAGAATAATGATGGTAATTGATGTGAAGTAACTAAGGTAGTAATTAAAAATAAAATTTATATTATATTATTATTTCAATAAGAATTATTAGTTGCACAAAATGAAGTTACTAAACTGTGTTTATGTTAAATATTTTTATTCATTCTATTATTTTTCTTCTTCTTTTCATTTAAATTACAATTTATTTTTATATGTTCTTTCAAATTTTATTATTTTTAAATTTTTTTATTCTTTCATCATTTTTTTTATTTTAAATATTTTTCACACAATGTAGAATTACTTATTTTTTTATTGTAGTTTTTAATTGTTAGTTTTTCCTTTTTCTCTTAACTTTTTTATTTGCCTTTTCTCTCAAATTTTCTCTTATTTTCCCCCCAAATTCTCTTGATATTTATTTTATTACTTTAAATATTTTTTATACTTTTTAATATTACATATCTTATTTTTATTTATTAAAGTGTAATAATCTTATAACTTATAAATAAATCTGCACATGTATAAAGTTTACAAATTTTATTAGTTAAAGACAAAGATAATAGTTGTGATATGTCTACAAAATTAATATAATAAGAATATATTATCAAGAAAAATTAATATAACATACACGTTGTTGGAGTTGCCACTCAGTTGCAGAGAAAGTACTTTCCATCGCCAGCATGTCGCTTAAGAAGTGACGCAGCTACCGTGTAGCTTAGGTGCCACTGGGGATGTAAGTCGAGCTCGAGTATTTCAAAAAAATATTCGAGCTCGATTGAGTAGTTTGAGTTCGATTTTTTTTTAAACATAATTTAACATTTAACTCAAGCTCGAGCTCGAACTCAAATTCGAGCTCGAACTCGAACTCGACTCGAGTTCGACTTGATAAACTCGAGCTGCAAGCCTAGCGAGCTCGAGCTCGTAAAAAATTGACTCGATTACTACTCGAGCTCGACTCGATTCGATTTCAGCCCTAGGCGCCACTGCCAGCAACGAATGAAGAGCACCGGCTAGGTTGGGGCGATAATTTCTAACTTGACTTGAAATTAACGAATTTTAGATCAAATTTTTGTAAATTCAAGTCAAAATTGAGTTAGACCTGTGAATCCAAAAAGATTAACAGGTCAATTTCAAATTGACCTTTGAGTGACTCGTGAATCCACAAATCCTCGAATATATTTTAAATAATTTAATAAATATTTATATAAATATAAAAATTAATTAAATAAAATTAAATTGTAAATATTTAAAATATTAAACTTTAATTTTAATTAAAAAATAACTTTTTTTTGTTGGCAGGTAAAATTCGAATAACTCGCAAAATTGACGGATCGAGTTTGAATTAAATTTTCTGACACATGAAAATAATCGAGTCAGGTTGAATCAATGGATTAAGTATACCCGAGTTTCGATCTAACTTGTTACCACCCCTAATTAGGAAAATTGTTCATGGACTTGTGTATGAACATGCACATAAATAAGCTTGACATTATTTATTAATCTAATATCTTAAGGTTATAATTTAGGCCACACGTCCACTTATATATAAATCAACTTTCTTTTCTACTTTTAATTAGGATAATTATTTTTTAAACTTACATTTGCTTGTACAACAATTTCTTCTTCGACTATGAGTTTATTGACAATGGACCATGGATTCCCTTTATCCCCATATTTTGGGCTTGTTCTCGTTTCCTATTGAGCATATAGGCCTTCGAATTTGGGTGGAATCTCGCACATATGGTGCACTTAGCTGCAAAATGGGGCCTCTCCAATTGTTTTTACGCGCTAGCACCAACAACACTTACGTGGCGTGCTAATTGAGCAAAAAAATTGCTAGCCAGGATTGGGTTTGGAGAGAAAAATCACGCCATGAATATTTAGCCAAAACACAAAATAAAAATAGAAAAAATATATTTTTTTTCAGAGAAGTAGGAAATAGATAAAAAAATCTGAAAAATATCAAAATATTTTCTAACATATAATTAAAAACAAAAATATATATTTGAATTTATTCTCTATAGAGCGTAAAGTATTTACTTTCTAGCATATGGAAGAAAATTAAATTTATAAATATAAAATTTTAAATTTTCTAAAGATAAAAAATAAGATTTCTCTTTTCTAAAAAATATAAAATTCAAAATTTATAATTTATTCAAAATTAGTTATCTAAAAGAATATATTATCCAAGAAACATATTATAATATACATTCAATAGTATTTAAAAATTTAACTTTTATAAAATATATCAAAATAAAATTTATATTTTTAACATATAAACTAATGAAATATAAAAAAATGCCAAAATATTTTATGAAAAATATAGAAGAATTAAAAATAAGAAATATAAATTAGATATTTAAAAATTTCCAAAAAATTATATTTAAAAAAATTAAAAGATTATTATGTTTTCTAAATTTGTTCCCTAAAAATATATATAAAAATATTACTTTTTCAATAAAAAAATAAAAAAATTTAAATTCAAATACATAAATTTATTTCCTAAAAACTTTAAGAATTTATATTTTAGAAATCTAAAATGTAGATTATTATTTTAAAAAAAAAAGTTATTTTACCATACACTGCCAGTCAGACTATTATTAGAAATGGAATAGATTTTAAAAACCCTATTTATATATTTTTAATTATTTTTCATTTGTTGTATATTAATATATTTTCATAAGATTTTGGCTCAAAACGCAATTCAACTTAAAGGTCACATCTTTTATTAGTTGATTGTGTGAACAAATTTATTGAAAAGTTAAAAAATATTAAACTATATATATAGATAGTGCTTGAGTTGATATGAAGAGGACTTCACATATGTTTAGAATAAAATCTAGATTGTTTGTATGAGAATCATTGAGATAAGAAACAATTGCTCAATGGCAAAATGTATTACTATAACTTAATTAAATAATTCAGTTAAGAGTAACATCTTCTAAATTCTGATAAACTATTCTGTTTCAATGTTGAAGATATTATATCTAAATTTAGATTGCTTATTTTGTTCAAGAATGATTATATAACTCTTTATGCAAGAGCTTAAAATTTATATTTTGATAGTCATTATATTTCTTCAAGAAAGGTATTTAGTATTTTAAAAAATCAAGTTATTTGAGAATATATGAATACGGATATTTTAATCTTTACATAAAATCTAATTAAAATATTTGTTCAAATAAAAAAAAGGATTTGAGAAAAAAATTCAAATATGAATGATAGCGTACATTAAACTTTCAAGCGTAAATCAACGTGGACATTAACAATCCATTATTTAGAACTATTATACCGGGTAAATAAATTAAATTAAAATTTCATATTTTAATATTCAATGGAATTTTACTAATTTAAAACCACCCTTAAAACGTGCCTTGTATTTTCTCTTTAGATAAATACCCAAACTTTTTAATCCATATCTTTCATTCTTTTCCTGCCATTTGTTTTTAATAAATAAAGTTACTTCAATTAATTTAGTGGAATAATAAACCAAAAATTGTCATATGTCGAAATATGTTGGTAGAAATTCACTCCAAAAATGCAATATATAGAACCTCAATCACTGTTTACATGTCTTCGTGCTGTGTCTTGCATCTGCTGTCCAATGTGAGCATTAGATGATACTAAAACGTGCAAGCACGAAAGATCGAGCAAGTTTCTTGAACAATTGAATCTGTCCAACATTACTTCGCCAAAGTCTTCATCGGATTATTATAATATTTCAAGAACTTCAAAATAAAACAAGCTGGAATTCCAAAGGGAATTTGGGGTATTCTGTAGTTTGTTTTGATTTTTTCTCCAACGCTTGGGATTGGATTGAAAGTCAAAAAGCAGTTCGTTACGCCCATTTTAAGAATGTCACAATATGCACTAGCTTCCAATAAATGATTCTCAAAACGAGTATTAAATGAGCTTAATGAAGTCACGAAGAAGACAGTAACATGGTGATGACCTGTTCTTTGTTAGAGACAGGTACTATACACAGAAAAACAGATCAACCAATCCCCATTATTACCTAATCTTAATCTGACCTAATCTGAATTTGAGAGCTCTACCCTATTAAGCAACCATTTATGGTACAATAATTGGGCTCGAAGAAAATTCAGGGCATTTTGTGACGTGGGTCTGCTTCCTGTAGGAACTGAAGCCATCTTTATCAGCTCATTAGCATGTTCTTTTCCCCAGGTTCCCATTTTCTCCGACATATGAAGCATATATGATATATCTGTACGGGTTTGTGTATGTCAGGAGGGATGGCAATTGGCATAATCCTGTCACTGCAATAAGTTAGTAGTGTTGGCAAATCCCTTTCACACTCAACCAACAATCTCTCATCGCACTCCACCAGATGGTGAAAACGAGCTTGTTCCCTAATTAGTTTTTATATATGATACTACTCAAGCTTCTTAGTGCTCGTAGGCCAAAAGAATGTCTCTTGTTAGATGGAAGAGAGGTGAGGTCAAGACAGCTGCATCGAGGGGGGGTGGTCGGCCTGGAACTCTAGCAGACGTTGAATCATTAGCCATACCTCTTGTGAGTTTTCCTTGTCCTTTTTTCAGATTTTTTGCATCAGTTGGTATGGTTTCTTGCTTTCTTTTCCCTCCAGCCTCATGGAATAGTTTCCTTTTTCTTGCCTGTGGCTGAAGTAGGTTCAAGAAGTGGTGTTCATGGCAGATTTTCGATGTTCCCAGTGCCAGCAAAGGGTGGGCGAAGTTATGTCCAAAATGAATGGTGAGTCTAGTTGGCACTCGAATAATGCTGTTTTTGAGTTTGGATTTTGTCGGGGAAAGGAATAGAGAAAGGGGAAAAGAGAAAAAGACAAATTCGTTTAACCCCATGGTTATGAAATTTTCCCCTCTACACTTTCTTGAAAAGTATTGATTTCAACCACACATTGTTAAATTCCCAGTGGATTCCCTTTTGCAATAGTTATTTGGGGTAAGAGACAAAGTCCTTAGTTATCATAAATTTGCTGATTTTGAAGAGAGGAAGTGACGGGGGAATTTTGGCCATTAAAAAATAAACTTAATTGTTACATTTTAAAATTTTAATTTATTTTTTATTTTAACACTATTTTTAAAAAATGCATATCCAAATTTATAAACAAATATGGCCAACATTTCTTCTGATGGCTAAATATACGGCGGCGACGCGACTGCCGACAGCATTTTTACACCTCTTTTTCTTCCGATTTAGTAGAATATGTTACTTCACAAGAAATGGCTATAGCAGTTCATTAGGATGGGAAAACTTGGTAAGTGTTGTTGCACTTCAATGTGCAGCAAAGTTTGTTCACGATTTATTGTTGATCGAAGCAGAAAGAAAGAAGCCCATGTGTTGATTCATGATTGTTGCAATTATTGCATGAAGTATCGTTGTCCTTCTTTTCTTTCTTTCTTGTATTATTACCAATAATGCAGAGTAGTGAAGAGCAATAAGAGCAGATGACATGCACATGCACGACTTCTGCCAATCGTACTGGAATCACAGTTTCTTGGAATAGACAAGTCCCAAAACATTAAAGTGTTCATCACAAATAATTTAGTGCTACTGTTTTCCTTTTCATGATTCAGGAGAGACTCAATCTGTGGTGGTAAGTGTTCTGGAGAAGAAAGTAGTCCTCACCTGTGCGTACACAAACGCTGATAAACTGCCCGAACGACAAATTGTTTCAGCAAATCGGAATTCTTGGAGCAAAGTTTCCTTACTCATCCGACTGTTCAAACGAAAAAAGTAACTTCAAATGTAGCATTTGGATGCCAAGTTAAGGAGCTGCTATATAACCATTATTACCACATGATATGATGTAAATAATATTCTCTGTATTTTCACATGATCCTTGAGCTCTTGTACTTAACAACGTAAGGTGCAGTACATTTTCCGCAGATGCGTTTGATGTTTAAGTCAATTTCACTCTCTGTATTATGTGGAGCATACTTCGTAGAATAGAACTTCTGTTGACTGAAATTTATCTGGGAAAAAAGTAATTACTGCTTCAAAAGCTTGGCAGTTGCAAAATAATGTCACACAAGACATATTTCTGTTCTTTGAATCAATAATTTGCTAGTAACAAAATTGAGAAAATTTTGTGGCTTTTTATCTCAAATAAGGCTTGCTGGTGACCGACCAGGGCATAATGCTCTCCAGTGGGTTTCTTGAACATTTCCTGTAATGCGTGTAGTGGATGACATTTTGACCCAAATGGTAAAATGATGATGTTGCTTACAAAAAATGCTAATTGCACTCCAAACACGCTACTAGTAACCAGTCAAGAGTTTCACACTGTGTATTGTGTTCTATTCTCAGACAATGTTGCCCAGGCGCTTCCACATTCCAGAAGACTGAACCAACGGCGTTCCACTGCTTAATTTTGCAAGACTTGAGATTTAATTTGTATGTCTAAAACATTTTTCATGATTGTTTAAGTTGCAAGGATGGTGCTGATGATTAGCTTGATTAGAGTTCTACTCTTTGGTTTTTTATTCCTTCACGGGGATTTAATCAACGTAGAGTTGATTACAATTCTAGGTGTAAAGCATCAATCACACAAAACAAAACGAAAAATAAAAGAAACACGAATTTAACTGAGGTTCGGGCAAAAGTGGGGGTGAAAATTTAAGAATAATATAAAAATAAGAAAAAAAAAAAAGAGATATAAAAAAATATTATTAGATGATTCGTACATTTGGCAGAATTTATTTTGGAAGTTGCAAATTGGGACCAAATGTGCTTGAACAATTTTGTCATCTCTCTACCGTCGCTGAAATTTCATAGTCATTAGGCTTCTAAATTGAATTATCTAACTTGAAGACGTCGTACTTCTTGAATTTCATAACTTGGGGATGTTGCAGTCACGTTGGTTAATGATTTTTCCGTGACAGAGACTAAGGCTGCAGTCCACTTCATTTTACGAAAATGTGTTTCCAAAAAATATATTTAAAAAAGTTAAGGATCACAAAATTTATTTCCCATCTATTTTTTTTTTTGACTATATTAAAACCCACAACTTATAATTCTTTCAAATTTTATATTTTTTTTCCCGCCCTGTGCTTTAAATCTTAAAAGAACGCATTTACGTTGTTTCATTAAAAATTAACTTGCATAAATATATATATTTATATTATTTTTCATTTCTATATATTTTTCTCAGTTTTCCCTCTCAAAATCATTTTCCAAAAAGCAACCATCCAATACAATTTACTTCTTATGTTATTCCCACTACAGTTTTCACTGTATATATTTTTTTAAATTTCAATTGATACTTGTCACTAAAATTTTTTGTTTTTACTAAATAAATTGCAAGTATGCTTGTGATTTGTGTATCTAGTTGGGACTTGTGAGGCATCCACGTCACCACAACCATGAATTGTCATTTGGAAATATTTCGTTTGCGTGCGCTTACCTTTTGCTGAATAATTGATACATCTCTTAAAAAAAAAATTATCAAGTTGAGTTGCCGATCGACAACGACAAGGAATTAAAATAAATTGCAGAGGAGTGATTAACAAAGCAAAATTTTGAAAAAAAAAATCTATTTTCATATTATTTTTATTAAAAAATTATATCCTTCGTCTAACTTTTCAAATTGCTTGCTGTGCTTGATTTGATCGAGCATCAACTCTCTTTGAACCTTCTCCACACTCATCACTCAAAATAACATTAGTTCTTTTTATCTTGTCTCCTTGTTGAATAACTTAATTTTTTTTTTAGTGAATCGATCTAAGTTTTAATCCTTGACAAATCAAATCAAAAGATTTTTTTTTTTTTTTTTGGGTCTGAACTGATCAATCATTGAGTTATGCATAAACAAGTGATTTTAGAGTTTAAATAAGAATTCTCTTTTTCTTATCCGTAAGCACAGGTCGCATTGATACAATCATGTAAATCTCTTGTATTCTTTATTATTATTATTATTTATATGTTTTTCTTTCTCATCAATGTTGCTATCTGCACGACACTAACAATTCTTACTCTGAACCACTCGCGTTATTTTAAACCGCAGTTAAGGAAAAAGCCAAAAAAATAAAAATAAAAAAAAAAAACCCAAATATTTGAAAACCCTTTTCTTTTCGTGTTCTCTGCTGCAAATTTGTTCTGTGTGGGAATGCCAAATCAAAGTGCAGAAAGTTCAAGTTATTGCCACTTTTGTGTCCTTCACATTTGTCGACAACAGTTTCACACAAACTCTAGTGTGAGTGTATGCATTGAGAGATACATTGATGTGAACTGGTCACCAAACTCAACTTTTTCCGTGGGCTCAATTTCTTGCCATTACGGCAATCAGAAAATGGATGGTTTGTTCAAGTGGAGTGGAATTTACAGGTAATTGCATTAAATTGATTGCCATTGTCCACAAGTATGACCAAATATTGCATGACTGGCTCATATTCTCCAGAAGAAGTATGCCCATTTTGGTGAAAAGTAAAAAGCTTAGTACTTTGTATTGACGCTTGTGTTGAGGCGGAACCAATAACATACACTGTGTTTGTTTTTAGATTTTGGTGTGTTTTTATCTCGATAATTATGTAAAAGTAAGAGAGAGGAAGAAATAAAATTTAAAAAATATAGTGATTGAATGTATATTTTTGAATTGCAAAATTTGAAAATAAATGTAATAATGCATTCTACAGATGGAATTTTAGGTAAATGCGAATATGTGGAGCTAGACTTTAGGCTGTTTGTGTTTGAAGATTTATAAGGATATCCTTCAAAATCTACACAATTCAAACATACTAATTAACTAGATTTTTATTTAATTTGAAAATTAAATTATTCTCTCTCTTACTTGTATACCCAAAAATTAAAAATTTAATTGTTATACCTATTAACAATCAAATCAATACGCACACATTCACTATAATTTTATTTTCTCAAAAACTAATTATTATTTTTATATAGTGTCAAACCTTCCAATCATTATTACATACTAGCATAGCAATAGTGCACACTGTAAAATTAAATAAAAAAATTTATTTGTTCATATAATAGAATTTTAATAGTAATTTATGATAAATAATATACAAATATTGATCTTAATTTATTACTCTTGTATAAAGGGAAATATTTTGTCATGATTTTTTTGTTCGAATACAAACACAAAAATTGAACTGTAATTAACATTATATTGTTATTATATAATATGTATGAAAATGTGTGTGACAACCATAAATAATCTTGGTATTTTGATTATTTAAAATGAACTAGTATAGTATGATATTAAACAAGAAAAGTCATTGACTCTCATTTCAAATTCGTAAAAAAAAAAATTAGGGGCTGATTGTTGTTAATTAATTAAGACAATAAAGATATAATTGGTAATATATTAAAAGGCCAAAGTGGTGATAGATTATTTATGAATCTTATTTTAAGAAAATCATTAAAAAAACAAATTGGAGACATAACAATAATATACATAACAATAACATAATAGTATAGATATGGTATATACATATAACTTTAAACTATTTTGAAATTTCACCCTTTCAAAATTTTATAATCATAGATAATCTCCATAATCCCAATGGCTCTAAAAACCAGTTTCTTCAACTTTCGATTTCACTTATAATAACACCAGGTTTAGAGACTGATGAATCCAACCAACCTATAGAGATTATTAATGATAAAATAATATTCATAGAAAAATTCTTATCTTCTTTCACTAACTAATTGTCTAAATTGTAAGATAATCATTTTTGATATAAATATATTATTAACAATAGATTAATATTATAACTATACACGTCAGAGAATTTACACTTGACTATAATCTGCATAGTTGGTTAGTTTAATATGGTAAGCGTTTTTGTTATGAAAATTATTCCGTCATTAATAATTTCTTTCCATAAACACGTCCAAATTTATTTACTAGGCTTTTTTGATTATAAGTGGAATAGTAAGTACGATAATGAAGCTGAACAGAGAATACGAAACAACATATAATTAGTATGTGACATTATTAAATAGTTTAAATAAATGAAATTTCTATATCAGCCCACCGCATGAGAGACTGGAACTCATGTGGAAGGGGAGAACGCGTGCAATAGGACCGTTTGATCTCCCAAGTTCATCCGAAACTGTTTGGATGCAAATTATAGTTGAGAGGAGAATTGACATAGAAATTCAAATATAGTATAAAAGTAAGAAAAAGAGAAGGATAAAGTTGATTATTTTATTTGATAAGAAAAAGAGAAGGATAAAAATGATTATTTTATTTGATAATATATTTAAAAATAAAGATTTTGGGGTAACCATAATCGTTGATAATTCACTCCCAAACATGGACAAAATCACGGCGTAGAGCACTTAAGGAATATCCCGTTTCCCATTCTTCCTTAAAATCTATGGACAAGCCTTCGTTGAGAAGAAAAATCCACACGCGGTTTAGTGTATTAGATTACTATTCTTACAACATCAGATGTCTGCGTTAAACCATATGTAATTAAAAAACAAACACACGCGCGCGACAGATTTACAAGTCTTTCTCTCTTCGTCATCAACAAAAGGTGCAAGCAAGCAGCTCTCGTTTGTACTCTTTTGAGTAGCCAGTTCAGATATTTTGCAGTGCAGTTGTGGTGAGTTCTTTTGAGCAGTGAATAAATGGGCAAGAAACTGGATGCTTTTCTGGGCAGAGGTTTCAAAATCTCTAAATTCAAGGCCACGGTGGCTCTGGCCATTTCCCGGTCGGCCGTGCTCAAGAACCAGCGCCGGGCGCGGTGTTCGATTGTGCGGTCTGATGTGGTTGAGTTCCTTAAAAGTGGCAACCATGACAGAGCTCTTCTCAGGGTTATTTCATATGCAAAAATTTCTGTTTTGGTTTTTATTGTAAGAATTACTGAGTATTTATTCATTTATTTGTCTTCTTGTTTGGTTTTGATATACAGGTCGAGCAGGTGATCAAGGAGCAGAACATGTTGGATGTGTTAGATGTGTTGGGAGGCTACAGCCATCTGTTGATAGAGAGGATCCATCTTATTGAACGAGAAAGGTTGGTTTCCCTCCCACGGATATACTCTTTCAGGCTGTGTAATTAGCATGACAACTTGCTTCGTAATTCGGTTCTTGTAGGGATTGCCCCGAAGAGTTGAAGGAAGCTGCTGCAACTTTGATCTTTGCGTCCACAAGATGTGGTGACTTCCCAGAACTTCAAGAGATTCGAGCAATATTCATTTCCCGGTTTGGAAAGGAATTTGTTGCTCGGGCTGTTGAACTGCGCAACAATTGCGGAGTCAACCCTAAGGCATGCATCAAGAATCATGGCTTCCTTCTAATAATTTTTGTAGTATCCGAAACCAACTTGTTATTGTATGTGGTCTGCAGATAATACAAAAGCTGTCAACCAGGATGCCAAGCTTGGAGAATAGAATGAAGGTGCTCAAGGAGATTGCTTCAGATAACGACATTGATCTTCCAATGGAGGAGACCTTATCAGACACCATAACGGTACACGCAACTTCTTGATTTATTTATTTATTTTTTAAATCCATACATGCATTTATAAGCAGTAATAGTTCATGGCTTGTTGATTCTAGGAAAATCAGGATCCAACCCATGAGAAGCAGCACAAACCTGGTCCATCATCCCTGTTGGGAGTTTCTGATCAGTGGGAGAATAAACCAACACAACCTGACGAGATAGGAGGAGTTGGAGATTTTTCTGATTCAATTATAACGAGGACAAAATACAAGGACGTGGCTGATGCAGCTCAAGCAGCTTTTGAGTCAGCAGCTTATGCAGCAGCTGCCGCCAGAGTAGCGGTGGAATTGTCTCGGTCTGGATCCACAGATCCAGATGATCCCAAAAGTCCCAATATCCGCCCGAGAAAAGTTTGCGCCACAATCCATGATCCGATGAAAGATCAGGAGGAAAATTCAAAATCTGAAAAAATCCACCCGGTGCAAAGCTATGATTTGGAAAGCACAGAGGTTAACAAGGGTATGGAACAGTTCGAGCCAAATGAGAGTGGGACTGAAATGAAGAGATCGTATTCTGCTTCAAGCTCGGATTCACTGGATTACAATATGAAATGGGTTGTCGAAGAGGGCCGGATCAAGCAAAAAGATGTAATGCTTGATGAAAGTGATGATGAAGGTGACCAGAAAAGCAGGATTCTTGGCAGTTGTGACTTCGATGCTGGTCTCAAGAATGATAGTATAGCTCAAGTTGGGTTGAAAGTGGAATTGGGGCCAGGAAATACTGCTGAACGACTTGATGCTGAGAAGATAACTCAAAAGACAGAACCATTGAACATCAATAGAAGGCCAATCTCTGTAAGGACCAGACGGGCACATGGAAGGTGACAGACATATTCTATGCAAGGGTACTGTTACTATTATGTGTTTTTCCTTATTTTTGATCATTGTGAATCCTGCAAAAATTGTAATAGTTTTGCCAAGTTGAGATTTGAGTGCATCGGTTTTGAGCATTTGAAAAGGGTGAAGAGATTGCCATTAACTCAACAGGATCTCACAGTAAACAGATAAATGCACATGCTGTCTAGTGTAGATACATCTTCGGGGTTGTGCAAATAAACCAAAGAGAACAATTGTAAAGCACAGGCCAAAAAAGTTATTTGCAAAATTATTTCCCTCGGGGCCTTGTCCTCCATCCTAATCTCTGATTTAACTAAATGATGAGTTTAAGTCACGGATTTGTACAAAGCCAAAGCAGAAAATATGGAAAGAGTTCCAAAAATATTATGACTCATTATAAAATTTACCTTACAATGATAAGAGAGGTCTTGAGCTATGTTTATTGCTAGAATCTTGTTTGAAAGGCTTAGTTGCATCTGGCTCTCTTCTTTCCACTTGGAACTAGGTCAAGGTAGGCCTGCAAGCTTACACCATAATCTTCATCGTACTCAAGACCGAGTTCCTCCTGTAAAGTTAAAATGCCTGTTATGGAAAAAAAAAAAAAGAAAAAAGAAAAGAAATAGCAAGTGACTTGAGTATCAAAATACAAGTAACACAAGCCACCACAAGACCTTGAATTCATTTAGGTTCTTAGGGGAATTTTCGGTTATTACATCCCAAATGTCTTTGAACATCCTCTTGCGTCTTCTCCAATGATTTAACATCTCCACATATATCTTCTCCACAGTCTGCCACTCTTCTGGACTCACCAGAGTAACTCCTTGCCTCAGTTTAATCAACTTGTCCTCCATTTGCTTGACCTGTGGATCATGAAAAATGTGCAATCTCATAGATATTACGCCCAGGATGTATGAGAGAGTGCATGGTTTTATATATATACTCTATGAATCCCTCACCTCATTACCCAATTTGGTTTGTTTGGCTTGTATCTCCTCGAGTGTCAAATTTGATTGCAGCGCTTTAATCTCTATAATAATTAGTAGATGCAGACCAAATTACATAATGAGCCATCTATTAGGAGCATGGAAATATCACATCTGAAAGAATTAACAATACACTACCTCTTCCAAGGCTGTTATATATATATATATATATATATATGTCTGACGGTACACAAGGATTTCATTATTTTAGTCTGTAAAATAATGGGAAGCACTTTCTACATTAACTAAATCTCCAGATGCAGAATACATCATAATGTGTTTCAAAATATTTCAGTTTATAACAAACAATCTTCTGAGACAGAGAAAAGGTCGACGGAGAATATGTATACCTCCTTCAACATCAGCAATAGGTTTCTTTTGTTCATTGAGCTGTTCTTGCAGTTTGGCATTCTCTTCTTTCATATGATTGAGCTCTTCATTGTTTAAAATGTCAAACTGGTCTTGCCTAGCGAGGTATATTTTCTGCTTGCCATACTCTTTGAATGATATTTTCCCACTATCAGCAAGGCTATCCAATGCTTTTTGTATTGCTGCCTTCTTTAGATTAAACTTTTGCAAGGAATCAGCCACATTTTGTGAATTCAATGGCCTATTTTGCTGCAAAGAATATAGAAGAAATCCGCACAAGTAATGTTTATTAGCTGCAGTGCGCACACAATAACGCAATCTTGGCAATAATTTTACTAAATCGTGAAAATTACCCCTCCCAACTCCCACCCTCGAAGAAAAAAGAGCAAAAGGGAAATTGGAGGAGATTTTCCAGGGAATATGACGGCCATAGAGCCCATTCAAAGCATAAAAGTTTTTAAACTAATATTTCTGTAGGAAATTCACACCACAACAGTAGTGTAGTCAAAACTAAATAATTTAATCTCTCTTCATTTTTAATGAAAGACACCAATTTCTTTTATAAAAAAGACAATTGTAAAATAACAAAAAAAAACTCATAGAATCATCAAGTAGAAAACAAAGTGAAAATCAATCGTACTGCTATAAACAAAAAAAAAAATTCTTATTGCGCGCTTAAAAAAAACAACTATAACTAATTAAATACGACAAAATAAAAAGCAGCGATCAGAGAAAATCAAAACTCCCTGCAGGAATCTGAAAAATAACATAGAATGAAAGAATTGAACGGAATTTACCTCATTCACGAAGTTGAGCACAATTCCTGGAAATAAAAGTAAAAAAGAAAAACAAACAAACAAACAAGTGAACTTTCAGGAAACTAGTTGAAGAGATGGAATTTCTTTGTTGGTACCATGAATCTATGTGCATTCGCTTACCTTCCGTGCTATCGGATTTGGGAGCCATTTGATGGGGGAGCTTAAAGAGCGGGAATTTTTCGTGGGGAGAAGGTACTCTGCGCTTGGAGACAGTTTTGAATAGAAATAGCACAACGGGGTTCCGCCAAATTCCCAAAACGATGACGTATCAGTGTCGCGGCAATACCCTTTTAGCCCTTGTTCTGCACTTACCTTTTTGATGAATTTAAATTCTTTTTCATTTTCATTTGGTTTTGTGTGACCAAATTACCAAAAGGGCCACGTGGATCCAACTGCAAGACGATTTCATCGCAACTGTTCGACGTAAAGTCGCATTCTGTGCTATTGCGACTATGGATCAAGGAAACATAACAAACGACGCCGGCCCCCACGACTCATCGTCAGTCTCAGTATCGCCCTTCGAATCTGAGGAAAGCCGGCGGGAACTAATTACCTCCGGTGATCTTCTTGCCCTATAGTATGCGGACTTCATCATATGAGCATGCGCGTGCTAAATCTTGTCTTGGTTGTGTTTTTTTCGGATTTGAATCCATTTTCACTGTCTGATCTCAGATTTTCGGATTGATTTGGATTTCCCATTGCTAATTTTAAATTTAAAAATAAGAAAATCATAACTTGGTGGCACCTTTGAAATTTTCTAAGAAATTATCACTTTGCTCCTTTTTCCCTTTCTGAACCGGGAGAAAAATCTGACATTTGTGAGTTTTCAAAGGAATTAGGAACCATTCTTTTCTGACAATAACCTGAATTGTACTTCATGTTAGTTACTTTTGGAGAAACTCCTTTGTTACAGAGCATTAATTTTTCGTATATCGTGACGTGAGCGTGAAAGGGATGCAAGGACCAGTTGGGTTTTTGTTGGCTAATGTATGTTTTGCTTGTTTCTTTTAACATGTATTGTAGCGTGGATCTCAAGTTCATTTTCGGGATTTTCATTTATTTTTTGTTTTAGAAAAGAAGATTCATTTTCTTGGTTTCTTATGCTTTTTTTCTTTTAACATGTATTGTAGCGTGGATCTCAAGTTCATTTTTGGGATTTTCATTTATTTTTTGTTTTAGAAAAGAAGATTCAATTTCTTGGTTTCTTATGCTTTTGAAGCATTCATGTTATCCGGTTTGCTCTATAAATCAGATAAAGCTGATCTTCTTACATTCTTGAAAATAATTCTGATGAAGCTTGTATCTCAGGGAAAATTATTCAGACAATGTCAATGGTGGACGAGCCACTGCAACCAATAGCAGTTCTGATAGATGAGTTAAAGAATGATGACATTCAACTACGACTGAACTGCATACGTAGACTATCCACCATTGCTCGTGCACTTGGGGAGGAAAGAACTCGAAAGGAGTTGATTCCAGTTCTGAGTGAGAACAATGATGATGATGATGAAGTGCTGCTTGCTATGGCTGAAGAATTGGGTGTCTTCATCCCATATGTTGGAGGGGTGGAGCATGCCCAGGTGTTGCTCCTTCCTCTGGAAACACTTTGTATTGTGGAGGAGACATGTGTGAGGGAGAAAGCTGTGGAGTCGTTGTGCAGAATTGGATCACAGATGAGGGAAAGTGATTTAGTTGACTCGTTTATTCCTCTTGTGAAGGTCAGATATTGTATATTTTTCCTTTCATTGTTTTGTTGTTACTGAGAATGTTTTTAGCTATGTTTGTTTTGCCATCATGCACCACCCCAAAACACACTCAATTATGATCTTTTTTTTAAAAAAAATCTATTTCTGTCTCTTACTTTACACAATTTTTGAAACAAAAACACTTAAAAACACATGCTAAAATTTAAAAACAAATAGAGCCTTTGTTTTTGGGGATTTAGCCAAAAGCATTCATACATGGTAGGAAAATTCTGGCTCTTCAGAAATTCTATAATGTGTATTACTTTTGTTTTTGTTTATGTTTTGGTGTTTATTCCTTATTTTATTTTTGATTTGTATTCGTTTCCTTAGTCAGTTATCTTGTTTTTTCTTACATTTTTGGTTTAATCTTGGAGGTAGAATCAGTTGAAAACAATTATTCTTTTGTACGTTTTTTTCAAATATGATACAGCATTCATTTCATGTTGAGGATTTCTGCTCTTTATCATCATATGCTAATGATTTCTTTTCACATGTATAGTGCTTGCAGTTTGTTTGGTCATATATGCTACTTTGAGCAATGCCACAATGGTGTCTTTATTATGTTCTGAGAGGGAGGCTACTGAGACTTAGTTGCAAATCCAAACATTCATGCATTTTGAATCATGATATTTTCTGTTTCTGATGACTTCCTTTTGCAGTTATTTGGTAATAGTTTAGACCTGTTTGGAAGTACCATTGTACAAGACATGGTATCATTTTGATAGAATCGTTGATTTGTTCATGTCATCACATCAAATGAAATGCAGCATGGAATTCATTTTGGCTTGTGGATTCTTTGGCAATACCTATGTTAGTGATTATGTTTGGGGTGTGAAGATCTTGCTTTCTTAATAAAGTGCACATACAAATTTATTTCTTTTGGTATTGAGCTATGTTTCTTCTTAGTTTGCTTGTTTAGTTTCTTTCATATTGGATTAATTTAAATTTCAGAGGCTGGCAGCTGGTGAGTGGTTTACTGCTCGAGTCTCTGCTTGTGGAATGTTTCATATTGCTTATCCAAGCGCCCCAGACATGTCAAAGTCAGAATTAAGGTCAACATACAGTCAGTTGAGTCAAGATGACATGCCCATGGTGAGAAGGGCTGCTGCAACAAATTTGGGGAAATTTGCTGCCACTGTAGAATCTGCCCATCTGAAGACTGACATCATGTCCATGTTTGAGGATCTCACACAAGATGGTAAATAACATGTTAAGTTTTTGCATCTTATGACGATTTTCATAAGATGTAGACATCCTCATATAAACTGTAGACACCATGCCTAGATTGTTGATTGTTATTGTGATTTTAGTTAATCTTTAAATTTTCAAAAATTGATGCAAGATGAACTGTGTGATCTAATAAGAATATGAATGATAAAGGATACAGCCAATAATGACAACTTTTGAAATATTCAAAAGGAGAAAAACATTTTTTACTTGTGCTCAAGAAGCCTTGATGAAGTGATAAAATAGAAGCTGATCAAAGCAGAGAAGGGTTAAGAAATGTTGAAGGATAATTACTGAATTTAAAAAAGAACTGTGAAGAATGGATGGGTTGTCATTCTACCATTGAAACAATTGTTTTTCGTTTTTACATAGTTAATGTGAACTTTGGTGTCTGACCACTTATGATGGGAAACGTATCAGGATAGATGGTCTTGTGGTGAGCAAAAATTAACGTTCTTCTCTTTTTCAGATCAGGATTCTGTTCGCTTGCTAGCTGTTGAAGGTTGTGCTGCTCTTGGAAAGTTATTGGAGCCTCAAGATTGTGTTGCACGTATTCTCCCTGTGATCATCAACTTTTCACAAGTACTCTCCAAACTGGTTTGCTTGTCCTACCTCCTAATTATGATTCCTTGCCCTGCTATTACATCATTACAGTCATTTTCTTTGGGTCCTCGTTGTTGCTCCATTGAGATCTTTTGCTTGGTATTTGTTGGTTTGTTTATTGTTGGCGCATGAGATGTCATCTACAATTTAACTTGAGCTATGTTGTTTGAACTATTTATGGTCTTCTTTCCTTTTGTCAAATGCTTTACTATTTGGTATGCATTAAACATGTTCAAGTATGAAAATTAACTTTATTGTCTCATATATGTGCAGATGTTAACTGGTAATACTTTTCTGTGCTGGTGGATATCAATGGATATATGTTTTTCCCTTTTCATTCTTCTTCTAAATTGTGATTTTTTACTGTATATATCAGGATAAATCTTGGCGTGTTCGCTACATGGTTGCCAACCAGTTGTATGAGCTTTGTGAGGCTGTGGGACCTGATCCTACTCGGTTGTTATCTAACATTTGATTATAGTTTGATGATATGCTTCTCATATGTCGTTATATTAGACCACCTTCAAATTTCTGATAATGTTTAAATTTTTTTAAGTGATTGGTATATGGCTATCTTTCCAAGTGCTACCTTTTTGTTATTTGGTCAATTTCTTTGTTTTGGTTTTGTGTAATCCTAAGAAGCGAGGACAAGATGTTGGGAGAGATATGGTACAATCTGGACCTACAGTGGAAATGCCAGGTTGTTGGGATTTTAGCGGCTACAGATGCACTAAATTATTAGCTGTGTTTGCATGCCTTGGACAAATATAGTGATGCGGTTTGCTTAAGCATGTGCATGCAGACATGTTTATCTATTTCCACATATACTTGAATTTATGTGCTTAACTATTTCTTGTGAAGTGAAAGCACTTTACACCTTCTGTGCATTGCATTCACTTTTTACGTGAAAATGTTCTCTCTTAAGCTTCTGTAGTTAGTTGCATAATAAGAGTTGTCGTTGATGGTGTGCAAAAGATGAAGGAACAAGTTCCTTTGAATGTGGGCCTTTCCATTATAATCGTGCACGAAGAAAAGTTCCTTTGATTGTGGACATGTTCATTGTAATGGTGGTTAATGTGTATTATAACTGTCAAGAGTTGTTACTGTGTTGGTATCTGACTGAATATGCTAAACTCTGGACAGTGGCAGCTGCCTAGCTATATAATTTAAGGTTGTACTTATGGAAGTCATACTTCTGTCAGTTTACAAGGATGTAGATAATTAGTTTCTTTTTTTCTCCATCCATCTGCTCTAAATAAGTAATTTTCGTAATTAAGACATTTGATGTTTCAAGGACGGATTTGGTTCCTGCATATGTCCGCCTACTCCGAGATAATGAAGCAGAAGTGCGAATAGCAGCTGCTGGAAAAGTCACAAAATTCTGCCGAATTCTTAATCCTGAACTTGCAATCCAGCAAATTCTACCCTGTGTAAAGGTAGCTTATTGTTTTGCACAAGCTGACTTCATCTGTTTGTTGTGAATCTACTTTTTATATGATTGTTTTCCTTTACAGTCTCATAATGGGAGGTAACTCTTGCAGGAATTGTCATCAGATTCTTCACAACATGTAAGGTCTGCTTTGGCATCTGTTATAATGGGAATGGCTCCTGTTTTGGGGAAGGTGCAAACTATTTGAAACTTCAAGAATCATAATTGCAGATAATAGAGTGCTATTCACCTCCTTGATTATTTATTTGGTTGTGTTTTGTAACCAATTTGATGGAAACCATTTAATTGCCACAACTGTTGTGTCTTGATGTACTTTTAGACTGGTGGCATACATGTGATACGCATGGTTCTTGGTAGATTTCCTCTTAAGCTTCCATTCAGCACTATCTCACTATATGGTTTCTTTTTTTTGATAAGTAGCATTCCTATGTTTGTGAATATTTGTGGCTGAAAACTCCAACCCTAGTGTTCGGAAAATTTTTTATTGCTATTTTTTTATATATGGTGATATTTCAACCCATCACATGCTGACCTCCCTCCATTTACATGTTAGAACATTTCAAATACTGTGTGATCCTCTTTTGATTATTTTTATATCCTTTGTTTTTTTCCCCTTAGATAATTAGTTATGTGTTCCATTACTTTGAAACATGATTTGAATCATGTTTTTGATATTGGATTGTCTGGTTGATTCAGGATGCAACAATTGAGCAACTTCTTCCCATATTTCTTTCCCTTCTAAAAGATGAATTTCCTGATGTTCGCCTCAATATCATTAGCAAGCTAGATCAAGTGAATCAGGTATGTGATGTTCCATTTACATGTTATTTCGTTCAATTACTGTGTCAACTTATTTTTTTCTTTCCTGCACGTGCAGGTTATTGGAATTGATTTACTCTCTCAATCTTTATTACCGGCTATTGTTGAGCTAGCAGAGGATAGGCACTGGAGGGTTCGGCTTGCCATCATAGAATATATACCTTTATTGGCTAGTCAATTGGGTGTCGGATTTTTTGATGATAAGCTGGGTGCCCTTTGCATGCAGTGGCTACAGGATAAGGTCAGACTTCTTTTCTTTCTTTTTGTTCATTCTATTACAACCTTTTTTCCATTGAGCTACAATAATTGGAGCATATGTGAAAGCAATGTGTTATGGCAATTATCTGTTTGAACATTGAAGATGTGTCTATAGTTCAACATTCTAGAAAAATGTCTTTTCTTGTATATTCTTTTTTCTGCTCTAGTAATTGATTCATTGTTTGATTTTCTATATCCTTGGCTACTGTGGATGAGGGTTGAAGATCTGTCTATAATGTGACATTCTGGAAAAATCTCTTTCTTGTATGTTCTTTTTCTGCTTAGTAATGGATTTCATTGTTTGATCTTCTACATCCTTTGCTACTGTGGATGCGGATGTATTGTTTCTTTTATCAATCTTTTGCGTCTTGTCATGCATTGATGCTGATGCACAATTTTTCTTTCTTCTTTTCCTATTTTGGGTAAGTGGTATTAGGCCAATGTTTTTTTTTTTTCGGCTCTTTGTGTGTGTGGTGGGGGGTGAGGGGTTTACTGAAATAAAAACCAGCAATTTACATACAAATGTTTGGGATTTTATGCAGGTTTACTCTATCCGAGAAGCTGCGGCTAATAATTTGAAGCGTCTGGCAGAAGAATTTGGTCCAGAGTGGGCAATGCAGCATATAATTCCTCAGGTTTGTGGAGAATTTTTTTTAAAAGAAAAAATGCTTCCGTTTTGATTGTGCTTCAATTTACAGTTACAGCATTTCATATTGACCCTTCTGTTCATACCAAGAATCTATTGTAAGTTACTTATTTGGCGCTAGTGTTGGAAAACCTTTAGTAGATCAAGGCAATATGCTGCTAGAATGTATTGTAAGTTCTTATTTATCTTCCATTTTGGTTGTGCTTCAATTTACAATTACAGCATTTCATATGACCCTTCCTTTCATACCAAGAATGTATAAGAAGTTACTTACTTAGCACTAGAGTGTTGGAAAATCTTTAATAGATCAAGGCAATATGGAGTCAGAAGAGTGAAAATGTTCTTCAGTGGATGGTGTATTCCATTCTCTCGAACCTCCCTAGTGGGTGATGATTGAGACACTAATAAATGCATAGAGGCTGTCTAACCTTCAAATTCAGATGAAGGTTCTAGGGGATTGCTTTTCATGAAAAATAATTCAAATAGAATGTAGTTATATAGACAAGTTAGGAATGTGGGTACTTGTTAATTTGATTGATAAATCCACAAGATTTGAATAGATTGTCAGGGCTTGAAATTTGTTATGTCCTTGTGCTCTCCTGGTTAACTTGTAAGAAATGGATTTGGGGAGGGAGTGCAGCTTGGATACTTCAATGGTTATGTTTATGACGCGAGGCAAAGTTAAACGCCACCTATAGCTATAGGGGTATGATTTTGCAGTTCTTTTATCAAAACTGAAAATTAAATCTGTGTGGTCTATGAACGTGGAAAATGTACCGACTTCTGGAATAAAACCTTCTATTGTTGTGATGACCTAATCATGTCAATCATCAAAATATTTGGCCCGGTAATTGGTTAATATTGCACTCCGTCCTAAGGTATTTCTATTCTAATTTATTTGAGGCTCATCTACATTTCTTATCAACAAAAGTTTGTGCCATTTCCTTCCATGCTTTCCCCATGTTAAAAAATATGCATGACTTTTTTTGATAAAGTTCATCACGACTTCACTTCCTGCACCCAATTCAATTATCTGTGGCTTGTTTCTTTGTAAGTGTTTGAACAATGAAATTCATTTTTCCTTGCAGGTTTTGGAGATGATAAACAATCCATATTATTTGTATCGGATGACTGTCCTTCGTGCAATTTCCTTACTTGCTCCTGTCATGGGTTCTGAGATAACATGTTCTAAATTATTGCCTGTGATTGTTACTGCATCGAAGGACAGGTAACCGCCTGCCATAGTAGCAAAGTGAAAGTTTCCACGAATAATATACTGAATCATTGTATTATGCAGAGTGCCCAACATTAAATTTAACGCGGCAAAGGTGTTGCAATCCATGGTCCCCGTTGTTGATCAATCCGTGAGTTTCCCTTAAACTCTTTCTATTGTTTGTGCACTGGTGAATTAAACTCCACTTGACAAATCTGTTCTCTTCACCATAATCCCTGATTGTTTGTCTCAGTCTGGAATATTTTCTGCCTGTGTAGGTGGTGGACAAAACAATACGCCCCCAGTTGGTTGAGCTTGCGGAGGACCCTGATGTAGATGTACGTCATTTTGCCAACCAAGCTCTTCAGTCCATTGATCATGTCATGATGTCGAGCTAGGCAATGGCCATTGCCAATTCTATTATTTTTGTGCCATTTCCTTTTGTAGTGGTCCTGGATGGTGCTTGTTTGTTTCAGTAGTGTCTCTTCACATCTCATCTAACTTTGTATCTTTGACATTTTGGGTTGTCTTGCTAATGTTTTAACTGCAGTATGTGGCTTATATTAATGCAAAAGAAGGCATATTCACCATATGAATTTTACACGAACTTTTTCGCCTTATTTTGTACGTGTAATATTTCACACACGCACACACATATATTAATGATTTATTACTGTATCGTATGTCAGCTACTGCGATTTATAGGCAAATCAAGCTGTCTGCGATTTATAAGCTCTCTTTTCTTGTTATAAATACATTTGCTTGGGCTAAGTAATTATTATGTGCCATAAGATATGGGAAGAGGTGAGCGGTAATCAAGTTATGTTTTGTTGTGAAACTATATTTATTAACTTCTTGTAATTTACCAATTATTGCAAGTAGCTACAAAGAGCTGCAATCATGGATAATGTCCATAATGCGTAATTAACTAATTAATTAATCAATTAACAATTATTAACCTTTTTATTAGTAGGTAAAGAGCAGAAGCTCTTCTGGATAGCAGTGTTAGACAAGTAAGTGAATTGGGGAGTTGAGAGAGTGTGGTTACCTACAAAGAGTGGCTGGTGGACAAGCGGTGTGACTTCCAACCACCAAATTAACATCAACAACCTATTTTAGATTTTCTCTTTTGTTCCCATTATAAATACACACAAGGTTTCTCTTCAAGCATCGCACACAAGTGCTCACTATTTCCCTATGTTTATTTGCTTCAGAAATATCATGCACATTTATTCTGGCGTTGCTTCATGCCTTCACCAGACATCGAGGAAGAAGAAGAAGAAGAAGAAGCAAACGAATAATGTCTTGTTCTTACATATGTCAAGGTATTATGTAATGTATGTATAAAATTCTCTCTTTACAACTTTTTGTAGATTTTGTATCCGTAATACAATTTAAACATCAGGGTATTAATTTTGCAGTGAAGACGGTTGATAAGAATAAAACCCTCGACACATTTAATGAAACTAGGTATAGCAGAAGTTGATAGCTGTCCATTTACAGTGACACAAATTCCACGGTATTAAAATATTATGAAAACAACTTATGAGTTATATACGCCGAATGTTGTGATGGCAAGAATCAAACATGTTAACAATTTTGATTAGTCCTGCAATTAACGTTAAATGTTTTTCCTTTTTCAAGTTAAAGCATCCCTTAATTTCTGTCATCGACTTGCTATTATAATCTGGGAGGGAGGAACCATTATAAATCTTCTTAATTGGTTGAAATCGTAGCCATGCCACTGATTCTGAGTAAATAGATAGATTCATATTATATGCAAGCAACTGACCCTCAAATCTTTTGCAGGAAAATCTCTCGTTAAGGCTTTGTGGAACACTCATTTGAGCAAGATTTTGTTGGCTCCTAAGGGGATGAAGGGACGAGGTATTTGAATTTTCATGCCACCTCGGACCTTTGACCTTCATCATCATGTAGATGATGTGGTTTTTTTGTTAACCCGTCTAGTTGTATTATGAATCTTTATTGTAAATTAAAAATTTTTGTTATATTTTTATAACTACACTCTACAATAATATAAAAATAATTTATAAAAATACAAATCAAAAACATAAAATTATGTTTTCTAAATATATTCTATTAAAAGATGTATATTTTATAAAATATAAATATAAGACACAGACGATGGCCTCACTTAGCAAGCTCAGAGACTGTTAGCTCTTGTTTTCCCGGCGGTGGGCGTGCAACAAAGCAGGCCGTACACCATCGGCCAGGCAAGAAGGCTCCCATGATCAGGCCGTGGTCCAGTGTTTGGAAGACTAGACAAATGCACGAGGAAGAAGGCAGAGACACGATGACATCGAGCCATTTGGTGATGTACTTCTACGGCGTTTATGGCTATTCTATCATCTTGTTGTGTTTGCATGAAAGCATACACCGCTATTAATATGCAATTAATAGAGGGTTGTATTGGGAGGATGCCTTGCAGAATAGTAATAGGATGAGTAGTACATGAGGGAAGAAAATTTTAATGGGATGAGTAGTATTTGAATTTGAATGACAATTTTGTTAAATAATATATTTGATAAGGTGAAATTTAAAAAGATGTTTAAGCGTTACAAACATATTGAATATTTGAATGTTTCTTCTTCCACCCTTCAACTAAATTAAACCAAACTCTCTAACACGCAGGAAGGCTGCCTCATACTTTGACTAATGATATTCATCGGAACTAGTGATTGAGTTGCTGTACTTAGGGTTGCCAAATTTTTGGTACTAAATCAAATCTTGATAATAAATATACAAATGGCTTTTCAAGTTCAAATAACCGACGAACAGTTTTAAGTGATGATTTCTCTAAAAACTTCTAGCTTGTACTAAGTTTGGCTAAATTCAAATTAATTATGGCCAGCTAGTAAAGTATAGTATTTAATACACAAGTAAAAAGAAATAGATTAAGTAGATCGTGTAACATCATGATATAATTAATAGAGAGAAGAGAATGAAATAAATGAAAATTTAGAGAAAGAATGTACAAATATAAATATATAAATATATATGAAGAAATATGGATATTATAATAATTCCATATTGAGTAATCTATATCTTTAATACATAGAGTATATATATATATACATACACACACATATATTTATTTATTTATATTTACATACTCATACATACATACATACATATATATATATATATATATATATACACACGTGCAAGGAAGGGCTTCATTCTAAGCCTTTTAATTATTTTATTCCAAGCACTTACTTAGGCCCACATACTGTTTAATCATTTTTCTTGTTGGGGCATCAATTGAAAATAATAATAACAATAACAATTATCATGATGCTGCTACTGATGATGATAACTGAGGGTAATTTTGAATGTGTGCTATTTCAGGAATTAGTCCAACTGTGTTATGTTTGTTTTCAAATTTTAATATATATTTTTAAATATTTTTATTTTAAAAAATATATAAAAATAAAAAAATAAATAAAAATTAAAAAATATAATAATTAAATGTAGACTTTTAACTCCAAAATTTGAAAATAAATGTAGTCGTAAATAAAGCCTTAAATTATGTAAATGAATTCAAAAATCTTGTTATATATTTATAAAAATACTCTACAATAATATAAAAATGTTTTATAAAAATATGAATAAAAAATAAAAATACGTTTTCTAAATATATTTTATAAAATATAAATATAAAACCAAAATTCAATATTAAATCTACTAAGAAATTATAAGAATTTATACATTATACAGATTATAAAATTTATAAACATAATAAATTTCTTAATATATTAACCAAAAATATATAAATATGTACTCCAAATTATCAATTGGAAGATAAAAAATTGAATTCAATTAAATTTTAACAATGAAAATTTAAATATCTTTCAATGAGGATAATGTAAACGTTTTTTTTCCTAATTTTGAAAAATTCAAAGTTCAAAATTTCTAGAAAGTATAAACACAAAAATTTATAATGTCTGAAATACTAATTAAAAATATACTAATTATCCAGAATTTATATTTTATTACATCCAAATTATATATTTTTCATATTTTTAGAGAACTGACTTAGAAATTATATTTTATTTGTGAAATTTATAATTTATAATTTTTTTATTTTATGACATTAAAATTACTTTTTCACCTTTTTAATTTAATTTTAAAAATATTTTCAAAAAGTTATATTTATATTTTTTGAAAAAACATTTTTTAATTTTATAAAATATACTGCAATGTCCTTCATGGAAGAGGTTTTTAAACGTATATTTTTAAAGTTATATCTATTTTATAAATTTTAAAAATTTATATTTATATTTTAGAATTTATATTTTGAATTAAACATATTGTTTATATTTTACGGAATATATAATAAAAATTTTAAATTTTTTTTCATAATTTATATTTTTTTGATTTTTCAGTAGATATCATTATATATTTTTATGGAAGAAAATTCAAATTTTGTATTTTAATTTTATATTTTATATTTTATAATTTGAAAATTATATTTTTATAATTTTCGTGAATATATCTAAAGTACATATTTTTATTCACTTTTAAAACATATATTAAGAAATATTTTCTTAATTTTATTTGTCAAATCCCGTTTGGGGTTTTTTCCCTTCAAAATCGATCCCTTGTGGCTCAACCTGTCACTTCAAGTTCTCCGTGCCAGCATGTCGAAATTTGCCAGACTTCCCAATATATGAGATACACACCTGCATGCTCGTGACATAATGCAATGAAAATGTTCATAAATTGCCAAAATTTTAAAAGATCGATATATTTTTGCCACTCCTCATAATTAAAGGACAGAACGCCAGCCAACCCTATGCATGAGACAAAAAATGCACCTTTTCCAAATAATAATTATATCCACAGAAAGATTTCCTATGTCCGCAAAATGACCTGTGATAATGTTATAGCATGCAAGAAATAAAATTGTTTATTTGCTATAAAATTTGAGTAATCACTAGCTAGTATTAAACCTTCATGTGCATATTAGACTCTAAGGTAAATTGGGAATTATGGGAGTGACTCCAATTGACTAGCGTTGGATAGGGTGTCAAAATTTTTATTAGAGTTGAGTTGGGTTTAATTTGGTCTTAATGAATTTAATTGGATGACATGTATAAATTTGACTTGAACTGGCTTTATTTTAAACTCAACCTAATAAAATAATATTTAATTAAAATTTTCATTTTTGAAATTATCATCAAGAAAAATACTTTGGGTATTCCTTTTGACATAAATTAAAAACACGAGATTTGAGTGCATAATACTTGTTTTTAATTTTCGAATCCAGTTAATCTTGATCTAACCAGTCCTTGTCCATTATTTGATGAAATTATATATCTTATTCTCAAAAGTTTGAGACGTCAATTTTACCAATGAATGAGGCAGCTGCTTGATCCATACCAATTTTTTACAATTATTTTATGCTAGACCTAATTAAGTTGGACAGAGCAGTTTAAAATATACCGAACATTAATTAACGCCTTTCGTGGGTTTGAATTATTAGTGATATGCTCGAATGCCAAACTGATTTTGTGGGATATTGGTTGTATAGACAAACTTTTCACGTAATAATAAAAAATTAATATTTATTTATATTAATATTTTAATAGTTATTTATGCATGTAAATCTTGAATATTGTAAAATTTTGCATATATTTATGTAATTGTGTTAAAAAAATTTATTTATAAAGGGCAATGAATATAAACACATGGCTTCTTAATATACAATTATTAAAATTTATTAGTAAGTCAGAGACTTACATACTTTGTGTTCATATAGTGAATGTGATGCCATTCAATATGAGATATTGAGAACATATGTGCGTAAATATATCATTAAAGCATGAGTATTACACTATTTTGAAGAATAAAATAGACACATAAAGTTTGTTCTTTGTTATCAGTACCTTACTTCGTAATTATATTAACTGTGTATAGGCCTTAAACTTGAAATGATATAATTCTTTTGTATGCATGATAGTCAACGTGTTATTATGGTATCAAAGAGTAACATCTCTCTTAATATAAAATAGGGTCATGAGCTCAACATATTAATACGTAAGTACATATGAAACCATGTGTAAATTCAATAAAAAATTTGTCACTTTGCAAATGAGCAAGACTTTTGTTTTATTGTATCGATGTTTTATAAGATGGAAATTCTTAATCAAGATTGTGTGTGATCGGAAAAAAGCTTTCGATAGAATATTAGTTTTATGAGATAATATTGATTTAGTTATTTGATTGAGCCAATAACTTTGGGTAAATTTATGGGTCTCACTTGGTTGGGACAAAGTAAAACTAAAGGCCTATACTGCATGGTATTTATGATTGAAAGGGTTCATATGATTTATTTATTGAGCCTTAATTGAGCTACGATATGGGTTGTAAACTAGGTATTATCTACATCTTTGATCTATGCTTGTTGCCGATAAGGAAGAATTTAGAGAATTACGCACACAAATATGAAATAAGGATGTTGGGGTGTGAATAAGGTTTGAGAAGTCTTCCAGAAAAATTAATTTGGTTACAATTAGATTAAACCAAATAAATTTTCCATTATACTTATTAATATTTAGATTATTAATTAGAAGCATAATAAACTTTTAATTTAGTTAATGAGATTAATTAAATTGAAGGACAAGATACAAATAGAATCATTTAATTAAAAAATTCATGTGGCCTTTTTCGAGCAAGTGAGAAAAAGGTCTTCTAGTTTCTTTATAGTTTTCTCTCTTACTCTAAAGCTTTCATATCCAAAATAGTTTGCATCAAGACCTTGTTGAAATTTGGATGGAAAAGATGAAAGAAAATGGTGCAAATTAACTAAAGAAGATTTCGTGTTCACTTCATCTTAGATGGACTATATTATGAGTCATAAGTTATATGTTATTTATATCCTTCAATCTATACTCATTGATAGTTAATGATAAATTTAGATAGTTATACACATAATAATAAAGTAATAACTTGAAGGCATTTGTAAAGTAGTGACAACGAAACTTGAGAAATCTCGTGATGAATTTAATTTGGTTATAATTAGATTAGATCAAATGGAATAATTTATTCCTTGTTATATTTGCTAGTAATAGGATAATTCACTAGAAACATAATAAACTCTTTAATTTAATTAATAAAGATTAATAAGGATAAGACACAAAAGAAATTATTTAGTACCTATTATATTTATTAATAATGGAGATTATTAGCTAAAAACATAATGAATTTTTAATTTAATTAATAAAATTAATTAAATTAAAAGATATAATTCCAAGAAAGATGGGTTTAAATTAATTTTAAGGCCTATATAACAGCTTACATAGCTCATTTCATGTACTGTAGGTGGATTAGAAATTTATAGGATTGTATTTTAAAAATAAATGAATTGAAAGAATTACAAAACATAGTGGGCACCGTTCGTGTGGTGCTATAGCAGCAAGTGCTCTTCATCAGTGCTACTGCTCATCCACTATTTTGCAGCCGACAGAAAATATTTATTAGCATTTTCTCTCATATTTTTTTTCTTGGAAAATTCTCTAACCACAAAGAGTTGTGAGATTTTATAAATGAATTCGTGAGATTTGTTGGAATGGCCTTGTTAATGCTTTGTTTACGTGGATAAACTAAAAGTCTAGGCATCATGGCAACTTCTAGATCTAAGACAGAAATTTTAAGAATTTAATTTTAGTTAATCATCTATACAACCAAACTTACTGTTAAATTTATACAAGTTATACAAAGAAAAACAAATCGAGTTGGGGTTTTATAATTCAGTTGCATTTCTCTCTAATTTCTGTGCTTAATTTTAATAAATTTTACACCCAATCGTGGTGAAATTCAACAACTGGAACGACCGCTCTAATTGTAATTAACTTCACTAATAAATCAATTTTTATTTTGTTTTTATATTTCCCTTTTCAATTTAGTGTTGATTAATTTATTAATTAATTGGAATGACTTTAACTTCTGCTTCATTTTTTGTGGAGGTCTCAAGTCAAGACTTGTTCCTGTCCATGCATCCCCGGTGGACAAAATGTTGAGATAATCGATAGAGGAATTACACGCGCATAAAGTACGCACTTAGTGTTAGTTTTTTTTTTTTTTTGCTTTTAATTATTATACTAGAACGTAGACCACTCAACCATAATTGATTCGTCTAGGATTTGTATTATTTCTTAACTGTATGGTGTTCTATTATTAACACTATTTAATTTCAATATTTATTACATGTCTGTTGACTTATTTTCGCCAGTACAAAATTAATAAGTCATGTTCATTCTAAAAGATTAAAATAGATAAATAATTTTATATAGACTAATATAATTTTTACTTATAAGGATAAAATTCTTGACTAATTAGAGGTCCGATAAATATAACTAAATTATATAATAAGTAATTTTATCCAATATACATGATAAAATAATCAATCAAAATAATTATCTTAGACTTTAATCTTATCTATTAAAGTAAACATAGTCACGTTGTATTGAACAAGTAAACTAAAAGTACGAGTACTACATCCTTATGAAAGAGAGTTTTAAATATTCTTGTGTATATGCACTGATGGAGGTAAGAATACACAAGCATTTACTGATAGAATTAAAAGCTTACTTGAAAAATATATAAGCTTATTTATTAGTAAAATTCGTTGCCTAAAGGTCAATCGCCAGTACTTACAAGTATGGCCAAGGACACTTCGATTGGTCAAAATTTCGTAGAATTGTAAGGGTTGCTGTCTGGTGGCTCGCGTGAAAGCAACCTAACAATGCGTTGGGTAGGACTGTTTGTAATGTTGGTTGGGTTGATTTCGTTTGGAGTTATGCACTGTCACTTTTTAGCCAATTAACTTTTTAGTTACATGTTCTTTTTCTTTCTGTAATTTTAATCAATTGTTAAATTTTTAGTAAAAAAGTGTTTATTTTAAATACATTTTTGCTTGGGTTGAAGTAATTGTTATGCATCATAATAGATGGGAACAGTTGAACTGTAATTAAATTATCTTTAGTGGTGAATTATAGGTAAGTACGTTTCCTTATTATAGTGAGTAAGAAAAATTTGGTAAATTGGGTGGGTAAGAAAATTATATTTGGTATTGAGTTGTAAAAGAGAGAATAAATTTAAATTATATATATAAAATATATAATAATGATTGGATGATATGATGGTATATAGGTTTATTGACCATTAATATTAATATATATATATATATATATATATAGATGAATGTGAATAAGAAAATTATAAAGACAGGTGTTGATTTGATTATACATATGTATAATAATTAAAAAATAATTAGTTAGTTAAAAAATATATAAAATTTTTTATTGTAAATAGTAAATAAAAAGTAACCAAACATGGCCTATGTTTATCAACTTTTTGCAATTGCCAATTCCTGCCTGCGGAAAGCTCCAATCTTGGATAATGTCCATAATGTGTAATTAACTAATTAATTAATCAATTAACTATTATTAACCTTTTGTTGGTAGGTAGAGTCGCAAAGATCAGGTCCTCTAGGCAGTAGTGTTGACAAGTAATTCAATTGGGGGGTTGAAAGAGGGTTGTTACCTAGAAAGAATGGCAGGTGGACTACCGGTCTGACTTCCAACCACCAAATCAACATCATGTCGACAACATATTTTAGATTTCTCCTTTATTCCATAATTATAAGTACACACTAGGTTTCTCTTCAATCATCACACACAAGTGATCACTATTTCCCTTGTTTTTCCTCACTTGAATCTTCGGAAATATCATTCACATTTATTCCAGGCGTTGCTTCATGCCTTCACAGACATGGAGGAAGAGGAAGAACCAGACGAATAAATTCTCGTTCTTAGATGTGTGGAGGTAATACACACACACACACACATATTAAAACTCTTTCTTTACTGGTTTTTGTAGAATTTAGTATATGTAATACAATTAAAACATCAGGCCGCTGTTAATTTTGCAATGAAGAGGGTCGATCAGATTAATTAAAACCCTCGACACATTTAATGAAACTATGTTTAGCAGTTGACAGCTATCCGTATATAGTGACACAAATTCTATGGTATTAAAATATTACTTACTTATACTGAATGTGGTGATAGCACGTGTTAACAATTTTGATCAGTCCTGCAATTCATGTTAAATGGTTTTTCTTCTCAAGTTAAAAAATTACTTATTCCTGTTTATTATATTTAATTAGTAATTATAATCTGGCAGGAAGGAGTAATTATAAATTATCTTAATTCGTTAATATCGTAGAAATACCGTTGAGTGTATAGACAGATTCTTATTAAATGCAAGCAACTAACCCTCCAATCCTTTTCAGGACAATCCCACGCAAGGCTTTGTGGAACACTCATTTGAGCAAGATTGTATTGTCACCTAAGAGGATGAAGGAACGAGGTATATGAATTTTCATACTACCCTGACCTCGGACCTTTATCTTTATGTAAATAAAGTAGTTTGATATTATGTTTAAACAAGATGACAGTACTTAGGTAGGAGAGGTATGTATTATTGGCCAGTCTAACGGTATTTTTTAACTCATTATTATAGATCTTTGTTGGAAAAGGCTTGGGCTCATTAATTATTACAGCAAGCATTTCAGAATTGTCCGTGCCGAGTTTGCTATCATGGTTAATTATCGGGATTAATCAAGCCTTAATTATTGACTAAAGGCAAAACCCCATCATAGCTCCAGCCATGCGCGGTGCATGCTATGGTGGGATGTAGTTGGGTTTAAGCATAATAATTAACTAATAAAGGATTAATTAATTATCCCTCATCGGGAACATCAGCTCCAAGATAACGAGAACTTGTTTCTCAACCAAGGTAATTGACTCTTGATCTACTTCTACAAGCGGTTCACATAGATAACTCATTCACATACTAATAGTAACTAATTAATGACTCTTGTTATCTCTTTAATTATACCAACGAAATGATCCAAAGCCTAGTCAATGGCCAAGTCACCAAGAAATAAGTGTAACTTCAAACTTTACTGTAACCTACTAATGTAATTTTTTTTGTTGGATTGAATACTGTGAACTGTACTGCAATTTGGCAACAGCAATGAAATCAAGGTCCATGAGATTATGCGACCATTGTTCTAGATCATCATTATCGTCATGATACTTAAAACTGACCAATTTATACAAATACATATGCTCCAATATTCACACACGTCATTCTGCAAAGAGTAAAGTATACCCAATGCATAATTTAATGGACCGTGGATCAGAAACTGCTAATAACTTTAAAATTTGATAAGTAGACAATCTGGTAAAAGCTTTTACCTAAAACAGAATAATCCAGCAAACAAATATCATACAGAAGCTTAGTCCCTTTGACCAGGCTCAAATTTCCTCACTTAATTACCCTTTAAAACTGCAAATCATCTACTGATGAAGTTGCTGATATGACAAATCATTTCATGAACTCGAGTTTGACAGAGAGGAGACTTGCCAAGAACATGAAATGCATGGCCAACTCCTTTGCTCACCATCAGCTCTACTTTCTGCCCCTTACTTGCCATATTAGCACACATCTCCAAATTCCTGTCTTTCAATATGTCCAATTCCGCTACGCACACCATGATCGCCAAGTGCTGCAGCCCTTCCAATTTCGCAGCTGCCGGGTTGCACCACGGATGGTCACGATTGGCCCCACAAGGCAGCGACAGCCGCCAGTAAGTGTCGGATGCTGCCAGCGTCAGGGCGGAGCGCGGCGGCTGCACCATATACTTCTCCGAATGAGTCCTGACCTCTCCTCCGAAAAAGGGTTGTATTAGTACAAGTCCCTTGATATTTAAAGGTCTAATTGTTCGCAAGGCAACGTTGTAGGCTATATTAGCACCAGCACTGTCGCCAGCCAAAAAGGTGCTGGAAAAGTTGACTTTATTAGTCCACCATTTGTTACTAGAGACTAGTGTCTGTTGCCTCAGCCAAGCAAGGGCCTTGACTCCGTCGTTGTAGGCCGCCGGCAGAGGGTTTTCCGGCGCCAGGCGGTATTCAGCAGACAGGATGATGCAGTTGGCATTTGAGGCAAAATTTGCTAGGAATTCATGATAGCAACTCCAAGACGTGGAGCCAACGCAAAACCCACCTCCATGGAAGTAGACCATTACTGGCAGCTTATAATTCCCTTGTGGGGTGTTTGGGACATAGAGACGTGCCCAAATATTGGTGGACTTGTCTATAGTCACGTCTCTACAAGTTACCCCAAGCTCCGGAGCCAATGAGGAAACGACGCTTGGCATGATCTGGGGTCGTTCCACGTGACCATCTTGGTAAACCCTAATAAGACCATCAATTTCCTCGAGTACTGCTCCGTGGTGGGGGGATTCTTGGGAGCTGATTTGAAGGTTCATATTTGGATCTATTGTAGTGCCTCCTATTCTCCTTTTCGTTGTATGAATGAGATTGCAAATGGAAAATAATTGAACAAAATGTCGTAAGCTGGTGACAAAGTGATTGCTCGATTCAAGCTATTTATAGAGGTGGTGATAAGATAGGACGTTGGTCATCAACGCGAAGAATTGCCCTTTAACTGGCAAGTGGTGCGAGTGGGGCAACTGGGAAAGTCGTATATTTCTTCAAATGGAGTCTAGTGATGGTTCTATGGTTGGCTGGTTGGTGAGTCGCGATCAATGGTCAAGCCTAATAAGAATCAAATTATCATCGAAAAAATTACATCGTAACAAGAAGAATCACAAATACAGCTTCCGTCGTTTTGGTTATGTTAGAAGAGGGTTTTCATTGGATGTGATGTTTAATTAGAGTTGAGTTAGGGAGAGTAATATGTTTAGAATAAAGGTTTTGACAAAAGGAACAGTATGATTTATTTGAATATGTATAAAATATATAATGATAATTAGATTATACGATAGTATATATAAATAATGATTAGGTATTAGGGTATTAATAAAATTATATGTATATGTGTGATATATATATATATAAGTATTAATTAGATTATAAATTAGTATAATGATTGAAAAATAATTAATATATAAAAAAGGTATAAATTTGATGATAAATTAGTGTAATGATTGAAAAATAATTAATTAGTCATATTCATAAGAGAAAGAAAAAAAATTTAAATTTAAATTTAATTAAAAATTTTATTGAATAATATATTTGACAATGTAAAATTTAATAAGGTGTTTGGAGTTAAAAAGCAAGGTTCCAAACACAATCTTTAATATCTAGCAATCTCTCCTTTCGAATTACAAAAAATATCACGAACCAAAAACAGCAATGAGTACTATTTACTTCCATGCTTGATCTAATAAAAAAATTAATATTATCATACAAAGAGGAAGAGAGAAAATAATTCAAGGACAAGATGAAGTGGATGATGTGAGGCCAAATTGAATGTGGTTTGTGCAATCATTAATTTACATGTCATTTTAGAGTGTAATTAAGAATGAATGGATGCTCAACAACACATTGGGACGACCAAAAACAGAGTAGTGTGGCATGACATGGCGTGTGTGTGTGTACACGTCATTTACAAAAAGTTATGTCTATAGAGTCAATGTTTCCCACTATTAGTGGAGTTGGGAAATGGTGATCTGGAATTTTCACCCACTATAAGTAGAAGTTATACGAGGACTTGAGTACTTTTTTTAGGGAGAATTACACCATAGTTCTTAGGGTTATATACAACGATCTCCGATTAAATATAAGAAATTATAGAATCCTCTTCTAAATTATTTTTTTGGGTGACAATTTAATTCATCTAATGAGTGAATAGTTAAAAAATAATAACACATACAAAATATATGTAAAAATGTAATTTTACTTTCGATTGATTTTAAGATTAGTTGACTAAATTTTTTTGAGGTGACATTATGTAAAAAGTTTAAATCTAAAGAAAAAGTGCCATAATTATCTCATTATAATTTCATAAAATATATATTTTTATATTATTTTGATAATATTGTTGAAAAATATTATAAAATCTAAATTTTATATTTTTCAAAAAATATAAGTCTTCATCTTCAACCTTTGGAAAAATTTAAAAATTGTAAATTCATATTTTCAAATTTAAAATTTATAAGATAGAAAATAAATTTTCTAAGTTCTTCAGACAAGAAATTAAAAATTTTTTTTCTATATTTATAATTTATATTTTGTTAAATAATTTTGTACTTTTAAATTTTTATATATTTTAAACATTTTATAACAAAGGCATACTCTAACATTTATTTTCTTATAGTAAAATGATTTCTAATTTATAATTAAAAATAATTTTTAAGATTTATTTTAAAGAGCCAAAAAAATTATTCTCTACCCTATAAAAATAAATTAAAATTTCAATTTTAAAGTTTCCTAAAATTGAAAATAAAGATTTATATTTTATAAAAATTAAAAAATTCAAAATTTTTTACTTATTCCAAATATATCATTTGAATAATAAAAATATATTTTAAGAATTATACGTCATAAAATAAAATTTTAAATTTAATAAAATTTAGAAAATATTAATTTAAAATATCTTCCAATTAAGATATTATAATATATCTTTTGAAATATATAAAGTATTTAAAAATGAGTTTTATAAAACATGTAAACCATAAAAATATAAAATGTATACCTAGAAGGATAAAAGAGTCAATTCACAATTTCTAAATTTTAGTTGGTTTTATTACACCTGCGTCCTTTAGACTATGGGTATTTTAGTTTTTTCATCAATTTTCATAAAATCAAAATTATAGATTTTTTAATTATATTTTAGTCTTTTCAAATTAGAGCATTTTGATTATTTTATCAACTTCTATCAAATTTTGGTTAACATAGTCTACACAAGAAAGGTTACTGTATCATAGAAGGGCAGTGTAATTACTTTCTTTTTTATTTTTATTTTTAAAGAATAGAGTCATTTTTCTTCTAAGATGAGATTATTCTATGGTTGGTCTTATTATAGAGTAAACATAGAAAAAGTGTGGCATGCATACAGATGTTTGTACTGATCAGAGAATATTTAATATATATATGTATGTATGTATGTATGTATGTGTGTGTGTGTGTGTGTGCTAGAGAACTAATCTTGATGGATTTTGAACCAAGTGTTGAAGACTTTCCTAAAGAACTAATTAAGTACAATGAGAGAACCTTTGACCGTAATTAAGTACTCGGGACACTATTCCCATGGATGATGATGATCACGACAAATGCTAATAGGGATTTCAAATTTTTTGCCCTGGGCCTTGGACAAGAGAGGGGTGTGCGCGCTTGCGTGCCCACCAAATTTAAATCACGAGGGATTTAAAGGGAGCTAGATAGAGATATCGCATTTAGAATAAAATCTTGAAAGTACACGAAAATGGGCAACTATATATCTTTATTCTTGATTCCTTTTGACTATTATACCCATGTTACCAAAAGGGTTATAAGATAAGAGCACGTGGAAGTGTGTTCATTCGCCTTCCAAGATTAGATGCATCCGATTCTGAAAAGTCTGCACCATCTTTTCAACCAGTTGTTGTCGCCCTTTGGATGTTCGAACCTTCACTGTAATTTTTTTAAGTCAAACTCATGATTTAAACCATTTAGTAATGCCATTCTGCCTAACTTTATTATTTATAACTAGATATTGAAGGTCAATGACAAAATATTTGAGTTCTGCAATCCTTTGTATGGTGGATGTTTTTTCATGGGAAAATTCATAAACATTAATTAAATAGATTAAAGTCTCTATGAGATATAGATATAGATATATATATATATTCAGGCATCCATCATTGTGATTAGCTACTTGGTATTCATCAATATTGTGTTTGATTTGAGCAAGAGGATCTTAAAATCAGAATTTTAATTAAGTTTACATCAACAAATTTCTCCCATCTGTTAGGGTAATTTTTAATTAATTATTATGAATTTTAATTTTTTTAATCAATTTTAAGTTATTTTTCAATAATTTTAATTTGGAAGCTGTAAACAAGATTGAAGTCATTTGAAATTTAAGCCTTTCACTATTCAAGACACAAAAATCGTCCTTCGACCCGAACAAGCCTTCAGCTTGCCTATGATTCCTATAAACAAAATGATAATTATATCCACAGAAAGATTTCCTATGTCATCAAAATGATCAAAAATAACGTTTGGCACGCAAAAATTAAATTATTTATTTGTCATAGAATTTAAGTAATCACCAGAGAGCACTAAACCTTCAGCAGACTCTAAGGTGGATTGGGAATTATAGGTGTGATTCATATTAATTAGTTTTAGGTAGGGTGTCAAAAATTTTAAAGTTGAGTCGGGTACGACATGGTCTTATTGAATTTAATTGGATTCAATGTTTAAATTGGATTTGAACTGACTTTATTTTGGACCCAACCCAAAAAAACAAAGTTTACTTAAAATTTTCATTTCTCGAAAGCATCATTAAGAAAAATAATTCAGTTATTCTTTTTGATCAAATCTAATACACAATATTTGAATAAGTAATTGCTTTTATTTTGTTTGAAATTCAATTAAACTTGATCTAATCAGACCTGCCCATTATTTGATGAAATTAAATCCATTATTCTCAAAAACTTGAGACGCACGTTAAATTTATCATTGAACTAGTTTCTTCCTAAGCAATGCTACTGCTTAACAATATTGTTACTGCTTTATTTACAGACAAATCAAAAGGCGCAGCAATTAGAAAGTTCACAAGAATTAAAAACAAAAGAAATAAAAATGACTTTAGAAGAAAAAAGATCCACGCGCGTCTGCTGCAATTATTTTATGCTGTACTTAATTAAGTTTGACATAGCACTTAAAAATATACCAAACATTATTAAATGCCTTCCGCGGGTTTGAACAACATACGCAACTTCGAAGATATTGCTTATGATCAATCAGATAAATTTAATTATCATTACGGTCGAACGGAACAATCTTATTCATGTATAAACTAATGTGGTCAATCACATCCAACCACTGATTCACAAGAACAGAAGCAACAACAGTTTTTCCCTTGCAATTTCCCAGGAAATCGATCAAGCTATCCTTCATGAATAAATTAATCTCCTGTCAAACCCTTCAGGTTGAATTTGCTGCATATATAGGAAAATTCATAACAAAAGCTGATGCACCTCTTCATCAATCTCTTGCAGCTTTACTCCTTCAATTCTTTTTCATCATACTCATAAAAATGCTTCCTCATAAGGAACCAGGAAATGCAGCTGTTAAGCCTTCATGGCCAGAGGGCCAGTGGTCTACTGGGCTCTTTGACTGCTGGGACGACCACTCGAATTGTAATTAACTTCACTAGTAAATCAATTTCTATCTGATTTTATTTTCTTTTTTTCCTTAGTCTACTTCACTTACAAATAATTAATTAATTAATTGTTTTGTGAAGGTCTCAAGACTTGTTTCTGTCCATGCATCACCGTGGGACAAAATATCGAGATAATCGATAGAGGGACTACACGTAATGAATACCCTTAACTACTACATTAAATATCCATCTCAAACTATGATAATTAATTAATTTCCAATTTTGTGATTGGTTTGAGGTTAAAAAACTCTTAGTGACAAACTGTAATCCCTTTCACCACAATCAACAGTATTGATTTCATTACCGTCTTTCTGGTCAATTACAGAGCGAGTGTAACAGCGCGCGGTATCTATGCTGCTCTACACATGGTCCACTGTACCTGGCTGTACACAAGCAACTACAGGTCGAAGCTGCGAGTACTCTTCAAGTTGCCAGAAGCTCCCTACGGAGATCGGACGGTCCATTGTTGCTGCTGCCTCTGCGCCATCACCCAGGAATACCGAGAACTCAGGAACCGTGGTGTGGAACCTTCCATAGGTAATTACAGCAATCTCAAAGTGATTTTTCACAAGAAATTTGCAATATTGGTTGTGGTAGTGATTTACTGACATGGGCTTTTGCAGGCTGGGAAGGGAATGTTGAGAAATGGAAAAGGAAAGGTGTAGCCGTGGCCCCGTTTTTTCCGGCTGACATGGCTCGTTGAACTTGTCTGGATCCCTTCCGTTTATTGATTGGCTGTCTTGATGATAACTCCATGTCGGGATTTATGTTTCATGAACGTATAATTGATCCCTGACGGTTTTATGTAGTTGCTGTATTTTACAAAACCCGCGGCATTGTATTCTTGTAATTTGTGTGTATGTTTATGTGCATGACTCAAATATTTCTTTTTGATTTTTTTTAGAAAGGTCATATGGGATGCAAGACACAATTGTTCTTATGGTGGATGAAATGATTTTCAAGAGTGTTCACATTGCAAGATTAGCAAAAAACTATAATTCGAGAACAATGATGATTAATGGATTTTTGTCTTGAAAATGTTGTGGAAAGTAAGACTAGTTGGAGATGTAGGTTGAGATTGATCATGCCCCATGATTCATTACCCTATTCTACCTATCGAATGAACTTATAATTATAAAATCAACTTAAAGAAGCATGGCATATACGTTCGAAATAGATTTCCATTTCGGAGAGTTGAAAATATATTGACTTTTTTTGTTATCATCTTTTCTACTACAAAACATATATATTTTTTAAAATTTATCTTTATTTCTCTCTTATTTTTGTATAACTCTAAAAAAAACACACATAAAAACACATCCAAAAAATGAAAGCAAACGTAGCCATAGCTTGATCATGTCCCATAATTTGAGTTTTTATGTCTAAAAATAATATATAGGCCATGTTAACTTGGTTGATGAGATTAAAGCTTGAAAGATTATTTTTAATGATATATTAATATTTACAAACATAAATTAAAATATATTAAAACTTGACTATTTTTGTTTTCTTAAAATACTCTTATTTCAAATAAAAAGACTATTATTTACTATAAAAATTCATCCAAAGAAAATTAAATTATTTAATCTTTTCCACACTTGTTAAAATCAAAAATTTATATTTAATTTTAAATGTTATAAATAGTATTAGTAATCATCACAGTAAAGAATTCAAATACGAGCGATAGAGATGGAGCTAGAGAAATTTAGACTGAATGATGATAATAATTTGTAGACTTATCCATAAACTATCACTTGACAAACAGATCCAGATTATTTTATCTGATTTGATGACCTAGACTGTGGTCTAATGGTTTGAGCCATTTTATATCCAATCTCATATCTTCTTATCATGGATTTATTATTGTTAAGTTAACGCTGGATTAGTTTGAATGGCCATATTCACTAAAAATAATTGGGCTTCATTAATTGATTTGTGTATGCTAATCAATTGTTTACTTTGATGAATAAAGGCCTGTAGTAAAACGTGAGCTTACTACTGAATTACCAAAATAATAGATAAATAATCTTACCCACTTGGTGTGGTAAAACAATCTCAATTAATTGGCCTTTTAATAGTTTATCTAAAAAACATTTTTGTCCCTCAATAGCATCATCACTAATATTTTTTGTAACATTTAAAAGTATATTTAATTTTGTGATATTAATAAGTGTATGAATAAATATAATTTGTAATAATTTATTTTTTTCGAATAAATATTAAATAAAATTATATAGTAGATATTACGATTTTAATTTGTTGAAGGTGCAAGTAATAAATAAATAATACATAATTTTTTAAAAAAATTAAAAAAAACAAAAATAGTCACATTAAACAATTTAACTTAATAATCTATTTTTTAAAATAATCCAAAGAATCTTAATCCATGCCCTGTTAGTTCTAATCCTAGTAAGTCAACAAGTCCATAATGGAATGGGAGTAATGGTTGTACTTAACCAAAAAAAAACATACCTTATATGTGGTGGGAACTAATTATAACTAATCTCAAGGGCAAAAGTGTCTTTCACTGAAAAGCAAATTATAACTTTTTAACAACGCCACACAAACAATTGACTAAAAGCATCCTCCAGATGTGAATGAGACTAAAAATTTCCAAAGGCCTTAAATACAGTTCAACGCGTTTTATGCCCAAACAAGACGTTATCACCATGAAAATGAAACTTCAATGCAAAGACAACTGATGCACCTAAGATTTTAAATTTTATTGTCACCCATCAATTAATCTTTATTAGAGAAATAAATACCAAAACAAGTACCAAAATACAAAAACAGGCATACACGTATTCCAGGCATTTACTGCCATTTGGAGATGACTTGGAGGACCCTCTTTCTCACTGCCTTTGAACATTGACCACAACAACTAAAGCATCTTTCTCCCCACGGCCCTTTGTACTATACTATATAATCCAATATATCCATTGTGCCTCCATTAAAGCATCATCTCAAGCCCCCCCCCCCCCCCCCATGGATTTCCGTAGCCATTTACAACAAGAAACCCATGCAAATACTAAGGTTTATCCGTTTGAGGAATTTGAAGAGGAAGATGATGCTTTCTATGATGAACTCAGGAGGCAAGTCTTGCAATTGACGGCTGAAGATGATGATTATGATGATCATGCCAATCAATGTGCATGCGAGAACAAGGTTCTGGACACGACAGAAGCCCAAGAGCAGGATCTGTGTAAAGGATCTTATGGGATTCCACAGCCCAGAAGCTATTACAACTGGGCGGGGAGCCAAGAGGATTGTGCTGCAGCAGCGCCTGCTTGGGTTCTGAGTTTGTGGAGAAATGGAAACGGAACAGGGGTTTTCATACCACAAACAGTTCAGTCTAGAAGAAAAAACACGTCAAGTATATAACAATTAACAAGGGGGATTCTTCTTTTTCTTTCCCTTGTTTTTACCTTTTCTATTTTTCGGGGGGCGGGTTATCGCTTACTTTAACTGGCTTGTTATTAACAGCTTTGCCCTTTCATATCGATGCAGGAAAGAAGAAGAATAAAAGAGGAACATACAGGAGGGTTGAAAGGATGAACTGATCTGTAGATTCTTCTGCTTCATCAAACCTTTCAAATATGTATATCTTTCTGATATTTTAAATGCATGTAAACATTAACTGATACGGTTGCACTGATTTTTTGGAATACATACCAACGAGCAACCTATACAAATTGTTATTTTGAGGGTTATGAGTCTTCATTATGCTCTGTCAGAGAATACAGTAATAGTACAAAAGCTAAAATCAACACTGCTGAGGTGTGAATCACTGTAGCAGTCTCTCATGGTAGTGTTAAGATATTAGATGATTGCCTGTGGAGACACTTCTTAGGACTGCCTGACCATTCCACAAGGCATAGATGTAATACAAAAAGGGTAAACTTACATTGACCAAATGGCAAGCGGCAACGTTTGTAAGCAAGGCAGGATTTTCTCCTTCTGGTATGATGATCAGTTTCCATAGTAACTGTTCCTGTAAGGCAATTGCACAAAAGGGTCACGATCATGCCTTTGGTCGTGCTAGCCATAAACAACTCAGAGCTCGGAGCCTTGTCCTGTAATCATTGATGGCAACAAGAGCGGGGGCAGCTTGACGCGTGCTCAAGATTCGTTGCAGTTGTTGTAGAGTTTGCAGTCTCAGAAGGTCAGCCTGTCAAAGAGTTTGCAAAATGCTGAGCCTTTTAAGCTCTTCGGCAGTTGCTTGCTGCATTTTGTGGTAAGTGTGATGTAAAATGTGGGTATATATGTACACCTGATGAAGGAAATTCTCCCGCGTTGCAAGTTTTCTCATTGCAGCTGCCATTTGTCCCATGTAATCTGTGACATTTCCAGAACTACAATATCCAAGAGAATTTGAAGAAAATGAGTCCAAAATTAGCTGCTGTAGAGCTGCCATTCCTTGCGACAACGCACACTCGGCTTGTTGGGAAGACTGCCGTAAATTGCAAATGCCCACTAACTGTTGCTCTGTTAAAGGATCAATCTAGTTTCCTAGTATCTGACATTGCACAAAGGTGAGATGGTTTGGCAGGAAATAAGACTTTCTATGCAAAGACTCGATAAAAACTCATGCCTAAACATGGGAGCAAGTGAAACATGGTTGAAATAGGAAATATCAGATCACTTTAAGAACTTCAGATCTGCTAAATCCGCCCAACCACATCGAACACCTCTCAGTAGGAGTTTTCCACATCCCAAAGAGAATATGAAATATGTCTGACTTGGCACCGGAACTCTTAAGCCAGAATATTTCATTGTAAAGGGATATCACCCCGTCAACAAGAAGCTGCAGTTCACAGTCGCTCACGTAAGAATTTACAGCTGATCTCAGATCACTAATAAGTCGTTGATGTTCATCCAGCCACCGTGCATAGTCTATGTCAAATGCAACAGACCCTATAAATGTAATAATCACGAGGTTATCAAATGTTTCCAATCTAGAAAACTAATGTCTGCCGACGTCAAAAAAGATACAAACAAGCATAGCTATATAACCAATAATTCCAGAAGTTCCTCAATAAAAGGTTCTATAGTTGCAATTGAACAACTTCACTCACCACTTCCTCCCACAGAATGATTCTGCCCTCTTAAAAATCCGGATACAATGAAGATACCCTGCACATTGGTCTCTAAGGATGGTAAGTTCTTTGTGAAACTCAAGTCAGTTGCAGATGAGTAATGACATATGATTAAATTAAACTATCAGCTAAATCCTTGAAGCTTATTATTTCTTCAGATCCAGGAAAGCTTAAAAAGGCTCCTGTTGTTCTTGACAGTTCTCATGGGGCAGCTTATCGCAATATGTAATCCTAAACAAAGACATGATAAATGGAAAGTCCCTTTAACATTGAAAAACCTTCAGCATTCCAAGGAGAAATTTATAGAAGCTAGCTCTTTCGCATGAAATGAACCAACAAAGGGAGTGACAATTGGTACAAGATATCAGCTTAAACAATGCCACGTATTTGTTACAGGATGTTCACCGAAAGGCGTAAATTCCTAAAACAAGACTCAGATGGTTTAGACATATCCAAAACAATCCCTTCTTTTGGGCTTATAAATACAATAATACAACTTTTGTTATTGTAAAATCACCTGCTGCCGTGCTCTTTGAAGGTCCTGCTCCAAGTGTGAAAGCCTCATCCGACTGTTCTCTAGCTGTTGAACATATGTCTATTCGAGACAAGATATATGCTTCATCCACGAACTGTTCATACTTATATCGCTACAAAATGATTGCGAAAAAAGAAATCAGGGACATCCTGATTCCTCACACCAAGCAGCTGATTCATATTTGATAGGCTAATTGCATTATAAATTAGTTGGCACTCAGTACCATGTGATACCAGAAGGTAGATCTCTCCTAAAGGACCTACTTACTGGAGCAGAAGCTCTTTAGGCGGAAGCAATAATCATAAAATTCTTTTCCAAGCATCAAACAGCTTCAGTAAGCAAGGATCACAGAATATGTAAGATATCCTCTTTATAGTGATCTAGTTGTGTTGACTACAAGTAGGAATGTTGATGCGAAAGAAACAAATCAATCTCAATGGTCTCACAGTAAGGATTCACGGGAACTCCAGGTAACAAAAAGTTAGTAACCAAATCATGATTGACTGAGCCAGCTAGAAATAAGAGGACGGTTTTTGTTAAATACAACAAAATAATAAAAATAAAATAAAATGGTCGGAGAGTAAATTACCCTTCTATATTCCACACAATCTATCCCACGGTACACCTATGAACTGTTTCAAGCACCTATATGCCACGATAAGGGGTGGAAACAACACGGATACCATCTAATTACTTCAGTTACTCCTAAGCCAATTATTACAGGAAGAGCTTACAGCAGAGATGTAGAAACTCACCTGATTTTGCCATCAGTACCTGTGGAAGCTTCAGCCTGTTGACTGTGCTCTGCTACCACCCCCCTCCCCCCCTCGGTTCTCAAGTTGCAAATCAATTTATTAAATTAAAGGACTTACATTGGTGAGTTACAAGTTATTGGGCACAAATGAAATATTGCTTTCCTTGAAGCCACTGTATACTGACCCTACCATCCATTAGTCTGCATCGCATTGTTTTAGTTACAAGTTGCCGCAAACGCACACAAAGAAAAACTATATGTTGCAATATTTAAGTCATCAGAGCTGAAAATAACCTTACTTCTGCTTAAATTGACGGAATCAACGTAATGAAAGCCATCTTCAGTTGAGTTTTCAAGCTCTCCTAAATCCGCAACGCGTGCCCCATTTCTACTATTGTCTTCACCTCTGCACACACAAACAGAAACCATATCTATAGACCATACACAAGAAAGAAACGGTAGCATGCATCTGATACAGTAAAATACACAAACAGAAATAGAACATTTTGAGAACCCGAGGTAAAAGGCGACAGGGAACGGCAATACACAGCCGAGTTGTTGGGTGAAACATCTTGCGGAACGGCTGCCTTGAAGCCATGCATTTCAGCTCTATTCATTTTAACTGTGTACGTTTCTAGGTTTCTAGTGAATCCTCGTAGCAAGTATAAAGTTCGAGAATTGCGAACCCAAGAGATGCAGCAGCATCAGAAGAAGAAGACGCCAAGAAGAAGGAAAGAAGTGAGAGTAAAAGCAGAAAGGACACCAAAATATATAAAACGACGAGGAAAAGACTAAGATGATTGCTTTATCCTTGATTTCCTATCAACAATTAAGACAAATAAATAGACCAACGTACTTCCCTTATTGCATTCTGGTCACTGCATGCCCCCGTGGAGAGTTCATGCTCTCAGGCGTCACTTGTCTCTAAATCTACGTGCATGTCACGTGCCATAATAATAATCCAAAGACGAGAAAGATCATGTTAGGACTTTGAGAAGCATCAACGCCCTGACTCATGCATGAGGCAATGTTCTTGCCGGCGAGCTAATTATATGCCAGCAGTGGTCCTCTTATTTAGAAGTCAAAGACACCGGGACAGACCCCAGGTTCCGTCTTCTTGTCTTCTCAAATTTGTTTTGTTCGTTTTCAAATTTTAATACATTCTTAGTTATTTTGTTTTGAAAATTATATTTAAAAATAATAATTAAAAAAATTTTAAAATATAATAATTAAATGTGTATTTTTATCGTTGATATTTGAAACAATCATTGGTTGGACCATTTCTTGTGTAGATTACCGTAACCTAACATTCCCAGCCTCTGAAATGTTATTTCTCTTTCGTCGATGATATTTGATAATGAATTTTCTTCGAAATTAGAAATGCCGATAAAACAGGCTGACTTGTGGTGTGTTCAATTTGTTCTATATATTCAAAAGTTGTTCACAATATTAGTAACACGTCCTCTCGTGCCAATAGTAAATAAAAGATATTAAAAGACATTATAGTTGTATCTATACTTTTTACGGATCATTAATCAAATATCAATTTTCTATATCAACGTTTTGACAAGTTTTTTATACATATAAATTTTAAATGACATAAAGCATTACATGTACTTCTATAATTGAATTACAAATTCCTATTCATGAAGAGTGATGGATATGGACACAAAGTTATTTTAGTACTCAATCGCTAAAATTAATCTACGAGTCATAGACACTCTAAGAGGTATTAAAAAGTCAGTACAACTTACACACTTTTTATTTTGTACAATGAGTGACATGTCACTCATTATAAGTTATTGAGAATACATATTTATGTGTGTGTTCGGGTGCGCACGTGCCATTGGGGAATGAATCGCATAACGAAGTAAACATATGGAGTTCACTCTTAGCTATCAATGTGTTACTTCGTACACATGTTAAGTGTGTGTAGATTTTATACATGAGACGACATAATTGTCTTACATGCATAACAGTCAACATATCATTAAGACATCAAGAGCTAATATTTATCTTGATATAAATAAAGTTGTGGGCCCAATGTGTCGTTGCTTGAATACGTGTGAGACATTTGTGCATTTAATAAATGATTTGTCTTATTGCAAGTGAATAAAACGTTTGTCTTATACAGTTAGTGTTCCATGAGACGGAAATCCTTAGTCAAACTAGAGTGTGATCGAAAAAGAATTTTTGATAGAAGCATTTGTCTTGTAAGATAACGTCAACTAATCATATGACTAAATTTATGATCCTTACTTGATTAGGATAAAATACAAAAAAAAGATCTAAACGGCATAGTATTCAAAATCGGAATAATTTATTGTGATCTGATTCACTTTGTTTTAATTAGTCCATGATATGAACCATAAACTAGACGTTACTCATCTCATTTAAATAATGCTCATTGCTAGATGAACCTCAGGTTCGAGTAACATACAAAAAGTTAGAATGCATAATGAGTATTAAATTAGTAAGTTACAAATGGGACTTAAGATGACTCATGAAATAATTTATTTAACTGCAATTGCTTGTGAAATAATTTATTTAATTACAGTTAAATTAGACTAAGTAAATTGTCATCGTATTAGTTAATGATATTATTATTAATTAAAAATACAATGAAAATTTAATTTATTTGATGAGGATTAATTAAATTAAATAAATTAGGCACAAATGGGCCTTAGTAATTAATGGGAATTAATAAGGAAGGAGACACATGGGCTGATTTTATAAATGAGATTGATAATAAAGCTCATGGGCTAATTTTGATTAAAAGTCAATGTAGAAGAGTACATGGAGCCCATGTCTCCAAACCAACTATTTAAAGAGAATTTGAATAGTTTAAGACACACAATTAAGTTCACAAAATTCATACACCCTTCCAAACAAGAATAGGGAGACACCCTAACCACCTTCTTCCATTCTTTTCTTGTCAAAAATTACTCCTACCCCAATGTGTTTACATAAGAGCCTTAAACAAAAAGTTCTGCCAAATGTAGAAAGAACTTGTTATCATTCCAACCACGTGGGCATACCATAGGCTGGCATTTGAAGAATACAACTCAAAGATTGCAAGAAAAACCATTGGAAAATGTTTTTATGAGGTAAAATTATATCCTGCTTGTTTACATGATATCTTGTGCGTTTTGTAATGAAAATGAATGGGATTTATTGCTTTTGTTTCCACTACATTTCTATAATGTTTTCATGTCGTAAAGTTTTTATTTTTTACTTGCAAATCTCAACAAAATTCAACACTAAAGGGAAGGATGGAGTCAGGCCTGTTATTTCTTAAATTTTATTTATTTTAGAACATTAGATGTAAACGTATTTTTGGCAAGGGGTTTTGGAGAAATATGATGATGGGTGTGAGTTATGTTAGGATGATCAGTGTGTTCGTTTGTAAGATTTTCATTGGATGAAAATTTTAATTTGTCTGAATATATGTATAAAATTTATAATAATAATTATTGGATGATGTGATAATATATAATGATCTTTATTAATATTTGGGTATAAATATGCATGTAAGTAGATATTAATTTAATTGTGATTAGGTGTAATAATTAATGAATAATTAGTTATTATACATTTTTTTAAAAAAAGAAAAAAATTTATTTTAATTTGGGTGAAATTTTTATTGGGTTGGATGCAAGTAGTGTGAAGTTTGATGGGACATCAAAAGATTGAAAATGGTTCCAAACTACTCTTTTAAAAACCAAATCAACCATCAAATTAGAAAAATTGCATGTTTGAGAGTTACTAGTTCAACTAATAGTTTAACCGCTCGCGGTTGAACCAATGATGCAACATTTATATTATAAATTTAATTAATATGTTAAAAATACATAAAATAATGAATACTAAGAAATATTGGAATCTAATTTTAAAAATATTTAATTATTACTAATAATTAAATATATTGCACTAATACTATAAAACATACCACAAAAATTAAAAATGGCAGTTGCTGATTCTTGCAGGAAATATGAGGGTAAGCCCTGACCCTAATCAACCTAATTGAATCCATCCTGGCGATCACTTGAGCTCCTTGTACTTAATTTTTTTTTTCAAATACTTCTGTCACGTGAATCTTGTCATGCTATGTATATTTGTCCATTTATCGTATGTATGTTGTTAGTATTTAGTTATTATATAATTTCATTGTTTGTCATCACAATGGAATGATTATAAGCTTGAAACAAAGGACAAAGGAAATTTACTGGGACAGAGATTTAATCAATATATTCGGGTTTTTTTTTTTTTTCCTTTATTCACTTGTCGAGTGTTTTAGTTGAGCAAATTTGCAAATTTAATTGCAATTTCTCCATAAATAACCAAAACCAAGTGTATTCGATGTTGCACATAATATTGTTAGAAGTAGCTTTAGAGTCGGAAAGAAAATTTAAATCAATCAAAAGTTAATTAATAGTTGAGAATTTTCCTCCTCGGGAGATGAATTGGATGACAGACCAACGCATGATATTACCACTTAACGAGGATGACGGGGGGACTGACTAATCTTCGTTTCATTCATTGCAAGTGTTGCATGCAAATTATTAACGTACGTACAATGGAGGGAGTTTTGATGAATCTGTCATTTCAATGATTCCAACGTTATGTTTTTTTTTAAAGTTTTACACGTCATTTTGTCTTATCAAAATTTATTCAATTCAGACATAAAATGTAACAAAATTTTTATTTTAATTTAAAATTCAAATTATTTTTTTCTTTTATTTACAAAAATATTCAAAACTTAATTTTTACAACTAACCATAATCGAATGAATACTTATATATACACATAAATCTCAAAAATCAGATTGCATCATCATATTATTATTATATATTATATATATAATGTCATAAATTCAAACATCATTGTTCATCCCAACGAAAATCCCGTCATTTTTCTTGGGATGTTATATGAAATTCACGTGGATGTTTATTTAATCGAAGTTCACTGGTTGGATCATATCATATGTATAATATTAATGTGCATGCCTCAAGATATCCTCACGAATCTAAATTTAATCCGTATATACTTATATAATGTAGTTAATAATTCTTAATGGGGATGTCAAAAAATAGGAGCTAAAGGTGAATCTCATGCATTTGGAAGCAACAGTCAATCCAGCGTGAAGACGTTGACTTGACAAAACAATTTGCCATGTGAATGCGACAAATCGATTGTCAGGATGAGTTTATAACGTTACTACTTACTAAAAGAAAAATTATATGAGATCGACATCACAATTACTTATCGACATTATATTTTCATAATTTTTAATGAAAGTAGAACACTATAATTTCATGTGGTTATTTAAGTATCTCATCAATCAACAAATATTTTACTGCAGTGTCAAATTAAATATCGATACGATACATCACTTACTATAAATACCAATAATTGGACACGCTACACGCATAAACACAGTGCTATGTTTGTTTTTGTTTTTAGGTATATTTTATTGAAAATTTGAATAAAATAAAAGGAGAAATAAATAAATTTTTAAAAATATCATTAAAATGTGTGAATTTCTTTTACACATTTGAAAAAAAAATTACAACATTAAAAAAATAAAAAAATATACATGAAATAAATTCATGCTGTTTAATTGCTGTATTTACCATGACAGTGTTGTTGATGGAGCGGTTACATAAAGCTGAATGTACGTTTTTAATAAATTCATCTTAAAACATGTCACTAAATTGCTGTTATATACTTAATAAAAGAATGTAGACATACTATATATAAAATTACAATATAAACTATAAAATGTCGACATTTATAAAATTCAAATTCCTAAACCAAGAGACTCTATCTTTGAACTAGTTTATCATTGGCATTTGGCATTTTTCTCATTTTTTGTCTTCCGTAATATGAAAGATACCCATCTCATACATTTAGGAGGCAGAGTGATCATTTTCAAAAAAATAAGACAAAACAAAACAAACAAACCAAGGATAAAAAGGGGGAGCAGGTAAATGGGTGATAATGAAAGGAAACAAAAGTTCACGAGAGTTGGATGATAAGTGCAAGAAAAATGGAAATGATGGTCAAATCCAACGTGAACTTTGTCACCAGTGTATGGTTCTTTTTTTAATTTTATTATTAATGCAGTATTAGTGTTGTGGGGCGTTTGCTGTTCCCGTTTTGTTCATCAAAAAATTGAATTCCTTCAACTTTTGATAATATTTGATTAAGTGCATAACAAGTATAATTATATTTATAATGTAATTGATTTTTTATCATTTTATAAATTAATGACATGATAATACTATTTCATTCAATATGCAATTGATCGAATTTACTTTGATCAAATCCAATTCGATCTAATATTTACAAAATGTTTACGTTGCGGTGGGTTTAGGTTTTATATTTGGAAGCAAATGTTATCCCTTCAATTTGAGAACGGGATGGCTTCATTAATTTTTCAAAATTACTTTCTCAAAATAAAATATTCGCTTATTATTTCTCAAAGTGGATGCATGTATATACTTGTGTGTCATTAACATTAAGAAAGTAGGAGGTTTTCTGTCTCAATATTAATTTGCTAAAATACGCTCACATAATTCATGTTTTAAATTATATTTTACAATTTTGAGATAAGTTATGAATTGAGCCATGTCTAACAATGTTTTAAAAACTATTCCTAAACGGCAATTGAACCAATCAGACTTGAGTAGGACCTAAAAATTGAAAATACAGTGAAAATCTTTATTTTGCAAGTTTGGCTGCGAAAAATACACACTCAACGATTACACTTAAAAAAAAAAAAATTTTTCTACGTTACTTTTATACAATTCTTGAGACAAAAATATTTAAAAATACACATTAAAATTTAAAAACAAACGTAGTCTAGCATTACACTTTTAAAATTTTATCATTTTCTCTCAATTACTTTTAAACAATTCTTGAGATAGCACGTATCCAAATTCAAAAACAAATATAGCCAATAAAATTGAGCATAACCAAATAAAACTACAATAAATCAATAAATAAAGTAAACCTGTCACAAATTATGAATATTAAATGATTCAAATTAATTTAAAAATCTAATTTTTTTCTCTCTTTCTAAATCAAATTTTGTTCTTTATTCAATTTTCGTTTCTCTATAGTCATCTATCTTTGTACACTCTCCAATGCTCTTTAAACGTTATCACCTGCGGTCTCATAATAAAATAAATCAATGCATCCTTGACTTTCAATCCTTGGCTTCCACGTGGGAACTAATGGCCCAATGAGAAGATGGAATTGAAGAGGACATGGGTCCCCCACCCCCTCAGACTCGAGAGGAACATAGACAAATATGGTTTAAAAAAAAAAAAAATGTTTTTCTTATTTTTTCAGAATGAAGGGGTGGGGGAAATGTTTACAAAATGTACTATTCTACCATTTGAAAAAGACCAAATGATATTTCATGAATTCATTCCGTTGTTTTGAAACGATAGAATGTGTTATTTATTTATTTATTTTCTATGATGCATGAGTTTTACATCGCCACTGGCAGTACTTGTTTTCTTGTTCATTGACTAATAATTGTTTAATAATTTAGATTTATAATTAAATAATATTTGTCAGATGAATTAGGGATTTTGTTGATATATGATTTGTGTTAGTTTAGGGTTTTTGTTGAATTGAAATTTTTTTGTTGATTTCAGATTTTTTTTTAGTTAATTAAGGTTTTTGTTGAATTTAGAGGATCATATGGTTTTGATTGATTTAAGGTTTCTCTTGAATTAGGATTTTGTCAAATTTAAGTTTTTGTAAGGGTTGGATTTTTGTTGAATTCGGGATTTTCTTAGTTTAGGCTTTTTTTTTATTTAGTGTTATGTTGATTTTGGATTTTTTGCTTAGGGTTTATATTTTTTTATTAGTAAACCAACCAACCATCAATCATATAAGCATATATCCACATGCATTCCTAAAGTGTTGAATGATTTTTTAAATGCACCTTAAAGAAGGCCTTCATGATTTTTTGATTGATAGATTCTCTGAATTATTTGGAAAAATATCATATTTTACAATATGATTAATAATTTGTTAGAAGCAATTTTATCGTTTATTATTAGTTAGAATGTTTGAATTCATGTTAATATCTTACCAATAATGCTGTGCTGTAATAATTTTAGGTTGTGTATGACAAAATTTCATAAACACTAAATTAATGAGGACGTACATAAAAACTAACAATATATAATACAAATTGTAAAGTAATAGTTAAAATATATTAAAAAGTCAAGTTCAAATAAACATGATATCAGTACATTCAAATAATGAAATAATAAGTAACCATACAACATATGTTCAAAATGTACGTAACTATAAATAGCCCTTAATGCCACATCTTGATGGCCATGTCTGACATCGTGGCCTACGTCGTCGCTGTGGGTCCTGTCCTTGTGGCGCTCTCTACTGCTTAGAGTCATGACTGATGTGACCATCATGACTCTATGACCTTCTCATACAATACGGTGTGAAGAAACTATCAACAAATTGAATAAGAGATGTGGCATAATTGTGGAAAGTGTCATACTGCATAGGTGAGTTGAATCCATACCCCAAGTATAAAGTTGACGACATATATAGGTACAACAGCTAGCAAGAATCTAACCCTATTGGCGCGTGTAGGGATTGCATGTCAAGGGATGGTGGCACTAATATGTAGCATTTCTTGACAAGCCCAATGCCAGTTGATGGGGCAACATCTGGGACATCAGTAAATGCAAAAGCAGACAAGGAATGTTTGGCCATATCTTGATATGTCGGTGGATGTGACACGCTAAGCACATTTGGATAAGAAGATGGGTGTAATGGGCCTGACATGGACTAGTGACGAGATGGAACCTTACTGAAAAGCTTAAAGTCCTAAGTAAGTCACTGTGAGGCCATGGTTTCCAACGGTCCAAACATCAACGCATCATACCCTGGCTGATGTATCTTCTACATCTATTAAGCCTGTAACAAAATGTTAGGAACATACATTAATATTATACATGCACTATGTAAAGAGGTAAATGATATTATACCATGTGTACGAAGACTCCAACACCTCCAAGTTGGTACCCCCTATGCACATAGGGTTACATGGGACAGATAATGCGTAGTGTGACCTGCTGGTGCCATTCTCAGTACCCCTCCTTGATGTAAGGCTAGTCATAATGGTGCTCAGTAAAGTGCAAGAAACAAGTGATCCTACTACTGATGCACGTATGTCGCGTGATATATGGCCCAATCCTTACCCAGTATCAAGCGTCTATTTAAATGGTGTAAAGTGTAAAATCTCCCGTCATGGTCTGAAGGTATGGACTGCACTGCACCAAAATGCTTGAAAACTCTCTGGAGGTAGTGATGCTTGAAAACTCTCTCGAGGTAGTGATGCTTAACTACCTCAAAGATGATCATAGGACTAGATTACGTCCACCAAGCACATAATCTCTAAGCACGTAATCTCTCATCAGTTAATGCCACAATGTCCTACTTGTGGTACAATTTCCATATGAACTATATACAATGAAAATTGTATATGTGTAAGTGTATGCAAAGGGCATTAAATTTTTATTTGATGTTGAAGCATAAATGCAAACCTAAGTCTGGGCTTCGAGGTTGAGAATCTCATGGATCACGTGCACGGAGTGGGATGCTATCTCGTGCATGTCATGGGAAACCCTTATATACCTATGTCATGATGTTATTTAACAAATTAATGCGCTCAATATCAAAATGTGTGTTAATACATATCAATCATCATATTATGCACCGTAGGGAGTAAGAGGAAGCACTCAATCGCCTTGCAGCTACATCAGCCCATTGTCTACCCATCGTCGCCTAAGCGGGGGCAAAGCTCTAAAATTTGAAACCATGCCCAAATCTGTACCGAACAAGAATTGTCATGGAATAATAGAAAGATGCAATATGTGATTTGAACAGAAATGAAATTAGAGTAGACTTTACCTATATTAGCTTGACGCATTAGATTTGTTATGATGTCCACGGATGGATGCGACACAAAGATTTCTATATAAATGTGCTAACATAGAATTGCTCTAACTATATTAACATGCGTAATTGAGGTCCTCTAAGGGCCACAATAATTGTAGGCTAACTTTGTTGCCTGAGGTGTCAGATAACAATGTGTATCCCAACATTAATAATACATATCCTTGTACATGCTAAGCTTTCTGCTCTATAGTGTTGTCCTCATGTAATAAGTTAGTGGTCATATGCTCGTGCACGTCAACAAAGTTGATGGCGGTACACTTTAACTGATCTTGGGGTAGAATAAAACTTAAGTAATACTACAAGTACGTTTGCCCCACCAACGCTAATAGGTTGGGATCTACCCCAATAACTGACTCACTTGAGGTAGGCAGTTGCTATAACATAGCCACATCCTGAAAAGTGATCGTGGCCTCTCCTAATGCCAAGTGGAAGGTGTGGTTCTCTGGACACCATCTCTCAATCATAGCAGTGAGCAGATGCCAATCCAGTCGAGGTGACCACATATGTAAACTTTATAAAAGCTAATCTCATGTAGTATGGTTATTACTCTGTCATCTAGTTGAAAAATCCATAATTGAAAGTCTAGACGTTTGAGACAAATGATGTAGTATGACTCTCCACCTATATCATGTTACATATGTGATTATGCTGCATATACAAAAAGGTAGGATCACTTAATCTGGGGTCTATCCTACAATATGAAAACGGACTATTTTAGAATTTTTCAGCATTAACAAATAGGAAATTTGTTGGAATGTGCTTTTTAAGTGTTGGGTATTGATTTTGTTGACTTCATTATGAATTAGGGTTTTATGGGAGTGCTTCTTCTACATATGCTTTGTAAGTATTGAGAATTAAACTTATTGATTTCATTAAGACTTAGGGACTTGTGACGAGTGGTTCCCTTTAACATGTGATTTGCAAGGGTTGAAACTCATTGGAGTTAGAGATTATGGTTGAAACTTATTAAGTGTTCGAAATTGGGGTTGGAGTTATTGACTTGAGGTTGAAAGTAGGTGCTCGATCTAAGTGTTGAAACTTATTCAGTTAGGGTTGAGAATACCTATTGATTTAAAATTTGGAATGGAACTTATTGTAGGTGCTTGATGACTCCTGATACACTATCTACATCATCAGCAACAAAAAAAAAAAAGTTTGATGAAATGACACGCCCATATTTTCACCTCCCTGGGCATGCGTGTGCTGATTACCAGCATGTCTAGGCATTGTTTATAAGTTCAACTGTAGATAGTTCACCTGACTTCTTGAGTTCAACAGAAAATTCAAATTGGTTACAGTGTTAATAAGTAATATTGATGTCATCTATCCCCCGAATTGATCTTTGAATACATAGTTAGAATAAATTGTGAGCAACACCTTACTACTATCGAACTTTGACAACTAATACATAGTAGCCACAAATTGATCGAAGTCTATGTCACGAGGAATTAGGGTCACTATAATTGGTCCACGACTATAACTCACAGAAATTAAATTCTATAAGATGACGTCTCCCCAATATAAAAGAATTTGTATCTCGCCTTCAAATGACAGAGTTACAGTAACAACAAAATTTGGGAACAAAAACCTACATCATTATTACTAAAATATAAAATTAAATTCCCCTTAATACATTATATTAAGTGAAAACTTTCAAATAATATATTAAATTAAACCAATTTACAAAACATAATGCACAATGAACAAAATCTTACAAGACTACGTCAAATTAAAATCTTAATGCTATAAACCAAATTAAAATTATACAATTATATATGAAAATAAATAAACATTCATATTAAACCAATATTAAATTATAACGCAATAGATTAAACCAAATTCTATAACATTACATGAAATTAAACAAAATAAAAAATTAATACATGGTCAACAACATGAAGAATGAATAATACACAATAAAATTGTTTTGGTACTCTACTTTTCAATATGCATATTTTCTCAATTTCTCCGAGTTGATTAAAACATATGTTTACACACAGTAACAAAGGTTATAAAATCTCATTCAAAATGATATTACTATGCAAAATGAAATTGTATACTTACAAATATAGTGAACTTACTACACAAAGTTCCCTAAAACCATTCTAAGACTACCTGTATATTTTAAGAATAACTTCACAACATATATCTCTATCAAAACAAGTACAACTATAAAATTTCATTCAAAATAATACCAATTAAACAAAAAAAATACATACATACAAATATAGATAACAAAGTATAGTCCCCCGCATATATGCAAGCAATTATAAAAATGTTATATAACATTATATGAAGTTAAACCAACAAATAAGATTAAAACACAATCAACAACATGGAAAATGACTAATAAACATTTTCTGAATTCTACCTTATATTTCTTATTCATTTAGAATTCACCCCGAAAGTCTTTACTAATTTTGAATTGTACTCTAATTTTTTAATAATTGTAATTTCTACCCTAAAGTTTTTAAAAACTATGAAATCAGCCCTCAACTTTTAAATGATTATTAATTCTACCCTCAACTTTATATACCTATGAATCCACCCTAAACTTTTAAATAATTATAAATTCAACACTAAACTTTTAAATAATTATAAAATCTTCACGAAATGTTTAAATAAATGTTAATTCAATCCAAAATTTTTAAATGATTGTGCATTCTCCACTGAACTTTTAAATAACTAGGAATCCATCCCTACAAATTTAACTAATTGTGCAATCTATCCTAAACCTTTTACAAACTCTATATTGTATAAACTATCTCTCAAAAATAATATTTTTTACAAAAGAAAATGCATACTTCTAAATATAGTGAGCCACCAATGACGCTAATGAACTTCCTTACGCTGCCTATACACAAAAATGTTTCGCCCATTTTAAAATTAACTTCACACATGTTTATTATCACTATCAAAATAAGTATAAATTATAAAATTTCATTCAAAATAATGACATTTGAACAAAAAAAATGTACACTTACTAGTATAAATAACAAAGTATAACTCTTTGCAGTACTCGCTAGTAACTATAAAAATATCAAAAAAATTTATGTGTGTTGACCGAAGAGTTGTTAGAATAAGAAGGAGAAAAATGAAAGAGAGGAAGTTGGAATGGAAATTACAAAGGGAAAGATCTCTACTTTTGAGTGTGTGGAAGGAGAGGAGGGAATTTGTTTCTAGATGGAGTGCCGAAACAGAGGATTATACTTACTTCTCGATGGAGTGTCGAACGGAAGGGAGGTAGGGAGACAGGGGAAGAGAGTGCTGGAGCGAGGGAGGGGGGAAATGTCTTGGGAGGGAGGGAGTAGTAGCGGTATATATACACTCCATTTAAACTAAATGCAGAAAAGGCTGCCATCCCGTCAAACCATTCGACGGAATGGCAACCCTCAGGCAATAATTATGGACATGCATCTTTTAAAGCCTGTTATTCCTCCATTTTTCTGCATACAGAAAGAGCAATCTACATTTCAAAGTTTGATTCGAAGGAATGCTTCCATTCTATCGTCTGAGCATTCCGCCTTTTCAAACAGTAGAATGATACATTTCAAAAACCTTCTTCCCACCACGTCACTTCGAAAAATTAAAAAAAGAAACATTTATTTAGAGAAAAAACCGACAAATTTGCACCTACCATAAAAGCAACCCTGTAAAATGGAATTAATTATCTCAACTCTTGCTGAAACCCCATTTTCTAAATATTTACTAATAAACCTGTACAGATTCCATCATAGATAATTGTTAGTATCGAAGTTGAATACAAGAAATGTTTTTGCATTTATTAAGCACAAGTCAAAATTAATTTTTAAAACGATTATTTAGACGATACCCAAACGTAATTTTCACTTCCAGGGAGAGATTTGTAATCACTTGAAACTTCAACGATAATAATATGTCTGAAGCGACGCACTGTCAGCTATCATATAATGAAAATAGAGCTCTTTTTGACTTCTTCCAAAATATGGACAAACGCGTCATTTCAAATGGAACTTGTAAACGGTGACATTTTTGTTTGTTTGCTAGTTCAATTGTCCGTCAGGTAGCCCCATCCTTGTCCCAGCACGTTTTACTTCAACATTTACATTGACAGCTGATTGCTCCATTGACGTGTATTCAATGCATTAAGATAACGACGGAAGAGATAAGGATTAGAGGAGAAATGATATAACTTAAACCAGATACATTGTACAGCTGGGACAAGATTAAAATCAAACTAAGCAAGAACTGCTGCTTGAATCTGATCGTCTATTCTATGGCTTAATACCTCTCTGCCCCGAGCACTTCTGTGCTGTAGGCGTTCGTGTAGCTTTTCCGATAGTTGCACGAAAAATGCTGCGTCCCACCTGTTGATTAAGGCGGGGTCTTCCGCGTAACAGATATAGATGGATGTCACTGCACTTTCAACGACTACCATTGCTAGCCCAACCTGCAAAACAGAAACTTGAAGCAGTCAGTCTGTGGACTGCAATGCGTAGTGATTTGAGCTCTGGTGTAATATCATTAGAAGTTAGGAGTGGCGGTGAAACGTGAGTTGGCATCTTACCAAGATCGTTCCCATCAACATGGCAGTAGATCCCACCATTACTACCGTATCAGGGTGCTTGATCCTAGCCCAAATCGCAGCACTTGTTCCAGCAACAAGTCCACCCAACACTGTTCCCATGAATAGAACGGCGCCTGAACAGTCGTATGCTATAAGTGCTTCAACACCTGTTGATTGGAACAACTCCCAGGCATCTTTCGCAGAATGATTGAAGCTTTTTCCATAAACAGCAATCTAGAGAAAAGGCATAAGGATGTCATATATGTGTGTGTGTGTGTGTGTGTGTGTCCAGTCGACCTTATAAAATCTTTTAAAAAGCTTAGTTGAACATCTCATGTTTTGGTAGTTCCCAAGCAGCAAGTTTGACATTGCGACCAATTGAAACAATAGCCAGAATAACAATCATTCATAAAATATATATATATATATATAGAGAGAGAGAGAGAGAGAGAGAAGGAGGGAGGGAGAGAGCTCTAAATGAATTCGAATCACTGAGTTTGCAAAATCTAGAAGTTTGCACAACAATAACTGGAAGATATATTCGTGACAAAATGGTAGGACAACAAAAAATGACATTGCAGCCGTGTTGTAGAATAAATACCCTGACATAAGCATACTTGTTGAACCAGCGGACCAAAAACTCAACTAGATGAAACAGAAAATCAACACAGCAGAGCAGACACTCGTTGCTGCCAATTTTTGACCTCAATCCCCTAATCTGTGAAATCCATCAGACAAGTTGTTAGTGGCGAGGCACTCAAAGTGAATAGAGACAGTTTTATTGTGCTTATCCACTGCCGAACCTATTACAATGACTAACACTCATTAGCTCACCTCCCACCGTAACGTCCGTATAGCACCTGTAAAGAGAGATCCATAGCATATGCTGCCAAGAGAAGTAGTAACAGCATATTGCAAGGAACTCATCACAGGTTTGGGAGGCATCGATGTTGCTTCTCGACCACCATGAATAAGAACAAGAAAAACCATACCCGATACTATAACATGTACAACATTACAGAGGACGGCACCTGTCCAAAATAGACTTACAGATAGCACCTGTGAGGGCAAGTGACAACCATTTTTATATTCAGAAATAGTGTGATAATAATATGTTGCATCATCGACTGGAACAGATATACTTAGAGCAAAAACTTGCCAGCTCACCACAAGAAGCCACCAGCGACCACCGTCACCAATTCCTAAAGCGACAACTCCAGCTGCACCAAAAGACCACAAGGCTAGCCATAAAAGCATTATTAGCATAAAGATGCATGCCACTCTTCTGACCTCGGGAAGGTTCCATACCATCTTCACGGCTCTGTGTAGCACCAGCATGGTAAATGGAAGCCTATGGAAAGGCAATAGTCAGCAAAACTTAAACCAGGCATAGAAAGATCTCTCTGTTGTGTATAACTTTTCAATAAGTCTATCGACAGAATAACACATATTTTTGTAAAAATAAAAATGTTATTTAAAAATTGCAAGATTAACTTTCAAAACTAAAACTTGCAATTCCAGAAAGCACAATAATTGAGACTATTTGTGGGAACGGGGACAGCAGATTACAGTTTATATCGCTACTACAAATCAACACAAATATTTTAGGAATCATAGCTCAATTTTCATAAGCAGATAACTCTTTCCCAAGACTTCCTTCCCCCGTTCACTTGAATTAATAACTCTTTACCTCAAATTCTCAAAAAGAGTTTAATCTTCCCGAATTAATATAATGATTAAATTAATTCCAACAAAATTCCAAGAGCAACTCTGGGTGTTAAATTAGAAGAATAAGCATTCTGGGCAGTTTAGCCGTACTAGGAAACCACATAAAAAGTAATTGCGAACTTAAAACGCAACCAGAGTGTTTAAGTGATTATTGATTCTTGTGAATAAAAAGAGATAACCTCTATGTACATGGAAATAAAGATCAAATTATAAACTAAATTACAAAGAAAAATATGAAAAGATAGCATCCGAATTTGTTGGCAAGTTCCAGAATTTTGGAACAATAGGTTTAGCGGTGTAAAAGATTTTCAAGGGATTCAAAGGTTAAATGAAGATAATAAAAGAGTTGAGAATTTTGCTAGAGAAATGACTAAGTGAAGCACTTACTTAGAGCTAAACATAATATTGAGTTAAATTCAAAGGGCTTCACCGCAAGGTCACAATATGTACCTGTCAATGACTGCTATAACATACAAGAATTGCAACGCAGCACCAATAGCAAATGCCACTCCCCAGAAAAACTGCTCAAGCCAAAAACACAGCACACTGATGACAGCAAGATATGTAGTCAAAAGATGCACCGAGAACTTCATCATATGATTGGCACGTGAACCGAGCAACAACAACCAACTGCACCCCAAAACAGCCCCAACTCCACCAGCGACAGCATATGGTGGCCAGTAATCTTCTGTTAAACCATCTTTATTCTCAAGAAACCCCATCGTGTACCTATCAATATTTAGCCTATCGGGTTGCCTAAATCTATTTAGCCCTAGAACCCCAAGAACGAAACCTACCACAATCAGATGCACCATAAATATCAGCAACCAGAAGACATCCCGCCAGTGACGAGAAACCATAGGAGGGATTCCCTGAGAAGATGAATGACTCCCCACAACATTCTGCAATCCAGTTCATAATGTGAATCACATAAACAGGAGGGAAAAAGTCATTTACATATTTATTCAAACTTCTGTCTCCCGCAAGGATATATCATGTTATTAAAATAATAATAAATCCAAAACATTAATATCTTCACCCCATCATCATGAGTTGATATTTCAGTACGTTCAAGTCCACCCTGGTCTGGAACAGTCGACTAGGATCCACCAAAAATTTAGATTTATTTTGCCTAAAGTTAAGAAATGGTAACGCATCAAACTATAAACGTCAAAAATATTTCTGCACACCGACCCACCGTTTTCCTTGCAAAGGGCAACACATCTATAAGTATAAGAGGAGATTATATGAAAAATGTAACACGCCGTCTTAGAGTAAGATTAAATTGTTATGGAACACATTGAGATAAACATGGTAGTAAAGCAAGTCAAAACAGACTTTTCAAAGAATCGTCCCACAAATTCTTCCATCTTTTAAACAGAGAAAAATGACTATAGTGATCCTAATTAAAGACAAAGGAAAAGGAAAATCAAATATAAGAGAGAGAGAGGATACTTCAATAACTTTCCTAACAAAACGATTGGAGCATGTGGCAGCATTAGTAAAAAAGGTAAGGAAAGTGCAATTCAGCGAATTCAAAAAATTAATTCCCTGATTCACACAGATTCTTCTAAATTTTGCTTTTAATACAAATTCAAAGCCCCAAACTCAAGCAAACACATAAAGTTCTATTGAAGATTTTTCCAACTCCTACAATCCGCACTCCACCAAAATTCCTAATACACATCACCGAATATTCCCCATCAACCGCACCAAAACATCTACACAGCAATCCATCAAAAATTAACATGAACACACAAGAGGACAAGTCAAATTCAACAAAATACCACGAACAAAAATCATTTGATCCACTAAAACCAAGTCACCAACAAATTCAATAAATAAATAACGAATCCAAGCTCACACTCACACAGTCAGAACAAACCAGAAGCTCGCATCACAACACCTACCGGTTGTTGAGGTCCGATGGCGGAATCGTAGGAGGAGGAAGAAGACGGGGACGAAGACTGAAAGTCGCTCATTAGGCCACCGCTACAAGGGACTTGGAAAAACAAGCCTACATACGGTCACAAAATATTGTTCGATAGCGGACATAACAATAGGTCTGCTGGAGCATTGAAAATTTGAATGCAACAATAGCGTCTAAGGATGGAAAGTGACAGAGCTCATGGCGTGACGGAAGGGGGGAAAGAATCGAGAGGAGAATGGAAACGGCTTTCGTTTTTAACTGAGAGGGGTAAGAAAATTTAGAAAGGGAGGTTGCAAGTAGCTGCTACCCTTTTTGCTGTGAGGTTTCAATTATGATTGTCTCTATGGGTTACCGCCACGCGCCGTTGAGTAATGATTGTTTGACTCCAAATTTAGACAGAGTAAAATTTGGCACCAAAATTTAAGTTTCGTATAAAAATAAGAAAATATATTTTAATGTGTAATATATTTAGAAGAAATTATTTAAATGAATCCAAACATATATGTTTTTAAAATTTTTGGGAAGTCAAAATTAGCATTTGCTTTTTGTGTGAAAGTTTATAATTAGTATAAAAATAATAAACATTTTTATATTTTATTATAATTAATAGAATTATATAACTTCTTAAACTCCAGTTGTCCTGAAATTAATTGAATAGTTAGATAATATCTGGTGAAGTAAAGAACCAATGACCTATTGCCAGAACTCACATTTATCCACAAAATGACATCAGAGTGATTTTTATGGTGTTGCTGGAATACTGCACAAACATTTGTGTGGATGTTAATTAAGTTGCAACCAATACATGCATCATTTATGTATTGAGTTTAATAAGTTGATTTGTGCTAAATTTCAATTATTCTGCTCAGTTTCTTGTCTCAAATACATTGATGCCCTTTTAAATTTTGAATGATGTTATATGCACGCTTGAATCTGTTTTTTTTTTTTTTTTTTTTGGTGTTTTACGAGGTTAAACCTAGTTAATATATATATATATATAATATTTATTTTTTGTTTGATTATTGATTAAGTTTCTGATTGTATGGCTAATTATTTTTGTATTTGGCACATTATCAGGAAAAACAAAGTGTCAAGCTTTGTTCACAAGAATGTAAAATAAATTGAAGAATAATTTTGGCATGAGTTATTTTTAGCGCTTGAGGCTACGGACCTCAATGCCTAATATATTTTTTTGCCTTCATTTAACTGCCCAAAACATTAAGTTAACTGTCATTCACAGTCTCATAAACACGGGTCAGAGAAAAGGGATATTTTTAACATTCATCTATTTATTTTTATAGTAATTATTTGTCATTAATTAAATATTATTCCTTAGTATATTAGTCGATAATGATACACTCGATATTAAACTATAATCATATACATTTATGCATTTGATAATTCCAATAAAAAATTAATTTTTTTTTTTAAAAAAGAACTATTGTCATCTTCCACTTGAAAAAAATTTCTAAATTTAAAATTGTGAGGTATAGAGAAAAAGGCACGGAGAATGTATTTCATAAAATCATTCAAATGAAATATTATAATTTAATTTTTAATGTATATTATAGTCGAGCATCTAGTTGAAATTTTTTTTATAATTTTCAAAATTTCAAGGTAAAATAGAAAAGCACAGACAATGCGTTTTAAAAGTTTGGGTTACGAAATTATTCAAAGCAGAATAATAATAATAATAATAATAATAATATGTGTGTGTGCATTTTTTATCAAAAATATAGTCTAAATTTGATTTGAATAAACTCAAAAGGTGTCACACAAAATTATGATGTAATTTGATCATTCTTATAAGATGACAAGCTAATCATATAACATACATAAACCTACTCATTACACGAATGCCTAAGATCTAAATTAAAATTTGGCAAATTTTGATGGTCATCCATAAGGGCAAGAAAGGGTATTAACAGGTGTGGGGCAGTGTGACCTCTAAATTATTGGCGCACAATCGCATTTGCACAATTTTTTGACTTTTTTTTTTTTTTTTTGACCCTCTCAATAATTTTTTCTACCAATAATATCAATAGATTTTTTGTTTAGTAAAATAATATCTTTTATTACACTATCATATTACATTATTCTAACAATCAAACACGATAATCTACAAAACAAAATATCATCATTATGCTTTTCTCATAAATTTCCCTAATATTTTACTAATTACTATTAAATATTAAATTTCATCCAATATTTTAGGATCAATTTTTAGAGATGAAATTGCCCTAATCACAGGTATAAAGCCTATGTTACCTCTTTCGTTGGAGCTTTCTTTGTAGGGATGATAAATGAAATAGAAGATGAGAGTAAAAGTTAATGTCGAGTAGGAAAAAGAAAGGTATGTATAGAATTAATTATTATTCACTCCATAAAAGAATAAATATGATGCTTAACCGTAATAGATATTAATAGACAAAAATATTTTCGAAATAATACATCAAATAATCAAATACGAATACTTTATCCTTTTATCCTTAAAAAAAGAATATAGATTGTATATATAAAAAATCAAATCAAATATAAAAATTTGTTATTTTTATATTATTTATAAATTTTGACCAGAGAGAAACCTGGCCATTGACTTCTGGTTCGCCATGCCCTTGACCGGGTCGCGTAAATCCCACACGCTTAAGGGTCGTAGTATGGGTGCTGGAAACTGAAGCGCTATACCCACTGACTAATGCCCAATCGTATTGCAGTATTTATTATTTATATACGTATTCTATTATTACGTTTTTATATGTAACTTGATCAGACAAAGTTGACAAACAGGAGCAGCCGCGCTTGCCCCCAAATCCTAAAACTAAAATTAATTAAAATATCTGCCCACTTTGCTACGTCGTCTTCCCGTTTCTAGAACGTGCGATGTTTCATTAATTCCTCTCCATCATCGGTTGTCGCGGTGCATGGATAGCGACCGGCGTCGTTTTGTCTTCTTCGGGGCGGCGGCCAGCGGCACATTTGCAATATAGGACTCTCCGCTCTCTCTTGCCAGCGTTGCCTCAGACTAGTACTTTACAACCACAAATCTTACTGTTTTTTTATTTTTTATCTGCATTATATATATGAAGCAAATATTTTTATACAATTCCTTTTTATTCTACTCTCTCGATTTTTATTTTTATCTTAAAATTTTCTTTTTTAATTTTTTTTTTGCTTCATTATATATTTTATAAAACGCATTTAGGTTAAAGACATGATTCTGATTAATATTTTATCTTTCAATTTTACTCTTTTATCTTTTTTTATTTTTAATCTTTCTAATTTGAAATTAAATTTATTTTTATTATAATTTTTTATAATGAATTAAATTCATAAAAAACTTTACAAATCCGAGGCCTTTGCTACCATTACTAGCATATAACACACACACACACACACACACACAACTATTAGGTTGCATTTGGGATTTGGGAGAGGGGTTTTTGTTTGAAATGATTTTTTGAGAAAATTAAATTTATATGAGTAATATATTTACTTGTAAAATTTTAATAGAATGAAAATTTTTAATTTAATTAAATATATGAATAAAAATATAGAAATAATTTGTCGATGTGATGATATATATATATAATGATTAATTTTTAATGTAAAAATAAATATAAATATGAATATGTATATGTGTGGGATATATATAAATATTGATTTAATTGTAAATAGGTATAATGATTAAAAAATAAATAATTAATTATATATGTAAAAAAATAAAATTTTTATTTAATAATATATTTGATAATTTAAAATTTGATAGGGCGTGATAATTGGAAACTGGTTCCGAACATATCCTTAGTATACCGTGTTCAGCAAGGCGTCTGTTTGCCCCAGTGTAATTTTGCTTAAGTCATGAATCTTCCAGATACTTTATTTTTTATTATTATATTATAAATTTCTTGTTAATTGATCATCTTTCCGAGTATATTTTATCTTTGATTTAGGTAGGTCCACTAAAAAATTAAATTTCCACCCGATCGGTTAAGTACATCTTAGATTTTAGCTGTGTAAAATTTTAATGACCGTTTCTGTTATCTTAATTTGATCGATCTAAAGTTTCCTATGGCATTACACATCATTTTGGGCCCTTAATAGGTGTTTCTTATATTAACCTTTGACAACCGTAGTCTTAAAGCTCGTTAAATTATATTTTATACTTTCAAATTTCAAAGTTCCACAATAATTCTCCAAATGTAGTATATATTATGCAGAGAGAGAGAGAGAGAGAGAGAGAGAGAGACCCCTTTGTCATTCAATATTGAATTTAGCGTTTGAATAAGGAAAGAAACGCAAATTTGAATTACGTGACAATTTTTCCCACCCAAAGTAACATTATTGATTTGTTTTGAAAATAATGAAAGTATAATTAGAATACAGATGGAAAAAGTACATAAATTAAAAACCTTTTACAATTGTATTCTTTGCAATTTTTTTTTCTTTTTGAGCTTTCAAATCAAACAGTCGTGTAATTGGAATGTTATGCACTAAAACTTTAATTGGTCTCCGAAGTCAAAATTTGACCTTTGAAAGCAAGAAAAAAACTAGTTTCTGTGCTTCGATTTGCTACTCACAAGTCTTCGTCAACAAATGCTATATTCAGCTATGGTTGCATGAATTATTTTGTATGAGCTAATTGATTTCTTGGATGAATAAATGGTCTATATCGTCATAAGAATTTAATGCGAAATTACATAATTATATAATAAATAGTCATACTCAAAATCTATAACTAAATTCGTTAGAAATATTCCATTAATTGTTAACTGACTAAACCATAATAAAAATATGATATAATCATTTCAAACAATCAACAATACTAAACACAAGTGTGAAATGGACTACTTCTATCACCAGATTAGCGTTGAAAAAGTATCTAACATTTAGAGAATGTATTTAAAGTGTATCTGAAATCTAACCCTACTTAATAGCTCAAGTCTATTTACTTGAAAGTAGTTAGATGAAATAAATTTGATTAACAAAATTGCCTATACTCATGAAAGAAGGAAGTTGGGGTAGGTTAGTGACAATAAATCCAACCCGTTACATTGAATTGATCGACAGACCAATTATTCCTATAAAGAACTGATATAAACAAGGGAGTTGGTTGTTTGCTTAAAAAGTGAACTAAGAGTAGAGAAATGAGAAAGTTTGAATGATAATCTTCTAAGTATTAGAGAGAATATGTGGTTTTGTGTTGAGGTTATCCTCAAATTGAATTTTTTTAAAAAATTGTATCGTAATCCATGAAAGTATTGAATTCCAAGTATTAGAGAGAATATATGGTTTCTTATCGAGGTTAAAAAAATTTTTGCTGTAATTTTGTCTTTGTATTAAATTTGAATAAGCGAGTAAGGTTTTGTCATGCATTATTGCATTATTATAATATTTTCATCTACACAAATTATCAAAATCCTATTGTTAAAATTTTCCAACATGTTCAAATTAAGAAATAATCAATTAAGATAAAAGTTTTCGTTAATTCAAATATTTTGAACCCTAAATCCATCTAATGAAATAAATACGATCAAAATCAACAAGATAATCAATGGTCTCACTTTTTTTCCCCTCAATGGGTCTTTTGTGTGTGTGTGTGTGTGTGCATACTTGTCAAAGAGTTCGCAAGAAAGAGAATACCAGGATTTACTATTTTAATTTTACTTTTACTTTCGTGCGAAGAAAGAAAGAAAGGAAGTTTGACAACTAAGAAGCTTAACATATATTTTAAACCCATTATATCAACAGTCTTCTCCACCCACAACAAACACATTTGAGTAATTAAGAATTAATTAGATTATTATAAGTAGTGTTTGATTAACCTTTGTCATGGTTTCACGATAACTAATCATTAATCCACACGAAGGACTAAGTCACATTCTTATCCATCAACTTGTCATATCATTTTTAAATGGATTATAGACGTATCAATTTGAATTTTTAATTCCCTTCCCATTCTTATATATATATTTTTACGACGTCCCGACCAAGTAACTTTGCCATATTTCTTTGTTCTTGCATATATTTATCTCAGTGGATTTCATAGTCTCAGCCATACGCCATAAAAATATCATTAGTCAATACAAATCTATATTATATTATTAAAGATGCATGTTAATCTTTAGTGACATAATGTATAATTATGAAAATGTCATCAATTTTATACATATATATACAAATGTTGAGATATGGATATACATGCCTATGTTATTTTACTCTGGAAAATTTTATTTATTTCATTTACATTTTTATTTTAATTTATTTTTATTATTTAATGAATTTTATAAATGGCAAAGTGTTTATATTTTAAAAATACTATCAGTTTATACATGCGCACATATTAAGTTTTCCCTAAATTTAATTCATTATATCTTTTCTTTTATTTTCATCCCATAGTTTAAATTTATTCTATTTCTTTCTTCAAGTTTTTCCTCCTTTTATTCTATAAATGACATAAGTTTATGCTTAATTTTTTTTTTTTTTCATTTATACAATCATACATGTGTATTTAGGCATGGCAGAATCCCACCTCCACGGGGGGGAGTATCAGATTTTATTTCAAAAATTAAATTTTGAAAGAAAAATACTCAATCTTACTTGTTCTAATATAAGTTAACAAAAAAAATTGAGATATCAACTAATTCTGCCAAAATAATAAACATGAAAAATATCTTTCATGATTGATAGAAAAAACATTTATATATAAGAAGAGTAAATAATTTTTCATGTTATCATGATCAAATTGACTAATTCTCAAATTACATAAATGTAAATTTATATATAAAATTAAAAATAGGAGATTTACATAATTAAATGCTGGTTTATAATTTATTTTAACTAAGAAAAGCCACGCATTCTTGCTATCATGAAAAAATTGATGAAAAGAAAACAAAATGAACATTAACGGGGCCACACTAGTTGGATACTTGAGTAAAGCCCATTGGGGATGTATTTTGTGTTGGGTTTGGGCCTATCAATTAAAGGCCCAAACATAAAATGTTCATGTACTTGAGTTGATGGAAGGAGAAGCTCAAATGGATTGGAAACTCACATTTGTTAGCTATAAACAGATATGGCGATTTCCATTTTTTTTTTTTTTTTAAGTTGCTCCAACAAAATAATGTGTAGTTAAGTCAATAATTTGGCTGTGTTTGTACTCTAATTTCTCTTCATTTTAATCCCATTAATACGTTCAATCTCAAAACATACTAACATCAAAAGAAATCTTTTCTCTATCTTTACTTTGCCACCATTCTTAAATCTTCAAAGCAACTTTCAATCCTAACAAATACATACATCCAAACATAGCTTTCCCTTTGTTGCTCTTTAGATTGGGGGTTTCGGACACTAAGGCTTCTACTTTACGACAACTAGCAAAATTTTCACATTCTATATGAATCTTTGCCAGGTCAATAGCATGTCGACAACTCAGAGAGGACTCATTGTTTGATTCAACTTGGAACTCTTCCAACTTTGATTCCCTTGTTCCGACATATCTTTCGGAAGTTGAAATTCTATCAGCCCAGACTTCTTCACCTAATCACGTGTCCAACTCTTCTTGGCAAATATCTTCACAAAGAGTCCTATTAACAATAAAGAATATAATGAGCCAATTCAACGAACACGTTTAATTCTCTAAATATAAATATAATTTTCTAAACACAGAGGAGTTTTGAGCATTTTTAAAAAACATATACCTCTTCAAAAACGTATTACGTTGACTTATATAAATGCGGAGTGAATGCTCACGAGCAAGATCCCCATATCTACTACAAGCTTTGAGTTGTGTTTGGACGTAAATTTTACAGAATTTTCTATCCATTGATATACTTATTTTCAATTATACAATCCATCAAAATAATTTTTTAATCTCTTTTTTCTCTAATACTCTTTACTATTTCTATATTTTTGCACTAGCTTTCTTCCCCAACTAATATCTGCATCCAAAAACAAAGCCTTCACATCTTGTTATAGTTCAGGGGTTTTGGCGTTGGGAATCTAGAAGCATTACAAAGTGAGAGCACGATGTGGGTCCGGAATCTACAGCACCTAACTAGACTTTCTCCCTTGGATCAGCCCAACAGAAACAGATGTACTTTGACATTTTAACCAAAACCACTCAACAACAATCTAATTGGTTCCCATTGATACAGGTTGTACAAAATATAATTTTAAAAAATCCTAATTGGGAAGGTTAAGGACCTTAAGTTTATATTAAAACTTTAAAATATGAATAAATTAAAACATTTTCGTTCAAATAGCTTATCCGTTTATTTATTTTTTCAATTTCTCGCTAAGTGTTTTTTATTGTTAAAGTTACTTTTTTTTTATTTGCCTCAAATATCTTGTTCATTTATAAAACTTTTTCATTTCTTCTTCTCTCAATTTTTTCTCAACTTCTCCACTTTTGCTTCGTCATCCATGTCAAGTAGTAAATGACTTCACGAGCAATGTCTGTTTGGATGCCCTTCACTGGCCCCAAATCGTAGATAATGTTAAAAATGGTTTTTATTGCTAAACAACCTTTCCAAATCTTAACTTATGCAGATGACTTTCTTGTTTGTCAAATTCCATTGCAGTTGAGATTATGATATGTTGGTTTAGTTTATTATTTGCATTGCTTCCGGGAGAGAGTTTATGATTCAAGGGTTTACTAATAATTTTTTATTAAACCCCATTCATTCTATGCTTATTACCTGTTTGTAACGTGTCCATTGCTTGTTTGACTTTGTGTTAGAAAATAAAGTCATTAACTCGTTATATGGACTTTCTATCGTTCTTACAATTTTTATTTATTTATTGTTGAAGATAAACACCACCAAACAATAGGACAATGAACGTCCCAAAAAGAATATGCACCTCTCAAGGGATATCCTTCTTCTCAAAGATATTTTGTCTTTTTTCCCTATATAAATAATCCTTAAATAATTAATACACTTACCTAAAATTTCATGTCCCTAAAGTTAGGAATGTTGTGTTGTTACTTGAATGCCAAATTAAGGCCTTACAACTCTATTAATTTGCAAGATGCCTTGGCTATGTTTGTTTTCCAATTAACATGGGAGGGAAAATTGGGTAATTTGAGTGGGGATAAAATTATGTTTGATTTGTAAAATTTAAGTGGATAGAAAAATTATTTTATATAATTTATTACGTAAAAATGATTGAATTGTTTGATAGTATATATGTTTATAGAGTAAGAAAAAAATGAATGTGAATAGAAAAATTATAAAAATAAATATTGATTTGATTGTGAATAAGTATAACGATTAAAAAATTATTTATTAATTATAAAGTAAGAGAGAAAATTTTAAATTTGAATTTGAATAAAATTTGTATAATAAAATATTTAGTTTTTAAAATTTTTAAACGGTGATAATAAGCAATAAAATGAGAAACAAACGTAGCCCTTATATTTGTGTTTATATTTATATTCAGATTGATTCGACGTGTTAACAATTTTTAAAATTCTGAATTGATATTATTTAATTTTCCACCACTGATTCCATTAATACACTCTTGACATTAGCGACATACAACAATTAATTTTTCTACAAGAGAACTTGAAAATTGCATAAAGTAAAACACTCAACGGTCATCACGCTGATCCATTTTCAATGTAAGTGTAGAATTATATTTTCCTGAAGAAATGCTATTATTATTGTTATTCTTTCATGGGTGCCACAAAATTTAAGAAGCAAATCAAATGATGCAAACATGAGGCCACCACGGATTGGTAGACGCCACGGGCCACAGCCATCTGATGCCAGAAATCGACCGCCGTGTCAGACTGGGGATCCAGCTATCTGTCACGCACGCTTCCCAAAATATATATTTTATATACATTTGTAAATTATAATATCGCCTCCATTAACAAGAAAGCAATCCGGTTTCTTCCAAAGTCTGGGATTATTTTCCTTTACTCAAGTCTACCCTCTTTCCTTGCTGAAAAATTCCTTCAAAAGAATGGGTTTTTCTGTTGTCCAAGTAATACGCCGTTTTCTCTGTTGTGTGTCTCAGTATATGTTTGCTATGTGATTCTTTTTAAGTTTTTGAGTATTGTCTCTTGACTTTTATCTTTTGCGAATCTAACAGGGGTTCACGAAGTCTCTGGTAATGACGGTCTTGTCTGAGATAGGAGACAAGACGTTTTTTGCAGCTGCTGTAAGATATATTCCCAAAACAGAATTCCAGCTATTATTGTCTGATCAAGTTTTGTTCTTGATTGATTCACACGTGTTTTTTTGAACTGCTTTGCTAGAAAGTTTTGTAGTTGATTTGTTGTTGGATTTCTCGAACCTCTGCGACGTCGAATTTAACAAGATTGGCAGTAAAATATATATGAAAGAAATTTCAACTGTAATAGTAGTACTTGATAATTAAATTCCTTGATTTTCTGCGACGCTTTCAAGGTGATTCGAATTGTCTGTTGTTTACTCGCATGTCCGAAATCTTTGTCGACTGGAATCAATGTAACTCGTGACAGTTTCTATAATGGCAGTCTTATTCTTGTTTTGGTCCTCTGTATTCTCCTTTTTAGATTTTTCTGTGATTATTTTTCTGGGTCTGACTTAATTATAAAAGGCGGTCTTTATTAATCTTTAAATTGTGCAACTAAGTTTATAACATGCAACTCTGAGTGACGCTTAATTATGCTTGAAACGGGCGTTGAGCAAAAATGGGCTGTTAGTGTGACTGTTTATTTTCCTTTTCTTTGGATGGGCTGGCGAGTGTGTTTCTGGAAACTGGAATCTTGTTATTTGACAGGGAACAAATGAATGCTTGAGAAGTTGAGATTAATGCCGTAGCATGGTGGGAAGATGGGCCCATATTTCGTTGGCTGCCCTTCATCAATTGTTCTTTGTGGATTGGTATGATGTAGATGTGAGAGCCGTTTGTCAACTAACATAGGCATACACAGTAATGGTGAAAATAAGGTGTATGTATACAAACATTAATGAATTAAAATGGAAAAAGTTCATCTGGTTCGTCTTGCTTGCAAATTTGTAGTTGTAAATTGTCTCCAATGAGGCTGCGGGAAGCATCATACTCTTTACATATGTTGAGCGTAACTGTAAATTAGACTTCCTGGAGTGCAACAAAAATTTGGAGAAACAGTATTTGTCCTTTTATGTTGATTAGGAACTGGGGGAAACCTGAGAGTGAAGTTGCTAATGCTGGAGTTAGGTAATTAACGTATGATTAGATGAGGATTTTGAAGTCACTGTTTTTTAACTGAGCTGATCTTTTGAACTGTTCTAGCTTGCCATGTTCGTATTTGAATGGCTTTTGTTTGTGTTTTCTTATATCATAAAGCTATTTCTTGTTCTTCATAGCAGGGTTTCATCAATTTTCTGTGGCTATGTTTGGAACCTAACTTCCAATCTCTTCATACCTTATTAAACTTCACATTTCTAAATATATTACTCAACAACATCTTCGTCCAAATTCAAATTTCAATTTTTTTTTTTCATATATAATTAACTAATTATTCTTTAATCATTATACTTATTAATAATCAAATTAATATCTATATGTATCACACATATACTCACATTTATATTTATTTATACCTTATAAACTAATTATTATCTTTATAGACTATCACATATTAAATCACTCTTGTATATTTTATTTATATATTCAAATAAATTTTTATCAAAATTTTTCAACTAAATATATTACTCATTCCAATACAAATCTAACCAAACATCATTCCCAACTGAAAACAAAGCCTGAGTTTTTGGTAGTCAAAATAACGAGAGGCTCTCACATTATTTTTGGTTTCAGATCTTGGCAATGCGTCACCCAAGAAGACTAGTGTTGTCTGGTTGCCTTGGAGCTTTGATTGTAAGTTACTTATATTTCACTAGGACTTCGTTATATGAGGTTTTGTTCATGTATTGAAGCCCTCAGATGAGCAAAAATCGTTGTTGATTTATAGGTTATGACTATCTTATCAGCTGTTGTTGGTTGGGCTGCTCCAAATCTGGTAAGTGGTTTCCACTGAACTCTTTTCTAGTGATAGTGCTTATACTTTACCAAGAACAATCATGTTCATCTATTCTTAATTGGAACCATTTTCATAGCACATTGTTCCATGTATATACCATGCAGATTCCACGAAAATGGACACATCATATAACGACATTATTGTTTCTGGGGTTTGGCTTATGGTCTCTGTGGGATGCATTTAACGAAGGGTAGTGAACTATTACTTCCCATTCTTCCATTCATGTCTTTCTGCTTGACAGAGATATAATTCTCTCATCAGTTTCCAAGTGAATATAATCTTTTTGATTTTGTTTATTTTCCTCTACAGGGAGGCGGAAGAATTGGCTGAAGTTGAAAAAGAACTGGTTGGTTTGTTGTGTTTTATGGCTTGCATTGAAGTAACTCTAAACTACACTGACTTCAATTTTATGGCATGCTAGAATGCTGATATAAAAAGCAATGGTGGAGAAACCGGAGGGAATAATAAGGTAAGGCAAATACCTGCTGCTCTGTTTTGAAAATACTTTTTTGGTCCTTACTGATGTTTATAATTCAGGAGATATTGTTGTTACCTCATGAACCCAAAAAATTCATTGCATTTTGTTTCAGAAAGTTGTCTATAGTAAATAGTCTGTGCTATAAGATATCTTAAAATTCCAATTTTTCGGAGTCTTGTGACCATGCATTTAAAATGCTCTTTTGTTCTTCTATTGAAGAGGAGACGCTTGCCCTACCTGCCTGCCTGGCATCACTAGTCATTGGAATGGGTTAATTTTTTTTGTTTGTAGCTTTAGTATGATCGTTGCGTGTTACAGGGTTTGGCATTGCAGGATTAATGTTAATCCACCAGAATTATTTTTCCTACTCCATGTTGTTCTAGGATGCAGATTATCTGAAAAAGCAGAGTCGGCCGTTTCTTGCTCAATTCTTTTCCCCCATATTACTGAAGGTTTTTAATTTATCCTCATATATAGTATACTTCAATAAGGCCAACTCATTTTTACTAAATAATACGTTTTTTTTCCCTTTCACAGGCTTTCTCCATTACTTTCTTTGGGGAATGGGGTGATAAGAGTCAGGTAAGCTGATGTTGAAAAAGGGTGTCTGGTTACTCCACCTCAACAATTTTTTTGTTCGATTTGAATGAAACTATCACAATCTGTTTTCCAGCTCGCCACAATAGGTTTGGCCGCGGACGAGAATCCTCTGGCTGTTGTTCTTGGCGGAATCCTGTAAGTCCACACAAGCTCCAAGTCTTTCAGTACCAAAACACTATAATTAGATTCCTTGCTTTAGTCATTAATTTGTTCGTGTTTTCTCCCTATTTCTAGCTTCATTTATGGGTGCCCGAGTATGGAATTTGATAGGAAACTTAATTTGCCCTGCCACCATTCATGTTTGGTTGGTTTTCCTTGTATCAGTGGACAAGCTTTGTGTACTACAGCTGCTGTCCTGGGAGGCAAGAGTCTGGCAACTCAAATATCTGAAAAATTTGTTAAGTCTTCTGGACCCATATTGCCTTTGCCCCGGATTTTCTTCTTCTTCTTCTTCTTCTTTTTTTCTCCGTTGAAGGAGATATAAGACATAACACTTAACTCATGGTGATATAGGTTGCACTCTCTGGAGGAGTTCTTTTCATCGTTTTCGGGATTCAATCCTTACTTTCAACCGTCGAGTCATGAAGGCCACTCTAAACTGCTCTTAGTTCTCCAAAATGCTTCAACAGAAGTCCTGCAAAACAGTTAAACTGAAAACTCTCTTTTTTTCGTTTGTTCACGTGCATATATTGAAGATCTCTCATTGTGGTTGAAAATGTGGTGCTGTCAATTTAGAAGATCAATGCTAAGTTACATCTGATTACAATAAATTGGGAGATTAAGTAGTGAAGCATATTTATGTAAGATTAAGTAGAAAGTCCAGGCAAGATTAGGATTAGGATATCTACACTGTCTTTGACATTCCATTATATTGTCATGTGTTTCGGTGCTTATACTATGTCATTATAAGGTTTATAAACAATGTTTTAACCCGTGGGATTTTATCCACTATTTTCTATGGACCTCAAGGTACTTTTAATCTCTCACAAAGTAAATGAAACAGTGGCTTTTCCTTTCCATCTCCCTCGTATTCCTCAATTAGGACAAGCTCTGTATAGGCAAAGAAAATGACCGATTATCAATACGTGCCACGTAACCAACAGCATCCCATGGTAAAAATTTCAAACTTGACATTGGGGCTGTGTCTGGATCCTTTTTTTTTTTTTTTCTACTATTTATTGTTATTTAAAAATCTTATAAATTAAATATTTTACTATACAAATTTTATTCAAATTTAAATTAAATTTTTTCCTCTCTCATCTTTTATAACTAATAATTTTTTTAATTATTATACTTATTCAAAATTAAATATATATCCATTTTTATTATTTTTCTTCTCACATCTATTTTTTATTGCTTTAGGAGTATATATACTATTTTTTATTTAATTATTATTATATATTAAATATATACATATGTAAAATAATTTTTATATATATTTAAATTTTACAAATTAAATATAATTTTCATTTCGATTCAAATCATTAAAATTATCCTCATCCATTCTAATTAGGAACAAACAGAGCCTGGAGACCATTGCTTAGCTATATTTTCTGTGTATATGTACTCTTTTGTAACAACGGGGATCCGTAGAGGTTCAGATTTCAGTTGTCACAAAGAACAATTAATTATTTAACTTTCAATTATATAAATTTATATAAAAACAATATGAATTGATTAACACAAACACTCATTCTAAAATAGTTGATTTGGAAATAAAAATATAGAAAGTGGAATGGTGAATAAACGTAAATAAGAAAAACTTGGGAGAAAAAATTGCCAGTTACATTCACTCTCCATAACTTTTACTAAAATTAATTATAAGCATCTCTCCATTTGCTCATTTTTTGTTTTCAACTGCAATGTTTTTCAGGAATTAGTGGGATAATGATAATTTGTTAAAATAGATGGTATATTTGTAATTTTAATAAACATGGAGTGGATGTAAATCTTCTTCTTTACATTGCAGTGTGGATGGGGATGTGTTTTTCAATTGTGTATTGCAATGTTCAAAATTTTGATCACTTACCAAGTCAACTATTTTTTTTTTATTTAATGCAATGGGCAAAGTTGGAGACCAATTAATATAGATTAATGGGTATCTTTTGTAGTAAAGAGTACTCAATTATATAAAACAAAAATTTTGCAAGGTATACGAAAAAAAATTGTACTTTGACACAATTAGTTGCTCAAAATTAAGGTCAATTTTATCATCTTCTGATTCTTCATGAAAGGTAATTTAAAATCTGCCATCCCCAATCTTTAAATTAATACATATTATTAATTTAAAAAAATAAAAATGTAAAATTAAAATAAGAAATTATAAGATTTAAAGAAGAAAAAATATATATAAGTATGTATGTGCATAAATTAAGTCTGTCTCAATAAAAGTACACACACACACATCAATACTTATGTATACTTCAATTTTTAAGCGCACACAACCAATATGTTCCATTACAAATATTTGGAACATATTTTTGTTCATACTATAGAGTTCGATCCTTAAATAAATTAATATTTATAACTGGCATTAAATAGATTTATATTTATATCTTCTATTTAATAATGACAAACACATATATTTTGCTATGATTTTATATCTATTGTAACATTTATTTGCATAAATATAAATAAAGGAGACTAAATAAGTATACATTCTTCAACTTAATAATAACACAATTATCTTCTTTTGTTATTCTCTTTATTTTTTTATTATAATTTTTTGCCTGAGTAAAAAAGTAAATATTTAAATAAATTAATATGCACTAGAAATAAAATGAATAAACAATTATTTTTTATTTTTATTTTAAAAAAATTCGAACACACATAAGATAACCCTGAATTACTTGTATTTAACAGACTCTATGTAATATTGAACAGGAAATCATCTATATATTAGTGAAAATAGGCACAATTCGTAGAATCAGAAAAACTGTCAAAACTGAAGTGTACAAAAATATAAGAGAAAAATTTTCTTTTCGTAAATTCTATCATGGAATTGGAGCTTTTCCACAAAAAAACAAATCAATTTTTCAACAGCCCTTTATGACTTTATACCTGCATTTTTTATAATTTTATTTTTTTCAGAAGTTAATTCTACCTTGCAAATATCAGAAGTTTGTCTTAAAAGATTGATGATACATTAACTGGGCCAGTGGAAACGTCAGGTTTGAAAGATACCCGACTTAAACATGACCCTCCATTTATTTAGCGGAAACTTGATTATTTGCTAATGCAAACTTTAGATTCAACTCCAGTTCTTAACCTCAGAAGCAGAATCACACTTCATGAGTGGAATTCGTAAGTTGGAGGATCAGCAGGAATGTTCCTCAGTCCACCTATGCAAGAAGCCAGAAGTCCTGTGAAGAAACTATGAAAAGGTAGAAAAAGGATGGTGGATGATGGTAGGTCACGACTTCAACCCACCAAGAGCTATAAAGAAAAAGACTTCTTCCTGCAGACTTCATTTGCCTTCTCAACTTCTTATTCTCGTCAACCCTACTTTTATAACAGTCTCCAAAAAGAGAAAATCTATGCTTGAATGCAAATTTGCATCTATCAAAGTCACATTAATTATCTATTTTTTTTCCCTTATTTTTACGCTGTTTTTAAATTTTCAAATTATATTCTATACCTACAAAAATTGCATCTGACCAAAGCCGAGTTTTGTTTGCATCCAAATTATGGGAAGAAAAATTGGTGAGGAAATGTAGAATGTTATGAAAGCAAGAGAGAATGAAAAAAATACTTACTTTATTAAATAATATATTAAGAAGTGTAGATTTTGTTGCTAGTAACATTGAGAAAAAATTTGCATCAAAACAATACCCGAAAGTTTCTTGCCCTTTCCCACTCTGTAAGATAACACAAAATATTATATACATTAGCAAAGAAATTAAAATCAATCAATCAGAAAATTTCCCATCTTCATCTGCGTGGTTTCCTACTTGTTTCTTAATTATCCACGATTAAATTCATTATTATTTTTGCCACGACAATGTGAAGTTTCGATAATACATTTTGCTTTTGAATTGTTACTTTTTTAATAATGACTATACTCGACTTCACAAAAATTTTTGCATTGCACATACAAGTGTGCCACCACATTTGATGTATGATGGTTCTAATAAATTAGCATAAGTTTAATTAAATTAAAAATTGTAAGAAAATGGTTCAATTTAATTAATAAAATTATCTATATTATATTATTAAAAGGTGAGGATGTTTTGGTTAAATCAAGTAAATTTTTAATATGTTCCTATCTTTAACTTAATTTACATTATATCTATATCTATACTATTAAAAATACTTTAGTCTTAGCATGATTACGGTGAGTAAGTTTATAAATGAAACTCTCTTTAAGTTAATAATGATAAATTTTTCGTTTTTTCTATTATTATATCTTTATTTTTATTATTATTTAATTATAATATTTTAACATAAGTATAAAATAAATATTCGAATAAATTAATCTATATTATAAATAAAATAAATTAAGAAAATTTTTATTTTTATATTACATTAATTTAAGTGCACGGCTGGGGATGTCAAAATTATTAGTATAAAATAAAAAGTTTAGTACATATTTTAAGGGCATAAAATAGTATGAAAATAAAAAATAGGAAAATAAATTTGATGACAGATGGAGGAGAAGAGGCAAGCCCAAGAAGATGTGAATGCGGACTCGTGTAACCCAACCCGCGATCCCTGGCTGACTCAGATTCAGATGATTCCTCCAGTCAAACTCTAATCCTCGAGAATTCTTAGTTGAGAAGGAAAATGCATCATCCGATTATACGTTTCCAATAATTAATCACGAAAACGACCACACGGAATCGATAACACATAAATAAGTTTATATATCTTTATACGCCATATATTTATCAATCCGAAGGACGGAAAGAGTCTTCCTTCGAATAGTTTCTGGGTGGTTTCAAATCAATCCCACGCCCTATTTCACTGTTTCAGCCCGTATTGGTGCTTGTAGAAAGCCTTTGATATGCGTACATGCATATCTGAAGAAAAAATATACGCACTTGGGGTGGGTTTTGGAAGGTAAGGGGGTTTTCCCACCTCTATTTTGTAAGGGGATTTTAAGTGAAAGACTGGAATTTTGTCCTCCGAGGGAATCAGCATCTGTACAGAAATTGTATTTCTGGGGGCTTCCGAGTATTGTTGCATCCAAGATGATGATAAGTTATCCAGGCCTTGCAAAGTTGAAAACCATGCCGGTGTGTTGATATTTATATGCTTCATTCTTTCTTTCTTTCTTTCTTTCCGTACTTGTCTTATATGGTGTGGGTTAGATCATCAAGGTCTCGTTGATTTGTCGGCGCGAGCAAAATTTACTCGTATATTTGTGTTGATTTGCCCATAAGAATGAACCCCTATGCGAGGTTTTGTGCATTATTGTTATTCCTATGATTTAATTGAAAGACCTGTGTTCTTTAGGAGATGCTGCTTGTCTCAGTTTTCTTAAAGTTCTCTTAATGGGTGATACAACTTTTGAGTTTAATGCTTGATACACAACATAATGCACACTTGCTAGGTTGTATATCAAGATGCTATTTTGGCTAGAGATTCTGGCACACTTGAACAACTCAAGGAGTTGAGCTCCAAGCGAAAAGCCATCGAGGAGTCTGTTAATTGCAGCAGGATTGTTACAGAGGCTATTGCAAGGGAAATGTCTGGAGGTCTTACTTCTCGTTGTGAACAGGTTAAAAACATTGTTTCGGGATAATTTTTGAGATGTATGTTTTTCACATAGCTTTGCATTGTGTGCTCGTTACTGTTTGGCGCTTGCCGCATAGCACTATATGGAAATGGATTAATGCAGTTCACCAGTCCAAATGTCCTAAAGCAAGCTGATGGAATTATGCTAATATTGTTGCTTACTTATTTGTTGAAACTCGAAACTCCCTCAGGACATTCGGAAGCCAAAACGGTATCTACCTTTATTGAAGAACCTTGTTCTCCTCACCAATTGCCACGGCAACATTCACAAAATAAATTTCTGGATTTCAGACCTCAAAACCTGAATTTTGATGATGATGATTATTTGTTTGAACTTGAAACTCACTCAAGACATTTAGAACTAGGAACAGTATTCTACCTTTATTGGCGAAGCCTGTTCTCCACATCAATTTTCATTGCCACATTCACCAAATAAATTGCTGGATACTTGACCTTGAAACTTGAATTTTGTTAATATTGTTGTTTCTTTATTTGTCTCTCTCAGGACATTCAGAAGTTAGAACAATATCTACCCTTATTGGAGAACTTAGTTCTCCACGTCAAAACCGATGCCAACATTCACAAAATAAAAACCTGGGTTTCAGACCTTAAAATAAGATGGAGCAGTGGGCTTACTGCATCATCTATTTTTCACTTTCAAGGTCCAAAGTTCTACCAAGTTAATAGTATGTCTTTCGAGCTTGGAATGACACTTTTCCTTTATGGTGCATTGCTTCGAGACTGGGCTTTGGAAGTTCAGTCATCAGGTATAAATAATTATGATATACAGATTACACTTACATAGCTCATAAAGCTTCTGTCTCTCATTTTTGCCTTTTGCATCTCTTCAGATCTTGTTCAATCTGGCACCCTTTTCCGAAGAGCTGCTGGTGTGTATGACTATTTAGCTAAGGAAGGTTTCGCTAGTGAAGGCTGGAACCAGGACAGGCCACCAGAAGCTACAACTAGTGTGTCTTCTATCATGAGCCTTATTTGCTTGGCAGAGGCCCAGGTGTGTGCAAATTACCATATGACTTTGTTCTAATTGTCTTCACCACCATTGAAGTTTTCTAATTCGCTTTCCAGTCATTTTATTTGTGAATTTTAAACTTTGTCAAGTCCTTTCAGTTCTTTGTCTTAAAATAGGCTGCAACTGCAACTAAGGCTGAAAAGAATGGTAATACCCAAGGCCTTTTAGCAAAATTACACTCTGGCGTAAAAGACTATCTGGTTGAAGCTATTAACATCTGGCAAGTTGCAACCAAAGAATGCAAGGACATTTCATCTTTCCTTCTGGTACTTGTGCACCTTGAATTGACCATGACTTTTCCAATTGCCCTTCACATATGAAAGAAATGAAAATTGGCATCATTTTGGTGCTCCTCCTGGACTATGCAGGATTTTATCTTAAGGTGCAAAATGTTGCATGAGTCGATGAGTTACAAATACTTTGCAGAATGCCTAAGAGATGATGGTAAAATTGGCGTTTCAATTGGAGTTCTTCGCTGGGCTTTAGCTAATGCAAAGAATAACATGCCAAAAGAAGAGTCCTGGAGGTCGGTTTCTAAGCAAGTGATTGATGAGATGACTGAGTTGCTGAAAAAATACGAGCATGAGAATGAGTTTGTATGGTGTGAAAAGGTCCCTTATGATGATGAATTGCCTTTGCCTCATGCTGTTAAAGTTGTTAGTCTCATTCCTTATCAACCGCAAAAATGGGAAAGAACACTTCTTTTCAGATACTGAAGTATGCAAAATCTGTACCGGAGACGGTTACATTGGAGGTTGCTCTGTTTTTAAGCTTTCAAAGGTTTTCACTACTAGATTGCTTATGGATTCAAGTTTTTGATGGAAATTACGCAGTTTTCGATGGCCTTTAAAAAGGGATTGGTTTGATATTGGGTTCTTGAAGCCATGTTTGAAATTTGATATTGAGATTCAGGTCTCTGTATTATCTTCTTTCGAGACTGTTTTTCTTGTTTGGGATTAATTCCTGCTGCTTGAATGTATTAATTCCGAATATCTGTGCCAGTCCAATTATAGACTAATTCCTGATGAACTAAATAGTAATGACCGTTGCGGTTATGATTGGATGCCGGTTGGTATCCATCAAAATTTATACTTTCAAATATATTATTTAATAAAATAATTTTTTTTTTGTGTCTTTCTCTTTTTTATCTTCAAACTATTATTAAATTTTCATATTGAATTTCCTACCAACGCCATTTGCATCCGGAGGAAGTTCTTACGCTAGCTCCGTGAAGTCATGAAACCATTTTAAATGGGCTAAGAGCAACTAACCTCATGTCATTTGAGTGTAATCATTGGGCCCGCGAACCATTGTGGTATGAAGTCGAAATTTTATGGATCATTGTAGAGAAAATCCTCCACATGATTGTAAGGAAATTGAATTATTAACTACAATACTAAAGAAGACATACATATAACTAATTGTAGTTGTTTTGGTTACATAATATGACACTCATGCAGCAAAAAATTATATTAATCGGCCTTATTTAAAATATTAGAATCTTGGGAATTTTGTTTTGTTTTGTCCCTTTAAAAAACTTAATGAATGCATTAATCATCTTAATTATAGAATTATTATCAATTAACAGTTTTTGAATTCACGATCTTATTTTATTCAAGCATTTGGACATAGTTTTGAATCTTTAATTTATTGAGGACGATAACAAGATGAAGAAAGAAGAAAGCAATACAGAAATGCTCGTTTATGATAGCTTATTAAGGGAACAAAATATTTAAATTTTTTCATTGAAATGTTTTTTGTTAACATCTCAGGTGGGATTCATTCGTGGAATTTTACCGAATATCCATTCATTCTTGCTGCATTCTGTTTGTCAAAATGTTAAAGTAATTAAAATGGTTGCTTCATATAATCACAAGGCTTGTTCCTCATATTATTTCTTATTTAGTGATAATTTTCTGTCAAATATTAATAAAGGAGCTGGTATGCCATATTGCAGATGGTGTCAAGTGAAAATATGGAAGTAACGCAATTAGTCATACTTCAACTCTTACATTCGCAAATTAAAACACATATATCCAGAATATGCGAGGCAGCTTTGGCAGGCAAACTCCAACCATGTAATTAGCTACCATAAATTTGACTTAATTAGATGGGTAAAACATAAAATGTTCAACTATATTGAAAAATATTTTTTCATATATAACACACCTTAAGAGAACCGTCCTAAGCATATTAATGGGCCTAACTTTCATATACTACACTTGAAGAGAGCCATTGAATATATGTTAATAAGCCTTACACAACATTTTAACTTAAAATCTTAAAACATTAAATTTGTGGATCGTTATCAACTATACACAATTTCCTCTTTTTAAATCTTTTAGACGTAAAACACAAATACTTTAACGTTTCTAGTGATCTCCATTTCAAGCATAAGTCCTTCCACATTGACTGAACCTGCTTTCCTTACCAAAAGTTTACCTGCCTCTCTTAGCCAAAATTCTCTTTCAAGAATATAGTCTCGAGAGAGGCATCACATTTTAACTAAAAACCTTAAGACATTAAGTTTGTGAGTTATTACCAATGTTCAATCTTTTTAGATCTTTTCGAGATACTCAAAACTTTTTCTCGCAAAAAGTTCAAACTAGTTAACAACTACGTTTGAGTAGAATATCGATGCTGGCAAGGAAACATAGACTAGAATTGGTTAACCCTTTACCCAAATAAAAGTATTCGATGTCTAAAATTTTCAGTTTGCATGAATTTCAAATAATTTGTCTCATCACAAAAAATAAAGAATAAAGGTAAATATAGACAATGTCAACAGATAATAACTGACTATTTAAGTGATGCGAAGAATGATGCGGTCCGAGTTTATTTTTTCTTACTTATTATTGAACTGTAAACACTATGAGTATTCGACTTTAATATTTACAATGTATAATTGATGCACTTGCATCTTCATAGATTTTGTAAAAGCAAGCTCTAAGATAATCTAAAAAAATTTCCGCAAATTCAATAGTTTACATCAAATTTATGCCTTAATTCATGCATATAATGCGTTTTATCTTTAACAAGAAAAGGAAAGCAACAATGAAAAATTTTACAAGTTGTGCTGTCAAGAGTAGTACACTTGTACTACTATGCTTATAGGTGAACATGAAGATGAGAGGATTGTACCACATGAACCCATATGTGAGAATATTCCCCCAATTTTTCTAATTCTCCATCAATATTTAATCTTATCCTCTATTCATCATATTCATTGAACAACAATGTAGTTGGGACCAATATGATGAAAGAAAAAAAAAAGAAGAAGAATCATATGTTCATGCATTAAAAAAACTACAAGTAAAAGAAGAATGAAAGAAATAAGAGATATATGCATAGCACAATCACAATATAATGAGCCCCACGCACATACAAAATGTTGACCCCGAGAGATAATTAATTAAGCACCCTACCCTGTGAAGTTAGGTCAAACTAAATTGGTTCAATGATTGTCCAAATTATTACAAAATGGCTTTTAATACTCAAAAATGCATTCTAAAACAGTTTTATTATTGTCATTTTAAATTATATTCTTGTATCTTTGGTGATGACAAGAGACATTTGGCTTAACTTGCGCTCCAAAGGCCGGTCTTATAACCACTCCCTAACCCTAGTCTTTCTCATTTACATGTCCATTTTCGTTTAGGATAAGGTACAGCAATGCTAGTTAAATTAATTAATAATTAAATAAGACTGTAGGCCTTGTGGCCTGTCCTAGTGTTAATATTATAATTTACACTTAATGTATTGATTGCATTGTGCTGGAAATGGAGAGCCAGTCTGATTTAAAAACTCTAGGAAGTTGGGATATGTTGAAAGAAAATGCTCTCTCCAATACGGCAAAATCTGGATTTTATTTCATCGGTAACGCAAGCTCCCGCGCCCCCCCCCCCCCCCCACCAAAAAGAAAAGAATTACAATTATAATAATTCGTGGTTACATGCATTGCATTAGCCGATAGGCAGGATTCACGAGGGATCAGAGTATCTTCTACTCTTTCAAGATAATATAAACAAAGAAGGAATATACTTTGTCCAATCATATCATTATTTTTTTTGCTAATATTACATTGACAATTACTTAATTAGATAATTAATGATGCCATTGCCACACAACCTAATTAATGCAATGGTGCATATGCGGTCTGTAATGACACAAGAATATTCTAGGATATATGGGAGCCATTGATTCTTACATGACAGATAACTAGAAGCCCACTAGTTTTTTTATTTTACTGTACAGTCGAGTCTGTCTTCTTGAGGTTGGATTCATCCACAAGTATTATTAAATCACGACCAATTCACGTTGTAATAATTTTCCAGCTGGCCGTCTGTATGACGGATTTCACTTCAACATTGTGCTAAAATTGGTATCGGTAACGATGCAAAGTTATTGGTTGATGAAAATTAAGTACTTCGAGAAACTAAAAGGGTTCAGATTGGTGCCATTGCCTGGAAAATGGATCTGGACACTGACAGGGAAAAAGGATCATTCCTTTGCTTGGTAATTAAGCCACTTTGTTTTCTCCACACATTGCATAAGATAATTCTATGAAGAAAATAGTTTATTCTGCAACTCGGAGTAGATGATTTTCATTTTGGGTGGGGTGTTGGGGTGGGGGGGGTTTGGTCCATTATGCATTTTATTACTTTCTTGGGGCAATGTCATCCAAAATGTAAAATATTGTCTCATGTTTATCTATTTGTGGGATTTGGAGAATGAATTTTACCACGTAAAGATACCACAATCAAGATATTATGATTCTAAATATTACAAGTGCGGATATTACGCCATTTATAGTGGTTTCTTTCTTTCTTTTATTTTTTTTGGTATTTGTGAGAGATTGATTGTAGCTAAATATTATATGTAATTTGTAACTATACATTATGTGGAGATAAAAGTTAATTTCTTTTGTTTAACTATGTCATCAACATGATTAATAATACGATTCACGCTGCATCAATTCGTTTATTTGCAATACAACACGATTGGGTGTTGAAAATGAATAAATAAACGACCTTTTATATGATCTTGAGGTGAGGTTCCTAATAATGACCCAACTACAAAAATGCTGATCTTGTAGTGTTTAATTAATATACATAATTCTAAGGATATTTTAAATATTTTGTAATATAATATTCATACCCCGTATGAAAATAATGTATACTGATTAGCAATATCTCAGTGTCATAAATTATAGGCAGATTTTTTGCAACCACTAAAGTAACACAATTAAGAAAAAAATCTTCAAGTTGGGCAAATAGTTAACAATGTCGGCCCAGATGCAATCGAGAGAATAATTGCATGAAACAATGAAACATTAGAAAATGGCAAAACTTAAAAAGGCATTTCATTGCAACTATTTGTTCTATATATGTTAGCAATTTACATAGGATCATTTGTATGCAAGACATACCTATCCCTTTTCTGCCTAAAGATAAGGATGAATCTTCCCAAATTCCATTATTCAATATATATATATTTATTTATTTGTATGCGTGTGTGTATTTCTATTTTGAGACAATTTCATAGATTTTTTAATTTTTTAATAGTTATATGTGTGTGTGTGTGTATTTACCTTTGTCTCAATAATTTGCCACATGCATGCTTTGTCGTTCTTTGGTGTATTTTTTGCCAAAAATTTGCTATTTTTTTTAATATTTGCGAAGCAGTCCATATTTCAAGGTAGGTTTGATCCTAGCGGCGTTGCTTTATCATTTGAATAACAGTTTAACTCTCTGTTGCGCTTTAATTTTCTATTAAAAATAATATTTTATGTTTGCATATTAACAACTACTGTTATGTAATATAATTAATATGTACTAACTGGTTTCCTTTTGTCGTTCTTCTCGTCTACTTGGATCATTAGCCTCGTTGCTGAGGAATTAAACTACAACCAGAAGGTTCTGAAATTTGGCGTAGCCAGTTGATTAAGCAACTACGGATATTCATTCGTTTATCAAATACCGAATAGAGACCGAAATTAATTAAGTATTCAAATTGTATGCTGAATATCAAATTATTATTGAAGCCATTTCAATTAACTTGATATTTCGGTTTCAAACATAAATATTGAAAATTGAAATTTTAAAACTTATCCCGACAAAATAGTTTGTCGTTCGACACATACCTAAGTTTAGGGTTTAGTTCGTTAAATCAATATATTGACCTGCGCACACCCTTAAAAGCAAACACTTAAATGTATAACAATCTTTGGGGAAAATCCATCCATTATTAATCAAATTGACTGTCTCTATGCATGCCTCCAAGCAACAAAAACGTACAAAAAGATTATTACTATTACTACATGCGCACAAAACGCCGAAGAAATGAACGAAAAGGACTCAAAAAAATCGATTCTATCTCCAAGAGTCATCCCTGTAAACTTTTACATCATTTCCCACGAGTAAGGATCAGTTAAGCTGGTGCTGCAGTGGTCGTATGCGTGGAAGAGGAGGCGGCCGGAGAATGTGACCAAGCTCCTCCACCCTTACTGTGGCCGCCTCTGTCCTCGGACAGCAACGGCTTATGTTGTCTTTGTTTATGTGAGGCCGATGCCTCTTGAAAGGGTGGTGGCAGTGCAGCAATAGGGGCATAGATTCCATTAGAAGAGGCCAGACCGCCGGATGCCTCCCTAGATGTGGCGGTTGCAGCCATCGTAGCATACTCCGGTGGAATCCATATTCCTCCCATCACCACGAAGTGAGGCGTTTGCGCGTTGTTGTTGTTATTGTTGTTTTGAGTTGAAGGGGTCGGCCTTCTCGTGTATAGACGATATTTCTGCAGAAAACGATTCAGTCCTTGCTCAATAACTAGCATAAGAAATATTAACACGAAAAAAGATTTAATCACTTCAGTTTAAACTCTTGATCTTCCTATCAGTGTATTAGACATAGAAAGAATCTAGAAAAACGTGTTTTCTGATGGGAACAAAGGACTAGAATAAAGGTAAGATGACAATCTTCTTCCTCAAGCCCAACTCTAAAGTAATAAAGTCAGTTGATTCCTCAGCATTATTATTATTATTATTAACTCAATTAGTCTTTCCTTCAAATAAAGGTTTATTCCAAACTTAAAAGTTAATCCTCTCACCAGCACGATTTGAAAATCTGACAGATGCTATTCCCATTCAGGATGATAAAATGCAGCATAGGTCCCGCAATCAAGATGTCATGCACCAAATCCTAGAATTTGGACATTATCCAGAATGTCTCCTTTTGCGCTCTACCAAAAAGTAATACCAAAAAGGAGTAGCACTACAAACCTGTAAATGACTTTTAACCTCGTCGTTTGTGAGCCCATCAACCTGCATCAACTCCCTGATCTGTTTAGGCGTAGCGACTGCAAAATCCAATCAATGGCAACATCATGCAAGAAGTAAATAAATTAACAATCACAATCCAAGAATACTTCATTCTGATTCGGAATCTCAAATGCATACCATGTGAACCGCCGAGCTGTTGGAGGGCTTTCAAGAATTTTTTGTGTAGCTCAGGTGACCAACACCTCCTTGCCTTTCTTTGAGACTGGTCCTCCTTCTCTTCTTTCTTATTTCCACCACTACTCCCACCGGTCTCCACCGTAGAACGGGTGGACGGTGGTTGCGCTGACCCATTCACCGGCCCTTGTGCAGGAGCAGTCATATTACCCGCAGTGCCAACACCTTTTTCTTTCTTAAATGGATGAAATGCACCATTATTGCCGTTTCTCGTCACCTCCACGACAGCTATTTTCATCGGTGAATCCTAAACCCCAAAATCCCCTCAACAAATAAGTTTTAAATCCAAAATTTCCAATCTCAGATCCATGCCCCCCCCCCCCCCAACCCAAAAAAAAGCATATATAATTTACAAAAATTGACCTAATACTATGGGAAACTATTACCTCTTTGGAAGGTAGATCTGGGGTTTGATTCCATAGCTGAACAGATCTAAGCCAATCTGATTTCTTGGAATTCTTATCATTACAATTATTTCCATCTTCATTACAAGTATTAGTATCACTCCTGGGCTTCTTGGACTCTTGCACTTCCCCATCAGAATGAGACGAAGCCCTCTTAATAGGAATAAACTCCTCGAGAACAGGCACGTCGCTGGATGTCTGCTCTGAACATTCGGATAGCCCACGCAGATTATACTCCGTCGTCGTCCCCGAGAACTGCTGCTTGCATGCCTCAATTGCTGCAAAATAACAAAACGACACCGCATAGTTAAACAAAGGGTGACTCCATTTTTGCCTATGAATTAACGGCAGAGCATACGGACAAATAAAGCCCTGGTCCAAAATAAAATCAAAACAGCAAAACACCAGTAATAGAAGCGTTTCCACAAATCCCATCATACATGTGCGCGAAAGTGTATGTATATACGTACGTATTGACATACGTACCTTGTGTGACAAGCTCCAGACAAAGAGGAAGTTCGCGCTGGAAAACTTGAATCTTGCGACGCTCCTCCTCTAGGGCCTGGATATAATCTTGACACCTCTGCATTTTCTCGGAAAATTCACTGTGATTATGGGCGTTGATCATCATCTTTGATTAATTCTTTGTGCTGTTTCTTTCTTTTCACCTTTTGAAAATCGAATTTGAGTTAGCTTTTGAAATGGGCTGGGGACCAGACAAGGGGGGAGATTATATGGGGAAAAGGCATTTGTTTTGTCTCCGCATAGAGAGATCCGAAAGGGAACACGATAATAAAGGGATCTAAGTGGAATCACCAACCGGAATAAACTTGGTTCACAAGAAAATAATACACAGCTCCCCATATATATATAGCTATATATATCGCCTTTATTTTTAGGGTTTTTTTTTCTTAAATTAAGTGAGAGATAACCAAGAAAATAAATTTCCGTTTATTTACAAAGTCGAGGGCGGGGCGTCGCGTGCAGACGAATCTGTTTTGGCTGGATTTTAGAGAGAGGGGGAGCGTGTTTGGGTGAGAGAAAGGGCTTGGAGTTGAGTGTTATCATGTTGTGGACTAGCCTGTAACATTTTGATTTGATTGGTGGTGATTGGATTGAGAAAATGTAATAAATTATTGATGCATGCAAGTATGAATAAATATAATAAAAAATATTTTATATTCATGTAGCTGTAGTCAATATATTTGAATTAAATATAAATTATTACTACATACAAGTATCAATATGAAAAAATATATATTTTTTTATATTTTTGTAACAAGATATTTGAATTAGAATATTCTGAGGATGATCCACATGTTGCATTGACAAAACGCATTCTAATTTAGATAAGATCAAGGTCCCTCTCTCTCTCTCTCTCTCTCCACCACCAATATTTTGGGCCATTTTGTCTTTTCCCCCTGAGGCATTTAATTCATCTGATTAATTGTGCTTCCTTATGATATACTGCTGTACCGGCACACTACATGTATGCTTAATTAAAAAATATTAATTTCAAACAACAATACTTCCATTTTAAAATTATGTAAAAATTTTTATAAAAAAAGTTATTAAAGAGATAAAAGATTTAAAAAGAGAAATAAAAAATGATAGAAGAATGGTAGTATTTTAAGTAATTTACACCATTAGATTTGTAGGGGTTCCACATTCCATATATTAGAAGTTTTATAAAAATGAAAAGAAAAGGAAAATAATTAGTAAGGAGACAAAAAATTGAAAGGAGAAGGAAGAAAAAGAAAATAAAATAAAAATAAGAGTACTTTAGGAATTTAACATTTTAACACTCAAAGATAATTAATATAGAAGTTGTGCACTTTATATATATATATATATATAGTGTGTGTGTGTGTGTGTGTGTGCATGCACACGCAAGTCCACATCTTGTATAACTTTGATAATAGAATAAAATTAATCATTTACAAATAAAAATTTATAAAAACATTTTATAAAATTAGAAACAAAGTAGAAAGTTTGAAAAAAGGTTAAAACAAATAAAGTAAATTAAATATACCAAGAAAAAAATAGATACAAAAAATTAGCAACATTTTAATTAATTAACAATTGACAGCCAAGTAGGTGGTTATAGAATAGATAGATACAAATAAAACTTGCACACCTTACATGTGCGCATACTTATGAACAAAGAATTATGTAGTTTCATTAATTATAGTAAAATAAAGTTATTATATTTTCTAATAGTTCAATAATGAAATAAAATAATTATACTGAGTTTTTAAAGATAGAGAAATAAATTAGAGCAATCTAAAATATGAAACATGGAAAAATTAAATATTAATTAAAAAGAAATCATTTCAATTAATAACCATAAGGAGGGAAAGGAAAAAAATTTCAATGTATTTTAGTTTATTTATATTAGGAACAATATTATTTATTAAATAATTAAAATAGATTTATTAAGAGAGTGGTGTTTTTGTTATAAGAGTAGAGCCATACTATATAGTGGCTTGTTCACTTCGGGTGATATATTAATTTATCCATACTAATCAATTGTTATGTATCTTTTATTTATATTTACAACAACTCCATACAAATTAATGGCATAATATCTTCAATAGAGTTTTAATTGACATTTATCCAACAAAACTAAACTATTGTACATTATATTTAATTCTTTTCAAACACTTATTAACATTACAAAATTATACCTAATTTTAAATGTTATAAAAATACTAGTGATCATCATAGTAAAAATTCTAAGAAAAAAGCTAATGGGTAATTTAATTAATAATTGAGGGATAAAAGTATCTTTTGGTAAAATTGCCTGTGGGTCAACTTTGTTTAGCCATGATTTTGACAAAATAAAATTAGAACCAAATTTTATCACACCCACTAGTACAAGGTGAACAAAGCCTTAAGCAATGCTCGCTTTACTTGATAGAATAAAGGCCCTATTAATAATTTTGAATGATTAATTAATCGTAAGATAATTTAATAATATGTTCACTAAGTTAGATTGTTTAATGTGAGTATTTTTGTTTTTCTAAAATATCCTTACTTCAAATTTTTTCAATATATATATATATATATATATCTTTTATTTGTTACTTATATCACCTCACAAATCAATGTAATAATATCTTATTTCCTTCTTATATTTATTCAACAAAACTAAATTATTGTGAATTATATTTATTTATTTTTGTGCTTATTAATATTACAAAAAATATTTTTCATAATCATATTGAGAAGCAAAATTGTCTATCACACGCAGTGAGCTAGATAAAATATCAAATAGGTCAACCAATATTTGCTTCTTTTTTTTTTTTTTCCTTTATCCACTTGAGTGATGCATTTTCTTTTCTCACTGTTTCATTTTTAAAATCTATTCGGATGTTAATTGCTAGTAAAATTAACAATTTATCAAAAAAATGTTAGTAGGATCATGGAATAAAACCCGGAGAATATTCCAGTATTTTCTCCCGTTCTTTTCCAATCAATTGGGAAGTTTTTTGGACCACTATTGGTTTTTTATTGTTACAAATACTCAAAGCATATTTTTCTTTACACAAAGACTTTTACATAATAAGATAACAATGTCCATTTATATATGAAACAATGTTAAGCTAAAATAATTTAAAATGTTTATAGCATCAAATAATATGCAATCATAGGAGAAAAGCGTTAAATTAATGTGTTTATAGCTAGTGTTTTAAAAACTAGATTGGTTATTAAATTAAAAATTTATCAATTTAAAAGTTATTGATTCATCTAAGTGGTTCAACCGTAGTTGAATTGACGATGTAATATTTATGTTATAAATATTTATTAATATATAAAAAATAGATAAAATAGTGCATATTTAGAAAAATACTTGAATCTAATTTTAAGTATTTTTAAAATTATTACTAGTTAAGTTTATTGCCCTTATACAATAAAAATACGGCAAATATAAAAAAATAAATATTAATTCAATAAATAAATGTAAAAAATACAAAAAAAGTATAATTTATTTGATTTTTGAAATTTTCTTTATAAAAGAGAACATATTAAAAATAAAATATGATAAAAAAAACAGAAATTAAATTAAGAAGAAAAATTAATATTTAAAAGTATATTTATTTATCAATTTGGATCATTCAAGTTTTATGAACCGAGACCAATTCACTAACTGTGACGATTCAACCGTTAATTTACTTGATTTTATCATATTTCACTAACTGTAAATAGCCATTAAGCCGTTATTTTACTTGATTTTATCATATTTCACTAACTGTAAATAGCCATTAAGCATAACGCTGACATTATAATTATGAATTTTAAGTCGAACAATAATAGTATGAGATCCAATATTATTGAACTTTTGCATGTCTGCGTTTGTGCTTTGTTTGAAGCAGCATAGTACTGAATATCGTCTTCCAAAATTATCGGTTTCGATTTTAAAAAAGTAAGAATTAGAACTGAATTTTATGCAACAATTTTGATTACTGTTCTAGAGCCATCGTTTCAATTTGGGTTTCGGTTTTTCTTCATGTATGATTTATCTATTATTTGAATAATGAAACAAATAAATTTATTATTTATATGATTTTATATAATATTATTTTTATGAATATAGATTTTTATTTCTTTAAATTTGGGGCACGTGGTATTCTTTGTTCAAATAATTATACATGTCACAAGTAATGCAACTGCCACACAGAACAAATTGGGCGAAAAATAAAATTCATGCTACTCGAGATAAAATCGTCTTCAATATTCGATTTTTTAAAATTGAAGTCCTTAATTTTTGTTTTTTCAAATATCAATTTTGAAAATGTCACCCCAAAAATTAGTAGATTAGAATTGCATTTTCCCCTATTGTCAAGCAAGAGTGGGATCAAAAGTAAAAGAAAAGGAAAAAAATAAATAAGAATAAAAGTGATGTTTCAATTTCAAGTACTGTATTTTATTGGTAGAATTTGAATTATGGAATCAGATTGGGATTTGGAATCATTCCTTCTGGTTTGGAATAAAATCATTCGTGACAATACATCTATTTAGTTCACTACGTGGAATGAGTAATATTACTATAATAGATGTCTAGTTTGTTGGCTTTTTAAGAATATAATATTAAAAATTTTCAATTTTAAACTTGATTTGAATAAATTTAAAAATATATAATTGAAAATAAACTTTGAATTTGTAGTTTATTTATAAATTTTATATTTTTATTAATTATAATATATTATGAATTTCTTATATTTTAAATAATAAAAATAAAATTATTCTAAATTAAATAATATCTAAAATTAAAAATAAATATAAAAGGAGTTGAAAGGAAAAATAAATATCAACGAAAAGTAAAAGCCATACATTAATAAAAACAAAAAATAAAAAATTAATTAGTTTAAAGTCCTCAAGTATAATTCAATAATAATAAACAATTTGTATGAAAAATCTTCAAAATAAAATTAAAAAGAATGATGAAGAATTTAAAAGGAGGATAGAAAGATAATATATATATATATATATATATATATATATTAAAGCTAGAGAAAGAATAAAAAATAAAAATAATAATGATAGTTTAATAAGCCAAACATATGGTAGAGGAAAACATGAAAGAAAAAATATAACAAAACACAATAAATGGAAAAGAAAAAACTAATTTTTAAAAGTAAAGCTAATTTAATAAATTTACATTTGAATACGCAAAAAGTAGTATTCATCTTTAATTATGTAATATGTGTGTGTATTATATAGTTATCAAATTAGCATGATTTTCATAATTTTTGAATAAGTTACATGGGAATCAAATTTGGGTTTTGTCTAAAACCCTCTGTCTTACCAAGATTAGTGAATACAAATGTTTAGGTAAGACTCCCAAATTTAGAATAGTAGTAATCCAAACATCAATAATGAGTTTCATTTCCATTCATAATTCCAAAACTCTCTTACCAAATGCCCGCATTGAACCTATCCATTCTTCTATTTTTAATACATACATATAATATATATTTTAGAATGAAAGATATCCTATTTAATCATTTAATACCATTTTTAAAGTACCCTTCATTTTTCACTTAATAGCTCCCAAAGAATAAAACTAAAAATCTTTTCAACAAGTCTTAACAATTTCTCTTCCATATCTATTTATATTTATCCACATTTATACTACAGTATTAAGTGATTAGAGCTATTTTCATTACATAAAGTGAATATACTTATATACCCTTACTTTAAATTCTTTTGTTCTTTTTTATCCTTTATTTCTCTATTTTCTTTTAATACATGTTGTATTATTATTTTCTTTTACATTTTCTCACATTTCAATTTCTTTGGATCTTCTTCATTCTCTTATTTCAAATATTATTGATACTTTTAATTTTATATACTATTGTTTTTATTATCTAAAATAAAATAATTTTATAATTTAAAAATAATTATGGACATACATACACTACCAAAAAATTATTTGTTTGAGACGGAATTTGGGACGGATTAATTTCTGTCCCAATCCACTGGTTGCAAATATTTGAGATGGTGTTGAGACGGCCTTTTTTGGGACGATGTTGAGACAGTTTTGGGACGATATTTTTGGGATAGCTTTATAATTTTTTTTTTTTGTCATAGACGGTTTTAGGACGGTTTTGAACTTGAAATTACCTAGTTGTGCCAAAACCATCCGTGATTTGGGATGGCGTTTTTATGACAGTTTTGGGACAGTTTTAATTTTAGTGTTGTCCAATAATTTTAGAATGACTTTTTAGGGATGGTTTTGAGACGGTTTTACTATTAGTGTTGTCAAATAGTTTTAGAACAGTTTTGATTTTAGTGTAGTCAAATCATTTTAGGGCGACTTTGAGAAGGCGTTTTTGACTCTGTTTTGAGATGACTTTTTAAGATGGTTTTGATACGGTTTTAATTTCAGTGTAGTCAAATAATTTTGGGACAACTTTACAATAGATTTTTGGGATTGAATATAATTTTGTCCCAAAGCCGTCCAAAACATTGAGACGGCTTTTAGAGTTCGAATGGAAAAAGCAGTCTTAACTTTGGGATGGTGTTTATTTAATTTGGTGAAATAATTATATGGGACGGATTTAGATATTGAATGTGAAACAATCTCAAAATCATATCAATTTGGTATGGCTTTGGAACGAGTTTGAAACCATCCAAAATTCAGGACAGTATTTTTTATTAAAAAAAGTATTTTTGAAATAATTTTAAAGTGGTTTTGAAACGAATTTTCAAGGGCCATCCAAAAATCGTCTCTAATTTGAAACGAAATTTACCTGTCCCAAATTAGTTGTGCCAAATTAGACATTTTTTGATAGTGATAAAATATGTCAATTTTACTAGTTATGTTAATTACACAATTATCTTGATGCAAAATTCTTTTTACTTTTCTATCATTTCATTCTTTTTACTTTTCTTTTAATTTATTATTTTATTTGTGTTCTCTGAAAATTTTTTTTATCTCTTTTCAAATTATTTTTTTATTTTATTATCTTCTTATTTTAGATATTTTATGTTTTTAATTTTAAATACATTATTATACTCTTTAAAATAAAATAATTTCATAATTTATATATAAATTTACTGATCGTACGAATTTTACTAATGTATGTTTGCGCGTGGGGTGAGGAGGGGGAAGGGAACATTCAAAGGATATGTGTAGATCAAGGTTGGGTTGGTGGGGGTGGGAGGTATCGTCCAAATGCGTGACCTCCCACGCCCTGCCACCGCCGCGTCGGTTAGGTCACCGTCGTTTAATGGACCAGCTGGGGAGCTGTTGTGGCCTGTCACGCCGCCTGAGAGACGCCTACCACCTAACCATATCCGACTCTCCTGCTTTTCTTTACGTGTAATGAACGGCCCACTCATCAGCCGTCTGAGGACCGTTTCCGGTTTATGGGTCCCGCTCGCTCACTGGAATATTCTTGTTTGGATAAGGCCTGATGGTGGATCAGGTGCGGGTGAGCCCACGGCAAGGCAAAAAAGGGAAAATATTTCTTCAACTTTTTTTTTTTTAATTTCTTTTAAAGGGGGTATGAGGAAGGAGTTCATTAATTAGCATCTGATTCTATTGAAATTTTGGAAATTAATTGCCACTTTTAAATATGGTCTGAAAAGATCCGTGGGGCAGTTTTATTTTATTAGATTAAAAAATATATAATATTGAAATTGTGTTGAATTTCTTTGAAATCAAATGCCTTTTCTATTTTTCTTTTTCTTTTTACTGTATAAGAGAGAGAGAGAGAGAAAGAGAGAGAGAGATTTGAGATTTGGAGATCGTCGGTTGATGTATTTTCAAAAAAGTTGTTTCGATTAGCATTGATCATTACATAAATAAACTCCAGATGAATAAATGGTAAGTTTTGGGCAATTCACATTTAATTATTTTTGAATTTGAAGTAAAGTGCAATCAAATGTTAGCACGAATATAATTGTGAGACGTACTGCTAAATTTAAGGGTTTCTTTTATTTAACCAAAACACAATTGAGCAAATGAAATAGACAGCTAATTAACAAATCAAAGTTTAGATTATAAAGAAACCCACCTACTTTCTAGCTTGTATCACAAAATAGACTCCTTCCGGCACAAGAAACGTATTACAATATTAAGACTGGTTACAAATGTATTAACCCTTTATCATTAATTTATTAGGTTATCATTACTGTCCAGAAGGAGACATATGAGCATCGACTCAGCATATCCAACAGTTGACATATTGAATGACGTGGAACAAAGATTTTGTTCACGTCATGGATTTGGCCGACGCCACATAGTACACACAAATTCTCAATCTTCGATTTTAATGGTTTGTATAGATGACAATTATTGAAGAAAAAGACGATTAGGGGCATCACTATAGAAATTGACTTAACATTAAGTGCTATAATCGAGATTGAAACAACCGTGTATCATGAAACAACATTACACGTAAAAGGTATTCAGATTGAATCATAACATTCTGAATATTTATTAATACTTATTTGTTTGTTTAAATATATATGGTGCTTGCCTAATCGGCTGTTGAGGAGTTAAGCCCTCTTATTTATTTATTTTCCTTTTCTTTTTTTTCCCAAAATAACATCTCACATCTTATTTCATTTTATTTGAAGAAATAGACATTATGAACCCTGAAATCTGCTTTAAATCCTAAACCCATTCCTTACTGATTTTTTTTAATACAAAAAAGTCTAGACTTAGTTCTTGTAGTCATTTGTAAGAAGAAACAAATGTTGCAAAAATTTAAGGAAAAAAATTTGAAACTGACAAATCACTTCAATTTTTTTAACCCATCACACTCACACACCCTTATGAAGTTTGGGATTCATATTTGATGTGCCATTCAATCATATTGACATCTAGATGTGCCACAGAAGCCCATGTTGTCAAGTAATATTCTTCCCATGTTCAATTTAAAATATGAGATTGAATAAGGTAATATATTTGGTCTAGTCACATATTTTTTAGATGATGAGAAATTTATAATAAGATGAAAACCCATGCAAAGTTAACGTTATACAACAATCTTGCATAATTCTTTCAAAAAAAATAATAATATTCCATAATATTTTTTTACCCTTGTCCTGAGGAAAGTTGTATTGATTAATCGCTTCATGACATGTTTAATTCGATAAACTAATTAAGATAATTATTTAAATTTTACTCATTGTAGTCTCAGTATCCAATTAATGTACCATTAACAATAGAAGATTAAAAAGTTCTTTTAAAATATATATAGAAAAACTCTCAAGCCATGATTATTTGATCATATCTCTTAAATATAATTATGCATGCTATAATTCTGTGTTCTATATTGTGTCCTCATCTTATCACGACCTTTAATTGTTTGAAAATAATGTTTAATTAATTTCAGCACAATAAACTATCTCTTCTATATCACTCAGTTGAAGGGAAAAAAATAGACATAGCAGAAAGTGAACATGATCTGTGTGCCCACAGACACTCAAAAACACAAAGCCTCTGTTTGGATAAAAATTTGCGTCCATTTTCTACCCACAAAAATCTACACATTCAAACAATTTATTCAACAAAATAATTATATTTATATCTTTCTTTTACAGTTGCTAAATTTCTGCACTACAGTCACAATTTGTGGAATCTTCTCAAGTTTTGGGCTCCATGGGCCCCGCAGGTTTGATTTTTGGGCCTTTTCTGGGTCTAGACAATTGGTGCTACCAGGGTGGGAAATGGACCGGTCCAGTTTGTCGGAAGCTTTCCGCCATCAAAGCAATTGACTAAAAACTAATCAAGGGAAAGCGTTGTTATTTAAAGATGCTCGTATTTTGAGCTTATTATATTTTAGTCTGAAATATTTAATTATTTACTTCATAGCTTTCAATGTTAAAATGTATTTCATTCAGTCATCTAAGTCAATTTATGATTAAATTCAATCGTGACTTTTATGATATTTTAATCCTCAATGATTAAGTTCTCAGAATAAAATTATGAACTTCTTTGCGTAAACAAGCAATATTCTACTCCTATATATGTTATCTTGAAAATTTTAACTCACTCAAAAAATATATTTTAGGTAGTGTAAAAATAACCTTAATAAAAAATCTTCCATTATAATTTTTTTTAATATTCAATATGGTAATTTATTTTGAAAAATTAAATTCACTTAAAAATTTCTAAACTTAAAAAAATTAACGAACTCATTATTTTTTATTAAGATTTTGATGTAAAATTTAAATCATTTAATAGAAAATTGTGCTAAATTTTCTAATATAATATACCGATTTTCACCCAATCTAAGTATCAATACTAATTGTTTAATTTATTGCATTTTTTCTTTCAATATTCTCTCAATTTTCATAGTCTTTTAAAGTTTGTTTCCCTCTTATTTTAAAACAAAGTGTTCCTTTAAAAATTATTATTAGTTCGAGTACAACAAGAAAGTAACATAAATGGACTTCAAGCAAACAGACAAACAGATGATCAGCCATTTAACCCGACTCCAAATGGACACTAAAGCTTCCCTAGGCTTTCGTGAATCTCCTCCGTGGGAGAAAGCTAGCAATTGACCTACACATTCAACATCAATCAGTGTAGTTGGAAACCGTGGCCTGAGGCTCAGCAGCCTTAGCTGCAGCCGCCGGCTCAACCGAGGGAGACGGGGTCAGGGGCTCAACCACCAGCTCCGCCGGCAAATCTTTAATACCTTTGAGGTAGAAGGTGTAGAAGAGCTTAAACGGGAACACGATTTGGTGCAGTTTGACGGTGCCGTACGCCCCCTCGAATACCCCCGACCCGCCGGTGACTGTCGGGTAGGTGTCCTTGTACGTCAGGTAGGCGCCCTGCACCGAAATGTGGCCGTAATCGCCAAAGTAGAAGCTGTACGTAGCCTCGTATCTGTCACCCTTGTGTTCGGGCACGTGCTGGATCAGGACGCAGAGGCCAGCCGTGATGCCCAGTCTCTTCTGCAAGTCGCCGGAGTAGAGCTTGTTGGAGAATGGGACGAGGTCGCCCAGGGAGTTCTCCTCCTTCTGGCTCAGCCGCAGGTATGCCGGGCTCCCGCGTTCTCGCTCGTTGATCTCGTACACGTGTAGTTCTTGAACCTTGGTGCCTGAGAGAAGAAAGGGATGAAATGCTTTTACTGTTGAAGCTGTATAAGTTATTGAAGAAATTGAAGAAGAGGAAGAAGAATAGCTTACTTGGCGTTGAAGTCTCGGGTTTTGGTTTTGTGCAGGAGAATGCCCGTGCAATATTCTTGCAATGGAATTCTATTAAATAAAAAATTTATACAAGTGGTTTACAATTTGAATCAAATAAAATTTTATGGATTTATAATTTGAATCAAATAAAATTTTATGAGTTATATTCTCTCATTTTTTTTCTGACTTGTGTTATTTGAATATTGATCAAACACTTCGGTTGAAACTGAGAACTTTTGAGTTTTGATCTTCTTTAATGTTGACCCATGCCTTTAATAATGTTAATCCACTAATAACTTGAATGTGAATCAAACGTTAGAATTTGATAAGTTTTTTGGAAGAATGCCTTGAATTTAATGATAAACTTCTTCAAACTTCTTGAAGCTAGAGGAAAGGATTTGAACTCCTTAAATGATTCTTCACTTGAAGTCTTGTTGTTGCTTTTTTGGTTGGTTGTTGTGTGTGTGTTTTGATTTGTAGAGACCACCTCTATTTATAGGGGTAGAGAAGGCTCTGCTGCCATATATGCTTGAGGACGTGGCATCACCTGATTGGCTAAGAATATTTAATTTGACATTAATTCCTTTAATTAGATGATTACAAATTAATTACCGAATGAATAATATTCTCCTTCCAAACTTTTGGGACTTAACACGTGTCATGATATGACTGGCCTGTCTTGACACTTGTCGCGATTTGATCGGGCGGGATCATTTGTAATAAAAATGTTAATTTATTTATTATTTAATTTTAGAAATTCTATTTATTTTAATCCCTAAAATATAAATAATTGATTATTGACATCTTATCATAGCAAAATGCCACGTGGCGATATTTGATTGGGCAAATATTTTAATTACCTATAAATGCTCCCTCGAAACTTGTTTATGGAAAATTTTGTTTCAACGTGAATAAGTCTTGAAGTCCCTCTCGATTTTCTTATTATTGTTATTATTATTATTTCATTTATGTATTCATTCTTTTTTTTTTCTTGAGCTTAAATGAACTTGGCTCAGTTCTTTCTTTTTTTGTTCTTTTCCCTTTTGAGCATAAGTGAGCCAGCCTAATTCTCTGTTTTTTTTCCCCCCTTTTGGGTCTAAGTAAGCCAGCTCAATTCTTTTTTTGTTTTTCGGCTGGTCGATCTTCCCGATCTTCAACGACGCAAGCTCCTCTTCCTTTTCTGCTAGTTGATCTTTCCAATCTTCAACGATACAAGCAAATATCTCAAGCAGTGATCTTTTTTCCTTCGTTGGGTGATTTCTGACTTCCTTCATGGCCCCCCAAAAAAACTCAACAGGCTTATTTTAAGGTTGATTGGTGCTAAGAATTCAGCCACCATCCGGATTCCTACCATCTGTATTTCTGATTTCCTTGAAGATACACACGGTAGATTTGGGTCTTTACCCATCCCTTCCGAATTTAGGCCTCCCTTAGAATTTGGGTCTTTAAGCTTAGAGATCTTTGAATTTGGACATTGAAGTTTAGGCCTTTACGCTTGTAGATTTGGGTTTAAACTCATGTATTTAGCTTTATGCTGGTTATCGGTCTAACTAAAATTGCCAGTGACTCCCCGTTATCATTTTAGACGTCCACATCAGTAGGACTTGATATTTTTGAGGGCTTTCCTACAATTTTCATCCCATTCAAACGGAAAGCCCTTTCTCATAAGTTTACTAAATGATTGATAGCGATCCGCGAGATTTAAGATGAACCTCTGAATGTATGCCAATTTCCTTGCATGCTTTTGAGCTCATAGATATTTTGAGGCTCTAGTATTTTTAAGAAGGCGTCAATGTTCGCCTACTCAATCTTGATGACTCGATGGCGGATGATGAAGCCTAAGAACCTGCCAGAAGCAACCCCGAAGGCGAATTTCAATAGGTTCATCTTCAACTGGTATCTTTTGAGGCATTCAAAAACTTTCCTAAGATCGTCGAAATGGTCTACCTTCTTCTTTGACTTGACCATAAGATCGTAGACATAGTATTTGACATTCTTATGGAGCATATCATCGAAGATCTTCTGCATGGCCCTCTAGTATGTAGCTCCTGCTTTTTTGATGCCAAAAGGCATCACTTTATAACAATATATGCCCTTAGGCGTACAAAAGGCCGTTAATTCTTCATCCTCTAGTGCCATAGGAATTTGGCTGTACCCAAACAATCTGTCTATGAATGAGAGAGCCTTGTGCCCTATGGTAATATTGATCATGAGCTCAGTGATGAGTAGAGAGAAGTAATCTTTTGGGCATGCCTTATTGAGATCTTTGAAGTCAACACACACCAGGATTTGTCAATTTTTTTTCCTGACCAAAACAATGCTAGACATCCATGTGGGGTGTTTAACTTCCCGAATGAATTTGGCCTCGATCAGTTTGTTAACCTCTACTTTAATTTGGAAAAGAAATTTTGGTCGGAACCGACATTATGCTTGTTTAACGGGCCAAGTTCTTTTCTTTACAGACAAGTGATGTACAATAACCTTTGGGTCTAGGCCTAGTATTTCCTTATATGATCAAGCAAACACATCCTTGAACTCTTTCGGGAGCTCCATGTGCATGTCAGCCTATTCGTCTGTCAACAAGGCACTATTATAAATAGGTCGAGGATTGCTGCTATATCCTAAGTTCACTTCTTTTAATTCATCTATTGTGGACTTGGTTCCTGCCTCTATCTAGAGTGGTGCAACCTCAACATCTTCCTCGATGGCCTCTCTTTCTTCGCATAGCATAAATTGCTTAGACGAGCCCATACTTTCCTTATCTTCTTCTTCTACCACTTAAGCTTTAGTGAAGACGACTGTTTGGAATTTGGCTTTAAAGACTCTATCACAAGGTACCACTAAATCCATTTGTCACCACATGCGAAAAGGGATCAAGCTTCGAAACTTTTCATCTTGTTTTGGCACTTTTTTTATGCCCCCTCTTACCTTCCAGTACTTTTATCTCTTAGGTGGACTAAATCTTTCGAAGACCAACACCCGTGCTGACTTGCTCTCGACCTTTAAAAAATGATCCCCTTCAGTGATACTGTTGGCTGTAGCCTTTCTTATAGCAATGTAGAGAAGGCCTTTGACTGTTCATACTCAAGCTTTACTTGCGGATTTTGACTTGAGGATTTTTGAAGAAGCTTTCCCAATGGCAATTGCTCCTGCGGGTTGTATCCAACCTTGATAAGGAGTTTGTACACCTTGGGACCAAAGCCTTTTGCAATCCTCAGCTCTTGAGCCTCTTGACATTCCCCTACAATTTCTTTGAGCTGTGGGGTGGGTGCTTTGATGTTAATTTGGGTCACTGGTAGCGTCAGACTTTCAAGAGTATTGTCAATCACCAGGCTTTTACTTTGGCGGCTTTTGGGATGTGCCTTACCGGCCTCATCTTTCTTTACCGAACCATCTTCTTGCTTTTCTTGGTTTTGGGAATTGCTAGTTTTAGGAATTTCGACTTTATTCAAGTAATACTTGACATCGAGAAAATGGGATTCAACCTCAATGAAGGGCTTACAATCGCCTAGCACTTTATTCACAGCATCGTTGTGACAATATTTGAAATATTGATGCCAGGTAAAGCGGAATACCCCATTCTCATAGAACCATAGTCGTCTGAGAAGTAAGTTGTATGACGTCTTAACATCAATGATATGGAACAAGACAGTTGACTCCATCTTGTCTATGAGAAGCTTCATTCTCATGGTGTCAAAACTCTCTACCCCTCTTGGTTGAATCCTTAAATTATTATGCAGCAATTTGAGAGCTCAGCGGTTAGGATCCCCAACTCTCTTAGCATCTTTAAGGGCAAGATATTAATTGTAGAGCCACCGTTAACCAGCATTTTGTTAATCCTTTGTTCGTGGACAAAGCCCATAACAAACAATGGCCTGTTGTGTGGTTGAGATCCTAGCATCAAATTTTCGTCCGTGAAGACCATTGTAGCCATAAGGTCTTCAACGGGCTGTTGGCTTTTCTTGTGGAAACAGCCAACTTCATTAGGGGAGTTACTTGTTTCATTAACTCCATATGTTTAGTCGTCGTGGGTGGTGGTGTTAAAATTGGTATTATCATCCTCTAACGTGATCTTTCTTTGGCGAGCCAATTCCCCGACTTTATTTTTGAATACAAAGCAATCGTGGATAGGGTGCTCGACCAAGTGGTGGTATTTGCAGTATTTTGGATCATCAGTCTTCCCAACTCCTGTAAGCTGCTTCATCTTTGGTAAGTCGATGAGTTTGACTTTTAGTAAGTCTTCAAAAATTCTGAGAACGTCCGTGTCTAGAAAAGGGTACGAGGTGCATTTCCTTCAAGATCAGCCTCTTTGGCGGCGGTGTTTCTTTCTTTTCAGCAAGTTTTTCCTTTTCCGTTGATTTAATATGTTTTACCTTAACTATCATTGACTCCTTAACTGGTGCTTTAAGGGCGGGTTTGCTGAAGAAAGGCTTGCCCCCTTTTGTTTATCTTTGGACTTTTGGGGGTCTTATATAGGTAGACTATAAACTTCGCTAGCTACCATACTCAACTTCATATCATGAGCACAAATGGCTAACTCTTTTAATGTCCTTAGTTGGATCCCTTGTACGATGTATTTCAACCCCCAATGCATCCCTCGAATGCACATTTCGATGCCCGAAGGCTTTGAAAGCCTATCCTTGCAATTCAAGCTCTTATTTCTCCAACGATTGATGTATTAAATGACAGGTTCATCCTTCCATTGGCGGGTGTTAGTAAGTTCGATCATACTAATCGTTCACCTAGAGCTGTAGAAACGGTTGAGAAATTCTTACTCTAACTATTTCCAGCTGTCAATGGACATTAGCTCCAAGTCTGTGTATCAATCGAAAGCATTTCCTTAGGGATCAGACAAATTGCTTGACAAGGAGGTTACTATAAGTTCCAACATCATTGCAAGTATCGATGAAATGGGTAATGTGTTGCTTTAGATTTCCCATTCCTTTGAATTGTTAGAATCTGGGGAATTGATAACCTGTTAGCATCTTCAGGCTATCAATCCGAGCCCTGTAAAGCTTTGCATAAGTCAAGGACGATTTGTTGGTCCCTTCAAATTTGCTTTTGATGGCCCTCTCGATAAAATCTTTTAATTGATCGAGAGGGATGGAGCCATCTGCAAAGGGTTGGAGCTCCTCAATAACAGGCTATTTCCTTTTGTCCGGCTATTGCTTAGATGTCTCGCCCTCATCATGGGAAGCTTCTCTTTAATGCGACTAGGCTCAGCTAGTTCTACATTTTCTATTAAATTAGAGATCTTGAAGTCTTGTTCTTATACATACTTGACAAGACCCTCAATCAACCTGGTCAATACAGCAACTTGATCCTCTAAATTCGAGGTAATTGTCATCATTACTAAAGCGGTGTTAAAGCCGGGCGAGGCAATTGAGCGAGGGCCAGAGGGAAATGAACTATTCTTATTATCCTCACTCCCTTGGTCTGGATAGTATGGTTTATCAGCAATATCAAGGATGGCAATCGGCTCAGAGTAAGATATCTACCTTGCTAGGCCTTTTGTGACAACTCCTCTTTCAATAGCAGCCACTGAGGCATTTAAAACGGTAGTTTTGGATGACTTTGCTTTGTCTCCAGCTATTTGAGATTCTTGAATTTGCTTTTTGTTAAGAGAAGAGACAAGAGGTAGAGAGGTCCTACTGGGTGTACCAGAAATTGTAGGACAAAATTCTTGGAATGGAATTCTATTAAATAAGAAATTTGTACAAGTCAATTACAATTTGAATCGAATGAAATTTTACGAGTCCTATCCTCTAACTTTCTACTCTGATTCTTCTTCCGACTTGTGTGATTTTAATGTTAATCGAAGAGTTCGGTTGAAACTGAGGAGTTTTTGAACTTGAGTTGATCGAAACCTTCAATAACATTAATCCACGGGTTTAGTATTTTGAATGTGGATCAAATGACAGGATTTGATAAATTTCTAGGAAGAGCGCCTTGAATTTGATGACGAACTCCTTCGAACTTCTTGAAACTGGTGGAGAGGATTTGAACTCCTTGAATGCTTCTTCACTTAAAGTCTTCTTATTGCTTCTTCAGTTGGTTGTTGTGTGTGTGTTTTGATTTGTAGAAGATATCCCTATTTATAGTAGTGAAGAAGACTCTGCTGTCATACACGCTTGACAACGCGGCATCACCTAATTGGCTGATAATATTTAATTTTGCATTACTTCCTTTAATTGGATTATTACAAATTAATTGTCGAATCAACAATATTCTCCTTCCAAACTTACGAGACTTAACACGTTGTATGATATAAATGTTCCATCTCGACATTTGTCGCGATTTGATCAGACGAGACTATTTGTAATAAAAATGATAATTTATTCATTATTTAATTTTAAAAATTCTGTTTATTTTAATTCTTAAAATATAAATAATTGATTATTGATATTTTATTATAGTAAAATAAAATACCAAGTGGCTACGTCTAATTAGGTAAATATTTTAATTGCTCGATGCAAGATCTTGCCGTCCGAAAATTCTGATCAGCTGTGGAGATCTTGAAATCTTTTGTCCTAAGAGAACGCGAGAAGTTGATAAAACTAGGCATTCCAGCAGATGCCTTGAAAATGATTTGTTTAAGTGAGTTGGTACTAGACAGTGATGTGAACTGCCAAGACATAAATTAACAAGTAGTGAGAGTGAAGGGCTGAAGAAGACGGACTGGGACAGAGGGATGGATTGGCATCAGTGTCTGTGGCCTGAAATGGTAAAGCTACGTGCAACCAAGTGTGCACATTTAATGCAAACTAATTTCTTTTCACGTTTTGATTGATTTGATTTGATTAAAATAGGTCGTGGAGAAAGACCACCAGTTGCATGTTATTTCACGTGGAAATCCACACATTGGTGGGAGGGAACATTCAACAACGATTGCAATCCGTGGACGCGATGGCAATAATAATTAACAAATATACTTAGACTATGTTTGATTGGTGATCTTGATAGGTATCTTACCCACCAAAATTTATACAATTCAAGCGTATTAATCACCCAAAATTTGATTTAAATTATGTTCACTCTTACCTATATTATCTTCATATATTCAAAATATTGATATCAGAAAGCATACATATATATACTCACTTTTATATATATTTATATACTAAAATAAATCATTATCATTATATATTATTATATAATTCAATTATTATTATTATGTTATATATAAAAATGCAAATAAATTTAAATTTTTTCATCAAAATTTTATAATAAAAAATACAATTTTTATTCCTAATAAAACATTCATTATTTTTTAGGGTTGCTCAATCAATAAAACCGCATCATATCGAACTAAAATTTTGCTATACTAAAAAAATTATAAATTATATTATTTACCATTAATTCACTATTTATCACTCATTATTTAACATATAAATAATTAACAATGATTATAATTTTCACAATTTAAAGTCCTAATTGTTATGCATAAATTGGAAAAGAACAAAAAAGAAGAAAAATATAAAAACTAAAAAAAATTTGGTATTTAATTTGGTAGAATAATATATCAAACTCAAATACTAATATCGAATTAAAAATAAATTTTAAAAAAATAATATTCCAAAATCTCAATTTCGCATCTGTTCAATGGCCATACGAACTGAGCACAACCTTATTATTTTCAACCAACAAAATCGTGTCACGCGTGGATGTATTATCGAAATCTAGAATTGACCGGTCCGGACCGAAATGGTTTGTAGACCTTTTGGACCTCTAGGATGGGCATAGATCTATTAATATATTATTAAAGCCAACTCATGGAAGAAATTTACTTACGGCGACGTGATGGGATCCTTCTTTGTTAAGTTTTTTTCCATGGGGATAGTATTGTATTGATAAAAGGAAGACATAAATTCAAGAACCCAAAGACCCAACAACCAATTGTGAACCATGCCAAATTCGGACAATATAAGGTTGGTAGAGACCTGAATAATTAAGTCCCACGGGAAGGTCATGTCTAAAGTTGCCAGAAACAAGGTTGATGGAAAATGGGTTTGGCGGATGCTAGTCATGAGTGCATTGCACCCACGGCACAATACATGGACGTGTGTTCTCTCTCATCGCATGGGCTTTTTAGTCCTTTTTATTTTAGTTTTCTTTTTCTCCCTTTTTTCTTTCTTTTTATTTTTTATTCATATATAAGTTTTTTAATTAAATTTAATTATTAATATTTAGAGTTTTTTTCAACTTTAATTTTCTATATATTATGATAGATTAAACTATAAAAGGATATATATTTATATATATGTATTCAATGTTATTTGCATAAATTAGTAAATAGTTCCCTTAAATGTAAGGGAAATAAATTAAAAAATGATAAAAATGCATGCACATAAATTATAGATATTATTGAATGTAATTTTAGTGTGTTCTATATTATTAATATTTTTTTATCTACTTGGTAATTATCAAATATATGAAAATCCAACATAGCACATTGTAGAAAAAGATAAACATCAAATGTACTTAATTTATTTATATTTTAAATTAAATATGTTCTGAAACGAGAAAAAATGAAAAAACAAAAATTAAATGGACAAAAGAAACATGAAAAAGATAAATAGGAGAGAAGAAAGAAATGTTGGTGGACATGGAAGAGCGTTGCTCGCACGATCAAGAACAACTATTGGTTTCCATGTAATTACGTGTCAGAACCATAACGATAGAAAAAGCTCTCATTTTTTTTTTTTTCTAGGTTCGCAAACTAAAATTTGGATTTAAATAGAACATCTTCGTTTCTTAAAATTATACTCGTGCTTTATATAATATTATTCAGCTCACCTTTACTCATAGGGTTGAATTAGTGATTCAACCCGTTGAGCACTATTGTGTGTGACTCATGGTAAAAATTAGTAATTGGGATGTGCCTAAATGTTGCGAGCAAAGCAAAGTGACTAAGCAAGGTGGGTAATTTGTAGATTTATAATTTGTAATTTGTAGTAAATGAATTGTTTACATAAAAACAATATTGTATTGTAATTCAACAAATTTTGAATAGGGAAGTATTATTGCTACCACTCATAAGAACGTAATCTATTGTTGGCCAATCTTGTTAAATTCGTGTCTCTTTCATTTTCTCTATTATTTTGTATGATCGATCTCAACAAATAACCAGCAAGTGAGCTCATAAGGATGAAGGATTGGGTTCTCAAGCTGCAGTAAATGGGCCTAGACACAAACTGAGAAAATGCTACAACGTTAGTACAATCGTGTTGGGTGGACACTCACTTATTATCGTGTGTATTTGTCGATATTTACTCTGACTCATAACCGCTAGAATTGTGAAGAAGGGACACAATATGTACTTTTGTACTATTTTCCTCTGATTTGTGGACGTAAAAATAACATACCTTCGATGTTATTTAATTTTATTTTTATGTTGCTGGATTGTGCAATTTAAGATAAAATTAAACCTGTAGTTTTTTATGGCCCAAAAGAAGAAAATTTGTACAAGACATGAATCATATGAATACCAGGAACTGGGAATATACGTTTACTAATCTCTCTGTCTGCTGAGAAATTGTGGTGCCAAAACACGATCAACAATCTCCTCTATTTTCGACAACTGATGTGCAATTAAAATTATGAAATTCCAGGAACTCTTATTTTAGACATTTTGAGGTTTCAATTTCTGTAACTCAAATAAATTTTACCATATTGCATTCTCAAACAGCACAAGTCCTAGAATGTCTTCAAAACTGTATTGTTTTGACAATTTTTACACATTTTAAAATATCAAACTTCTCACCTTTTTCACATCATTTTTTATATGAGGGTATATCTCCGTACGGATCCAAGTTTCAGGTACCCTTTTTAATTGCTTGAAGAGGGCCTTTACTTTCTGTCTATACAAATGAGGAGATATGTCGGAGTTGAAGTTACAATGGGCCTAAAGATGTATGACTTGGTCCAATAGTTCATAAAGTTCCACCCAAAGCCCAATATTTAATTTGTCAGAAAGAGCAATGTCAGACCTAGCCTTGTTTGTTGGGCTCTACGTTAAATATGTCAGCTGTACCAATAAGGGATATCTTGCTTAACACACGAAATAATAAACATAGAAAACATTTTGTTCACAGATAATATTAAAATTTACATATACGTGCAGTATAATCACTATGAAAAATTAAACTTAAGCTAAATGTATGACAATGAAAGATATATACTAACACATCTATATTTTGTTTTTTTGAAAAAATAACTGTTAAGGTTGAATAAGGTGTGGCAGGGGAGAAAATTTATGGATTGTGCATTATTGAAACCTGATCCATCAAATAGTTGCAAATTACATCAAAATATTTTTTTCTTTGCATAATTCATGCCAGCCGGAGCCCATTGAATTTGGCCTAAACATAGTCCTACATCCATGCATAATAAGTGTGTAAATGAGTTAAATTTAAATAGTAACTTAAAAACTATTTGAATTCAATTTAATACAATTTTATAGAGTTCGAACTTGAATTTAAAATAATTACGAGTCTAATTGAAAATTTGACTAGTTTAACTTATTAATACCCTTATCAAAATTATGCATCAATAGGATATGCTTTTTCTTTTTTTTTTTTTTTTTCATTTTTCTTTCTTTTTCTTTGGAAAGCGAAAAGATTCTAATTGCTTCATCAAAGTCATATTTTTTTGTGAAAATTATAATATGGGAAACAAAACAGCTTTGTTTAAGTATTAACCTGAACCAATTTTTATTTAGTATTAAGGTAATGAAAGAGACAAGTTAATTGGTCCTATAAAATTATTGTGTTGATGTTTGTTACACTTCAATCACTTTTCATTGCATCAAATTTTATGAAACCAAACATACTTACTCAACCAAGCTTTCATCTAAATTTAAATTTAAATTCAAATTTTAATTTTCTTACATATATAGCTAACTAATTATTTTTCAATCGCTACATATATTCATAATCAAAATAATACATACATACATACATACATACATATATATATATATATACATACACACACACACCACACATACTCTTAGATCTATATATATTTATACTTTAAAAATTAATAATTATCTCTATATACTATCACATCATCTAATTATTATTATATATTTTATACAAATATAAAAATAAATCAAAATATTAATTCCATTAAAATGTTATAAACATACAACTCGTCAAACACAACACCAAACATCCTTTCCAATAAAACTGTTCTCTCAAACACAGCCTTTCTACTTATTACTCAATGGTTAAAAAGGGCGAGAGAAAAAAATGCTAAACAAACCCTCCTTAATTTCCAACTCGTGTGAAGAGGACAGCCAACAAACCTTACATCCCTCAATTGCTTCTAATGACTCCTATGAGCAATCAAAAACTTTCCGCTGAAATTATGGACTGATAAAAGATGATCAAATATATCATCAATAATAATAATTAAATCTTTGTTAACTCAACCAAAATTTGTTGAGTAATTAAGACTAGATTATGTAAAGGGATGACAACGGTGAAACTACAATATGGGTTTCACTAATTCTTGTGTAATTAATGATCAGCTCACCACGATCAGAAGATATACTGAAGACAAGGTTCAAACACTAGCCTCATGAGTTCAATGTATCTATCAAGAATTGTATGTACTATACATATGCTTAAGAATATTAAAATATGGTATAATGCAGAGTGGGGAGAACGTGAGCAAAAGATTTAGCAAAGAGGGAAGTTGGCAGGAAATTGCAGCAGCCTCAAACAAATATAAATAATAAGGCTTTTCCTTGGAATATATGACATTACTTGATATAATTACTGACATTCTCGCTTCTTTCTATCGCCATTTCTTGAATGCAAATAAATAAAAATGAAAGTCAGATTTGTGGACTGGATAAATGGCCATATAGAGATAACTATTATGAAATAAATCGTTTGTTGTTATTAGTTATTATCTGTTCCTTTGACTATATATATTCCATAATTAACTTGATCGCATGGTTCACGACTGTTAATTATGTCGACATGAGTTGGTTAAACAAGTAGACATAACCTTTTTTTTTGGGTTTTTTTCGGTGAGATTCGAGTGTAGCCAAATACTTAATAAGCATGAAATACACGTGTCAAGATAACTAAGAAAGATAATGTTGATTCATTAATTTCATGTATAGTATACATCGAGATTCTCTTGTGAGCTAGTCTAGTTTCGTATAAATAATAACACAGATGTTCAGGAAATTTGCTATTATTAACCAGAACGCTCATTAATCAATTCACGCAAAGGAACATATTATTATTGTTATTAATATATTATTATTTGACGAGTTAGAAATTATCGAATGGAAAGGCGAGGGATTTTACAGTCTTTCGAGATTACTTTAATGTTTTGATGAGTGGATGAATCTGAAAAACCAGTTTAATTCATGCACCATATGATTATATTATCCCAAAGAATCACACCCAGATCACACAAATAATTATTACAACTCATGTGAAAGATCACAACTAGCAACATTAAATATAGAAGCTTACATACAAAATGGAAGATAGTATCTCCGCTGAAGAATATATCCAACAGCTTAGGTTTAAAAAAAGGCACTAATAAAGAGAGAAAATCATTTTTCTTAATGTGATAGCCTCATGATGACATAACATATTCGATCCGAGTTATTTATATTAGTTTTCATCATTTAAATTGTTTAATGCATAATTATCATCATTCGGCAAAAATTTGTTGCAAGCAATAATGTGGACACCATCTTCAAATATGGGATTTAGATTTACCTGTCGTAAATATTCAGGATTACTCAGTTTCCCAAAACCCCATTCCGCTTTATTAAGATATACACTGTCACGCACTGATGAGTATGCCACATCATGTCATCCCCAGATTACGTATTTCTGGAAGCAAAAACATATCAAAACCAAAAGAACAAAAAATGAAATCTGACCAATATTTTGTCCCCACAAAAAATGAATAAAAAAAAAGGATAATAGTCCGTAACTTTGAAAACAATAAACTGACTGTTTTGCACTTCCATTTAAGTTTGTTCCTCCACCCTAAGTTCGGCTAGCCATCTTTTTCTTTGTCTAGTTAATATACAATTGGAGCTTTTTGTGCAACTTGCAACCCCACCATCCCACGCCTTTCCCCACCTACATGCATTAACAGTTGAAAGCAAAAGGAAGGAACAAATTACAGCCAATAAGTAAATTAAAATAAAAAGAACCTAAGTGTTACAAAGCAGTGATAACCCTTTGTTTCTTGCTGTAATCTAATCCCAAAATCTCCATTTCCCTCATCCTTTTCCCACTGCAGCCGTCAATACAGTCAACGGAGGCACCTCCGCCCTTGACCGGCGCCTCAAATATGTTCACTCCAAACAGCCTAACCATCTGCACTGGTTGAGCCCGGCCCGACACCGCTCCTGCAGCACCAGCAGCATTTGATGATCCATTGTTATTCATCGGCTTCCAGTCAATGTATAGCTGCTTATCCGGGCCCGTTGATCGCTGAAAACTCACGATGTCACCGGCCCGCAAGTCCTTCTCCTTCACAAATCGGCTCCAGCCTTTAGTCAAGACGTAGCTCTGACTGCTGTTCCAGTACGAATACCGAAACCTCCAGACTTTCCCTCCCATGTCCTCGAAATTCAACAAAACCCCCTTTGAAGTGTTTCCACTGTGTAAAGGGAAGTGCTTTTCGGCGTGTTGTTTCGGAATAACGAGCCTGTTGAGTTTGCCGACATCGCTAGGCGTCACCGCCTTTTCGAAGAGCTGTTCGCGTGCCTTCGCCGCTCTGTCGCCGCCGCTGGAGAAGAGGCCGTCTTTCCCCATTCTTTTTCCACCGTTGACGCCATAGTTTTTCCTGCTGTGCTCCAGCTCATCATTGTACGTGTGTTTCCTGAGCATGTCGACAATCTCGGCCTTTGAATGAGAATTCAAGAAAGCGATTTCAACATCATCTTCTTCGCTTTCCGACAATGGCTTGAAATTCGTGACCGCGTCGCGGCCGCGGAACCGCTGCGCCGCCGTGTCGTAAGCCCTTGCGGCTTCTTCTTCCGCATTAAAAGTACCCAGCCAAACCCTCTGGTGCTTCTCATAGATTTGGGCACCCCACCGGCCGTTAGGCTGAGGAACTACGCCTTTGAATCTTGACGAAGGCAGCTTCCTCGACTCAGCTTCCACGCCGTTTTCAGCGTCAAGTATCACACTCGCGCCGCTAACCACGCGGCAGAGGCTCTCCGGAGACTTGTACGCCGCTGGTGAGGTCGACGCCGGCGTGATTGACACGGAGTCGCTGGTTGTGCTCTCGTCCACACAGCTTCCATCCATTTTTTCTAAATAAAGGTTTATTTGAGGTAAAGCAAGGGAGATAATATTCTTGCAGAGACAGGCAAAGGAAGAGGTCGACTTAGAGAGACAGATGAATGCAGAGAGAGAAGTTTGAATTACGAAATGAATTGTGGAGGCTAGGATGTATATATACACACACGCACACAGGAGTGGGGGAAGTTTTTGTGTGCGTGGAAATATTATAATAATGTTATATAATAAAGCAGTTGTAAATTGTACTGATTTGGAGATATAAGATGTGAGTAAGGTGGGTCAACACTAGAGATGGTAAGATGGTAGGAAGATTCATGAGCCAGCTGGGGAGTTGGTCTTAACTACAGTAGTAAGAAGTACGTGTGTGTAATGGTGGGGTGGGGTGACAAGTTGATGGAATTCACATGGCTGGTGGACCATTGTTTTGGTAAGTTCATCCCCCCTGAATTTTGCTGCTGCTGCTGCTGCTATCAGCATGGTCTCCTCCCTACCCACATTTACACGTACCCACTTTCCCAACTTTAAAAATAAAAATCCGTGTCAAACAGTTCTGGTGAAGTATAACTAAAAAGATCTACGCGTTTATTATATTAGATATATTTCAAAAATAAATAAATTTAATGCATGGGCAATATGTTGGTCCACATATGGGCGGGGGGGGGGGGGGGGGGGGAGTTTTATCTGGACAACAAATTGGTGCAATAAAGGCTAGATGCAAGGTGATGGAAGAGATTTGTTGAAGAATCAGCATCGGATAAGATAAAGAGGAGTAATTTAAGTGAGTGAGAATGAGGAAGTAACAATGGGTTTCCCCCGGGATGGGGATTGTTATGGGGCACTGATGTGTGGATAGACTTGATATGTCCAGAGAAAGGGGCTCATCCAACAAGAATTAATTTGTGCCACAAAATCTTTACCAGATGGCGTGATTTGATTCGTCCTCTCCATATTTGTTTTGTCTTATTGGCTAGGTTCATCGGGTGTCTCCGGAGAATGCGCATGGTATTCATTCCAGGCGTTCTCAAAACAAAAGCCCACCTCATTTTAGTTTTCTTCTCTATTTTATGGTCTCCGTTTGATGATTTTCCAGTGGAAATTTAAGTCCTAATTTATTTTGTTCAATTTAATTTCTTATAAATCTGTTTTAGCCAAATATCCTCGTGCGTTGTTGATATTGACAACTTCAATCTATTAAAAATGGCCAAAACCTCATCTTGGAGAATGAAGTATTGCTTGTTCAACCAAAGTTGTTAATTTGGATAAGAAGTTTTACTGTGTTCTTGCTTTAAACCCTCGTCCTGGCCTGTTGTTTTCATAATAATTCATGAAGTTTAGTGGAGTGAAGAACCAACACTCTCTATGGGCTACCTCATCTTAATAGTTGATACCAACACTTTTATTCTAATAAATCTACTATGTGGGCTACCTCATCTTAATAGTTGATACCGACGCTTTTATTCTAATAAATCTACTATGTGTCAAATAATGGTTAGCCACATGAGGAAAGAGTGACAATAATAGATATGTTTTGGTTTCTGTACGGAGAGGTTCTCTTTCTCTATGGGGCCTGCTGCAACTTGGAAATAAACCTAACCGCGGTTTACAAATTTACAATTGCACCATTTGGCTCCAGATTTTTTTGTTATTTTTTCTTTTTAGTCTTTTCTTGGCCACGTTTGAAGATTCCACTCTTTTATGAATTATTGTATCAAATAATTCATACCGCAAGTTTAGTAATTAACAAGTATTATATTAGTATATAGTGTTTTATAATTAAATAATGAGGTGCAGCAAATGCATGCTGTAATTTATATTATGTTTATTATGTAAAATGGATTTTGAATATATGTATTGATGGAAAGACGAGAGGAATTTCATACAATCTTGTTCAAATTTCACGCAAGTTATGGTGTCATTTTGCATTTGCTGTAAGTGATAATATATTATTTCACCAATTACATTAACAATTAATAGTTTTTATTTTGTCATAATATTATTTTATGATGTGTTTAGATGTACAATTTACAAAAAAATTTATCCATCAAAGTACTTAATTCCAAATATATCAGTCATTAAATTAATATTTTTTACCTCTTTTCTTTTTTTCCTTTTACACCATTTTAAAATTTTTTGCTTTAATTATGCTTGTTAACAAAATTTACACACGAACATAGCCATTGCGTCCAATTAAAGTTTTTATCCTTTCGTTTGAAAATTTTAGTACAAGTATCTAAGCGAGGGCTTAGTTAATTAATTAGTTTGCATAAATGTGTTAATCCCAATTTTTGATGTGAATTGTGGGGTTTGAATTTTCAGTGCCTTAAAAACTAGTACGGTAAGTGAGGTATGGGGCTAGCGATCCGGGTAGATTGTCCGGTTCTGATACTGCCACTCCAATTCTTGCAGGTGGGCTTTGGGAGCGCGTGAAGACGTACGTCAGTCTGTCACGAGTTATGGGGAATATTTGGGCAGTCCGGGAGCATTGCTCCCAAAACGTTTGGTGTGGACCCCACACCAGGGTGAGTCGCCGGAGCATTGATCCGGTCCCCGTTCCAGTATTGACATCCAGATTATTATTATACGTACACATGGTTTTTATTTTCCTTAGTATACTTATTCACCATGTTTGGAGACTACCTTTCAATTCAATATTTTTTTTAAAAAAAATTAAATTTAAAATTTTTTCTCTTATATATATATATATAATTAATTATTTATTTTTTAATCATTACATTTATTTATAATTAAATCAACACCTTAGTATATTATACATATACTTACATTTTATATTTATTTATGAATTAAAAATTAATTATTATCTCTATGTATTATTATATTATTCAATTATTATTATATATTATATATATATATATATTTAAATAAATTAAAATTTTTATCTCATTAGAACTTTATAACCAAACAATCTACTTATTTCGACAAACTCTCGCCCAACGTAGTCTCCAACAAAAACTTCTCTCAAACATGGTCATTGTTCTTGTGCTCTACCCAAATTGCCCCTAGCTCGTACAGTTAGAGTATGTGCCTGGACTCGAATTCTCAGGTGAAGAAAGAGGGGCCGCAGCCATGCTTTTATTAAAAAAAAAAATAATCTCTCTTTCATTTATTTATTTCTTTTGGCATTTTGTTTTTTCAGATTAATTTTTGAATCTCCACGTAACAAATGTGAATAAAATCTTGGATGCTATCCTTGGATAGACAGCTCTCCACGTAGTTAAGGGACACATACCATAGAGAGCAAATCAAATGTCACCAACGTGTACATGGAAAAGATAATCCAAAGTCATGTCATCCTCAGCCATGAAAGAAATGCGGATGCCATTTCCTTACCGATGAAACACATGTGGATGCAAAAAAGAGGACTACAGCGATCAAATATGCGAATTGATTTTAATGTATGTATAGTAGACACTTATGGGTATGTCTAGGAGTTTATATCTGGTAAAATTAAATTGAATCAAATTAAATTTTTAGTACACTAAAATTTCCATAATCCAAATTTATTTATTGAATATTGAATCTAATTTTTTGATTTGATTTAGTAATTTAACAATTTTTTTTGGTATAATGAATTTCTATTTAAATAATTCAAAAAATAATTAAATAAATAAATTTATATTTAAAATAATAAATTTTAAATATGTAATTATAAATAAATATTACATATTTTTATTTTAATACTTCATCATTTTAATTTAAAATTTTCAAAGATAAAAATATATCTATTACAATAAAATATTTTTGTTTAAAATATAAGATAATAATATGAAATTTTTAAAAACTGAATATAATAAACTGAAAATTAAATAATAGATATATAAAAATTTAAGAGAAAAATAAGTAAAAATATAATAAATATTAAAATTTAAAAATAAAATTTGGTAGGTATAATATACCAAACTTAAATAAAAATTTTGAATCAAAAATTAAAATTTTAAAAATTATATGCCAAATACTGAACAAAAATTTTGATTTTAATTCAATTCGATTGATTTACCGGATTATGAACACACTTAAGTATATTTGGTTTCTTATTAGGTGGGTAAAAAAATCATTTGGTCATTTGAGCGAGGAGAAAATATATGTTTGACTTGTAAGATTTGAGGAGGGAAGAAAATTATTTTTATATATATTTAATGTATAACAATGAATGTATGATGTAATAATATATAAATTTTTGAAAAAATAAAAATTAAATATAAGTAGAAAAATTATAAAAAATAATTGTTAATTTAATTGTGAATACGTATAATAATTTAAAAATTATTAGTTAATTATGAAGGAAAGAGAGTAAAATTTTTAAATTTGAATTTAAGTAATATTTGCATAGTAAGATATTTGATTTATAAAACTTTTAAGTGATAATGAATAGAATAAAATTAAAAAACAAGCATACAGTGCAAAATTAAAAAACAAGCGTGGTTCCAGGTACATTTATTTAATTACAAATTCTATTCAGCCAGTTGGGTTGAGATAAAGTCAAACCAAATTAAAAATATTAGTCTATGATAAATACTTTTTGGATCAAGAAATACAAGATTGACCAAATAAGAGAACAGTATTGTCTCTAAGGAGACATCCCCGTCGATTTTTTTTTCCTAATATTTTAAGATTTAGGCATTGGATTCAAATGTCATAGTGGTTAAGTGTTGATAGAAGCGTGATTTAAAAAAGATACATACATACATATATATATATATATAGAGAGAGAGAGAGAGAGAGAGAGGTCTTCATTGATAATACCTCTTGGATCAATACCCAAGTGCAAATAAGTATATTTATAGGTTTATCTCTGCATCTCAAATCATAATTACTGTGTAGTAAATTTTTGGGTTGTTATAAGTGTACTCATTTTTCTTCCACTTCCGTTACATGTGAAACCACTCATACTTCAATTTTCTCAAAAAATACTTTGATTTCCCCAACAATTGATTTATTGAAGCAGACGAGCAATAATTTAACAAATGGGTAGCATCATAAAAGTAACTATAATAATTATAAGGTAGAAGTTATCTCAAAAGAGATAGCTAAGCATTTTATTATTTGTCTTAGTGGGGCAACCCAAGTCGTGATATCAAGAACCTACAATACAATTTTCATTTTACAATATAATGTGCAAAAGGATCATCAAGTTCCATAATTCTGGCTTATCTTCGAGGCATGATTACAAATAAATTGCTGTTGCCAAACTGAAATTTGGTTGGTGAAATAGTGACTTAACATGGAGGATATATAATTCCTTAACCTAACTCTCACACATCTCTAACTACCAATGTAGATTATAGATATGCACTTAAAATTTAGACCTGTTCTAATTCCAATTTGTGCTCCTCTTAGTCATCAATCATCATTATCATCATCTTCATCGTATCTTCACGGTCAATCAACAAAGATTTTTCTTGTTAGGAATCACTGGTCCTTTACATATGCACGGACATTCGTCTTTAGATTTCTTCTTATCAAATGGCTTGGTAAACCAGAAATTGTGTCCGAGAGCCACAAGTGGGTATTATTTGTGACAAATTGATAGCTTTAATCGTGATATTTTAGAATACAAGTTTCATTATTCACTCGGAAATTTTATTCACAAAGAAAATGAAAAATTAACTGCTTCTTGGGATTATTTTATTTTAGTTTATTTTCCAGTAAGATGGAACAAAATGAAAGCTTAATTAGAAATTTAAGTGAGAGAGCATTGCTATTAGGTAAGCTTCCAACCTTAGACAAGGTAAATTGATTCAATTTAATAAATAATTTTTAGCTATTAGAATATATTCTTAGCTATATTAAATTCTTATAATATTTTTGATTTTTTTTTTATTGTTGATGATAATAAAGAAATGGGCCTCAAGATATCCTCATCGATCATATCCCAAATTGGTGCCCTTTTTTTTGTTTTTTTATTTTTACACTGAGAGGGTGTTGGAAACTTAAAACATTCTTGCAAGTATTTGGTAGTTTTACCAAAAAAAAAAAAAAAAGAGTTTATAAAGTTATAAAATAAGTTGTTTGAAACTTATAAATTGATATTTTAAAAATAAGTTAGAAAGTTTTAACTTATTTTTAAACACCTTATAAATTACTCTAGTTTATTTTATATATATTAAAAATAACATAAATATTATTAAATGATATTTTATTAATGATGTTTAGTTTATATTTATTATCATTAAATAAAAATTATAATAAACTATAATAATAAATTTTGACTAAATTTTATAAAATATTTTTATTATTTTATTAAAATATTTTGTTAACTTATTTTTAAAATAAAATATATGAATTTATATGTTTAAAAACATCTTGAAAGTTATGGCTACGTTTATTTTGTAATTTGAATTTGTGTTTTTTGATATTTTTTTTTAAATTGTATAAAAATAATGAAGAATGATAAAATTTTAAAACTATAATAATTAAACCGATGCTTTTGTTGTCCAAAATTACTAAACCAAGATAGCCTATATCTTTTTATAAGCTGTTAGAATCAAACACCCTCTAAATCAAACCTACGTAATCAGGAGCACAACCTTCTGGTAAAAAATGATGGATTAATTAATCGACACGCTTGCAAAACGAAAGCGCACTTCTCACTCAACTTCCGAAGATTTGATTAATTTTCCAGTTGGAGATGACTTAAGACATGACCGCAGATGAGAATGCCACCTCAATATCTACGACTATCATGAGACTTCAACATCACCTCACTAATTAAAAATATTATTTAGGCACGTCGACGATGGAAAAAAGCATCACGCAATATTTTTTGGCTCGTTAATAGGACAACACTTGTATATATCGTATCATCTCTTTGTAATATGACAAATGAAGCATTGGGTCTTCCCCTAAAAAATAAAAATAAAATAATTGTACTGATTTAGGAACATGACTCGGTAAATGACTCGGAATTTGGACAAAATATTTATTGATTTTGACAAATGTTGATGAATTTGAATATCTCCACGATATCGACTACTGTGGTGTGTGAATCTTTGCAAGTTGTGTGGAGGGTTTTGCGGCTATTATTATTTGTTTATTCAATCATTCTTTTATTAGTTAAAAGAATAAATATAGAAGTTGGATTATTTGCATATAAACCCCATAGTCGAAATCTGATGAATTTGAATTGTACCAGCTTCTAGGTTATGATGGGTTTCCAAACACTAGTGAGATTAAACATTTCTTCACTACAATTGAGTAAGTAGGCCACACTCAACTTAAATTATTCAAACTCAGAATTTAATTTGTTTGAGGCTAGGTGGTGATGGCATTGACAACGAAATTGCACGAAGACCAACTCGACGCGGTCACATTGTAGATTTCTGTTTTGTTAGGCTATGTTTGGGAAAAGGGTTTTAGTTGAACATGATATTTTGGTAAGAATGGTATTAAGAAGAGTAATATGTTCGGAAAGAATGTTTTAATGAGATAATAATATAATTTAGTTGAATATATGTATAAAATATATAATAAAATAGTAATTATATTATAAAGTATAAATAAAAATAAATGTGAGTTTATATATGATATATATGTAGTATTAATTTAATTATGAATATGTGTAATAATTAAAATAATTAATTAATTATATATATAAGAAAAGAAAATTTAAATTTAAATGAAAATATTATTGAATTGTATGTTTAATAGTGTGAAGTTTGAGATTATATATTGGAGTTGAAAGATAGGTTCCAAACATAGCCTTAAAGCTTTGGTTGCTTTGTAATTTCCATACTTCAGACTTAATATTGAAGACATACCTGCTAATTTTGACTCTTCTGCGTATATGTGTGTGTGTGTGTGTGTGTGTGTGTGTAGAGAGAGAGAGAGAGAGAGATAGCCAAATATTTACCCTGTCCATCAAACTTCTTAACAAAATATTATTATTGTTGTTGATACTAATGATCAAATGTACGTGAGAATAATTATATAAATAAATTAGTAATTGTCAATATAACTTTTTATGCCGTTTACAAAATAAGATAAAAAAAAATTTTAAAAATAATTAACAGAATAATTTAAATTTGAGAGAGAAAATTGAAAAAATAAATAAGTGAAAATTAAGCGAAAGAAATTAAAATATATATATATATATATAAAGAAATAATTATTCTATTGTAATTTAGTATTTTGTAACAAAATAGTGACATATATCCTTAATATATAAAATAGAATAAATAGATGAAGAGAATTTAAAAAGAGAAAAGTAGAGAAACTAACACAAACAAAAGCAATAAGTTAAAAATAAAGGAAAAAAAGGGTAGAAAATAGAAAAGAATACAAGGCAAGGGCAATTATGTAATTGCACAATGTGCAACTAAGCATCCTTGTTGAAATAGTAGAGATTGTTGTTATTATTAGAAAACATGGCGTAAAATCGAGCCATGGGTTTATATGTAAAATATGCAGAGATAATCAATAACAAGAATTAATGGATTAACTCAAAGGCCTCAAGCATATTCGGTAATGATGCTCAAATCTGAACGTATTGTCTCTTTTTCTTTAACAACATCAGACCAATTTGATACTGCTACAATCTGAGAATCGTTCAGATCAGGTCTGCATGCATTCAAATTCTTTTAGGACTCGTTTAAATTATAATTTATGATTTAAATTTAAGATGTAGGTCTCAACGATAATAGTCAAAATATCTAAATCAATACCAACAAATTAAAATACAAAGAAAAATTGAATACAATAAAGGGTCTGATATGTTCGTTTGTAGCTGTGGGCAACGCGCTTACGTCCTGTGCTCTTCATTTGTTACTGTTTACTTCCAACTTGTTGCTTTATCACTGTCGCACGCACTCAACGTATTCATATTGGTTTATTCTTTTTATTATTATTTTAGTATAAACTTCTCTAAGTGGTGAGACAAAATTAAAAAAGGAAAATGGAAAATTTGGGTATTTTTATTATTACTATTATTGCTACTATTTTTGTTGAGACAAGTAAATTTTTTCCCACCGTTTGATGAATTTCTTCCGCTGACATAGATCAAGAAGGCCCACCTGCTGGGGTCAACCAAGGTGATCGACTTTGGTGTGGAATTTTGCGTGACCTTAATTAACTTAAATAATTATTTCTCAATTTAGTCAAGAAATGAATAAGCTACTGGTTTAATAACACAATTGTGGTTTTAATCAACATCCAAAGCTCTAATTATACTCAATTGAAATGTTTAATTTCAAATTATCAACTCAAAATACAAACACTCTATTATTATATTTTTAAAATTTATCTCTTTTTTTTTATTTTATATAAATTTTAAAATAAAAATATTTAAAAATACGAACCACAATTCGAGAACAAACAAACCCTAACTTGGACGACGATTATTAATGTTGTTGTTTTATTTCTCATCTAAACACTTGTAATTTACTATAGATGTTCCTAAACCCGCTTCTTGTTATTTCTTCCTTATATTTCAAAATAAATAAAAATATATAAATAAAGCTTAATTAATTATATTGTTGAATCCTTTAATTATCAACAACTCAGAAAACATAGTAAACCGTCCTCAAGCTAAGATAATAGAAAGTAAAAGACAAATTTGTCAAGCGATGTCAAGTCATCCAATTTTCTTTGATTTAGCTGCAAAAAATTGTCAACAAAGAAATCGAGTAATATCACGGACAGAAGACTCGGAAAAACATTTGCTTGTTTATTGATCCAACTCCTGCTTGTAAGAAAACCATAACATGTCAAACCTAGTTGATTTTATTTTTAACAAATTTAAACGAACTTGTATCCCATATTAGTTTCCGTTGAAAAAGTCTAGTACGCACAACCATTAATAATAATTAAAAGAGAAAAGACTGAATCCATGTACAAATCACGACGGGAGTGTTTGTTTCTTAATTAGAAAGACGGAGGAAAATTTGTATAATTTGAACAGCAACAAAAATTATATTTTGTTTCAAAGATTTGAATAAACAGAAAAATAATATATATATATATATTTAATATATAATAATAATTGAATGATGTCATAATATTAGAATCATACAGTAATAAAAAATAAAAATATGTATTGATTTAATTATAAACGAGTATAATAATTAAAAAATTATTTATTAATTATAAAAAATAAAGAAATAAGTTTTAAATTTAAATTTAAATAAGATTTATGTGATAAGATATTTGATGTTTAAGACTTTTAAACTGTGATTGAATAGTTAATAAAAAAAAGAAACAAACATAGCTGTAACAAAAAGTCTTAAGTAGGGTTATGCAAGGTGGGGCACTAGGTAGTGCATGCAGCCAAGTTGCTTTTGTTGACGAGTGACCCAGCCAAATTGTTGCACGTAGTGACATGCAAGGAATAATTATGATAGTAGAAAGTATAGGGCCACTGTATGTATGCCATCTGGTGCTTCTGATGACTCTGCCATTGGATGACAACTTGTGTCAGATTTATTCCCCACCACTGCTTGAAGTTATTTCTTTGTCCCATTTCAATTGTCATGGTGAAAAGGATCAGCATTATTTGACTGCATAAACAAGGAGTTTGAAATTTCAAAAGATTCCCCATCTAACGCAATGTGGGCTAATATTTTCCTCATAAAGTTATTCCCTTTCAGGCTTTACACTATTTAACATATTAATCAGACGACAGCACCATATTTCTGATAACGGAAAAATGGAGTGTTCACACGAGAAATATTAATGCGTAATGTCTTTTTCTGGTTTTTGTAATAAATTTCTTATTGCTACGAGACATAAGGTGTTAGCGATGGATTAACGAAGGACAAATTTGGAATTACACATATATTTTGAAAATATCATCTACAGTTTGTGCCACTTGATGGCAAGCAATTCCAACTGGGAGACTAATCAAATCAGCATGGACCCCCGATTTAATTAGAAGAGAGGATCGAAATATTTCCAATAGACTACGTACAAATAAATATCTGGCCTGGCTGGCAACATCTGTTGCCAACGTCGCACTCACAAGCACCGCGGTACAAGTCAACATCGATTAGGGCAACTTGGGTATGATGCCGTTGGCTGCCGTTGGATTTGGGTATGCATACCTTGTTGTATGTGGACGAGGCACTTGGGGGCTAAGTACTTGCTATGAATTGTCATTTCTCTCTATCAACTAGGCGGCTGTTTGTCCTAAACTTACAACATCTTGTAATTGATCATGAACCTTATTTTAAAATAAATTAATAAACTGTTTAAATAAAAAATAATAGGATCATATAGTAAGATTTTTTTAAAAAATTTAGAATTATAATTGATTATTTTTTTACGTAATAATAATGATAAAAATAAATTAAATGTTATTAATAAAATATAATTTGAGAATATTTATGTATTTTTATTATATAAAATGAAATACCTCATAAAATATTTTACAAATAAGTTGAAATAATTAATTTACTTTAAATTTTTTTATAAATTTTAAATAATTTATTTTTGAAGCTTTTAAACTCTTTTATCAAAAAAATAATACTAAACAGTTACGAAAAATTTATGAATTTCTAAACGTATGTTACGAGAACTTATCCAAACACGCTCTAAATGGAAGACGGATTAAAGTAAATACGCGGCTTGGAATCTAACTATGATTCGTTTATGGTTAGAATAAATGCATATACAGGCATCTAGTTATTGAAAATCTTTTTCTTTCTTTTTATTTTTTAATTTATATTCTCTTATCATTTCGTAAAATGAACACTACCCGTTCAAATGAACAGTGGTGAAAAATGCCACTTGCCCTAGGGCAGACTTTATCACAGATAACGAGGCCACATACGTGCCTCAATTTGCATGCAGCAAATCAAGATCAAACAATTGATGGCGCTTGATTCTAAATTTTGGGATGGATTTAAGAATGGGATCGGACTTTTAATATGTAGGACAAGATTGAAATTTGTAATTATTTTCCCTAATGTTTCAATTGCAATAATTTATAGATAATTGACTAATATTTTCTTGGATTATGTTGCACAGCGTGTATCTGTATGTATCATCCCTAGGCAAGAAGAATTGAGAATATTTTTTAATCACCAACAACTCACCCAATGTAAGGTACCTATTTGATGGCTGAAGATTTCAACTCTCTTGAAGAAGAAAATTATTGTCTCCCAATATATTCCAAGGGAAATTTTGGATTAGTTTTGGTGCACGGGGTATTAAGTGGTCATTCGGAACCCTGAATTATTTTTGGAATCAGTAATCAAAGCAGACTTAATATGTATATTATATATCATATACAAAAAATTAATATTCATAAAATAATTTTAGAATAGTCATCCCATCACCAAATTGAACAGGATTACCGAAGCAAAAGAATTGGAGGCCGGGAAACTTTTGTGGGTGAAAATTGAGGTGGCGTTTTTAATATCTTAATTCGTTGATTCTACTTTATTTTTTAAAAATTTTTATTTAAATAAATGTACATTATATCAATCAAAATGATTATATAAAGGTGACCCCCCTTAGTATATATTGATCATAGAATAAAGGTCTCTAGCTCTCAATAAGTATACATATAGTTGATTTCAACATTATTATGCAATTGTCGATAGGCTTGATTGAAGTGGACCCTGATTACAACTCTTCCCCCCCCCCCCCCCCCCCCCCCTCTCTCTCTATTGTTGTATATAAATAAATAGTTTCTATGTATCATTTTTCTTCCCTTTACCAAATAAGCGCCGAGATGATATTTTTGGGCATTTTATTATCTGTGCTTACTAAATTATTAAGTTAATAAGAATTTTTGGTTGTATAAAATCAAATTACACCACTAGTTAAAATTTTTTTAATTTTTCTATCCTTTTAGTTATCACTTCATTTTTAACGTATTATGTTATTTGTATTCTATCTCAACATTTTTCTCTTTTCAAGTTCTTTTGAATTTTCTTTATTTTCTTATTTTAGTTTTTTTATACTTTTCATTTTAAATATTTAAAATAAAATAACTTCATAATTTATAAATAAATTTGCACACATGTAAGATGTACAGTTTTTACTAGTTATCATTATTAGCTATCGCATTTGATATCTGTAAATGTTAATCCGAGCGTAGGATTACTAACATCTTCAAAGGATACAACGAGTCGACAATTGAAAATTGATACTAGAATAAAGTAAATATTGCAAATTCTTTTCCAAATTTCTTTCTTGTGATGCTAGCTTATTGGTTCAATGACCTTCATTAAGAATCACACTATTAGTCAATAATCTTAACCCCATTATTTTATTTCGATCAATAACCACTGCTAAAATCATGAAGATCGTAACCTATATATGTATAAAACAACTAATAATCAAAAGATTTTATGACGTACAAGTACATGTAATTTTCATATGTAAAATACTCAATCTACAAGCAAGCCTGGAGTTTGTTGTCTGGCAAACTCAAAACCATGGCCCAATGTTAACTTTAGGTCTTCTATAATATTCTTTTGCCAGCTAACTAAGCTCTTAGATTAATTAGTAAACCTTGTTTGTGGTATTAAGAACGTCGACGTGGCTCTAACACTTGCTTCATGTGTGCCAATCAAGAAACCAATTAAAAATCATTAATTGCGTGCTCAACCAACAGAGAACTCAGCATGTAGACCTCCAAACGAGGTATTAAATAAACAAAATGCACAGCTTGCTTTACGCTTATATAAATTTGATCTGAATCCTGATTTGTTCACTTAAAAAGCTTATATTTGTTTAATAAATTATTAGGCGTGAATAGCAGTTTGGAAGTGGAAATATCACGCAACTGGGGACAATACATATAATGATAATAATGTATTATAATAAGACCTGAGAAAGTCACCACCGTTTTTTTGTCATAAAACATCTGAAGGTCATCACCAGGGGTTTGTGTTAGAAAATTGTTATCTTGGGCTTTGTTTGCTGCCTAATTTCTGGAGTCAACAGTCAGAACCCGTTGTTAAGTTAATTATTATTTTAATAAATAGATAAGATATTAGAACTGTTAGGTTGAGTCTCATTCTGGGTAACAGTGTTCTCATTTCAATTTTTAGGCACCTCCATGACTAAGTCATATCTTAAAATTGACAGCCTTGAATGGTCATACAAAATGACAAAAATGTGTACCTAATTACCCTATTACATTAACAGTTTCTTAATAGCCATCAGCTGAGCGAAAAGGCCGGGGAAATATCTATTCAATTTTGTCTTATAATTTAAACAATGTTTAAGTACATGTGCCATTTAATTTATGTATTGGTACTTACAAGAAAAGTTGATCTTCTAGTCACATTGGAAATTAAGATAATTACAATGGCCATCAAATGTTCAAATTCATCCATGCCACAATTTTCCTCTTTTGAACTTTTTTCAGGGAACCCACAATTGATATTTAAGAGAATTAAAACTAATTAATTGAAGGCAAAAACAGGCAAGTGGTAATAGTGGTTAATTATATGTATGCTGAGCCTGTAGGTACGTAGTAACTCACAAATTAATTAAAGGCCAAGCAACCTGCATAGTACGTACCTTTTCTTTTCCACGTGCTCCAGCAGCTTCTGACAATTCCGCGCATCAGTGTGAAACCATAGAGATTCCCATTATTCATCAGCTTAGCAGACTTTGAGTGCTGCAAATCTTGTAATTATCTCTTTAATCATCATAGTCATGCATGCATATTATTATTATGTCTCTCAGCTGTCTTAACCTATGATGCTTTATTCATATTCCTTATAGATAATGAATTACTTTAATTCGGCTTCTGACTTATCCATGTTTGTCACAAAAGTATTTTAGAATGACAATCGATATCTTTTGGAAATTGATTTACTCCATCCCCTTGGTACTTGGATTTCTCGGTGCCAAACAATTAATGAACTCAAAACCCTGAAAATCAGTTCATTGGATTGAGGTAAGTATATATCAAAATGAAAAAGACCTTTCAAAGATAAAGTAAAGGGACCACGGCAAGGGAAAGAGGTTGTTGATGGCATATTGGATGACATTTAATTTGGATTGCCATTACAGATTCATCGAAACCGAAAGTAGGGTTAGAATACAATGGGCTTGGGGGTGCTGGTTGTTGGGTGGGGGCTGCCCTTTTGGATTTTGAAATCATGAATAGACCTATTATGTTGTGAGATGCAATGCATCATTCAAACAATTCGGCTTTTCCAAAGAACCCAGTCTAATAACACTACATAGGAAAATGCCATGACCCTCCAATCAAGTTGTATTTCCATGTTGCACCTATGGTCTCCACGCAATCCATGCACTCATACATGATTCTAACGTTGCTGGTTCCTCTCAGAATTTATGTCCCGTCCAACATCTTTTAAGTAGATAAACAAACTGTGATATATAAGTCAAGAAGAGGTTTTAGTGCAGAGAAAGCACGCAAAATATTTTGTGAAGTCGAAATCCATTCATTTCAAGGCCAAACTTACATTCAGGGGGGAAATTTAGACAAGAGTAAAATTAATTGCTACCCTAATTAGTCTGACTTGCCTCTTGTAGAGTGCAAGACAAATTGTTAGCAATAATAACAAAAATCTTGCAACCTCAAAAGATACAAATGGGGGATGTTAGGCACATTTTTCATGAATTCCTCCACTGATCCATGTTATAGAATATGGACATATGTTTTTTAGATTCAAATGGTACTTCTGGAGAAGGCTGGGCCCAATTCAATCTGATTCACCCAATTGGATCAAGTTGGACCACATCCTACCTAAAGAATTTTACATACTATTGGGTCATCTTTACTTTAATTGATAATTACTTTGACAAATGTAGATGCAGTGTTAAAGGGAGGGGCCACTTGGGTTTGATTCGTATTGAACAAAAGTTTGAAAATTAACATTGCATTATGTGTATGTTCACCAAATGGCCGAAACCTAGTTATGATAAAATGTGGATGCATTAACCTTATATTTTGATGCAGAACAATGTGGTTCTCCACGACAATTTAGGTTGCAGTCCACTATTTACTTCAGAAACATATCTTGTTAATCTGCATTTGAGAAAAAAAAAAAAAAATCTTCAAAAAAGGCCTATCAATTTCTCTTCTCCTCCACACATGCGTCTACATTATTAATTTTTTATAGCCTCCTAAAATGTCCTCCATTCTTTAAGCCACATGGATATCTACTATCAATATATTATTTCTTCAATATATTACATCAATATTTAAAATCAACATTATATTTTTTTTAAACAAAATTCATCTAATTACATATAAACTTCAACCATTTCTCACATATATCTCCAAATGATATATAATAGAATGGGTTGTCATCCAATCGCAACCCAAATAATTTCTAACATGCCACTCAAACATTGTACGTTTTTGCAGTTTGCATGAACATTATCCTTATCTGCATCACCCCGCTAACTTGAAACCTATCAAATTTAAATATTATCATTGGTAACAGTAGCCTAGTAGTAAATCTTTTACCACTGCTTAAATTTCTTTGGGTGACATGGAACAAGAACCCATGGTGATCAAAATTGAAGCGGAATTTTGTCAAGCAAAAGTAAAATGAATAACCATTGGTTTAGTGATTTAGTTGTAGTCTTTATTAATATCCAATAGTCAGCCCAAGACGTAAATGAAGGGCAATTGTTGAGGATCAATCTAATAATATAATAAAGGAAAACTGACAAAAATAAGATTTTAACCAAGTTTAACAATTGTGCCTACATCCTTGAGAGCAACGGCCGGAGATGAAATTCTCTTATCATCTAATTAAGGTTACAATACGATGTCATTTTAAATATATTTCACCATACAATTTTACTAATTTAGTTTTGTACCACACCCCGAGCAACCCTAGCCCAGTTAATTTTACTTTTAAGCCCAAAAGGCTAGACTTTGTTGTAGCTTCATTTCACTTTGCTCTGCAGCAATAAAATTCTATCTACTTACTGAAGCTTGAACTTGAAGTAGCATCAAAATATGTAGGGTTGAATTATTTTTGTTGTTATCGGACATTTAAGCACAAGTGATTTACCATAAGCGCTCCAAAAACCTGCTTATTACTATTTTCTTTATCTTTCAAAATAAATAAATAAAGCATACTAAATTAAATCGATGAATTCTTCAATTATCAACTTGCTAGAAAATACAGATTATGTTTGTCTTTGTTTTTATGTGTATATTTTTGAGATGTGTCTTTTTAATTATTGTAAACCACCCACAAGCTAAAAGAAAAAGAGTAATTTAATGTCTGATGTCAAATCATCAAACTTTCTTTTGCTTTGGATGCCCATTTTTTTTCAAAAAATTCAGAAATCAAGAGAAGAAACCAAGCAATGTCCCTTTCAAAAGCATTTTATGTCTTGGTTTCTTATCACAAGACTATGTTTGGAGGTCTAATTGGCATCATATTTAAACCATTAAAATTCATACGTCCAAACCTATTATTAACAAAAATAATTATTTTTATATCATTTTCTATGTAAATTTTACATTGTTCCTACATTTTTGCCCTAGCTGTCATCCCTTATAAAATTTGCATCCCAACATGAAATAAACAATATGTTAGACACTATCTAGAACATGCAAACTTTTACTATGAATTTTTCTAAATATGTGATATCTATTTGGCATATTTCTTTCTAAGTTTAATTTAGTTAATAAAATACCATAATGATACAACAACAACAACAACAGTAGCAACATGAACAACAATCAAGATACAAAAAGGCTAAAATAGACTATTTGCTTGAAAATTTATCTATAGATCTATTGCATATAATATTATGAAAATATATTAAAATATAAATTATAAACTTATAGTATGAGAAAAAAAATGACATGGTTCGATAAAAATATAAAAGAATGTAGTGAGTTTGCAGTTGCATGAGAGTGTAATATGTATTGCAATAAATCATCAAGTTTTGTGTTTAAAATATTCAGTTCAATATGACATAAATTTTCATAAGTAAATAAAATAAAAAATAAAAAATATAATATAATAAAATTAATACTAAAAAAATTAAGACAAAACCTAAAAATAGCATATGAATATAAAAATATAATGTTTGATGATAAGTTGATATGGACAAATCGATGATGAATTATATCACAATTGCATACTAACTTTGTAAGTATGATTTGTTAAAAAATATATAAAATAAAATAATGTAGAGAGAGAGAGAGAGAGTAGAGAAATATAGCCTAATATTTACTTTGTCCATCAAGCTTCTTAACAAAATATTATTATTGTTGTTGTTGATGATACTAATGATTAAATGTACAATTGATATGTGTATAATCATATAAATAAATTAGTAATTGTCAATACAACTTTTTATGCCATTTACAAAATAAGATAAAAAAATGAAAAATTTTAAAAATAATTAACATAATAATTCAAATTTGAGAGAGAAAATTGAAAAAATAAATACGTGAAAATTAAGGAAAAGAAATTAAAAGGAAAATATATAAAGAAATAATTATACTATTATAATTTAGTATTGTGTAACAAAATAGTGACATATATCCTTAATATATAAAATAGAAAAAATAGATTAGAAAAAATCAAGAGAATTCAAAAAGAGAAAAATAGAAAGAAAACACAAACAAAAGCAATAAGTTAGAAAAGAATACAAGACAAGGGCAATTATGTAATTTCACAATGTGCAACTAAGCATCCTTGTTGAAATAGTAGAGATTGTTGTTATTATTAGAAAACATGGGCGTCATTATCGAGCAATGGGTTTATATGTAACATATGCAGAGATTATCAATGACCAGAATTAATGGATTAACTCAAAGGCCTCAAGCATGTTCGGTAATGATGCTCAAATTTAAACGTATTTTCTCTTTTTCTTCAACAACATCAGACAAATTTGACACTGCTACAATCTGAGAATCGTTCAGATCAAGTCCGCATGCATTCAAATTCTTTTAGGACTCGTTAAAATTTATAATTTATGATTTAAATTTAAGATGTAGGTCTCAACGATAATAGTCAAAATATCTAAATCAATACCAATAAATTAAAATACAAAGAAAAATTGTATATAATAAAGGGTCTGATATGCTAGTTTGTGGCTGTCGGGGAAGCGCTTATGCCCGTGCCTTCGATTTGTCACTTTTTACTTCCAACTTGCTGCTTCATCACTGTCGCACGCACTAAACGCATTAATATTCGTTTATTTTTTTTTTTATTATTTTATTATATTCATGGAAACTTGTCTTACTGGTGAGACAAATTTAGAAAAGGAAAATGGAAAATTTGGATATTTTTATTATTACTATTATTGCTACTATTTTTATTGAGACAAGTAAATTTTTTACCACTGTTTGATGAATTTCTTCCGCAGACACAGATCAGGAAGACGCACCTTCTGGGGTCAACCAAGCTGATCCAATTGGCGTGGAATTTTGCATGACCTTAATTAACCTAAATAATTATTTCTCAAATTAGTCAAGAAAGGAATAATCTACAGGTTTAATAACACAATTGTAGTTTTAATTAATATCCAAAGTTCTAACTATATTTAATAAAAATGTTTGTTTTCAAATTATGCATCCAAAACACAAACATAGGATTATTATATTTTTTAATTTATCTATTTTCTTCTTTATTTTTATATAAATTTTGAGACAAAAATATTTTAAAATATACATCAAAATTCGATAACAAACAAAGCTTAGCTTGGACGACCATTAGTAATGTTGTTATATTTCTCATCTGAACACTTGTAAGTTACTATAAATGTTACGAGACCCCGCTTCTTGTTATTTCTTCTCTATATTTCAAAATAAATAATAATATATAAATAAAGCTTAATTAGTTATATTGTTGAATCCTTTAATGATCAACAACTTGGAAAATATAATAAACCGTCCACAAGGTAAGATAATAGAAATTAGATGACAAATTTGTCATGTGATGTCAAGTCATCCAATTTTCTTTGATTTAGCTGAAACAAAATTGTCAATAAAGAAATGTGAACCTCGTTTTTTTTATTTAAATAAATTTAAACGAACTTGTACCACACACTAGTTTCCATTCAAAAAGTCTAGTACGCACAACCATTAATAATGATTAGAAGAGGAAAGACTGAATCCACGTACAAAAGCCGACGGGAGTGTTTGTTTCTTAATTAGAAAGAGGGAGGAAAATTTGTATAATTTGAGTTGAAATAAAAATAATATTTATTTTGTAAAATTTAATTAAATAATAAAATAATATTAATATATATATATATATATATTTAATATATAATAATAATTAAATGATACTGTAACATGTAATATTATATAGTAATAAAAAATAAGTATGAATAAAATAAATATAGAAATATGTGTTAATTTGATTATGAATAAGTATAATAATTAAAAAATTATTTATCAAATATAAAATATAAAGAATTTTTTTAAAAAATTTAAATTTAAATAAAATTTATATAATAAAATATTTAATATGTAAAATTTTTAAACTGTGATTGAATAGTTTATAAAAAAAAAAAAAAAAAAAACAGACAGAAGTAAACAGAGCTGTTAAAAAATCTTAAATAGAGCCAGTAGGGTTGTGCAAGGTGGGGCAGTAGGTAGTGCAAGCAGCCAAAGTTGCTTTTGTCGACGAGTGAAGCCATATTGTTATTTCTTTGTCCCATTTCAATCTTCATGGTGAAAAAGACGAGCATTAATTGACTACATAAACAAGGGGTTTGAAATTTCAAAAGATTCCCCATCCAACGTGATGTGGACTAATATTTTCTTCATAAAGTTATTCCATTTCAGGCTTTACACTATTTAACCTATTAAATCAGATGACAGCACCATGTTTCTGAAAGCGGAAGAATGGAGTGTGCACACGTGAAATATTCATGCATAATATCTTTTTCTGGTTTTTGTAATAAATTTCTTATTGCTACGTGACATAAGTTGTTGGCGATGGATTAACGAAGGATAAATTTGAAATTACACATATATTTTGAAAATATCATATACAGTTTGTGCTGCCACTTGATTGAAGACTAATCAAATTAGTATGGACCACAGATTTAATAAGAAGAGCAGATAGAAAGATTTCCAGTAGAGTAAGTACAAATAATATCTGGCCTGGTTGGCTACATCTGTTGCCAACGCCGCACTCACAAGCACCGCGGTACATGTCAACATCGATTAGGGCAACTTGGGTATGATGGGGTTGGCTGCCGTTGGATTTGCTTTTGTTATCTTCTGTTGCCGACAAGCGTTCTTCAGGTCAGTGCATTCCCATCTACTTAACCCAATATTCACTCAAAACTTCAATACCGTAATATGCTTCATGACATGTGTGTAATAACGCGCCACCAATTTGATATTTATTGGGATTAAAATCCCTAAACCTTGTTGTGCGTGGACGAGGCAATTAGAAGCTAACTACTTGCTATGAATTGTCATTTCTCTCCGTCAACTAAGCGGGTGTTTGGCCTAAACTTACGATGGATCAGATATTTTTGAAAATTTTATTTTAAAATAAACTAATAAACTGTTTAGATAAAAAAACACTAAGATCATATAGTAAGATTTTCGTAAAAAATTTATAATTATAATTGATTATATTTTTTATGTAATAATGATAAAAATAAATTTAATGTCATTAATAAAATATAATTTAAGGATATTTATGCATTTTTATTATATAAAATAAAATCCCTCGTAAAATATTTTACAAATAAGTTGAAAATAACTAATTTACTTTTAAAGTTTTTATAAGTTTTAAATATTTTATTTTTGAAACTTTTAAACTCTCTTATTAAAAAAACACTAAATATTTATGAAAAAATTATAAATTTCTAAACGTATGTTATGAGAACTTATCCAAACACGCTCGAAATGGGAGATGGATTAAGAAATGTTGTAATAAATAATCAAATTTATTATTTGGATAATAAATTTCAATATAAAAATATAAAATATAACATAACATGTCTAATGTTAATAAACGAACCTTAAAAATAGAAAAATGTCTCGTATGGAGAATTGGACGGGGATAATTTTTAATTCAGCTTATTAATTATTTATTAACCTTATAGAAAAATTTGCTATTAAAAAAGGTACCCCGTGTCTTAAAATAATTAGTTCTTAGAAGTACACATGCCATACTACGAATCTTAATTTCCAGCTATAGCTAGAAAATAATGCTAATTAAGTTTTCAATAAGTAAATATAACAGGAAATTTTTTAATAATCTATATATATTGTATTGAGCTTTGAATTTGTATGCAATTACTCAGTTGTTCGTTCTTGGCCCAGTAGGAACATAATATGTGATAACTTTAATTTTAGTGAATAATTTTCATGAATATTAATGAAGTTATGAAAAACTTCATATGTTAAAGGATATGACAATTGTGTTTAAATCTAAGAACTAAATAATTTTGTTTTTATATATCTTTCCCTGAATTTGTTTTTTAACATGTCCATGAGTTTTGAAACTAACTTTATTTTAGATTATTTTTTCAAAAAAAAAAAAAAGATTAGTAATTCACTTGCAAAGCAAGTAAACACTATAATTCACCTAAAAAGATATGAAAATATTAAATAATTTTTATTGATTATAGTCCAACAAACTTTAACGTTTTAGAATGTTCATAAGTGTTAAATACTAAATATATCTTTTCATTCGAAAAATAAATTTTTTAAAACTAAAATACGTCTTAATAATTTATGTGACATTTTCCAAACTAAAAGAAATTATCAAAAATAAATTATAATTAAATATATAGTAATATGACTAGGTCCTATTATAAAAATTTAAATTTATAAATTTTTAGACATTATTTAAATAATTAACCTATTTTTAAAAATATGATATTTAATATCATTTATCCTATAAGAAACTGGGTAAAAAATATATGTAGACCCATATTTAAAAAAGGAAAAACAAAAAACACTGTACAACAAATTTTTTAATGTAAGAAGTTCCAGTTAATTCGTTGAGAGTAGGATGGAGATTCAGGGTTCTGGATAATTTTTGTTAGAAATGAAAATTTAGTGAAACGAATTTTTTAAATTGAAAAATAATATCATAAAGGTTGTGGCATGTGCGACATCAATAAGTTCGCTTGCTTTATCTTTCTTGCTGTGGTTGAGAACATCGATAAACGCGCGTCCACGCGGATTCCAACTTCTTGTTCGTACAGCTTCAATAATTTCACAACGCGAACATCGGTGTTTCTTGACATCGATCCCTCTTTGTAAACAACTTCTTGCACTCTGCCAAAACTTCTTGAAGAGATAATTCCTAAAGGTCCCGGCATCTTGATTGGTTTCCGACGTCATTAATTTCACTTGCTTTATCATTCTTGCTTCGGTTGAAGAACATCACTAAACGCGTTAGTGGCTTGCGCGCGGTTTCCATCCTTTTGTCTCCGTCATTGTGACTACTTCGGGGTCTCTGGCTCCACAGCAGTAGAGGTTACATTTTGCAGCTTTACTAAATTTCCCAATACATCCCATTGGTGTTTCTTGATATCAACCCCTCTTTGTAAATGAGTTCTTACACTCTGATAAAACTTCTTGACGAGATAATTGATTGGTGTTCTGAGACGGAGTTTCCCTGCAGGGTCCCGATCTCATGGACTATATTACAACTTGACACTGTTCGAAATTATATCTCAGAGTTGCAAGTTGATTCGGGCTTCACTTCTCGAATGTACAGAAAGCTGCGGTTTAATGAAGTCTGGGATGCCCGATTTGAGGCTGGGAATTACCAAAGGTTTGCCGAAATGGTTGAGTGTTTCATGCAGGACCTCGGGGAATTATTCAAGGTGCCAAAGCAAGAGCAGCTGTTGCACACGGACAACACCCTCAAGCAAAATGAACTTGTCGCGGGTTTTATTGGGTTTCTTCTTCAATTACTACATCCTGGTTCTGATAGCCTGGTCAGAGTGTTGCGATTTCTTGTCACCATGCTTGGGGACGCACCATTTCAGTCGACCGAGAATGAGCAAGTGCAGAGTCTGCTGGCAGAATTTGAAGAAGTGGCCAACGAAGCTGGCAGTATAGTGCACTTTATTATTTTTGTTTCAGATCCACGGCTCAAAAGAGTGGATGAGGCAATTGGTGCTCTTTTAGAACATATTCACCTCTTGGAGGCCAACATAATCAAATGCTTTAATTCGCTCCCAAATAATATTGTAGTTAGTCCAGTAGATTCTCTCTTCATTGTTGATTCTCTGCTACGTGATCTTGAGGATCTAATGAATCGGGGTGATGATTTACTTCTTGAGGTGAAGGATCTGATTAAAAGGCTCCATCAAAGGCTAATGCTTTCCCAGTTTTTGCTCAAGAGCATGAGGGTGCCCGAACATTCAGAGATCGAAGAATTGAAAGAACCCGTGATGCAAGTAAGAGGCTTGGCATACCAAGCTGAACATCTGATCAACTTATTTTTGGCTGAAGATGCTCCTCGCTGGTACGTCACCATCAGGCTCACCCATCTGATCAACGACTTTGAGCTTATTGAGACTAGGCTTCAAGAAATCAAGAAAGTTTATGATGCTGGTGCCCTAAATGTTGCCGAAGATTTTAGTGTACGACTATCACTACAAGCTAAGAAAGATTACAGGGTTGATGACATCATAGTTGGTTTTGAGGACGTGGAAAGGAAGATCCTGGATCAACTTGAAGGAGGAAAAAGGCAGCTGCAAATTATTTTCGTCTCTGGGATGGCTGGGATTGGTAAGACGACTCTGGCGAAGAAATTGTACAACCATCCCTTGGTCCACTATCATTTTGACAAACGCTGTTGGTGCGTTGTTTCGCAAATATATCAGAAGAAAAATACATTGATTGACATTTTGGTTAACTTGCAAAGTGACTTTGACGAAGAGATGATCCTGAATATGGATGAACCAAGTTTGGCGGAACGCATCTACAAAGATTTAAAGGGTCGGAGGTACCTAATCATAATTGATGATTTATGGGATTCAAACGTCTGGGCTGATATGCGAATGTTTTTCCCAGACGATGGAAATGGAAGCCGAATACTATTCACTAGTCGGAATAAAAATTTGGCTCCATCAGGTGGCATTATTCACGAGCTTCCTTTATTGTCGAATGATCAATGTTGGGAGCTATTGAAAAGGAAGGTTTTCCAAAGCGAACCTTGCCCTCCAAAGTTGCAAAGCATAGGGAAAGAAATTGCAACAAATTGCCATGGACTACCACTTGCAGTAGTGGTCATAGCTGGTTTTCTTTCAGCTGTGGACAAGGAAGGAAGCACCTGGAACAATGTGCTACGAAGTTTACACTCTTACATGTTTTCTGATCAAAGTGATTCAGTGGAGCAAATATTGGAACTCAGTTACAGGCATCTACCACAACATTTGAAGCCGTGCTTTCTTTATCTTGGAGTATTTCGAGAAGATTCGCAAATCTTCACTAAGCGGTTAAAATGTATGTGGATTGCTGAAGGATTCATATATGATCAGAAAGAGACGAGGAGGGCACTGAGTCTAGCAGAAGAATATTTAACGGAGCTTATTGAAAGAAGTCTCGTGATAGTTGTCAAAAAACGATCAGACGGTGGAGCCAAAGTTTGCGTTATTCATGATCTATTGCGTGACTTGTGTTTGAGAGTGGCGAAAAAGGAAAATTTCCTGAAATTAATGGACCAGTAAGCTTCAGCCCTAACGATGCCCATTTTCCACTTTAAACATCTTATGTTCTCGTTCTGGCTTATAACTGAGAGGCACTTCATAGTGTGGTGTCGAATATGTGATGTACTAACTGTTGTTATTTTTTATCTTTCAGTGACTGCTCAATATGGAACCAGAAATTCCGCCGCCTGGGTGTCCATGGGAGTCCCTTGTATCGACCTTCATCTCGCGAATTGGTACCTTGTGGCCTGTTCATCCGTTCTTTTTATGGCTATCTTCGAAACTCATCATTGTCTGTTCTCAACATGAAATTACTTAGAGTTTTGCATTGTCAACCCGAATTCGCTTGTCATGATTTGGTTGGAATTGAACTTCTAGTTCACTTGAGATACTTAGCTATTGACAGGATGGTGCCATCAATAGACTGCCTTGTAAACCTTGAATTTCTTATTGTGAGAGGTGGAGTTTACATATTGAACCTTGTGAAAATGGTGAGGTTAAGATTCCTTAGTGCCTTCGCAGTAGACTTTGGCGGCAGCACCTCCCAAACCAACAACCTAGAATATCTTTCCGTCTTTAAAATTGGGTGCAAGGAGGATGTAGAGGTGTTGAAATATTCTCCCCATCTTCGCAGACTCAAATGTTTTGTGTGCACACCTGAATGTGGGGATCTCAGCTTCCTCACCCAACTTGAGTCGCTGAGAGCGGAGCTCTCCTGTAGAATATCTTGGATTTCACCACCCTCCAGCATCACAAAGCTTACTCTGCTTGGGGGCTACTTGTCTGGGGAACGGATGTCAACAATTGGGGCATTGCCGAACCTTGAGGTTCTCAAATTAAGATCTAGTTCATTTGATGGAGAAAGATGGGACACAAGCGATGGTGAGTTCAAGCAGCTCAGATTCTTGGAATTGGAAGACGTAGAACTGGCCCAGTGGAATGTCTCCTCTAGCCAACATTTCCCTATGCTTCAACAATTGGTATTGACTGATTGCGAGAAACTAATGGAGATTCCTGGTGAGATTGGAGAAATTGCGCCGTTGCAATTGATTGAGCTGCGCGGGTTCTCTCCGGAGTCACTCGTAGAATCTGCTTTACGAATTAGACAGCAAGAAGAAGATTTGGGCAATGGGGAGCTTCTTAGGGTCATAATCAATGGCCTAAACAGGTAGTAGATCACAAACCTTATAAATCCGTTTGCTTCATTGTTAAAAGTGAAATATGTGCGGTCGGTATAACGAAAATATTTAATTTAAAAAAATTATTTTCTGCTATTAAAATTATATAATCTTTATGATAATTTGTATTTCTGTGAGATTTCTATTTTGCTGTCGATCTAAATTTAACTATATGTTGAGTAATAATCTGAACTTGAAATGGTACAAATAGCAGTTTTCAATATTATGATTTTGGATAAACATATTCCCGTATATTATAATTCTATAGATTTAAAAATATAATTATATCTCTAATAATTAAAAAACAAATTTATTTTTGGAACTATCACGCAGAAAATTCGAGCTGATTGAATTTTCAACTTGTATAATTGTAGCATATTTGATTACGTATTTAAAATTCCATTAATATGTAGATATGAGTAAAATATATGGTGAGGACTAAAATGTATATTTGAATTTAACCACCAACAAATATATTTAGTTATTCATCTAAAGTCTAAACATTATATGTAACTTCTTATCTGTATGAACTTTATCAATTATTTATCATAAAGCTAAAATAAATTATTAATGGCTAATAGCTCAAGGTATACATATATATATATATATATATATTTGCCCGAAGTATTTAAACGTTAATATAATTTCATATTTTGAAATTGAATTATAAGTAAAACAGACAACTGCTGTAATATGGACTATTCTGTAATTGGTAAAATAAAAATTAAATTGGAAAATTGAAAACAAAACAGAAAATTTTCTAACTTAATGCGTCTATGCTATTTTTAAGTTTCAATTACTAGATTTCCTAAAATATTCTTTTCAATAAGTTTAATTATAACTACTTTAATTGCCCAATATATGTCTATCTTTTTATATCTATACCATTATATTATGATTAAAAGCCATTGGTTGTGCAACATGCAATTCCAATAATAATTCTTATTAACAAGTAACTTATGTGCCATTAAAAATTTAGCACACGCATTTCATGTGCCATTATTTCTAATATATATATATATATCTTTTATAATTTTTTTAACTTATCATTTTTTCCCGTATTTTTTTTCAAATTTTGTTTTTAAAAATTCTTTTGATATTTATTTATTTTATTATTTTAAATATTTTTATACTTTTTAGTATCTACCAATTTTATTTTTCTTTGTATTTTTTACTTTTAATTAATGTTATTTGTTTTATTTTTTTTGTCTTTTAACTTTTTACTCTATCTCATTTTATATAAAACTTATAATTCAACTTTGTTCTTTTATATAATCTCATTTCATTATCAATGTCATTAAAACTATATTTACAATGTTAATAAAATTATATAATGTTTTAATTATACAAACACCATAATGGCTATGCTTGGAAGAGGGGCTTTTGCAAAAAGATAACGTTCGGTAGGAGTTATATTGAAATAAATAGTATATTTAGAAAGAATATTTTGATGTGATAAATAGTATAATTTGTTTGATTATATTTATAAAATATATAATAATAACTACGTGATATAATAGTATATAAAAATAATGAATATATTTTTGAGGTGTACATAAAAAGTTATGTGAGTGCATATATGATATATATATATATTGATTTGATTGTTAAAGTTGTAATGATTGAAAAATAATTAGTTAGTTGAGGTAAAATTTGAATTTGAATTTGTATTAATATTTTATCAAATTGTATATTTTGTAATGTAAAGTTTAATATGATTTTGAGTTAAAAATTAAATTCCAAACACGACCCACATAATGTGTCAATTTTATAAGTTTATTTAAAAACTGCAGCAGCGACACGTCGCCTGTTTCCCCTCCCTCCTCGACATCACAGCTCAATGCTATAGCCATGTCCTACTGCTGCAACACCTATCCGCCGCTTCTCCTCGCTGCCTCGCCTTGACCTCTTTCCTCAATCACTTATCCTTCGCCGCCATGCCACCTCTCCCTAAACCACTGCAAATTCCCTGGGACACCCTCCTTTCCCTGTTAGTTTGAATTTTCACCGAGAACCACCTGAAAACAATTCCATTATTGGCTCTTATTGATTAACGAAAGAAAAGGAAAAAAAAAACAAAAACTTATCCACTCCCAGCCCAATGAAATTTTTGCTACCCCTTGCTATCTCTAGACGGGAATAAGAATTGGTGAAATTCCTACGTTTTCCTTCAACTTAGTCTCTTGCTTACTCAACGAATTTTTTGCTTGTAGTCGGTGCAAGACTCAGGTAATGTTCGATAAACATTTAAGACGGCAATCGATTCAGGCTTGGCTTCGAAGGTGGTAGGTCCTGAGCCCAAATAGATATATTCAATGTGAATGCATGCAAGAAGAATATAACTTTCATTGATCATGTGAGTTTCTTTGCTTTTAGGACAGTTCGTGCTAGACCAGGGGCCTATTTGGAAAATGGAATGGAACGGCGACGATTCAGGCTTCGGGAGGTAGGTCCTCAAACCAAATAGATATATTCTGTTAGATATTAAGTTTAATTTGTTAGTATTTCTATCAAAAATAAATTAATTTTGTATTGAAAATTGTTTCTTCTATGGTGTGTATGTATGAAGATTTAGATACATGGAGTTGGTGATGTATTTAGACAATGTGTGTGTCCATATTCATATGATTGGTTGTTAGGTGGGGATAGGTGCAATAGTTAGATGAAGATTAATTTAAACTGTTAGATCTTCTTAATCATTACCGTCCATTCTTAATAGAAAATAATATAAATAGGAGAATCTTGCAAGTCATTTGTAATTCAAGAGAAGAAGAAAGAAAGAAAAATATAGAGTTGAGAGAGTTGTAGAAGAGTAAGTTTATAAAGTGCTGATTGAGTTGAGAAGTATAAAATTCTTGAATGTTCTCCTCTTCTGATCTTTGTTTTTCGAAATTGTTTTGTAAGCCCACCACACAACAAATTGGTATCAAAGTCTTGTTAGATGATCGTTGCTGGTGGAGTCCTTTTAATTCCAAAACTCACAAAAGAAAATTATGAAAAATATAGCATCCAAATGAAGACGTTCCTTGGTTGATAAGATGTATGGGATGTAGTAGAAGAAGAATTTCATGTGCCAAAGGATTTGGTTGCCACAAGCAAGGATGTGAAGAAGGCCGTAAAAGAGGTCAAAGTGAAAGACCAAAGGGCATTTTTACTCATCCAATTCAGTGTGGATGATTCAATTTTTAAGAAAGTTGCCTAAGCAACCACATCTAAGAGGGTATGGGATATCCTTGGAAATGCCTTCAAAGGCATAGATAAGGTAAAGAAGGTTCAACTTCAAGCCCTTCGAGGTGAATTTGAGATTTTGTAAATGAAAGACTTTGAAGAAATGTTTGAACACATTTTTCAAGTTACCATGGTTGCAAATGAATTTGAAAGAAATGGTGAAAAAATTCCCGATAGTCGAGTCTTGGAGAAGATACTTCAATTACTTAATTCTAAGTTTGATCATGTGGTTGTAGCAATTGAAGAATCTAATGACCTTGAGACCATGATCGTTGATGAGCTTACTGGCAAGCTGCAAAGTCCATGAAGAGAAAATCAAAAGGAGAAATAAAGAATCAATTGAGTAAGCCCTTCAAGTGAAGATGAGCGTTGGAGAAAAGAAGGTAACATTTATTGGAATCAAGGTGGATGTGATTATGGTCGAGAACGAGATCATGGATGTGGTCGAGGTCTAGATTGAGGAAGAAGTGAAAGCCATCAGGATTAAAACAAAAATATTGAGTCAAACAAGTTTTGATCATCAAAAGATCAAGGAAGAGGTGATTATAATTGACAAAAAAGAAGGGCAATGTTACAATTGTCAAAGGTATGGACACTATTCATATGAGTGTTGAGATAAGAAAAAAGAAAAGTCATTTGATGTCGAAGAAATGAATGAAATTGAAAACACAGTTTTTCTAGCACACAAGGGACAAAATGAAGAGTTAATGCACACTTGGTACCTTGATTCCGGTGTAAGTAATCACATGTGCAGTCATAGGCACATGTTTGTTGAGATGGATGAATTTGTATGGGAAATATTACCTTTGATGGGAAATAACATCGAGAAAGCTTTCCAAAAGAATTAATGTTGAAAGCCAAGCAACCATTAGAATTGATCTACAGTATATTTGTAGATCCATTAAACCAGCATCTTTGAAAAAAATAAGTATTTTCCATTATTTATTGATGATTATACTAGAAAAACGTGGATTTATTTTTTGAAGCAAAAATTTGAAACACTTTCAACATTTAAAAAGTTCAAAGTTCTCATAGAAAAATAAAGTGAATTCAAAATCAAGTTAATAAGATTTGATCGTGGAGGAGAGTTCACTTCAAAAGAGTTCATAAAATTCTGTGGTGAGAATGAAATTCGGCGACCCTTGACTATCCCATACTCACCACAACAAAATGGAATAGCATAAAGAAAGAATATAATTATTTCAAATATGGCTTGAAGCATGTTAAAGAGTAAGAATTTGCCTAAAGAATTTTGGGCAGAGGTAGTAAACTGTGTTGTCTACTTATCAAATCAGTGTCCATCAAGAAGTGTGGAGAACAAGACACCACAAGAAGTATAGAGTGGATACAAATCAAGTGTATCTCATTTGAAAATGTTCGGAAGCATTACTCATGTCCATGTCCTAGACTAACAAAGAAAGAAGATTGATAAAAGAAGTAAAATGTGTATTTTCATTGGCTATTTGAAAATGTTCGAAAGCATTGCTAATGTCCATGTCCTAGACTAACAAAGAAAGAAGATTGATGAAAGAAGTAAAATGTATATTTTCATTGGCTATGACCAACATTCCAAAGAGTACAAAGTGTATGATCTTATTAGAAAGAAAGTCATAGTTAATTGAGATGTGGTCATTGACAAGAAGAGTTCATGGGGTTGGAGTTTGGAAGCCAAGAAGCAATTCACATTTTATCTAATAGAAGTGGATAAAAATCAAACATAAGAAAAAATGAAGCATATAACTTCCTCTCTATCAACTCTACAATCAAGTTCGCAGACAGAATTAATTTCAAGATATTTCACATCATTAGATGATGAAAATGTTATTGGACCACAAGGAACGAGGACTTGGGATGAAATTTATCAATTTAGTTAAAATCAGAACTTATTTTATCTTTTTACAGATTTTGAACCAGTCAATTATGAAGAAGCATCAAAAAGCAAAGAGTGGAGAAATGTTATGGATTAAGAAATTGAAGCTATAAAGAACAATGACACATGGGCCTTGACCACTTTGCCAGTAGGATATAGGCTCATCGGTGTAAAATGGGTTTATAAAATCAAGAAGAATTCAAAAGGAAAATAGAGAGATACAAGGTAAGGTTTGTAGTAAAAGGATAAGTAAAGAGTTGGAATCGATTATGATGAGGTATTTGCTTCAGTAGCTTGACTTGAAACTATAAGATGCTTAATTGTGTTGGCAGCTCAAATAGGGTGGAAGATTCACTAAATGGACGTAAAATCTATCTTTTTAAATGGATTTTTTGAAGAAGAGGTGTATATTGAACAACCTAAAGACTATGTTGTTTGAGGGCATGAAAATAAAATTCTTAAATTAAAGAAGACACTTCAAACACCAAGGACATGGAATAGCCGGATTGATCAATACCTTCAACAGAATGGATTCAAGAAGTGCCCCTATGAACATGCCCTCTACATCGATATAAATAAGAATAGTGATATATTAATTATTTGTCTTTATGTTGATTATTTGATATTTGCAAGTAGCAACTCTAAGATGATTGATGATTTTAAAAAGGCATTGACTAAGGAGTTTGAGATGATTGACATTGGATTGATGACTTACTACCTTGGAATTGAGGTAAAACAATAAGATGGTATCTTTATCTCTCAAGAGAACTATGCCAAAGAAATACTAAAGAAATTCAAAATGGAAGATTACAAGTCCATCAGCACTCTAGTAGAAGTTGGAATAAATCTGTCGAAATATGTTAATGGTAATCGCACAAATTCCACCTTATTCAAAAGCTTGATTGGAAATTTAAAGTATTTGACATGCACAAGGCCTGATATCCTTTATATAGTTAGCCTTGTTAGTTGGTATATAGAAACTCCAACAAATTACTACCTTTAAGCTGCAAAGAGGATACTTCGAGATATCAAAAGAATTATTGAATATGGTGTGTTCTTATCCTACAACTGGAGGCATGAAAGTTGAAGGGATACAGTGATAGTGATTAGACTAGTAATCTCAATGATAGAAAGAGTACAAATGGATTTATATTTTATTTTGGAGACACGGCATTTACTTGGATGTTAAAGAAACAATCAATTGTGATTTTATCAACATGTGAAGCTGAGTATGTTGTGGCAACAACAAGTGTTTGTCATGCATTGTGGTTAAGAAGTTTACTTAAAGAACTTCATCTTGATGTGAAGGATGGGACTACAATATATGTCGACAACAAATCAGCGATTGCTTTAGCAAAGAATCTTGTGTTCCATGATCAAAGTAAACAACACGCACTTTCACTTCATAAGAGAATGCATTGTAAGGAAAGAAGTGCAAATAAAGTATGTGAAGACTGATGAGCAAGTTGGCAACATCTTTACTAAGCCCCTAAAAAGAGAAGCCTTTCAAAAGTTGCGACATCAGCTTGGGATGAGAAAATCAAGCTTAAGGGGGCATGTTAGAAATTAAGCTTAATTTTCTAGCATTTCTATAAAAAATAAATTAATTTTGTATTAAAATTGTTTCTTCTAGGGTGTGTATATATTAAGATTGAAATAATGTTTAAATATATAGAGTTGGTGATGTATTTAGACAATGCGTGTGTCCATATTTATATAGTTGGTAAGTTGGGTAGGGATAGGTAAAATAGTTAGTTGGTGATTAATTTAAATTGTTAGATCTTTTTAATCACTACCGTTCATTCTTGATAGAAAACAGTATAAATAAGAGTCTTGCTTGTTATTTGTAATTCAAGAGAAAAAAAAAGAAAGAAAAATATAGAGTTAAGAGAGTTGTAGAAGAATAGGTTTATAAAGTGTTGATTGAATCGAGGAGTATAAAATTCTTGAGTGTTCTCTTCTCCACTTTTTCCTCTTCTAACTTTGTTTTTCTAAATTATTTTGTAAACCCACCGCACAACATATTCAATGTGAATGCATGCAAGAAGAATAGAACTTTCATTGATCACATGAATGTCTTTGCTTTTAGGATGTGATGTGATGAAGATTGTTCATGGTTATTGACGTGTTAGGGTAAAATTTTAGATGATAATTATGCAGGAGAAACTAGGATTTTTTGGCTGATTGTAAGTGAGATATGGTGGTTGAATTTGTTGTATCTTTATTAGCAGCATATATAGTAGGATCAAAGTTTCACATGTAGCAGTAACTTGTGAAAAGTTGATTGTTGATAATGTGCAGAATTTTTGGATTGATTTGATATAATGGATGGATTTATGTGAGGTTGTACTTATGTACTTATTTATTTTCCTTAGGATTGTTATGGACATGAATCAGTCTCCTCTATGCAATAAACTTTTATCATTTATATGTGAAACGTTTTTACAATAAAACTTCCGTGTATGAATATCTGTGCCCCAACTTTCGGAAACTATTGACTTCTTTGCAATTTTACAAAATTGTTAGAGAATGCAGTACCATTGCTAACATTCAAATTTGGAATGTAAGATTTGAGGCTTGGTTTATTTTCTTGGAGATAAATTATAATGATGTTTTTCACCAGAAATAGGTGCATTTGGAATATTCCTGAATGTTTTTATGATTTCTCAAAGAAAAAGTAATTTTAAAAATCTTCCAAAACACTGCCATCCAGTTTCACTGTCAGACATCGATGAAAGGTGTTTCAAATACCATATGACCCTGCTGTTGCCTCATTGGAGTCTAAAAACTGCTAATATACGAAGTATTTACGTTTAGAAAAATTATAGCATTTAAATTATAGCATTACATTGTCATTCGAGTCTAAGAGTTGATAATATGCGAAGTATTTACGTTTAGAAAAATTACAGCATTACATTGTCACCTGTCGGGTGTTTGGCGTTTTGCTACCCGTTTAGTCTCCTTTCCATGTTTCAAGCAATAATATTGATTGTTGATTTGCTTGGTTAATTAATTTTTTTGGATGAATTTATTGATCCGTATAGAAATTCTCAATGCGACTTTAGGTGTTGACCTAGTATTGTCATTTTCAATGTTTTGGGTTAAATTGTATACGCTGGATTAGACATGAATCCATCTTATTAGAATCAATTCTGTTGGGATTTAGTCTTTCTAATTTGATTTGTTGGGAATAATCAAATGACATATCTCAATTGCTATTGGTAATTTTGATCAATATAGGTCTTTTTCTTATGATAACTCACACTTGAAAAGCGAAAATATTTCCGTAAGTGATTTATCCTTTTTCTAATAAAAGAGTTTAAAATATGTGAAACATATATTCATTTTGTTGTAAAATATTTTTGTAGCATAAAATGAGTGCTAGTTTTTGTATTTGTGCGAAGTTATATGTGATCAATTTGAAGTTTCAGGCGAGTATGTAATGTGCTTGTAATCATGAACCATATTTATTTGTTCCAAAATAAATATTAAAGAGCTTTGATACTGTGAAATATTGGTTTTATGTACAATATATAATTTTCAAAAAACAGAAATATGTGATTGATTTGAGAATTTTGTTATACATGTATGCTTTCTATGTAAATTTTTCGAACTTCAATTATTATTTTGGTGTGTCTGTTGAAAGTGAAAATAATATAGGGAATATGCTGGCTATCAACAAAATCATGGTTAATTGAGAAGTACTGACCAGACTCTAAACCTTAAACCCTCCCAATTTTAGATACTGAATAGAATTAGGTATTGAAACCCTCAATTGGATTTTAATATTGATGTCCTAATCGATAATGATGGTGAAAAGTTATGTTCTATTATAGCTTTAAGTTCGTAGAACATGCTACCCAAATTATTATCTACGAAATTAATTTCAGTAGGTCTGAATTACTCTTTACAAGCAGAGTGGTGATGTTATTGAAAGAATCGAAAATGGTGATTTTTAACGCATGAATTTTTTATGTGCATGTAATGCCATATGTTTGTGTTCAGATAATATATGTAGACTCATTTGTTAGACGATTAGTTGTTCGCTTAATTTAAGACATTCTGCAATCTGCAGGCGAATAGGGATATCCTACGAAGGTCCCAAAGGTGGGTAGAATAACAATGCCTTACTGTGTTTTGGGGCACTTGAAATTTCACCTCCTACTATTGTTGGAGTTTGAGTACTATTAAAACTGATGTAATAGATTAGGCGGGAAGAGTTAAGTTTGAGACTTTGTTTTCACCTTGATGAATTTATCTCATTTATAATCGGATATTAATAATGTAGTTTATAAAATTAATTGTGTTATGTTAGTAACTTTGTGAAGTCACACCCTTGTTGGCATCCTCTCTATGTTATGCCTTGAAATTGGGACATGAAACTGCCTTCTCTAAAAGCCACTTTTTTTAAAAGTAAAAAATAAAAATTATATACATTTCAATCATTATATTTTTAATTTTTTAATTCTTTTTATAAAATTTTCAATCCTTGTATCCCAATATGTTCGGAGCAAACCTGCAATCTACTGATATATAAGAACAAACCAATAACAGTAAGAGCCTCCCTCCAGAAAAGGAAAACAAATTGAAGCAACGTGCAATAAAAGTTCACTGGCGCTGGTTGGTATTTGTAACATTTCACTTTGTAAATAGCTTATCTCTCTTTTGTGAATTTTTTGGACTTTTAAGATGAGCATGAAAGAACCATTTAATCAACTTTTGTTAAGTTTGGCGGGCGGGCATTCACCAGGGGACATATTTTTAGTAACTTCGATAATAACAGGATACAATTTTTTTCAACATTTCCTTTTGTTGAATATGTTTTCATCTTGTTTTTTTGATTTGAAAACTTGATATATTCATCAATTTTTCATGTTTATATCCTCTTAATTAATTTTCACACACTGTACAATATTATATTAGATTGAAACTATAATTATTTCTTTTCTTTTCAATAATTGACAGTACTTAAAAAAATTGAAATCTTCTGCTTACTTTTTGAGATAAAAGAAGAAAATCAAAAGTAACACCAAACAAAAATGCGATCCATCTGTAAGCCTAAGCTGGGGATGAAGTGGTACAATTAACATAAATTTAGTAGAAACCTGTTTATTCATGAAAATATGTTGTTAATAATTATTATTGCCGTTTAAAATTTTAAACTTCTACCACTACAATTGCATAGACGTTACATTTTTTTGGGGGGGGGGGGGGGGGGGGGGGTATGCCATTCACAACTAGTTACTCTATTTTTCACGTTAAATTTCATTAATATCTACAAAAATACAATTATATGTTAGCGTAATTACGATTGATGTCAATTAAAATATTAATATTTTTTTTGTATTTTTTATGAAAATTTAATTTAAAAATATAGGTAAAAGGCAAAGTACTACAAGTACTATAAATTCAAGGGGTAAAGTTCGCTAGTACATTTCTTTTCGAAGGTAAATTCTGAAGCAATAAAATTTTAGAAAGTTGATTACTTTTTTATTTTTATTCTAGTTAATGATAATACATGCGTATATGTAGCTCTCCCTCGCTCGTCTCAGCATCATGCTTTAAAAGGCTCATGCTAGAGAGCCCATGCGAGTTGAATAGAGTTCTTTCGACTCGCTCATGCCGAAAGAAGAAACCAATTAGCCATCAAAAGAATAAGTCTTGCTAATTATAATCAACATGTTTGCTTCTATTTATCCCAACTTGTTTGAGCCCAAGTTGCGTTGTAGCTCTCTCTCAATGGCCTTCTGCATGCTCCTCAAATTGGGGGGCTTTGCTTTCTTAGCCAATCCCTTAATTTTCTATGTGGACTTAATAATAAAATGTACATTATCATTTCTCCTATATTATTATAAGAATTTGGGAGTAATTTGGTTGCGGTTTATTGTTGAATTATATTCTTAATCTTAATTAATGAATTCATACAATTATCTTTAATTCCAAACATACTCTAATATAATTGCTACTGTACCATTACCCTTTTATCTATACTACATCTATATCTAGATTATATTATTATTGAAATAAGAATTTTTTTTCTTATACAATGTGAAAGTGCACAAATATTTTTATTTTGAATTCTTTGGGCTACGTTTGTTTCAAAATTTATCGCTATTTACTACTTTTTAAAAATTTTACAAATCAAATATTTTATTATATAATTAAATTTAAATTTAAATTTAATTTTTTTTATATTTTATAATTAATTAATAATTTTTTAATATTATAATTATTTACTGTTAAATCAACCCTATTTTTCAAGCGAAACATGGTCTACAAACTCTGACGAGGGCAGTTTCATTAATCTTAATCGCGGAATGGATTTATTGAAAACCAAATCTGCCCCAACAATTTGATTTTTCCTGCCTGCACGTAACGTTTACATTATATCAAAATGAACAGAAAAGGAATATATACGTATAAAATCTTAGGGCCCTTTGGAATAGTCTAATCAATTTCGTGTGAGAGTGGGACTGTCGGACCCACAGAGAAACTGTTTGGTGAGCTTACGGGCACTGCACACCCTTCGATGCCCCATAGTTGTGTCTTCCCTCGACCATTCCAAATTAGGACTTAGGACCACACCGCCTGACATCTCTATAAGAACCCCTCAAACTAGTCACAAACAATCTCCACCAAAACACATGAAACAAACACTGCTCTCTCTTTTCAGTTCACTGGCAAGAAAGAAGACCTTTCATCCAAAAATAAAGAGAATTTTGAAGATGAGAAGCAGCAGCAGCAGCAGCAGCAAGAGAAGGATTTCAGGCAGAGGGATTGGAAGAGTCCTTAGGGAACAAAGGGCTAGGCTGTACATCATTAGACGATGCGTGGTCATGCTTCTTTGCTACCATGATTGAGGTTGACTTCTCTATAGAGTTACTGACGAAGACGACGAATTGTCTGTCTCTTCTTTCCCATTTTTTTGTTCTAGTCTTCGTTGGAGTGTAAATAGCTACGGCAGGACAACTCAAGTCTTGACAATTTTGTAGTGGTTGGCCTCCAGGGCTCGTTTTATACAGTAGTTTGAGTTGAAACTACTGCTATTTTGATCTCAATTCTTGATTTCAACCTGTGATTTTTGTTCTCGTCCCTCTTTTTTTTCTTGGGTTCAATGGCTTGGACGATGACGAGCAACCAAGAGTCGAGGATCACCAAATCTAATAATAACAATGATCGTCATCGTCGTCATCATCATCAGCATTATAATTATTGGCACTTGTTGAGATTCCATTTTAATTTTACTTTTCATGGAGCGTTGAAGTTATCCGGTATTGTGTATGCAGATTTTGCTGTAGCGACGATTTATGTGATATCATTTTTGGTTGAATTTATCAGTTGATGACTTCCATGCATATCTGAATTATATTTAAAACGAACAATTTTCAAAACTACAAGAAAATTGTGAAATTGAAATGAATTCTCTTTTTTATGTCCTAAAATTTATCTTAAATATTTTTGTGACACATTCTGGACAAAATTCGTCCAATAAGTCGTCCTGGACGGCCCATTTCCTCAACATCGTACAAATGTGTCTGCGGAGCTAAGAAATAGAGAAATAGAATTATTTTTTTCCAATTTATTTATCTATATTCCCCAATCATTTGGCATGCAACCTTTCTCAGTCGCAATACTTACCAAATACAGAAGACAATGCATTTATTTTCTAGACTTCCTGTTTTGAAGAAAATCAAGAGAAAAAAAAGTAGACATGATGTGGTTTTTTGTCACTTTTTTTCTTTATTTTTTCTGTTTGCTTAGATTTTATTTCAATTTGTTTTTCCCTATTGGTCTAAATTGTAATCGATTATTCGGATCAGATCTTTCTGTTGTTTTCGCTAATAATGCAAACTAGGGAAGGACTTTCTTCTCAAAGCCTATAGATTAGCTTCCCCTTTCAATGATTATTGGGATAAAAAATCTCAAAAGCAAGATTTTGATGTTACCTTTTCAATAATTTCTCAAGATTATAAAAGATTATAAAGTAGCCTAATCTTATCATTAAAGTTGCCATTGGCCAATATAATTAGTATTTAAAATTCAAAACCCCTTTTTCAATAATTAGTCAAACTTTTGTGCCAACACTTTCGTACTGTTGAAATTCACGTCTAGCATGCGTGATAATTAACAGTCAAACAAATCTTTTCATGCTGAATTAATCAAATATTGATTATGCTTAATTGTCGTTTTATGCCACTTAAGCACAATGATGACATGCTAAATTACCCTTAAAGATTACAAGATAATAATTAGTGTTAGGTCCGATTTTGTTTATTTTCATTTGTTTTTTGGTCGTTACATATTAGACCTTAAACCGTCCTATTTAGCTTTAGTATAGTTTAATAATGCAGCCTTTGATAATCTTGTATTAGTGGTTTACTCAAAATCAAATGATAATCTTGTTTACTTTTAGTGTCATGAACCACACAATGTGAGTATGCTAAATTATTTATGATTTTTTTCCCTAACCAAATTGTCATATTATTTTTGGTCAAAGAACAAGAAATCGCATTGTGGGCCAAGCAAAGTCCCCAAATCAAGTTCTACTTTGCTGCGTAGGAAGAGAAAGTAACTTCCCAATTAAAAGGATCTCCTGTAGGACTTGCAATTGTTTTTGCTGGACAAGTTAACTATATGTATTTACAGAATAATGAATGAATAGGTGGCATCTAATCGAAAAGAAAATAAGGCATAAGGTCCAAAGAACACACCCACCCTCCAGACATTTATCCTCCCCAACATGCAACTCCCCTTCTTCCCAACCCTACCATTAAACTATTTGTTCTCTTTAATAATGATTTCTAATTTCTTTGCATTTGCTTGCACTCACATACCCTTGATTTATGGTGCGATATATTCATACTCTTGACTGGCCTTCTTTTTTCACAACTTTTAACTGTTTAAGTAAACAAACATTGACTTGTTGGGAAATGTGTGTGTGTGTGTATTTTTTAAGATGAAACTTCAAAAACACGTTTAAATCAGAAATACAAAATGAGTAATTATAAATATAAACCAAAATGGTCTTATTGATTGGTTATTAGTTGCATTACTAACTCATTTCGCTAATATGTCGGGTGTCAAGACTATGTCACATGCATGGTTTAATGAAAGTATATCTTGTTTACACACACTAGCTGTTTAATACCATTTGTGTAATTTTAAATTTTTTTGGTGCAGAAAAAAATTTGAAACTTGTCAAACCCTTGCCAACAGGCCACCTTGGTGTTTCATAGTTGAGTTCACTGTTGTGAATGTGAGCAATGATGAGTTGGAGGGTCAAGGAGTTGAAGCCCAAAGCCTCAGACGTACACCCACCATATCGAGTACTCGGAAAATGTTGCCATCGCGCGGCTTATGATCTGATACTCATGATCTTATAACGTGAAGTGCAGATATATATGGATTGTAACTAATAAATAATACATTCAGTACAATGGCCGGAGACAACAATATATACACACACGCACACGTTGTGAAGTTGTTGAAAGTGCGCAACAATTGGATGCTAGAAAGTAATTCTGGACTCGGATGGTGTCAGAAGTTGGAAGAGTAGGTCAACATGCAAGTGTATTTGCAACTGTACAACCCCTGCGCAGGCATGTACGCAATTATTGATAGGAAAAATGATGGCTTAATGTGTGCGTGATTTGATTCTGTGTTTTTCTCCACTAGGTTGTCAACTTGTGGTGGAAAAATTGAGGTGGGTTTTATCATTATAACCTTCAAACTTTGAAGGAACTTTAGATGATAAATCAGGCCCCCCCCCCCCCCCCCCTTGATTTAATCATGTGTTCTGCCCTCTAAATTAGCAAATTGATTGCTCTCCTACTTATTCTTAATCCTGCGTTATCCATCAGATCATCAATTTTAAAGGCTGCCGGCTGGGGCTCTTGCTGGTTTGTTAACCGTGGGTGACGCTTAAAGACAAATAAATATTAATGAAGACTATAATGTACGTCCAGATAACTTTGTCTGTACAATCACAGGCCAGCTGTACTGCGAATTAAAAATTTGTTAGTTAAGAAATTACAATTTGGTATATAACAAGAAGTGATAATAATGAAGCAATCTCTTATGATTTTGTCATGCGCCATAACGTTATCAAACAGGAGAATAATTTTAATTTTGTTATTTAGTCCTTGCCTTTACTTAGCCTCATTCCGTCTTTATTATTATTATTATTATTATTATTCTTACTAAATAATTAAGATGACTCACTCTTTTTACAACTAACTTTTTTTCCTTTTTCAACAATCTATTTATAATAACAACGATGATGCAAGGATTAAAAATAAATAATATTTGATCTCAAAATTAATCCACTGGCATTACAATTTAGAGAAAACACACGTTGAGCATAGAATTCAATTATTCGAGGGTATGCCCTTTCCTTTTAAGGTACATTACAACCAATAGTCCATCTTCACCTACGACTTCACTTTAAGATTCAAAAAGGAAAATGTAGAGCAAATTATTGAGAAAGACGATTGATCACATTCATCTGAATTTAGTCAATGCATGCAGTGACCAGGGTGTCAAAGGCCCCTTGATGTCAGTTTCCCTTAGGCATCACAGCAACAAGAGGGAGAATTATGAAGAAAAAAAGCAGCCCTCGCGACCATACTCAGAGCCCTTTGAAACAAATAATGGCCCCATTTTCTTGTAGGGTTTCCCTGGCTTTTACATAGGTCACGTGTCCAATTTTCCTTATCCACAAGAACCCCTTCCCCGGAAAAATACATGCTGCTATAACTAGCTGACATCCATCTTGAAACCTCTAGTTTCCTGTCATGCAATCATGCTACCAATTAATTGGGCAGGTCTAGTTGTCTCTTCAAGATTACTTTCTTGCTAGGACTAGTTTCACTGTTTCAATAGTTAACCAGGCAATGTTGGTATTGTCGTCTTTATAGCACGTTTGAAGAAAGACAATCTTAGTGACCTGTAAGAGTGCGCAGGTTCATGAATATTTTGCTCCTCCAGTTGTGCAATTTGTCTTTGTACTCGACAAGATAATATCTTCAACAGGGGTTCCCACTTCCGACGATTCTAGCAATTAATTTATATATATATGAAAGGTAAAGAAACAAGAAATCTAATTTACACTTACTGCTGCAATGATGTATATATTACATAGCAAATCCCATTGAAGACTGCAGATGTCCATAAATAATTTTCGAAAGCATTGTAGTCTTATTGGCCGTTTCTTTAATTTAGCAACCGAGGGATTCAACAAATTTTACAAGTATTTCAGCCAATGGATATATGAATATGCTTGTGTTTGTGTGTAGACTATACTGCATTTTTTGCCATACATATGTCAAGGAATTCTTATCGGTGTATTGGTCTTGTCTAGCTCTCGTATGGTCCACTTAAGTAACAATGCAGACATCATCCATTACTCTTTACTAGCCCGGAGAAAAGTGGGCATGGAAAATCCTCAATGTCCATCCAGTTACAATTCACTGGGCAACTTATTGGTCTCCGTGTTTTGTTGATTTCTTTCTTGTTTGTGTGCGAATCATAATTGATCTTTAGTTCTATGGTCTTACCATGCAAAATGACAGAGAACATGTTTGTTGTATTTTTTTTTACTTAAAATTTTTTTCTCACTCTCTTACTTCTTACACAATATTCAATAAAAATACACTTAAAACCTAAGACAAACATAACCTGAATATGTTCACAAAAAGAGAAAAAATATATTGAAGTAAATAAAACAAGAATCCAAATCAAATCTCAGGAAGTTAACCTGTAATCAACGGCAAATCTGCCAGAGGATGAAAAATCCAAGGGGACACGCGGTTATCTAAAATCAAGCTGCCCTTCTAAAGACAAAAAGAAAGACAATGAAGTTGAACAAAATGCTCTAACTGATTACCAAATCAACTAGGATTAAAATTAGTCTTCTAAATAATGAAAAAAAGATCTTTTCAATTAAGCAAATATTTACGATGTATAAAGCACAACATCAATATAACATTCTAAAAACTGAAATATGACTTCCAAATGTATTTTAGAATTCTCTTTAAAAAAACCCGTGTTTATTTTGGGATTTTGTTTAGATTTTTAGTTTCCATCACTTGTTTCCTAAATAACCTTTTTCTTAAAGCCCATAATTTATTTTAGCGTATACTTGACCTCTAGAAGTCATTTTTATTTAACATTTATAAACCCGGTAAACCAGATATATTTTTCAAAATTAATGAATAGAAATCAATTGATTACTTTTACTAGTCAATTTTTAATTAATTCGATTCTCGCTAAAATATCCAACTAATTTTTAATTAATTCAATTCTCGCAAATTTTTTTATTTTTTAAACATTTGAGTACAGAATATTTTTTCTAATAATATAAAATGCATTTTATTTATTTATTTATTTATATGGTCTATCATTATAGATTTGTTTAATTTTGTCACATTATTATATGTGTGTGTGTGTATATATATTTAATATGTTAATAACGATTCGATCGTTAAATTCTGAATTCACCCTGATTAAAAACACCAGCCTCTAATTTTACCATCCCGCCCGCGAATTTTGGATTCAAAATAAAATAACTAAAAATTGTGTCAATTTCAACATTTCGCGTAATAGTGAAGCCCAAAGCCCACCCGCGTCGAAACCCCGACATGGAAAGTAATCCAAAACCTGTTCTCGACCCGCCACCGTCCACCACCGTGAGTGGCTCCAAATCCCGCAACTCTCGCCGCCGCCGCAGGGGTGAAGACGAAGATGACTCGTCCTCTACGAAAAGCCTAATTAAGAGGAGATCGGCTAATAATGTAGCACACGCACTCTCTTGTAAGGCTTTATCAAACGAGGTTTTGACATTGTCCCACTTCTTTGTGCCGACCATAAGTAATAAAAGCTTCTTTTCTTCTCAAAATAATAATAATAAAAACTCGTGTGAATTAGTACAGATTAGTGCAAATAATTACAACTTAAATGATAATTTAATTTAATTAACATGTCAACTGATTCTAGTATTACAGACCGCAGCTGGCCCCTGATTAATTAATAAGAAACAAGCCAGTTATACTAAAGGAGGTCCCCGTGTAGGTTTTCACAACAAACATTGATCAATAATTAGCCAGCGGATGGGAAGAATAAAAATAATTTATTTTGCACGTCAATAGTCGTGTTTATTATGTATCAATCAGTACCGTATGAAATTTCCTCTTAGACTATCCATATTTTGGATGAATTTTTATCGGTGAAGTATCTTAAGGTTTGCATTCTTCCTGCAAGTATCCAGTTGAGGAAAAAAAATTAATTTGAATTTAATTTATTAACAATATTACAATAAAAAATTATTATTTTATACTTATAATAATTAATTAACTAAATCAATGTAGTAACAAATAAGTTCCAATCTTTATTGATTAAAATGAAAACTTTTATACTTTTGGTTATTGTAATTAATTTAGTCTTTTCACATTTGAAAATTTTTTATCATTAAAAAATATTAGTTTTGTGAGAAAATATATATTTATCACAATTAAAATGTATATTTATTCAAAATAATTCTTTTTATCGGATTGTTTCTTTTAATTCTAAGTAAAGTGATCAAATTACTAACTTAATGAATTAATTTTTAAATTAATCAAATTTAAAAGTATATATAAATTTGAATTATTGAACATTTAACATAACTAATTTTAATTTATAATTTATTTTAGTTAAAATAATATGAATTTTTTTTGCGAGTTTATAATTTAATTTAAGTAAATAATATCCCCTATCCTATTTAAAAGTGGGGGAAGAAACCTACCTCCAACCTCGCTTCGGGCCTGCCTTGCCCCAACATTTGCCCTATTTCTCCTCTCACAGGTTGGATATTTGTGATAGCTCGTCTCTATTGTTATCTCTAATAACACAATTATTTTAAGTATTTCTTTAGAGGAACAAACTTTTTGAGCTTTGAAAAAAAAATCCTGGCCTCTGAATAGATTTAGAGGGTGTTTTGGTGAGTTTATAAGTTTCTCACGAGTGTTTGATAATTATTTTGACAAAAGAGCTCATAAGTTCAAAAAATAAGATGTTTAAACTTTATAAACTCTTTTAAAATAAGTTAGCTATTCCAAACTTATTTTCAAGCATTTTATAAGTAATTTCATTTTATATATTAAAAATAACATAATCATATTTGAATTATATTTTATTAATTGTATTTATGTTATTTTCATTATCATTATATAAAAAAAATTGTAATGAATTATAATTATATATTTCAATGAAATTTTATAAGATGATATTATCAAATGACTTTTAACTTATTTTTAATATAAGATTTATAAGTTTATAAACTTTAAAAATATCTTATAAGCGCTTAATCAAACACTTTGTTAGTCCAATAGCACTCCTGCGGTATAAATTATAATACCACAGCTTTTTACTTTATTAAAATTTTATTTGTAAATTATAAATTATTGTATTATAAATAATAGAAATATAATTATTTAGAATTAAAGGTATAATACTAATTAAAAAAGAAAAAATGAAATGAACAAAGAGAATATAAAAAAAGAGCAAATTTGAGAGTGAATGCATAAAAAACTAAGAGCTAAAAAGAAAGAGTGATAGAAAAAAAAATTAGAGAATTTAACATAAAAATATTTGTGTAATTTCAAATTATGTAACAAAAAAAATCCTATTTTAATAATAATATAGTATAGATAAAAATGTAGTATAGAAAAAGCATAACGGGTAAAATAGTAATTAAATTGGAGTATATGTTTGGTCACTTTAATCTAAGATAATTATGTAAATTTATTAATGAAAAGTAATGATGTCAACTAATAATGTACAACTGAATTCATCACAAACTCTTTATAATATTATGTAAATGATAATATACATTTTATCAATAAGCCAGCACAAAAGATTAAGAGATTGGCTAAGAAAGCAAGTACCCCCATCTAAGAAGCATGCACGAAGCCATTGAGAGTGCTACACAAATTTGAGTCAAACAAGCTGGGATACATAGAAGCAATTATGTTGATTAATTATTAACAGGACAATAACAATAATGAGGCATGGAGAGGGGTCGGAGGCTGGGGCCTCCGTAGTGGCGTGCCCCATTTCACCCAGCCTTTGCTTTTTTTGGTACAAGCTAATTGTTTCACTTTCGATTGCTACTTGGTTTGTTCTTTCTTCCATGCTGAATTGATTAGATGAAGCAAGCCAAGAGACTAGCGTGCACTCTATGGCATGAGCCTTTTAAAGCATGATGTGGACATGAGGGAGGGAGAGGTCATGATACACTGACACGATCCACCATAATTATTTAATTAGGGAAGTTTTTTGGCTTTGCTTGGATGCTAATTTTGACCGTGGAAATGTTCGCGTGAAAGTTTAGGAATAGCCTCTCTTATCTTTGAATTCAATTTTGCAACCTTTCAAATTGTTTCTTCTAAATATACTATATATATATATATATATATATTAAAATATTACTTTTCATTTTTTTTTTTTTGGTGATTTTCACGTCATTCTTAAATTTTCATGTCAAATTTTTATCCCCTAAATTGGATCTGAACATAGCCTTCATGTCTTGCCCAGTGGCTAGCCCTGATAGATGTACTCTAATTGACACAATTACATGAAATGAAGAAAAAACCAAAACCGAGACATTCATTGACACCTCTAATATGATTGGTCCTGCAAACTCAGGGTAATGCCCGGGAAAGAAATGTAGGAATGGCAAAGCACCCGCTTCACAGGGCAAGGTGAGGACAAGCCAGAGGAATATCTTCCCTTTCCATCGTAAATTGGATCGAGGAGTCGGGGAATATTCACGAGCCCATCGCCCCTATCACCCACATTATTAACACACCCATTTATGCACATGCACTTGTATTATCATTAATTATAATAAAAATAAATAGTAATCTACTCTCTAAAATTTTATTACTTTACAATTTACCTTCTAAAAGAAATGTAATAGCAAACTTTATCCACGGAATTTATAGTACTTGTAGTACTCACTAACTATATTTTTAGATTAAATTTTAACCAAAAAAAAAAACTTATCATACTTTGCCATTTTTTGATTTTTTAAATACGAAAATTAATGTTTTAATTGATATCAATCATAAATAAGCAACATATAGTTGTACCTTTTTTTTGTACATAATAATAAAATTTAATGTAACAAAAATAGAATAACTACTTGTGAAGTCATGCACTAAAAAACGTAGCATCTATGCAATTATATCAGTTTAAATCTAAAATTTCAAACAATGCAATAATGATTGTTAAGAACATATTTTCATGAATATATAGGTTTCTACTAAATTTATAGTAATTGTACCACTTCATCCCTGTTTAGCCTATTTATGGACCATTTTTTGTTTGATGTTAGTTTTAGGTTTTTTTGTTCTTTCATCTCAAAAACTAAGCAAAAGTCAAATTTTTTTGCTACTACTATCAATAATTGAAAAGGCAACAAATAATTATATTTTTAATCTAATGTTATATTGCATAGTGTATGAAAATTTAATCAGGTGGGTATAAACATGAAAAATCGATGAATATATCAAGTTTTTTGAATTAGAAAAAAAAAAGACGAAACTATATTTGACAAAAGAAAGCGTTGACCAAATAATATCATCTTATCATCGAAGTTACTAATAATATTTTCCTTTGGTGAATGCCCGCCGGTTAAAACTTAACAAAAATTGGTTAAATGATCATTTAATGCTCATCTTAAAAATTCAAAAAAATCACAAAAAAGTAATAAACTATATATAAAATGACATGTTAGAAATACCAACCAGCGCCAGGGAACTTTTATTGCACGTTGCTCCAATTTGTTTTCCCTTTTTGTGGAGGAAGGTTCTTTTTGTCATAGTTGTTGCTCTTGTTATATTTTAGTAGATTGTAGGTGTGTTTCCATGTACTGGTACACAAGGAGAGGGAGGTTGCAGCACTTATAGGTACATTTTTTGAAAATTATATGAAAACAGGAAAAAAATTTTAAAACATAATAATTGAAATGTATTTTTTTTTTTTTTTTTTTTGGTTAGAAATTAAACCAAACTTGGTTAGGCTTTCGGAAAAGGGAGTTTTAAATGTCCCAATTTCAAGGCATTACATAGCAAGGATGGCAATAACAAGGGTATCAACTTCACAAAGTTTCTAAAAGAGCACAATTAAATTGTATAATTGAACTACATTATAATATCCAATTATAAAATGACATAAATTCATCACGGTGAAAATAAAATATCAAACTTTAACTCTTCCCACCTGATCTATTACATTGGTTTAAAGTACTCAATTCCAACAATAGTAGGAGGAGAAATTCAAGTGCCCCAACACATAATAAGATGACTGATGCTATTCAGCTGGAACGACTATCCTTACCCGTCACTACCTTTAGATAATATCACGACCCACCATCTCCAGTTTTCATCACTGGCCTTGTCAAATTCGTCTGCAGAGTATCGTAAATTAAGTGAACAATGACTCGTCTAAGTGATTCTACACATATTATCCGAACACGAACATGTGGACATGCATATAAAAAGGACCTCAATCAACTGCAGCGTTGCAATTTCACCAATTTCACAACCAAATGCAAGGCGGGAAAGATGTTCCAGGTTATTGGTTTGGGAGGTGCTGTTGACCAAAAATAGGGTTCAAGACTATGTAAACCACCTCTCTCACAATAAGAAATTCAAGTTTTACAAGGCGGTCTATTGATGGCACCATTTGATCAATAGCCTAGTATCTCAAGTGAACCAGAAGTTCAATTCCAACCAAATCATGACAACTGAACTTGGTCGACAATGCAAAACTCCTAAGAAATTTCATCTTGAGAACAGGCAATGATGACTTCGGAAGAGAGCCAAAGAAGGAACGGATGAATGGGCCACAACGTAGCAAATAACGAGAGGAAGGTTCATATAAGGGACTAATATGGATAGACAAGCGATGGTATTTCTGGTTCCATATTGAGCAGTCACTAAAATATAGAAAATAAGAACAGTCAGTACATCATATATTCGACATCACAGTAAGGAGTGCATCCAGAAAGAGAACATAAAAAGTTCAACAGGAAAATGGATATAGTTAGCGAGCAAGCTTACTGGTCAATGAATTTCAGAAAATTTTCTTTTTCAGCTATTCTTAGACACAGATCACGAAATAGATCATGAATGATGCAAACTTTGGCTCCACCATCTGTTCGTTTTTTGGAAACTATGACCATACGTCCATCAATCAGGTCCCTTGAGTATTCTTCAGCTACACTCTCTGCCCTTTTCTTCTCTTTCTCATGAATGAATCCTTCAGCAATCCACATGCATTTTAGCTCCTTTGTGAAGATTTGCACGTCTTCTTGAAATAATCCGAGATAAAGAAAGCCCGGTTTCAAATGTTGTGGTAGTTGTCTGTAACTGAGTTCCAATATTGCATCACTAAATCACTTTGATTAGAGAACACGTAAGATTGTAAACTTCTTCCCACGCTGTTCCAGGTGCTTTCTTCCTCGTTCATAGCTGAAAGAATTCCAGCTATAACAACTAGTACAAGTGGCAGTCATGGCAATTTGCTGCAATTTCCTTCTCTATCCTTTGCAACTGTGGAGGGCAAGGTTTATTTGGGAAAACCTTCTTTCTTAATGGCTCCCAACATTGATCATTTGATAATAAAGGAAGCTCGTGAATAATGCCACCAGATGGATCCACATCTTTGTTCCGACTGGTGAATAATATTCTGCTTCCTTTCCGTCGTCAGGGAAAGACCTCCGAAGATCAACCCACACATCTGAATCCCATAAATCATCAAATTACAATTAGGTACCTCCGACCTGTTTAACCTTTGTAAATTTGTTCAGCCAAACTTCCTTCATCCATCTTCACTATCATCTCTGTGTCAAAGTCACATCGCAAATTAATCAATATATTTTTCTTTTGATATATTTGTGAAATGACGCACCAACTGCGGTTGTCAAAATGATAGTTGACCAAGGGATGGTTGAACAATTTCTTTGCCAGACTAGTCTTACCAATCCCCGCCATCCCAGAGATGAAGATAATTTGCAGGTGATTTGTTCCACCTACGTGTAGATCCAGGATCATTGTTTCCTCGTCCTCAAACCAACTATAACGTCATCAACCCTGTAATCTTTCTTATTTTTACTAGGCTTCAAGAAATCAAGATATCAGAAAGGAGCATCTCCAAGGTCCTGCATGATACCAGCTGCTCTTGGTTTGGCACCTTGAACAATTCCCCAAGGTCCTGCATAAAACACACAACCACTTTGGCAAACCTTTTGTAATTCCGAGTCTGAAATCGGTGATCCCCGACTTCATTTAACCACAGCTTTCTGTACATTCGAGAAGTGAAACCCGAATCAACTTGCAACCCTGAGATATAATTTCGAACAGTTTCAAGTTGTGATCCAGTCCACGAGATCTGGACCCCATAGGGAAACTCCGAGTTATGGCACCATTCAATTATCGCTTCAAGAAGTTTTGGCGGAGGGTAAGAACTCATTTACAGAGAGCGGTTGATACGAAGAAACACAAATGCTATGTGTTGGGAAATTTAGTAAAGCTGCAAAATGTAACCTCTACTATGAGGAAGACAGAGGCACAGAAGTACTCACAATCACGTAAACAAAATGAAGGAAACTGCGTGTAAGCCACTAACGCGTTTATTGATGTTGCCAAATTTCAACCGTAGCGAGGAGGGCGCCTACCCAGCAGCCTCCTAATGCAATGCTGGCCTTACTGTAATCCCGTACGGAATAAGATATCACATATTGTTGCTAGGTTTAGAGTTTTGTGTATACTTGTAAATATTTATAATTATTTTTAGACATGCTTCAAGTTGAAGTTGTGGACCTCCAAGTCCAAGTAACTGAGAGTTCAGAATTATGTCAAGAACTTGTTAAGAATTAGGGAGCTAGCACTATTCGAGAGCTTCAAAGAGAGATGAAATAAATATCCATCCAAATTGAACTGAGCAGTCAACAATGCCCATGCAGTTGCATAGGACCCTGCGCCGAGAATCTGTGTCTCCAAGCCACAACCATATGGAGGTGCCCAAGACGCCAAAGAGGTAGAGAATTTCTTCTTTGAGATGGAATAGTATTTCTTTGTAACCAACATTGTTAACGAGGCCTGAAAAGTAACAATCACCACTATGTACTTAATGGGAAATGTCAAATTATGGTGGTGCACCAAATATGCTAACATTCAAGCAAATTGAGTGCGCTTGAATACGTGGAAGCAATTGTGAGATGCTATCCGAGATCAGTTTTTCCTAAAGAATGTGGAATACAATGCCAGGAGGGCATTTCAGAAATTAAGATGGCCGGAGAGTATCCGAGATTATGTGAAGTCATTCTTAGTGCTTATGTTGGATATTCAAGATATGTCCTAGAAAGACACGCTTTTCACCTTCTTGGAAGGCTTGAAACCTATGGCACGATTGGAGTTGTAGCGCTAATGGGTAACAAACTTGAACTCGACCATGGATACTGCCAAGCAATTTATGGATTTTCATGACAAACCCTAAAAGGAAAATCAAGCGATAAGTACACCCCAATAGAAAGGAAACGGTGGGAAGCTATTCAAAAATAATTCAAACAAAAGTAGGGAAGACTGACAGTCTCAAACTTCGGTTAATTCTTAGAGTAACCTTAAGAATAGACCTGCCGATAGCAAGCAGGGTACTACGTTAAGAAAAACTAGTTGCTTTCTTTGTGATGGGCCACACATGCTTTAGGACTGCTAAAAAAAATTTGGTAAATGTTTTATTAAGCCTAAAGGATGTAGGGCCATTAAAACAAGCTCCACCCGTTATGCCTGAATCTAAGGAAAGTGAATTAGATAGTGAGGGAAATGATCTTGGTACCATTTCAAACCAATGAGGGACCATTTCCTGCCAAATAATGCTAAATCAAAAAGAAAAGTCTACAGTTGAACAGATTACCTTAACATTAGCAAAGAATCGTACTAGTGAGGGGAGCTCTAAAGGCTACAAAAAAAAAGGGACTCATGTGGTGAAGATCAATGGCGAGTCCATTCGAACCATAATTGACATTAGTGCCACACACAATTACTTGGTCACTATAAAGGTGGAGAGATTTGGGTTAACGTTGGAGAAGATAGTTAGACAGGTTAAGGCAATCAATTCAATAGATCAATCTTTCTATTGTTCAAATAGATGACTTTAAGCTTATCTTTAGGCTTGATTTTCTAAGAGAGGTAAGGACGATGATCTTGCTGTGCGGGGAAGCCTTGATGGTGGTGGGAAACAAACCTTACATTGTTCCCATAGTTTTCGGCTGACTTGATGAGAAGAGTTTGTCGGCTATCTAATTGGAGAAGGGATGCGAGCACAATAAGCCATCCTACTTATGCATCATTCGATTTGAGGAGATGGAGTCAAGACCAATTCTTGACAAAGAAAAAAATCTTCTTGGAGAATTTGAGGATGTGATGCTTGATGAACTTCCTCAAAAACTGCCACCCAAGAGATCTGTGGATTATGATATTAAGTTTCTATCAAGCACCAAATCACTTATCGTGCACCTTATCACAAGACGCAATTTGAGCTTGTGGAGCTCAGGAAGCAATTGAGGGAAATGTTGGAGAGCCGTATCATTCAACTTGTGAAGTTACCATATAAAGCGTCTGCTTTATTCCAAAAGAAGTCTGATGGGTATTTGAGGATGTATTGTGACTATTAGGCTTTGAATAAGATCACAGTGAAGAGCAAATATCTAATATCTCTAATTGTTGATTGCTTTGACAAGCTGAGTCAGGTGAAATATTTCTTTAAAATTGATTTGAGATCGTGGTACTAGCAAATTCGAATCAAAGAGAGTGATGAGACAAAGACTACCATGGTGACGATGCTTATGAGTTATGTTGTTTGGTTTAACGAATGCACTAGTGACCTTCTGCACTTTAATGCAGCAAATACTCTGAGTTTCTCAATGAATTTTTGGTGTACTTGGATGACATCTTGGTGTTTAGCGAGACCTTAAAAGAACATTTGGAGCACTTGAAAAAGGTTCTCACTCGACTCTAAGAGCACAAGTTATATGCAAAACTATCGAAATGTTCTTTTGCTCAAGAGACGATCCACTTTCTAGGTCATATAATTGAGTGTGAGAGAATTCGAATAAACCCAAAGAAAGTAAAAACTATAGAATAGTAGCAGCCTCCTAAGGATGTTCATGAGATATGTCCATTCATTGGATTGATTAATTATTATCAGAGTTTTGTAAAAGGGTACTTTGAGATAGCTAGAGCACCTATGAATCTTACGAATAAAGCAGAGGAATAGAAGTGGTTATCAGAGCAATAGGTTGCCTTGGAGAGATTAAAGATCACTATGATCACGAGTCCTGTTTCAGCTCTCCTGGGCTTTTAGAAACCATTTAAGGTAGAGACTAATGCCTCAGATTTACAATTAGGGAAGTGTTGACCCAAGATAAACATCTTGTTGCCTTTGAGAGTAGGAAGTTGAAGGATGCAAAAAGAAACTATCCAGCACACAAGAAAGAGCTGCTGGCTATGGCCGTATTATTTGTTAGGAGCACCATTCCTGATCAACAGATAATAGCACAGTGAGTCACCTTATGACCTAACCAAAGCTTATATAGAAACAAGCTTGATGGCAAGAGCTACTGACAGAGTTCAATTTTACATTAGAGTTTCGAACAGGCTTCAACAATAAAGTAGTAGATGCCCTTAGTTGAAGGGCAGATGTGGCAGAATTTAGGGTGGTCACTGCGCTTTCCTCGAACAAGGTGGCCACTTCAGTGAAGAATCAAATACTGGAGTTACTGAAGTAAGACCCAGCCATGAAGTGTTTAATCAATTTGGTGCAATAAGAAAAGTCTAGGTAATTTTGGTTGGAGGAAGGATTGCTGAAGACTAAGAAAAATCGCTCTTAGGCTTGAGGAAATTATTGATCGCAGAATACCACGATACCCTTTGGGTGGGTCACCCTAGAGGGGAGTGTACATTAGCCCTGATACAAAGGGCTTATTACTAGCCCCAAATGCGAGATAAAGTCGAGGCATATATTTGATCCTCCTTGATTTGTTAGCAGGACAAGGTGGATCACTTAATATTGAAGGGCTTACTAAAACCCCTTTTTATTCCACCATGACTCTTAGAGTGTCTCGATATATTGCATCACGAGATTGTCTAAAGTGAGATTTAGGCAGTATCATTGTTGTGGTCGACCGATTTTTGAAGTATGCCACTTTCATTGTAATCCCAAAACATGTGACGGCAGAGGCGACCGCACATTTGTTCTTTGTGCACATTGTTAAATATTGGGGACTACCAAATGATGTTGTTAGTAACCGAGATCCCAGGTTTGTCGGAATATTTTAGATTGAACTTTTCAAACTTCTCAGGTCTGAGCTACATTTGAGTTTAAGTTACCACCCACAATCTAATGGCCAAATAGAGCTCTTCAACTCTATGTTGGAGGAGTACCTTCGACACTTTGTGAGTGACAATCAGAAGAATTGGATGAACCTGTTGGCTACTCTGCAATTGTGCTTCAATGCTCAAAAGAGTTCCTCTACTAATCAAAGCTCTTTTGAGATCGTCATCAGGTAGCAACCGCTACTCCTATACACTCTGGACTTCTCGTAGAGTGTGAGATCTCTCTTTGTATGAAGTTTCACTAAAGAGTAGAAGCGTAACATGGAGATTGCAATGAGCTACCAAGAGAATGCCTAAAAAAGAACAAAAAGCAGGTCGACCAGGGACGGTGCTTTATGGAATTCAACATGAAGGACTTCGTATTGGTGAAGGCACCAAACCCATTACTCATGAAGTGTGCTCGAGGGAGACCTCTACAGCCCCGTGCTAAACGAGACAATACCTGTTGCTGAAAGGTCTAGGGCTTTGTGTATACTTGTAAATATTTGAATTTGTTTTGTGATTATTTTTAGTTGTGCTTTCTTAAATTTTGAATGTCTACTGCTGTCACTTAGCCTTTTTTTTTATATCAAGTCTATTATAGGGTGTAAGGTGTTCAGTGAAACTATATATGATTTCCGTGTACTTGTAATTATTAAAGTTCCCCTTATTCTAGTCGTCGCCTCTTTATAATTGAGTTATTGAATTAATACAAGCGAGTTTTCTTATGCAACTGGTGTACATAGTTGTTGCTTTCTTCAATTCATTGTCTAGACCGTAACTCTAAAGCGTTCAGAAGAATATGAATGTAACGTACAGTCAAAGTTGTGTGCGGATTCAGGCGGACGTAGTCGACTGCAAAACGATTATTAACTGCACGATGCCTCTTTATCCCTATCTTCGAAAAGAGCCCCATGACACATAGTAACGACAAGCTAAATGATTGATGTCACTGACTAGTTAATACCATGCCATAACCTTTTTGAAATTATTATCAATTTAAAAAATTTGTTTCACTAAGTTTATGTTTAGAAAGGTTGTTTTGGTGATAAATGATGTTGGGTGAGAGTTGAATTGATATGAGTTGTATGTTTGGAAGAAAATTTTAAAAAAGTGAATAGTATTATTTAAATGTTTTATTTATAAATATATAAAATATATAATAAGGATTGGAATATGTAATAAGATGTAGAAATAATAATTAATTTATAAAAAAGAGGAAACTTTTGAATTTAAATTTACAAAAAAAAATTGTGGTGTAAAAAAAATAAAAAAAACAAAGAGAATAAAGAAGAAAAAATTGGTTGCCTTAAAGCCTTAAGCATATTTGAATAATATAAATAGTTTGGATGAAAATTTTTTAAAAAAATACAAAAAGATATAAAAATAAGTCAAATCAAAATAGAGGAAAAATTGAGAGAGAGAACTATTTCAAAAGATACGAGAGGTATAACAAAAAAGTTAAAAATAAAATAAAATAAGGCTAGTTTAATAACCAAATGGATGGTACAGAAAAAGTGAAAGAAAAAAGAACAAAATACATTAAAAGAAAGAGAAAACAATTTTTTTTAAAAAAATTAAGGTTAATTTAATAACATTTGGATAAAAACTAACTAAGCCTCATCTTTAATTATTTATACTATATTATTATGGTTAAATGTCATTCTCTAATTGCATAATGTGAAATTCCAAAAATATCCTTAATAAAAAGAATTAAAGTATATTAGAATATTAAAACATGAGTAAAATAATAATTTTACGGCATTAACTTGTTCACAAATTATATCATTTAAACTCTAATAATTTCTCCATCTATTCTTCACACAATTTCTCCCTTGTCTTCTCAACTTCCACAGTTACTTTTTATTTTCTTCAAATTTTTTCTCAACTCATAAAACATCTACATTTTATTTTCTCTCAATTTCTTCCACAACTTCTCTACTTTTACTTTTCATTTATCTCAAATCTAAAACTGCAAGCCTTTGATTTAATGAACAACAGGGCTTGTCAAAATTTATTAAATCCCATCTTAGAAAAAGTTACAAAATTATAAAATTCTTTATGTTTTATTTTCAATCATCTTATAAACTATTTCATTTTGTATATTAAATTAAATTATAATATAAATATTTTTAAATTACATTTTGTTAATAGTATTTAGGTTATTTTAATTATTATCACATCAAAAAATTATAATAAAACTATAATTATAAATTTCAATAAAATCTTATAACATGGTCTAACTAAACATTTTTTTATTTTTAAAATAAAATTTATAAACTTATAAATTCTAAATACATCTTATAAATTATATGATTTTATAACATTTTAAAAATAAGCTTAGCTAATCACCCTCTTAGCCTAGTATGTGGTGTCACTAGTTAGTGAATTTGGTGAATAAACTAACCTCTGCGAAATTTGTCATAAGTTACCCTTATAATTATTCGTACTTTGGAAAATTTAATAATTGGTATTAGTTGTTGGACAGAAATGCAAATTAAGAGTCATGTTTTTTAATAAAATTTAAGAGTTTATAAGTTGAAAATAATATTATAGATTATAAGAAATTATTAATTTTTAAAAAAAAAGTTTAAGCCAATCGCCCACTTTGTGCGAGTTTCTTATTTGCACTTTGAACTACTATAGTTATGAATTAATAATTTAACTTACTTTTATTGTTCTACTTAAACTGGCTCTCAGAAAATTTCTAAAACCCCTCTCTTTAATTCAATGAAACATATACAAAATCTAGTTTATTTTTCACATATTATAATAAATTAGTGGAGTCAAGACAATTCATCTGGAAGACATTTTTATCCTCTAATTATGATTATAACAAAGAATTAACCTAGTAACAATTTTTTTAAAATTCACAATTTTATTTATTATTATTTAGAAAACTTTTAATCTCACATCTTCACCATTCTTTGATTAATTTAATTCTCTTATTTTTTTTAATTCTTTTGAGAACAAAATATGTTTTTTAATAATATAAAGTACAGTTCTTATTTCCTTATATATTCTTATCATTATAAATTCGTCTTCCGAAAAACAAAATAAAGGGTGTTCGAAGTGAAGATACAAAGTGTATATTTTTATTTTCTTTTGACTTTTCCATGAGAAACAAATAAAAAAAAGGGAAAAGTGTTTAAGAATTTTATTTTCCTCAATTTTTTCCTTGGCAACAAAACAAACTAGAGATTTTGAGTTTCTTTTGATTTTCTTTTCCTTTCCTTCATAAAATATATGAAACAAACATAGCATTAACTTATTAATTTTTTTTGATGGAATTTAACTTATTAATTTCAGCATTCTAAGTCATATCAAAATGTTTCACCCCATCACAGCTACACCACTACCTAGCACTAGGAGCAATGTCAAATCCCAAGATGGCGCGATTTAGGGATCCATTAAATTTTATTTTAACATTTATTATTTTTATTTTTATCTGTTAATAGGCTTCATTAATAAGTTGGGTCATATAGGCTTTTTACGTTAGGGTCCGATAGATTTAGTATATATAATATTTTATTCAATTGAATAGACAAATGTTGATAATTGAATTTGAGAGTTATGAAATCACTCAATTTTCTTTGGAAATGAGAACATTCAAATCGATTCAATAAAAGTGATTCATAAGTGGGTCGTGACGTATCAATCGATTTCTACATATCAATTGTGGTTATCTTATCACACCAATTATCCAATTTTAGATTCATTACATTTGGTCGGGCACTTTGATACACGGTTCACATTCTTAGAATTCAATTTGGGTTTAATTAATTTTTATTTTTCCACTGCTCTGTCCCTGATCACGTCGCAAGACTTCCACCACTGCATAAGTGAGGATGAAGAGAAAGGTGATAACTTTTTCATCCACCATCAAAATCGGCATACCTTTTCTACCACTAGTAAACCCTTTGTCACCAATAAACCCCAAAAAGCCGACATCTCAACGCTTCTTCACCAATAATGAAGAGTAATCATCCTTTCCTCACTAGACTTCTAACTCACCCTCTTCGTCTTTGTCACACTTAATGAAGTCGTCTAGTCATAAACTAATCTCTCAAAAGGTCAAATTGCTAAACACCCTCCATCGTCCCTCCACCCCTTTAATGTCTAGCCACAAGCTAGAGTTTACAATAAAGAAACACTCTTGGAGTTTTAAAAAAACACTAAAACCCTCGCTGCACCCCCCACTTAAGAAGCCCAAACGTGGAGCGGAACATTTTATAATCATGAAGGGTCGAAAAAATTCATAATTTCAAACAACTTAAATTCTGGAAATACTCGAAAAGGTCATGATTTCAAGGAGAACAAAACTTGTTTTGATAAGAAAGTCAAGGATTCGAGTGTTAAGGGGGACGACATGTCATACTAGTTATAAGACGTCGGGCTAGTGCAGGGTCTTAGAGAGGTTAATGAAGGGATACTGGACTAGGCAATTAGAGAAAAGAGGGAGAGGTTAAGGTAGGCCAAGGCCGTAGCAACAGATTATATAGCATTGGATAGAGGGAGTAATCAAGGTGCTACTATAGGTTTGGGTGATGAGAAACCGGAGTTTTAGGGGAGGATTGGTTTCCGTTACAACAAATAGTGCCTAAAAGCCATTAAAAGTAACAAAGTAGCAACATCAAATTAAGAACAAATGCATCAGGGAAGATTAATAATACATCAAGGGGAATATCCAACTAAGCCTCATCCGATCTAAATAATGAAATAGGCAAATTAGTTATTATAAAAGCAATAATCGTGGAGATTAGGAGTAGAATGAAAAACCACCACAACAGTGAATGTCTAAATCTAGAAAGATTGCCTTTGTTACAGAAAAAATCAACAAAGTTGTCAAAAAAAGATAGATAATTAGTATTATGAACAATGAGCTTTGTACATGGAAATAAACAGAGAAATAAGAAAACTTTTCCACTTATCTTTTCCTTTCTACTTTCTGTTTCGACTTTTCCCCTCTCTAACTTAACTTTGTGTTCATTCTCTACTTCAACCCTTTTCTATCCTTTTTCTTCTAAGCATCATTTTTTGGATTAGATCACTTAGAAGGTCTTAAGCCTTCATCACCATGCAATATCCCAGAATCAACAAAAGGAGTTTAGTCAACAAGAAATAACCAACAAAACGTGGAAACCGTCCTAATTAAAAGGAAGAGGAGGTCGAGAACAACAAGGCAATCAAAAGAGAATCGCCACTAAGAACCCCACTAGCCAGAAACGGTAGCAAAACACCAAAACCCTAGGCGAACAAGCGAAGAAAGGAGAAGGAAAACTGAAGGTGCTTGGAGGAGTGTGAGAATTTATTTTAGCCCTAAAATCATCATTGACCAATTTAACCTTTGACCTAGCATTTTATTCCAACCTTGTCCTTGTTATTTAGTTAAATTCACCAATTTACCAACACTAAAAGTTTCAAATCACGAGCCTCACAAGTAAAACCTACAAAATTTCTAATTCATTATCATCTAGGCCTTAAGAAGAATTGGTTCAAATTCTAGCCCATTCAAAACATATTGTTTCATCATCAGCCCATCAAAATATTGAGCCTAATTTTTTTTTGTATTTGGCTCAAACTACATAAAAAAAAAAAAAAGGGGTACCAAAGTAGCTTTCCTGGCTCTTATTACAAAATTGGTAAAAACAAGGCAATATAAAATGGTCGAGAAAAATATGGAGAAACAACTACATGAACTAGAAGCGAGAATGGTGGCACGAATGGAGGAAAAGTAAAGAACGTAATTGATGGCTTCAATTCTTAGCTTAAAGGGATGTAGCAGAAGATGGAAAAATCCCAATCAGTAACCACCTCCAAACTAGACATACTAGTTAATGCCTTTCTATTCCTGTCACAAACACAAACTGCATCAAATTCCCAAGCCAATAAAGCCTTAACTTCAACCTTTAGTGGCAAAGGAACACGCCCAACACCACCTCCTCAAACCTACCACCACCAAACAACAGTCTGAAACCTCCTAAATACACCAAAACCACACCGAACCCATTTCCAGCCTAAACCGAAAATTGACCTTGCCCCCTTTGATGGAACTAATGCTAGATATTGGCTCTGAAAACTAAACTGCAATTTTTAATATTATAAAACCCTTGAAGAGAAAAAGGGCCAAATTGTCGCACTTCACTTTGATAGAAAGGTAGAAAGGTGGTTTCACAATTACATTATTGGGTGTGAATTTGTTAGTTGGCCTGAGTTGCAGAATGCTATTATCCACAAGTATGACCGGAAAAATCTTGGACATATTGTTAGGGCATTCAACATCTTGAGATAAAAAGGGAACGTGTCAGAATCCATTGAAATGTTTGAAGATCTCAGGGCAAACTTGTGTTTCTTGAGAGCATCCATCTCAAGAAACACAAGTTTGCCCCTCGAACTGTAGGTACCAACGGACTGAAACCAGGATGATAGAAACTCCTACCTAAAACCCAACAAAAGGGTAGTGTTGAGATTAAAAGTGGAGAATGTTTCTAGTGCGGAGAAAAGTGGCAACCTGGCTACAAGTGCAGAAACTCCACAAACCAAATAGAGGGAGAAAAGGTGGATGAACTTAAGAACAAGGAAAAAGTTGAACCAAGTGGTGAAGAAGTGTGACTAAAGGGGAAGTGACTTTTAATGTCATTAGAGAATAGACTCCATCAACCACTCTTAAAAACAAAACCCACTTCTTTAGTAAAAACATTTTAATTTTGGTTGACACTGGCAGCACCCACAATTTCCTACACCTTAACATACTTGATGGAACACCATTTGAGCTTATACATACACAGCCAGTTGTTGTCACATTAGCTGATAGTGGACGAGTAATTAGCAATTTGGAATGTCTTAATTTCAAGTGGTTCATGTAGAGCAATTTGTTCCAGGCTTGTGTCAAATTAATAAAGTTAAGTAACTATGACATGGTATTAGGGGTAGCTTGACTCCAAATAGTAAGTACAATAACCTTTGATTTAACATTCATACTTTTCAATTTAAATACAAAAACAAAGGAATAACCCTGTTTGGGATAGACAATGAACCAACCTACTGGTTATCTTACTGGTTATCTTACCAAGAGACTTACTATCATACCCCTGTTATTGATTGAGATGAATGGGAGGCCTATTTAATGAACACTACTAAAGAAACTAGTAACCCTACCATACCAGCTAAAATCAACCTAATAATTGAAAAACACCACTAAATTTTTTCTGAACTTATTGGTTTACCCCCATTAGCTTTATTGTCACTTAAAAATACCACTAGGCTCTCAACTAGTTAACCATTGACCTTACTGTCACTCTTGCAACGAGAAGAATGAGATTGAAAGTTAGACACAAGAAATGCTAGATCGAGGAATAATCCGGCCCAGTTGGAGTCCATTCACATTCCTTGTGTTGTTAGTTAAAAAGAAGGACAACACCATGCAAATGTGTATTAACTACCATAAGCTTAATGAAATGACAATCAAGGACAAATTCCCTATCCTTATCATTAAGGATCTACTTGATCAACTTCACAAAGCAATTTATTACACCTAGTTAGACCTTAGATCTGATTATCACCTAATTCAAATATGCCTAGAAAATATACCAAAATTTCTTTTCAAACACAACTCGGGCCTATTGAATTTTTGGTGATGCTCTTGGGTTTACAAATGCAGTTGCAACATTCCAGAGTCTTATGAACCATGTTTTATCTAACTACTTATGAAAGTTTGTCCTATTGTTCTTTGATGATATCTTATTATATAGTAGGACACTGCAGACCTATATAGAGCATTTAACCAAGGTGTATTATCTATTAATAGAACAACAACAATTTCTTTAATTCAAGAATTTGGCAGCCATAGGTCAAGTACCTTGGCCATATATCCTAACCAAGGTTATAGCCACAGACCTAGCAAAAGTTTAAGCAATGATAAATTGGTTGACTCCTAAGTCAATAAAACTACTATGAGGATTTTGGGGATTAATAGGATACTATAGAAAATTTGTTAAAAACTATAGCAAGATAAGTAAGGCATTAACGTATCTACTGAAAAAAGATTGCGTTTACGTGGGATTCAAAAGTAGAAAATGCCTTCAAATAGCTCAAAACTGCAATGACTAAGGCACTAGTTTTGGCCAGCTTAGACTTCAGTAAGCCCTTTATAATTAAAATAAATGCCAGTGGAATTGGAATAGGTGTTGTTCTTATGCAAGACTCTCGTTTGATTTCTTTTATAAGTAAAGCACTATTCAAGAGAAATCAAGAGTTAAGTGTTTATGAAAAGGAATTTCTGACATGCTTGATGGCAATTGCCAAATGGTGCCATTATTTGGCGACTAGATAGGTCATAATAAGAATTGACCATCAAAGTTTGAAATTTTTACTTACTCAAAAAATTCTCTCTCCTATTTAGAAAAAAGACTAACTAAACTGCTCAATTTAGACTATCAAATTCAAAACATAAAAGGACAAGAGAAAAAGGTGGCTAATGCATTATCAAAAAGGTGGGATGAAGAGAACGAGGCAAATTCCATCACCACAATTGTGTCAAATTGGCTCACATAAATTAAAAATAGTTATATGCAAGACAATGAAGCTTAAGAATCAATCAAGTGCGCAAATGAAGGTAAATCCCAACTTGAACATTATTCCTATCAGAATGGATTGTTGAAGTACAAAGGCAAAATTCACGTGGGAAATTATGCTAAATTAAGGAGGTAGATTACTAAAAACATATATTGTGATCCAATGGAGGCTTAAGGAGATAGGTTATTACTCGAGAGATTTGACAACATATCAGAGGCTTAAGGCAATTTTTCATTGGAAATGATTGTTCAGTGAAGTAAAGGAGGCAATTATCACTAGTGATACCTATTAGAGAAACAAGCTAGATAGGAATCATCCCTTAAGCCTATTGCAACCTTAACTCGTTCCTAAAGGATCACGGCATGACATTTCAATGGATTTTATAGAACGTTTGCCCAACTCCTATGGTAAAAATACAATTTTGGTTGTAGTCGACAGATTCAAAAAGTACTCGCATTTTGTAGCCTAATCACACTCATTTACTTCTAAACAAGTGGTATGGGCTTATATAGATATCTTGAATAAGCTTCATGTTTTTCCTAAGACAATTACAAGTGACAAAGGCTAGGTGTTCACAAGTCAGTTCTGGAAGAACCTATTTGAAACTGTTGAAGTGAGTCTCAATATAAGAACAGCTAACCATCTTCAAATAGATGGGCAGATAGAATGGGTAAGCCAATGTTTGGAATGCTATTTGTGTTACATGACATGTCCTAAACCTAAAAACTGATTGCTATGGTTTTCCCTTGCAAAATGGTGATATAACACAAATTATCACATTTTCTTTGAGACAATTTCATTCCGAGTTGTATATGGAATGGCGCCCCCACATTACGAGTTGAAATGGCTAGAAACTCAGACAATGAAGAATCATCACAATTTCTTAGGGACCAAGGGACAACAATTAAATTGTTGAAGGATAGGCTACACCAAGCCCATGAATAAGACAAATATAGGACAAAGAGGAGTTACTTAAAAACTTCAACTTTATTGCCAAATGTCTGTTTCGGCCAGCTCTAACAAAAAATTGGCAGCCAAGTATTTCGGGCCTTTCAGAATTATTCGAAGAATTGGACAAATAACTTACCAACAAGAATTGCCACAAGGATCTTGGTCTAATAGTTTGGATTGGACCCACTAGAAACCACTTGGGAGGATTACCAAGCCTTCCAGTGATGTTTTTCGGTAGCTAGTCCTTAAGGACAAAGACTATCTTTAGAAAAGGGACTATTATAACAAACAATGACTAAAAGCTATTAAAAGGAATAAAGCAACAGCATTGGAAGAGGAAAAAATACATAAGGGGAGATAAATCACACATAAGGTGGATATTAAACTAAGCCTCATCCAATCTAAATAATAATAGAGGTAGATTAGACATTATAAAAGCAATAATTGTGGAGATTTAGTGTAGAATGAGCAACCGCTGCTACATTGAAGCCTCAAATCTGGAAAGATTGCCTTTGTAATGGAAAACATCAATAGAATTGTCCAAAAATAGATAAATAATTAGTATTATAAAAAATGAGTTTTGTACATGCAAATAATAAGAGAAATAAGAATACTTTTCCACTTATTTTTTCTTTTTTGCTTTCTGTTCCAACTTCCCCCTCTCTAACTTTATGTTCCTTCCCCGCTTCAATCCTTTTTTTCTAAGCATCATTTTTGGATTAGATCACTTAAAAGATCTTAAGCTTTCAACAAAATCAGCAAAAGGGTTCGATCAACAAAACATAACCAATAAAATGTGAAAACCATTCTGATTAAAAGGAAGAGAAGGTCAAAACCAATAAGAGAATTGCAAAAGAATTTACACCAAGATTCCTAATGGTTGGATATGGTGACAAAAACACCAAAACCCTAGGCAAACGAGCAAAGAAGGGAAACAGAAGGAGAAGGAGAACTGACAACGCTTGGAGCCCCAAAATCATCATATACTAATTTAACCCTTGACCTTGCATTTTGTTCCAACCCTGTCCTTATTATTTAGTTAAATTCACCTAACTGCCACCACTGGAGGTTCTAAACTTGGGCCTCGCAAGTAAAATCCCCAAAAATATGATTCTTCATCTGGGCCGCGGCAAGAATTGGTCCAAATTCCAGCCCAATAAAACATATTGTTTCATCATCGGCCCATCGGAATATTAAGCCCAATTTATTTTTTTTTATTAGACCCACACATCATAACAGTTTCTTTGGGGAAATGGTTGGTGGTCCTGAGAAGAAGGCGTGTCTGAAGATTTTGACGAGAAAGCAATGCCTAAAGATAAGAAATTTGAAGGGGGTAATGATGATGAGGATAAGATGTGGGAGGAGGAGGAGGTGAGAAAAGGTTGGGAAAGAGGCTAGATGATAGTGTTGGAAGTCAAGGAGTGCTAATGGTGTCAATAGGATTCATCAGAGTGATGGCTTGCAGCCAAGTTTTGGGCACTCGGGTAGAGGGAGTACTGGTAGCTATAGCAGTATTGGAGGGGCTGCAGGGGACTCATTCGGCGTTAATGCGATGTCAATATCTCTGCAGGCCAAGGTTGCTAAGGAAGCCCTGAATGAGAACTTGAGGAGGGTTAAGTTATATGTTTTTTTTATTGTTTTTTCATTCTGATTTAGAATCAATGAGATGAGGCAGTATCGGGGTGCTAGTTTCTTTCTGTTAGATAATTTTGATGTTATTTAGATTTTGGGGCATTGTGAAAATTTTAAAATTTTGCAATTTGATGTATAATTTTGTTTCAGGAATCTCATGGTAGAACGATGGTGTCATTGGCAAAGACTGAAGAAAATTTATCTTTTTCGTTGCTGAAGGAGTCTACCTAGAGAATTCTTTGTCTGCTGCAGGTGAGAAGTTCCTCTTTATGCAACAGCTTCGTGACTTTGTTTCTGTTTTATGTGCGTTTTTGATGGTATGAATGATCGGAAATTTGAGTTGTGTCCGTTTTACTTTTGGTTATATTGTCGGCGCACATTTTTGCTCTACTTTTATGACAACTCCTTACTACCTGCTCTTGTTTCATGTGGCTGGAAGTATAGCTTTGGTGGCTTTTATGTACGTAATAAGCTTTAAATTCAGCATCATTACATAGTCTACCAGAAAGGTGGAAAAATTCAATAAATTATGTGGGAATCTGATTTGAGTTCATGTCTTCTTAGTTTGAAAAGTCAGTATTGTATGTACTGTTATGTAGAAGCACGGTTCTCCCACAAATTCGAGTTGTTAATTGTGATGGAATGCCACAGTGGCTTGAAAAGTAACCTTGTATAATTGCATCCGAAGGATGGCTGCATCTGTCAACTGCTTGATAAACTATTGTGAAACCCGGATCTTTGATTGGTCTTCTTCTACATTTTGAGTTGCCATCCATTACCCACAGTGTCAACTTCAAGAGGTTTTCTTTTCTTTTCTTTTTTTTTTTTTAACACTGGAATACAATACTAATTAGAATCAAGTCGAAACTACACCACCATTAAAGCATAATTAAAATAATTTATTAATATTTCTTTCAACTACCCTCTTTGAATCTTCATATTTTACATCTGTGCTGCTAAGCTTGCCTGGTATAATATTTTTTAATTAAACAATCGGTGACAGATTTTGGTAAATTAGAGCATCAAGTTGTCAAATTTGCTTCCTGTAATCTTTTGTTTACATTGGTTTGATGTTTTAATAATGTACGTTCCTGTCTTGGCCTTGGGCTTTCTTTTCCTCAACCTCCTTTTTTTTTAATAATGCCATCCCTTCCCTTCTTGCAGCATAAGGCTCCTTTTATTGAGGAATTTCAAGAGCAAATGCAGAAGCTTTGTCAAGAATGTGCAAGAGCCATCGCAGAAAAAAGAGCAGCTGATAATGATGCTGAAATATCTGAAATAGAACAAGCTATTATTGCAGCATGAGCAGAACTCGGTGAAGGAGGAAACAATGCTGAAAAATCAGCAGCAGCTATTGCCACTGCTCATGCTGCATCTGCCAATAAAAGCTTTTAAAAATGCACCCGTGCAGTTAGATGAATTTGGTAGAGATATAAATCTGCAAAAACTAATGCATATCACGAGAAGGGATGAAGCTCGACGAAGACGGAGAGTCAAAGCTGATTCTTAAAGAAAGTTGGCCATGGAAAGTGATTGTTCCATGCTATATCCAGAAAGAGAATTGAGTAATGATCAAAGTGACTGTGAGACTGCAGCTTATGAGTCAACCCATAATCAATTAATTGAGGTTGCTGATAAAATTTGCAGTGGCACACCGAGGAATATGCTCAATTTTTGACTGTGGTGGAAAAATGATTATGCATCAAGTTATTGTGATGCTTATATGTCATTAAATATAGCTACTATTTTCTCACCCCACGTGAGGCTTGAGCTTCTAAATTGGACACACTTCAAGACGATGTAGATTTTATCAACATGAAAGGAACTTACTGTAAATATTGTCCTTTGAAATGTATCAGGTTAATTCTGTTTTGGTTTCTTAACATTTTAGTAGGGCAGCAAATGGAATGAACTGAGTTAAATCTTTAACTTATAACAGGAATACAAATGAAATATCTTTCCTTGTATGGTGCGATAATTTTTGGGTCTATTTTCTCCCCCGAGTTGGTTTAGTAGAAAATTTTCATTGTCACTTTATTTCTATGCCTTCTGGTTTTAATGCTACATGTATTCTAGTCAGTAACTTGTATTCTCAAATTTTGGATAAAAGATATTTGGAAGTTCTATTCATTACTCTTCTTTAGAGACTTGGTTGTGTTTGAATTTAACTTCACTACCTAAACTACATTAGTGAAAAATTAGTTTTTTCAAGGACGTGTGCCATAAGCATGTGCCATCCATCTGCTACTATTACAATTTAAAAACTATCCCACATTTTTGTATTGCTTAAGTGAGAAAGTTGTATAATCTTTGACATCTGAAAAATTTGAAGACTGTAACACATATTTACATTGTTTAAGACTATATATTTCTATTATTTTCCAGGCATTCCTTGCTGTTCAACTATGGTCTTCCAGAAGGTGAAAATGAAATTGGTGGAGAGGATGCAGAGGCTGATACTGAGTTGAATCTTGTTTCCTGAATTGGTTGAAAAACTCGCCATTCCTATTTTACACCATCGTTTAGCTTTTGGTTGGGACATGCTTAAACAAAACACTGTTTCTGCTATGAACTTAGTCATCAGATATGTAAATCTCTCCAGTTCAGTTCTTGGGGAGCTGGTAGCTATGCTTTGTAAATGTCTCACTAAGGCTGTCGCTGATTTGATGGTATTGTCGCTAAACTTTGCAGCTGTATATCTTAATAGGGCTTTATCTTTGTTTGAATTCAACTGAACAAACTTGTATCATGAGCCTATGATCTGAGTATTTCTGAGTGGCAGTTTTTGTCTAGTGATATAAATAATAGGTCTCCATATGGAGCACACAGGAAATACAGGCTGTGCTAAATGCAGCATAAGTTGCGGCATATAGGTTTGGTATGTCTGTTCATCTAATGAGAAGCATGTGCTTTTGGAAAGAAATTCTTGCCATGCCTGTTCTTGAGACAGTCTTGCTTGATGAACTTGTGTGGCAAGATTATTCCACATCTTCACAGCACATAGTCAAATGTCCATGATGCCATTGTACGAACCGAGAGAGTCATTGCGTCATTATCTGGTGTCTGAACTGGGCATCGTGTTATAGGGGACCAGAGGTATGATATATGCACATTTCATAAAATATTCTAGTTCATGCAGTAACCGTCTGCAGTTATAAATTGGGAAGCTAGTTAATGGCATGCGCTTTGTTCTTGTTCATGCTATTTTTCTCGTTCTTGATTAGGCTTTAAGTGTTCTAACATTGATGTTGAAGTATTTTGCGTGTCCTGATCTTGCATTTCCATTTGCTATTGTACACTGGAAATTTATAAGAAGCTGCTGAATTGTTTTCTTCTCAGTATGTCATGAAGATGGCATGGTGAGCCCACTACCTCTTATAATAAGGCCACGACCTTTTATATGCCACATGTGGGTTGACTCTGCTTATGAAGGTCAATCTTACCATGCCCTTTCATATATTGAGGATGTATGGAATTGGTTGAATCTCTGGTAAGCAGAATCCTTCTCAATGTTTTTCAAAATTTTGAGACATTTGTCCACTAAATTTAAATGTCTGCTAATATGTTGGTAAAAAAATGAGTATCTCATGCCCTCATAGCATCCTCAAGTTGTGAGTTTTTAGCAACACTTGATATGTTACGTTTGATTCGGTGTCATTTTTCTTCAAATGTAAACGAAAATTACAGCCTCTGGGGGACTACTTGCCATTGATTGGGACACTGGAGAAAAAGCAATATCCAGTGCCATGGAAACTGAAACTGGTACACTGGGTGGGCGATTGAAGAAAATGCCTGTGCAGTTGAATGAGTATGACCATGCGAGAGCACTATCAATAACGTTTAATCTCGAGGAGGCAGTCTGATGTTGCTCTCTGCACGTGCATCTGAGATCATTTAGTTTCTTGAAATCATGGCACACCTCAAGTTTGAGTATCTTACTATGCAGTTTTGGAAGTGGCGGTAGTAGCTGTTAGCCTATCTATGTTCATCTGCCCATGTATTAGTTAGTCCGCACGACACCCTACTGAACCTATGGGCTGCAGCATTCGCTGAAATTTTGTTATCTATGTAGCCAAAGATCTTTAACAGAAGATGACAAATAGTTTCCTCTTACATCGATTATTGTTTTGTAGAGAACTAAATAATCCCATCAACATTTGCCCGATTATCATTTTGGGTTTTGGAACTGAAGGGATGAGGAGGTTGTACTTTCAGATTCATTTTTAGACTCGCTATTGAAAGTAAGCTTTCTCAAATTTTTGGACCCTGTTTAGGATAACAAAAGAATTGTAGGACATGCTTTCAAGTGACCCCTTTTCACTTTTCCCATCATATCTGTTGGGTTTTGGTCCAAATTTTCAGAACTGGGCTGGTTCTTGCTATATGAGATACTAAAATCTTGCAGTCAGCATCTGTATTCTGTGAGAAGGAAAAGTTACTGTGCTTGCTTTCTGCATTTTCAGTTGCCAGTCTGTCCGTATTGGTTTCAGCCTCTGTAACTGTCTTGATGTGTTTACTCGGAGTGAGCAAGTATATGATTTAATTTACTGTTACTTCCACGAGGGCATTTGCTTCCCAATCTATGCTTTGATATTCATTCATCCCTTGTCGATTCTACAATCGTGACCTTCAAGATCAATTGTCTTCAACATGTTATTAGCACTGGTTTCTCACACTATTTACCACGGTTCGGGTCTATCTTGAGTAACTTTAGCATTGCAATCCTGTCATGATATAATCTCAATCCATTTGCTTATACTGCTATTACACTAGGGTCTTAATTGTGCGCGCGTGTATGTGTTTCAATCTGTCTTACACTGGAATCAGTTATTCGTATTTTCGGGGCATACATGAGGGCACGACAGAAGCCTTCTTATTTCTTCTCGAATAAATCTATTCCGCTTAATTATTGGATCAATATGATTTTTCGTCGCACTCATTATCAACCACTTCTTTTATCACAAACTATTGTAGATAGAGAGCAGATGGATTAAAACTCCAAATGATCAGATGAAACATAGAAAAGCAGAATCCATGGTCTTCCAACAAGTAACAACCGATACGGCAAACCTCAACCAACACACCCTTCTAGGGAGCAAAAGAAATGTACCAATCATCATATACATTCTCACAGCATGTCCCATTGCTAGCTCCCGATAATCAACAAAAACCGAATATTAATTCATGATCCACGATATAGTGTAAACGACGCCAGAGGTGGAGGCCAGAAATATAATATCACAACGGACAAAGCGAGTGAGGCAAAAGCACCTGTCAGCGGAGGTGGTGGTGGACGGACATGTAACATTTTGTACGTCGAAGTTCCCACAATAATGGATCCAGAAAACCTCACAAAAGTCCAAATGTTTCTTTATAATTAGGTTTTGATACATAGGTTTCTTTACTCGGGAAAAAGGACCGCTCACTATATTTTGTCCCCCATATTCTGTTGCCCTTATAATGTGTTGGATGGAGAGCTATGCACCAGAAAACGAAGTTGCAATGCGCAATTGCAACTCTTACCAACCGCAGTCCACTACTCTCATCTGTCTGTTTTCACCTTCCTTTCTCTCCAATTTTCCATTTTACGTTCCCACTGAGTGTTACCCAGAATAATGTACTCTTAGCACTCCCCACAGAATAATTTACTCTAGCACTCCCCCATATGGTACGTACTTGAAAGATAAAAGTAAACCCACAACCCGAAATCCACACAAAATAGAAACAAGTGAAAAAACTAGAAAGGGGGGGGGGGGGGGGGGGGGGGGCTGGGAGTGAAGTAATAAGGTTTTCTAGCTAATAAATTTTTTAGAAGGGCCTGTATTCAAGGATATTAGTATTGGTTCTTTGTCTCTTGACAGTTCCTGAACCAGAAGACTCCTCCCCGTTTGATTTCTGCATTACTGTTTGAAGGGCTTCTTGTATTGAGCTTATAGAACAGTGGTGATGATACACCTCCTCCTGCTCCTCCTCGCTGTTACAAATATTGTTACTTTCTTCCTCACCGGTGATGAACAAAACATTCTTTACTCTCCCTCCCATGGTGGTAATTTCTGCTTTCAGTGCTCTCAATCTCAAGGCTTTAAGAGTCTTGATCAGGTCCGGCAAGAGGTCTGACCTGTCTTCGCAGCAGATAGAAGCTTTGACCACCCATTTACCATCTACACTCGATGCATTATCCACTGTTAGCTCATCGATCTCTGTTGGAACTGGGCTTGTTTCTGCTATTTGAGAAGTTTGGTGCTTTAGCTCCTTGACATGTTGGATTACCTCAGCTAGCAATGAAGCTTTGTCGGTCTGAATATCACAGTCAAACGAATTTTACGAAACTGTACTTGGGATATAGAGAAAGAGCAATGCCACATTAACAATCCGAATCAAATTTGGCAAGAATAAAACTAATGCATCCAAGAGGGTTTTGTCTGAAATAAAAGGCTAGAAATAGTTTGATTCTTGGAACCCAGAAAGGCTTAGTTTTAGTAGCCGTGTATTAATGGTGGGGCATGGGAGACTAGCTCGGCGTGAAGGCCAATGACTGACAACATTGTTTTCTTGTCTGTCTGTTTTATTCCTTTTAGGATCCCTTGTGCTTAATTTTTGACTGCATATCCGGCAAGAAATTTCCATGAAAGCTTTCCAAACTGCTCCGTGGTTTCTCTTTATCTTAGCAGATGAAGCGACATTAACGCTAGCGTTCCCCTTTCTAGACCCACCTTTCTTCCCTTGAAATTGTCGCTGGGGAATCACATTCCATCAACGAAAACAGACTGCTTAATTTTAAAATTATAACAGACATGCCCATATCATTGTAGACCATGACTCTAGACTAACTCATTATAAGCTGCATTTGTTTCATTTTTCTCATCTGACTCTATATCCCCATTCCATAGGATAACCTTGAAGCATCTAAGATGTAGGGCTTTAATTTTGGGAGAAGCGTATTTCTAAGAAATCTTTGAACCCAAACTAAATAATTACACAAGAGTTCACAAGAATGCAGTGGCCAGTATTTATGTAAACGCTATAATACACATGGAAATAAGGTTGCAATGATTAATAATAAAGTATTCAATTCAGGATTGGGAAAACTTATGTAAACACCATAATATATCTTACTTTGGTTGTGTTGGGGAGTAGGCTTCTTAGCTTAGCAAGATGGTTATTGATTCTTTCTCTGCGTCTCCTCTCAGCTTCACTGTGGCTTTTGGAGGCTGCAAGAGCCTTAGCATCCATAATTTCTTGAGCAGTCATCTTCTGCAGCTCGGCATGAAGGCAGAAGGGGGCTGAGCTGGGGCGCACCACCTGGCCTAAAGACTCAGAAATCAGACTTCGCTGTTGGTCGGCCCCGTAACCTAGTTGTAACCCGGATGGGCCACTGTTGAATAAGCCTCCAAAGGATGGCGGTGCGGGAGGGAAGAGAACAAACGGATCGTGGTCACGGGGCATGAAGTGGAAAGGGTTGGTGTTGTCATCGGCTGGAGGAAAAGTCCATGGAAGGATTTGTGATGCTTCACTGTCACTGTTGTGCTGCTGCATCTGTTGGATGAGTGATTGCTCCTGCAATTGGAAACCCTCAATGTTTTTTTTTTTTTTTTTCTGATTCTCTTCTTTGTCAAATATATATTGTAATACACAATACAAAACTAGAGTGGTTTCAAAGCCCTCAACCTGTATGTGATAACTGAACCTATATGTCTGATGATTATATAATTGCTTGATTAATCAAGCAAGCTTTAGGGTTTTGTGATCTTCTTTCACATAAAGATGAAAAAAAAAACGAGGGTAACGAAAGGATGATCAAGAACTTGGATTCAAGGGACAAAAGGGAGTAAATGGGGATGTTGTCGTGAGAAAAAGTAAAAGGAAGTGAAAAACATACCTTTGTTTCAGATATGTGATGGATCCACTCAAAATTCTTCTCTTTTAATTTACAGTTCTTCTTCTTCTCCACCACAGCCTTTTAAGGGGTGGCGATTTCAGAGAATGAGGTAGATTGAAGAACCCAACCTTTTTATCCTTGTACCAGATAACCTTTTCCTTTGTGTTGTGCTTTGTTGGTATCTTTTTGGTTTATTTGTCTTCTTTTTTCCCCTCTTGGTCCCTCCACTACATAGTGAACATGCACATATGCATATATATATATATGTGTGTGTGTGTGTGTGTGTGTGTGTGTGTGTGTGTGTGTGGTGGTATGTGAGTACCGTTAGTCTTCTTTCCTTTCTTCCTAAGGCTGCCTCTTTTCTCTCTCACCGCATAACCATTTTAGTAGCTATCATGCCGCAGAATTTTGATTTTACATATATGTATATTATATGCACACAATAATATTCATCCATACACTCATATGCGACATTTTATAATATGACATGATGCTTATTGATTGGTTCAAGGCATATATATACAGCGCAAAATAAAAGAATTTTGAAGAGACATTGTTTGCGCGCGCGCGCGCGCGTGTGTGTGTGTGATGATGGAAAGGGGAGAAAGAGTACAATGGTCAAGCTTCCCACGTTCTTCCATACTCTGACCCTTTCTTCACAGGCATTTCCACGCCCAAATAAACCTTTTCTGCTTCCCCAAGGCCCATGTAATCATTGTGTCGTGAAACGCACTCTTCACCTTCCCTCACGGTTCGTCCTATCTCCAGGTTCTCTTTATTCATCAACACACTTGTGTCTCAATGTGCAACACTTTCCTCGGTTTCAGTTACATGCATTCATGCAATTTAGCTACTTAGCTAGCTAGATTGCTATTCTTCTTTTAGAATTAAAATCTATCGAATATTAATACACTTCTTGTTGGTAAAATTACATTTAGCAAAAGAATGAAAAGGGTTGTTTTTATATGTGTGTGTGTGTGTGTGTGTGTGTGTACAAAGTCACGTATAAAAACAACCCTTTTCATTCTTTTGCTAAATGTAATTTTACATATGTGTGTGTGTGTATGTATGTATGTATGTATCTAATATATGTATGTATGTATGTATGTATGGAGAGAGAAGCCATGTTTGGGAGAGGGAATTTGTTGGGTATTGATGTTTGATAAGAATTGTATTGAAATGAATAATACATTTGAAATAAAAAATTTGATCAGATGAATAGTATTATTTATTTAAATTTGTATATTTATATATGTATAAAATATATAATAATTATTAGATTATATAATAATACATAGCAATAATTGTTAGTTTATAAGGTGTGTATGAACGCATGTGCATGTGTGTGTATTGGGCCCGTGTGTAACTGTGGATGGATGGTGAAGTCCTTCAAGTGTGAAGTCAAGAGTTTAAACTCCTCCTTTCATCCATAAGAAGTGTGAATTGGGTTTAAAAAATAAAATATATGTATAAAGTATTGACTTGATAACAGGTAGATGTAATAATTAAAAAATAATTAATTATATATATATATAATTTAAAGAAAAATTTTGTTAAATAATATATTTAATTGTGTAAAGTTTAATATGACATGCAAAAATTGAAAAAGAGGGTCCAAACATATCCTAGGTAGAGTGAAATAAACATGCAAGCCTGCATGCGCAGTTCTTTTTCCACGTACGTCGTTCTTTTTCCCTTTTAATCTTAGTTCTGCTTTAGGGAATTTGAGTTAAGCTTTCTTGGGAACTAGGAAGTGTAAATGCAAATGGAAAACTGCAACGCCTTTTAATACAGCCAACAGTATCTTTACATGCTATATATATTCTCTTGTCCTCCCATGGGGTGTTACGGTTCAGATCTTGAGTATTAGGTCGTGTCTTAACTTTTCATAGGGAGTGACAGTATGTGTCCATTTTCAATATTTTGCCCATCTCATTTTCTGTGGATATTAATTTTTGGAATTATATAATATGCTTCCAAAGCATGAGGAACGAAGGCTTACGAATATTTATATATATAACGAAGGCTTACAAATATATATATATATATATATTAAAACAATGGATTTATTGATCAATTTTAGTTACTTATAAGTAATTTTAATTGTCGCATAATTTTTGTTCACGAACTTTTTGACATGATTAATTTGTGATACTGTAATTTATTATAGAGAGTCATTATATTCAATGTCAGCACTGATATTAATTATACTGTCGCTCGACATACTGGAGCCCAAGTTGCTTAGTTCGATAATTTAACTTTTATTTCTGAAAAAAGTGTAAAGAAAATGGAGAAGAACAAGTATCAAAAGATGCCACTATATTGTAAAACTAAAAAGTGAATTTTATTGAAAAGTCTTGCCTGAGTCTGAGTACTTGCAAATATAATTAAAAAAGCTCTTGACAGCTGACTGAAGGTGAACAAAGCATCATCATTAAACCTAGTAAACTTTTTATGTCCTTTTTTACCACCTTATTTATGACCAAGATGTCCTGGGAATGCTTGTTTTGCTTCGGACAACTAAAAAAAATAATATTATAATTAATATTTATTTTAAATTTTATTTATTTATTATTTTTATATATTTAAAAAATACACACTTAAAACTATAAACTAATGTAACTACAAGAAAGCGATCGAAATTATCTACTTTATGTATTAAACAAATAAAAATTTTAATTGTACAATTTCTAATTACTTAAATAAGCTAATTATTAATATATATATATATATTTTTTTTTTCTTTTTTCGTTTTTTATTAAGTTTATCCGCTTATCTAATTTTTAGATTTCCTTATTACTTTTATTGTATTGAGCTTAAAGACGCATTTTTAGTTATATCGTATTGAATTATTATAATGTTCTTATTTAAATATTTTCCATTTTTCCATCTTTGCTTAGTTCCATTTTAATATAATTGTACAGTTTTGCTCTCATATTGTTTATGTTTTTCAATTCACTCTTTTTATTTTTTATTTTTATATATTTTAAATTAAGCTTATTTTTTAAGTTGGGACAATAATAAAATATTACGATTTATAAAAAAAAAATTACACACACATCATTTGTACAGCTATTACTATTTTTTATTAGTTCTATAAGTACCTAAGAGATTGCAATCCCTCTAAACCAATAAAATTACGTATTAATGTGGATAAATAGAATCAACTGCTTATGAAAATCTTGTATACAAGATTGTGTTGTTGTAATGGCACAATACCTTTTATGGTACGGAATTTCTCTTACGCTTCTCGACAGAGCGAAGGCAGGCCAATCCAAGTTTAATCTGAGTAATGTAGTAGTATCAAAGTACATTGTCACGGTACTAATATGGAAACGTAATGTAGCAGCACTTATGACATAAATATTTTAATAGATATTAAAATTCAAAATATCATAACATACTAAATCATAAAGTTTATTTATTGTAACACGAGTGTCTAGTACATTACACTAAGAACTAACGTAATACTAGTCTATTATAATGTCATTGTCTTATTTGCGAGGAAAGTAAAACAAGCCTAAACTATTACAAGTTCATATCTTATTTGCTAAGAAATTAAATAAAATTACTAGTGGTTCTAAGTCGTCTATCTCTATAATTTCTAGGTGCATTAGTTCTTACCAGCATTCTCTGCAAAAGACGTGAAATAAAACATAAGCGATGCATATCTTAATAAATGGATTCATTTATCTTCTTCGTTTCATAAGATGTAAATAATGAAATAAAATATATTTATATAAACATATTTTTAAATAGAAAGTTAAACATCAAGTCATATTTCATATTTATAGTACATTTTACATGTTTCGCATATCTAATTGCCTACTCATTGGTCACAGAGTGTCAGTTTTCTATTGATTAGAACTTTAGTCTACACTTCTGACTAAAGAAGGTCACATGCAATCGGTTGTATTTGCTGTTGATACTTGTAAATACTCATGTCAAATTTTCAAGAAAATATACAATTTAACTCTCACAGAAATAATTAAGTTGAAGATTTGGGATTCATAAGATAAAGGGGTATTCAAAATAATTTCAAAATACGTAGTATATGTTCTAGTTGTATCATAAAGAAGTTTTGAAAACATTTTGTAAAATTTGACAGAGTGTATCTACTTATCTACAACTAGTCTCGCTATTCCGAAACCTCACCAATCATTGTCCCTTAAATTTCTATTTACTAAAAAGTTTTGTTCAATTCTAATATTCTGACGTCTTTATGCAACATATGTGTCTTGAATTTAAATCCCTTCTTAATTTTTAATTGCCTACGGATTGGGTTTTTCTATCTAGGTTTACTTGTATAATTTTTTCTCATATTCTGTTATATTTTATTCTCCATTTTCATATTTTTCTAGTCTTGAAAAATCAAAAATCAGATTCCAAAGGCTAAAAACCAAAAATTTTCTCATTTTTTAGGTCTTGCGACTATGAGAGCGCGACTCGCGCATCACAAAGAATGGCTCCATGGCCCCGAAACGAGCTGTAACACATTCTGTTGAGTCTTTCATTCAGCAATCACGACTACAAATGATCCTCCTGTGATCGCGTCTTCGACCACTGTACATTTGGTTTTTTTGGTAGCTGGGCTTCACACTCGCAAGCATTCCTATTGTGACCGTGAGGTAGAATTCTGCAATCGCACAAGTAACTGCTACACACAGTGTCCCACATCGTAGCCCCACTTCAACTCAAGAGTCTCGAGACCACTAAACGAGCCCTGCATGTGTGCTAAGGTATTATTTGGTTCCAATTTTATTCTTACTCAATTTCAATTCTTCTTTTTGATAAATAGCCGAATTCCATAGATTCTAAGGACCTTATAATCCTATCCAAAACTAAAAAGTTCAACCTTTATGTGTTTCTAAAATTTTCCATCTAAAAATTTAGAGTTTATTAAAGTTTCACTATATTTTTCAATATGCGATTTCTACTCTAATTTTCTACGCATGGTTCGTCCAATACAACTCCAGCATCACATCTAGATTTTTAATCCTTGTTTACCTATAATTTACATGATTTGCCAGTCTAAACCATGCAAATAGAATTTTCCATGTATGTATGCTGCCTAAATCCTAGAAAAAAAATTATTCTTCCACATGTATGTATGTATGTATATATGTATGTATATGGGTGGAAATATACAAGTTATGAAAGTCTGGGCTTCTTGTGATTTTAGGGAGAATTTCACACTAATCTTTCGTGAATTTTTAAATCTAAAATCATTTTTAAGTCCCCAAGTTTGACTCCCTTGGTCACGGTAATTTCCTTCCACCTATATACTTCAATTTTTGATAAGTTTCTCTTTGCACTGTTGTGCCAATATTCTTTACCATAAATACCTTAATATTTAATGCCATAATTCAAACAAAAATAAAAGTCCCTCATTATAATTTCCGCCACTATTTTTACTGACATTAATTCTAGGCCCAAAATTTTGGCACATAACATATTCCGTGGCGTTTTCACTAAGGGACGTGGCACTGGTGGGCTGCTAAATGGTCACACGCATGTCTACTTTGGTCCCCATCGTCTTATCCTTTCCAATTTACTCAACATTTTTAAATAAATTAATGTATATGCTTTTATTATTTATATGAATAACAAGCCGTGGTTCAAAGATTTGATGATGCGTGGTGGTGCTGGTGCCCCTTCCACTATTACAATTGCCCACGAGAAGGCACTTTGTTCGTGGGTCCCATAATGACATCAGTCTTATGCTGTGGTGGCGTATGTTCCCTTCACACGAAACAATTATTTATAATAAATATTTAATCTATGGATTAGTATTAATTTTGATACAATAATGTAGTTATGGTTTTTCTCAAGGAAAAGCTTGTAATTTCATGACTTAATCATAAGTAAAATTCTAATTGCTTGATTATAATTAGTTAATATCTTTAAAATAGTGTTTTCCTTAACCAAACCACTGCCTATGAGTCGCCGGCTCATTCTTCAATAGGTATGCGGTCAGAGTCCAGACTCCTCCACACTGCTTGGGAGTTTAAGGTTTCATGTTCTGTTGGATACAACCTCAATCAAGCAGTTGAATTGATTGGTGAAAGAAAATTTAAGTAGAATTTAAAAATCAAAATTATAATAAATTGAATAAAATTGGACAAAATTGCACTTGAACCCCTAAATGAATTGAACTGATCGCTGTTCGCAAAAATTGAATAGTTTAAATTAATAAATAAATTTACTTTTAAATCTTAACTTTCTTTCAATTTTGGATTTCTTTATTGTAATCTATCTTTGATTTATTTTCATTAGAGCATAAAATTTCATCAATCAAACAAATTATCTTTCAAAATATTCCATAATTTTTGATTTAAACACATATTAAATATACAGGAACTTAATTACTATTAAAACTATACTATATTTTGATTAAATATTTTAATAACATATACTTTTTTTGTTTATTTTTTAAAATTTTTATTTTTCCTATTAATATTTTCTTTTTTTGGTATTTTTATTCTATTATTTTGTGGTATTTTTATTGTATTTCATTAAATATTTTAATAAGATATTATTTTTGTTTTTGCGGTGTTTTTATCGTATTAGTGCTGTATATTTAACATTTAATAGTAATAAGAATAGTTTAAAATTAATTTCAAATACTTTCTTTAATATTCATTATTTTTTGTATTTTTAACATGTTAATTAATATTTATAATATAACTATTAGTGGTTGAACCAATAAACTTTAATAGGCCAATTTTAATTTGATGACCAATTTATTTTTTAAAAGTCTATCTTTTGCGTATGTAATAATTAATGACAGAGTCGGTACACTGTAGAACTCTCCCACAAGTTGGCAAGAAATAGACATAATCTGGTTGAGCCAGTGGAGTCTGATCTTCCAATGGCCTCCATAAAAGAGTGAAAGTCCATGGAATCGACCTTGGTTTTAATATTCTTACTGGTGTGTATTCATAATTTTAGTTTTGACAACTCATAAAGCTTAAACGAAAAGACAGTTTTCTTTAGTGCTGCATTGACACTTAGAAATTTATATGAGCAAATGCGCTGTTGTTCCAAAACTTTTTTTTTTCCAGTTTGAATCCTCCTTCTCCTTTTTATTTCTATTCTCGACGCCTAATTTTTGTGTCTGTCGGATGATTTCCTTCAAATCAGGAAAAAGAAAGTCTTAAAATAAAGAAAAAGATACTTTTGTACTTCGTGCTTAATTATCAAATAACATTCTTTCTCAATAATTACATTAATTCTAAGTATTAGTTGCAACGAATTAATTTGTTTGCTTAATAATTAATTACCTAAATTTTAAACCCACCCCCGCGCCCCCCCGCCCCCCCACACTGACACGCGCGCGCACACATAAAAGAGAAAAAGAAGACAATGAAAGTGTGTGAGAAGTGAGAACCTGTTTTATTTTGTTTTCTTTCTTTTTTATTTCTAAAAAAATCAACTATTTCACGAAAGAACTAGAATATGATGAGTGAGACACTTCCCTTTGGTGGACCAGCAAAAATCTAACCTATGTCTTGTCTCATAGATTATAATTAAACAAACCTTGTCCGTTTGTCGATTGTATCAACATACATTATGTGTGTGTCTGTGTGTGCGCATATATTGCGCGCGTCTTAAATAAATAAAATTGGTTCTTCATTTCGGGGAAAAAACTCTGATCACTTAAAAAACAATTAGGGGTGAAGGCAGAGCCTAAATAAAGAATCTTATCTTTTGTAAAATATTTTAAAAACAGGGGAGAAGAGCAGTTTTGATTAAACCAGTTTCTTATGAAAGAAGTGATTCATGTGTAAGTAATTCAGAACCGCAGACAAGAATAAAATGAATGTTAACATAGTACTTGATAGTGGGAGAATATAACATTTACATTCGAGTAATTGGACGGTTTATGGGAAGCGGCATTTAATTTATATTATATTATTAAAATTTTGGACCTTTTTTTAATTATATCAAGTAAAATTACATATGTATCTCTCTTTAACTTAATTTACGTTGTGTTTATATTTATGTTATTAAGAGTTTAATCTTAATACGAGTGTATTAAGAAAATTTACAAATATATCCTTATTCAACTTAATAATAACAAAATTATCTTTTATTATTATTTGTTCTTTTTATTCTTCTTTTAATTTTTAGCATAACTATAAAATAACTATTCAAAATTAAATAATCTATACTATAAATAAAATAAATAAATAAATTATTTTTATTTTTATATTATATTAATTTATGCACACACTAAAATTACTAGTATATATATAATGAATGTTGTATCATGTGAAAGGCGTCTGATAACTATCACAACCACCGATTATCTTTTATTTTGCAAGAACGTCACACGACGATATTTCTATGTAATTACGTACACATCTTGTCGACCAGTATTGGGCCATCTAGTTTTTGAGAAATGAGGCCGTTCGGGACTCATATACAAACTAAAATACCTTTTCATGTCTCATCACAATGGTCTATAGCGTGCATTAAGGTTAATACCCTTTGTAACAATTAATTCTAGCCATTTTAATCAATTTTCTGAAATACACATTTTAATGAATCTATATATATTATTTAATAATTACTCTTGGTCTTAAATATAAAAAAAAATTAAAATACCTTTAGTTTTTTCGTCTTCATTAGTAATATTTTAAATGATTTTTCTCTCTGTTTTTTTTTATTAACGTTTAGCTTCTTCTTTTTCTCATCTTTCTTGTTATCTCTTTCTTTCTTCTTTCTATCTTTTTGAAAAATATATAATTAAGTAGTTTTATTTCTTTATTGAACTAATAAAAATAATGATTTATATTTTATTGCAATTAATGACATTATATAACTCTTTGTAAGTATGCACATAAGTAAATTGTGCAAGTGTTACTAGAACTAATAAGGATTTTTCAAATGCCTTAATAAAAAAAATACTTTGCAACTGGGCCTATTGTTAACAGACTAGGCTAATAATTCCTACGTGGATTGCTTCATCTCAACAAAACATAGGATTCAGTCCAACTCTTGCTTGGAGCAAGCAAACAATGCCAAGTGGATCTGTAACCCTTTTGCCGAGATCACAGTGCAGTGCATACGTGGTGTTGATAAACTTGGGGAAATGAAACAATCAATTTTTAATTTATCTTTTACACAATATTAGGAGTAAGTCGATTTGTTGAAAATGCTACGAAAAACCCTTTGATCGTCCAAGATATCAATTCCTCGTTTGTTTGTTTTTTTTTCTTTTTTCTCTATTATATGAAGGAGATTCATAGGTAAGTAATTGCATGGATAAAAGCTTTGCACAAAATTTACTGAATGTGTGTAATCAGAACAACTTGTTGAGAGTCGAAGTACTGATGAGGGAAAGCTGTCGCACCCTTGAAACCGAATTATAATAAAAAAGATTGTTTAAAATTTTATTTAAGATTTTATAGTAATTTTAATTACTGAATGTGTAATTTTATTTATAAATTATAATAGTATAGAATTTTAAATAATAAATATAATTATTTAAAATTAAAGGTGTAAATACATTTAAGATAATAAAGTAAAAAATGGCCAAAAAGAATTTGGAAAAGAGAAATTTTAAAAGAGTACACATGCAAAAATAAGAAGTTATAATGAAAGGGATAGAAAAATAAAAGAATATAAAATAAGAATAATCTTTCATTTTTCTTCTCTTTATCTATTCTCTCTCTCTCTCTCTCTCTCCCTCTTTTTAATTTATGCATATAATTTAATTTTAAATAACTTTATTATATGTTAAAAAAATATTATGTATGGTTATCAATCATTGATTTTTCCCTCAAATTTGACGAAGGATCTGAATCAAGCAACATAATTAACTTACATTAATCTATAATAATGTATGTTTTATTAATAAAATTTTATTTATAAAATAATTTTTTATAACACGCACAATGAGTATTCAAAAATACTAATATTGAGTACTGTCGATTGGGCACAATTTTGTACACTCTCTTTACGAAATCGAAGCCCAAATTTGTACTTGGACCTTTTCGCCTTCACCAATTTTTCCCATGGGTTATTATTACAAGTGAGTCCAGAGCAACAAATTCCCGATTTTGTGTCTTGATAAACCATATGTCAATGTATATCGGGTCTTGGTCAATCAAATCAACAACTTACTATGTATTGAACATAATTAACTTGTAGTTGTGATGCTGCTTAGTTTGCTAATGTTATCATAATGCACACACTCAGATGTGTGTGTGTGTGTGTGTGTGTTTATGCATATTAAATAATGATTCGTGTATTTTATTAAACATAAGCATGTGTTACATCTGTCAATCATGAATATTGTGCTCTACACTCCTTCTTTGTTGAGAATAGTAAACAAATTTATCTTGATTAACTATCAATACCAGGATAATAGTGTTCTTTAGTGTGTTTTGCCATCTGCCACCCATGCAAATAATTCATTCTTATATAACACCAAAACTATCATTACACAAGAAATTCCAACACCAGAAGTGTCGGTGAATATATGCTTCACTTATCCCTTTATGCAATATGCCATTTCTTTGGGGCACACATTAACGTCCTTTTCTCCACAGCAAAACATGAAATGAAATGAAAAGGGAAACAATAAAAGTCAATGTGCATTTACTTTTAATGGCAATAAATTAGTAATATGAATGCATGATCGATGTAAATGGAAAAACTGCATACATATGCGGGATTTCTTGCATTTGAGCTGATTGATTTATTTTATTTTATTTTATTTTTATTGGAGAAAACTAGAAAAGCAGTCATTCGTACAATCGATCATTCCAAAAATTGAAGTTTGTGCCACAACGCATATGAGTCGAGGTAGGGGGCATAACATTATACATTCGATTGCAGTCCACTATCCGTTCAGTCTTCATAAATAACGGCAGTTTGGAAGTCAGCCACCCATCTGACAAATAACTTTTAAAGTTTTCATAATTTATTTATTTATCTGTATTATATTTTTTTCTATACTATATGTATTATTAAGTATACGAACTCATTTTGGTTGCACAGAATAAAATGACCCGATAACCCATTTTAGTTGTACAATACGAAATCACAAATTCATCTTTAATTTAAGTTTTTTATCCTTTTATTTCTCTATTTTCTTTTGATTTATTGTTATTTGTATTTTTTTTCAGTTTTCACATTTTCAATTTCTTTTCATCTTTTTTATTTATTTTCTTATTTTAAATTCTTTGTATTTTAAAATTTAAATAATTTTTTATTATTCAAAATACAATAATTTTATAATTCATAAATATTTTTATACACACTTAGAATGTGCATTTTTCCTGGTATCAATAAAGACTTTTTGTTACACAAAATGAATTTACACAATTATTTTTATTTTAATTATTTTTCACGATTTCTATTCTTTCCTTTCTTCTGATTTTTATCTTCTTTTAAATTTTATCTTTTTTCCATTTTTCATCCTTCTGTATTTTCTTACTTGATTTATTAATTTTATTTTTTTAACTTTAAATAATATTATTTTTATTTTTTAAAATAAAAAATATAATTTACATATAAATTTACACATGTACACAGTGTGTAACTTTTGGTAGAACAATATGTTTAAGTTAATAAGGGTTTTTATCATAATGTAAAATTATATAATTACATTTATTTTAAATTCTTTTATTTCTTCTATTATATTCTTTCTAACTTTCTTTTAACTTATCACTTTGATTTATATTTTCTCTCAAATTTGGCAAATTCTATGGATCTTCTTTTATTTTTTATTGTAAATAGTTTCTATAATTTTAATTTTAAAATACTTTTATTTACATTATATAAAATATAATAATTTTATAACTTGTAAAAAATTGTGCACACTTATAGAGTGTACAATTTTTACTAGTTTTGATAATTTAAAGTTTTTCTAATGAATTGAAACATAACAATAAAGACTCGGTCCTTACCATGTGGTCAGTCTTCTGCTATATATGGATGTAGGGACTCAAAACAGATATGTATTAATGTTTGCATGTGTGAGAGATGCTTGCTGTGCCCATGCCTCTTATTTATATATGATATTAAATTAATCATCTACATATGTGTGTGTTCTATTAAAAATTGGTCGTATTTTTTTTTTATAGACGCACATATATTTTAATTCAAAACATAATCTTTTTGTTACACATAAAATTTCATTTTTATTATATACACATGTCAGACTATATTAAAGATACATTTTTAATAATTTATTATTTAGCAACAATTAGGCATTCTATATGATTACATAAGTTTTAATAATTAATGATAATAAAATATAAATCTATCATATTCTAAAAATTTTAATAATAAAAATGAGTTATTGATATTAAAATTATGATAATAAAAAATAGTTTATTCTATTTTAAAATTTTAAATAATAAAATTAAGTTATCCAGAACCATAATTATATTAGTATAAAATGAGAGGGATAAATTGGAAAAATAATAAAATAATAAGGAAAAACTAAAAAGTGAAATTATAAAAAAAATGGAAAGAAATTAAAATAAAGAAGGACATATAACATTGAGAACAAGTTCCTATTCGTTGCTTACATTCTAATATATATTGGTACATGTTTGGGAGAGGGGTTTTGTTTTGGGATGATATTTTATGAGGATTGTGTTGGGATGAGTTGCTATTTTGGTCTAAGATTTCGATGTAATGAAAATTTTAATTTCTTTTTATGTATAAAATATATAACTATGATCGGAATTGTGATAGCGTATAGTAACAACAATTAATTTTTAATGTATAAAAATATATATAAATGTTAATGTATGTGTGTGAGTATTGATTTGATTGTAAATATGTATAATAATTAAAAAATAGATAGTTATATATGTGTGTTTATATATGTAAAAGGGGAAAATATAATTTGATTTTGAATTAAAATTTTATTGAGTAGTATGTTTTGCGTAAATTTTGATTGAATATTGAGAGATTGAAAGTCAATAAGAAATCTCCCCCCTTCCCCATTCATACGTCACATAAGTCGATCATCTACTTCAGCAAACTAATGAGAATGAATCATGATCCCTAATACTATTCTCCCTAGCACGACACACCACACTACACCATCTTAAAGCCAAGGGTCAGGCTAGAGACCCAATTTACATCACTTCACATACAATTTAGGAAGTAGTTTAGCTAGAGCATACTAAAAAATTCATGGTTTGTAAGTTGTAGTGTAGTTCGTATTCCAAATAACCATGAAATATTTTTTGTCTTGTTTCCGTAGTGCTTCAAGGGAGATGGTGGATTATATACACGGACACGCTAAATAAAGATCGGCAGTGGTGGTTGCAAAAATTCAAGGTATGCTATTGTTTTTTCATTATAGTTACAATTGTATTCGGCATAACATTGGATATTTGTATTCCTTCCTTTAACCATTTTAGGAGGCATATATATGGAGCCCTTCCGAAAATCATGCCATCAAGAGGGCATTTAGGAAAAAAAAGGCAGAGTTGATTGGAAAAATTTTATGTCGAGCAAGGCCGATGGAGAAAAACATGGATTGGGTTCCAAAGGAGTAGCAAACCAAATGTTAGCTAAATGGGTGCAAGATACTTTTAGAGCTGTTAGCGAGAAAAACAGAAACAATTGGTTAGCTAACAACACCTTAGCTTCCACAGCATATCAAGGTGGTTTGATATCTATTAGCGCACTCAATGACTGCCTTATAGGTTATCCAAAACTCTTTATGCCATGAAACTATTTATTTTGTTTTTATGTGCTCAAAAATTTACTGACAGTTCAATATTTGAAATTGAAACACAAGAATCAAGTTTGGGTAAACCGCCAATTCCTCTTAAATTGTACTCAAGAGTTTAAAAAAATGCTGGGGGGAGTAGCTCAATCCTCATGCCCAGAGAGATGGGGTGTGTTATCAACTCAAAAATTATCATTTCATTTTCATGCTAGATTAAATATGACACAAGAATCTCTTTTTTGTTTAGAAGATATTGTCTAAGATGTAGCAAGAATTGGACACTAGAGATGAAGAATCCCTAACACATGAAGTTGGAGAACTTTCATCTTCCATAAGCTATAGCAACATGGTTGTCACAGAACTTGGAGGATTTAAGAAAGGAAGGCTACCAGAGATGGGTTTCGAGGTACAATCCTATTGGGAGTTGCTATGAGATTCTGGGTCTAGTTCATCTTCATGTGAACAATCTACTGAACTTGTTAAAGGAAAGGATGAGTTGTAGCAAACATAAAAAAAGTTGTAGAGTACTGAAAGGAAGTTGATGGACTATAGGAAGGACTGAAAAGACATAGTCCAAACTCAATTGAATCATGAACACTATTGATGAAAAGTTTGATATCTCTCTAGATTTCCTTGATGATGAGGAAGAAGAGGACGATAGCAGTGGGATGAGACGATTCAAGACGATGAGTAGGTTACAGTGTTAAAGAAGCCTCTATGCCCGATGTATAGTACAGTACGTTTTGGACATTTTCGAAAGTATAACATTTTTATGACTTAATTGGCACTACCATGTGTTTAATTTATCTTCATGTGTCTTTTTACATGATCATGGAGTGTGAATATTGATGTTATTGGAAATTTTTAAAAAATAGAAAAAAAATTGCTGGACAACAAAAATTATAACTAATACCAAATGCTATCTCTAACCTATCCCTATGTTATGACAAATTGGCTGTCAAATTTGTCTCAAAACTCATCTCTAATCCACCATAAAACGTATACTATCTTAGAATAGCCATCTTAAATCCGCTACAAAAAATTTCGTCACAAATTTATCTCAAATTAGACTGTCTCTAACAATTCGGTTTCAAATTTGTGTCAAATTTCCTGCCTCAAATCCTTCTCCATTGGTCCGTGTCAAAACCGTCGCATACTGGCCACCTCAAGTCAATCTCTAATATTTGAGACAGCTTTGTACCCATCTCAAATGTTGGAGACCGTACAAGTGACCATCTTAAAATTGAAAATGATATAACAAGAAGCTGTCTTTAAGATTCTACTACGGGGTTTATTGTAAAAGTTTACTAACCATCTCAAAAGCCGTCGCAAATAAAGTATAGGACGGCATTTTGGGCTTTTGGGACGGGAAATGCCCATTCCTATTTGGTTAAAATTTGGTCGCGTTAGTGTTATGTTAAATGGGCAAGGCTTAATTCTTTGATTCTAAAGCCAGAGCTAAGTGTCAATTTTTTAAGAAAAAATTCCTTTTTTCTCTAGGGACGGTCATGTTATATTGGCATGCATATTAACTTTAAGATGAGTAAAATGCAATTTTTTTCTTTTTTTAATTTAGAATTAAATGATGCAAAATTTTTCTATTCTTTTTTTGTTTATCCAAATGTTTAATTAAGATACATAATTTTTTAGACCTAATTAATTTAAGAAATACTTATCGGCTGTACAGTGATTTTTTCTTTAAAGAGCTGCATGGTGATTTTTATTAATCACAATCCTCTCCACAAAATTAAGTGGGCGTTTAGCTAAGCTTATTTTTAATTGTTTGTAAGATTATATTATTTATAAAATGTTTTTAGAACTTGTAAGCTTATGCATCTTATTTTAAAAATAAACTAATAAAGTATTTGGATATAAATAATAGGATTATCTTATAAGACTTTGTTGAACTTTATAATAATAGTTAATTATATTTTTTGATATAATAATGATTAAAATAAATTAAATATCATTAATGTAATACAATTGAAGTTGTTTATGACATTTTTGATCTACATAATGACATAACTTATAAAATGGTTAAAAAAAGTTAGAAAAAAGCCAACTTACTTTTTTTGGTACACCATATACTAATTAATTAAATTGTCAATAGTGGATGTGAACGTCAACAGAAAGAGAGATTATTGGGGCTTAATTAACTAGAAGGGACAACTAAATAATGAGCCATTAGTGACTCATAGTGCAAGAAAATTTGGCTGTCCATCTAAATGGCTTGGTTGATGTTTAAACCGTCATAAAAATTAATTAGACGATGCTATAAATCAAGGTTGCCCTTATAATACGATAGGGAAATTGTATTATTACACGTACAAAAAAGTTGTATTATAAACCGAGATATAAACAGTGAAATTACAGAGAAAGTGGAGCACAACAAGAAATTTACTGTTGAGTTGAAAGCTACGTATTGGGATTCAGTCAAAGAAAAATATATGGCCATTAATGAAAATAAAAGCGAGTTAAATAGTGGTTCAAATAATTGCCCTACCCTGAGCCTCATGGGTAATTTGTTGGGCTGGGGGACTCCTACAATTCATTTTCTTAGAAGCCCTTAAATGACTGTCGAGGCAAGGCCTTCCACGGCAGCATATGCCACCATCACTAATAAATGCCACGCAAGTCTCACTGTAATCTTTATTGTATGTTTTGCAAGCACATTCGTACACATATAGAATTAATGTAATTAACTATGAAAAAAATGAACCGAAGAAACCTCTCTAATCATGACATAATTTATACACAAGTTGATTTTTAAATTGCTGCGCGCACTATTGTAACATAAGTTATAATTAAATGTGTTCGTAAATAAAATTACAAGATTTGAACTCAATTAAATTTGGAAGTACTTTTGGGTCTATGAGGTCAAATTCGAACTTTGAAATTTTTATTTGATACAATTTTGTTACTTGATTTAAATTTAAATTTGAATTTAAACTTTATAAAATTAAATAGAGTTGAGTTTGAGTAATCGTTGTAATTGAATGGTTGTTTGAACTCGACTTCATAACACCTCGGGTTATAATACTCCCGGGCTCCATATTGACAGCTCCATGCATTCTGTTCAAAGTCAAATTTTGAACACTTTTGATAAATTTTTATCATAAATTAATTAATTTTTAATTAAATAAAAATTTTAAATCTCAATTTACAAGTTACTACAGTAATATTATGTTAGATTTTTATTTCTCATTATTATACCTAAAATAACCGTCAAGCTCCTCATTTGAAATAAACAACAAAAAAGGAACATTTTATTATGGGCGAATATAGTAACTAGTTACATAAATTTATTTTTTTCCTATTTCAAGTTAATCAAGAACTTTTAGAATATTGAAAATAGAGTGTTCCATAAATAGACTAAAAATTAATAAGAATAGGTTAATGGACTGAACACTATGGCTATTTTTGAACTATGGGTTTTGGTTTGAATTGTATTAGAATTAATAATATATTTAGTTGTATGATTTTGATATTTTAAAATTTTTAATTTATTTAAAATATATAAAATATATGATAATAATCGAATAATATAATAATTTTTAGAGATAATAATTAATTTTTATAGTAAATATATATATGTTTAATGATATAAATATTAAATTTTTTATAAATAAATATAAAAATAAAAAAATAATTAATTAATTAAGTATGAACAATAACTTGAGAAGAAAAAAGTAGACCTAGCAATGGAACTGCCGTACTAAAGGTCCACCACCACCACTTTTAGCCTACCGAAAAGAAAAGTCGGCCGTAAGACAAAGATCGCTATGCATTATCAATTTTTAATATATTCCTCCCGGTCCACAAATAATCACCTTTCTTTTTTAAATATTTCGAAATGGGGTTTATTTTTTAAATATTTTTTTTCAAAATGAAGTAAAACTTTTGGTAAAAGTCTTTTACACCCTGACTTAATGAAGTCTTAGCTGATATAATAACCTCACTGTCCAAGCTAATGAGTAGATTCGTAGATTTGAGTGTGAGATGTCTTGTCACCTTACTAACCAAACTGGTACAATTATACGCATCAAACAATGAAACGCTAACTGGTGGAAGTTCAAAATGACATAATAAAATGGGTGCATATCCTCCCTATGCCCCTCAACCACTTTTCAGCAATATATATTATTCCTTTTAAAAAGAATAAAATTAAATTACACATATTTTCATTTAATAAGCTTTGAAAAGTAAAAAGATACAAATATGTCGGGAGTCCCTACCACCATCCCTACGTTTTGCAACACAACTCCTTTTTCAGATTTTTATTTTCTAATAATTTTCCATGTCCATATCGATATCCGTGCCCTAACTTTCAGCAATAGGAATTTCTTTTTCATTTCTCTTGTAATTATTGAAAAAACTCCAACTAGAATTTCAACCCTCCCCCCCCCCCCCCCCCCCCCGCTCCATAACCTTGTTTCAGCTCCCTTCTTCATCGTCATGTTCCATTTTCCACTGTAGAGGAATTTATTCAAGTTAGATCACACCTTAAAGGCCTCTCAAGAAATCATAAAACGAGACAATAATTGTGCATTTACAAGCTCCTCTGGACATGTTTCCCTCAGCCAAATGCGATAACCCTTTTGAGTCCTTGTTCAAGAGCTCATCATCCGGCTTTCCCTCTGATCAAAACCCTAGCTCTAAACAAGACGACCCACCATTCCTTTTTGATTTGCCTTCACCTGTTTTTGATGAAGGCGATTTGCCCTTAAACCAGATATTCTTTCAAAGTCAGCTCATGGCTCGAAATATCCAGGCAGCAGATCATGGTCATCACGCTGATCGTAAAAATACCGATGATCCCACGAAAAAAGAAGCAAGAAAACGCAACACTAACTTGGCCGCCTCAAAGTTGGATGAGAAAGAAGCTGCAGATCGTCCGATCTCAGGTGAGATCTTAAGGAGACGAAACCTTGGCGCGATACCGCGAAGGAGAGCGGGGAAGAAAGACAGGCACAGCAAGATTTGCACGGCGCAGGGCATAAGAGACCGGAGAATGAGATTATCCCTCCAGGTTGCTCGCAAATTCTTCGATCTTCAAGACTTGTTAGGCTACGACAAAGCAAGCAAGACCATCGAGTGGCTCTTTACCAAATCGAAGAAGGCCATCAAGGAGCTTACCAAAGGCAGCCACCCGCCAGCGATTAAGGGTTCCAACGGTGATGCGAAGAGTGAATCTTTTGTTTCTGAGTGTGAAGTGGTGTCGGGAATTGATCAGGAGAACTCAAATGCCAAGATTAATTGTATTCCACCAACAGCAGATTTAACGCCACTGTCCTGTATTGGTCCTTTCGAGGCCACAGATGAGAGAAAACCCCAAAGCACCGCTTGTAAAACCAACATCAGGGAGTCCAGGGACAAGGCTAGGGCAAGGGCAAGGTGTAGGGCGAGGGAGAAGATGATTTCCAAAAGCCAAGAGTATCCAGGCCAGAAGGTGTATAAATCAAATCCTACTGGTAATGACAATCTTCACAAATTAGGGTCTTCAAACAGCCAATTTGAAGGAGTTGAACAAGAATCAAATTCCTATATTCCGGAAAGGGTTTCTCCATACGGCACTTCTTTTATTAACTCATATCAACAGCAATTATCTGATGTGGGTACGATTGAGAAATTGTTGGGGACTTCAATCTCGTCGACATCCTCGTGCCATATCTCCGACTACCTGTGCTCAGCTGGTTACGTAGATCCCACCAATAATTTGATGGAGCTTTCTGGGAACTGGGACATGTTGAACAATGATAGAGTGAACTCCATTCACCACGTAGGGACAAATCAGGTTTCATTGGCAGATAACCTTAACTCATCAATTTACTTGGCCGCTGCAAATTTTCCATGATGTCATCAATAAGCACACCTATTTGCTGCCGTGGTGATGATCCCGGGAAGGTAATAGTCTGGTCAGTATTGCATCTCAGGTATGTGTAATCTATTTAATGTACGAATGGTGAGATCTTTGAATCCTCGTCTTGTTTTCCCTCATCAGTATTAGTAAATAATTATGGTTCAACTATACTCTTGTTCGTCAAACTCCAATAATTATCAAGCCATATGCTGACCAATTATACCTTGAACATCTAGCTATAAATGAGTATATATCTTGTTGAAGCATTTGATTTCTTATTCTGGGCCAATATCTTGAGAGGGGAAAAATCTGAAGAAGATCGAGTACATGATTTTTTTTACGTTGTCATGCTATGATACTCCATATGTTATCGCATCACGTTTACACATTGTTTGAACTTTTCCAAATAATGGATTTTACAATGATCAATTTATTCATTAAATAGATTAAAGTTATAAGAAGATGGGTTCTCGTGGGCCGCAAGCAATATGTACGTGAAACGAATTATCCTTGCTTTGAGGAGATTGGGCAATCTCTTTTGATTAGGGTGTGAATTTAGTGGAAATATTGCCTAATGAATTAAGAGGAAGAAAACTAATACTCTGTATATGTTTAAGCAAGTAAAAATAGTACATTCATGCGTGTGTATAACTATAAAAAAAAATTATAATTTTATTGACTATAATAAAGTATAAAATTATTGCGTTTTTAAGAAATTTATCAATTTAATAAAATTATTTTAAATTAAAATTATATTAAATTTTCTTAGAGAGAGTGGGAATTAGAAGTAAGATTAAACATAAGGAAAGAAAAATGAATTATTAACTAAAAAAGAGGAGATAAAGAATTAGAAACAACAAAAATAAAAAAAGAAATAAAAATAGGTGTTCTTTAGTCCATCCACAATTAAAACCAAATTACTTATTATAAGGCCCTTAGCTAATTAAGTAGTACTAGTAGAAGTTTCAAACCTCACATATGTGTACAAATTTATTTATAAATTATAAACTTATTTTATTTTAAATAATTAAAAATGAAATATTTAAAATTAAAAGTGTAAAAATATTTAAAATAAGAAAATCGAAAGTACAAAAGAATATAAAAAGAGAAAAGTTTGAGAGATGACACAAATAAATTATTTCAGTTTAAAGAAAAGTGAGAAATAAAAGGACAGAAAAATGGAAAAATTTTAAATAAAAATAGTTGTGTAATTTGATTCTGTGCAATCAAAGATTCTCATTAATGTAATAATATGGTATAAATTGATATGGCATATTGAACATATATTTAATTAATTAAAAGAAATTCATACTTCATATATATAAAAAGTTACTCTAAATTAAAAGAGAGCACCCTCTAAAGTTAATGATAACGGTCAGAAAAAAAAAAGGTGCAGATTCAAAATACAAGAGCAACAGGCATGCATCATACTAATATTTATTGAGAATAATAGTTTGTGTGCTATGCATGACTGAAAAGTTAAATTTCAAATGAATAGTGCAGTTTCGAGATAATGTGGCCATATATAATTTACAACTCCAAAGCATTTAAACCTGAAACTACCTCCGAAATTGAAAAGATATATAATGTGCTATATGAATTTATAAAGATCTTTTTTTTTTTTGAAATCATTTTGTTCCCAGCTTTATTACATGCATGGAAAAGTAAATTGTGAAGTTTTATCTTGCAACAGATATACCCACCAAAACTAAATGCATTGAAGAGGCATCTTCAATAATCTCTGTGTTTGTGTGTGTATTATTTCTCATAAATATATTGGGGGTGATAATGCACATATCCGTGGCATGCAACTATATATTAATGCATTAAAATATTCTTTTAATTTTTTCATAGTCACCAAGTGAAATTACATGTCTTAATAGAAAATAACTTTTTCTTATGCATTACGACAAATGTTTCCAGCTTGTACTCACGATATGAAGATCCATGATTTTGTCCGAAACCGGCCTTTTGTAATCTTAGATATAGAGGACATCCAAAGGAAAAGGATAGATCGCATATGGTCGGTTTGGCAACGATGTGTCACTGCTTTTACAATTGACAATTTGACGTAACATTTTAAGGCAATATTCATTTTTATTGATGGGATAAGCTTAAGTCAACCAGTTTGAAAGATTATTTTACCACGCTAAGTTATTTATAAAGTATTTCAACTATTTTATATCAAATGCTTTATTTTGTTATAAGCTTTTGTCATTTAAAATGAATAGGTGATTAGCACATATAAATATTCAATTCGATTCATTAAAGTAAATATAGCTTTAGAGTTTGTTTGGCGTAGCTAGTTTTTAATGGATTATAAGATCATGTAACTCATAAGATATCTTAAGAACTTATAAGTTTATAAATTTTATTTTAAAAATAAACTAATAAAGTATTTAGATAGAAATACTAAATTTATTTTATAAGATTTTGCTGAGATTTATAACTATAATTAATTATAATCTTTGATGTAATAATAATAAAAATAAATTAAACATCGTTAATAAAGTATAATTTAAGGATGTTTTTGTCGATTTTAATGTATAAAATGAAATGATTTATAAGATGTATAAATATAAGTTAAGAATATTCAACTTATTTTAAAAGTACTTATAAGTTCTAAATATTTTATTGTTAGAGTTTATAAATTGCAAATATTTCATTATTAGAAATTATAACTTCTTTTATTAAAAAAATTATCGAACATTCATAGGAAGCTTAAAACTCACCCAAACACCCTTCTAGTTGAATACATAGAATCATCTCCTGAGTGCTTGATTATTTTTGTGATGCATGATCGGATAATCGATCAATCTCATTTATTTGGAATCCTATAGATGATAAAAATAATGTCGCGGTAGCCCTCAGGATTCATGAATGAAAGCAAGATCTTTGTAGCTAAGCATATCCATTCATTCCAACACCAGGAATCAGCTTTTGTTGTGTTTTATGTGAAACTTTACGAGATTGGATTTGCTTCCCACAATGGGAAAATTAATCGGATTCATGTCCTCCCCAATAGACCTCTCCAATTACATACAATACATATTCGGACGAATGGTTCATATATGTAATAATAAATTACATGTAACGGTGTATATACTCTTTCCAAGACTATTAGAGTAAACCCAATTCAATTGATAGATTTAGTCTTAGTATTATTTAATAAGGAAATAGTGACATTTTCACAAAATCCTATTAAAAAAGGTAATTAACCCGTTCAGCATATTAAAAAAAAAAAAAAAATCAAGGAAAAGCTCCTCCAATGCTTTGATTCTTCAACTGATATCATATATATAATTGATCAATCTGAAATAACAGTTTTTATGTCATATCTTGCTATGTTAATTGCAAGTCAAGAGGTGATTTAAAATGTAAGAAAGAAAAAGGAAAGTATCTGTAATGAACTTTCTTTTGTTTCCGTTGAGATTAAAACTGTTGCTCGGCATAACAACAATGCATGCGACAAAGTAATTGAACCTCCCGATCATGAGAAGAATGACTTGTGATTAACTTTTTGATTTGTCTGTACCTATGCAAGTACATATACTTAGCGACAAAAGCTAGTCAGTCAAGGCTGATGTGCAGAGGCGTGTAAACCCTTCATCCCAGCATCTAAAAATGCATAGCAAATGCTGTTTTCCTGTTGCTTCTCTCTTAGCAATAGATATAGTCAGCAAAAGACAAAATTATATTCACCCTAATAACTAAATAGCAGCCTCATTTGACTGCCTTAACATTATTAAAAAAGTTATCGACAACATAGAGCTGCAATGATTCTGGCCAGGTATGTATTTAGGGATGGCAATAGGGGGACCGCGAGCACCCACCCTACTGGAGTTCGAAGTTGAGGGCGTATAGGTTGAGGAGAATTTTTTCCCTGTTTTTTTAAATGGGGAACCGTCCCATCCTCCACCCTGTTCCTTATTTTAATTAAATAAATATAAATATATTTATATTATTTTTATTTACATTTGTATTTGTATTTTTTAAAAGATAAATTATATATAAAATTATGTTATTTTTTGATTTTATATTTAATTATTTTTAAAAAATTTTCTTTTTTCCTTCTCTTTTACTTTATTTTATTTATATTTTTTCTCAAGTCTTTTTTCCTTTATAAACTCTTTTGATATTTCTTTATGATTATACTTTTAATATTAAATTATGTTATTTTTATTGTTTAAAATACAGTAGCATTATGATTTATAAAGAACTTTAGGTACGCTAAAAGTCTGAGAAATTTATTTGTTAAAATAAACTACTAGCTAGTACTTAGTTATATATAATATTTAGTAATTAATTTTGTAAATTTCTTTCTATCGTGATTAATTTAAAAATTAGTTAATCTAAATTGTTGTTTGATCATTATAATATAAAAAATTGTTTGCTTTTATATATTAATGTTTTTTTTATAGCTTCTCATCTTTATTATTTTTGTGAAATTAATCAGTATCTCTTAATTTTGATAATAGAAATAAATAAGATTAAACTTTTTTCTTTTTAAAATTTAATTTTTAAAAATAAAATTAAATATTTTTCTTTCCCTAACTAAGCACACAGGGGGGAACAGGGCAAGAGTTGGGAGAATAATGGCAGGGACAGCAAGAAATATTTTGTTACAGGGCAGGGGAACAATCCTTTGTCTCACCTCTGCTTCATTATCATTTCTAAGTGCACCAGACCTCATAGATACATGACTTGAGTAACATATGAAATATATATATATATATATATATATAAATATATGAATATTTTCAATGCCTTACCTAAACACCATTCTATAAGGTCTTTTAAAAATTACAAGCATACAGTTCAAAGTTGGAGGGGGCAAAAAAATCGGCTTCTAGAAATGGTGGAAATTAAATTTGAGTTAAGGGTTTGAGTTCAACAATATTAGAGATCTATGTCATCAATTATGCAAATAATAAGGCTTGCTAGCTATAGCCTACAGCATACCAATATCTTACAATTACATGCTGAGTTCCCTTAACTGAAGTCGTGTAAACATTAAACAGTTACTAAACATTGACAATTTAAACTATATATCAAATATATGTTCTTGCAGGAGGTTGGCATTAAAAATAGGCCCAAGGTCCAGAAATCATGTGTCGTTTCACTGCATGAGTTATTCTTCAGAGGGCGTACATTTAATTCAACATTAATTAATCATAATTACCCTTGTGCTGCAACGCATCATATAGTCCAAATCATACCATGTTTATGAAAACGAACCCAATGTTCAATTAACTAAAAATTAATTACACACACACACACACACACACAGAGTGCACATAGAGATGGATTGGCCGGTCGCGGGACCAATCTGTGTAATCAAATCGTTTTCACCAAATATTTAATCAAATATTTTCATAAATGCATGCATATGGCATTATTTGAAACTGATGATTGATTTAATTAATTTATACAATCAATTTTGACATTAATTTCATGCATTTATTCGACAATTCAAGAAAGGGTGTGTGGTGGAGTGTTGTGGACCAATCTAATCTTGTCTTAATTCTTCAATCAGGATCACATCCAGAAGTTGGTGTCCAACCATTGTAAAAAAATGTTGAGCCACGTTGCCATATGAAAATTGAAGAACAAAAGAAATTGATGAACCATAACTTGCAATAAATATTGAATGGGGGCCTAATTAAATGAGATGCCGACTTTGAACCGTACAGTGGTCCAAGTGGCAAATTGTGCGTTTTAGTCCCTTCCAGTTTGACCATATCCAATTAGCAATGGTGGCAGTGTTGTCACAAAAATGCCACTCGACTTTGAAAACAGTATTTGTTGGATTATTTGTAAATAATCTATAAGCAACACATGATTTTAAAGATATGCAGTGAAATTTGGCGTGGCGGTGATCGAATTAGAAATCCTCCTTTTTGTAAATAAAATAAAATAAAACTTGACAAATAAAAAAAATAATAATAGCAATAGTAGCTATATAGTGAGAAAGAATGGTCCACAGGTGGCTGCTTTGTGTTTGAGCAATATACGCACATAATTCAATCTTAATAAGAATCAAGATTGAACAAAAGTTGCGTGTGAAAAGTTGATTTAATCCTTCTTTAAATTTTAAACATCGGGAAAACAAAACTTAAAAACTTCCCCACCACTGAAAAATGGATGTTTCGTAAATCTTAAAGAAGAAATTTGCACCATTTTATAATTGTACGCTGTCTTTGCAACGAAATGTTATGAATTTCTGCGGAGCTCTCAATTTACCATTCCAACCTATCCTGCAAAAATAAATAATAATAACAATAATAAATAGAAAATAAAATAAAAACCTTTTTCTTCCTCAGTATTACAAGTCATGTACAGAACACCACATCTTGGACCGGAGTTTAAAGCCCGATCGGGTTCTTGTTTTTGGACCTGAGGCATTAATGGGGCCCATAAGCACATTATTAAAAATTTGTAATCCATAAAGGAGAAGCCCGATCTTACAATGATATATAAACCTAATGCAAATTATAAATAGAAATGCGTTTTAATTAGGTTTGGAGTGATATTAGCTGATGTGGACAGAGTTAGGCTTGAGTTCATTTTTTAGACGACTCTTAAGACTTCATCAGCCACACCACAAGTCGACATTCAAACTGATATTACTGTGTGCTGAAAATTATTAAGATACATTTTGTCTTTGCAGGTGTTGTATTTCGAACTCCATTCTCTATCTTCTCTCTTTCTTGAATGTGTACTATTAGAAGCTAATGAACATATCTCGTCTCCCTCAATTTTCACCCTTTCTTTTGCTACTGCTTCCCTAACAGCTTATAGATTGCTTGGTCGGAAGAATATTTGGATGGCATTTCCCCATATACATTTGTTTTGCTGAATAGGCGCTTAATTTGCTCAAGTTGCACCACACATATGTACATGGCTTCTCCACTAATTAATATAATACACACCATTTCTTGTGTTAGAAATAGGAGAGGTTTTGACCACCATTTCCCCAGTCCCACAGTCAAGAAATTAATTAATTGTTAAGCCAACCACTAATACTTAATTAACATAATTAAACTATAAATAATGGGGTGTTTGACAATCCACACAATGAACCTTTTCTTTCCTTGAATTTTAAGGAACATTTATTGGAAACTCAACCCCATCCCCTCCCAGCTGCCACCCCTTCTAATTTCTTCTCTCCTCTCAACAATAAATGAGAAAATACACTCTAGCTCACAAGTCTCACATGGAAGCAAAGCAAAGTACCATCTAATATCAGCCCTCCTCTTCATATCCACAGAGTCAATCAAGCTGTCAACCCTTCTCAATCCCCTAAAAAAGTCTCACCTTTCTCTCCATATATCATTGCTCCATGTTTCCCCTTTCCACACATTGTCATGAGAATCCCTTGTCTATTCTACCCATTCCTTTGGCTCTTTCTCCTCCTCTTGCTACTCTTTCATGGATTCTACAACTTCAAATTCCTCCAAAACATCACCGCCAATGCCCCATCCTCTTTAGGGCGCCAACCTTTCATCACCCCACATAGGAAAGCATTGGCCAGCGAGTTTGACTTCACGCCATTTCTTGAGCGCCACCGCCAACATCCCCACCCCCACTGGGAACATCCACCGGATTTCGACACGCAGCCGGGGCCTCCAGGTGGAAGCCAGATTGATCCGCGTTATGGTGTTGAGAAGCGCTTCGTCCCTACAGGTCCAAACCCTTTGCACCACTAGCTAAGCTCTGAGAGCCAGAGATAAAGCAAAAAAAAGAGTATGGAATGGACAAATTGTTAGTGACATGTGATCTGATTGCTTTAAATGTAGTTCTTACATCTCTTGTCTTTTTGGAGATCATAGAAATTACCATAGTTAAAAATAAGTCTGATACATGTGTAAATTGTATGGTGAGCTAAATATATGTAGAGGACGTCACATGCATGCATGACTGATTTTTCCCCCTTAATTATAAACCATGATTAATGATGATTTAAGCAACAAAAATGATGCAACATTAATGTGTCTCCGTATTACGTTGGTTACCTTACAATCAATCGAATTTTCAGAAAATGAGTTGCTGCAACGGCACGGCAGGGAAGGGGGAAATTGATACTTTTCATTAATGTGGTTGGTCAAAGTCGGATCCTTCCACTACTTACGGCAGAAATTTTAGGAAGCGCGCAATGCACGTGATGACTGCCATGTACAAATATTTTTTTGGCAGGCCCATACGGATTTAGCCTTAATTCTTAGAAAAAATCTAGGAGTTCATTTGAATGGATAGATTTAAATAACAATGAATTTTAAATCATATTTTTTTTAAAAAATATATAATTTTAGTAATTGGATAAATTTAGAATTCCTTAATTTGCAATTCTTCCTTCTAAATTCCTTCTTCAAATTTAATTCCTTCCATCCAAATAGACCTAAGATAGTTTAATTAATTTGGTCTGCTCCAATCGGTCTGTACGTTTGTCTTGATCTGCAACCAATGGGAATAGTTTACTGATTAATTCTGGGATTGTTTTCTTTCTACTGCTCTGGTCAATATTCTCTAATTTATTCCCTTTTGTGTAGGAAATAAAACCTGAAATGATACACACCTCATTTGTTGAAACCTTCTTGGCATTTTCATGATAAATTATGTTTGTTTGCATATATTTTGTTATATGATAAATTATATTTTTTTATCTATTTCAACAAACACACAAATAACTAGAGAATAGATGAAAAAACACTATTTCGATAAATTTAAATCACGAAAATATATTATTCTTTTTTTTTTATTATTTTTGTTTTTAATTTATTTATAATTTCGTACTTTATTCCATGATTTCAAAATACAAAATTAGGTTAGGTTGATAAATAATTTTAAAATAGAAATATTTTTAAAAATAGAATTTTTTTTTTGATATAAATAGTGAAAAACCTCGTCTCGACAGCTCATGACAGTTAGGCTTGTTGCTTAGACTTGTCGGTGCACGTGACAAATGCACGTACATTGGTTGCACGGACTCAGAGGCATCATCCATGAAGATGCGTGATGATTGATGCACCTAATAATTTCAATTTGTTAGTACTTCAATATTATGTCTCCTGCGATTACATTTAATCTTGAAGTTTTACCATACACTTGCTTATTCCCGATTAGAAATATAGGGATGGATGAAAATAAAGTTCAATTTAGATTAAAATAATTGTCATCTCTAATTAATCACCTACGCGTGAAATGCCCAATTTGCAAGTTGCATGGCCGTCAAGTCCAAAACCACAAGTTACGATGCATAGTTACGCATCAAAATAACACACACACACAAATGGGTTCACTTCCTATTTTTGGTAGTTTGTAGAGCAGTAGACTTGGTCTATGGAAAGCTTTTCCACGCTTGTCGTTGACTTAACTGTCTAAGATGGTGCCTTAGCGGACAATTTGGGTGTCAGCATGCTTCACGTACACAGTGCATCTGGAATCCACACGTCTGTGGGTCTGTGGAATCACCATACGGAAGCGTGCAATGGCCTGTCATCTTCAAAATAGCTGTTATGACCCTCCCTTCTCAGTTTGGGTCAGCTATACAAAGGTCTTTCAAATTTGAAAAATTATATATACTTTCCTTTGGATATATCTCTAGTCAACAATTTTGATTACTCGGTTGGTTAGTTAGTTAGTTGTTGGAAATTGTTGGAAATTGATGATGTGAGTAAAAAAATTCAAACGAAAAATCCAAATTTACCATTTCTTGATTTCGGGAACAGTTGACTAAGTGGGGATGTAAGTGTAATTAAAACAAAAGTTTGAGGTATACTTTTTTGTTATAAAAACTATAAAATATATAAAATTTTTAAAAATTGCCAAAATATTTAATAAAATATAAATTATAAGCATAGAAATATCTATTTTAAAATTTACTCTCTAAAGAGAACAGGAAATTTATTCTCTAACTTATAAATTTTAAATTAAAAAACATAAATTTAAAAAATTTAAATTGTATATAAAATTACATTTAGAGACTTGTAAAATTTAAAATATATAATATTTCCAACTATGTCATTAGAAAAATTAAAAAATACATTTTATGAATTATAATTTATAAAATAAATATATAGATTTAATATATTTTTTGAAAATAAGATTAATTCAAAAATATACTTCAAGAGTGATATTATAATACACTTTTGAAAAAAAATAGAAATATTTTAAATCTTAAATTTTATAAAAAATATTAAAATAAATATTTCTATTTTCTAACATATAAAGTAAAAAATAAAAATATATCTTAAAATTTCAAAAAAAATAAAATATAAAATTAAAAATAATATTTTTTCTAATAAGTAAGAATAGAAAAAAATTAAAATATATAATAAAAAAATTTTTGAAAGGGCATAGAAAATTTATTTACTCGCCAGAATTTCAGGAAAGAGTGTTGTAATCATCCCTTGTCTATTTGTAATTGACTCATGACCATTACTAACATTGGGGGACTGCCTGCTTGGCTAATATGTATTAGCTATGTTTGGAACCCATATATTTCAAATTTTACATAAGCCATCAAACTTTACACTACCAAAAATACTACTTAAAAAATTTTTCATTTAAATTTAAATTCAAAATTTTCCTCTCTTATATATATAACTAACTAATTATTATTCAATCATTACATTCACTTACAATTAAATCAATATCTATATATACACACACATACATTCACATTTATGTATATTTATATTCTAAAAACTAATAATTATATTTTCATACTATCACATCTTCTAATCATTATTATACATTTATACATATATAAATACACAAATTTAAATATGTAATACTTTTCATCCCATCAAAAATTTACTTTCAAACATGATACTCATCTCAACTTAATTGTCACCTAATGAATGTATTGTAATTAGAAATTTTATAATCCAATTTTAAAAATCAAATTTTGAAGATTCGATTTAATTTTTTTAATAAAGCCAGATTTTGATATCAGGCTTAAAACCATGTTCTTGAATCTAGTTTTATTTTTTTACTAGAAATAGTTTTAATTTTAATTGAACTTTATTAATATTCATATTTTTCTCATTTTTATTGTGAAAAAATTAAAATCAAACCTTCCAAAATAAAGTAACCATGTGTTGTACCCTCTATAGCCTCATTTAGGTCCACATATTCTGAAATTTCAATGAGGTCATACAGGAAAGGGACATCTGAGTATGTTGACCCACTTCATGTGTGGACTCATTATTGAGTTAGAACGAGACATCCATCCATTTCACTTCAATTATGCATCTCACTGCAGTATTGCATGTAGCTATCCATCATATCTGTTCCTCTTCGCCTCAAGATATCTTACATAATACACTTGAATAGCCTATTGTACAAGTATAAATGATTCATCTATTCTATAAATACATAAAAGATTGACATCTACTACGACAAACTTAGGATGTGCCTCCTGCCCTGTCACAGGATCAACCTACTTACACTTGAATAATGTCGCATGCATTTTTTGCATGTCGTAGTACTGTAACTCCAAAACTTCCTCCAATAGGCCAAAAAGTCATACTCTATGTTGTTGTAGCGTGATAACCAAACACCGACACTAATGTTTATCGTTAACTTATCCCAACACAGTCAATTATGTGGAACCTAAATCTATTTACGATGTACTCTGAGTGGCACGTCACGCTATTGCTCGGACTATATCAATGGATCTATTATGTTTTGACTTGGACTTAAAATCTATGACAAAACAGATCTTTAAAATAAAATTGGTATCATGTAATGCTGAATTACAAATTTAATGCAGTAAGGCTTACATAAGATTAAAACTATGGAAGGAAGTGTTCTACTACAATCTTGTCTATGAGAGGGTCTAACTAATCGTACTAGATAACAAACAATCTGAGCACACAAAATTCTAAAACCAGTCACACAAAATAGTTGAATAAAACATATTGTTATTCATCTACTATTATACATACCTATAGAATAGTTCTACTTCTGGACAGTTTAAGAGTACATACATTTTCGCAGCATGTTTCTTCAATCTTACCAAATAACATGGAAGCCATTTGTGGGATAGTGTGCTGGGATTATTGAAAATGGACACTGATGCAAATGATGATGGCACTGCTTAAGGATCATTGTGGGCCAGCCCTTTTCTCCTAGAACGAACATGAGATTCAAAATAGCATGAGGCAAATGTGACAATCTCCTTCATGATATATGCAAAGCATATCGAAGCTTCCACGTGGGCTTTATTTCTAACTTGTTCTTTAGAATTCGAAGGAACTTGCCAAGCATAACAATAATGTGTTTTAAAAGAAAAAAGCTATAACAACACTTGAACAAGCACCAGGTGTAGACACATACCTTTCAAACAAGTAGATCCATCTATATTGCACAGGTCCGCTAATCATTGCCTCATATTGTAGATAAATAATCCAGTGTTCTATTAAGCAAAAAAATAACGGGTGAAGATTTTCTCAAGATTGCAAATAAGCATCAAGACCTCTTACTCCAGCTTCTGAAGTTAACTAATATTTAGAATGGGTAAGCAAATTTTTTGGAAGAACAAACTCAACTCTGTCAACATATTCCATACAAATCCCTTACTAGTAACTCCCTAAATATGACAAGGACTAGCCTCTTTATGAACATGTGTGCATCATAACTTTTTATACCATGTAATTTCAACTTTGTCATGTCAACACACCTTCTAATGTTTGAGGCATAACCATTAATAAACAGCAATTAGATCAGTCACTAATATACCATGCTTTTTTTTCTATCTCGATTAACGGTGTACATTGCCTTAGGCTGAGACCCATCACTATCCAATGGAACTACAATCTCTAAGCAATCGCAAATCCTGCTGATCTCCTTACCAACATTCAGATTATACTTTTTCTTCCCTTTAACATCCATAGCTGTGTTGAACACATTATCGAGAACATTATTCTCAATGTATTAAGATTACACTGCAACATATTATTCTTCTAGTAAGGAAGGTCCCACATAATGCTTCTCTTTGTCCACTTATGCCCAAAACCATAATCAGCTACTATCAATGTAGGATCATTAATGACCCGAGGAAGGCCACACACCCTTTTCCAAACACATTCGCTTGACTTAATCAGAGGAAAGGCACAACACTCTACAAGTCCTTTCATGAAATTTTTCTTGTTTTTTCTATAAAGGTGATTTAGTGGGAGGAATCAATGGTGACAATCAAAATAACTTACCTTCTTACAGTGTTGAGAGTACAAAGCTCTAACATAATCCATACATACTAGATATCACATTATCTCAGCATAACTTTATCCACAAATCATAAAGTAAGCAAATAGGTCATGAATGGCCCCCCAAAAATTAGCCCTCATATTAAAAGTACTATGTCTGGATGCATTATAAATTGGAACTCTTTTATACCACAACATAAGTACTTCATCAACCAAAGGTTGACGGTAAATATCGATAAGTCTTTTAGGATATGTTGGACAAGGAATCACTAGGCATAGAAACATGTATGGGTTTTTTATACACAAACCTAGTGGAAAATTATGTGGTGTCATGATGATAGGCCAACAAGAGCATGCATTTCCATATGATCCATGTGGTGCAATCCCATTTGCATAAAGACCAAACCTTACACTGCGTGGCTCGACAACGAACTCAAGATATCTTTGACTGAAACTCTTCTAAGCTGCACCATCTGAGGGATAAACATGGATCCCTTCTCAGTCATGTGTATCGCATGCTAGATCATTTGATCCACCCTCACATCTAATATATATAATCTCTACAATCTAGGAGTCAAAGGTAAATATGAAGATGAATAAATGGTATCTTTTTCCTATAATATTTGTTTCCCAACCCAGACTTGTATCTAAGCGTACTATAAAATTTGCAATTATGGAGATCACTATCAAATTTCTAACATGCATCCAACTAGACAACAATCTATCCTTTGTATTAGGAGTTCTAAATCTCTTATAAGTCATTTCATGCTATAGTAGTTTGCGGACATTCGACTATCATGAGGTAGAATTTTCCCAATCAAACTACATATGTCATCAAAGCAACTTTCTAATATGCGATGGTCTACCTTTTTACTTGTCATTCTGGCTACGGCTAACAATTGAGAGGAACTTTCACATCCCTCACATAACAATTAGTCTGCCGCATGTAGAACATTCAAAAATCTATTTGTTAGCTCATTAATATTACCTCCATCAATGTCCTCAATGTTACCTCTACCATCATTGTCATCAAGGCTATGATTCGAACTACTACTTTTCCACACAAATGAGGCTATATGTTGCCTTTGGGCATTATATATCATCTTCTGATCCCATGGAATACTCTAATCATTGCATTCACCCATATTGTATTCATTTGACAAGATATTCAGCTCTGAGCGTAGGTTGCTATCAAAAACTCATTTTTACCATAACTAGTCCAATTGAAATAATTTTTCATAAATCATTTTCTGACCAAATAGACTTTAACTTCTTTAGGCTCTAAGAACTTGTTGTTCTTGCACCGATAACAAGAGTACCTAATCTTAGAACCATCCATATAATTGTGTTATTAACTTGCTCATTCGACAAAATCATTAAAACCAATCGTGTATTCCCCAACCAAGCCCCGATGATCAAGGAGGTTTTGTTGTACATTGATGCCTTAATATTTCTCAATATTTGCATTGTAAATCTAAGCTAAAATAAAACTATAAACAAAAAGGTCAACAACTTCATAAACGACATAAAAGAAAAAAAAAACTTCCTCACGGCATCAGCATACAACAGTTTATTATACGCAATCAAATAGCCACAAATCACCACTCCATACCTCTACAAATTGCCAGGTTTCCCATAATATATTAGTTCACCAATGTTCACAAAATTCATACAAAGCAAAGCATTCACCATATTTGTACATATACCTACTACCATTCAACATTACAAGTCCAACAACACACCAATATCAAAAAATTAGCAAATAGTCCTCAAAAATTAGCAACATACCTTGAAGAATAAAGTGGAAGCTTCAACCACTGTTTTAGGACCATTTTTAGGGTGTTCTATGGTGATACAATGTCTTCTACCATTTTCGGACTACTTTTGAGGTGTTTTATGGGAAAACAATGTCTAAAAATGCGTTGGGTGAGCCCTGTAGTTGATTTTAAATTTGTCGGATTGAAATAACTTTCAAAACCATTTCAAAAATTGGAATGGCCTATCGCAACCATTCCAAATCTGAAACGGCTTATGAAAACCATTCGAAATTTTAAAATAGTTGCAAATGGTTGTTCCAAATTTTGGAATGGTTTTATAAGTCGTTACAGATTTGGAATGGCTTCCATAACTCATTCCAAATTTGGAAATGACTTGTCGTTCTAGATTTAGCACAATGTCTTCAAGCTGTTCTAAACTGTGGAACGGCTTTTTGGAGGCCGCTCCAGATCTAAAACAGCTTCTTGTAATCATTTCAAATTTGGAACAGTATTTTATAAGCTGTTCCAAAATTGAAATGGCGAATAAAACTGTCCTAAATTTGGAACAGGTTTTAATATCATTCCAGTTTGGAATGGATTTTTCATATCACAAGATTTACATCTCAAATCCGTATAAAAACTATTCTAAATTGGAACTGATTTTTGGAACAACATTTAAGCTATCCTAATCTAGGCTTTTTCTAAGAGTGATGTTATTTTCAATACTTTTTTAAACATTCTAAAACAACCAAATTTTATTATATGTTTAAATAATGATAATCCTTTTAATGACATAACGATGATAATACGACAACAATAATAATTCCTCATTCATAGCTCATTTAGTCAACAAAGATTTACGAATTTTTATTGTTTTATTACCATGAGGCATTTGCAAGATGTCAAGGCAGTGTTTGGATGTTTGTTTGATTGTGGTTGAAAATAATTGAGATTTTGTACGTAGGATACGAAATTATTTATAGGTATAAAATTTTAATGAAAATAAAAAATATAAATTTGTTTAAATCTAAATATTCACTCCCTGAGTGTGCACACACGCACAAAGTGTGTAGGTAGTGCACAAGTATTACTCAGATTTTTATGTGTATATAATATCTAATTATGATTAGATGATATAATAGGTTCGAATTATTATAAATATATACAAATGTGAGTGTGTATGTATATATGGATATTCTTTTGATTGTCAATTTTTGTAATGATTAAATTTTAATTAGTTATTTAAATATGTAAAATATTGAAAATTTAAATTTAAATTTAGGTAAAAATTAATTTTGTATTGTAAAATACTTGCCTTGTCAAAATTTTAATGCAAACAAAGCCTCAAAGCTATGTTTGTAACCCTACTTTGACTCTTCACATGACAAATTCACTCCACCAAACACACCACTAAACAAAATTTTCATTTAAATTCACATTTAAAATTTCTTTTTTTTACATATACCATTAACAAATTTTTATTTAATTACTACACATATTCATAATAAAAAAAAACTTATATTTATACACGCACACACTCACATCTATGTATATTTATACTCTAAAAATTTGTGGTTATCGCTATATATTATCACATCATTAAATTATAATTATATATTTTATACATATATTCAAATAAATTAAATTTTCAAAACATTAAAAAATAACAACAAGATATAATAGTCATTCTAATATAATTTCCACGTCTCCTAACAAAGCTCCCCTCGTAAACATAGCCTTAAGTGTTCGACATGTATAGTTGTGTGTAGCCTTGTTAAAGCTCCAACCTGTGGGGCTCAAAGGTTGAATCCAAATGTGAAAGTAGACCATCCCACATTATTCTTTGTACTGCGACGCTTCCCTAGCATCTTCTCCTAATGTCAATCTTCCAACAATATAAGAATTTAGTGGCCTGGAATTTGACATCAAGGATTCATCTCCCCTTAATTGTCATGATCCCATTGGCTAAAAACACGTACATCATAATTAAATCACTATGCATATTCCATACCATCATATTTAACTTAGAAATCAAAGTCCAAGTCCACCTTCCAAGTGCTGCCCAAATATTAGAAAAGCCAGCCTATCCCCCACATATCAAAACCCAATTAAATCATTCCCTTCTTGTCCTTCTTCGAGAGTTCAAACACTTGTATATAATATTACACCCAAAAGCACGAATTCACAAGACAAGGAAGAAAATGGTTCGCCCCACAACGTTGGCCACGCATGTCGGAGAGATCACTTTCCCCCCAATCCCTCTAGCCATAGGCCTGTTTGTTTCAGCTTCACTACTCGTAGTTCTGTGTGCCAAACACGGGAGGCAAGTTGCGAGAAAGCATGCGTCGGAAAAGAATGATCCAAACAAGCCCAAACCGCCGTCGCCGTCGCCCAGGCGACTGATCACGACTATAAGCGACGAGACCCTGACGCAGCCTCCATCTCACGCCCAGAATTCATATCCGGAGTTAGGTGTCGGAGACGGGGGCAGCAACAAGGGGGAGGAAGAGAGTGGACTGTGGCAGAAGGCCATTCTGATGGGAGAGAAATGCCGGCCGCCGGACTTTTCGGGAGTTATATATTACGATTACTCCGGGAATAGGGTTCCGGAGATGCCCAGGTCACCCAGAGCCAGCCCCTTGAGAGATTTTACGTTTCCTGTCAAGATTACAGACAAGATGCCGTACTGAAACTAGACTACGCGGGGAAATTAAGGTTTAGTTTCACATTCATATATAATATGCTTAGTTCTATCATGCATGCTCTTTGTTGGTCTTTGCCCGAATTGATAAAGAATCATATGGGCCACATGCATCTTGTCTTACGAAGGGCTGGTAGGATTAATGCATAGGTTTTTTTTTTTTTATTTTAATTGATGGATATTTGAGAATCCCCTTCGTCATTAAGTAAATTTATGTTCACCATATGTTAGCCTGTATGGTACATATAAATTTATTGAAATTTTATATTAATATTATTACATTATCAATTTAAATGTGCATATATAATTATATAAATAAATTATTAATTTTAGATATAAACTTTATATCATTTACAAAATAAAAAATAAATTTTAAAATAATAGAATAATTTAAATTTGAGAGAGGAGATTGAAAAAAAAGCCAAATAAATTAAAAATGAAAGAATAGAATAAAATAAGTTAACATTAAGGAGAAGAAATTGTAAAGAAAATATATATATATATATATATAAGGATATTATTGTAATTTAATATTGTTTAACAGCAAGTTATCAATTTCTTTAACATATAGTAATAAAGTAGATAAATAAGAAAAATATAAAATAAAATAACTTAAAAGGAGGAAAAAAAACACTAACAAAAGTAATAAGTTAAAAGAAAAGGATAAAAGAATTTTAAATAAAGCTAATTATGTAATTGCACAGTATGCAACCAAAAAACTTTGTTAATATATGTAATAATATAGTGATAGATATATAAAGTTTTTAATAAATAGGAAAAAATAACTAATGGTACATGGAATTCTAAACAAAGACTTTTATGCTCGAATTTAGCTCAAGAGTTCACGCTTGAGTAGGCTCGTCTTGAATTCAAGTCAAGCTTACTAAAACCAGTTCCTAGGACTGACCGAGTCTATAATATAAAGATAAAAATATATTTGTATAAATAAATAAATAATATTTTATATTATTTATAAAATAAATATTAAAAATAGAATAAATTAAATAAAAAGATAAAATTAAATATATAATAATTTAAAATTTGAAGACATCGAATGTTTCAGTATATAAACAAAATAATGATATTATCTAAATATAAATTTTATATCATTCGTAAAATTAATAAACTTATAAAAATAAATACATATAATTGAAGAAAGTAAATAGAATAAATAAAAATTAAGAAAGCATGGTAAATAAAAAGTTCATAAAGGATTCAAAATAGTTCATAATTATAGAACATGCAACCAAACTTCTATAATTACAGGTCGTGATCACTTTTTAACGACAGAATTAGGATTTATTTTGATTATTTTAAACCATATTCACTTTATATAATTAAATTAGATAAATTATCTCATCGAATTTAATTACATATTTTTTATAATTAACAAAAGACCATGTTAAAGAACAAGTCATGTACAAAATAATAAATAATTAATTTCATATAAAAAATTGTAAAAAAATTGATACTCGTAAATAATCTCGAACAGACCTCAATCTTATCATAATCCTGGAGAGATATTTTATCACTTGTTATATCAAAATTAATTATCTATCATTGTAGTAAAGAGCATATGACTAAACCTGATTAAATAATTTATCGAATCCAATCTTCTAAAATGAAAGATGCCCCTATAATATATGTGAATCCATTGGCGATATAACATCATTAATCGTTCAAAAAAATGCAATGTGCAATTAGTACAAAGAATGTTTATTTTCTTGAGGCTGAATGAAATACAAAATGCAAAGATGATTATTCCTCCAGGTCCTCTGTTTTGTTTAAGAAGAAGAGAAATACATTCATTTCTTCAGCATACAGGGAATGAATAAGAGAAACAGCGCCTATATCCATTGAACATTTTCCCACCTTTCCAGCAACATCATTTTTTCAGGAAGTTCATCAAGAACCATCCACCGGGAATAGCTCTTTGGCAGTAAACCAGGCATCTTTATGACCAGAAGCCCATTACATCAACTGTCCCATTTCCACCTTCGCCCGGCTTCCTCGAGGACCTTCGCACGAGCTTGGCTTTTTCTAGCCTCTTCCTCGACCCAAGATCTGAACAAAATTGTTCGAATAGTCAACAAGACGTTTGGTATCAAGGAAGCAGTTGTCTCACCAATTATATGGTTGCTTAGGATAAACCAGCAGGTAAAAAGGCTAGACGGTACCAAAAACCAGAGCAAAAACGGAGAACAAGCAGAAATATAGTGATAGAAGCAATTAATAGAGCCTAATTATTACCTCAATATACGTAATGCTTCTACTTCAGCTTCCAATATAGACTTTGCATCAAGCAATCCTTCATAATTAACCTGTAAATTATGTCGTGTATCCTGTATGCCACGCTGCTCGTCAATATACTTGGCCATCTCAGAAGCAAGTCTTTCTGACATATCTGTGACTTCAGATTTCAAACTAGAAAGCAACTGCTCCTGACAATCCAAAGCTGCCTTCTGCTTTACAAATTCAGCTAAAGCATTCTCTTGAAAAGTCTTCTCCTGTTCTAATGCAGCAACAGCAGAATGGTAATCCGTTTCCACTTCCAAGCCGTGACTTCTAGCCTCCTCCATCTCCCCCTCCCAATACTTCGGTATGTCCCCTCTCTCTAGAAGCTCGGATCTCACTTCTTTCATTTCATTTTGCCTTGAAATGTTTTCAGCTTCCAGTCTCGATAGTTCTGCCTGTATGAATTCTGTCAATCTTACACTAGTCAGTGCAACTGCAGCCTGAGCCTTCGTGCATGGTTTACTTGGTTGTAATCGCTTGCTATGTCCTGAGAAGAATGGGTAGTTCAGTCGTGAATTAAAACCAGCAGCAGCTACACATAACAAATAAAGAATGTACAAAACTGAACAGTAAAGCCATTTATATCATTGGCGAAACAGGAGAAAGAAATATTATGCGTGGTAGAAAATATATAGTTGGCTAACAATGTGCAACTCTTCCACTCAAAGTGATCAGATGTTAAGTCACATTTAACAACAAAGTATCCGGTGAGCATTAGATGTCAAGAGGAACATATTTCGTGAAAGGCATCATTTATATTAGATTTTGAACTCTCTGGTCATAATTGCCTTTTTCTCTTCTCCCATCTAACACACGTTAACATGCATACATAATGTTAAAACCAGGAGAGAATGGGAGCACAAGAAAGATTTATAAAAGGATAATAGAGATAACCAAAAACTCCTCTGATTATGCTCTTCTCATCAGCCTGAATGTCCATAAAAAGCTCCACCACTCCATCTGAGGAGATCTCCTTCACATCCAGAAAACCAATGTTCTTCCTTGACATCTGAACTGCAAGAAAGTAGGCTCCTTAGAGAGACAAACTACAATCACTTTAATAAAAATATCAATTTCGCACGTGAAAAAAGCAAAAGGTTTTTACCATATTTATCCCTACCTCTTCACTGGTTCCTGGCACAACTTCATATTCTATTTTCGCTTTCCAAGTAACTAGATCCTGGCGAGATATAAACCTGTTGTATCCAGCAGTATGGCTTTTGTTAAAGTCAAGTATAAAAATTGGGGTGAAATTGGGGCAAAAGTTCTTCTTTAGTGGCAGCTATGGGGACATTGAAGCGGTCCGAAGAGAAAACTTTTAGATTTGAGGTACCTCTCAGGATAAAAGTATATGGGTTCTTCTACATTTCTTGGGCTTGAACCAGAATCCACATTCGACAGTTTGCTTCTAACAATACCAGCCTCAGCTAGAGCTGAATACAGGTTCAGGACAGAATAAAAATTTTTATCATACCAATAACATTTAACAAAGCAATCTGGTGATTCCTTAACCAAACCTTACATTGAATATATTCAAAATCAGGATCTTCAATGCCCACGTCATCAAAAGCAGCAATTCTAGATCCAGAGAGTGCAGCAGAGGAATTTATGCGATGCTTTCTACTTCTGAAAACCAAAGAAGGCAACAATTGCACCCTAATTAAGTTAATTAATTAGGGAAAAAAAAATGTAAATTACTGTACCTCTCTAGCTGCGAATTTGTCCTTACTAACCACCGTGCATATTCCCGTCTTGTACATAGTTCATTAGCTCTGGCATCATCTTCAATGATCTGCGCACCTTGAACGGAACGGTGAGATCACCCAGAGAAACGAGAAGCTTATATTAAGGCATATAACTACGTTTAGTCACTTCCGAGTTTTTTACTATGAAAATAAAGAGGGTTCACTTCAATACAGAACAATTATTCTTTCTAATCCAAAAATTAGCGGGATGATGTAGTTCATTAGATGTTTTGGATATCAGATAGGCGATCATTATCCAAAGATTCCTAAAAATCCTCCAGAACCAACGTTCATGGTTCAGGTATATAGACATAATTCCACAAAGATACAGAATGTCAGGAGTGTTGATTTTCATATATGTGTTCACTTGAGCAAATTGTTCAAGTTGCTAACTATTAAAATTGAGAATCTATGAAAGAAATGGCTGAAGTAACGACTACAGAGAACTGCTATAAGGTGTCTGATCCTTGAGTTATTTTAGAAAGAAAAATGATATCGTTGTCGGCAATAGCAAATGAACACAAGAATAGGCTGAGCTTTTACAAAGATTACTAGGGATAGGAACCACCATTGTAATGTTTCTATAATTCCATTCCTTGTTGAACCTAAATGCCATATCATACTTTATCCCATTTCTTTATTAACATCAACTCAAACTTAAGGAGTTATGTTCAGTTCCCCAAAAGTCATCAACATTTTTAAAAAATACAAAAAAAAAAAAAAAAGTTAATTTTCAGATTTTCTACACATGCCAGGCATGCACCCTAGCATATCAACTTTAAGAAAATGTCTTACAAGGATATGATTCTAGTATATCTTTAACCACGATATTTTTCCCCCAAAACTGAAGAACATTAAATAACTTGAGTAACCAAACAATTATCCACCAAAAACCTTATCATTCCTCAACATGCCAGCACTCTCTTGAAACTGAAATCATCGATGAATTCTCTCTCATTTTCACAACATATGATAACTCAAAAATTAAAGAGCATATTTTTCCTATTTATTTGCCACTCCTTCCATACTGATCTCATCGTGGTAAAAGAAATAAGGATAGGCTACAAGCCCCAAATCCAGATGCCTTTATCACTTTTATAGCAATAATATCAGCAAACTTGTTCAGGTTACTACAGTATTGGACCAGAAGCTAATGGTGCATCGACAATTTCCATAGGGGGAAGAAAAAAATCATGTAGGCAGACGCACTAGAAGAAAAATTGTTATCATGTAAGATTAGCCTAAAACATACCTTGAGTTTCTTTAGTGACAATAAAGCTTCTTCCTGAGCAGAATCCGCAGCAAATGGAACTATAATACGCTCAAACTTTTGTTCTTTCATGGTATTAATGCTTGTCTCTTCAAGCAGCAAAGAACAAATTAGTAAGGGCTGCTATTTGAGAAAATGCAATAAAATAAGACTAGCACATAGAGAGACTAATTAACACATATGCATCCATAGGCAAGTCTTAAAAGTTAATGAAACAAAGACGTGTTCGCTCTCTTGAAAATTCTTTTGCAGGTCCTACAAGTTAGATTTAGGTTCTAAAGAGCATTACACCTTATTTGAACAGCACAAATACCAAAAAAATTAAAAAAAAATAATACAATAGAGAAATGGAGTTGAAAATAGTCTGTCCAAATCACCTGCGGCCACAGATCCTTCCGATGCATCACCTAAATTTTCCACAGGCACCAGATCATCTCCCGATAACACATCATGACTAGCTTCTTCATTTTTACTGTCATCTTTGTTCGTTAAAAAATAAGGCACTGAGAACCCATGAAAAGCATTTAATGGACTTCTGAGTCGAAGCCCAAAACCTGAGGAAGCAAAATAAAAATATCAAACCAGCAATTGAAACCACTTAAATAAAACATCTGATCATTACGGGAATCACTTTGAAAATCAGCTTAGTTAACCCAATTGAAATTGACCTTATCGCACCAATAAATGGAAACATCAGTGAAATAAAAATCAACCTCGGCTCGAGAATGAAAAATAGGCAAGTAAGCCAATAACTCCAGCAACTGAAGCTCCAATGCCAAATACCGCAAATGTATGCAAACCTACCAAAAAACAGAAAACCATTTCATACTACCCAAACGTTAAGGTTCGCAAAAAACACCCAAAGACCAATCATTCACCCTTCTTCTCAACAGGTTCCGGAGCAGATTCTTCCGCAATGGCCCACCCATTATAGTCATCAGGGGCAACTTCGTCCCAAGAAAATCCAAGTGTCGATTTTTTCTCAGCAACTGAAGCCGATACCGAAAAGTGGCTAGGGTTTCTGGTCCTAATGAAAAATGGGCTGCCCGACAAACTGAAATTGAAACGGCGGCGTAGCGAGAAAGCGGCCCGAGAGGGCAAAGAGAGTGGAAAGTATGACATAGAAGAGCACATCTCTTAGGGTTTTTCCTTTCTTTTCAACTCTTTCCTTTTTCTTACTTCTTGTTGTGTGCGCAGAGGTGGTAAGGATCAAGGAATCAGGGTAGGTGTCGGAATCGGACTCTGGAAAACGCATCGACGCGGGCAGGGAAGGAAGACGCAGATCACAGTCCGGAGGCGGATGAGCAGACCTTCTCCATAGACGGCCAACCCTGCGTCAAATGCAGAGAGTGTGATTAAAATTGGACGCTAATCGAAATGGAAAATTAATCGGTCATTCGTCATTGGATTACTAACAGTGTATCACGGTAGTTCGTTAAAAAAAATATTGTTGTTTGAAACATATAGGATCTTAAATTAATTTTAAATAATTAATTTAAATTTATTTATTGGTATGTCAAATGACAAATTTTTTTTGAGGGATAAAATTTTATTTTATAAATTTTAAAAAAATTTAATTTAATTTAAATAAAAAGACGTAAAATTTTCTCTGCAAGTTAGGTGGCGAATGACATCCTTACCATTGGATTGAATAAGTTGGTCACATGAAGCATTGTTCAACAATGGCGTCACATAAATCATTATATATTAACAAAAGTCAAAAGATGGCACATTTGACGTACATTTAAATGTATAAAATATAGATTAAAAAATATTTATTTAACTTGTTCTAGCTAAAGTTTATAAAAAAAAAAATTGTTAAAAAACTGTTGCTTGATAAATTAAAACTGAGAATAAATATATTTTAGTGAATATACATTATGCCAATTCAAAATAATTACCATAGATGTCTCGTCTTTATGAAAGAGTATTATTAAATATTGCATACTCTCCATATGTCCCAAATTATTTATAAATTATATAATTTTGTTATTCATAATAACTTATAAAATTATTATATTAATAATTATAAATGTAAAAATTATTTAAAAATTAAAAATATAATAAAAACAGCAAAAAAAACGACAAAAAGATGAAAACTGAGTGAAAATGGACAAAGAACAAAAAGGGATAAAAATGCAAAAAGATGTTTTTCTTAATTAATATTTAAGAAAAAACAAATAAATAGTGTAGTATGGATTCAAATAATATACGCGTATAATAAACCGTTGTGGTGACTAGTGATTAATAGACATGTTCCTCGTAAGAATCATGTGAAAGTTGAGAGTAACTCTGCTGGATGTATTCAATTTTGCAAGTATCATAGACCAACCATGTCGAAGACAGTCAGTCCAATGGTAAGCTCCCTCGCCTTTATTCTACAAGTGTCCAGTGCACTCTATTTTTTATCCATGATAAATTTGTATGCCATAGGGTGCAAAATGATTTTCCACAATTATACAACATCATACTGGGAACTATAGCAACTCATGCATTGCTCATTTTTAAGAGGGACTCAAAGGAGTTAAGGTCCAAATCAAGCCCAAGACTATAAATTTTTTCAGCCCCCCAACAGTCCAATGGAGGATTAAATATATAGTAAACCACCCCCCTCTGAGCAAACCAAGCCTGTATTAGCATACATCTAGTAAACGACGTAAACGAATCTAGACAAGGCCGACCAACAACTGCCCGTTGCAGCAAGTAAAACATCAACAAGCCTTCTGAATCAGCATTATCACCATATCCTTTACCTTAGATCATTGTTCAAGAGGCGATGGAGTCCACTTCCCAGGATTTCAAGGTAGGGAAATGTGAGGGTCAAAAGCTGGTGGATGGCGAAACCAGGCCACTGGTGCTGCAGCCCTCTGTGGGTGAGAAAGCCTACGTGGGGTCGTTGCTGGTGGCGTTGAAGGAGAACAAGGAGTGGTTTGAGCAGATGATAATCAAGAACAGTGCTGTCCTCCTCGGGCTTCAACGCGAAGAATGCCGAGGAGTTCGACGAGATTGTTGAGGCCTTTGGGTGGGACGAGATACTGTACGTAGGGCCCGCGCCCCAGACACACGTATACAAGAGGATTTGGACAGCCAATGAAAGTCCCTTGTCTGAGTTCAAATACTGCCACCATGAGGTGGTCCTGGTGAGTTGCATAATGGATGTCATATACAGTATTCCTATTTGTGCTTTTGGATTTCTTGTTGGCTTAGGTTGTAATTCAAATTTTCGGGGATTTATCAGATTAAAGAATTTCCAAAGAAAGTGATGCTTTTCTGCGAAATAGCCCCACCCGAAGGAGGGGAGACTCCTTTTGTGCCTAGTTTTCGTGTGACAGACCGGATGTTGGAGGAGTTCCCGGAGACGGTGGAGGAGTTAGACAGGAAAGGACTGAGATACATCTTTACTGCTCCCAGCAATAACAACACTTCTTCCGTGAGAGGCCAAGGTTGGGAAGATGCCCTAGGGACATCAGATCGTGCAGAAGCAGAAACAAGGTACTTGGAATGATGATTTCTTAATAGTGTCTTCCTCCTAGGTGTCACCATTGTAGTAGAAGAATATGTTCCTGTAACAACAATCCATGTCTACAATTTGAACTGTCCTTTTTATCTTGTCCATTGGAGATCTAGAATTTGCATGAATGCATAAATGGAGGGCTCAGGCATTGGGAATGGAGATGGAATGGCTGCCGAATGGAGGGGCGAAGGTGATGTTAAGTCCAAGATGTTTGACAAGGGTGTTTGATGGGAGAAAAGGAAGGAGAATGTGGTTCAACACCATGGTTGGGATGCATGGAAAGGAGCCGAGCTCTGCGACGATGGCTGATGTAAGTGAAATAGCTGAGAAGGTGGTGAAGAGATGCCAACAGATTATTGAAGAAGAAGGCATCCAGTTCAAGTGGCACGAGGGTTATGTGCTCTTTCTAGATAACTTAGCTTTGCTTCACGGTAGAAGACCTTCACTTCCAACTAGAAAATTGTTGGTTGCTACATGCAAATAGATCATAACAAAAGTTAACCACCTCAGAAAGCGGCATGGAAAATGAGTTCCCTTTTTCAAAACAAGCCCATCTTAGGCATGTGTTGCACTAGGTTGAGTTATGTAATTCCCTTTTAAATTATGAATTTAATGAAAAAAACATATCCCACTTTCGCTGTGGCTTATTGATGATTAACCTTGACTCCCACCTCCGGATTTACTGATTCATCAAAAAAATAAACAAAAACGAATAAAAAAAGGGGGTGTATCTTTGACCTTCGATTTTTGAATCTAGATATCGTTTCAATTTAAGAATGTCCTAAAAAAAAGCACAAAAAAGACAAAATACTAGCCAATATCTCCCAAGTGTGACTTAGGAATTTTTAACCACGACCTCGAGCAGATTTAAGGAAAAGTAGACAGAGTGGGAGGGAAGGAGGGAGAAAATGGAAGATTCTAAATGCCATATCCTAATCTTATTAATTAAAATACCAAATTAAAATGCACAACAATTACAACCAGGGCCTATAGATCATTCCCAGTCACGGGACAAGATAACCTACACCTTTCAATTCAGACTTTTCTACTGACAAATTCTCCACTGCTCTAGGAAGCACGATTCTGTATGCCTCGACCACGGCCCCTACCCACATAGCCATATCCGCCATAGCCTCTTCCATGATAAGACCCACGGAAACGACCACCACCACGACTAGGGCCACGACCTCCTCGACCCCCCCGATGCCTTGAAAAATCTCCAAATGTCTGTATTGATGAATGTACATCAGCCATCTTTAGATGCTAACATTAAGATCAATAGCAGATGTGACGTACCTCCGTATCTAACTTCATTTGCTCCAAATATCTAGTCCTTCCATGGTTTGGGTCATTGTCCAGCGCAGTGCAAGAAAGGGAATCAAAAAAGTCATCCTTATTATATACAGGCTGCAAAGGGACAAACATAATCAAAGATGAAGTCTGCAGTAGATGATGCAACATGGACATCACGTTAAACAATAAATAAACTTTCACCTTTGTCTCGATCTTAGGCAATTCATCATCCTCATCGTGTGAAACATCTTCGTCACTGCCATTTCCATTTCCTTCTTTATCCTTCCCTAGTGATTTGTTACTTTTTCCCAGATGGCCCCAAACTTCATCTTTTTTGAATCTCTCATTCATTGCCTCAAAATCAAAATCTTCAGTGAATTTTGTCGCAGAACGTGAAACCTGCAAGACAAAAGATAAGTTGTTACTAGAGATGCAATAACAACTAACTATTAGATTGCATAGAGATACAATTTATCAAAGTACAAATACATGAAAGAATTAATAAAGTGAATTCAAGGATAAATACAGTGATAAACACTAATGGTTCTATAACAGGTTAAAACAAGCAAATTCTTACCCCAGGTGCGCTTGCACCACGCCCTCTGTAATTGTTGCGCATGTGATAAGCACCTCCATTTGACTAAAAGAACAACAGTAACATAGGGCATTAGCTTCTAAACTGCAATTTATTAACTATAAGTAACAAGCCACATTTGTGACAGATTTTAGCCAGCACATGAGATAAGCACTTCCATTTGACCCAAAGAGCAACAGTAAAATATGGCATTAGCTTCCAAACTGCAATTCATTAACTATAAGTAACAAGCCACATTAATGGCAAATATAAAGCAGCATGCAATCAATAATAGACATAGACCAGGGAAATAAACAACTACAAGTTAGTACAGAAACAAAATCTCCCAAGGATGCCTTAGATTTCACACCATTTAGGACAACCATTTGTATTCAGTGAGTGTAAACAATTTAGTGGAATCAGTGACAGACTTCAGTTACAACTAAGGTTAGATAAAACTGAATTTTTCTTATCTTGCAATTTAAAAGGTTCATCTTTTTGAAGACCACAGGCTTAAAAAGCATAGTTATTGATAGCATTGTGCTTTGCTAATTGATAAGTTGGCTGGTTGAAAAACAATTGTGAACCATTTTCACTCAAATTCATCATTCTGCGTCAAATCAACATACACCTTTCTATTTCATAAAACAATGCAAAATAAATTGCTGTGATATCAAAGTTACAATTGTTTTGAAATTTTAAGGATATAAAACATTCCCACATTCATATTTTCCAACCATCTAAAGCTACTCTAACTTTGCCTACACCTATGCTGATATGGACACTGAACACAATTAAAACATGATTGCAAAAGTCAACTTCATCAAAAGTAAAATACAAATGTATCCGACTTTTATAGAGAAGGAAACAACGTGGCAAAGTATTTTTCAAACCAAGCATGTTCTTGTACATCAGTTGTATATGATCCACATTAACTACAAAGTTATGTGCTTGGCTTGATTAGATTAGATGCAGATAGTGTGTTCACATTTTTCTTGTTTTTTGCGCTTTAACATTCTTATAAAAGGGGTAATGCTCCTTATTTCATTCTTGCTTAGTGAAATCGAGGTATATAAATTTATATACAAGTTTTTTTACCCACTCACACACACTCCCAAATAGATTTAAACCCAACACCCTATGGGATGGAGATGATGGGGTCAGTCCATGGATTTTCCTTCCTTTTCTTTTATAGCAATTCGCTGTTCAAATGTCAGGATTCAGCCCATTGGAGTGTCCCCAAGGCTTAAACCTCCAGCCCCCACCCAAAGTAGTGCTTTTGGGTTTCCCATTTTTAAAGAAAAAACTCTGGCTACACCTATTTTTCCTGTAATTTCCCTCAACTTACAAACCTCAGACGAACCAAGAAGTACATTCTAAAAATTATCTATATTTTTTGCATTTCATGAATTACCAATAGATTTAATCTGCAAATTTTCCCACAAGAAATTATTATTGTGAAAAAATTGACAATAATTCAGAAAAATGTTTTGCACCAAGTTTCTGAACCTAAAGTTTTCTCTTAATATTAGCAATAAGCACACCCTTGCACCTCATCTTTTCACTCTGATCACGACTCCAGATAGAATTCAATGCGACAATTTGCCTCATAAAATCCCCAAGTCCAATCCACTGGTCAAATTTTAGTACTCATTAAAATAGAGTAATTAATGTGTGAATGTAGGCATGCAATGTAGAAAAAAAGAATACCTTCTGAGCTCGAGAGGTTGGTGGTAAAGGTAATATTGGTGGTTGAGCTTCTGTTACTTTTGGGGCTGAAGTTTCTGACGACAGCTTCGATGAAACTTGTACCACTTCCACATCTTTCTGCATTGTTTGTAAAGGTTGGGATGCAGTAACAGTAGCTGGTCCAGATTGCAGCAGTTGGCCAGGTGTTACAAGGGAAGGTGTTGGTGTTTCGGTAAGAACTGAACCAGCTGCTCCAGAAGCAGATATTCCATGCGATGAGGTCTGCTGTGGTAACACTGAGGGGCCAGATATTGCACCAGGTTTGCTAGAAACTTCATTCACTCCAGCATTATCGGGAACTGAAGTAGGAAGATGAGAAAGAGATGGCAAGCTAGAGCTTGGAGTGGACGTAGAAATAGATACAGTAGGAGCTGTGTTTGGCGGTGGATTGTTCATTGTTTCAGACACTAGAGACACAGGTTGCAGAGGGGGCATGTTCAAAGAAGAAGTTGAAGGTAAAGAAGTGGAGGTTAAAGTAGAAGAACTTGCAATGTTGGGACCCAAGGGAGAATAATAATCTGGTAAATTAGAAGTGGGCACGCTAGACCCTGCTGTTGGCAAAGATGAATTGAAACCAGAAAAATGCATCTGTTGCATGGAAGGAGGAATAGACAGGCCAGGAGGTGGTCGAAGCAATGATTGCTGAGGCAGTTGAGGCAGCCCATTAGGTGTGCCATAGAATCCCGGCCAATACATTGGCATAGCTAGGGTACTGCCATTTGCATTTGGAGGAGAAGGGCCCCATGAATTCAAGTTTCCACCAGGTTGGTACAAAGGCAGACCAGTCTGGAGAGTTGATCCAGGGAGTCCCACTGGTGCACTGTAATCTGCCAAAGACCCACTGGGAGCCATAGGCAAGCTGGGGGGTGGGGTTGTTGGACGAGCATATTGAGACTGCATCAAAACTTGCATGGGTTACCATCAAATTTTTCCACCATCATATTAGTAACATTGTTTTGCTATTACTTGCCTGAATAATTGCAGGATCATTGTTAATGGGTGCAGTAGTTTGAACTGGTGGAGAAGCTTTGACCTGTAGATCCTGTTGGGGAAAAAAGAAATCAAAGATGAACTTTAAGATAAATGAACTTTGAGTAAAAATTCTAGTGCCAAATACAAGTTATATAAGAAAATTTCAATCTCACAGCTATGGAATTTATTCAACCAAAATACTCAAGCACAACCAAAGAAAGGTATCAGCTCTCCTATGCGATGTAAGTAACACTCTCAAATACCATGAACCAATTGGAAATCAAATCAGAAGAGCCCCAGCAGGAAAAAGTGGAAATCAGTCTCAAAGAGCAACTAAACACTTCGTAAAAACAGAAAAAGATCAAGATATACCACACAGTATGCAAATCCAATATGTACCTTGATATCACTTCCTCTAAACAGTATGTATTCATAAATTTTGTCACTAGGAGGGACTTGTGGACCATCCTTTTTCCGACCTTCTGTACCAAATGATCTCACTGCCATAACATAATTAGAACGACCCCAATCAGTTTGCAATCATGATTATCATAGATATACAAGATATTTTAGTTTGTGATTAGCTCAATCTTAAAGAACAATCGGTTCAATTTGTAGCCTTAAGGAATCAGAACTGGAAATAAAACTGCATATATCTGCTAAACCATCATTTGCCCATATTAACTATTACAACAAATTCATGGGTAGCACAAAAGAGATTCAGAACTACTATAAATTGAGCCAGTGGCCATAAGTGTAGAGTGCATTGGAAAACTCAGAACACATCCAATCTCAAGCAAAAAGCAATAAGTCCGGTTAAGCCAAACCCATATTAAACTCCCTTTTCTATTTAACAGCTCTTAAAGTAACCAATAATGTGTTGGTGAAGTCCACTGCAAGTAACCCAGCCATAAATCTCACCAACGTTAAATCTTAAAGTATCCCCCCCCCCCCCCCCACAGTTCAGAGAAGATAGCTAGCATACCACACCAATATCATAATATCTACATGAATTTAATAAATTACATATGCAGTAGAAACCATATCTTGAAATAGACCTATCTCATAAAGAATAATTAGACCAAGAGAATGCGGACAAAGAACATGTATATTACATATTTCTCAAAACTGAAAACACAGCACTGCTATAAGGTACAACAATTCTAAAAAATATTTCTATTTATAATATCTCACCTCTTACCAACATATCTCCCAAAATTATTTTTAATCGTAAAATCCATTGAATAATTTCACAATGTATCAACCAAAATTCCCAAAACAAAAAAAATTTCAGCTATGCAGAAGGAAAAGCATTAACACGGCAGAATTGAAATTTAAACCTAACCAAAATTCTATATCTTCTATGAAGAACCATAAAAACAATCAGCCGTAAGAAGTGCGAGAATTGTGACTAATAGTTATAATAAAAATAAATCAAACATATGCAAATTAAAAATTAAAAATTAAAAAAAATAAAGGAAAATTGATTAAAAAACGCAAAAGCAAAAAAATGTCTTATCTTTCCTAATCCTTCTCACCATTGCGTAGGCCGATGCTAGACTCCTCGGTGTTGATGTTGTAGAGTATTCCTTCGTACCTGATCTCGCTCTTCGAAGTCAAGCTTATCAAGCTGCCTATATACGAGTCCGCCGATGCTCCTCTACCTCCCGATCTACCGCCGGACGCTGCCGTCGAACTCTCTGTCGCCATATTCTTATACTCCTAACTACCTTTATCCAGTGATTTTTCCAGAAAACAAAAACAAAGATAAATAATGCACAATATACGAATACGTATAAGTAGTAGAGCAAATCGTACGCCTCGAATCGATATTCCGTGGGAGAGTAATGCCAGTATTAATCAGAGAGAATCTTGACCCTTCTTTCAAGTGATTGACGGTGAGGATAATGGGCCGAGGATTTATAGGGTTTCCGGCTTTTCCGTTTCCTCATTCCTTCTTTATTCCTTTTTTTAATAGGTTATATTTGAAAGGGAGATTTTGATAGAAAATATTATTCGATAAGAATTGTGTTAAAAAAATAATATATTTAATTATGAGATTTTTATATTTTAAAAATTTTGATTTATTTAAATATATGTATAGAATATATAATAATAATATTATGATATGATAGTATATAGTGATAATTATTTGTTTTTAAAATATAAATATATATAAATGTAAATGTATGTATGTATAGATATATGTATATTAATTTAACTGTAAGTAGTTGTAATGATTAAAAAATAATTAATTACATGTGTGTAAGAAGAAAAAAATTTTCATTTTAATTTTAAAAAAAATTATTTTATAAATTTAGAAGTTTAAAGTCGGATAGGACATCAGAGTTGGAGAGTGGTTCCAAACATAGGATTTGTTGGGAGTAACATCAAAAGCGGGAGCCCTTTTTGTAATTAGCTAATTCCATGGTTTAAGGTAGATTATGTCCCTCAAAAAAAAATAATAATCAAAGTGCGACATTTGGTTATTTAATGGTGTGAATAACAATTGTTTCTCATTTAAGTTAATTTGTTCAAATGAAATTATTGCCTCAGAATACTTGGGTACAGCTTAGTTGGCAACACCCTATTTCTTTTTGGTTCATATGAGACTACAATTGTATCTTGAAAACATTGAGAAAATTTTGAAATAAATCTATACGATTTTAAAATGAGAAAGGTGCCATTCTCTTTTAATTAAAATTTTAAATTAATCTTTTATTTTTTGAAAAAAATAATTTTCTAATTATATCCATTTTTATACCACATATACTTTACTAGTAATACAGTTAAATTGTATGGCATGACTTAATAATGCAAAGTTTCCTAGGATATGTTTGTTTTCATTTTGGAAAGTGTATTTTTAGTCTATTTTCTTGAAATTTATATAAAATAAAAATAAAGATAAAAAAAATTTTAAAAATTGTAATAATTATAGTATATGTTGGTTCAAAAAATTAAAATAAGCATAGCCCTAATCCTTTCCCACTATGAATGAGGAATGGAGAAAACAACATATATGGACTCAGGGCCTCTTTGCAACACTCAATAAATTCTCCTTTTCATATGAGCTTAATTTTGAACAATTGTTTTTTTTTTTTGCATTAATTTTTAACAATATTTAATCTATATTTATTTTTACTGTAAGGTTTATAAAATATATTTTTATATTCCTATACATTTTTTAATTTTTTTTAAAAAACACTTGTAATGAATGTGTACCCAGCCATCAACAATAATAAGAACTATGCTTGAAATAAGTAGTATATTTAGTTATAAAATTTTTATATAATAAAAATTAAATTTTATTTAAATATTTATATAATATATAATAATGATTAAATAATGTGATAGTATATAATGATAATAATTAGTCTTTAGATATAAATAAATATAAATATGAATATATGTGTATTAAATAAATATATTAATTTAATTGTAAATATATATTGATTAAATGATGATTCATTATTTTCACATGTAAAAAGTAAAGAATATAAACTTAAATTTAATTTAAAATTTTATTAAATAATATATTTAATAATATAAAATTTTCATTATAATGGATTAAGTAGAATGGGTTAGGTAGAAGTACGTTAGCCCCGCCCATTTTTGTACGTTATCTTGGTGTTGGGTTGATCTAACAAAAATGGCACGTTTGATTCGATTTCATGATCTTGAACGGAAATTTTCGGTTTTCCTCGGCATCATGATCATATTCAAGATTGATATTATGTATTACGGTGTTAACAAGTCAAGTTTAAATAAAAATTTAAACTTAATAAGATTTTGTAGAAGTCAAATTCACCGTATTAATTCAAAAAATAATAATAATAATAATAATAAAAGTTAAATTTGAACTCAATAAAATACATAGTTAATTTCAAACCTAATCAAATAGTAATTTGGATAATTAGCAGCCCTACCATGCCTCAAAAAATGTGCAAAAGTTAAATTCGAATTTAATAAGAAACAAAGTTAATTTCGAACCTAATCAAATGGTAATTTGGATAATTAGCACCCCTACCATGCCTAAAAAAATGTGCAAAATATGATGCTACCGAGATTACAAATCTATGGGCTATATTTAGAACCCAACTTTCCATGTTCACACAACCGAATACATTTCATATTATTAAATATATTATTCAATAAAATTTTTATTCAAATTTAAATTTAAAATTTTTATTTTATATAAATATAATTGATTAATTTTTCTTCCACTATTTTGTCTATTCACATTAAATCATACTTATATATATACACATATTCACACTTATATATACACCTTAAAAATTTGTCATTATCTATATATATTACCATATTCTTTAATAATTATTAAGGCTATATTTATTTTCAAATTATGAACTTTAAGAACACACATTTAATTATTAGTATACTTTTAAAATTTTATCTTTTTCTCTTTTTAAATTTTACACAATTTTCAAGACAAAAACACTTAAAAATACACATCAAAATTTAAAAACAAATAAAGTCTAAACATTTTATATATACATTTAAAAAAATCAAAATTTTTAAAATTTCAAATAAACCAAACTTACTATTTTTCCTAATGCAATTTCTACAGAACATCATCTAACAACAAATGCTCTTTCCAAACATAACCCTCAAGCATAAAAAGAAGCATAGGATAAAATCCTAAATCCTAAATAAATCAAAATATTTTCAAAACTTCAAATAAACCAAATCCAGTATTCATCCCGTCCGAACTTCATCCAACAAGAAACGGAGCACAAAAAGAAGTTTAGGGTACTTATTCAGGGCGCAGGTTGGTAATCCCATAAATAGCCAGAAAAGTTGTCGAAATTTCAGAGTCCCTCCAATGCCTCTGTTGTCCTTTCCATTACAGTTTAGAGCCCAACAGCCCTAAAGCTGAGGCGAATCCACCACCAGACAAAAACTGCCTTTCTTCTTGCATGCATTTACCAGCCCATCTCTGCTTCGCCATGCATAAATGGTCCCCGGGCCACCCCAAATAATAGCCACTATCCCCATGCTCCAATCAAAACGATAATCAGCTCCAACCACAAAAAGATACATACTTGTCTGCATTCGTCACCAATCAGAATCAATCTTCTTTGCGAAGAAACCCTTTTTGGCAGTGGTGTCCTTTATTTCTCTAAATTTCTCCATCAGTTTCCATTGCTGTGGTCTTATTATTGTTGGCATTACCTCCAGTGCTTTTCTCTTTTGTGCATTGAGAACAGTGCACCTGACTTTTTAGCTGCAAAGGCACCTTAAGACTTGTGCATTCTGCCACCTCTACCCCTCCATCATTCATTTACTACATCAGCTTTTGCTATAAACGCCTCCAGGATGGAGCCTTGCAGATTCTGCACTTAGTTGCGATGTCGACTTTTACTTCTAGTTTTGATTTCATTCCTTAGGTTTCTCTTTCGAGTTCAGTGGGCCTCTCTTCATACTTGCTCGTTTTCGTCTAATGTATGCATTCAAATAGAATAGCTTTGGTTTGAAGATATGAAAGAAAGCCGCTTTACTGTAGCCATTCATTTCTTCACAATTTGTTAGGTGCTCTGTTATCCTGCTGATTATCAGCCCTGGATCATACTTTGTTGGGATTAGAAAAGTCATGAAAAAGCTCAAATCTTTGGGTTTCTCTGTTTTGGTTCTCTGCATAATCCATTTGAGTGGATGGTGTGAGGGACAAGATGAGAGTGTGGCAGCTCCAATGAAGAGAACAGAGCTAGAGTCTCTGTATTCTGCTATTCAAGCTTTTGTCGGCAGATGGTGGAATGGGTCAGATCTTTACCCAGATCCTTGTGGTTGGACTCCTATTCAGGTTGATAACTTCAACTCACGTCAATTGCTTTTCTCATATGAACTTATGTTAGTGAAGTCATTTTCTCCTTTAATCAAAAGTGTTTTCCCCCCGCCCTTCTTTGCTCTCAAGATTCTTGCAAAGAAATATGCAACACAACTTGTGGAAGATTCCAAGCAATTTTCATAAAAGTCAAAATCAGAATTGGGCAGTCACCGGTAAAAGGCAGAAACTTCAGGCATTATGTGTATTCCTTTCTTGTTTGAAAGGTTTAGTCCATCATTCGGCAAAAAGGAAGAGGATATAACTTCTTATTCATACTCTGTCGTTCCTAACCCTAAACTGGTTGTAGTTTCATATTTACCAGTAACGATCTGCATTCTTTGGCTCTCTTTCTTTTACAGGGTGTTGCTTGTGACCTTTTTGATGGCTTTTGGCATGTAACAGAGTTGAGTATTGGACCTGTTCATGATAACTCTCTAGTTTGTGCCCAAAATGCTGACTTTAGCCCCCATCTGTTTGCATTAAGGCGCCTGAAATCTCTTTCATTCTTCAATTGCTTTGTTTCGCCTCGGCGTCATCCCATTTCAATTCCTGCTCAGAATTGGGAAGTTCTTGCAGCAAGTCTAGAGTCACTAGAATTCCGATCAAACCCCGGCCTCATCGGGCAGATTCCTGTTACTATAAGGGACCTCAAAAATCTTAAGTCATTAGTTCTAATGGACAATGGATTAGAAGGTGAGTTACTGGAAAGTGCTGGCAATTTGCTCAACTTGAAGAGGCTAAATCTTGCTGGAAACTCATTCACTGGCAGAATCCCTGATAGCTTTGGAGTTCTTAGTGGTCTTCTGATCCTTGATATGAGTAGAAATTCATTGTCTGGTTCCCTTCCTTTGACTATGGGAGGGCTGGCTTCACTTTTGAAGCTTGATTTAAGCCACAATCAGTTGGAAGGACAGATTCCAGAAGAGATTGGAAATCTAAAGAATCTAACACTTTTGGATCTCAGTAACAACAGATTTTCAGGTGGATTGGCCAAATCATTGCAGAATTTGTATTCCTTGGAAGAATTAGTCCTTTCAAACAATCCCGCTGGTGGTGACCTAACAAGTCTTGAATGGCAAAGTCTGAAGGCCCTGGCTGCTTTGGACCTGTCCAATATGAGCCTGACAGGTGGCATTCCGGAGTCCATTGCAGGGTTGAAGGGTTTAAGATTTCTGGGCCTCAATGTCAACAAGCTCACGGGGGAAATCCCACCAGAGCTTGCATATTTGCCTAATGTTAGTGCACTTTACCTTCATGGCAACAATCTGACAGGGGAACTTAAATTCTCTGAATGGTTTTATGGGAAAATGGGGAGGCGTTTGGGGGCTTGGAATAATCCAAATCTATGCTACCCCATTGGATTGATGCCAACAAGTGATGTTCCCTTTGGGGTTAAACCATGTCAGCAGGAAGTCATGAGATATGATGCTCTTCTTGGTTCCCAGTTGAGCGAGGGGAGCTGGAATCATGATTACAGTCCTTGGGTTTCTTTGGGAGTTTTTCTTGTTGAGGTGGTGATATTATTAATTTTTGACCTTTCCACTCTATATGGTGTGAGAGTGTAGCCTGCTGGTTTGAATTTCTCGAGTGTGTGTATGGTGTTGGTTTGAATCTATGCTATTGGTTTGAATCACTTGATTTCGAGGAAGTTGAGAGCCATCGATGTGTGAGTTGAAAGAGGAAAAAAAAACACTTTTTCACTCTAGGGATTTACTTCATCTACTTTATTCCTAGTTCCTAGAATTTCTTTTTTGCAGTCGTTCATTGTATGGAGCTGAAATGTCACTTTCATATGTATATTTAACGCAAAAAATTGAACCTAAATTTCTTATCTCATCTTCTTTTTTTTTTAATTCAAGGTTTTCCGCTACTATAATTAGAGTATTTTGTTATTTTTGTTCTAATTAATCTAGCAGTGAATTTTATTTCTGAAGATATATTGTTCAAATTAAACCAAGTAGAAAATGTATAACATAATTAACCATAGCTGAGTGGCATAATTATGAGGACAGCAAAGCAGAAAATTAATTCCGACAGAATTATTTCAAAATCCTGATCTTCATAACTGCTGGGCAACAGATAGTATTAATTTTCTTGCAAAAGCATGTCATTTACTTGAACAAAAGAGTTCGTCGGGAGATAATAATATGTTTGAAAGAAAAATTTTAATGTAATTAATAATATAATATATTTGAATTTATATATATATAATATATAATAATGGTTGAACAAAGTGATTGTATATTAAAAAAATAAAACTTTTTTAAGTATAAGTGTGTATGAATACGAGAGTAAATATGTGTGTGTGTGTGTATATATATATATATTGATTTAATTATAAATTAGTGTAGTAATTGAATAATAATTAATTAATTATATAAAAAAAATTAAATTTAAATTTAAGAAAATATTTTTTTAGTGTAAGATGTCGTTAGCATGAATTTAATGAGATGAAAAAAAGGTGAAATATGGCTCTCAAACATAACGAAAGTGTGCCTCTGATGGGACAACAGAAATCTACCTTTGAGAAGCACATTAACCTTTCTTCCACTTGTTGCAGTTATCGTAGGCGTAGCAGCTGCAATGGCTTAAATGCATTGAAAACGAGCTTTCCTCTGGCAACACACGCCTCTCTGTCCCATAAATATGCATACAGATGGATTGCAAGTGCAGTGATTCATGCATTTGCAGAAAGGTGGCGGGGGCGATGGTGATGAGGGCAAGAAGACAAAAGGCGGACCATTTGAGGTTGGGTTGAATTAAATGGCCTGCTGTCATGTATCTCCTTCAACTGTCAACTGGGCTAATCGGCTGTGCTTTTGGTTCCTTGGAGCATCTTTCCCTGGGCATCGAGGTTTGATTAAAACTGCAATTCGATGTTATGTGCAGCCTTTACCAGCTTTAAATATCTTCTTTTATGGGTGTGATTTAAAACCAGTGGACATGTCTGGAAACCAGAAATCTAGTTCCTTTTGTTTTGTTTATGTTTGGAACCCAACTTTTGACCCCAGAACAACTTATTAGACTTCACACTAAGAATACAATTCAACAATATTTTCATTCAAATTTAAATTTAAAGTTTTTTTGTCTTTCAAATATATAACCAACTAATTATTTTTCAATCATTATACTTATTAATAATCAAATCACTACATATATATATATATATATCACAAATATATGCCAATATTTTTTTTATTTATACCTTGTAATATAATCATTATACCAATGAACTATTATACCATCCAATCATTATTATATATTTTATACATATATTCAAATAAATTATACTATTAATCTAATTAAAACATTCTTTCTAAACATACAATTCATCTCAACACAACTCCTACCAAACATCATATCAAACAAAAACCCCTCTCCCAAACATATCCTTTGGTTTTATTATTTATGGGAATATGAGAATAAGAGATTATGTACATGATATAAATATATTAAATAATTAATTTTAAAATAGGTGGCGTAATTTTGTCGCATGTTAAAGTGTAATTGATTATCTTTTAAAATGGCTTGAGCATAAGTACCCCATACATTAGCACCGGACACATAGTCTTCTTGACCTATTCATGATTTTAATTTTTTTTTTGCCAAATCTAATTGTTAGTAATGTGGAAATTTCGGTTGCTTCCATGATTTGGGGCTGCGCATTTACTTTCTTTTCTAGTGAAAAAGAAACTTGTAATGTGTTTGTTCTTATTTTCATTGTTTAATTTTAATTTCATGTTTTTGAAATAATAAAATGAGTTTTTTTTTTCTCAATCTTGTTGACTTCGGTACGGACGTAATCATGTGTGAAACCGGATCAACTGATTTTATAGAGTTTGAAATGAATTAACAAGATTAAATTTTGAAAGTTCAAATTCAAATTCAATTAAATTTAAAATATTTTGAAACTTGATCGAACTTAAATCAAATAATTAGGCTACGCCTTGTTTCCTTCTTACAAAATATTCATCAATATTTAAAAATTTTATAAACCAAACATCTTACTATATAATTTTTATTCAAATTCAAATTAAAAATTTTTCCTCTCTTATCTTTTAAAACTAACTAGTAATTTTTTAACAATTATACTTATTTACAATCAAATCAATACATATCTCTATAATTCTTTTTTTAACATTTATTTTTTTTATTACTTTATAAACTCATATACCATCACATCATTTAATCATTTTTATATTATATATATATATATAATTTTCTACACAATTAAATTTTATAAATCAATTATAATTTTAATATCCATTCCAATCACTCGGAATTTCCTCTCCATCTTAATTAGGAAACATAGACTAGTGTAGAGTTGGAATTATAGCATGGACTGAGGCAAACATGATCCTATGTGACATCCACTGGACTCCGTATCCACACTTATGTGTATACACGTGTTATAATTAATTCTATTTCAATATTTTACCATATGTGTTAATTATATTTACTTTTAATTCATTAATGTGAATTTTTATGTAATCGTTGTTGCTACAGTAACTTCTTAATAAATAGACCTCATTAAGCATAACGGCATTATATATTTAAAATTTGTTTTCTTTACAGACAATTGAGTCTACAAGAAGAAAAAAGAGAATCTTGTTTCAGTGACATAAATAATGGAATGTTTAATTAGAAACTTTGATCAGAAAAATAAATAATATTATAAAAAGTAAAAGAATATTTTTTGAAAATTCCAATTGAGAACCTAAAGGCAAGAAATATTTTCCTAAAAAGTCTTCTTTTATTTTTTTCTTTATTATTATTATTTTTTGTTGGGGGAAACAAATTATCCCTAAGAGTGCTTGCGCATATATTTAATAAATTATTTGAATAAAATATATTTATATGTTATTGGCATAATTTAATTATACTGATGGAAGCTTTTTAGGAGAAAATAAAAAGTGAAAGTAAGTTTAAGCTGCTAAACATAAGGTTAAAATAATTGTTTTTTAATGAAGGAGCAGGTATATTTTTAGTAATGAACTCTCTATTTTATTGTATTTCATTATTTGTTTTACTTTGGATAACAGAGGAACTAGTTATAATTGAATTTATTAGAAAGAATATAATATAACATAAATTTTAATGAAGCGTGTATACTTTTTTACCATAAAACCCTATATTTAATTAATTTATTTATTAAGTTTTACGCTTGAAGAATACAGAAAAGATGTTATAATTGAATTTAATAAAAAGAGGTATTTTAGAAATCTATTCAAAGACCAAAAAAGAGATCTTATACATTTTAAGTAGAATAAATATTGATAGATATCTTTTAATGAACAAGAGTGTTTTTTTACCAACAAACCCTCTATTTATTTTTTTTTATTTTATTTGTTTATTTATTTATGGAGATAGAGAAAAGTAATCATAATTGAATTTGATGAAAAAGATTATTTTAAAAAATCTATTAAAAAGCTAAATAGGCTTTCTTGCATTCTAAGTAATATATAGATATATGAAAATAAAAATATGCCATAATTATTTGTTTATTAGTATATTGTATAGAATTTTTTAAGGGATATGCTATTCAATGTTTTGTGACTTATCGGTGTATGCAGCTTAATGGAGTTAGTCTCAACATCTCAGGTGGGGGATAAAGGATTGAAATCTCATGTTTATTGGCTACGTGGTTAGATGATATACATATAAAAAAAAACAACTTATTGATTTTTATTTGCCTTCCATATATAGTGATCATATATTATTACATTAATATATTTAATTATTCTATTCATCTTTTGATATGTTTTAAAGGTAATTTTAAACACGCAAACATTTTCACTTTAGCTTAAATGAATTTTTAGCATGGTGTCTTATTCGTTTATATTATTTTATTTACTTACTCTACCAGAGTCAAATTTATTTTAGTAAAATTCTAATTCTTAAGAAATACTTAAATAAACCTGTAATTAATCTAATAATAGAATTATGCCATAATATAGTTTATAAAAAATATTTTGGTTTAAAAAATTAATTTGAATAAAAATTCGTGTACTTAAGTATGCATCTCCTTCTTCAATTTTTCTTTCATGATTTTTTTTTTTTTTTTTTTTGGTTTCCATTGTACAGCCATGTTAAATTTATCAAAATCATCTTCTCAACTTGTTAATAAGATCTAATATTTTTTATTCTAATTTTTTTTATCTTACTTTTAGGCATTGTCAAATTTCATTCTTATATAATATGGGTATTTTCATTTAAAAGTTTTACAAATATTTTGCTTTACCTTTTTTATTGTATATGCGTTAAGGTTTATAACTATTTATACCCCAAGAGCTACTTATTTTAACCAATAAGAATAAATCAAAATTTGTGACCAATCAGGTGAATGGTAGGTGCCTCCAAACACGACTAATCGGGTATAGGAATAGATGCATCCATTCTTAGCTAATCAGGTGTTGGGGTAAGTGCTTCTAAATGTGGCCAATCAGATGCAGAGCTTTCAATTATAAATAGATGAAGTTTTGCAAGCTTTTGTATCAGTACAAGTTCAAGAATTGAGTATGTGAGTGTGTGTGTGTGTGTGTGTGTGTGTAAAAAAAGTGTTCCTTGTGAGATTGTTTTTGAAGAGTTCAAATTTTTTCACTACCTTTATTGTTTGTTTTATTTTTTTTGTGCATTATATACACTCAAATATAAAATACTAGATTTTTAAAAGCTCTTTTCTATTTTTAGAGTTCATTTCTCCTAACAAAGTGATATCAGAATTAAGGTTCTGTCATTTTTTTTCATTCAAGAAGCAATAGAGGAATTGACTGGTACCATGATCAAGTTGAATCCTAATAACTATGTTATTTGAAAGGCTCGAATGGAGGATCACTTGATCATACGAGACATGTAGAATGCAGTGCTTGAAAACACTGCAAAAGCCAAAGGTAAGTCTAATTTTGAGTGGAAAAGGATGCACAGAAAAACAATACGCTAAATTTGTACTTAAATTGATTAAAGTGTTTTTAATTATATTTCTAAAGAAACAAGGCTAATATTCTGTGGAAGAAACTTAAAGTAATATATGAAAGGAAATATAGTTTAAACAAAACTTCATTGTTAAAGAAAATTACTCATCTTTATTATAAGGAGGGCTCTAGTATGTCGGAGCATTTAAATGATTTTTAAGGGTTAATTAATCATTGTACAACTTTGAAATTAAATTTGAATGATGAGGTTCAAACTCTTTTGTTGTTTAGTTCACTGTCGATTGTTAGGAAACCTTGTTTGTTACTATTTTTAATTCCATTCCAAATAAAGTTTTGATCTTAGATATAGTGAAGAAATCTCTACTCAACGAAAAAACAAGGGAGAAAGAGTTTGAACAAGAAGTTGAAAGTCAGGCTTTGATTTTTGAAAGATATGGAAGATGTGGACGAAGCCAAAGTCGATGACTAAATTGAGGAAGAGGACACTCAATAGGTAAGTTTTTTAATAATAAAAAAAAGTTGAATGTTTTTACTGCAAAAGGAAAAACCATGTCAAAAGGAATCGTTGGAATTGGAAACAAGATTTTAACAAAAGAAAAGATGAGCAAAAGAAGCAAAAGATCGTGCTCGATGAAACAACAATCACAAATTTAGATGGAGAAGTGATAATTGTAAGTGATGAAAATTTTTTGAATTTTACCTTTCAAGATTACTTTTAAGTGATTGACTCGCAAGCTTCCTACCATGTTACTCCACATAAGGAGCTCTCTCTTCTTAGCATCCCGTAGAACATGGCTTTGTAAAAATGGGTGATAGTGGCACATGTAAAATTCATGGTTTTGGTGATGTTTTGATAACCACTGTCTTATGATGCAAATTAAAGTTGAAAGATGTAACGCATGTACCGAACCTGAAGCTAAATTTAATTTCTACGGGAAAGTTGAATGATGAAGGTTTCTCCGATCATTTTCCGGGTGGAATTTGGAAGTTAACAAACGGGAATTTGATTATTGCTAAATGGGGAAAGGTAAATACTCTTTACATTACTGACACTAAAATTGATAGTAATACTTGTGCAGTGGTAGAATCATCAATGGAGCAATGACACAAAAGGCTGAGGCATACGAGTAAAAAAGGTATGTCCATTTTAGCTAAAAATAATTATTTGCCAAAATTTAAAAAATTAGATTTTATACCTTTTACCAATTGTATAAAAGAGAAACAACAAAGAATTGCCTTCAAAAATTATCCTCCTACAAGGAAAGAAAAACCTCTTAAGCTTATACACACTGATATTTGTCAAATAAATGAAAGAATTCTTGGTGGTGCTTTGTATTTGGTGACTTTTGTTTATGATTTTTTTAGAAAAGTTTAGTCCTATATATTAAAATCAAATGATCAAATTTTGAAGTCTTTCAAAAATTTTCATAAAAGGATTGAATGAGAAATGACCTTTGAATTAAAACGTGTTCGAGCTAATAATGGTGGAGAATTCCAAGAACAGTTCAAAGAATATTGTAACAGCCATGGAATTCGATTGGAGAAGACCCCATAGCAAAACGGCATTGCTGAAAGAATAAATTGGATTATTATTGAAAAGATTTAAGCTATGCTATCACATGCAAAGCTGTCAAATCTATTTTGGAGGGAGGCTGTGAGGACAGCTGTTAATTTGATCAATCATTCGCTTTCAGTTCCTTTGAATGAAGATGTTTTAGAAAAGGTATGATCTGATAAATCTATCAATTTGCAGCATTTAAAAGTCTTTGGGTGTCAGGCATTTGTTCATATCCCTAAAGATAAAAGGAATAAATTTGATCATAAATCAAGAGATTGCATCTTTCTAGGATATGGGCATGAAGAATTTGTATATAAATTGCGAGACTGTAATAAAAAGAAATAATAAGAAGTCGGGATGTTATTTTCTTTGAAAATCAAACTATTGAAGATGTAGAGAAAGAAAATAAGAACAGGACTGCTGAAGAAATTTTTGTAAAGGATTCTACGTCCCAACAAGTTCAATAAGGAGTTAAAGTCCCGCAGAAAAATGCGAAAGAAAGGCATAAAGCTAAAACCGCTCCAACTCCACCTCATCTTGCAAGGAGATTTGAACAATAAAAGAGGCCATCAACAAGGTATAATCCAGCTGAATACCTAATGCTGACAGAAGATAGTGAACCAGGGTCATTTGAAGAAGCAGTGGATGATAAAGATAGCAAAGAATGGTGGAAAGTGATAGAAGAAAAAATGAAGTCGATTTATAAAAATCATATTTATGATTTGATAATTCTACCTTTGGGAAGAAAAACACTCAAAAACAAAAGGGTATTCAAGTTAAACATAGTTGAAGGGAGTTTTCAACTAAGGTAAAAGGTAAAGTTACTAGTTAAAGGCTTTGAACTAAAATCTGGGATTGATTTTGATGAAACCTTCTCTCCCATTGTGAAAATGAATTCTATTTGAATTGTTCTTAGATTAGCTACAATTCTGGACTTAGAAATAGAATAGCTTGATGCGAAAACAACATTTTTAAATGAAGAACTTGAAGAAGAATTTTTTATAGAGTAACCAGAATGCTTCCAGGTGAAAAGTAAAGAAAATTTAGTCTGTTGGTTTAAAAAAAACCTTTATGGACTAAAGCAAACCTTGAGGTAGTGGTGCAAAAAATTTAACTCCTTCATGGCCAATCATAATTTTAGAAAAACAAGTAGTAATCATTGTACACATTAAGAATTTTGATGATGATTTTATCATTCTTTTGTCATTTGTTGATAATATGTTTATTATTGGCTATTGTCTAAACAAGATCAAAAAATTGAAAAGGGAGTTGAATAAGTCCTTTCAAATGGAGGACTTGAGACCAGCAAAAAACTCTTAGACATTTATATTCTACGAGATAGGCCAAATGGTATGATTTGGCCATCTCAAGAAAGTTACATCAAAAAGATAATTGAAAAGTTCGGGATAAAAAATGTAAAGCCGGTGACAACCCCACTGGGCAAATAGTTCAAGTTGAATTCAAAGTAATGTCTAAGTAGTGAAGATGAAAAGAGGTATATGAGCAAGATATCATATGCCTCAACTGTAATGGTTTGCACTCGACCAAACTTAGCTTATGCAGTTGGACAAGTAAGCCATTACATTTCAAATCTCGAAAAGGAACATTAGAATGCTGTCAAGTGGATTTTGAGATACTTAAAAGGAACAATCAGACTTGGACTTTGCTATACTCGAAGAAAGAATAAGCTTGTTCTAGAAGGATATTATGATGCAAACATAGCAGGTGATATTGTTTTAAGAAAATCTACTTTTGATTATTTAATAACCTTTATAGGTACTGCTATGTTTTGGCAAAGTAAACTCTAAAAATGTGCAGCACTTTCAGGAACAGAGGTAGAATACATTGTACTAATCGAGGCGTGCAAAAAATTAATTTAGTTGACAAAGTTTCTTCAAAAGTTAAAATGGAGCCAAGAGAAGTATGTCATCAACTTTGATAGTCAGAGTGCGATTCACCTAAGCAATAATTCAACATTCCATTCTCGGTCCAAGCATTTGATGTTTGTTATCAGTGGATTCGACAAGCTTTGGAAGAAAAGAAGTAAGTTTGCAAAGTATTCATACTGTAGACACTGGATCAGAGATGTTAACTAAGGCGTTGCTCAGAGAGAAGATTGATACGTACAAAGAGGTTGTTAGGTTACAAGAAAGTCTATAAATAGCAATGAAGGGGGAGGAATGTTAAGGTTTTTGGCTATTTATTCAACCAACAAGAATAAGCCAAAGATTGTGATAAATCGGGTGTAGTGGTAGGTGCCTTCAAACATGACCAATCCGGTATAGGAGTAGGTGCCTCCAAACTTAGCCAATCAGGTGCAGGGGTAGGTGCCTCCATTCTTGACCAATCAGATGCAGAGGTTGCTTCCAAATGTGGTCAATCGGGTACAAAGCTTTCAACTATAAATAGAGGAGGTTTTGTAAGTTTCTGCATCAGTTCAACTTTAAGAATTGAGTATGTGTAAAAAGAATGTTCCTTGTGAGGTTATTTTTGGAAAGTTCAAGTTACTCCCTTACCTTTGTTATTCGTTTTTTTTCTTTTGTATATTATACACACTCAAATATAAAGTGTCACATTTTAAAAGTTTCTTTCTATTTTTAGAGTCAATTTCTTCCAACAATATGCTTTTTTGTTTGCATTTACCTATTCAGTATTTGTGTTTAATACATTGGATAGAATTTCTAGTAGCAATTCTATGTTACCTTTGGTTGAATGATTTTTTTTGCATGGTTAATTTCCTACATTTTCACTCATTTTTCTATTTTTCTTTTTTGGTTTTATACCAATTACTTTTTAATTCGTATAATATAATATGATAAATTTATTATATAATTCTAATCAAGAATTAAATATAAATTTTTATGTCTTTAAACGGCTAAAAATGTATTATCATCTTCTAAAAGTTCAACATCAATTGTTTGTACTAATATATTCACCAACATGCATATAACAATGTTATATGTTTTCAGCGTCGTTAAATAATTTGGGTTATTATAAATTATTTTATGATCCATGAACAATGATGCACACCAACATTGGCCAGACTAGAAAGAATATCAAAATAATATAAATTAAATAGTTAATAGAAAAAAAGGGGGAATGTATCTCACCAAAAAATATCCCATGTCTCTGTCTCTCTCTGTATATACATACGTTGCATCCTTGCCTTCAAGAACATGGAAGCAAATACTTTCTTGTTTTCTCTACTATATGTGCAAACTAAACATATTTTTGCAGAAAGCATGAGATAATAATAGCATGGTTTAGCATATGAGCAAATTTAGAGTAGTTTATAAGAAAATAGCATGTAAGTTCGAGAAAAAAATATTCATTTGAATATGATATTTCATATAAAATATTCTTTATCCTTAAAAAATAATAATTGTGCCTGATGCTTTATACTATGGTGATTGTTAGGATCAAGGTGTTAATTATTGTCACTGTTTAGCATATCCCATTTTGATGACATGGATGACTAATTTGGCGTTCATTATTATAAGTAATGTTATAACAATCTGCAGGGATTTTCCATATTTAAGTTTTCTTATTTATTAATTGGACTGTACTTACTTTCACCAAATTGTGAGTAGTCTGTGGACTTGATTTTGTGGAGTATTTTAATAAGAAGGAGATTTATCACATTTAAGAGTGCATTCTTATTTACTTGTGTTTGGAATTGACCAAAGTATTCGGAGATTGACAGATTGTGGAAGTCAATTTTCTCGGAGGATATTGCAGAATTTAGGATTTTTGGAATTGACCCAATTATTCGGAGATTGACAGATTGTGGAAGCCAATTTTCACGGAGGATATTGCAGAATTTAGGATTTTTGGAATTGACCAAAGTATTTGGAGATTGACGGATTGTGGAAGTCAATTTCCTTGGAGGATATTGCAGAATTTAGGATTTATGAAAGTTATTTATGCAATCCAATCTTTCTCAACGAATAAAACTCTCAAAAAATGCATATCTCTAAGTAACAATGTTTGCTGGAAGTTTCTTATGGCATTAGAAATCTGGTTCCATATGAAAATTAACAAATAGAAACTTTAGGCGAGATTCAAGGTTGATTTGCACCTTTTGTGACGTGGACAAGGGGCAACGGAAGAAAAGAATAAATCGAACTCAATTCTAAATTTTAAAGTAAATGAATAAATTGAACCTAATTCTGAATTTTATAGATATGAATCATACATCAAATGTGATTAAATTACAATTGAACTCCATAATTTGGATAAACGACGTGATAAGTCAATTACAATTAATATGTTGTAATTGATCAATATATTACGATTCAAATAAGAATACTCCAGTTGAATCAATTGAATACTCACAAAATAATTTTCATTTCGGAGGAATCAAAACAATTCCACAACTTGTCAATATTTCAGATGAACAAGATAAATGTCAATATACTAAACAAACCTATCAAACTTTAATCCTAACGCCTATATGGCCTAAAATATACTAAAAGCCAAATATATATATAGAGTCTAAAAATAAATAAATAAAATAAAAATTTGAGAGATTCTCAAATTATGACATATCCCTCTTCTTGACAGTGAATTATCTTCAATTTGAACTTGTATCTAATCTGAATCAAATACAAATCTTTCAATATTTTCTTGCCACTTCACAATCATTTCCTTCTAAAACTCTAGGGTCAAACACACGTATGTAAAATCTCCTTACAATGATGCGAAGCCAACAACAACATTGTAGTAACAAGCCATGTGAAATGACAAGTGCATTCTCCAAGGACTTGCTTAGAGGTATATATGAAAACTCCTTAACTGAAAGAAGTTCTAAGTCTTGCGAAGAATAAATAGACAAAGGTGACACTAAAAAATGAAATGGGTCAATGTACTCATGATCTTTGATTCCTTCCATACCCCAAAAATTTCTTCTACCACACTCTCAATTTCCTTCTTGACTTTACCTTTGATGTCACTTGGCTCTTCTTGTTCATCCTTCACCTTCTCAGTTCCCACTATAATTTCGCTCTATGCCCAAATGCATGCTAGCATTACTAGAATCTTCATATTGTATGTCCCGTAATGCCGTCTTCTCTGTAGTCTTTTTTTAGTCAAACATGACATCTCAATGGGTGGACTTTTCTTATCTTTCATAATTTTCCTAATTCCAATATGAACATCAACTCCCTCATTTCAACATTCGCTCATATTATGTCGCAATTAAATCACAACCAAGATCATTTTTGCATATAAGAATCTGACACTTTAAATATCCCGTCATACCTATCTTCACTCAATCTATAATTCTTGTCATATGCCACACAGGTATATACCTATTTCTCATCCTCTCATGTATCAAGATATGACTATCTCTAGCAAAAGTCCAAGACTTCATCCTATTCAAACAACTTTGCATTTTATCTATAATTCTAGACATTTTCTATATTTCCTCAAACACCATCTTCATATGAGATTAATCGATATCCTGTAGGTGTAAACATAATAGATAACTTTCTCGCTTACTCTCTAATTTTTCTCCCTCTTTTCCCCCACCTCTCTCTCTTTTTTCACTATTTTCTTTTCTTTTGATTTTTTTTGTTGTTTTCTTCTTTTTCTATTTTCTACCTTGTTTTAATTAGTAACCAAACAGAGTCTTATGTCTAGTAGAAATAGGACAACCAAAAAACCACCTTCGGTAGAACAAAAATTTAATAATCAAACACTGTCTAACCTTGGTAGAAACAATGCTCAATTCTTGGTGCAATGACTTATTGCCCAATCAGCTTCTTACCTTTTTTATTTTTCTTATTTTAGATTTTTTAACAACCAAATTCCTAAATTAGGTATTGAATTAGAATTTCCTATAACAGACTCTCTATGATCAAATGGGGGCAACGGATACAAAGAATAAATCAAATACAATTTTGGAATTCAGAAATGTGTATTGTGCATCAAAGTACCCAACATAACGTGAAAGAATCAAAATGAACCCGATGAAACAGATAAATAACATGATAGAATGGTCATAATTGAAAAATTGTAGTCGATTGATACGTCATAACTCTAATAAGAATACTCATATTGAATCGATTTGAATGAACTTACAGAATTATGAATTACTCAATTAAGTCCAAAAATTAAGGACTCTCATTTCAAAGAAATCAAAACAATTCCATAATTCTCCAAAATCTCAAATGAATAAAATAAGCGTTTATATACTAAATAATATATTAAACCCTAATCTTGCAGTCTATAAGGTTCAAAATACATTAAAAGCCCAATATATATGACAGTGCAAAAATAAATATATAAAATAAAAATTTGATGGATTCCGAATCACGCCATTTTGAGACGGCTTTGCCTATATAAGTGACATGTTCTAAACGGGCATTAACTCACAAGTACAAAGAGCTTGGTCAAAGAATAATGTGTGAGTGTGTCTCTCACGATAGTGCATATTATGCCTATCAGATTATCATTTTCAGTGATAAAAATTAACAAATTGTAGCAAGGGGGACCAATTAAGAAATTTCAAGAGAAAAAAAATTCTATGAGATGAGTTTCAATGTTATTTTATGTCATGAAATTATTGGACTATGTTGTTTGATTTGTTATTTTTCTTGACTTCAGAACTTTTGTTGGCATTTCTTCCAACATGAATCACTATATTCCAAATGAATTCACACAACACTAACTACAAACAGAATGTGGTATTAGCACCATTCTGTTTTAGTAATTAGGATTTTCTCAAGACAAAATAAAATTCTTATTTTTGTGGTCTTTTCATTCATTATTAATCACTATTCTTCACCTTAATTCATCCAACTCAATTTGAAAACAAAATGCGGTATTAGCACCATTTCACTATCACAATTAGGATTTGTTTGTAACACCAAAGAAGTCTCTGGTATTAGATACTCAATTTTTGGGCTTCTTTAATTACATAAGATATATTTCTTATTGATGAATTTTATCAAGCATTATTATATTTTAAGTCAATTCTTGCAATTGCATGAAACTACGCAGTGGTCAATTTCACGGTATAAAACGCAGTCTATAATTAGAATTCATCCAAGGAAAGTAAATCATAATCAAATTATAGTCATCTATTCCAATTCTTACAATAACCCTGATGTAAATATAATCACTCATGAGCTTCAACAAAAACAAGTTCAAGACCCAACTCTACAACTCAAAAGAAAAAAAAAGTGTAGGAGAAACAAGTAAAATTAAACCCATCAATAATCCCCTTGTAATGATTCTAGCTTTCAACAGTCACTTTTTCCTCCTTTGATTCTTTAGTTGTGGAGTTTCTTGACGTTGTTTTCCTTCCTTTCTTCTCCTTGTTCTTCTAAAAAATTACTTTTCATTTCATGGTCTAGCCACCGCCTCTCTTTAGGGTTTGAGAGAAGTAGACTTTAAATATTATTGAAGAATTTCAATCGTATTGGCAAACACAATGTGAGATACCTTGCTGTTATACTCCTCGCATGTATGGGACAGAGGCCAGCGAAAACTACTTCTATTGCACATGGTGGTGGGTGAAACACACAGGCAAGAGATAACTACTGTTGCATAGGGCTCACAGATATGCAACAGAGGCGAGTGATAACTACCATCATTAGGTTTTTTACTTCCACTTTTCTCCCATGGCCACTTGCTTAAGTCTCTCATCTTAAAGTTTAGCCTTGAAATATTATTTCAACACAATACAACTCGGCAGAAGTATAAATTTTGCATAAATTTGGCTAATATTCACATAATTCAAACCAACAAGTGATAAACTACATGTAACAGAAATTAACATAAATAATACAAAAACTCTAAGTATTAGTCATTTGTACGCCAAAAAAATGATTAAAATAGTAAAGTAATCAATTGGGATGTGATTTACAAGTAAACAAAGTTGGAAATCGCAAAATTAAATTTCAAATTATACACATCCTGAGTTTCTCGAATAGCATTATCAATTCGGGTGGCCATTATTTTTTACTCGGAGAAGATGAATGATTAATTAGTAGTTAATCAGAAATACGAGTGTAGTATATCATTATACGATTAATTACAGAAGATCAGGTGAAGATCGACGTATGCATCGGCCAGTACCCTTAATTGGTCGGCTGGCAAATGTATGCCATCCGAACTCGTTGCTGTCCGAGAAAAGAAAATTATAAGGCTAAATCTAGGGCGTTGAAATTCGTCCATCTGGAACATAATCGGATGGCCGAAATTTTCAACTGCTCTGTGATGTGTACGAGTATATTTAAATGAATCCGTGATATAGTTACTGGAAATGACACATGAATTCGATTTAATTCCGTAATATAATTATTGGTCGTTATTATAAATAAATAAAATCTAAAGTCAGGAGGCATTCAGGTCAGGAAAAAACACGTGAAAAGATGTTTGAAGAACTATACTATAGGAATTTTCGTGATTCACGAAGGTCAATAAGTTACATGCTATTGGTGGAATATTCGATTTTTCTCAGACGAGTAAACAATTTGGGCTGCAAACATTGACTCAAGCATGTCTGACCCATTCGACTCCATTCTCTGCGGCTCAATTCCTTAGTGGCAGGTTTTGGGATGTAACGTCCGTTTAAAGTATTAGGCTATGTTTGTTACTCAATTTCAAATCTCCAGCCACCCCACAAACTTAATGTAATCTAACATCTTACGTCACAAAAATTATATCTAAATTCAAATTCAAAAAAAAAAAAATATATATATATATATATATTCATTTATCCACATTTATATATATATTTATATTTTATAAACAAATTATCATCATTGCATTAAAATAAACAATACTATTAATCTCATTAAAATTTTTTTATAAAATATATTATGATAGTTCTTCTAACACAATTCTCACCAAATATCATTCATCACCAAACCTGCCCTTCCAAACATAGCCTCCGTGATCAACTGTTGGTCCAATTTTACTCTGTCAACGGCAAATCTCAGTCATGGCGCGGCATAGAATTGGTTAATGGTTGACTTTGAAATTGGATAGTATTTTCTCAATCAACTTGACTTATATATTATGACCAGCATCCAACCATCTTGTTTACCTTTTAAAGCCTGCAACTCACACATATGTATATTTATACGTATAAATTGTGTGAATGATGATACCGAATATGCTTGCATAGCCAACTCGCTATGAAAATGGGTTAGGTTTGTTTTTAAATTATAAATTTCAAAAATATACAATTAATTATTATACTTTTTAAATTTTTTCTCTTATTTTTATATAATTATCGAGATAAAAATACTCAAAAATACACGTCAAAATTTAAAAACAAACAATATTGGGATGTGATAATTCTAGATGTCTATCATTGTCAAGTTTAATCTAATCAAGCACTGTTATCAGTGACTCTTAGAAGATTGGTTTCTTCTTGTGCACTAGAACAGAAATCCTGTGTATATATTATTTTGAAGAGATGGCTTTGCACGCAAATTAGATGAACTGTTTAGTTTTAATTTTAGGTAATTTATGAATTAATGTGTATTTTAAATTGTAGCCAAAGCAATCAGTCATATTCAAGGTATGCAGTGCATCCAACACGGACCAAACCTAAGGGAAATTTTGGACTTTAATTAGAGACGAAGATATTAAGTAGTGTCGATTGCCCTTCAAAACTTAAAATCAGTGGTAAATTTAGTATTGACTTAGTTTGCTGACGTACCTGTCACGATATATGCAAAAATCAGACCCATTTTTTAACAAAAAGAATTGCAATTTTTTTTAGTGCAAAAAATTGACAAATAGCAATGACTGGAATTTAGCGTATGACATTAAAAATTCAAGTATTTTATGAAGTTCACCAAGTGGCGAATTTCATAACCATAACTGTAGCAAAACCACTGATGAGCCAGAGAACTACAAATTAAAACCTGTGTGCTGTGACATAATAGTAACATAGTACAAGAAATTTCAAGGGAACAAAAATAAAATAAAAATAAAGAAAAAGACGAGAGCCGGCTCCCAAATTTCGTAAACCGTTGACATTGAAAAATCAACTCCCCATATTGCGTTGCGTGTAAAATGCTTTCCCAATTTCTATTTTTCCTTTAACACAAAATTCTAACTGATCTAATTAATTTCTCAAGTATTCGCCGTTCTCCTGTATTATCCCATGCATATGAAAGCCCCACCAATCTTCTATATATATAAATAAATGAAGAAGCAAAGCTAAGCACATACGATTCCTTACATCCAAAACCCCAAAGACAGGGAACCCAAACATAGATTACCAATTCCTCTCTCTCTCTCTCTCTCTCTCTCTCTCCTGTGAACGTCCCCTAATGCAGAAGCTTTTCTGCATACTATTTCTTAGCCTTTTTCTGTTGAATTCTTGTCATGCCGGCAGGACGAAGACGACGATGATGGTGGCGGTGAAGAAGGAAGACGACGCTTCTGCAACGAGTCTGAAGTACTTGCAAGAGAAGGATAAGTTGCCTACTCACAGACTGTACTTCGCCAAGCTTCCCAAATGGGTCCCAATTCCTCCTTCTGCTCCTTCCAAGAGGCACAACTCTTCACCTCAGGATTGAAAGTGTTCACCAGAAGATCAGTATTAATCTTCCAATTTTTTGGTGTCTTGATGAATTTTCCTTCTTTGATGTTATAACAACAGTATTTATACTTGTGATGGTGTACAGATACATATATACTATTTATTTGTTTGTTGTCAACGAATACAGATCTACAGAGTGGGTCTTTGTGTCAAAGATCATTTGTCAGTGTAATCTTCTTGCTTTTTCAGTTTTCAACACTCACAGGTTGTCTCAATTTTCTTGTTTCGTTTGTTTTTTTTTCCCAGTTCTCCATATGTATAATATATCATTATTGCAGGCATGGTTTCTCACAGCCATTTTTCACCATTAAATCTTTCATCACTGAAGCTATCTTTGTTTTTAATTTTAGTATATATTTTAAAGAATTTTTACCTTAAAAATTATATAAAAATAAAAAAAATATAATGATTAAATTAGTATCCCAAAATTCCAAAAGTCACCGTGGACATGTATATATATATGTGTGTGTGTGTGTGAATAAATTCCAAAACTCACGTAGCTGTGGAAATTACTGCATATATATACATGTACATGTATGTGTGTGTGAATAAATTATTCAGCTTTAATTTGAATCTGCCACCTTCACTGAGTCGTTTGACTTCAAGCATATGTGGGGAAATTTTTATTATTCGAATATTAAAAATGATAAGGTCAAATGAAGCAGTGTTCAATGGTAGAGTCCTTAGTCCACACGGAAGAACTCACATGCAAAATTACTGATAGAATAATATAAATTAAATGACCTTTTCTTGATTTTTTCATATGTAGGCCAAACATGAAACATGCTGACTGGTAGATGACTTATTCCCTTTCTCACAGGGAACTCTACTTCTGACTTAACGTCTCTACCAACCCCTAATCTGCAGAGGTCCAATTTTTCTGAAGCATTCAGTTCTCTCTCTTGCGTACTATACAATAACCTTAAATAGATTAAGACGTTTAAATTATGTTTATTTTACATCTTCATTTTTTATACTATACTATACAGCCAATCAAAATTCGTAATTAAATTTCCCTTTCCTAACTTGTCCACGTAAATTTGAAAGCGAAATAGACGTTAAATTAATTGAGTCTTCCTCAACAAGCATATAGAAAAATTAAGTTGGAAAATTTTTATCGTCATGATTGAAATAATTACGCTTTGTTTTGAATAACTTGATTTTTCCAAGACAAACACATATATTTGAATATCTTGAGGAGCTCCACTGAGTCATTTTTTTGGAATTTATCAAGCAATATTAATTAAGCATTTAGGTTTTGTTTATTATTAGCAAATATTGCACACTTTGTGCATATTTATTTATAAATTACAAAATTCTTGTATTTTAGATAATAATGATAAAGTTATTTAAAATTAAAATATTTAAAATCAAAAATCAAAAATAATTTTAAAAGGGAAAAGGGTTAAGAGAAAGCACAAATTAAAATAATAAGTTCAAAGGAAAAGGAGAAAGAAAGTAATAGAAAAATAAAAGAATTTAAAATAAGAGTAATTATCTAATTTCTCACCGTTCAACTAAAAAACTTATTTTCCTAGAAATATATAGTATATATAATATAGAGAAGAAAGCAAAGAAAAGTTTAAAGAATGTTTGACATTTCTTCTCTAAATTTTTTTTTTTTCCTTCACTCTCCTTTCCAACTTTGATTTATTATATTTTCTCTTCTCACCTGCTCGTTCTAACTTTAGTTATTCTATTTTATCATTTTTATATATATATTTTAAATTCTATCTCTCTTATTTCATAATAAAAATTATATTTAAAAAATATTATTAATTGACCCACGTAATTATTAAATAACAATTGGGACTTAGGAGAATAGGACAGGGGTTAGGTTGAACTCACAATTTTGGGCCACCTTTTTGTGGCCCAAACAACTTTATACAAAAATCACACCGCCAATGGGACAATAGGTTTCATAAGAATAGGAAAACTAGCTCTTTTTGGGCCAGCCAGCCTTCCAATGGAGGCCCATTAATTGACAATATAGGCGTCAGGAAACAGCACCGACCAAATCAAACCTATATGACAGCAACTGCTGAACTGCAATCTGAAACTTCAGTCACATTTCGATAGTCAAGATTGAAATAAAAAAGTCGTCAGCAGAATTAGGAATCAATCTTTATCTTTATTCAGCCGTTTCGGGATGTGGGAGAGGCTTCCTTTTTTCTTTATTCTGAAAATTATTTTTGGCATGACAGCAATTGTCCTCTTTTTAATCCTCTATCCCATCTTTTCATGTCTATGCAAATCTTGAAATTTTGTGAAGAAAATGTGGAGGACAAAAGCGATGAAAATACAAGGGAATAATCGATGTGTAAAGCAGCATATCAGACACCGATACCTAAAAAGAATCAAAACCTTCTGAAAATAATGGTGTAGTGTTCTGATCTAGAATTTGGACTTGACTAACATGACAAACAGGTATTTGCCCCCAGGTGTACCCAACAACCCCTCTTACATTTTCAGCCTGAATTTATAATAATAATATTAAGTAGAAGAACCGGAGGAAGAAGAAGAGGAGGAGACATCTATTACATATTACAGACAAAATGTTTGGAGTTTCAGTGAGTGAGCAATGAATAGTGACTGTCAAAGTGAAGGCATATGGGACACCATGTCTTATCAATCAAACAATAAATACAAAGATGTTTACATATTAGTTGATGAAATATTAATTATAAACCTAGTGGACAAACTTTAAACTTTAATTTTAATTGTTATCTTGGAGAAAGATTCTCTCCCAATTATTTTCTATGTTTCAATACAAAAATGTCAAATTCTTTGTCCAACGTCACGAGTGTCTTGATTTTTCAATCCTCATTTTCCACTAACAAATCAAATTCTTTTTGTAGTAGTTGTTGTTGAGGACCAGAGGATTTTTATCCTATCGTTGTGAATCCAACTACACTCATGAGTCTGATCATATATTCAGGCAACAAACAATACAAAGTGGTATTGTCCTAATCTGGCCCCTCCTCCACAGACCACAATGAAGTGTTTGCACCATTTCTCCAAGGGGGCATCATTATACCTGCATTATTACAACTCCTTTAATTCAAGATAATGGCATTACTTTTATTTATCTAGCTCCCATTTGTTGTAAAAATAACGTTGATATCATGCTCTTAATTTGCTATGTGAAACTTACTTTTTGTATGAAAATACGAGGATTCAAACTTAACCAAGCCGATTCATACTTAGTATTACGTACATGGAGATCTGTGACATATTATCCCCACCCAAAAATATGTTGAAAATTTTAAGCATGAGTACTTGTCTCCCGTTGAAAAGTGTAAACTATATATCAGTAGAATTGGCTCAAAAACAAGGTCTCTGAGTTACAATATGTTGTCAAATTGATAAATGCACTTGTTCACTTGATTTAATAGATGATTGCAGGGTATGAAAAATATCCATCTGTTATTAAAATTCAACAAGTTCCAATTAGGTTTAAGTAGAGTTAACAGTTGGGCTGATATACTATAACAAAATATATCTCCATGAGAACATCCTAGAAGTTGAATGTCGAGGTTTTGGATTCAAACCGCGGATGCGGGTGCGTGAGTGGTTAAAAAAAAAAAAATGCAATAACAAAATACATTAAATAAATTAAGAAGACATCACCACGTGTCGGGCGTATGAGGAAAGCCATCATTGGTTACCCATTTCACATGTTATCGAGTACATATGATTGGCCTGAGCTCGTGGTTAAATCATGCCTAATCATTGCCAATTTTGTTTCCTTCTAATATTCCACGCCAGTCCATTAGTTAATCCAAATGGCCAGAGATATCAAAGTTAGCAGTCAACAGTCCCATGTGTACCAAGCATAAAGTAACGAAATTCGTTCAACCGGATTGCACTTGAGGTCTTGGCAGAAGTTATGATTGGTGAACAAAAACAACTTCTGAAGAATCCCGCATTGACAATCCAGAAGAAAGAAAGGCATCCATTCGATTTGGCACCAATTAACACCTAACCAAGAAGATATCAAGATTAAAGAACAAATGAAGATTAGGGTTTAGGGATAGAGGTAGCATCTAGGCACCACCCACTTCGAGATATGAAAATGCTAGCTACCCAACATCTATCTATTACTCTTAATTATGATTCCCAGTCCCATTTGGAATCCAGCGACATGAACTTTCCTGACATTTAAGTGTGAAGTACAAATTTGTGATGCTTGACACGTTGTGAAAGGGCAAAATCAGTGTGACAAAAACAGGCGGACAAGTCAATTACTGTATTTGCCTCACTTTCCTTAAGAGAATAGTAGAAAAAGAAACTTGTACACGAATATATCATATCACCAGCCAGCTTAGCTTTACTATCTCATATTTGCTACTATCTGCTTTGTAGCAAAGTAAATTTTAACATTCCAAAAAGGGCTCATAGAAACAAAACAAATCAGAACATTGCCCCAAAATACATGGATCATCTAATACCCATTCTTTTAAACTATATTGGCTTCATCACCAAAACCCAAACTCTAAACATTATAATACCAGATCTCATAATTGAACAGAAACTTGACAGAGCTATATCGTTAAAAATTTAGACTCTGAGTAAATAGATGCTGAGCTCAGGACCTCCATTCCCATCAGGATTCATCATGTAGAAAGCCTCAGAATCCTTGCTCCCCACAACCCTTTCAAACCGGGCTCTCATGTACATCATTTCCCCATCTGATTCCGCCTCATTCCCTGTCCCGGGCAGCACCCCTGCTCCCATTGAAATTGGCCCTATGGCATTCAAAACCTTCCACTCCTCGGGCCCGCAGTCCCTCCTCATTGCATACCCACACTTCTTCCCGTTGCAGTAAGTCCTCCAAATCGGCTCCTCCAGAAGCTTAAACCCTTTCTTCTCAACCTTCTTCTCGCATTCCAGGGCGATCCTCACCAGCCCGGATGCCATTTCCTTGACAAGAATGCTTGTCGGGGTCGCCAGCTCCACCAGGAAGGCTGGAGTCAGTTTGAACTCCTCCTGGAAGGCAAAATGCACGTGGCCACGCCTGTGCCCAAAAAGGGTGCCCACAACTTTCGTCCCCAGGCCCGACGAGAAGTGGCTTCGGGCCCTGCCGAGCGCCAGGGCCGACCGGAGCTTGGAAACTGCAATGACTGACAGCTTCTTTCTCGGCGTTCTTGCCGAGCGGGCGGAATGCGAACGCTGCAGCGGGAAATTCATTACCTCCTCGGATTTCCCTCTTTCCTCAGACTTTGAGGAGTCGAAGGCCAGGATTTCTTCCATGTCGTTGTCTTCGTCTTCGACGACCTTCTTCTTCCAGTGGAAGTATCTCCTGGAGAACGAGAAGGAGTCGTGAGGGTTTCTGGCCGTGATTGTCTTCATCTCTGGCAAAACACAAAAGAAAGAGGAATCAAGACAGGAAGACCAAGAGCAACAAGCTAAAGGAAAGCAAAGATGAACGCTTTTTAATGGTGGAATTTGTTGTCAGGCTTGGGTAGAATGAAGAACCATGGCAGGGAATTCAATCCTGACAAAAGAAGGTGAGCAGTCCCACCTACCTGACTCAAGAAAAATATATAACAAAGGATGCAAAGAAGATCAAAAGATCAGACAACTACAGTACACACTGACAAACAGACACTGAAAGAGACCACGGATAGATGAGACTTGTGTCAAGTGAGAGAAGAAATTACAAGGGAAGGTGGAATCTGAGGAGACGGTGATTTATCTCAAATGGTTCCAACAATATAAGATGGAGAGCAGATGCAGAGGGCAACGAGAAGGAGACAGTGGGGGGAGTAGAGAGGGATCTTGAATGATTTAAGGAGTAGCATTGGAAACAGTTAAGGATAGGTAAAGCTACACCGAACTTTACCCCACCAACAAAAAAAATTGGAAGCCCATTCAGTTCATAGGGCATATTTAATATGAGGGGTAAGTGAATGAATTTTCATGAGGACCCCCAATGTCTTGTATGGGGGATGGATTTTTCACCAAAGTTGGGAGTGAAATTAACAAAGGAGTTTGAAATTTGGTGCAGTCTGTTTCTTGTTTGTGGTGCAAATTTACCAGAATTAATGCTTTCTGTGGGACAGACTACATATGAGGCAGTAAATGATTGCTTCATTGAAGCAGTTATTTTTAAGGTTTTTTGAGATGTCTTGGAACTAAATTTGTACTTTTTCAAATCGAACTGTTTGCCGAACATATCCTACAGTTTAAATCAACAAATAAAATTACAACTTTACATTATTTCCTTTTAAAGGCAACATATTATTTAGAAATTAATTTTTTAAAATTTTCAACTAAATTTTATACCAGGGCTACTAAAATTGAGAGTAATGGAGTACATTAAGGTTGGCAGAATATAGGAAGATCTCAGTAGCTGTGGCTTGTGCAGCATCACTAACGAAATGCATCAAAGAACTAGATTTTAAAGAGAAATATATACACTCGCTGTTAGAGTATTCAATGGGAGGATGTAATTCCTTCCAAGGGAGGGAACCCAATTTTATACCAATTTTCATGTCAAGAAATGCAATGAAAATGAGACTGAAAATGCTGACTTTTAATTTCATGAGTTTCACTGAAAGTGGCAAACAATTGTCAACAACTAGTGTCAAAAGTGAAGTAATCATGACAAATAACACACATCGAGCCAATAAAAAACTTAATCAGCAAAACAAAGTGCTGCCCACAATCATTACCTAGTTTTAATTGCTGAATTTGAGATAATATTAGCAATTTGTAGATCTTAATGAATTAAAGGAAACCAGACTTTGTCCAGCAGGCCCTTCCATTTGCACCACACACTCACACCCTAAATGTCAAAATTCTAGTTGAATTTAATCGCTTCATTGCACCAACTCTTCTTCAACTCAACGTTTGGTCTTAAAACCAGCCCTTTCATTCATTACTCATGGATATTATATGTGAAAGTGGTGATGGGTTCAGAATTTTATGGATCACCTAATCATCATCTGCACCCAACAACCTGAGCTAATACTCGGGCTACTTTCCCAGAGTAATAAGATAATGATGTTTCAGAATCATTTTATGATGTAAAACAATCAGTGAACTTCAGTTTAAGGAACTCTAATACAACCTGAGATTATAAGTGGTATTTGTATAAGTTAAACTTGGTAGGATTTGATCAAAAAGATCTTATATGGTCTGCTTTTTGATGAACTTCCGGCCTGGTTGGAGCTGTAAAAGGGTTTTCTGATCTTTTATTTATGGAGATTGAAGTATACTTATGGGAACAACAATCGAAACTTGGTGACTCTATTTTATTTCAGATTTCAAATCTCCAATTATTAATTGTCTTGTTGAAACAATCAAGTTAGGTAATTTATGCAACTCAATTTATGTTATAATAGTGATGAAATTGTACAGATGGAGTGGACCCGATATAATTGGGATACATGATGGCTCGATTAACACGTCTGGGCCCAAAAGTGCCCATCCCAGTTTTAAAAAAGATGAGGATACAAATCTAATCTCGAAGTGCTCCCTTTTGTAGTTGAACAATCATGCCAAGAATTAGTACAAAGTCTCTGGAAGTGTCGTCCACTTGACATTTCATTTGGAATTGACATTACTGATCATTAATTGCATATAATAGTATCTATATTTCACCTTATGTCACCGTCACAATTACATCTCCAGCATTATACAATTTCTTTTAAATTGTAAACAAATAGGTGTCATGGCTACATAGAGAGTAATGGATTGAAGTCTATCACCATAGGTGGGTTCTGCTCGTGAGATTCCGAATTCTGGACACTCTAATTGATCAATGTGCGAACCTCTTACTAATAGAATTTAAATGATTTAAAAATTGATCAATTTTTTTTAGTTGGCTAGAATCTAATACTTGAATAAAAATCAGATTTTGTAGAATCACACTGAATAATGAACTACTTGTATGTAAAAGATATAAAACCACACTCTATATCATTTGATTGAATAGTTGATGTGGCCTGAAGAAACCCTTCATGTTAATTGGTACTATTTTTTCAAAAATATAAGAAATTCAGTGTTTCACTAAGATTTTGAAAGACGGTATTGAAGCATGTCATCAACTATTGTAATACTCCAGGCGTTGGATACCTAGAAACCTTGCAAGTACTTACACTAACACTTTTCTTTGGTAAGGTGTATATAGCATATAAGTTTCCTGAATTTAGAGAGGAGTCATCTCCAAACAATATGAACCACATGAAGCCCCAACAAGCAACACATACATGGAGAGAAGCCATGCAGCTCCTTCAAATTGTTTGAGCAGTAAGACGATGGAACAACTATCGGCCAGAGCCAGCAGTCACACAGGCACTTGCATCACATTCTGAATGGTTTTCCAAGAACAAATACCGACAAGGGTTGACTCAACCACCCTTTCGCAATTCTACAAATTTCCAGAAAATAAATACCCTAGTTTCATCCAGTCCTGCAATTCGAAGTAATAAGCACGAGACAGAACAAAAATAAATGCACATTATTCGGTCCAAAATCATTGTCCTAATTGCGCAGACAAGGATTGAGACCACGTCGTATTGCAGTTTCAAGGGGTCCAAATAATGGTTTTGGAAGATCGGTCCAGTCGTGCCACTCCCAGCCATCGCATTTCTCAGGTTTACGATTGATAGGCATTTTAGTAGGATCAGCTAACACGGCGCGCATCAGAACTGCTATTAAGTGTGCTGGTTTTGGTTGTGACAATTCATTGTTTGTAATGGTCCCAAGCTCAATCCCAGTAATGTCGAGTCCAGTTTCCTCCTTCACTTCCCTGGCTACACAATCCTCAAAGCTTTCCCCTGAAATTGGTCAATATTGACACAAGACTTATTTTTCTCTGTAGTAGTTGATGACACAAACACGACTCTTCCTTAACAGAGTCTAGGATAATGCAGGAATGGAAAACAATCACAGGGCAAGAATCATAGTAATAACTGAGAGCCCAAAGGCCAGCAAGTTGTACACCTAAATATTGACTCCAATGGAATGTCTTATGTCTAACTCAATATCCAGTCAACCTATAGCAAGAACCAAAAAGAGCTACTCTATTGGTTCTTCTTCTTTATAATCAAAGTTTTCAATTCCACTACACTTGACTCGCAAATTGTTTGGGGCACTCAGGCTGTGACCCATCAAACCCAAACTCTATTTGATGGGAAATTGCACAAACCTTTCTCTAAACAGTTGAACAATTACAATCACCAAACCCGTACTCTTTGGTACCTCCTTTGTTCGAAAACAAATTCACGAATTTCTTTTACATTTCATCCAACCAACAAAAAGGCAAAAAAGGAAAAAAAGGAAAAATTGCAGCTACAAGGAGGAGAAAATTCCGCGCCTCTATTCATGAATCATCAAACATTACGGGCTTGTTAGTTTTGCAATTATACATTTTTTAAAACACACATTTAATTATCAATTTTTTTAAATCTCACAATTTTCGAAACAAACAAACCATACTGATTCCTATCATTTATCATCCCAAAATAATAATAAAAAAAGAAAAAGAAAAAGAAAAATTGAATGCTGGCCGAACTCGAGGCGCAGCCGATGGCGGTTCGGCGGCAACCCATCAGCACTTTATTGCCCTTTAGCGGAAACACCGCAACCCCAACTTCCGGCTGAGGCGGCGACGACATAACTCGCCGAGGTGACACGAATCCGTCCGACCCACTTCGTACAACATAAGTGTGAAACGAGAAGAGGTCTTTTCGCACACCAACCACAGCAAAGCGAAATGCGGACACGACTACATGGTTTAACAGCATGCTCCAGGCCCAGTTTCTATTTAGTTGCAATATTTTTTGTCTTCGTTTGTTTTCTTTTTATAATTTTTTAAACTATCGAAAGGTGCATATAAATTAAAATGTAAATACTTTAAAAATAATTTTTTCTTATATATCTATACTATATTAATAAAATTTTGGGCATCTTTTAATTGCACCAAGTAAAATTATATATACATCTTTTTAACTTAATTTACATTATATATATATTTATACTAATAAAAGTTTAATTTTAACATAGATATACAAAATCATTCACAAATATATTCTTATTCAATTTAATAATGACAAAATTATTTATTATTATTATTGTTATTACATTTGTTCTTTTTATTCTTCTTTAATTATAATAGTTTTAACATAACTATAAAATAAATATTTAAATAAACTAATCTATACTATAAACAAAATAAAATAAGTAATTTTTTTTACTTTTATATTATACCAATTTAAACACAAACTTAGTGTATATCAAACTTACCAGTATATGTGTGTGTGTGTGTGTGTGTGTGTACTATTGCATAAAACAAGTAACAAAACTTTCAGAATAAACACGTACTGCTCAAAAAAATAATAATTTAACTATTGTCTGCATCCAAAATCAAATTATTATCTATATTCACACTTATTAATATTTATATACACACATATAATTTAAGAATAAATCATTTTTATGTACTGTTGTATCATTTAATTATACTGTAATATAATACATAAAAATAATTAAATCATAAAATGTACATTTATTATTTTTACAATATTATAAATTTACAAACCAAAAACCCTCATTATTTATAACCCATAAAAATGCCAAACCAAACGGAGGCCAAGTATTCACACACTCCGATTTATTATTATATCCTGATATTTTTCATCTTTTCTGCCTAAATTTATTTAATTGAATTTTTTCATAAACTTTTCTCCCATTTTATACAACTTTTAAGACATTTTAAATTTTAAATACAATAATTTATGCCTTATTTTTTATTAATTGTATAATTTTGATTACACATATTTAAAGTAAGTAGTATTCATTAGATAATAAAATATAAAGTAATACACGCGGTACCTTATAAAATATTTACTATACAAATACATTTATATTATATTTCAAATTTTATAATCGCACCTACCAAACTTAATATTAACAATCCAACCACGCTATGAACGAGAGTCATTATAAAATGGGGCCATAGGGGGACAGAGCAGCCGTCGTTAAATTACTTAAAAACAACAGACAGCGGCGCCGTCGATGCATGCATACCACGTGGCGGCATCTCCTTTTGACCCTCCTCACGGAAAATATCACAGACCACTGCCTTGTCCTCCAAAGCGGAACGTAGTTCACACACACCCAGCACCCGAGTGCTCGACAGCTCTTTCTGGTAATCATGGCTGTCAAATTCATAATTACAATTAATAAATATAATAAGATTCCAAGTTATTTGAGGCTCAATAATTTGTATCTTTCATTTAGCATTATTAGACATATTAAGAAGTTGCAAAATTATGCAAAGCGTGTTATTCTGGAAGTGCGATAAATTTTGGACGAGTCAGTCAATTTTAGTGAAAGGTGAAAGGTTTTGTTTAGATGCAAATTATGGTAGGAAAGAAATTTGATGCGAAATTAGGAATGATAGAAAAGTAAAAGAGAGAAAGATTAAAAAAAAAATTATTTTGTTAGATAGTATATTTAAAAGTAGAGATTTTGATGGAAATAACATTATTTCTAATTTGAATCCATACGTAACCTTAGTTCCCTGGTTCCTTTTTTCTATAGTGGCAAATTTCTAAATTTATTTGCATACTGGACACGTGCATTGAATCTCAAAGAACTGGATCGAGATAATTATATGAGTTAATTCCGTGTGTGGAAACCATGATTTTTATTTGTAAATGGGCTTTTAATTTCATCCCGTTTAACAAAATTGAAAATATTTTAGTGGGTTTTGGTTTGACGTGTGGGAAGTCTTTTAAGCTGAACACCCATCTTAATCTGATCAACTGGACAAAGTAATATATTCTGGCCAAGAAAGGAATAGAATCAGTGCAATGGCATTGTGAATCAATTAACATGATATGCAAGACCAGAGACACATTTTAGCATATCAATCAGCTGTCAATAGGAGGGTTGATGTCGACACAATTTTGCCATCCAAAATACAGAAATAATCCCCTGCTTGAGGAATGTTGCATCCACTTGGAACCCTGAACCTAACAATAAAGTGCAAACTTGCTGCAGTGCATCAGAGGTGCTTAGTTGAGCATAGTGACACTTCCAAGCATCTGATGCAGCATCTCAAGGACAGAGGCCTAACTGGAATTTCTTGGATGGCATTTACTGCTTGTAGTGTTGTTATTCCTTCCACATACTTGGGAAACTAAACTATAAAAATGCACATAATGAGGGGGATGATATCCAAGACATCAGCAAGTAAGAAATTTAGAAGCTTTCTTAAACAATAAAAGAAATGGCATTTGTGGCTTTGGCTTGAGTTTATGAATGTAATGCGGTACTAGCTTCTGATCATGCAACCTTCGCAGCTTGGCTTGGGCTAATAAAAATGATACTCTATAGAATGTCTCATTTCCCTGTGTTGAATCCACACTTGTGCACCACAAAAAATGGGCAATTATTTTCTGTTGCTGACATTAAATGATAAGTCTATACTGATATGTTCTGCTTGCTCAGCTGCGAACAAGAATCATAGATGAACAACCTCATTCAGAAACAATGATTCGTTGCATCAATGAACTTGTGGGAATAATCCAACCGTGGATTGATAATCATGTTCTTTACTTTTTAGTTTCGCGACTGGAAACATTTACCATTTATTTCTTTCACAGGTCAAGGCCCTGCCCACCTTTGAGCAAATGACTGCCTGTAAAATCTTCCTGACGATGGCTTCAAACAAGAAGGCCTTGCAGAAAACAACTTGCACCTGTGAAAATTTTGGAACCATCTGCAGTTCTGCTCTGTCAAAGCATATTTCCAAGGAATATTTTAAATAAAAACTGCAAAATTGTATAGTTTTTATGCCATGCTTATTGCTTCTCAAGTTCTTAAAAAAACAACACAAATCTTTATTAAGGAATCTGACACATGGTTCTGAACAGGAATCTGCAAATCTGTATCAAGGAATCTAATACAGTTCTGATTAAAGGAAATCACAAAATCCAATGACTTTTCTACATATTTTGTCTGAAGTGTGAGCAGACATGCTTACCCTAGCATGCTCAAATGAATGGGTTAGGCCCCCGAAGACATATATACAAGGTTTTAGCAAAGAATGTAGTCATCAACATTTTTTGGTACCAGCTAAGAATTGATGAAAAAGGTGATCAAAAAGGGCTGACACTGCGAGCCAACTTCAACATGAATTCGGGCACTAGCCGTTTTCTTGGAGCTGCTGTAGCATCCCTGGCCAGAGCTTCAGAGTCACCAGCATGAATCATGGCGACCAAATCTTCAAACATGTCATCTCTGCCACCTCTCATTGGATCCTGAATTTTGTATGGATGAAACAGTCTAAGATGAACAGATGACTAAAGAAAAACGGGATAAAAATTTCACATGCATATGCAGTTCACATTTAAAAGTACATTTTACATTTTTATGTTAACAAGAAGACTAGGTGAGATCCACCAGGCAATATGAGAATATTTCATTTGTTCCATAAGATGAAGACAGCCCGATTCATGTTTATGCAAAGCAGATACACCAGATCAATCCTGTTGAAACAAATAAAACTTAATAGAAGCAATCTGTGTCGGTGGGTACCTGAAGGAACAAATCAGTGTGAGTTTTTCCTTCATATAGAATTGATTCAGCTTGAACTCCCAAACTTCGAAGAGTCTCAGCAAAGCTTTTACTGTAACAACAATATCCCAACCTAATGTCATATGGAATATAAAACACAAGCACAAAAGTACAAGCTAATGCAGAAGATGGATAACATCAAGGAAATCCTGAAGCCAGTACGTCAGGACCAAGTCAAGAAATGAAAATCCAGAAGTCAAAATTTAGTTAAATTTGTAGCCACTTGAAGTGAAAAGGTAAAGAAAAAAATACTAGCTAGCAACTATCAACAAAACAGTAAAAATGGTATCATATCAACTAAATTTGTTGTAGTAATGAAAGGATGAACTGTAGAAACAGAAATAGTGATAAAAAAAGCCATTTCCTGTCACTTCCACTAATCTGAACTTACCCCCCCACAGCCACCCATTGGAAAAGGTGGTTTCTATCATAATGCCCAAATTCCATGTTGCAGTTATTGGACAATAATGGTTTTAACAGCTTTTCTTCTGGAAGTATGAAAGATTAAAATTGGAAAATAAAAATGGCCAATTGGAGAAAAAGAGGGTGGTGGGGTGAAGGAACACATAGGGCAAACAGAAAGGATATCTGCAACAAACAAATATACAGTACCAACAAATCGATGCAGTTATTCGAATGTTAATGTTAGTTTTTGCATCCTCCAGTGTGGCTAACTCGGACATGTCACTGAAAACATGCTTCAGTCATATTGAAATTTTAATTTATTAACAATGCGCCAACTACCTTCCTGTTTCAGAAACCTGTGTTCCATCTGCAACACTGTAAGCTGTCTCCAATATTTTGCTAATGTACAGTATTGGAACATCACTTTTTTAGAATTAAATCAAGATAAATTAAATTGGTCACTGTTCTCATGGGAATCACTGACAATCCTAAATTTAGTTCTCCATATTGAGGGAAATACCATTATAGAACGATGCTTTAATGTCAGAAGTATCAGATCTCTATATCCTGGGGATGCCCAAAAAAAAGGCAGACTTTTTTTTCCTTCATTTCCTGCATTTTGGTGAAGGTATTTGCATACTTTAACACAAGCAAAATTTTAAAACTCTTATCAAAATTCAGGTGTCCAGTAAAGTACTTTGGGATGCCGCAGTCTGCAGTGACATTATATATTCTCACCATAACCACTTCCAATTAGTAAACCAAATGGCTTATGACAGAGACATTATATATACCACCATAACCACACTAATATGTAAAGTAAAATGATTATGATTTAGACAATAAACTTAATCATGTGATTGTACAAATCAGATGAGAGTCAGACCTGGAATCAGAGGGAATTGAATAATCTGCAGTTCCGTGAAAAAGGATTATAGGAGGTAGCAGGAAGACTGCATTCCTATTGTCTGGATCCTGCACCATTACTTCTGGAGAGTATCGCCTTAAAGATTCTTCACCCTCCATTATGCTATGCATATAAGATAAAGACTGTCAAGAAGACAGTGATAATGCACCTTAAAAATCAGCTAGAAGAACTAGGCACTTTTTGAACCTCAGAAAAATTGAGCGGTATAATCCTCGGCTGTGAAAGTGATCAACCAGGTTGAAAAAATTGTACCTGTCCATGATTGAAGAACATCGTTCTCTTATTAATACAAATAAAAGAAAATCTCATCAATAACACTTCCTCTACCAAAGGAAAAGAAAAGTATAATACAGGGTTTCCTGCAATCAATTGCCAAATGGGTAAAACCTTGCTTGGCTTGCCAAACCTCAAATTAATAAATTTTGGATAATTTATAGATTATAAAGAAATAGTGAATGCGGTATTGAAATCAATCGGTATTCAGAACTTCTATTTATTCACTTTAGACTGAGAGAAAAGACCCAAATATAGGAAAATCCCTTCCCATTTGTATCACCCAGTTTTCAGTAGAGCTTGGGAATTAAGATCCTTTAACAAAGGAATGAATGAGAATGTCTGAACAAAGACAAGTAATAGAGCCACTTCTAGAGTTTTATTAATAAGAGATAAAAACACACATTAAACATCGACCATAGATGGAAAAGAAGAAGATGGAGACCATGTAAGGACAGGCAAACAGATAAACAGAAAGAGAGAGGATCTAAAAAATAACAGATGCAGTATCTAATAGCATTTCAATCGTCTGTCTCATAGAGACAAGCTGAAAAGGTAGCTCATATCAAAGCTTATGAGTTTAATTAGTCTATGTCAGGGTCAACTGATCAGATTGCATGTTAAAGATCGTCAAATCACAGGTTATTTGGAACTCATTCAGATTACATAACAAGGTGATTCTTATATTATAGTCTTGATAAAAGCAAGTTCTAACAATACAAACAAAATTCAACTGTAAGATACTTCTAAGCACATAATCATTTTCAGTGTCCACATGTGCGACTATGCTTGCCTAAGGTGTGCAGATGCGTCCATCAAAAAAAAAATAGCTGCTGGTGCAGGAATTATGTATAGTTTCTAGCAATGAGCTGATTTCCTAGAGTACAGTTTTGGACATAAACTCACCCTCCAGATAAACCAAAATATGCTTTTATTTGAGACACACTCCAAGACGTTTTCGCCCCACCAGCCTCTTTGATTGCCTGCTCTACTAGAGCACAAGCAGCAATGTGAGCACCAGCCGACTGCCCCATAAGATATACTCTAAGGAATTAAGACATAATGGAACAGATTCTAGTTAGAATCAAGTTTTATCATATAAAAAAAAACGAAGACAAAAAAGAAAACAAAAAACCTGTTAGGATCCCCCCCATATTCAGCAATGTTATTGCAAACAAATGAGATTCCTTGAGAAGCATCTTTGATCATATCACTAATAGTTCCCTGAGGAAAGTTCCTGCAAGGAGACTAACTATCAGATTGAATTTACTACACTCATTGGCTATTGAGTGCACATTTCATTGCATTTCCATTATCTTTTCAAATAGAAGAACCATAAGAACTAAATCTTTTGACTTAACTGAATCAATCCCAATTCAACATTCCCCAAGCCAGTTCAGTGAATTCTGACAAATTAATAGAGCTTCTGTCTCAAGCTTGTCATATAAGAATTGGGATTTCATAAATTTTCCAACAGCAATTTCATAAATTTGCCAATAGCCAAGGGAGACATTGAGATATAAGGAGAATCTGAAGTATTGAAAGTGTCTTGTTGGACTGGAGGGCTAGTGACATAAAATACACAAAATCTTAGATAAATCTAATCAGCAAGGCTGCCTACATACTAAATGTGAAAAAAAAGAAAAACAGAAAAAATATGCATGCACTATCGATAATATGCGCAAATGTTTTAAAATATTAACAAAAAATGTGCTTTAGAACAGTATGTAGTCTCATAGTATTCATCGAAAAAAGATATAACAAATTCGTTTACCTGTAATCTATGCAAGCCACTATAACATCTCTTTCTGATAGCTGTTGTCCTAGAAGAGAACCCCATGCTTTATAACTGTATCATCAGAATGCTTGTAAGAATTTGTCAAGAAGGGTCAATGGATAGTAAGATTAGCTAAAAAGAAAATTCTACCCACTTATAATAAAGCAGCTCTACAATGCACAATATTGAATGCAAGATGAGAATTAATTATTTTTGTCCATCTAGATCTGATTCTCAGCAAAGCTTTACGGAAAAATCTGGTCAGCCTTCAGATTGATAATGGAAAGCTTTGATAACTTTAATCAAATGACCCAAAGAGCGTTACTTTATTTAAGAACTATGTTGTCAAAAGCAATAAAGAATGGAAAGCATACCCAATAATCCAGGCTCCACCTGTTACAAATGCAACAACTGGTTTTGGTCCCTCACTATTTTTTGGTAAATACAGATCAAGCCTGTACCAGAAACTTTTTTAGTCATGTAGAAAACAGTAAATCATATCAAATAACAACAAAATCATTAAAAAATAAAACTTATAATCCACAGTAAAATTATATTCTGCAGTACTTCATGCAGTTGATTAAAATACTCACACACACACACACAAACAAATAGATAAAATGGAGATAGTGAAACCTCACCTATTTCTGGGCTGGTCCCCATAAAATACACCTCTACGTATATGCTTAGAGAAGAAGTAATAATATCCAACTGCAACAAAAAGTAAATTAGTTTATGCAATGAAGCTGGAATGCTTAACAAATATTCATGTTCCACAGCTAGGGCCAACAAAGAATGAGAAGAATGCTCATGGTCTCCAGTAACACAAACACACATAATATCAATCGTCAAAATAAATAGTCAACATGACATCTACCAATATGTACAAACCTTGAAGAAAACCAGGAAAAAGAAGGAAAGCATAACAGCCAAGAGCAAGAAATCTGGTGATCCATCTGTAGCCTACCCTGAAAAAGATAAAAGCTTAGAAAATGTTTAGAAGTTAAATTTACTTTAACAATTATTATGCTTGGAAAAGCAGAGTAAGTATAGTATTTCAAGGTCAAGACCAGGAACTGAAATGGATACAAGGTCAAAATGATGGAAATACTGGTAACATCGAATGGAAAATTATCAGAAGACGGCAATAACTTCACTCGAAGGTTGGCTGGAGGGCATGTAATTCTATGCTATTAAAACTGGGGAGCTTGGCTAATTAATGTTGGTCCAGTATCTTCATTCTAAGGAGTTCAAAGGTTTTATCCAAGAAGCGTGTATATCTCCCGCAGCGTATTCCTTCCAATAATTATGTATATGAGGTCAATGTAAAGTTATCACACTGGATCACATTATCATGGTTCTAGATGGCTGTCACCCCATTCATTTGACAGAACAATTCACATTTTCTCACTACAAAGCCTTCCTTTTCTCTCCATTTGGGTCAATTTTTATGTAAGTTCCATTTTTCACTAAATTGTTCTTAAGCATAATATTTTAACCTCTAATATACACGTTTAGTTTCCTGTTTAAATTCATAAATCTGCATCCAGAAAAAGCAATCATATCACGACACCACCATGATACTTAAGTTCATAATCATAAAACGTGAAGCCTTCCAGCCCTAATATTCCCAAAATTCAAAATCTATGCACTTCACACATAGTGACAGAGAACTTTCTAGAATATTACAAGAAGTACAGAAAAACCTCGAATTCTTACCCAAGATACCGCAACAACTTAAAGCTAAGCCGCGTAATTAGATAAGTATCCGTGGCGGCACTCCCCATGTTCTGCCTGAAAGACCTCCGGTGGCCGGCGGAGAGGGTCAAGAGGGAGGTATCGCTGGCCGCGCGCCGCCGCCTCTTCTGCTGATACGAATTCAAATTGGCAGCCGTGTCTGTGTAACTCAAGGTTCTCGAAATTAAGGGTCTCGTTTCACTTTTCTTATCCTCCTCCAAAGACGGAGGCATGAGAATACATGTTGCTGCAGAGCCCAAATCATCCTCCGATCTCATCAGTATTGCGGCTGATGCTGCCGCGGTTTTGATCATTGGGGAAGACGACGACAAAGATGAGGATGAGGAGGAAGACGGTTTGTTGGGATTGGATACAGGAAGTGTGTGCGACTGCATATTTATAAACGCACGACACGATCTGGGGATTGGATAAGAAGGATGTGACTCGGAATTTTGAGTGACCGTTAAGTTTCTACTAATCGAGGATGAAATGGAGAGAATGGCAGAGTATGAAGATGAAAAAACTGGCATTCAACGAGATTTGGCCATTTCTGGTGGAAACCTTGAACATTTTGGATTGTCCTAATGTTAAAAGTTGCTTGCAGTTTGAAGATGCTGAGTGTGGGCCAGCACAGATGGGGTCCAGTTTACGGGGTGCCACGTGGTGTGCTGTGACAAGCTGGATTTGGCACGTTTTGGAACGGGTCATCTTTTTTGATTTGGTTGGGTAGGCGGTGCTTTGAATTTCCGCGCTTGGGTAAATATAACTAGGACTTATCCGGCGTATGGCACTCCTCGGTCCACGTATGTAAGTTTTTGTTTGGATGTGAATTATGGTGGAGGAGAAAATTCTTACAAAAACCTAAAAACAGTGTAAAAATAAGAGAACAGAATATTATTTTGTTGGGTAGAATATTTAAAAAATAGATTTTGATGAAAGAATAATAAGGATAAATTTGTATCCAAACATAGCCTAAGTGTTTTTTTTTTATATATTTAAAGATATAAAGTGGGGTTAATTCCGTTTGATCTCTAATTTAGACGTTTTGAGCTAGTTGAATCCACACCACACATTTTGATGTGTCATGCGTTAAGATATGAATATTTTGATAAGATAAAAAGTTTTTAAAAAATAGACATATACTTGTATAATTACATCACCAAAACGTGTCATTAATGGTCAAAAAATATATTCTATAATCAAGTATTGATTGTTTAAATTTATTATGAATTTTAATAATTCAATCATCACCAAGAATAATTACAATTTTATTGTTATATTTAAAACCTAGGGGTGAATTTAATAGATTACGACGAATTTCATGAAAATTGCCGGTTGACCAGATAAACTTTCTAATAGAATGCGATAAGTTGGGAAATTTTGGATTTGAACGCTTATAATATTTCTTATAACAAGTGACATGGCTACGTTTGTTTTTATTTGACCGTAAAAAAATAAGTGCACACTTAAACAATTATATATTTTAAATTTTATTTTTTCTCTTTTTAATTTAATACAATTTTCAAAAGAAGTACATTTAAATTTTAAAACAATATACCCATTGCAGCATATAGTTTTTACGTACGATTCAAAGGGGGAAAATTTTACCCAAGAGTTCATGATAAAAAACCAAACTAAATGAATTCTTTCTCATGTATTTTTCGGGTAAGTCATGCATGCTCTTGATATTGAAAGTGGAAATTTTGGCTCCATCATAATATGAAATTAAAAAGTTTCGAATCAATTTTTTGTGAGTTTGGAAAAAAATCAGATCAAACATGCCAATAAGAAAAGATAAGCAGATTAATTTCGAATTAACCTGCAAGACTCATGAGTATATTTTAAAAAGTTAATAAATATTTATATAAATATAAATAATTAATTAAATAAAATTAAATGATAAAATTTTAAATATTTAAAATATTATGTCTTAATTTTATTAAAAAATAATTTTTATTTTATCGATGGATTAACAACTCAGATTTTAATAACTCACAAAATTAACAATCAAGATTAACCCGACCCGTTTTCACCAATTTGTTACACCACTCTGGTATTTATTAAAAGATCTTCTACGACTATTTCCGTTAATATCTCGGGAAAAAAATAACTAATATTTGACAATAAATCCATGAATGGGTCGTGCATTGTTGGGTCAAAAATTGAAGTTGAAGCTCTGCCCATTTTAGACTTGAGTTTGGACTGATTTAGTTTGATTCTGCTGATTAATTTATATGCTGCTGAGAGCTTTTTTAGATACACCATTTTTTTAAAATATTATATTTTTAAGAAGTAAGATGCCTAATTTCATTTAATTCATTTTATCTTTGAGTAGCACTTCAACAACGTACGTGAGTACTTTAATCAAAATAACTAAGCACATATAAATTTCTTTCTATTTTTTGTCCCCATTGATAGGAAACCATAAAAAAGAATTAATGTACATATTCAGGACCCAAGAAACGAGAATTTATATCTCAAATTAAATTCTGGACAAAATATGACTTTTTTTAAAACTAAAATAGTAGAGAGTGATCGACAAATTCATTCGAGAAGGAACGAAAAATAGAATAATAGCTAAAAAGTGTTTGAAACAGGAAAATTTTGACTTAAAATATACTTTTTAAAATAATTTATTAGATAATGAAAAATCCCAAATATTCACAAAAGTTCTTATACCTATGCCCTACACCATTTTCTTGTACAGGGCCAAAACAAAAAAGTTGAATAAAACAGATTGAGTAGACGTTTTTGGAACAATTAATTAAGATTGCTTATTGAGAAAAGTTCAAGTTTCTTCCTATTGTTTTCCCTTCCACGGAAGTTTGCTGCTGTAATATATGTGCTAATGATTAGCAGCCCTAGTTGACAATCTTATAATGAAATGATCAAAATTGTTTTGCAGATAAGACCTTTGATTTCAATTTTTCTGTTATCCCAGCCTGCAGTTTCTTTACAACTTGCTAGAGAAAAGGAAATTTTAGAGGTTATATTTGTTTTGATTTCTAAATGTGTGGTTTTTGGTATATTTATTTTAAAAATTGTGTAAAAGTAATAGAAAGAATGAGAGGGTTTGACAAATTATAATGATTGAAGTTTACATTTTATTTTGATAAATGAGAAAACAAACATAACATATTCTTCAAGTTATACTAAAATTTTTGTGTGTTAAAAAATTATTTAAATTATGCAAATAAATTGTATCTTGTATTCATCACCATGGTTTGATTTTGTTGTTTGATTAAAGATTTACAACAAATTTGATAAAAATTCAATAATTAGTAACACATACAAAATGTTTTGTAGTTTAAAACAAAATTATCTAAACTTAAAATTATATGAAAAAACTTTAGAAAAAAAAAATTGAGATAACGAGAAGTCGAGTGGAGATTAGATTAACAATTGAAAAATAAATTAAAAAATTATAATATACAATAAAAGCAAATAAAAAGTTAAAAATACATTACAAGAAGAATAAATTGAGAAATAATTTAAAATTAAAATGACAATAAATTTGAAAGAAGTAAACATAATATAAATTAAAGAGATTGAAGAAATTGATTAAAATACAATAAACAGAAGTTTGAGAAGGATAATTAGACATATATATATATATAAAGAATTGTGATGTGGTGATTTGAAATTGAGGGTGAAGATTATAAAATAAATATAATAGATGAAAGTTTTGGGAGGAAAGTAAAGTTTAGAGGAAAAGAATGAAAAATTAAATATATGCTAAGGCCTTTTGGTTGTTAAACTTTAAACACCAATGCTTTTCATTTTTTATCACTAAAATTTGGATACTAAATATAATTACCATAACACCCTCATACTTAACATATAGCATAGGTAACAGAATTCATTATTTCTTCAGCTAATTCATTTATCACAAACATTTCAAAGCAGTAGCTTCATTGAGTGCGCACACACACTCATTCAACACTCACATGTCTGTGAACTAAATTAAAACTCACATTAGATTAATAAATACTTGTTAGATTTAACTAATTCTCGAGTGCATGGAGGATTTGGAGAAATAAAGATGGGCAAATTTAAATCCATAAAATTGGAGGGGATTGCAGATGATCATGCAAAGACATCATCATGTATCAGATCATTCAACCCATCACATGTGATGCATTCTAGTACAACTTTTTTCTTGACACTAGTCCGAGATTAAATCCAGACCACCAATTCTCCTATTATGGGATACCATCAAAGATGCCAGGGAAAGCATACACCCTAGCAGAATTTCATGGTGGCCATTATATACCTGATTTACAATTTTGATTCCCAAGAGAAGGAAAAAAAAAAAAAAAAAGGAGAAGGATAAGGAAAAATATATAAATTAAGATGTAGATGAATTTTCTAGAGTACTTGACAGAAGAATATGCCCAGACTGAATCCTCAATACTTGGTTTAGGGTTGGCGAAGATGCTATTAATCCATTTTAAAATAAACCCTTTTCTTTTGTAACAATCAAAGTGTGATATTCTATATTGATATGAGCATTTGCGATTAATATGATTAAGGGCATTTGCATGGAATCATAATCCCGAATCATATGCTTCCACAATTCTTGTATCTTCATGAGGCCTCGAAGCTTACGCTGTACAATATTTTTGTCATCGTTTCAGAAGAGTTTCCCACGTTGATGAAAATGGTTTTGTTCAACTTTAAAAACACATACTCAATTATTATACTTCTTTTTTTTTTTTTATCTCTTTTTCTATCTTATTTTTACACAATTTTCAACATAAAAATATCTAAAAATACATACCATAAATACAAAACAAACAAAACTAAATTTTTTTGAAAAATAAAATATGATCAGCATACCGTGCATACATATATATATATATATATATAATATTTTTAGGCATGTTAGACTTGTCGTAAATTTCGCGTTCTTTAGTTTGTTGTTTATTTTCTCATTTATTAATTTCTTTCTCTTTCAATTAAAAAATAAACAATTTTTTTTAAACAAAAAAACAAGATGGGTAAATGTAATATATTTTAATCAGCACTTCATCTTTTGCATTTATTTAATTTATTGCTACAACTTTTTTCCCTAAAGATCACAATAACTTTTCTTTTTCCTTTTAGCCAAATGAACAGTCCCACCCCACTTTATCATCTCCATTGCAAAAAAAACTTAAAACACTTTCTTGCAGTTCCAAGACTCCTAATACACTGAGATATGTTAATATCAGTGAAATCATATATTATGATCACCAGACTAATGCTTCATAGCTCAAAAATTTCCCTGTTTTGATGCAGCAGAAAAAGGGAAGAATAATTGGTGGGGTTAGCCCATAGGAGGGCGCACCATGAGAGTGTGGCATCCTACTCAGCCCATGATTGTCTTGACTTTGTCATAATTGGATTCATTCCCTCAAAGCCTTGCATTTCGGGGCCCTTTTGTCACCATTTTTTTTTCACCTTTTCTTCCTTGTACATGAAATTGTCCCAAACTAAAATGCACCTCTCGCCAATTCTTAAAGACACCCCAAAGACTTGAATTTTGTGAACCAACTCATATTATAGCCCGACTCCATATTTTTGGTTGTAGATAAGCATATTTATATTATGTTTAATATATAAAATAAAATTATTTATAAAGTGTATGAATATATAAGTTGAGAATATCAAATTTATTTTTAAAGAATTTATAAGTTTTTTTCTCAAAAAAATTATCAAACACCCTCCAACCTAGTAATCCAAGCGGGCTCCAGGCCTAATCAATTCCTCTCACAACGCCTTTAAGTAAAAATTGACAGAATCATTGATTTAGCACTTGCAAATCTTATCAAACAAGCATTATGCTGGTTTATACCTTGTAACAATTACTTTGTAGCTACTTTCTCCTTTGAAATTAGGTAGCATAGCTTTAGTCACTGTCAATATATATTCATTAACTGGAATGTGTCCAACTTACTGTAAATGCCATGTCTGCACTATAACAGAAATTTCCTCCTCAGAAGTCATCAATGGCTGACAGATGACACCCACATGTCCTGAGGATGATTCTTTATTCCAAGCTAATTTGAGACTGCAACTTGTTTTTCCTCCTTCTCGACATGGTGGTACACTAAAGGAATCAATTCCAATGCGCTTACATTTCAAAAGCTTAAGGCCTGAAAATACAGAAAGAAATAAGCAATGGGAAAAGAAAATCATGAAACAAATAACATAAGAGTTATGCATGCCTTCTGAGATAGGATCAAATGGTGGGACTCATCATAAATGCTAGCTGTAGTGATGAAATGGTGGCACGTAAGTGCCACGCGTGTGAGGTAAGAGAGTGGAGAAAGCGCGCCGCGTATCTTTGAGTCAGCAATCAAAGATGGGGCTTTCGGTTCTCCACATCCGTAACATCATTGATGTTGCTATCCTTCTCAACAGAGAGGGAGGGAAGGGAGGGGAGACAGGAGGTGGTTACGGTTCTGAATTTTGCTGTTCTAGTGGAAGGTATCATGCCAACAAGTTGGTGGCAAAGTGGTGTAACTATTAATAGGAGGAATTTTACAACTTAGAACCTGAATTCACCATAACCACCACTTGCAGCGTTATTAGCATCTTCTGAGGTTCTGTCCATGGTTGCCTTAAGCTAGAAGCTTTTCAGAAACTGTGTCATTATATGTATTTTTGATGATTCTTATTTGGACTCTTAACGCCCTTCGTTATCTCTTCTTTGAATAAACAACAAAAATCTTTTCATTGAAAGTGGGAAATTCAAAAGCATTGCAACGCCTTTTGTTATCATCAATTTAGTGGGATTCAGGCTGGTCTAATTAGGGACAGGCTTAGTGTGATCGCAAAAGGGTTAGCCCATAATCTTTGAATACAAATGAGCAGCTTTTGACTTAATAACAGGGCTGCATTTGCTACTCTACTTCCAAATAAGAACAGTTGTTTAAAAAATTTGAAATGGACTAATATCAGACAGTCTTTGTAACGTGTAATGCCTCATTCTCATCCAATATAAATTCCCACCTTCCCAAAGTTTTCATGACTGCAGATTGACTGAAGGATTGCCTAATCCTGTGATAGTTTGGTTGATTCTTCCGGAGAACCAAACCATTATACCATCCAAGTGGAATTAGCATAGGATAAAAATACAAGAAGAATATGACAGAATGTGCTGTCGAGCATCAGTACTCGAGCATTGATCAAAATTCCTTTGCTCTCCATAAATAATGTGATCTTATCCCTTCCTACTGGAAACACTCACAATTCACTAAACCTTAGGCACTCATTGTTTAGGCCTACATTTTTCCTTAGGTATTTCTCTGTGACAATAGCCAAGATGGTGAAATTCTCCAAGCAGTTTGAGGGTCAGTTAGTGCCTGAATGGAAAGAGGCCTTTGTTGATTACTGCCAGCTGAAGAAGGACATCAAAAAAATCCATCTGCTCAACAATGAAAACACTAATAACAAGAAACAAAACGGTTCTTTCTCCAATGCCCTTGTCTCCTCTTTAAGAAAATATACTTTTCTTGACCACAAGCAAGGAGAACAGAGGATCATTCAAGTACTTCCTGCCTCCTTAATCTCTTTAGTAAATCTCATTCTGCAGCACATCCTTTTTTCTGCATGGAATTTGATTCATGGTTAACTTATGACTACTTTTTCTCCCTTGATTTAGGTTCACCGCAAGCTTGCAGCCTCAGCTAGTAAGAATGACTTGTACGAGACCGAGCTGCTGGAGCAATTAGCCGATACTGATGCAGCAGTTGAATTTTTCTCGTGTTTGGATCTTCAGCTCAACAAAGTCAACCAATTTTACAGGACAAAAGAGAGAGAGTTTCTTGAGAGAGGTGAGTCGTTGAAGAAACAAATGCAGACTCTCACCGAGCTTAAAATGGCTCTAAAGCAGAAGCATGATAAAGGGTCCTCTTCACAGGACTCAAAGGAGGAGGAATCAATCTCAGGCACCATATCATGTGGTATGACTAAAATCTGCTACACTCCATTCACCATCTTGAAAAACATGCATGTTGACAATTGCACAGACATTCGTCTTCCAATTTGTTTATGTGTTTCATTCATGATCTATGACTTTCTGCCGACGTCAAAGAATAGTTCAGTTTCTCCTTAAAACAAGTAAATGTGTTCACTTATGATAAATGGACATGCAAGAATACAAGAATGATACAAATCTGGGAACTTCATTAGTCCCTTTTCCATCTTTGCTCGTGCTTCGTAGGCATTGATTTGACACATTACTCATGAATTTGGTTCTTTTATTCAACAGATGAAGGGCCTGTAATGGAAGATACAGAGCAAGGGCAGGAGATCTTTACTGAAGACTCTGACAAAGAGGATGTCAACTCGGAATCTCCAAAGTCCGCCGACCTGGCAAGATCAATGAGAATGAAGAAAGAGGATGGAAAACTCAGGTCCCTTTCTGGAAGAGTTATCAACTACCAGGGGAAAAACTTAAGAATTCACATTCCTCTCACGAACCCGACCCGCACATTTTCAGCCATCACTTATTTGCTTTGGGATGATTTGGTTATTCAGTCCTCTAGGAAATGTGGTCCAGAGGGAAATAAGTTGCATATTAACAAGAAAAGGCTACATGATGCGGAAAAAATGATACGGGGAGCGTTTGTCGAGCTTTATAAAGGATTAGGATACCTCCAAACTTATAGGTATGATCATCCATAGTATGACCTAAAATTTTCTGCTCATTGAATAGAAAGGTTGGTAATCATGTTCATTTATATTCTCTCAGAAACTTGAACACGCTTGCCTTCGCGAAGATCTTGAAGAAATTTGACAAGGTATGTACACGGGCCAATCTTCTGTTCTTTGGGACACATGGTTTCTATTTTTTCATATTATTACAGTGGAAATTTTTTCGCTTTCAGGTAACGTTCAAACAAGTTCTTCCCATTTACTTAAGAGTGGTAGAGAGCTCCTATTTCAACAGCTCAGACAAGGTAATTGAAAAGCTGATGAGTTACATGTTCTTGCAAAATATCTGGGTTATTATTGTTTTTGTTTTTGGACGTGTTTTTATATTTATTTTTCTTAAGAATTGTGTAAAAGTAAGAAAGAAAGAAAGAAAATATTTAAAATGTGTAATCACTCAGTGTGTGTTTTGTGGCAGAAAAAAAAATGAAAACAAACTGACATAACCCGGGTAAACTAGAAAAGCAGTAATCCCATGATGTAACATATCTGCATGATATTGTGGTTGGAAAGATGATTGGATGTGGGGTAGGCAAAACATTCCCATCATCAAATTGTTTTGTTTAGACACTGGCAAGTGGTTATCAGCTGTCGAGGGTCTTTTCTTTGAGTTTGCAGTCGCCTAGATTTCCAATAGCGGATTTAAGATTTGCTTGTCTCGCACTGGTGAAAATTGTCAGCAAACCTAACAAGTTTAGCTGCTGTTACAGGCTTTGAAGTTGCAAGATGAGGTTGAGGAACTTTTTGTCAAGTATTTTGCTGAAGATGATACGAGAAAGGCCATGAAATACCTCAAACCAATTCAGCGAAAAGAATCACATGCTGTGACATTTTTCATTGGTGAGTTTCTTGCAGCAAATTCAAAGCTCCTGTATTGGAGAGTGATAAAGGAGGAATGCCAAGATAATATTCAAAATTAGTTTACTTTTTCAGGATTTATTTATGATGCAAATCTTTAATAAGCTTTTGTTCTTCTGTGACTAGATAATAAAGAATAAAAATGGGGCAATCTGACGACCTTGAATCAGCACCAAATCCAAATCCAAAAGATAAAATGGTCAAAAGACACCACTGTTTAGAGGTGATCTATAAAGGAAGGCTAATCTGAAGACATTATCAGTTTGATAGACAACAGGAATGAAACTTTGTAGGCTAAATTTCGTAAGGCAGCTGCCCTTAACAATATGATTGGTTTAAGGAAATGAGCGTGGAAAGGACAATGATAGAGAAAGGAAAAGAAAATGAAAGAAATTCAATGCTCCATATATTGTTTGGTTGAAAAGGATTTCAATGAGGAAAAGAAAAATTAGAAAAAAAAAGAAATAAAATCAATAAAAATTCAGAATTGAATTTTTTTTATAATTTGAGAAAAAATAATGAAGAAATTGATAAAAAAAATAGAGTTGATGAAGTTTTGAAAGAGAAGCAAGAGTCACAATAATTTTCCTTCTATTTTCCTCACCTTTTGCAAGGAAAATGAATTTTCCCTTCTTAAACAATAATTTCTTTCTAGTTTTTTATCCGTAGGATTTTTCTTTTTAACCAAACAAGCAAAAACATTTTCCTTAACATTTTCTTTGTACTACTGGGCTTCATCTGATGAACCATCATCAATCTCTCTCTATTCACTAAAGATGACATACATGGAAGATAATTAAAAAGTATCAGACATAATTAAGATAAGTACTAATGTCATATGTTCATCACCCCTTTAATACTGATGTTGTTTTGCTTAAGTTTAGCCCTGTGATATGAATATGAGCTTAGTAATGCAAGCAGCTCATTTGCTCTTTCTTTTGAATGAGCAGGATTATTCACTGGGTGCTTTCTTGCACTTTTCGTTGGATATGTCATCATGGCTCATATTACCGGAATGTATAGATCTAATTCAGACATGATGTACATGGAAACCGTCTATCCTGTCCTTAGGCAAGTGCTCAGCTTTGACACATCACTTTCATTTTCAATACATAAGTTATATTCAATGTTCTTCTGATGTCTGTAAAGCAGCCACCTGAAATTCTAATTCTAATTTTGCAGCATGTTTAGCCTGTTGTTTCTACATTTCTTCCTATATGGATGCAATATTTTTATGTGGAGAAAGACAAGAATAAATTACAGCTTCATCTTTGAACTGTCCCCAACTAAAGAACTCAAGTATAGAGATGTATTCTTGATCTGCACCACATCAATGGCAGCTGTTGTTGGGGTCTTGTTTATTCATCTATCACTCATGGCGAAAGGGTTTTCTTATGCTCAAGTTAAGCCCATCCCCGGCCTTCTGCTATTGGTAATCATTAATCATATTACAACTTCTTGCCAGTGAATATCATGATTTATAAATACAAAATTTTGACACTAATAGTTGCTAATACAATCAATTCTTTAGCAGGTTTTCATCGTAGTTCTGCTTTGTCCCTTGAACATTATCTACAAGTCAAGTCGCTACCATTTGCTTTCTGCGTTGAGAAATATCATCTTGTCACCTTTGTATAAGGTTGTGATGCTGGACTTCTTCATGGCTGACCAACTTTGCAGTCAGGTGAGCTTGTACATCAACACATGCAGCCTGATACGAGTGTTCATGAAATTTTGAGTAAGACTCACTTGTTTTCATCCTGGATTTGTCAATCAGGTACCCATGCTTCGAAACCTAGAGTACATAGCATGCTACTATATAACTGGAAGCTACAAAACTCAGGACTACAATTACTGCATGAGCACCAAATACTATAGGGACCTTGCTTATGCAGTTTCCTTTCTGCCTTACTACTGGAGAGCCATGCAGGTTTGACACTACTTCTTTACCTCTTCTTAATTTTAAAATTCAATGAATTTGTTATTGACCCTTAAATAAAAATCTGATCCTCAGTGTGCGCGGAGATGGTTTGATGAAGGGCACAAGAGCCACCTCATCAACCTAGGGAAATACGTGTCTGCAATGCTGGCAGCAGGAGCCAAAGTGGCCTATGAGAAGGAAAGGAGTGTGGGATGGCTTTGCCTAGTTGTAGTCATGTCAACTGCTTCAACTGTGTATCAACTTTATTGGGACTTTGTAAAGGACTGGGGTTTGCTCCAGTTCAATTCCAAGAATCCATGGCTAAGAGATGAATTAATGCTTCGCCAAAAGTTCATATACTTTTTCTCTATGGTACATCCCTGTATTTCTCCTTCCGTCACCTTCTTAGGTTCAAGGTGGTGTCAAAAACATTATCTTAAAGCAAGGATGTATTCTTGATAATCCACTTCAAAACTTCCCTATCTTCTGATCAAAAGGATTCCCATGCAAATAGAGTGATCATCAAATGGAAATGACAATATAGTGGCAGGGCTCTACTATGGAACTGCATGCAAGTACTTTTCAAGCAGTGCTGGTGTTTGGTGTTTGACAGTTGAAAATGAACAAAATTCTGTTACTTCATGCAGGGATTGAACCTTGTCCTCCGGCTAGCTTGGTTGCAGACAGTTTTTCACTATAATTTCGAAAAGGTAGACTACAGAGTGACCATGCTGTTTTTTGCAGCACTTGAAGTAGTCAGAAGAGGGCAGTGGAACTTTTACAGGTAATTTAGTGATGTTGTGATATTGATTAAGTTTAGATTTATGATTCGCGTCGCGATTCTGGATGCCTAAGCAGAATAAATTGCTATGGTTGAGCAGGTTGGAGAACGAGCATCTAAATAATGCAGGCAAATTTAGAGCTGTGAAGATAGTGCCACTTCCTTTTCATGAGGTGGATGAGCAAGACTGAGAGCAATTTGTTAAGAGTTGGCAGTGTATTTAGGGCCCATTAAACTCATTTCTCAGTTAATCAACGGACAAGTGCCATTGCACAAGTTGATGCTCAAGATGTCAACGTTATTACATTTTTTGTAACACTCTTTCTGCTTAGCAAATAATATGTAGTATTGACCTGCTTTTCACCCCGGCAACCACCCTCAGCACAGGGGAACTAAGCCATTCCTCCAGCCTCAGAATAGATACAGATTTTGCATGTGCTTATGACACTAAAGTACTTCAACATTATTGCCTTGAGAGGATGCAAGTATGTTCCAATTGATAGCATTTCTCATGCCCACCAAATATATGTAAATTCATCCCATTTCTCAGCACATTGTTTTTTACATCAACGCCCATACCCACCAAATATATTCCAATCCAATACTGTGCAGAGTTGGATAGAAAATCTATGTGTAGGTACCCTCAAGCTTGAACACTTGAAAGCAGCACGGTCACTTAAATAATCGATTAACCAAATTGTCACAAAGCCTACACGTTGAAAGAGGGGCTTGAACCATGATGAGTGTATCAATATTTGACCATGGCCTTGTTAACATTCTTGACAATTCATTACCATATTTAAAAACTTCTATGCTATTTATAAGTGGTTTTTTTTTTTTTTTGAAAAAACTTATATTTCTTAAAAATAAATTAATTATTTTTAATTTATTTTTAAATATCTTACAAACTACTTTATTTTATATACTATAAACAATATAAATATCCTTAAATTAAAATTAATTAATAATATTTACATTATTTTCTTTATTATTATAGAAAAAGTGTAATTGATTATAATCATAAATTTCAATAAAATTTTATAAAATTATCTTACCCAACACATTTTAACTTATTTTTAAAATAAAATCTATAAACTTATAAATTCTAAAAACATTTTATAAATTATTCCATCCTATATAAGTTTTTAAAAATAAGTTTAGCCAAACATTCCCTCTAATATATGAGGTATATCAATATGACCGTCCTGTTAAAAGTCAAAATACAGTTAAGTTGATAAAATCCGCCATTACCAAGCTTGATGCCACTTATATGCCAAAAACGTCAATCCTCCAGAAAAAAGAAATGCAAGAGAACAGACTACAATTACATAAAACAGTATAAGAACTTGTACGGGAGAAATCTGCCATCTGAGGATGACGAATCCCTCAACAAGCATAATTTTCAAGCTTGAAGGGAAATGCATTCCCCCGTTAACTACAAACAGAACATGAAGTTGAAGGCATCATGCATCTTTGCCAAGAACTTTGATGGTCGATGAGTAATGGGAAGGCAAGAAGGCGGCGATGGCTGAGGCTCAGGTTTCTTGTCCTTCTTTCTCCTTAACTTAAAGAATTGTTGCATGGCATCTGCGCACTCCGATGACAGCACACCTCGCCTAATGGTTATATTTGGGTGGAAAGGATGAACTGGAGCAGCTGGCTTATCAGTTAGTTCCAAGCCATTTCCTCCATCTCCATTGGGAAAAAGCCTGCAAATGTGGATCAAGGTTTCATGAAAGTGAAGAAATGGGAGGAAGGGATGACAGCACAAGTCTTTCTGCAACCGTTTCTTATCAGTCACTGGACAAAGAGAACCGACAAATGGAACATTCTGGTGGAAACCAGAATGAAAAGCTCTCAGATAGACATGCACCTCAAGAATAAACAGATAAAGAGGCTGAATAACCGGCATGCACATATTGAGAACACTTTTAAATCATTTATAAGCATCAAATGTAGGTGTCCTTTTAATATAAATTTTAAAAGTTATCACAAGAGAACCAAAATCCAGATTTAGCACGAGAAAGCTCTCTAACTAGACAAAACAATGCTACAAAACATAATAAAGATTCTTCAAATGTAATCACCAATAATAAGCTTTTTATTGCTCACCTAATCCAGCTGCCATCAGCTCCCAGAAGCTTATTAGGAGCTCCCCATACAACAGTGTCTATTCTAGCTTGAAGTATTGCTCCAGCACACATGGGACATGGTTCGAGTGTTACATAAAGTGTTGTTTCCTGCGGAAGAAAACAAACTTAGATGTCACATAGAAAAGTTGTACCAGACATCGCTTGCCAACATTAGAAACAGTTTTATTGTAATCAGAAAAAATATAGTCAGGTGCAATAAAAAGATTGTTTGATTTCAAGATATCTATTTTTTTATTCACCATCCAAACATAAAATATCACCTTATGGGGCAGGGATAAAAGGAAACTATTACCCAGAAACAGTACCAGTGACATTGTAAACAAGAAGACAACAATTCGATTTCTGCTCAAGTAAGACCAATTCACTAACTTAAAGGCAATCATAAATTAAACACCTTAACATACATGGTGTAGTTGACCTTATAAATACTAGCTGAGACAACTTTATATGTCAATTGTTGGTATTTGTATCATCATATAAAACTGGTAAGGAAGCATTTCTTTGTCGAATTTCTCCAAGAATACTTATTTTCGAGAGTTAAAGTCACTTCTCAGATTCTAGAGATTCAATTAAATGTTCACTCCTTTATTTGTATTTTGTAATAATACTTCGAACACCTAGGGCATGCCTAACTGGAAAAATATATTTTTCCAATAATCTCGGTCATTCCAGAAAATGGCTTCTAGAAACATGTTCGTGCTGCTAAATCTAGGCACTAGCTTTCTCTATGTCAAGTTTTCAAATATTATAGCCTCACAAGATATATGTCACTATTATGCAGCAACTTAGTACAATCACAAAGATTTGCCTCAATGTCACAAGAAGGTTTAAAGGAAACTGATGACATTCTCAATCAAGCTCAGATGTTGACTTCTACAATCAATTGGGAAATTTTGAAACAAGGATCACATCAGGCCTTGTCCTATTCTACCTAATTTTATTAGTGATACAAGATTAATGTAAAGCCAAATTTCATTGAAGCAGACTTGGCTTCATTACATAAAATGAATGCAGTGCTAATTCAATATGTTCAAAAAAGAGCTTTTCATTGAATTCGAAACAAAGAAAAATTTAAAGACCAAATAATTTCATAAGTACAACAATTGTTCTCTTGTCAGATAAAAAGGAAAATGGGATTTTGTTAGTCCTTATTTCATACTGCAACGATGCATAATTCATATTTAGACAAGTTGTGGAATAAATAGAATCTATATTGCTCTTAAATTTACAACTAAGAACAACCAAAGTCACATTAACTTGAATTAAATCCATGCTTGTTCACCAGACACCTACATAAATTTCATAGCTAACCAGACATTATGTTAAAACAGAGATAGGATGTTACAGAAAGCCTCCATGTCTGGAGCATGTTTGAAGCTTCCTTTATGCATATCATTTCTGCATGGGCAGTGGAGTCCCGCATCTCTTCTACCCTGAAGTATTAAAAACAACTAATAACTTAATTTTCATATAACAAGAAAAGAGATGAACAAAATGAAAACGACTTACAGATTACACCCACGAGCAATTATCTTTCCATTGTGCACTAGCACAGCCCCCACAGGTACCTCCCAGTTGTCAGCAGCTTTCTGGGCTTCCAACAAAGCCTCCCTTATGAACTTTTCATCAATTTTTCGCTGCTCCGCTTCAAGCCTATAAGCATTTTCCCATTCATCAAAACTATCTTTTATAACTTGGTCTTGCCGCTGAAATTTCCTTTGTTTCAGCTCCCCCTCATTTACAGCAGATTCCTTTTTCACTATTAATCCAGTATTTAGTTGCTCACTCGTGCCACTATCAGATGCACTTACTTCACCAGCCTTTGAAACCCCTATCCCAGCAGGGGATCTTTGCAGCTGAAATGCAGGCAAAGAAATTGATGATTCAGGTGTTGCTGAAGTAGAGGTGCCCCCAAAGTTTCCTTCAGAAATTAGTCCACCAGAATGCAAAGAAGTCCTGATTGGTTGTGATTGTAAAACATCTGAAGAAGATGGTACATTTATTCCCTCTTGCTTTAGCTGGCCCCTAAAAGTTGATGAGCTGGAACCTTCTTCAATTTGAGAGCGTATTTTTCCTGCTTGATTACTTTCAGATAAACCCTGTGTATTACTCCTCTGCTCCTTTTCTTCAGTTGCCACCTGCAGAATGCTTCTTTGTGCCTTTTCTTCAGTTACTTCTTCACTTTCCACTACTTCATGACCAGAAAACCATGCTTCACTACTTGTGGACTGATTGGGTGAACTTCTTCCACCTGTCTTCCTACCTGAGCTGTGACTTCCAGAATGTGGAGCCCAGCGCAAAAGAACGATATCTGAGATTATATTCCACAAGGACCTTCCACTTCTCTTAACAATACTCTTTCCATCTTTGTTTGCATCATCTTGGACTTCTGTTCTTGATAGTTCCTGAACTGATGGTTCCTCTACATTCCACATTTCATCTGAAGGCCCTTTTGCTCCAGAGTGCTGACCATCACTTCTTGACTTGTGCTCCTTAGATTGAGAATCTTCAGACCTATGTTGCACTAAATTATGTTGGTGATGTTGCTCTTCATGCACAAACGTAGTTTCATTAGTTCTTTTCTCCCTCAGGATTTCAGAACTCGAAATTTCATTTCTTATCTGGTCAAAATACTCACCTATATATTGTGTTGAGGATTTCTCTAATTGAGCGGCAGATCTAATTGCATCTTCATGTGAAATGAACTTTGAATGTTGTCCAGGAGAACTACTGCTATTTGCGCTACCATACGTTTCATGACGCAATGATGTAGATCTCTCTAGGTTATGTTCATGCACTGAAGTAGACCCTATTTGTAAACTTCCATCACTGACCTCATTAGTAGCAATCCCAACATTCAGCCTCAGAGACAATGCACCTGCTGTATCAGATTGAGTCTTATTTCTACCTTCAACATCAATTGCACCAGAATCTCCAGAGTGAGTAAGTGATGTCTTGGTCAATTCATCAGATACCTTTTTGGCAATATCGCTTTTGATAATTTTGGGTTGTGAAGATGAGCCATAAGCTAAGTTCACATTGTCTTCTTGCTTAATAAGTTCATCTGCTAGCCTTTTTGAAATTGAGTTGCCTTCTTTTTTGGTTAATTGTTGGGATTTTCCCCTAGATTCAACCTGCCCACTTATTTGATCACATTGTTGTTGCTTCGCAGCATCATTGATTGAACTAAGAATATTGGCTGAGTAGTCTTCCTCCTTCACACTGGATTCAAACCTTTGTTGAGAAATGGAAGTCTTTCTAATATCAATGTCTTGAATTTCTGATAATTTGGCAAACATATGAGAATTCCTCTGATATTCATCCTCTCTGGTACTAAGTCCAACCATTCTTTGATGTTTTCCAACTATTGCCTGACTTGAACTTGCAACCTTAGCAGTCATCTCACCCTTGCCACTGTATATATTTTGAGAGCCATAAGAATTTATGACATCACCACCAGGGGAGTCTGGCATTTCCACAAATTGTTTATGCTTCATCCTTGTTTCAGTTTGTTGTGGAATTTCATTGCCTGTTTGCCTCTGCTGCCGTTTCCTCTCTTCATCATACTTAGTTCTCCCAGATGATTTTGCCTTCCTATCATCATAGCTTACATAATAATCAGAAGACTTTTTGTAATTACTTTCATGCGCCATAGAAAGCTTTGATTCCTTTTGCAAGGCTTCTCCTCTCGATTCCATCTCCTGCACCGTTACATCAGCAAGTTTCTTCTCTGATTTTTTTCTGAAGTCAGACTCAACAATGCTAGATCTGGCCGAGTAATCATTTTCTGTGCTTTTCTTGGTCAAAATAACTCCATGATCTCTATAATCCTCATGCCTGTGATCCTCTTCCCTTGCTTCCTGGTAAACCATTTCATTACTCTTTGAATTCCTTTTATGACTCCTCAATGACTCTCCTAGATGTCTCCCTTTCCTGAGCTCAGTATCATTTTCGCTCTCATAATCACCAGCTGACGAAAAAGAGTAATATGAAGAGCAACTAGATGCATCTTTGCTCACCTTCTGCCTGTGTTCCTCCCTCCTCAACAAATCTTCTCTATCTTCTGTCTTTGACGTCAACTTCCAATTAAATTCTCTCTCTCTTTTTCCTCGGTCCTTTTGGCCCACTTTTCTCAGCAATGCTTCCTTCTCTTCTTTTTCTCTTGCTGTTTGATTTTTCAACCAAGCATCCTCATGTTTTTCCTCTGACATTCCTTTTTGATTTTCTTTCCTCAGTAAACCTTCCTTCTCTTCTTTTCTCCGAATTATTTCCTCTCTTCTTCTATTGTCGTTCTTACTAGAACTAACTGAGCCATATCCATATCTAGGCTCACTCTCCAAAATATGCGGATCAAATCTTTTCTTCTTACCGCCACACTTCTTGCCGACCTCAGCGTTACCTGGCTTTTCAACCACAGGTTTCTCCCTTAATCTGATGATATCCTTTGTTGCAAGAAAACACTCCTCGCTAATATCCTCAGTCAACAAACTAAGCAAATCTTCGGCCTCATCAAAGCCCCCAGCATCATACCCTTCACTCCTTTCCTCAAATACCATACATTTTCTCAATCCCCCTTTTCTGCCACCCACGCTTATTTTCCTAGAGCTGAAAACCTCGTCACAATAACAACTATCATCAACATCGCAAAACGGCAGTCGAGCATAATACAACCTATCCAAACCACCCGAAATCAATTTTCTATAAGGCGACCGGTGAATCAAAGAGGATTGCCTCAACCCATACAAATTACAGCAATAACTCGAGCTCACGGGCACTTTACAGATATAATTAGCACAGCAAGAGCAGCAAGTCCTCGAAGATGAACAGGCAAAAGGGCGCCTTTCATTCAAGCAGTGTGCGTAGTCATTTAACGCAAATGAAAATGTTCCTCTTGTTCTCAGCGAGATCGACGATGTCACACAAGTGTTGTACATAACTCGAATTCAAACACGGAGAAGGCTCAAGGGAGAGAGCGTTACCTCCGAAGAAAATGCGGAGACGTTGCGAGTTCTCTCTCGTTCCAGTGGAGTAACAGCACACTAAAATTCAGGACGAGGGCTGCGTAAAGCATATTTAATCTTCCATCGTTCGCATTTCTTCTAGTTAGGAGAATTTTTGGTATTAAATTTTTAAAGCACATGCACTGCAGACGCACATTGAGAAGTCAGAACCTGTGGGGCAGATTTATTTAGATTGGTATTCCACGACTGGCACTTGATCACTTGCAATTTGAAGGTACCAAATATTTTATAAAAATTAATGAAGGCCCAATAGTTAAGCCCACTGCCCCACAATAATAATTTTCAAACCCAAACAAACGTTTCTAAAAACAGGAATGGGTTCAAGGGAATCCTAGAGAATGACATTTTGGGCCTTTGGACCATTGAGCCCACGAGCCACACGAGTACAAAGGCCCACCACAGATATTTGCACAAAAAATGAAAGAACGCACAAAAAGCTGATTAACACTTATAATCGGCTATGTTTGTTTTAGGTTCTTTGATGTGTATTTTTAAATGTATTTTATGTAATATTAACAGAAAAATAGATTAAAAATTAAAAAATATAATTATTATAGTATGTATCTTTTAAGTGTAAATATGAAAACAGACGTGTTAGTTCTATTCAATAACCTCCTATCTCTAGAGATAGGCTATCATTCACTGTTCTCTTTAATATTTTCTTAAAAAATATTACTCATTTGAAAAAAATTTCCCAAAACATTCTAACCTAAATGTTTTCCTATATGTTAGCCTCCATCTATTCCATTTTAAAACATAAAAAAATATATATATATATATTTTCTATTTATTAAAGTATGTACACACTTACTGTCAATGTTTTATCCTTACATTATATCACTTCTATACTAAAAAGCAAATATAATAACCTTTCTAAACACACAATAATTATTATCTTAATACAAAAATATCAATTTTCTCACAAAACTTCTCTAATCATACTCAAATTTTAACCGTTCACTTTTAAATATTCTTTTTCTCATTAGATCTCCTAAAATAAAATATACATTAAAAATGTGATCATCCAATCACAATCGAAGCTGTTCCTTGTACGAACTCATGAAAGGGCACCAATTAAGACACTCTCGTTGTCTGAATAAATGAAATGGGCACCACGTAACGTACGCTCAGTAGTTACATTGAATGATGAGGTGGACGTGTGTGTGTTCCAACTTCGAAGGGCCCCAAGAATGGGAGCTGTGGACGTTTTAATCACAATGGAGGACAAGGACTCGACACCAACTGGCCGGAAAAATCCATGGGGAAGGGAGGCATGCTGTTCATTAGTCAATCTAACAATTCTTGTATTAATTATTTTGTGAGATGTAAGTTGGAGATGAGCCATTGAGTACAGTACGAGATGGAATTTTGTGGCGGGGAAGAAATATAAAAAATTGTTTAATTATTACATTAGGAAAGAAAATTATTAGTAAAGAGAGTGTTGCTCATCGTTTTACTATAAATTAATAAGAAATAAGAAGTTAAGAACCCAAACTATAGAACTCCATTAATACCACAGAAAAAGAGGATTGTTCATGTTAACGGTTTATAATTTAGTCTTGATTTCTTGATCAGTTTATATTTGCATATATACAAAATTATTTATAAACATTTCCAGTACTGACATCCTTACCTCTAATACATGCTCATCACGACAGAAACATATCATTGAAATAATAGTAACGACGCCGACGACGACCATAATAACAATAATAGGTTTTATGCATATAACCCAAACAAGAACTTGGACTTCACTCTCAACTTTCCTATCGTTCACTAGGTTTAAGATACAAAATCCAAAACATGAGAGAGTCAAACTATATTTACATTTCATTAAATTTCATACACAACAGATCCATTAAAATATGCCATTTCATACAAAAATATAAAAATATGTAATATTTTTAAAATTCATACTTTAAATCTTGAGAATAAATAAATATTTTTCAAAAACATTGGGGGGGAGTCTAGGCTCCTAGGACATTTTCCATAACAAGTCAGTCACGAAATAATGATCCAAGACTTGATTGCAAGAAATTAAAAATTTTCATTGATCCCAAAAGATTAGACTCCATTTAGATTGAAAGATTTAAAGCAATGGATTTCAAATTTATAATAATAAACAAATGATTATGCATTTCAAATTCTTAAAATCTCATTATAAACTATAATTTTAGTAATTAAAGTGAATTTGAAATTTTTTTCATTTGAGAACCATCTAAAATCCTCTCTACAACTGTTTTTTTTTTTTTTTTTATTTTGTCAAATTCGAATTTCTCAATTTAAACGAGGCCTTGAGTAAATGACAACAATAAGATCTCAAGTGGACCTCTATACGGGCATCGTGCATGGACATAATATTTGCTGTCGGGAAATGGAAGCGACCCAAAAAACAATTCAGCAAACCATCTTCGTCACCTGTTTGAACAAAGCTACAGTCCCTTCCGTCCTTTCCCATTGGTGGGTTTTTTTTGGCATTTTGAGTGTGGATATTGCTTTCCTTGCTATTTAAGAACCAAAAAAATTGTGTAAATAAAATTTTCTCGACAAATAGAAAAGCCATTCGGGCCTTACTGCGTAAACGAAGATTCGTTTGAGGATTTTTGTATGCCGTCTTAGGATTTTGTTTATATGTGTGAGCTGTACTTTGTTTGGAAGCATATAAAGATATGCCAACAGGATTTGAACTGGTTGGCCATACCATACCCTCATCGCCCTTATCAACTAAGGCGACCGTCTCCATCTTATAGTGGCTAGACTAAGGGCATATTTAATTGACGGGATTGACGTCTAAAAGATTATTTTAAAAGATAAGATAATTCAATATTATGTTAAGTACCATAGGATTAATTACTTCAAGTTCGGCTGCTCATTTCCGTTGGATTATTTTTTTCCCATCTGTTTTGATGGGATTATTGCCTAATAATTTGAGTGATTTCATATGAAACTTGAATAGAATTATATTTTATCTAGAGCCTTTGTCATTCCGGCAGAACAATTAATTGAGTTGAATAAATTAACTTGTCAAGTTTAATTATGACAATTGAACGAGACCCGGGAGAAAGAAAAGGTATGATTGGTTGTTCATTTGAATGAAGTGAAAGTGACCGAGATTTTCATAGATGTGAAAATTATGTTTGGTAATGATAAGTGAGAAAAAGAAAAAATTTTAAATGATTTGAATTTGATTATTTATATATATATAATATGTAATAATAATTAAAAATTAATTAATTAATTATACGTGTAAAAGAGAACATTTGAATTTGAGTTTGAATGAAAAAACTTATGATGTAAGATATTTGATCGATAAAAATTCAGGAGGTGGTGGAAACAGTGTGAGATAAGGAAACAAACAAAGCCAAAAAAATCTTTATTCCAATCGGCAATGTCTTATCCTAGAAATGATTTTGAAAAATGTGACAACTATTTTTGTGCCTAGTAGGCCATTAATTAATTAGGCCCTCGCAACACTTGTTTTCTCCTCTTAATTAATACATAACCCCTAGTTTTTCAATACTTAGAACCTTAAGGCAAGCGATTACTTTTGCCTCGACGACGCATCATCAAAAAGGTTAGTGTGAAATAAAATATTATGCATTTCAACTTTGCCAACTAATGAAGGCTAATGGAAAATATAGCAAGTAAAGAGCTGGCTACTTGGCCTGGCAAAACATACCCACGGTTCGGGTTAATGAAGTCAAAATGCAAATTTTTTATACTATAGTATGTAAATTTATTTATAAATTATAAAATTATTATGATTTAAATAATAAATTTAAATTATTTAGAATTAAAGGTATAATAGTATTTAAAATAAGAAAATGAAGAAAGATAAAAAATATTTTCATAAGAGAGAAATTTGAGATGTAACACAAATAAAAATTTAATAAGAAGGGACAAAAAATGATTTAAAAAAAAGTTAAAAGAATCTAAAATATGGGTAATTATATAATTTCGTATTGTTTAACAAAAAACATTATTTCAATAATAATATAATGTAGATGTAGTATAAAAAAGTAGTAGTAATATATTAATAATTATATTTGAGTAGATTTTGTCTCTTTAATTATAAAAATTTATTAATTAAATATAATATTGTAAATTAACGATGCACAACCAAATAAGTCTCAAAACTTTTAATAAAATAGTTTAGAGTATTAATTGTTTGAGTTTATTATAGTTGTACAAAGTAAAGTTATATATTTATTCATTTTATTATACAATGTAAAATTATACATTTATAATTCTTTTAAATTCTTTTGTCATCTTCTATTCTTCATAACCTTTTTTTTTTATTATTTTTTCTTTGTTTTTTCTTTTCAAACTTTGTACTTTCAATTTCTTTTCATCAACTTTCTTCATTTTCTTCTCTTAAACATTTTTTGTATTTTAAATTTTAAATAATCTTTATTTATATCATTTAAAATGCAACGATTATATAATTCATAAGATATTTTACACACACATAAAATATGCTAATTTAAATAATAATAATAATAATTGAAAATAACTACAGGTCAGAAACTCAAAGATAAAAGGTGTTCATTATTTTTTGATTTTTTTAATATTGATCACTTATTTCATATTTGTCATTTATAGCGAATTTATTGCACTTATTCTTTAAACAACGGATCTTATTAATTGTTATCATTATTAATTAATTTAATGTAAGTGGTCCATTAGTTAAGCCTACGTATGTAATTTCACAAAACGCAATTTAAAACGTTTACCGTATATTTTCGGAGAATACGCGTCATTAATGGATGTGTAGGAGAATGACTAATAGTTTTTGTTGCTTAAAAAAATAAAACTACCAGAATATATATATATATATATATATTATCCATATACATAATATATAAATTCAGTAATTGTCTAACAAATGACAATCAATAAGATGTGCTGGTGTTGAATTTTGGGAAGACAACATTTTCCTATGTCAGTAATTAATATGTAACTAGCATGTAACTCTATGCACTGGATAATTTATATTCCTTTTTGATAATTCACATAAATTTGTTAAAAGTTTAACTAAATTCATTTGTGTAAAATTACAGACTATTTTTCAAATAAAAGGCAAAGCAAATGAAAAAAAATACAATTTTTTTTATTTATACAAAGGAATACAAAAATTTTATTCAATAAATTATTTTTTAAAGAATTAATTATTACCGATTTAAAAACTAATAAACTAAATATAATTTGAACTGTGGAAATTTAATTTTAAATTTAAAAAATGAGGATATGGCTTTGTAAATTGACATGTATTTTACTTGGAAATTAATTTTATTGTGATAAATTTATAAGCCTGATTTAAATTTAAGTATTTTTCAGACAAACCTATTAAATGATATATATTTAGTAAATCAAATCCGTAATTACAATATAAATAAATTAAAATAACAAATAATTGTTCCCATGTAAGGTTAGTGCAGGAAACTTTTCAAAATAATTTATTCAGTTAAAACAAATTGTAATTTAAATTAGTTTTAGAATTGTTAATAAATGTTAAACAGATTATCTGAATAGGAAAGAGCACGGGCCACCAATTAAAAATTTTACTTAAAATTTTTTGTTCGAATTAAATTGTTGAACTAATAAAATATTACACGGCTAATAAAAGATTTTTAAACTCATGGCAAATTACATTATAAAAAAGTTTAATTTGATTTTATTTTTAAATATTGTGTCATCAAAAGTTTGCCGTCCTTTTTATTTATTTATTTGTTTTCTATTTATTTGTGTAGGTTTGCATTCTAGTTTCCATGATGTTTAAAATTGTATTTTTAAAGTTTAACTGCAGGCAATTTGTATTTACACTGAAGCAAAAATAATATAAGTATATATTACAAATAATAATTTTTTACTCTCTCTCTCTCTCTCTCTCTCTCACACACACACACACACATGCATATACGCGCGCGCGCGCGTACGTATATGTAAGAACAAACAACTTTACTATAGATTTCACATTTAACTATTTTAAGTGGATTGGTATGATAAATTATTTTTTGTAATTAAAAATCTACTATAAAATTTGTTAAAATATTTTTTAAATATTAAGTCAAAATGTGTTACACATACTTTGTCAGAGTTTACGTGAATGCGTAATGTGCATAGACCCACTATATCAAATTGTTTAAATAATTTCTGAAATATAAAAATTGTGCATATTTTATTGAAAATATATGATAATATAGATCATGAAAATTTAATTTTCAAATTTAGAATGCTCTTCTATTTTATTATTATTTTTTTTTTGTGTAAAGGTGGGAAAGTTAGAATTTGATTTTTCATTTTAAATTTTGTGAAACAATATATTTCAAAACAAAAATATTGAGACAATATTGAAAAGTCAGATTATAGTATCTCATAAAATATTTTTAAGAAAATATTGCAATATTTTTTGTCTGCGCAAAAGGTTAAATAATATGAAAATATTTTTTTTGTCTCTCGCGCGAACACACATATATGTGTGTTCTGTTGTTGGTTGAAATAAAAAAATTTTTGAGTCATATATCACAATAAATATTTACATTATTGAATTCACATGTTACATTACGATTATTACTATTCGTAATTGAAGGTGACATGTGTAACGCGCTAACCATACTTACATATATCTACGGAATACGGATTGCCTGAACAAGTAATTGGCAGAGGATTAGTCGAATTAGTGAAATAATTCTTTTCTTATAATTTAGTTCTTAATTTATAAAATATCGCATATCTAAAAAATGCTAAAAACATAGAGTAATTTGGATTAATGTTTTAAGTTTATTTATTTAAGAATATTAATATTTTGAATGAAAATAACGTTCGTGAAAAAAATTTAAAAAGTGAATAATCCTTATTAAAAACAAATGAAAGATTTACTACGCAGATTTTATTAGTTTTTAATATTATAATTATTATAGAAGGTCAATAATATAGCTTTTTTCTTATAATTTTAGAAATGATGAAAAACAACTGAAATATTTAAAATTTCAATAAAATACTTTATTTCTGTACTTTATATTTAAAAATGCTTTCAGTTGTTAAGAAAATTATTTGTTTTACAATATTTTAAAAAATATAGAAAATTATAGAAAAGAAATGTGGCAACAAATAAATGTTAAATATATATTAGAAAAGTCATCATTATCATTATCCGATATTCAATTGTTCTGTTTGGATGCATAATTAGGTAAGGAGAAAAGTTGACAAATTCAGTAATTATTTAACAGTAAAAAATAATTAAAAAATGATGAAAATGTGTTTGAAGAAATTTTTTTTTTTTTTTTGATAGAAATAAGAACAATTCAGAATTTTCAACGCAACACTTATATCATATATTATTTTTAACTTAACTGAAAATTAAAAGATGCGGCTCTGAAGGAGTTCCCTCGTTTCTCTCCAATGTACTTTCAAATTAGCACACAAAGGTAATGTTAAGGATAAATTATTTAATCAAAATTTATTAAATATTCGTTGATAAATTATTTAATCAAAATTTATTAAATATTCGTTTTTCATTAAAAAATTTGATATGTTAATAGTATGATATTAACTAATAAAATTTTAGGATAAGTAATCTTACTTAGAGAGTGATAAAATAATCATATAGTTTTTTTAATAAATAATTCGAAGGACTATTTAAACCCTATAATTGAATTACTTACATGATAAAATTATAATTGAAAAATAAACTTATTCACGTTAGATAGTCAAATTTATTAAATATAGTTGTAAATGATTAATTATTCTATGTAAGTTTTTTTATTATTTAAATAATTCTTTAAAATATATCCTAATCAACAAAGAGTACATGTTTAGAAAAGTATTGAATTGCTCATCTCGAACTGGCCTACTTTTCCGATAACATACTCGGCGTAAAATCAATTAAAACTTAAAATAAATATATGTGGACAAATAGAAAGAAATTCTGTTATTATACAATTTTTGACAAAATAAAGTAGTTTATGGAATTTTAATTATGAACCCATAAAATGAGCCTTTCAAAAAAAAGTAAAATGAGAATAGCATTTCTTAGTTGTTGTGTTTAGTATATTTTTATTTCGTTAAAGAAAATTATTAATCTAATTCACAATTTATGGAATTCAATTAAAAATTCTAAAATAACATGTTAATAAAAATACTAACACCAATAACAATTAAATTCCATAGTTATTCCATCCAATTAAGAGGTGTATATATATATGTGTGTGTGTGTGTGTGTGTGTGCGCCTCATTGAAACCCTTTAAATTTCCTAATCAAAATGATACTAAAATATATTCCCAAATAAAAAGAAAGAAAGAAACAAATCAAACAAATGTGCCCCACGTTCTTCCCTTTCTTCGTCTCTAAGCCTGGCCTCCACACCCCCCCCCCCCCCCCCCCCTCTCCGTCTCACCTTGCTTTGGTAATTCGTTGGTGCATCTAACTTGAGTTTCAACCTTCAATGTAAAACATTAATTTACTTAAGTAACCTTGTTGTATTTCAAATTTTGATAACGTATATTCTTAATAGAGATTGAATTATAAATATATAAAATATTGATATGTGTTCTGATATTAACATACACAACTCAACTTGCGTCACAAACCGGCATTTTGAAGTCTGCAGGAAGATATTGACAGTGCATTGTAGGCTGACTACTGCTTTGTTTGTTTCCTAATTAGGGTGATAAAGAAAAATTATGGTTTTGTTTGTTTTTATATTTTGACGTGTATTTTTAAATATTTTGTCTTGAAAATTGTATAAAATTAAGAAAAAAATAGATTAAAAAAAGGATAATAATTGAATGTGTGTTTTTTGGTGGTGAATAATTATAAAATAAACATAACCTAAATGATTAGAGTGTGGACAAAATTTTAGTTCGTAAGATTTAGATTGATAAAAAAAAATATATATATATATAATATTTAGTAATAATTAAATGATATGATATTATATATCTTTATATAGTAATAAAAAATAAATATGAATAAAAAATTATAAAAATAAGTGTTAATTTGTTTGTGACTAGATATAATATTTAAAAACTTATCAATTAGTTATAAAAAATAAAAGAAAAAAATTTAAATTTGAATTTAAGTAAAATTTAAAAATAAAATATTTAGTTTGTAAATGAATTGTAAAGAATAAGGAACCTAACATAGCCTCAAGTTGCAAAATTCAACTTACGTCTATATAAACCATTTCGTGAAGACATTAAAAAAGATTGACAACAACAGTTGGTAGAATTTTGTGGGCAAATAACTTTTTTAACCCTACAAACTGCGATAATAAATGAGCCGCCTGGCGGGCTACGACGACTTCCAAACGCCACCGTGAGATTAAGATCTAACGAAGCGTGTTCAAAGTTCAATTTGTAGAGTTGGTGTCTGCTTCCTTGCTTGTCAGTCTCACATTGATTAATAATACTTGACTAGATTAACCGACTATTGCAATGTTATTATATAATTAAATAGTAAATAGTCTACATCTCAGATATATTAAAATTTGTGATGATGTCATTATTTATAAAAATCAATCCAGATTAAATTATGAATTTGAAACCCGCTGTTATTCTTTATGAAGTTTACAAATATACATATATACAGACATAGCATGCACACAATATAGAATAAGCATATTAAAATAATTAAATGTTAAATAATTTATTATTCAACATTTTGAACAAGCCAACAAAACATTTTATTTTTTTTTTTTGTAAATTGTTAAGTAAAATACAAATTATTTTACTAAAAAATTTACCAAACCCTTACAAAAAATTTATAAACTCTTATATATATCATAAGATATTTTAAGAAGCGTTCACCCTGATAGCCTGTAAATCCTCTAAATTGCATTGACATGAAGTCCTTTTTCTTCTTCTTTGTAACAATGAAAATATTGTTAGTAATTGCTTTTCCTATTTTGTATTTGCAAATGTTAATAACATTGAAAAAATAGTTTTGAAAAATAAACAGATTAATTAATATGATCAATTTTAATTTTAAGATACAGTAATTAAATTTTCAAAATATTGATTAAAAGAATAAAAAGATAAAAATTACTAAAAATAAAAGTCAAAATAAAAATTGTATATTTAACTAATATTGAAGAATTGTAAATCTAAGAAATTTTGAAAAAAAATGAAAAATTATTTTGAAAATTTTTTAATTTTTTAGATAAAATTAGTTTGACCCATTTTTTAACTAGTTTTAATCTATTCACACTAATTTTGATCGATTTTCATTAATTCTATATATTTTTTATTTTTTATATCTTAATCAAACAAAGAAATCAACCAATTTCCGAACCAACTGGTCTCGTCCAATTTTTAAAACAATGCCTCCTATCCATGCAACATTTTTGTACCTTATAATTGTACCCGTACTTTTGCGACAAGTAGCTGGGAAAACCAGACGTACTTTCAACATGTCACAAGTATTCAATTACTTGATATGGGCAAATATGATGGGAAAGATCAATACATCAACTAGAAGAAGATTAAAGCAATTTTTCCTCTAAGTGATCGTGTCATGCAAGTACTCATGTCATATTATGTAATAAATTTTGTTTATTCTCAAAGAGTTATTTTGCCTTTTTTTAGTGCTTAGAAACAATCAATGAATTATTTGTGAGCTAATGACGGATGCACTTGTTTTGAATGCTTTTCATAAACATGGGTAGGAAAAGATTTTGCCGTAACTTAAATAGTAGGTTACTTTCTTCCTTAAAGGATTGTTTTTTAAATATCGAATTGAAATTGTATCGACATAGTTTCAGAGCAAAGCTCATTTAATGCTCAAAAGAGCTGGTCAAAGTGTTAACAATATTCGTGTGAAAAAATGAGACTCGTGTGCATGAATTTAAGGGAAAAATCAATCAAGAAATAACATGCAATATTCATGTAAAAAAATGAGACTCGTGTGCATGAATTTAAGGGAAAAATCAATCAAGAAATAACATACAAAATCCATCAAACAACAATAATAAGAGTGGAGGGAAAAAAAGCTAGCCATAAATAAAGGGCCACAACAACTTGCTTGGTTAAGATTTAAGTATATGGAGTCTTTGTCTAGAAGAAAAGTGATTCAATTTTTTGCTCCTGCCAGATATGCGCTGGCACAAACAAATGTCATTATTGAATTAAATAAATAGAGTAAATCAAGAGAGCAAAGACGTCCTTTCCTAAAAGTCAAACTTTTTCACATGGGCTTTGACGTTATGGTTACGCATGCAATCAATTAATGCTACTTTTGTTTTGATGGATTAAACTATTAACTCAGAAGATTATGTTAAAAGATAAGCAAAATTATATTTATTTTTTAATTTTTAATTATTATGATTAATAAACAAGATTGTTGAACGTGATTATATTCGTTTTTATTATAATTTTATTATTCAAGTAATTCAATTATCATAAAAATAAAATTATTTTTTGAGTGATATGTGGAAAAGGTCCACCAGCTTGATTATTTTATAATAACTTCATTTTGCAAGTCTAAGCAAGCTCTTGCCGTATAATGTTAATCAATAAAAAATAATTGTTATTGTTATATATACATATATATGGCAGCTATAATTATTACAGCCAATTAATATATATATATATATATATATATATGGCAGCTGTAATTATTACACCCAATTATCAAATACGCGAAAAGAAGCTGGAATAATTATATACAATTACCAAAAGCAAAAATGAAGTTGGAATGGCTAGATGTATCCAATGATCAAATACATGAAAAAAAAGTTGGAGTGAGTTGCTGGCATGATTTAAATACCCTTTAAATGTCTCTGTAAATGCCCTTGTTTGTAGCACATTCATTAAAGCCAATCTGATGCTGGCATTGGCCACACTGCTATTCGTCCTTGTCCAGTCACAAAAATAATTAAATATATAAAAAACTACTTTTGCATGCCTATTTTCACTCATTTTCTTCCTATTAAAAATATATTTTTCAATACTACCTATCAAAATATTTTTTTTAATCTTTTTTTACCCTTTTACATTAGTACTAAAATTTACATTTAAATTACAGTACGTTATTTTCTTACCAACAAAATTTTAAACATAACTGATATACATAAGCAAAATTTGCCAAACCACATAGAAACTATGTATATTCTTTTTGTAACTTTTATTTTTATTTTTGCTATTTTTTGTGAATGATTTAAAATTTAACATGTAATAAAAATCTCTAACTGCCATTAGCTGTCACTAAATAAATAAAAGATGTAAATTTTGAACTTTACACAAATTAATGAAGTTACATTGCTTTACGTCATCCATGTTAGGTTTACCATACATAATATTATGCCACGCAAATTGCCTACATTTGAATATCAAAATTACTTAATCTTAGTGAAAAAGATATTTACGATTTAAGAATATGCTTATTTTACAATTGTACCCCTTATGCTCAATTATTACTTTTTTTTTAAAATTTTATTCTCTTTTTTACTTTAACATAATTTTGAAGGCAAAAGTACACATACCAAACAAAGCTTACAGCATCTTTAGATTTATAATTTGTTTTCAATTTGTGAGACAAATAGGGTTGCAAGTAACTTTGGTAAGGGGATATTATGAGCAAATTGTTGATGGCAATACACCAGAGAAATTGCCCTGGATTGTTCTGGAAACAGCTCTACCTACCAAATTAAATTCTTTATATCTCTTGTAAAACACTCGTGATTCATGCTTCCATATAATAGCAGCCATGCACTGTTACTGACCAATTCAGAAAAATCAGCTAGCACATTCTTAATTCCCACTAATAAAAGTTACTTTAGTTGTGGGACAGGACGCATGAATAATTCCTAACTTTTCATTTTGGGAGGGTTGTTGGATAAAATACAGCATAAGGAGCCATCCTCGTTAGACGTCTATTATGTACACTTCAATAGTTTGCGCATTCATCGTGGGAATGGATTCATAACTCAGAAATTTGAAGGGGTTCAATTATACATTCATCTTTTTAAATTTAAGACATAAAAGATTCATTAAAATAGTTTATTTATTTATTTATTTATGGGGAGGGGCCAATGCATACAATATCTAAAATTTTTAAAATTTATAGCAAAAACTTGAGGATGAATGTACAAGTTTTAGAACTTTGTGGGGCCTCCTCAACCAGCACCCCCCAATCCTTCATTGTTTATGTTTGAGGTATTAAATTCAAATCTTTAAGCGTGCGTGTATAAGTTTTTAACTATTCTTAAAAAGTTGAAAAAATAAAAACCTTTCTGTTCTTACAATCGATATTTTATGAATTACATTACATTGGTAATAATGTAATAAATTAGTGTGAGAATAAGATTTGTGGGTTGCTCTAGTATGTGCCCGAGGAGGCGACATCTCACAAGTACATGAATCAAGTGGGGAAAAAAATTAGTATGTTTGAGACCAATTGATACAAATATTAATCTTTTTTTAAGAATTGGATTAGACTTGATAACAAACTAGCTACTCCACCTTTGTGCCCTTTTCTTTTGTTTTGTTTAAATAAATAGGCATTTTCTTTTTGTCAAAGCAACGAGAATTGATGCAAGTAAAAAACGAACTTTATTATTTTGAAGCATAATACAAATCACAATACTAATTTATAGTAAGTAATTCGAACTGAGAGTCAAAATTTCAAGACGGCTATATAAATATCTTTTGGTGTCACGTGCAAACACATTATTGAGAATTGACATGAAAATAAATTAAAAAATGGCAGTCACTATATATTTATATTATTTATGAAATATATGGGGTAGCCAATAACTACTTTTGCTCTCAAAGTATATTTACTAGATTGCCCTTACTTTCACTTTTTTGGCTTATTTATCAATATCTTTTAATACAATTTTATTTTTTTTCCTACCTCATTCATGCTTCCATTTCTCTCTTTTCCTTTAAACCTTTTCATATATTTATACTTTTAAATTATTTTGCCTTTATTATTAAAAATAGTTTATATTTGTTGCATTTAATTTATGTTCAATTAATATAATTAAAATAAATCAAGCCCAATCAATATAAAATATATATTATTGATATAATTTTATGTATGAAATAAATTATTTAATTGCGTACACAGCAAATATATTTAAAACTAGTGAGTGTATGTGTGTACACCCAACACATACGCACAAAAATGTGACAATTACAAATCTCTACCTACATCCGCTGAACACCTACAAGGCTGTCGGGTACTACAGTGTATATTTATGTATGTGCACAGTTTGGAATCCAACTTTAATGTCAAAACATCTTTCTATTTTCGTATTATTAGATATACTATTTTAAAAAAAATTTTTATTCAAATTTAAATTTTATTTTTGTTGTATATATAATTAAATAATTTTTTTAATTAATTATATCTATTTACAATCAAATCAATATCTATATATATTCCACACATACTCACCTATACTTTTATTTATATCTTAAAACTTAATTATCTTTATATACTATAACACTATCTAATCATTATTATATTATATATATATATTTAAATAAATAATAATATTATCTATTACATCAAAATATTCCTTCTAATTATACTATTCAATTTAATATAATTCCCACCAATATATCTTAAAAAAAAAAAGTCCTCTCTCACACATAGCAAATAGAAAAGTATAAAGTGTGGAATATGTGAAGTGTGGATAGTATCCACTTGCCCTTAAAATTAATTTATTAAAATACTTTTTTTTAATACACTCTTCTTTTCATGTTTTTATATTTTCTCTTTTTGTTTTTACTTATTATTTCACCATTTCTTTATTTTTTTCCTCCTTCATTTTATAGAAATTGTCCAATATAATATTCATTACTTCTAACTTATATTTATTCTAAAACTTTTTAAAAATATATTAGACTTAATTTTTATTATCATAATTTTTAATTTTAATAATTCAATTATATTATTAAAGCTTTTTATAATATGATTAATTTATACTTTATAATTATTAATAAAAAAATTATGTACATATGTAGAAAAATAATTTTTACTAGATAATAAATTATACAATAAAATACATATAAAATGTATTTTAATATATTATTTATATATTAAAATGCAGGGAGACTAGTTATGGATTACGCGTGGAGGGCTGAGATCACGTTAATCACACGGTCGGAAACTACAACAAGACGCTGACTCTATTACGTCATCACATACGTTGCAGCTTCCCCACAGTTTTGTCGCATCTCTTCTAAGTTCCCAACCGAACTTTCATTAAGTAAAAATTAAATATTTTTTTATTGTGCAAAAATATATTTATACGATTCCTCCCTTTCCCTTAAATTTCTGATAGAGTAGTTTCTTGACTTTTCCTTTGCCTCGACTAGGGCTGGAATCGAGCCGAGTCGAGCTCGAGTAGTAATATACTCGAGCTCGACTCGAGTCGATTTTTTACGAACTCGAGCTCGAGTAAAATTTTACAACTCGAACTCGAGCTCGAGTTACATGTTAAATTATGTTTGAAATTTTTTTTTTTTTAAAAAAAGTCGAGCTCGAGCTACTCGATCGAGCTTGTTATTGATCGAGCTCGAGGCGAGCTTTGACCGAGTTGCTCGACCAAGTCGAGTCGAGCAACTCGGTTGAGTCACACCCCTAGCCTCAACTCTAAAATGATAAAATATATTTGACACTCCTCCTCTTTTGACTAATAATTTTTTATTTGGGTTTAAATGATTAGTAATATAGAAAGTTTGTTTTACTTTTAATATTTTTAACTCTAAAAAAACTCAAAAAGAAAAAAAAAAAAGCAGGTAAGCCTAATATTCAAACTTTAAAAACATTTTTCTCTATCTTTTATATATATATATATATATATATATTTAAAGTCTGATCTTTATTCCTATTCCAAGACTTATCCATAATTAATTTTAAACACATTCTTACATCATCACATTTATATGTATTTATAACTTAAAAAATACATACATACATACACACACACGCACATATATACATCATCTCTATATACTTTACATTATCCAATTACCATATTATTTATATACTAGTAAAAGTCATATGCTCTGTATAAATTTATTTATAAATTATAAAAATATTGTATTTTAAATAATAGAAATAAAATTATTTAAATTAAAAGTATAAATAATATTTAAAATAATAAAATAAATAATGACTAAAAGAATTTGTAAAATAAAAATTTTGAGACAAAGCATACAGAAAAATAATAAGTTAAAAGAAAAAAGGAAAGCAAAAGGGAGAAAGAATTAAAAAGATAGATAAAATTAAAAAAAATTAGAATAAAGGTATTTTGAAACTTGACATTATGCAATAAAAAATACTTACTAATTAAATATCATAGTATAGATAAAATACATCACGTCCTTATTTTCATACGGTTAACTAACTTTTATAGGAACAACACACTACTCAAAAAAAAAAAATCGTAGATAGACGTTTATAATTTTTTTTTTTTTTTGAGAAACAAAAGAAAAACCTAACTGTTGGGCTATGTTTGGATACTCATCATACGCAATTTTCATTCTTTCAAAATTTAAAATTCCATACATATATCCGACAAAATATTTGGTATCTCCTTTCCTTTTATTTTTGTATAATTTTTAAATTTTCACATTAATTTTTTTTATCATGATTTACATCTAAACAAAACATTTGATTATGTTTTTTCATTTTATCCCAAATAATACACACACTTCAATTACACCTATTCTAAGTTCTATCACTTTTTTTTTTTTTTTTAATTTTTGCATATGTTTAAGAAAAATACATCAAAATCCTCGATTTTAAAAATTAGCCTTTGTTGTCTTTTTATGCCTAATTCATGCATGTTGAAGTGCTTATTATTGTTAGACGACCATTTTTCTGGCATTCTCTTCTGTGAAGATCTTTCTCAGAGTCAGAGAGAGAGAGAGAGAGAGAGAGAGAGAGAGAGAGAGAGAGAGAGAGAATTGAGACCAACCAGTAACATGAAAGAAAATTTCACCGAAACATTCTTGGGAAACAAACGTTTTCCCACGAATGTTTCCGCCATAATAACATTCTTGGGAAACAAACGTTTTCCCACGAATGTTTCCGCCAAATTATGCTTAGTGTTTTAAAAATCAAATACTTGAATCTAATTTTAAAAAAATTTAATTAGTATTAATAGTTAAATTTATTACACTAATACAATAAAAAATACCACGAATATAAAAATAATAAATAATAATTCAACAAATAAATGTAAAAATATACAATAGAAAGATCTTATTAAAATATTTAATTAAAATATAATAGAATTTAGTGTCTTACATGTTCAGCGCATGTTTAAACAAAAAATTATTGGACATCTTAAAAGATAATTTATTTGATTCATGAAATTTTTTGTTATAAAAAAAAACAAGTCGAAGATACATTATGAGAAAAAAACAAAAATTAAATTAAGATGTAAAATTCTATTTATTTGTTAATTTGAACTATTCAATTTTCATGAACCTTGATTAATTCATCTAGTTTAGCATTCAATCACAATTTTACTTAATTTTATTATATTTTGATTTTTAAATTGTATTTGAATCCTTTTTTAATTGACCGGCAATCTAATCAATTCCACCGTCCAATTCAAGCCAGTTTTTAGAACACTAACTACACTATCTCCTTTGTATTTACACAAACATTCTAGTGTATGCATTTGTACTACTATTATTATCATTAATACATTTGGAATGAATTTGAAGATTTATAAAAATTAGTTATATCTTGATGTTGTACAAATATTGTAGTACCGTTGAGATATCACTAATTTGTTGATGTCTTAGAATATGTTTCTTTTGTTATGGTTGAAGTGATTTATATGAATAATTTTTTACAAGAAGCTGTGATATGTTATTGCATGACATGATCAAGATTACTGCCTAAAGTATTAAAATTGTTTCTTAAGATTGTAATGGTTATGAATCATTGTTTATAGAATAAAACTGTTGTGTAACATTATAAGGTAATAACATAAATTTATCGAAAGTATTGTCAAAATTCTTAAAATTGTTACTAATATTTAAAAGGTGTTGTGGAGTTGACCAAAATGGTACTTAAACTATATCATATTAAAAAAGAATAAATGTAACAAAATCTAAAAATTGTTGCCTTCTAAATGTTACAGTACCGTGCAGCAATTAATTTTAAAAACCGTTGCCCAATATTTAAGATAACAGCGCTTCAAGAGCGTTGCGGCTGCAAAACTATTGTCAAAACTTCATTTTTTTTAATAGAACATGTAACTATTGTCAAAACTTCATCATTTTTAATAGAATATGTAACTATTGTCAACAGTTTTTAAGCGTAGACAAAGATATTGCTGCGAGTCCTTGTTTTCAAGCCTTCATTCCCCCCTCGGGTCTGTTCTTTTAGTCTCCATGTCACTTTCTTGATGACAATTAATGCATCATTATTATCTAGTTAATTGGGATGTTTTTAAGCTTTCCTCTCTATTCTCCTGTATTTTCTTTCTTCTGACGTTGCGCGTGTCCAAAAATCCAAGCCCAATGGTTCTGAACGTTAACCATCAGAAAGTGAGCAACAAAGCGGGGGTAGAGACTACAGAGAGATCCAAGTCAGCGTTCAAAGGTTTTCTGCCATGAAGCAGAAATCAAGTTCCTGAATAAACCCCGACATATGCCTCATCTCTATCTTCATATATTCTTTTCTTAGTATGCGTTCAGATGCATAGTCTTCTGGCTTCATAATTCACTTTTCATATTCATCTAAACTAAAAGACTGCATCTTTTTGAGATTTGAAAAATGGGCTCGAATTTGTGGGGTGTGCTGTTCTTTTGCTGTCTCTTCTTCTCCATCTTGTGAGGCCTCTCTTTTTCATCTATCCTGGCGTAACTCCTTCCCTGAGCTTCTTCGTCTTCTTCTTCTTCTTTTGTCTACAAGTCATAACTGATGAAATACTTCTTAACTGCGTTCTGTATCTTCTTTTCCTTTTATATAAATAATCCTCTTGACAACTGTCATTAATAATATTTGTTTATTATTTGGTGGTTGGGAGAAAGGTCAGATTTCTAACTAGCCTTCTGGTTTCAGGGCATCTGATAAAATTAGCTTCACTTTGGCATCGTCAGACTTCATTTAGCTACTAATTTCAAAATAATGAGGACGGGTAAAAAGAAGAGGTTAAATTTCAGCAAGCTCTACTCGTTCAAATGTGGGAAGGGTTCATCCGAAGAAGAAGGACATTCACAGATTGGGGGACCAGGTTTCTCGAGAGTGGTTCATTGCAATGAGCCAGATGTTTCGGAGGCCAGTCTCAGGAATTATGCAACCAATTATGTTAGGACAACAAAGTACACGGCCACGACCTTCTTGCCAAAGTCCCTATTTGAGCAGTTCAGGAGAGTGGCAAATTTCTACTTCCTTGTCACTGCTGTTTTGTCTTTCACTTCTCTTTCCCCTTATACTCCAGAGAGCAACGTCGTTCCCCTGATTATAGTTATCGGAGTAACTATGGTTAAAGAAGGGATTGAAGACTGGCGGCGGAAACAACAGGTGGTCTTGACCTTTAAATCTTTCTGTGCTTTGCAGATGTTTGCTTTTCATTTCTTGCCTTTTTTTTTTTTTTTCACTTTATCAAAGGATGAAAACGTGTATTTAAGTGCCGCCTTTGTAGCAGTGATTCTTTGGGAGTTCTTGAAAGTTTGGTAGTTTTTTATTGTACTTATTTCTACGCTTTTTGGACGCGTTGGATTCTTTACAGAATTTGAGATGCTCAACTTTCCCCCCCCTGGAAAGTACCAAAAGTGATGAACAGTGAAGGAATATTTTTCCTTTCTGACAGTTGAAGAAATCAAAGAAGAATGCATTCTGACATGATCTGAATCTTATATAACTTATATATGGAATTTAATATTTTTAAATCACTGGGGTATTCTAGCGGCATAAACAAGCTGACAGGATTTAACTCAGGAATATAAATTTCACTTTACCGGGGGCCTGAATTTGATTAGATAGTGTTGAAGGGTTTTTTGGATGGTTAATGCTTTGAAAATTGCAAAATTTTGCTTTTGAAGACATTCAGTTTTAGCGCGACAGATGGTGTTATTTTATTTTATTTTATTTTATTTTTTGTCATTTCTTATGATCTGGTTGATAATCATGTACTTATGTGATTCTTAGGACATTGAGGTAAACCACCGGAAGGTTAAGGTTCATGAAGGTGGTGGAAAGTTCAAGCAAACTCAATGGAGAAATCTGAAAGTGGGTAATATAGTTAAGGTGGAGAAGGATGAATTTTTTCCTGCAGATTTAGTTCTGCTTTCATCGAGTTATGAAGATGCTGTCTGCTATGTTGAGACCATGAATCTTGATGGGGAGACAAATTTAAAACTCAAACAAGCATTAGAAGTAACATCGGCTTTGAATGAGGAAGACCTAAAAGACTTTAGGGCCACCGTTAAATGTGAAGATCCTAACGCTAATCTGTACAGCTTTGTTGGAAGTATGGAATTTGAAGAACAACTGCATCCTCTTTCTCTTCAACAGCTGCTGCTTAGAGCCTCTAAGCTGCGGAACACGGACCACATATATGGAGCTGTGATTTTCACCGGCCATGACACGAAGGTCATTCAGAACTCGACAGATCCTCCCTCTAAAAGAAGCAAGATTGAGAAGAAAATGGATAAGATTGTCTACTTTTTATTTGGTGTTTTGTTCTTGATGGCTTTTGTTGGGTCAGTTTATTTTGGTATTGTGACCAAAGATGATTTAGAGGATGGACATAGAAGGTGGTATCTCCAGTCAGATAGTGCTAAAATATCTTTTGATCCGGAGAGAGCTCCAGTTGCAGCTATAAATCACTTTTTGACAGCCTTGTTGCTGTACAGCTACTTGATCCCAATTTCTTTGTACGTGTCGATAGAAATTGTCAAAGTTCTTCAAAGCATTTTTATTAATCAAGACGTTCAGATGTACTATGAAGAAGCTGACAAACCAGCTCATGCCCGCACCTCAAATCTGAATGAGGAACTAGGCCAAGTTGATACAATACTCTCAGACAAGACAGGCACATTGACTTGTAATTCAATGGAGTTCATTAAGTGCTCTGTGGCCGGCACTGCTTATGGATATGGTGTCACGGAAGTCGAAAAGGCTTTGGCTAAAATAAAAGGGACTCCACTGGGGGTCAATGGGGAAGATGATATCGAGCTTCAGAATAGCCCTAAGGTATCATCCGTGAAGGGATTCGATTTTGATGATGAAAGAATCATGAATGGAAACTGGGTAAATGAACCCCATTCGGACGTTATTCAGGCTTTCTTTCGTTTACTGGCAGTGTGTCATACAGCCATACCTGATATTGATGAAAACTCAGGGAAGGTCACATACGAAGCTGAATCACCAGATGAGGCTGCCTTTGTTATTGCAGCAAAAGAGCTTGGTTTTGAATTCTTCAAAAGAACACAAACAAGTGTTTATGTGAAGGAATTGCACCCTGTCTCTGGAGAAAGAGTTGAAAGGTCGGTATATTTAAATGTTCTTCCTTGCGTTTTCTCTTCCCTTTGTTACTACAAAATTCTTTTATGCTGTGTTTTGCAAACGTGCCAGATTCCCTCTCTGAATCTGTAATGCACCCCACTCCATAATCTTGACAATTAGTTAAAGAGGGGAACTTTATTCACCTGTTATTTACACCTTGCTATGGAAAATATCTATTAGACTGTTTGTGTGTGGGTGCACAATTGATCGAACAAAGCCCTTGCAATCTAGAAAAGGTTTTCTGATGCAGGTCTTACAAGCTGTTAAATGTTTTAGAATTTAACAGTTCAAGAAAGCGAATGTCTGTAATAGTAAGGGGTGAGGAGGGGAAGCTACTATTGCTCTGCAAAGGCGCTGACAGGTTAGTTCGATTTATGACATATTTTTCATCTGATATCAATTGTTTCATAGGCAATTGAGTTTGCTGATAACTAATCATCCTCGCTTCTCATGTTTTGTCTTCTTGGTTTTTGGCCTTACTGCAGTGTCATGTTTGAGAGGCTTGCTAAAAATGGAAGGGATTTTGAACCGGAAACCAGAGAACATGTGAACGCGTATGCTGATGCGGGCTTAAGGACCTTAGTAATTGCTTATCGGGAACTTGGTGAAGAAGAATATAAGGCGTTTAATGAAAAATTTCTGGAGGCCAAAAACTTGGTTAGTGCTGATCGAGAGGAGCTAATCGATGATGCGACTGAAGAAATAGAAAAAGATCTGATTCTTCTTGGTGCAACTGCTGTTGAGGACAAGCTTCAACAAGGGGTGAGTTACAAGCAAACCATGCAGAGAAATCATGACTCGGTTAATTTAATGAAACTTATGTGCGGCCTTTCCTGATAGGTTCCTGAATGCATTGACAAGCTTGCGCAGGCTGGAATAAAAATATGGGTTTTGACTGGGGATAAGATGGAAACTGCCATTAATATTGGGTATATTCTCAGCACAATTCCTAGTAAAATAGAACATTGAATATTTATACATTCTGACCGTGTGAGTCATTATGCAGCTATTCCTGTAGCTTGCTTAGACAAGGAATGAAGCAAATTGTGATTTCCCTGGATACTCCAGAGATCACCAACTTGGAGAAAATGGGAGAAAAGGATTCAATTTCCAAGGTAAAGAGATTATAGTCCTCATTCATTTTAACTGGACACATGAAATCACCAGAGATCACCAGCTTGGTAGTAGGTCACCACATGCCTTCAATTTTAAACGCCTAACAAGAACACTTTGGTCCGATTTCTCGGGGGTGGGCAGTCATTTGAATTGATAGATATTTTTACGATTTAATTATTCTTAAGAGATACGTATACTGAGCTACTAACGTTGGGCCATTTCATTATTTCTTTAGGCTTCAAAGCAAAGCGTTCTGCAGCAGATTACTCAAGGGAAGAATCAGGTTGCTAATTCTAGCTCTGAGGCTTTTGCCTTAATCATTGATGGGAAATCTCTTGCATACGCATTAACTGATGATGTCAAAAAATCGTTTCTTGAACTTGCAATTAGCTGTGCTTCTGTAATATGCTGCCGCTCTTCACCGAAACAAAAGGCACTGGTGAGTTTGTCCTGTTGACCCTCAGCACACTTAATTCTGAAGCTGAGTGGCCTCTTTATGTTTCTGTTCCGTTTCACTACATCAGTATCCTTACCTTGATGTAATCTGCTTAGTTTCTAAACAGCAAATTGCTTCTATTGGTGCAGGTTGCAAGACTTGTCAAAGAAGGAACTAAGACAACTCTGGCAATTGGTGATGGAGCCAATGATGTGGGGATGCTTCAAGAAGCAGATATCGGAATTGGAATAAGTGGCGTCGAAGGAATGCAGGTGGAAAAACTAATGGTTTATTGGTTGCTACTTTGAAATCTTGATAAAAGGAAATGTTTTGCCTCATTTCTTGTCTTGGTCTTTTGGAAATCTACCAGGCTGTCATGTCAAGTGATGTCGCAATTGCTCAGTTCAGATTTTTGGAGCGCTTGCTTTTGGTGCATGGACATTGGTGTTACAGAAGGATCTCTTCCATGGTAATAACTTCATTGTTATTATTATTTATTTTCAAACTTCTGGCCTTAGTTCAAAGTTTAGAGCCTATTCTTATTTAGATAATAAGAAAACTATAGAAGATTATCAACACTGTATACATTACCTGCGGGAGAATAAACTCATTGGGTAGTGTTTGATTTTGTCCTATTGGTGCAGATTTGCTACTTCTTCTATAAAAATGTCGCTTTTGGTTTTACCATCTTCTTGTATGAGGCATATGCATCTTTTTCCGGACAATCTGCTTACAATGATTGGTTTTCGTCCCTTTACAATGTATTCTTCACGTCTCTACCGGTGATTGCTATGGGAGTCTTTGACCAGGATGTATCTGCTAGATATTGTCTCAAGGTATGCCTTTATAGCTTAGCGTTCATTCAGAATCTAATCAAATCAGCATAGTTTGTTGTATCCTCTTGATTGCCATAAAAGTCGAGGCTCCATTGCATAGTGGCTTTATGTAGAAGAATAATGGCCATTTTGAATTCAATATTGGAATCATGCAACATACTAAATCAAGAAATACCCAAAAAACCTATCTCCTTGCAAGGCTAATAAAGACGAATGCAAGCTTTTACTAAATAAGTAAATTGGAGAAAGTCCCAAATTGTAAGAAGGCTGCTGTTTTTTGGCCTCTCTGATAAAATTTCTATGTGACTGCCTACACATCCTTCAGTGACAAGAATGTTTCATAGTTTCTCAAATTTTCACCTTCATTTCACGTGGCAGTTTCCTTTGCTGTACCAAGAAGGCATGCAGAACATCCTCTTCAGTTGGCGCCGTATCATTGGTTGGATGCTCAATGGAGTTTGCAGTGCTGTTATAACCTTCTACTTCTGTGTAAGGGCACTAAGTCCTCAGGGATTCAACAAGGATGGCAAGGTTGCTGAGTACCAAACTTTTGGTGCCACAATGTACACCTGTGTTGTCTGGATTGTGAACTGCCAGATGGCCCTCGCCATCAGTTACTTCACCTTAATCCAGCATGTGTTTATCTGGGGCGGAGTTGCTTTATGGTATCTTTTCCTCTTGGCATATGGGGCTATGCCTCCCACAACTTCCACTACAGCATATGAAGTTTTGGTTGAATGTCTTGCCCCAACGCCTTCTTTCCATTTGGTGACAATCTATGTGGTTATATCGGCCCTGGTTCCTTACTTTACATACAAAGCAGTTCAGATGAGATTCTTCCCAATGTACCATGGAATGATACAGTGGATGAGGTACGATGGTATATCAGAGGATCCTCAATATTGCAACATGGTGAGGCAGAGGTCTATAAGGCGCACGACTGTTGGTTTTACCGCACGTTCACTGTCACGCACGAATCCTTTGCAAGTTGGGAGCTCTGAAGCGTAGGTAACATCTGTGTGTGTATCTTTTGACAGCTTGTTGGCAGAACTGTCTGACTCCAATGCCGGATTTGAGTTTTGGTGCTCTGCCTGATGGTGAGGCTTGTACATTGTCAGTTATACGCCATGGCCGCAAGGTAAACTAGACAGTGCCCCCATTAATTTGTAAATCTTGAGAGTAACAGAAGGAGATTTATTCATTTTTGTATCTTGTACAATTCAATATCTTCACAACACATAAATGAATGTGTTCTGATAATGGATGAATAAGTTCCTTCTGTGCATTCCTAAGTTTCTCTGTCATTCCACTTTTGTTTGTTTGATCTACACGGAAAGCTACTGAATTTATGTGAGAAGATCAAGGAAAGGCTAAGAACCCCCTTGACAGAGACCATCTGAAAATTGGTGCACAGGTTGGAAGGTCCTAATTTTACATTTTGTGAAGGAACGGTTACATAAAAATGAAAGTTTGTGATGGGTTAATGGTGACCAGACTGTCTGTAAAACCTATTTATTAACAACGAACATCATTTCTTTCTATGGTAAACCTTAAATTAATGCTCATTTGGATCTTGGATTGGATTGACATTTGACAACAGCTGGGAAGATCATATTAATCAACAGTTTTGTTCATTGCTGATAAAAGAGTTAAGTGAGGAAGCAGGACAACTGCACTTTCTGACTCCAAACAGATGCAACAGAAGGTCATCTACTTTCCAAATCAATACTAATAATTAATGAACTGCTGAGTGCACACATTGATCAATACTCACTTAAAAACTGATGGACAAGTCTATCATAAAACAAGTTTCAAATTCGTCACAATAGAAGTGCATCTACTGCAAACACAAAGACAAACTTCAGGCTTCAGAATCATCATCAGCCCTTAAGCCCTTCTAAACCAGACATTTACAACAAAAGCCTATCTGAAAAAGAAAAGAACAATGCAGCAATATCTTCAGCCTTACATTAGTCATAACAATTTAAAGAAAGTTCAATTAGACCGAGTCACATTTTTCTCCAAACTGATGAGGGCATAAGCAAAAAGATTGCCAACTTTGCTTGCAAGATTGACTCAGTCAACGTTAACGAACAAAAACCAGAGAAAGTCAACCCTAACATGGAGAAGGTTATGAGACAGAAAGGCCAAGGTAGTCAACGGCCGACTTCCCCAATATGTTAGCGAACTCATTGAAGCTGATGACGCCGTCGCCGTTGGTGTCGGCCTCTCGCATCATCTCACTCAGCTCTCGGTACGTGAGGGGGTGTCCCATCTTGGCCATCTGCCCGGCGAGCTCCACCGCCGTTATGTAGCCGTTGCCGTCGCGGTCAAACGTCCGAAACACCTCCATGAGCTGGTCCTGGTTGATCAGGACCTGCTCGTTGACGTCGGGCAAAACGGCGTCAACCAGTTCGTCAAATTCGATGGAGCCGTTGCCATTGGCGTCCATGTTGGCCAACAAGGCGTGGATTTGATCGCCGGCTGGCTTGACGCCGAGGGAGCGGAGGAGGGCGGCTAGCTCCAGCTGCGTCAGGCTGCCGTCGCGGTCCATGTCGAACCGGTCGAAGATGTCCCTCAGCTGTTGGAGCTGATCAGATTGGATTTTGGTCATCACAGTGGCGGTCAAAGGGGGGAAAGGATTAATGAACAGACAAGAATCTCTTCCGTTTCTCTTCTTACCTTCCTATTTTTTCTGGTTTCTTGCTTTAACTTAGTTGTTAGGACCGTTCAGTGTTGAGGGGTTGTTAATCCGATTTAATGAATGATCGATCCAAGGGAGAAAGCGCGTGGTATGAAAGGGGAAGGAAATCAGGTTGGGCAAATTTTCAACCCAGGACAAGAATATTTTATTGCAAACCCATGCGACGCATTCTTGGTAGATTTCCGATGATTCATAACAAAGGGCGAAATAAACAATGACGAGGATCAGATTTTGCGATTGGGTGCCACTTCTATTTTAAAAATTAATTTTAAAAGATTGGGTGAGATTTAATAATATTTTTTTTTAACTAAATAAGAAAAATTGGAAAGGTCGTGTTACTGCCATGCAATTAAATAAAATATAACCTTTCGACCCGTTTGGGTTACATAATGCCAATCATATTTTTATTTTAAAATTTTTTTATTTTTTTCTATTTTTTATTTCTCTATTATTTACATATATTTTGTATTTGTGTTTTCCCTTGATTTTTCTCACTTTCAATTTCTTTTGATCTTCTTCATTTCTTATTTCAAATATTATTTATACTTTAATTTAAAATAATAATATTTTTATTTTCTAAACTATAATGATTTCATAACTTATAAATAATTTTACACACATATATATATATATATGTTGTGTGCTAATTTTACTTTATACATACATATGTCTATTGAAAAAGCAATTACTGTGCTGCAATTCTTGCTGCCAGATAGCCATCATCGACCACTGTCGTTGTGTTGTTATTTTCTTTTTCTTCACCAGAGTTTCTTCATTTTTTCTTCTGCAGCATTAAAATCAAGCCCAGAAAACACTAAGGAAAATTAATGGAAAAGAAATCATCTGTATCCCAAAAATTATCCTTATTTTTTCCTTATACCCTCCCTGCACTTCCTTCCCCTCATTTTAATATATTACACTGGTAAATGTTCATACATAGGTATGTTCACAACTCTTATTATCTAGTGTATGAAATCATAATTGTATTTTGATGGGTATAAAACATTTTTGATATTATATCTATACTATTATTATTTTAATGATTTTTTAAATATTCTTCATAACTAATCTACAGTTCTACAGTTATAATAATTATTTTTAGTATTTTAATATTTCTCTATTGTTTTTTTTATCTCTATTGTCTCAATTAATTCACTGACACCAATCAATTCATTATATTTTCTTTTCAAATATGATATGAATTTTCCACACTCTCAATACTTCAAATTGTTATTTGGAGGTTATTGAAAAAAAAAAAAAAAAAGGAGAAGAAAAGAAACTATCCAGAATAGGCGTCCAAGAAAAAAAGAAGTAAACCCTTTACCATTTATCGTTTGGACATCCTAGGAGAAAGAGAAATATAAAGTGGAAAGAATGAAAATGCGCAAAACAGGTGACAGACAGACAATACAACTCTCCGCAGCGACGGTTTCCATAGCACCACTAGGCAGGAGCATGCGAGTTCCTCCCAGGTTGGCATGCAAGTGCCAGCAAACATTTGTTCATGCAATCGCTGTTCTTCCTCAACCAAGTCCATCAGGACACAGTGAAGCGGCTGTTTTATAACAAGAAACAGAATGGAGGCGTCAATTTGTAGTACAAATGACCAGTATCTGAGTACAAGTTCACTTGTATTAGTTAGCAGTGGGATCAGGCCGTGTACACACTCTGCATGGAAGGAAAAAGCTGCCCTGACAAATATATGTAATCACAATCAAACTACTCACAGAAACCCAATTCCTGTTCTAAATTAGATGCAGCAGTAACTGCAGTGCACTGTATTTAGGTCAATATATTCAACTTGGCCGGGAGGATCATGCTTGGGGACTTGATTCGCTCTGGCTACTTTGGTGATTCCCTTCGCTACTTGAGCTATATCGGTTGAAAAACTCCGTACTAAGATATTGATTCTCAAATGCCATTTTCTGCAACAATCTGATTTCTGCGGACTGTTGTGCACCGTTGAACATTTTACTGTCCCCCACTTTCATTCCGTTTGTCAAGTCTGAGTTAGCCAAACTGTCCAAAGCCCTCACAACCTGGACAGCATTAACGAGTAGGCAAAACTCCATCAGCGTGTGTCGAAGAAAAATTAGACAGATATCTAGACCTTGAAGATTTTACTACCTGCCCCATTTTGGGTCTCTTTGTGGATGAATGGCGAACACATGCTGCTGCAACTTCGACCATTTTAAACATCTCGCTGGCAACATAATTTTGTTCAAGCCTTGGATCTGCCACTTTCCCAAACTCCAATGTCTCAAGTGCTTCATTTAGCAGAGGCCGAACCTGAATGAGGAATAAAGCAATGTAAAAACCTATCAATCCTTATTAGCACCATAACAATATTCAGCTTTATGCTCCCAATTCTGTAGATGTGTGAGAGCAGAGAGAAAAATTTAAGGCCAATTTAGTCATGCATTTGGAGGCATGGAATGGTTTGATTCATGGATCTAGGCCACGCTGGATTATTAAATAAAATCGGCATATAATTCGTTTACCCACTCAACAAGTCCATCATCTTCTGGGAACTGGGATGAATCCACAGGTTTGCACCCTGTAATTAACTCCAAAAGCACAACTCCATAGGAATATACATCAGACTTTTCAGTCAACTTGCCAGTTGATGCATATTCAGGAGCCATATATCTGGGAAACCAAATCTAGTATTAGAATAAGGACAAGATAACTGTTACAATCCCTTTGCTTCAGCTAGCTTTTATTGGAAATTAAGAAATTATGACTATTTATGGGTGACCACTTACCCAAAAGTTCCCATTACACGTGTGGTAACATGCGTGTTTACATCCATGGCTAATTTAGCTAGTCCAAAATCAGAAACCTGAGGTACATTCTTTTGCTAAATACATCATGAAGACAAAAATACAAAATTTATCAAAACCTGGACATACCTGAGCTTCAAATTTGTCATCCAGAAGGATGTTTGATGATTTGATATCTCTATGGATGATACGGGGATGGCCTGGAGTTAACTAATTCATTAGAAAATTAATATATTTTCCTGCTTAACATATAAAGTGATTTCAAGATGTGCCAAAATATATTTGGGATTGAGAGTGCATGATCTAAGTATTACTTATCGTCTCTAACTACTCATTTATTAAATAGTGGATCATCTTCTGAACAAGTTATCCCTAAGGCTGCCTCAAGCTTCTTTAGCATCTCTTCAAAGACTTACAAATCAATTAAAAGAGAAATATTGACCAATTAAAGAACAATATCTAGTATTATCCCTAGTTGACACAAGAAAGCCACTATGACAGGTATAATTTTTATTTTGTTCAACGCCCACATTCATGAACTCCCTACCACTAATAGCCACAACAGTTGCTCAATTTTCATGATAGAATGTGCAGAATGTAAGAGGAATCAAGCTATGAGGAAGATGTTAGTCATGCAATTTCTTTCTGCTTCGCCTGTTGCACTGGGTCACAACAGGCAAATGGGATGACCATCATGATAAGCTGCGCACTTCTCATTGTTTTGAGAAAGGCTAACTGTCATGAGGACCATTATCATTATATGGTCCATTATTCTCCAGAAATCACAAATGTAAACTCCCAATATATATAGATCAAGAGAAGGCAGCCAATCAAAGGGGAGAATCTATCATGATCCATGATAAAAGAGAGGAAAATAGACATGCATTCCCTTAAAGAAAGGGACAAACTTCTAACACATTTAAGGCAGTGAAACGTGGAATTAACTCAAAGAGCTTACAGTCTTCATGAAGGTATGCTATCCCACGAGCTGCACCCACGGCAATCTTCACTCGTGTAGCCCAATCCAGAACAAGTGCACCTTCACCTGAAAGAGTTACAGAAATCTCAACAACTATTCTATCAAAAATCCATCCTTCAATATTGAGCAGTAAAATATACCATGAAGATGGAAGTAGAGGTTATTGTTAGGGACATAATCATACACAAGCAGCCTTCTCTTCTCATGAATGCAATAACCAACAAGTGAAACTAAATGCCGATGGTGTATATGATTTATTATCTTGACTTCAGCTCTGAATTCCCGCTCCCCCTGCTGTCCACCAATTTTTAACTGCTTAACTGCTACATCTCTACCATCTGCAAGGGTTCCCTTGTACACAGACCCAAATCCACCTTCACCCAAGAGATTCTGGGCAGAAAATCCATTGGTGGCCTCATCTAATTCTTCATAGGTGAAAAATAACTTAGAACTGCCTAAAGTACCAGGCGCATGAGGTGAATAGGGAATGCCCTTCTCAGATCCACTTCCAAAAGGTGACATTTGCATCTTCAGTAATGAAGAATCTGGACGCAGATCAAATTACTTCTCAGATTGTTTCCCATTTAGTAAAGTACTAAGGTCCCCGTTGAGAAACTAATAAACAAGAGGCAAAGATTTACCTGATTCTTGAGGAGAACCAACAGATGGCACAATATAACCCCCCTTATGTCCAGAACCGCTTTTCTTTCGTTTCCACACAAAGAATGCTGCAATTCCAAAGATACCAAGAAGTATGAGACCGAATGCTGTACCAATTGCCACTGTGGCTCCAGTACTGATGCCTCCATCACTTTTGGAATGTGAATTTTGTGGTGCATTTCTGGCAGAACTACTGTGAACACTTCGTGGAACCCTTGATGGTGGAGGAGAAAGGGATAGCGGTGACTCAATGGAGGGAGGAGGGGTTAATGTTCTTGCTGAAGGTGGCAATGATGAATTTGAAGAAGAATCAGAAGGTGGTGGAGACTCTGGTGTAGAATTAGGTCGAGGTGGAGTTGGAGTTGTGCCAGAGGTAGGTGGTGGCACAACAGATGGTGGTGGAGGGGAGCTTTCTAGGGGGTTAGTTGGTGATGGTGGAGGTGAATTGTTAGAGGGGTTGGTTGGTGGAGGTGAGCTTCCTGGTGGTTTTGGAGAAGGTGGGGGCGAGGCATTATTCGGGGGCTGAGGCACCGGTGGAGGTGGACTTTCAGAGGATTTAGATGATTGGGGTGGAGGAGCATTAGTAGCGGGAGAAGGTGGTGACTTGGGATGGTCAGATGGTGGAGGAGCTGCTGATGAGTTAGATGGTGAATTAGTGCGAGGAGGAGGTGGACTAGAAGATTCAGGTGTTGAACTTGATGATGGAGGAGAACTAGAAGAATTAGGCAGTGAACTTGATGCCGGAGGAGGACTGGAAGACTTAGGCGGTGAACTTGATGAAGGTGGACTAGAAGACTGAGGTGGTGGACTTAATGATGGGGGTGGACCATTGGTTGGAGCAGGTGGAGAATGCTCAGGTCGAGAAGGGGGCGATGTTGGGGATTGAGAAGCCATAGAAGCGCCGGACAATGATGGTGGAGATGAATATTAAATCTATATGGCGGCAACAATAGAATTTGGAGATGGTGATGGATATATGTCTATGCCATCTCACTAGCCTGTTGATCTATTTTCACCAATTCTATGCAGCATCCGCAAATTTACAAAATCTCCAACATCGTATGCAAAAAATCCATGCAAAGTTCGCGATGTACTGGAACGATTTCGCTAATCCGGTGATCAAAGTATTAGCTTCCAAACTAAAAATTCTTCTCACGCATTACATCGATAATCATGCACGCGTTCCATACATCAGAATCGCCGACGACTTTAATCGCCTAAAAATCAATTCTTGTACATGCCCAGTAATCAATTTCCGATTCAAAAGCAAAATTGCAGACGCCCCAAATATTGCTTAACCTCCACCAGACAAGAAAATATCTCGATTACAGCTTGCAAGACAACGGCTTTGGCATCAGTTTTTGTTTTCCATTACCCCCCACCACCACCACCACCACCACCAAAACATGCCCTCAAATCTTGGACTTTAGTCATATTCCAAAAAAAAAAAAACAAGAAATCACTTTTCTGCGTTGTGCAGCAATATCCAAATAGCCACATGCAAAATAAAGCATGCCCAGAAGGGCCAAAGAATGGATACCAGATGAGTATAATCGATCAATCCCGCAAAGATTCTTCGTCACCTTTCGTTTCCCATCTCAAAGGTGCAGCTAGTTTTCTACGAACGCCCAAAAGCGGGGTTCTTCTTCTTTCAACTCTTGGAAGATGGAAAGCGGAAAAGACGGAAAATGGGGTCGGTTAAAATGAAATGGAATTCCTACGTTCCGCCCAACTGAAGCAGTGACGATGACGTTTCTACAATATTTCAACATAATGGGAATAAAATACTCTTTCCAAGTGTCCGAACCCGAATAACTTTTTCATAGTATGTGTGAGAGATGTGAGAAATGCCAAGATCTTGGTCGATATGATATTTGTGCCTATGGGATGTCAGTATTGCTTGCAGCCAACGCTCTTCGATGGCTTGAATTCCTTTACAGGATTGACTTGTATAAAGCATTCCAGATTTATATGAATATAAATGTTTCAGGCTAGTTTATTTTTAAATTTTGATACGTAATTTTATTTATTTTTATTTTTAAAATTATATAAAAATTAAAAAAATAAAATTTTAAAAATAAAATAATTGAGTGGCCAAAAAATTTAGCGATTTTTAAAGTGCAATTGAATGGCCTCCTCTTTCCTGATATGATTTGACAGACTTGCATCCACTTTTTCATATCTTAAAGAAAATCTTTGAAAAACTCTCGTCCCATTTTTTTGTTTTTTTTCATTTTCTGTCCAATCTCTTTCATTTTGTCTTTTCCTTCCTTTCTCCCCTCACCATAGCCTCCCTCTACACCAATCTTCCTTACACTCCTTTTCATTGATTTTCACTACAAATCGATTGGCTCTCCTACCTTGAATAATTCCCTGCATCCAGAGCTTCAAACAGAGCTGCATTTTAGTTTTTTTTTTTAGAACTTTTAGGATTTCAGGGAATGTGCTACTGTTTAGGGTTTTGTATTCTTTTACTGATACGCTAGTTATGTACGTGTTTTTTGTTGCTTTGGTGGGATTTTATTGGTGGCTTTGGGGTTATTGTTGTGTATATTGCAGAACCTATTTTGGAGTCTTCTGTTTTGGGTACTTACCACATAAGCCAGTTATTCAATATGTTTCTTATTTTTGAGAGGACTTCTGGCTTAACATCTCCTCGCTTAAAAGTCCTTCAATCTTCATTTACCCATGTCTTTGTTTCCTTTCGTTTTTTCTTTTTTTTTCTTTCTTTTTTCTCTATTTTGAGGTTGTAATAACGTAGGTATTTCAACAAGAGGCTTAGGTGTTGTTTGAACTGAAATCAACACGTCAAAGCCCCAGAAGCTGTCAAATTGAATAAAGAAGTTGAAAGCAGAAAAGCCGAAAACGAAGCCCGAGCCCACGACCCACGATCCACGGGGAAAGCCTGAGTTATTTGGTGATGGCCGAGACAGTGTTTAAAAAACTAGACAGGACATCAAACAAACTGAAACCCAATTATTGGATCAATCAACAGATGTCAAATTCATGACGGAATATCTATCTTTTAAATTTAATTAATGTAATAAAAAAACATAAAATAATATATATTGAGAAATATACTTGAATTTAATTTTTAAAATTTTTAACTACTATTAAAAATTAAATATATTGGACTATTACGATAAAAATATCACAAAAAATAAATATTAATTCAATAAATAAAATATAAAATATTTCAAAAATTATATCGTAATAGATGTTTAATCAAAATATAATAAAATTTTAATATTGTCCTTCATATTTAACGTGTACCAAAGTTAAAAATTATTCATATTTTAAAAGACAATTTGTTTGATTCCTAAAATTTTCTTTATAGAGGAAGACAAATCAAAGATATATTACAATAGAGAAAACAAAAATTGAATTAAGAAAAAGAAAACTCATTTATCAATTTAGACAGTTTAATTTTTCACAACTGTGACTGTTTCGTATAATTTAGTGCTTCGATCATGGTTTTGTTCAATTTTATTCGATTTTGTTACAATTTTGATTTTTAATTTCTACACAAATCATTTTTTTAACTAGTCGCGGTTCAACCGCCTGATTAAGTTGGATTTTTAAAACCATAGATCGAGATACTACTTTAAAACCATAGATACGTTTGGAAGCATATTTTGGTGGCAAGGACAGTTGATACAGGGAGTTTAAAACAGTGTAAAAACAAGATAAAAAATAAGAATTTATTATTAAATTTGAGGAAATTAATATAAAAACATATTCTATGGGAGGGCAATCTCTACGTTTGTTTGCTTAATGAAAATAAAGAATATTTCATTGCTATATAAAAATTATATTTGATTATAAAATTTTAGAAGTGAAGTGGTGCCGTGGGAGAAAAGAAGAGTGTGGAATTGAGAGTGGAAATAGTGCAAAGGATGGAATGGGAACAAGAGAGAGTTGATTGGGTAGGTGGGGAGGAAAGGCAAGTAAAGATATATACATAAAGTGGAAGAATTCAAGGAAGCCGGGGAATGGGCTGAATTTGGATGCAATGTTTTGGTTGAGAGGTTCAATTAGAGAAGAATGGATGGAAGTTTGGTGATGTCCTATGATTTCAAGCACTTGGATAAGATGAAGACCAAATGGCTGTAGATCAAACGATGGTTTGTTTCTTCATGAGTTTGTTCTCTCTTTGTGGGTGTAAAAACTTTGTTCGGTATAGTTGATTGAGAAGGAAAATCAATTAATTAGAAGTGTGGCTAGTGTGGTTTGTGTGAAAATAGTCTGATTCTGACCTAATTTTTCTTGTGTGTTTACTTCAAATTCTTCTGAAATCACTCTCAAAATCAGCCTAACTCTAAAATACCTTTGATTTCATAATGGATCTAATAATAATTGTTTATTTGGATAACTATTATGCTCTTTCACCACCGTAAATATTTAATCAGTAATAGATTTTGTCTTATTTAAATCAGGCATCCAATAATAAAGAATAAATACATTGTCCAGATACCATAATATAGTGACATCTCTCCATTATTTTATTAGCCAAGAGATGACTCCCTTATAAGCAAGCATAGCCAATCAGTACTTTCAAGGATATGGAATTCAGTCTCGGTGCCAGTGTTCTAAATCACGTGGGATCTATCTTTAACGCTACACCTTCAAACATATTTATATGTGCTCTCAATTGTTAAGAATCTAGCATAATGCTAGTCTTTCAAGGCATCTTTCATCTTATGGAATATTTATAATGCCTTGTAAATTTAGTTTTATTTTGAAGTCCAAAATTTTCTTTTGGACCATCAACATCTTATGTGCAGCACAAGTATGATTTTTCTTATGCAACTTCCATCTAAAGTCCAAAATTTGGCCTTTGGACAACCACATTCTTGAACACATGTGAACTTAGAGAAAAATATAGGCAAAGTCAAATTCTCAAAAAATACCCTCACAAATTATTAAATTTCACGGGAAATTAGATACATAACTGTATTGTACAATTTTGTGTAACTCATAAAAGTTCCATTTCACGCATTTCATGCACTTTACGACTCAGTCAATGATAAATTATGCAACAATAAACCCCTATGCTTCTCTCCAATAACAATAATTTTTGAACTTTTTGAGAGTTCCTCAATGTTTTAATAAAATGTTGAAAACATTTGGAGAAATGTTATGAAAAGGAATCACAATATTTGTTTTGCTTCTTACCACTTAAAAACACACACTACAATAATTATACATTTCAATTTTCTCTCTCTCTTTCTTACATTTTTAAAAAACACACCTAAAAACATAAATAAGCATAACAAATAATTATTAAAAAATTAAGAAAAATTATGTAGAAAAGAATAATTGAAGCGCAAGTCCAAAGAATTAATTAAAGCAACTCACACTTATCATTTAGTTTACCAAAAGCCCAATAAAATACAAATCGATATTGTGTTTGAAAATATCTTAAGTTTTCAACGTGAGAGAAATTTTTTCTGACAATACTCAACAATTTTTCCAACAAATAGAGTAATTTACTTGCATGTGAAATTCTAACAAGAAACATAAGACCTTATATGATTATGTTTGTTTTAGTTTTTATGTGTGTATATCTTAGGAGTATTTTTTATTAAAATTATGTAAAAGTAAGAGAAAGTTTAAAAAAATTTTTAAAAATATAATCTTTATAATCTATATTTTCATGCGAAAACTATATAAACAAACATAGTATATATTTTTATAGTAAATAAAGCTTTCCACATCAAAATTTCATAGTGTTAATTTTCTCATTGGTAGCAGGTTGATGCTTTAAAAGAATGCAATTCAATATTTGAATTCAACCGAAGATTATGTACAAGTAAGATAACTTGAACCTGGCGAAATTTCTTAATGTGCAGTCATTAAAACAACAGACTTCTAATACTCACGACTGTTAATGGAATGCGTGGCACAAAATTTAATTTGGGCCCAGTTAAAACCTTATCCTTTTATACTAGACATTTTTGGCTATTTCCATCCCACCCAAATTTTTATCACCAAATGTCTTCAATCATTCAATTTTAAATTTAAATTTTATCACTTATATGTATAAATATTTTTTAATTATTATACTTACTAGTTATTAAATCAACGCCTATATATACACAAACAATATATACATATATATATATATTAGTATATCATCTAATTATTATTATATATTATATACTTATAAAAAAATTCAAATTCAAATAATTTTAAATTTTTTTATCTATAATAAATATTGCTACCAACCATAATTTTCATATCCTACGAAATCTACATTATTTCAACCATAAACAAATCAACCCCACTCAATTCAAAACATACCCTTAAGAGCCTTGCCATCTAAGACTTGAATAGTTGGATATACTCAGACATGAATTTCTGCGACATTTCTGTTTGCGCGTGTTCATTGTAAAATCAAGAAATATTAAATAAGGTTGACGGCGGATCGGATCAGCATGAGACGTGTCATACTTTAATAAGAGAACAATTCTTCGAAGTAATTAAAGGACAATTCTTGTTCCGATGAGGCAACTATTCAAAGACATTGGCCTAATAAATGCAGCTATCTTTTGGGATAAGAAATCGTGTAAGAAAAGAAAATGTACGTAACGAGGCCCCTCTCTCAGTTGCTTAGATCTCCAGAAGCCCTTGCGGCACCACCTGAGGGTCCAGACTCAGGCTACTTAGTGATCCAAGACGAGGAGTCCGAGACGTACTCGTGTTTCGGGTGCTGCAAGAACCGGACCCTCAAGGAGTTGCCTTTTCCCCAAAACAAGGAGTTGACTGTCCGATATAGAACAGGCTCAGGGGAGAATTCCAGTGTTTCTGTTAACCCAGTTTTCCTAATTCCAGTCCTTAATCAGCCACTGTCTTCCAATCGCTACTACGCCATTGCTCCACACGGAAAACACAAAGGGTAAGTGGGTGCAGTTTTGGGTTATCTTTAGCTATCTACTTTATCATTCTCAGCAAGCTTTCCTTTTTATGATGATATACAGCTTTTATAAAATGGTTGATGGTCTTATATTAACTACTTTTTGACATAAAATCTATGTACAAAAATAGTGTCTTAATTAGAAATAGATACACTTCAAACACGCCCTCAGCAGTATCCCCCACTTTGGTAAGTTTCCATGCAGCTTCCCTCTTTTGTTCATCTTGGTTGATTATGTCTTCCTTGCTATCTATATTTCTGAATTGAGGAAATTTTGAGCATAAAACTTCACAATCAGCAAATTAAATTGATCAATTTTTTTTTTTTCAAATTTTTAATTTTGTTGCACACATATGGATCGTTCTTAATACCAGTGTGTGTGTGTGTGTGGTGTTTAGAATTTGAGACTGCCGTTTAAATGCATAATTCATCAACTTTCTGGATCAAATTGAATCATGAAGACTATCAATTAACCTTTCTTAACTAGTTATTGTTGTGCTGGTGCTAAGGGAAGGCAATTATTTTCCTCAAATTTCATATTCCTTCAAACCTTACAGTCAATTCTTCAGAAAATAGAGTTGTATGCATGATTCTTGCTCAATTGGATTTCCAGAGAAGCTTTCACCTGTTCAAGGGAAGAAGACAAGGTCACCTGCTGCTTCTGTCGCTGTGTTAAAGACGTTAAACCGAGGCCGTTGGATCTGCGCAACATCTATCAGCAATTTGAGATTTTTCCATACGACGCACTTTGCAGCACCAGGGGTAGCTTCTTTACTAACTCCATAGCTCCAGATGGTTTCCCTCCTTACTTCTTACGACGAGAGGGATGGACAATCGACACCAAGACTGCCCAAAATTGCAAGCTGGACACTGCACCAGGGATCGACTATCAACTTCGGGCTCGCCTTCCAGAATTTGATTTCTCTCCGTCTCAGAAGTGTTCTGAATCTTTCGTAGTGGGCAAATGGTACTGTCCCTTCATGTTTGTTAAGGAAGGAACGCTAAGAGAGCAGGTGAAGAGATCGATGTACTATGAGATGACACTCGAGCAAAGGTGGGAGCAGATATTCACCTGCCAGAAGAACAGTTATCTCAGTCAGGGAGATTCAGTGGTAATTGATGCCTTACTCGAGAAGGAAGAAGTATTTGTTGGAGGGAGCAAAGCTCCGTGGAACGGCAGACCTGCGGTTGAAGGGGTGATCTGGTTCACGAGTAACGGCGCCATGGGAGAACAAACCAGTGTGGGATTGAGAGTGGAAATAGTGGAAAGGATGAAATGGGAGCAAGAGAGAGGTGGTTGGGCAGGAGGGGAGGAAAGACAAGTAAAGATAAATAAAGTGGAAGAATTCAAGGAAGCTGGGGGATGGTCTGAATTCGGATGCTATGTATTGGTTGAGAGGTTCAATTTGAGAAGAATGGATGGGAGTTTGGTGATGTCCTATGATTTCAAGCACTCGGATAAGATGAAGACCAAGAGGCAATAGATCAAATGCTAGTTTGTTTCTTCATGAGTTTGTTTTCTCCTTGTGAGTGTACTTTGGTGTTGTTAAATGGTGCTTGTGATTTGTGTGATGATTAGTAAATAAGTTCGTGCTAGTTTGACTGTCCTAATTTTTCTCAAGTGTTTGCCTCCAATCCATTTGTGTTAATTCACCATGTCTTAAGACTGGGACAAGTATGAAGAACAACGTTGTTGCACACAGAAATTTGTATCATACTATGATGACAATAAACCTTTAACCCTAAGTAAAAGCTTGAGCCCAATTGCAAGATTCATAAAACTTAAAAACATACTCTGATTATTGTATATTCTATATGTATTGACACTGTTACGTCAACTTGTAATATACACAATCGCATTTTACAATTATTAAAATGTTTGATATCGGACCATCATTCGATTACGTCGAAGTGAAATGTGTTGATCCATTACAAGTAACATGTTAGTGCTAAGCATAGAAAAGTAAAGGAGATTGACCACCGGAGAAGAAAGTGATCATAGTTTACATGAAGTGCTAACAAGAAAATTCAGGATGATGCTTTATTTCTCTGTAAATAAAGCTTTTCAGCATCAACTCCATATCCTTATTGAAAATATCTGTCCTATGTTAACCTCGCACTCGATCGTGATAAATTTATGATTTCATGGAGTTAATTTTTTATTGTAAACTTACGAAAAATGCTGCTGATTAGAGTCAATCCGGTATGAAAAGTCTATGTTAATGAAAGTATTGGACACTAAGAAGCGGACTTTTCAGAACTTTTATCATGCAGATTATTCGATGGATTATGTTGTGATTATCATGGTGACAATTGGGAATAAATTAACGTGTTACTTGGTGTTGGGAGTGTGGCGGGCCCGACTACAAACTCTAATTGAACTTTATTGGGTTAGAGGAGAAGTCCAATCAAATTGGGAGCATCACCCATGAACAACGTATGTTGGGCCTGGAGCGGAGCCCAACAAGATCGGAGAGAACCGTTCACGGGCCTGTACGTGGGCACGTATATAAGTGGGCTTGACAACATATATTAACCCAAAACCTTAAGGCTGTGAGTTATGGGTCAAGTATTCACTTTATATACAAGTCGCTTTTCTCTTTTTCTACCAATGTGGGATGTCACTTTTTCTAACTCATATTTGTTTCCCAACAATCTCCCCCTCAAATATGAGTTTCTTACACTTGCTCCCCCTCAATCAGAAATTTTCTTCCACTTACTCCCTCTTAATCAGATTTTTTTTTTCACTTACTCCCCCTCAATCAGAAACTTCTTGAGTATCTCACGGTCTCACCAAGTTGCTCGTTAATGCCCATCAATTCCGTGGGCCTTCTTTCCATGGGGTATGGGCTTCCCATGAGATCTCCGAGCACACTTATATGCCCATCACTTCTGTGGGCCTTCAATGGGATATGAACCTCCCATGCGATCACCGAGAACCATCTTCATACTCGTCTCAAGCTGAACCATCAGCTCTGATACCACTTGTTGGGAGTGTGGCAGGCCCGACTACAAACTCTGATTAAACCTTATTGGGTCAGAGGAGAAGCCCAATCAAATTGGGAGCATCACCCATGAACAACGTATGTTGGGCCTGGAGCGGAGCCCAACAAGATCGGAGAGAACCGTTCACGGGCCTGTACGTGGGCACGTATATAAGTGGGTTTGACACCATATATTAACCCAAAACCTTAAGGCTGTGAGTTATGTGTCAAGTATTCACTTTATATACAAATCACTTTTCTCTTTTTCTACCAATATAGGATGCCACTTCTTCTAACTCATATTTATTTCCCAACACTTGTTCAGCAACTATTGCGCAACAATCATCAAATTTGAGCGGCAAGCATTTACAATTTTTTTCAAAATTGTCTGTCTTCAATTTACTACCCATTGAGTGACAAAAAATATCTATATGTGGGCCCAGCATAAACCAAACACGACACAGACATCTTAAGAGCCTTGCCATCACTCAGCTACAGAAAGATAGCCTGAGAAGTGTTAAAATTTTCATGGCACGAATTCTTTGAACGGATCAAAGAGGATATTTAAATAATAAACCTTTTCCGCTTATTGGATTTAAGCAACTGTACAAACTCTTGGCCATATACATCTTACAATTCTTAGCAGCTGTGGGTCGTTAGGAAAAGACTTATGTTACAAGGGATCTTTCTCAGTTGTGAAGATCCTAAGAGTTCCAGGCAGCACCACCTGAGGGTCCAAACTCGGGCTACTTAATAATCCAAGACAAGGAATTCGAGACTTAGAGCGTGTCTAGGTGAGTTTATAAGGCTATCAAAATATTACAAAATGTTTGTGAGTTTATAAACTCTCATAAATATGATATTTAGATTTTACAAACTTTTTAAAAATAAGTTAATTTTTCGTAACTTATTTGTAAATATCTCATAAATTATTTTATTATATATATATATTAAAAATAATAAAAAAATATATTCTATTATATTATATCGAAAATATTTAGTATATTTTTATCTTTATTACACCAAAAAATTATGATTAATAATAATTATAAATTTTAACTAAATTTTATAAAATGTTCCATTCAAACACTTTCTGAGTTTATTTGAAAAATAAGAGATATGAGCTTATAAGTTTCAAAAATATTTTATAAATTATATAATTTTATAAGTTATAAAATTGCAATGGAATTGTAAGTAATGTTACAACAATGCAGTTGAATTTAGAGAAATTTGCAAAAATAATCACACGAGCACGCACACACCAACAATAAATATAAAGTATAGAATACCAAATTTGTTAAAGTAGTTTGAAACTCCATTCTTATGACAATGAGTACCAAACCAAGATAACTTCGCCAATTTAATCAAATAATAGTGAAAAATAAGGTGAACAATTCTCGCATCTTTTACACAGAGGTAACACTTTCTTATAAAGTGATCAAATAGTTGAATGCATTACAACTTCCTAATTTTATGCTTAACCTAACTCCTTTTAGGTTCAATTCTCACTCTCTTAACTAGTTTGTGCATTAATAAGGTTATTTATACACTCTAAATCTCACATAAGAATAAGAACACAATTCAAGGAAGCAAGCACTCTCATGGCTATTGTTTTGGAGTTTTCTCATGCTATTTGTTCTCTACGTCTAGAATGATTTCAATTTACAAGAGATGAATTTAGATTATCCTATTTAAAAAAGACTTTTTATTGATAGTAATTTGACTCTAATTGAGTTTGTTAGAGTTAATTGTCAAATTGATGTTACAACGCTGTCTCCAATATGTAGTAGAAGTTTAAAATAGTCAGATTGTTAAAGTTCTAAACTAACTTGATTTCAAACTTATTTGTTTTAAGACTTTTACCATTTCTTAAATTTTATATTCAGTACAGCAGTCAATGCAACAACAAACTTTATCAAATAATTGGTCTTCAAGATTTATCCAATTAAATCATTCAACTTATTATTAACCATCAAAACTTCAAATTTATCTAAACATCAAAATATAATTTTTATTTGATATTTGGTACTATCAAAATTTTAATTACGTATAGATTGAATAAATGTATCAAATTGTAAAGAATCTAATAAAATTTTTGGATGTTTGCGAGATTGTTTTAAAATAACTAACCTTGTATATTGTTATTGTTAATTAAATGTGTGACACAAAGGCTATGTTTGTGTTTCTAACTTTTTATTATTCATCATTATTTAAAAATTTAAAAATATTATTTGAATTCATATATAAAATTTTTCATGTTACTTTTTACTATTAATTAATAATTTTTTAATTAATAGATCAATATTTATTCTTATAATTTTTTATTTATATTTATTTATATTATTTTATAAATTTTTATAATATTACATCATTCAATTATTATTATAAAATTATACATATATATATATATGTAAAAGATAATTCTTTACTTATTTAAAATTTACAAATCAAATATAAATTTTCGCTTTCAAGTCACCGAGATTTTCTTTTCCACCGAAACAACAAATCCAATCCTACCCAAAATTTGTTATAATATGGGCCAGTGGATACCTTATCCAATCATACACACAGATTTTATAGCTTTTACATTCTGCGACAAGAATGGTTGAAGATGTGGACCATGACGCAGCCGTACAATGAATTTGATAAAAGTCAAGACATTTCAAATCAGTCTGACCACACACATCTTATCAGTTATCAGCATGAGACGTGTCATGCTCTAAGAAGAGAACAATACTTTGAAGAAATCAATGAAACAAAACATTTAAGCAGACCCCTCATCTCGTTCGAATGAGACAACTATTTACAGACCTTAAACACATAAATCCAGTTACTCTTACCGGGAAAGAGTTCGACCAAGAAAAGATAATGTATGTAACGAGGCCCCTCTCCCAGTTGCTAAGATCTCCAGAATCCCTTGCAGCAGCACCTGAGGGTCCAAACTCAGGCTACTTAGTGATCCAAGACGAGGAGTCGGAGACGTACTCGTGTTTCGGATGCTGCAAGAACCGGACCGTCAAGGAGTTGCCTTGCCCTCAAAACAAGGAGTTGATTGTCGAATATGTAGTATACACAGGGGAGCACACTTATGTTTCTCGTAACCCAGTTTTCCTAATTCCAGTCCTTAATCAGCCACTGTCTTCCAATCTCTACTACGCCATTGCTCCACATGGAAAACACAAAGGGTAAGTGGGTGCAGTTTTGTGTTTTCTTTGTCTATCTACTTTACCCTGCATCAAGCATTTTCTTCAGGCCCTACTTTTTAGGATTATTTACATACATACATACATACATACATACATATACGTATACATGTATATATCTGTACTATTATTATAGAATGGTTGAGATCCTCGAGTAACTGCTCTTTCTCACAAAATCAGTTTACAAAATTAGTCATCTTCAAATATATTGCTCTTAGAAACAATGTTTTAAAAATCGGATGAGTGAATGAACCAAAAAATTTACTGACTCGCTGAAATAAAAAAAATTGATTATTTTAATTATATAATATTATATATATTATTATAAAAATAATTTATAAAATAAATATAATTTGACTCGCTGAAATACTGATCTCAGCGGATGATTCGTTGAAAAAATTGATTATTTTAATTATATAATATTATATATATTATTATAAAAATAATTTATAAAATAAATATAATTTAATATAATAATAAATTATAAAATAAATTTTAGATATAATGTTAAAAATTAAATAATTTAATTAAAATAAAAATTTATTACATAAATTAAAAATTATATTAAATTTAAAATGATTAAAAATATAAAATAAAAAAAATAATTTTAAAAAATAAATAGATTAATTAATATGATTCATTTTAAATTTAAAATATAATAATTTAATTTTTAAAATATTAATTAAAAAAATAAAAGAATAAAAATTATTAAAAATAAAAATTAAAATAAAAATTATATATTAAACTAATATTAAAATATTGTAAATGTAAGAAAATTTTAAAAAAATTTAAAAATTTATTTTATAATTTTTTTAAAAATAATTGTTAAAATTTTTTTTTAATTTTTTAGATAAAATCAGTTTTTAGTCAATTTTGACCAGTTCAAGTCGTTTTTGACCGGTTTTTACCTGTTTTGACCAGTTCTTGACTAGTTTTATATATGTTTTATTTTTATATTTTAATCGGACCAGAAAATCGATCAATTTCTAGTTGAACTGGTTGAACCGGCCGGTCCGATCCGATTTTAAAAACACTGCTTAGAAATAGAGACACTTGAAATCCCTCACTTTGGTAAACTGCCGTCTTCCCTCATGTCCTCTCTTTTTGTTCTCATCGGTTGATTGTGTTTTCTTTGTCACCTATATTTATTGAGTTATGGAAATTTCGAGCATAAAGCTTCAGAATCAGCAAATTAAATTGACTATCTAATTTAAATTTTTAATTTTTTGCAGACGTGTAGTGCGTTCTTGCAATACTAGTGTGTGCGTGAGATGTTGAGAATTTGAGACTAGTGCTCTTTAAAGGCATAATTCATTAACTTTCCGGATCAAATTGAACCATGATGACTACGAATTGAACGTTTCCTAACTAGTTATTGTTATGCTGGTGCGAAGGAAGGCAATTATTTCTCTCAAATTCCACATTGCTTCATTTAATTATTCTTCAAAAAATGGATTTCTGCGCATGAATCTTGCTCAATTGGATTTTCAGGGAAGCATTCACCTGCTCAAGGGAAGCGGACAAGGCCACCTGCTGCTTCTGTCGTTGTGTTAAAGATGTAAAACCGAGGCCGTTGGATCCACACAACATTTATCAGCAAATTGAGATTGTTCCATACGAATCACTTTGCAGCACTAGGGGTAGCTTCTTCGCCAAGTCCATAGGGCCAGATGGCTTCCCTCCTTCCTTCTTACGAAAAGAGGGATGGACAATCCACACCAAGACTGCCGAAAATTGCAAGCTAGACCCGGCACACGGCATCGACTCTAAACTTCGTGCTCGCCTGCCAGAATTGGGTTTCTCACTGTCTCAGAAATGTTCTGAACCTTCTGTAGTGGGCAAATGGTACTGTCCCTTCATGTTTGTTAAGGAAGGAGCACTAAGAGGGCAGGTGAAAAGATCAGTGTACTATGAGATGACACTCGAGCAAAGATGGGAGCAGATTTTCACCTGCCGGAAGGAGACTTGTCTCAATCAGGGAAATGCAGTGGTAATTGATGCCTTTCTCGAGAAGGAAGAAGTATTTGTTGGTGGGAGCAAAGCTCCGCGGAATGACACTGTGGCTGATGGGGTGATCTGGTTTACGAGTTACGGCACCACGGGAGAACACAAGAGCGTCGGATTGAGAGTGGAAATAGTGGAAAGGATGAAATGGGAGCAAGAGAGAGGTGGTTGGGTAGGCGGGGAGGAAAGGCAAGTAAAGATGAATAAAGTGGAAGAATTCAAGGAAGGTGGGGTTTGGACTGAATTCGGGTGCTATGTTTTGGTTGAGAGGTTCAATTTGAGAAGCATGGATGGGAGTTTGGTGATGTCCTATGATTTCAAGCACTTGGATAAGATGAAGACCAAATGGCTGTAGATCAAATGCTTGTTTGTTGTTTTATGAGTTGGTTTTCTCCTTGCAAGTGTACTTTGGTTTGGTGTAGTTAATTTAGAAGGATAACCAATTAGGAGGTGTTGCATGTGGTTTGACCTTGGTCTATTTTTTTTTTTCTCGTGTATACTTTCAGTTCTTCTATAGTTTATTGCTATTTCAACTAATATGTTTTAAGACTAATTGGATAAAGAACGAAGGCAACATTGTTGCCGTGAGAAATCTATGACTTCATAGAATGTGGAAGGCCTACATAAAAACTATCATTTGATTCTAAATGTGGTTGGACCAAATTGTCCCTACATTATTCATATTTTGCTTCAGCCTTTTTCCTCATAGTTTTCTTTTTCTTTTTGTCCATCCAAGATAAAATTTGATTTACTATAATCATTAACTTATATGTACTATGCATATATTTATATAAGTATGCACACACATTTTCCAATCGAAATGTTTACCATACCAACATCACATTATTAAATTAAAGGAGGATCTCAATTGCAATGTTTGGATGCATATATTGGTCGTGAAATAAAAATAAAAATAAATGTTAAAATTAAAAAAATATTATTTTAATAAATAATATAAAAATAAGTGAAAAATGTTAGATAATTCGTATCATAGGCACATAGCCAATAATATTTAGGTTAGTTTACAAATACCTTAAGTTATTATAAGCATTATGCTTGTTATGATTTTAATACTGCGCTGAGTATAAAAATGATGTGGCATATCGCTATTGTGAAAGTGCGTTGAGGTTGGGTAAATGAGCTCAAGTGCATCGCAGGGGTTGTTTGTCTTCATTTTCACTTTAACAAAATACTTACTGCAATTATTATATTTTTATAATTATTTATTTATTTTTTTTATTTTTACATAATTTTTGAAAACATACAATCAAAAACATATATCAAAAAATAAAAGCAAATGTAACTGTTGTGTTACAAAAGATGTGGTGGCTCGACGGCTATTATGAATTGGGTTTTTCGAAAAAAAAAATCCATGTTGTGTTATTTTATTTTCGTATTCAAAATAAATTAATCAATTTACGAAATGGCTCATCTGTGAGGATTTTATTAAAATGATTCATAATAGGTTTAAAATTTTTATGTTTGGAGTTTTTTTGTTGCGATGAAATATAATTTTGATAGAATTAATAAATTTTATATAAATGGAGGAATATTACTTTTTATATAAAATAAGCGATACTTTTTATACATTAAATTTTGTTAGTATGTATGACACAGTTGTGGCAAAAGTAATTTTGTAAATTTAATAATACAGAATAATAAATTCTTGTTTACAAAGTTTAAAATAGTACAAAAAATTTCTTTCCTACTTATTTATACTATAGTATTATTATTATTATCACTATCATTATCATTATTATAAATCTTGAGTGGAGAAAGTAAGTTTAGACAACTATCCTTATGTTAATTACTTTTATATTCTACAAATTGTATCATTTGTTAAATTCTTTTGATATTATATTAACATATTTAGGCACTATTGTTATTTATACACCTTTTTTGTAGCTTTTTTGTTTGTGTATTTTTTTTCAAACTTTCTCCTTTTGTTTTATTTCAAATTCTACGGATATTTCCTTCTTTAATTATTTGAAAATTTTAAGAAACTTTATAGTATTAAATGATTTTTTTGTTGTTAATATTTGAAATATAACAATTTTATAAATTTAATATAATGTTGCAAGATTTGTCATACATTGCAATAATAATTTCATTAGAAATTGGGAGTATAATTGCAAGGTGATTTGATAATAGCATATGTAGCAATAGACATAATTTGATAATAATATATTCGTTAAAAGTAAGTATAACACACGGAGGCCATACACAGCTAACATTAAATGATAGTCATTTATTCATCTTTATCAGACATATAACAATCTAACTTGTATTTTGGATAATTGATAATATTTAAAATTTCATGACGTAATAGTTTACAACTTCGAGCGAATGTAATCTCTTCAACTAATCAAAGCATTTGATATTTAGAGCGGCACTAGCATTCAATTTTTTTATCGTATTTTTTGAACAATCTCTTTAATGTTTCTACTAAGTTTTTGAGCATGGATGATGACTGTCATTTTGGAACCTTCATGACCAGAGTCAGAGATTGCATACTAGTATATTAGACTCCTCTACTCTGTGTGACCATTCTTTTCTTATAATAGTATTCAATTGGATTGCCATTAATGAGAGATACAAAATCATTATCTCTTTTTGTAATAAGCCGCACTCCCTGTAATCTGTAATTTGGATAATCCACAGACTTATAAACAAAATACAATGACTTCAAGTAAGGATGTATATTATTTTATGTAAGAACTAGATTTGAAGTTATGTTAATATTTATAGTTGTATGTGAGATGACAGGTACAATACAAATAAAATAGACTATAATATGTAGAGGATAGAGACACTGATATGACTAAATAGAGCAGTGCAATAGAGTTGTACGTGGAAGTGTAAAAATATGATATGCTATAAAATAATTTGATATGACGATATCTTAAAGGTTGAAGACTCATTTATTAATAAGATAAATTAATTTAATGATAGGGCTGTTAATCAAAAATCAAGTAGAAGTTGATGACCTACCGGTTAAGTGGACAAGAAAAAGCCATACAAGTTTGCTCCAAATAAACAATTCTTAACTTAATTTTGGAATTGAATATGCACTCCAACAATCAAAAAATTAGATTTAATGCACTTTACTGGCATATGGTCCAATTTCTATTCGTGAATCGTGCTCACTGGGTCAATCATATTATGACCTCCGCCAACCATAATTTTGATACAAGAATTTCTATGTAGGAAATATAATTGACCAAGAAAAGAAAGAAAGAATATTTATTAAGAAAACCCCAAGTTGTCATCTTAGAGATATAATTCTGTACAAGTGATACTGATTTTCTGAGTGCAAATAATGGAGGCTTACCCAAAAAAAAAAAAAAGAAAAAAGAAAAAAAGTGCAAGACCCTTTCGAATTACTAAATTATTGGGGTCACACCACCGTTTCATATCATGGAATGGGCCCAAATGAAAGAAAATTTAAAGGAATTGAATATAAACAAAAATAAGACGAATTTACAAAAGAAAACCTCTTAATATTTGTTGACAGCCAGAAGATTGTCATTCATCATTCATTATCAGAAAATACTTATCGACAATTATCTTTCTTTATGTTAGAATGTAAATTATAAAAGTTACGAAAAAATGACAAATCCTATCTGTTAGATCTCAGTGTCTGAAGAAAGGGTCAAGTAACAAGTGAAATATGGCCGCTTAAGAGCTTTAAGGCCAGTTCCAAAGTAAAGAAAAAGACAGCTGACACGCATCAAAAATAAAAGAGCCTAAAGTACTCTCTTAGGGCTCAATATGATTTTAACACACAAGTATTTGACAAGTGCCATTTGGTTTCAAAGGAGTTCTCAAAGCTTAAACAAAATTATATGTTAATAGCTACTGATCTATCCACCTTTTATATCAACCTTTGCAGCTTATACAATTAATTGACCTCATCGGCTTCAACTTTTCTAGGAACACCGCTAGTTGCCCCATAATTTGAACAATATCTCATTATAATAGACCAAATTTCGAACACTTGGCTGACTTGCTTCATTCAACAGATCACATTCATACATTATCTATTTATTCAAAACTGTATAGTAACTCTATCAGATCACAGGCATACGTGAAGTGAATCCTCATCGTACAACAAACGAAATTCAATACTTCTGCAGGACTCCAATACGTTAAAAATGCAATTTTAACTGTGGGCCGTTTATTATTACTGTTGGTACGAGTTAAAACAACCAAAAAAAAAGAGAGAGAGACATAAAATTGTTGACGTAGTTCGGAGTTTCTACTTTTACATTTGCAAGACCTTATCCAATAAAAGTGTTTCGCGAAACAAATAAAAGCAAAATGACAAATAATAATATATCTCACTCATTCTACTGTCTTAATTCTAATGTTCTCGACTCGTTAACGTATTATCCTAATAGTGTATACTTAGACTCCACTAGAATTAACTTTTCGTTATAACAGGCTTTCTCATATTTATTTTACCACTCTCTTTATTCTCTCAATATATCAAATTAATACTCATTTAACTCCCATACTAAATGACTTCATTACTTAAAGGAGAACTCGAAACTTTTTTCACTCTACCCTTGAAGTTGTTCTCCCAACTTGTAGTTTGTGAATCTCCAATTTATAGATTATCGTTAAGAAGTCTTACTACTTCTAGACTTTTATGCAAATCTTCTATGTTAGTTAAGTCAATTATCAACAATATGATGTAACACAATTGGATTCTTATTCATTTTTATCGACGTTTACTCTCAGTTTATCAAACTTAACTATGGTTTCATGATCTCATTGATTGATCAATATCTGCACCAATGAGTTTCTTTTTGTTGTTTCTATTGATAAATAATATCGATATAAATTTATTAATGAGTGTGTTTAACACAATTTACTAAAATTTCCAAAAATAATTACTTTAAAATTTTCCACGTTGTGTTACCAGTGGTTTATGTGAAACTTTGGTTCGATTCTGTCTTTTTAATTTCTTCTATTGTTTTATTGTTATTTCAACGGGTTTAGCGGAAGGAAGTGCTGCAACACGACTGCACCTAACACATATCTCTTTTATCTTAATCTTTTCTCTTACTCTGATTTTCTATTTTTTATTTATTTTCTTTTCATTCTGTGTGTTCTTATTTATTTCTTCACGTTTTTCCGTTATTTCAAATTACTTTTTCATATTATGTGTTTTTATTTTTATTTTTTGCACTTCTTATCGTTTGTTTATTGTTTTCCTCTCTCTTACTCTCTCCCCCCTTTCTCTTTCTATATGTTCTGTTTTCCTGGATTTGTTATTAGCAATATGGCAGATAAAATTTAAATGCGGTGTTGTGTCGAGAAAAAGACATGATGTGTGAATATTGTACCAGTGTGATGAGGAAACCTCGTTCGTGAGATTGTCAAAATGTGTCAGCAATATTAATTGTTTATTCTTCTCCCTACCTTCATCTTTTTCAATAGATTTTATAAAGTTGGATTTTAATAGAAGTAAAAAATAGTAAAAATGGAAATACTTTTACAAGGTGGCAAATACTCAGAAATTTTTTTAAAAAGTATTTTTTATTAAAATAAATTTTTTAAAGAATCCATGCAACCATAATTCTAGTTATTATCATAATTTATGTGCTCGAAGTGGTAATTAATTTGGATTTAAGAACCATTTATCAAATTTGATTTGCTAATTTTTTGTGGATTTTTTACATGATAGAGATTTATTTCTAATAAAAATGTAGAAATTTATTTTATATATTTTTAAATATTAACAAACACGATCACAACTGGATGGATTTTTTTATAAATGCATTTTAATAAAATACACTTTTAAAAGTTTGTGACCGTTTGTCATTTTTTTAAATATAACTTTTAAACTTTAATTTTCACTACTTTTAATTCTATTAAAATCCAACTTTATAATCTTTATTAAAAAAGATAAGAATGGAGAGAAGGGGTAAGTGAGCTCAAGTGTGCCGGTCAACAATTAACACTATTTGGCAAAAGATATGGTGACGTGTGATGTAGGCACAATCCTGTGTGGCCAATGGAATTTTTCAGGGTGATTGGTTGAGCTAGCTCCTTGTCCAATTGATCGCAGCTGGAAATGCACACTAGAAAGCCGATCGAGGCGAACAAGATCGATTTGGAGGGAGGTGGATTCAATGTCGAGAGGATTGAAATCTCCCTGAAATTACGATCCAGGCTAAGACGAATTGACCTAGATCAATCGGAGAAGGCATGGATTGATCAGGTTGACTTTACGAATTTTCACAAAATTTCTTATTTTAGTAGATTTTGTTTTGATTAGGATTCCTTTCGGAATATTATTTTTCTTTTTACCTGGATGAGTATTGGGATTAATTTTGAATAGGGAAAAATACTTATTATTATGACGTTGCTAGGATTATTTCAAAGTTATTATTTTAATAAAATCCAAACTCTTTGTGATTTGGATACAAATAGGTCAATAGGGTTGTTGAATTATTAAGCCGTTTTTGACTGAATTTTGAAATAATTACTTACATATAGATTCATGCATTATTTTTAATTCGAACTTTGTGTTTGCGTGAGTTAGGATTGCATATGTTTTAATCATTGTTCTTTTGCATGTTGTGCTTAATTCAAAACGCACATCACATTTCTACTGCATCATCATGTAGTATCAAAGCAAGTTTCATCTATTCTTGTGTAAATTCAATGAAAAAGTGCATCATATAAAGACAAGGCTATTGGGTTCAAGCCCAAAACCCTATCCATGTTGATTTTTGAAAGCCTTATGGGGCTAATCCCTATGAAAAAACTTCAATTTTGCTACTTAGAAAATTCAAGAATAAGAGTGGATATCCCATTATTTAGTGTTGATCCTGAATAATTTTGGAACAAATGGATGGAATTAAAAGAAATCCTGAAGGCACAGAGGTTATGGAGGAGCTCCAATCAAAATTTATGGTTTGCAAATTGAAGGAAGTTACATTGAGATGGTGGGAATGGATGCAAAATCATTGGCGCCTACAAGAGATAAAGTCTGTGCTTTCATGGAGAAAAATAAAGTGTGTTCTTACCACAGAGTTCTTACCATGTCGTTATGAATGTTATTCGTTTCTTCACTATTCTTATAATCAATAGGTTGTTAATTTTTATGAAAATAAAGAAATAGTTGACGAAATAGAGAAACAAAAGGAATAATACAAGGAGGAGATAAAAGGAGGATGAAGAAGAAATTATCTGTCAATTAAAGAGATTGATGATGAAGATAATTTAAAGGTTCGGGGATTTAACATCAATTGAAGATGAAAAATTTGTTGAACCTTCTCCAAGGCAATAAGAAGTTTTCAAAGAATCCTCCCACGTCAATGGACTCTTCATTGAGGTATGTAATGATATGGACTTGAAGAGGTTAACTGATTTACAATTTGAATTTGTACCACATCATAAGTTTGCTTTGTATGTGGAGAACAAGGATTTTATGATGAAGGAGACTCCACTACAAGAATTTGTTTTTTCTATTAAATATTATGGTGTGGAAGTAAGGTTTTGTATGAAACAAAAAATAGAGAGAGAGAGAGAGAGAGAGAGAGAGAGAGAGAGAGATAATGCTTACTATAGTCTCATGGAATACATGTAAGAAAAATGAATGGAAAGAATATAAAGGATTCAAAAAGTCTACTAAGGTATTCAACGAATGAAGCCACAATCAAGATTTCCATTAGTATGAATCGACAAAACTACATATAAGTCCTACAAATGCTGTACTTTGGAAATCATACTAGACTTTATTTTCCCATAGAACTTGAGGATTAGTTATTTTTCAAGGCGGCCAATCTTAGATGGGCACAATTTAGTGTGACCGATGGAATTTTCACAGGGTGGTCAATCAAGTTCCTTGTCCGGTCAATTGCAGCAAGGAATGCACACTGGTAAGTTGATTAGGGCGCAAAAGATCAATCCGAAGGTGGTAGATTGACAAAATAGGATCTTTGAAATTATGATTCGAGCTAAAATGGATCGATCAAATCGAAGGAGGCATAGAATGATTTGGGTTTACTTCAGACTAATTAGGAAAGACAAATTTTCAAATAATTTTTTTATTTTAATAGTCTATTAGAATTCCTTTGGAAATACTATTATTTATTTTGATGAGTTTTAGGATTAATTTTGGATAGAAAAACATTAGCTATATTTGCTTTTAAATTACGGACTCTAAAAATTCACATTCTATTATTATTATATTTTTTAAATTTTATTTCTTTCTCTATCTTATTTTTATACAATTCTCGATATAAAAATATTTAAAAATACATATCAAAAGTTGAAAACGAACAAAGCATTTGTTTTGATATTGTAAGTATTATTTTAAAGTGATCATTCTAGTAAGACCCAAACTCCTTGTGATTTGGATATAAATAGGGTGTAAGGATTGTCAGAATTATTAAGCCATTTTTGGGACAAATTTTGAATTTATTTTATTTATATGTAGATTCGTGTATTATTTCTTCATTGAAACTTTGTGTTTGTTTGAATTCAGATTAAACGTGTTTCGATCTTTCGTGTTGTGCTTAATCTAAAATTCATACCACACACGCTTTCTCACTGCGTGATTTGAGTTGTTACCACGGTTAATGACTTTAGATTGTAGAAAATAAATAGTGACATGTAGACAGAGAGTTGTCGTGTGATGGTTCCTATGACTTCGAACTGCAAAAATGAATAGCGACATGCACGAAAAAGTCGACATGTTTATTTTGTTCGTCATGACCTTCAACCATGTCTAAATAATTCCTTTTGCTAATTGAACAAAACGGAGATTTTATCAAAGAAAAAAGCAAGGTTGTTGTTGTAAACATTACAGGGGAAAAGAGATTGAATGCACTAAAAGAGAATAATCTCTGTTGCACATGAAATGCTAACAACAAACATAGAACAGTATCTACATATTTATTAAATAAAGGCCATGTTTGTTTGTGCTTTTACAAGTATTTGTCTTAAACATTGTATAAAAATAAGACAAAAATAAAATTTAAAATATATAATGAATGAGGCGCATGTATTATTTTTTGGCATTGCCAAAGCTCTGCAGCGTCAAGATTTCATATAGTTTTAATTTTTTCATTGCTGGCAGGATGATGCTTTAAAAGAATGCAATTTTTTTTTATTAAAATTCAATTGAAAAATAATTATATATTTACATTGTTCAAGAAGATTACCTGAACCTCACGAAATTTTTTGATGATTGTGAGTGCGTTGACTTGAGGGCGTTAAATTAAATGGAATGAGGGATTAAAATTAGCTGAATCTCATGTAATATTAAGACTAGAATAGTTGAATGCGAATCAAACAGGAATTACATTTCTGTTGGCGCGTCTACCGTCTTCCAACCTCGAAGTATCCATCAGGAAATCATGAATCCTATTAAAATCACCAAGACTAATCAAGAAATGTCAAACCTATGTCGACCACATCAGACGTGCCATACTTTGAAAAGAGAATAATTCTTTGACAATCAAAGAAGACATTTAAACTCATCTTGTTCGAATCAGGCGACTTTGGCGATAGAAATCTACCAATTCTTACAAGGAAAAGAGTGTGTAAGGAAAGAAAAATGTATGTGACGAGACCTCTTTCTCAGTTGCTAAGAACTCAGGGTCCACAGTCGCATGCAGCCCCACCCGAGGGTCCAAACTCAGGCTACCTAGTAATCCAAGACGAGGAATCCGAGACCTACTCGTGCTTTGGATGCTGCAAGAACCGGACCCTCAAGGACTTGCCTTTCCCTCAGAACAAGGAGTTAACTGTCCGATACACGAGGGATGGCACCGACGATTCTCCTAACCCGGTTTTCCTAATTCCAGTTCTGAATCGGCCATTGTCTTCCAACCGCTACTACGCCATTGTTGCACATGGAAAGCACATAGGGTATGTGGGCACTGTTTCGGGTTGTCTTTAGCAATCTACTTTATCCTGGATCAAGAATTCTCAGCAGGCTTTTTTTTTGGGTTTTTACGATTATATACATGTCTACCCTATTATAATGGTTCGAGTCCGACAATAACTACTTTTTAGTCATGAAATTTATTAATAAAAATAGCCCCGTCACATACAGACACAGACACACTATTTATTATTGGGAGACCTTTTAAGTAACTAATTTTAAGGATAGTATCTCCTAAAATGCCCTATGTCCTTTTTGGTAATTTTATATACTAATTATAACTTAGCCCCTTATAATACCTACCTTTTGGACTCCAAGTAGAAAACACAAAATTCTTCTCATCTATTTTTCTTTTTCTTTTTGCCTTTTCATCTTTCTCTTTTTATCCTTTCTAATTAAATTTTGGTTTGATTTATTTCTCCTTATCAATTTTTATTTTAATATTTTCTCTTATTTCACGTGGATTTTTAATAAATTTTAAAAATAATGATTTATATTTTATTATCATTAATAAAATTATATAATTCTATTATATTTAAATAAATTATTTTTGCTAGATTATATATTATATTGATCCATGAACTGCCTGTGCGTGTGTGCGTCGCACATGCGCGCGCGCGCACGTACATGTATGATGTTTAGAATTTGACAAACACGGCTGTTTAAATGCATAATCATGTTGACTACGAATTCAGCGTTCCCTAACTGGTTATCGTTGTGCTTGTGCTTGTGCCAAGAGAAATAAGTTATGTCTCTCAAATTCCGTGTTCCTACAAACCTTTGTTAATTCTTTGAAAAATAGATTTCTGTGCATGAATCTCGCTGAATTGGATTTTCAGGGAAGCACTCACCTGCTCAAGGGAAGAAGACACGGCCGCCTGCTGCTTCTGTCGCTGTGTTAAAGATGAAAAACAGAGGCCCATTGGAGCCACACAACATTTATCAGCAAATTGAGATAGTTCCATATGATGCACTTTGCAGCACGAGGGATAGCTTCTTTGCCAACTCCATAGCCCCAGATGGTTTCCCTCCTCACTTCTTACGACGAGAAGGATGGACAATCTACACCAGGACTGCCCAAAATTGCAAGCTAGACACGGCACAAGGCGTCGACTCTAACCTTCGTTCTCGCCTACCAGAATTTGGTTTTTCACTGTCTCAGAAGTGTTCTGAATCTTTAGTAGTGGGCAAATGGTACGGTCCCTTTATGTTTATCAAGGAAGGAACACTAAGAGATCAGGTGAAGAGATCAATGTACTATGAGATGACACTCGAGCAAAGATGGGAGCAGATTTTCACCTGCCAGAAGAGTACTTATCTCAATCAGGGAAATTCAGTGGTAATCGATACGTTACTTGAAAGAGAAGAAGTATTTGTTGGTGGGAGCAAAGCTGTGTGGGATGACAGACCTGTGGTTGATGGGGTGATCTGGTTTACGAGTTACAGCACAATGGGAGAACAGAATAGCGTGGGATTGAGACTGGAAATAGCGGAAAGGATGAAATGGGAGCAAAAGAGAGGTGGTTGGGTAGGCGGGGAGGAAAGGCAAATAAAGATAAATAAAGTGGAAGAATTCAACGAAGCTGGGGGATGGACTGAATTCGGATGCTATGTTTTGGTTGAGAAGTTCAATTTGAGAAGAAGGGATGGGAGTCTGGTGATGTCCTACGATTTCAAGCACCTGGATAAGACGAAGACCAAATGGCAGTAGATTAAATGCTTGTTTTGTTGTTTCAAGAGTTGGTTTTCTCGTTGTGAGTGTAGTTTGGTGTTGTTAATTGAACAGTATTATTATATAATTAGGAAATGGTGCTTGTGGTTTGTGTGATGATAAGTAAATAAGGTTGTGCTAGTTTGACTCTGTTCTAATTTTCTCTAGTGCTTACCTCCAATTCTTGTATTGTTTTGTGTTATTTCACCATATCTTAAAGACTGGGACGAGAATGAAGGACAACATTGTTGCGCAGATAAATTTGTATGATACTATGATGTCAATAAACCTTTCCCCCTAACTGAAAAGCTTGAGCCCAATTGGAGGATTTATAAAACTTAAAAACAAATTCTGATTATTGTACATTCTATATATATTGAAACTGTAACGTCTACTGGTAGTGCACACGCCCATTTTGCAATTATTAAAATGTTTGATATAGGACCATCATTCGATTACGTTCTATTACAAGTAATATGTTAGTGCTGAGCATAGAAAAGTAAGGAGATTGACCACCCTAGAATAGAGTGATCATATTTTACATGAAGTGGTAACAAGCAAATTCAGTATGATACTTTGTTTCCCATAATTAAAGCTTTGCAGCATCAACTCCATATGCTTATAGGAACTATTAGTACCAGGATAACCTCGCACTCGATCGTGATAAATTCATGATTTCATGGGGTTAATTTTTTTTTGTAAAATTATGAAAATTAGAGTCAATCGGGTATGAAAAAGTCTATGGGGTTGTTTTAACTCACTCAAGTATTGGACACTAAGAAGCTGACTTCTCAAAACTTTATCATGCAGATCATTCGCTGGATTATGTTGATCGTGGTGATATTTGGGAATGAACATATTACTTGGTCAGCAACTGTTGCGCAACAATCATCAAATTTGAGTGTGAAGTATTTGCATTTTTTTTAGAGTCGTCTATCTTCAAGTTACGACCCACTGGGTGAGCAAAAAATGTCTGTATGTGGGCCCAGTAGCAACCTAATGCAATATACGCACACAGATACCTTAAGAACCTTGCCATCCAAGACAAGAATAGCTAAATTTAGTCAAACATGAATTGCCATGTTCGCTTGTGTTCTGCTCTTTAAACGTAGCCTGAGAGGTGAAAATTTTAATGGGACGAATTCTTTGAATTTACCAAAGAGGACATTTAAATAATAACCCGTTCAACTCGTTGGATTTAAGCAACTATACAAACTCTTTGGCCATGTAGATCTTACAATTCTTAGAAGCAACGGGTGATTGAGGAAAGATGTATGTTACAAGACCTCTTTCTCAGTTGCTAAGATCTTAAGAGCCCGTGACAGCACCACCTGAGGGTCCAAATTCAGGCTACTTAATTGTCCAAGACAAGGAATCTGAGAAGGTGTTTGGGTGAGCTTACAAGTTTCTTAAAACATTATAAGATATTTGGGAGTTTACAAATTTTCAAAATAAAATATTTAGAATTTCTGCACTCCATAAAAATAAGTTGATTTTTCAAATATTTTCTCATTGGTTCTGGAGTATTTTCTCAGGCTTCAAAGAAGTAACAAAGTGTGACACAATCATCTGTGGAAGCTGAGTATGTGTCTACAAGTTTGGCAACATCACAATTGATTTTTAACTTAGAAAAATTTTAAAGACATTGGTGAGGATCTAAAGGAAGATAAAGTGCCAAAAAACTAATTTATCATAGAAGAACTTGACACATTGCTATCAACCATAATTTCATTCAAGATGCAATTTAAAATTGTAAAATTGAGCTTAAATTTTAGAAGACTAAAGATCATATTGTTGACAACTTTATCAAGACACTTCCAAAAGACAAGTTCGACCTCTTTCGAGAAAGGCTTGAAATTCAAGAAAAGCACATTAAGAGGGGGTGGGGGATATTTTGAATATATACTTTAATGAATCAAGTAGTAAAAATATATGTAGTATAGGTATATATAATAGAGGTTGATAAAATATACTTAAACAATAAATATATCCATGTGCATTCAGTAGGTAAAAATTCGAGAGATATAACTAGTTAAAAAATGTGTTCATGTTCATAAAATAAGTGAAGTCTCATATTCATACCGTAAGTGGAGTTGATAGTCATAAATGTCAACTCTTGAATCTTCTGCATCTCAACTGTACATGCGTGGATGGAATTAGTATAAATAGATTTAAAATTTTATTTGTAATCATCAACAAGAACAAAGCAATATAGTGTTTAAGATTTCTTTTTGAAACTCTCATTATTCTTGATTTGATATCAACGAGCCCGGTTACGTAAAGTGTTCATGACACTTCTAAATCTACCTTTTCTCGGCTCGGATTTACGGAAAGAGCCACGTTGCTTATAAGAATCAAAGAAAATCTCCCTACTAGCCTTAGAACCTTCGGCAGCAGGAAAGGCATAATCACTCAGTCAAGATGATTGTGCGTACCACCACCACTGCAACTGCAGGGGGATCTACACCTGGAAACTGGCATCGTCCCAGATGTCCAAATCTCACTTTTCGTATGATTGTTAACACCAATACGGAATGTTTGTCATTATTTGATACAATTTCAATTCACTTAGAATTGAAAGTTGTTTATCATGCAACAGTTACGTACTAGAAACTTTCCCTTTTTAAGTTTTTGTACTTGATACAATTTTTCTTACAACATTTAACGAAGGTCAATTTTCCGAAGAATCTTAGGCTATGTCTTTTTTTATTTTTAGGTGTGTAATTTGTTTGTGTATTTTTCTTGAGTATTATGTGAAACTAAGAGAGAAATGGAGAGAAAATTAAAACATATTACAATGGTGGTGTGTGTTTTGTGATGGAAATAAATTGTGTTGGTAGAAAGTTTGACACAAAACTTAAAAGTGGTTTAAAAATAGAAATATAAAAAGATTATTTTATTGAATAGTATGTTTGGAAGGATAAATTTTGATAGATGCAAATTGCATCCAAAGCTAGCCAAAAATAAATATAACCTTAATGAATCTTGTGGATATTGAAGTTGAAGATTGGATAAGACATGCATAACATGTAGAATAACAAAGGTGTCAGACTTTCAAAGAAACATGATTCCGTTTCAATGTGGAAAATAACATATGTATACTGTAGTCAGAATTTAAGCTAAACCTCAATTCTTTACAATCATCAAATGGCGCGATTCAAGAATAGGCCAGTTTTCCATTAATTTTCGAAACTTTTACTATATTTGGATCATATGAGTTTTAGATGGGCTCACAATCCACAGTTTTTTTATAAATACTAATCATATGTAATTACTCGAGAGACTGTTATTCCGAGGGTTTCTCTGAATTTTCTCTTCCTCAAAACGAGTCGTTCAAGATTGGTTGACATACCAATCAAGCTTGGCTTTCTACATCGAATTTTATTTCGATTCTTACACGTTGGATTGCACAATTTGCATTCTTGAAATTGAGTTCAATTACACTTTGCACTGTCTTTTTTCGCTTTCATTATTCTTCTTATCACGTCAGGAGCCAGCTATAAATCCAATAACGTGCGACTTTGAAAATAATTATAAAAAAAAGGTAAAAATAAAAAATGAAATAGATCGACGTTGCCGCTGTTCGAAGCCGCTGTCCACCATCGCTGACCATTTTCCAGATAAACCAGTGCCGTAGCCCACCACTTCCCACCGTTGCCGCGAACCCTACCCACCGCTCCCGTCGTCGCCCAGGTTTCAACCGTTGTTTTCAGCAGCATCCGCAAAGTGTCATTCGCCGCCACCGCAGCATCCGATTTCTGATTTGTCCAGGCGAGTCCAGCGTGTCGCCACTTCGTCACCTTCGTTTTCATCACGCTCACGTCCACCGATTCTTCGCTGACTTGTCGTCATTGACCATCGAAGCGCCAAGCGCCACGTGCCACAGACCCTGCCAAGGCAGCACCGCCTCATCCATCTCAAAAACTCTAATCAGGTTTTAAGAAAATTACAAAACAAAACAAAAAGGGGCTGGCTAGTATAACATCTTCTTGTGGGCCAGACAAATAGTGGACCAAATTGAAAGAAGGGGGAATAAAAATTTAGGTTGGACAGAATTTAGAATGGCCCTAGACTGTGATTGGGCCAGAAAAAAGGAATAACTAGCTGGGCCAGACAGTATGGGCAAAGAAATTTCAGGGGTTGCCAAGTTGATTTGAGCCATTGCTGCTGGGAAAGTTGGATTTTGGAATTTTAATTTGGGCTGCATTTGTATTTACTTGAGCATTTTTAATTTTTCGTGAATTAGTTTTTGTATAGTAAAAATGGAAGAAAAACAAAAAACCAAAAAGGGAGGGATAAAAAGGAAAAAACAGAAAAAAGAAAGATAGAAAAAAGAGGTGAAACAAGAGTGGAAAAATATTGAAAAAATATAGAGTTGAATGGGTGAGACATAGACGCATATTTGTTATTTACATACTTTCTTCTCCAAATTGAGTCATTTCAAATTGATCCCATTTAATTCGTAATGTATCAATAAAGTTTTGGTATACTAATTATGTCCACTTACATCAAGTTTAATTTTGATTCCTACACATTATGTTAAACAATTATTACACGGTTCATGCCTTTAAAATATAAAATTGAGTTCAATTACACTATTTGCTATCTTTTTTGGCTTTCGTTGTTCCTTTGGTCGCATTACAAACTTTGTATATTGGACATTAATTATGATTTGAGGTAGATTTGGGGACCTCAAAACTTGCATTGAATATGAAAAATTTCCATCCAACTTATCACATTATCAAATTTTCTATCATTGGGTGGGCGAGGTTTGCATCAAATAATTGTGACTAAGAGGAGTCTTGGTTTTGGTGGACTTTAGTTGTTAGTGAGAGTCTATAGTTATAAATGCATCAATTAGTTGAGATGAAAGGATTTTGTTCAATGCAAGATGTAATTAGGGGATCTTACATTGTTTTGAGTGTATAAAAGAGAGCTTGCTACGTTGTAACCATTCAGTATGGAATTAGTTCCTCTGTTTATTTAATGTCATATTCGCTTTGTTGGATGCAATTGTAACTCAAAAGATTATTTTAAAGAATTAAAAAATTTATATGAATTAATTAATTATTGATAATTATATTTAGTTTGTTTAACTATTTGATGTAATTATATTTATTTTTCATTATATCCTTAAAATAATTGCCACGTAGGACAAATTGGCCTGAAAATCAAAACCCCCAATTTGGTTGGTGCACGTAACTGGCACGTATTTATTTCAATTCGAGGCAAATCTGTTCTCAGCATGCTTATTTTTTAAATTGGAGTCTTTAATTCTTATTTTTTTTTTTTCCAATATCTGTTTCAGAAATGCCTCTCCAAAAGTTAGTGGAGGGCTTTACTTATTACTATTATTTTTTTTATTTTAATATTATATTTTATTTGTTACTCCCATGACTTACGGAAGCTGAAGGATACATTTTAAAGCGTCCTTGACTCGAGATATTTCGATGGTTTAATTATAAATATTGTCACAAATGCCTTGCCCTGCATTGCAACTGTGGCATTCTCAAAATTCTAGTACTATTTGGAAGGGACTTGTGGATGATAACATGGGTAAAGTCAGATGAAATTATCAAATTCATTATGATAACATATATGCTCGCAGTAGAAACCTAATCTTGAGCTGATCAAATTATGAAGACATTTGAATTTACCCACTCAAGTTGTTCGAATCAATCAACTATATGATCAACATCGACTTTGGCCATATGAATCCAAATACCAATTCTCAATGAGGAAAGAGACGATGAGGAAACTAAGATGTACGTGACGAGGCCCCTTTCGCAGTTGCTAAGATCCGCAGACAGTGAGGAAACTATATGCTTTTTTGAAAATATAAAATATTTTATATTTTATAAAAATAAAATTGAGGATAAATTTGAATTTTTTGTATAAATTTTTTTGTTGTGATCATTAGTTTTTAACACATCGCTCACTAAATGGATTTATCTGTTAATCACAAATGTGTATGAGCGAAAGTCTTCATAATTTTTTACATTTGAAAAGATAATTTGTGAAATGTCCAAACCTAAAAAAATGTGTTGTAATCTCCATCCTTTGATCTATGAGTAGAACAGTCATTTCACACTATTTCGTCGTCGGTTAACTTGATCAATTAAAGAGAAATCCTTGTAATTTCTCACAAAAGATAGTATATTTCTCCTAAACTCTACAGGAGAGCAGTGCTATTTCCCACATTGTCCATCAGGCTTTTTCATAGCATCCAACCGCTATATCTGTAACTCGTGGGATTTTTGGCAAATTTATCATGTTTATTAAGAACATTTTTTAGACAATGATGCATTTATTCAAAAACATAGTTAAAAACACTTATGTTTTATGTATGCCCCAATGATTATTTATACTAGCAATTTTGCACACAACACTCTATGTTTGTGCAAAAATTAAACAAAAATTATATTATTGATATAATAAAATTTAATAAATAGTTTGCATAAAAAAGCAAATAATATAAAAAATTATCTTAATGATTTAAAAATCATATTAGTTTTATTATGATATGGTTTAAGTATATAGTGTATCTATTTATGGGCGTCTATGCAAAGGAAAAGAATTACAGAAGAAATGATGAAGCATAAAAATTAATATATAAAAATAAAGTTTTTAATGGAAACAGATTAGTTTCTTAACTCGTTTTATATTTATTAATTAAGATAAAAAAAAAGAACATTTAAAAAAAAATAATTGGTGTGACTTGAAGTAATTATTAAAGTATTTTTGGAAATGCAATAAATGCATTCATAATAAAATATGGTATAGATAATTGTGTCAACCAAAATTTCCACCTAGGGTCACACACATAGATAGAAAACTACGTGAATGATTTTTTAATATTTTTATTATATGTTTCTTTAATTTATAAAATCATAAGTATTGTTAAATTCCATACAAATCATTGATTCAAACCAATCAAACCATTGGTTGTTAAAAATATTACTAAAACAAACATATCTTTTAATTCATTACAATAATTATTAATATTTAATCTTAAATGGTATTTTAGTTATTTTAAACTTTTTTCCCAGTAGGAAATTATGGTTCGACGCACATATAAGTTTTGCAAACCTCGAGAATCTACCAATAATTTTCAATTGTTTTTGTAAATAATCTAACAATAATGTTTTTGCACACTTTGTTCCGCACCCTTCAAAATTAGAGGCTCTTTCTCTGTCGGTGTGGCCGTGTATTGTTTACCTTGGATCCCTTCCAGGAGACTACTCACCAGAAGCAAACCATGTTCAGATGCTTCGAGAAGTCGTTGATGACAGGTAGATTTTGCACACCACAGTTTTACAACTACAACGAAATTCACCCAAAAAAGAAGGGAAAACCCATTACTCATACCTTTTGTATTTCTGTCAAGTTTGCCTACGGAATCACCAGTTAGAAGTTACGCCAGGAGTTTCAAGGCCTTTGCTGCATATCTCCCAGACCGCGAGCAGAAGAAGTTAGCCAGTGAGTTCAGCTAGGATCAAATTAGATTCCCGTAACTGGGAAGATTGTAAAGTATGAAATAACCAGTGTTGTAATGCAGGCAATGATGAATTTGTATCGGTTTTTCCAAGCACAGCTCTCCAACGTCGTACGACAAGATCGTGGGACTTCACCAAAATGCACTCCGAAGTCCAGCCACCGAGAGTGACGTCGTTGTAGCTGGTATAGTGGACGGATGGAATTTGGCAAGTAACCGAGAATTGCGCACTGGGGGCAATCATGGAATTCCATAACGAGATATTTGCCCCAGATTTGGATCTTGACTTTGCATAGCACTGTCAAGGAAGCCAGCTCGAACCAGCCGATGAAAATGACATATCTCTACCGAGTACTATGATCCAACATGGAGAAGATTGTTTGTCCGTTTCCCCTGGCGTGGTTGCGCGTGGACTCCTGTTCGAGCCATTTTTCTATCCTTTCAACGTCCAGCTTTTCTTTTTCCTTTTTAAATACTTTTAAAAATGCACGTTTAATCAAATTAATTGCCTACTCTAATTATTCGAAGTACTATATACAGATGTGATGTAATTACTCTAATTATTTGAAGTACTATATAGTGAGGTGATTTGATATTACTTTGATCTTTGAATGAGATTTTTTTCCCCTCTCTAGTTTTATGTAGTACTATTGATTTTCTTTGAGATTACCGTTTGGAAAATCCATGAAGCATGCATGTTATGAATGAAGGAATAAAATCAATTTATCTAGGGTATCCAAGGTACATTCACATTCACATCCATTCCTCCATTTACTATGTGGTAGAACAACGATTAGTATGATAGGAAGACAACACAACTACAAAAGGAATGAAAGCATAGGAAGACAGATAACTAAGGCATCCTAAGGTTTAAAGGGCAAATTTTTGAAGAGAAAATAAATTGGGAATAAATTCTCAGTTTTGCTTATTAATAATTGTTGAGGTTTGTGACTATTATACACCAAGAGTTGCCCATTTTAATCAACAAGAATAAGTTAAAGATTATAATTAATTGGGTGCAAGGGTCGGTGCCTCCAAGCATGACCAATCGAGTATAGGGATAGGTGCCTCCAAACTTGGCCAATCAAATGAAAAGATAGGTGCCTCTATTTTTGGCCAATTAAGTGCAGGGGTAATTGTCTCCAAATGTCGTCAATTGGGTGCAGAACTTTCAAATATAAATAAAGGAGGTTTAGGCAAGCTTCTGCATCAGTTCAAACTCAATAATTTAGTGCGTGAGTGTGTGTAAAAGGGTGTTCCCTTTTGGATTGTTTTTAGAGAGTTTAAGTTCCTTTCTTACTTTTATTGTTTGTTTTTCTTCTTTTGTGTATTATACACACTTAAATATAAAGTGTCACATTTGTAAAAGCTCCTTTCCGTTTTTAGAGTTCATTTCTCCTAACAAGTGGTATTAGAGTCGAGGCTCTATCATTTTTTTATTCAAGGAGCAATGGAGGAATCAACTGGCACCATGATCAAGTTGAATCCCAACAACTATGTTATTTGAAAACCTCGAATGGAGGACCACTTGATCATACGAGACCTATGGGATCCAGTGCTTAGAGACGCTGTAAGACCCGAAGGTAAGTCCAATGTCGAGTTAGAAAGGATGCATAGAAAAACGGTAGGCCAAATTCGTATTTGCATTGATGAAAGTGTTTTTAATCATATTTCTAAAGAAACAAGGGCTAATGTTTTGTAGAAGAAACTTGAACTAATGTATGAAAGGAAACATAGTTTAAACAAAGTTTCGTCACTAAAGGAAATTACTCGCCTTCATTATAAGGAGAACTCGAGTATGTCGGAGCATTTAAATGATTTTCAAGGATTAATTAATCATTGTACAACCTTAAAATTAAATTTGAATGATGAGGTTCAAGTTGTTTTGTTATTTAGTTTATTGCCCAATAGTTGGGAAACTTTGTTTGTTACTATTTCTAACTCTACTTCAAATGAAGTTTTGAGCTTAGATATGGTAAAGGAAGCCCTACTCAACAAAGAAACAAGGACGAAGGAGCTTGGACAAGAAGTTGAAAGTCAGGCCTTGGTTTCTGAAAGACATGGAAGACGTGGACGAAGTCAAAGCCGAGGACTAAATCAAGGAAGTGGACGCTCAAGAGATAAGTCTGTTGAATGCTTTTATTGTAAAAAGAAAGGGCACATCAAAAGGGATTGTTAGAATTGGAAACGATATTTTAACAAAAGAAAAAAGGAGTAAAAGAAGCAAGAGAACATGCTCGATGAAACAACAGCTACAACTTCAGATAGAGATGTGATAATTGTGAGTGATGAAAATTTCTTAAATTTTACCTTTCAAGATTGCTCTTGGGTGATTGACTCGGGGTCTTCTTACCATGTTACTCTACATAAGGAGTTCTTCTCTTCTTACCATCTTGTAGAAAATGGCTTTATAAAAATAAGTGATAGTGGCACCTATAAAATTCATGGTTTTGGTGATGTTTTGATAACTACTACCTTGGGATAACTACTACCTTGGGATGCCAAAGGAAAAAAGGTAAATACCATTTACATTATTGATGTAAAAATTGATAGTAATACTTGTACAGTGATGGAGTCATTAATGGAGTTGTGGCATAAAAGGCTGGGTATATGAGTAAAAAATATATGCAATTTTGGTTGAAAATAATTATTTGCCAAAATTTAAAAATTTGGATTTCATAACTTATGCCAACTGTATAAAAAAGAAATAACAAAGAATTGCTTCTCAACCAAGGCACAAGGCAAGGTTAATAGTTAAAGGTTTTGAACAAAAATTTGGCATTGATTTTGATAAAATCTTCTCTTGAGTTGTGAAAATGAATTCTATTCGAACTGTCCTTAAATTAGCTGCAAGTCTGGACTTGAAGATAGAATAGCTTGATGTGAAAATAACGTTCTTAAATGAAGAACGTAAAGAAAATTTTTTTATAGAACAACCAGAAGGCTTCCAGGTGAAAGGTAAAGAAAATTTAGTCTGTTAGCTTAAGAAAAATCTTTATGGACTAAAGCAAGTCCCAAGGCAGTGGTAACTCCTTTATGGCTAATCAAAGTTTTAAAAAAACAAATGGTGATCATTGTGTATACATTAAGAATTTTGATGAAGATTTTATCATTCTTTTATTGTATGTTGATGATATACTTATTATTGGTTATAATCTAAACAAGGTCAATAAATTGAAACGGGAGTTGAATAAGTCCTTTGAAATGAAGGACTTGAGACTAGCAAAAAAACTGTTAGGCATGCATATTCTATGAGATAGGCCAAATGGTAAGATTTGACTATATCAAGAAAGCTACATCAAAAAGATGATTGGAAAGTTTGCAATGAAAAATGTAAAACCGGTGACAACTTCACTGGATAGACAGTTCAAGTTGAATTCGAAGCAATATCCAAGCAGTGAAGATGAAAAGAAGTATATGAATAAGATACCATATACCTTAACTATTGGAAGCTTGATGTATACAATGGTTTGCACTTGATTAGATTTAGCGTATACAGTTGGAAAAGTAAACCATTACATATCAAATCCCGAAAAGGAACATTGGAATGCTGTCAAGTGGATTTTGAGATATTTAAAAAGAATAGTTAAACTTGGACTTTGCTATACTCAAAGAAGGAATAAGCTTGTTTTGGAAGGATATTCTGATGCAGACATGGCAAGTGATGTTGATTCAAAAAAATCTACTTCTAATTATTTAATAACTTTAGCAGGTGCTGCTGTGTCTTAGCAAAATAAACTCCAGGAATGTGTTGCATTTTCAAGCACAAAGGCAGAATATATTACACTAATTGAGGCGTGCAAAGTTTTAATTTGGTTGAAAAAATTACTTCAAGAGTTAAGATGGAGCTAAGAGAAGTATGCCATCAACTGTAACAGTCAGAGTGCGATCCACCTAAGTAAGAATTTAACATTTCATTCCTCGTCCAAGCATATTGATGTTCGTTATTACTAGATTCAACAAGCCTTGGAAGAAAAGGAAGTAAGTTTGTAAAGGATTCATACAGACAACAATGGAGCAGACACGTTAACTAATGCACTACCTAAAGAGAATACTGACATGTGCAAAGAAGTTGCTAGATTACAAGAAAGTTTATAAATAGGAACAAAAAGAGAGGAATATTGAGGTTTATGGTTTTTTATACACTAAGAGCTGTCTATTTTAACCAACAAGAATAAGCTAAAGATTGTGACCAATCAGGTATAGAGGTAGGTGCCTCTAAGCATGATCAATCAGGTACAGAGATAGGTGCCTTCAAACTTGACCAATCAGTTGCAGGGGTAGGTGGCTCCATTCTTGGCTAATTAGGTATAGGGGTAGGTGCTCTAAACATAGCCAATCAGATGTAGAACTTTCAACTATAAATAGAGGAGGTTTTGACAAGCTTCTACATTAGTCCAAGCTCATGAATTGAGTGTGTGAGTGTGTGTAAAAGGGTGTTCCTTGTGAGTTTATTTTTGGAGAGTTTAAGTTACTTAGTTACCTTTATTGTTTATTTTATTTCTTTTCTGTATTATACACACTCAAATATAAAGTGCCACATTTTTAAAAACTGCTTTCTGTTTTAAGAGTTCATTTCTCCTAACAATAATATGATGTGGTCGGCTGTCCTTTTCAATTATCCTGGACGCAACAATTCCTAACAAAGCAAATTTTTACACCCACGACTTATGCATAGATTTACTCCATTTCTATTGTGAGTTACAGTTTCATCTTTCACTATCCCGTAGGACAAATTAGACAAAAACTCAAATTGCAAACTATGCATCTCATACAAATACACCAAGTTTGGAATGATGTCATGTGTCACTTTCTTAATTTATGACAAGAAATCAATGGTTATTTTAAAAAAAAGTAACACACATATCATCCTTAGGTGCATTTCCACTAAATGAATAACTTACTAGATGATAATAAAGAACTCTGAAGAAAGAATTAATATGAACACTTGGCCACCAACAAGTGAGCATCGGATATTCGGTCATGCATAATAAAAGCTCACACGAAAATTATTTTAAACAATTATTTTATCTTACCCAACATTTTGGTTATTTTGTATCGAAATTTTATTTTATCATGGAGTTCTTTCATTTACGAAGAGTATGCAGTCAGTTCAATTAAAACATTTGATTGTCCTGAATGAGTGAAAATGGAAAGAACAAAATACAATTAATGGACAAAACCTGTGAGCCAGACCAAACGAAGAAAACAATCTTCCCTACTCAGCAGATCTTCATTAGGATTATTGCCAATTGGCCCGCCAAATTCGTTTGACCAACTTTTGGCTCCAACCCCATGTCTTATGTATGTACGTGTGTGTTAATAGTGAACGTTCAATCTTTTGTTAATTGGCAATAGTTTCTTGGCCCCATTTTTAGTCATGAATAATTATTGAGATGATATGAGATTGATTAAACGACAAACAGGTGAAATTTCATGATAAAAGAGATGTTGGGAGTGTAGCGGGTCCAATTATAATCTCTAATTAAATTGATGTTGGGAGTGTAACGGACTCAACTATAATCTCTAATTAAATTTTGTTGGGTCAAGAGAAGAAGCCTAACTAAATTGATAGTATCACATATGAACGTCTGTTGGATTTGAAGTGAAGCCTAACGAAATTGAAGAGAACCATCTATGGACCTCTACATGCGCATATGTATATATGTGTGTGTAGACTTGACACGTAAAATTATGAGTTATGGTCGAATATCTACTTATATATAATTTTTTTTTCTATCAGTGTGAATTTTACTTTCTTTAATTTATATTTATTTCTCAATAAAAAAACACGGAAAATGGATCAGTTTCGGCGAAAACCACTATAGAGATATTGACGAAACAAAAGCCACTATCTTTGTGCGGTTCATGAAAGAAGAAAAGGAATGGCGACAAATCTCATATCAAGTGCATGAATATATCCCAATTTTCTCCAAATTATTGCATCTTATTGTTTTCTTGTAATTTGCGGCTTTCAAGAAAACAATTAACTTTCTTGTTTGTTTCCTTTTTTAATTTAAGCTAATGAAGCCCACCACCTTAATATTAGTTTTCTCTTTATAATAATAAAACATCTATGATTTCGATCTACTTGTGAGCTGTTATAATCAAATCAAACTTTCCAAGATTGCCAATGAAGCTGCGACTTAGTATTTCTCCAGGAATTCATCTCAATGGTTAACAGAAGAATGAAATAAATTTATGTTAGTAAAAATCTCATGCACAGTGATGTAGAGTGGCCTGGCCTGCTCATGTAGCTTGTATAGCTAGGAACATGATCAATTATTTCTAGGGTGACCGAGAGCACGATCAATGTAGTTTATGGATGCAAGGAATGTCTGATGGAAGCAGTTCAATCTCATGATGATGTCTACAATGCACGTGCAATTGGGGGAGGACAGGGCTATAAAGCAACACCAGTTGCTTGCATGACATATTGATGGCACTTTCTGTTTGTCCCTACACATCCTTACTTGCCCCTCTTAAATTATTGCTCAAGTTACTGTTTGTTAGGAGGTCCTGAACAGTTGCATGCTATTTTCATTGCTTTTATTTGCTCAGTTCCTTGTTAAAGCAAAAGGAAAAAAAAAATACTCTGTTGTAATGCAACAGCTGCCGCTCTCTCGTTTGCAGTTATTTTGCAAGGTCTCTTTCACTTACAGTTGTACATTGTATGTGAAGAACATAATCAAAAAGATGCAAATATCAGTATCTTTGCTATTGTTTCTGTTCCAAAGTGTATATACTGCTATTAATATTGCTATCACACAAAACAAGCATGGTGTTAAGTTTCTTTTCCTTTCTTTAGCATTTTTCTTTCCCTTTTCAAAATCCTAAAGCCATACATAGTGCTGTTTTGGTAAGACAAGCATCAGGTCTTATATTGTTATCACCCGATTCCTATCTCAGAGTTGAATGACTTGCTCTGTTAAATTCTTCAAGCCACAACTCCTAACAGCTTCTGATCAGAGTCATTTTGCACTGTAAAGCTCATTTTTCCTTGCTATCTGGGGTACTAATTTCTTCTGAACTTACTGTTTCGATGGAAATGGTGAGGGAAGAAGCAGTGTTCTGGTACCTGGCTTTATTCAGCTTCTGGGCTTATGCAGCTGCTTTGCTTAGCCCTAATGGCGTCAATATTGAAGGTAAGTTAATGCAATACTTTTCACACCACAAGCTTATAGTTAGAATAGGCTGCCCATCTAATATCTGTATCTGTTCACATTATTCTAGTGCAAGCTTTGATGGATACAAAGAAATCACTGAATGATCCACGTGGAATCCTTAACTGGGATGAAAATTCTGTGGATCCATGTGGTTGGGCTATGGTTGGCTGCTCAAAGGACAATCTTGTTATCACTCTGTAAGCTGATCAAGTTCCAAATTTCATATTAATCCAGAAATATCATACCATATTCCTGCCTATCTTTGTCTGATCAGTTGATGGAATACTAATCTTGCAGGGCAATTCCAAGCCAAAGTTTATCCGGCGCGATATCGCCTAGTATTGGGAATTTAACTCACCTCACTAGTCTGTGAGTAGCTAAACAACCAAGTGAGGAAGATGTATAATGTAAGAGATTGTGCACTGGTCTAACAGGGAACTTACGTTGCAGGCTCCTGCAGGATAATAATATATCAGGGCCTATTCCTCATGAATTGGGAAGGCTTCCAAGACTTCAAGAACTTGATCTTTCTAATAACTTGCTTGGCGGAGAAATTCCCTCTTCTTTAGCCCAACTGAAAAGCCTCCAGTACCTGTATGTAATGATACATTCTATAGCAGAAAATCAGGCCAAAAACGTACCATAACTTCTAACTGTCACTGGTTGGAAACAGGAGGTTGAACAATAATAGTCTTACTGGAGCTATTCCTTTGGGTTTGTGCAACTTGACTCAGCTGACCTTTCTGTAATCGTCTAGTCCCTTTTTGTTTCTCGGTGCCCCATGTTTACAGGCTTACCCCTAGTTTCATTATCTGAAGGTTTTTGCTGTTTTGTCTCATGTTTCAGGGACTTGGCATTCAACAATTTGAGGGGTCCAGTTCCTAAACTTCTAGCAAAGAGATTTAAGTAAAATTTTCTGGAATGTTATAGTTAGTTACAGTTTCATTTTTATTCACTAGGGGCTTTTGTTGATCATCATATATTGCCTACTGATAGTGTTTTAGGAAATCCTCTGATATGTCCGACGGGCAAAGAGCCAGACTGCAATGGATGTGCACTAAAGCCTCTAGTGTTCTCTCTAAACGATGAGCAAAGTAAGAGTTATTAATCCTTGTCTTGTTAAATTATTGTATCTGAGGATGTTATCCCATTTGAAGAGCCTGTGATTCTCTCTCTCTAACTTTGTTTCTAATGGAAACACAAGATCCCAAGTCATCAGGAAGACCAGTCAGTCATAGCGTTGCCCTAGCATTCGGGTCAAGTCTTGGCTGCATTAGCCTACTGATTCTTGGATTGGGCTTTTTACTATGGTGGAAAACTAAGCACAACAAGCAGATATTTTTTGATGTTACTGGTAAACTTTACCTATAGATCACTGAAAATGGAAGTTATAAATTGTAAGAACCATTCACCTATTCTGCTGTTACTGAAATTCCAGCACTTGGCGAAGAAGTGTGCTTAGAAAACATGAGAAGGTTTCCGCTCAGAGAACTTCAGATCGCCACCCACAACTTCAGCAGCAAGAACCTCATTGGAAACGGAGGTTTTGGACATGTCTACAAAGGTCATCTCCAAGATGGCACAGCTGTGGCAGTAAAAAGGATGAAAGATTTGAGTAACATCAATGGTGATATCCATTTCCAGACCGAAGTTGAGATAATCAGCCTTGCAGTGCATAGAAACCTCCTCCGACTCCACGGATTCTGCATCACTCCAACTGAGAGGATTCTGGTTTATCCCTACATGTCCAATGGAAGCGTCTCCTCCCGTCTCAATGGTAAAAGATCCATCTACCAATCTGAACCCCTTTAATTCTACTTCATACCTTTGAGGTACAATTTGTGTATTATACTTTTGCCTGTTTTGTTGCAGCCAAACCAGCCTTGGATTGGGTAACTAGGAAAAGAATAGCCTTGGGAACAGCAAGGGGATTGTTATACCTGCACGAGCAATGTGAGCCTAAGATAATTCACAGGGATGTAAAGGCAGCAAATGTCCTGCTAGATGAGGACTGTGAGGCCGTGGTGGGAGATTTTGGATTGGCAAAGCTTCTTGATCACCGGGATTCACACGTTACGACAGCTGTTCGTGGCACCGTCGGGCACATAGCTCCCGAGTACTTGTCCACAGGCCAGTCCTCAGAGAAAACAGATGTTTTTGGATTCGGAATTCTGCTGCTGGAACTGATCACTGGTCAGAGGGCTCTGGAATTTGGCAAAGCAGCTAATCAGAAAGGAGCCATGCTTGATTGGGTAAGCATAACCAAGCAGAACATGAGTTTTTTTTCAAATATAATATACATTGATCATTCTCTTGTGGATCCAGGTGAAGCAAATTCATCAAGAGAAGAAGGTTGACATGTTAGTGGATAGGAATCTTAGGAATAACTATGCCAGAATGGAGCTGGAAGAAATGGTAAAGGTGGCTTTGTTGTGCATTCAGTACCTTCCCAGCCATAGACCAAAAATGTCCGAAGTGGTTCGGATGCTTGAAGGGGATGGGCTTGCAGAAAGATGGGAAGCTTCTCAAAGAGCTGGGCCCACCTGCCGGTGTAGAACTGGTGAATTCTCCTCTTCAGAGAGATATTCTGATCAGACTGATGACTCTTCATTGCTGGTCCAAGCTATGGAACTCTCAGGTCCGAGGTGATGACGATGCATTTGGAAAGAGAGAGGAGGCAAAACAAGATGAACACAACGCATTATTCACAGCTTAAGGCCCGAGTTCTTAGAACAATCTGTATATAGCTATGTGGAAATACCAAAAAACTGCATGCTCCATGAGGAGGAAAAATCAACTTTTGTATGTAATTAGCTGCACTGGTACTTCTCATCCTTGGTCATGAATAAAATGTATGATCATGCCTGTGCAGAAGCCCAATAGAAAACTCACCAAATATATAACTTCACAAATTTCAGTTCATGAGGCACACTGGATACATTAGTCATCTTCACAGGTTTCAATGGATTGGGAAATATTTCATCTTCCTCTGATATTTAAGAAAATTATTGCTTTTTTTCTTAAATCCAATTTACCTTATAAAAAGTCACCTTAATTTGGTATTATATGTGAGGTACTCAGTCCAAAATTTGTAAAGTACATATATAAAAAAATTCTGTTAAACTAAAGAAAAGAAGAATTTAAAATATGGTCAAGAGTGTCGTTAAAAGATGAAAGAGAAATTTACACACAATGCTCGCCACAAGGAAGTATTTTTTTTCCAGCCCTAACCAATTAAGCAGGCAATGGAGTTTATAATGGTTATGCAGTATTTATATACACTAAAAAAAAAAACTGATTTGAAGCAAAGTACCATCACCATCAATCCCTCCTATTCTGAGGGATGGACTGATTTCCCACATGGGATGCGCTGCACTTTTCTCTCTTCAATTTTCACTATATCTAGGGTAATTCTCTTTTGTTAATTTTACTAGAATTTTTTTAAAATACCATCGTTAATAAATTTATATTATTAAGTATAAAATATTTCAAATAATTAATTTTAGTTGTGTCAATTTGTAACACGATCCAAGCCTAACAATAATAAAAAATTAACGAGCCTTAACAATAACAAGAAATTAACGAGTTTAAATCAAATCTTCGTAAGAACGAGTCAAAATTAAATTTTAATTCACAAACTTGAAATAAAAAATAGGTCAAAATTAAATTTTAATTCACAAACTTAAAATTAAAAAATAGGTCAATTTCAAGATATCTGATAAGTTAACCTGAACCCATAAATATATTTAAAATAATTTAATAAATTATGTAAATAGAAAAGAAAAAGTAATTAAATAAAATTAAATGGTAAGGTAGAAAATATTTAAAAATTCAAACTTTAATATTAGTTAAACTAAACTTAAAAAATCTAATCTACTATTAATAATTAAATATCATTTCAAAATAAATAAATTTAACTGTTGATGTAAAATAATTGATAATGTTTTCTTAATCTAGTATGAAAGAATTTGAAATTCTTGATTAATCAAATTTTGATATATAAAATTTATTTTAATAACACTCAATCATCATAAAGTAAAAATATCTTTTTTTTTGGTTGACGGATTAAGTTTAAATGACAAATTGATGGATTGGATTTGAGTTAAATTTTTTAACTTACAAAAATAAAACAAGTTAAGGTTCAAATTAGTAACTTATATGTAACACTAGTATGTTAACTAAATCCGCCAACCGAAACAACTTTTTGCCATCCCTAACCAATTTAAGTTGTTCAATAAATAAATTTATGTCTGCACATTATTATGTTTAAATGTCTTATAAACTATCTTTTGCCACTTTTAAAGTAAAACAACTAAGATGTTTCTTTTTCATTTATCATTTTTTTTTTTTATCCTTCTCAATTAAATTGAATTAAATTTATTACTTCTTATTAAACCTTTTATCTTAAACTTTTCTTTTTTCCTCTTATTTTAAATAAATGTTTAATACATGTTAATATATAACAATTTATATTTTGGTGTCGGTTAATAAAACTATATAATTTTATTATTTTTAAATAGACGATTTTTATTTGATAATAAATTATAAAAAAAATAGATATCCATATAATTTAAATCATTCATATAGTAAAACTACTACATTACGTGTGTACATAATAAATTTTTTATATGCATAGACATCAAGTGAGCGCAATATGTCGGTTACTTATTAAGATTAAACAATTAAACTCTCTATAATAATTACTTTTTACTACTTAGAATAGTTAAAAAAAACACTAAAAATGCCTCTTTTTCTTTATCTCTTACCTTTTTCTCTCTCTTTTTAATATTTTTCCTTTTTATCTTTTCCAATTAAATATCTTTTCTTCTTATTTTAATTTTTTCTCTTAAATGTTTACTTCTCTCATTTTAAATAGTTGTAATTCTTGTTACGACACAATAATTTTATTTTTATTGTCATCTATACAATAACATAATTTTATTATATTTAAAATAGATTATCTTCACTCCTTTCTTTTCACAACCATTATCACTTCAAATTTTAAAAGGAATTGCTTGAACTTCTCACCAAACCAAAAAATGGCTGTGGGGTAGACAAGGAGGGAATAACAAGTAGCCAACTCACATCAAAGCAAACTTTCTCAGGTTAATAGGTCACTTTCTATGTAAAACTGAGTTTCAGGTTACACTTTGATAAGAACATGGAAAGAAATCCAGAAAAGAACCTCACAAAAATACAAAATTTGCAAAACCACACCCTTCACTTGCTCGACTCTTTAAAGAACAATCAGAGAGGTGATTTGCCACACAGATCAGTTGATCCATGCAACGTCTGCATTCCCAAAATCAAAGAGCGTGGCAGCGCAAAATAATCACCGTGGGATCCAATAATAGAAGCCTGAGAAGATATGAGGAAAAAACTATCATTTACATGTAAGTTTGGGCGTTGGTTAATGTCGGGATAAGAGACCCTTGAACCAAAAAACTCCGAAACCACCAACCGCCAGTGATACTATGATCTTGGAAATTCTGGCAGGGTTATTTTCAGCGATTTGGCTTCTGTTACATCTTCTGTAACGATCTGATCTTTCTGCTAAATGTTCACGAAACAGAGTGCTAAGATTATCCAGCTGATGCATGACTTGGCGTTGACCCCGTGCTATGCTTGATAGCTGCCAAGAATATAATAATGTGACAGATCATCAGAGGAGATAGATCAAAAGATACCTCTTCAAGTAAAAGAGCTTGCTAGAGACCATGAAAGATACCTCTCCAAGTAAAGCTGACTCTTTGACTAACTGGGAAGAAGAGGAGGAATTTGGAAATACAGATCCAGTTAAAGATCCATTCTCTAATCCAGAAACGAAGCAAGCTGTTGGAGCTGACCCATTACAGGCTTCTGCTTCTAATGCCACGTTTTGTGAACTAGGAGAAGGCTTTCTACTTGTTAACTTAGAATTTAGCTCTTCAATGCAAGATGTGAAATCATCCATCCGGTCATTAAGCGTAGAAATCTGTTCAGAAAGCTGTGTGATGGCTTCCTGTCACATATGTGGGCACAAAGATTAAAAAAAAATTAGTGAAATATTCAGCATGCACTGAATGTTAGACAGTGTTTTGACCATAACTGGTCAAATGATACCTGTTTTGCAACAGTCGTTCGTGGTTCTGCTGTTCTATCCTCGAACATACTATTCAACTTGGACAGGTTTTTGTCCCTGTTTGTTGAATATGAATGTGACATGCCACTGTCCAAACCAAAATCGTCACATATAAGTTCAAGATACCATCGATTCATTGGATCAAGAAAAGGAACTTGATGGCACAAAACTGACATGGCTGCTGTAAAACGAAAGGATAAGGGTACCTGGTCCCATAAAATTTTTGTGCTAACTACTTTATACAGCACAGTTAATGAATGGATCAGATAGAAAAGGGGGGAGGGGTGGAGACAGGCAGAGGGATATGGAAAGAAATTCAAACACTCCACTACGTAGATATGACATAAAACTTGGTTTTCAAATTTTCTGTAGGTAAGTTAGTTATTTCTGAGTGGCTAATTTGAATAAGTTAAGATCCATGAATCCAGAGGAAATGGCCTAAGACCAGAAAAAAACTAAAAGTTGTCCAGATTTCTAATTTCGACCCCTAATTTTGTTTAAATTCAGTTTCCAGACACACCATCGAGTCCAGATACTGCTGATGCCACCAAGTCTCAGGAGCTCTTACATTCAATTGTTAAAGAAGAACTCTTGGCATTGGCAAATACGATAGAGATAGTTATGTTTAATTAAATTGAATGGGAGATCATGATGGCTTCTAAGATCCCAGTTGAAGCCAAATTAAGTACTTTCTCGACCCTTTTCTAATCAATAATAACATACTCAGAGAGTTAACACCGGCACTTAAACGAACAAAATTTAACTTAATTACAGGAAAATAACAGTAACAGTAAATAGTTGTTTTTCACAAGACACAAATAGGAGGCCGTTAACAAACTATATACACATTCAGTATGTAGTAAACTTGTAACCAATAAAGCTAAATTCATCCCAATATTACATTAACTAATTCAAAAGTTCAGTTATGAAATTCTCACAAGCAGTAAAGATGAAAGACTATTCGGTAAAATCCAAGGTCTAAAAATCATAAAATAGCTACTGCACCTTCCAAACTTCTTGTTTCTTGTTGCTGCCGAGGCTCGCAAAAGTGCCTGTTTTGGGCTTGAGGCAGAGTCCTCATCTATGCTAAGCTTGGTCTTCAAATCATCGGGCAGTGCCTATCAAACTTTTCAGTTAGAACTACCATACAAAGAAGACAAACAGAGGATAGGCTAGTTTACATACCATAACCTCATTGACTAGTTTCTCCAACTGTATTTGTTCAATATAAGTTCTAGGAACATATGAACCTTCTAAACCGAGTTGCTCCGCTACACATTTTACGACAAGGCGATCTCTACCTTGTACCTGTCTCAAACAAAAAGGTATCAACTGTATATTTAAACAAATGCATGGAGAAACAAGCAAGTGGATAATAAACTTGACAAATAAAAGAACAATGACAAGTAGACATCCACCTTGCTAAAACATGTCATTTTTATTAAGCATGCATATCATGCCTCCTTAGGAGTAACATTTCTTCACATTAATGTAGGGATTTACATGTGGTGGCTCACATGTGTGACATATCTCAAGGAGATCAATACATTAGACTAATCAGAGACCACAAAGCTCTTCGTGCTTATTGCAAAAGGTGAAAGGAAAAAGCATACTCTGAGACATTATTCTGCTTGATGTTCACTGCAGAATGGTTGCCAGTGTAAATAGTTTGTAGTTGAACTTGATATGCAGATGGATGCTGCCACACTCAGACAAAGTTTGCCAAGAAAACCACTCAAGCAAAAGTTTGAACCCATCAATCATCTAATGGATGCAATAATCCAGTTAAGCCAACAACGTGGGTGTGGGCCTCTTAATCAGACATCAACAAAAAAGTCATTTACTTCTACTACACATCCTATTATTAAGCTAGGGAATCCAATCATTCATAGCAGACACGCATCAATATTGAGCAGACAAGGGAGGGAAAAGTATGAGCATAAAAAGCTAAGTGAATTATAGAGAGGACAAAAGTAGTATATTCTACTAAAGATGACAGGTAACAAAGGTAGCAAACAAAGATACAGGTATGCCACCTGAACATAATGACGGTTTAATTGCTCCAGCCAATCAATTTTCACTGAAACTCTATCGTCACTAAAGGTATGACTGCTTCTTTTGAGTATGGCTGCTATTGTGTATCCCAAGGCCATTAATCCACCAAGGAGTCGCACACTAACTTCGAAAGTTATTCTTGGAGATATGACAAATGGAGGATCAGTGACCCATTCCTAAAATTCAGAAGCATGAGCACTCTTAGAAAAACTGGAAAAGAATTGCTTCTGGTGTCAGAGAGGCAAAAAGAGAAACGGAAACTAAATACAACCACAACTAAAGAGGCCTTTACACTATCCTGTTAGTTTTGTGCAGATCAAGAGACACATAAGGCCAAATACAAGCACAAATAGAATGCAAAAAATGTAACTATGGCCTATAAACAACAAAAATCATAATCACAGAAAGGACAAGATGCAGAGTTATAGCATTCAATTTAACTTCTGGGTATTCTGTTTGATTTTGTGCAGTGCTTACGTGGAGTGTGTGTTAAAGAGAGAATAGGAAGAAACAAAAACCAGGGTTCTTTCTTCAAGTGTTCTTCTCTGTCCTTTTCTGATTCCAAAAACAGTTGAACTTATTTTCAGTGTAGAGTAGACAGATTAAGAAGGATAAGTAATTCCAAATTCAGACCAAGAACTTCATAAAAATTCATATGGTTAAAAAACTTAGCCACACAATCAGACTGGACTTCCATCATAAACAGCATTACAGTAAAGCACAAGATAACAAAGTTTTGCATAAGCAGTAAAAAGAAAAGGAGAGAAGAGAAAGTAAAACGAATGTATTCTGTTCGATAATCAGTCAATCCATGGAAATAGAAGGCAGAAGTTAAGCTCTTTGTTTTCATTGAACAACTTTGATGTGTTAATATCATGCAAGTAACTTTAGGATGTGAGATGATGGTAGTTGTAAACATATAAATCAAACAATCTGCCAGATGTTATGCATTCTTGGCATATACAAGTGGCAAAAATGAAGAACACTCAAACTTCTATTTTGAACTCCATGCACCAGTATATTAGGAGCAGACCTCAAACATGAGATTGTATTTCCCATCTTTATTACGCATCCTCAGATAAGATTGGCAGGTCTCTGGATCTTCACCAGGTGGGAGAAGATAAATGTCATAAGTCTGTTCTACACCTTCAACATGCTCCTTAGACATGATAGACTTGACTTGCTCCACAGTCACAATCCGGATAGACTAAAAGAACATTGATCAAACAGTTATATCTACCACAATTACAATTGTAAGGTACTATTAGAAAACCATCCTGACTGAACACCAATTATTGATAAAAGCAGAAACTAATAGGTCAGAAGTTTACCTTAAGTATATAGGTTGGATTCTGGAATCCAGTAAAAGGGTTAAATTTGTTGATAATTTTTATATGTGCAGCACGAAGATCAGGCTCAATAAAAGCCTTATACATTGGATACACCTGTAGAGGAGTCTAACTGAGAACTTCCAGAAATGGCATCAGGTATAGATTCTATACTTAGCTTGGAATTAGGAATACAAACCGTTTCAGATATTTGATGTATTATTTCTTCAGGTTCTTGTCCAGCACGTTGTATGTCCCGTAAAACCCGTTTAACAAGATCAAAGTGGACACCACCTGTCACAGATACCCGAAGATCCAGTACAGGACGCAATTTTTCACTTAAAGCATAGATGCCTTCAATAATCAAAATGCGGGAACTTGGGACTTCAAGTGTCCTGTCACCAGCACATTGTTTCATGAAATCAGAAATAATAGATTATAGTGTGGTGAGATGAAGCAAAAATCAGATGCTATCTGCTTAATATTTCAAGCAATGAGAAAGCAATCTTTTAAAGAAAACACACCCAAGCAGCGGTAGAAAAGATTAAGACCGGAATACCAGGAATATTGGAACAGGAAGAACTTAAAAGAAATAAGAATTAGAAAATGATAACAAAGAACAACATATTAGTTCAATGGGACAAGGATTTCAAAATTTGCCACCTCAATAGGAGCAATATGGCACCACAAATTGATCCAAGCAACATTTTTTACTTCAATATTGAAGTTTGTCAAGGTCAAGAGACACTTATTTGAACTCATCAACAGCCAGACATGGGAAAACCCGCCCACGGAAAATAACAAAAACAAAACTAAAACCACATCACAGTTGTCAAAGATCAGTCACGGCAGCTTCTCAACAAAAAAAGAAAGGTCCTTCTAAATATGAGAACTAAAGTGAAACAACAGTAAGGGATTGGGACCTGTATCCTGTGCGGATGCTAGATTTGAAATCATATATTGGGACTTCAACCTGCATCCCTGCCTTCAGATCATGGATGTTTTTCAGCAAAGTCTCATAATCTGTCAAGCGGGGGTCTGTTTACAAGATACAGCCAGGAAATACGTCATTTATCAATAGTGGGTACATCAGCACATATCTTACATTTTAGAAACTAGGAGAACTAGAATCAATTCAGGGCCTCAATTTGGGTACATTTAGAGTGAAATGTAAGTGAGCATTATTACGAAGTTCAGCAAGCTCCAATGAATTCAGAACATATTTAAGGAAAATAAAAGGAATGGCAGGTTTTGAAAATTTTGTAACTTCAAGCCATACATAAGAAATATGTTTGTCCGGAAGAATACCATGTTGCATTCTTCCAGTACCAAACTAAATTTGATGCAATTCTGATGTGATGTTACACTTATGAATTACTTACATAGGGAGTAACAAATCAATCACCAGTAATCTGCACCAAAAATTTTTTTGTCTTCTTCCTTCACCCAAAACTCATCATTGTAATATGGAATTTATGCTAAAGGTACAAGAGTTAAAGATTTTTTGATAACATTAGTCATTTTGGTATTGATTGTGCAATGCACAGAAATACACATAATTTGTCAGCTAAACTTACATTATGCCCTCAAAATAAAATCATTACCTTGAAAGGTAAGCATTGAAATTCAAAATAAAATAAGGATAGAAAAGAAAGCTTCAGTGTAAAAGAAAAGGGCAGAAGAGAAATTGCTACATCAGAAAACAGCATCTCACTAGAAAAGAAAAAAAGAATGCTACAATAGCAAAATCAGCATAAACAAAAAAAGTCAGTTGTGCAGAGGTTCTTTAGGAAAATATCATACCGTCAAAGTTTCCATCAACAATTCGGCTTGCATCATTGTAATTGTCCATTGATATGACAGCTATGTCTGGCATAAAGTTAAGTATCTTTTCAGTAAATACAGTCTTTCCAGCACCGGAAGGACCGGCTACACCAATCAATATAAGTCCATCATTCTTCTGCACCAACAACTGGCATGCACGGACTACAGCAAAGAAACCTTTTTCAAAGGACAAATTATCAGGAATGGGGGCAATCTCATAGCGGCCTGATTCCTTCCTCTTAACCACTCGAACTTGATCTTTCAACAGTCCAGATCTCCGATGAGTTAATTCAGCATTTGAAGTTTCGTTAACCATTAGTAATTTAATCGGATTTCTTCTGAAAAGAAAAGAAAGAGTATTATCATGATGTTGAACATATGAACAACTACATAACAAGTAAATGTAGGAAATTAGCTCAGATAGGACATTTTCCTGCAGAAGACATGCTATTTTTTACTTCTTCCTTCAAAATAGCCGACTTCAGCTAAAACGCTTGCATGCATTGAGATACATTCGAAAAACATAGGCACATATTTCATCAAATAGCAATTAGCCAAAAATATAAGCAAAAAGCAGTCATTCAATCTCACCGTATAATCGCACACATAAAAATTGGCTCCAAGAATGGCAAGATTCCTAGACACTGTAAGAGAATTATCGTAATATCATATGTCGGGGAATTACATATAATAAGGTGCATTTAGTTCCATCCCAACGAAACATCAAACATTCATCCCATTCACGTGAAAGATGAAGCAAGAGAAGTAACAACACTAGAGCACTTATAAAAAGTTTTTCAAGAATTTCATTGATCAGAAAGCTGCCAACAATCATGGTGACATAGCCTCTTGTGCACACAATTCATAATTACAACGAATGTTTAGATGAATGGAGCAAAACACGATAAGAGTGACTAGGAAATTTATAAAATAAAATAAACTAAAAAGCAAGGCTTGCCATCCCAGCTTCCAACCCACATTCCAAAACACTGCCACCTCCACCAAAAGACTAAGTAATTGCAATTAGGTAGCAAATCAATTCGTAAAAATAGAAGGACGAAGACAGTATCAAGAACACATCTTTATACTCAAGTCCTCACCCAAAATTCAATCAAATCAATGTCCATAGCGCAGAATAACATTTATCCATGATCAGCATTACAAGAATGTACAGAAACAAAAACAAGCACATACCCAGATAAAAATAAAAAAATCAACAGAAAATCAACTCTAGGCCAAGAAAAGTTACGGATTCCGGCCAAGAAACAAGCACTGAATATTTGCGTGGATCTGGAAACAAAAGCTAACCGAACAAGGGTAACCTTCTCGCAATATAAATATAAACGGGAGCGTGCCAGTTCCCTCAGAAAAGGAAAAAAAATCAAGAAAGAGAGATTGAGGGAGCAGATCAGCTATATTTTGCAAAAATAATATCACGGAAATATGGTGAATGTTCAGAAGACACCGACCCGTGCTGACACTTTTGTTTTTGGTTACAAGTGGGGCACAGCCAAAGAAAAGAAAGAAAAGCGTAGAAGCTTTTGGCCATCAACTTGTTAGTGGAAGGCGCAAGACTGCATTCGTGTGCGTTTTGCTTTCCTTCTTGATTTCTGATCGTCTCGTGCTTTGTGCGTGTTCTTTATTCGTTCGAGACTGATCGCAAGTTCGATTGGATTGACGGAGATAGGTTCATGTATTCTTTCTCTGTCCGGGATTTTATGGGAAGTGGGAATTCTTGGGAAGTCGACACGAGTCTGTGGACCGCAACCTGCGAGGCTTATTTGAAGGGTTTGATGATGCTGCGATTGTATGCGTGTATCTTCTTTAATTTAGTGCATGTGACCTCCGACTATGTTTAGCAGTGTTTGGATGGAAATTTTGTTAGAATAATAATTGTTGTCAAAATTTTTGATCATTATAAATGCAAAAGAAAGAAAAATTTTTAAAAAAAATACTGTTTTAATAAATAATATATTTGATCATGTGTATTTTAATCGAACAAAAATCTTACAGAATTAGGATCCAAAAATAGCCTTTACATTTTTATATTTTTTATAATTTTAATTTTGAATGAACTCGTGATCTCTAAATATATTATTATTTATAAAAAGATGTTTTTTCCTCTTATTTTTACGCTTGTTTTTGAAATTATGCATCAATTTTCCGTTCTTAACAATTATGTAAATATCCAAACAAAGCCTTTATAAATGAGAATAATTTATTTATCTACTCTTTGATGGTTAAAATTAATCATAAGTTTAGGTTTAATTATGAATAAATGTCCATTAGTTATGAATTTAATTATAAAAAATCTATAAATTTTGGATTAAACTGCATTATATTTGATTGAAGATGAAATTAGTAAAATATTAAAATTATATGTAAAAATTAAAAAAACTTTCCAATTGCAAAATTTTCTTTCTGAAATTACAAATATTACTCTAGAATTTGGTGTAATTATGAATGAAACACTGGCGCACAGGATTCATAAGTTGGAATGAGAATGAAATTCTTATCATTGCTATAATTAATCATTGTATGACTAATTATTAGTAAGATAATCATTTGTATAAGTAATTATCAATATTCCAACAAACATATTCCCTATTATACTATATTTTACAATTTATACAAACAAACATGGTATATTATTAAATGAATTAGATATTTAAATTATTGTGTACGAAATATGAAACTTATAAATAACACAAATGCACAAAATTAAATTATAAACATGTCAACGGCATACACATGTATATTATTTTATTTTATTTGTAATATTACTAGAATATGCACCAAATATGGAAAAATATCTATTCATAAATACATGCATACATACATATATATATATATATATATATTTATATATAATCAACACACAAACACAAACACACACACACACACAACACGCATATACACACATAAACAAAATTATACAATTCCATAATCTGATATACATTATAATAAGTCTAAAATTAATTTCTAATTATATAATAATAAGAACATTATGAAATATATATAGCATATATTAATATACCTTATAAATATGTATATATTTATAATGTAATACGTGTTTACGTCTTTATATATATATATATCTTATCATTGTTGCTTGGTATATTATCTGTAAAAGTATCTTGTATAATTATCTTAATTTATGTACTTTCTTTTCATATACTATCAACGTAATGTTGAGAGTAAAAATTTATATAAAGAAATAGTTTATAAAAAAGAAATCAAACATTTCAAGTATTGTACATAGAATATTATTGTTTCATTATATACTGGCCATAATAAATATTTATCTATAAATGCAAATTAACATACATGGATATAAATTACACAGCATTTAATAATATCAATTGTATATTTTGCACGAGTATCTATTATCTATGTATTTAAATATACAATTTTTGTATCTAAGATAAATATTATTATGTTACTAATATATTAGTTGTTTATATACGTATATAAACACAGAGACAAATATATATATATATATATTTCACAATTAACTTAATATGCTCAAATACCGTTCTTTTGGTTAAGAAAAAATTATTTATATGTTATTCACATCATTATTTTAATTACAAATGGTAAATATAAAATCAAGTCAAATATATTAATTTAATCTGTTTCCCATTCTTGACACATATCAAACATGGTATATGTTAAAATATTTGACTTCTTTTCTATATTTAATCTATTTCTAAATATATTCATTCGATCAACATCTTATTTCATTCGTTCATATCAGTTATTTTTTTAAAAAAAAAAAAATTCAATTTCTTGTCCCACGTAAAGAATTGAGATTATTTGAGGAAGGTCGAAGAGGGCTGGAAATAAAATAATGACAATCTTAGACAGAATTTAAGGATTGAGGACAGAGGATCGCGCTTTTAGTTATCTCCTGCGATACTCATTTTATTTAAATAAATTGTTAGTCAAATAATGGCTAGATAGTCTCCCTAAATTGATGGCAATCCATGACAGCTAACTTGTTGATAGGATAGAGCAAGAAGACTTTTGACTTAGTCCACTTCCATCCCATGTTGTGTTTTTGTTTGTTTGTTACTTAGACTTCTTCAACATTTGAAATATTATGCAACATTAAATTCTTGGCCACATGGTGGGCCATTGTGATGATAGGGTCACGTCTAAAAGTTCGATATTTTCCCTACAAGAAGAAAATCTGTCCCTTTGAGGAGACTTGGTCACCAGAAGACATTGGTTATGTTTATATTTAAATTTTGGTACGTATTTTTTAATAAATTTTTAAAAATTTTTTTTATAAAAATAAAATAAAATTTAAAAAATATAATAATTAAATATGTATTTTTAAATTTTAAAATTTGGAAAAAAGTATGTTTTTTGTTCTTAAAGTTGTTACAGAGTATGAACAAAAACAGTAGTCAACAAAATGTAATTCTCATGGTTGAACATGACGATGAAATGGGGTTGTGATTGGGCTGGATTTGGAATTTACTTGCACATTTTAAATTGAGGATCACAACAAAAAAAAAAAAAAAATGGATTTAAAAGTTGTCGGTTCAACTAATAATTCAATCATGTTGAACAAGTGATGTCACATTTATATTACAAAAAATTAATTATTTATTACTATTAATAATTAAACATACTACACTAATACAATAAAAATATCCAAAAAAATAAAAAAACAAAAAAAATACTAATTCTATAAATAGATACATAAAATGTAAAATAAAATGATATATTATTAAAACATTAATCAAAAATATAATAAAATGTATACATCAATCGATGGTTTAACCAATTCAACCACTCAATTTCAGTCAATTCAACCACTCAATTTCAGTCGGCTTTTAAAACAATCTGTATACCGTTGAGGACTGACTATAGGGGAGCAAAGGGGCAGTTCACTAATGAATGAAAGATAACAAAAATTATCCCAATTATTGTTAGGTCGGTGGAGGATTCAAATTCAAATGGGAACTTAGGCAAGTTGCCCAATGAAAAAATATATTCATGTGTTTGAATTATTGCTGCTTACATACTGCTCACTATCTCTTGTGTTTTCAACGTGGGACAAACGCATCTTTGAACTCCCAGCAAACACTGTAGATGAAAAGGATGCATCATTTTTTAGTCAAAATCAATTTAATAAAATATTAACATGAAACAAAACTAGCACTCAATTTTTCAGCCCATGACTAGTGTAACCAAATTACAAGCTTTACTGGCATTCATCTGAAGTAGGCCTTCTCAGCATATCCAGCGTCACACTTTGCTCAAAATGGGAATTCTTGGGAGATTTTTTTTCAATCCAATCTAGATTCAATTACTGGATGGAAAATCGGTCAACTCAGGGCAACATTTTTATCTCTCTCTCTCTCTCTCTCTCTCTATATATATATATATATATATAACGCACAAGGATAGGATATGAAAGATTCTCATCCTGTAAGAGTAATATTCAACCACTTTAAAAACTTGGATGACAGCACCCCCTTTCTTTCAAATCTGACATTATTCACCTTTCTCAAAAGTGGTTGCTGCAAAATGACACCATATATTATATATATTTCACAGTTCAAGAATATATCCCACAGATTGAGGGCCCAATTGCAAAACCTTCGCAAGGTTAGAGTTAATTAAATGTAGGTAAGGCAAATGTAAAAAGAGGAGATGTTGTTTAGATGGTTCAACATAATCACAGGCTCTTTTAACTTCTGTGTTTTAGAAATATTTTGCTAGTACAGTCGCAGAATATATGCTCAATGGATCAAAGTTGGCATCCTTTATTTTTTAAGAGAAGTGATTTGCAATCAAAATTGCTAGTAATCTTGCAAGTAGAAGACTAGAATTGATTTGCAATCATCTGGTTTACACACGACCGTCTGGAGTGATGATTTCACGAGGAAGAAGGCCTCAATGCCTGATGTGAATGTCACCTAATAGTTGGCAATTACTGTTGAACAAGAAAAATGCGAACTCTTACAATATACACGGACTAGTACTCTCCTGCTATTGTAGCAGCCTGTGTGATTGCTAATGGCTATTTTCGTTAAACAGATTAGGTGTGTCATGATTCATTGTTGATTTTTTGTTGTTTCTCATAACCAGGCGTGCAGCAAAAGAAAACTCGAATATTACATGCACAGGGGTTGTTCTTCTCCGTTCACACGACTAAGTTATAAACTCACAGCAACAATTTAACAAGTATTCTTGAACACATATCCGCTTGAAGTTGGAAAAATATTGTACAAACAATTACTTGCTTCTGGATCATGACACTTGTTTCAAGACTTGCATATATCAGAAGGTCTGTGTCCTTGTCAGCTTCCATGGGATTAAGGCAGTCACTAAATGAGAAGGGGGAAAAAAGCCAACACATATTATTCGAATAGAAAATCACATAAATTATCCTTCTCGTCACTTCGGATCTCCTTGATCAGCCTCTTTCAAGTAACTTTCAGGTTTCTTGAATTGAAGGCATTTCAAGTAAATGAATGTTGCTTTGGATCTGCAAAAGAGAAAAAAGGGGTATAAATGGTTTTAGAAAGGACATCAGGATAGTATTCTCATGATAGGCTGTGTAAAACAACATCGAGATTTTCATGCAAGGATATTTGATTCTTAGTATTCTCAAAACTAGTTATAAATATATGTCCGTTAATATCTAAAACTAATCTAATTCTATTTCTCTTGGTTGGACATGTTGAAGGAATGCGCTTGTGCTTTGGCCATTTAGATGTTCTCTTACAACTTACCACAGAACTTTGGTTGACTGAGACAGTGCTAAAAGTTTTCCGTAATCAATCTTCGTGCTCATCTTCATCTTCAGAATCTGCACAAAGAACAAGGGATACAGTTACCATAATAGTCACAACCCCATTCAAGGTTTTTCCCTTTTAAATCTTTTATCAATGAATACAAAGCATGGCATCCAATGTTCAGTCACAATAATAATAATAATATTCCATAAACATCTCCCAACACGAAATGCTGAATGCAAGTGTTTTGAGTTAGCTGCGACTTGCAAGCCCTATATATGAAATGGGTTATTGTTTCCAAGTTTCACTTACCAGACCTAACATCTTCGCTGACATGGCCTCTTGCTTGGATTTGCTTGACAAGCATTCGGAACATCAACATCCACCAATAAATATGAAGAACTAGTAAGGAGAAAAGAAGGAAATTGAAAATGTAGTAATAGATTGGTCCGGTGACTTTGTGCTTCTCCTTATCCAAGGTCTGGATAGATTCATAACTGCACATAGTGAAGGCAATAAAATACATGTCTCCTCTACAGGAAAACAAAGTTCTAAGAGAAAATTTTGAGGACTGCAACTGAAAAGGAAACAAATACAGAAGTAATGGGTGCGCTTTGACTATGGAATTCATATTAGAATACCGTCATAAACACATCAGCCCTTTTATGATTTCTTTAAAATTTTTTCCTTTCTCCCTTGACCAGCATACAAAATAGTGGGTTAATAGTTATTCAAACCTGATACAAGAATGTCAAAAGCATAAGGCCACTTGCATAAGAAAAAATTAGCATGAGAAAATTAATTAACATCTTGCTTTGAAAAATATGTGGCATTTTTTACCCATAATTAAGTCATATAGTTCATGAAATCTGTATGGGTGTGTGTGTGTGTGCACAGGCATATGTGTGCATCTCCAAACTTAATTGTAAACTTGCCGGGAAAAGCAAACTGCATGTACTCTTTTAAGCTTTATTCATCAAATCAAAGAAAAAATACATCCAAAAATAAGAACTGTCCCTGTGGCGGGCATTAGAGCTTGAGCAATAACATGTAGCAGCATAAAAACTTCACATGAAAAAAATAACAAGAGTTCAGTTCAGGGAGAAAAAATTAGCAAACGGCGTCATAAGGCAATTTAACTATTTGTGTATATTCTATGACCTAAATTATTTGCAGGGGTGCCAAAGTATATTTAAAGATGGGAAAGGAATAATCGGCATCATAACAGACCTTGTGCTCCATAGAATCCAAAAAGGATAGTATATGAGACGAAGTAAGACCCAGGACAACACAAAAAGAACAAAGGAGAAGCTAGCCAGTGTCTCTGCACCACTGTATTTTGACATCTTCCCTACTTCAAGAAATACATCACTAGCATCATGAAGAGCTAAAACAACTGAACCAACACGTGCAAATCTGCAACAAGATAAGCAGACAAATGTTTAGAAGCAGAATACTTGCTTTTGCATAGTTCCCCAAACATAATGTTGTGATATGGTCAAAGTCCTTTACTGATATGCCTTAACCACGCATAGTTTAAACGATAATTATTTTTCAAGATAGAGCTGGTTTTCTCTTTTTTAAGTTCCTCATTCACAAGCTTCCGTATTTAAAATTACAGCATAATCACCTCTTAAGAAACTCACCTGAATATATAAGATAACACGATAAGAATGAAAGTTGTGACATGATGACCCATGGAAACCCCAAAGTCGGAACGCCTTGTTTCCCAAAATATCAGAGCAAAAATGGAGTATGTATAGAACCCACCATCATACATATAAAGGCCCTTCAATTTCATCCTGGATACCCAAAGAGATTCCACGAACTAGATGAAATTATTCATTGAAACTTCCAGTGACTTTATCAGAAGAAGTGAATGATGAAACTTTGAATAAAGGCATTAGCCGACAAGTATAGAGAAGAAAGGATATCTTACTTATATGCTTGGTCAGGCCAGACCTGGTCACCAGGCCCAATCCAAAAGTATTTCGTCTTTGTGAACCAAGGCTCATTGTATGTCACAGCAAGCGCCAATAACTCAGCAGAAAGATAATATATGCATTTCCATGCTGACTCCTTGAACTTCCGTAACTTCTTTTGCCGCTCCTCTGTCTCATCTTCCACCACTTGCACTCCTTTTCCATATATCAACTGCCTTCCGACCTTCTGCAATAAAGTATACATCCAGTCTAAATTGAGCAAAAGTTCTTCAAAACAAGTGAGAAAAAATCTTCAAGGTTTAACTTAATAGGTTTTTGATAATCAGAAATAATTCATTTATATGATCACAAACAATAATATAATTGAAAATAAGTCTGTTGGTGGGACAGAATTATTGGTCAGCGACTTTACTCATGCAGATTACAAAGAAAGCATGTGCTCATGACTATTGATGTGTAATTCCTAAAAATGATTACCAATAATAATTTTTAACTGGTCATATTAAGTAAATTTCACCAAAGTCGTTTATTTTGATGAGTTAGAAGCAGATGATAACTGCAGGGGAGAGTTCATTCACAAATGAGAAACTGCACGAATAGAGAGCAATTGAGATCATATTAAACACAGTAGAGAGAACAGAAACTTTAGCCTTCTCCACCAACAAAAGAATGTTCTTCAGCCATATAATAATAAACTATATTTCCCAAAATCATTTCACGTATGAGAACTGGCAAGAATACAACCCCTGAAGAAAGTAGACAAGTCTGTTCAGTAAAATCCATTGCTGTAAAATTACAAAAACGATCATCACAATTCATAACAACCTAAACTATAGAATCTTAATTTCTCATAAGAAAATGAAAACAACGCAGCCCGAGAAACTTAGAGCACTAAAACAGCACAGTTGAGCTATCCATAACTAGACATTTTGTTGCAGATAAAGCTTCATTTCTATGCACATTATTTTAACAATTTTAAACCAGTAGTTTCCCATGGTAGCATGTTTTAGTTCCATGTATTTCCTTGATTTCTCCTTATGTTCCATTGTAAACAATAACTTAATTCGTACTGCAAAAACTTAAAACTTAATAGCCGCTAATATTTGATATCAAAAACACTAAACCTCCGAACCTGCACTTATGATATATTCTAAAAAATTTCTCAAATTTTAAAGCTTGTTGATCCGCAAATAACTTTCAGCAGATACTCTATGCCAACCATTCTCATATCTGTTCACAACTAGCAATAGCTTCAATTAAATAAATGGTACAAATAGAATCTAACAACACACCTAGGAAAAATCATAAAACCCAAACGGACCGCTCACAAAATTCAACGAAAACACATCAGGTTATGTACTTGTGAAAGACGCAATAGAAAGCAGAGGATGCACAAATTCAAGAAACATTATACATAAAAATTACCTGAAAGATGAATCTGTCGAGCAAAAATCGAGCCGTAGGAAAAAATAGGGCGAAAAAGGGAAGGGCAATAAAATCTGCATACTGCGGATAGGATTCTTGCTCCCAGTCTTCGGAAGTCATCAATTCTAGAAAACCCATCTCCAAAAAAATTTCGAGAATAGACTTAATTAGTATTCCTGTCAAACGTATTTTAGGTGTTAAACATCATCACTGATGGGTGCAAGATTTGTTGGGTTTCGTTTTGACTTCGCTAGATGACGCCCCCGTGGAGCTGCCGCCACTTTTTCATTTCTTTGTGGATCTGCTTAAAAAGATTGGATCTTTACGATGGGGCACAATAATATTTTTAATTGCCTTGTGTGATTTTTTACTAGAATGCCTATCCCACGTGCGAGCGAGAACTCTGGCGCCGGTTGACTTCTAAAAACCTGCGTTCACTGGGATATTGCATGAGTTTCCAAACTTCGTTCGAACGAGAATCGTTGGCATTTAAGAAAGCATTTAATGATACTTCGGATTGCACAACGTACGAAAAATGATTTTTTTTTTTTTACTTATAAAGTGGAACTCAATCTCTATGTTTGTTTCAAGACTTCCATAGTTTTTATAAATCAAAATTTACACGGTTCAAATATATTATTTAGTTAAAATTTTATTTGAATTCACATTTAAATCATTCTCTATTTTACACACACACACACACATATATATAAATATATATCAAAATATTAAAGATTCAAATATTAAATTTATTAACAATTAAATTAATATATATATATAAACACAAACATTAACTCATATTTATATATTTATATTTAAAAAATTAATCATTATTTTTAACATTGTTCATTCAGTATTTTATCTTTTATATATGATTAAACAAATTCCAAGGAACCTACGTTTTCATTTCGTTTTAATTTTACAATCAAACACTATTATTATAATTAATATAATCTTCATTATAATTATTCCCAACAAAATCAACAATTGAATTTAAAAGAAACTAGGAAGCTAATAATATATGGATTATTGGGAAAGATCAATCATTTTTTAAGATCCTGTCGACATGAAAATTTTGTAACTAGAATTTCCTACCTCTGGATGGTGGAATAAATGCAAGGTTTGGCGAGGGACCCATTTTTGAGAGAAGTCTTTAATATGATTTTTGGTTCTGCAGAAACTTGCAGAACGAACTACATTTATGAGACATCAATTTTCAGGACATCATCAACTGTTACGTACCCAAACTGGCCCAAAATGGAAAGATCGATTATTAAGCTTTTCTGGAAATTAATTCTGAATTTAATTTAAAATTGGGTCGTGTACTTCTAACTTCATACGCCCAATATACGTTTGAATTTTAACTCGATTGTTGTTTGATTTCGGGAAAATAGAGGGGGGATGAGATAAGGCCCTAGAAAGTTACTAAATTAAAAATGTTTAGCTGCAGCCCCCTTAAATTATTTACATTTACAGTCTTAAGTCTAAAAATGTTTGTACAAATATTTATTTTTCAAAAATGCCTCTAACTTATAGTAGTACCATAACACCACTAAATCTTAACCAATACCCTAAGGATAAATATTTAAAATTTTCAAAATTTTATGTTTTCGGATATTTCATAACGACGGGAAAGGGAACACACGTAACAGTGCAATGAAGGAGCGATCAGAATGAACTTTTTTAATAATCGATTTTAGTAAAGCTAATTTAACCACTAAAATTATCCATTGTAGAATCACCCTAATTTATTATTAAAACTTTTTGTTCCTTCACTCATCTTTATCCTGTCATGTTTCCTACGAATCTTTATTGAGGAGAAAAAAAAAATACTAATTTTGTTTTAAAATTTGAATTCTAAAAGATAAACATTTGATTCTAATCATTTCTAATAAACTAACAAAAGTTTGAGATATTAACTAATTTCACAAAAATCATAAACATGAGAAGCATTTTTTTCTGGTCAATCTAAAAAAAATAAAATATAATAGTCAACAATTATTTTGTATTATCATGCTCAAACTAATAGTCTAAAATGATTAATTTCTAAATTGGTCAAATATAAAATTATAAACAAAAAAATAACGTGGCGCACAACTAAATGTTAGTTTACAATTTATTCTACCATGTAAAAATTGCACAATTTATATGTGAGCAAATTTATTTACAGATTCTAAAGTTAAAGCTATTTTAAATAATAAAAATAAAAATTGTTTAAAATTATAAGTACAAAAACATTATGATATAAAAATAAAAAATAAAAGGAAATTGAAAAAAAAAAGATAATATTTTAAAGAAGATACAAATAAAATCAAATTAAAAGAAAAGTAAGAAAGAAATTATTTAAAATATAAAATAATGGAACACCAGATTAATTATATAATTTCACATTTAATAACTTTTTTTCTGAAAAAATATAATATAAATTTATAAAATATGAATATACCCATTTATATTTGTATGTTATTTAACTAATGCAATATTGAAAAAGATTCTTTGCAACTGTCCCATTCCAACTTCTATCTTCATTTGTACCTAATGAGATGGATACCCACGGCTAAGGGCGTTAATAAATCCAAATTTAAGTTCAATAATTACTTGAACTTTTCCCATTTTAATTTTATAAAATTTGAATTTAATTTAAAATTTAAATTAACGAGTGAGATTGAATTTAAAAAATTATTTAAATTTATCTTTGAATTTGATTAAATTAAAAAAATGTTTTTGAATTTACTTGAAATTCAATCTAGATAATTTTCTTTGGTAAGGCTATGTTTGGGAAAGAACTTTTTGTTTGATACGATGTTTCGTAGTTGTGTTGAGAATTGAGATAAGTAGTATGTTTAGAAAAAAATATTTTGATAAAATAAATAGTATAATTTATTTAAATACATGTATAAAATATATAATAATGATTAGATGATGTGATAATTTATATTATTAATAATTACATTATGGAATATAAATAAAAATAAATATGAGTATATATGTAATATATATATATTAATTTGATTATAAACAAATATAATAATTATGCAGTATAAAAATTTTAAATTTAAATTTAAATATACATATTGTTAAACAACATGTACAGTAATATAAAATTTAAGAGATTATTTTACGATTGAACGTCGGGTCCCAAACATAACCTACGAACGTCATCCGCAACTACAGCCTATAATCTAAAGACGCACGACAACGGACCGAATCTTTAGAATAGGGTGGGAAGTAAGTAATTAATAGATAGATGCGAGGGCTGTTCTGCATCGAAGAGTTCTCAGCCCTGCCCACATCAGACAGCTAAGGCCTGAGACCAGATGACTCATGTATGGTGAGACATTCATACATGACGGACATTGATTCCCTAAACACTACGTCATAAATAGTAGATGGTCTCAAAATTCAAGCCTCACAACAGCGCCCCTTATGCACGATGTAGGTTAGTTAATTGATGAGGGAACTGATTTTGCTGTGATTTGTGTTTTTTTAAATTTTTTTATTTTTTATTTTTATATAATTTTTAAAATAAAAATATCTGAAAAAACACCCATCAAAATTAATAAACAAAGATAGCCAATTTGTTGTCCTCGCAACACAGTGAAATAATTAGAGGGGAAAAAAATTGGGGAAGAAGAAAGAACTACTTTACAACAAGTATTGTTTTCTTTACTCGTTGGGGAGGATTTGAAGTTTGAGTTTGATTGCACTAATGCGTTACTCAATATATTAAATTATGTTGACTCGTGTGAGTTAATCATAAGAATTTGATTCGGTTACATTTGAAATTTAATTTTTAAAGTTAAAATATCTTTTTTAAACTTCACACTAATGACTGTATTATTTAAGAATATTTTTATTTAAATTTAAATTTAAAATTATCTTATTTTATATATATATAATTAATTATTTTTTAATTATTATTATATACAATTAAATTAATATTTATATATATATATATATATCGTACATATATTCATATTTATTTTTATGTATATTTTAAAATATAATTATTATCTCTATAAATCATTACATTATCCAATTATTAATATATATATATATATATATATTCTACTTATTTCAATATAATTCATAACAAATATCATATCTAATAAAACCCCTCTCTCAAATATAATCAAAAACATTGAAGTAAACCTGGCAATAATGGAAGTAACACAACTTAATGACTTACTGAACAAGAACTGAAGCACGAATCATTATGAAGAGCAACACAATTGATTGAGCTAACACAAAAACCTAATATAATAAGATTAAGAATCTAATCAAACTGAAAATATCATGGTTGTTGGGACATGATGTGTTTAACTACAAATTTTGATTAAATCTCGTGAGCTAATCGAGTTAGGTGAAGAGCCAATCAAATTGAAGCACCACTTATGAAAAACAAAGGATGAACCCCACGAAATTAGAGAATTGTCTATGAGCTGAAATGTGAGTAGATATATAAATAGGCTTGACATTATATATTAATCTAAAATTTTAAAATTATAGATTATAGATCAAGTATCTATTTATACACAAATTAATTTTTTTTTTTTTACTAACGTGGGATAATTGACCTTTACTTCTAATTCATATTTGTTTCCCATAGTCTCACTTCAAATATGAGATTTTTTCGACTTACTACTTTTCAACTAGAAACTTCCCTTTTATTTCACAATTTTAACAAGATGTTCCTACATGCTCATTAATTTCGTGAACTTTTCATAAAATTTGAACATTTCATGCAATCATCGAGTATTGTTTCGCATGTCTATCTTAAACCAAATCATTAATTTTGATACCACTTGCTGTGAACGTCGTATTTAATCAAACAAGGAACACCACTTATTTACAATATATGTTGAGCATGTGATAGAGCCCAATGTCATAAAAGAGAATCGTTCATAAATTTGAAATTGGAATACGACGAATCTGGATAGAACCATCTAATGACTTGAATGATTCTCCCCAATCCTCATCATCTTTAATTTGCACTGGATCGCCAAATCACTTGAACGGACATTATGTGAACTTTCTAGTAGATTGACGATTGAGCCCCGCTCAATCCCTCCAGTTTTCGCCAATTCAACGTCCAGTTGATTCCAATTCAGCGTCCAGTTGATTCAAAGCAGTCAAACAATGTCTTCGCATGCAGTCGAAATTGACTATTGACTGATGCCATTGCTTTTTATTCGAAATGTGAGTAATTAGCAGTAATATTATTCACACTTTCCATTTTTTTCCCAAAGGTAAGACAATCAACTTGGTAATGACTAACACAAAAAGTAATGGAAATCCAGTTGGCCTTATCCTCCCGACATGCATTTCACTGTCTTGTCCTCACTCAGATTACTGAACCAAATTCTGAGCATTAAATTGACAAGCCATTGCCTTTTGTTTTTGGCAAGCAGGACAGAGGTTTGTGCTGTACACTTCCGCGTGAAGATGCTGATAAAATAGCCTGCACATGATGCAGCCAAGTGTCAACATTTCCCCAAACGATGTCTGGCTGCCATAATCAAGTTTTTCCTTGCACCAGCATGCAGACCAACAGGACGTTCAGTCAAAATCCCCATGCTATGGAATTTTGTCTCCTTGTTTGGGAAAGAAAAGCCCCCCAGGTCTAAGTTCAGAAAGCCCGACTTGAGAAGTCAATGTAGAACTTATTCAACAGGCCTGCGTTGCGTCTAAAGTCCAAACAGAGAATAAGCCAACGGACGAAACCTCCACCTGGAAACCATGGCAGGATAGCAGCGGGACACAAAACACCCCTTCCGGAGGCAATATTTTGTATCAAGAATGGATTAGAGCTGTCAAATAAATGGGAATACAGTGAAGGGTGGTGGTTGAGAATATGACAATATATATATACATATATTAATGATTGCCACATCCAATTATTTAGCCCTATACAAGAAGCCAAAAACACAGATGGATTCACTGCATAGTTCACATGAAAGGCTGTTCTTAGTTGATGATAAGAAAGAATTAAAGGGTCTTGATAAATAAAGGTCAGTACTTATAAGACTCTTCTAGCTAATTGAAATAATCAGTTTTAACACATTGGTTGCCATTTGCGGAGTGGGCCTTGTCTGTATCCCCAATAAAAAAGCAGCCTTGCATTTATGAAGCAGACAGGGGAACAAGTAAAGAAATAAGGAGATTTCCAGTGGTTGGGTGTTCCAGACCAACCAAAGTATCTTCCAATTTAAAGGGGCTTGAAACTCGTCCTGTAAGTGAGGTTAGTTCACCTAGAAAGTGCCTCCAGGCGATCAATCCAGGGAAATTTATTGTGCAGACCGCTAAGCACAGCTTTGTCTTGAATGATGAAGGTTTTTCGGCATGATGCAGACAGAACCAAGTAAAGAGCGTTTACCCAATCACCACTCCACAAGATTGCTTGTCTTTCTTCCATGAATAAATTGTGTCAGTAGATGGATTCTGCAAACATCCTTGAAGCCACTGGAGAATGTAGTAGCTCCGAATCGGGGTGGACGACGTACATAGCCTCGCCAGACCGTGAAAACGATCCCTCTGATGATGAAGATGAAGATGAAGATGAGAAGGATGGCAGCACTGGCGGCGTCCGACAAAGCCACAGAAAAGATGCTACAGAAGTTGCTGAAGACGTGGACAGCGATGACTCCATGGCATCCGATGCATCCTCTGGTCCAAGTGATCTATATGGACATGTCGGCAGAAACCGCCATGCAAGGAAGAATGATGAAAGAAAGTATGCTGGTAAGAAACATTACCAACAGGAAGAGAAGGAAAAGCATCATCAACAAATAAAGTCAGAAAAGGACAAGTCTGGAAATAGGGCAGACTGTGCTGGAAGATCCAAGAAAGCATGATCATGTGTTCCAGGGACAGCATATGTCAAACTTTTCAAGTGAGGTGTCATCAGAATGCATAAGACTTGGTACATAAAATTTACAGTTTCTGATTCCCTGTTTGGTGCAATCTCAGTATCAAAAGTCTGCAAGCACTAAGCAACCTGTGCGGGTTGCTTGCAGAGTGAACATGTACATCTATGGCTTTTGGGTTTTATAAAATTATTTCACTTGTGACTTGATCAAGAACTCTTACTTGTGGTGTGATTTTCTTAAAACCTCCTTCAACTTTTTGTTCATAAGCATAAATTCCAGTCAGGCAGGCAGAAGAGCCGATTAAGAGTTTCATTGATCATGCCAGAAGCAGATACTTAAAAAACAAAAAGATAAAAAAGGAATGAAAAGGAATCATGTATTTGTTAAAAAGAGGTGGGCTCCAGATAAGGAGACAACTGGACAGTTTGGTAGGACAGATGGGAATGAATAGGATGTTCGTGTGCTTATATGCTCTTGAATGTTAATGGATGCACTTCACACCAGTCATATCACCCAACTAATACAAGAAAAATAAACACAACTCGCGTTAACAGACACATTCAAGGCACCTACTGGTTAGAAGTCCTATGAAAACTGCACAAAAGCTTCCAACGCTGCAGTTCTTTATCATATTGTCACTGCATTTGGATTACATAACTTCAGAACTAGAAGAATCTGTATCAGAGAGTTCAGTGCGTGCTTTCTCTCAACTACAAACATTTGGAGGGAAGCTCAAGAGAATTTACTAGCTAGTGACTATAATTCTCTATCTCATCAAGAAGTTTCCTAACTGGTGCCTGGTTGAATTTAAGATTAATTTAATTTGTGTAACTTCCCGTTGACGCTTCTTCATATTCCATGCACATGTAGTTATTGCAACTTGAAACAATTAATCATCAACAGGCTCCACAGAACAGCTAGATAATGGAGACTGTCTGGTCAAGTTCATGTGAGCATAAGAGATTGAGAATCAGAATGTTCCATAACTTGGAGAAACAGACATCCTGTTTTACAGTGCCTCATAACGACAACTAGCCTAATAATGACAGTTGCACAATTAGGGAAAAGATGAATTACTCAAATCAAATGAAATTGAAATATACAGTATACCATTCGAACACAGGTTTCAGCACATTTAGGCACAATTTGACCTAAAACTTCCACAAAGTTAGTAACGTGTTTATTTGTCGTGGCTTCCAGTGTCAAAATTAGCTGCATAAACTGCAAAAAGAAATATCGTAAGAGAAAGGAAGGGAAAATGAAGAAATTTGCCTCTCTTTGGAGAATTATTTCTCCCCTGAAAACATCCGGGACAAGATTAAACAAAGAAAGGCAAAAACTGGATATCAGCATTTCCTTTTGCACCCACAAGTTGAAAATGGAAGCACACACCGGGTCTATCACGCTGGATCAAACATGGACCAAGTTGCAGATTAATGACAATTTACAAAACAACATAGAAGATAAGGCCATAATATAAAGATCAACTTCTGTCTGGTGTGGAGCAGAGTGCATACCATGAATTAGCTGCAAAGTACTTGTATAGGCTCGAGAAGACATCAAAGAAAAAGAAAATAGAGAAAAGAAATAACGTTTGGCAAAATTATGAAGGAGCCAAAGGAGATAACACATGCAAAGATGTGGACAGGTATTGTTTGATCTATGGATGTACAAAAATTTACGTGCTGCATCTGCTGCATTTTTGGGCCATGGATATTCATGGGCAGTTGCTGCATTTCCTGGAAATGCAGATACAGCAAGTTTCCGGAGTGGTTCCTGCACAAAATTTTGTTGCTGGGCCTGAGTTGTAGGGGTGTCGAGATGGGGATGAAGGGAAGACAAAAGGCCAAAAAACAATAAAAATGAAGATTCAGGTCTACATCTCAAGCACAAAAATGTCAGCTTCTGAAATCACCAAGAGTGAGAATCATTAAGCTCTATGACATGCCCTAACTTCGAATAAACAATGTGAGAAAACATCAATATAATTTGACATACAACATAGAACTTAGCTTAACAATATGATAAGCAATGTGACAGCAGAATAACAAAATTAGTTCCATTGTTGAGACAAACATTATGAAGGGAAGACAAAATAGTGAAAATTAACTATATTTGATCCCCATCCCTCTCCCCCAACCCACCTGGAAAAACAATGAAATTACACCTTTGACTGCTTGGCTATCTTAAACCATTCAGTATGGAATGATCCCATCATACCAATCCACTCATAACAGTTATCACCAAAGTAACCCCTTTGACCTTGCACCAAATTGGCAGGTAGCCTTTCCTCCTTGTATGTGTCAAAATGAGCAACACTGGAAGACATACCAGGAGTGCTGATGCCAGAGTTAATAGTTAGGCAAATGACTCTTTGCCAACCAGACTGCTGATTAATAATATTCTTTGCAATCTCTGGATCCACAAGTAAATTTTCAAGATCTGGGTTTCTATTCGTATGCCTTCTTTATATGATCTAAAAACTCGGCATGGATGATGCAGCCACCCTTCCAAATCCTAGCAAGTTCCCCAATCCCTTCTCGATGCTTATGGCAGGGATTAAATTCATTCCTTGGGCATAACTACATGTTTTCGATGCATGAAGTGCTTTCCTCGCATCTTCAATCCAAGATTGGTTATCTACTGCTTGTTCCAGGAGGATATCACCTTTCGCAAGGACATGAAAGCCTTGGCAATGAGGAATCTTGAATCTAATGATGAAGCTATGGTTGGAGCTTCAACGGACAGCTCAGCAGCTTGCTGAACCATTCATTTACCAGTGCCCTTCATTCCGGTTTTGTCAAGAATTTCGTCAACTAGATACCCATATTCTCCTTATCGTCCTTGAGGCCAAATATATTATCTTATGATCTCAATTAGAAAGCTAAGAAGCCTGTCCTTCTTCCAATGGTGTATCTGCCTTGACAAGCATAATAATTACAAGCGGTCTTTGGATTGAATGCACAAAGGACTCAGGATCATGGAAACCAGACACTGGAAGGTTTCCTTCCTGTTTAGTTCATTCAGTACTCTCATCAAGTTTTGAAGTGGTTGGCGAGAAAAACAGAAATGGGGAATCCCTATTCAGCAATGTTAAGGGCAAGATTTTGACCCATCACAGCTAGACCAGCAAGGCCAATTCTGCCAGGTGCAGCCATTGCTCTCCTGTTCAAATTAAAACCTTGAATGCCGAAAACCTTCTACTTCATGAATCATATATGAATGAGATTCATTGTCATTCAAAAGAGAAAAGGAGTGTTCAACACAATTCACACACACACACATATATCTATATTCATCAACCAAGGTTTCATAGCATTGACGTGCAGAACACAGTCCGACAAATTATTGTCTCTGTCCGACCAACTAAACAAAAAAAATGAATTATAAGTGCCAAATTTATATTGTAAATTTTCAATTCCCAGCCACAAAAGGCTTGATAATAAAAAAAATAAAGATGGAATAAAAATCCACTTGGGGCTTCGTCTGCATTTCTGCGTCATACAAATTTTACGTCTGTTGTCTAGCAGCTTTGAGAAGGCACACAAGAAAATTCCGCTTTAGAATTATTCTCATCTAAATCACGAGTTGGCAATTAACTGAATGGAAATGTTGAAGCAGCAATAAAATTAAAATTATGCTTCCAACACTTGTCGAGGAAATAATGGTTATAAATTTTCTAATATTTCATCAAATCCAGTAACAAAAATCAATTAAATTAAAGTTAAAATTTCAGACCCAAAATTGAAAGACCACAGCTTTGCAAAATCTAAGGAAAAAAATGGTAACTTAGCAACATTAAGCACAAAAGGCCTTAAAAGAAGAAAAGATCTAAAAGATAAAACATTTTCATCGAAATTGAACTCCAACAAGATTCTAGCCACAGTAAATTAATGCCAACAAGGGAATGCACGATCAAATCAAAGAGGCACAAGAAGCTTTAAAAATGACGCATTAAGTTCAGATATCATAGACAGAGCTCCTGAATCCGCATTAAATTCAAATATCATAGACAGGAACTCTGGAATCCTCTAACATATCGAAACTTCAATGCTAACCAAATACAACTGAAGCAGATAAATCCAACAGCAATATAATTTCATAAACAAAAGCAAATCAGTTAAAAGCATCATCAAGATGAGTGAAGACAAGGAAAAAGCAAATGAAAGAACGCAATTCACATCAAAATTTGTGATCAAACAGTAAAATATGTTTTCTTGATGAGACATCACCCCCAATAGCATAAGATTAAGGGGAAATAATCAATTTTACAATTACTTTACCTTTAAATACTCAATTTACACAAGAAAAGCTGCCAAGATGCAGCTCAGAATCCGGGTTTTGGAGAACGGAAGCAAACATAGAGAAGTATATATGCAACTGTTCGGTATCCTACCGCCTCCAGGCCAGGACAAGATGAACTGGGTGGTGGGAGTCGAGTGTGAGAAACGAGTCTCTTCAATTACAAATATGATTTAACTAACTGGGCCACCGCTGATCTTGTCAGTGTTTTTTTTAATTTTTTTGCCACATGGGCTCTGTAATGGGGCCTCTGTTTCAAGGTTGTAGGTTTCAGGGTACCATGAGCCGCAAGTAAGGGCTTGTGAATAGATTTAGGACCAACATTTGATTGTCAAGGCAGGTCCAGACTATCAGAGGAAATTTTAGGGACAACTGCTCCCCCACAATCTAGCCTCAAGAAATAAAAATGCTAACAAAAGACTAAATATTCAGAAAAAGGTAAACTGGAAAATGGAAGAAGAACTGCAACTTGGGGAAAATCTGATGTCCTGATTTTTTAAACTTATATATTCACATCGACATATAAAAATTGGAGAGAATACCCTGCACTACGAAAATGTCTAGATAACGCAATAAATTTGTCTTTGGGAAAGAACTCGTCTATAATATATGTGCTGGCGTTCGAGCAATTTATAAGCTTTGGAACAAGCAACGTGACTCAGCGACATAGTAAGTTGCACTGACGGAAACACCTGACTGATAGCTATCTTCTTCAATTTGTATGATATGAGCTAATCACAGAACAGTAAGTTGGGTTGACGTTTAACGAAGTCAGGTTTTGCTGGCCTCAGGAAAAGTGAAAAAGGATAACAACGGTTGCTGGGGTACTTTTAGTGGATTCCCTTTTCAAAAATTTCTTGTTTATTGTGGTAGCTTTGTGGATGATGATCCACTATCTCCAGCATCTTCAACGCCATTTGTCCCACTGACTCTATCGCTGGTGGCAAGAGAACAACGACATTTTGTAAGAGAAATTGTTCTATGAAGCGACTGGGCATTCTATGTTTGTTTCCTAGCTTAATTAGATTTCTTTCGAAGGATAGCTTCCCAGGTCCAGGAGGGCTAATATGAATGATGGCTGGAAGAAATTATAACGATAAATTAATTGATTTGGAGAAACGTTTTCTTTACCAACAGTTGTACAATTATTTATGCTGCGAGGCGGTATTTGCATCAGTATATACTTACTAAATGATTCCAGCAGGCATACATAAAACTTTTGAAGATATATCCAATGCTGCTTAAGTTCAGGAACATTGATTAGCCTTGATTCTGAAACAGTAGTGATACTATAAAAGAAGTTTATTAAAGGATAACTCTCTCGCTCACTCTGAGTTAGTAAGAACCAAAAAGAGGCTACACTGCAGGTTGCGGAGGACAGACCGTGTTGCATGGAATGGAATTTCTTAAAGATCTTTCAAACTTGTGTAGGAATTGCATTCATGGAGCTCGGTCAGCATCCGGCGAAGATCAAAAACTTCTTCTTTGAGCCGAACATTTTCCTGGAGAACCCTCTGATGGCCCTCCACCTCGTGCTTCAAACTGTCCATGAGTTTGCAGTTCTCGGCTCTGAGAAGAAGAACCTGGGACGCTAGATCATCCAGGCGCCTCTGTTTGCGCATCCTGGATCTCCGGGCGGATTCCCTGTTCGATATCATTCTCCGCTGCTTTCTCTCGTCAATCATGCGAACCTGGTGGTCTTCTGCTTCGTCGGAGGTTGAGTTACTGCTGATGCCTGAAGGGTTTGGAGCGAAATCTTGGGCTTGGGGAGTGGTCTGATAATTCGGCAAGCTGGTCAAGAATCTGCTGAACTGAAACGCTGTTAAGTTATTGCTCTGCGTCAAGCCAGAGTTGGGTGGAAATATGGGGGGATTTTCAGGGCCGAAGGGTCTCATTCCAGGGGTCTCAGATGGAATCATGGCTGACTAGGTTGAAGGGCGGTCGCTTTAAGAACGTGTTTGGCTGATATGGTTGAGCTGGTAGGGGAAATTGCATGAAGAGAGGAGAATTTATAGCGAGGAAGACATACGCTATATGTCAGCATATTTCATACTGTGCCCAATCTAAACCGCTGGATGTGTGTATGTGACAGACAATATTATAAAATAAAATATTGATATCTTTAATTAACAATTACCACGAAGCTTACGGAATGTCCATTTGGATCAGAACTGATAAAACCGACGACGCATGATTTGTATGCAACGATAGGGGCCATTCTTACTAGCTAAATTCGTGACAGTAACTTTATGTCTTAGCCCTAATTTTCTACGTTTTTTGTACCCATAAACGTCGGCTATGTTTTCATTTTTCTACTTCAAAATCACATATTTCATTTATTGTATTTTTTAAATTTTATCTCTAAATTTCTCTCTTATAGCTATATACACTTTCTAAGAAAAATGCACTTAAAAACACGTGCTAAAAAATATAAACAAACATAGCCTATGCTTTGCTTTATTTGCATGAAAAATACCAGGCAATGGATGGATATATGCCCTATCACCTTTTCTAGAAAACTTCTAGGCTATGTTTGGAAGAAATTTTCATGAAAAAAATAGTATTATTTATTTAAATTTTTATTTATAAATATAGGAATATATAATGATAATTGGATGATTTGATAGTATGTAGAGATAAGATTAATTTATAGGATATAAATATATATAAATATGAGTAAATGTATTTGTGTGTGTATATATATATAAGTAATAATTTAATTGTAAGTAGATGTAATAATTGAAAAATAATTAGGTAGTTATATATGTAAAAAAAAAGAAAATTTAAATTTGAATTTGAATTAAAAATTTTTTTTAATTAAATGATATATTTAGTAATATAAAATTTGACGGGTTGTATGGAGTTGAAAGTGGCTTACAAACACAGCCCAGGATCACAGAAATCTGCAGGTTAAGAATATATTCAGTGCACGAATCCTGTGTGACTTCATGTAGAGAGCCAAGCTCTATGCAATATGCTTTACTGACAAGATATGTACTTTCTGAAGTGATGCATTATTTGTCTGTATTATGTATTGTGTAATCAGTCATCCTACGTACGTATTTAACGTGGGAATTGGTTCCATTATTTGTTCGTTTTTCGATTGTTTTATCCGATGTCAAAACGTGTACGTAATGGAGGGGATAAAATATCGAAAACCGGCTGAAGTCTTTGATCATGTCTTGTTTCAAAAAAACCATAAGCTGTTGCCCACTAAAATCATGGTGGCCACTAAGATAGCTTAGTGAGAAGAGATAATTATGACAAAATATGTATCAGAAAAGTCTGGGCAAATCCGAGAGGCTGCAACTTGCAACTGCAAAAGCTCTCCCTTTTGGAGGAAACCAGCTGTGAGTGTTTTAATATTCTATCTTATATTAAGAGATTACATTTTAGGTGATTAGTCACTAAGGAACGTTTTCTTAATTAGTGCCGTCTTTTAAAGTTGGAGATGATTAAAATTGGGACAAGTTTCATGGAACACTTATGCTATGCAAGAAGAATTTACATGGAACCAACCCTGCTTGGACATTAATAATGATATATAGTTTCCCCACCCTGTCATTGTTTTTGACAATAATCAAAAAATCATGAATGATCCATTTCCGAACCCATTTCGAGTAAATCAGAGAAAGAGGGTTTCACATAATCAAAACGTGATTTTCTTCCTAGGGAAATTTCCTACCACCCACTTGGTGATATCCAGCTAAATCTGTAAGTTGTTTGAATATAATATGTACTAATTAGTGACGTCATTAAAAAGAGGAAGGAAAATAAAAAGACATAATGACCCATCCGTTATTAGGTCAACTCATGTTGTGCAATTATAATAAAAAAATAAGTTTCTATTAGCAATTTTTACGTTACAATAAATAAGCCTAATTCCCCTTAAATAGAGCGTTCCTAGGTCGCGCACACACACACACACACACACACACATCTATGTATGGTATACAATTATATAGTAAAAAAAAGATTATACATACATATGTGTGTGTGTGTGTGCGTGTAAGTTCAGTTCTAATGCAGAATGAGTCCTGTGCCTATTAATTATTTACTTTGTGTGCTCTGAAATATTAATTGAATTCGTTAAGATAAATATAGAGCCACATACGGGATAACTGAACTGACTTTAACTATTAATTATTATCATGAGATATTCACTAGCGATTAAATTCTTAAAAAAACAAAAGAAAAAAGGAAAATCATATAAACCTGCTTGGCTTCGTGACATGTGTACGAGTAAACACAATATCCTTGTAAAAGTAAAGACTGCACATAGTCATTGAATAGTTCTTATGAAAAAATAATTTTTAAACAATACTACTTTGGTCCCATTTATGGTGTGACGAGACCTTAATTAATTTGTGGTCACAGATGCGATACCATCATGACAAATATAATTATTCCGTTGATGAGGTCAGGACATTGTAATTGGTTCAAATAGGATAAGCACCATCCTCAATGGCATACTCATTTTTATCGACTTTTCTTACATATTCTTGGCTTTACAAGATAATTAAAAATCATATATTCTTGATCTCCTTTCGAATTGTCATTTGTGGGTTTGTTCTTTTTCTAGAGTTTAATTTATAATGGTGGGGATAGTGCTTATTACTTTCTTTAGAATACTAATCTTGAACTAACATTATTCGTTCTTATGTATGATGAATAAGGTCTTAATCCACTAAGATTAATGTGGTAAGAAAGAAGTTTGTGCGTGTTTAAATTATGTACTCAGCATGTATTAATGATTGCTTACGATCTGGTATTCATCTCCCGCATTTAAATGTCTCTTATATGTAATCATGAAATTACCATTCCATGTGGTGAAAATGGAGCCACAGATTCTCAACAAAAAATTCTGACGAAATCTCACGCCATTTGGTAATGTCGTGCAAGAAAATCATGTTCATTTAAACATGAAAATATGGAAGATATTGGTTTCTGTCTCTTAAATGATGATGACTACGTTTGACTTGCTTTATCGGCTATTTTTAAATAAAAATATGATTTTCTTTTATTAAAAATTAATAGTGTATAATGTGGGAAGAATTACAAGATTCTTTTAATAAAGTGATCATAAAAATATTTAAGGCGCCATAAAGCATAATATAAAAATTCACACTTAAGTCTGGAAGAAAAGAAAAAATAAAACATATTTTTTCGGTTTTCTGAATTTTTTTTTTACTATTGAAAATAATTCTACTATGTTTTTATATGATTGAAATTTTATCGAAATTAAAAAGTAAATTCCAAATGTGTAATACAAGTTTAGAACTTTTTTTTGATATCATTAATTAGACACGTCATGCAACAATATATAGATGAAATAGGTATATTTCCGTAGTCTCAAATCAAATGCTTTTCACACATAAATTATGTCGAAATATCTTGCATTTAAGATTATTATGATTTTTGTCTCTTACAAAGTCATTAATTCAGGTGTGATTAAGGTCGTCAATATTGACAGCTTATACTTGATTGTTTTGTTAAGTATTTCACATAATGATTACTAGTAATAATGACATACTTAATGCGTGTGCAAAAATTTCTATGGCTTATAAATTTTATTTATTATAACAAATTGTAACAAAAATTAAAATATAAAAATTTCAAAATAATATATATTTAAAAGGAGTGAATTATGAAAGACATAATAAATATGAAAAATAAAAATAATAAAATTATATTAAAATATAATATGAAAACGAAAATTTATATAGCATCAAAACAAGGATACTGTGACAATTTAACGACGAGCAACTGAATTTATACCTTTAACTTTAATATATAAATATAGACAGATATAGAAGAGAAATTGTTAAAGTTTGTAAGATAGATTTTCAGTTCTATTCCTTAAATTTCATTAAGAAATTAATGAAATCTATTTTAAGAATTGTATTAAATAACTAAATAAGGACTCTCCAATTCTAATAGACTATATAAATTACAGAATAATGGCAATTCAGGCTTCATTTTGACACTATTAAACTTGTAACCATAAAATAAAAAAATCACTTATTAAATGCAGACGATTAATAGAAGTTTTAATAATAGCATCCGATATTGTATCGATAATTAATATATATATGCTCACAGTATCCATCATAAAATAAGTGTGTGCGTGTGTGAGAAATATTAGTTCAAGGAAAATAAGTTGTGAATTTAGGACCACATGCCTTGTCCGTACCTGCACTGTCTCAAATTATTTAATCTAATATATATGCTGTCCAAAAAGTAAGCATAAAAAATAAAATATATCAAACATGCACGCTTAACATCGTCACTATGTACAATGCAGTGCCCCGCCCCATAATTATGCTCATCTACGAAGCTAGTATGACAAAGTGGCCCAAACTTGTCAATTTCACATCTTTTTCTTTCGTTTTCTTTTTTTTTTTTTTTTTTGCATCCATTGACACACCGCGAATTGTTTAATGTACCACTAACTCGTGCTGAAGCCCTCATTTCATATTCACCATTTTGTTATTATTATGGTTAATTTACTTCTATTAAATTAATATTATATTTACTTCACCAATAAGAAAAGAAAAGTTACAAATAGAAGTTTAGGCAACAATTAAAATGCAATGACTTACAAAAATTAGAATTTTGCAACAATTATGCTACAATCTTTTGTGTTGCATTTGATTAAATAAGATTTAGTAACACTTTTATGTAACAACTTAAAAAATGTTGCAAATAAGTTTATTTGTAACGTTTGTGTAATACTTTTAAACGTTGCAAATCCATGGATTAAAATTAAAGAATATACAATATTTTTATGCATTAGTTTTAAGAATGTTAAATAATATCATAACTAAGAATATGTATTATATGCATAGATTATATTTTTATCAAATTATATATAACAAGAATTAAAGCTAGCTAAATGGTGAAGTAGTATATACAATCTCTATTATATAAGTATGTGACAAATTTTTTTGCTTACTTTACCTCTTTGTATCCATAAAAGCATTGTTGAAATGAGTTTCATTTCGATACATATTTTGATGGAAAAAATAATATAAAAATTTAAGAATAGTAAAAAGTAAGAAAGGAAGATAGAAAAAGTGTAATGTTAATAGATAATATATATTTAGAAGTGTCTATTTTGATGGTGAAAATTTTTGAACAATATGCACCCAAACATATAGCTTCTACTCAAATCAAAGGCTGGCTAGTTAAATGATCCTTTGAATTTATGCCAAAAATAATAAAATGTAATCCTCAAAAATTGATTTTTCAAAATTAATAATTTTGACTAGGGAAGGGGATCAACACTTTATGTAAAGAATAATTATTATCAATTGGCCATTTGAATTGAACATCTATACATATATATATACATATATATATATATATGTATATATATCCAAAATCCAAAATATATATGTTGGATGAATAATTTTATGGTAATTTAATTTAATTAGTATTATAAAACCAGACTAGTCATCTAAGTGAAAAATTTATCAATTTTAGAGTTGTTGGTTCAACTAAGATCGAATGATAAGATGTAATATTTATATTACAAATATTAATTAATATGCTAAGGATGCATAAAATAAAAAATATTATGAAAAATATTTGAATCTAATTTCAAACATTTTAGTTACAATTAATAGTTTAATATAGTACACTAATACAATAAAAATACCACAAAAATAAAAAAATAAATATTAATTCGATAAATAAAATGTAAAAATATACAAAAATTATATCTTATTTAATCAAAATATAATAGAATTTTAATACAATCACACATATTTCACATGTGTCTAAGTTAAAAATTTCTGGACATTTTGAAGGACAATTTGCTTGATTCATGATGATTATTATTTTTTTAATCGACGAGAGGAAAGTGGAGATAGATTGCAATTAATAAAAGTGAAAATTGAATTAAGAAAAAGAAAATCAGAAATTAAAAGTCTATTCATTTATCAATTGAACAGTACAGATTTCAAGAATTCTAACTGGTTGACTTAGTTTAGCAATTTTAAAACAATTTTACTTGATTTTACTTAGTTTTATTGTAATTTTGATTTTTATATTCTATTTGGACCATTTTTTGACCACTTGAGTTGGTTTTTAAAACACTCAATTTAATCGATCGAATCACAATTCAATGTAAACACTGCATCTAAATCTGTGCATATACGTGGTTAATCATGTGAACTATTCCCTTGAACAAGGTAGTGAAAACAAGATCATAATTAGCATACACATGATAGTTGTTGGCTGATTTTTCTATTTATGCTATAAGTTTCGTTAAAATAATTAGCACCACACACTCACACAGAGAGCCAAAAAATAAATAGAGACACCAAAGACACACAAAAAAATTTCTACTAATAAATGTTACAGCAACTTTTTGGGTAATTGGCTTTAACAAGTACAAAAACACTTGCATAAGCCAAACAATCTTGGTGTCTAAATTTTTTAACGTATTTTTAGACTAGTTCCCTGCAAGTTTCTTGTCTTCACTTAACTAAAACTTCTTTTTGACCTCAACTGCTAGCATTGGATTCGAGCTTTCCAGTCTAGGAAAGTTTTGTAATTGATAGCTTGACTAGTTTGTGGATAGATGATGAACTATTCATTGCATTCGACCACTTCAACATTTTTTTTTCTTGAATAGGTTGAAAAAAAAATATTGTTTGAATTTTAAAGAATAATCATTCAAAACATAATTCTCTCAATCAATTCCAAAAGTTCTCTCTAAGTTGTATTTTTTTTTTTACTGTGCAATATTTTAGTTTTTTTTTTTTTTCTCTCTGTTGTCTACCTAAAAAACGCCCATCTTATCAGGCTTGATGGTATACGCAAGTTCCCATAAAATTGAGTCGAATATCTTTAAGATATTTGAATATATTTTTCTTGTTGAGACAGTTAGTGCTCGGAATTTACTTCCTTGATTTTTGGTAGATCCACAACTTTTTTTATAACTAAAATGATCTATATATCTTCTGCAAATCTTCCTCAAACTGGCCAGATAGCGTTTAGATGTAATTTGGTCAACTAATAAATCTTATAAGGCAAGTCAATTCTATCCAAATTAACTAATTTAAACGTTCATCAAATCAACAAGTTGACAGAGAATTTCTGCAATTCTGGAAAGGAAAATTCAGGATAAAATAGCAATATAAATTTGACAGATTTTAGGACAGATTCTATTACGACATTCATTGGGACCTATCACCGCAATGTCAAGAAATCCACAAAATTAATTCTGCCATGTCAATGCCATTGGATGCCGCATAATCTGTTGAGGTTTGGTGCCAAAATAACAACAATGATGCAAGCAACGTGACACTAACAGTACTGATAATTCAGATTTAATTTCTGTAAAGAACCTGTTTATAAATTACCTTTAATTGAGGTTCTCCCTCGAGTTTTGCTCTGGAGTTTGCAATCACTAATTGGTATGTAAATCGAAATCCTGTTTGACGAAATAAATTGTTAACTTTCAAAGATTGCAGAACTGTTTATTTACTCTATTTGTTTCTACCTCTCTGGCAGTCGAAAGGGCGTTTTGTTACTTGGCCATTGGCGCCGAACCTTGTAGAAATGGACTAATTAATAATTAAGATATGTAATCATGACCTCGTGGAAGTTCAGTAACTAAAGCCAAAGCAGATGTGATGGATTAATTTCTTTTATCTAAGGCTATGTTTGGGAGAGGGTTCTTGTTGGATACAACGATGGTAGTAGTTGTATTGAAATGAATAGTATATTTGGTAGGAATTGTATTGAGATAAGTAATAAGTTTGGACGGAATGTTTTAATAGGATGAATAGTATAATTTATTTGAATATATGTATAAAATATACAATAATGATTAGATGATGTGATAGTTTATAAGGATAATGATTATGTTATAAAATATAAAAATAAATAAATATGAGCATCCACGTAATATATATATATATATATGTGTGTGTGTATATATTGATCTGATTATGAATAGATATAACAATTAAAAATAATTAGTTAGTTATATATGAGATAGAAAAAATTTGAATGAAAATATTATTGAATGATATATTTTATAATGTAAAGTTTGAAATAACATTGCAAGTTAGGTTACGAACATAAGCTAAGAAAGTTGTTTACGTGTTTTATCTATTCACGTCTTTAACATACCAGCATATTGGCATCAGTGGTCCTACAAAATTGTCACTAATAGATACATATATAGCAAGTTATTAATAATTTTTCTCTGGCCGTCATGATTGTTCATGGACCAGAAACAAATCAACGTTCTTATGAAATTATATATATTACCAATAATGACGTTGAATTAGTAGTCGATTATCTAGCCTTCAATAAAATTATGTCTAAGAATAAAAATTCCATGCATTCATCACAATATACTTCCTATTCTTTCAAATAAAGTTTTTTATATCCTAAGAATTAATATAACTATCAACTGCAACCTTACTTTTAAAATTACAAAAGACTTCCTTTATAAGATTAGACATAATTAAAGCAATTAAACCTTTATAAATAAATAAATAAATATATATATATATATATCAAAAATTTAAATATTTACTCTCATAAATTTTTAAATATTATAACAAGTTTGACCAAAATAAATTGTTTCAAAATTATATTGAATTTTAGATTCAATCTTGGATATGATTGTCAAGTGCATACAATACAAATTCAAACATATGTTTAACAGAATTTACATATATTTACGAACTGAATTAAAATATATAATAATAATTGAACGTGTGATAATTTATAAAGATAATAATTATATTATAAAATATAAATAAAAATAAATGATAATATTTTGTGGTTGAAACTAGTTTCAAACATAACCTAACCTGAGGGTATATTATTTTGACAGCAACAGTAGAGAAATAACCACTAATCATAATCTCTCGGAGAGAGATCAATGAATTCACCGTCCAAAGTTCAATTAAATCACAGGGTGCGGTCGTCAAAAACTAGAAAATCAAGTCAAACATCATCAAGGTCAAGCAAAAATATACAAAGGCTTCAAGCATTTTATTTCACTAAACATCCCGCTGCGTTATTGGATTTTGCGTAATTTCACTTGCCTTGTATATTCGCATTGGTACGACGTCGTGATAGTCTCCGGAGATACTCAATTCGCACAATCGCCTAACTGAAGTGGCTGTGGATAATTTCGTAGAGCAATAGATCGAAAGCAGATGATATCCAGATAGCCCCGGAGATTCTCAGCACTCTGGTGGCCTTTGGTCTCTTACGAAGAAGAAAGACGGCGCTGAAAGCACACGCGAAGGCGAGCATAAGGCAGATGACGATCGCATCGTTGGTAGACAGAACAACGCCCCCACAGAGCAGCGGCGTCGGAAGGAAAGGAACAGGAGCAAAGGAAGTAAGAGAACATGTGCATGAAACAACAGCCAACTTCAAATAGAGATGTGATGATTGTGAGTGATGAAAATTACTTGAATTTTACCTTTTATTTTAAGATTACTCTTGAATGATTAACTTAGGCTTCTTATCATGTTATTTCATATAAGTAGTTCTTCTCTTCTTACCATCCTGTAGAAAATGAATTTGTAAAAATAGGTGATAGTGGCATCTATAAAATTCATGTTTTTGATAATATTTTGATAACTACTGCCTTGGAATGCAAATTAAAATTGAAAGATGTGAGACATATACCAGACCTGAAGTTAAATTTAATTTTTACGAGAAAGTTAAACGATGAAAGGTTCTCTAATTATTTTATTGGTGGAATTTAGAAGTTAACAAAGGGCAATTTCATTATTGCCAAAGAAAGAAAGGTGAATACCCTTTACGTTCTGATACAAAAATTGATAGTAATGTTCATGTAGTGGTGAAATCATCAATGAAGTTGTGGCACAAAAGATTGGGACATATGAGTGAAAAAAATATGTTAATTTGAGCTAAAAATAATTATTTACCAAATTTTGAAAAATTAGATATCATACTTTGTACCGACTGTATAAAAGGGAAATAACAAAGAATTGCTTTCAAAAATTATCCCCCTGTAAGGAAAGAAAAAATTCTTGAGCTTGTATACTGATGTTTGTCAAATGAATAAAAGAACTCTTGGTGGTACTTTGTATTTAGTGACTTTTATTGATAATTTTTTTAGAAAAGTTTGGTCCTATGCATTAAAATCAAAGGATCAAATTTTAGAGTCTTTCAAAAATTTTCATAAAAGAGTTGAATAAGAAATGAGTCTTAAATTAAAATGTATTCAGGCTGATAATGATGGAGAATACCGATGACATTTCGAAAAATATTGTAACAGCCATGAGATCTGACTGAAAAAAATGTTTCAAAGACCCCACAGCAAAACGACGTTGATGAAGAATGAAACGGACCATTTCTGAAAAGATTCAAGTTATGTTATCACATGCAATGCTGTCAAATCCATTTTGGGGAGGGTATGACGACAGCTGTTGATTTGATAGATCTTTTGTCTTTAGTTCCTTTAAATGGATATGTTCCAAAAAAGGTATGGTGACGCGATCCCAAGGATCCGTCGAATTTTATTTTAGTATTTATTAATTTTAGTTTATTGGTTAATGGGCTTAATTAATAAATTGGGCCATATGGGCTTTTTAGGTTAGAGTCTGATAGTTTTAGTATAAATAGTGGTTTGTTATTCAGTTGACAATAGAAGAATACAGAGTGTTTTTCAATTAATTCAGGTTTCCTTTCAATTCCCTGAAATTGATTCTTTCAGTTTCTCGTGAGTTTCTATCCCAAATCGAGTCATTCCGAATTGGTTCGAGTGATTCGTAACGTATCAATCAGCAATCGGTGTGCTGATTGTGGCCGTTCTTATCGGGTTCAATCCAATCCTACCACGTTGGGTCGGCGTTCTTCGCCCGGTTCGCGTCCCTGGGGTTATCGGATTCGGGTCCGGTTACACCGTTCTATCCGACGCGATCGTTGATCACGTCAATTTGGTATCAGAGCCATCTTATGTCGAATTCTAATTCGATACACGATCCGGATTAAAAAAAAAAATCAAAAAAAAAGGGAAAATTCGCCGCCGCCGCGCCACCGCTGTTGCCACCGCCAGATTTGCACCGTCCAACCATTCACGCAGCAATCAACCCCGCCACCACCGCCGCCGCCGGAGAAAACAAAAAAAAAATTCAAAAAAAAAAAGGAAAAAAAAAACGCTGCCGCCGCGCCGCCGCCGCTTGCAACCGCGATTCCGCCGCCGTTGCAGCCGATATCCGCCAGAAAATTTCACCAACAGAACCACCACCGCGAGCCCATTCCATCCCGCCGTGAATCGCCGCTGGAGGAGGAGCGAATCGGCCGCAATTCCACCGCGACCGCCGCCGGGACTCCACCGCGAAAAGGCCTCAAATTCGCCCGATTTCGCCGCCTGTCGCCGCCGTTGAGGGCCGCCCGGGGCACGCCGACGCCTAGGCAACCGACGCCGGCCAATTCCACGACCAATCGCCGGAGAAATCAGGGTTTTTCTCCACCACCGCCGCCGCCGCCAGATTTCGTAAAAAAAAAAAAATATTTTGTTGGGCCGGAGATTATTTGGGCCAAAAAAAATTGTTGGGCCGGAGAAATATATAAAAAAAATTCCGTTGGGCCAAGTTGATTGGGCCAAAAAAAAATTCAGTTGGGCCAAGGTAAGAGTTGGGCCGAATACCAAGTGGGCTGGAAGCAGGATCTGGACCAAATTATAATTGGGCCAGGCTTAAAACAAAAAATCAGTGGGCCGAAGAGATTGGGCTGGACCGGAAGCTGTTATTGGGCTGGGCCTTCTGTGCTGACGTGGTAAGGCCGTGTTTGGTTTCAGTAATTCTGTTTTTTTCTAAGGGCCTGTTTGGCTGCAAACTTTTTATTTCTGCTTAAGGACCTGTTTGGCTGCAGAAATTTTATTTCTGCTTAAGGGCCTGTTTGGTTTCTGAAAAAAAAAAAGAAAGAAGAGGCAAAAAAAAAAGAGAAAGAGAGAGAGGCCAAAAAAAAAGAGGCCAAAAAAAAAGGAAAACAAAAAAAAAGAAGGGCCAAAAAAAAAAAAGTTACTTCTGTTGTTCATTGATTCTTTTTTAATATATTGAGATTGTATCTGGAATATTGAAGATCGAGATAGTTGCTCGTCTCGTAATTTTAGGCCATATCCATCGTACTGAGTGCTTGCATTTTTACGTTTGAGTCTTGAAACCATTTTGGAATCACACGAGAAGGGCACGGGAAATTGAGACTGGTGAGAAATAAATTAAGAGTGTGTGATACACGAGTGGAGGTAAGAAACGAGTGCAAGAGAGCCTTTACCTGAGAGAAGCGAGGTTGGTGAGGACTTTTATTACTAACAATTACCTGCTATTATTTTTTTGTTGTATCACAGATTTTGTGATGGCCAGTCAATATTCAGGACAGGGTAACAGTCCTGACGAAACTAAATTCCTATTTGACTCCCTCAGTGATGAGTTGAGGAAGCTCACTAGGAGCGTGAAGGGTATGCAGGACAGGATGACAGATATGCAAGATCGGTTAGGGCGCGTAGAAGCGTCTCAAGTTGCAACCTTAGAAAGAGACAGTTTACTATCTAGACCGACTGAACGCAGAGGCAGTCCCGTGCCAGGCCGAGCTCAGGTTAGGGACGGACATGGGCATCATGTCAGGCCAGTAAGACAAGATCGACGAGGCTACGAGGAGACAAGAAATAAATATACACTATCCAGACATTATAATGTCAGAGATTACGGATCGAATGTAGATGAGTACAACAAGCCATCCAAGGTATCAGATTCTCATATTGGAAGTCAAACTCGGGTGTGTTTTAATTGCTTTCAGCGTGGGCATAGCATGAGTGAATGTCGAAACGACGAAGTTGATACCCATATCGGCATTAGCAAAGTTTTGGGAGAGAAGAAAAGCCCATCCATCGAGATGTCATCTTTGACTCAAGTGAAGATTGCAGAGAAGATGCCATCGGATGAAGTACAACATGAAGATAATGGCAGTGATAACACACATCTGGAAACTGAAGAGAAAAGTGAGCGGAAAGAAGTAACGGAATCAGTAAAAATTGAAAGGGATAAAGCTGAGATGGAAAAAGCCATAGAAATTAAAGTGGAAGTTGAGGACAACCACAAGCATGAAGAACAAGCCAAGGATTGGGAGATTAAACTTCTACAGAGCCACGTGTACATTGATCCATTCGACTATCTAACGGATCCTGTGTCCAATTGTACGGTACAAGAGTTGAAGATAGTTTTATTTGCAGAGGTTACACATGCATATCCGAATAAGTCATTGGTGCCCTTTTATATTCCTTTATATGGTTTGTTGCCGAAATTTCTATGCTGGACTCATAGGAAGATAAAGTTGAAGTTTCAGCGAGGCGATGAAGAGTTAAAGAACTTCCAGAGATTCGTGTTTGATCCAGGAGGACACAAATTCGAATTGAGGACAATTCGCCTTCAAGAGGAGGGGTATGCGCGATCCCAAGGATCCGTCGAATTTTATTTTAGTATTTATTAATTTTAGTTTATTGGTTAATGGGCTTAATTAATAAATTGGGCCATATGGGCTTTTTAGGTTAGAGTCTGATAGTTTTAGTATAAATAGTGGTTTGTTATTCAGTTGACAATAGAAGAATACAGAGTGTTTTTCAATTAATTCAGGTTTCCTTTCAATTCCCTGAAATTGATTCTTTCAGTTTCTCGTGAGTTTCTATCCCAAATCGAGTCATTCCGAATTGGTTCGAGTGATTCGTAACGTCTCAATCAGCAATCGGTGTGCTGATTGTGGCCGTTCTTATCGGGTTCAATCCAATCCTACCACGTTAGGTCGGCGTTCTTCGCCCGGTTCGCGTCCCTGGGATTATCGGATTCGGGTCCGGTTACACCGTTCTATCCGACGCGATCGTTGATCACGTCAATTAATTCAGGTTTCCTTTCAATTCCCTGAAATTGATTCTTTCAGTTTCTCGTGAGTTTCTATCCCAAATCGAGTCATTCCGAATTGGTTCGAGTGATTCGTAACGTATCAATCAGCAATCGGTGTGCTGATTGTGGCCGTTCTTATCGGGTTCAATCCAATCCTACCACGTTGGGTCGGCGTTCTTTGCCCGGTTCGCGTCCCTGGGGTTATCGGATTCAGGTCCGGTTACACCGTTCTATCCGACGCGATCGTTGATCACGTCATATGGTCTAGTAAGCCTATTAATTTACAGCATTTAAAAATCTTTGAGTATTGGGCATTTGTTCATATCCCAAAGAATGAAAGAAATAAACTTGACCCTAAATTAAGAGATTCTATCTTTATAGGATATGTGCATGAAAAATTTGGATATAGATTGTAGGTCCCTAATGAAAAGAAAATAATAAAAAGTCCCACAGGAAAATATAGAAGAAAGGCATAAAGCTGAAACTGCTCTAATTCCACCTCAGCCTGCAAGGAAATTTGAACGAGAAAGAAGACTGTCAACAAGGTATAATCTAGCTGAATACCTAATGCTAATAGATGGTGAACCGGAGTCTCTTGAAGAAGCAATGGATGTAAAAATAGCAAAGAATGTGGAAGGCAAGAAGAAATGAAATTTATCTATGAATATCAGACTTATGATTTGATAAGTTTACCTTTGGGAAGAAAGACACTTAAAAACAAATGGGTATTCAAATTGAAGGCTGTTGAAGAGAGTTTTCAACTAAGGTATAAGGCAAGATTAGTAGTTAAAGGCTTTGAACAAAAATCTGGTATTGATTTTGATAAAATCTCCTCTCTTGTTGTGAAAATGAATTCTATTCAAGTTGTTCTTGAATATGCTGCAAGTCTGGACTTGGAAATAGAACAGCTTGATATGAAAACTGTTTCTTAAATGGAGAATTTAAAGAAGAAATTTTCATAGAACAACCAGAAGACTTCTAGGTAAAAGGTAAAGAAAATTTAATTTGTCAGCTTAAAAAAAGCCTTTATAGACTAAAGCAAGCTCCGAGGCAGTGTACAAAAAATTTGACTTCTTTATGGCCAATCAGAATTTTAGAAAAACAAGTAATGATAATGGTGTATACATTAAGAATTTTGATGATGATTTTATCATTCTTTTGTTGTATGTTGATGATATGTTTATTATTAATTATAATCTAAACAAGATCAACAAGTTGAAAAGGGAGTTGAATAAAATCCTTCAAAATGAAGAACGTAGGACCAGTAAAGAAACTCTTAGACATGCATATTCTACGAAATATGCTAAATAGTAAGATTTAACTATCTCAAGAAAACTACATCAAAAAGATAATTGGAAATTTTAGAATGGAAAATGCAAAGTTGGTGACAACTCCACTGGGCAGACAATTTAAGTTGAGTTCGAAGTAGTGTCCAAGCAGTGAACATGAAAAGAAATATATGAGTAAAATACCATATGTCGCAACTGTTGGAAGCTTGTTGTATGCAATAGTTTGCATCGGACCAAACTTAGTTTTTGCAGTTGGATAAGTAAGCTGTTACATGTTAAATCTCGAGAAGGAATATTGGAATGCTGTCAAGTGGATTTTGCGATACTTAAAAGGAACAATCAAAATTGAACTTTACTATACTTAAGAAAGGAATAAGCCTATTCTAAAAGGATATTTTAATACAGACATGGCAGATGATGTTGATTTTAGAAAATCTACTAGTTATTTAATAACCTTTGCATGTGCTATTGTGGCAAAGTAAACTCCAAAAATGTGTTTCACTTCCAAGCATAGAAATAGAATACATTGCACTAATTGAGGTGTGCAAAGAATTAATTTGATTGAAAAAGTTCCTTTAAAACTTAAGATGAAGCTAAGAGAAGTATGCCATCAACTGTGACAGTTAGAGTGTGATCCACCTAAACGAGAATTCAACATTTCATTTTTAGTCCAAGCATATTGACATTCGTTATCACTAGATTCGAGAAGCCTTGGACGAAAGGAAGTAAGTTTGTAAATGATCCATACAGATGACAATGGAACAAACATGATAACTAAGACGCTGTTTAGAGAGAAGACTGACAAGTGCAAATAAGTTGTTGAATTACAAAAAAATGTATAAATAGCAACAAAGGGAAATGAATGTTAAGGTTTGTGGCTATTTATATACTAAGAGCATTCTTGACCAATCAGGTGCATAGATAGGTGCCTTCAAATACGGCTAATCAGGTGCAGAGCTTTCAATTATAAATAAAGGAGGTTTTTGCAAGCTTCTACATTAATTTAAATTCAAGAATTGAGTGTGTGAGTGTGTATAAAAAGAGTGTTCCTTGTGAGATTGTTTTTATAAAGTTTAAATTCCTCCTTTGCTTTTATTATTTATTTTCTTTCTTTTGTGTATTATACACATTCGAATATAAAGTATCACATTTTTAAAGACTCTTTTCTATTTTCAAGTTCATTTCTCCTAACATGAAGCAGTACCACACTACCATTGTCCTGGAGTCAAGGAAACTGATGATCGGCCAGTCCAGGCGTCAGCTGATGGAATAGTTCCAGAAGCAAAATTGTTTCCGAGAGCTGTTTGTGGGGTTATGCCTATAAGGAGACAAGAGTTACAGCTGACGACTTCGTCTACCTCATGGGGAAGCAGTTTGCTGAAGAAAATCGAATGATAGCTCTCAAGTCAAAATCCTTGGTTGACAAGGGAACAAATGCACAGAGACTGTCGCATGTGTGAACGCATCAACATCGCTGAAGTAAAATGCAACTTTGCTTCCCGGATGAAATGGAAGGATTCCAAGCAAGCTCCAGCGGGGTTTGTCATCATTGGACAGACAGCTGGGGCAGTACCGGGCGGTGCCATCACCAATCCCCCTGACGGGTATTGGCCTAAATATTTTGTGGAGGCTGCCACCCTGTTGGGCTTTGGATATACATTCGTGGGCGTATGAATGCGTCTAGCCAAGCCAGTGACGTCGGGTTTTATGATCAAATCTGAAGCTATGTCAACTGCGTTGGCCACCATTGTGTCCCTAGGAGGGGCCCTCCCGCTGGTGGTTGCCTGGACTGTGGGGTCAGCAGCCTTCCTCCTCGTCGCAGCTGCGGTGGCATTAGCCTAACCACGACTCTCCGCCACTTTGGTAGAGATGTATTTCCGAGCATGTTTTGGATTTTTTAACAGATATCAAGCTTTTTTTAAGGGTTATGGAAGCAATTAAGGTTTGATGAATGGTGTTCGTAAACTTCGAAGCTTTCCTCGAATGGTTCTGAGATAAAACATTTGACGCTCGTAATATTCCTTTAATTCTTGCAATCCACCCCCACTCAAAATTTTGAGCTCTAATAATTATATTTTATTATATCCTCTATCAAATTAGTCATCTTGGCCATTATTTCGTTGCAACCTCAATACTGGCAAATGCTGAAAAGTTGAACCTAGATTTCCTCTATTGATCAGGTTTGAAGAGCTACGTACGTTTGGGGGACGAATATGTTGCATTAATGTAGAATCGTTGTCCAAATTCATACATGATACCTCATTAGAACGATTACAAGAAGATAATTACTTGAAGTGTGTGCTCTTAATATGAAATCAGCCCATTAAGATTAACCTACGACTGTGTAGAGAGTTCTAGTTTCAATTGCAGTTGCATTGATGTTGCAGGCATGATAAATCATTTCATGTACTTAGTACAAACTAGTAGCTCGTACACTATATAGACAGAATATTTAGGACCATACGACGTTTGATGGTAAGCAAATCAAGTTTTAATCTGGAAAGAGAATATCAGTTAAAAATAGTTTAGAAGGTAAATTAGTCCTTACAAGGAAATGATAGAATTTCAAATAAAAATGCAATTTGATATTTATTGTTATCTCGTATAATCATACAAATATTACTAAATTAAAATAAATCAATATCAATTTAGCATTGATGTCAGTGTTACTAAACGTAAAATGAATGAAGACTCAAGTATTACTATTATTTTATATCACTTGAAAGACAAATTAAAGCCACGCGAAGCCATAATAATATGCCAAATTAGAGAACCACAGAAATTAATGATATATTCCATAATTAAGAGGGTGTTTGGTTAAATTTATTTTCAAGAGTTTATAAAATCATATAACATATGATATTTTTAAATTTATAAACTTGTAGCAAGTGTTTGGTAATTTTTTATAAAAAAATAAATAAGTTCCAAAATTAAAATATTTGGAGCTTATAAAAACTTTTAAAATAAGTTGACTTTTCTCGTCTTATTTCAAATATCTTATAAGTTTCTTCATTTTATATATTAAAAATATTTAAAATATTCTTAAATTATATTATATTATATTAATAGTATTTAAGTTATTTTTATAATTATTACACTAAAAAATAATAATTAATTATAATTATAAATTTTAATAAAATCTTACAAGAGAATCATACAAAACACCTTTTGGTTTATTTTTAATTAAAATAAAATTTATAAGTTTATAAATTTTAAAAATATCATATGAAAATTTTCAGTTCAAGTAACATTTGCCTGTTGCAAAATATGGAGCTATTTGGACAGCATCTTTTCGTGTGATAAAAGAAAACGTAGAAATCAAATTATACTTAAAAGGATCTTTTTTTTCCTTTTTTATTTCCATTTTGCGTATGCCATTACATGATTTTATGTCACTATGTTTCCCCGGGGGGGGGGGGGGTGATTTTGGAGAAAATAATGTTAAGTAGAAATTGTATTAAGATGTATAGTATGTATGGTTGTAAAATTTTGATGTAATAAAAATTTTAATTTATTTAAATAGATAGATACAATATATAAAAATGATTTGATGGTGTGATAGTATATAGGGATAATAATTAGTTTATATAGTATAAATAAATATAAATGTAAGTATATGCATGATATGTATAAATATTGATTTGATTGTGAATAAGTATAATAATTAAAAAATGATTAGTTAGGGATGTAAGAGAGAAAAAATTTTAATTTAGATTTTAAATAAAAATTTTATTAAATAATATATTTGACAGTACGAAGTTTGAATTAAGGTAAAAGGTTTAGCAATTTGGTTCCAAACATAGCCTATACAAATTATCATGCCATACAACCAAAACATGACATGGCATTACTTTCAAATTTTACATTTTAAAAATGTCAAACCTAAAAATATACAGAGCATATATACCAGATCCATAAAATTAGATTACGCAATTATATATAAGATTTGCCGTGGTGTACAATCAAAACATGACATGACAGCACTTCCAAATTTTACGACTCCAAAATGTCAAAGCTAAAAATATGCGGAGCATTCTGGATCCATCCATAAAAACTCTTCTGTCATTACGACCAAAAGCAGGATAAATTGTACATGATGTCTGATGAAATTCACTCAATTACATTGAGCTATATATAAGTTTTTCTCAAATGCCTTCTACTAGGACCCTAACATTCCACTGACCTCAAAACTAGTAATCTTCTTTGACATTGAATACACCATCTACAAGGTTGTTGTTACAGGTGTGTAACTTGTCACCTAGTAAGTGCGTTTATCATTCTTCTGCACACGAGTACTTAACAATATTTATTCAAACAAAATAAGTTCATAATTATAAAGCAACTTGAAAATAGTAGAAATAATTCTGGATAACTCTATACATAATCAAATTTTCTGAAAAAATATAGCCTAAAGATGAATGTCATAAAGCACGCAATAAAATCAATTAATGTATGAAGCAGAATTAAAATTGACTTTTACTTGCTTATGGTCACGTAGTCTACCAATGTTTACTACCACTGCCCAAGATTTTAGTTTATAATCCATTTAAGGCGGATCAAAAAGACTTTTATTCTCATTTAAGGATATGAATTTGTAACTTTCAGAGAGTTAGAACAATTTTATACCTCCTTAAAGGATCGGAACTCTATCCTTCCCATTGGATTTCTAAATTGCTAAGAGCATAAAATTCTATAATCATATATATATATATAGAGAGAGATATATAAAACAAAATAATCACATCCAAATATTTTCAAAAATTAAATAAAATTACTTTCATCCCATGTAGAAGGAAAATTAAGGTATAGGAGAAGAATTCCACTTATGCCGGGTTTCTTAATTTGTTCCCTTAATTCAATGCGCGCGCGCGCGCGCGCACACACTGGTATTTATGTTACTCCCCTTATCTTATGAATAACAAATATAGAATGAGTTTCACTCTTTTATTTTATTGCACGAACCAAGTCGTAGCCTATATCATCCTTTTAAATCTAATAACGGACATAATTCTTTTAACATTTTAGGATTTTAAAATTTACATTTTACCCATTGTGTTAAAATCTAATCTCCCAAAATACTCATACTAAAATTTATGAATGTTACTCAAAATAATATAATAGTGACTAAAATCTTACCTCAATAACAAGTTGTTTAACAACTTGAATATTTCTAATTGCTGCCACTGACTGTAGCAAAGAGGCACATTAATATCAATATATCCTAGTGGTATAAACTTCCAAAAAAATTATGACATGATTTGGATAAAGTTTCATGGTCTTACCGAAATTGCACTACTAATCTAGGATCTCATAGTTCTTATTTAGAACCATCTAAATTTATGAATATATATGGTTTCCACAAAAATCGGAAGTCATTCATTGGAAACATAAAAGAATTTTGAAGGTTATTCATTAAAAGCATGTATAATTTTTCAAGAAGAATTTTGAAGGTCAATAATCTGGAACTTTTAATTTCCTAAGAAAATTAGTTAAGAATATCGTTCATCATATTATTTTTAGGAAAATGAAAGGTTAATCACTAGATTTTCTTTTAATATTCTTAGCAAAATAAAAGTTTTAAATTAGTAGATGGATAAATTTTAATATATTAAATTTCAATTTAATAAGAATTTTTTTCAAATGATCTTAACAAGATTGTGAGATATAACATAAACAATTATTAGTTTTTCATATACGTAAAGAATGTGCACACACACATGCAAGTAATAGTTTGACTTTAATTTAAAATATTATTTGTATTTTTAATATTTGTGTATATATAATTATACAAATAAATAAAATGAAAAAAGAACTAATTTTAACCTCTGTGTTTTTTAGGTGTACAGCTGTAGGGAAAGTTGAATTTTAATGATAGGATAAAGAGCCTTTAATATTATTTTATCATACTTGCATGAGATAATCATTTTATCATGTATTTGTTATATATCATGAACATATAATTAGCATTAATAAAATAATTTATCCCCTTAAAATCATGTAAAATAAACATAACCTTTAAGATTTAGGTGATATCAAGTCCCATTCTGTGTACAATTCTTGATATCCCACGTTCATAAGATTTAAAGGGAAATTCAAAAATAAAATTGCCAGATATAAAAGACGAGAAAAAACTATTAATTAGGAAAATCACATAGAAACGAGTGAGCATTTGATTTAAGAGAAATGGGGAGAGCCGATCACAAAATAAATTGATTACTTACATATCTATATTAATCTATATTTTATATCTTATAATTATGGGTAAAGGCTAATTTCACTTGCACAAACTTAAACCACGTACTTAAAATTAGGATAATTTATAATTCTGCTACGTAAAGGACTCCAAAAACTTCCTTACTCTAACGTATTTCTCCACGATTTCCCTTTTTCTAGGTTATCTTATGGATTTCTCATTATCAAATAATATAAAATTTCTATCTATATTTCTATGTTGCTGTTGAGAAATTACGGAGTCATGAAATTCAGATCTCATTCTCATACAATTAGGGGGTTGCATTTGTGCAAATCAGGAAAAAGTGCTCCCACAGTCAGAGCGTGGGCCCCACATCCCGTTTGTCTAAGTATTTCCTTACAATTTAGAACCTCCATCTAGATTTCTATGGAGTTGAAAATACAAGCAATATTTGTTTTTACGATTATCAAAAAAAAAAAAAAAAAAACAACCAAAAACACGTATTAAAAAATCAAAACAAACATTGTCGTAGCAGCGCAATCATGAAATACGGGTTTCTCATGTTCACACAATTAAGAATTTGAGTGAATTGTATCTACACTTCGTCTCAATTACATCATATCCATTTTAATTTGAAAAATTACCATTTTCTCTCTGAACTTTGAAAAGCATCGAATTCGTTCATTAGTTGGAGAGGCAGTAAGACATTTATATCGTTACATTTATCCCGAAAAAGAAAAATAAAATTGAAGAAGCCAATTTTTGAAATTACCACCGTATTAACATCTAAACATAGCCTTGGTATCTTTTACTTACAATCCAACAACCAACCAAACTACTAAGTAATTCAATTTCCTTATCTTCTTCCCTCTATTTTCTTTGTAATCGGTCGTCCCATTCCTTCATCCTTCTCCAGATGCCGCTCTATTCCTTCATCTCCACTATATTCCTCCTTTATGGTGTCTTCTCCCTTTTGTAGATTACTTACATAATTACTTTCAAGCTCTTTCCCAATTACTGAGTGTCATAGATACTTGCAGCAGCGTATAATAGCTGCATTGCTATGAATATGAAGAGAAAACATGGTTTTTCCTTGGCCCTTATTCTCAAGAGGGAAGTGGTCCGGGGCATCTCTCTGCGTCGGTCGAGGAAGGGCCAGAACTAGTCGCCGGAGGAGAAGCAGCACCTTGGACCTTCCTATAAGTTAATACCAAGATCCGAGGGCATGAGAGTCCAGATCGGACCGGCTTGGACTCTTGAGACCCAAGGAGCAATTATTGGGCCCATTGGTTTTGTCGGGCTCCATCATTTTCAAGCGTTGGGCGGGGCGTGTCGCTCATACCGCACTTCAAATTTGATAATATGATACGGCGGTATCAACGAAAAATTTTAGTAAATACTAAAGTTATAAATATAATAGCAATTAATTCATTAATTATCATAATATATTCATAAGATAACACCCATGGAAATAATCATAATACCATGATCTCTATGTAAAATCTTTGACTTTCTCTCTCTCTTTAGGTTTACCATTTATATGAGAGTTCTTTTTATTTATTTTCTTTGTAAAAATGACATCTAAAATATATGGGTGATATATCTCAATAAATGATTATTTGCTTTTTTGTTGTTGAGATGCAAACATAATAAAATAATTCCAAAAATTCAAACATTTATGTGTAAATTTGTATAAGGTAAATAGTTAGAAATTTCACATGTTATGTAACACAATTCTTTCAATGTATTGTTTCCTAACATACTCAAGGATTCAAGTAGTTCTTATACTTTTTTTATTAATCAAGGTCTTAGTGTATAACTTCGATTAGGGAGGGTCAAATGAAACTTTCGTGATTATCTCATTTTATGAACTCAAATGAGAGGACCATGCATTCAACCTATAATCCTAATTGAATGTGCCATATGATCTCAATCTATTAAATTAATTGAAAGAGTCACATATTTCACCTATTGTTTCGTGAATGGGCGAAATTAGCTTATACACTATTCTAGTTGGTCGCTGTGGGCAACACATCACATATTCCCATTATTCCATAATTTTACAATATACAAAGATTTTGCTATTTGTTCCCATTCAAAGCACTTCCAAAAAGGCATTTTGAATATTTCAACAAGAAAACATTGCAGGAAATATTTCAAAATAAGTATTAACGAGATATAAAATTTTCTAGAAAATAAATTGGAATACATTCAGTAAGAATATCAATTTTCAAAAAATGGGTTTATTTTTGAAGAAAACAGTTTTGAAAAACTTACAAATAACCACTTATGTGGTAGAATTTCTACTTATGAAATAAAATTATTTTAAGAAGGTAGCTATAAAAGTTTGTAGAGTAACCACTTACCTGATTCCCACTCACTGGTTTGGGTTTCTTGATTCCTTATTTAATCAAATGATTTCTTATTTAATATTCAATTTAATTGGAATCCAATTCTTTTAGATATGTCTTGTGCATCCTACGTGTCCCATATTATTGTTCTTTCAAATTCTCGATTACCTATTGAGCAAGTTTCTTATTCGAGATTTATTAGATTAATATTTTCCATTACTGGTTAAGTCTTGCATACTAATTTTAGACCTGTTCTAATATCAAAATCAAAAAATTTCACTTTAATTTAGTCAAAATCATATTTTGTTCAGCTCATATTTGGCTCATGACTGTGAACCCTAAGCTCATGATCGCAAGGAGCTTCTTTGCAGCCGTGACAGAGACTACGAAGAGTTCTGCTTTGCATCACAATTAAGCCTCGCAATCGCAAAGGTAATCCTCGCAACTGCAAAGGTGCCTAGGTGAACCACCTTACCCGAAACCCTGTTTCGCACTCATGATGGCTTATATAGCAATTGTGAGGTCCTACCTCGTGATCGCGAGGGCACTCACGATGTGGCGCTAGACTTGTGCATAAGGTACTATTTGGGTAATTTTTCATGTTTTACTTAATTCCAATCACCAAAGGGTCTTGAAGCATGATTTTACAAGTTCTAATCATGTTAAATCCAACTATTAATATTCTTGGAATTTTTGAATTATTTAGGACAAGTTCTGAAATCTAAGCACTTTATCAATATGTGATTCTTATGAATTTTTATGCGTATATTACAAGTTTAGCAGTACATACATGAATTATTCCATGCGTAGCCTACACAAAAATCACGATTATTGTGCCTACAATACATGTATTAGTATTTCCTATGTATGTACACGATAAAACATTAAATTTGATAAAGAATGTACCTCAAATTGTAGCATTCGGGTAGCCAAAAGTCCCCTCTACTTCTCTGAATGGTTGTCTAGTTTCTAGGGTATGTAAACGAGTGTTCTCTCTCTTAAATGTGTGTGTGTGTGTGTGGGGTATATAAGGAGTTTTGAGAAGAACCAAATTCTTGGGGTTTAAGGCTCCTAAAATTCCTTTACATAATAATAATTATTATTACTAATTTTTATCCGAATTTCTAGAGTAATTTTTATCCACAAAATACCCATATCTCACCCCAGTTCTATCTTAATAAGTTTGGCTACTTTCTATACAAAAATAAGATAAAAATAATGAAAAATAATTTATTGTTATTCAATTACAGAACAAAAGCTAATAATTATTTGTTGATAATACCCAAAACTTTTGGGGTGTCACAGCTCACCCCGTGCTCGTCTGCAACAGTCTTAGGGTCTAAAACCAAAGCTTGATCAAATTCAAGAAGGCTTGTGTTGTTAACAGGATTGTTGTAATATGTGTATATGCTTTGGGAGTCCAAAGGGGCGAGTTTGCCGTTGATTTGTCGACACTTGGGCTTGTAGTTTGCTTGTGAGGGCCGAAGAATCGAAAATAGGATCAGGCTTGTTGGAGTCCTTGAAGATGAAGAGCCTGCTTGCGAAGGTTAAGCTTTGAGCAAAACCTATGGGGTGCAAACCGATCGAGTTGAAGTTCCAATGCAAAGACTTGAATTATACATAAGTCTTTCTACTATTTGTCTCGTAGTATAATTAAACTAAGGTCATGTTCTTTTTGAATGATTAAATTGGATAAATCAAGTCTTATTACATTTTCTTTATAATAAATAAAAACCTTTAATTACTATCAAATTCAGTATAAAATAATTAAAACGATGGATAATTAATTCTGCACATCAAATATGATTAAATAATCCATCAAAATAATTTTAATGGACTTTAATCTCATTTTTGAAAGTGAATATGTCTTAAAAGGTATCATAATTCCTTAATTTGGTCAAACATTCAATTATTATAAAGTATTTTCATCACTTTCGCATTTATCACCGAAACCTTACAGGCGTTAGACTATCGTAAGGCTTCTCATTTTCAGGCAAAATGGTTTGCTTCTCAAACTAAAGGGACCCAGCGTAATTCGCACAAACCTCAAGGGTTCTAGATAACAGTTCCCCCTTTAAAATCTCACCACCTAGATTTCTATGCTTCGTCTTGAACTTACTTCAGAGTCATGGAAACCGAACACTACGCGCCTGTCGTGACTGATGTGGGAATTGTCGAAGTTGCACTCAAATCCATATTAGTTCGCGGCTCCTGGGATTCTTTCGGTAGTGGTTTCCCTGAAAATGGTGTGGTTTTATGAGGACTTTTTGTATTTGAATTTGGAGCGATCATTTTTTTATCTTACTAAAGATTGTAATTTTTTAATGGTTGTTGTAAATCTTCTTGCACCCGTCACTAATTTTGTATTGCAATTTTTTATGCCTTGTCATTTTGTGATGGATATAATTAAAATATTCAATGCTTCTTGTGCAAAAATACATACATGTGCATGGTGGCTTCTCTCTCTGTTTTCTTGAGTAAAGAGAAAAGATTATGTTCACATATGCAATCATAATTTTATCCTTATATTTTTTTTTATGCTGAGATTTTGATAGATCTTTTTACATTTTTTTTGTTTTTTGCTTCAATTCTAGTAGGTTTTCATTTTTTTTATTTTTCATTTCTTTCCTTTTTTCTAATTGTCTTAGTTTATTTACATAATAATTGACTTTTTGTATACTTGTACCATCTATAATTATACTTTAATTTTTTTACTTATATTTTTATTTTTTCTCTGGTGCAAGTATAGACAATTGGTCTATATATATATTTTGTAATTTTCCTCCTTGTAGAAATGTAAAAGATCTAATATTGTGTGGTGTATGTTCTTGAAAAATGAATTTATAATTGGAAAAGACCAATAGTTGTGAAAAAACTTAAAATTTTTTATTAATAATGAAAAATTCAATATTTTATTAATTTTTATGGTATTACTGTGGTATTATTGTACATATAACTTTGGAATGAAAATAATTTACACCAAACAAATATTACACGTTTAATGATATTTATAGTAAAAAGCATAATATTAATGACACGACTACTGTTTTTTATTTTTTATTCATAATGTAATATAGTCTTAATGCAAGTGATGGACACATTTTTATAGCTTTTAAAACAAAAAAAATTGTCAAATCAATATCTATCTATGTGTATATATAAATATATATATATTTAGAGAATAATAAACAAGTAACTATAATTTGCGTCCAAATAATACTTGATAAAAATTACTATTATCTAGAATTATATCACAAGTTATTAAATATATCTTAGTGCAAAGGACTTTTAAATTTTCGTTGACTTATTAGTTTTTTTTAAAATATCTTATTATTTAAATTACAAAAATATTATGAATAAAAAACTAAAAAATATTAAATGCATTCTTAATAGTGTAACCAATAGAACAAATGTGTTTATTACTGATTAATGCTGCTTTCATTATGACCATTACATATAGTATTATTTATTTCATAACAATAGTGATTTTCATTAAGATGTAATTTATTTATTTATTTTTTTGAAATTTCAATTCATTATTTTAACATTATTCATATTTCTATTTATTTTATATTTTTTAATTATAATTAACTATAATATTATTGTTCATATAATTTAGGATTCTATTAATTTTTATTTTAATTAATTTATGAATAACTATATGAGTAGTTTAGGTAGGACTTTGGTTAGTTTGAATTATAAAAAGATTTATCTTTTAAATAGAACTTTGTTTTTACTTAATCAATCTTATTTTAATAAAAATTTATATTTAAATAAAGATATACATGCCTTTTCACTATGGTCAACCAAGAACATGTGAGCGAATACACACGTAATATATATGTATGTATGTATGTATATATATATATATATATTTATATGATATAGTCTATAAACTCATAAACCTTATTTTAATAATAAAAGTATTTGGATAAAAATAATAAGACTCTTATAAAGTTTTGTTGAAACTTATAGTAATAGTCTATTATTTTTTATTGTAACAATAAAAAAAATAAACTAAATATCATTAATAAAATATAATTTATGGGCATCTATATCATTGTCAAACATAAAATAAAATAATTTATAAAATATTTAAAAATAATTTAAGAGTTCCTAACTTACTTTTAAAGAGTTTAAGTTCTAAACATTTTATTTGAAACCTCTTTTACTACAACAGCCACCAAACACCCGCAAGGTACTTACAAATTCATAAACATCTTAAAAGATATTTTTATGATATATGAATCAGCATGCTTCATTTTCGAAATTTAATTTAACCAGAATAATACTCAAAAGCACAAATAATTATTAGCTCAACATGTTTTATTATTTTTCCTGGCTAGAATTAAAAATACATATTTCTAGTTATTTGTCTGAGCCTTGTTTGGCAGATTGAATTCGGCCCCAGGCGGAGCGCCACAACCGCGGACGCAAACCCCACCAATGCATGCACAGATCGGACAAACTTTGCCGGCACATACTGGCTCGCAATCGGCATTCACGTCGCAATATGGAAGTTGCTTTTTCGCTTCCACCCCCACCATCAACGTTGGACCTGCAATAACTCAGAGCGTATTTGTTGTTTTGATAGATCAAAACGCTAACTATTTGCCAAAGGGACTTTCAGAGAAGATAAACATGTCTGGATTTAAAGATGCGATTACCAGATATCAAAGCCATGAAAGCAATTAGGAGAACCAACAGGAACGTGACTATCTTCATTGCTCCTTCAGAAGAGAAAAGAAAGGGGAATTGTTCTATGGTTGTTGCAAAAAATGGAGCTTTTCAATGCTCAGTTTCTGGTGAATGTAGATGAAAGAGGACTTAATTTATAGAGCAAATTTGAAGGCCAACCAATAGCTGTACTTGACATCATCTATTCGTGTGAAAGGAAAAAAATGGTAAATCAACTTATTCGTAGCACAGGTCCTTTATATTATAATAATTCAATTACATGCTTTTATATAAGAACAATATTTGTTTTAATATGCGTATATAATAATTTGATCATAAATTAAAATATTGATTGCATTTTAAATATTGTGTGTATACAATTATGTAAATAAATTAAAGAAACAAAAACAATAAATTTTAACTTGTGTGTTTTAGCCGTTACGTTGAAGGGAAAGTAGTGTTTCAAACAAAGGGACAGACTCTCTCTCTCTCTCTCTCTCTCTCTCTCTCTCACGATTTTGGTAACATCAAATCCTATCCTTCATATAATTGATATTCCCCGTTGATAATATCGTAATGGGATTAAAAAAAAAATTATTTGATATTAAAGACGAGAAAAAATTAATAATTAGGAAAATCAAATGTGGAGCTTTGTTGGCATTTTTTCAATGCTTGGTTTCTTGAAAATTCACACACAGACACACACACACATATATACTAGTTAAATTGATACACTTTATGCATGTGCTTAATTCAAAAATAAAAATAAAAATTATTAATTTTGAATTAATGGTACTCAAATTTTAATTATATGGATATCTTTATTAAAAGAAACATGGAAGATAATTATTAAAGAGATAAAATATTCAAAAAGGAACAAAAGGAAAATAATATAACAATAAAGGTAATTTAGGAAATCAACATTATAATATTCAAAAGTAATTGATATAGGAGTAACACACTTCATAACGTGTGTGTGTGTATGCGCGCGTGCGCTCATAATTATATTTATAGTCGCACTCAGTTAGTTTTAATATGCATAATTATATTTACTAGCTAACTAATATATTGGGCAAGAAGCAAGAGTGCTTTTGAATTTGTAAACATAAAAATGGTGCAGGGAGTTGGTGACACTTGTAGTGGATAGTGGAGGTTTTCAAGGATAAAATTATAATTATATTTTGTCAAAGTAGTTTCTCTAGGGAATTCGTGCATTCTCATGCACCATAGATGTGTGTGTGTGTGTGTGTGTTTAATTTATGTGGAATTGTTAAAAAATTGGTTGGTGAGACTGATGGGGCATTCTTCTTTCCTTTTTCTTTCACGCACAATGTAATAAAACACTTCTAATTATATTCGTTTTTGAATAATTAATTACTCTCCATCCAATAATGGATTATATTTCATAAAACTAGCCAACAAACTCCTATCGGATTATTATAATTTTGATTTTTTATTTATTTTGTAAACAATTAATTAAAATGTCAAATTTAGAGAAAAATTCTTAGTGTGTTGAAAATTGACATGAGGCTTTAGAAATTGAGTTAGCAATGTTATAGATGAATACTAAACAATTGCTATTAGGAAGCATGTTTATCAAAGTATGTGAAATAATCATATTTATTTTTAACTAACTTGACTTTGTTCCACTAATGATTAACACCATCGTCAATGAAAATCTATTGGTACATTATGGTCAACCTATTTGATAGAAGGATTTTTGAGTGTTTAGTTTCACCTGCTTTTTTATTTCAGATCAAAGAAAAACTAAAACAGAAAGATCGTTTATATACAAGTCCAATTTTCAAAATCAGCATTTGACTGATTTTGACTAAAATTCCGAACTTATAGAATTTTTTTAATAAATAAAATATTTTTGATTAGCTACAAATTCTCTTGAAAATGTTTTTCAATCGAGAAGGAATTGTTATTTATAAAATATACCAGCTGCAATAGTCTGCTGTCACTACCCATCTTACTACTAGGTTAGCTACCCTGAAATAGATTTGCCGCCCAAGTTAGAAGGTGAGGAGTGTCAGGCTATGCCTAAGGTTGTATTAGAAATGATGTTACACATCAATTAAATACATATTAACTCCCTGATAAACACACTTTAATGAATTTTAAAACTAAAAAATTGTCTAATTAATATTATCTATGTGTGTGTGAGTGTGTATTGAGAGAACAATAAATAACTAACTCTAATTTGCATTTCAATAATAGTTGATAGAAATTATTATTTGAAGATTATAACTCAGTATATTAATATGTTTCAGTATAATGGGCTTTTAAATTTTTGTTGAATTACTCTTTGTCTTTTCAGTAATTTCAGTATAAAAATTGTGTATCATGATTGTTGCTATATTAATGCATAGATGATGAATAACATTAAATGGAGACCTGCACGGAAGGAAGGAATGTGCGGGGAATTGAGGATAATCAAATACTCTGCATAGAGTGGTTTGGGTTGGAGTACACGGGGGAATTGGGAAGGAAGATTGGCTAATGGAGGGTAGGATGCGGGTCAAACCTTGCATTGAAGAGGCTGAAACAATTGGGAACCAAATTTGGGGGGATTGAGGAGGGTCATAGGGTCATAAAGGTGGAGTGATTGCTGATTTTGAGAAGTGGGATTTAATACGGAGGATGATTATGGCTAAATAAGGTGAATAGTAAGGCGGGAAGGAGAAAAACTCAGCCTGGTCAAAAATATTTCCTAAAGAGCTGAGAGGAAAATTAGTACTAATGTGAGGATATTTATGACTAAAAGGAAAGGAATAGACAAATCCATTAAACCCGTTCCTAACAAAATCTATTCTACCCCAAGAGCAAGAGATACACCACCAGAGGAAGAGAAAGAGTGCAAGAAAAAAAAATAGCAATAATATGTGTCAAAATAATATTTGATAGAAATTGTTTTAGAATTATAACTCCATTTATTAAATATATTTTAGTGTAATTGGTTTCCAAATTTTCTTTGAGTTACTCTTTATTTTTTAAAAATATTTTATTATTTAAATTATAAAATGTGCTACTAACTTAGTCAATGCTATTATTAAAAAATTTAAAAGTAACTCTTTATATAAAAAGTAACAAAGACAAAGACAAATACAATAATATATTTTTTAAATCCTTCATAAACTAAATTTGAGCATATTTTAAACTTTTCAAATATATGTATTACTCATACAAATTATTTAATTTCCAATCATTTTGATATAAATTACTATTCTAAAATTATAACCATTTATTAAATATATCTTAGTGTAATGAGTTTATAAATTTTGGTTAAGTTGTTCTTTACTTTTTAAATATTTTCTTGTAATATTCCAAATTTTTGGGTGTTAATACATTCATTTTTTTGTAGTGAAATACATTGGAAATATTATGGACCCCCTTTTTTTTTTTTTACTCGTATCATTAATTCGAAATTTTTGGGAATTAAATGCGAAGGCTTGTGTGAATAATTAAGAATAACGGAAATTTTGTTACATGGGTGAAATATTTATTGGAGAAAATTTTCAGGACTTTAGGAGCACAAATTAGGGCCTAAATTATCAGAAAATTCAGCCAAAAATACCAAGGAAAATCAAAAAAAGGGAGAAATTGCATGTAAGGATCCAAACAAAGCGTAAATGGATACTTAGGCCATTGCCAATTAAACCTGCATATACACAGCCAACCTAAAGGGGTGAAACTCTATTTGCATGCCTAGAAAAAAGAGAGTGGCCAGAGAGCTCTCGTGGGTTTTTTGACTTTCAAAAGCACTATTTTGAGGTAAATTTCTATGCCGAATTCTTAGTTATTTATGCGTATATGTAAGATGATTAATTCCACACATTTAGTCACTTAGACATGTGACTCATGGATGGATTAAATGTGCTAAACCATATAGAACATGGTGTAGGCATTGGTTTTGTGAGAAACAACCATAGAAATTGTGTATTGAGACATTACGTATCCGAACCAAAACTTATCCAAAGACTTTCAAATTTGTGTAAACTTGTTGGATATAAATTCGATGAGTTTTAATAGGTAAAATCATGCCTATAATTCTTGAAAACAAGTATGGAATTGATGTTAATGAATTAGGAATCAAATTTTGCATGAAAAGTCAAAGAATAGTGAAACAATTGCAGTTCTTTGTCGCACTGCAGTTGTAGGCGCGATTGCAAGTTGATCACAGGATCTCCAGAGCTTCCTACGATTGAATGTTGTGATCTTGGGAGTTCCCGCCATAGTCGTAGAAGGGCCAGTTGTGGTCACGTGATGGGTTGCAAAAATTCCAATGTGTCTTGCGAGTGGCAGCTACAGACTCGGAGTTAGGGGGGCACTGTTGCAAACTCCAATGGCATGGTCACGACCCTTGATTGTGGTTATTGAATTGATTATCCGATTTATAGAAATTGATCTGAATTATCCGAATTTGGAACCTTGAATGAGGCATAAGCCTACTGCATATGGTATAATTAATTGCAAGAAACAATAAAAAGGGGAGGAATTCTAGTTAGCCTGTCACATCTACCAAGTAATTGAAGGCATGGATCATAAGACGAATGAAATACAAAATGAAAATTGATTATGTAAATAATCAAGTGATCACGAGGATTTACCCAAAGAGGTCAATACCAAAGTAAATTAAGTGACTGTAAATGGAACCCTACAAACCCTTGTACTGCCTTTTAAAATAACTTCTATTTTTTGTTACATGAGCAATTTCATCTTGCAAATGGTTTTCAACTACTCTATGATTTTATTTCACTACAACCGTTTTCTGCTACTATTTGCAACAAGATTTCAACCGTAAGTGTGGATTAATGTGTACCTTTATGAAAATTGCATTTTTCTTTGTTTGAAAATTGGATGTGAGTCCTTTGTGAAGTAACTATTTTACTATGAATGCTTTGAAATTGCATGTCTACCATGAATGAATTTAATTATGGATAAGCCACTCATGTGATGTTGATGAGCGTGAGAAACAAGTTCCACCCTACCAATTGGGTAACAGATTAAGACTCATCCAATTGAAGTAGAAGATTAAGACCAATAGTAGGTGAGAGCTAGTGTTTGGCCCAACCATTTGAGTAACAAAAATTGGGACACCTTTCAAGTAGGGTTAAAGCCCTAGGTCCACAGCAGTATAGCCAAAGATTCAATGTACTCACCTTACTTGTATTTGAATGATCACTGCATGTCTCTAAATGCTTTCACACTTGTCTCCCTTTCAAATGTTTTATGTAAAGTCTATCTTTCAACTATTATTGCTCACTTCCATTTCGTAAGTAGGCAGGTGTTTTCATTTATTAGGCGAAGTTTCGCTCACGACTTTAGTCAATAATATTTTGTAGAGGGTGTTAGTGGACATGACCAGACTTGGGACTGGTAGAGGAGACAAAAACATGGACGCTAGATTAGGAATAAAATTAACTTTCACACTGTTTAGAGTTATTAATGGATGTAATGGGTAGGTTTTTCTTTCTTCCGCTGCCAAGTGATGTTATCTCACGCTACAAGTGACACTGAATGTTGAAATTACTTTGGAAAGTTTAATGGAATATATTTGGTTTAGAACACTTTGTTGTACATTTGGTTTTGGTATTCGTTGAATTGATTTGCAAATACTACCATATCATAGTTCCGAGCTTTAGGCATGATAGCTATTATTAAAACAACTCGAAAAGTAACTCTTTATATAAAAAATAATAAAGAAAAAAATAATAATAATTGATATCTTTTCTCACTATAAATCGTACAAATTATTTCATTCACAATCCTTCATATATACAATAGAAATTTGCTTATTATGCTGCATGCTCTTATTATTTATTTTTGTCTAATGTTATTTTCTTGATCTTTTATTCTTTCACATATTGTTTTTTATTTTTTTTCTAAATAGATTTTCTTATTTATTTTTCTCTTACACCTTCCAATTAATTTGTTGTACCAAAGCTTAATTTTCTTCATATTTGTATTTTTAAGCCTTTTGTTTGAAAAAAAAATCGTAAACACAGGTTAAAAGAAATCAAAGTTCACATTAACCATATTTAACATTTTACACATAACTTATTCAAATACAAATTTGAAAACATTACAATAAAATGCAATTAATAAATATACATCACACAAACATAAAAATGCAAAAAAATAAAATAAAATAGGTTTTTATTTCATTGATTGAAAATAAATAATATAAAAATCATACAGAATATTTTTAAAAATAATAAAATGACACTACATAAGTTATTTTAATATATATATATATATATTTTTAAGAATTATGAGTCATTAAATTTTTCAAGACTATGATCTATCTATGCATATATAATAAAAAAATTTTTGACAAAAATCTTAAATTTACAAAATTTACAATTTGAAAAAATCATACATATTAAACTTTTTCAAAAAAAGTAAAGAGAAAACTATATAAATTCAACTTTAAAATAAATTAATTTTTGATATGCATTTTAATATAAGTCATTTAAAATAAACAATGTATCCATGCATATATAATATAACTAATTTTATGGAAATCTTTAACAAAGAATTTTAATTTATTTTTTAATGAATTTAATTTATTTTAAAGTTGTAAATTTAAATTTAATTCCATTAATAATAGTTTTATTATGTATGCATGGATACATTGTAGCTCTGGAAACATTAAATGCCTTGTATTAAAATGCATATTAAAAATAAATTTATCTTAAAATAGAACTAATATAGTCTTATTTTCATTTTTTTGAAAAGTTTTAGTACGTATGAATTTTTTAAATTGTAAATTGTAAATTTAAGATTTTTGTTAAAAATATTTTTATTATATATGCATAGATAGATTTTAGTTTTGAAAAAATTTAATGACTCATATGCCTTAAAAACAAATATATTTTAAAATAACTTATGTAATATCATTTTTATTTTTAAAAAAATTATTCAGACTGATTTTTCTATTATTTATTTTTATTCAATGAAATAACAATCAATTTATTTATTTATCTTTGTATTTTTATGTTCTTTGTGATGTATATTTTTTTAAATGCATTTTATTGTAATGTTTTCAAATTTTTATTTGAATAAGGTATGCATACAAAGTTAAAGATATGGTTAATATGAACTTTTATTTCTTTTAAGCTGTGTTTATGAAATTTTCAAATATGCTTAAATATAGTTATGATAGATTCAAAAAATATAGCTAGCAAATATTATATATTTGATTGCGATGTGGTGATTAGGTTTTAACTTTTAAATCCACAACACCCTTGCTAATATTCTACTTTCTATCCACTTATAATAATTTGGCATGTGATTGAATCACGAATTTAGCAGAACACTAGAACATGTTTTAAGAAAAAATATTACTAACTAGTAAAAGTGACACACATTATATTTGTGCATATAATAAAAAATTATAATAAAATTCAATTTTGATAAATTTAATAATAACATAAAAATATTTAAAACTTAAAATTGTATTAGAAACTTTATATAAAACGAGAGAGAGAGAGAGAGTGAAATGTTTGAAAAGAGAACAAATTTAAAGAAATAACATAAATTAAATATAACAAAGAAGAAGAAATATAAAGAAGTGATGAGCAATTTAGTCAATTAATATTTAACTACCCAAAGAAGAACAAATTTAAAGAAATAACATAAATTAAATATAAAAAAGAAGAAAAAATATAAAGAAGTGATGAGCAATTTAGTCAATTAATATTTAACTACCCAAAGGTAATCGTTCTCTCCTAATATATAGTATAGATAGATAATACATTAATGTAATTCAGTGGACAACAGTGCAATTCATAAAATTTAACTAAGGGCAATAATGTAAAATTATATTTTATAACCAAAGTGGACTCGAAAACTTAATAGTATGGTATAGATAACAAAATAAATTTCATGGCAAAACTTAACAGTTAGCTAATTTACTAATTACATAAATACCATCTTTACATTAATTATTTGAATTGCATAATAAATAAAATATAAATTTGTTATGAGAATCAGTGATTTATGTATTGATAGAATTTATATAATTTTTTAATAAAGGATGATAAAGTTTTTGCTATAACAATTATTTTTCAATTAATAATTACTATGCTCAAATTTGTTTCCTAGCCCCATGTTATTTATATGCCATAATATGACTCTTGGAATTTTTGTGCCTGGAATTAAATGAAAAATGAGAATAAATAGAGAGAAGAATTGAAGTCAATTTATACAACCAGGAATACACGTATTTTATATTTATCTAAAATTAATTATAAATTATATAATTATATTAATTATAATATCGTAAGACAAATTTTTAAAAGAATGTTTAGCATATTAAAATAAAAATTATAAAAGGAAAAGCATTAAAGGAACGAAAAACAAAATAAAGATAAAAATATGAGAAAAAGAAGAAATAATAGAATTGGCCTAAGTTATCAAAATAATTATACTTTAGTCAATTAAAAACTTAAAGCAATTATTATTTGTACTATATATTCAGAATTTAAATAAATTTGGTTGCACAATATATAATTACTAAATTATTTTTCTTCTTTGAATATTCTCTACTCACTCCACCCTTTTTATTTTCATTTATGTTATTCACTTTCCTCAATTTTAATTTATTCTATTGTCGTTTTTATTTTACACATTGCAAGTATTATACATAATATATGTTTAAAAATAATATTATTTCATTTATATGCACAAGCATTGAATATGTATTAATTAAATTTTCTCTTTCATTTTTCTCTCCTAATTTTATTATGTTCTAGTTTTTTTTCCTTTTTCCAAGTTTTTTATTGCTTATTTGATAAAAAAAAAAAGATATAAAACATTATTTATTTATATAATTATGCATTCGGATTGAGTGTGCTTTTGTCAATAGTATACTATAACGTCTACAAAATCAAGTCAGATTGCTTCTATGGTACTCCTGCCCTTCCAAGCAAAAGACCAAAATGTCTTTGACATAATTCAATCTTCTGGTACTCATGATGCAAAATCAAGTGACATGAAATTTTTTAGTGAATTACATCCATATCCCATTGGATTTGCCTAAATTACATCCAATTCCCTCTACTTTGAGAAATTACCATTTTCCTATGAAAAAATGAGAAGTCCTGCGGCAAGGATCCCTTGTATGGTTTCAATGAAATTTTAAATGCCAAAAATGCCTTGCAGTCATATGAGTTGAAATTTGACTGAATCTGTAGACCATAATACCCTTAGGTTTAATTATAATTTATAATATGTTGTAAACACAAGAAGGACATATATGTAGTAGATGTAATAAAAAAAAATATTTTCTTAGTTTCCTTTTATCAATTTTTTTTCTAAGTATAATAATAATTAAATTGCTTTAATTATAAATAATCTTATTTTTATTGTTAAAATTTAAAATTTTAAAATTGATAAATAATTATACTAACATATAAAGAGTGAAATTTTTATTATTTTTATACATTAATCATAAGTATTCACCCCCCCCCCCCCCCAAAAGAAAAGATGCGTGATAAAGTTAAATTACCATAATAGCCATTTTTTATTTTTCATTTTTTTCTTATATTTTGGTAGCTTATTTCTTTTCTTTTTTTTTTTTTTAACACTCTTCCATCTTTTAAAACTCTAATTTTTATATATCTTACATTCTTTTTAAATTTTTAATATTTTTCAAAATTTAAATAATTTTATTTTCATTAAACTGCAAATTATCTAATCCCTGTCCAAGAAACCAAGATTAAAAAAAATAAAAATTGAATGATCAATTGGAGTGGCCCTGGTAAGCGGGGTGGAAAGCAATGATTTATTAGAAAGAAAACAGAGCGAAGAGGAAATAGATTTAAAAAGAGAAAAAAAATTGAAGACAATATTTAAGGACAAAAAATTGAGTAAGAAACTTAAACTATGAAATTAGAGAAAGTCACAAGAGTATGAGTGTAATTCATCGCTTTTTCTTTATGTCAAGACCTAGGGACATTTTGGCAATCTCATTTTCTACCAAAAATGGTAAGGGTATAAATGTCTTTTTGTCTACTCCAACGAATGAATGTAAGCCTTCTCATGTTTTTAGAGAAAAGTGACTCAATGTAGTTTGAAAAAACCTCAGGGAACCTGAATGTAACTCACCCAATATTTTTTACACCAATATCTTTCTGCTAAGAAACTTTTATTATATGCCTCGATCACCATTTGTATAATTGTGCATTAAATATAATATGCCATCTTTCTGATGCAATTGCCACTTGGAAAGTACAAAGGGAATGCATAACACTGGCTATTAGTGCTCAATTCAAAATCCAATTCCATGATGCTCGAATGCAACATATAAATAAATTCTTCTATAGAAAAATTTCTCTCATAAGTTTTTTGCTTTTATTTATGCCTAATATATACTAGGATAAAATGCAAACTCGATGCATGTTTATAATTATATAAATGAATAAATAATATTTTATATCATTTATAAAAAAAAATAAGAGATGAAAAAAAGATATAAAAAGAAAGAGTAGCTTAAATTAGATGGGAGAGAATATTGAAAATAAATGTAATAAATTAATATTGAAAGACAAACAACGTTTGTGTATATAAATAAAATAATAATATATTGAATATAAAATTTATGTTACTCATATAATTCATAAAATGGTAAGAGAAAGAAAAATAGAATAAATTAAAATTGAGGAGAGTAAATAAATTAAATAAAATTTGATAGGGTGGAGTGAAAAGAAACATATAAGTAATTAAGAGTAAATTAATAATTAAATATTGTGCAATAATTTAATAATTATATATTGTGCAACCAAATTCTCACATAATTTTAATATGTAGCATAGATAGATATTACTTTCTAATGTAATATTATATGATATTTCAGTAATTTAGTACCACCAATTTACCTAAGCGGGCAACTGATAACTTTTAATGGTTTAGTCATGGCGTAGAAATAAGATTTCCTTAACTTCTGCTGAGGTAAAATACATACCATTTCTAGATGTAGATCACGGACTCAGCAAGGAAAAAGAAATTTGGGTCATTTTTCTTTATTTTGTTTCATATGAAAGCCAAAAAATTAAACTCATAAACGTCTTCGTTGTTGAAAATTCTTGTCGATATGATTTCAATCATATTTCAAACAAGCCAAAAAACCTATAATTTTACCAGTGTAATCTAGTAGTCAAAACATTCTGTGGACATTGAAAATTTATTATCTATCTCAAAGATTCAGTTAAAATCGACCAGACATTGCGCAAATATTAAATAGTGTAGATGAAATATCAAACAACTTGTTCTATGTCGTGATACTTGTATAATACATATATATTAATGCTAATTGCTTAATTAATTCTGACTCCCTGATATAGATTAAGCTTAATTTATACTCTTGCTTTAAGTTTTTTTAATTGTTATTCTTTTGTTCTGTATTCCCTTTTAATATACTTTTATTTTGTGCTTTCACTTGTTTTCTATTTCCTTTAATTTCTTTTCAAATTTATTTGTTTCTTTTAATCTTATTTCATGTCCATTTAATTTAAAATAATATTATTTATGTTATGAAAAATATAATAATTTTATAGTCACTATAATTAATAAAATTTATACAATTTATAAATAAATTATATATACACATATAACTTTTGCCGGTAAAATTTATCCAAATAACACATGCAAAAGATTGGCTGCAATTCATTCATGGTACCAACAAAGTTAAAAAAAATACAAGTGACAATAGTAAATTTCTATAATTACCACCTTTATGATATTTATCTGATCGATTGCAACTTTCAAGCACACATATAAATGCAAGTAGCCAAACAAGCATGATGAGAATAATGAGAAATTGACAAGTTCTTAGACCCTTTTCATTTTCCTTATCAGTTTTACCATCATATTGTTGTTGAGGAGTGTGAGTGCAGAAGCCTCCCAAACATTCCACCCTGCCATCTTTGCATGATGTCCATCACACACACATATTTATAGAGAAAGAGAGATATTACCAGTCGTAGCAATCATAAATATGGCCAAAACAATCATCTTTTGTGAAGCCATAGATCTGTAACTAGTGTGAACTTGTGATGGCTTCCTCCAATGTAAGGTTTCAAATTCTCCACCATCCATGGGTCTCCATGTTAGATAGAGGTGTAAAAGAAAGAAAGGAAGAAAAAACTAGAAGTGCTAGTTGGTTGTCTGAGAAGACACAGATAGAAATAGGCTATCTCATCAACAAATTAAAATTTTCTGCTCTTACCTATGAATCTATACATATATATATATATATAGAGAGAGAGAGAGAGAGAGAGAGAGAGAGATTAAAAAAACATGGTTGACCGCGATGTAGAAATTATATTAATATGTAATCAGATGACATATTCTTTCATGTGTAGAGTTGCATTAATCAGATTTCTTTCCTATACTAAGATTACAGTAATCATGTATCTTGATTGATTTTGAAATATCAAATTTTAGCCTGTAACTCTTTTTTGAACTCGATAAATCTCTTCCTACATATCTTTTATGACTGTAATAATGTTCAAACCACGCGTATCTGATATATGTTACAAATAGTGGACACAATGCAAAATGATGGTTGAGTATATTTAAGGCCAGAGAAACCAAACTTTCCCTTTTAAAAAAACAAAATAAAATTATTCTCAAGCGTAGTGCATATAATAAGATTCATATAATCAGAACATTGAATATGTATTTCGTCAAACTTCTAATAGAAAAATATTTTTTGCGGATTTTTAAGCAAACGTGCTCACTAATTTGTTTGTCCGGTGTTTTCATATACACATTTAAGCAGGGGTCTTAAGGGAATTGATTTGAGCTAAATTAGTTAACGTTTAAACTTATTAGATTTTTTAATCAAATTTTAAATATTACATTTGGTTATTCTTTTTGAGTTAGAATGAATTTTGATTGAATTGAATTTTAATGTTAACTTGATTCTTTCATTTTCTTTTAACCAATTTAGTCGAGTTCCAGCTGAGTCGTAACTTACAAGTCAATTTCAAACTAACTTTTACAAATTAAATTAATCTCAAATTGAATATCATGTAAATTAATTTGTTTCCAACTCTAAATCTAATTACTGATTTACCTAAAATAATTTTGCACTTTAACACTTTATGTACCTTATATTTAAAAGCACCAAGACCGTGTCCACTTTATTTAATAGAATTATAAGAATTGTTTTGGAGACTATTTTATCACATTTGCAATACACCAAACATTTCGAGTATTAGTGACATACTATCTTGAGAAAGAGTATATTGAAAATTATGATGGATTTATTACTGTTTTTATATTATTTTCGTGTGAAATTATTGGGAATTAAATATGAAGGCATAGGAAAGGTACGTGGTTGATTAAGGTTAATGGAGAGTTACCATATTATTATGGTATTATTTGAAGAAAATTTCCATGCCTTAAGGCAAGGAAAATAAGGCATAAAGTATTAAAAATTTCGGATGAATATTAGGGGGAGAATTCAAAAATTACTTATTTACACCTAAGGACTTAAAACTAGGAATATTTAATACCTAGGACACCCTTAATAAACCTAGGTATAAAAACATGATTTAAAGGGCCAAAACCTAACTTTAGATCCAAAAAACATCAAACGGCGTCCAAGGAATTCTAGAGGATTTTTTAGCGCTTCTAACTCAATATTTTCGAGATAACTTCCATGCCAAATCATTCGTTATTCATGCATCCTTGTAGGATGAGCAATCCTACACGTGCAGGCATTCAAAAAACGTAAATTTTGATGGATTAAAACATGTTGAATGATAGAAAGTTGGTTATGGGACGTGTAGTTATGTGTAAAAGTAGTAGAAACCGTGTATTGAAATGTATCTTGAGGCTTTCAGAAATTGTCCAAACATGTAAGTTATGATTTCTATGGATTCTAATGTAGAAAATCATGCCTAAAAGCCTTGAAGATAAGTGTAGAATCGAGTTTCATGGATTGGAAATTGAACGTGCATGAAAAACCAATTGAACACTGCTCAGATACAAGTTTGCATTGTGTCATGATCACAACCACAATCTCGGAACTTGGTGGTGCAAGGGCAGACCTAAAGGCGGCAATTACAAAACACCCCGTGGCCACTAGGTGTAGTTGCAAACACTATCGTTGTGGTTGCGGAGCATCCAATGATAGTGGAAATTCCAACGAACCTCGTAGTTGAATGTTGTAAATGTGGACTGAGACCATGGGTTGCAGGACCCAACTGCAAGGCTGGACAAAACACACACATGGCATATTTTGGACTGAATTTTCCTGATTTTAGGACTTAATTTGACATAAGATCATTGTAAGGGACACAATAAAATGTGAGAAAATACGAATGCAAGAATCAAGTGAGAATGGACATAGATGGATGCACCTGAAGCATTGCAAGGCATAAGTTATAGATTGAATAAAGTGTTAAATTGGGACTTGTTTATGTGAATCATTAGGCAATCATGAGGCCAAAGTTAAATGATAAGTAAGTGGTTATATCCTACCAATAGTTTTCAATTGCTTCTAACTTAAATTTCAATACAATTGATTTTTCTGCTACATATTTGCAAGTAAATTTTCAAATGTTTTTCCAACTACAAGGCATGTAATTAACATAAACTTTTGCGAAAATTGAATATTTATTTATTTGAAAATCGGATGTGAGTTCTTTGCCATGTAAATGTTTATCAAGCAAATGTTTGGGGAATTGAATATGTGCAATGAATGCAATAAACATGAATAAGCCACTTACGTGATGTCGACAAGCACGAGGAACAAGTTCTGTCATACCAATTAGATAATAGATTGGAATCTGTCCAATCAAGATAGAAGTTTGACACTGGCATTAGGTGAAGCTAATACGCAACCCAACCATTTGGATAACAGTAGATTGGAATATTTGACAAGCAAGGTTGAAGCCCTAAGGCCACGACATCACAGTCCAAATATGAGTTACCCTCCTTAATTAGGGGAGTATAGAATAAGATCTTGATTAGTGGAAAAGTACACACAATATGCAGAACTATGAGCTGTTTGTGGAAAAGAAAACATGTCAATCATGGGTGCGATGAAATGGAATTGTTAAATGTCGCTTGTTATTTTCAATACTACTAGAGTGTCTTTAATTGTTTATTTATTTACCTCTCCTAAAAATGTTTATTTTATACAAGGTATGTTTTTAAACTGTTATGGCCCACATCCATTAGTAAGAAAAAACAAATATTTTCATTTATTGGGTAATTTATCACTCACCACACCATTAGATGGTGTTTTGTAGAGATGCTAGGGAGAACGCTAGATGCGGGGATGGTAGGAGCAAGTGCAGGTATGCTAAACTAGGATGTTGATTTTGGTTTTTTTTTATGTTTCTTTTAGACCACTCTATTAGATAAGATGATTTTATTTTCAATGCAAACTAGGGTTGGATATTACATTATTTCTTTTTGGCAATTGAATTTGAGATGCTTGGTTTAAATTTTGCTCTGTTACATGGCTTTCCTGCCCACTGAAGTTACTCGTAGATTCTGCCCTTGTCATGGTCATGACCTCGTGACGTCAAAAGATTTAGATCATCTGCCCACTATTAATTTGAAGTTTGTTTTTAGGTTCTCTTGAAATTCCCATCAACACTTTAGGAGTCGCATCTACCTTCAAACCTCACACATGCAATCTCCGAAGCCACTACCATGCAAACTGCAGCTTGCACCATCAGCAATATCTGTAACTATCCAAATTTTAGGTGATCAGTAAACATTGTTTTGGAAAATTAAACTAAATTCAAATGTAGATTTCAAGCTATAATTCTTCAACCATTTAATAATTCTGATTCAGATCCGAAACAAAGTTGGCTAATTTAGATAGGCCAGCACTATTGATTAAAAATAATTAATACTAGTTTTGATAACGTTAGCTATAGAAAATGCTTAACTTCATACTATTTGATGTATTAATTTATCTGTCAAATAGCACTGAATAACTAGGTTCATGTTGGTTAAACTCGAGTAAATTATATGTATATACAGAGAGAGAAATAAAAAATAAAAAATTCCAAATCTTGGATTTTCAGAAGTTGATATACTATTTGCTCTTAGTGGAAACCACACACTCTATATGTGTGTAAATTTATCTATAAATTATAAGTTATTTTATTTTAAATAATAAAAAAATATTTGAAATTACAAATATAATTAAAATCTAAAATAATAAAATAATAAAGTTTAAAAGAAATCAAAAAGGGGAAAAATTGAGAATAGCACAAATAAAAGTAATAAGTAAAAGGAAAATTGTGAAATAAAATGACAGAATAATAAAAAGAATTTTAAATAAGGTTAGTTGTGTAATTTTACTTTGAACAACTAAGCATCCTTGTTAATTTAATAATATAATAGTAACAGTTGCACATTTTATGCGTGAATAAATTTATTTATATATTATAAAATTATTATATTTTAATTAATAAAAGTAAAATAATTAAAATCAAAAATTATAAAGAGTATTTAAAATAATAAAATAAAGAAATATCAAAAGAATTTACAAAAGAAGAATATTTGAGAGTAAACACAAATTAAAATAATACGTTAAAATAGAAAATAAAATATAAAATAAGAAAATTGTGTGATTTTACATTGTACAAAAATATTTAAATTAAAGAAATAAAGAAAGATTAAAGGAATTCCAAAATGAGAAATTTTGAGAGAGAACATAACTTTAAATTATAAGTCAGATGAAAGAGAAAGGAAGAAAATGACAAAGAGGATAATAAAATTGACATAAGAATAATTATGAAAATTCACCTTTGTCTAACAAAAATTCTTTTCACATAATAAAATAGTATAGTTTATAGATTCTATAATACCATATCAAGAAAATCTAGAATCCAAGACTTATTACCAGGCTTTTTAGTGGACATTTGCCACTTGGAGCAGAACTATTTGACAAGCTAGACATTTTTATCAGGAAGTTGATTTGGAATGAGACTTCTAAAGGACATCATTAAGATTTGAAGAGTTTTAAAAAATTTGGTAAAAGCCTTGAAGAAGTTTGGATTATTTTCTCTTTCTTTTTTTCTTTTGACTGATTATTTTTATTTCCCCAAAAATTTTACTTCTTTTCACATTCATTTCATCATGCGCTTTTCTTATTTTAAATATTATTTTTGTTTATTATTAATAATGTAATAATATTATGTATAAATTAATTTTTTCTACATAGATAGAGTGTGCAATTTTTGCAAATTACATAAAAAGTGGAAAACCCTTATAAAATCTGTCATTTGGTTCTATATATGGTCGGATTAAACTGCCTCTACTTTTTTTTTATATATTTTAACTGTTCTTTTTGTTTTTACCCTTTCCAAATAAAATTTAAATTACCATACTTCTTTTCATGTTGTTTTCTTACTAAACTTCTTACTTTTTATCTCGTTTTATAACAAAAATTTCTAATTATTAGTTATTTCATTATCAAAATTTTGTTAGTGATATAATTAATAACAAACTATATTTTACCATCACTTATGACATAAAATTTCTATACACTGTAATTTAAAATATTTATATAATATAAATTGAATATATGTATTAATAGGATAAATTATATTTTAAATTTTACATGTGCATGCGTAAAACGTGTTTTTCCCACTATTATACATAAAAGATTCACATATATGGCGAGTTTAAATATTGAATTGGAAACCGAAAAAATACTCATAGAACACTTCTTTTATTAACTTAAAATGATAGGTGGCATCATGTTTCCGTGCAGAATTATTTTTCCAAACTAAAATTGACAATATCCATACTACTAATTATTCGGCTGGTCCTTGTTTGGCAGATCGAACTTGGCACCAGCTTGCTCACAATCGTTGATGCAAGAACCATCAACGCATATACACATTGAACAAACTTTACCGCGACACTGTGGCAGGCACTCGTCGTCCAATTGGCACCCCGCCGTTAACGTTGGACCTGCAATAACTCAAAGCATTTGTTCTTTCAATATATCAAAGCCCTAACTATTTGCCGAGGACTTCCACAGAAGAAATTATGTTTGGATTCAAAGATGTGATTACCAGATGTTAAAGCCATGACAGCAATTAGAAGAACCAACAGGAAGGCGACTTTCTTCATTTCTTAAGTTCTTGTGAGGGCAAAAAAAAAAAAGGTATTTCTTTAGTTGTGGCAAAGAAATGGAGCTTTTCAATGCTGGTTTCTGGTAAATAGAAATGAAAAAGGGCTTAATTTATAGAGCAAATCTGAGGACCAGTCCACAGCCGTATTTGCAGGTAATTGTATGTTTGGCTTTTAGACGTCCTCGTCAATTTCCATCCAAAACACTTTAAAAAAGAGAAAAATGTAAAATTATAAAATATAGAGAGAATGATTTTGTAATAACAAAGAGAAAGGGGTATAATTTGTAATTATGTCCACTAACAAGGGAGTATATTACATAAATTAATGAGCTCATTTGAAAAGGAAATAAACAACTATGTATTAATATTGATTAAAGAAAGCTGAAATTATGTATGGAAAAAATTATATTTGAGATATTAAATCCAATATCCGTATGAATTGGTCACAACGTTAACAATAGTATAACTTGAAGTTAATCCACGAAGAATTTTCCAAAAGAAAAACCAAAATTAAAAACATTTATCACTTAGTCAAAGTAAATACGGCAGCGATTTAAAGCTAAAATTGAAAAGGAATTAAATTAAGGAAACATCAATAATTCTTATTTTATAATAAATATGCCTTTTTTTGGGGGGGGGGGGGGTGTAAGCAATTATGAAACAACGTCAAAATGATTTGGTTATAAGATATATGCAATTATTGTAACCGTTTTTACTTAAAAAATTAAAAATAGAAATTTCAACTGAATATTTTAATTTTGGCATGCGAATTTTATCCAAATACTTGTAACTTAGATGTTTTATATTTTATTTTCTATTAATAAATTAAGATATCATAGGCAATTATAAATTTGTAATGACTTATGAAAATCGTCTATTATACCTAAAATTATGGAATGTATTATGCAATCAATATACTTAAATTTTTGAAATTATTAAGCCATTTTAAAAAGAAAATAAACAACCATATAATAGCTTGACGAAACAAATATAATATATATGGACTAAAAATGTATATTTAATTTATTTGATAATATTTTGGCATCCAAAAGAAAATATTAGAACAATATAAGGGTGTGTTTGTAAATGAATAGAGAAGTATAAATTGTATTTAACTTATATTTGTGCGCACGTGCGCATGCATTAGATTATTCGAATAAAATAATAAATTTTTATATTAAGAAGATCTAAAGCCATGTTAAGAAACAAATAATGAAATTTGGAGTGATATTGGAAATCATTAGTTTATCATCTAATAAACTATCAATAACATGAAGAAAAACTTCAAAATATAGTTTCTAACAAATAACATTAAATACTTAGTTTAGGCAATGAATTCAACACCTTTTAATTATTTTTACCCAACAATTAAAAAATTTAAAATCGAAGTTTAGTATAACAAAAATCCACGCTCATTAGATATTTATGTTGTCAGATATTATTGACACTCAAATATAACAATGATCCACACAACACCAGATAATTATATGTTAAGTTTCAAAACAACAAAAATAAAGAGATAAAATTAAACTATTAATGACATGTAATTTTAAAATCACTACATTCAATGAAAATAAGAGTTGCTGTTACATGTAGAAATACAATATTTGGACAATGTGAAAACGAAAAGGGAGAAAAGTAAAAACCATATTGTTCGAATTTAATCCATGAGACTGCTGAAGTAATAAGAAGTCTATTTAAAGATAAATTTTTAATCAGTTAAAAGACTAATTCTTTTTCTTTTCTTTCAAATTTCTTGAATAACTATTGATATCTAAATTATGTCCCCAAATTTGGGAACATGACACAGTTGTACCAATGAACAATTTCAGTGGATATCAAAGTCACAAATATTAAAGCAACTAATTCATTAAATATCAATTGATATTCAAAAAGGAAATAATGTCAAGTCCAAATGATAGTCCCAACATTGTTTTGCAGTGGAAAATAAGATTTCCTAACTGTTACATTAGTTGGACCTCATTTGCTAAGGAATGTAACAAAAATAACATAAACTAGCATAAAGTTCTTCCTCTCTCTCTCTCTCTCATTAGATCTACCATTTCTGTATGGACCCTTCTTCATTTGCCTTCTCTAAGAAATACATCTAAAAGATGTGAGCAAAAAGTCACCCAGTAACCTATCTTTTCATTTTCAATGGATATGAGCAGAGAAAGAAATAAAAAAAATAAATCACTTATGTAAAACAAATTTTCAAAAACATACAATATGACTTGCATTTAAAGCAATTCAAAAAAATTTATAACATTCCACAGTTATTCACATCCATTTCAACATCATATGATTCACATGCCTATTTTTCTAAGCCTACTTATGATGATACATACTTCATGTATTTATTTCCACTGATTAAGATCTTAGTCTACACTATTGATTAAGAAGGGTCACATACAATTGGCTATGCTACCGCAGCCCCTAAGCTGCAATCCCGTCTAAAAAGTATCTCCATTTATACTCTTGATGGGTAAAATCATGTATCAGCACTGTCAGTCGCAGCACTTGTACATGATTGGCCGAGTGTCAATCTACCACCCAGTTGATAGGGTGAAACTCATTCCATACTTTCGTGGATTCAATTTCAAAGTATTCAGTTTAAAGACAATTTTATTTCACAAATAACTCACATTTAAAATTTCGAAAAACAAAAGATAACTTCAGTTTTGCAGAAAAATTCACTTGTCAAAATATGCTTTCTAAACAAGATTAATATTCAAAAATAATTTTAATTACGTAATAAAATCCAGTTGCAATATGAAATCAGCTTAGAAAGCATTTTATAAAACTAGTAGGATATAACCACTTGACTTATTGCTATTACTATTGACCAACTAATTCATTTGATACTTGATTTCCTGTTCAACTAAATAATTCTCATTTTATATCCTATTCAATTGTAATATTAGCCTTTAAGTTGCTTTCATGCACATCCTACATATCCCATCCTATTGTTTTTTTAGGCTCTTAGTTACTTATTGAGCGAGTTTTCTTATCTAGAATTTATTCGATTAATATTCTCTATTTCCTGTTAAACCCTGTACAATATGTTTAAGCCTAATTTTGCCTCACGATTGAATAATTAAGCCTTAATTATGTAAAAATACCATTTTCCCACTTTCAGGATTTGATTTAATCGCAACTTAATGGAAAAATTATTTTCCTTTATGCATCCTAAGCGTGCAAATTATACAATAATCATTTCTTAGATTAAATTTCTCAATTTGAGAACTTTTTTCTACTTAATTTACGTGATCCATTATTCCTAAAATTCTTAGGTATCTAATTGAAGCATAAGGCGACCAGAAATGGACTATTCCATTGAAAATATCAAGAAAATCCAAACTGGTCCTTTCTACCATCCACATTTGCAGTTAGCTTATAAAAATAAACTATATCAATTTAGTGATACTTTTACTATGATTTTATATATGGTTGGAAAGCTTTACCATCCACACTCACAGATTGCTTATAAAAATAAATTGTATCGATCTAAGGATACTTTTGCTATGATTTTATATATGGTTAGAAAGTTTTATGAGTCTAATTTAATATGCAATAAACCGTGCTTAATTTGTAACTTTCTACAGATAGTTATGATCTTTAGTCTTGTAGAATTAAATCTATATGTGCAATTCGTCACTTCCTTCAAATTTCTGAGTCTCTATTCTTCATTTTTCTTGTCTAAAACATATCTAGGGCCTCTTTATTACAAGTTTCTATCATTCTCATGAATTTGTCCATCTCTAATAACGTGTATACAAGGCTCAACAATTCGAGTTCATGAGATTGTGCAAGTGCGTGCACAAGTGCATATGTACATACATACAGATGATCATATTCTTGAGTTCCAGTGCTAGGTATCCTTCACGAAGTCTACAGACATGATCCAGAAATTCTAACACTCACGTGGCTTGTGTGGGGCGCTCCTATATACATACAATTTCTAAGTTCTTCATCACCAATATGGGCATTTTTATTTCGTAGTACAACACATGCTTTAAATTTTTAACGTCTTTACTACAAAATGATGGAATGAAGGAAATTCATGAGGCTTAACTCAATTCTGAATGCGTTGCGGGCGTCAATGTTATGGCCAAAAACTTCTCTCCCACTCCTTGACTCAACGACCAGTTTGTCATGAATGAGAGAAATTTTAATTTTTTATGCCTGCAACATTTAACAAATTCAAATGAATATATGAATGAGGTTAGGGGAGTGGAAATTAAAGTTCCTTTTCCATTAATAAAAACTTCAAAATCGTTTATAATGGATAACGTAGAAATGTTTCTAATAAATTTACTTTAGAGGGATACGAGAAGGATATTCATATTAACGCTACAAAGTGTGATTAACCCTAACGTGGAAAAGTAAGTGATAAATGTATTTTCAAGTTGCTGTACAACAAGTTGGTTCATTCGATGACATCGAAAATTTTGGTATATAATGAAATTTCCTCATGCCTAACTTACATAATGAATAATAAACCTAGAATTATTCAGTTAGATAATTTATTTAATATTTTTTGGATTTTTAGTTTAAAATTTTGATAAAGTGAATTTTATTTTTTAAAATAAAAATTATAAGTTCATATTCAAATTTTTAAATTTTTTTATCGCATAACTTGTAGATAAATATTACAAAATGTTGTAATATTATAATATTTCAATTTAAATTTTAAATATAAAAAAGACACCATTATAATAAAATATTTATATTTAATCAATATAATATAATGTATAAAATTTTAAAAAATGAATGTAAGAACTAAAAACTCAAATCAAATACACACACTATAATAGCAACACTTGATGTGTTATAATATTTTATTAATTTAAAATTTGTTTTTAACATAAAATTAATTTAGAAATAAAAGTGTATGACATTTAAAAATAAAAAATAAAGAGGATGAATCGAAAGATAATTAAAAATATTAGGAAAAAATATAAAATTAACATTATGCACCCAAATCAAGTCCTTAATCCAAATATTTAGTGTAGAATATAGAATAAATAAAATAAAGATTAAAATAAGATATATTGGAATTGGGAAGTGAATGAAATGAATAAAAGTTGAGGGATAGCATTAAAAATAGTACATGAAAATTTAGAGTATTTTTTTTTTATTAATCCTGTGCAATCAAAGATATTCTTGTTCTATAGTATAAATAGATAGAGATAAAGGCACACTTATATGTGTGCATATTTATGTAAATTCATCGATAAAATTTTATAAATGTAATACTACATTAATGATTAAACAATAAAGAAACTTGAGAAAAAGAGAAAAATGGAATAAACTAATATTAAAACAAAGAACTGAGAAACAACAAAATCTAACAACTTAAAATTGAGTAAAGAAAATCAAATAAATGAAAATTAGAGAAGAAGAAGGCAAATAGAATACATAAAAAGGTAGTGGTATATTAGTAATTATATTTAAATATATTTGGTCTTTTTAATTAAAGGTAGTAATTGTGTAAATTTACTAATTAAAGATAACATTGAACATGCATAATATGCAACAAAATTAAATTCAAACTCTTAATAATACACTACAGATAATTATAAACTAAATTTTATGAGAAGAATGAGAAAAATCAGATAAATATTATAAAAATAAAAATAAAAAGCAATACTAGATTAAGCTCCATACTCAAAAATCGAAACCAAATTGTATATCGAATTTTTGAAAATTCTTTTACTGAATTATGAATCAAAATTCCATTTTGCGCTAAATTTTCCTTCCTTCCTCCTCTTCCTTTTCTTTCTGGCTCGTTGATTTTCTCTGTGCGCTTTCACTCCCTCTCACTCATTCACGTCTGATAATGGAGAATGCTGGAATGGATGTTGGAGTTTTCTTCTGCGCAGGCGGAGGTGTTTTGTCAGAGTGAGGCTGTCTTCTGTCTTGGACGAGCTTCAAGTTTGGTTTCTCGCCTTGCAAACGTCCTGCGACTCAACCTTAATATCATCTTTCCAATTCAACCAGTTGACTCCCCAACCCAATTTGCCCATTGAACGTTGATGTCCCTTACCTTTTTCCATGCACAGTGACCTCTCATTGACTGTAGATAGATATTTATATATTGTAAAAAGAGTCTGGTCAGTACAAATTAAGTTTTACAATCTTATTTTAAATAATACACAATAAATACTATGCATAAACACGTAAGAGATAAAAATGAAAAATCAAATTCGTAAAGTCCCATTAACAATATATATATATATATATATATATAATTTTTCGTAAATTTTTAAGTAAAATTAAAAATTTGTGATAAGTCACATTTAGATTAAATATAACATGGATAAGATATTTTTCAAAAACATTTTTTGAAAAATAAAATTATTTAATTTATGTGTCATCGAATTTAAACAATTTTGTCATATTTACTTTCTTATTTATTCAAATTAAAATTTATTTTATTTGATTCATTTTATTTAAGACGCATTGAATACAATATTACAATTTAATACAATAATTGTGGAAGCCTATTTGAGACGTATGATATAATTGTGGAAGATTCAATTTATGATACAATAATTGTGATATTATTGGCTTCCACAATAAAACAAGATTCAAATTAAATTGTGGAAGCCTATTTGTTTAGTCATGAATTTTGATTATTCATTTATGATATTGAAGATTAGTGAAAAGACGAAACTCCTTCAGGATCTTATCGCTGGATGCAGCAAGGGAAACAGTGTTCGTTAATGCTCGTTATTGTTAATGTTGTTCTTGTAGTTAATAACCGGTTTCAAAGGTCACCAGAAAAGCAGTTATGCTGGATGAAATCGTCAATTATGTGCAATCTCTAGGTATTATGCAATTTGTTCTCCCTGCTTTTTGTTCATCTATTCAATTCGTATGGTAGCATGGCAATTTTTGAAGCACGAAACAATGCCTTTAATACTCGGATATTTCAACGGGGAGCTGTTCAACTATTGGAAACACAATCTTTGCAAATCTATAACCTGAGATGAGACTAGTGACTGTCCACTGGAGAAGGGCACTTTGTTTTGTGGGATTTTTCATTATGTGGAACCCCTTGAGCCTTCTTAAATTTTAAGAGAAATCACAGCGTTCTTCCTTGAGGATTGATTTTTTGCACAGACAAACCCTTCAAGAATAAGAAATTACGTATATCTCTCCCTTAGTTGACTAAGTTGACCAATTTCCAGAGAAATCATGTGAAATGACCTTTTTGCCCATGGACTAAAGGACAAAGAAATTACACTTTTTCCTAAGGTTTAAGTTTTTATAGATCAGATCCTCAAGTATGGAAAATTATGGAGGTCTATCCTCAATCACATCTCCAATTAATAATTAAGTTGAGTGGAGGTCCGCGTCAATAAAAAATTTATACGAAAATTTACTTTTACTCCAAATTTTATTTTCAAAATTTAAAATATTTTATATTTTTAAAAAGTATATAGTTCAAAATTTTTAACTTCTATGTAATAATAGAATTTTTATATTTTACATTTTTGAAAATTTAATCTTTCTTGAAATTTCAATTTCAAAATTTTTATTTCCTATTATCAAATTTCTTATATTTTTTGAGAAATTATTTAGGTATACCTTTAATATTATGATGCTTTACATGTTAAAAATATAAATATTTATTTTAAATTTTTTACAAATCTTACTTTTTAAATATTTTTTATATTTCAAAAAATATATTATAATATCTCAAATCGGTAAATATTCTAAATTAATATTTTTTAAATTCTATTAAGTTAAAATTTTTATTTATAACATAAAATTGTTAAAATATATATTTATAATTCAAATAATATATTTGTAATAAATAACAAATTTTGAATTTTATAATTTTTATGAAATAGAAATCTTTATTTTTTTCAATTTTAGAAAATTTTAAAATTGAAATTACAAATTTATTTTTTGAGTTAGAAAATAAAATTTCTATGCTCTTATAAAAAAATCTTAAAAATTATTTTCCTGCTTTAATTATATATTAGAAAATGTTTATTATGTGAACATAAAAGTTAGAGGTGTAGGTGTTCCTTTGTTATAAAAAAGAAAAAAATATCTAAAAATTTTAAAGAACAAAAATATTTAATAAAATATAAATTATAAATTTTTTAATTTATTGTCTAAAGAGCTAGCTTAGAAAATTGATTTTCTACCTCATAAATTTTAAATTTTAAATTTATAAAATATTGAAGATAAAGACTTATATTTTCTAAAAAATATATAATTTAGATTTTACAATATTTTTCAACTATGTTATCAAAAATGTATTTTACGTATTATAATTTATAAGGATAATTACACTTCTTCTCCTAAGATTGAGTTTTTTACAAAACACTCTTGCAAAAATATTGGCCAATTGAACTAAAAATCATTAAAGTCAGAAATATAACCAAAGGGATAGCTCCATAATTGTTTTTATAATTGTAGATCGGATTGTGTAAAGTCCAAAGTTTGTGACGTTGTGTTGTAATTTCTCCTAAATTTTGTGATCACTTTTTCTTGTGAATTTAAAATCTCTGAGCCTTCAATTAAGTCACGAGATCATTCACATAAGTGCATTGTTTGTGAGGACTGAGGAGGAACTTCATAACATCGTTCATTGTAGCATCAAATAGGTCGAATGACTTCGATTCGTTCTCTAATGAGCAACTGCTTCCAGCTAGCACTAATGAATGGCAATTTCTGCAACCAGACCTTATCTCCATCCAAGATTAGCTAAAAATATCTTTTGATCTGATATTGCTGTACTGAGCGGTGTGCAAAAATGGACGTTCATAAAGTGTGCCAGCCATCTCACCCCCTTCAACTTCATCAATTATCGCATCTTCTTGACTACTGCCACTTACTTGCTGCCATGGTCATAGGAAAACGCCTACCATTCGCCACGTACGCCAAACGGACAATGATAATTAATTGGAGGAATATCTAAAAAGTAATAAGCGTACTTAAAAAAGTAAAACCATGACAAGATGTGTTGCCAGTGTTGGCCAGCTGTGGGCCGCCAAAAGTGGTCGTACAGATATTACTCTCAATAAAAATACATTCGATGTTCGACAAATGTCATACTTTTTTATTAAGAAAAATAATTAATTAAATAATAAAAGTATAATATTTATCATAATTTATTTTCATTTTGAGTGTAAAACTGCCAAGAGCTGCTTTCCTTGGATTCAGTCACCTTGGATAAGAATGCTGACTACCCGTGACGCGTCTCTTTTGTCCTTTCTCACTTTCTACTCCGAAGATGATTACATCCATGAAAGCAGATTACAGGAATTGCTACAACTGTGTCAACTGCTTGTTTTCCTTCAATATTCTGGAGTACAGCACACATCGGACACCATTTCAAGAACCAAGATTTTCGTTTCCAATCCCAGTAAAGAATTTGAACCATGACAATCAGACAACAGAAATCTAAGAATTCACCAAGAAAGTCTGAGAAAGACGCAATTTCTGCCAGCATCAGCAATGAAAAAACCCCTTTACTAATGCCCAAGAAGACAACTAGCAGTAGCTTTGAAAATCAAGAATTCAACGGGGCTTCGTTCACTGGAGCAGTTTTTAACTTGTCGACTACCATAATTGGTGCTGGCATAATGGCCCTGCCCGCCACCATGAAGGTGCTAGGCCTTGGCCTTGGCATTGCTGCTATTGTGTTTGTAGCTGTTCTCACAGTGTTTTCTGTGGACATGTTGCTGCGCTTTAGTAAAGCCGGTGGGGCTGTTTCTTATGGGGATGTTATGGGCAGTGCATTTGGGGATGTGGGCAGGAAAGTTTTACAAGTTTGTGTGGTCATCAATAACACTGGAATGCTAGTTGTGTACATGATCATTATTGGTAAGTCTTTGATGGCTTTAATATGTTGTTTTTCTTTGCTTATTCTTTGTTAATTCTGAGTTATTGTCGATGTAATGGTTGTTCTGTTGAGTGATAATTGTAGAGTTATGATTGGTTTTTGATTGATTGAGTGGTGTAGGTGATGTGCTGTCTGGATCATCTTCAGGTGGGATTCATCATGCTGGTGTTTTGGAGGCCTGGTTTGGGGAGCAGTGGTGGAATGGGCGCTTCTTTGTTCTTTCTGTGATTACTCTTGGTGTGTTTGCTCCTTTGGCATGCCTCAAGCGCATAGGTAAGGCACTAAATGGGTTGCTATCGAGCCAAAATTTTTGAACTGACGCATAGGAAACGATATCTCGGATGATTGAATTTCTGGATGATATAAAAGTAGCAAAATTTCGTACTTTTGAACTTGTTCTAGCAAAGAGGGTTGTATTTGGTACCCCAAATTCAGTCACGTATAAACAATCCAGTATGGAATTTGCTAGCTGATCGAGGATCCTAGTTTGGTGTCTTAACCGTACAAGATTGATCCGACTCCTGTTCCCATGATGTCACGGGTCAAAAGGACGAGTGTTTGGTCCATTGATTTTTCATTTTTATGATATATATTAGTAAGTCAGCTGACAAGCACGTAGAAGCAGTTACTCGCTTGCATTTATGTCTCACTTAGCTTCACTTACTTCTACCTGCTTGCCACTTCATGCCTAGAGCACTACTGCTATGGTAAGAACATCAAGATTTGAAGATTTATTTTCGTTTTTCTTGGCTTATATACAATTTCTTTCATCATAGTGTCAGAGCCATCTCTAAGGAGCTTGAACTCTAAATTTCTTACTTTATTAACACATCATCGTTGTGTCAGGGCTTCAACGTCACGCCATCAAATTCATTGGCTTCCACTTCATATGTTGTGCTGCATCATCTGTTCACGTGGCTTTACACGTCATTGGAGACTTAATTCCTATTTGGTTTGCCACGTCATTGTTATGCCAATTAGCCCTTCTTCCAATTGCATGGCCACTAACTTAAGTTTAGACACCCAAGCAACTTCAACTGCTGACAAACAAACTCCAGGGACTATGGCACCCCATCCCTTCATAATTGACCAAGAGGCTGTCGTCACTAGTTTCTATCACAATGAGAAGTTGCATTCTCATCTGTTGCAAGTGTTTGTTTGTCACTTCATATCCAAATACTTTGTTCCAATTGGTCCCAATTTCATGTTGCATATTTAATTTGTTAGAAGGTGAAGGTGGATGTTATCCAGAGCTCATCAACTTCAGATTGCAAGTGCTGTTAATTTCTTGAATCCTTTACTGCTTTGTGAATCGTGATATTATTTAAAATTAAATTCCTCCATCTGATCCCGCAGATTCCTTAAGGCACACCTCTGCCGTGGCAGTCTTTCTGGCACTTGTTTTTATTATCATTACTGCAAGCATTGCAGTGATCAAATGGCTGGAAGGAACCACTGCAATGCCAAGACTGCTTCCTCATGTCACGGACATCAATTCTATCTGGTCACTCTTCACTGTTGTCCCCGTTCTTGTCACAGCGTACATATGCCATTTCAACGGTACAGTCTTCCTCAAACATTGTCCTACATTTTCTCAACAAGGCACTGAAATGAATCTTTCTGCAGTGCACAATATCGAGAACGAGCTTGAAGACCCTTCTCAGATGAAATCAGTTGTCCGCACATCCCTTTCCCTGTGCTCAATCATCTACATTATGACAAGCTTCTTCGCGTTCCTCCTGTTTGGCGATTCGACTCTCGACGACGTGTTGTCCAACTTCGACACTGATCTCGGCATCCCATTCAGTTCCCAGCTGAATGACGCGGTCCGCATCAGCTACGTGCTGCATCTGATGCTTGTCTTTCCTGTCTTGTTCTATCCGCTTCGCCTAAATCTGGATGGGCTGGTGTTTCCTTCTGCCATTCCTTTGGCCTCTGATAATGCCCGCTTCGGATTGTTTACGATTGGGCTTATGTCAACTGTGTTCTTAGGCGCAAATTTCATTCCCAGCATTTGGGACGCCTTCCAATTCACGGGTGCTACTGCTTCAGTTTGCCTAGGATTCATATTTCCCGCTGCCATTGCTTTGAGGTAATGCAATACCCCTTCGATGTGTCACAGCCTGCGAAGCTGTTTTACTAGTCGTCCATGGTTTTCTTTAGCAAAAACATCAAATTAAATTAGACAGCCCCTTAGTTTTCAACATGGTTTCTGATTCCAAGGAGCGTCGTTGGAATATTGACAATAAGGGTGCATAGTTGGATTTATCAACCAAACTACGTTAAAATCGAAATTTCTATATTTTAGTTTAGTATGATAATTTTTAAAAATTTGATTTTCAATTCTGTTTCGGTAATTGGATTTGTACGCTGTTCAGAATTAAATACTAAATTTTATTTTTTGTTTTTTTCATTTTTGATTCCTCTTTTTCTTTTTCGTTTTACAAAAGAGAAGTTTTTTAAATTTCTTCATTTTAAAGTGAATTAGCAATAAAGAATTAAAGAATTTTTTTTTTCAATTATTTTTGTTTTATATACAATTCAGTTTATCAGAAAATCAAACTGAACTAACTAAAATTATTGCAATAATATAACAAGTCGAACTGAAAAAAATTCAATTTAATTTTCAGTACACAGATTTGACATTCTAAAAGGTTTAATGCGATTTTACCAAGTTAACAGCCCTGATTGAGAGTCGTAATCTAAGCCTAATCTCTGTCCTACTTGAATTAGGGATGCTCAAGGCATAAGTCGTAGGAAAGACAAAATCCTGGCTGTTTTCATGGTTGGTCTAGCTCTTTTGGCCGATTCGGTGGCTATATACAGTGATGCCCATGCCATCATCAAGGAAAATGCTTCCCCTTCACGCATATGAATTCACATGGTGGTGTCAGCAGAATTGTACGATGAAATGGAGGGAGAATGTGTTTGCACTGTCTGCACAGGCAATCCACCTCTTAACTGCTCGTTTTGTTGGGCTCAAATATTCAATGCCCTTTTCTGCTCGACAGTATGTAATGTCAAATTTTGCATGCTCTTTTCCTCTCTAGGAAGAAAAATGCTGTTTGAGTAAATGATATAGGGACAATACTTGTATGAACGCCCAATGCTAGTGTCCAAGAGGGCGACGTTCCCAGAAAAGGTAGGATATTCAGTTGCTTCAATGATGTTTTTCTGTAAAACCACAAAATTTGTAAGCTGTCATGGAGTGACTCAGAGAATTAAATTACCTCTTAGGAAAGACATAACGGATGCTTGAAGATTAAATGACTTAGAAACCCTCCATACCAATACTCAATGTCTAAAGGATGGAGGAGAGGTTCGCGCCAATATATAAAAATAATTTATTGATATAATACAAATTAAATAAAAATAATAATTTATGTACAAATATAATTAAACTTATTTTGTATAAGCTTTGATACAGATATGGAAAATTTACGTCGTGATTTTTTATTTTAGTAAAAATATAAAATTATATAAAAAAATAAATTATAATAAAAGATCGTGTGAACGGATATTTTGCTTTAAAGCGTAGAGTGACACCTTTGTTGTTAGTTAGAATTATGAGAATTACGTTGTTTTATTATATTGTAAGAATTATTCTTATCACACCATGTTAATATCTTGCAAATATATTAATTACATTTTAAAATTTAGATGCACACGCATTGAGCGTATACAAATTTTCTAGTTATAATAAAACATAAAAATAATATACTTTTTAGTAGTTCAATAATAAAATAAAACTACTTAATTGTATTTTTTAAAAAGATACAAAGAAATTAAAAACTTAGAGGTGACAAAAAAAAGACGATATAGAAAGAATTAAAAATAATAGTAATGAGAAGAAAAAGAAAAGGATATTTTAATATAGTTTTTTTTTAAGAATAAAAGTATTCGTTAAATAGTCTGGACGTATTTATCAGGAGGCTTGCCTTAGAGAAGTTATTAAGATTAAAAAAAAAAAAAAAGTTAATTATTATAGCAGATATTCAGTATAGATAACTACGTATGAAGAATATTTCAAAAAAATTATTAAAAGACCAACTAAGAGTCTTAACAAATAATATAATACCATGGATATCCAAGTTCTCACAATCTATTTTATCTTTTAATATTTTTTTGCCTGTGCCCACAGGCAAGCAAAAGATATAATGTGTAATTTGCAGTTGAATTCCCTTTAAAATAATTGTATTTGTTTTCATTTTTATCACTAGAAAATACATATTACAATTGTTATATATTTTAAATTTTCTTTTTATCTCCCCGTCACTTACTTTTACATAATTCTTGAAAAAAAAAACACATTAAAAATCACACACATGAAATAAAAAGAAACATAGCCATGCTCTGAGAATTATAAGCGTTGTAAACACGGTCGATTCGAAGGTACCCTTGTGTCCCATCATCGTCCAAGTGAAATTACCTGGAAATTCGAATATTGTTTCTTTTTGTTAACTAAATTTGACCCGAGTGCCCTTTTTCCTATCGGGCCAAATATATGGAACTTGACATGGTTATTTGTTGTCTTGTCTTTTTAAAAAGTTAAGTGGGTTTCTTGGAAATTAGTGCGTTCTTGTGAGTTGTGACACACATTTTTACATTTTCGTATGTATGCACGTTGGAGAAGAAAGATTGGGCACCGATATTTGTGACAATATTTCAGTTGTGATGGAGATATTTGGCTTAGGCAGAAGACGTGTGTTCTGTCTTTGTTACGTAAACATCGTCTTGAAAAAATTAATAAGAAAATATCACATTTGGGTGTATGTTTGTTTGAACAACTGTGGATGAAAGAATAAAAATGCAGTAAAATAAAACTTAGACAGTTTGTCGTGAATGAGAGAAATTTTAATTTTTTATGTCTGCAACACTTAACAAATTCAAATGAATATATGAATGAGATTAGGGAAGTGGAAAGTAAAGTTACTTTTCCATTAATAAAAAATTTAAAATCGTTTATAATGGATTACGTAGAAATGTTTCTAATAAATTTACTTTAGAGAGATACGAGAAGGATATTCATGTCAAAGAGTGATTAACCCTAACATGGAAAAGTAAGTGACAAATGTAATTTGAAGTTGTTGTACAACAAGTTGGTTCATTCGATGACATCGAAAATTTTGGTATATAATGAAATTTCGTCGTGCCAAACTTGGAATATTTACACAAATTTATAAATAAGTAATTTACATTTACACAAATTTATTTCACTTTTGTTGTTATTATTTTAGTAACAATGAATTATTGACAAATATTTTTCTTATTAAGGATTATGAACCAGAGTCCTGATTTCAAAGAGTATGTTTTTGAATTCTAACCCATGTTTAATTAAGTTTAATTAGAGATTCGTGAAATTGTGTTAATATATAGTATTTAATATTTTATAATATTAATTATCAGAACAGATTTTAAACAAAAACCCATTCAAATGTTCTGTATTCTTATACTATTCTTCATTATTTGCTCGCCTGTCAAAACCCATTATAATACTTAATTTATAATTAAATTCATGTATAGAATTTGAAAGAATAATTCTTTAATTTTTGGTTTAGATATAATTATTATAATTATTATCACTATCAAATGTACTAATTTAAAATTACTCAACTTTCCGCTAAACAAAAAAGCAGTAGAAAGATATTTTAGTCTATTAAACTTCAATTCGTACTCATTATAGTAATAATAATAAAAATAAAAATAATAGAATAGATAGGTAAATGCATGAAAAGGGATAAGATTTTTCCACTGCAGCTCTTGTCAACTCTCCGTAACCAAAAAGCATTGCCTTCTAAAACAGCCATAATTATCGATGCCTTCCAAACTGAACTGTCAATGCTGCATTATATATTGCCCGTTTATATCATTACACCATATACGAATGATTTTGAACCTTTAAATATGGCTAAAATATTGTTGCTAGAGTTGACTATCTTTAAAGGTGATGGGATTGTGGGTGGCACTTTGCCTTTTTTACTATGAATTTCTGTAACAGACATAAGAATCTTACAGCACGATGCCTTCTGTGAGAGCGTGTGTCAAGTTGTGTATCCATATCTGTGTTTAGTTTTATAAGTCAAACGGCGGGATGCTGTGTCATTTTGGCGGCTGAGACTTCGCTACAGAATTCCCTCTTTTTAAAGAAATAGATAGAAATATTTATTTTTCGCTGCAATTTCTCAAGAGAAATGGCGCAGAACTAAGGTTTATTTCTGTCCCATTATTTATATACATATATTAGTTTTGTATGTATTTATCTTTGGTTTTATTGGGGTTCTTGGGTTGATCTTTTTGTGATGCGTGTGCCAACTGATCTACTCTCTCTTCTTGCTATTGGATTTACTTTGTTGTGATACCATTTTCTTGATCATCCCCCTGAAGTGCTGCGGTAGAAGGGAGGGAAGTTTGTAGTCTTTTGTGAATTACGGAAGGGGGAAAGGAAGGTAATTGAGTTCTTTAGTTTGCTGTTGACTGATGTTTGTTGATAAATATTGGGCAGTTTTATCTTAAAAAGTTTTGAACTTCTTAGGGGTCAGATATAAAATCTGTGTGTTGAATGTCTGTGATAGAGAGGTAAAGGACAAATTATAGTGGGCTTCTTTGAATCGCGAACTATGGGGTGACAAAGTGAGTATACTTAGCCGTTAAGTGTTTGTTGAGGTGTTTGAAATGATGTTACTTTTCTTGTCTTCTTCCTTACCTTTAGACAAGGGGAACATTCCACAGCTTAAGTCTACTCTTTATACAAGTAAAATTAAACTTATTTCTTTTCTTCTCCCTTCTGACTGCTTTCTGGATTTTTGACAAAAATTAGCCAAACCGTTTCTTTTTGTGCTACCTTATGCTGGAACAGAAGGGAACGTTACATATTCTTTTTACATAAATGACCAAAGGAAGCATTAAATATTTTTATTTCATTTAGAATCTAAATGGAGGATAATGGGCTTTGGAAGGGCAATCAAGACCAAGGAAGCCGTCTTTATTTAACATACATACATACATACATATATATATATATATAATATTTTTCTTGATTTGATATGTCAGATTGAGATTTTTGTCCATTTTATGCAGCTGTTACTGTATATGCATATGCATTATTGAAAAACGCTCATAGATTGTTTATGTCCGTGGAACATTTGTTGGTGGACCCGTGAGCTCTGTAAGGTTTTAGTTTTTGTGCAAGTTTAGCTAGGAGATGGACAAATCAATAAGTTATCTGGCCTTTTATTGAATGATGATTTAACAGTAAAGAAGGGCTGCAACTGCTTTTCAGAAGTGTAAACTTGGTCCAATTTTTAGTTTCTTTCTTTCTTTATTTGCATTTCTATGATACGGTCTTATGAACTTCGTGAGAATGTGAGTTCCATTGGCAAGCTATGTCTGCCAGGAGTTCTTGCTCTTTATTTGCGTCATCTGATGTTATTTTTTACTGCTTTACAAGAGTCTTGGACAGATTTTAACTCTTTTTTCATTCACTCTGACCATCATATTTCTTCAGTTATTTGCCCACCTATTGAATGTTTGCTTCACAACTATTGAAAATTCTGCAAGCTATCCCAAATGATGTGAAGTATGAAACCTGGTAAAATAGCCCTCTCTCAAGTTGCTTTAAAATGTTACCAAGCTGTTGCCCACTGGAATTTTCTCAATCTGGGAATTTTGAGAATACTTTGGCAGAATGTCCTACTTAGAAAATTCCCAAATTTTGGAGCTGCTCATAATAATAATCTGGTCAATAAAGTGATGTCTATTGGATTGGTCATGCCGGATAGATCCATTTGTTGTTTCTATTTTGCCTTCATTTTTACTCTGTCTTCTCCTCATCCATCTCTGAACTATTATGTTCTCATGATTTTGAGTAAATATGGCTCTGAACTTTGACATGCGTTAAAAAGTTAATTACCCTGCAGATTACAGAGATTAATTTATGAGATTTTAACCCATATGAATGTAATGACAGTGTCCATGACCGAGCGGAACAAGATATGATTGTGAAGGAAATTCGGAATACAATGCTCGACGATCCTACAAGTTCTGGGAGGGAAGCTGACCCCTTTGCCTTTGGAAGTAAAGAAGTATATCACTTAAATGTTCCCAAAAGGGAAAATCATCATACAGCGTTTGAGGTCAAAGGTCGAGATGAGTATCAGAACCCTAAATTCGTGGATGGCTTTTACTTGGATGATGAAAGTGGTATGGGAAAGGAAGATCAAAATGGACGCTCGTATCATCCAAGCAGTCTGGGGTTGGATACAGATTGGTTATCTTCTGGTGTGAATGCTAATGATAAAGTGAACAACAGTCTTGAGTATAAACGCTCAATGACGGTTGAAGGCTTTACACTTGTTGATGAAACTGCACTCGGAAATTCTAGACCAGCATATGTTGCTGCTACAGATTTGCTTGATACAGTGACTGATTTATACACTGATAAAAATATGTTGGAATTTGAACCACCTGAGATAATAGTTTGCTGCAAAGAGACAAATCATATTGTGAAGGACATATGCATAGATGAGGGGTTGCCTGTCCAGGGAAAGATTTCAATTGGAAGCAATAAGGGTGATCAGTCCAGTCAATCTTTTCCCAAACCTCTTTATGGTGATAGCCATAGTGAGAATACAGATGTATCAGCAGCTTCATCATTGGACAATGCAAAGGGCGTTGGTCCTGATGAGCATGAAAATCAAAAGGAAAGTGATGGCAAATTATTTGACCAAGAAAATCAAAAATCTCCATTGGTTAGTTATTCTGCTAAGGGAACAGTCGAGAATTGTAATCCAGAGGACTCAATGCAGAAAGGCAAAATAAACTCCTGTGCAACTGGCAATAATGTGACTGATGCCTCAGAAGAAGACTCTTTTGTGGATAGAAGACTCCCAATTCAAGAGTTTGGCACCCGGAGTTTCCTCAGATCTCTTCTCAACTCTTTAGATGGTGAAGGAAATAAGGTTTCCCTTTGTCTCACCATTTACGTATTAATCTCCAATTTTCCTTTTTCTTGGTCTATATTTATTGATCAAATACATATAATTTTATAGGTTAGTATTTCAGTAAAAGATTGAATTGTTTTGCTTGATGATAATCCTAGATGTGATACCATAGCATGACTTGGCTTCCATGTCAACTTTCTTTCGCATTTTAAAGATTTCATAGATGGCAATAGCAAGTGGTTGCTCTCTTACTCTTGGCATTGATATAGGTTGCAATTATGTGTTCAGCAGATTTCTTCGGGAAAAGCAGCTTCTGAGGGTCCGGCTTCATCATCTGCAGAATCAGGGCAAAAGCAAGACGTGCAAGCGAGCATCTTACATTACAATAGTAAGGTGGAAAGTGGAAGCATTACCTTCAATTTCAACTCACTAGCGCCAGTGGTACCCAGTGTTGCGAAAGGCGGAACTGAAGATGTCGAGGACGTTGACTTGGTGGATGTGCTCAACCATAAGGATAAAGATGCTGATAATCTGTCAGATGCTAAACAATCTCACTTTAGTTGCAGCAACGACACAAGCACTGGAAAAGTCCACAAACCATCCCTCAACAGGAACGATGGGTTCTGCAATGAAAGCAAGGAGACTAGTGAGGAAAATGTTCACGTTGAATTCACTAACCAAAAGCAAGAAAATTCTATCTGTCTTTCTTCTGATGGCCACCTTCAGTTTCCAAGCAGCAGAAGCACAAATTCCATAAAGAGTGATGACCAAGCTGTTGACTCCCGGGTTTCGAAGTACGAGCGTAGGGACTCTGGAAGTGATTTAGTTGTCAGCCAAGGGAGATATGATATGGGAGAGTTGAGCTTCTCTGCTGCCAGTTTTGTCAATTACTCCGGACCAATAGCATTTTCTGGGAGCCTCTCCCTCCACTCTGATGGCAGTGGAGCGAGCGCTGGATCTTTTGCTTTTCCAATGTAAACTTTTGTCTTTTGATACGCGCACTTGTTTTTACTATGATGTTCATGGTTTAATCAACTGATAAGACGTTTCTCTTTGCAGACTACAATCTGAATGGAATAACAGTCCGGTGAAAGCAGATGGGAGACATTTCCGAAAACAGAAGGGCTGGAGATCAGGCCTATTCTGCTGTAGATTTTGAATGCTTTACTTCATAATAGGTTGTTAGTCCACATATCCATGGTGGCAATCGAAATTTACAGCTTGGATATCGAAATTATACGTGTCAATTGTTCATTGGCTTGATTTGCTTTATTATCACTTCTCGGAGCCATGCTAAGCTTAGATCTCAACTCACGCACGTCCTTGTGTTTAACCATGTTCAAACTTTTGTTTAATTCTTTAATAAACGATGATTGACTGATATGTGCAGATGTGGCATCATTTGTTTAAGTTCCTCCTATTGGTTTGTAAATCTGCATTGGCAAAACTTCGGTGATGACAAATCCGTTTCAATACTTTTCTGACTGATTAATGCATTGAATGCTTTGATAGGTTTCGGTGTAGTAGTTGATTTGAAATATCAATTTCAACCCAACAGAAAAAAATAACAGTAAGAGTTAGAACAAAGTGGAGATCCCATCTCAGGATCGTGACTGGTGCAAATTGAGATGCCTACAGTTTCAAACAAAAATACAGTTCACTAAGCCCTTCTCCCAGTTTTGTTCTTCAGTTGCACTGCAGTTATTACCTGTCTTGCTGTGGACTGCTGTGTCATGTTTTCACTGTTTGAGCAACAAAATAAATGCATTTCAAGAAAACCATAATGATTTACCATACACTTGCTGCACAATTAATCACTTATCTTTTACTACAATCACATGGTAAGTATATTCTGCATGTCATCTGATGCATACAACTTATGATCGAATTTGATTTGGCCAAATCTAGTTTTGAGTACAGTTTGCCTATATTTGGATCACATCAATGGCCTTCCAAGTGGTGGCACATCCATGTTCTAGAATTCCCACCATTAATTGGGCTGATTTTGTTAGAATCTGGTCTGGGGCTACCTTCCTTTCTGCATCCTTTGCTGGAGTGGTTGATTTTGATTATTAGCCCTGTGCCTTCCTTAAATTACTATTAATATCTACATAAAAGAAGAAATAATCGTTTTTAAGTTCTCCAGAAAGGTTGATATGGACAAAGTGATGTCTACTCTTGAAGAGTGATCAAAGTTTCATTGAAGATTAGAAATAAGTTCTTTTTTCTTTTGTAATGTTTTTTCTCTTTGAACCTTAAAATCTTTGTCACACAAATGAGGGTTGGAATCCTGTGTCCTGAAAATACCTTTGTTCCTGTTGATATAAATTTACCAAGCTGCACATGCATTACGTATTGGTGGAAACATGGGAAGATACATTTTTGAAACAGAGGATTCCATGCCAAAATTCTCATCCTTCATGAGATCATATACTTCCCTGATACATATTGAAGTCTCTACTTGTTCAAGTTGGGCATGTAAATATGGCGGCTTATGGCATATCTTGGTTATATATGTCCAATGCGTGTGAATATCAGAATATATTTCAGGATCTTTCCCACGTCAATTTACAGGCATTAGGAGGGAAAAAATCAAAAATAATTCTCACTAATAATAAATAAAAATGGAGATAAGTCTAATATTCCAGCAGCATGCACCTGAATCGTGATTAAAGTAGGGAATTAGAGGCAAAAAGAATCATTAATCAAATAATCTTTATTTAGTACCAATACTGACTATCCTTTTTTAGTTGCTTGACATAGGAAAGAGGTTGAATTGTCTCAAAACTAGAGGCCTGTGGTCCTCACATGGGAGGTGACAAAGAAATCAGCCCAATTGGTGTGAAGGTTCCAAAAAAGTGAAATGCTAAAATAAATATTGTATCTGTCCATTGTTTTGGAACTCTGAATTTTGTGCTTTGTGTATATTTGTTCTCTGACTGTGCCTCTGAACCTTTCTTCTTTTCTGAGTGCTTTAAATTTCAAGTTTCTCAGAGCAAAAGGAGACGCGGAAAAGCTTACCTTGTTAATGTAACATCAACTTTTCAAGTGCAACTAGTTAGCTGTCAGTCTTGTCACCATTTGCTATGAACTTTTTAACTCTTGTTGCTGCATTATGCGTAGCTGTCTCTTCTCTGTTGCCCCTTTGTGCTTCTGATCAAGTAAATGTGCAGCAGTCTCTCAAACAGTATGGTAATACTGCTGCCATGTCTTTTGTGTGTGTATTGTTAGTTATGTGCAAGCATAGGCATAATCTCATGACTTCTTTTCTTTTGTCTTTGTTCTTTAAGGTGATCCTGCAGTTCATCAAGCCCAGCTGACTCTGCCTTTGCTGCCAAGAAAACTCAAACTCCGAGAAGATGCAGTTGTATGATCTTTCTGTTCACATAATATATCAATTTCAGACATTTGTTATTGCTAAATCATTGGAATGTTTATTTCTGATCACAGGTGAAGAGCTTTGATGAGACAGATATTATGCTGCACAGGAAGCTGATGGAAGCTCCATCAGGTACAGTAAGATCAATTTTACTTGAAAATGTGAGAGAGAAAATGAGTTGAAAGGTAGTTTGAACTCAAAACTAACACATGCAAACTTTGAAAGTTCCCTCTTGCTTATGTAAGATAAAGTGTTTTCTGATCTGAACTATTAGCCATGTATGACTCATGACTGTATAATCTTCAAGATGCATTTTGCACCACGTTGAGTGATCAATCATGGTAAACTAATTGCATGAGTTCTTTGGGGTCCATTTATCTTTCCTTTTTCGAGTTAAGCTGAAATATATCTGTCATGTCATTAAGGAACAATGGTAAATAATGAGTTTTCTCTTCTACCATTCAGCCACTGATTCATTTCTACAAACAATATGTTCGCATCATTCTGTACCATCGCAAAACTTTCAGCCATGCTTGAAATTAACCAGTAAAGAACACTTGTTTTCATGTAAATACAAGCAACCAGCCAGTATGCTTCTGAAAACCAATGAGATTAGGAATCTAGAAGCTACAAGTACATAAGTACAAATATGAAGCATAAAATTCATTATTTCATGGAAAGGCATTAAGATATATAGTATTTTAAGCTCACTGGTTCTTTACAAATAAAATACATTCCACTGATACTGTATTTTATGCAACTTGTCCAGGTAACAAACATCATGAGAAGGAAGAAAATGAGATACATCATCATCCAACAAGAAAAGGGACATGGAGGGAATGGGTTGAAAGCCCCAACAAATCAGAATACTTTACTATGGATTATGCGGGGGTTAGAAGGCGACGCCACATACACAACAAGCAAAACCCATTTTTTGTCCCATAAAACATGGGTTTTTGCTAATGATTTTGTAACAAATTTATTTGGAAAGAGAACAAAGTAGGCACAAATAATTAATTAAACCATGTGGTGTGATGTTTACTAGGGAGGGAAATGAGGAAAGTGGTCTGCCTTTGTGGCCGACAAGGCAAAGTACCTTACCTTTTGCAACAAACTAAGTTCGTATTTATGTTCCAAGGAGATTTTCACTTTGCTCCATGCCCAAATTTTGTTGTTTCTTCGTGGGTTTTCAATGTAGTCAAAGGGTTTTCCAACTCCTATATGTGCCGTGAAATTATCCTTACCATCTTCACAAATAAACTGGAAGTTACGTTTATAGTGAAGAATCTTTATGTTCCGACTTTTTTTTTTTTTTTTAAGTTGAATTGCTTACATCCGAGTGCCACCCAGTTGGTTTTACATGACAAACAGAAAATCTAATTGATGACTCGTTAGTTTCAACTTGACAAAACACAAATTTAAATAACAAAAGTCATCCTTACAATACATGCATAGGTGCAAAAATGAATTATATAGCATAAAATGGGATTAATTCCATCAATTCCTAGTAAATCTAAGTATCTAACTATCAAGACTGTACGTTACTGCATTTGGTGCGTGAATGCACGGATCACTTTAGTACTGCTGCTGCCTCATTGAAGTTAAAATCAATATCTGGAGCCATAGGAAAGTAAAATATTGTGCATGCATGCCAACCCAAACGTTGCCTTAATCCATGTTAATTATTATGATAATATACTGTAATCATCAATCAAGGCTTCCCCATAATAAACAAGGATGCCAAGTTTTCTGCACTTAGTTTTTGGGTATCTTCAAAATGTCTTGTGTTGGTATATGGAAGACACCCTTAAAGCTCATTTAGAATTTGGTTAGAAATTTCCAGTCAAGGTTCGGAATGTCAAGACAAGCGATTATTATTGTATTCTCAGGATGCGTTCAGATACAAAGTAATGGCTTTCAATAATGCATTTTATCATAGGAAGTAACCTCGGATTCTCAGCTCATGACGAGGACTATGTTGAAAACAACACTCAACTAATATAGCAATATACAATCAACTATTACCTTAAACCTGCGGCTGATGCATAGAACTAAGTTGAAAAAAAAACCTTGGAAGTTGACGTGTTGTTCTTCAGATCGTCAGCCTTTTCTGAGATCGATTCAAGTATTCACTGTTGGCCGGGTCTTGAAACAGCCTAAAGTGTTGGTTGCCAGGAGGCACGGGCATGTCACGAGCCTAGAGTGTAATACAGATATGCTTGTAAGACAAACAGATGGAGGTAAGACTCAGTGATCGTTGAGTTCATGGTACTTTTACCACAAAGAAATAGCTAATGTTGGCAGGACATGCTACAGTCTACACGCCTTAGCAGTCGATGCCTCTGGGGTTGGTCCTCAATTTGCCTCTTTTCTAATATTGATGTGGACAGAAATGCTGGCTTGAGACAGATCCACACCTGTGATCTCAAGCGTTTGCGTCCATGAATTCAGTAACTTGATCATGATCAAGATGTTAACAACAGGCACGAAACTGATGTCACATGGTAGAATGCTAGCGAGTTCCTAGACGAATTAAAAGATCGTCTAGCACCTAATTCACAATAGGTGAACCTTCCTCCCCTACTTGGCCAACATCAACAACAGAAGATCTCTTCAATGCATCGATCTCTCCAACCCATGGATATTGCAACTATGCAACTATGCAACTATGTATCATACAATTCTATTAAACAACTTTAGCAATTGAAGCCTTGTCAAAGGTTTTTGATCATCAAAATAAATAGACCAGTCAGAAGGAACTCAAGGACTCCATGCAAGAGCTGCAGAAAGTATAAAAAGCAGCGTCTTCTGACACACAATTGAGATGGAATGAATTTTATTTCCGGTGTTCAGGTAGGAAACTTGCCCTAACGAAAGATTTGATACCGAATTGGAGAAACATAAATACTGTTGGAAGAATTCTTCATGAGAACCAAGGTAATGCCATGTGGTTTCCACAATGCAACTAAAGGTGTAATGTCACACATCCCATACAAATTCTGGCAACAGATTTGGCTGTGCCAATTGTAAGAGTTCTCATCCACAGCTCATGAAACTTAAGCAAACAGTCTATTTACGACATCAGTCGGTAAAAGTTTAAGCATTATTAATAGTCCTTGATATGCGTAGGTATTATCCCTTTTTCAGTACAGGATTACAGGTAGGAATTATTCCACTTAATAATAATAATAATCAAACACATACCAAAATAGTACAAAGAAAAGGCACAAACAAGTGCAGAATGAAATATATATATATATATATATATATATGTGTGTGTGTGTGTGGATGACAAGCACGGCTATGAGTAAAAACTCATTCTTGGGAGTAAACACTCAAGATGCTGATTGTTCTTCCCTCAATACTCAGCTCATCCAGATAGCTCAGGGAATGAGCGGCTGTAGGATATTCAGTTGACTGTGCATCCGAGGCTGGCCTGGATATTGAGTGTGAGAATGCCTAGTCATGGAGCACCTGCCAGCAGAGGAATGGACGTGTCTTCTGCTTGGTTTGGAAGATCACTTTGTGGATCCATTGATTAACGAGATGCATCCCTAACAGGATCTGACTCAATAGGATTCTGCTGGACCTCTTGCTGCATTACTGTGAGGACTGCAACATTATTCTCATCAAACCTGCCAGGAGCTGTCAAAACAGGTCCAAAACCATTCTTCATGGATTGGGGCCGACCAGCAAAGCCCTGAAAACGCCAAGGGCTGTTCCTCTGTTTAGAAAAGAAGGAGAATGAACAATTTTAGAATAACAAAAACTTAAGCCACTAAAACATGAGAACAGTCCATGGTTCTTCCCATTTTTTGTCATCAGATGAATTTCATGCTTAAGTACTAACATAATTTTGCTAATTTGCATCCCACAACCAGAAAAGGATTATAAAAGTCAATAGAAAAAGTATAGCACCTGGCAAAAACCAGATTCCACGGAAGTAAAAGCTAAAGAAGAGGCCATTTACCAACAATGAAAACCAAATCCATGCAAAGGTAGGCTAGCAAACGAAAGTTTGAATAAATATAAGTACCCCAAAAGAAGTAGAAAATAAGAAAAGAATTACAGAATTTCTCAAATGAATCATGAAAAGTAAATTATCAATAAATAAGAACAGCAAGAAATGTGCACTGCATCACGAGGCATGTTCTTAAAGAAGCTGTTTGTGAGCTTTCGGATGGCAAAATTTCAGTAAGGTTCTAACAGCAAAATCAACCAATTAACGCTTCCAAAAGTGATATGGCCCTTTCAAAATGCCAAAGGATCTCAAGCATATCACTCAAATTTGACAATTTGTCAAACATTTCTTCAACAATTTCATAGCACCATGGACAAAAACAAATATAATCCTTTGAGAATCAAGAAAGCAAATGATGTAGATTTTTTTACCCATGGCATCACTTTCGTAGGCTCTGAACTCCCAGATTGGTATGAGCCTTCATACTTTTGCAACTTTTCATGTAGAAATTGTACAAACTGGATAACCTGTAGTGACAATCAACAGTCAGGGAAAAAGGTTTGAAGCAGAGTAACAAAAAGATATTGCATATTCTACATAACTTGGAATACCTCTAATAAAAATGACGCAATATCTCGCTTCTGATCGCCATGGGGGATCAATGGCCTTAACATTTGAAATCTGAGGTATGAAAGAAAAATTGTGAGTTTAAATTATCATAGCAGCAACCTCTATCCTTCACAATTACACTATCATCAAATTCATCTTCATCACTGAATGCTAAATTTTATGACTAGCATCCGATATGTCTATCCTTCGAGAAAAAATGCTTCCCGGTTTCCCAGTATATATCTTAAAGGACCCTCTAAAGACTTCACAGAAACTCCTGTCGCTTGTAAAGGCTTCTCAATGGTACTTCAACTCACTACGAAACACGTTATACAATGAGGCTTGGCCACTCATATTGAATTATCTTTACTCAACCCCAACTGCTGAATCAATTCGTTTGTCTGATTCCAGGAAATACATCGTCAATTTTTAATTATTTTAGGTAGTATTAACTAATATCCCATAAAAATTTCCATTAAAAAAATTTGATATGAATGAGTTTCATCCATGCTGAAGTTAACCGAATAATACATATCAATAAGTAGATTATGAAGGCGCATCAGCAAATAATGTACACATTAAAATATTTCACTGTCTCGTTGATCTTGCTCCGTCGGCGCTGCTCCGTGACTGAATGTTTTGACCTCATAGCATTAGGTTTGTCACTGTTCTTCGCATCTGCTCCAAGATGCATACCAAACAGCTCCAAGAATTAGAACAATTCCACTAATAATATCTAGGGAATACCCAGAGGCATCCCCCGAAAAATGGAAGAAAAAGGGAAACCAAGATAAGGTATACGCAGAAGTGTACCGCTGGCGTCATTGTTGGACGGCGGGGCATCTTTCTTGGTACCATATTCTTCATCATCCTTTTATCCCTCTTCCTTCGATTTCATACTTCTTTTTTTCAAGATTCAACGTATTTCAATCAAATTCTCCGCAAATACGCTGTAACTCAACCGGCCGACAAAATTTAAACGAAAGAACAAGTCTGAAAAGGTTTCACAAAGAAGCCAATATATTATATACTTCGAAGGGACTGCAAAACAAGATGGAAATATATATTGAAAAGATCACAGCTTTCTGTTGGAAATGGAATTATTTTCCGGAATTGAAGATTAGACGATCTTTACTTTTTATCTTCTCCTTTTCCTCTCTTCATTTACTATTTAATTTATTACCATGATTCATGGATGTCCAATGGCGTTGTGTACAATGCTGGTACAAAATCGTTCTTGTGAATCATGCGATAATTCCCGCAAAAGTGACTGCACGAAAACTGGGTGTCACAAGATGTAATTTCATAGTTCCGCAGGCAATCTTGTCCACTTTAGTAGGAAAATTTTATCATTCTTTTCTTTATAATTTAAGGCCTGCAATGATTATGCTTCCAATTCATTCAACTTGTGCCCTGAATGTCTTACTAGTGCATGTGTGGTTTTTTGCCGTTTTTGAAAGGGGACAGTTTAGTCTATTTAATATCATTTTCTAGTCCCCTAATTTAGAACGAAACAGAAGTTTGAGACAAGAATGCACTTGTATTTAATTTAACTTACTCTGAAAAGGGTTTGACCAAAAAAAGAGTAATTATACTTGCATAATATGCAGTGGGCTCCTGGCTATGGCACATGTAGGTTGCTGTTGGGAGACTTCAGAGCCTTGTACTTGAATGATTTGATGTTGAGTAATTGTCATTAACAAATAACAACTGCCTTGCCCATTTCTTCTCATTATTTCTTGGCCATAATCTATGCTTGTAAGGTCACATGCCGAATACAAGGCAACCTTAATCTATAAGCGTTTTAAGGGTGTCATTCATTAAATGGGAATGATCGATAGTTCATCAAGATGCTGACAAAGTTCAGACGGAACCCTCTTGATCAATAAAAATACACTTCTGCTACCAAATTTATACCCCTGTTTTTCTGTGGAGATGTTCTAATATTCGACTATATTGTTCAATGTACACTTTTTGAAGAGCACTACTTCTCAATTTGGCTATGTTTGTTTCCTAATTTTCCGCTATGTGAACCAAAATATTTCTTTTTTTGTTTTTTATTAAATCAAACAATTATTTTCAAAACAAAAAAGGAAAGAGAGAGAAAAAAATAATAAGAGCTACAAGTTTGCCCCATAAAAACAATTCTTTTGAGGGGAAAAATGAGTAAATGTATGCATCAATTCTCAAATGAAAACCTAATTTGGGAATTGACTACAAGACGCTCCAACAATCAAAAAATTAAATTTAATGCACTATCAGGCATATGGCCCAGTTTCTGTTCGTTAATTAATTTTGTGTTCTACAGTCGTGACAGCCTCGTGCTCACTGTGTCAATCATACCATGACCTCCGCCAACCATTTTTTTGACAGTATTCTGTACATCTGATACTGATTTTCTCAGTAAGAATAATGAGGCTCACAAAAAAATATGTTGGGCCCTTTTGAGTTACACAAATCTTGGGCTCATACCCCAATCTGTACCAAGGAATGGGCCCAAACGAAAGAAAATTTAAACTAGAATCAACGAGTCCGCCCATTCAAGGAAGTTCAATATACACAAAAATAAGATGTATTTACAGAAGCAAACCTCTTTAACATTTGTTGACAGTCAGGAGATTGTCATGCATTCATTATCAGAAAATACTTATTGACAATTATCTTTCTTTATGTTAGAATGTAAATTATAAAAGTTGAGAAACGATGACAAATCCTATCTGTTTGATCTCAAAGTAGACTTGTTAATGAATAGAGTTTATATTATTTATATTCATAAAACAATACTAAAATTCAGACCAATACCCAATATAATATATAATACCTAAATTCATATTCTTACCTTTTGAAATTAAAATTATGAATATGGATCTTACCTTATCCATTAATACATATTGGTATCTATACTTTATATTTACTCATTAATACTCATGGCAATGTTTTAATGGTATGATATTAAAATATTTTCTAAATTCAAATTTACAAAAATAATCATGAATATTTAGAAAAAAGCTTCATGAGTTTTCACAAGCAACCATGCTTAAATATTTTATTTTTTTTACATGCATAATTTACATTTTGTTAGAACTATTTTTTATGTATTTTTAGAAATCAATATTTCATTTAATACTTGATAAATTTTGATTTCTACGAACAAAATAAAATATTAATTCAAGTTAGTATGATTTTTTGACCAAAAATTAAATTGAATATATTAAATTACATGCATACATATAATACATATATGTGAGTGTGTGTGTGTGTGTGTGTGTAGAGATACAAAAATAGATAGATTAATAAATTGGTCTTTAATTTTTGAAAATAATCACTGATATAAAAGTGTGTGACACTAATCCATCAACTATTGTTGTTTAAACAATTAGCAAGAACAAGGAGAGTTTATTTGCTTTGTTCTTTCTTCCCTGTTTTCGTTTTGGTTATTGCTCTTTTTATCATATCTATGTACTAATCATAATATTTGAAGTTAAATATTTTTATTTGCATAGTAAATGTATACTTATTGGAAAAAAATAAAGAAGTGTGAAAACCTATTAGGATTGAAATTTTTTTTTACGAGTTGTGGAGAAATTTATGCTTATATGAAATGATTCTTGACGTAATAAAGTGTGATGAGATGACAGGGATTACAGTTAGGGAACAAGCATGAACAATAGGACAAAACTTTATAACAAGAGTAACTATTCTCGAAAAGTCAAATTATTTTTTGACCAAAAATATATTTTCATTAAATTGAATGAACATTAACTAAAAGATAACAAAAGATATTTGAATTGAAATTCCAAAAATTAATTTTCAAACTAAATTTTAGAAATTTAGTATTAAAATTGAGTATCATTGAGAAAATTTTAAAATATAGTAAAATTTTATAATAAAGTTAACTTAATTGAAATGATATTTGATAATTCGAACTAATTACTATGTCAAGTGATTATAATATTTACATAAATTATATCAAGTATAGCAAGTACAAAAAAATGAAATTTTTAATATGATAAATATTAACCTAATTAGACCCTAAACATATAGGGTTTAGGATAGGATAGGATATGAGTATTGTGTTATGAGTATTTATGGATATAAGCATTTAAAAGTATTTTATATATGAATATTTTTGGATATAAGTATGAGTAAAGTAAAACTCTGTTGACAGGCTTATCTCAAAGTATGAAGACAGGGTCAAGTAACTAGGGAAATATGACCTTTTAAGGGATCTAAGGCCAGTTCCGTTCCAAAACAAAGAAAACGACAGCCGACAAAAAACAACAAAAAAAAACAAGAGGCAAAAGTACTCTCTTGGGCCCAAAATGATTTCACAAGCACCATTTGCTGTCAAAGGATTTCTCAAAGCTAAAGCAAAATGATCTGTTAATAGCTACTGGGCCATCTATTCACATTTTACATCCACCTTTGCAGCTTATACATTTACTTGACCTCATCTGCATTCAACTTTTCTAGGAAGACCAGCCGTTGCCCCATAATTTGAACAATGTCTCATTCTAACAGACCAAATTTCAAACACTTGGCGGACTTGCTTCATACAAAACTAGAGACCATTATCTATTTATTCAAAGCTGTATAATGACTCAACAGATCACAGGGACACGCGAAATGAATCGTCGTCGTACAACCCACGAAATTCATTACTTCTACAGCACTCCAATACGTTAAAAGCGAAACATTAACTGCAGGCCCTTTATTATTACAAATAGGAAAACAAAGGATTAATTGCTGGTTTGGAGAAAAACACTGACGCAGACAGCTAGCCGAATCGTCAGACGTGTTCTTCACCAACACTTTGTCGCGCGTCATTAAGTTAAATTTTCAGAATCCTCATATCATCAATTAGCCCAAGGTAATTGAAGATTCTGCAGGCAACGGAAAGAACAATCCTAATATTTTAAAAATTCTTCGTAAACAAATCAATTCACGTGATCGTCGTATTTGACATCGACATTTCCCGGAGAAGAATGCGAGTGGCATTTGTCTTCTCTGCATTTATTCAACAATAATGGAGACGACGAGAAACAGCACACGGAAACTTCGCCAATTGGAACGTTAAAGGTAAGACATGGTCTTGGCTAAAAACCTGAAACTGGAAGAAGTGGAGGAGTCGCCCATTGGAAACAATCTGACGAATCAAAATTATTCTGTTCCCTCAATACGAAAAGTAGATATTGTACAATGTGAATTCTGTCGCCTGTATTCTGCAGCAGCTAGGCCGCAGAATCTGGTGCACCATGCTGTCGTGGCGACACTCCATTCGGCCCCGTTTGTCTTGCCCTCAGACCTGACCAATGCGTGTTACTAACACTGTTCATATCGTCGGTAGCCGCAACGTGTAAATGTAAAATTCAAAATGTGATTTGTTATATTTATATGTAAAATTATAATTTTTTTTTATAATTTTAAGTGCATCCAATTATTGGGTGTATATTGTATATTATGATTTATTATGTCACAAAAATTATCTATTTTAAATATAATAATATTTTATTATTTTTAATGACAGTAAAATATAAATTGTTATATTTTTAAAATGTATCAAAATTATATAAAAATGAGAAAAAAATGAAAATTTTAAAATAAAAATGAATATAAATAAATTAAAGAAAATTTATTATAAATGATAAAACATATAACATATTTAAAAATAAAAATAAATAAAATAAAATCATTTTTAACCTTTTGACTTCAAATAGCAAAAAAAAATTGTTATAAGGAACTGAATAGTTTAATTATAATAGATAATATAGATATAAATTTATCAGTGAGTGCATTTAATACAATTTGTTAAAATGTCTAAAATTAATTACTTTAAAAATTCTCATCATGTGATAACCAAATTTCATATTCTTTATATCTATCTATACTATATTATTATCTCAATAAAAAAATTTTGTTGCACAAAGTGAATTTACATAATTACTCTCATGTTATATATTTTACTCTTTTTATTATTTTGTTCTTTCTTTTCATATAAATTACAATTTATATTTATATATTCTCTAAAACATTATCATTTTAAACCCTTTTTAATCTTTCATTATTTTTTTAAAAATATTTGTGCATAATGTAAAATTATATAATTTTCTATTTTAATGTTAATTTTTTCTTTTAACTTTTTTATTTTTGTATTCTTTAAAAATTTCTCTTTTTTGTTTTAAAGTCCTTTGATATTTCTTTATTTCATTAATTTAAATATTCTTTATACTTTTAATATTAAATAATTTTATTTTATTAATTAAATTATTATAATTAAATTCGTACATGAATAAAGTATATAAATTTTACTAGTAATAATAATGAAAGTATGAAAACGTTACTCTCAAATTAAACAAGGAGGTGTGATGTTTATGACGAACCAAACAAAACTTATCGAGGCAAAGAAAACGTATAACTATTCAGTATTGGCAAATCGTGGACATTGAATGTATGTACATATAAAAATTACAATATAATTTTTTTTTATAAATATGAAATATTGTTTTCAATATATAAATATTTTAAATTATACACGTGCCCATTTCATTTTATAATTTATAGTCTAACAAGAAACACCTGTTTTAAGTATAATAAGATGTCAAAAATAATATCTTTTTGGGGCTTTTAACAATAATTAGTGGGATACAGATGTTAACAGGGACCACAGATTTAGGGTAAACTTTGCTCTTTGATGATGTAAATAATTCAATATTACATCTATAGGTTCCATTGTGAGTAGAATAGCCATCACTCCAGCCATCAATCCTGCATGACTTCTATGTCACTAAGCTTTAGGGATATGATTTTATAAGTACGGAATAATATTTTATTACTTTGATTTGATTATGTATAGCGACGTGCTTCTTTCAATAACATTATATATCAATCCAAGAAAGTCAAGGATTGGAAGTGTGTGTGTGTGTGTGTGTGTTGCATGCTTGGTAAGCAATATTAATGCCAGTGGACATTGGTATCTTCGTCCGAGGGGCAAGGGCAATTAATTAAAAAACGATTGACAAAAACAATATTACAGTGGCAACCAAGTTGAGCTATTTGTCAATTGTGTTTTTCTTGAATGCCAAGTCCTTTGATTTTCACGTCATTGTATATATACCCGTTGAATTGGTAATGAAGCCTAAGTTGAAATGGCCGTGGGAAGAATTTATGATCTTGTAACTTGTAAGCATCCATAACTTATAAAATATTTTAAAATTTTATGAGGTCTATGTCAATTTGTTTTCAAATAAAACAATAATTGAACAATAGAATTTGGAAGTATACATTATTGTACTTTTTTGATATAATAATGATAAAAATGAACCAAAAGCTATTAATGTAATGTAATTAAAAATATTTAAACCATTTTACTATGGAGAAATGGGAAGCTTGTAAAATGTTTAAAAATAAATTAAAAGGAACTTATTTTTTAAAAAGAAATTATTAATTTCAAACTTTTTAATTTCAGAAATTATAATTTATTAGCATTTAATAACATGTTTTAAAGAGTTTAAAATTCCAAACACCCTGTTAAATAAATTGTGGAGGGATTATTGTTAATATTAAGAACGCTTGAATCTCATACATATATTTCGTATAAAGGATTTTAATTTAAATTGATGATTTTGATTTAACCTCTCAAAATTTTATTTTCATCTTAATTTTTATATGTTTTTAATAAAAATTAATATTTTTTATGCATTTTAGTATAACGGATTGCAAATCTGCGAACCTCATTGTAGAAAAACAAATCTTATATGTTAAGAATAAATTTAATTTGTTTAAATAAAATTATATGGTATTTAAAATTTACGAATATTTTATGTGATATAATCATATTGATTCGTTTTTAATATTATATTGTACATTGTAATGCATGTGTAAAAGAAACAATTAAAAAATATATATTCGTTTTGATTTTTAAGTGTGTTTTTTTTTTTTTGAAATTTATATAACAATAAAAAAGAAAATATAATAAATTTTAAAAAATATAATAATTAAAGTATGTATATTTTTAAGTGTGCAGCGAAATGTTATTTAGTTTTTAGGTATTGGCGCTTGAATATATAAATATAATGGTCAAACCATTATAAATCTTGTGTCATTTTATCTTATTTAGTCTCTATATTTTAAATTTCATGTTGAACACTTGACAGATAGCCTGGAAGATTAAAAAATGATTTAGACCAAGTTGAAGGGGGACAAGTAAAAGTGGTCCCCCCCCCCAAATTACGACAACTCCAACTGGCCAGAGACAACTTGTAAAGCGGCATCGGATCGCGTTCCCTGGACAATCCCTAAAAAGCAACGCCCACTTCTACAATAACATGAGACCCTTCTCAATAATTTTTTATAATATCGTTATTAAGGCACTCGATGGCACCATAAATATATCACAGACAAAAAAATATATAATGGAATTGGATTCGTTATAAAGTATCGCCATTCCAAGGAGAGGATAACCTACTTATATGTTAGTATATTATTATTTTATAAGTTGATGTCGGTAAGAATTTATATTTTTTTATAATTTAAAATTTATATGTGTCCCCTTTATAAGATCTAATTTTTAATAATATTTATTTTTCTAAATTACAAAATATATATATTGAACTTTTTTTTTTTTTTCGAAGTGTTCACACGAGGGGTTCTCGTTTTGAAGATTAATAGATTTGTTAATCTCTAACATCAAAAGATTAATAGATTTGTTAATCTCTAACATCAAAATATTAAGAAGTTCAATCTATTCTTGAAATATTGATACTCTAAGAATGAAGATGAGATAGCTTATATATGTAATTGTACAATATTGTTCTCTAAATTGATATCGACAAGGAGTATTAACAAAGTATTCACTCTTACGTGTATGTTTTGTTTTTTCTCTTTCTTCTCATTCTTTTGTACGTGAGAAAATTGTATATTTTATATATCTACAAAATTATTGAAAAATCATATAAATTTTATTCATTACAATAAGTTATTATATTTAGGTAAAAAAATAAATTATTTAAATAAAAGTAAACAAAATATGAATTAAAGGAAAAATTCAAAAGAAATGTAAAAGGAGCAAAAACTTGGAAGAAACACAATAAAAATAATTTCAAAGAAAACGTTGAAAAAAATAGACAAAATAAAAAATAATATATAAATTTAAAAATAATTTAACAAGTTGCAACTACGCGTGAAGGTTTTAACTTTAACCTATTATTTTTGTAATATATTGAGTACCAGCATCTTATAATAATTGTCATTTGGCTTTATAATAAGATAGTGAGACCGTTTTATTCTCTCGTGACTTCTGAATATTTTCTGTTTTTTCGTCTCTCTCTCAAACAAAATTTGATTTGTTTAATTGGTTTATTCTGTATTTTTTAAATTTCTCTCTTTTTCTTTCATTTTATTTTTATTGTTAAGTTACACAACTGTATGATTTTTATCAATTGCACACGACACGTAGTGGACAATTTTTGTTATGTGACAAATTAAGAAACAAAAATATACGCGATATAATTTAGTTATAAAATAAAATACTATATAATTTAAATATTAATATAATAAATAAAGCATATTTTAAATTTACATACACCCATTTAGTGCACTGTGATGCCTAATACACAACAAGCGAAAGGTTGTTATGAAACTAGTAAACACACACAAAAAAACACATGCATACATAATTACATATAAATACAGTAATAAAAATAGTATAATTGAATGTGATCAAATTTTAACAAGAGGATATTAATTCTATAAATGAACATAAAGCGATAGATAAAAGTATTTTGAACTTTTAGTGTTGGACAATGGCATGGGTTGATTTTTTTAGGACTTCACTCCTTTTTGAAAAGTTATCTAAAATTTAAAAACTACTAATAAATGTTTTTAATTAATATGACAAGTTAATCATCTTATTTTAAAATTTACCTTAAACTAGTAAGGATAATTTTATAAAATTATTTTTGACAACGAAAACTGTCCTTGCCTGCAATTATAAATGGCAATAGCGTCAGAATAATTTTTAACTGAGATAAGTCAAATGACTAACATGCTCATGTCATGCGAGGGACCCCACCCCAAGCATAGACCTCTTGAGGGTCCTGCGGGCCATTCTACTCCGCAATAACAACTTCGATCAAAAGAAATCACCTAACCCAAAATACAAACAAAATCACTACCTCGTTACTGAATTTTAATTTAATATTATCATGATAGTGGCATCTAAAATAAAGTTCCAGCTCTTTTAAAACAACATATGCAAAATACTTTGATGACACATGAGGCTTATGCTGCAACTGAATTAAGCAGAAAATAAGATGTTATTGCTTTTTAAAGGACTCCTAATCCTCTTCGAGTATCAATAATGGTGAAATTTATTAATTGTCGAAGTCGTGATCAGGGACTGGTGTCCAAATCGCCCTTCACCAGTGGATTAGTTTTTCTTCACAAAATCAGACATGCAGGGCCCCGTTCTAACCTAACCTTTTACCCTCCAACATTGCTTTGGGTCCCATTACTTCGTCAAGAGCACCGCACGGTCCCCGTGCCCCAATGTTTTAAAAATCAGACTGGTGATTGAACTGTAAAATCTAGTCACTCATCCGACCAGTTGAACCGTGAACTGTAAAATCTAGTCACTCATCCGACCAGTTGAACCGTTGAAAAAATCGATTATTTTAATTATATAATATTATATATATTACTATAAAAATAATTTACAAAATAAATGTAATCTAATATAACAATAGATTATAAAATAAATTTTAAATGTAATGTTAAAAATTAAATAATTTAACTAAAATAAAAATTTATTACACAAATTAAAAAAACATATTAAATTCAAAATGATTAAAAGTATAAAATTGAAAAAATAGTTTTGAAAAATAAACAGATTAATTAATATGACCCATTTTAATTTTAAGATACAATAATTTAATTTTCAAAATATTAATTAGAAAAATAAAAGGATAAAAATTATTAAAAACAAAAATCAAAATAAAAATTGTATATTTAACTAATATTAAAGAGTTGTAAATGTAAGAAAATTTTGAAAAAAGTCTAAAAATTTATTTTGTAATTTTTTCAAAAAAAATTACTAAAAAATTCTTTTTTTTTTTAAATTTTTTAAATAAAACCAGTTTTTAGCCAATTTTGACCGGTTTAAGACGTTTTTAACCGGTTTTTGACCTGTTTTTGACTAATTTTATACATGTTTTATTTTTATACCTTAATCGGACCAGAAAACCGACCGATTCCCGGTCGAACCGGTTAAACCGGCCGGTCCAGTCCGGTTTTAAAAACATTGCCGTGCACACGCGACGCACTGAGTCCGAACCTCGTACACTAGGATGTTTTCAAATTTTAGTGACGATATTTTGTCTATAAAATTATGTTAAAAAAAATTAAAAATATAATAATTAAGTGTTAAAAATTGCAAAACAAATGTATGACAGTTTTATTTCAGCCTTTTTATGATTTTAATTAGCCTTAGATTACTATAAATGAACTTCGGACGCTATTTTATGTTATTTAAAAATATTTTATGAGATTTTAGAAATATTATAATTTTTAAAAAAATACTAAACATCCACATTAATGAAAAAATAACCTATTTTGAATCACAAAGTGTCCTAATTATTTTAATTTAAGTATAAAAAAAATTTATACTAGATTCAACTTAAACCCAAGCTAAGCTAGCAGTTAAAATTAAAATTCATAGGTGAAGTTATTAGAATATAATACACAGAAGTTCAATTGTGAACCCAAACTTAATTGAGTCAAAAATAATCGATTCATTTCACTTGTTAAAATAAATCAGACCACGATAAATAAATCAATAAAAATTTTCTTTGTATTTTATTAAGTTTGATCTGCACAAACAAATAATTTAATTGAAGTTATGCTTGAGTTGTATAGCTAAATTTAGCTTCGGCTTTGCAAAGCGAATCATCGATTCGTCTCTAAAACAGCTCTACCAATCCAAACTCTAAAGAATCACCATTGTCATAATAATTGTGCGTGTATAAAATTTAAATTCTTTCATTATTTTTATATAATAATTTTAATTTTAATTATTTTATTATGAAGGAAGTGAGAAGAGAGAGGAGAGAGAGAGAGCAATGAAAGAAATTACAGTTAAGCAAAGGAAAACTATTTTATAATTTTAATTTACTAAATAAATTATCTATATATGTGGGTGATGTAATAATCATCTTAATCATTAAAGGAAAAAATACTAAAATTCCATTATATTAAAATTTTCACTTTTCTCTTAACCGTTATATTAAAATGTTCACTTTTCTCTTTACCGTTATATTAAAATTTTCACTTTTCTCTTTATATTTTCATCTATCATATTCCAAGCTTTGGTATTATATTTATTTTTTGTTTCCACTATCATTTTTAAAATTTCATTTTTAACATTTTCTTTAATTTTTCATTTATTTATTTTTTACATTCATTATTCTCTAACTTCAAATTGACTTTTTATTTTCTGCGTAATCTCTTTCTAAGTATTTCATACAATTTTACTTTAATTACTAAAAGTAATTTGTACAGGTCATTGATGATCAATTTTCTTGTAGAATTAATTTAATTTTTAATCAAATAATATAATTCGATTGCATTAATAAAAATAAAATATATCTTATTGATACACTTTTATTTATGAAATATTTTTCTAATTGTACACCTGTTCATAAAATGCTAGTTATTAATGTTAAGTCGAGAGGATAAAACTATTAACAAAACTCAAATTTAGAAATCTATACATTGGTAGCATTATTATTTACACTATTTTTTGGAACAGCCTTCTTAAACCTTATATGACTTATTAAACTTTACATTAGATATGTTATTCAATAAAATTTTTATTTAAATTCACATACAAACTTTTTTTTTTTCTTACATACAAAACTAATTAATTATTATTCAACTATTACATGTATTCACGATAGATTCAATACTTATATATACACACATACACTAACATTATATATATTTACATTTTAAAACTTAATTATTATTTTTACATACAATCACTTTATTTAATTATTATTATAAGTAGATAAATAAGATTTTTTTGCTCGTCAAAACCTGATTTCTTATAACAATAATAACCCAACACAATTTCAATTGAGCAGCATCCCCCAACAAAACCCCTCCCCAAACTATTCCTTTGTGAATTACTTATAAGTATCAAGTTTCCTCTTGGAAACTTCCCCGGAACAAGGGCAATCACGTCCATTCATACATTTCCACGGTCACATTAAGAGCAAGGTGGAAGGAAATTACAAAAAGGAAAAGTCCCCCGGGATTCGCTGACCACGACAATATTACACGTCATTCCCAAACCTACATTTCCACTCACCAGACAATCAAACGGTTGATATCGGTTACGGTCTTCATCGGGCGGCCATAAAGCCACATTCCAGACACTTCCACGAAATGAGGCCATAGAACTCTGGTTGGCTCCAATAAACCGCACTTCACGCGAAGCGTTGATCGGTTAAAATCAGAACATTCTGAGAAGGGAAAAGCAAACAAAATGAAAAAATGAAATTAAAATAATTAATACGCACGCACACCTGAGGTAGAGAGAAGAAAAGACATATGTAGATAGAGCCGGAATGAACAAGAGAGAGTGAGCCCAAAGCTAAGAGAGGGTTTTGTGGCTTGGGAGGCAAGTTGATCCTAGCCGTTAAACCTTTGGTTATCTGTTTTCGAGACCGTTGGATTGTTCGATTGCCGACGCTGTTTCACCTCGACGGTCTTGTTGCGCGGTACTGAAACACGGAAACAAGGATCAATTTTCTTCAGATCTGGACATCTGGTGAGCTGATTTGTTAATCCTGCTGAATTTTTATCATGTTTTTCTTTTGTTATTTGATTCTTGAATAAAGTTGATCTTATCAACAATTTTTTTTTTCTTCTGAGAGTCAGATGATATTTACTGCGTTTGAACAATCTTCTTGATATAAATTGGTATGTATTTCTATTATCAAGAGTGAGTAGTGTATATTAATTGAGGGTGGTTGGACGCATAGAGTGAGGAATTCATTAATTTGCTAAATCAGATCCGGCGAATTACGTGGTTACTGCGTGTGTGAGCTGATTTATACCTTTTTCACATAAAGGAATTTATGTTTCTTGACATTTTTTGTGAACGATGCTGAAATAAGCAGTCGCAGCTTGCTTACTCAAGCCGTCACTGGGTGGCGCGTCTTATTTTTTGGCTTTTCTTTGCTGGTGGTAAATGAAGTAATCTACGAAATCATTCTGTTTCTTTTGGTAGTTCTTGGTAGTTAAAGTATTTTTGCGAGGATTCTTGAAAAGCCTACCCCAATTTGAGCCAATCAAGTGTTTTTATGTTTTTAGCATGGGCGATATCTATTATGTTTTTGAGGCAGTGTGTTCTATTTTATTTTTCCAGTTTTCGAGCGGACAGAAATGTTGGTTATCTTTCTTGGTTCGAATTGGTGATTTTTTATGCTGCAGATCTTGGTCTGAGCATTCACTGAAATCATCGGATGGCTCTCTTGATGGAGTGATATCCAGATCTGTCTCTACCGGGGCTTCCGACCTGTGGGGCTGCGATCCATTCACTTTTCAGCGTTTTCTGGGTGGGAGTTGAGATCTTCGTTGGCCGCTTGATGACCTTCATTGGATTGTGTTTATTTCTGGCCCAATCACAATTGGCTTCCGAGTTTGGCATTCAACTGAGAGCGTGGGGAAAGCTCTCTCCTGTTGCCATCTTGGTTGCCAACTGTGAGAAGAACCTTCTTGGGTGTTTGTCTTCCTTTTATGTCTCCTAACTTGAATTGCCCTGTACAAACTGAGATGGCTGTGGCAGTTTTCAAGAGTCCGCTTGGAGGTGGTGAGTACCATGGAACAAATAGGATGGAAGGCAAACCTGCTGGTAGGAGACGGGTTTTTGTGCAGACTGAGAAAGGTTGCGTCTTAGGAATGGAATTGGACAGGAGTGACAATGCACACACTGTGAAGAGGAGGTTGCAGCTTGCCCTCAATTTTCCCATTGAGGAGAGCTCTTTGACATTTGGTGATATGGTTCTGAAGAATGATCTCAGTGCCATTCGAAATGATTCCCCTCTCTTGCTGACAAGGAATTTAATCCACAGAAGTTCTTCAACCCCCTGTCTGTCTCCCACGGGTAGGGACATCCAGCAGAAAGACCAGAGTGGGCCAATTGAGATTCTAGGACATTCAACCCGTTTTGCCAAGACAAAACTTCTGGTTACGGAAATTGTCAATGCAATGAAGAATGGGGTTGATCCAATCCCTGTTTATAGTGGGCTTGGAGGGGCGTATTATTTCAGGAACATTAGAGGTGAGAGCATTGCCATTGTCAAGCCTACGGATGAAGAACCATTTGCCCCAAATAATCCGAAGGGCTTTGTTGGTAAAGCTCTTGGACAACCTGGCTTAAAGCGATCTGTGAGGGTCGGGGAAACTGGGTTCAGAGAAGTGGCTGCTTATCTTCTTGATCATGATCATTTTGCAAATGTGCCGCCTACTGCACTGGTGAAGGTCACTCACTCTATCTTCTATGTGAACGACGGTGTGAATGGAAACAAGCTTCAGAGCAAGAAGCTTGTTAGCAAGATTGCATCCTTTCAACAGTTCATTCCTCATGATTTTGATGCCAGTGACCATGGAACATCAAGTTTCCCTGTTTCTGCTGTGCATCACATTGGGATTTTAGACATTAGGATTCTTAACACAGATAGGCATGCAGGTAATCTATTAGTTAGGAAGCTAGACGGGGTTGGACAATTTGGTCAAGTGGAACTAATTCCTATTGATCATGGCCTTTGCTTGCCCGAGAATTTAGAAGACCCCTACTTCGAATGGATTCATTGGCCACAGGCTTCAATTCCATTCTCAGATGACGAACTTAAGTATATAGATAATCTTGACGCTCGTCGTGATTCAGAGATGCTCCGAAGTGAGCTTCCTATTATTCGAGAGGCTTGTTTGCGGGTTTTATTCCTTTGTACAATTTTCCTGCAGAAGGCTGCTGCATATGGGCTCTGTCTTGCTGAGATTGGGGAGATGATGAGTAGGGAGTTTCGAAGTGGTGAGGAGGAACCTAGTGAGCTTGAGGTTATATGCATAGAGGCAAGAAGGCTCATTGCCGAGGAGATTCTATCTCCCAAGGATGAAGTAGATGGTGATGAGTGTCAATTTGACATTGATTGTGCAGATGGTGGGTATGAGTTCGCCCAGAAACTAACGTCTGAAGTCATGGCAGCTGGGATGCCCTTCCACTTCGGATTTGGTGTTAATGGTCGTACTCCTCTTGCCAAACTGGAGGAAACTGTTGAGGAAGAGGAAAGTGAAGAAGAAGATGAGAAGGGGTTAATTAGTGGCCCAACCCTAGAGGAAAGCACAACTATTTCAAAGTTGTCCGTGTCACTTAAAAATACGAGCGTAGGCGAGAAGAACCACAAGTTCTCGCTGTTCTCCGGAGGCAAGCCTAATGATGGCTATCTCACTAATTCATCATCCGGCCACAGGAGTGCAAACGAGCAGCTTCCTGCAAGTGTGAGCTTCGTGAATCTAGCAGACATGAACGAGGAAGAATGGGACCTGTTTTTGGACAAATTCAAGGGTCTGCTTAAGCCTGCATTTGACAAGTGGAAGGCGGACACCGTTGGGCAGAGGAAGAGACAGAGGCTTGGGACCTCGTGCAAGTTTTAAGAGTCGCGGTGTGATTACCATGTGTTGCTATGGCAGATAAAGAAAATAAAATTGCAGAGAGTAGGGTTTTTATGCTTCTCGCTGAAGTCACCTTAGGTGGGAGCAAGCAGTGATACCGTTATGTGTAAATATTCTTTGAAGGCAGCTGAAGGAGTAGCTGAGTGGACTTGGGTTGAGTTTTTCTTTGTCCCGTCACATGGGAATTTGCCCTTTCGTTGGTCGATGTTATATAAATAATTTGTAGAATGCCTGTATTGCAAATACTGGGTCTAACATTATATGGATATGTTTGGGATGAAGATCAGTATGGCTTTCGCGTGCTTGTTTCCACTTGTGCCTCTGCCTTTTGTTTTTCATTATTGTATTCTGCACTATCTTGTTGTGTTGTGTTGTTTTGTGCCTATGGAAGGAAAGACAATTGAGAGAGCTTATAAATTTTTAAATCATGAGTATTTAGATTAAAATAATTTTTTTCATGAAATAGTTTATAAGTTTTTTTTAAATTTTTAAATATTTTATAAGTTATTTATATATATATATATATATATATTAAAAATGTATAAATATTTTAAATTATAGTATATTAATGATATTTAATTTAATTTTATTATTATTATATTAAAAAATTATAATTGATTATAATTATAAAATTTTATAAAATTTTAGAAAATTTCTCTATCTTTTATTAATTTATTTTAAAAATAAAATATATGTGTATATAAATATTAAAAATATTTTATAAGTTATATGATTTTATAAATTATTTAAAATGAATATAATCAAACACTCTCTGAGTTTGCCCAAATATATCGTTGAAAGACTCGTGTAGGGAAGAATTGAGGACAGTTGATTAATCTTTTATGCTATTAGCCTTAACAAGGGAAGAATTAAGGACGGTTGATTAATCGTTTATGCTGTTGACCTTAACAAATATATGGTTAAAAGACCTAGGGAAAAACTTGGGAGGGCAATTGATCGATTCTTTATACTATTGACCTTAACATAAATAAAAAATGTATATTACCACTTTACAAGATTTCATTAGTTTAGGACAAATATCCCAACTATTGAGAGTATATGCAAATACATACTTTCTTTTTGATATTAACTTTAATAAATATACCATTAAAAGACCCGTGTAGAAAAGAATTTAGGAAGGCAGCCGATTGATTCTTTATGTTGTTGACCTTAACATAAATCAAATATGTACATTAAAACTTTACAAGACTTCATTAGTCTAGAAGAAATGTCCCAACGATTAAAGATATATGCAAATATATACTTTTTTGAAGTCCTAGATAAATAGGGTGACGCTAACTTTGATAACCTTAAAGCCTAAACCCTTGATATATATGTACTTATCCAGGACGTCAAGATACTCCATTTTTGGTGACTTATAGAAGAATGACACAAAACCCTCAAGTGTGACTATCAATTACCATTAAGGATGTAAGAATTCCGGATTCTTGACGTTTTAAAGCTCATCAGAATTCTGGTTTTACTTATCCTTAGTGATGCTTATCGCCATTACCATGACCTGATCTTCCAGCAAATTGCTTCAAATTTTGAGCAATCATGCAGGTACCCAAAGTTCCAAATTTTTAGTTCTTCGAAATTTGAAATAAATCCTTCTTTCTTCTTGCCGTGTATCAAACAAGAACATGCCTCGAAATCGAAGCCGATGAAGATAAATACATATTTATATTCAAGTACATAGTCGTTAAGAACAGGCGATAGCATAGTTTCGATTGGTACATAACGTGGCAGTCTAATCAGTGCAGTGGCCCTCGTTTCTGCATTTAAAGGCAACTTGCTATTGCTGTGGGGTTTTTCAATTGAACTTTTCTTTGTATGAATTGCAATTTAAGTTGTAACGATGGAGGATCACGGTGAAGCACAGTTTGTGGGGCTGCGGAGTGAAGAGTTGTTTGGTAGCTATAATCATTGTAATGATCACCAGTGTATTACGAGGCCCCCTGATTTGCACCCAATTTCAAGTGTATATCGGTGGTTAAATACATACCCAAACACTTCAGGTAATATAGTAAAATGAATTGATGTAGTTTTCATTGAATCTTATGTAAAAATTCAATCTTTACAAGTAGGCTACTGGGCTAATATACATTGGTAGGTCAGTAGGATTTCAGAGATGGAAGAAATGTGAACCCAAATCCTTAATCATTGGATAAATAAGTCATTAACTATGTCAATCTTAATCAAATGACAAATATTCTCAGAAATTATCTGTTGTCTGTACAGCTCCAAAAGGTGTTGTTTCTGCCAGGAGACATTGGCAACAATCTTCTATAGCAGAATGACTGCTTCTTTTAACCTGACCCTAGCGTGACTTTTAAGTTATTCTGCTTGGTTGATGCAGATTATCATACATGTCTCCATGGCCTATCAGCGAGATCTCCATATCTGAAGCTATCAGCAAGACGATCGATGGTTGTCCTAGCCACCTGCAAGGACGAATACACTATAAGGGGCACCACAAACTGGAACCTTTCTTCACCAAGTCCATGCTAATGATCTCGGCCTTTGGATTCATCATTCGAACATTTTCAGATATCTGAATTTGTTGATGCATGGGTTTGTTGTGCTCATATGATGCCGCGGATGGCTATTGAAAGATCCACATTCCTATACAATCTGCACGTGAATCAAAGTCGAATATAGTTAGCAATTTGTTAATTCTGTGTTATGTGTATAGGAAAGAAAAACTTGCCTTTGTCCACAATGCACATGACTCGACTTTCTGCTCTAAGTCAGTCCTTTGTTGGAGGCTATATCAAGAATCTTTTCTCACTTTATTTTGATCATATTTTTTCGGATCAAAACTTGCAAAAAGCTTCTTTCTTTGTTTGATTATTGACAATGTTTTCTTGCTTATGAATGTGGTGGTTGTGACAAACATGGACAATGTATCAAAAAGAGGAAAAACTAATCTGAGAAGTACTCTCCCTTTCAGGATCAGTTCAGTTGGAATCCATAATCATTCCACACATTGGAAGCAGCTCAAAACAACTGATAGCTTCGTATAATTAGCATGTTCCTTATATATCTTGGTATATTTGCTGATAATACATATGACGTGAAATAGCAAAAGTAAGGACCGAAAATGGTTGGAGAAATAAAGAAAAATTTAGGGTAAAAGGGGACAAAAGCCAAAACTAAAAAAATAAAAAGATAATCAACTAGATTGAACAATTATCAACCGAGCAAGAATGCATGCACTCTCCCTTTCAGGATCAGTTCAGTTGAAATCCATAATCATTCCACACATCACAAGCAGCTCAAAATAACTGACCGCTTCATGTAATTAGCATGTTCTTTATATATCTTGGTATTTTTGCTGATAATACATATGATGTGAAATGGTGGAAGTAAGGATCAAAAATGTTGGGAGAGATTAGAAAAAATTTTAAAGAAAAAGGAGATAAAAACTAAAACTAAGAAAATAAAAGGGTAATCGATGAGATTGAACAGTAATCTACTGAGTAAGAATGTATCTCGCACGGGATAACTCTTTGTAACAAATCAAAAATTGTACAATCGGAAGACCAATCATCACGTCGGCAAATGTTGGTCACAACCCACCGAAATACAATTGAATGACTTGATTTGACTTGAATTTGGAAGCATTAATTCACTCATACACTCACAAACAATAAGTAATAAAGATGGAAAGAATATTCTCAATGCATTCAAAGAACCAAAGTTTATGTACAAATTGTAAATGCAAGTATTTAAGGGATACAAGTAAAGAACCAAAGTTTATGTACAAATTGTAAATGCAAGTATTTAAGGGATACAAGTAAAAAACTAGTTAGGACCGGGATAAAATGATAAAAATGACCTTGAAAATTGGGCTCCAAATGGTCAAACTTAAAAGGTGGGTCAAAATGTGACTTTTCGCCTGCTGCACGATCGAGCGCCCTCCTTTTCAGATCAAGCGTGCTACCTTCGTTGCCATCTGTAGTTATAATCATGTCACCTTGCAATCAATCACGTCCCTAGGTGATTGCAAGTGTAGAGTCTTCCCTAATGTCAATCTTGATCCCTCAGTGCGATTGTAAATATAGAAACTCTCAAATGTCAACCCGACTGACTTGGCTTGATTGGGGTTGGTTCGAGTCATATTTGCAGAGTTATTTGGTACTTCTTGAGTCTCCCAACTCAAAAGTTGATGTCACTTCTCTTTCTTTAAGCTTCTCTAACAAATCTAAATGATCTCTAAATCTCCAATTAAGCTTCAAGTTGTTAAGAGCATTCTTGAGCGTGTAGCCTCTCACTCTTGTGACGGTTCCGAGTGGCAACTCGAGAAAATTTCGCCTTTATATGTCCACAACAACATACAACATACGGTCTGGATAAAAATATGGACTCTAGATAATCATAATTTTGAATCATAACCACAATAAAGATCCTAATATGACATCCTGCATTGGGTTGAAAAATTCACCCATGATTCTCACAACTTCTAGAACGAGCTTTCTCATCATTAATACAATACATTTCTGCCAGTTATACTCAGCATAGCTTCCATGACCAGCGTGAATATTGTGCTAGGATGCTGGACAACTTTTGCCACAGGGATCGGATATTGTTTGTCGGGAGGAACAATGAGGTGAAGGGCTAATGGTGGTTTCTGATCAAGTGGCGTGGAAGAATCTGTCGAGAGAGAATAAATTGAATTACGCGACAACGATAAAGATAAAGAAGAAAAAGCAAGAGCCAGAATGTTCTGTGCAGCCCAATTCGGTAAATTTTCTTCATGTGCCTGGAAAATAAGTTCTAGTATTTGGCTTCATGCTGATCTTTGCTTCTGATTATTACACTAAATTTTAACACATCAGGAGTTAAAACTTAGAACCCTTGTGGTTTGATGTAATGTTATCCGTCAATCTCTCTGTACTTTTATAGAGACTGAAAACAGGAGTAGAGAAGGTGTGACCATGCAAGTAGTATTAGCACTGGAAATGTATTTTCTTGATGACTAGCACTTCTAGTTGAAGTGTGGGCCTCATCAAATTGCAGTTGGGTCCTCTGCAAAGCTTATGTCCCATGCATTTGGAGGATGTATGTATGTATGAATGTATATCATATTTCTTTTTAACTCATTGGTCTTTCATTGACTAGAGACTTTGTTGACCAATGATGGGTTGATACAGGAGCGCAACCATCATTGATAAATTAATACAGCTCATAAATAAAAGCCTCCTTCGTCTACTAAAATAAGGAAAAGTGTAGAGTGTTTAAGACACAGACCATTCGCTATACATTTTTCAGAAAATAGAGCATGAAGCATATTGGAATGTTACGCCAATTGGCAAGTACAAAATAGGAAGTGGGAAACAAGTACAAAAATGGAAAAAGAATGCCGATATAATTTTTTTGATTTTACGTACTTGTTACTTCTCACAAAAATGAAAAAATAACGAATAATGAACCAAACTTGGCACCAAAGAAGGGCAAACGACGTCGTTACCGGCACATAAGAAACGCTTTCAAATCAATCCAACGTCTATCTTAAACCCTAAACCCTAGAGCGCCTCTATTCTTCTCCCCTCTTCTCAGCGACGATGCTCAATGTTCCGATTATCCACCATACGGAACCGTTTGCTTGCCCCACAATTCTTTGGCAAACCTTCCGCTTTTTCCTCCACAAGCGTCGCCGCCGTCAGGGATCTGCCGCAAAGCGACCTTGTCTCGCAGATCATTGGCTATTTAAACACTCCTCCCCTTTGTTACAATACCAAGCTCCTGCTCGATTCCATCAGAAGAAATGTTTGGTTCAAGAATGAAGTTGTGAAATTGAGGCCGTCTGAAATAGACAGCATTATCGAGAAACTCAGCTTGGACAATGCAACTGGAATTTTCTTTCTGCTGCAAAATGAGTTTGGAGTCAAGCTCTCACGAAACTCACAGTTTATTATAGCCCATATTTTGGCGGAAAAGAAACGGCCCCGAGCGCTAAAGTGTCATCTGAAGAGGATGCTTCAAGAAGAAGGTAAAGCACATTTTCTTTGTAATATTTGTATTTGATGGGATTTCGATAATATCTTTGATAAATTGGGCTGAATTTTGATCACGATGAAAAGTTTTATAGCCATATTTGAGTTGCATGATAAATTCAGTTATGGACTGCTTGAAGATTGCTAATATTCTTCTTTATAGATCTTTTATGATTTCTATCAGGCTCTGGATCTTCACCTTTATTTTGTGAACTGCTTCTGAAAAGCTTCGAGGGATGGAATTCAAACCATATGGTGTGGGATATGCTGGCATTTGTTTATTCTAGAACTGGTATGGTCCATGATGCTCTTCTTGTCCTGTCCAAGATGAAAGACCTAGGTATACAGCCGTCAATTATGACATACAATAGTTTGTTACACAACTTGAGGCACACTTTTATAATATGGGATGTTTACAGAGCAATCAAAGCTGATGGGATTCATCCGACCGAGTACACAAATTCAATTTTCCTTGATGGTCTATGCAGACAGTCCTTGATTCATGAAGCTGTTGCGTTTCTGCAGGAAATAGAAGAGAAAGAGGCTGAGCCTAGTGTTGTTTGGTTTAATACTCTGATGTCAGGATTCTGCAGAATGGGTTTTGTGGATATTGCAAAATCATTCTTCTGTATGATGGTTAAGTGTGGATTATCTCCTGATGCATATAGTTACAATATTCTCATTCATGGCCTTTGTGTTACTGGTTCACTGGAAGAAGCATTAGACTTTGCAATTGACATGGAAAAACATGGATTGGAGCCTGATCGAGTGACTTATGACATCATTGACAAAGGATTTCGTCTACTTGGTATGAAGGATGGAGCTTGGAAGCTTTCTGACAAATTAGTACATAAAGAGTTGAACCCTGATCTTCTAACCTACACAGTATTGATTTGTGGGCATTGCCAGACAGGTGATGTTGAAGGGGGTTTGAGGTTGCGAGAGGAGATGCTATCTAAGGGTCTTCAGTTAAATAGCATCTCATATCGTGTGCTACTCAGCAGCTTGTGTAAAAGTGGACGGATAAAAGAAGCTCTAGTTTTGCTTTCTGAGATTGAAAATTTTGGCATAAAACCAGATCATTTTATGTATTCTATGATAATTCATGGTCTTTGCAAGCTTGGAGAAGTACAAAAAGCCATACAGCTTTACAAAGAGATATGTGTAAAGGGAGTCACTCCAAATTCTTTTCCACACAGATCTATTTTATTAGGATTGTGTGAGAAGAGAACAATATCTGAAGCAAGAAGCTACTTTACTGTATTGACAAATAGTGACTTGATACAGGATGTTGTATTGTACAATATTATGATTGATAGATATGTTAAACTAGGTAATATAGGAGAGGCTGTAGAGTTGTATAAAAGAATGTTGGAGAAAGGAGTTTCCCCAACTATTGTTACATTCAATTCCCTAATAAATGGCTCATGTAAAGCTGGAAAGCATGCTGATGCCAGAAAGTGGCTAGATGACATCAAGATGCATAATTTAGTGCCCACTATAGTTACTTATAATACGCTTATGAATGCATTATGTGAAGTGGGAGACTTAGAAGCCACATTTGATCTGCTTAAGGAAATAGAAGCAAGTGGTATGGAGCCCAATCAAGTAACTTACACAGTGGTTATGAAAGGGTTATGTAAGCAAGGGATGCTGGAAGAATCCATTGGGGTGCTCAGGGATATGTTTGCTAAGGGTCTTACTCCAGATCAAACTTCTTATAATGTTCTGATCCAATGTTTTTGTAAAGCTCGAAATCTGAAAAGAGTATTTCAGTTGCATGATGAGATGGTTCAACTTAACATTTGGCCAAATCATGTTACTTACAACATTCTTATCAATGGTTTATGTGTATATGGAGACCTAAGTGATGCAGAAAGGGTATTTTCCTTTCTCAGAGACCAAAATATCAGATTGTCCAAAGTTGCTTACACCACGCTTATGAAAGCATATTGTGCCAAGGGAGATGTACGAAAGGCTATGGTACTCTTTCATCAAATGGCAGAAGTTGGGTTTGAATTTTCAATAAAAGATTACAGTGCTATTATTAATAGACTCTGCAAAAGATCTTTACTAAATAATGCAATGGAATTTTTTCGGATGATGCTAGTTCATGGTGTTGCTCCTGACCAGCAAATTTGTTCAGTTATGCTTCATTCGCTTAACCAAGTTGGTGATTTCCAATCCAAGTTTCAAATCTATGTTTTAATGATCAAGTGTTGCTTTGATCCTGTTTGAGTTGTATGAGATGAGTTTTTGCAGTGCTCCTCATCATCTAACATTCTTTACAGTTCAATTGCTGTGATAAGGTATGGAGCTCTTAGATTTTGTACAGCACATGCATGCCCACCCCAAAAGACATTTAACCTTTATTTGTAATTGAAAGCATCATTGGTTTCCTTGACTAGTTCCTTTTTGGATTAAATTAATGCTTCACATGTAATAGCCAAGTACTCTAGTTTAAGAGAAGTAATAATAAAGGGCTACAAGACGGCCTTTAAGTGTAAGCCATTGATAAAATTTAGATACAGTCAGTAATTCTGTGTCATATTGCCCATGAAATGATTCGAGCAGAATAAATATAGTGCTAACTATTATTTATTTTGGCTGTGCATGTAGGAGTGGACCTTATGTTTGCGAACAAACTATGGGTGACAAATATATTCTCTAGTACCTGAATATGCTGTAATGTACTCTTCACGAAGGCAACAAGGTATTCGCAAGCTTCTCTATCCATTAATATTTTACTTACATCATGCTGAAGTTCAGATAGACTTATTCACTCCAAACTTGGACAGTTACTAGGTATTTGAGGGAGTTTATGGTTCGATATTCTATTAATTAAGTAGTAAAGATGCTAACTTGCTGTACGCACCTAATTGCAACCTCACTGCAATGAGAAATAGTAACTCTGATGACACTTGAATTACTTAACTGATACTTTGAATCTGGATCATTCATAATGAGCTTTTGTGGTGTTTTGAATGGGGTTTGACTGGCCCTTAAAGTGATGAGGAGGAAGGGGGTGCCTAGGATGCTTTATAAGGTTAGCATTCTGGTAAATTCAAATAGACTTTTATGTTTACCTAAGATGATACTTTCTCACTAATCTAAATGTCTAATACACAATGACGTTGGGGGTGCCTTGGGTTCAATGAAGAATCGAGATGATGTTGGACAATTACCTAATGAAGAGGGCTTTCGTTTATTGTAACCTAGTGTAGGGAGTTTCTGTCAAATTTTGGAGTATTGTATTGTTTCAGTATTGAATTATGTCTGGCATAACAATTTTTATGCTGCAAGTCCTGAATTTCTCAAATCCTTTCTCGTTTCTCTTTTATATTGCTATTTGTATAATCATTATCTTATTGTTATGATCATCAATATTGGATTTTTGCGATTTATTTATTTTTATGGTGCAATGCTTTATGTTTTAATCCATGCCCTTTCTGGAGGTGACATTTTGTTTCCTACTGTTGAGGAGTTGGAGGACTTTGTTGAATCACTTAGCATTTCATTGAAAATGCACTTGGTGGGAGACCTGATTTGACACCAGACTATAGTACCATGGACTGTTTTGATGCCAGGTGAACAATTTGTTTCTCATTACTGTGATGTACCTGGTGTAGTATCAGGTACATTGTATATATTTTATATTATTGGTAATTTCATGTGAAGGATTTTGTATTGGCTCTACTCTTAATAATTTTATGTTGTGAAAGGATCATATGATTTTAGGTAATTTGAACTTCAGATTTCCCTCCTTGCCTAGGCATCCTTCCTTCCATTTTCTGTATTTTTAAGATTGGGTGCAAAAAATGTTATTTTACTCTGGCATAGTTTTTGCCAGAAAATAAACTTTTAGATTGCAATATCTTCCAGCCCAATTCAATGGCTTTGTTTGTTTTCAAATTTTGGTGCTTGTTTTTTTATGGTTTTGTCTCGAAAATTGTGTAAAAATAATAGAGAAAAAAATAAAATTTAAAAAGTGTAATAATTGAGTGCGTATTTTTGAATTCATAATTTGAAAATAAACATAGCTAATGTTTTTAACAAGTGCACATCTGTAACAGCCATAAAAAGCTGACAGTTCCGGGCCTTGTGTTTTTCGTTTTACACACATAAATTAATGTTATGAGAAAGGCAGCACCAGACATGAACCAAATTCTCTAGGATTATCCATTTGGCTTGAAGATTGGCATCTAAATATGAAATTCAATTTATATATTCTTAACATGTTTATACAGGTTCAAGATCTTCTAGTTGCTGATACTACTGCGGCACAAACTTCTATTAGTGAGCCCCAAACTGCAAGCCTCTAATGTATGGCCTCTGTATATGTTTGCCCTTCTGATTTCATTTTGTGATGCTTTTCTTGCAGCATGGTAATCCCTATTAACATATTAATTTACTCTCAATTGCAGGAGGAAGCATTTCCCTGAAGCGTTGTATTTGTTCGTTAATCCTACATGGATGCTATATGACACAATGGAAGTGGTTTGCTCACTGGTATTCTGTCGTTATGAATGTCACCAGTCATATAACGCTTAGATATATATATATATGTGCCTGCTAGTCATTCATACTGGAAAATTATTTATTATTAAGCATATGTTATGCCATGCTATGTTTTTCAGGGGTTTTTCCTTCTATCTTTTTAAATTTTTTTTTTTTTAAATCGATGATTCCAGAATAAATTTTTGCTGTCTTCCGCTCTTACCAGTTGCATACTTATTTGCTGAGGTCTAGGAGTGGATTTATGCAACTTGGGCAATCTACATTAAGTGGTGATCTAAATAATCTGACAAAGTGATGGAATTAGATAAATAATTTGATTTAGAGGAAGGACGTGTACTTGATGAAAAGGTATTCTGAGAACCCAATTGAACTGCTCACTTTTTTGGTGCATCAAGTGTACTTATTATTCTAGCAATGATGCAAAACAAACGTGCTCAAATATAACAACACTAGCGGGGTTCCCAGTAAATGGTGCGTTTATTACATCCTTGTCCGGACGATCTTCACATGTTTCACATTTTAAGACGGGTTAGTTCTTGGACCAGCTCATCCAAATCTCGGTTGGAAGTTCCGCCAGCTTTCATGGCTTCCAAGGCCTGATCCCTCAATTCCTTTGCCCTAACCCTCTCTACTGCACTCCCATGCATCGACTCGGTGATTTTCCGAGCCAACTCAGTGGGATCGGGCACCGTATCTTCGCCCTCGCAAGCCAGGACTGCAGCACCCTTGTAGTCAGCCAACAGCTTGGCATCCAGAAATTGGTCTGCTTCCATGGGCCAACCCAGTATCATTACGCCGGCGACTATGGCTTCCAAAGCCGAATTCCATCCACAGTGACTCAAGAACCCACCCACCGCCCGATGACTCAGTATCGCCGTCTGTGGGGCCCATCCCTTTATAACGAAGCCCCGGCCCAAAACCCGGTCCTCAAAACCATCCGGGAGCCACCCGAACCCATCCGCCACTTGTTGGGCCGTCAAAGGCTTCACAACCCAAACAAAACGGACTCCACTCCTCTCCAGGCCCATGGCAAGTGCCTCCATTTGGGCCTTCTTGAGCCACTTTTGACTCCCAAAACACACGTACAAAACCGAGTTATCATCGCACTCATCGAGCCATGAGATGACCGTGTGTTTAGACTCACACAAGTCGTCGTTGACCGTCAACTCACCAGATCCACCAGTTATCATGTTCAGCGGACCGACGCCGTACACACGAGGACGCCCCAGTTTCTTGTTCAAGTGCTGCAAGAACTCGCCCTCTAAGTCATGGAAAGAGTTGAACACAAAAGCCCAACTCGAAGCATTGGCACCCATCAAAGTCTTAATCACTTCATAACTGGAATCCGTGGGTTCTAATTCCCTGTAGCGCCGGTACAGGGAAGGCAGCTGGTGCCAAGCAAAACTCGGCGCCCGTGGTAGATCATCAAACTTGATCTCACTCCCAGGTTTCACCGCCTCAGGATTAGACCAGAGATGGTCAAAAACGGCAGATAGAAAAGCCGCACTAGAGTGGAAAACAATCCTGGGAATCCCCATCTGGTTTGCCAACTGATAAGTCCATCCAAGAAAGAAATCGGAGAGGAGGACCACGGGAGGGTCGTCCTGAGACTTAAACCACTGGATTATCGGGTCTTGAAGTTTGCTGAGGGCACTTATGATCGGTATGTTTCCACGGTTGCCGATATCCCTGACGTTCTCCACGCCAGGAGGGATTGAAGGATCGGTCGGAAAAGGGTGAACCAGGGTTTGTATGGAAGGGTTGGCTGAGAGAAGTGGGGCCAAGATCGGGAGGTTTTTGGGGGTGATTACAATCGTAATCTTTAACCCTCGGAGAGAGAGCTGTTGAGTGAGATCGAGAAGGGCAAGCATGTGCCCTTGCGCTGGAAAAGGGAAGACCAGCACGTGGACGGCACTCTTGACGCTGGACATGGCTTCCCGATTCAAGAATGGCAACGAATAATTGAGTGGGCGAGGATGAGAGAGAGGAGAGTAGAGGGTGTGGGTGAACTGGGAATCCATAAATCAGTGAAATCACAGCCCAACTCGAAGTGTGGTTGTTTTTGAGTTTTATTTATTTTTATTAATTCTAGTTACTTTAATTTAAAATTTTGTTTTCAATTTTATTTTTTATTTCTATCAATTTAGGTTTAGTTTTATTTTATTTTTATTTTCAATTTAACACTTATTAATTGGTTTATTATTTTTTTTATCATTTTCTCATGCATTAAAGCGCGTCTGCACAAATAAAAATTAATTAAAGATTTTAATTTTAATTTTAATTTGTGTTAATTATAGCTATTTAAGTTTTACGACAGATTTAAAATTTTTTAATTATGTTATAACTTAACAATTGTAAATATAAATGCTACAAAAACATATTAAAATTATGTTTTATTTTATTTTTAATTTGTAGTTAATTATAGTTAATCAATGTTTGTGCGTGTTGATAGAAGTCAATCTTATAATTCTTAATAGAATAATTAAGTTTTGCACATTAACCTATCAATGAAGCACATTTTTTTTTTGTTTCTATATATTAATTGAGAAAATACATTTTAATGCGTGAGAAAAAATTGGTAAAAATAATATACCAATGAAGAAATACTAAATTGAAAATAAAAATAAATATACTGAAAAATCAATTGATAGAAGTTAAAAAAATAGAAGAAAATAAAATTTTAAATTAAAGTAACTAGAATTAATAAAAAAATTAAAACTGATAAAAAAACAACAGATCTTGACACTGTTTTGGGTTCCGGATGTAGCATCGAGTGAACTTTTCTTTTGGTAACAACGTTGTGTGTTCGCATTTTTTGGGTATTTAACATTGACAGCAACACTTACGTTCCCAGTACTAAATAAAAAATTTAGTGCAAAATGGAATTTTGATTCATAATTCAGTAAAAGAATTTTCAAAAATTCGATATACAGTTTGGTTTTGATTTTTGAGTATGGAGCTTAATCTAGTATTGCTTTTTATTTTTATTTTTATTTTTATAATATTTATCTGATTTTTCTTATTCTTCTCATAAAATTTAGTTTATAATTATCTGAAGTGTATTATTGAGAGTTTGAATTTAATTTTGTTGCATATTATGCATATTCAATGTTATCTTTAATTAGTAAATTTACACAATTACTACTTTTAATTAAAAAGATCAAATATATTTAAATATAATTACTAATATACCACTATCTTTTTATGTATTTTATTTGCATTCTTCTTCTTCAATTTTCATTTATTTGATTTTCTTTACTCAATTTTAATTTGTTAGATTGTTGTTTCTCAGTTCTTTGTTTTAATATTAGTTTATTCCATTTTTCTCTTTTTCTCAAGTTTCTTTATTGTTCGATCATTAATATAGTATTGCATTTATAAAATTTTATTGATGAATTTACATAAATATGCACGCATAAAAGTGTGCCTTTTTTTCTATCTATTTATATACTATAGAACAAGAATATCTTTGATTACACAGGTTTAATAAAAAAAATACTCTAAATTTTCATGTTCTATTTTTAATGCTATCCCTCAACTTGTATTTTTTTCATTCACTTCCCAATTCTAATATATCCTATTTTTATCTTTATTTTATTTATTCTATATTCTACACTAAATATTTGGATTACGGACTTGATTTGATTGCAAAATGTTAATTTTATATTTTTTTCCTAATATTTTTAGTTATCTTTCGATTCATCCTCTTTATTTTTAAATGTCATACACTTTTATTTCTAAATTAATTTTATGTTAAAAACAAATTTTAAATTAATAAAATATTACAACACATCAAGTGTTGCTATTTTAGTGTGTGTATTTGATTTGAGTTTTTAGTTCTTACATTCATCTTTTAAAATTTTATACATTATATTATATTGATTAAATACAAATATTTTATTATAATGGTGTCCTTTTTATATTTAAAATTTAAATTGAAATATTATAATATTAAAATATTTTGTAATATTTATTTACAAGTTATGCAACAAAAAAATTTAAAAATTTGAATATGAACTTATAATTTTTATTTTAAAAAATAAAATTCACTTTACCAAAATTTTAAACTAAAAATCCAAAAAATATTAAATAAATTATCTAACTGAATAATTTTAGGTTTATTATTCATTTTATATAATTATTTTTTAATTATTACACCTATTTACAATTAAATTAATATTTATACATAACGCATATACATATATTTATTTTTATTTATACTCTAAAAACTTAACTATTATCTTTATATACTGTCACATCACCAATCATTATTATATATTTTATACATATATTCAAATAAATCATACTATTCATCATATCAAAACCTTTATTCCAAACATATTATTTATCCTAACACAATTCTTACCAAAGATCATATCCAACGAAAATCCCTCTCCCAAACATAGCAATGTCTTGAATGTTAAATTAATAATGAAGACATTATAAAATATGAATGTTAGATAGACTTGTTAGGTCCAATTGGATGTCAAGTTGTTGGAATTTAAATTGGTGCTTTAAATTATGCATTTATTTTATTCACAAATCAAGTCCACAAATATTCTGGATGCCTGCATTTAGTAGATGAGGCATTTAGGATAATACTTGATTCTGAAAAAACAGTCTTGGAATGTAGAAAGAATGATATATATTGACGTGATCAACAATCGCGTCGGATAGAACGGTGTAACCGGACCCGAATCCGATAACCCCAGGGACGCGAACCGGGCGAAGATCGTTGACCCAACGTAGTAGGATTGGATTAAACCCGATAAGAACGGCCACAATCAGCACACCGATTGCTGATTGATACGTTACGAATCACTCGAACCAATTCGGAATGACTCGATTTGGGATAGAAACTCACGAGAAATTGAAAGAATCAATTTCAGGGAATTGAAAGGAAACCTGAATTAATTGAAAACACTCTGTCTTGTCTGTCCTCAATTGAATAACAAACTACTATTTATACTAAAACTATCAGACTTTAATCTAAAAAGCCCACACGGCCCAATTTATTAATTAAGCCCATTAACTAATAAAACTAAAATTAATAAATATTAAAATGAAATTCGACGGATCCTTGGGATCGCGTCATACCCCTCCTCTTGAAGGCGAATTGTCCTCAATTCGAATCTATGTCCTCCTGGATCAAACACGAATTTCTGGAAGTTCTTTAACTCTTCATCACCTCGCTGAAACTTCAGCTTTATCTTCTTATGAGTCCAACATAGGAATATCGGCAACAAACTACATAAAGGACTATGAAAGGGCACTGACGACTTATTCGGATATGCATGTGTACTCTCTGCAGATAAAACTATCTTCAACTCTTGTACAGTACAATTTGGTACTGGATCTGCTAGATAGTAGAATGGATCAATGTACACGTGGCTCTGTAGAAGTTTAATCTCCCAATCCTTGGCTCGTTCTTCATGCTTATGGTTGTCCTCAACTTCCACTTTAATTTTTATGGCTTCTTTTATCTCAGCTTTATCCCTTTCAATTTCTACTGCTTCCGTTACTTCTTTCCGCTCACCTTTCTCCTCAATTTTCAAATGTGTGTTATCACTGCCATTATCTTCATGTTGTACTTCATCCGATGACATCTTCTTTGCAATTTCCACTTGAGTCAAAGATGGCGTCTCAATGGATAGGCCTTTCTTCTCTCCCAAAACTTTGCTAATGCCGATGTGGGTATCAACTTCCTCATTTCGACATTCACTCATGCTATGCCCACGCTGAAAGTAATTAAGACACACCTGAATTTGACTTCTAATAGGAGAATTCGATACCTTAGATGGCTCGTTGTACTCATCCACATTCGATCCATACTCTCTGATATTACCATGCCTTGATGGTGTATATTTATTTCTTGTCTCCTCGTAACCTCGTCGATCTTGTCTTACTGGCCTGACATGATACCCATGTCCATCCCTAGCCTGAGTTTGGTTTGGCACGGGACTGCTTCTGCGTCCAGTCGATCTAGACGGTAAATTGTCTCTTTTTAAGGTTGCAGCTTGAGATGCTTCTACGCGCCCTAACTGATCTTGCATATCTGTCATCCTGTCCTGCATACCCTTCACGCTTTTGGTGAGCTTCCTCAATTCATCAGAGAGAGATTTGAATAAGAACTTACTCTCGTTAGGGCCATTACCTTGGTCTGAATATTGACTGGCCATTCAACGTGATTAAAGTTGAAATGCGGGCTTAACACATCCCCAAAACAAATAAATAGATAAATAAATAAACTTCTCTCTTTTTTTTTTGTTGCTCCTTTTTATTTTTTGGCCTTTCTTTTTTTTGCCTCTTTTTTTTTGGCCTCTTTTTTTAAAAAAAAAAATTCAGTAACCAAACAGGCCCTTAAGCATAAATAAAAATTCTGCAGCCAAACAAGCCCTTAAGCAGAAATAAAAATTTTCAGCCAAACAGGTCCTTAAGCAGAAATAAAATTTTGCAGCCAAACAAGCCCTTAGAAAAAAAACAGAATTACTGAAACCAAACACGGCCTTACCACGTCAGCGGACGGTCCAGCCCAGTGGCAGCTTCTGGTCCAGCCCAATTCCTTCGGCCCAATGATTTTTTTGTGCTCAAGCCTGGCCCAGTTACAATCTGGCCCAGATCCTGCTTCCAGCCCACTAGATACTCGGCCTAACGTTTACCTCGGCCCAATAGGAATATTTTTTTGACCCAATCAACCTCGGCCCAACAGGATTTTTTTTTGATGTTTTTTTTTTTTGCTCACTTGGGCCCAGTCAGCAACTTGGCCCAAAAAATTGCTCCGGCCCAAATCAAGCCCCTGGCCCGACAGATTTTTTTTTTCTTTTCCTGGTTCGCGAGCGGTGGCGGCGAAACCGCTGATTTCGCCGGCGTTCGTCCGCGGAATGGGCTGGCGTCGACTCCCCGAGCGTCGGCAAGCCCTGGGCGGCCCTCAACGACGGCGTTAGACGGCGGAATCAGGCGGAGTCGGGCAAATTTCTCCAGGTGGCGTCGCGCGGCTCGCGGTGAAATTCCGGCCGATTCGCTCCTCCTTCGGCGGCGATTCGGTGTGGGAAGGGATGGGCTCTCGACGGCGGTTCGGTGGGTGTGATTTTCTGGCGGAAATCAGCTGAAACGGCGGCGAAATCGCGGTTGTTGGCGGCGGCGGTGCGGCGGCAGCGATTTCCTTTTTTTTTTTGAATTTTTTTTTGGTTTTCTCCGGCTGCGACGGTGGTGGCGGGGTTGATTGCTTCGTCAATTGGTTGAACGGTGCGAATTTTGTGGCGGCAACGGCGGTGGCGCGGCCGCGGCGAATTTCCCTTTTTTTTTGATTTTTTTTCTTTTTTTTGATTTTTTTTCTTTTTTTTTATTTTTTTTTTATACTCCGGATCCTGTATCGAATTAGAATTCGATACAAAATGGCTCTGATACCAAATTGACGTGATCAACGATCGCGTCGGATAGAACGGTGTAACCGGACCCGAATCCGATAACCCCAGGGACGCGAATCGGGCGAAGAACGCCGACCCAACGTGGTAGGATTGGATTGAACCCGATAAGAACGGCCACAATCAGCACACCGATTGATGATTGATACGTTACGAATCACTCGAATCAATTCGGAATGACTCGATTTGGGATAGAAACTCACGAGAAATTGAAAGGATCAATTTCAGGGAATTGAGAGGAAACCTGGATTAATTGAAAACACTCTATCTTGTCTATCCTCAATTGAATAACAAACTACTATTTATACTAAAACTATCAGACTTTAATCTAAAAAGCCCACACGGCCCAATTTATTAATTAAGCCCATTAACTAATAAAACTAAAATTAATAAATATTAAAATGAAATTCGACGGATCCTTTGGATCGCATCATATATAACCCGATCTTGAATGGAATTTATGTTACTTACCAAATTGATCGACCCTTGGGGATAAATTTTTTAAGTTTATCACTAAGCATACATGAATGCCTAGTAACAAAGTTACAAAAATATTTGTTACATTCTCTATGCATACTTATATTTATACATCCATAACATATATTAAACTATGTATAATCTGCATAATAGAGTGCATAATAGAGGAAGAATTTACAGAATTAGAAATTAAGGTAAAAAATTATAATAACTATTTGCACAAGTAATTCCTGTCATAACATTAAACTTAAATAAGATCATTGAACTATTGGTATGGATTTGTTTTATCTGAAACTTAAATTAAAACAGAGTACACAACACATAAGCAATACTACTATACAATAATATGTGTGAATGTACATTTTGTCAATATGTAGAATAATAATATATATAATAAAATAACCATATATGTTATAAAATATTTAAAACGAGTGAATATTTTACTATCAATATTTATATATATAATGAGTTAAAATTTACAAAAATAAAATAAATTTTCCACAAAAAGAACACTATTCTTATAATAATATATTATAAAATATCTAAAATGAGTCAATATTTGACTATCATTTTTATTAAAATAGATAATTCTATGAATAATATTATATTTATTTTATAGTTAATTATTTTTTTATGAAATATCATATAAAACAAATAGAATTAGAATATAGTACAAAAATGTGCTACAATTTTAAATAAATATATTATAGATTAAACAATCAATATTCTTAGCATATACATTATGAAATTTTAAGTTATGAAGGCTGAATTTTTTTTTTAAAATATGTTAATTGAAACCATATTGACGTGATATTTTGGATTAAGAAAATAAAGATACAAAAATGATTTTCTTATCATATAAAATTTATAGTAAAAATTTAAATTATAATGACATTTTCCTTAACCATTATTTTTATTTGATTAAAAGATACTATTAAAAATTACTTTATCATTGAAACTTGCTATGTTAAATCTAAAATTTAAATTTTTATTAGTTTTTTTTATTTATTAAACTTCTTTTAAATGTAATACAATAATATTATTTGTCATATGTTAAACACAAGAAAGTAAATATATCAACTCAATTTTCAAAAAATAACTAAACTATATAAATAAAAAATTTAAAATGAATAAATATTAAAATTGTGTAATTTGATGTACTTTATATTCTTTGATTTTAAACCATTTTTAATATTATGCGTGCATAGCATGCAATGTTTTCTAGCGTGTGTGCCCAGATTATTAGTGCTAGAGATTGACTAAAATTTATATCATCAAAGTATAAACACGAGTGCCCAATTTTTTTTTTTTTTTCACAAAACCCATAATTTATATTATAATTTCTTAATATATGTACTACACAATAAATATTTTTTTAGTGTGCATATAGTAGTTCTTCGACCCTCTTTTTTTTTTTATCCTTTTTTTCTCTTTTTCCATCACAGAAAGAAAATACTGAACCCTTTGAAAAAGAAAGGTTAAAGTATTCAAGACCTGCACGGAGTCCAATTTGAAAGGCCTCACCTTGGCAGTTGGCAACTTGAGGCTGCATGGTATGGGTTGGGCCTTCTTGTTGTTGTGGAGTTACATAAATACCTTATTATTGTTTGTTATTACTATTATTATTATTTGTTCAATAGTGTTCAGTTCATAAAATCATAATTTAATAGTTTCCAGGATTAAATAAGTAACATATAATAAAAAGTGAAGCTCACAACAAATTAATCTCGTGCGAAGGTTTGATCCAACTATCGTGTCAGTGTGTAAGACTGATGTGACAGCCACTGCACCACTAAGTGCCCCATCTTTTGAGCCTTTGCAGATTTTATGTTTGACTGCCTCTTAGGGTTAATTCTCTGAACCTGCATAATAATGAAGTCTGGGGGGAAAAGGCTAAGAGGCAGAAACAAAATGACACAAGTGGAATAAACTACAGATGCCATGTATTGGCTGAAACCATGTCTTCCTCTCCAACATATGTCACAGGCCAACCACAATGCCACAGTTGCCTCATGACTATATTAATAGCTACGAACAATTCCTTTGTTGATATATTCTTTCAATTGAAGGAGATACCAGGTCAAGCTGATTAAAATACATTCTTCACAAGCACAGGCGCTAAGGAGAGTTTGGTTAGAGATATGATTGTTATCGAGAAAAGCAATTTTGGACAAAAAGTGAAGTGCTCTGAAGAAAAAGAAACGAGGTGACTTGACAAAAGTTTTTATTGATAACCTCTCCAATCGGAATACAAAAAAGTAAGTGTGGATGGTTTTGGAATATATTTGCCATGTCTGTGAACTGTAAACTTAAATAATTGACTACGCTTTTCGATTGAAATCATAGGATTGCAGATGTCCCTACCTCCCACTATGATTGCTTTTTCTTTTATCTACAAGAAGCCAGACATTATGACGTGGATTTAGATACGATTGCTCGGAAAGTATGTCAACTCATGCGTGCTGTGATGAATGGGGGAACGACTGCCCAGCCGTTTTCAATCATTGGACATGTTTTCTTGATTAGCTCCTTCATTTGCAAGGTGTCTAAGACACTATTTCTGGCTTATACATGCAATGAGCCGGTCTATCTGGCACCACCGATAGTTTGAGGTGTCGCATCTGCTTTGATTATGCCAGAAAGGAATCAACTTAAATTCCAGTTTTATAATAGCAGGATATAAAAAAGGTTAAAATGATGCCCATAGCCAACATTTGTTGGGTCTTGTAGAGGGCATATTAGGAGTAGCCTCCGCGCACTTACTTGTGAGGACACACATTTATTGAGTTGATTGCACAGTTAATGTTGCAAGTTATTTTAAAATAATTGTTACCACAAATTTACACAAGTAACAGAAAAAGTAAAGATACATTAAAAATTTATTTATTCAATTCAAAGATAATCTTCCTACATTTGTAAGAACACGTCCAAAAATGATCTAACAAATGCTAGGAAAACTGATCCAAACAAATACAAAAATGCTTACTTTACTCAAATTCTCTTTGGGATCAACTTGTTGATAAGTTTATAGTGCAACTCCTCTAGGTAGAAAGTTCTCTTAATTCCACTTTATTAAGACTCTCTTTTGGTCTCCACTACCAACATTGATTAAGGAGTCTTCTTCTACTAAAGAGTGTTTCTTCTCTTGATTACGTAGATGATTTTGGTGGACTGATTTTTTCTTTTTTAAGGATGTAAACAACAAAAAATACTTTAACCTCCTAAAGAGTAGTTATTAAAACATAAGTTCCTTAAGCAAACTAAAGCTTTCTACAGGATGTATGATTTCTATCAATGTAATCCTTGTATTTTCCCAACATTTAGCCGTCCAAAAATCATCCATCCTTATAGTCTTGAAGATAGTAACAAGTGTTGGATTTCTGTGGTATTTTCCCACAAAAATCAAACTTTTAATCACAAAACATCGCGCATGCACAGAGAAACATAAAGGAATAAATCTCATCAGCTTTTGATGCAAAACATGCAAGAAATCATACATACAAGCAAAAGTGTAAAGTAGTTACCTTTGGAATGTTTCCAAATGGTTTTGAAAGTAATCCTTGAGTAGTGGCAAAATTCCAATCTCTACTTTGTTCACACAACTAGGAAAATAAAGAGCTCTTTTTACACTTTACAAATCCCTTTTGTGAAGCTCTAACTCAAATTACTTTGGGCAAGAAGGAATTTTGACAAGAAATAACTTAAAGAAGTTGGCTAGAGAGCTATTCTTTTTTGCTCGAAAGGGTTGTATGGATTTTTTAAGGTTAGAGTGCATCTTGAACTTTTTCTTGCTTGCTTGTTTGTCAAGATTGATTAGCTTAAAAATATTCTTCATGGATTTTCTCTCGCTTGAAACATTGAGATTGAAATATTTCAAAATTTCCATATAAAATTGATTTGTTATTTCAGTGCCAAATTGTAGTTTGTACCAAGAATAAGAAAACACCTTAATCTATGCACACTTGGCACTAACATATATGTAAATAGATTTGACATCATATCTTGACTAACCTAACATTACATAGCTCATGGGTTTGTTTGCTTGCACTTAACAACCTCTCTCAAGAATGAGTGACCTTCAAGATGGACTTTACAAGACCACCTCTCTTGGTCATATTGGTGTCATTACTCTCTCGAGCCTCTTGCAAGCTCGTTAGCCTCACTTTTAATGAGCCAACTTTTTAATGGGCTCATTCTTGTTTCACCTCTTCTTTGAGTTTGTCCTTCTACTTTTCCTAATTGAACATTGACTCTAATATCTTTGTGTTGGGTCTTGTGGAAAACCAATTTTAAAAGCAACTTTAAAGAGTCTATATATGAGCATGTAGAAAAATAAATTTAACACTATATTTTAATAGAAAACCTTGAGACACGACTTATAGTATCCCCTCTTCTTTTCTTTACATGCAATATAATTGTGGACAAATTTTCTGTATAGAAACAAAAAGAGTTGCACAAGATGAAATGATTTGGATTGAATAGAATTCGTGGGTATAATTTTCTAATTTTAGCATGGTCTACTAATTTGATATTCTTTAAATTTGACTTGGCTATCATGAAAATTTAATTTGAGAAGTTTAAAGCTATAATCACAAATCACACATTGGATTTGGGGAAACATCACAATGAATATCTTGAATTTCAACAAGAACGCTATGAATCTTCATTTAAGAACACAACTTGGTATTTGAACAATTTAAGGATAAACTAGGCTTTGATCTTCCTTAAAATTTGTTTGATTTTCAAATAATATTTATTCATGGGCTTAGCACTATTGTGAATCAAAAGTGAAGATTTGGGTGATCGCCACAAAGAACGCTTTGGATTTGGAAATGAATGTCGTGGATCTTTTTTGATTTGTAGAGAGACTTGTGAAGAGAATTTGAAGCTTCCTTAGGATTTTTTCACTTGAATGCTTTTTGTTTGTCTTCAAGTTCTATTCAAGTTTTGTCATTGAATTGTAGAAAACACCCTCATTTATAGAAGGGAAAAGGCAACTTTACCATATTTGCTTGACAACATGGTTCAATTTCATTGTTTGGAATCTTTGACTTGACATTCGTTTTCTTTAACCTCTAAATTTAATTTATGCAATTTGACTTTCCAAATGCCAATATTTGTCTTCCATAATTTAGAAATATTTGATTTGACTACCAATTTAGTGAGATTTGACACTTGGCCTGATTTGATTGGTTAAGATTATTTATATAATAGTATCTATTTTTTGCTGCAAGAATTGTATTTAATTAAATTCTCAAAGAATTTGATTGATATTTTATATGAAAAATCCAAGTCTATATTTGTTAAATGGGCTTCGAGTGCCTTTTCCACAACATGGCCGACATTAGCATTGTCCACTCTATCCATCAGTCTCAAGATCTAAGAGTTTTACTCATAAACAAACTTGGTGAGTCCTTCAATAGCCTTTGTTAGTGCAACAATTTAGTCTTTTAAACTTGAAGCATCAATCACCATCACTGGGCTTGTGTTGGAGGCGAATGAGGAGCTTGAGTGAGGATTGGATAGTGCAAAGCCATCCTTGTAAGATGCCATCACCTCTAGGAGCAGTCTCCAATAAACTCAATGTAGAGACCTTGGATGACATCACTTTATCGCTAGCCATTGTCACTTGTCTTGAACTTGATGAAAGGAGGGATGAGAAATAGAGATATTTCATTGGGCATGCCAGAAATATGTGAACAAATTTTTGATATAGAAACAAGAAGACTTGCCCAAGATGAAATGATTTAAATTAAATAGAATTTGTGGATATAATTCTCTAGTTCTAATTCTCTAGTTCTTACTTCAATTTGGGAACTTTTGGTGCTTCAGTGACTTCTGAAAAGGTCTACTAACTTGATCTTTCTTAAAGTTGAGTTGGCTAATAGGAAATGATAATTTGAGGAGTTTCATAATGCAATTACAGATCAAAAATTGAATTTAGAGAATAACTCCAATCAATGACTTGAATTTCACCAAAAATATCACGAATCTTTTTTCAAAAACACAACTTGGTATTTGAGCAATTTCAAGTAGAAATTGAACTTTGATCTTTCTTGAAATTTGTTTGATTTTCAAATAATATTTATTCACTATTTTAGCTTAACTATTCTAAATCAAATGCCAAAATTTTAGGGATCCATGAAGAATGCTTTGAGTTTGGAGATGAATATCATGGATTTTCCTTCATTTGTGGAGATACTTGTGGAGAGAATTTGAAGCTTCCTTGTAACTTCTTCACTTAAATGCTTTTTGCTTGTCTTCAAGTTACATTCAAGTTATCTTCAAACTATTGTCTAACAATGTGGTGTGCAATTTGATTTACTGAAAATATTTGACTTAGAATTCTTTTCCTTAAATTCTTAAATTTGATTTAAAGTGGTTTGACTTTTCAAATATTAATATTTGTCTTTCATAATTTGAGTTTATTTGATTTGACTATCAAATTGATAAGATTTGACACTTGTCATTGTTTGATTGATCAAGATTATTTATATTAAAGTATGTATTGTTTATTGTAGATGTTGTATTTAATTACATTTCAAAATTATTTAATTGATAATTAATATAAACATATCCACATGTCAACATTTGATTGGGCACAAAATTTATATATGTACAACAACATTGTCATGCTATTACTGGACAGAAGTTTCAGTGTTGATTGTGAATCGAATTATAGGATTTGATGGATTGTTACTAACAAGGCCAAGAGAAATGTGTTGGATAAATTGATTCCTCACTGCACGTTGGATAATGTTCCTTTGCGTCTAGAAAACAGGATGAAGATGAGGTAAACAATGGAAAAAGCCTAACTACAGCTAATTTCTAGGATGCCCTATATTCCTCTCCATTTGTCTTGAAATGCATCTCTGTTACTCATAAAGACTACACGACGATCAATTTAAATTATTCAACTGTAATACTAGATTCCTGATATCTAATAAAACCTCTTCATATTTCATCTGTAACATTTATTTAGATTTGACCCAACTGCGACATGTTTCACGTGCGCATCAGTTTAGTTTCCCGATTATGAAAACATGACGCCCATTAAAGGTGGTGGTTGAATAATGGAAGAATTAGCACATACACTAGTAGGGTTTGGGATTTAATAAGGAGATGAGCAGATTACATAGAGAAATATTTATGAAGATTTTGCTGGGGTTCAGGGGTTCAGTTGATATGATATGGAGACCAAGTAATCCCACTACGTAAATATCATTTTCGACACCACTAAAGTAACCCTGCTGCATGGACTATTCTGAATTCATTGATTAAGAGATGGACTTGCAACTGGCTAACATATCTTGTACGTGTTTTTAATCCTTTGTCTGCTTATCATAATGTGGTCAGTGGGAACACTTACCTCGAATTAAATCTAATGTGCGTTGTCCACGGATAACGAGTATTTCTTTAAATTATATTTGGAACCCAACTTTCAAATCATAAAACATGTCAAATTTTACACTACCAAACATATTATTCAACATCTTCATCCAAATTTAAATTCAAAATTTTTCTTTTTTATATATATAACTAACTAATTATTTTTCAATGATTATCCCTATTCATAATCATTTCAATATCTATATATTTCATATATAAACTCAAATTTATTTTTATTTATACTTTATGACATAATTATTATACATTATTCAATTATGCATTATTATATATTTTATACATATATATAAATAAATTATACTATTCATCTTATTAAAACATTTTGTCCAAACATACCATTTCAACATAACTCCTACTAAACATCATATTAAACAAAACCCCTCTCCCAAACATAACCTTAGGTTATATTCCTGTTCTTGTAAGGTGCCATGAAAATATTTCTTAAACATGTTCTTTCTTGTACTGTTGGCCAAATCTATCGGTTATGACTAGATTGATTTTTAAGTAATTATTTCGAGAAAGCTAGATCTTTGAGTTGGCTGGCTGCTATTAATGCTAAACTTGGCACACATATTTACAACCCTTGAAATATTTAGTTCTGCACATTTTCGAAAGCTCTTACTGTGCTCTTTTGCAACGTTTGGATGTTGAATTTAGGTGATGAAACTACTGAAGAAAGGTTTTCATCCCATTAATTAGATTGTGTACTTTCTGCTATATATGAACTTTACCTGGTGAGGAATGAGCATTTTGTTAATGGCTTGTGTCGCACCATGGGTAAAAGTGGTCTATGTGTGCTTTATTAAAGTACTGACACAAAATTGTATAAACAAATAAATAAATTTATATTATCAATTATTTTCACAAAAATATAACAAAAAAATAACTAATAAAAATATTTTTAACTCTTATTTGTTAAAAAACACAAACAACATAATAGTCTCTATTTATAAAAGGTTGAAAAAATAATAAATTAAAATCATGTTTGTAAAACATCTTTTAAAAAAATTAAATCACAACAGTGCCTGATGTCTTTTAACAGTATTGATTTTAAAAAATCGTAGTCATAAGAATTTAAAAAAAAAAAAAAAAAGAAGCAATATGAGCATATCATTTTGACAATAGAAATCTATGTATTCTAACTGTAGATAAATTAAAAAAAGTAAAAGAAAGATTGCAAGAAACTAGAAAATTTACTAGGAAAAAGGTAAAGCTCTAAAAAATCTAACTTAGAACTGAACAAAAGGAAATTTAGTCCAAAAAAGCAAAAAAATGAAAAAAGTCAAAGAAAAAATCATACCTAAAAGTTGGAGAACAGAGAGAAACAATTGGCCAATAACTAAAAGAAAAACTAGAAGATATAAAGTCAAATTTGCAATTTTCTATCTTTTGTTTTCTTAAGAGTGTGTTTGGTTTTAGAAATATAGAGCAAAAAGGAAAATAATAGAGAAAGGAAAAGAAAATAAAATAAATTCAAAATTTGGTTAGAACGATTCAGGAAAAATTAAGAAAAAATCAAATCAAACAAACACTTAAAAGTGAATTTTTTTATAATTTGAAAAAAAAATGAAGAAATAAATAAAGAAAATATAATTGGTGAAATTTTTGGATAAAGAATAAGAGTTAAAATTATTTTTCTTCCATTTGTTTCATCATTTTGTGAGAAAAATTCATTTTTCTTCTTTAAAACCATAATTTCTCACTAATTTTTTTTCATAAAATTTTTCTTCTTAACCAAACAACTAAAATTATTTTTTAAACATTTTTTTCTCTTTTTCTTCTTTAAAACCATAATTTCTCACTAATTTTTTTTTTTCATAAAATTTTTCTTCTTAACCAAACAACTAAAATTATTTTTTAAACATTTTTTTCTCTCTAAATTTCAAGAACCAAACATAATATAAATAGATAAATCACAATAAAAGAATTATAAAAAGTATGCATGGCGCATAGCTTGCTCCCAGGCAATAGCACCCACGGGGGGCACCTCAGCAAAACCCAAAGCCATAATACAAGAATGGGGTTAAGCTTGCACCCCAGAGCATCATGAACCAGTGCACGCGCACCATAACAAATTATGGGAACGAGTACTAATGTCTAGCGAGGAAAAATTGAGTACTTAAAACTTTGTCAGATCTGGCTCGGAATAAGAGAGGAAAGAACAATTTTAGTGCGTTTTAGGATGGAAAAGAAAAGGATGGGAAGCACTACAGCTTCTATGACTTCACGTTCTGTCCCATTAAAAAGAAGTATATGCAAGAGGAAAATTGGCTGTTGGACTCGTTTATTCAATCTGAAGGGTTTCAGACCACGACATGAGCCTACAACCACCACTAAACAAATATTCTTCCAAAAAAAGCCTAGGATTGATTTTCGTAGATTCAATACTGTAAGAGATTCGCTGTTTATAACTGAGAGCCATATGTATAACGACAACGGGGGATAAAAAAAAAAGAAGAAGAAATTGCCCAACTTTTGTTCCATTCGTTTCTCCGAAGAGTGTCGGTGACTTGCTCCACGTTTTAAAACTCATTGATAAGACCCAAATGGGGAACTGATCGACACTGAGTAGTTGCAAGGGCTTGGTGCTTTAGGTTTTTCCAACTACCCCGAAGCTTGAGGAAATAACTCATGGGACGGCAAACACGCTTTTAAGTGGAACGGTGGTCGCGCTCTTGCGATCATTGCACTTTCGTATGAGTATGGTGGCTCTTGATCAGGTCACGTTTTGGACATGTGCGGTTGGTGGTGCACTATAAATTCCAGCTAGGGTATCTTTGAGCAGGATTCATGAACTTAAAGAGGGACAATTGTGGACTGTATGGTGACAATCATTACGGCACTTTTGACTCATCTGCCAATCTATATTTTACATCTACAGAGAATTATTGCGATGGGCTGCCTCGTGAAGTCAGTGCAATGTTAACAGGTTCAAATTTCGCCATTTCTTTCACAGCTTGAGCAATGCTCACTAAATAATTTTCTGATGATAATTAATGTGTTACAGGTGGCTGTTATAAACCCTACAGTCAAACACCTCCTAACAAATTCAAGTACCATAAATGGAATTACTCTCGAGTTAGGAGTGTTAAAAAAAGTAGTTTGAATAGAAATTCGAGTTTGATAATCATTTGAATTTGACTTAACTCAATTTTTTATAGATAATACAATTAATTAATGCAACTGACATCATTGATTTTAGAAACATTTTCAAAATTCTGAGTTCCAACTCGATAAGAGGCAAAAGGATATTGGGGCCTAATTAAATTTGAGTCGATAGACTTTGTTTATAACAGTCTACTCTACAAGCAAAATTAGGTATACATATTTAGTTTTAAATCTTAAACCTTCAAAATTTGTGCAAGTAGTTATTGCCAATAAGATGACAGCGCGCGAAAATCTGTGTAGCTTGTCTAAATGAATCTTTAATAAATCCTGGTAAACGAATGTGTTGGCAACCCCTCACCACCCCACCCCCACCCATCCTCTTCAGGCAAAAAATTTATAGAATGAATCCTCGTAAAAGAATCTATATATAGAGCGTAAATATAGAGTGCACGCAAGACACAAAGATAAGCCTTTTTCTTCAGGGAAAAAATTTGAAAAAAAAAATGCCATCTGAAGTCACTCCATTGCCCCCAAAATATTTACAACAGGAAGAAACATTGAGCGAAGAATGCAAGTACTTGATCTCCGCTCTACCTAGGGAAAAGGGATGGCTTGCATCTAATCTGTACCAGTATCAAGGTTTCTGGTACGCTGTCAGACACCTTCAAGGGCTAATTTCATGTCAGAAACACTTCCAACCTCAAGATTCAGACATCTTCCTTGTTACCACTCCCAAATCAGGCACCACCTGGTTGAAAGCAGTCATGTTTACCTTGCTGAACCGAAACCGACATCCCGTTGACGAACACCACCCCCTACGCAGCAACAATCCTCACGATCTCGTACCATTCTTGGAGATCAAGCTCTACGCTGATAATCAAATCCCAGACATGGCTTCCTTTCCGCCCCCCAGGCTCTTCTCCACTCATTTGCCTTACGTTTCCCTACCGGAGCCCGTGAAGAGTAGCTCCACATCCAAGTTTGTGTACCTGTGCAGGAACCCGAAGGACGCCTGTGTGTCCCTTTGGCACTTCACGAACAGGTTGAGGCTTCAAGGAATGGAACCAAATTCAATTGAAGAAGTTTCTGAAAAGTTCTGCAAGGGAGAGAGCCTGTATGGACCCTTTTGGGACCACGTGCTGCAGTATTGGAAGCTAAGCAAGGAAAATCCCGACAGGGTTCTCTTCCTGAAGTTTGAGGACATGAAACAGCAGCCTGAGAGTCACGTGCGGCACCTGGCGAAGTTCTTGGGATGCCCTTTTTCTGCTAAGGAAGATGAAGCCGGGACAGTGGAGAAAATCTTGAAATTGTGCAGTTTTGAGAATCTGAGCGGCCTGGAAGTTAACAGGAGCGGGAAGTTGTCGTCTGGTGAGGAAAAGAATACCTTCTTCCGTCGGGGCGAGGTTGGTGACTGGACGAACCATCTGTCCGCCGAGATGGTTGCGAAGTTCGATAAAATTACTGAAGAGAAGTTCGGTGGAGAGGGGTTGGTGCTGTAATCACGCAAGATATGATCATTGTGCGAAGATTTGGAGGTCTGTGGTTTGAGGTTGATAATAAGGAAGTGCAGCCATGATTTTATGTCTGCTTGTTCTTGATTTTAATTAGGAATTTAGGTTGTGATTTTGAAGTTCGTGTGCTTTATCATGCTGCTCTTTGAACATCACATGTTCAAATTTATTGCAGACATTATTGTCGTACGATTGTGTGAGAGGGATGCATATATATGTTTTATGTATGGCGTTCTCATCTCTTCAGTGTTTGAAATTTGGTTTTAGCTTTGGTCAGTTCTTTGTTGATTGTCGCGTTCCTTTATCAGTTCCTTGATCTCATGTTTTTTTAATGTCATGTTGTTTGCTGCCAATGGAAAAAAAAATGTCCGGAGACAGGATAGACCGAAAAACTTAATGAACTTCGGCACATGAAAAGTCAAGGCTATGTTTCCTTTAGTTTTTAGATATACGTTTTTAGGTGTATTTTTGTAGAAATTGTATAAAAGTAAAAAAATAATAATAATAAAGAATTTTTAAAAAAATTGTAATAATAAGTATGTGTATTTTTTCGAATAAGGGAAATTAAACATACTACAACACTTTTTTTATTAATTAATTAAAATACTATATATTCAACTTTTCTTCAAGATATAGCGACACAATAGTCTCCGTAGAACTGGAAAATATATATGATCTTGCAAGAAAAGGTGAAATTAATGAAGACAAGTTGGCAACTACTTATTTATAATAGCAAAACATTATCAATATACTGGTTACCTGTCACATTAAAGAAATCTATGATAAATTGGAAGGTGGGGGACGATGGTGGGGCGAGAAACACGTGCTTACATTAATTGCTATTTATGATTTGAGAATTGAGATGTGATTTTTGATAGGGTTTGGTGTAATTCAGGATGTTAATTATATGATTTTTCGAGAATCAAAGAAATGTCATGATCTCTCCCCTCAGCTAATTTGGCAGTTCCATACTTTTCCACTATATCAAATGTCTCAAATTTGAGAGGGGTTATTATTTAAAGACACAACTAGTATTTTTGACAAGTGCAGTTATTGGGAGACTTGTTGAGCTGTAATATTTCAATCTCAATGTTTAAGACAGTTGGAGTTTACAAGAGTTCAAAGGGCAACTAAGTAGAACCGGAATGTTATCTGGCTTCTCAAATAATTTCAATGAAGTATTTGTAGTTTGACATTTTAATTTTGAACAACATTGGAGTTGGGGTTTGTGTCTTGTTTGACATTTTAATTTTGGACAATATTGGAGTTGGGGTTGTGTCTTGTTAGATCCACATTGAGAAAACATGAATCTTGATTCTTGACATATTCTGCCTGTAAATAAGCTTTCACAAAGCATTTCTATCTTTTTGTGTTCCTTTCGAAGGTTTTCCCACTTTTTCCTCTTCTTTTTACTCTTTCCTTCCCATTTACCTATCAATTTTCTTCTTTCCTTTTTCAGATTTCGTCCTACTCTCTCTCTCTCTCTCTCTCTCTCTCTCTCTCTCTTCTTGCAAATAAAAAAGTTGGACTATATTTGGATGTATATTTGCAACTATTTTTATCCACCAAAGTTTATATTTTCAAACATACTATCTAGCATCATGATTCTTTTTAGATTTTATTCTTACTTTTACACTATTTCTAAATTGTTATGCTATTTTTTCTTTTCATTGCAATATGCATCGAAGCCTTGGTGATTTTACCATTTAGTTCTGTAACTCAATAAAAGAATTATTGGAAGGGAGCCGCTGTCCAATGTTTGTTGGGCTTGTGTTAATTGTTGTTTAGATAGAGGTGTTATTAACTCAATAATAGTATATACACAATCGGGCAATGATGATGATTCAAAAGACAAAATTTAATTACATGTTATAATATACTATGTTGAAGACCAAGTTGCTACCTTGGTTGGAGGGTAATTCTTCTGATTGTATTATATAAATAGTCTTCTTAATATTTTTATTAAAAATGTTGTTATAACAGCCATCTGATACGAGTTAAAATCAAAATGTATCACAATAAATAGTCTTCTTAATATTTCAATTAAAAATGTGGCCTTAACATCCATCTAATATAAGTTAAAATTAAAATGTGTCACAAATCTATCATGGTCTTAAAGGAGTATTTCAAAAAAACAAGATAGAAATCTCCATGTAATTGATGTCTTCTTTTTGAGTAAATCCTCCAATGATAAGACGCACTCCGTTCCTCTCCACATTACACTATAATTTCTTTTTGATTTTAATTATCCATTTACAATTCATGAATTTCACACGTTTGGGCAATGGGACAAGATCCCTCACCCTTGTCACTTATGGATTAGATCTAGTCATTCATGGCATTAGTCCAGTTACAAAAGTTTGAACAAGTGGTTGCCTTGTGAAAGGTGAGTGGATCACCCCTTTGCATTGCTTACCACATGTTCATTAGGAAACACGATGTAATCATTGAATATTACACTTTTTTTTTTTTTTTCTCTCATAGACTTCTTAAATGGTATTGGTTTCAATTGATCTTGAGGTTGTTGAGTTTTATCTTAAGATTCATCTCCTTAATAGTGGAAGCATCTATAGCTTCACTTGTATGAAGTGGATGTTGTTGAGAAATCACGTGAAGAACAATGATTCAATCATGATTTGCAATTGTTGTCGGAGTTAATCCCTCTTCGAAAGTGAAGCCAATTTCCTCCTCTTCTCTCCAACTCAATACCCTCAAGGAATCGTGTATTTTAAGGATTGTGAAATTCTGTCACTTTAATCTTTCAGAGTATCCAAAAAAAATAACAAATAATATTTCTTGATTTCAATTTCCTTTTTCTCCCAGGGCCGATCTAATACTCAATTGAAGATGTAGACAGCAGGTTTTAGTGACTCAATCGAGATGAGTACAGTTATATGGAAAACCATACTTCTCACTATTTCTTAAGAGTATTGTTTCGCGCTTTTGTCTCACCATTCATGGTAGAAGAACTAAGCATGGTTTATTGTTTCACACTTCTCTACATATTCAATAAATAGCCTTGAAAATTGTTCACGTGATCTCTTATATCAATCATAGAATTCATTGCCATGATTTGATCTAACAACTTTAATAGTCTTATCAAATTAATTTTCAAATTCAGCTTTGTATGACTTAAACAGGTGTTGAGTGGAGGTAATAGTATTCTTGTAATCATTAAGGAATTGATGAAACATTGTTGACCATTCCAACACATCCGCCAGAAATCGTACGAATACATTCCGACGCGGTTTTTGTCCTCTCAGCCCCTAGTTTTCTCCTTGTTTTGTTTGGCCTTTATGAATTCAGTACATATTTCATTATTATCTTTGTTGTCAAGTGCCTTGAAAATTCCACCTGATTACAAGCTTGTCAAATCTCTTTCTGAAGATATATTCCAAACGCATCTACCATAAACCAAATGAGGCAATGTACTTTTTATACCATTGGTTTTAATCATTTGAGACTAATTGTCTCATTTGGGATTTATTACTTTTGTTAACCGTATCAAGCATATACAAGTTATTGCTATCAAATAATATACCAATACCAACTAATCTAAAATTTAAAAATATTTCAACATTTCTATTATCAAATGATAAAATACAACATTCTTTGTCAAAAATAAAAATTATAATTAAATTTTGTCTATACGACGGGATAAGTAAAGTGTTTTCCAACTATAAAACGTAACTAATACTTAGATCTAAAGGTTCTTATTTCTGCAACTTTTATCAGATCACTAGGTTTCATGCAGACGAAACTTCTATCTTTACGGAGATTTTGGAAGTACATGCAACCTTGCATAGATATACTGACCTAAGTAGTGCCATCTAAATTCAACCACTAAGTATGTTTATGTTGGAAGTGGGTGAGTTCAACTATAAACTCTGATTGAACTTTATTAGATCAGAGAAGAAATTCAATTCAATTCAATTGAGAGCATCATCCATGGACAGCGCCTATTGGACTTAGAGCGGAGCCCAATGAAATAGGAAAGAAGAGTCCACGGACTTGTACGTAGGCATGTATATAAGTGGGTTTGATGCCATATATTAACCAAAAACTTTAAAGTTATAAGTTATGGATCAAGTATCCACTTTATATACAAGTCATTTTTCTTTTTTTTTCTATTAATATGGGATGTCACTTTCTCTGACTCATATTTGTTTCCCAACAGTTTATTTACAAAAATTATAGCAACTTAAGTATAAATACAAGAGATATACTTACCATTCTTCATGGGCAAAGCAAGCAATATTTCTTTACTAGAGGAGAAGCTTTTTGCTTCTTTTAGAGTTTGGTCCTGCGATGTCCTTGCCCTTACGTTTTATATCACTATTAGAAAGTTCATAGTGAGTTCTTTTTATCGTGCGCCACCTAATCAGTTCTTCCTCTTAAATCACATGTGATCATTCAATGTACATCAATCTTATGTTATTACCTATCGAATGAAAAAAAAAAAGATGCCAGAACAAAGATCTGACTGTAAATTTTGTGAACTTCATCTCACAAAAAGTCAACAAAGAAAAATCAACATTTTTTAGTATATTAAATGACCTTTCTTCAAGAAACACGGAGAGAGCCAGCCGAGACAGCAGCCTCAGATATAGAATTAACTTGCAAGAAATGGTGAAAATTAATTAAGACAAACTGACAACTGGTCGTTGTTATTTTGAAATAGGGAGCTAGCTAGTTGTTTTTAATTGGCAACAGATGTATCAATGCACTAATCCAAACTATCACATTCAATGCTAAATTGAAGGGGAAAACAATGGCTTAGGAGAGGAACAGGTGTTTATTGCTAATTACATTAACTGGTACTTATATTTTGAGATGTGATGCTTTTGATAAAGTTCGACGTAATTCAATATTCTATACAATTTTATAGAGGAAGTAAATCAATGGTCTTGAAAGGGATCATGAGCTCACTTGGAAAACTTCCACACTTATCCACAATATCTAATATTCAAATTTAGGAGGGGTTACGAAGAAAAAAACCCACCATAATATTTAAAGACAACGACAAGTTCAATTATTGGGAGACTTGTTGAGTACATAGCTGTTATATTTCAATCCCAATGTTTTAGCTAGTTAAAGGTTATAAGAGTTCAAAGGTCGAGTAAATAGAATTGGAATATTATTAATGCCTACTTTTCAAATGATTTTAATGTCGTATATGTAGTTAAAGTTTTACATTTTCATTTTGAAAAATATGTGCTAAATCAGAATATGTCATTATTCAAAGCACTTAACATAAATATACGAGTTTATATCTCCTAAACCATTAACGTTCGTGTATCCACATTAAGGAAACGTGAATCTTGATTCTTGACCTATTTTGCCATTAAATAAGCTTCCATAAAGCATTTCTATCTTTTTGCCTTCCTTTTCAGAGTTCTACCACTTTATCCTCTTCTTTATACTATTTTCTTCCTTTTACTTATTAAATTTTTTTTTGGTTGGTCCTTCCCTGTTCTCATACACTACTTTTTCTCCTTTTTGCATATTAAAAAGTGGACGATCATTTACCCTTTTGCTCTGTAAATATTCAATAAAAAATTATTAAATTGTCCGCTGTTAAATGTTTATTAGGCTTGTGCCAATTGTTGTTGAACTACCAGTGTCATTAATTCAATAATAATATACAAGTGAAAACTGCACATTCTATGTTTGCATATTTATTAAAGAATTAATTAAATTTATTTGTTATAATGAAATAAAAAGTTATTTTATTTTTCAAAATTCTTGTTAAGGAAAATAAAATTATTTATAAATTGAAATTATAGTCTAAAATTATTTATTGTGGGAAAAGAAGTTATGGTTAGTATAACAAAGAGAAAACGGATAAAGATAAAGAAAATGACGATAATTTAATAACTTGATTTGGTCTCCGTACTAGATTTGCCAAGAATGGTGACATAATGGCCACGTGTAGGACAGGGGTTTTGATGTAAAGATAATATTTAATAAAAGTTATGTTTGAATAAGTAGGTATTTGGTAATAAAATTTTGATATTTTGAAAATTTTGATTTATTTAATTATATATATGTAATATATAATAATGATTGAGTATTATGATAGTATATAAGAATAATAATTAATTTTTAGAGTATAAATATATGTGGGTAGATATTGAATTAATTGTAAATAAATATGATATCTTATGAATATTTGGTTAATTATATAGGTAAGAGAGGAATTTTGAATTTAAGATTAAAATTGAATAAAATTTTTATTAAGATATATGTTATATATATTTTATGGAAAGAAAAGAGATTAAAAATAGGGAATCAAACGTAACCAATACCAACCTCTCAACCAACAAATCTTTGTTGCCCAACGTCAGGGGATTCTGTTCTAACCCATCACCATCTGTCAACAATATTGCGGGCTCAATCAGGGACTACCTAACATCGAAAGAAGGTTATTTAATTAATTTTTTTGTCAATAGGTGACAATATAACTCGTGGAAGTTCTAACATATTTGATTGATTGATCCCAACATCCCCGCACGCATCATTCTCCACGCCACAATAGAGCCACCCAACTTGTCTTTTGAGCTATTCTCCTTTATCTCCTTTATCCATTCAGAGTAATGGTGTTTCACTTAATAATAACAATAAACTAAAAGTGCGCACTTAAAAAAAGAGACCATACACACAGACCATGAATAACCACAAAATCGAATTACTTTCAAGGTCTGCACCGATAAGACATGCCGGAGACACCGTCAGAATGGAAATAGGGTTGTTTGTAGGGAACATGGACCATTAGCACGTCTCTGCTTCTACAAATAAAGCAATATGTTTCGTGTAATCCCTCTCATGATTTCTGCACGTCATGTGAATTGACTTGTGGATCCATTTATTTCTGAAAATTTAAAGCTGGTAATTATTCCAACACTCTCCAAGATGCATTTGAGATTTGATCATTTGAGCGTGTGGATATTATATAAAGGATCAGTTGTCATTCGGGCATGACTGCATCAACTTAGGACAAGGACAAGATACGATGAATCCTTGTCATATGAAGACTGGTCTATTTTAATGTATATGAATTTGACATAACAAGTAATAGAATGGACATGCATGCAAGGCATTTCTTATCTTTACAGTCTAGGCTTGTTCACTTCTAGGAATTTTAATTTGCTCTTCATTACTTATTTGAACCCTTTTTTACCCTTTTTAGACTTTTCACTTTTCTTTATGATGAAATAAACTCCATCTTTGCATCAACACAAAGCATGTAGTAGTTCAAGAAAATCAAAAGGAACTTTTATTTTAAAAACAGATATCTTGTAGCTTATTAAGATAATCTCATTCTTTTTTTTTTCCTTATCTCATTGTTATTGTTCTTCCTTAAATTCTTTATCGCTGATGATATTATCTTAATAAGCAATTGATTTTACATCTTCAGCAAACCCTTGGCCCGACTCTTGCAGTTCCGAAGAGCCATTTGAAAAAATGGAGGGCAAGCAATGTTGTGGCCCAGACACGTCGGAGTCTGGCCCACACTTGGCCGACTATGCAGAACTTTTAAAAAAAGAAAATTAATTCAGGCTGCTCGACGCGTACAAACGCACTCAAATTAATAACTGCAAATTAATTTAACAGTCGATAATTAAATTTTAACAAATATCAATAATTATTTTTCAGCAACAATTTTAAAATAAAAATGTATAAATATAAGACACCAAAACAATTCATAAATGCAAAAAGTTCAAGAGGGCTGTAGAATAGGGATGGGTAGGATTTGTTCCCTAACCCACAGTCCCTCACCCAACTTTTGACATTTAGATATAAAAATAAAAAGAAAAGTATCAGGAAATAATAAAAATATGATAAGAAACGAGTGGAAATGTAATAAGACAAGGCGGGGGCTCATTCTAAAACTTAGACGGAAAGCAAATCTCATTACATCAGGGCACTTAATAAATATTAATTAGGTATAGTTGTTGTGGAGGTTAGATGTAGAATATATTTTTTATTTTTTAGAGGGGACTAGTTGGTTTGCATTTAATTACAATAAAATGTCTGCTAATATTTGTTTATTTGCATTGGTTGGATAATTACATTTTTTATGAATAAGATATTAAGATATCCATAATGTGGCTATTTGAATGACTATATTAAAGCATGTTAGCATAATATTGGGAAAATTGTGTACGCATTGGGCGTAATTGAATTGCCAACTTGATGCAAATGATTCTACAAGTCAAAAGAGAAAAATCAAAAACGACTACCATAAACAAATTAATATAATCAAATAAATATATAAATAATGTACGCAGAAATATTTAAAGTGATGTAATTAATTTAATTAGTGACAGTAATTATATTAAGTTGTCAAGTTAGTAGTACCAATTGACAACTTACTGACAATATAAATATTTTTATGGATTATTTTAACAATTTGTTATGTTTGTTTTTGTTTTTGTTTTTGAGTGTATGTCTTTAAGTGTATCTTTAAAAAAAAATTATGTAAAAGGAAGAAAGAGATAAAAATAAAATTTAAAGTGTAATAATTATATTGCATGTTTTTTGGATCAAAAAATAAAAACAAACATTTATGTCACTAAATATATTTGACTAATTGCCAATAGTGACAATTGGTAATTATAACACAATTCTTTCGCCGCTAATTAATTTTTCATAGGGGAAAATTATGTATAAATAAATTTATTATTAAATTTATAAAAATTATTATAGCATAAGTAATTTTTATCATTAAATATATAAATCGGGACAACTTATATTATAATTTAATGTTTATTTATTTATTTAGTTAAGTGAGTACTGTCGGGACAGTAGATACATCGCTCTGGTAGCTTAATTTAGTACAGTAAACTAATTATGCTATTTGCAACGTGCAATTGGATATAGACACTAGACTCCTAATTGACCTAACCCCATTAAGCTTTTAATAATGGGAAGAATGGCTAAATCTAGAAGACAAATAACAAGACAACAACAATAATACTAACTTTTAGATTTATAACACAGTTTGAAGTGCAATACTAAAGATGGTGTTGGTGTGAGTGTATGAACTTTTAAAAACACTTCTAAAGTATTTGAGAGCTTATAAGCTTTTCATAAATGTTTAATAATTTTTGGGATAAAATAGTTTATAAATTTAAAAAATAAGATATTTAAAACATATAAATTTTTTAAAAATAAATTAATTATTTTTAACTTGTTTTCAAACAATTTATAATCTATTTTATTTTATATATTAAAAATAATATAAATGTCATTGAATTATATTTTAGTAATAATATTTAAATTATTTTCATTAGAATTACATAAAAAAATTATAATAAATAATAATTATAAATTTTAATAAAATTTTATAAGATGATCTTATCAAATACATTTTAACTTATTTTTAAATAAGATTTATGAACTTATAAGTTTTAAAAATATTTTATAAATTATAAATTCTTGTAAATTTTTAAAAATAAGCTTTCGCCAAACACCCTCTAAAAGGCAAATGAGAGAGATGCAAATTAATTAAGAAACTAAGAATATAATTAGTTGTGATATGTCATGTTATCGTCTCAATTCTTTTAAGAATACGGGAGACTTTAAAGTAACTCTTTTTGATCTCATAATATATTTACTATATACTATTAATGTCCATATAAATTCTATTAATTATATTTTTTAACACTCCTTTCCTATAAACTTTAATTTATATATTTTCTTCTTTCAATTTTATTATTCATTTATTATTTTTAAATTGTTAATATAACAAAAATAATTTGAAAAAACATTACTTAAATGCAAATTAATTAATATTAATAATACATATAATAATGTATTTGTGCACACCTCAACGCTAATTAATGTTCTTTATGCCAGTTTGCACCTTCAAATCCCAAAATTTCTAGCCAATCAAGTCCAAAATTTGTGAAGAAAAATAAAAAGATGAAATATAAAACAAAAATTAAAATTGCAAATTAAATTTGATTCCTATCCATATTAACCAAAAAAATAAGTCTCGAAATGGAATTCACGAAAGCAAGTATTTAATTAAATATTAGTAATTTTGACGTACTCTCTCTGCGTGCTTATAAATTGATATAATATAAAAATAAAAATAATAACTTTATTTATTTTTTATAGTATAGATTCAATAAATAAAATATTTATTTTATACTAACGTAAAATTTATTATAAATAACAAAGAAGAAAAATAAAAAAAATTGTAATAATAATAAAAAAGACAATGTTGTTATGTATCCAACACTTTAACTCTTAATAGTATAAGTATAAATATAATAAAAATTATGTTGAAAAAAAAAGGTATATGTGTGAATTGATTTGTGCAACTAAAGTAATTTAAAAATTTTAATATTATAGTATAAATAATAATTAAATATAATAATTCCCTCAGTCTTCAGACCGTATGTCAGTCCCGTTGATGCGTTCAAATTAAGGTTTGAATACTGCCACGTCAATATCAGACAATGAACCGGAAATACGGACAATCCTACCCATTAGAATGCGGTACTGAACGGTTTGGGAAGATAAGAACGAGTAAGTGGTGAGGCAACTTGATTAATTAAAGAATATTTAACTTAGAGAACTGGAGGGCAGGGACATGAATTTAGAGCGCGTTTGGGTTAACTGTTTAGAAGAGTTTATCAACTTTTTTATAAGTATTTGGTAATTTTTTAATAAAAATTTTATAAATTTAAAAAATAAAATTTTTAGAGTTTATAAATTTTTTAAAAAATAAGTTAGTTATTTTTTATATATTTTTAAATATATTATAAGTTACTTCATTTTATAAATTAAAAATGACATAAATATCTTTAAAATAGATTTTGTTGATGATATTTAATTTATTTTTATCATTATTACATAAAAAAATATAATATAACTATAATTATAAATTTTAACAAAATTTTATAAAATATCCAAACAGAGTAAGATTTATGAGTTTATATGTTTCAAAAATATCTTATAAGTCAAATAATTTTATAAGCCGTTAAAAATAAGGTTAAACAAACACACTCTTGGTGGATCTCTGCTTTTATATACAGTAATTAATAACAAAAAGTTAAATGTTCAACACAGTTTATTTTATTGTTATCAGATACACATAAAGCTTGCACAAATTATATATGGAACTTAGAAAACCTTAAAACTGGAAAGCACCAAGCATGTGCCACTGACCTGTACCAAACATTAATTTAATTGTGCAGCGAGAGGCTGCTTTGTGTGAACATGCACCAAAACTTAAAAGGGAAAAATATAATTTTGGTGTACTAAGTTTTGGAGTGGTATTTCAAGAATATATTAATTCAAAAATGATAATTCAATCTTACAAATTTAAAAATGTGGCACTTTAAGGATGAAATTACATTGGAGATCGAGTTTCAGGCCAAAATTTGCACACGCTAATCACTAGATTGCCTTAAAATTTAATGTGTGAGGTCGAAAGTACTATATGCTTCATGTATGAGGTTGTAATTTTGAAGTGGTATGTCTCTGTAATAACTTGGTGCATTAGCAAGCCACATGGATGGTGACGTGGATAAAAACTGGCACCTCACCTTTACGGTTGGAAGGAATTCGAACATCACAAAGAGAAGTGTGCTAATCCCAGTTTCATTCTCATTTAGTTTTCAATTACTTCCCTCAACTCCTCTTTCATCTTTTCATATTTTGTAACTCTAAAGTCAAGCAAATAGAAGCAACAACCATGTCAATGAACGAGAAACAGTGGTAGTTCGTCGGTGGGACATCATAGACATGCCTCCTCCACCGTTTCAGAATTAGTGTTTCTCAACTCATTAGTATAGTCATTTTTTGTGATTTAATTGCCCTTTTTAAATGATATGAGACTGTACTACTTTCCTAAACTTAGCCTTTATGCTAAAAATTCATTTCTAATTTAAATATGAGATTAAACATTTGTGTTAGATTAAAAGTAGGCCAAGTTTCAACTTCCTCACCATATAAAGCATATTTCTTAATTAACTCAATGTCATTCTTAACTATGTCTTCATAAACTCAACCTTTGTGCTAAAAATCATCCATAATTCAAATATAGGATTAAATACTTGTGTTGAATTAAAAATAGGCCAAGTTTTAACTTCTTCATTATTTGAAGCCAATTTTTCAATTAACTCAGTGTCACTCTTAGCTAAGTCTGCCTCTCTTGAATCATTTGTTTACACATAAACTCTAGGGCATGCATTTTCACCTTATTTATCTATTTCCTATTCTACATTATCTTGAAATGTCACATCATCATCTATACCAATTCCATTATAGTCACTCTCAAAATTTTATGAGTCTACATCATCGTCACTTAGGTTATTCCTTATTTGGTCATCAACACTAGGCTTTCATGTCCTAGTATGCTCCTAACCAAATACTTAGACCTGTATTATGCACAACTTTAGAGTTTATAGACCTTCCTATGCCAACAACCGCTTCATGCATGCTATGGTACATTCTTTCTTGCCTTATGTGTATGGCATCACACATCATTTTTATATTCAAATAGGACATATCATTTGCATCTACATAATCAAATTGAAATGCATATTCTTGTATGTACTTTGCCTTAGGAATGTGGATAGATTTTCCCCTAATATAGACTATAAGTGTAATAGATGTGTTTTTAAGGTCTGTGCACAAAATAATAAATGTAAAAATAAAAAAAGTTACAGTGTTTATAAAACCTTACCCATGATAGAAAAGTATAAAGGGATCACAAGTTAATTAAAAAAAGTCATGTCTGGCAACAAACATGGGAATTCAAAACATAAATGAAGGGGACCAACATATGGCCCATATATGTCATTTTATGAGGACTTGCAACCCCACATTATAGTGATAGTAGTACAATATCATGCATTGCACACACGATTGCGATTAAAAGATTTTACTTACGGTACAGTGGAGGAAGCACGCCCTTCGTGTTCTGCCCATGAACTACCACTATTTTCTTGTTCAATGTCATGGTTGTTGCTTCTATTTGCTTGATTTTGGAGTCAGTAAATATGAGAAGATGAAATGGGTAGTCGGGGGAAGTAATTGAAAATTAGGGATTATTTGAATGAAAATGAAATTAGTGTTAGCATGTTTCTATATGATGTTCAAATTCCCTCCAATTGTAGTGTTAAGGTAGTAATTTTTATCTCTGTCACTGTTCACGTGGCTTGCTCAATGCACCAAGCTATCATAAAGGCATGCCACTTTAAAATTCCATCCTCACACGTAGGATAGAAGACACTTTAGCCTTATATGTTAGATTTTAAGGTGGTCGTGTGATCAATGCATGCAAATTTTAGCCAAAAATCCGGTCCTTGACGTAATCTCATCTTTAAAGTGCCGTATTTTTTAAACTTGTAGGATTGAGTTATCATTTTTAAATTATATGTCCTGAAAATGTTACTCTCTAAAGTTAGTAGGCTAAAATTATATTTTTCCCAAAATGTTAACCATCACTTATCTACATAATGTGTGTGTGTTGCTTACTTATAACTATATGTGGGGAAACAAAAATAAAAAACTTTAGAAAATGTGGGTATATAGAATGGATGAATAGTTATAATTCAGACTCTTTTTTATGATATCAAGCATGATTTAGCGTGATACGTTAAGAGGAAAAAGGAAATATAATTTGTATATAAATGGATAATTAATCCATAACATAAAGTTTTAAAATTTTAGGTTCATATATAATATCAAACTCATAGACAAATATCCCAATTAAGTTGGGTTCTGCTCTAAACTCATGAACAATTTCTTTTCAATTTGTTTGAACATTTTCCAAACTTAACATATATTGTTTATAGATTATACTTTTAATTTGGTTGGACTCTATACCAAGTATAATAAGTTATCAAGTTACAAAATTTTGAAAGGATTTTGAGTTTTCTTGAATGTGATATTTATTATTCATTGATGAGCTGCTTTTGAAATTTACTACCATCTTTTTCCATTTTTTTTCTTTCTCCTAATATATGTGTTGCTCAATTTAGCTTCTTCTGACCATATGAGAGTAGTGATAATTTTTCTCTTCCACATTTTTTTGTCATATAAGAATTTAATTATTAACATTTGTAACGAGTAACTAAAATTTAACTATAGACAACAGATAGTGTATTTAGTACAAAGTTGATTCTATCCTACACCTAATTAGAATAGATAGTGTATTTAGTACGAAGTTGATTCTATCCTACACCTAATTAGATAAGTGTTTAATTGTACGAAATGTGATATTTTGTAATGGTAGATGAACCTAAAAATTGATTATTGATAACTTCAAAATGCAACAATGATATTGTTTGTCTCAAAAAGATATCCTTCTTGAATTGAATCATCTTCAGGGAAATAAATAATGTATGAAATCAACTTACATTCCCCCATCAAATAATTATTAGTTATCCACAGTTAGTTACATCAACGCTAAAGTTGTCATTAGTTAGTTGGTTAATATTGTAAGTTATATTGGAGTAATTATTATCACAAATTCATGTACGTAGTAAAAAAAGTAAAGAGGTATTTAGACTTCGTTTATGCAATTTGAAAACAATCCCTACACATCTGTTAGGTCATACCCAAAAAATTATACTAACAAATGATTGAATAAATGTTAAAACAATTGGTTCAAACTAATATACAAACACTCACCTAACTCAAATTCTCTTTAGGATCAGATTGTTGACGCATTTCTAGTTTAACATTCCTAGGCTCCAATTACTAGTCTTGATTGATAAGACTATTGAAGATGGTTTCTTCTTTTGATCACTTAGGAGGTTTTTGGTAGATGTGTGGAAACTCAGTAATTCATTCGCTCTCTTTAATTTCTTCCTTCTCCAAAAATGTAAACAATGAAGAATATATGAACTCTTTGAAGGATGATCACTTCTTTAAGCAAAATTAAAAAGTTCTTTCAATAGTGTATAATTTCTTTCAATGTAATCCACACCCACAAGGCCATCTAAAACATCTGTGCTATTAGCTTGACTTAATTGATTCGAAAATCCTTTACAAATTAAAATATGGTCACCCAGAAGATCCTCTTAATTTTATAAGTTAACTATATTTAATCCAATCAATTACAATCTTATTAATTTTTTTTAATGAGCTCAATTTGATTAAGTCAACAGAATATAATCATAATTTAGAAGGAATAAATTTGTCTAAATTATCTTCACCAATTTGACAAATTTTGATCATGTTACAACATTCGACGTGACATGTAACAAAAAATTTAGAATTTTCATAAGTAATTAATTTATTATATTAGCACAACATTAGAGGTTGTCGCTATATCTTTGCACATGTAGCACTGACAGTGTCAACAATTGTAAACTAAAATTAAAAGAAATTAAATGAATCCAATATTATAATCAAATTAAAAGTATTTTTTTTAATTTTAGAATATATAAAATTTAAAAAATATAAAAAATAATTACAACACTTGAAAAATATATACCTCTAAATATCTGTTATTGTGAACGTAATAATAATAACTCATGAAAGCAAATGTAAGTCCTAACTAAATATCTAACTAGGCGTCCTCTCAATATCCTACAGTCTTAAGACACACACCATTATCTTCGTGACATTACAGATACATGTCAATTATATGACTGACTTAAAGAAAACAATAATCATACATCCGATACATACTAAGTTAAATTAACATATAGGTGGAGACTGAGGCTGTTTTTGGAGAGGGGTTTTGGTGGGAGATGCTGTAGGGTGGAAATTGTGTTGGGATAGACGTAACGTTTGCTTATAAAATTTTGATAACATAAAAATTTTAATTTATTTGAATATATGTATAAAATATATAATAATGATTAAATGATGTAATTATATGTAGAGATTATAATTAATTTTTAATGTATAAATATGCATATAAATGCTGAGTGTTTGTATATTTATATAATGTTTGATTGTTAAAAGGTTTAATTATTAAAAAATAATTAGTTAATTTTATATATAAAAAAAATATTTGAATTTAAATATAAATTTTATTAAATTATATATTTGATTGATAAAATTTAGTGGATTGTATGAAGGTTGAAATTAATGTGCCGAACATAACCTCTGAAGAGAATTGAGGCAAGGGACCGCATTATTACCCTCCAGACTATTGAACAGTCATCTTGGAAACCCGTTGCGCAATCCGCGTCTCTCCTCAAACCTTGGAGGTTTTCACCGCGTTGACGGGCGGGGAAAGTTACACCCAATGTCAAATATTTTAGCTTGGGGTCCCAATTGCCAAAATACCTATGAATATTCAAAACCGCACCGACCCCAACCCCACCATCGGTTCCCCGTTTCTGACAGCTTCTCTTTTAAGATAAAGACAGGCTACCAACGTGAAAGGCCTCAAAACGAGGGCGGCTGGAAATTGAAAGTCCCTTTGACGTAAGGCTGCTGTATATAAAGACCACTCTTCACATATGTATTTTACCCACAGTGGGAGGTGAAAGTTCGCATTTATTTTTTTGCTTATATCTTGAGAAACTGAGTGTCAAGAGGGATCTTCCGATTGGCGGTGTTTGCTTTGGTGTGTTTCGTGTGAAGGAATTGTATATAGATACGGTCAAAATCCAATCTCTTCCCCTTGTAGTTTAGTATTCGATTGTATTGTATTCAGAGAATCAATAAAAAGCGCGGCGCTCCTGCGAAAGAATCTTCAAGAAATTTGATGGGTATGAGTCAATTTTTGCTCTTTATGTGTATCCAATTTTTTATTCTTCATCTTGTCATTTTAGGGTTCGCGAACTTTTTCCTGTCTTGTGGGTTTACTCTAAATTTGGTTGGGTTCAATTTTGTGATTGATTTCGACTTGTTTCTTCCTAATGTTGGATAACTTAATCCTCTATTTTTTCCCCATCATATTCATGTTCTTGTGGTCGTTTGTTAGTACTGTTTGTTGGTTTCTTCTTGTGGTCTAGGGATTTGGTGGTTTTTATGTCTACTTTTCACGTGTGTGATTGTGTGTGCGGAATCTCCTTTTTCTTAATTGAGGTTTTCTGTGTCCAGTCTGTGATTACTGACAGCATCCGTGCGTGTTGTTCACACACTTCATATGTATGTCTGTTTATGTGTGTTTCTTTTTGGCACAGTCTCTGCTTTAGTGAGTATTTTCTGTGTGCTGTCAAGAATTTGGTATTTAAATCAAATGGCTTGATGGGTTCTGCTCATGGAAAGTACCCTTGGAAAGTACAGAGCCCTCCAGAACAACCCCCCCCGCCCCGCACCCTCTGCCCCCATCATACAGAGAGAGAAGGAAACAGGGATCTTTTTCAGATTGCCTAAGCCTTCTTAATAGGATGGCCCTTTTGATATCTAAGGGTCATTTTAGATTTCTAGTGCCTTCCCAAATCTCATGGTTGTTTATTAGTCAAATTTGTCCCAATGCCTTCTTTACATGATTGGATGTGTTGGTTCTATTAGTTTTTGTAGATTCCTTAGTTGTGTCTGAACTTTCACTTCTTTTTCAGAGGCCTCAGTAAGCTTTTCACATAACATGGAAGACGAATACGAGAAGTTTGTGAGGAGAATGAACCCTCCAATGTACATATCTATGTCCTTGCCATTATTCCTCTGTGCTAAGTCACTTGGGCTTCATTTTTATTTTCTCTGCTTGTGCACTGACATTTACTAAAACTTTGATTACGTATTGCAGAGTTGTAATTGATAATGAATCTTGCAGAAATGCAACTGTAATTCAGGTATGCCCTGGATAATACTTTTCATCAGCTCTTGATTTGTATGCTTGCTAAAAATTTGCCAGTACATGCCGTCTGTTGAGGCAGGTGGACAGTTCTAATAAGCATGGAACTTTATTGGAAGTCGTACAAATCCTGACAGATCTCAATCTCGTTATAAGCAAAGCTTATATTTGCTCTGATGGAGGATGGTTCATGGATGGTAACAAAGTTCCTTTTTTTCCTCTCAACATTTTTACAATATTTTCCATTTCCTCTTGTAATGGACTAAAAATTGAAGCTTTTCTCCAACAGTATTCAATGTCACTGATCATGAGCGGAACAAGATAACTGACGAAGGGATTTTGGATTATATCCAAAAGGCGAGTTGTTTTAATTTCGATAACTTAGAAACTTTGTTTATGGATTTATGAGCTGGTTAAATAGATACCATGGTTTTCATTTTCAGTCCCTTGGTCCAGATTCTTGCTTTGCATCTTCTATGAGATCTGTTGGGGTGACATCTGGGATGGACCACACTTCAATTGAGTTAATAGGAAGTGATAGACCGGGGCTACTTTCTGAAGTTTGCGCTGTTCTCACCCACCTTAAATGTAGTGTGGTGAATGCTGAGGTGTGGACCCATAACACCCGTGCAGCAGCTGTAATGCAAGTAACTGATGAAGAAACCGGGGGTGTTATTAAAGATCCTGAAAGGCTAGCAATGGTTAAGCGTCTTCTGCGTAATGTGCTCAGTGGGAGCAACAAATCCAGGGAAGCTAAGACGGTTGTCTCTCATGGACTTACTCACACCGAGAGAAGGCTTCACCAAATGATGTTTGATGACCGAGATTATGACAGGTTAAATGATGATTCCTTGGATGGAAAAGAGAGGCCAAATGTGAATGTTGACGACTGGCATGACAAGGACTACTCGGTGGTTACAATTAGGTGCAAGGATAGGCCAAAGCTTCTCTTTGATATAATCTGCACTTTGACAGACATGCAATATGTGGTTTTCCATGGGAATGTCAACACTGAGGGACCTCAAGCTTCTCAGGTATATGGTGAACTAATGAATATGATTGACATTGCGTGTGATTTTATTGGGCTCATACGCCCACCATTTGGTCTTACAGTATATTCTGAAAAAAACTTTTAATGTTTGCATGAAGGAATACTGTATAAGGCATGTTGATGGATCGTCGGTGAAATCAGATGCAGAGAGACAAAGGGTGATTCAATGTCTTGAAGCAGCAATAGAGAGAAGAGTATCTGACGTAAAAACAAAACACTTAATTAAATGTCTAATGCTTCAAATTTTATCTCTAGTAATCATGTCAAGAGTTTTGTATCCTTGCATTTTAGCATCTCAGATAGATAAACACAGGTTGAATTAAACTGCTTGAATGTCTTGTTTCTGGTTGCTGTGCTGATGTTATAAATATGTAATTACGTAGTCGTATATTTTGATTTTGCATCATTATGTGTTTGGCATGGATGAACATTTTCAGCTGGCTAGTTTCCTATATTTTTCTGTTCAAAAAGGGATGCTGTGTGCTTACTGAACCTGGTTCTGATTGGAATATGTATTTGTGTGCTTTTAGGTGTATATTACAGTTGAAAACATATGTTGAAATTGCTTCCCTCAAAATTAGTATCACTTTTATGCTTGCCAAATACCTTTTTATGTCTCTCAATCTTCGTAGAAGATGTTCTTTAACATGTTAGAGATTAATTCATGCATATGTCATTTGATGCTGAACAACTGTGTCCTAATTGACTCAGAGCCTTTTTATAGTCATACTTATATTTAACAACTATCAGCTCTAGAAGATCTCTTAAAATTTGGGTCAAGGATGATTTTCCTACATGAATCTGACAGTTCTTTCTCCGTTCTTATTAGGGTTTGAAGCTAGAACTCTGCACTGCAGACAGAGTTGGGCTGCTGTCCGATGTAACTAGAATTTTCCGCGAGAATAGCCTAAATGTGACACGAGCAGAAGTGACAACAAGAGCAGGCAAAGCTGTTAATACATTCTATGTGCGTGATGCATCGGGATATCCAATTGACCCAAAGATTATAGATACCATTCGGCAGACAATAGGACAAACCATACTCAGAGTAAAAGGCAGCCCCGAACAGTTAAACAGAGTCCCACAAGAATCTTCAACCGGATTCCTCTTTGGTGGCCTCTTTAAGTCCAGATCACTATGTAATTTTGGCTTGGTAAGATCATACCCTTGAAGCCCAAATCTACACCTTCTTCCCGTACATTCTGATTTCCCCTACATTAAGTTAGTACCACATGACAACTGTCTCTTGACTTGTGAATGGCTGAAACCCTTTGATATAGCATAATGATTGTACATATGTTTCATGCGCTTGTATCTCCTAAGCTTGTATAGAAGGATCTAACACAGGTTGGATCCATGAATCATAGCATCTGAATCATGTAGTCGATGCCATAGATGCGTCAAACTTGTATGCTTTGTACAGCTAAATTCTTCGTTATAGCATTGACTTGGTGGAATCACTGGGGAGTTTGCCTTATATCTTTTAGTTCGTCACAGTTTGGATCCATTTTGTGTAACCGAGTATGGCTGCGGACAGGCAATACTGCATTTGCTGCGTGCTATTCTTCTATTTTCTATTTTGCATAATAGTAGTATCTTTTACTTGTATGTTTTTCAATTGAATCTTCTGCTGGAAAAAAGGGACAATGCCAAATTGTAAAGCAGTGTCAAGCAATCTCAGTTCTTTTAAAGACCCAATATATGGAATGTGGAAAGCAGATTTGCTTTGAGCAACTCATCAAAATTGTCTCATCATTTCAAAAAGGCAGTGAATGGTTTCAACAATGAGTTCCCAATGTGTAATGACTTGGGCGGATTTATAAAATCCACAGTGTTATCTTCTGTTTGCTTGTAATTACCACTGAGATGCAGCTATTGACCATAGTTTGGAGCTTCGGTTGCTTCCCCATCAAACCACCCTCAACCAACGTTATGTAGAGGCCTTTAAGAGAGACTCCACTGACTTGTAACTTGACATTTCATATGCGAGGTGATGGGTTTGGGTTTAAGTCCACTTGGACACGTGTGTGAGTTGTGGGGATATGTGAGTGTCATTAAAAATAAAAAGAACTTCAAATTAGGCTATAAACTGGTAAGTTGCATGGAGACGAGACAGGAGAACAATAACGGAAAATGTTGCCAGAATTGAGAATAGGTTGTAGATGATCAAAGGAAGCAATTTTTCTTCAATTTTTTTTTTCTATTGTTTCGGAAAGATAATTATTATGTTGTCCTCTATGCAACTAGTAGAGAAACATTAATCGTATTATGTTTACTTTGAATTATAATGCAGGACAAATTGTTTTTATCTAAGTTAATTAAATGCTTTTCTTATTAATTAAAGTTCTTGATATGATAAAACTTGGTATAAAATTAAAAAATTGTAGAATAAATAATTTTATTTGAGAATTATGGTAAAGTAATTAATGTGTTAGGGTTCTTTTATAAGCCATTTAAAAAATTATTTTAACTATATATTATTAATTGAATTATTTACAAATTAAGACTACGATAAATAAGTAAATATTATAATATAAAATAGTCAAACTTATCAAATATAATGCTCAACTTTCTATTGATCAATACTGTTTTTCTTATGCTTCAAGACAATTATTTGGATTACAGTTGAATTCATTAAAGGGAACACAGCTTAATTAAATAACTAAATCCAAGAGCACATTATATCTCCCGTGCCTAGCGAGTTCATTACTTTATGTATGTTAGCACGTCTGGATGTAAAATTTTGAATAAAATATATAATATTAATTAAATGATGTAATAGCATATAAAGACAATGATAAATTTTTTTAATATAATTATATATAAATATGAGTATATATGTATATAAAAATTTTTAATTTAAATAAAAATTTTATTAATTAGTATGTTTAATTGTATAAAATTTAAAATAATGTGTAAAGAACGAAATTGAATGAATTGAAAGTAATTCGTACAAGTAATCCCTGTGTCTTAATTCTCGAATAAGTATATGAAAAAGAGGATCGTACTTTTTTTTGATTTTTGAGTTCACAAATTAAAGTATAATATGGATATGGAACTTTCGTTCTATCATTTGGGACGAGGCAGATGAATTTTCATTTCTAATTTTATTAATGAATTTATGAATTTCTTAGTAAAAGAAATTTTATTTGCACTCAAAATTTATGAATTTATGGTCGCAGAAACAGCTGTGGCCAAACTCTCTTTAGTGCTTTCTGCACACGCGCCGGATCAAAGCCAAATCTGCCGTTCAGATTCTCCGAATCTGTAACCCCTCCTGCTAATTGCAATTTCCTCCCAAATTTAAAATCCATCTCTCCGGATTTTCATTTTAGGGCTCTCAGAATTTTCCCTTGAGAGCAATTTTTTACTTCTCTCTCGTGTTGTGTATATGCATGAATTTTCGGTGATTTTGTAGTATTTAGCCCCCGAATGTGTTTTTTTTCCTTCTCTCTTTCACCAGGTATTAGTTAATTTGCACGGCTTTCTTGAGTTGTAAAAGTGTTTGCCCGCTTTTGTCGGGATGTTCTTTATTTTAATTATGGTTCGTGGTCTTCTCAATGCGTCCGTTGATATAGTCGGGCTCTGCGAATTTTTTTCTGGGTTTGAACTTGTTTGGTTTATCATTGGCGGAAAGCTTTAATTTTTCATGTTTTATCTATTCGTCTAAGATTTCCTGCCGATTGGTGTAGGCACGACCGCATGAGGCCTGAAGACTCCCTAAAATCATGAGGTATTTTGTTCATGACCTACAGACGTTTGGGTGATTGTCTTGTGCATTTCTCTAACCTGCTAAGCATTCCGGCTTCAGATATAAATATGAGTGCATACTGAAGTGTTTGATAAGTTTTTACCTGTGACGTGTGCGGTTGAATAGTTTATAAGTCGGAGTCTTAGTCTCAGGAGTGGATTCTCAGGGTAAGCTTTTAAAGTGACTGATAGAACACTTCATTTGAGCCAACCTTTGTCTAAATTCTTAGTGAGTTTGAAGTTAGTTTGATATTTGTAGGTGAATTTTTACTTTGAACTGTCTAATGAAGTTTTTTCCTTGGTTCTGTCGAATTCTGTCGAGAACATTGATTAGTGAAAGAATTTGATTATTTATAACAAGCCCAAAATGGGCAGTGAAATTGTTTGTCTTGTTCTTTTCAATTATTAAGAACCAGTTTAATGTTCTAAAGTGCCTGATAGTTTCATCATGTAGCCCCTTTAATTTAAATGTGTAGTTTCCTTCCTGGAATTATTCATCTGCGATGTCTTGATTCTATTGAATGTTGTGTTTGTTGTTTTTTTTTTCCTCTCCAATACCTAGATAAATATTTATTTTGATGCAGTAGCAGATGAGTGGAATATCCATAGGCCAGTTATATCCCAGACCCTGTACAGGGAAGGAAACATTTAGAAGGTGCAGGAATAATGAGAAGCTGAAAATGTTACTCTGATAGATGCCGATTCTGAAAAAGTTGACACTGTTATTATCATTGACATACCTGAATATTTCTCAAAGAAGAGGCAAGGTTCAGGCATCCTCTGGAAAGATAACTTGTCGTCGAGGAATGTAATATGCATTGATGATGATGAAACTCCTTGCAGTAATCATTCCCTTGGCGTATATGATGCCATTTACTCCGCTGACACTTCTAATAAAGAATCTTGCTGTGCCACTAAGAACTTAGCAGGTTCTGCTGATGCTACCATCAAAGAATGTCAATTTGTTCAAGATACAGCCCCTGTTAGATTATCAAAATGCAAGCATACATGGGAATGCTTCGACAAGAAACTGCTATGGTTTAAATGCTACCATCACCTTTAATCTGGCACACTTATGACACGCCATGGCGCATAGTACAAATAGCACTATGGCATTCACCATTTTGAAGATGGTGTTCTAAAAAATTTTGTCATCTCAAGACTTTTTCTTAAATAAAACATGGGATTCACTTGAAATTTGTTGACTCTCATTTTTCGCTACAAATAAGTCTTAAAAGACAATGATTGTAATTTTTAGTTACGTGATATTGCTGTATTTTCTAGCATTTGTTAGGTTTTCTTTATTTGCTTCAAACGAATCCTAAAATGATTTGACATTACAACATGTTCTCTTTTTCTAACAACTTTTGAATAATTTAAGTATGTGTTATTCTTCTATTCCTGCTTTCTCTTATATCTTTTTCTTCTTTAGTAGACTTTTAATTCTTTTTACTTTTCATCTTCTTTGTTTTTTCTATAGGTTGGGCAAGATTTAAATTTTAAAAACTTTTATAAATTATAGTTGGGTATTTTAGAAAATTCAAATTTCTACAAATTAAGTGGTTAAGTTTGCTTAAATTTTGAAATTTTTCAAATTAAGTGGTTGAATATTGATAAAATTTTCAATTATTTATTCTTAAATTCTAAAGCTTTTAATTTTTTTTGACCAATTTAATTGTTGGTTATAACTAATTTTTTGTTATTTGTTTTCTATGAAAGGCAAAAGGTTGAAAATTATTTGTAACTATTATTTAACATGTAGAAATTATTTATATTATATTTTTGTAAAAAATTTATTGGCAATATAAATGATTTTTGCATATTACTTAATACTGCACTATACTTCAATGTGGCGCGCATTGCATTGTAAGCCATGTGCCATCGCTCTAATTCCCACACAGCACCAGTTGCTACTGATAACTATGCTTTTACATCTCTCTTAAGTCTGTTTAAGCATCCCTTTTGAGACTTTGTTAAGACTTATAATAGCAAGGAGAACTTTGCAGTTGTTGAGTATTCCGCAGTCGCAAATATATAACTGTTGCAGAATATTTATTCATACTTGGAATATGGAATACAGGCCAACTAATTTCAAACTAAACCATGGCTTCAGATCTCAATCTTCCATTCCACTACTTGGATATACCGTACTCTTGACGTCTTCCGACCTCTCATGAATGTTAGACACACAGAGACCTTATAATGCATCTCTACGTAGTTCCCATGCAAGCTGAAATTAGGTTCTTAATTCTACTCCTGAACCTTCTGTATGCGACTAGCAAAAGCAGAATGGTAAGTGAGTTGTGGCACTTAAGTGAGTTATGTACCCACTGTAACTCATGTGCTCTGTTCTGTCAACATGGTGCTATCAATGGTTATGGTATTTCAGCATGCAGCATATTTCAATTTAGATGCATTTTGTCCTTTAGAAATCTTTTTCGTCTTCGATCATGCCCTCAAATGGTGGAAAAATATAATTGTTTTGTTCTTAAAAGAAGTTGATTGGCTTCTGACAGCCTGAAGTAATTTCCTACTCAGGCATTCACCTTCACATTTTAAATGCCCCCAAATTTATGTGTCATTTATGGAGGGCATGTGACAAATGAACGATTTATGGAAACAAAGAGTTCTATTTTTTGGGGGGAAAATTTAGGTTAAGAGGGAAGATTGTAGTTATTCATATTTGAGTTGTGTATCAGCAAGTGTCTCAGCTTGATTGGAAATTTAATTGGTAACATTGCAGTTATATATATATATATATATATATGCATGCATGCATGTATGTATGTATTAACACAATGCTACTACACCAACGTCAAAAATGAATGGATAGTTGTTTCACATAATCTTGTCTACTGAAGTTATGGGATTCATGATTTTGGTGCGTATGACTGCTGAAATCAATTATTGAAACAGTTGGAAATATCTGGAACATCACTGTTATGTTGGTGATTTACTGGTTTACTTGGTCTGAACCCTCAATTCATCTACTGGCTGCTTATGGGTAACTTTTGTTTGCGGAATATTCTTCGTTCTCTTTCCTGGGTTACATGCAAGTTCAGACAGGTTGGTTTGCTGTAGACGTGTATTTCTCTGAAACAAAAATGCAGGAGGTTGTACCCTATGAAAGTGACGATTTTGTTAATGGATGAACCAAAAGAGGAGAAATAGATGCTTTTGGAAAGTATTAAAGCGGGTGTGTTGCCTTGCTATTGTGCATGAGTTGGAATGAATGGGATTGGCAGCCTGATGACTCATGTGCTCCCTCCATGCCAAGCGAAAAAGTAACCTTCATCTGTAGAATTCTGACTGAAAACTGTTCAGTCAGAATAACAGTTTACTAGGCATAATATCTCTTCTGTTCGGGTCACAGATAGTTTGAACCAGTTTTTATGTCTCTTTTCAGTTCTTGGCCTTGAGCAGTTTTAACAAAGGGAACTTGTGAGGACAGGTACTGGCAAATGTGCTTCTCAGTCTTAACAAAATATTTGTCATCTTCTGTAATCTTTTGAAAATAACGCAAACACTATTGAAGGCATATTTATGTGTTAGCTTCTAGTTGACAGCAATATATCTTGCAAAGCACCTTAGAGCACTCACTGCATGGTATGTTTCTTGCACCCTATCATACATGCTTATGAAGCAATAACAATAAATATAACCCAACACCGTCGTTTTAGTAGCTCGGTATTTTCGTTCTTTACTCCTAACTGGGTATTTCACTTGTTAGCTGATGGCCGAGGCAGAATGTCTGCTGATCTAACAGGATCTACCACATATCAAAGAGCATGCAGCATCACTTGAACACCATGCTGGGGGCGCAGCATTAGTACTTGAATGGGTGAGTGAACATAGTTGGGAGAAAGAGTGAATCTATAGCGTTGCAGAAGCATAGATAATGTAATCTTGGCCTCATTAGTTGCGAAATTCATGCCAACGCATGTTCGAGGTCCCATTCCAAACGGAGAAAATGCTGCTGGATTATTGTTGGTAGCTGCAGCAATCCCTTTGGAGAATCTTTCAGGTTTAAAGAGATGTGCATCATCACCCCAGACTGAGGGATCATGATGAAGCCCCAATACCGGCAAGTTGATTTTGATGTTGGCTGGAAGAATGAGGTTTCCTAGCCTGGCTCCCTTGGTCGATTTCCTCTCATTGGCAGCCAGTGGTGGATATAGTCTAAGCGACTCGTTGATGATCATGTTCATCTATATAAAACAGGTAAAATAATGTGTAAGTTTGTGATTAATTTATGAAGTGCATCAACGAAAGTTTATTTCTGGTTTTGGTTCAGATTTGCTTACCGTTCTAAGCCTTGACAGCCCTTCAGAATTTGGATGCTGATGACCGAATACCTCAATCACCTCTGCCCTGGCCCTTTGTTGCCAGTCTGTGTGGATTGCCAGAAGAAGTGCTGTCCAGGAAAGCAGGTTTGTTGTTGTTCCATGTCCAGCGCCGTAAAATGTCTTGCATTCATCAATTATTTCTTGGACAGAGATCCTGTTTCTTTTCAGGCCATCATGACTAGCCCTCAGAAGTGATCCAAGATAATCAGATCCAAAGCTGTGTTGAGCTTCCCCGGTTGATAGTCTCTCCCTTTGATCCAAAATGTTTAAGAAAAATTGTTGAATCTCCTCTTCCATCCTTTCTGATTCTGCATCATCACTGTTCTTGAAAAGTTGGCTGCAGAAATGAGGAATTATTAGTTATTAAATAAGCCAGTTGAAGTTATTAAAATTTCCATTGTTGTCTGAGTAACTTACCTCAGACCTGGAATCCTTCTCTTAAACTCATTCCTGCTGATTATGAATGACAACTTTCTCAACATCTGGAAAACTTTCTCGCCTTCTGAATAACTGCTTCCAAACGCAGCCTTGGAAATGACTTCTGATGTTAACATCCTGAACTCTTCACAAATATCCACTTCACTTGTTTTGCTGTTTTTCCATTTCTCCAGCATCTTGTCGACGCTTTTGACCATCGTTGGGATCATGTTCTACGAACATAAACGTGCAATATATCAGTATTTTTCCTGTCCAAGTCCTACACTGTGAGAGTGATCAAATGTTAATCTCACCTTCAAATTCTCTGCATGGAATGCATGATTTGCCAGTTTCCTCAGTTTCACCCATTTCTGACCTTCGCATGCTATAATTCCATCTCCTATCATCTTCCTTAGATATTTATCGGTCTCAGTTCTTGCAAAAGAAACAGTGTTGTTCAGTATTTGCTTGACGAGCTCGGGTTCTGTGACAACCAATTCAAGTTTGTCCCCATTCCAGAAGTAAAACACCTTTCCTGTTTAAATGGGCCATCAGCAAACGGACCAACAACACTAGCAGAAAGAATATTACTTTACTAAAAGACAGGAATTCTACCATAAATATTAGTCCATGAGTAGAAGTGAGGAAAGATTCTTGAGAATATGTCATGGGACAACTCCATGCTTCCTTGCATAGAATCCTCCTTCATCCTGGAGATTTCCTTGGTGTCGCCGCGAATGAATCTGTACGAAGTGCCTCTGATGCCCTGTGATTCCACGGCATGTTGCATTCGGATTGGAACCCACCATACTTTGTGAACTAATTTCACCAAGATGAACAGGAAATAAATGGTTGCAAAACTGAGAACAAGAAGAGCCGACATCTCCTGTAATTTGGCAGCAAAAAATATTTGTGGATTTTATGCAGGTTGAAGGGATTGTGGAAGGGCATGGAAACCATTGCAGTTTAAAAGCTCGGGGAAAACGGAAGCATTCCAACTTCCTGTTGGTTTCGTTGACGTGTTCAATTTTGTTACGTCCTCTCAAGAACTTTGAATTGAATGGGCTGCCAACCAACATGTTTATTATGACCAGGCAAACGGCATTTTCAACGAGCACGTTAAATGCGGGTCCTTTGTGCGATGACAGGTCAAATTCTAGTATCCGACTTCCAGACACGTTCATGCATCCTCTGAACAATTCTACCGAACTCCTAGTGGTTTCATTGTGTTGCGTCCAACTCACTGGAATAAATTGGAACATTGTCTCGAATTAAGCCACTATTACAGTGGAACGAAAGCCAAGCTGGTCAACTCAAATCCATATCCTCTTGGTCGTTATATCTCTCTGAAACTAGTCAATTATTGAGATTTCAACATGAAATTTTTGGACAAAGGAAAAACAGAGCAATCAAATCTCGAAGTTGATCTTATATCTCCAACTTGCAAACTTGGGCCGAAATCAAATCTCCAATGCCAATTATTCCAGAACTTTGTTCTCTGAGACATGTCTTCCTCTGCTGTAAAGGAGGTCACTGCCAAGAACTCATTGTACAAGGCTGTTCACAATGGCTGCAGCAAAACCTAGACTCCATGCTGAGGTTGAGTGGTGAGGACCGTGAAAGGGGAGTGCTCGTAATTCGGTGAGAGCGTGAACCTATATCGCCGGAGGATCATTGATAGCGCTATCTTCGCCTCGTTGCTCGCAAAGTTAATGGCCATGCACATCTTAGGTCCGAAGCCAAATGCAAGGAAGGCCACAGGATTGTCATTTGTAGCCTTAGCCAACCCTTGGGCAAACCTCTCTGGATTGAAGAGGTGAGCGTCTTGTCCCCATATATTGGGATTACGGTGCAGGGCCAGAACCGGAATCGCCAGATCCACATTTGCTGGAAACTCGTACTTCCCCAACCGGACTTTGCTCTCCACTCTCCTTGTGATGTTAGTCTCCGGACTGTACAGCCTGAGAGTTTCGTATATGATCATGCTCACCTACACATGAAGATCAGAAACAGTCGAGTCGATTGTGTTTGTTATCGGCTGCACGTTTGTTTACAAGATGAGGTGTCGTAAGGAAGGTTGCAAGGGCTCTCCGTTTGCTTACAGTCTTCAATCTGGCAATATCGAATATCTTTCTCCCTTCCAAGCTACTGCTTCCCAAGGCTGTTCTGAAAATCACTTTCAGATGTCAGAAGCCAAAATTCACCATACACATCAATCTCATTCCCTTCATGATGCCTCCACTTCTCAAGCATACTTTCAGCACTGGCAACCATTGCTGGAAACATGTCCTGATAAAAGGGATACCAATCAAGAATTAAAAAAAACAAATTGTCTACTACGTACTAATGGCATGCTTGAACATATATAAGCCATTAAAAAATTCCCAACCGGTGAGATTACCTTTAAGCACTCTCCATGAAAGGAATGGTTAGCCAATTTCCTAAGCCTCTCCCATTGCTCACCTTGTGCCACAACAATCCCATCTCCCAACAGTTTCTTTAGGTAACCGCTGATTTTAATTTTTGGAAATGTACCCTCTTTGTTGTTGAGGATTTCTTTGACCAACTCAGGATCAGTAACAACAATTTGAGGATGAGTGCCATACCAGAAGAGAAAATTACTGCCTGATTCGGTGAACCGCATCAGTGTTTGATATCAAAGGAAAGAAAGAACTATAATTGATTTGACCCAAAAAAGTAGAAAGGTAAAAATACCATATAATTTCAGCCAAGCATAAAAGTGAGGCTGAATCCTGGAAAATATGTCGTGAGATTATTCCACAGCAGTGTTCCTTGTTTGCTTCCACATTTGGATGATCTCTTTGGTGCTTCCATGGAGGAACCTGTAACCGGGACCTTCGATCCCTTGGTACTCCAACATGTGCTGAACATGAAGTGGAATCCACCATGACTTGTAGAGAAGGGTTGAAGAAAGTAACAGTTCCAGGGATGCACAGATCAGGAAAACAACAACCATGGCTTCAACCTAGACTTGGGGGGCTAGTGAAGATTGAGATGGATAGGTTACGAGGATGTAATTGAACGACAGAGAGAAGTGTTTGATGCGTGTTCCCCGTTGTGCAAAACACGAGATATATTTTTTAGGTTACTGTGTAAACTTTTTACGCGACTTACTAATTGAACAAAACTCTTTTCAAGACTAATTAGACACGTTGGGTATGTTTGTTTTGAAGTATTGTTTGGCAAAAGAGTTTTGGAAGATAGCTAGAATTGAAATTTAGATCTTTCACACATTCAAAAACAAAAACAAACATACATCACCTTGCATACGTACGTATGTTGAGATCATTATACGTATTTGAGATTGTAATTATTATATATTTGAAAACATGTTGTACTGGATAAAAATGATAAATAAGTACAGATCTTCCAAATATTATTTTGAACACAAGATGCATTTTTTTTATGGAGTTGCTATCTAAATGGATCAACGATACATACGATTATGCGAACTTTTTACGCAACTTACTAATTGAACAAAACTCTATTCAAAATTAAGACGCGTTGGCTGTGTTTGTTTTAGGTGTTGCTAGGTAAAAGATTATTGGAATTTGAAATGATAGTGAATTTTATGATCATCGTCTGGATTACTATATGAGAATTGAAATTTAAAAATTATGTTAAAAAATTTAAGATTTGTCAAATCTCAAATACCATGAAAGTTTTAGACAATATCCAAGTTTGATTCCCATGACTTCCCTAAAACATGTAAGTGCCATTAATTCAAAAAGAAAAACATACATGTGTAATCTTTCCTATGTATGTTGATATGTTTATATATAATGAAATTTTAATTATATGCATTTGAAAATATGTTGTACTAGATTAAAAAACATAAATAAATTTAGGTCATCGAGATATTATTTTAACACAACATAATTTACTAAATGAACGAAACTCATCAAGATATAGAAACGTTGGCTGTGTTTGTTTTAGTTGTTGCTTGGTAATTTTGGAATTACGAATGAAAATGAATTCCATAATTGTTATTTGGATTACAACATAGGAATTGAAATTTAGAAATTATATTTAAAAATTCGAGATTGACCAAATCTCAATTAAAATGGAGGTTTAGATAATACAAGTTTGTTTCCCTTGACTTACCTAAAACACGTTTAGTTTCAATAATTTGACAAATATATAAGACGCATACTAAATAATTAAAGATTGGACTTATTTTTGACTTAGCCAACTGTCTAATTACTGAATTAGTCTTATCTTTCTTTCAAAAAATGTTTTTTTTTCCTCCCTTTTCTAATTCGTTAATTTTTTTCTTTACCTTCCTTTTCAATCAAATTGTGTTTGTTCAACTCATTAGAATAAATATCAATACTAGACTAGAGTGGAACAACAACCAAGCCGGTCAACTCAAATCCGTGCCCTCTTGGTATATTTCTTTGAAACTGATTAATTGAAAATTTGTGACAATAATATTAGCAACAAGGGTCACAATAATTGTCAAAATTGAGTGTTTGGAGACACCAAATAATAAACTGAACATTAATATGCTAACGTAGCTCAGAATATTATTCCTATGTCTACAAGCATTGTGCCAGTCAAAATCTTCCACTAATTTTAAAAAGTAATAAAGGCGAGTGCTCAAAATTAGGGATGCCAACGAGACGAAGATGCCTCCCCTACCCTCCCCCCTCCCCCATTATTCACTCTGATTCTCCTACGGGTGCATTGTTGGGGAAATTTTTTAATTTTAATTTAATCTATTAATAATATTATAATTAAAAATTACTATTTTATATTTATAATAATTAATTAATTAATTTAATGTAGTAAAAAATGAACTTCAATCTTTATGTTGATTAAAATAAAAACTTTTATGTTTTTGTTTATTGTTACTAATTTGGTTTTTTCACATTTTAAGATTTTCTATTGCAAAAAAAAAAAAATCTTAAATTTGTGAGAAAGCGCATATTTTATTATAATTAAAATATTTATTTATTTAAAATTAATTATTTTTATATGATTTTTTTTAATTCTAAGTAAAATAATCAAATTACTAATTTAGTAAACTAATATTTAAATTAACTAAACTTAAAAGTACATATAAATTTAAATTATTTAACATTTAACATGACAAATTTTAATTTATAATCCATTTTAATTAAAGCGAGGGAAGAAACCCCCCTCACCCCTGCCTTTGCACCACCTTGTCCCGACACCTGTCCTACTGTTCCCCTAGTAGGCAGCGCCCACGATCATCCACCCCCCATTATCATTTTTACTTAAAATAATGAATTTTCTCAATTTTCTCGCACGAATCCAATACATCGACATTAGGCATTCGAGTAGTTGGATGTCACAGCATTTCAATTCAAATATTTTATATTTCACTTAAATTATCCTGAAGTCTAACTTAAATCTTCTTAGGTTTGTCTTTCACACAAAACTTGATTTACGAAGTATGACACAGTCCTATACATGAACAAAATATGATTACCAACACAATCACATAGCTCTCACACAATTGGGTCTTCGAGGATTGTTCACACTCCAATCTTAGGCTTATTTTATAATATTTATATTTGATAAGTATCAAATGCATCACCCGGTAAGTTTCTTTTCGATTAACTTGGTAATAGGCTCTTGATCAACTTCAAACTCTGTTGTAAACACTAGTTGCAACAATTTTAAATGCACTTAATCACTTTGATACTTATAAACAAATATTATACTGATCCTATTTTCTTTTAGTTTTCTTTCCAATTTCTTCGAACTCAAGTTTAAGGATGTCTTATTATAGAAAATTAACATGAATTCTACCTTCTACTTAACGACAACATTAGAAACATCCAACACATCCTAGTTGGATTAGAGTTCTAACATATCTCGAATATTGCCAACAAATATACCAACAACATTATGGTAACATCAATTGTTTGAGATTTCAACATGAAACCTAGACAAAGGAAAACAAAGTATTCAAATCTCCAAGTTGATTTTACACTTCAAACTCGTACTTCGATAATTTTTCAGGTCGAACGTTGCTACTTGACTTAAATCTTAAGCTTGGTCTCTATAAAATTGAGTTGAGACAAAATTGAATAATTATCTAACTTAAGTTGCTACTCGACTTCAACTCATTAACGTTCCTAAATTTCATTTGGCATTCTATAATCAGTTACTTCTATGTAACATCCTGTCAAATTTTACTGTGGATAGTTAAATTCTAATATTTCAAACTTGAGTTGAAATGAAATCTCAAATGCCATTTATTACAGAACTCTGTTTTCTCAAATAAGCCCTCTGCTGTGGAGGAGGTTACTGCTAAGCGCTGATTATGCTAGTTTACCTTCACAAAGGGTGCAGCAAAATCTGAACTCCATGCTGAGGCTGAGTAGTGACGACCACAAAAGGAGAGTGAACATAATTCAGTGAGAGTGCGAATCTATATCGCTGAAGGATCATTGACAGCGCTATCTTCGCCTCATTACTAGCAAAGTTCATGCCCACACACATCCGAGGTCCGAAGCCAAATCCAAGGAAGGCCGCAGGATTGCCATTTGTGGCCTTAGCCAACCCTTGAGCAAATCTCTCTGGTTTGAAGAGGTGGACATCTTGTCCCCATATATCAGGATTATGGTGCAGGGCCAGAGGTGGAATGGCCAGATCGACATTTGCTGGAAACTCATACTTCCCCAACCTGACTTTGCTCTCTACTCTCCTTGTAATGGCAGTTACAGGGCTGTATAGCCTGAGAGTTTCATGTATGATCATGCTTACCTACACATGAAGAAAGAAACAGTCAATTGTTTTTTGTTATCAGCCGTATGTATGTTTACATGATAGCATATCAAAAGGTTGCAACTTCTCTTGATTTGCTTACGGTCTTCAATTTGGCAATGCCGTCTGAGGTGGGGTTATCTTGACCAAATAGCTCAAGCACTTCTTTCCGTGCTTTCTCCTGCCAATCTGTGTGCATTGCAAGGAGAAACACGCTCCATGACAGTAAGCTGGACGACGTTTCTTGTCCAGCAAAATAAAAGACCTTACATTCGTCAATGATCTCAACTGCTGAGATCCTGTAATTCTGATCTCCGTCATGGTGAACTCTCAGAAGTGATCCTAAAACATCACTCCCAAAACCGGTTGCTTGGCCTGATTTCACTTCATCCTGTCTCTTCTTTACCATTTTCATGATTGATTCATGAAGTAAACGCTCAAGCCTGTCTGCTTCAATGTCATCCTCCGATCTCATAAATTTTCTGCGTTGTTTGTGGGAAACCATTACCACTACTTTAAATTCCACCCAAACAGATAACAACGGCAGCTTCACACAACAAGTTATAAGACAATATTTCACACTCAGTGTCAGATAAACTGAAAATAAAATTAAACGTGGTTGATAAGTTTAAGATAAGCTGCATAATGGCAGACGGCGCACGACGCTAACAAATTGGAAATTTATAAAAGGCAACAAATGCAACATACTGAATGCCAAAGAATCTGATCTTATACGCGTTTCTGGAAATCAGGGCACAAAGCTCTGTCAGCAAATCGAATATCTGCCTCCCTTCCAAGTAATTGCTTCCAAAGGCTGTCCTGGAAATCACATCTGATGTTAGAAACCTAAATTCACCACACACCTCAATCTCTTTGCCCTCATGATGCCTCCATTTCTCAAGCATACTTTCAACACTAGAAACCATTGCTGGAAACATGTCCTAACAAAAGGGAAACCAATCAAGAAACATACTATCCACTACTCGTGGCATGCTCGAATATAAATCGTCAAAAAAATTCCTAACTCAATTTACCTTTAAGCACTCTCCGTGGAAGGCATGGTTAGCCAATTTCCTAAGCCTCACCCATTTTTCACCTTCTGTCACAACAATCCCATCTCCTACCAGCTTCTTTACGTAACCTATGACTTCAGGTTTTGGAAAGGCACCTCCTTTGTTGGTGAGGATTTCTTTAATCAACTCAGGATCAGTAACAACAATTCGAGGCTGAGTACCAATCCAGATAAGGAAATTATTGCCTGATTAAAGTGTACCATGCCAGTATTAGATATCAATTTAAAGAGAGAACTATCATAGATTTGACCAAAAGATAAAAAAGGTAAAAGACCATATAGTTTCATCCAAGCATAAAAGTGAGGCTGAATCCTGGGGAATATGTCATGAGATAAACCCATGGCGGTATTCCTTGTCTGCCTCCCCATTTCAATGATCTCTTTGGTGCTTCCATGGAGGAACCTATAAGAGGGACCTTTGATTCCTTGGGACTCCATCATACGCTGAACATGAAGTGGAATCCACCATAACTTGTACAGAATGGCTAAGGAAAGTAACACTACAAGGGTTACACAGATCAGCAAAACAGCGGCCATGGCTTCAACCAGGAATTGGGAGATTACGGAACACTGAGGTGGATAAGTGCAAGGAAGACGGGGCCTTCCCAGAAGAGACGTTCGAGACGGAAGAAAATACGTTGAAAGAGACTGATATTTGACTTTTGTGCAGATGCATGATTGTGGGGTTTTTTTTTGTCAGAATAACCCTAAAAAAATACGCATTTGTTAAAATAATTCGGTCTCGGTGAGTCAGTGAAACTAACCCAATTTCACATCACAAAATTGATTAAATATATTTTAAAATATTAACTTTATGATTTCAAATTACAAAATTATTTTAATTAAAATAATTTTTGTAATTTAAAATTATAAAAATAATAAAAATTAAAAGTAAATTCTGTAATTTTAAATCGAGAAAATCATCTAATCAAAATAATTTTATAATTTAAAATCACGAATTTAATTTTTTTAATTAAAAAAATCAATTTCACAATTTAAATTCATAAAATTACACATCTGTGAACTCGAACTGCAGAAATGGCAACTTTCATAAACTTTTATCAAACCTCGTTTACGACGTTTCAACCGGTCTATATATTTTACACTTCCCTTCCTCCTTCTTCCATGTTCATTCCTCTTTCTTCTTAAAAAACCTTCGCTGATTCTTAAATTAAATTTACTTTTCTAATTTTTATTTAAAGTCTTTGGTTTACAACTTTAAAAATATAATATTTATATTCTAAATTATGTATTAAATTTTTATTATATAATATAATTTCAATTTTTTTATTATATGTATATATTTTTAATATTTTTGAAAATGTTATAATGTTTGTATAGAGAGAGAGTGGTGAGCATGTCATCTTAGCGGGAAAATGTATTTGAATTAATTTAATAATTTAATTGTTTAATAATATAATTAACAATTTGTTTAATATTTGATAGACTAATACGTATATATTTTACAAAAATTATGCTTACTTTTTAATTTATTTTAATAATTTTAATATATATTTAATTAAATATATAATAAATAATTAGAGTTTATTTTAAATATCTATTTACATATCATATATTATATGTTATAGTATAATACATTTATATGGTTTAAAGGTGGACAGACAATAATCGATTGATTTTGAAATTTAAGATTGCATTTGGTTTTTAGATTCAAGCAAAATTTGATTGATGTGATTTAAGCAAACATTTAATTTGAAAATTTTAAAATATATACACATCTTTTGATATATAATGCATAGATATATTTGGTGATTATGTGTTTATGTTTTTTGGTATATATAGAAATATTATGATATTTATACATGTTAAATATGTGAATTCACTACTTTAGTGAGAAAATATTCGTAAATTAATTTAATAATTAGTTAGTTGTCGCAATTAATTTTTTTAGATATTTTGTTGTTTGATATGTATGTTTGAATTAATTAGAATTTTAGTAAGTTGTTTTACTATTTGATATGAATGATGTTTCATATAGAGTTTATTTTATATAGATAAGTTTTATATATTGTTTTATAATAATTAAATTATCGTTTTAAAAAATGTTAATAATAAATTTAATTGACTAAACATGATGCGTATAATGAATATATGGAGTTTATTTTAAAAATATAAATAAGTTTTATATATCATTTTATAACAATTAAATTATTTACTTAATAGTTTAATATAATTAAAAGTATATGGAAAATAATTTAATAATTTAAATAAATAATTTGATAATACATGGAGTTGATAATATTTTTTTCTTTGTAATTTTTTTTATAAAGATATGTCAATTAGTGGAGATTATGTACAAATTGTATTGTACTAGGGTATCACTATTTTATGTAATCAATGCTCCTCTATGTGCATATCAGAGTATTTTGATAAATTTGTTTTTTAGGTTATTTGTAAAAAAAAAAACCCCTAAGATTGTAAGTAAACGAGAGAGAGAGAGAGAGAGAAGATTGTTTGGTTGGGTAGTATGTTTAGAATTGTGTATTTTCCCTGGCATTAATTTCCATGCAAACATGACCTTTGTATATACGCGTTGATATCTTTATAATTAATATTATAATCACATAAAGTTGAAAATATGTTGTACTCGATAACAAATAAATTTAAATTTTCTAGATGCTCTTTTAACTCAAGACACGTTTTTGTGGGTCACCGTCTGAACGGGTACACGCTATCCAATTATGTTGTAAATTGCCGATTGAACGAAAATGGAGATGACACGCCATATGTGGTAGAAAATGGCTATGGCGATAGGCAAGTGTGAAATCTAAGCAAAAACTCTATCCAAAAGCACGACACGATGGCTATGTTTGTTTTGATTTGTGGGGGTGAGAGTATTTAGACGAATATATTTAAAGCGATGTTAAAGAAAGATTAAAAAAATAAACACAATTAAAGCCCGTAATGATTGGATTAATGTATTCTAAAAATTTAAAAACGAAAACAATCAAAGGCTATGAATCCCGATTTTACACAATTTTTATTTCATCAAAATATATATTTTTTAAATACATTACTCATTAAAACGTTGCAATAAAGGCGTGGGCTGCTAACAAGCCTTTGAGGGGGGTTGCTTGGAAGGAAACCACGTCCTTCGGACAGCACTAAAAGCTAGACATGTCCGTAAGGCGTCGGCATGATTAGAAATAGTAAGCCAATTACCTTTCCCATTTCCATGTCACGCGCGTGCACTTGAATTTTGACATGACAAATATGTAACGTGTTGAGTGCCTTTAATGTGGAGGTTGATGAACTTGACTATCGATGATTACCCCGGGCTATATTCTACAGCTGTTGCTGTGACAAGGAGAGCTGCAGAGGACGTTGAAATAGGGGGTCTTTATCAGGATTATCCACTGTTGCCTCAAGACTAATCTTTCATTTCTTTTTCAGCAGCACTGCATCGTGACCCTCGAATCCGGGGCAAAGATTTTGAGTGTGATTCTTGACAAGCAATTTTGTGAGGTTTGAGGTGATTGAATTTTTGTGAATAAACAATAGTGAATTATGCGTGATTGGCAATTGATGTGATATTTGAGTAATATAAAATATTGTTGATATATTATTGAGGTGTAGAATATTATTGGCGATGTTGTAATTTAATTTGGTTTATTTTTTTGACATTGTAGGCTAGCTATTGTGAATGGTATATTTATTAATATTTTTTTTGAACTATAATAATAAAAATAAAAATAATAACTTTACTACCTATTGTAATTATTGTAATTATACTTATAATTAATAATTATTGCGTGTACAAACACCACCCACATATTTCTCATTCACGTCTGACGATAGAATCAATGCTCCTCTCTGTGCATAGGCAAGCTGCCGACACTATATTAAACAAGAATAGTAATACTTGCATTACTCTATTAATTGCACCATTAAGCAGTTAAATCTTGTCTAAATGAATTAAGGAAACACTAATAATTAATGCTACTAAAACGGGGTTTTTTTACAAATAACCTATAAAAATATTTATAAAAATACTCGAATTATCAAATTGTTTGTAAAAATAGCCCATTTTTGTGACTGGAATCACGGAAACCAGTTATGTGATTTCATTTCATTGAACAGAGCATTTCCATAATACGTATCACAAAAATGTTTTTTTCTTTTTCATGGAGCATTTCCGTGATTTCTATCGCGAAAATGTTTTTTTTTTAATCACAATTATATTAATAATTTTTTATTAAAATTCAAATAAATAGTACAAATTTAGATGGTGATAACTCGATCAAAATAAGCTATAACCCTAATTAATGTATTTTAGCTAGTTAGCGAAGATACATATGGATTGTACGAGTAAAGTGAATTTACTTAAATTTTAAATTATTTTATGTTTAAGTGAATAAATAATTTAATTTTATATTTTTTATGTTTTTAAATAATTTAAATTTTATATTTTATAAATTTGAGTATATAATTATTATTATACATAGAGAATAAATAAAAAATTAATGGTAACAATTTAAGAAAATTTAATTTTTATTTTGAAATTAAAATTAATACAAAAAATAGAATTAATCACCATAAAATTATAACAAAATTGCACATGTGAATAATTATGGTTTAATATTGTTATTTGTTTTTAAACAACTAATGTAAGTTTTAATTATAATCGTATGTACATTACTAATTTATAATTAATTATACCTGAATAGTAAATAATAATATTAAATGTCACAAATATGTGCAAGTAATGAATAATGAAATATGATAATTTGAAAATTATTCAAATAAGTATATTTATCCAAATAACTTCTAATAAAATATTAATATAAGGTACAATATAATTCTATCTAAATGTCATATGTCCCCTAATATCACATCTAGGAGCGCGTCGATCTATACGAGGTATTGAGGTAAAATCATTATCCTCATACTGTGACATGTTGTCATATAACAACGCGGTAGGATAGTCAAATATATCATCCTATTGCACATTCCCATACAACTAGTAGCTACTTCATGGAACAGGTGATATATACAAAGTACGTTCATAGTTCTCCAGAGCTCCAAAATATTCATGGATGGATGTGATGAATAGTAACGAGGCTGTATCACCTATATTGAGTATGGACTGTATACCGTAAGTCAAAGTAGATAGGCCTGCATCAAGGTCCGAAGGGACTGTAATACAAAATACAGAATGGTGTCCACCGTGCTGCTCTACTCTAGGCCTGCTCATGGATGGGCGTCTCTCTGCAGACGCCCCGTGTGTTGTAGGGGTGCAATCCACCTCAATATAGACACGTAATTTCCTAAACTGCCTCGCATGACCGCGAGATAAAACCCGCATACAATGACTGACAATACCATCAATAAAAAACTGCTCTAATTTATGGACCTGAAAATGAATAAGTGTTTTAGTACACATTAAATTTTTATTGTCATATACATAGAAATAGACAACAAATATTATTTGTGATTACGTACCACATAATCAATCCATGAACGATCTTCGGGTTGAAATCCAAACTCTATGAAGGCGGTCGGTGGAGTAATCGTGCGACGAGTGATCTGATAATACCAATCAGTGTATCCACTCGCTACTTGAGGCACATGGTTGTGGTGTCTCTGTCTACGTACAACCATTGCTAGATTCCGTCAATGATCGATGTATACCTGATGATATACCACTCAATCTCTCACCGAACCCCCTCTGCTATAGTCATTGGTGTACAAGCGATCCTCGTTGAGTCGAGGAGTAAGTGAAATGTCTTGCACCATTATAAACTGCCGTAAAACTCACTTCGGCCAGTGCATCTCCACAATGTCATAAAGGATGAGTGGACCCGACTATGTTCACATATGATGCCTAGATCTCGCTGGCAATACAGTATACCACTCAAGAGCATGTGGTCGCTAGTTAAACTACGCGTTGTTTACAACAAACATCTTATCATCATTATTTCAATTAAATATTGTACTGATAATAAACATAATGTATGCTCTAATAATAAACCTGTGTGTACCTCATAATCTAAAATTTCTCTAAAAATTCGTATACTGTGACTATCGATCTCAGTCATCTATCTCCATACACAAGATTATCTGTATATTTATGAAGAAAAAGTAAAGGGAAAAGAAACATATTATATATTTCTAGAGCAAGTGATTAAAAAATTAATAAGAGTAGATCAGGATTATAAGTAACACAATACGGTGGTCTCAAAAGCACTTCACCATCAGGTAGAGTAAATGGACCTAGGTCAGAATAGTGCTACAATCTAGGATGCAAGTCCTGGTATTCGATACCATGTCTATATCTGCATCATTGGCAATATAATTACCATCGAAATCTAATTCATGCTTAGAATTAAAATCCTATTATGTGAATATAAAGTGTGCAAAACATACCTGTAAAAGAGGCAATGAGCCAGACATGCCAAAACTGCACTATCCCAACTGTATTTGTCGGTACTATCCAAATCAATGATCAAGTCAAGGTAGAACGGCCTAACTTGGTTGTTAGAGGAGTCAGGGAACAAACTGTCACTTAACAGTAATAAAATAAAGTTACGAGCCCATTGCTTTACATCTAGTTGTGTACTCTCTGCATGCAATGAGTACAACTCCATTTACTGTATGATTTGTGCAAGGGGAAGGCTGTAACCTTTGAAATCATGATCTTTCGGTGTCTAACCTAATACCTCCATGCAAATCTGTATCCACTGCGCACGTGTCAGCCAATGCTCTGTACCAGTGATTTGGTCGCCCTCCACCAATATATGCCATATTTGTACCACATCCTCTAGCGTCATAATAGCCTTCCTAGGCACAAAATGAAATGTGTGTGTCTCTCGATGCCATCTCTTAACTAACGTCGTAATTAGGTAGTGATTTAGCTGCAACGCACCACATTTGTATACGTTATACAAGCCGATGCGGTGAAGGATATGAAGCACTCTAGGGTCCCCGTCCTTAAAGCGCAGCTAGTAGTTATCAAGGATCTATAGGGTAAGGCATCTATCGAGGGTGTCGCCCAAACGTCCTCCGAGCAGTGATTCTTTTGTAGATGCAACATTGAGCTGTCAATTAGACCAGGGTAAGCGAAGGTATCTGCTGATATCTTATAAAAAAACTCAAAATTAAGTGTTACTTTAAAAATGCATTTTTGAATATTTCAAGTGAATTAAATAAAACAAAAATGACAAAAAATATATAATTAAAAATAAAAATACTTGAAATTGTTGGCTACCTTGTGATTCCAAATACATGAATGTTTTTGTCATACTCACCCATCAATGAAAAGTGATTAAATCAAGTGTTTGGGCATGCAAACAAAAATATAGACATATTTAGACATTTATATTAAATAAAAGTTAAATAGGTATTTGAACATTTGCGTTATAAAATTAAATTACATACCCATTCATTTCAATTAAACATACATATTTTAGTGAACAACATATTAAAATATGTGGTATCGTTATTGACTATTTAGATTCTTCTACATGAACTTTCTGAATCTACACGTCTAATAGGATGCCTCGCACGTACTTGCCCACGATCCATTTCATTTGTAATACAAGTTGTTCGGTCCCACCCTCTGCATCGAACTCTTCGACGTTCTGCATTATGCACTAATTGAAATGGTGCAGGGTCTCAATAGTTTTCGGACCACACTGCTTGAAATTCACAATAGTAGGTCTCCATTCATGTATTAATTAAATAATGGACGTTGACAAGCTCTTTCGGGTTTACAAGATATCGACAGCACACATAAATAGCATGAAAGCATGGAATCCCACTCGAAGTCCATTTGCCACAACTACACTCGCGATGTATGAGACAAGCAACATAATTAGTCCCATGATGTCCACCATGGTACACTGTTTGAATGTCAGCGGAAAGCACACGCTTGTCAATCAATTGAAGTGTGTGCCTAATAGACTCCCTCTCTGCATCTCGGTATTTGTTTGCAAGCCACGTTGACCAATCACAACCCTCTGCCTTCATGTTTGTCGCCTTTGTAAGTCTATCTAAAAGGAACCCAATAACACGATCAAATGTAAGCTGAACAATTGAGGTTATTGGAAACCGCCTTGCACATTTCAAAACTCCATTAAGGGACTCTAAAATATTTGTTATTATGATCTCTCTGTGCCATCATCCATCATATACTAGTGCCCACTTCGCTTGGTTAATTGTCATAAGCCAGTTCCATGCATTATGATTGATTCTGTATATCTCTTCCATGTACCTATTGAACTTTGGTATTTCATGCTTAAACCCCACCTTCCAACATAGATCTTTTAGAGTTTTGCTCCTAAATGCCTTGCTGAATTCAAGCAAAGATGCCTCAAACAATAGACATGTGTTCGACGTGATTCTTGGAAAGCAGGAACTCTTTCCACAGTTGCGAGTAAGCCCGCATGACAATTAGAGATAAGATAGGTATGCCCCCTATTACGCACAATACAATGGCTGATCAAATCCAAAAACGAGTGCTATGACTTTGCACTCTCCTCATCCACAATAGTAAAAGCTAATGGTAATACTTTGTGATTTGCATTCAATGCTATAAAGATTAACATTTTATACTTGTACCTTGAATGCAAGTGTGTCCCATCCACACTAATTATGTTACGGCAGTGTTGGTACCCATTAAGACATGGTTTGAAGGCCCAAAAAACATACCCTAATGTCTATTGGCTCTCAGCACCACTCTCAATGTAGTGCTACTCCACAATAATTCGAGAGTTATACTTTCGCAGGACGGCCATATATGCACATAATTTTTGAACTGAACTCTCCCATGTGCTATACACCATCTCAATAGCCCGTCTTAAATCATGCCATGCCTTAGTATAGCTAACTTCAAGCCCATCTTGTCCTTTATTATTTGAATGATAAATTTGATCTTGTACGATGGGTTTTGACAGATCACACCCAAAAGAAATCGAGTTATGATGTTCTTGTCTAAGTTTTTGTGGTCTATTGATATCATGCTCGACAAGCAAGTGTGTGGACCTTCAAACATTATAATTTGCCAAAAATCCAACTTTGGCTTCAGAATAGTCCTTAAAACCCCACTTACAACCTTCTTCATCTTGCTTGTATTTTACCTTTCACAGAACTGTGCTTTTTACCACTTTGTATTCACGCTGTGCAACGCTGAATTAGTATTCTTTAACGGTCGAAATTACATGATTTTTATCATTGAAGTTCATACCTGCGACCAATTCTCCATTATCCACCTCATAAATTTTGCCCCACGTAATAAGAAGAATATCTTGAGAATCTTGGTTACAATCACCAGGAATGATTTGCAAAAATTCAATAGATGAGTATGTATGTTACCTAAATTTAACTGCATATAAGGTTGAATTGATGTGCCAATGTACCATTAGCTAATTCGTTTATCTGTCAGTTCTATTGTACTCATACATGTAAATCCCTTGTCATCATCCTCTTCTGTGTCATCATTTGACGGTATTCTGTGGCACCCCAATCATGTCTAAAACTGTTGTCATATGCCTCTGACACATCATCATGCAATTCTGTATCTAGGTTATTCTTCTCATTCAATGTATTATTTAATTGCAGAGCCACATGTGAAGGTCCCTTATCAAAATTATGATCTTTGGGACTTTCGTGAACCTCCATCTGTGTCAAACCTTCCGTGATGTACGGTAGTTCGCTTAACTGCTTATTTGTGGGGCACGGCCAAAAAGCATGATCTGCTTGAGAATGTAGGGTCTCATAGAACTTCAAATATAGCTCTAAAAAATAGAATCCATTAATAAGATTTAGGAAGAAATGTAGATTGTCGTTGGTGTTCAAATTAATTACAGTGACTTTATCATGTCTATGTCTATGACTTAGTACAAATATTGTGTAAACTCTCAATTCAAATCTATTACTATTGACACCACTCAATTGGTACAATCTTGCGAAAAGCTACATTAAGTTTGTGTTGTGAGAGATGGTATCTAAGGCACATGGCTCGCGGTCGTATCAACAAAATTTACATGTCTCAAAATATAATCTTCACTAATCGATATATCTTTATAAAAGCAAGTCACAAAAAATTATCAACCCCATGTATTATCTAATTATGTATTTCAACTATTAAATTATTTTCTATATACTTCTAATTATATCAAACTATTAAGTGGATAATTTAATTGTTATAAGACGATATCAAATTCCATATAAAATATCATACATATCAAATAGTAAAATAGCTTACTAAAATTCTAATTAATTCAAACATACATATCAAACAATAAAATATCAAAAAAAAAAATCAATTACGATAACCAACTAAATTATTAAATTAATTCAAAAATATTTTCTCACTAAAGTATCATATTCATATATTCAACATATATAAATATTATAATATTTCTATATATACCAAAAAACATACACACATAATCACCAAATATATCTATATAGTATATAACAAAATATGTGTACATACTTTATGAATTTCAAATCAAACGTTACCTTAAATCACATTTACCAAACTCTGTCTGATTTTAAAAAGCAAACGTTGTCTTAAATCTCAACTCTGACCAATTGCTGTCTGTCCACATTTAAACCATATAAATGTATTACACTATAACATATAAAATATCAATATAAATAGATATTTAAAATAAATTCTAATTATTTATTATATATTTAATTAAATATATATTAAAATTATTAAAATAAATTATAAAGTATGTATAATTTTTGTAAAGGATACATATATCAATCTGTCAAATATAAAACAAATTGTTCATTATATTGTTAAGCTGTTAATTTGTTAAATTAATTCAAATACATTTCTTCACTAAAATAACATACTCATCACTATCAACATATACGAATATCATAACATTTTCAAAAATATTAAAAATATAAACATATAATAAAATATTTGAAATTATATTATACAACAAAAATTTAATATATACTTTAGAATATATTACATAATTTTTAAAGTTGTAAACCAAGCATGACTTTAAATAAAATTTGAAAACGTAAATTTAATTTTAAACTAAATATTTTCATGCTACCTAATTTTAAAATTTAAATTAATATCATATCAAATACAACTTTAAACAGTAAATTTAATCAATTAAGTAATAATTTATTTTAACTAAATATAATTTTAAATTATTAAATAATTGAATTAATTTTTAATTTAATTAAAAATTAGTGTATAAGAAAAATTATCAAATAATATCTAAACATTTATATACTAAACACATTTTTAAACATATAATTTAAAAAAATAAATAAAACTATGCGTCTTAATTATAAAATTTATTTCATAAATTTATGAAAATAAAAAAGAAAGAGATTAAGTAAATGAAAGAAACAAACCGATTAATTATTGTTGCAATTTGAAGAATGTCTGTGTTGTTGATGTGCTCCAAAATTGCAAATTTATCAAATTAAACACAATATTAAACTTATAATTTACATACATAAATAAAATGATATAGTTTAATTGTACAAATTAAATTATAAATTTACAGAAATAAAAAAGAGATTAAATAAATAAAAAAACATATCGATTAATTCTTACTATTAATTGAAGAATAATGATTCGTTATTAAAAAAACAAATAAGAAAATTATTTGAAGAATTTAGTTGGAGAAATTGAGAAAAAGATGAAAAGAAATTGTTACTGTGTCAATTGAGATAAGGAAAAAAGGAGATGGTTGGGGAAGAATAAGGGGGAGAATGTCGGGGAAGCATCAGAAGGAGGAAGAAATAAATGCAATGGATGAAAAAAATAAATGCATCGATCAAAGGCTCAGACACTGACAATTCCATGACTCGAGATCATGGAAATGTGATTCTATAATAGAATTATTTTTTTTAATTAAAAAAATTAATTTCATAATTTAAAATTATAAAATTGTCTCGATTCGAGTGATTTTTGATATTTAAAATTACAGAATTTAATTTTTATTTTTTTTAATTCTGTACTTTTAAATCATAAAAATTATTTAAATTTGAATGATTTTCGTGATTTCAAATTATAAAATTTAATTTTTATTTTTTTTAATTCTATAATTTTAAATCACATAATTGGGTTAGTTTTACAAGGCCTTTTTCATGTTCGGGTTATTTTAACCAATGTATGTTTTTTCCTGATTATTCTGACAAATATCCGACTAAAACGTGCATAACTCCGCATGGCCGCCGCCGACCGCACTCCCTCCGTGCTCTGGCGACTCGAATGGCCCATGCCATCTCCCTTCGCATGCAACCTACCAGAAAAACCAATCACTAGCCATAAAAATTGGCCACGAAACCATCAAATGCAGAACAACAACCGCGATAGAGATCCCCTAGCTTGTAGCTACCAGGCTGAGCGGACCGAAAGGCCAGGCTGTTTGCCAGCGTCGCCAACCTGTGCCACTGAGATTTCTTCCTAAACAACCGTCGACCCGGGAGACACAAAAAAGACACTGCCCCACTCCCTGGCGTGTCGCCATTGGTGGGCTTTAATGGCCAAGAACCCAATGCAGGGGGAGGCTTACTCATCTTCGTCCTCCAAATTTCCGGCGAGCCCTGGGTGGCGCTGCCCTTCATGGAGCAGCGCCACCAACGATGGTCTCCAAAATAATGACGGCTAGGACAAATATTTGACTGCCACATCCTCAAACCAGAAACCCAACCATGGAAGTTTGCCCGAACATTGTAGCTTGAAACCGAACAAGGGGAAGAACACCCACTTCAAATTAAGTTCGTAATCATCTTTGCTGCCTGTTCCAAAACAGCTCAGATTGTGGCACTCACGGCTCCCCGGACCATCGTCGCGAGACTGTGGGGCAAAGCAGGCTCTCCCACAGCGACACCCCGTTGAAACAAAGCTCGTTCGACTTGATGTCGGCCTCCAAAGAAGTCGGTGGATCTAGAAAACCCATCCAGCGGCCACATCAACAACGGAAGTCGGCTAGGGGGTGGAGAGAAAGAGAAGACGAAGCAGGAGAAAGGTGGTGGCGGGTGCATGAAGAGAGAGAGAGAGAGAGAGGCCTAGGCTATGTGTGCCGGGGAGAGATGTTGGCAAAATTTTTGAGAAAAATTCTGAGAAAAACGAACAATTGTCCAACTTGCGTGGGAAAACAGGGCGAGAGACGTTGTCTGTAGCTTTGACTATCCATCCAAGCACAGCCTTTCATCTTTTCAGACCAGAATTATTTTCATAAGGAGTTGTAATAGCTACCAACGACAACAATGCTGCATTTTCACCACCGTTTGGTTTGGGATCTGGAACTTGTGTAGGCTTTGCTCCACCAATGAAGCCAAGATTGCACTTTCAATGATTCTGCAGAGGTACAAGTATATTCTGTCACCTGACAATGCCCACCATCCAGCTAAGGTTTTTATTCTTACCCAAAATTCAGGTCATCTCAAATACAATTCAAGGGGGAAAACTTCGATTTGTCTGATGCACGAGTACTCCTGGAAGATTTTGGAACAACTGTTTGGTATACATGATCAAAGTGTAAACATGACAAAATTGGATTCTGAATATCTGAAAAATGCTCTTTAACATCATGTGGAATAGTAATATTTTGTGGAAAAGATCCCGCATTCTACTATCTATTGCCAGAGAAATGGCAAACTATGCAAAGGAGGAGACTATAAACAGTGGTGACGACAGCATGATTTCAATCTTGTTTATTCATGGACCTCGAGGTTGGTTGCAAGTCTCCCTTGAAAGTGATTGTGGTCCTCTCCTTATTTTTATTTTTTGTTTTTTAAGTGCGACACAACCCGGTACCTGACAACTATTGAAGTGGACGAATTTAGCAACAGTTCCATATTGGAGATGATAAATCCATTCTCAGATGAATACTAAAAACATAAAATAAAGTATTGCTGCTTCCACTGTCTTGAACAGCTGGGGATCTTAACAGAAACATACCTCTCATTCATGCTTTAAATTGGAATAATTGTCATATCAGCTTAAGAACTGCATTGTATTTTTTGTCAAATGATCTCTTTCAACCAAACGTCAGGTTTTCCACGATCCCATGGACCACAAAATTTTTCCTAGTGTTAATTGTTCTGGGACCCCGAGAGCTTTGGATCAATGGAAGTGGCCAAACTGAGTACTTCCTCAACTACAATTATTGCTATTTTCTTTTAGTTATCCTTAGATTAATGAATTATGAAAATATTGATGACAACGTCATATTTTTCAGACAATACCTTATACATGCCAAGGACATCTTGCCAATTCAGTGGCTGCTTATAAATTGATATCAAAACAAGGCAGTAGGTACCATGATATCTATACCTGCAGGTAGTCAGTTGAAATCAGATGGATATTTTTGAGCACATAATAATTCTTATTGCTAGCTTTCTGCTCATCTATGTCCTGTTATCTGCTATTGCATTGCTTAAGAAGATATGGTTGAATCCAATCCGTGTGCAATACCTGATGAGATGTCAAGGCATCAATGGCCCCTCTTACAAATTCCTTTATGGAAACACAAAGGAGATTATCAACATGAGAAGAGAGGCTATGGGAAAGGCCATGGATGACACATTACATGACATATTCCCCAGAATTCTGCCTCATGTCCATTCATGGGCTCACCTCTATGGTAACACGTTAGATCCTTAATTAGGGCAGTCATCTTTGGTTTGTTGTCGTCATTATTATATATGGTAACAGGTCATTTTGAATTCTAATCATTTTCTGTGTTTGGAAATTCCACCTTTTTCTGTTCTCTTAGGTGCAACCTATCTCAATTGGCTTGGTCCTCAAGCCCAATTGGTTGTTACTGAAGCAAAACTTGTCAAAGAGATTCTAAACAACAGAGATGGAAACTACGCCAAAATAGTTCTTGAAGGGCATGCAAAGAAGCTATTGGGAGACGGGCTCTCGTCATCAAAAGGCAAAAAGTGGGCAAGGATGCGAAAACTCGCCAACAATGTTTTCCACGCAGATAGCCTCAAAGTAAGACACAATATCTGTTACACAAAAATGCTTAAGACAACTTGGAATGAGGAGGTTCTACTAATTCCTGGGGCATGTTTTGTTAATGCAGAATATGGTTCCTGAAATGATCACTAGTGTGGAATCAATGCTAGAGAAATGGGAGGATTATGAAGGCAAGGAGATTGAGGTTTTTGAAGAGTTCAGAATATTGACGTCAGAAATCATTTCCAGGACAGCCTTTGGTAGCAGTTACTTGGAAGGGAAGAACATATTTGACATGCTAATGAAGTTGGCATCCACAGTTTCCAGAAATGCCCATAAAATAAAGTCCCCTGTAATGAGGTATACCAATCATCTCATGCTATGAATAAAGTTCGAAACTAGGATTCATTTACCCTAATCTAAACATGTAAAGATAATTATGCAGCTACTCAGGACAGAAAGGTTACTTGTAATATTTTCTTCTTATTTTCCACCTTGACATAGTTAGCTTAATTCTTCTGCAGTCGATTCCTGACAAGCAAAGACGACCTGGAATCAGTGAAACTTGAGCGAGGAATCCGGGATTGCATCGTGCAGATAATAACCAAAAGAGAAACGGAAAAAAGCTTCAGGACTGATTTCCTTGGGAAGCTCTTGGAAGCTAATCAGAATGCACATAATAGCGAGAGGATTTCAGTGGAGGACATGGTTGATGAGTGCAAGACATTCTACTTCGCCGGACACGAAACTACGACCTCATCACTCTGCTGGACTGTTCTTCTTCTGGCTATCCATCAAGAATGGCAAGAAAAGGCAAGGAAAGAGGTGACTGAATTGTTTGGCCAGAAGAAGCCTAGGGCAGATGGCATAGCAAGGATGAGAATTGTAAGAACAAATTCTCTCAAGATTAAATTATTTAGATAGTGTTTAGGAGAGCTTACAAATTTTCAAACATTTTATATGCTTTTCAAAACATATTAGAAAATGCTTGGGAGCTGCTAAATTTTTTTGATAAAATAAATTATTAATTTCCAAAATAATATATTTAGAACTTATAAATTTTTTAAAAATAAGTTATCTACTCTAACTTATTTTCAAATAGTTAATTTATTTTTTATATTAAAAATTATGTAAATATCATCATAATTTATTATTATCATAATTACACAAAAAAATTATAATCAATTGTAATTATAAATTTAAATAATTTTTTTAAAAATAATATTATTAATTTTATATAAACACTTTATTAACTTATTTTTAAAATAAGATTTACGAGCTTATAAACTTCAAAACATTTCATTAACTACATGATATTATATACGGTTAAAAATAAGCCTGGCCAAACACCCTCTTAATGTCATGTTTTAATATTTTTTTCTGCTCTTCATGCAGACGAATATGATCATAGAAGAATCACTGAGACTTTATCCTCCAGTGCCTGCAATTAAGAGGAAGGTTGACAAGGAAACTAAGCTTGGAAATCTTACTCTACCACGTGAAATGGAGCTGTACATTTCTCCATTGGCGCTTCATCATGATCCCCGCATATGGGGAGAAGATGTTCACCTTTTCAGACCAGAAAGATTTGCTCAAGGGATTGTCAAGGCCACCAATAATAATCCAGTGGCGTTTATGCCATTTGGGTTCGGGCCGAGAACGTGTGTCGGATTGAATTTTGCAACGGCAGAAACAAAAATAGCCCTTTCGATGATTCTGCAGCGCTACAGATTGATCCTTTCACCAACTTATGTCCACTCCCCAGTTCAGCTCTTTATGGTGCGTCCGCAGCATGGTGTTCAAGTGATCCTCCACACAATTTAGTGGGGACACAGTATTTTAGTATCTGCAACAGTGTAAAAATTCAATGAGAATAGATTTGTTTCAAAACTTGTCTGCTTTGGATTTCTGTTTTTATGCAATGAATGAAGGGCTGGAAGATTCTTAGCATGTATGAAAGCCAACAGCTGGATTGATGTCTGTTTCCAAGATTGTATATAATTTCCTGGCAGCCCTGGACACATCGAAGTGGTTCGGGAGATCCGAGCCAGAGCCACCACACCAGGAAAAGATGTTGAAGGAAACAGTGGCAAGCAAGTACTTGTTTAAAGGCGTCAGCAAGTAATGAAGCTAGAATTTTGAAACTATGATCTTTGGTGGTGGGCTTTAATATGTGCCGGTGTTTTTCTGTGTGAATCAACTGCTGGTGACTTGTAATAGTCCATGCAACAATACTGCTCAAGTCTCATCAAATGGGCTTGGTTTATGTAATGCTTCTTCGTGAAGCATATTCAATGCTTTTATGTCATTGTCATTAGCCTTATCTTCTCACTAAATTTCTTTATATTGCAGAAAGTGTGATTTTAGGATCGCTGAGATCTCAGATTGAGTTGGATGTTTGTTTGACAAATAATGATGTCACTTAGACTATGCAACATGGCATAATAGTCTCCTCACGTAACAATTCACAAACCAACAAAGTCAAAAAGATGAATCCTGTTGAAGATAGGTGGTCTCTTGCTTTTGGGCCCACCACCACGAGCATCTCTGCGCCACCTCTTACGACTCAGCTTCTCAAACTTTGAATTGCTTTTTGGTAACCTACCTCTTTTAAAAATATTTCCGACGCATTCATTCATTATCCACTCTTAAATAGATTTAAATTTAACATTTTAAGGATGAAATATTGATGTTCATAATATTGGACGTCTCTTAGAGGGGGGGTAATGTACCTTTGGTACTCTAGTTATACGAGAGCTGAAAACATCCTATACCCGATAAAATGTACAATGTAAACTTGATTATTTTCATAGGAAGATAGACGTGTCGTGTCTCCTAAGATTTGGCTTCTCAAACTTTTGGACTTGCTCTGTTAATAACCAGCCTTTGCTCTTCTTTCTAGTTTGTGGTGCATGCTAGTGTGAAATTATGGCTGCGATTGTTTGAATGATCCGTTCCATACAAATTTTTGTTAGAAAAAGTGAAAAAATTGAGATATTCTTTTTGAAAAATCATAGATAGAAATGAAGAATTGTATGCAAATATACGGTGTGTTTAAAAGATAGATGATAAAATTATAAGAACGTGAAAAGTAATTATTTGTGAAGAAATGTGTCCATATATTGTAACGAATGAAATGTGTTATTGGTGTGATTGTTTAATTAAATTAGAAATAGCAACGTAACTATTATATTTATATTTAAAATTATGAAAATTGATAATATTAATTTTTATTAATGTTATTAATACTTTATCAAATTTATTATTATTAACATGATTTTTATTATTGTCATTATTAATTATTAGTAATGTTTGTTAATGATTTTACTTCTTATTCTTTCTCTCTTTCTACACTCTCCCTGCTTTGCTTTTCTCCTTTTCCTCATGCTTTTACCCCACAATTGTCCTTTTCCTTGTAAAATTCTACCAAGTTCTCTCCCTCCGACAAAGGTTGACCAACTCCCCTTTCTCTCTCCTTCTGTCTCTTCCTCTCCTCTCTCGCTTCTTCTTCTTCTTCTTCTTTCCCGTCTTCTCTTTCCTTCCCTTATGTCTGAAAGACGCTTTGCCATCAAATTCCCCATTATCGATCGCCTGGACGACACGAATTGGGAAGTTGGGACCAGCCATTTTTTGGATTTTTTTTTTAAAATTCCAAATTTAAAAAATAATTAAAAAAAAAAAACCTTTGTAGAATCGGGCTATTGTCGCAATCGGGTCTCCGGCTCTATTAAAAAAAATAAAGTAAAAGAAAAATATAAATAATTTATCTAAAAAAAGAAATAAGAATATATACATATATGTATAAAGTTTTAATTTTTTTTTAAAAAATAAAATGCCAAACCCCATAATTGTTTTAAAAGTATAAAGTCTCCTACTTTCAATTTCTACGGTTAACTTTACATCAATTATTTTTATTTTTCAACACTTTTTGATTATTTTATAAAATTATAAAATTTATATTTATATTTTATAAATTGTATTATTTGTTAAATGATTTTGACATTATACTAAATTTAAAATATTATATTTATATTATGTTGAATTTAAAATATTTATGTATGAGTAATACAAATAATAAAATATGAATAAAAAAATCCATGAAACGAATCATTATTGAAATTTTGATTTAAATATATAAAATAAGATAAATAAATCATAAAAAATAAAGAAATCTTAACTAAAACATATATAATAAGAAATATGCAATTTAAATGAGGTGATGCCCAATCCCATATCGATGGTGTCACATTGCTCTATTAGGTCGCGGAGTTCCAACTATACGATAGAAGTCAACCTTTATAGATATATTCATTGTAACATAATTTAAATGGTATGCACAGCGATGAGCCCCTCCCTCTGAGATCTTATGGAGTAGTGCACCACTGTCAGTTTGGTATTGAGAATCATCTCTTCTTAGTTATATATTTTTTATTGTATATATTACAGTTAAAAAATTTTATTTTTTTATTTATTATTTTATTTTACGTATGTAAGTCAAGATTTCAATAATAATTCGTTTTATGAACTTTTTAACACATATTTCATTATTTGTATTATTCGTGTAAAAATATTTTAAATTCAACATACTATAAATTTAAATATAAATATTTTTAATTCAACGTGATATCAAAATTATTTAACAAATAATAAAATTTATAAAATATAAATATAAATTCTATAATTTGATAAAATGACTGAAAAATGTTGAAAAATAAAAAATAATTAAGACAAAGATAATTGCATAAATTGAGAGTCAGAAACTTTATATTTTAAAAAAATTATGGGGTTTAGCATTTTATTTTTTAAAATAAAACTTCATATATATATTATTATTTTTTAAGATAAATTATTTATATTTTTCTTTCACTATATTTATTTTGCGTTTTATTTTTTTTAAATAGAGCCGGAAACTCTCTATTAAAAAAATAAACCTTAGCCAAATGCCGGAAACGGATTTCCGGCAATAGCCCAATTCTACAAAGGTTTTTTTTGGTTATTTTTTTAATTTGTAATATATTTTTTTAAAACCCCCATTTTTTCGATTGAAATAGAACTCACAGACAGGCCTTAAAAATAAACCCATGAAAATAGAGGTCTAAATAAAGCTTTGAATGTAGGGATTTAATAGAGATGAACAAAAAAATTTTTAAAAAACATATCCAATGGTGAGAATTGGGAAGACATGTGGGTTGGCCCGGAAAGGAAAAATGTCAGGGAAAATCGGGAATAGGAATAGAAAAGAGAGGAAAAATAAAGATGGGGAAAGCAAAAAATAAGGGAGAGATGGTTATTTGTGTGAAAATCTCATGGATTTGGGGTTTTGTAGATGCAATATTTGGTGTAAATATACCAGATGATAAGATTGCAGATGTCCAAATATTAATTTTAATAATATTTGTCACTTTTTTTTTATTGGGATATTTATTATAATTTTGACTACTAACAGTTTTTTTGAATGGATTGGGATTTAGGTTTTTTAGACTTTTTCTTAGAGAATTTTTTTTAAACAAGAGAAATGGAGATATGATAGCCTGTCTAATCACAGCCTATATATCAGTTGCGATGCACTCAGTAAATACATGGGTGAAGGAGAATTTGCCACATGTGAACATATAAAAGTTTTGATTAATTATATTTTTATATTTCTTATTTCTTAATATGAAAAATGTATTAAATAAAAATTTACATGAAATATTAAATAAAATAAAAAATAATATAAAGTGTAAAAATTAGTTTTTGATAATTTTTTATATAGAAATGCCACATAAATTAAGCATATATATGGACCACAAGATATTTAACATCAATTTTTTTTTTGTGGTTGAAAATTTAAGTGTGAGTGAATTTATTTATCTTAAACATTTTAAATATTTTTATATTTTATTTTGTTTCTAATTACTTATAAATTTTATCTTTTTATGTCTTTCATTTGATATATTTTTTTTTTTACTTTAAAGAAATAGTTGATTAATATATTAAGATTTTGCCATGGGTAATAATGTTACAATATGATAAAATCTCCTAAACTTGGTGATTCGTACCAGGTGCAAGATATCTGTGTTGACGCATGTTATCATCGTCTTAAACAAGACGAATTATAATAAGTTATTTTCAAATGAGGATGGCACGTCATCATGTAAAACCCTCGTAAAGAATGCCACTAACAATTGGGGGATTCAAATCCCTCATAAATGTGGACAAGCCCTACTAAATTCCCAACTATTTCTTTCTCAAAGTGGTAGTAGAGTGAAATTTGTAAAACAATTACTTGCAGCTAAAAAGGTAAAACTTGCTCATACAAAATACAAAAATCCTATAGTAAAAATTTCATTGATCTTGTATCATGAATGTTGTGACAAGTTTCTATAGCTTCTGATATGAACCCTGAAATCAATAATTGTAATGAAATACATCAACTTCTACACACACACACACACACACTATATATATATATATATGTATGTATGTATTAAGGCAAAGGGTCTTAGTGTGGGTGCACAAAGTTTATTCACGTAATTATCCTTTGTTGTAGTAGTCTGTGGTGTTTATAATAACTACCTATTAACGTTACAACATTAACCTCCTAAATTATTTATATTATTTTTCTATTTTTATTCCTTTTAGTCTTTTATCTCCTTAATAATTATTTTTTTTATAAAATTTATAATGTATTAAGTGTATAATTCCTTTAGTAATAACTGCATAGTGTCGTAATATAAACTCCATAAAATTTCTCTATTCTTCAATCATTTTCCTCTTTTCTCTTTTTCAAAATCTTTCATCTCTTTAATAATTATTTCCCTTTTTTTTTTTCCTTTTTATAAAATTTTTATGAAAATTTTAAACTCGAATACTATTATTTGAGAATAAATTTTTAAGAGAACTTAATAATTTTTTAGAATTATGCACACGAAAAAGTGTGCAATTTTACTAATACTATATACCATACTAAGAGTTTTGGTTTGGTTGCACAAAGTGATTTGCACAATTACACTTTTAGTATATTAATATTTGGTTTATAAAATTATTACCTTTAAATATCACAATGTCAACTTCTTAATTATTTATATTCTTCTACTATTTTTTGTTTCTCATTTTTATTACATTTTGTGAGTAATTATTTTCTTTTTTTAAATAAAATTTTTAATGCATTAAGTTTAACTCTTACATCCATAAGTTTTTAGTGTCAGAATATAAACTCTCTAAAATACATATATTCTTCTATCATTTTCATCCTCTTTTTTTTCAAAATTTTTATATCTTCAATAACTATTTTCCTTTTTTTCGCTTTTGATAAAAATTATTATAAAATGTTCAAATTTGTAAGAATTAATTTTTAATAAAATTTAATAACTTTTTAGAATTATGCAAAAATTTTACTAATATATTTTAGTGCAAATAATTGAACACAGATTATCCATTCTAAAAAGTCAGTCCCACTGACCTTAGTGCTTTTAATTCGTTCATTTACTTTTTGCCTCGATTGCTGAAATGCATTTTAGTCGATGAATTGGAAATTGGGAACTCTCCAATTCCTAAAATCATCTTGAAAATTTTGGGGGCAAAATGTATATGAAAATATATGACCAATTATGTTTTCCTTTTTCTTTTTCAAGAAACATTCAAATTCACGAATAAGTGAATAACCAGTAAAGTAAATATCGATGTTCTTTATTTTGTAAAATTTCATGACAGTATAATTTGCTGATGCACTTTTATTCAAAGTTAAGTCTCGTAATTGTTTAATGGACTTTACTTCGCAAACCCACACACAGACAAATTGCGCATTTATACTTGTTCTAAATATGTTAGGGTGATCACAACGGAACAAAATATTTATTTGAGTAAATAAACGGGACAACAAAGCACACAAGAGACAAAGAAATTAAGTGCACACCAAATTTAGGTAGTTTGGCGTAAACCTATGTCCGCGGGTGGAAGAAAGAGAAAATTCACTAATAAACTGAATAGTGTGGTACAAGAACAAGTGAAGAAATATACTCAAAACTTTAAATCCAATTACAGACAACGTGATTACCTCTCAAAATTTTATTACACCCAGAAAGAAAAGAAGGACACTCCAATAAATTGGATTCAAAGTATACAAAATCCTCATGTACTACACAAAAACTCCTTAACACAATATCAAATGGACAAATTTCTGGCACCCCAAGTGCAAGGAGCCAAGTGCCTAGTCACCGTTTCTTAGTGATGGAATCATTAGTCAGTCATCCAATGCTTAATGATGGAGGAGTCACACTTGGAAAAGTGATCAAACGTTGCCTTATGGTCAACACATAAAATTGCCGACTTCAAAGCTTCGAATTGAAGCTTTCCCCTCTTTTTTTTTTTTTTTTTTTTTGTTTGTTTCCATTAATAAAATTCAAATTATATAACAAAATATTTGGACAAAATTATCCTTCTACCACCCCCCCCCCCGCCCCCTTTTGCCCTCTATAAATACCATTCTCACTTCCTCATGAAAACACACAACCCTTTGATCAGACTTAGTCACCAAGCATGGCAGGAAATAACTCATCCAAACCAGAGACGGAGGAGAAGGAGAAAGATGAAGGAGCATCCTCAGCTGCGCTGGCGGTTGGCGCAGCAGCAGGAGTGGCGGCCCTTGCGGCGTGGGGCATATCCAAGTTGTTCGGGAGCTCAGAACCTGAGCCACCACACCAGAAAAAGATGATGAAAGCTCCAGGGAGAGATTACAACATTCCTCGGGAGGACTTTGCGGGGGATCCTCGTGGCTACTTCCGCGACCTTCGCGGCAAAAAATGAAGCAGGAAGTCCGAGTGCCATCTCTAGCCACACGCAGTGTATGTGGTCTGTTATGCAATAATAGTGTGGTGTGTCTGTTTGAGTGTGGTCCTTGCTAGGTTTCTGTAATGCTGCTCCATGAGCCATAATAAATGTTTTATGTTAATTTCACAAGTTTTGCCCCTAAACAGAGATTTTGATTCTACGTGCAAGGAATCACTCGAAATATTTATTGATATACACTTTTGTTCCTCCCATAAATATGTTTGGTGTAAAATCTATGGTACAACCAAAGCATCATCTACTGCAGCAGAAACCACCATGGCAAGATGACTCTGGGTGAGCTGCTTCTTAAGTCTACTCCGCTTTAATGCGAGAGGCCCACCACAGACTTTTTCCTAAGCATGACTGGTCACTAAAGACAAAGGCTTGACTGACTTGTATGCTCAATAATTGTCCACCATGACAATCGCACATAATTGGCTTCCCACGTCCATAATTGCCGCTACAGAAACAGCCATTTTTAATCAAAATAACAAGGAACATATCCACACCATTAGGGGCTTGCCACACAAAAGGCATACTCTGTATTTTTTTGCCAATTGTCAAAAAATAATTATATCTTTAATTAAATATCCTTATTTATCAATAAATAAGGTTAATTAGGTGGGAAGAAATTCTATGTAAATTAGAAACCAGCAAGTGATCAGAAATTTATAGAATTTAAAATTATATATACTGCTTATAAAATTATTTATAAAATAAGTAAACAATTTATAGAATTCCAGATCAATAAAACTAATTATATTGTTATTTATTATAATATAAATTAAATATATAATATCGATTTAAATAAATTTCTAATAATGAGCTATAATTTCAAATGAATGAATAAGTAAAATTTTATATGTGAAGAAATCATTACTCTTATTCCAATAAAATATAAAATCTCTAAAAAAGAACATTTTTGACCAATATTATTCTTTGTATATCATTATTTTTGTTCAAACACTAATTATTTATAATATAATACAATAAAATATAATAAAAACAATTAAATTATTGTTGTAAGTATAAAATATCCTATTTAAATAAAAAGAATATTAATAGATCATGTGAATATAATATTATAAAAATATACTGAAGTAATATTAAAATTGAACATGAGAAAAATGACATGATAAAAGAAAAGAAAAGATAACTGATGAAAATAATAAGTTGAAGAGAGTTCAATTAACACTTTTGAATCAATTGTCAATTACAATATCTAGGACATTAAGTTTAATATATTATAGATTGAAATAAAAAATAAAACATAAAATATATAAAGTAAAATTTAATATGCATATTATCACAAAATATAATAAAGTTCGTGCTTACATGTTAACATTGTTGATTCTATTAGGACTAACAATCTACTAAAATGAGACAATGGAAAAAGTTATTATGAATGGATTATTAGTTTATGTGTCGTAATTTCATTAGTTTATTGTTTAAATAATTTATGTATGTTAGATTATTGATACTTTTGGTAGATTATATATAATTTATTAGTTTTTCATTATGTGAAGGATTAAACCATGACGATTTTTGGAGGCTTATACATTATTAATGAACTGTGTTGTGCTATTGGTGTTTCGTTACCGTTCTTTTAAATTTGGCCGCTTCGAATGGCATTATTACCCATTTGTTTTTAATTTTTTAATTATATTACATTCCAGTTAAACTCATGTTTTTATGAAAGAATTTATGGTAATGAATCGTATTTTGATTTTTATTTTATTTACTAGATGAAATGAATGTCATTTGAAGTAATAGGTTTGATAAATTTATAACAAAACTATAAAAATATATCGATAAAAAATAGTTATTCTTACAAGTAAAACTTTTTACTACAGTACAGTTGTGACAATAACTAAGTTATTAGTGATAATTTCTTTATGACTAGACATATTAAATTTCAGTGATACAAAATATCATGTCACTAAAGTAGAATGATTTAATGGTAGTAACTATAAAATTATAGTGAAACAAAATATACGTTATTGAAACACAAAATTTTAGTCATGAAAATAATACGCAACTAAAACATTGGAAACGTGTGTTACTAAAACTTTGTGCTTTAGTAATAATAACTCTTTTTATGGTGACTAAAATATGATATTTTAGTGATAAAAATTTTAATATTACTAAAACATCATATACTAGTGACAAAATATTAGTATCATTAAAACATTATATTCTAATGAAGAAAATTTTGACATTACTAAAATATTAAGATCTAGTGAAAAAAAATTGGTATCACTAAAACATCACAACCTAGTGACAAAAATTTTACGTCACTAAAAAATTTGTAATAGTAATAATTTTGATAGTTACAAAAAATATTGTTTTAGTGATAATTTAACTTGTTGTCATTAAACTTTTAACGACAGAACTTATAGTAACAACAGTAGTGACAATTTCAAAAATCATCACTAACATGTTGTAGTTGTAGTGGTAATATTTATACATACAGTGACAAAATTTGTTATCCCTAAAAGTCATTTTTTATAGTGCTGAACTAACCCAATCTACATGATCCAAAAGGGGACATCAACAAAAACATTGAATATTAAAAATGAAAAAAAAAAATAAAATACCAGAAGAAAGGTTTTCTTCAAAAAGGTCACCACAGGGAAAATAAAGACAGAAACTCATCTCCTTCTCTTCCGGCCTTTCCCCAACTGCCCGGACTTGAAGGCGTGCTCCTGTTCTTGGGGAGACTGGTGACTTTACATTGGTTGCAGAACCCAATTATCCTTCCTCGTATTAATATACGTTTATATAATAATTTCCTTTAAATGTCACAATGTTAAGTTAACGTCGTAATTCTTGTATTCTTTCATCATTTTCATTTTCTCCTTTTTATTACTTTTTGACTTTTTATCTCCTCAGTAATTATTTTCTTTCATTTTTTTTTGTAAAACTTATAATAAATTAAGTGTGTGACCCTTTCACTAGTGATTTTCTAGCGTCAGAATATAGCTCTCTAAAAGACATTTACTCTTCCATCCTTTTACTTCTTCTTTTTCTTTTCAAAATCTTTTATCAGTTCAATAACTATCTTCCCTTTTTTCACTTTTAGTGAAAATTCGTATGAAATTTTCAAATTTCAGTACTGTTATTTAAGAATCAACTTTTAATAAAAATTAATATTTTTGTGGGAATTATGCACAAATTTACTAATATACTTCAGTTCAAAAAATTCTTATAGCACAGTTCCAAAGATAGACCGATCCAAGGGAAGAGATGGGATAGACACTGTCCTTGCTTACGAGATGGCGGACTCAGTTTCTGACACTTTCAAGTTTTTAACCTGGCGATACTGGTGAAACGGGGATGGAGGATATTTAAAAATCCAAATAGTTTGCTAGCCATGGTGCTGAAGGCGAGGTATTTTCCTAATGATAGTTTCTTGGCGCTCGGGGAATGAAGCCCTTCCTACCTCGACCAATTTAGCTCGAGGAGGGTGTCCAATGGTTGATAAATGTGTTCATTGTGGATCCGAGGGAGAGGACTTAAAACACGTTTTTGTCGGCTGCCACTTCGCCAGACAAACATGGGCGTTGTGGGAGCTGCATGGCAACTTGATTTTGGACTGGAGGGTTGACCCTTTCCAGTGAATCCGGGCGCCATTTGGAGGTCTAGACGAGAGTAAATTTCGGCTGTACTCTATCATAGTGTGGGCGTTATGGAGCTGTCGCAATCGTAAGCTCAGAAAAGGGACTGATCAGGCACCAATGGAAGTTACAAGTTTCGCAAGAAGGCAGTGATGCGGGGGCCTTTGGACAAAAGAGGAATGGCGTCCTGAAAATCACATCCAAATCAATTTTGATGGAGCAACTTTTAATGACAAAGGGGGCGCGGGTGTGGGAATTATCGCGAGAGGCTTAGTAGGCTATTGTGTTGGTTAGATTTGAAGCTTCATCCCACACGCATCAGCTCCTTTCGGGGCAGAAACTCTGGAGGCCAAGGAAGCGACTAAGTTGGCGGTGTGTAAAGGATGGAGCAGCGTAATTATTGAAGGGGATTGTTTGCCACTTATTCAAAAACTCACGAAGGGTCTAATCATCTCTCTAAAGTCTTGAGCAGGTTGGATTTTCTTATGTAACGAGGGGGTGCAACATCGCCGCCCATGAGCTGGCTCGCAAGGCAGACGGTGATCCCAGTAAGAGAGTTGCTTTGCCAAACTCGGTCAACTCATCAGGCTGTGATTTGAATCATGCCCTCTGATGAATGATTGATGTCTTCTTCCAAAAAAAAAGTCTGTCCCTTGGTGCTTCTAATTCGTCCATTTACTTTTGCCTCGATTGCTAGAATGCAGTTCAGTCGATGAAGTTGGAAAGGCGCGGGGAAATGTGTATGAAAAAAAAATAATAAAAAATAATATATATATATATATATGTATATATATATATAAGCAATTATATTTTTGCTTCTTTTCAAGAAAAGATCAGATTCTCGAATAATCAGTGAATTTAATCCTGAATGATCTTTATTTTCTAAAATTGCATGACAATATAATTTGCCCATGCACTTTTACTGAAAACTAAGTCTCGTCAGTACTTAACGCACTCGAGACACTTGTTCTAAATATTGGAACAAAATTATCCTGTATAGCATGTCTACTCATATAATATTTAATAAATTTTAGTATTTTGCACTTTAAATTCAACTTCAAGTGTTCCCTTGATTAGAATATTTCCCTTTTTAATTACACGTATGTGCCGAGAGTCATTGGAAGAAATATATACATATACGTATATATACATATGCACGTACATAAAAATCAACATAAATTTAAGTTAATAAAGATATATTCTTTATTTTTATTTATAATAATTGAAATTCCTATAGATTAACCGAAAACTTATTATAATAAAAATAATTCACCATGTTCAAAAGTATTTATATTATTTAATTTATTGCTTTAAAATTTAAACTTTCAATAATAAAACCTTTACTACATCATATTTTTTAAAAAACAGTTTTCAAAATGTGAAAGTAGTTTTGAGTTGAATTCAAGATATAAAATGCTAAAAAACAAAGTCTATGCTTGGGAAAGTGATTTTTGTTGGATATGATTTTCTTCAGTAGATACAATCATGTTAAAGCAGATGACTTCTAATCAATTCTCGAATTTCACTTGCAAGATCTTTAGCAAGCATCTATCCTAAAGCCAAAACCCTGAACGGAAGATAAAGTAAGGAGAAAAGGAATCACAATTCAGGGCTTCATAGTTTTGAACTGTAGAGAAAGCATCGAGAACTAAAGGATGTTAAATTTCATAAATTCTGTGATGGTGTACCAAAATAACCAAAATATGACAAAGAAGTTAAAAGAACCTGGGATGGCGTTGGACCATCCAAATGACATCTCTTTTGAAATATGCTTTTCCAATATTCAGTTCACTTTAATCTTTTTCTTCCAAAAGTTTGGCAACTACTATTGGGAAAGGTGATTAATGCCGGATTTGAGAGAGGGAGCGCTGTCATCCACGCGCATAATCTGTTGAGTGTTGAACTGTCAACTTCTGCATTTACTTAGTCTATAAGAAGATGTGTTTCACCTTTCTGTTATGCAGATGAAGTGGAATTTTACACCCCCAACCCCCCCACTGTTCTCGCTTCCCTTAGGAAAAGACACTAGATTGATCAAACTTAGTGACTAAGCTTGGCAAGAAATAACTCATCCAAAGCAGAGGAGGAGGAGAAGAAGGATCAGGAAGCAACAACAGCTGCGGCAACAGGGATGGCGGTCCTGTTGGCGTGGGTGTTCGGAGCTAGAGCTGCGCTCGTGGTTTGCGCGGCAGCAGGGTTGGCGGCCCTGGCGGCGGGGGGCATGTCCAAGTGGTTCAAGAGCTCCGAACCAGAGCCAGCACCTCCGGGGGGCGATTACCACATGCTTGGACAGGATTTTGAGGAAAACCTTCCTGCGTACTTTCTCTTCACGGCAAAAACGAAACAAGATATCTGAAAGTGTGATATGCGGACTGTGGGCTCTGGAATTTGTCAGTGTTCTCTCTATGTGAATTAATAGCTTGCGACTGCGAGTGTCATCTCTAGCTTTGTGTGTGGGTGTGTGTGTACTAGTCCATGCAAGAATAGTATCGTATTTCTTGTCAAGTGTGTGAGCTTTGTTGGCTTTCTGTAATGCTGCTTCATGTAATCTAAACAATGAAATAAATTCTTATTCCCACAAAAATAAAGGGCAAAAATATTTTATTTTAGTTGGGAGCAAACAGGCCGAGATCATATCTCAGATTAGTTGAAAAAAATGTTTGGTGAACAATGATGCCCATTGATGTTTTATGTTATTTCTTAAGCTTAGCCCCTAAACAAAGATTTTGATTCTACTTGCAAGGAATCACTCAGAGTATTTATTGATATACATTTTTATTCCCACAAATAAGTTTAGAGGACAGAGATCTGAAATTGGTTGAAAACATGTTTGGTGAACAATGATGTCCATTGATGAAGGTAAAATCTATGGTACAACCAAAACCCTCGTCTATTGCAGCACAAACCATCAAAGTAAAGATGAATCGGGGGGACCTGCTTCTGGACTCTCTCCGGTCTTCCACTGTAATGTGAGAGGCCCACCACAAAAGAATTCCCAAAGCATTACTGGTCCCGATAGACAAAGGCTGGACTGACTTCCACGCGCAATAATTGTCCTCTACGATAATCAGTCGTAACCGCGTTCCCACGTCCATCTTCAATCAAAGCAGCAATGAACATACAGTCAGTAAAAAAAAAAGAAAAAAAAAAGAATTTGATTTATTCATCTAAGAGCTTGCCTCATAAAATACATACACGTATATAGTTGACAAATTGTACTCCGCCGCGAAGCAGCCCCAAGAACTGCATGTTTGGCAGATTTTAAAAGATAATTCAACCCCCACCCCCAACGCGGTTTTAATCTTTTTGTAAAAGAAATTTTGACAAGGAAAATGACATTTGACTATCAGTTTTTTTTTACACAGGGAAAATAAAAATATACAAGTAACAGAAAACGTAAAATACGAAGCAAACATGGGAATCAATACTAGAATGCAATATCAGAAAGTCCTGAAGAAACTTCTCTTAGGACTCTTTCCTAGTATTTCCTTAGTAGTTCTTTTCCGCATTCATATCTATCTATTTCTATATCAAAGTATGCGTTTGAGTTGAGGTTTCTTGCAATTTTTGGACTTCCTAAATTATCCCTCAAATAATTGATTTTAATGGGTTAATTAAATAAAAAAAAAAAAATAGATAGTCTCACAGGGAACTGGAGTAAGGCAAGAAGAGAGAGGCCACCAATCTGTTACAATAATATGACAGTTTCATACTCTTCAAATTTCAGAATTATTCTGCCTCTTGCATTTTTCGATTGCGAATAAATAATATTTATTTTATTCTATTCTTAAAAATATTGAATTGTAAAAAAAATGAAGATGTTAAAAGATAAACTTTGTAAAACATGTAAATAAATAAAAATTATTTCACACTATTATATTGTATTATACGATATTACACACACACACACACACACACTTATATATAAGTACGAGTTTAAAAACATATTTATTGCATTTTTTTGAATACCTTAGTTGTCTTTTATGTGCGGCGGTAAAAATATATGCAGAGGAATATGTAAAGGAGAGTTGAGAAGATGTATAGCCACTCTAAAACATAATGTTTCATGACCTCTTCACACCGTCTATATTCTGCGTACTATCATGGCATGCTATCATCTTCTTCTTCAGTAGTTTCACCACTAAAGTAACATAAAAGCTTAAAGCTTGTTTGTTTTCATTTTTTATTTGTAAAACCTCACACTTCAATCATTATATTTCTTAACTTTTATCTTTATTTTTCTCTTCCTTTTACATACTTTTCAAAAAAAAAAAAAAAAAAAAAAATAAAAAAAAAAAATCAAAACAAGCATAACCTTAGTTTTTGACTTGAAATTCATCACAAGGAGTTTAAATTTGACAAAAACAATCACTTGCCAGGTAAGAGTTATCGCTCTAGATCTTCTTGCACTGTAATATACATATATCATACAACGAGTTATGGTTTTGTGCAATTCTTGAATGCCTCCTATTAAACTCTTTAATGGTGTATGTATTTGAGCTAGATTGGTTATATTGATTTATTTATGGTAAATGATTTATTTATTTTTAGATAATTACCTTCTTTTCCATTATACTGAGTATTGATTTATTCTATTACCTTCTTTTTTTAATGCATTATTGAAGTTTTTAGCTCTTTACCTTTAATATGTTATAAAATGTTAGATTGAAATATTTCACTATATAAAATTATAAAATCTAACATAAAAATGAAAAGCTCTTCCTAAATTAATGTTTATTTCGTCTTGCTGTTTGTACATGTAATATTTTATATATTCTGAATTTCATCTCTATTTCTCTCTAAAATATGCTATAAGTTTTCTATAGTGGTTTGAAATTTAGCAATATAAATTTATTTTTTTGAAGCCATGAATATAGTTAACATGTATATAAGAAATATTGTAGTAAATTTCTAAAATCTAATATAAGAAATATTAGTTATACCATGAATATAGTTAACATGTAAAATTCTGAAGCCAATATACTATTTTTCTACTCAGAAAGCTATATGGTGCGGCTCAAATTTAGAAGTGTAAGGGTTTGGAGATGCACACACAAACAGAACACACAATAAAGACAAAACAATTTACGTAGTTCAACTAAAAGTAGTTTATGTCCATAACATAAAAATTGTAGTATGTTGATTGTATGCAAATGAATCTTTTTAGTACAAGGCTGTCCATTTTTTTATGCTACTGGTGGAAAACTGTTCAACTTTCATTTCCATGCACGATGGCACATCAATAATATCATGCTGCTCCTAACAATATCATTGGCCGTTTCCTCTATTGTGGGCTAAAGATACGACTTCCATCCCAAGTCTTCTACTTTCTAAGGAGACCAACTCGGGTCACTTTACCTTAATGACTGACTGGGATGATTGAGCCGAGTCATTTACCTTTATGGCTAAATGCAATGACCGAACTGAGTCACTTATCTTGAATGAAACTCTTTGTTTCAACAGTTTGTTTAGTTGCCTAGCTTGCTGGCCCGCCCAGCTCATTTGGTTAACTAAGCGCCATCCTGAGTGGTGTCTCACTCCTCCCCCTCCCCCCCCAGTTAAGGACATCCCTTGGTATTATATAAGACTGATTTAATACCGCGTAGGAGACATCAGTTTCTCCTTTAACCACGTGTTCCTTCCCAACGTGCCTTTTTTCCTATAAATACTAAGATCTAGATTCACTCCCCATGCTGTTTTTGCACACCCACTCCATTTTCTGCATCGTTTTGAATCTAAATCTCCTTCCTCTAAACTCATTGCAAAGATGTCTGCTTTCAGAAGTACTCCCCCTGGGTCCAAATACTCAAAACTCACCAAATCATTGGACTCATTGTTGTAACCCTTCCTTTTATTGAAATAATATGAATAATTTCCTTTTACTTTTGCTATTCTCTTTCCTTTTTCCTCCTAAAATATATATCAAATGCCATAAACTTTTCGTAAGAAATATAATGAAGTAAACAGATCGAACCGTCGCCTTGGGCACTTTGTCACAAAACCAGTTAAGCATTATCTTACACCAAATTCAAAGCTTTCCCCTTAACAAGCTGGATCTTTCTTATTCAAGTGCTTAAACATATTCCCTTTCAGTCTTGAGACCAACTACAAGCCTATGCTTCCTCGACATTGTGGCCAACTAAATGTTATGTAGAGGTATTTCTAAAACACTCGGCAAGTCAATGATTGACATTATCTTACACCAAATTCGAAGCTTTCCCCTAAACAAGATGGATCTTTCTTACTCAAGTGCTTAAACATATTCCCTTTCGGACTTGAGACCAACTACAAACCTACGCTTCCTCGACATTGTGGCCAACTAAATGTTATATAGAGGTATTTCTAGAACACTCGACCAATCAATGGTCAAGTCATCTGAATTTTGTAAACCAATGCTCTTTCAATATTAGGCCAACTATATATCATTTTGCAACTTCTTTGGATCATTTAGCCAATCAGGCTGAGCTCTCTAAATTGTGAGCTCATGCTCTCGTGGACTTATGGCTGCCTAAGTGTCATCTACAACATTTTCAGGGTACTCATCTAATCGGGGGTTAAATTCTCCAAGTTTCGTAGGGTTGTGCTCTCTTAGCTTTAAGGTCGATTGAAAACCATCTTGAAACATTATCAAGGTACTCAACTAGTTGAGAGCCAAGTTTGAATCTCATAAGCTTGTTCTCTCTCAGTCTTGAGGTCAATTGAGTATAATTTAGCAACAGTATAATTTTGTTGATGCAATTTTATTGAAAACTAAGTCTCATAAGTACTTAATGCACTAACACATTTGTTCTAAATATTTGAACAAAATTATCCTTTATAGCTGTCTATTCATATAATATTCAATAAATTTTGGTATTTTGCACTTTAAACTCAACTTCAAGTGTTCTCTTGATTAGAATATATCCCTTTTTGATTACGCTGCAACCTAATTAACAAATAATTAAATAATTTAAATGTTGAAATGTTTATTATACACAAACATGTGTGAAATACCGAAAGGCTATTTCACTTATTTCAACTTAAAATTAAAACATTAATCACGTAAAACAATGAATTGTGAATTCTTTTTGGAAACATGAATAACAATATATTTGTTAAATTTAAGTTAATAAAGATATATTCTTTATTTTTATGTATAATAATTGAAATTCCTATAGATTAACTGACAACTTATTTTATCTTTAAATAATGAAAATAATTCGCTATGTTCAAAAGTTATATATTATTTAATTTATTGCTTTAAATTTTAAACTTTCAACACTGAAACTATCAATTACCTTTACTATGTCATATTTAAAAAAAAAAATAGTTTTCAAAATGTGAAAGCAGTTTTGAGTTGAATTCTTGATATAAAATGCTAAAAAAACAATGGCTTGGGAGAGGGATTTTTGGCGATACGATGTTTGATAGGAATTATATTAAAATAAGTAATATATTTAGGTAAAAAGTTTTAATGTTATGAATTATATAATTTATTTGAGTATACGTATAAAATATATAATAATGATTGAATGATATAATAATTTAAAGGGATAATAGTTATTTTTTAGGACATAATAAAAATAAATATGAATATATGTGTGATATACATAAATATTGATTTGATTGTAAATATGTGTAATGCATAAAATATAATCAGTTGTATATTTAAGAGAGAAAAAATTTGAATAAAAATATTATTAAATAGTATGTTTAACACGTGAAATTTGATCTGTCAACTTATGTATTTACTTAGTCTATAAGAAGATGTGTTTTATGTTTTGTCTAATTTCCATGCAGGTAAAATTGCAATGTCAACCCCCTTTCCCTCCATAAATACTGTTCTCACTTCCCTCAAGAAAACACACTAGCTTTGATCAAACTTAGTGACTTAGCATGACAGGAAATAACTCATCCAAAGCATGATGCTAGATAAGGAGAAGGCGAAGGAAAAGGAATAGGATTAGGGAGCAACCACAGCTGCGCCGGCAGAATACAAAACAATTAAAGTACACGATAAATTACCTTTACCTCGTCCAATAAACGTAATAAAATAATCTATTAAAATAATTTTTTTCTATTCTTATCTTATCCAATCAATTAAAAGTGAATATGTGATTTAAAAATAACTAATTACCACCACCACCACCTTTTTTCTTCCAGGAATTAAAAAAAGCATTGCTGGACTCTGAAGACAAAAGGCTTGGCTGACTTCTAATCTTTTATGCTCAATAATTGACCTCCATGATAATCACGGGTAATTGCCTTCATCAATCAGAGTAGAGGTGAACTTATCCACGGGAATAAGGAATTCATTCATCCATGTTAGGGCTCTTAATAAGATAAGCTATTGATTCATATTCGATAATATTTTAAAATTTAATTAAATTTGAATTTAAATTTAATCAAATTTTTTTATTCTTTATCTCATAGTTTAATTCAAATTCTAATTTGATTACAAATTTAAAAAAAAAAAATAAGATGAACAATATTTAAATAATTATCAAGTTAAATTTACTATTCGAGCTCAGCGCATTAACACCTCTAATCAATGTAAGAGTTTACCTCACAAATTACATATACATCGACGCTACTCAAAAATAGATATGTACTTGATTTTTCAATTCATTTGCTAAAATGGGCTTTATTTTTTTTTTCTTAGAAAATGAATATCTATTCCACAATACCCAACCATTTATCTTCAATATCTATGGGTACATTTTAATTGCACATTATCAAATTACTACAATGTAATTATTTCAATATTTCTTATTTTCTTACTGTTTCCATCATAAACAATTCTATACTTTTTTCCATTCATATTTATTGTACCTTCTTATTTACACATTATAGGATATTTCATTTACTTCTAATCTTCAAATAATATTATTTTTATTGTTGTTTCTTATAAAGAATAAAAATTTACAGGCTACATTTGTTTCCAAATTAGAGTGAGAAAAGAAAATTTGAATAATTTGAATGAAGTCAAAAATTATATTTAGTTTGTAAAATTTAAATGAGTAAGAAAATTAATTTTACACATTTAATATATAATAATAATTAAATAATGTAATATTATATAAAATTATAAGATTATAAAAACTTAAATATGAATAAGATAATTATAAAAATAAGTATTTATTTGATTGTGAATAGTTTAATGATTAAAAAATAATTAATTATTAAAAAACTAAAGAAAAAATTAAATTTTAATTTAAATAAAATTTGCTAGTTAAAATTTTTAGTACATGCATGCATGCATGCATTTAAAAGAATTCACAACTTGCACTCACGTAGCAAACTCAAGAATTCCCCGTTGTGATTGTAAAAGATAATTCAACCCCCACCCCCACGACGATTCAAAAATTTTGGTAAAAGAAACTTTAACTAGAAAATATCATTTCACTAGAATTTCAAAAATGCGAAAAAAAAAATAATAAAAGGAACAGAAAACATAAAATGGAAAGCAAATACGGAATCATTACAAGAAGGCCATTGCTGAACCTATGTTTGTTTCTATCCTAACATCTCCACAGTAGTTCATTTCCTCATTCTATGAAAGCTACCGCCCAATAAAAGACAGAAAAGAGACAAAAATAATGTCCGCATTCAACTCAATCAAAACTTAGATCCAAGAATATATACATAGGTGTCTGATAAAATAAGTCCTAAAGGGACATCAACAAAAACAATGAATATTGAAAAGACAAATTACCAGAAGGAGCAGCAAGACTATCTTCAGACAGGCGACCACAAGGAAACAGAGATAAAACCTCATCTCCTCCTCTTCCGGCCTTTCCCCAACTGCCCAGACTTAAACGCGTGCTCCTGCTCTTGGAGGAAAGCTCTATACGCCCCGTATTTTTCAGCCTTTTCTTCCTCCATTCGTGCCTCATCCCTTTCCTTCACCTCCAACAAGAAGTAATTATCTTTGCGCAGTTCACGGATGGCACCTTTAGCCTCCTGTTTCAGACGTTTCTTTAGCTTTTTCCTCTCAGCTCGCTCACGGTCTGGATCATAATCTCTTCCCTTAACAAAGCTGCCATGTCAATTAAAAGCATCATTAGTAACTATGCCAACAAATAAGATTCCAAGGGAGCATTAAATGCAATTCAGCAAATTAAGTTGAACGGAAGCTTACTTGTCCTCGAACTTCGGAACTGCTGTTTTAATAGCCTTTGGTTTTCGAATTCTCAGTGGTTGACGCAACAAGTGGTGTTCCTCCGATTTATTCTCAATGCATCGGGCAACATCTTTGATTTCAACCCTCAATGCATCTGTCACAAGTTCTTCCTCTGCCAATCCATGTAATATTTTTGAAATTGGCAAAAATATCTCTGGGAAGGATTTGAATCCCCCATAAATGTCGACAAATCCTTTAAGATTCTGAATAATCGCAAAGAGTACACTCGCCCTGTATGTGAAAGCTTTGAGTTCTCAAGCAATGGAGAAATTTGTTGCAACATTTCTTTTTCAAATAGTTCTGTAAATATAAATCTCCCTAAGCAGACTCATTACAGCCAATACAAATCATACAGTTAAAATTCATCAATCTCAAGTGATGAATGTTGTGACATTTTTTATAGCTTCTGATAAAAACAATGAAATCAATAACAAGAACCATCAAATTTGATACTCCAAAAATATACAGAAACAACTTGTTGGCATGCAAAAGATTGAACCAATTACAGAAGATTTATCAATTCTAAAAGAAGTGCCACCAACCTGAACATGTCGGAGGTAAAATAAGGAGAATCATCCCGTAAATCCATCAAAATGAGAAAGTCTAAGGAGTTGATCTCCTTAACATGTCCTTGCAAACAAAGTAATGGCCTTAAGGCTTTTAGTTCCATGAGACGATATAACTGCATCACAGTAACATCAATTAGTCATTCCCTTGTCCAAATACGAGAGTGCCTTTAACATATGCAGGCAACTTCTTAGTTTTGAAAGGAACAGAGCAAGAGAATCACTGAACAAAACCTGAGAAGATTCAAATCTTTGTTTATTATTTAGAGCTGCCATTAGCATAGTTTGTATGAATGTAATAGCCTCGGGACAAAATCTTTGGGATTGTCTACTGGCCTGCAAAAGTTTATAATAGCATATTAGGAAGCCCAGACCATAGAAAAGCATCAATTCCAAGCAGTTCAGGAATCAATACTAACTTCATTAAGTAAAATTATTCATCCGGGTTGGAAGAATATACCAATAAATTGAACAATTTTCTAAGAAAGTAATCTTCCTATGAGTATTTATTGCCCAGCGTAGCTAGTATAATTTCAGATTTACATATATTTCTACACATGTTTACTCAACTAATGTACATAGTTCTTTCCTCTCTGATATCATGCCACATTCACAAGGTGGCAATTTCAAATTTTCTTCACTCTGTTTTCAACCAACATCTATTATTCAGATCACAATCTATCAGAGTACAGCTCAAGGGCTACTGAAATCGTTCATTCTAGTGAAAGACAACAGTTGCAGGACAAAAGCTGACACTGGAAAGGATATGGTAGAAAAAGTAAAAGTTGTGCAATTCAAACATGATCAATGCAAAAGCAAACATCCAGACTGTTCTCACTGGTACTAATTGTCCCAAAGTTTGTACGCATTAGACTCTTTAAATGTAAAAAAATATTTATTATTGTGAAATGTTTTGCATTGTAATTGAGACACTGAAGAAAGATCATACTCAGGTAACACTACTGATACTAATGCAATAAAAAGAATAACACCTCTAACTACATATCCAATTCATAAAAGAAACAATTTATAGACAATCAGATAATACTCACTGATAGAACCATGGAACACAAGAAGGAACCGATTGCAATATCTCGACCAGAAGTTATGGGACATCGCATGAGGTATTCAGACATCAACAAGATGGCAGGGGTCATGACAGCGTGACGGAAATCAGAACATGGGAAAATCATGGACCACAGCCTCAAGAGAAATAAAGTCTTTAAAGATGGCCAACAACTTTTCCCTATCACGATAGAAAAACAAGGAATTAAATATGAAAGAATGAAATAAGAGATCAATGTGTAAGCTGGAAAGCTCCAGAAAACTGATAGCTCTTAGGCTGCCCCATTTGTTTGACAATGAATGGCATCCAAATTCAGGAATCTAATTTCCTAGTATCAGATTTTTGAGATCTAGTAAGATTTCTATGTTTCGGTCAAACACATTCCTAAAAATTAGGAGTATTGAACTAAAATCTAATAATCTGATATGGTCCTTATCCCCTTCTCAGATTATGAAACTAAAATTTGCAACACTTTTATGCTCAATATTACATTTTTTCCATTCATTATAGTATTTTATCCACATCAATGTAATTTTGTGATACACAACATATTAACATGCATTATCAATACTATCTATAAAGAGTTTGTCCCAAGAGTAAACACCATGATTGGCACTAACAAGATTTATATATACACTATTTTAATAATACAAAACTCTTTTCGTTATTATTTTTATTTTTGTCTTTTTCTTTTTATTTCCTTTTCTAATCATAATATTTTTTGTATAAGTATAAAATAGATATTCAGATAAACTAATACATACTTTAAATAAATTAAACTAAATTAACATTTCGAATTTTGTGTTATATAAATTTAAGTACATGAGTATGCCAAAATTTCTAGTATGCGTATGTATTATTAACTGCATTTTGTATGCCATACTAAAAACACAGAAAGGAATTTGTTTCATTCCCTCATTCTTTGTGCATTCAAACAGTATAATGAAAATTTCTGGTTATCAGATTTTAGACCATTAGATTCTCAATGTTAGATTCCATTCCTGACAAACAAAAAGAGGCCTTAATGTTGGAAAAAAGGAAGAGCATTTTGATCTATGCTACAGCTAACCTGTATTCTTAACATCCTTGCAGAACTGATTTCGGATATGAAGTAACCGCTGACGGGCACATATGGCTGCGAAGTATGGGATCTCAGTACTCATTTCCATCAGCGGCTTGACAAGCATGTTAAGCAACTGGAAATTCAATGGCTTTTTGTTTGCTAAAACAGCAAAATATTGTAACAACACACCATAGAACACCTGCAAATAAATTTAATCCACATATTACTGATAAATGCAAATACTTTCTGCTCAAAATAACACATAAAAGAAATATAAGGTATCATACCTGCATCTTTTTCCGATTCTCTGCAGCAATGGTGATTGCATTAAACGTTCGAATTCGCCTGATAGCTTCCACAATTTGATCATTAGCAAGATTCTCCAACAGTGCACTAAGCTCATCAAAATTTTTAGGAGCTTCAATTGTATAGGGAAGTTCCTCTTTGCAATGTAAATCCTCTTTAACATTTGTTGTCACTTTGTTAGCACCTTCACTCTCTTTTTGTTTGCCCCTACTTTCTGGTATCTTCTGGTGTGGCATATCCACCTGTCTATCAATGCCATCATTTTCATCACTGTCAGCACTATCATCATCTTCTTCTTCCTCCAAATTAGTTTCAATATTGTCATCATCACTCTGTTCCCAGTCCTTGAGAGACTGAGTCTTCTCATCTTCAACATGGTCGTCATCAGATCCTTCAGCATCGTCATCCTCCTCCTCCTCATCATCATTGTCATCATCATCGGTGTTGTTTTCTGATTCACCAAAACTCAGAGCATCTTTGCTCTCATCATCCCCATCATTTTTACTTTTAAGGATATCATTGATCCAGCCAACTTTAGTTGCTGACTTGGCATCATGAGAGAAGGGATCACCAAGATCATCCCCAGATATATGTCTAATCTGCTTCACAGACTTATCATCATCTTCAGAGGTATTACCATCTTCGTTGCTGGAATCATCAGCTGCAACCATCCTTTTCTGACGCTCTTCCTATAACAGTGGTTCATAAGCCAGTTACTTCTTGTGCTCTTACTTTATTTTCTTTTTAGGGTATAAGTTTTACAGCTGCTTTTCATGAAAATAATGAACATGAAACTGAAGCCTGGAAAATATGCAAATAGATGCTACCATTTTGCCATGGGCAATTTGAAATATGTAATTAATAGAATAGAAACAATCAGTCAATCAACCACTGGACCAGTTATTACAGAAAGAGTAAATAAAAGTTGCGAGAATTACCATACAGAGTCACGCAAGACTGCTTACTGCAGCAAGTTAGACGTAACCAAAAAAGACCATGAAACAGCCAAGAAACAGAAAGAAATTCAATCCAAACCCAAATGGAGATATGAGGCAGCATAGATGATTATATTAATATAGGATGGAAGGAAGAAAAACACAGGCGGGTAACTTCATATTAGCACTTCATAGTTGTCATGATGAGTAGGTATCATGACAAAATATGTCCCATAGCTAAGTTGCACAACAAACCTTCCTCCAGGTACCTATCAGAGAGAATATGTGGGCATATACTTTTACAGGCACAAAACTAATGGGCATATACCTCCAATTGCTCTAGACGCTCTTTTTCCTCTTGAGCAAACTCTTCAGGTGTTTTTGTCCTATCTGATGGCCGAGCACGCATATCTAGAACCATTTCACCAACCAGTTTGTCATAATGATCAGGTTTTCCCTGCAAAGACCAATTAATTCCTCAAATTATCAAAACTGTGAAATTTTTAAAGCAAAGTCTTGGATGGCATCAAAGAATCCAACAGAAACCAAGGTGTATGAACTCATCAAGACTGGTGGTTGGTGAACATTACCAATGAGAGAATCAAAAAGGCCGAGCAAAAAGGTTTTTTTATTTTTTATTATTTTTGTAAAATGGCAAGATTTGAGTTATACCAGCCTTAACCGGAGGATAGAATACTGTTCAACAAAGCATGCTGACAGCACAACAGTGTAAAATAAAGCATACCTGCTGAAGGGAAACTTTGTCCTGTGCATCGTGTATCTCCTTCTTTGCATTATCATTTGAGGTGTTGCTGTTTACAAGAGCCTTGAGAGCTCTCATGTTGTTTGGTTGTGACAATGACGAAAGGGCCTCAGACTGGACTAAGGATGCAAAATCTTTGTCCAGTTGTTCAATCAAATGTTCATTTTCTTCCTTATCCTTTGCTTTTTGAGCCTGATCAGATGTCAGGGGAGAAGACATGAACAAGGACAGGCAAAAAAAAAGGGCCAGTCAGAATGAATCATCAACAAATGATATTCTATGACTCACAAAACAACTGTAACCTTGAAGAACTTGCTTTTAGAAATAATATCTTCCATCACTTCCTTCTTGCTCTTGGGCCTCTGCAATAAAAAAGATGTGATGTAATTAGAAGCAGAAACAGATGCGTCCTCTTTTGGGAAAAATAAAAGTCAACCTCGTCAATAATGATATATTGGTACTTAAAAGAAGACCCATGTGCTGATACTTGAAATATAGAGAAAGAACTCAGCTCAAGTCCAGAACAAAAACAAATTATTAAGAGCAATGCCTATAATATAATAGATTATCAGAAAACAAATCAAAGAACCAGGAATTGGCATCCCCATAAAATAGTCAGAACCCATGAACCTAACATAAAGAACGAAAGTGCAAAGATTATGTTCGAAAGAGTTCAAAATATTGGACAACCAAAGACCTTGGAAAAATAAAACTAAAACATTAATTCAGAAAGATATCATAAATTCCAGGGGATAACATGAGAAAATGTAAAACAAGTAGCTTCACAATCCACCCAGTAACCTCCTAACACGAATAAATGCACAAGAAGAACAAAAAGAGAAAGTAAAAAGGGAATGAGGAAATTACCCTTTTTTTTGCTGTATATGATCTAGTCCAGCACTGTGTTTGAATTTTTTATTAACACAGTTTATCACAGAAGGAATTCATAAAGAAGCATTATATGTTTCCAATAAAACCAGGCTAAAAAGGTTAAATCACAAAATTAAACTGGACAATTTGGCAGCAAATTTCTACACAATTTGTAAATAAGATGCTACATAATAGAATATGTTTTCTGCTAGGGAGCAGATGAAGGATCTTTGAATGCCACTTAACCCCCTCAATGAATTACAATTGAAATATGGGGATGAAGCAATGCATCATCAAGCAGAGATGAATCTTACATGTTCTGCTCCTTCTATTGATGTTGACTCTATATCATCTTCTGCTTCATGAGAATCAGTTCGGTCCAGATTTAACTTTTCTGCATGGAAAGGCCATCAAATGGAAGAATAGAGCAAATCCATCAAGCAGATTTGTGAAGGCTCAAGCAAAATAATGCAAGCATAACCCGGCCACAGACATACAACCAATTGTTCTCCAAGACCAAGGAAGCCAAGAAAAAGGAGTAAGTACATTTGTGTATGTGAAGAGGAAATGGATCTTGCAAGTAAAAAAGAGATTTTTCATGAACCTTCATTCATAATAGACAATAAAGCATAAGAAGCACACATGATTATCTAATTCAATCACCCACATATAGCAATTCCAACGAATTCAAAACAGTGACAAGGCACGACACAATGCCACATTGTTTGCTCCTCTCAGGACAACTGATTTAGCTGATTTATAAAGACCAGACAATCCTAATACTGAGAAACAGAGCATATTACACTCTAGAAACGCCTAATTGTATTTGTTCCAGTACACATACACAGCGATGATAAAGAACTCCTTAATTTTCACTGGGCCTTGACTTCCTTTGGAGAAAAATAAATTCAGGCACCAAACACATCTCCAAAAATTTAATTCGAGTAATTGTGCAATGCACAGAAGTGATTTTTTTCCATATGACAGAAATATTTGTGGATGATCATCCAATAGTAAAATGTATAGTGGTGTCCTCATGGTTGGTTTGTATCATATCCCCATAACAAAAGCACTGCTCATAAACTCCCCCAGGGCAGATTAACATGAATCATTCAAACCTCATCATCTTATTTGTCTACATTAGAGACGTTCTGTCTCAAACAATTTAAATATGTTTTTTTTATCAGATTGATCCCGAATCTACTCAAGAGAACACATGATCTGTATTAACACAACCGAAGAGAAAGCAGTAGAGTCCAGAGATTTTGAAGTGAACACTTACTTCTACTCCCAACTGATTCGCCAACCTCATCCTCATCCAGTGGCTCCTCATCCTCAAAATCATCCCTTTCTCCAAAGTGACCACCGACTGGAATCTCAAAGTCATCTTCTTCTCCATCAGAAAGATTAAATTTGCCTTTTTTCTTCAATTTTAACTAATACCACAAATAGTAATAGATAATGAGAACCATATTATTTTAGTAAATAATGAGAAACACTTACATAAAAGGTGATCCAAAATTTAAGCCTACTGATGTCTCAGTGATTAATTTAGGTCTTAAATTTTTATGCCTTGCAAGAAATTATTTGCTGCTTTTGACTTACCTAACCAGCAATTCAATCCGAACCATATTCTCAAATTTACAAGTATTTCAGAGCCAATGTATTAAAGAACTAAGAAATTAAGGAATTTCACCTGTCGTTCCCGCTGAGACCTCAAAACTAATTTATCAAACTCCCCGAGTCCTTCATTCTGCTCCCCGATTCGCTTATCCACAAAGACGGAAGATTTTGTACTCTGCTCATATTCCTTTAGCAATGTTTTCTGCCTCTGCAATTCACCGCAACCATACCATTCACACACAATCCAAAGACAGATTCTCAACACCATGTCGCACCAAAGCATGAGAAATTGACATATCCACATCTATATGAAATAACTCAGTAACTAATAACTAGCACGATACTACGACATAGTCACAGAACACAAGCCCGCAACACTACTTAATATGTAACGAGAATAAAAGGGTTCTTTTAAAAGCCAAAAAATTAAGTAATTTATGAGGATTGGCGTGCAAAACAGCCACCGTGCAGGGGAATGTACATAACAAATTCCCAAAAATACGGGTTAGACCAACGGTGACCGAAGAGAGAAAATGTCTTCCATGCGCATAAAACTCAAATGACAGAGACAACCCAATTCAGGGCAAACTAAATTAACAGAAAAAGAATAAGAAATCACATATACATGCATGAGTTAAAATGAGTAGAAGTGACGGAAAAATGGGACCTTTTGGATGGCGAGGGAGCGAGAGAGCCCAGCGCGGCGTCGCTCTTCGTCCTTGCGTTTCTTCCCCAATATATCAAATTTCCGCCGCGACCATATACTCTCAAAAGGATTTTCTTTGGGTTCTTTGGCTTCCTTCGCTTCAGAATTCAGAACGCTCAACTTCTTCTTAATCTTGTTCTTACTTTTCTTCTTTTTGGAACTCTCCGTGGACTTCTTCGTCATGTTCTTAAATAACCTTTTCCTAGCCGGGCGCGGCGGAGACGAGTGGTGAGTAGCGGGGCGAAAACGAAAGAGGGAGAGGCGGCGGATTTCTGCCTGCCGTGGCGACTGAGACCGCGTTTGGGTGTAAAACAGATGAAGTGAAGCGATCGTTGGGCTAGGCGGGTTTTCGAAAGTAACCTGGGGCCTGTTCGGCCGCCTGGTCTTGATGGGAGCCCAAACAAAAAACAAAAGAAAATTGAGCTACCGGGCCTAAGGCCCAACCCTGGATCATATTTTTTTGTGTTGGGCTTTATATGGGCTTCGTATAGGGTTAAAAAATCAATGGAAGAACAAACAACTTGACATAGGTTTAAAATGAGAAAGACAATTGCCAGTAAATAAGATATAATTTTTAAAAATATTGAAAACAAATAATTCCATATTCAATTCAGTACTGTATATCAAACTATAGTACCAAAAACCAAATCAGAGATTGAATTTTTAAAAAATGTTACACCAAATGTCTAACTAAAATTTTCAATTAGACTTTAACATGGATCAAATTTTGGGTTTTAATTCAATGCAATAAATGTATAAATCATAAACACCCGTACTCACCCTAGAATTCAACACAAATTGCCTTCTATTTCCCTTTCGTTTGATGGAAAGGCAACTCACTTTAACATTAGTCTGTATTAATATTTTAATAGTTGTTTTAAAATTTTACTTTGTTGTTCACTAAATAACCAACTACGCCACACATTGATTAATCAAAAAAACGAACAACATAACAAATAACTTTAACATAATAAACTTTAAAATTATATACCACAAAAAAAAAAAATATCTCTAAACTTTAATAGAGATTATTGAAACATCGATACACCTTAAGAGTGAATTCCAAAGAATCTCTCATTGCAAGATGATAAAATTATTCATGGCGCTATATTGGATGAGATAACTAGCACAATAGGGTAATCTCAAACAGTATAAAATTTATAAATAAATCTACAGACGTGCAAATTTTACTAATTTATATAATTGTTACCCACTACAAAATAATTCCACTTAATACAAAACAGCACGCCTACCTAGTTTGTGTTAATAGGACAGAGGGACAGCAAATTACAGAGAAGTTCATGGGCAAGGAAATGCACATACTCTCAGCCCTAAAATGCTAAAGACTAGAGTAATTTGAGAACACCCCACGTCATGTCTCTTCGCACGTGTAACGCTTGAAACAGCGGTCAAGCCAAGAGCCAGAAATCTTTCTGCCTTTTGGTGGTGATGAGATATCCACCAAGCTTTTTGCTCTTCCGCCGCACCGCCACGGCCATGCACGTTGCATTCTGGACGCAGTACTCCGCCACTCCACCGGCCGCCGCTCGATACCCAGCCCACATCAGCAGAAGCCGCCACGTCACCGATCGTTTCTTCTGCCCCACCACAAGCAGCGCCGCCCCTTTCGTCCGCGCCGCCTCCACTATAGCGGGGCCTCTCTCTTTCCCTTCCACAACTGCCACCTCAACATCCACCTTCATCGCACAAACCCCATTAATTAATTTTTCTTGTCACTATGGCTACACAAGTGCTGATACATACGTACACAACATGTACTATGAAGAAAGAAAAATGTGCAAACCTCTGGCCTCTTCAGTTGGCATGAACTCTTCATACGAATGAGGAATTCAGGCAGTTTACGATTCACATCCTGATCACCTGCCAATGACAGAGAATCATCTCTAAACAATAATTCCTTAGCCAAAAATTAAGTATGTATTTTTATATGCTTCTTTTTTTTTTAGAATTGTATAAAATTGGGGGATAGATAAAAATAAAATTTAAAAAAGAGTAATGATTATATTATGTGTTTTTTGTCAAAAAAAAATTTGAAAACTAACATAACTGTGTTGCTTCTCTCTCCCTTTTTATTTTCTCCCTTCCCACTATTTCCACTAATATTTAGTTGTCGCACGACGTTACAATAGGATATTTCTGTTCACTGTTTACTAGTAGAAAAAATGGAGACAAAAGAAACTGAAAATGAAAATGGAACGGAAAATTTAATAAACTTCTGTTTGCTTATTTTCCTCCTCCATCTTTCCAATATTTATTTGGCTCGGGACATGACAACTGTATAAATCCATATCCCCTCCGTATTGAAGACAAAAAAGCCAAAATGAGACAGAAGAATTGATCCATAAATCTTCTATTCCTCGTTTTGTTTTTATGCTTTTTCATATTATTTGACTCGGGAGATGACAGCTACATTTGCGTATATATATGGCCGTTAAAAAAAATTAAGACATTTCCAATTAAGATAGAAGAGAGGGAAACCGAAAATTTGATCTCACGAAGTCTTTGTCCTTTATTTTCGTTGTATCCTTTATTTGCCACATGACATGACAACTACATAGATATAAATGAAAATGTTCGAAAGAAATTGATGTACTAAAGAAGTGGCACCCATAAAAGAAAGTTAATATACCGACCTTGTTTTGAAGGCTTAGCCACATGGAGAAGAATCACAATGTCGTGATTCTGAACAGTGTGACTGAGCGCCCACTGCACAGCATTCTTGGCCTCGACGCTGGAATCAATCACGATCATAATTTTCCGGCCACTCTCATCTCCGGGTTTCTCAACACCGCCGCCGCCGGCATCATCTTTCTTCTCTCCTTCAGTTGAATTTTCTTGGGTCTTGGATTGCATGGGCTGTGAACGAACCCTAGCTAGAGGCCTAATCCTGTTCAAGCAAAACTTAGGCATTTTAGTGCCCATTTCTTGACTTGTAACGGGACCTGAGTTGTAAACTCCAACTCCTATGAAGAGATGGGCAAGAGCTGGTCTTGCTTTACAAGGGGATCAGATGGTGATATTTATTACCTTAGAAGAAGAAAGAAAGGCTGGAGAACTTTGGCTGGGTGAACTACTTCCACATGATGGCCTGGGCCAGGCTTTGTTCCTGTTGCTGCTACTTTTTTGCTCAGTACAATCATTTTTGCTTTGCTTCTTTCAATTTCTTTATACGTCTGTGCTTACTTTTGAACGTGCCCGTCATCACAGCAGTAGGGCCATAAGATTCTTCAGGGAATTTATTTTGTTAATTTGGTTAATAATTACCCTTTTGATTTTATTAATTGATTTGGTTTGGGGCTGCTTAGGGTACAATTGAGTCTTGGAATTCAACGAACAAAATATTCAAAGGTGTTCGTGATTGCATGAATATGATTATGGGAAGTAATTAATTGACTCTACTTTTTTGTTCCATTAATTACTTTCCACAACTGTACTAAATATTTACCAACGAAACATTTGTCCCATTTTTAGACTTTGTCTCTCTACCTCGTTAATATATAACTGTCACATGTATTATTTTATATTATGTTATATAAACTCACTTTCAGGTATAGTGGTATAACTTTGAAGACATAAATACATGTCTTCTTTATATTGGTATAAATTTGGGGATCAAAAAGGAGCACAAAGAAAAAATGAGTTACTTTAAACCATATAGGTCAAAGACGGATTTAATCTTTTCTGACTCCTTTTTTTCTCTTTTCATCTTCCTAACTAAAATCTTAGTCCAAACTGTGTGGCATGGACAAGATAGTATAACAAGTAATCCAAATTGGTTCAATGTATATGATATGCAAGAACTATATAACAATCTTATGAACTCCTTGTCGGTAATTCTTGAAATAAGATTGGTAAGAGAAAATTGTGAAATTGTACAAGTCAAGTGATGGTTATCAATGATCATATAAAGTCTCTCAGCTAACCAAAAGATGAACAAACTTTACCACAAATCATAGTTTGACAAACTTACTTGGAATCGTGACGCAGGCTAAATTAGATGGAGAAAAAGAAGATCATAATGATGCAAGAAGTTGATATATCACCATAATGATGGAAGCAACCTTACAATGATGATAAATCATCAGCCAAGCAAAACTCAACTAGCGAAGGGAACATATAAAAATGTGACGCCTTGAAGGAATAAATTGATTTTGGAGCCTTTTTTTTTTTCTATTTAATGATAACTGGTTAAGTTGCACACTCTATGCTTGTGCCAAGTTCTTTATTAATTTAAAATATTACTGTATTTTAAATAATAGAAATACAATTATTTAATTCAAAGGTATAATAAAATTTTTAAATAAAAATAAATAATGATAAAAAAATTAAATAAGATTAGTTGTGTATTTTCATATTGAGTAATAAAGAAAATTATTTCAATAATCATATTGTATAGATTTAGTACAAGAAGGTTATTGATATATTTGTAATTATATTTAAGTATGTTCAATTTTATTTCTTTAATTAAGAATAGAGGAGTAATAAGAATAATAATGTGCATAAATTGGAGGCCCTTTGCTTTTCCTAATTTAGGTCTTGCCATAAATAATAAGCTTAACTTGCAATCGACCCATGATTTTCTTTTAGTGCTTTCAAATTATAAGGTTAAGTTCTTACCATTCTCGAATAGTTATCTATAGTGTAACCCTTAGAGGTAGTTGGCACTAATTAGATTCACGTACACATCCTTTTATTATTATTTTTTGCTATTGTTTTTATTTTTATTTTTAATTATGTATTTTCTTTTTACATAAGCATAAAAATACTTGTATAAATTAAAATATACTACAAATACTATATACTAAGTAAATATTTTTAATTTCATATTACATAAATTTAAGCACACGTAAAAGATGGGTCAAAGTTGCTAGTACCATATCATGGGCTTTAATTTGGTTTACAATGTTAAATTGCTTTCATGCCGTTATTATTTTTATTTGTTTTATCCTTTTCTTATTTTTTTCCTATTCTTTTACCTTATATTTTCTCTTAAGCTGTCCTTGTACAAAGAGATGTTATGAGCAATTGAGATTTCAACATTTAACTATTTCAGAAAAAAGTTATCCATTTTATAGTTAAAGTAATTGTTAGAAATGTTCTACTTTCAAGCCCACATTCATCAAACGATGCAACAAACCTTCTACCATCCATACGTGGCCACGCAACAAACATCGAACAAAATATGCTGATCTTGATATTCTTTTTTTGAAAATAGTGAATAATTATTTTATAAGTAGATTGCAACATAAATCAAATTTTAATAATTGATTAATTAAAATGAATAAATGAAATAATTCGTTTGTGTAGATGACTTAAATAATTTACAACTATACTCAACAAAATTCGTGTATTTATGTGTATAATAATCTATACATTATTAAGTTTTCTGAAACACCCTTTTTTTTTCCTCTTACTTCATCCAAAGATTGTAGCTGAAAATAAAGTGTTAACAATTTCTCCTCTACATCTATCTATCTATATTTTTATACTTATGTATTATAATTATAACTATGAACTTAAAAATGTCTAAATTTAGTTGAACGTTGTTAAATTATTATAATACCTTTATTTTAATATTTTATAAGTTTTTCTTTTTTTATTATATTTTAATATAACTTTGTCTTTCATATTTACCCTATCTTTCAATTTGGTCCTTATATATATACATATTCTTTTTTCAAATTTAATATACCTTTAATTTTAAAGTAATTTTCCTTTTTATTATATCATAAAAAAATTTGTAAGCCATAGTTACTAAGTATGATTATCATATATGGTATGATTAACGCACACATCAACAAAGGGACAGGGATGATGTACTTGCCATGTAAATTATACGATTACAAAAGGTAAAAAATTAATTGCCGAAAATCAAACTGATCAGATTGGCATATCACTTAGCCTGTTCCCTCGGGGAAAATCTTTTCTTCTGTTGCACGTCTGGAATCAAAAAGACTCTCCTGAGTCTCCTGTTCTTCCATCTCTGTCAACACCCAGAAAAACCCATTGTTGGTGACCCTTCTGTCTACGTTTGAAATATTTTATATGTTGTGGATTTTTCTTTTCTTTTCTTGTTTTTTTGGGCTTTTTGGAAAAGTTGGAAACGAAAGTGTGTTACTATGGAAATTTTTGGCCTTTGTTGCTGATCTTTGGATTCTTGAAGTAGTGCATGCTTTTTTTTTTTTGAAAGAAAAAATAAACTTTTATTTGGAATTCTATTGATATTTGGTGCCGAGCGAGCTCGTTTGCATGATGGTGTGGCAGAAAGCTTTTTTCTGTTTGTGTGTTCTATTTAAGAATTTTATTGTTTTGATGATAAACTATGCGGCTGTTTTGTCTTGAAAAAAAAAACCCTTTATAAGTTTTTCTTTACTGGGGTTCATAACCATTGATTAGATATGATACACTCTGATTATGTGATGAATTGCAATTACGAAGTTAAAGAAAAACCATAAGATCCTTTTTGGATTTGTTAAATGCAGTCTATAATTGGTCAAGCCCTTTACAGAGTATGGGTCTAAAACTCTGTAGTTCCAGTTGTAATTTGATTGTTTTCTTCACCTTCTATTGATATGTGGTGTATGTCCGTTGAAGTTGTAAAATTTTGATGCAGAGAAGTGAGGTTGCATCATGGGCGCCTTCTTTTGTTGCTTTCATGTCCGTGAGGAGCGAGATAATGCTACCTCAAACCATTCAAGTTCCGATGATTGTTTGTGCCCTAGATGCTTCTTCCAAAAGTTCATGAACAAGGCACAGGTCAGGACATTCCTTCTCTTGCATTGGTAACTTGATGTCCATTTGTTTCAGCTGATGATTTCAAATTCAAAAGGGTTGAATTTTGGTTTTTAGGCCTTTCGAATTAATCGGTTCGTTAAATTAATACTGTTATCACATGATTGATGATTATGATGGCCTGGGAGAGACAGATGTATCGATTCAGGGAAAGAATTGAAATTGAGCTCAATTTTCAATGTCTGTAGATTAAGTTCGTTCCCTGTAAATCAATGTGGTAAATAGGCAACAGATGACTGAGAAAAGAGTGCATAATAAACAGAGATAAGTATGACATTGTATAAGCGTGCCTGAGTACTCTTCGCCAAGTGAATCCAGTGGCTTTGACTTCTTCATGATGCTTTGTCGGGGATGTAACGAAACACCGTTTAGTTACTGAATAGCTTGATCTACTTGTTTGTAGCATGTCTTTTTCTTTCTCGTCTTGTTGTCATTGTTGTTGTTTCTAGCTACGGTTCTCCCAAATACGACTATAATATTATTAAACAGTGCCATTTGTCTGCAAACTTGCTACAGCATCAGAATCTACTTACCGGGATCTCTTCAAACCATCGGCCGGAATCTTCTTCAAATTCTGAAATGGTTTTCAACATTTCATCTCATGCTAGGGGATCTGGTGATGGAACAGCATGCATCGCTTCCTGGTATTTGCAAGAAAAATGTGACGAAGCAAGGGCAAGACAGGAAAAAATAACTAGCCATTCACAAGTGTTGCCTGAACCTGCTAGTCACAGCGATGTTCAAGTGATCCAAAAATCCGCACAACGACAAAAGATAGTTGCCTCTAACAGTGAAGTTGGATTGCAAGATCAGGATTCTGAGTCTTCTGTAAAACTTGTCTCACTAGGAGTGGAAAGCAGAATTGCAGATGCGCATCCTTCATCAGATGATGAGGATGTGTGCCCTACATGTCTTGAAGGTCTAGTCGTGTCTCTCAGCCTCTTGGTTTTCCTCATGCATATTTTTGCACATTGTATTTGCTCACATCTTTTAGGTGGATGGCTCCGTAATTTTACAACAGAATCGTTTCCATCTCCTACTTTTGCTAACATCAGATTATTTCTTTAACAGAGTATTCCAAGGAAAACCCCAAGATAATAGCACAGTGTTCTCATCATTATCACCTCAGTTGTATCTATGAGTGGATGGAGAGGAGCGAAAATTGTCCAGCTTGTGACAAGGTAATTGTAAATATCTCTGTATCTGTATCTTGAAACCTCAGAAATTCACCGAGAGATGTTATGCCGGTTAATGCTGTTGCTTAATACTTCGTCCATGATTTGGTACAACGTTGTGAAACAGAGTACGAGTAGCTCTGGTTGCATTTGAAACAAAGATTTGTCTTGTCTGAGATAACAAAGTTTCGGGATTCTCAACAGAAATTTCTGAAAATGAGAAATATGAAACATTCCAGTTTTTAATATGGTTATCCAGTCTGTTTTGTATAATATGCTTTCAAACATATTTTGTGTATGCGCGTTAATATTCCATTCTTAGATTGTTGAGTCATTCATTTCCTGCACGTCGTTGGAACTAATTCTAATTTCCACTTTTGTTTTCTCCAGTTGATGCTGTTCGATGAATCAAGTTGAACTTGTGGCACCACACTGCAAGAAGGATTCGACAATAACCTGCTGAACCGAAGAATATGGACATATGACATTGATGGCTCATGCTTATACAGTTTTTTACACTAGATAGGTGAGTTCTTGCAAATTATTTTTCATTGGACAATTTTCTTGTTTCCCCCACCCACAGCCTCCATTTAATTGTCTTCTGTTTATTGGTTTTTGCCCTGATGGCTAAAAGGTATCTCAGAGAAAATGCTTTACTCTTAACTGTGTGTGTTTTCATTCGCGTGCACTGGTTTTACCGAATCCTGCTTTATTTATTATTTGAAGGCAAAATTACATTGTGGCAAAAAGTCTAGGCATATGCATGAATACATATCCTTGTAGTAGGTCACACATGTCACACAGATTACATTAGTATTTCATGGGTTACTTCCCTATTACAGTACTGTAGTAAATTCACAGTAAATTCTCTAAGTGCCGCATTGAAAGGCTGGACGAGATGTCCTGACTCCACCGTTGGAGCCATAGCCTATAAATAGTCATGCTTGAAGTTATTAATCAGATTATGCACACGCTCATATACAATGTCGGTATAAAATATGGAGTATCACCCAGATTCATCAGTCGCATCCTCATGAGCACGTTGAGAATTATGTTTCCTAGTCTGTAGAAACAGTCACGGTCATGTGGCAAAGCGTCCCAAGTGACAAGAACAGAGTGAATCAAGAGTAAGGTCGAGCACATTCCTTCTTGCTTCTGTTGTCTCTCCATATGTGCTGCCTCTGCACAAGAAACAGTAGTGCAAAATTATCAGCTGTTTAATGAGCGCATGATACATGCACTTAGAGCGCAACACGTGCTGTCGTTGTATGAATCATGTTTGATAGAGCTTTCATAATTTAGCAATGGCATTGGCATTAGATCTGTTCCATTTGTCATCTTAAATTCTCCTTTGATTAGTTCACTGACACGCTACAAGTAAGCTAGGAAGCTGAGGCGCCATTAAGAATGTCGGTGATGGTGGTAATGGCGGCATTTCTGTTGCTTCATTGGTGCAACGGTCTTGCTGTTCCCACTGTGTGTGTTGTCCCATTTCCTTCTCGTTGATCTGTATCACATCAACAGTTAAAAAAAGAAAATTGAAATGAAAGGTTATCTATAATCACAGGTAAAGTCAATTGCAAGAAGTGGTCTACTGTGTCACCTTCATCTCCGGCAGTTGGTTTTGCTCTTGTAGTGCCTTTTCCTGTCAAAAAATAAAATCAAAAATAAAAGTCGTATCATCACCGTCCATTCATTCTGCCCATTAAAGCAGTGGTGATGCATAAATGTTCACCGGGAAATGTACTGATATTGCTGGTAAGAAACAAAACCTTTTCTTGCAACTCAACCATGGAATCGTGCAAGAGCTGATTCTGCAGAGGAAAACAAGACATTTTGTGGGAAAAATTAATTACTAATAATAACAATGAACTGTGACATAAACATGCAGTTCAGGCATATAATACTTTTCTAGTTCGCATGTTCTTGAGAGCCGGCCAGGCTCCTGTTCCAGATTCTGGAGATGTTTCGGGCTCATGGAGTGCAGATCTTCACCCTTATAGTGCCTAATGGGTCAATCAAAACAAACCATCAACATAACAGATAAAATGCAGAGGGATAAGAGATCAAGCATTTATCTTAGATTTCTATGCAAGAGCTCCGTTCTTGCCTTAGAGCTTGCTGCATTCAATGGTCCAATTGGCCTTAAGATACCAAAAGAGGCAACTGATGGCGAGGCCGAGGCTATTAGACGGTTCAGAAGCTAAGACGGAATAATGGAAGACCGAAACTCCATTTGTTGTTCTAAACTTGTGACACATTATTATTCTTCTTATACTGACTATTTGTTCCACAAAGGCCTTTTTCCTTATACCTGGAATTCACTGTAAAGCCATTGAAATGCGACAAAATTTGAGATCAAGTTTTGGTGCCAAGATGGATCTGCAGGATTGCAAAAAGTATTGAACAGGGTTTTCGTTCAAGGTGGAGAGGTATGTAACTTGGGGTTAACCAAACTATGATAATCAAGGAATGCGAGTCTTAAGTGTGATCACAAGCAAGCATAGGAAAGTGAAACCCGAGAAAATAAGAAATGATAAACAAGAACATGTATATAATGAATGCATGTATATGATTAAATTTTAGTTCAGGACTTACAGGCAACTGAGGTTCATTTTGAACTAATTGTGCTTCGGCGAAGGAATATCTTTCATACTTTTCCAGTATCCGGTCCATGCTGCAATGTAATAACAGTCGATTTTTTGTTATTACAACCCAAAACTACGAAGCAAAGAACCACAGTCGCAACATATTACCCCTATGTTTGGCCCAAGGAAGTTGGTGGTTGAGACAATTGAAGTAAAAAATGTGATTAGAGAAATCTATTTTAATCATTTGATTGATCACTAGAATGCCAATCAAAAAGGAAAAACAGGATAATTGATCACAAAAACTCGTTCATATCACTTAAAGAGAAAAATTAAGTCTGCCATCAAATTTCTCCTTTTCTGGACATGTTCGTGCCATCTCTTTTTCTCTCCATTTGCCTTTTCCATTCGACTTTTTTGCAATCAAACAAAGTTGAATATTATTTATGTAATTTTTTTATTTTCCCCCAAATTTTCTTTCATTATCAAAATCTTTAAAGTAAACAAAGCATAAGCGACATTTTGGAAAGTTTTGTTAATTTGCTTATTGAGCAGAAAATAGTTGGCAAAATGCTTTCGCATGCATAGGAGATCCTACATAATAATATTACCAAATATTTATATTTATAGAACTTAGTCTTGCACTAGAAAATCTGTCTTCATACATCAATCTTCCAAAACGTGAAATAACAATTTTCCCATGTCCCTTAGCCTAGACTCCTTGTTCTTGATATTGGGGGCTATCAATGGATAGTATATTTACTCAATTCGCAACTCATATTTATAAATTTCATAAATATAATACTTGTATATAGTTATATCGTCAATACATAAAGATTTAATACCCACATCCTATCTTACCTAATTCAATGCTACACCCATTGAGTAATTCCTTTACTTTACCCGTGAGTTAAGAAAGTATATGGGGAGGTCTAAATCCCATTCGAAATTTCATCCTTATTTTCAATATTTTTTATATTTTAACTTAATTAATATCAACATCAAAATAATTTGACAGTAATTAATTTTAATTACTAGATATCATTTTATTAAAATCAACTTCAAATGATATTTTTTTCATTATATTATTTAGATTTAATTTTCAAATTGAATTTACATACAAATTTCTAAAATCTAGTATTGAAAATATAGTTTGGAAATTCAATTTCAAAAATATATTTTCTTCTTTTATGAGTAATTTTTAGTCAATTTAATAAAAAATTATTATATATTATCTTAACAATTGAGAAAGATAATATCTGGATATAAATATGATTTTATTAGCTTAATTAATTCAACTCAATGCTGAAAGTTACGACTGCCCTTGAAAATTTACAAAACTTAAAATAAATGGCTATTTCTCTTTAAGGTTTAGGGTTTACTGTGGAACACACACACACACAAAGAGGGCCCCTCATCTCATCAAATTTCAATGGTTCTGTGAGAGCCTACCCTCATAATACCACACCCCCCCCCCCCCCCCCCCCCCGAGCAAAACTCTTTCTTCTCCGTTAGTCAGAAGGATGACACCCTTTGTTCAATTTTAGCACCAAGAGACAACCTAAGTGGATATGTAACACGGACAGATGCACAAGAGAACTTCAGTATCAAGAAGTGAAAGTGATACCCAAGCATACGAACTCACGCCTTGGTCTGTCATATACATGACATCACCCGTCACTGCTGGCCATTGAAGTTCAGGAATTGTGTTCATCACCATCCATCCCATAAGAGTATTGTGATGGTATCATATGATGGGTTGTACTCACGGATGGGCAATGTCTATTTGTTACGCCAAAATGTTTGCTAAACGCAGGCGCGATATTCTAGAGACGGAATTCTTGCTAGCTGTCCATTGGTACGTTGTAAAACATAACCATTGTTTCAAGATTCAACAATGAGTAGATAGATTGTGTAAACCATGATGTAGGACATAATTAATTAATTATTAGAAAAAATCTCTCTGATGATTTTGTTTAACTAAACATTGATGAAATAAAAAAGAGATCAAATATGCAAGAAGCAGACCTAATATTTTGGTCTATATTGGTCTGGATTTTTTCCAGGACTTTGAATGCTAAAACACACACAAATTAATACGATACTCTATGCACACACTCAAAATAAAACCATTATATACTAGTAAAAGTCTGGGCATTCTATGCGTATACAATTTTATTTTATTTTAAATAATAAAAATAACAATATTTAAAATTAAAGGGATGAAATATATTTAAAATAAGAATTAAAAGAATTGGAAAAGAGAAGAAATTTGATAGAGAACACAAATAAAAAAATAAGTTAAAATAAAAAGTAAAAAAATAAAAGGATAAAAAATGAAAAAAATTTAAATAAGGATAATAGTGTAATTTGATTTTGTTCAAACAAAAACTTTATTAATTTAATAATATAGTATAGATACATTACTCATACTCACGTTCAAATATATTTACACTTAAAAACTAATTATAATTCTTTTACAGAATATTATATCATCTAATTATAAAACATAAAAAATAACTAACTTAAATATATTATTCTTATTATTTCTAGATTTCCTAAATTTTCAGACAAAAAATAAGTTTTTAGTTTGGTCAAATTTTAAAAATTTATGAATAGTATAAAAATAAAAAAAATTCTAATAAATAATATGTTTGAAGTGTATCCTTTTCGGAGTCAAATCAGGCCGGAAAGAGATAAAACACAATGAAACTCCTCAAAATTTGCAATTAAACATATCCATGCCTTTTAGACAATGTTTTCTGACAAAAAGCTGGACCTACCTCTTGCTTTTCCTAGCAAATGCGCTATATTACACATCTAACCTGACACTAAAAAATCACAATCCAAATCAAACATTTACAAGGCGGAGTAATCTTTCAGCCCACTAAAGCTGGTTGAAATCCTAGAATAAAATCACAAGGTGACAAGAAATAGAGAAATTATTGATTATTGCACAGAGAAAATAAAAATCATGAGGAAATAATACTTCTTGATGAGTGGTGATTAACAATTAACAATTACCAAATCTTTGTGTATGTATATTTTTTTAACCAGTGTACTTAATCTTTGTGCATATGTGTGTGTGTGTGTGTGTGTGCGTGTTAACCAGGCCAGAGCTATGGGGTCATAGAAGAACTGGCCTTTTACGGCTTACATTATTGGCAACATGCACCTGATGGCAGGGTCCACACCTTTAGGGGTTAGGGCATCTTGCCCTAACATAATTGGACAAGACTTAATTTAGGATAATAATAGTCATATCAAAGGGAGAATTTTATATATATATATATATATATATATATATAGGTTTTTCATGTTTGAAAAACTTAAAAAATTTGTTATAGATTGAGCAGCACGCGTGATTGTGTTCGATGCGCTCTAATTTGCCTATTGTGTTTCCTTCACTTACAATTGGTATAATGACATGTTTACACGTTACACATTTTCATTATAATTTGAATCTATAATAATAATAAATCCATAGTTTTTAACATATATATGTGTGTGTGTATTATACTTTTCAAATTATTAATATGTTTTGACAAAATAAAAATTATTGTGAATACTTCAGATAATTATCTAATAAACTATTAAGAAGAGAAATTAACGGTTAAGAACATAATGGTCAATTAGACTCCTAATTAACCTATAACACAGTATATACTAAGGGCATTGTTCTGAAGGATGAGATTATAATTCAAAGGCTTGTTCAGTTCTCCAATTAGGGTTGATAAATTAATTTATCCAAACTAATCAAATATTCACTTTACTTGACAAAGTTCCATGCATAAAACATATGAGTTGATACTAATTTAATGATATATTGGATGAACAGTACAACTCAATAAATATAATAAAATAATCTGAACATAATAATCCATTAGATATATTCATCATTAAATCATCTTATATTTTAATTCATATTAATCAACATAATATTAAATTATCCCATAATTTTCAAAATAATCCTCAAGACCTTAATCTTATCAATCAAAATAAACAACCCCCAAAAAATCATTTTGAAAGATAAAAAAATTTACATGAATAATAAATTTTTAACAATCACGCTTAATAAATTTGACTATTTGATGTGATTGTTTCTATTTTCCTATTATAAATTTGGTATACAAATTATTCAATCGACAGTATAAAATTAAAATAATCTTTTAAATTATTTATAAAAATACTTTAACTTCTTGATCATTTTATCATAACTTTTAAATACAATTATTTATTTTACAATTTTACACCGAGCTTTTATTTTGTCAAGGTCCTTAATCAAACAAAAAAACACATTTATTTAGCATAGATAAAGTAATCTATCTACAAAATCATTCCAAATGAACAATATTCTAACGATTTAATTGATTCTTTATTGTGCTTGATTACTAGCCACGCAAGTCCACATCTGTCTCCCCAAGTGCTCCAAGCATGAACCCTCTGGAGATAAGAATGTCGGACAAAAAACAAGAAAAGGTCATATGTAGCTTAGTTTCCACTCCTCATTAACTGAGGTTTTCCTAACTTCCATATGATCATATACAGAGATCCCAGACAACTTTGGACCAATATATCCATGTTGAATTCAGTCCATATCACCCAAAGTACTTACCTCATAAGTTAGAAAAGGAAAAATAAAGAAACCTAGCTATAGCATAATGGACTTGTAACACACTATAAAGTAAATTTGTCTTATACATGATTACGACAGATGATTGTAACGAGTCAATCCTTCCATCCTGGCAGTGTTCCAATACCATTTTCTTGTTCTGGAGCATAATTATTGAGCAAATAGTTGTATCTGTCAAAAGATGTGGAAAATATTAGGCCACTTAACTCAAAATAACAAACTATACGACTCCATAAATGTGAAATTAGAAGGATATTTAGATGAGTTTATAAACTTTTCAAATATCTTATAAGATGCTTGTAAGTTTATAAGTTCTTAACAAGTGTTTCGTAATTTTTTTTGCCAAAAAACTTATAAACTTTTTAAAAATAAATTAATTTTTCTTAACTTATTTTAAAACTTCTTATAAGCTAGTTCATATTTGTATATGAAAAATAACAAATATTTTTAGTTATTGTTATCAATGATATTGCATTCATTTTTATCATTATTAGACAAAAAAAATTATAATCAATCTATAACTTTATATTTAATAAAATCTTATAAGATGATCTTATTATTTTTATTCAAATAATTTTTTAATTTATTTTTGAAATAAGATTTATGAACTTGTAAGATCTAAAAACATATTATAAGCTATACAATCTTATAAACTTTTAAAAATAAACTTAACCGAACACCCTTTAAAAACATATTAGAAACTAGACAATCTTATGTACCGCGTCTGCGTGGTATTGTTGGACTGGAGAGGCTCTAGAAACAGGCCTGGCTGAGCAGGCGGTGCCTGGAACTGCACATCAATCTCCGGTTCTTGCCTTCTTGGTTGCTGCACTGCGCAACTTCCTAGCTGCACCAAAATGTTATGTCCTAATTGGTGAGCACGCAGACATGCATGCCAATGTAAAATTGTAATAAAATGCATGATCAGAGCTTAATTAAGCCCTTCATGTTTTCAAGATTGGTGAGAATTCATTAGAAGAGTCGATCTTCTTTATGGGATTCATGTACCTCGCTCGTCAAAGCCCTGTTGAGTTCCAGAAGTTCTTTTTCCTGTAATAACATTAAGAAAGCATGAATTATTTGGTCACTTTTAGCAATGGAAAAAAGAACTAAGTTGATTACCGTTAAGCACACACCTTTTGCTGAAGATCTGAAAGCTGATCAAAAACATGCTGATTCTGCGAGTTTTTACAGCTGCCAAGTTAGACATCATCAACTAAAATCTCCAACGCAAGCATCATAGTTAATAATAATAATAATAATAATGCAACCATTTATTAGTTGCCATGAACCTGTGTCATATGCATAGATTAATCCACCAGTTGAATGCAAATGTTGAAGGCTTGATTGATATTAACAAGGTCCTTAAATGAACAAATTAATATGACTAATTTGTAAAATTTAAGCTTCAGAGTAGCATACATAAGCCATTAAGAGGAACTGTAAGAAAATATTAAATGATCATAGCATTTCCACTTTTCCTGATCATGCCAACATAGGACAATGTCATTGAGTTAACCATGAAGTAATGGAATTAGTAGCCTATAATTTTGTAAACATATACAATTAACTGTGGCAGTGTATCTGGTTAGCTTTGTTGAACTACATCGAATTAATTGGACCAAAATGAGAAAATAACAATACTTGAACTATACCTTTTTTGACCGTATTTGTTTCAACGATGCATCTAATACATGCTCGAGCTGACCAAGCTCCTCAATACCAAACTGTGCCAAGTCTTCTCCCAGAAGATGCCTGAGAACAAAATTGAATTAAAAAGAAATAATTAAGATTATGTTTGTTTATAGTTTTGGCACCACAAGTATGCACATTACAATCATTATATTTTTTAAATTTTCTTTCTATTTCTTTCTTTTATACAATTCTCAAGAAAAATACATCAAAAAATGAAAATAAACATAACCTAAAAGTTTACATATTATATGTGCGAGCAAATCATTAACTGGTGTAATTTAATGTAATGCTTCATTTCTTCTTCTGCTAATTCAAATTAAATATTCGTATGGTATATAATTACCTCTGAGATTGTTGCAGAACCTCAACTCTTGCCTTAAGATTCAAATACTCTTCATAGTTGTTCTGCTTTCAAGAAGGGATGATGTTAGTTATATAAATTGTCTTTTTCATATATTGGCCTAATTAATTTGTGTTTGCCATAATTTATTTTGAAATATTATGGCAGGATTAAGAATAATTGCATAGTAGTTCAACAAATTATATGCTTCAATAACAAGGCGAGACAAAGTGTTACCTGATCTTCATTGGTACATTGTTCACCAAGTGAACCATAGCAGGTTCCGTGATATCTTTCCAGCATCTTGGTCATACTAATTAATATTAAAGAAATTCACAATTAATGTGTAGGAAAAAAATAGACAACAGGAGTGATTAATAATCAGATCATTCAAAATTTCATCTCTCTGAGCTTAATTAGTCAAGGAGAAACTATTTGTGCTAATTGACTATGTCAACATGCATCAATATGCTTGTGTTATTGAGTGCAGCAGTTTTCTGCATATGATGTGGGACTTTTTCCTAGTCTCCAAGTTATCTAATGTGAAACTATCCGAGATTAACCTATAGAATCAACCTCAAATCTCTCACGAATACAGCTAAAACAAGAAATAAAACTAAAAGAATGACAACATAATGTGGTTCAATTGATGGTGTTTACGAGCTAGTTTATATATATTATTTTCAAATAAATGCATCTACAATGAATGAACCAATGGAAGAAACCTCAAATATGTTTGTTCTCACATCTTCCACATCAAAACAAACACTAACATTATTATAATTTTTAATTTTTTTATCTCTTTTACTTTTACACAATTTTTAATAAAAATATATTTAAAAAACACACATTAAAAAATTAAAACAAACATAGACGCATCTTCTATTTTCTATTACATAAAGAGACCCGCTTTCCTTTCTTTGCAGAAGATTCGTTTTTTTGTGTGTGTGTGTTTGTAAGGTGAGAAAAAAATGCATTTTTCATCCCATATATATATGTGATAGTTTGGCACTTTGACTTATAACTTTTGAGGGTGACAAAAATATTTTTGAAATTGAAAAAAAAAAATTGACAATATCATGACTCGAAGTGCTAATTTGGTCAGGTTACACACATGAAATGCACGTGTGATGGAAAATTGGGGCTTTCTGGCAGGTGCAACACGTTGTCGCTCAATAATTACAAAAGAAATAATTTGCCAATAATCTCTCTTGAAATTAAACTACTAGGCATGCAGATATTTTTCATATGCACCTTGTAAATGATATTAATTGTAAATCCCATTTTTAGACAAATAGCCAAGTACTCAATTATTATTTATATTTTAAAATCGTGAACCACAAATATAAAATAAAATAAAGTATAGTTATTGTCTCACACACACACACACAGGCATACATATATATATATATATATATATTCAAACACAATTTTAAAACTCACCCTTCTCTTATGGACACAATTTTAATTATAAATAAACAAAACTTTGCAGCAAATAAAGTTACTTGGGTTACTCAGAAAAAACCGCCTTTAAAAAAATTTATAACTACATAGATTGTTTTGTGATTACTTTGGAACATTGCATATATACACCAATATGTTTATTATCTGAATTCCTAAATGATGGATGAAAATATATCAAGTGATTAGGCTAGCATGCAGATTTACAGCGAAGTACTGAAAAGATTATAAACCCAGAAAACAAACTGACGAAGAGTACTACAAAAAATGCAATATATCAATCATAATTAAGCTTCAACAAAGTAGGCGACATGACAACACTGCAACCAACACATGTATCAAGCAATGAAAACGTCACATATAATTTTTGTAATTGTCTAAATATCCAACCCAAAGCCCAACAACCTGTTACTATATATCAAACAAGAAAATATCTTCATGGATACAAAAGGAAAATTATCCATTTAAATTTACAAAATTATCTGATAACTAACAAAACTATTAAACAGAAGGGGTAATTTCTTTTGAATGGTTTCAATCTCTCAATTTTAATTTAGGCCTTACCAAATACATGTGAAAATGGGTACAAGATGAGTTTATTCAGCTAAATAAAAACTCAACTTAAGTTCAAACCATTTTGAACACGACTCAAACTCGAGTTTGGCTTAAGTCTCTGTTGGACTGAATTTGAGCTTAATTTTCTTTATTCAAAATCTTGCAAACTAGATCATAATTTTTTAAAATATTTTTATATTTCTATCTACCAAATAGTTTATACTTTAAACATTCTTTTTAACCATAAAATTAAAATATAATAAATAACATATAACACATAAAAATTATATGCGGTAAATAATTTAATTATCTAATAGTATGAGAGATTTTAGCAATATTATGTGGATTAATAGAATCTCAATATGTAATTAGAAAGATGTTCATGCTAGTATACAATTACCAGTAACTTCTTATACAATTTTATTCAAATAAAAATATCTTTTGGTCCATTTAATATGAAAATGACAAAATAAAATTAATCAAAAAATTTATATTTGTTCATTTTATAAGTTGATACATAATTACATATGTAATTAGACTAAATTATTAGGTTAACTAATAAGCATTCATATAAACTGTATGTTTTAATATCATTTAGAAGGTATTAACATTTACTAACTGAAAAATTAATTAGTACCACCATATGTTTCAAATCTTCTAAAATCTTTCAAGATGGTAAATTTCATAAAAGTATATATTTTATTTAAAGAATAAAAAATTAATAAACTCGAGCTTGAGTTCACAAAATTTAAGCTAGAGATAAATCAAGTTCTTATTTTTAAGCTCCAACATTAGTTTGAATGAATTTAATATTAAACGAGTTTGAACCTAAAAATTATAAAATAGATCGAATCGAACTTGACTCGTTTGCAGCTGGGTTATAAAGTAACATAGAGATGGTTAATGCTTACCGTAAAGTACCTCCCTAGCTACAAGAATCTGTAGACAAAATAATGAGTGAAGAAACCCTAATGACAGCTAAAAGAAAAAATGGCTTCGGCTCTGAATTTGATAAATTCTTAGGAAGGAGAACGAAGCAATAGCCAAAACTCTTATTTTCTGTTTATGTCAAACTAAATGTTATTCTATTTAGTTTAATTTCCTGAAATTAATATCACAGATCATTAGAAAATATATTTTCAGCGAAGACAGAGAACAAAATTTCTTGAGAAATATAAGGTTTTGAAAATCAAAGCCAGCTTTCTAAATGCTCTATTTTTAAGCATCAAATGATGGTAGATCACAAAATTCTTAAAAAGATTTTTTTAACACTTCATTAGGCTTTCTTTCAATATTTGTATTTTTTTATATTCTTTGAAGGTATAATCTCTAAATTCAAAATTTAAAAAAAAAAAGAAAGAAAGAAAAGGGAAAAAATTATAACGTACTTTCTTGAGCATATATTTGATTGAAGTAATAGCATGTATAATTAACTCGTACAATACTTGTGTTCATCAGTTGCAATGTCAAGTTTTCGTTCGTTTTGCAATTAAAAACTTCAAAAATATACGTTTAATTATCATTATTTTTTATCTCTTTCTCTTTCTCTTCTATACAGTCAAAAATATTTAAAAAAACACACTAAATTTTAAAAACAAACAAATCCCAAGATCTTTTAGCTTTCTCAATTGTAATATTAAACTCAAAAAATTAGGTTTCATTTTTTTTGGGGGGGGGGGATTGGAGCATCAAACTCAACAAAATAAATTAGTTCGCAGTAGCCCCACCAAAATAGAAGGCCATTTTCTGACTTAGATCTCCACCCCATAAGGCAAAAACGAAACTCAGTACTGAAAAATGATCGCCCAGAGAATCATAAAAAAGGAAACAATAATTTCTAGCACAATAAATGGATAGATGGCTCTCGGATCGTAGCATCTCCACCAAAAACATCCAGCAATAAAATCCTTATTTTGGAGGTAAAAAAAAAAAATTTAGATTCAACCCAGAAAACAGGAACTGTTAAAAAACACTATTTTAATTTCTTCGGATTTTTCGTTCCATTCTCTCTTTCAAAGGGCTTTAAGTACAAAATCCCACAGGAGAATTCATAAATTCAGCCCCATCAGTTTCTGAATCTGTCAACGCAGACACACTGCGACTAAGAAATTAATTGAACGACGCACCTGGAACTGCTGCAGAACTCATAGAGCTTGCCTTTGCTGGAGAAGATGATGAGAGAGACCTCAGCATCACATAGAACAGAAAGTTCGTAGGCTTTCTTGAGCAGCCCATTTCTTCTCTTTGCAAAGGTCACCTGTCTGTTTATCTTGTTCTCAATTCTCTTCAGCTCCACCTTCCCTCTTCCCATATTCTTAGAAAAAAAAAAAAAAACAGAAAAACAAAAGAAATTGTGTGCGAGTTTATTCTATAACCACCTCAAGATTCTTTTTGGCAAAGTAAACCCTGTTGTCTGTAGACTTGTACGATGGGTGTTTTTGTGCTTTTCTCTGACTTATTCATCAGATTTTTTCTAGGGTAGGAAAGCAAATGCTGTTGCGCAGTTAGCGGGGCAGGGCCCTGATATTACATCAATATGTATTGAACATCTTTGTCTGAAAATACGTGTCGGTACCGCGCATGCTTATGTTGATGTAAATTCTGATAACAGGGTGCCCTAATCTAATGTGTGCTGTGTGCATATTTCCTCATGCTATTTTTTTTTCCTTGGGTGTGGTCTTTAGAGAACCAACTGGCTATATTTTACTCTCATTTCTTCACATACAAACGTATTAATATTTGAAAATAACTTTTTTTTTCTCTTATTTTACACCATTTTTAAATTCTCACACCTAAAAGCAATATGTTTGGAAGAGAAGTTCTCGTCGACGCGATGTTCCATAGTTGTTATATTACCATGATTAGTATCTTTAAAATATATATTTTAATTAAAAAATTTATATAATTTATTGGAATATATGTTTAGACAGAATAAAAATATAGAAAGATAATAATTAAGTTTTAAAATTAAATGCAAAGTATGTCTTTTATTTTTGCTTATTTGACAATTTGGTCTTTTACATTTTTGAATTGGTAAAAATTTGATAATTTTGAAAAATTTGATAATTTGATGACATAAAACTCTAAAATCGCTGGAAATTGTCACGTGCCACGATCATCCTATTGAAAATTGGGGGATTTCGCCACATTGACAAGCTAGATCCCACTCGCATGATATGGAAAGTCAACATGGAAAAATTGGCAAAAAAAAAAAAAAAACAAAAAAGAAAAAATAAGAGAGGACAAAAAATTTAAAATATAAGTTTATATTTTCAAAAAATTTATAGTTTCAAATTTTAAATTTCATAGAATAATAGTTTTAAAATTTGAATTCATATTTTTATATTTAATTTTAATATACATATAATACATAAGATATATATTTTTATATTTTTCAGATGATATATTTGGAATAAATAATTGCTATTGAAATTTATATTTTTACATGAATTTCATCATCTTTTGGTTTATAAATATTACATATATATATAAATAATTGATATTTGATATTTCAGATTTTTTTTAATTTATATGTTGTAAAATATAAATATTTATTTTTATTTTCTAAAAAACAATTGTTAAAATACTATACATATTTTAGAAAATATATTACAATTTGTTCCTGGATGATATTTTGAATTAATACTTTGAAATTTTATGAAACTTTAATTTTTAGTTTAATATACATATAATAAAGAAGATATATATATATTTTTTTATATTTTTCAGATGATATATTAGTAATAAATAATTTATACTGAAATTTATATTTTTATAAAAATTTCACATTTTTGTTTATAAATATTAGGTATATAAATAAATAATTGATAGTTTATATTGCATATTTTTTGGTTCATATGTTGCAAAATATAAATATTCATTTTTATATTTTATAAAAACTTTTTAAAATATTGTACGTATTTTAGAAAATATATTACAATGATATTTTAAATTAATATATTTATATTTTATGAAATTTTAATTTTGACATTCATATGCATATAATAAATAAAATATATTTTTTTTATATTTTTCAGATGTTATATTTGGAATAAATAATTGATATTGAAATTTATACTTTTATAAAAATTTCATAGTTTTATGGTTTATAAATACCACATATATAAATAAATAATTGATAGTTGATATTTCAGATTTTTTTGGTTTGTATGTTGTAAAATATAAATATTTTTCATATTTTTATAAAAAATTTTTAAAAATATTGTACATATATTGGAAAATATATTTCAATATTTTTCTTGGGTAATATTTTGAATTAATATTTTTAAATTTTATTAAATTTTAATTTTTACTTTTATATACATATAATACATAAAAATATATCTTTTATATTTTCCAAATGATATATTAGGAATAAATAATTGGTATTGAAATTTATATTTTTTTACATAAAGTTCAGATTTTTTTGGTTTCTAACTATCATTATATGAATAAATAATTGATATTTCATATTTTTTTGGTTTATATGTTTCAGAATATAAATGTTTATTTTTATATTTTTATAAAAAAAATTTTAAAGCACTGTATATATTTCAGAAAATATTGAAAATTTGGGCTACTGATGGGTCCAATTTTTTCCATGTCAAAAAACATGGTAGTCCCTGATGCAAGGCGTCCTCTATCGCAGGTATGCATGTGAAGGAGAACCAGACTCATTGTGGCTGAAAAAGTTTGAAATATATATAAAAATATAAATTTTAATATCAATTATTTATTCCAAATATATCATTCGAAATATAAAAAAATATTTCACTTGTTATATGCATATTAAAATAAAAAATAAATTTCATAAAATTTAAATATATTAATTCAAAAATCATCCGAGAACAATATTGCAATATATTTTATAAATATGTACAATATTTTAAAAAGGTTTTATAAAAATATAAAAATAAATATTTATGTTTTACAACATATAATCCAAAAAATTTCAATATCAATTATTTATTCCAATATATCATCTGAAAGATATAAAAGATATATTTTATGTATTATATGTATATTAAAATAAAATAAAAATTTAATAAAATTTAAAAATATTAATTCAAAATATCATCCAAGAACAATATTATAATATATTTTCCAAAATATGTACAATATTTTGCAAAAGCTTTTATAAAAATACAAAAATAAATATTTATATTTTATAGCATATAAACCAAAAACAAATCTGAAATTATGAATTATCAATTACTTATTTATATGTGTAATATTTATAAACCAAAAAAAACTGAAATTTACATAAAAATATAAATTTCCATATCAAATATTTATTCCAAATATATCATCAGAAAAATATAAAAATATATATCTTATTTATTATATGTATATTAAACGAAGTATTAAAATTTCATAAAATTTAAAAATATTAATTCAAAATATCATCCAGGAACAATATTGTAGTATATTTCCTAAAATATGTACAATATTTTTAAATTTTTTTTATAAATATAAATATAAATATTTATATTTTACAACATATATACCAAAACATTATGACATATGAAATATCAATTATTTATTTATATATGTGATATTTATAAACCAAAAAATATATAAATTTCAAAATCAATTATTTATTCCAAATATATCATCTAACGAATATAAAATATATATATTATGTATTATACGTATATTTCAATAAAAATTTAAATTTAATAAAATATAAAAATATCAATTCAAAATTTAAGAATATTATTCTATAATTTTTAAAATTTTAAATTATTTATTTTTTAAAAAATATAAAATTATATTTTGAAATTTATGGCTTTTCTCATTTTTTCAATTTTCTATCAATTTTTCCACATCAACGTTTCGTGTCATGTGAATTGGATTCAACGTGTCAATGTCGCCGGAATCCCCCAAATTTCGATGGCACATGCATGGCATGAGAAAATTTCTAACAATTTTAAAGTTTAATATCTTCAAATTGTCAAATTTTTTGAAATTATAGGTATTTTTGTCGGTTCAAAAAAATAAAGGACAAAATCATCAAACGGCAAAGATAAAGGACATATTTTGTATTTAATCTTTAAGTTTTGTGATATAGATAAAAGTAAATGTGATTATATGTATACTACATATAAGTATTAGTTTGATCATAAATAAGTATAATGATTAAAAAATATAAGTATAATGATTAAAAAATAATTAGTTAGTTACATTTATGAAAAAAAAAATTTTGAATTCAAATTTGAATAAAATTTTTATTGAATAATATGTTCGGTAGTGTAAACTTTGCATGGTTCCAAGCATATTAAAAGTACATTGGTTGTGTTTGATTTCACTTTTGCTATCACTAAACACATATTACAATCATTATATTTTTAAATTTGACCTATATTTATCTTTTACTTTTACATAATTCTTAAGATATATATACATACATACATAAATACGTATGTACATGCATATCTTCAAAATCACATACCTAAAAATTAACACAAACACCATATTTTCCTCCAAACAAAGCCCATTAAAATAGGTATCTAAACACTACTTTAGTTGGCATTATTAGCACAAGTTAACTTGGCTTTTGTGGCAGCGATTGTGTAAAATGTATATGCTACTTTCTGTGTCCAACACATTGTTTACATTTAGTTTTATTATCATGTGCAGTGTAGGGGAATTACCACCGGAACAGTAGTGCAAACCTGCAAGAGGATATCAATATGAAAAATAAAAAGAAGCAGCCCCTTGAGTTTCAGTTGTACACGAAACACTATTTTTAAAGAATTATTTCACTAATTCAAAATATTCTCCCTAAAATTAAACAAGCCAATCTTCTCACAAATCTTTATATTAGGAAGCTCACCAATTAGCAATTATTGTGGATTGAAACAAGCCTAGCAATAGGAGGAAATGAAGGCAAAATGTGACTGAATAGAAGAAGAAAGCATCTGTGTATGTATGTAGCAACAAGAGGTGGTGGGTGCAAGTAGGAATGGGAAATTCTGCAAGTGCTGGAACCCATGTATTTATAGTTGCTGAAAGAGTTCCATTGAAGGTTGCAAAATGTTTCCTGTTTTGAAGAGATGCATTGGCATTGTTTAGGAAGGAATGCGAGTTAAAGAATTGAAGAAGGGACACCCTTGGCACCTTTCTGTTCCTGTGAGGGCATTTTGGAAGAGGGGCGTCAAGGGCAAAAAAATGAAATGGTGCATTCAAGGGGCTTGTTTTGGGTGTTGTCATGAATCGAAATACCCATTTTTCCGAACATGCAGTTGTATCTTATTGGATTTGAGGAAAAGAATTAAAGTGATGAAAGTATGTTTTGGATTTCAATATTAAACAAATCGTTATTCTTGGATTGGATCAGATACACGAGCTATCTATAGAATCTTCATATATAATTACAGCAATCAAGGAATTATGATCTTATTCATCACTTAATGATCATGGTTAGTGACTGGTGAGCCTCATATGCCAGGGAATATGGATTAAACGTTTTCTAACATTTATGAATTCTCATCAAGGTGGTTCCACGCATTGTACATAAGTTGAGTTTGCTTTTATCTTAGCGAAGATCTTCATAGAAGTAGATGAAGATCAAAAAGAGTTTGGTCAAAACAGTTAAGGGAAGCTTGCTATAGTTGCATCAATCTGTCGAGGTTAAAAGGAGTTTGGCCAAAATGGACTGTATGCGAGGGGATTTTGCCAATTATATTTTGTAACTCTTTGATTTATGAAACTTTTTATTGAGCCAAGTCTCCCAAACATAAATGTGATTTGTATTGAATTGCATTTACAATTTTATTATCTCTTGCAACTTGTTTTGTGTGTGTGCACCTTGTAAAATTGAACCTGCACTTGCCCATGCTATTCAATTTCATTGATAGAATTAGGCCTCATAAATCTTGACCCAACACACACACACACACACACACACACACAAACCAATTAAGGTAAGTTGTTTTCAAGGCTCAATAAAATAATCAAGGAATTTATGGTTCAGGAAATGTTTGTTCAAGCATAAAATGACAAATTAACTAAATAGAAGTTCGGTATAAAATGACCAAACGTATAATAATGTCAAATCCGCTATAAAATAACTAAAATAATGAATTATATCCATACCTCTTGAGGTTTGATCAAATTTTGTCCAACCCCCTCCAATTTGTAAAAGTACTGTTTTCCTCCTAAAAACATAAAAAACTTTACATTGAGTCATCAAAGTGAACAAAAAGATATTTATACTTTTCTCCAACAAAAAATGAGGTTACTAAAATGTGCCTTTTTAACATCAAAAAAGAAAGAATTATATCAAGACCCCTAAAGTTTACCTAAATTACATCCAAATACCCGTGGTTTCTCCCAATTTCATCATTTAAATTTCTTACTCAATTTTTATCCTTGGCCTAACTCACCTTAGGCCTCTAAGCTTTCATTACATTGATGGATTGATATAAACACAACTCGTAAAAACACAATTCAAAAAATCAACTACACGATACATGGGTGATTATGTAATATTATCATTGTAAGATTATCATTTTTCACATTCAATAAAGTCCTACTACCCAATCATGTATTAGAGATTCACCCAAATTAATCTATAGTACACCACCCATGTTTATATAGTAAATTCATGAATTTGGTTGACTGAAATCTATCCAAGAAGATCACTTCAAACAGCCATTAAACCAACAATTGAATCAACTTTAATCTTCCATATATGTTGTTAGCTATGTTATAACTATGTTGGAATATGCATGTACTCTTTGATAATTATTTGAAAATATTGATCTTTCATCCATAATTCTTAAGAGTCTAAGTGTGCAAGAGAACTCTCTAAAAAAATGTGCCAAGCAAGTTTTTCAAACTAACTATTTTCTTTTCTCTATCGTGTTTTGTTGAGTTTCCGAAGCACAAAATATAATTACTTTATTTGAATTGAGGAAATAGTAAATATAAAAAAAATAATTAAAAGAGTAGTATTGTTATTTCACGGTGTTTGCATGCCTGCCACTTATTCAAGAAAAGTTCGTATCAAACATTTTTTTATTTAAAATCCATAGGCTATGTTTGTTTCCACTTTTTACACTGTTCATCACCATTTAAAAATATTACAAACCAAATATTTTACAATACAAATTTTATTTAAATTTAAATTTAAAACTTTCTCTCTCTTTTTTTTATAACTAATTAATAATTTTTCAATCACTGTATAAATTCACAATCAAATTTACACTTCTCTCTATAATTTTTCTACTCACATTTATTTTTTATTAACTTATAAATTTATTTACTATCACATCATTCAATCATTATTACATATTTTTTTGTGAAATACAATTATTATTATTATAGATTAAATATATATATAAAATAATTTTTCTATCTATCCAAATTTCATAATCCAAACATAATTTTCATTCCTACTCAAATTACTTAAATTTTTCTCCCCATCCTAATTAAGAAACAAACATGGCCGTGTTTTATTTGACATGTTAGAGATTTAAAAAAAAAAAAAAAAACTACGTCTCTGTCACTTACCTTAAACATGTGACATACAACATTTATGTGTCGTACTCTATACTCATGTGTCAAATTAATAATAATAAGTATTATATATATATAATCATCAAAAAAATATATTCTAAATCTCTATTTCCCTAATTTTTTTATTTTTTAAGTATATATTATTTTTGTAATTTTAACGGCTGAAAATTGCAAATGAGAAACCTAAATCATCATGGCCATGTTTGGAAGGGGTGTTTTGGTGATGAATAATGTTAAGTAAGAATTGTGTTAAAATTAATGGTATGTTAAAAAAGAAAATTTGATGAGATAATAATATTATTTTTTTAAATCTTTTATTTATAAATATATAAAATAAATAATAATAGTTAGATGATGTGATCATATATATAAATAATAATTAGTTTATATGATATAAATATATATAAGTAATAATATGATTGTGAGTATGTATAATAATTAAAAAATAATTAATTAATTAAATATAGAATAGATGAAAATTTAAATTTAAATTTAAATAAATTTTTTATTGAAAGATATATTTAATAACATAAACTTTAATATACTGCGTGGAATTAAAAGGGACTTCCAAACATAGCCCCTAATTTCATTGACTTGACGTGTGAAGCAAACAGGACGCACATCTCCGGTTTCGCTGACAAGGTCCACAGAAGCGGGTAATTAAATTCTTGACCCACACGATTAGCAACAAAAAGACCCTCAATATCGTCATTATTTTTCAAATTATTGGCCAGCAACTTTGTAATTTCATACGTGGCGACAAAGAAATTAATTGGATGTCTGTCAGTCAAGGTTGTAGATGCAAGGTGATGGATGGCTGTCATTGAGCCTGAAGATGGCAGGAAGTCACGTATTACGCGTACTTAGTTTATTTCGTTTCTTCACAGATGAAAGTGATGGATTTGACATTTATTATCATATCAATAACGAATCGAATTAATTAATTAATTAATTAATGTTCTGCTCAGGCCTCTTTTTCTCCTTTTCTTTCGGTTTACACTACTCACTGAGCCTAATCTGCTCCGTCCAACAAGGCGGGGTACACTCACCTAATATCGCACAATGACAGATAGAATTTGAACACTTGACCTAGGTTAATTAAAGTAGGTTTTGCGACCAAGAGTGTATTAATTAATTTATTATATTTTGTCCCTACTTTGGTTAATCAATATTAATATATTAGTTATGCGTTGACAGTGTATATGAATCAAATTGTAGAGTTTTAACTTATCAAAAATTTTACTGTAATCTTACAAATTTTTAGAGTTTCAAAAAAATTTTATTTTATTTGAATATTACGGCTGGAAGAATCCCTGAATCCTGTTAACTTAAAAGGATAAGGTTGAGAATAGTTTAAATCTATTCAAATATATCTAGCCCAAGTTTCTCGAACAATTGGTAACCATTGCAATAATTGAAGGAAGTTTACCTACATGGATGGATAGAGGCTGTTGAACGTTGTTACTTCTAATAAAATATTGGAAGGAAAATTGTACAGTTCTTGGATTCGTAATTGCTACGGGAAGTAGTCTTCATGAGACTGACACATGAAGTACTTAACGTGTCGACTTATCACTGCCTTCCTAACTGTTCTCTGTTCTTACTTTGTCGTCTTATATAAAAGAATATAAGAGTACTGTTTTTTATTTTGAATTGGCAGCTTTGGTTGCAGTAAAATAATTGTACCATTAAAAAATGGGCGTTTTGCAGCTCCATATCTTTAAGCAGATAAAAAAAAAATTGAGTAAAAATATATGTTTGTTAATTAATATTATTTTTAGTAAATAAATTTTTATTTACAAATTGCCCAGTCCACCACATTTAAACCTTAATATATAGGTTAAATATTTAACAATAAGATCACACTTATATTAACACGGGCACATAAGCACACAAAACACGTACTAGATAGGTTGGGGAAATTTTTCATATTTTAATCACTAAAAATTGCTTTATTAAGAATTAATCAATTTAAAATACAATAATGATATTAATTTATTGGAGAGCATTTGAATATTAATGAACGAGAGAGCACGTTACACGCGTTTTACCAACCTTAGACTAAGTAAACTTAACAGTAGTTACGTTGGTATAAATCTTTATCATTAATTCTCCCACAAAATTTAAATTGTGTTAATTGAACGGACAATTGTCGACAACTACGCCCGGCTGCAAACATACGAACTGGTGAGATGAAAATGTTAACTTTTTAGATTAATCTTCATAAAAGCTTAGATTTTCGAAGTCCAAACAAGAGATGTTTCATAGGGCACATCCTATAAATTAAATGTCCTTTTTTGAAACAGTTTTATTTGGTATTTGACAACACTGTGTAGACTTTAGAGCATAAATGAAAGTTGGGGGCGAAATTTAAATATAGCTCATCCAGCTCTTGGAAAAGCATCATGGCTGCGGTTTTCACTTGATGCTGGCCTCCGATGGTGTGTCGGAGATGGAAACAAAATCAAAATTTGGTTTGATAAATGGTTGCCTCGTTGCCTCTCTTTCAAACCCATTACGAATAAAAAATTGTTAGCTCCCTCTTTGATCATTCGGGTGGTTGTAATGTGTGTGAAATTAACAAGATATTTTGGCCCATAGATGCCAAGATGATTTGTCCCATTCCCTTAAGTTGATTCGGCCGTGAGGATATTTTAGTTTGACACTTGTAACAGCGTGGGTCGGCCTGAGAAAGTTTGCCAAATGTTTGGGGCTGCTTTAGTGGTTTTGGGTTTTGAATTGTAAAATTGTAAGGCCTAAATACTTGGCTCACGTGGCTGAATTCTTCAGAAGTGGTGGAAGTGTGATTGTTGGCAAGTATGAGGGCAGCTTTGGGTTTTTGCTCTAGGATTGAGGATGGGAAAGTAAATGAAATTTGGGATCCCGCATAAATAGGGAGAGAGAAATGGTCGCCGACGGATTAACCCTTTACTCCTTTCAATACTTTCTTTCTTTTTTCTTGAAATTCTAAGGGTCTTCAGTCGCTATGTAATAGGCATTTTTTTGATGGTCATTCCTTGTAGAAATTCCATCTCTTTTCTAAACTTCCACGATGTGATGAACACTATAATTAGAACAAAATCTCAATTTTGTTTCTATTCTTATGTTTCCAACTTGAGCCCTCCATATGATGACTTGTCCCATGACCCATTGGTCTTATAATAAAAAATTCAAAGGTAAATACTTCCTTTTTTTAGTCAAATCTTAATTGATGAGGATTTATGGGGGTGATGATGTAAGAAACCTTAAGAAATATGGAAAGGAAAGAGAAATCAAAAGAAGGGAAGAGAAAGAGGTGGAAGAATAGCATCATTGAATATTTTCAATGACTTTCTTCCTCTACTACGTTGCGTGCCCAATGTACAATATGCCCTTATACTTTACAATCCCATTTTCATTGGAATAATAGGTTGATGCTTCCCTATTAGACTGTACTACTTGTATCAATTTTGAAGTATCAAGATTATTTTGATAACTTGCTTTGACTTCAGTATGCCATTCTAGTGTTAAACTGATATGGAACTGAGTTCTAACCACTCTTGCTCTCTTTTGGATAATACGTCAACCATCTTATTCTCCTTTCATTTCCAGTACATCACCTTATAATCCAACTCAAAAAGTTGAGTCACCCTCTTCTTTTTTGGATAGAGATACTTGTCTTTTGATTTTGGTGGTCTTTTAAGATCTCGTGATTAGTTTTTATAATGAATGAACTTACCTTAAAATAGTGTCGCCATTTGCTTACTACCACCGTCAATGTCAAAAATTCCTTTTCATAGGTTGATAAAGACTGATTCTTGGGAAAAAGGGCCTTACTCACAAAAAATATAGGCCTCAAGTTCTGCATTAAGACTACCTGAGTCCCTATATTTGATGTATTAGTTTCCATTACAAAAGGCTGGTTAAGGTTTGGAAGAGTAAAAACTAGTGCTTTGGTCATAGCAGTCTTTAGTTATTAGAAGAGTTTAGCTACTGCTTCATTCCAATGAAAATAATTTTTCTTTAGGAAAACTATTAAATTTTTACTGATTTTACTAAAGTTCCTAGAGAATCTTCACTAATAACTTAGAAGACCAAGAAACTCACATGAAGATTTAAACGTTTTAGGTGTAGGGCAATTAACTATGATCTCAAACTTTTCTGGGCTAATAGCCAGTCATTTAGATGAGATTATGTGACCTAAATATTTAATTTGTCACTACCCAAAAGAACACTTTTTAACTTTGACATACAACGTATTTTCCTGCAGCCTTTGAAGATGAGCTCCAAAAGTTGGAGGTGATCTTTCTAACCATGATTGTACACCCAAATATCATCGAAGAAAAGTAAATTTATAAATTTAGTCAGAAAATAACTTAGCCATGAGGCATTGGAAGCTGATTGGGCCATTTATTACGCTAAAGGGTATAACCAAAAATTCATAGTGCCCCCAATGCATCCTGAAAGTCATTTTGTGTATGTCTTCTAGATGCATCAGTATTTGGTAATAGCCTAATCTTAGGTCTAGCTTCTTAAACAATGTAGCTCCATTCAATTCATCCAATAAGATTGCTATGATTGAGATTGGAAACTTGTTTTTGATAATCATGACATTTAGCTTCTCGTAATCCACACATTTGCATTGTGTGGCCTCTTTTCTTAACCAAAAGCATTGGTGAGGCAAAGGGATTTTGGCTCAACCTTATTATTGGATGAGAATTTGGCTTAAGAGGGATGAAGTGGTTATGTTTCCACATTGGTGGTATTTAGGCTCTACAAAAATATCAACATATTTGTTAACTAAAAGTTAAATTTCCTCTGAAATCTAAGCCAATGTTATGACTGCATCCATGCATTAACTGGTCATCCATTTGTCTTGTATTTCTAGGTCTAAATTGTCCATTAGCTAATGATAGGAAATTCTGAAAGTCTATTCAATATCGCAACCCCTTATAATTACAGTTTCTCCATTGTATTAGAATTGAAGGGTTCTACATTAAAAGTCAAATGAAACTAGGTTGATTGTCTTGAGCCAACCAACACCCAAAATCATATCACAATACCTTAATTTAAGGATACAAGTATTGAACTTAAACTCATTATGTTACATAAGCCATTTCAATTTTTTGGATTCGAAATTGCTAAATAACCTATTACCATTAACCTTAGTAGTGCTTAGTGGTTGTGCATCTACAAGCTTGATGTTCATCCCCATCAATATTCTTAAGATGATAGAACTCTAGGTATTGCCTATATCCACTAGTACTAAAAGTGGTCTTTCATTGACAGAGGCTTTCAACATAAATGTACTATGAGGGGAATAGTGAGGGCGTCTAAGGTGATTTCCCTTTCAATTATTTCCTTGTTATTGATAGTCTTTATTTTTGGCTCTTTATCTGCGGGATCAATTTCTTTAATCTAATGAATTGTTCTGTCTTTGCATTTATGCCCTAGGTGTTATTTGTCTCTACACTTAAAGCATAATCTTTTTTTGATTTTACTGTTTCCTTTGGCAAGTAGTTTTACTTATGACTTTTAGGTATTGTTCTTCAAACTTGAGGCATTGGGTTTGAAAGTATACCTGTGCTTCTTTGAAGCTTCAAGTATCAACTCCTTATTTTGGGCTAGTACATAAAGCTATTCCAAAGTTTATAATTTAAACATAATATTGTTTTATCATGCAGGCTACTAATAAAACAATATACAAAGTGTTTTTTAGTAAGTGTTTTTTAGTCATGTTGGGATTAAATTTCAACATACTTGCTCGATGGTCTTCAAAGGCCTTAATGTACTCCTAAACAAATCTTTTTAACCTAAATTTATTAAAAGCCCTGACAATATGTCCTAGGTCTTGTTGACCAAACTTGGTAATTATAGTACTTTGGAGCTTTGCCCAACTAATAAAATCTCTATCTATTGTGTAATAGTGAAATCATTTCTCCACTTTTTCATTAAATGACATTGCTGCAACTTGAGGCTTCTCCTTTTATGAGGTGTTGTGACACTGGATGTACAAGTTGCACTTCTTAATCCAAAAATTGGTACTGGTCATCAAAAAGGTTACATCGATATTCAATTTTAAATGGAAATGGTGTTTATTGGTTTATTGATTGATGGGTGGTTCGATGCAGAGGCTTGGTAGTAGTGTGGCTGGTTGATTGGGATCCCTAGTGATGTAGGTGATGGTAGGGGTATAGGAAAAATGCCTTTGCCTCCTTAAGCTAAGGGGCATCCCTCAATAGTTTGTGCTACTACTGTTGATGCTTGCTACTCATATGCTAAAATGCGTTCAATAACTAATCCATTTTTGAATTGGTGACAACATGAAAATCTTCCATTCTTTTTCTATTCCTCTAATTTGGGAATTAACTTCATCAATAATTCTCTTTAATTTCTCTTCAATCACAGCTTCTAATTAGTGGATCTGTTACTTAGAAATTTTCTATGCCATGGTATAGCCTAGTCTTTGCCATATTGCTACAAGTGCTAGGAAAGTGCTATGGTTCTACTTGTAATCACCAGAAAACTTTGCTGAGTGTTCCTGGTTGTTTTAGTGGTTTAAGGTTTAAAATTGTAAAATTTTGAGGGCCAAGGAGTTGGACCACATGGCTGAATTGTCAAGAAGTGGTGAAAGTGTGATTATTGTTAAGTGTGAGGGTAATTTTGGGTTTTTGCTCTTAGGGTTGAGAGTAGGCTGATAAATGAACTTTGGGATGCCAAATAAATAAGGGGAAAGAAATAGAAATAGATATAGCAATTTGAGGATGGCAATTTTGCCTCTTATAGTGATCTTGTGGTCTCTTTCTAGATGTAGAAATAGAATAATGATGAAGGGCCTCTCACAAGCCCCCCATGGGGCGACGGATTTCGCTTTCAACTTTCTTTGAACAAAAGATGAGGCTTGTCAAGTGCATTTCATCTATAAGAAAGAGACCAAACCATCGGCCTAGTCACCCCCTCCACAAATAGTAATTAAGGTTAACTTTGATGTAGCCTTATTCAAGGACAAAAACGGAGCAGGTATTAGTGTGATTTGTCGCAATTTTAATAGTGAAATCCTGGACTCAAAATCTTGCTTCTTTCCTTCAATGGATATCTCCGAATGTTGGCAGCTTCTGAAGTACTTTAGTTTGCTTAGGAGAAAGAGGCCAGAGGAAAATTGTTGGGGGAGGAGACTGCCTCTTATTCTTTGATTCAGAGAAAAGAGTCGGACTTTTCTATTACTAGCCCAATCATTATGGAAATTTTTGCATGTTCACTTGTAATGATAAAGTAGAACTAGATTATTTCACCTAATTTAATTACATGTTCATTTTAATTGATTAAAACTCTTGATTAAATAAAAGTCCACTGTAAAATTACAAAATTGTAGGATAAATAATCCTATTGAGAGCCATGATTGAATATTCTAGATGTTGTGAATTACTTATATATTTTTTAAATTATTATTTTAACCTCATCTTATTAATTGAATAATTTTCATATTAAAGTTATAAAGGAACAATAAATATATTTACCTCAAATAGTTAATCTTACTAAATATATTTGTTGATGATTAATTAATCTATACAAATTATTTTATAATTCAAACTAATTCTTTGAATTATAATCCTATCAAAATAAGTGTACAAGTCTTTGTAAAATTTTCACATCTGTTGAGTTCGCATTTATTGGTGGGAAACATAAAAATCCGACTCCTTAAATGATAAAGAAATAATATAATTTTAAATAAGTTTTATAACTAACGTTGTATGATCTAAGTAGACTTATATCATAGTAATAACATGTAGAAGAAGAAGAAGCTCGTCATAATAATAAGTAGATATGGATAAACAACTCGAGGACATAGGGAATAGGGTTAAAAAATAAATGAAGCTAGATATAATTAGATAGATGTTTAATTAGAGGTTGAAATAAGGTTCATTCGAGTTTAATGCAAACAAAACAAAAACTTGAAAATATTTTCTAAATTCAGCTCGAGTTTGCAAGAATAAACCAAAAAAATGAGAAAATGCGCATGAAAAATCCAATTTAATTAACTAACACAATCAAAAATATCCAAATACAATTTTTAATACTCAATAAAACCTAAATAATCAAAGAAAAAGCCCAACGATAATTGATCTCTAATTTGTTTACACTCCTAATTAAAAGTTGTTTCATTAAAAAGTTTCTCCTAAGTAGAAAACTATATATATCTTGGTTAACTAAAAAAGGGCTTTCTCATCACATTTACTCTCAAACTAATTAATATCACATATTACTCCAATCTAATAGCGACAATCCCTTTCTTCAATTGATTATAACTTAAAATCAATTGTTTAATTTGAAAATCTAAGATAAGAACAAAAAGAATAACCTCAAATTAAATGCAGAAATCTGATTATTGTGTTGCTCCCCAACATTACCAATGAGCACCAACATTTTTTTAAAGTATTTTGAAATTGGGCCTAGAGGCCCAAATGTAAAACCAAATGACCTTAGCAGGCCCAGTCCCTTGGTTCTTCCATACTTTCCACTCCTCCAATCCTTTGGACTTTTAATCTTTGAAAAATTATTAGTCATATTAAAAAAATAATATTAGAGTTTCTCAAATTATCTATAGGATATTTCTGATAAAAAAAAGTACTAATTGGATCTTTGTATTTTTATTTTTTCTTTGAAACTAGTTGAGTGTTGAATTTATTCAAGAAAAATAATGAAAAGTAGCCAACATTAACTTTCTTTTAGTCAAGATTCATCTGGGGAAGCTAGTGGCTACATTTCAGAACATGGGTCCTTTTGTCTTTGTTTTAATTGCTCCATGTAGCAACAAATTGTTCACTTCTATTTCCCGTTTGAAATCCCGATTAAAAATTAATTTTTTTTATCCTAAGAAATGCCATATCACTTGAAATGATTGTGCGATATAACTAACCTTGAATTACCAATTCAAAAATCAATAATAAATATGTGTGTGGGTATATATTTATCGGGTTTACTTGTTTAACTTCTATTAAAGAGCATGTCCATTCAAAAAATAATGGTGACGTGTGATACAATGTGGTACGACTTATCTACCAGTAATTATAACACAATGCATACGATATATAATTGACTTAGTGGTTAATCACTCATATTTAAAACTATAAAATGTAAAATTAAAATTGTAATTACGTGTTACTTGAGTGTGGATAACTAATTAACCATTGAATGGTAATACTGAAAGATAAAAGAGAGAGTGCAGTCTTGCGGAACTCTACATTTTTCTTAGATTCCTTACTTGCCTTTTCTTGCATATGGAAATTTTTTTTTCCTTCAAATATTTTCATATTCTTACAGTGTAATAAATATGAAAATGTTAATTTATGATCAACACTACAGGGGTGTTGAAAACCAAGAGAATTCTTAAGAGAGAAAAACAAAAGTGAATAACAGTGAAGAGTTTTATGGTATTTTAAGCGATGAGGAAAAAGATAAGTCATCTATTCAAATATAGTAGAAATGGCTCTAATGTTGTACTTGAGTATGTAGGCATATTGTCTAACCTGGTAAACTTTGCAATTCTCTAATTGTTGGTTTTTTCCTTTTTTATTAACTTTCATTTTTGCCATTTGTTGCGAGAATTATAGGACAATAATGTGTCTGGCAATCGAACTTCCACTTCGATCATTCTTGTGATAACTATAACGGGTATGTTTGATACTTGATTTGGATGGTGTTGAAAATAATGGAAATTTGGAGAAGGTATGGGATGTATGTTTGGAACTAAAACTTTGATGGGAATAAAAATTTAAATTTATTTGAATTTGATTATTTTTACATGTATTAACGAATATTTTGTGGTGTGAAATGTTTGGTTGGTAAAAATTGGAGTTAGTTGGGAGTAGTGTTAAATGAGGTTCCCAACAAAGATTTGAGTGTCAAGTATGTTCCAAAAATAAAAGAAAACGTATGGCTTATTACATTAAAGAAATAACACCATTTTAAGAGCACCATAATTCTCATATCATGTTATGCAAAAATAATATTCTAACAAGCAAGTTATGCTTTCAATTTTCATCATACGTTGTATGTAGATATTTGTCTATTCATTATAATTACATTAATTATTAATGGTTGGTGACTATCACTGTTGATTAATTATAGGTTTTTACTATTAATTGATTGATGTACAATGTACAAAGTAATCTATCTACTAAAGAAGTTATTAAAAAAAAGGATGTTCTAACAATTCCCAATCCCTTCAAAATTTTTGTACCATTTAATTTTATCCTGAAATCAAACTAAATTTGCATTAAAGGACTAACTCTAACAGGCGAATCAAGTCTTCTTTGTCTTCTGTAAGAAAATCAAAGGGAAGAAGATAGTTGAAGAAAATCAAGCCAACAGCACTCAAGGCTATCTAATTTGATGATATATAACGATACAAAGACAGCCTATATTTGTTTTCTCACTTAAAACATTACATTTTTTAATTTTTTTATTTCTCTCTCTATTGTGACACCATGTTTGAAAAAAAAAAAAAGACTTTAAGACACACGTTTAAAAATTAAAACCGCAAAATACATCCACCTTTGGGTTTTGAGCATGAAAACGATTAAATGGCTTGGTTCAATCTGCCCAAATACGATTATGCACATCAAGTGGGTTCTCACTTCTCCCTCAACCACAATGGAAAGCCTACCACAATTGCCAACATTCGTACGGAAAGAAAAAACCATCACAAAACCAGAAGAAAAAAGAAAAGAAAATTATTATTGGTGCAAAGAAAAGCATACATACACAAAACACATAAAAATAACAAGCAAACGAAACTTGTATAAAAGAGTTAATACACACTTTAGTTTCGAATATAATCATTAAGAGTGTCCATTTGATTGCTATAAAAAGGAGCCCCTCAAAAGCCAATTGTTCTCAATTATCTTCACACCCTTTTCCATTTCCTCCAGAAGGCTGATCACAGCCACTCTCTTATTTTTGATTCCCAACACTTTCCTTCATCACAATAATATTCAATTCAACATATCCATGCCCTACTAAGTGCCATTTTTCACGAAATTGTTAATGATATCCATGTCTGTTCCAGGGCTTTCTTCAAACCCTAATACGAAGCACAAGAATTCCCTCCACCGGAGTCATGATTCCGGGGAGCTCGACGTTTTTCAGGCAGCTCAATACTTCTCCAGCGTCAATCCAGGCTACGACACGAATGCTGCAAATTGTTCTCGAAGCTTCATCAGAGAAGATCAGAGATTTCATCTCCAAAGGCCTGCAAGGATCAGCCTGGACAACATGCCAATGAGATTTCCAATGAATAATCCTCCCATTTGCCATCATGTCATGGATCACAAGGAGATGAAATCAGAGAACAGTAAGAAATGCAAGCAGCCAAGTTCTCCAGGCAGCAGACTGGCCAGTTTCTTGAACTCCCTCTTCAGTCAAACGCCTTTGAAGAAGAAGAAGAAGAAGAAATCGAAATCTGGGGGCACGACAAGGGATTTCGACGAGGAAAGCCCTGGCGGGACGAGAAAAAGAAGCACCAGCATCAGCCATTTTATAATCACTAGCAACAAAGCTAGTCTTCCTGCAAATTCGTCCTTGTATTCATCCTCCAGTTCGGGTGTTAGGACACCTCCGCCTCACGCCAATACTCCCTCAAAGTTGTACAAGGAATTCAGGAACATATTTGATCAGCGGCAGGCGAAGAAAGGTGGGAATGTGAATGAACTTTGTGCTGAGAAAAGAGGCACGGATCATGGTGCCTGGATGGAAGAAAAATCCAGGATAAAAAATGGAGTTCCGGAGAAGATTTTGAAGTATGGAAAGTCAACCAAAAACCGGGGTGATGACTGTCCATTAGAAGTGAAAGAATTCAGGAAGTTCAGCGATGCAGATGATGGCGGAGACAGTGACTCAAGTTCTGATCTCTTTGATTTACCAAACCTTGACTTGGGTTTCTATTCCAGTGGCCTGCCGGTCTACGAAACAACCCATATGGACAGAATCAAGATTGCTAATGCCACACGAGTATAACTATAATTATCCCATAAATGTTATTTATGGAGAACATATTATAATATGATATTTCTTTACTGGTATGTTATGTCATGAATCAGGCCACAGATTCTGCTCTTTTCTTCTCTTTTGAAAGCCCTTCACCACTTTCCTCTTTATCCACTGTTTAAATGTCTCCCTGTGTTTGAACTTTAGAAATTTTGTAGTTTGCTTTTCGAGGTGTGTCATTGAGTGCTCCAAGAATGTATCATTAAAGTGCAACCCACTTTGAAAGTTGGGTTCAATTATGCATGATTAGAAATCATCCATATTTTTGTTAATGGGAAGAAAAAATGAAACCATCATCACACACCCATGTGATTGTGATTCAACCTTTTATCATTATATCTTATAATCCCTCACTTAAGGCATTATAAGGAATGATATATATCGGGATGGAGTTTTCTAGCTACACTAGAATTTTTTGGTTGACATATATAGAGTCTCATTAGCATATTATGCATGAAATTAAAACACTGGTTAGTGAAATAGACACCACAACAAAGCCTATATAGTTATAAATACTTGTAAAATTAACATGCTGTATGCATGTTTAAAATTATTTATAAATTATGAAATTATTGTATTTTAAATGGCATAAATAATAATGTTTAAATTTTAAAATATAGGAAATGCTTAAAATAGGAAAATAAAAAACATAGTAAAATTGAAAGGGAGAAAATTGAAAATAAAACACACATAAAGATAATCTAAATGAAGAAGGAGAAATAAAGGATTGATATAAACAAAAGACCTTAAAATAAGGGCAAGCATCAAATTTTATACTGTGAAACTAAAATAGAGTAAATGTGTTATTTTTCATTGTACAAGTAAAGTTCGAACATTTAATATATATATATATATATATATATAGATTTTCAACTAATTTTAAATAATTTTGAAAATAAGGAGTAATTTTTCTAATGGTAAGCGCGCTTGCAATTATTTAATTCCAGAAGTTAGGCCACCCTTAATTGCTTATTTATATGTGTATATCATTTGTTTATTATAAAGATCATGAATTCGTATTAAAATGGTCGCAAAGAAAAGTTTTTAGAAGAGAAAAGCAAATTGGAGCATGGATGTCAATATTGCATGTGCGTGCGCGGTGTGCCTGTCTTCAACGCACCTTTTAAGGTTGCACTTCAAAATTAAAACAAATTGGCATGTTTTTTTGTCTATCAATCATGGGAAATATTAAACAGAAAACTACATTCGTCAACCTTTATTTATTTATTTTAATATTTTAGTGTTTTGATCAATCCAGATTAATTTTACGATAAACAATTAAAGCAAGAACGTATCCAAGTGGTTCAATAAGATTTCTTCTGGAGTTAGCTGAAATCAAAAGTAACTGACACAAAGGGGAGAGACGCAGACCTTGCATGCATGAGGGAACTAATATTAAGTCTATTAATTATATAAACTAGTGATAAAATAATATATTTGATGCGTATGCATAATTATAGATCTATAAATTATGTGTGCTCACTGTTTTCTATTTTTTTGCATGGCTACATACACGCATATACCGTATATTAAGGATCAGAACTTGATTTTTGTTACACAAAGTGTAATTACTAAAATATTCATTTTTTTAATTTTAATTTTCTCCAATTTTTATTTACTAGTTATTAAAGACACACTTGATGCGTGTGCATAATTATATTTAAAAAATAGTATTTTTAAATATAAATTTTATGTCATTTACAAAATAAGAAAAATAAATAAAATAATTTAAATTTGATAGAGGATATTAAGAAAATAATAATAAGTTAAAATTCAGGGAACAAATTAGAAATAAAATGTATAAAAATTAGGGTATTATTGTAATTTAATATGGTGTAACGAAAAAATAGCTTATGTCCTTAACATATAGTATAGAATATAGATACTTAAGAAAAATATAAAATTCAAAGCAATTTAAATAGAGAGGAAAAATGGAAGAAAATACAAACAAAAGCAACAAGTTCAAAAAAAAGAAAAATGGATAGAAATGACAAAAGAATTTCAAATAAGAGTAATTCTTATTGACATAATAATATAGTAGAGATTTATCTATTTATCTTCATCAAATTTTAATATTGTAATTTTACTCTTTTATTTTATGAATATTAAGTTTATATTCAATTTTTTTTTATTCATCCATATAAGTATGCACGCACATTAAACGTATCATTTATTATTTGCACTAAATTAAGGTTATGAGACTGGTTTTAGTTACGCAAAGCATAATTATTAAAATATTCTTAATTCTTTAGAAGTTTTTTATTATTTTCTTCCCTCAATTTTTCTTTATTTCACTATCTTTCCTCATGTTTAATTTTTTTTATTTTTATTGTTTTCCTTGGTAATTTAATAAATAATATAAAATTGATATTTGAAAATCGCATTACTTCACTCTGTCACTAGTACATTTATTGTCAAGTTTACTCCTCGTGTTTCCATTTATGAATTTGGGTGGGCCTAAATAACTTTTTAACCTAATTATTATTGGGCCACAATTGCAAGTGAAACATCTAATTGGGCTTCGTTGAGTCCATGAAGGGAGAAACTACAAGCGGGCTGGGCAGCCCAAATGCAATAGGTCTGCTGAATTTATTGTCCACTTTATTGAATATAAAAAGACCTTCCGCACTTTCATCAATGAAACAATGATCCATAAAATTTATTTTAAAGGATTATTTTATCATGTTAGCCGATCATATTATTCACCTATTATTTTAATTATTCTATATCATGTATTTCTTTTATCATGAGTTTTTTTTAATAAAAAAAATATAATTAAATTTAATAAAATAATTTATTCAACTCATTTATTTCGACTGAACGTGTCTTCAAGTTCAAAATAATTATTTTGAATAGCCATATAGCTGTCTTGTCAAACTTATTGGACACGGCTATTTATTTATTGTTTTAATTATTTTGTATCGATCTTTTAATTTTATCTCGGATATTTTAAATGAACACGTCATCAATTTGAATAAAATGATTTTTTTTTCAATCTGAACAGTTAAAGTAAATCTGAATCAATTAATTAATATTTCTTTTTCATGTGACTTGATTAATATTTCTTTTTCCATATAAAAAAAAATTATAGTCTATGTAGAGGAAAATGCTAATACATAAATAGGCATGATAATTGAAGTTTAGCAAAGTAGACGTCAGACTCCAGTAATACTGATTTGTGAGTGGAGTTTTGGGTTTAGGGTTCCTTTTCTCCCCATTAATTAGAAATATTGTAAAGATTTGGATTAGTTTGATTGTGGGATTTGTAGAGGAAGGAAAATGTTGAAGTCCCCCTATTAGTTGAAGACCCACAAAGCACAACTTTGTTACTTGTTGAGAGGAAATAATTAATTAGGGCCAAAAGGTTGGCATGAATTTGGGAGAATATTTTTTAAATCAAATCAAAATTTTCCCTCTGAAAATGAATTTGTGGAGCAGGAAAACTGGAAAAAGTTGAGTTTTATGCAAGCGTTCAGGACACACCACATCTCACCTTTATTTTGTTATTGTATATAATGAGTTGTTTTTTTCCTTTAAAATGTATAGGCTGTGTTTGAATCAAAATTTAGGTGGGCATTTTTGTCAAAATAAATACAGTGTAACAAATATTTTTATTTAAATTCAAATTCAATTTCTTCTCTCTTGTACGAATATTGTTCAATAATTACACATATTTATAATCAAATCAACATATATATGTACACACATATACCTACATATATATATATATATACACCATGAAAATTATCCAATTATACTTATATATATATATATATAGATAGATAGATAGATAGATAAATACTTAAATTCAAACAAATTCAAATTTTTATCTTATTGAAATTTTATAATTAAATATAATTTTTATATCGAATAAAATCACCAAATCTTTTCACTTCCCATCAAAATAAGCAGATAAATATTGCCATAATTTTTAAAATGTTCTTATTTCTACTCACTTTTAAACACGCACCAGTACTGCTTACAATAATGACAACAACAACAATATATTTGATCATAAAAAATGGTAATTAGGGTTGTGGGCAATGAGTACCCATCGTCTATGGTAAGAAAGTTGTACCTAAAACCTACGACATATTACAGCAAAGCTCATCTAATACACATCACAATCATACAATGGCCTAATCTGTTGGTGAAACTAATAAAGAAAATAATGCCTACAACTGCAGCATTTGTTTTCAAAATTTTGAGCTCAAAAAATACTTACTTAATTATCTTATTTTTTAAATTTTATCTTTTATAATTTCTTATTTTTATTTATAAAATTTTTAAAATAAAAATATTTAAAAATATGTACTAGAGTTAAAAATAAACATAGCCGTAATATTTCCTCACGCTATATAAATCTCGCAAACTCCAACTAATGTGTGCTGTCTAAATTAACTATGCCACTGAAAGTTGACCTGCGGCAAATGACCCATTCCGCCGTTAGGTATATCTGAAACAAGCCTCATTTGTGAATAGAATCAGCCTCCATTTTCAAGCAAAGGGTCCCGTTAAAAAGCAGACATTAAATTTTTTTTATTGCCAAATGGGATATGTTTTGGGTGGGAAACAGGGAAATCAGATACCTTAATCAGAAGATAGTTGTGAGTAGAGACACCAACTTGCCTGCAATTACTCATTCTTTAATCTTTTATAGTCATTTTATATATATATATTTCTATCTCTCGAGCCTTTTCTTGCACATTGACAATATTATCAAATCAAAAGCAACAAAAGAGCTGGACTTGATTTTTATTTGCAAGTGGGGATATTGGAAATGATGTTGACTCTCATCACTGTTTCTGCTCCAACCTCAGCGCTTCCACTAGTGAATAAAAATACCAACTGTAGAACACTAACTTTACTATATATTACTTTGCTTTGCTTGCCAATCGCTTTCTCCCTGATCCCTATCTCTTCACTGTTCACTAGGTACGCGTTGACAAGCTTTCTCGTTCATCAGTTACCGTTCAAGATGAAATTTTTTTGATTTGTCATTTTAGGCGTAGTTTAGCTGTTTCTTGATCATTTTTCTCACGTGGGCCTTCCTGTGGTTGCTTCTTGTACGCTACTGGTGCGAGTAAGTTTGTGCGTTTCCTGGATTTTTGATCTTGGTTATCTCTGTGTTGGTTAGACTGATATACTTCTTAAGAAAGGCTTTGTGTGGGTGGCTTCCATTACGCAGTAAGCAGCTCTGCACACTGTCTCTCTTGGTTTTGTGAGTTTCATATGAATATTTTTGTGAAATCTTTACTTTGCTCGTGTATGTTGAGTTTTTGTGTAACTGCTAATTAGTACATGGGGCTTTGATTTCTTGAGTTTTCTAGTGCATCTACGGCGGATTTTAGGGCTTCTGATTGAGATAATTTTGTTGTGTACTGTTATCAGCGGAACTTGGGAACAACATTGCTATGACTCTTTTGGTGTCTTTTTCGTGCTAATATGTTTTCAATAAATTTTGAGAGCAATCATAAATTATCTAACAATGTTGTTGCTTCTGCTTTTCACTTCGTCTATTGGAATCTGAAACTTAAGGTTTAGTTTCTGGTGTCAAGAGGAATTTCAATTGAGGTCAAAGAAATGGAGTCTCTAAGTTATCCTTTTGAGGAGAGAGGACTGCTGTTTACAGATGATGCAGAGTTCCAAGTTGATGGTCTCTCGAGAAGTAGAAATCTGTCAAAGAAGAGGGATGGAGAACCACTTCATTTTCCTATTAGGGATGCAATTGAGGGCATGGGATTCATGGAACCTCATTTGCCTGACACGGCGAGAAACTCGGTTTTTAGTAACCATGTTCTGGGAAGTTCTGCTGATGATTCAATGGATCATACCGTCACATTAAATTCATTAATGGAATTTGGCACAAGAGTCTCCAGTTCAGCAAATAGAGCCGGTGATGAGAAGTTGGCAGGCAATCCGACGGAACCCAATGGCAATCGATTCTCTATAGACAGCTCCGTGTTGCCTTCTCCAGAGCCTTCGGTGTCAGCGAAAAGAGCTAGGATTACAAGTTCGCATTCTCAGATTCCTACTTGCCAAGTTCATGGATGCAACAAGGACTTGACTTCCTCAAAGGGTTACCACAAAAGGCACAAAGTATGTGATGTTCACTCAAAGACAGCTGTGGTCATTGTTAATGGCATCCGGCAGAGGTTTTGTCAGCAATGCAGCAGGTAAAGAATCCTCTTCCCAACAGGTTTCACATAGGAAACTGTTATTGGTATACTGAAGTTATGGTTGGGATCACACAATGTTTTTACATCTTATGGAAGTCGTAGTAGGTTTACCAGAATGGCTATGACCTTGGGCTGATGTAGATGGACATCCTCTTTTATGAACATCTTTCCAGCACCTAGCCATCCTCTCTTCAAAACCTTACACAAACACAAATCCTGTTTATATATCAGAAGATCCACATTTCCCCCATGTGATATGATCAAGCAACTCAACAATCTTTAGAAGTGCATGATTTTAAATAAGTTTTGCTTTTGTTTATGTTCTTTTCACTTATTAATACATGATTCCTAGTATCAAATTGTTCTGTAAGTTGTCATGTGGAGCTAGTACTTTGTCACTTCCCCGCCTGAGAGAACTACTGACTTCACTGTGAAAGGATTGTGATATGAGTAATGGGGTCAAATAAGTTTTCACTGATTTTCCTCATGAAACTTATATGTTTAACTATTTTAATTATAGGTTTCACATACTTTCGGAGTTTGATGAAGGTAAGCGCAGTTGTCGTAAACGCCTTGCAGGCCACAACGAGCGTCGAAGAAAGCCTCAATTCCACCCTCACCTAGGTAAGCTGCGGACATGACTTTGACATTAAAATTTTCTAATTTCTATTGCTTTTTCATTCATAATTTCTCAATTCCAATGCCTCAATGAGCCACAGTTGAAATATGAAACCGTTTCATATCTTTTGCAGGTTCCACATATTACACAATGGATGCAGCAAAGACATCCTTGCTTTTCTCTAGAAATCTTCCTGGTGGTTTCCTCGGTCTCACATGTAATGAGCCATCGCACTTCAAGTTGGAAGAGGAGCCGAATCAAATATCTCAATTGGCACCGCACATGAAATTTGGCGAGTCAGTGCATTTGCATGGAATGGGGGGACAACATCCTGCCAAAAACTGTCTCGACTCTACCTCACCAATTCCGGAGTTATATGTGGGATCAAATTCCAGCTGTGCTCTCTCTCTTCTGTCAGCTCAATCACAGAACTCATTAACCAATTCTTCAGCAGGCATGTCAATGGCTCATCCTCTGATCCCACCACCTAATCACCCCGCCGACCTCTCTACTCTTCAGAACTCTACCAAACATACACCCAAAAACGTTGCCTTCAGTTCATCCGGAGCTGACCGCAAAGAAATCCCTATGGTCCCTCATGCTATTTTCTCTGCTGATATTAAACCATCACAAGAATCAGATTTAAAGAGCTGTCAGTCTCCCGAAGGTGCCAACACGGTTGATTTGCTTGAACTGTCATTACATCTGCAAAGAGTAGAGCGGCAGAAACAAGATACCCAAATCAGGCGGTGAAATGGTATTTCTTGATCTGCAATTACGCAACCAATCGAAGAGGACGTGAGGAGCTGCGAAGTCTGAGAAAGGATTTCAGAGACAAGAGTAAGAAAAGTTCACTTCTGAATCAGAAATATGGCATTATCGTTACATCTAATGTCGAAAAGCATGTGAAGTCTTGATGAATTGACTTTGTATTAGAGACTTAAGATTTCTTCATCTAGGTACAAATCATCCAATGTTACTTGGCATTTCTTTTCTGTAATTACTACAAGTGTAAGTACGCTACCTCTGCCTTTTCATCTGGTTTAAATGTCTTGCTTCGTTGTGCTGTGATTTCAATGGCAAAACCAACAAGTGACTGAACCAAAGAATGCTTCTTTTTAGTCTCCTCTGGCCTTCTCTGAACTACTCAACCGGCTACCTGACTGCAGTGATGGATTGTAAATAATGCCAATTATATTATATCATGAAAAATAAAACAGTTTTGGGTGTATGATGGAGGTGATGGGGCAATCAATCATAGCCTGCAAACGACATCTTCTCATGCATGTGCATGCACGTGACCTCCCACGTATGTGCACACCTTTATTCTTCTTGTCTTAAAGGTGCAGGCGCTCTCAAGCCGTGGATACATTTTACATGATAAGCCATCTCTAAGTAAGTTCTTGTTAGCTGTTTTAACAGCATCTGTGTTGGCATGGTAACTTTAAATCATCGAGCGTGTTTTTTAAGGTACGAGGCACGTGGTTTTGACCTTTTTCTTCTTGCTTGGAGTCTAGGTTAACCAAGAAAATTTTTATAATTTTGATTTGGGACCACATTAGAATCGGAAGAATAAATGGCATAAAAATTACCTCTATTCATTGTTGTTTAATCCGACACTTCCATAAATAGATGCAAATTTGTATTTATCTAAGTCAATTATTCCAAAAAATACTTAATATGTGAGTAATATTTTTTTATCTCTTCTTTTTTATTTTTTTTATTTTTGCATTATATTTAAGTTTTCGTGGCAAACTTTTTTCTTTTAAGATTTACATCCAAACGTAGTGACAAAAAGAAAAAACTAGAATGCAAGTTTTCTACCCTATCGCCGTGTCTTCGTTGATGTGAAACGTGGGGAGTGTTTGTGGATTAGGCCCAAACCTTTTTTTGATATGGAAGAAAATCACCACTTTACATTGCTTCCATCAAAAGATTCCTAGATACCAATCCAGCTATTCCAACAAAAATTATTATATAATGAATAATTTTGTTAATTAATATGTTGACTGAGTACATAAATATGTGGTCAACATTAAAAATTTTTACACAAATGGTTGGTGCAATATTATTCATAAAATATTACACCAACTAAACAGCTAAGGCTATGTTCATTTCCTAGTTAGGATAGTAAAGAAAATTTGGATGATTTGAGTAGAGATGAAAATTATGTTTGGGGTTAAGTTGTAGAAGAGGAAGAAATTTTAAATTATATTTTTAATATATAATGAATAATGTGATAGCACATATATTTATAAGTTATTAAAATATATAAACCCGTGAGTAAAAAAAATTATAAAAATAAAGATTGATTTGATTGTTAACAGATATAGTGATTGAAGCATAATTAATTAGTTATAAAAGAGATAAAATTTTAAAATTTGAATTTAAATAAAATTTGTAAGATGTGATATGTGGTTTTGTAAGATTTTTTAGTAAGAGTAAATAATGATTAAATCAGAACCAAACATAGCCCAAACGAGTCTCGTGCACATTCTGGGAATTTTATTTATTTACTTATTTTTTGAATCTCACCATCGGCTTTTGGAAAACATAAATGCGCTGTTTGTTGGAAGGTGTAAATTGTAAGCCCAAGTGGGGGTGATAAACTAACAAGCTGGTCAACAAACGTGTCTTTTGGGAACCTTGGAATGGACATTAGACAGACAACCCAGACCACTCAATTGCCCATCAACCGCTAATTCCACTATTATTACAGAATATTACTTTTCAAAAAGGAAAAAAAAAATAAATAAATAGAGCTCTATGTTTGGTAGCAATATTTTGAAGTTTTGAAAATTTTGATTTATTTAAATATATATATATATATATTATATAATAATGATTTGATAATATGATAACACAGATCAATAATCATTAATTTATAAAGTATAAATATATATAAATATAAGTACATGCGTGTATAATATCGGTGGTGATTAGATTATGAACAAGTGTAATTATTGAAAAATAAATAATTAATTATATATATGTAATAAGTGAAAATTTGAATTTGGATACAAATTTTGCTGAGCAATTTGTTTGATTAGGTAAAATTTGATAGAATTTGTGAAGAATAAGTGGTGTTCCAAACATAGCCTTACTTCTTAATTAATAAAAGATGGAGACGGGAAGGTTACTTTGAATGGAGGTCCAATGTTTTCTTGATAGGGTTGGAAATAGAAATCTTGAATGAACAAATAAAATGCTTTATTCCTTAACTTTGCGTGAACGAATGGGACTTATTATTATCAATAATTAATTGCAGTGGTTTAATTAAACAATATTCAGACGTAATTGCCAATTGACAGATAACGAATGATATGTGGAGAGATTATGGAAAGTAAGCTTACGGTCAAACCCAGAATAAGTCGGTGATTGGTGGACAAAAAGTGGATCTTTAAATAATCAATAAAGTTCGATCACTCGACAAATTCAAAGACAGTGTGCTGAGTGTAAACACATTGGATATTTTACCTTAAGGCACATGGCAATGATTTTAAAAATTAATTAATTACACTTTACTTTGCATTAAAACCATGTACTGTCTTCAAAGTGCATGATCTCCTAAATCGAGCGATACATACTTAGAAAGCCACAATCCAACAGATTATACACCCAGTATTTATGTTGTTGAGTGCATCATGTATAATGACACGTATCATTTCTTTTAAAATATAGTAAAATGTATCTGATAATTTTAAACAAAATTTGACACGCACCAGCAGAAAAAACATTCAATATAGATATTTGGAGTGCATAATCTCGAAAATTGAAAGCCTCCTCAATTTTCAACCCCACAAAATTGAATAGCGAGTGAAATAAAATTCGTGCCAAAATACCAAACATTTTTGCTAATCTTGCGTGACGTTTACGACTGCAACTCAAGTGGGATGTGACAGTAACGTCACTAATTGTATTGCAATTAAATTGCAGCCATTGTTAAGCCGTCTTTAAAGTGTCAATTCAAATCTTTTTCCTAAATCTTTACAACCATCCCCACAACAATTCATCGTCTTTATCGACTCAATTCCTTCTCAGCTTTCCCCCACGCCATACAAGATACATGATGAATTCTCAAGAATTAACCAAAGATCACGACAAGTCTACTAACGGGTGCATGGAACTTATCGCGGGCATGCAGTCACCTGTAATAAATTTTTCGTCGTCGTCATTCATTGATGATAAAACAAGTAGCGTAGTGGGCATGAAAAGGGAGACGAAACCGGGCAAGAAGAAGGTGGAGAACAAGTCTAGAAAACCTAGGTATGCTTTTCAGACGAGAAGCAAAGTTGATTTACTTGATGATGGGTATAGATGGAGGAAATATGGGCAAAAGGCACTCAAGAACAACAGATTCCCAAGGTTTCATCAGTCCCTTCTACCTTAATATATTCCTATCTCTTTCGACACTTATTTCATAATTATTTTAGCCTTGTCATCCGTCTGATCTGTGTTGTGTTATTCGTTTGCTGATCAATTATTGTCATCGTCCCACAGCCGATGGTTGCATCAATCTGCCGTTGCGATTAAGTATAAGTACGGGTATTAATTCGATAAAATCATACTTAATCGAACTAAATTTTTGGTACGCTAAATTTATGTGTGATTCGATTTTTTGGAAAACGAAATTTTATATTTAAAAAAAGTAAAATAAGCAAAACCAAAATATTTAATTTTTTGTCACTAATTCACTATTTTAATGAATAAATAAATAAACTGACTTATGTAAATTGAAAAAAGAAGAATATAAAATTCAAAAATGAAATATTAATGGAAAATTTATAAAAATTCGTATCCAATTTGGTATAGTATATTAAATCCAAATATCAAAATCGAATTAAAAATTAAAATTTTAAAAATTATCATATTTAATTCTGAATCAAAATTTTGATTTAATACTCATGCATATCAAAATTTGGATTACAACCCGGTTGATTGGTAAACCGATGTGTACCCCTCTAAATATAAACTTAAAAGAATAAAACAAACTTTATTCTCCTAGTTGAGCTACATTATTAAACCTAAGAAATTCAACAAGAATTAGTATTTAGGTAACAACTAGTAATCGATCGAAAAGAAATAGATAATTTCATACTGATGATACACAATTTGAATTCGAATCATTTCACTAAATAGTCTTTCATCTATTATATATAGCAATACATGAATAATTAATTACGGAAGCATATGTTTTTTTTTGTCATGCAGAAGTTATTACAGGTGCACGTATCAAGGTTGCAATGTTAAGAAGCAAATTCAGAGGCTATCTAACGACGAAGGGATCGTTGTGACGACATACGAAGGATTGCACTCCCATCCAATTGAGAAACCCATCGACAGTTTCCGCCACATTCTCAGTCGGATGCATATTTATACTTCCTTTTAAATTATATATATGCAATAAATAGTCCTGTAATTTTTTTAGTGGTTAGGCCGTGTAAGATCATGTTTAATTGTAATTTGATTTTTCGGATGCCATCTAGTTTAATTTGTAAGAATTATGATGAGATGTTAAATTGGCTTTTCTGATCGGACTTCAGTTTTTTAACTAATTTGTTTCCATCGTAGATTGTTGTGTTATCCAATTATTTTAGATATTATGACAGTCAGATTAGATGTATCTTAATTTAATAATTCAAATCCCAGTGTGATACTACTGACATGGACTTTTACGAAAATCCATTTGCCTAAGAATGATGTTGTGGTATGGTAATGAATTTTCGAAAAATGTCATGGCATTAATGTAGGTAACGTCTTGGTAGAAAAAAAGAAAAATTACCCTCGTTCAAGATAAAATTAATTATTGTAATGCATCGGTGATTCCAATTTCCAGCGATACTAAATCTAATATCAGATTTGAAATGTAATTACCCTTTTATCTATTTTGAGTTTTTTTAAGTAATTTAAGTTAAGCTCATGTTACTAAAGGTGTCGTTGTAGTATAGTGGTAAGTATTCCCGCCTGTCACGCGGGCGACCCGGGTTCGATCCCCGGCAACGGCGTTTTACTACCGATTTCTTTTGCCTACTCTATGTCCTTATATTCCTGCATCATCGGCCCGACATTTTCACCGGAGGCTTGAGACCCAGATTACATATATTTTTTTGAAAAACAAAGAGATCTTGTCTTGAGATATTCATCAATCAACATTTACATTAGCCAATTGTCCTTGAAGGTCTGCTGCTGTCGCGTCTATTAATGGCCGTGGATCTCTCCTTGCTGACAATAATCTAACAGTACTTCTGTGTATGAATTTACTTCTTCACGTTACACTACTGCTGATTCTTCAAGATGATTGTTCAAACCAGCAGAGATGGTCTGATTCACTGTTCCATTCATCAGAGGAGCTGAAATGCTGATGGGCTCTTCCAAACTTGCCTCTTATTCATTTGTTTGCCACAGTGCTCGATGCTTCTGTTGCCGCTGTTCCAGCACCGCATTAACAGTACTCCACAACGCGCTTTTACATGGAACACGTTTTTATTGTTCTGCCCTCGGGGTGAACCTTAGGGGATGAAAGATATCTCGATCAAAGAGGAAATTCGTTTCTGCGTTAGGCAAGACTCTACTCTCTATCTCGTCTTTCTTGACAAGAATCGTGTCACTTAGTCAAGATTAATGATTGCATCGTTCCAAACAGAGTGGGTGCAGTTGATGAAAATGCAGAAGAAGTCCATGAATGTGGGCGTTGACTCTGTGAACCAACAAAAAAATGGAACAAGAAGAGAGGATGAGAAGAAAGGGCAAAAAGGAACTAGAGTAGGTGAAAGACAAATGCAAATGAATTAATAAATTGCAAAATATCAAAAAATAAATGAATAAAGAATGAAAATGTATGAAAGGAAAAAAATTCATTCCTTTATAATTGTTTTAACAATTATTTATTATTTCTCATCCTTTTCTATGGTTGTATAATTGGTCTATTGAAAATGAATAAATTATTTAGCAACTGATAAATTAATTATTATGTATTTAAAATAGTGATGCAACATTGATTTGTACACAAATAACTTGAGCAATTCTAAAATATTGCCAAGAATTTTTTCTAAAAGGACATACACATATAAATTATAAGTTGGACTAACTAGTTTTTAAATCTGATTAAAACAGTAAAACATTAACCTAGGATGTTGTCTGTTTGTTTGGGGGTCCGATTTTAGTAACATTGCTTCAAAGAGCATCTCTCATACAGGAACTACATGCGCATCCGACTATCGTTTATATTAAAATGCGAAACAGATCTCTGCAATTTATCAAGTAATAAGAATAACTCAACTGATATAAATATTGTCTGAAGTAGTAAACCAAATGTCTGCAAATCTACTTCAATACATTACCGTCCCTCAACAAAACCGTGATAAGTTAGAACAATGCATATTTAGAAAGGAACCCCAATTCTAACCAACTCACAGAAATAATAATAATAATAATACGAACTAAATACTATATTGATCAAGAAAGATCGAATCTATTTTGCAACGCCATTGGGGAGGTTAGCGGAGTCGTCTCCCGCCGGGTTGAGCTCGTCCCAAGCTTCAATCCATGTGACCATTGCATCTGCTAGCTTGGTGAAGTAAGGATCAACGGCGGAGAGCTTCGCCTTCACTTGCTTGGACAGCTCGAGGTAGCACTCCTGGACAGTTTTGCATTCTTTGGGAAGGGTTACAGACTGGAAGAAGGGGATGATCTCTTCCTGCCAGTAGATTCCTTTGTACTCCTTTCTCAGGTTGACAAAAGGGTTGCTGGCTTTGCTGTGCCATATATAAGGCAGCCCCGTTTTGATTCCAATATTCAAATGGTCGCATATCACCTGAAAGTGTCAGGACATTGATTTCACATACGCATAGATATACGATGGAGTAATTCATAGAGATATGAATTTCTCGTAGATCAAAAGCTCCACGTAGAAACATCTTTGGATTATGGTCTTAAATCTATCCATCTAACATTTGGGACAGTTTGTACTGAGGTACTAAGATGAAATGGGAAAGAGGTGTTAATAAGACTAACTATTCAACTCGAACTCAAATTAAACTCGAGATCTAACTTTAACTTAAACATTTTTTAGACTCAATCTCCAGCTCTAGTTTGATGTCAAGTTTTACAATATTTAACATCTAGTTTGATGTCAAGTTTCACAATATTGAACTGAACAATGTTCAAGCAATTGTCAAGCTAGAGTTGTTAATCAAGTTCAACTCATTAATATCCCTAAATTATCTTTGTAAGGATGGCTTCCATCTCATACGACAAAGCAGGCTTTTCTACTTCTCTAGAACCTCAAAAACCTTCCGTAATTTCGGTAATAGATCCTGGAATTAAAATTTATGGCCGATGAATGAGACTGCTAACAATCCTTAAGGAAACAGACAAGATATTATAGCATTCAAAGATACCTTGGAGCACCAGCCAGCCCACATGTCATCGTATCGCCCAATTGGCTGACCATCACCCATGAGCCCGAAGTACATTGCAGGTCCGATGAGGTCCCGGTTGAACGCCAAATTCATGCCACACATCGGGAATAAGGTACCCTTAGGGATGGTCAAAACAGCATCTACATATCTGGGTGAAAAAATTAACAGAGTGGGCAAAAACAAGTTAGCAACAGCGCCATGTTTATTGAACTTTGGTGCTTAGCAAGATCAGAATGTGCAAACCTGGTGTTCCTCTCACGGGGCTTGACAAGCTGGGTGGGTGCATCATAATCTGGGATATTGAGCCAAAGACCGTGAGACACAGCTGTCAGAGCTCCCTCTCGGAGACTAAAAGGGTAACCACGAACAAAGTCTGCACCCTCCGTGTATGGATCATAGAGAGTGTTGAAAAAATGTGGGGTTGATGGACTCAACAGATTCTTTATGTGCTGCTCAAGAGCATTGATATCTTTGCCAGATGGATCTTTCGCAACCTGTACAGCAAGAAACATTTATCAGATCAAAGAAGTCAAATGAGGCAATACCAATGATTCCATCCACACGTTCAAAAATGGGTCACTTGAGCAAGAACAGGATACAACAACATATTAGCACATACCTCACAGGAACAAAGCAACAATCTACATTAGTCCAGAGAAAGGGACTGCACTACTTGTATTAGGCATTCATAATTGATGCTGGTTATCAGCAAATACAACTCATTGCTGGGGGTAACATTAAGTCAATGCAGTGGGAGTTGATTATCAAAACCACAAGAATAGACCAAATATGCTACAAAAAGGATCGCATATTATTGGTCAAAGAAAATTGAATTAGATCATTATAGATCCAGAAGGCACAAGTACTCTCTACCAGCATGTCGTGTCCCAAATAAATGCAATTCTTAATCCTAAGGCCAATGTAAGACACAGAGAGACCAGTTGCGACAGAATCATTCACCTGTTCTAATCTTAGACAGTGTGAAGTTAAAATACATAACAAACTTCACATGCACAAAACAGGACAAAAGTTATGGTTGTACATGAAGGGCTTGCCAAGCAAGATCCAAATATGCTTCTCAGATACAGCATAGCACAAAAGACCTCATCTATATAATTCCAAAACAAATCCACAACAAGTATTGCCAACAAAACTTCACATATATTAGACAAGAATTCAACATGCCCGAGATCCAACATCAAATCTGACTGTATCTTCTGTAAGCAATCACGCACAATTACAAGTGCCAAACACAGAAACCAGAAAGCAAAGAACTTTAATTGACGCCATACTTACAAAGCAATCATCGTCGATTGTATAGATGTACTTCTTTTTGGAGACCATGTAGCCAAAGCACCGACAAGCGGAGTCTTTGAAAGAGATGCAGGACGACTTCGGGCCAAGAATCCTGTTGATGTCGTTGCGATTGTAGAGTTCATAATCAAACCCATCTGGGACTTGGATCGTCTTCGATGGGTCGCCGTCTTGAACTATGATGAGATGGTACGGCTCGAAGAACGGTCTCCACATCTCCAGGAAATCAAGATTCCTTATCGTGGGAATCACTATGTCCAATTCATCTTTCAGCAGAGGCGTTGCTCTCGGTCCCGCCATGGCTTCTTCTCCCTTTGCCTGCGAGTTTGTGGGAAAGAGAAGAAGACTAGAGCAGGTAAGAAGATCAAGGAAGGTGGGCGTTTAATATAGGCGACGCGAAAGGCGGAATGGGTGAAGGAAATAGTCCTCTGGTCTTCCAAGATCTGTAGTAATAATATTGCGTCATAAAGTCGACAACTATACGCGTGATTGACTCCCTAAATTACATGGACAGGACAAGAATTTATGGAAGATGATAAAAGTGGAATCCAAATTACTTTCCACAACTGTCATGGGCTGTAATGAAGCGTGATTTTGAATTCTTTCGGAGCTGGCAAATTGAGCTGCCACTACCCTCCTTATTCCCTTACCATAGAGAAAGGAAGAACAGAGCACACAAAAGGAAAGGGATGAAGAGAAGCAAAATTATGTTGGCTTTTAATCAAGTTGGTGCGTGAGATTAAATTAAATACAATACAAGTTTATAACCGAATTTAATTAAGTTTGACTTGAAATAAAATTATGTCTCACACATATATATAGTAAGTATTATGTCATATATATCATCTATTATATAAGACATGCATGTTATCAAGAGTTTAAAGTTAATTTTATTGCATATTATAAATTTTCGTGTTACTCTTAGTTAAAAAACCAAACTCACTCAATGAGTTGTTGACCATACTTTATATCTATACCTATATTTTATAGAAGTAAAATTTTTTAATAGCATATGTAAAATCACACAAGTATCTCAATTGATTTTTTTCTTCTTTTCTGGACCTTTCTTTTTCTCTCTTTTTTAAGATTATTATTTTATGTATTTTTCACTCAATTATCTCCTTTTAAATTCCTTTTTATCTTTCTTTATTTTTATTTTAAATGTTCTTTGCACTTTTAATCTACATCTATATACTATAATATTATTATTGAACTAATCTTTTTGTTAGTAAAATGTAAAATTATACAGTTTTGTTAATTTTTTGTATTTCTATTCTTGTCTTTTAACTTATTATTGAAGTAAGCCTTTCTATTAATTCTTTTTCAAATTATTTTTTATTTTAAATATTTTTACGCTTTAATTTTAATAGTTTTCACTATTTAAATTATAATAATTCTATAGTTTATAAATAAATTTATATGTGTAATTAGTGTGTATTATACCCGCTTATTGTTTTTCTACATGGGGTGATTTCTGTTTCCATTCTCATTTTTGACTAAAAAGGTTGAAAGCTTCAGCACCGGTCGGGTTAGGCATCTCTTCGGCTGTCACATCCTTGTCACTTTCCACGCGCATTCCTTGCCACGTGTCACGCTTTTATTAGCTACTTCCAATTTTCCAATTGAAAAATAATAATAAGGAAATGGCACAATTGCCTGGAAATTACGCTCTATTGTAGGCTCCAGCTTACTTTTCTTATATCATTTTAATTTTTTTTGGAGGAAGATTTTGCTGACGATGATGTTCGGCCGAATGAACAGTATGCTTGATCATAATAAAATTTTGTTAGAATAATTAATATAATTTATTTAAATCCGTTTATTTAAATTATATATATAGATAATAATTGATTCTTGAGATATAATATATATATATATATAAATGTGAGTGTGTAATATATATATAGCATTAACTTAGTTGTAGGCCGTGTGATAAAATAATTAATTAGTTTTGCATAAACAAATGGGTTGTGCTCATGGTACAGGTCTTGGAAATCCTATACCAGGAAAGGGTCAAAGGGATAATTAGAAAATGGCTCGGACAAGTGTGTCGGCTACATAGCCAACGATAATTGGTCGTTAGAACGTGGATTGACAGCCAATTGTCTACCATGTTGTGTGTTCTATGGCCTAAAGCCTTAACCAAGCCAACTTGTGCTCACATGCACGCAACCCTCCTCGCCTCATATTTATTTATTATTTATTTAATTGTATTCCCACTACTCCAACAATAATTTATAAAGAAGGCAAACAAATGTTTTTAGAATTTATTAATCGACGTGGACCAGCCTTGCCAGCGATGATGACCTCATTGAGTGAATCTACAAATCAGCCCCTCTCGTGGGTAATTTTCTGTTTAGCCCATGTCCACTCTTAGTGGTTGGATGTTAACAATTTAAAATTCACTTATTAACTGATTATTAATTGATAATGCATATAGTACACTTTGTTTAGCCACTATTACATAACAATTATCATGAGTGCGTCATGGACTCCAATTAAGGGAAAAAAAATTTCCATGTAAAGTCCCATACGAAGATGGTTAGAGAAAAGGGTTCATTTTTTTCCGATGGTTTTTAAATGATTTCATAAGTTTTTCAAAAAAATCTCAATAAAGTTTGAGAACTTATGACTCGTCAAAAGTCTTTGCTCAATTTTTTTGATAAAATAGCTTATAATTTTAAAAAAATAAGATATTTGAAATTTGTAACTCCTTAAAAATAAGTTAATAGTCTCCAATTTATTTTCAAATATCTTATAAATTTTTTCATTTTATATTTATAAAAATGACACAAATATCTTTAAATACACTATGTATAATGATATTTTGTTTATATTTATTATTCTTACACAAAAAAATACAAACATTTATAATTATAAATTCCAATAAAATCTTATAAGAAGACAACATCCATACACTTTATTATCTTATTTTTAAAATAAAATTTATAAACTTATAAGCTCCTCAAATATTCTATAAATTATACGATCTTATAAATTCTTAAAAATAATCACAGCCAAAACCCCCTTTCAAGTTCATAAAATGATTCCTCCCACAATTAGTCTTATGTTCCCATTGCATCACACCAATTTGGCTATAATTATGACTTCTTCACTTTTATGTGATACCCATTTGGTGCCTCCACCCTGGGGAATTCTGCGATCTTCTCCCCTCCTATTTCTTCCCATCTGCACATAAAAGAACTCTGATATGAATGACCAAACCAAAATGTCAAGTGCCCGGAAAGATGTCAAGTGCACAGACAACACAAGGCACGCATTTTGGTGCATTGATCTGATCACCTGTATGCAGTTACAAAGTAGTGAAGGAAAACAGCAACTTTAGCTATTCCCAGTTCCTTTCCAGGGCACAGCCTGGTTCCTCCTCCAAACAACAAGCAATAGTTATGTGACTCCAACTTATCATCATCCTGCATTCATCCCACAGTTTCCACAAAGAACTTTGAATTACTATATTAGAGTGACCGAAAGAGTTTGTAGTGTGTTTCAATGGTCTCAATTTATGGTATGAAATTAATGCAATAGTACCAAACATAACATCCAATGATATAGGAAATGAAATATGTTAAGTATGTACTAAGTGATATTTTTTAGAATATATCAAAATAAATGTTCTCAAATATTCTGACTGTAAAATAGTCTCTCACGTTCTCTTTCAATTTGAATGTTCAATAGAATGCTTAATTAGGAATTTCAAATTAAAATAATTAGATGATCAATAATAAAAAGATACAAACGATTTGAAAACATCATCACATGTTACACACGACAACCAAAGACACCCACGAGACTATAGCTAGACAAATTGCCAATAGATGCTAATAAATAGCTGATGAGGTAGGCAACACTATAGATGACACGCATTAGGTAAATAAAACCAAAATTCATGCGTGCCTGTAAGGTAAGCTATACAAGAAGTCATTATTGTCCTAACAAATAGTGAAGATTACGCTAAACAATAGGAGCAGCAACAAAGAGTCATGCTTGAACAGAAGTAATCGAAGTAGACAGATGATGAATCGTGCCAATGCGTGACCAACAATAGTAGGATAATGTTTTGGGTGTTTTTTTTTTTAAGAGTTGTATGAAAGTAAAAAGAAAAAAAAATTAAAGGCTGCTTTTTAATTTTAGTACGTCGTTTTAAGTGTTTTATCTTAACAATTATGCAAAATTTAGAAAATAAAATAAAATTTTAAAAATGTAATAATTAAGTGTACTTTTTTTGATTACTCAAATTACAAAATAAATATAATCATAATTATTATAGTGTATATTTTTAGATATGGAAAATGAAAATAGATATTAACTAGAAACCTTTGAGAAACATTGATTGAAAAACGAGGAAAACACAAATTGATGGCGGCGTGAACATAGAGGATGCTAACGCATTACAAAAACAAAAAAAGTATTATTATACACATGATGCAACTAATGCCCAAAGCACAAGTATCATGTTAGAATTATTGGCGTACTTTATTACTCAATAATAATTCCTACTTATAATATGGAATTAGTAAAGAATATAAATATGACACCTTATGAGTTAAAAATAAAATATTCTAAGCAAATGCTAGGAAACATAATATTTAAAATTTAGACAAAATATTTTCAAACATTTTAACACATGGTAAAATATCCTCCATTAAAATCTGTCAATCCAGAGGAAGTAGATTAGTAGTTGATTTGGCTGAATTAACTAACCAGCCATCTCCAGGGGTTAAATTTCCGGGGCTCCGGATAGAGCCCTGGATCATAGTTGATCTCTCTAGTGTAGACATAGATTTTCCATCCCTTTGGGATAAAAAAGCCTGCAGGAGAAAAAAAAACTTGCTGTAAATTCCTTGGAACTTCTCACAGGACCTTTCAAGGACTACACATGCATTAGACAATGTCATGGAAAACTTTGTCATACCATTCAATATAATATCTTCTGTAGTCTTCCTGAGCACCCCATTGACAATAGTTGCCAGTCTTGAAGTTTCGAGGATAACCTGCCAAGAAGAAGCCAAATTGCAATCCTCACCATGTAAAGATGATGTTTAACGAAAGCTAGAGTATTAGGCTTACCGCGCGAGTGAACTTCATGGCCTTGTAGTCATCCCAGTCCAGTGTCTGCCCTGCCGGCTTCCTCTTTAGAATTTCAAAATGCTCGTCCTGAATCAAAAACAGCGCTAGCGAATTAGAGATGTTGCAACAACACGCGTGGCAGTCAACTCTTGCAACAGGGAAAATAGAAGATGTTCTTCACCCGGAGCTGCTGCAGGGCTTCTGGATGATCATGGAGGTACTTGACAGTCATCATCAGAGTCTTGGACACTGTTTCGTATCCTGAATAGAGTATTGTGATTATCTGTTCAATGATTTCCTCATCATTGAGTGGGTACTTTGCATCCACGTCTCTTAACAAGTTCTCCAAGATGTCATTATGAGTCACAGGGGAAGCCCTTCTCTGCTTCATCAGTTCTGTCAAAATCTTGATAACATTTCTCCTGGCCTGCACACAACTCATGTCTTAAAAAAACACACACAAAAGCGTTGCGTAGCATGTAAACACACCGGTATGATGTAGTAATTATATGTGCTTCACCGTAAGCCCTGTATTGTAATTAGTGCCTGGAAGGTTGATGGGAAGAGCAATTGACGCAATTTTCAGCTTATCAAACTCGCGCTTAAAGTTGTCGTAGATTGAACTTGATTCGGCTTCAGCAATCTGTTTGAAGGCAACCAAGAATGCCAACTGGGAGAAGGCAAAATGGTCATTCAAACCTTTGTCATGGCAAAGCTCATTTCTCAATTATGCAAGCAAGAATGATTACCTCCACTGTTTTCTCTTGAATGTCAATAGTCTTGCCATCCCAGTTGGAGATGTAAAGCCTTGTGTACTTAACAATGCTTGCCAATAACTTGTCTTTGATGAAAGGGACCCCAACATGGGACAGCAAATTCCTCCTTATGTACTTGTGAGTGGAGCCAGTGACTGTGGCAATATTGGGGCCTAATATTTCCACCATGGACTTTGGATATCCAGGAACCAGTCCCTTATCTTCATTCGACAGGATGTATCTGTTGAGCTCTGGATCCATGGATATAACTGTGGGACTACCTAATACATGGGTCTTGAAAACAATGCCATACCTATTCACCATACACAAGTTGAAAGAAAAAAATCACTTCCTATATGGTTGTCAACGAAAATGGAGTAAGAATGGATGTAGTCTAGCAGCTATGCAGATTTTCTTGAGGCCATCAATGCTCAAGATTGAGCCCATTTGTCAGGAACTGAGAAAAAGACAATTTCTTTAATATTTGGTTAAGCTATATATGGTACAATGTACGAGCACTTCACTTGCAACCTCTGCATGCAATTCCCACTTAGGTTTTTCTAAAGGAACCTTTTCTCGAACAAAACAGCAAACAAAACCCTTGTTACCAATGATTATTCTTAGACTGAAGGAGGCACGAATGGCAGTTGATTGTAAGAACAAGAGGAACAGTTATAACATGTACATGTAGGTGATTAAACTGACCTTGCACTTTGGTTTGTCATAAACCGTGGCCCTTGCTTTATAAATCCCCCAGTCTCTCCAAGAAATGGCCAGCCCATGGTTCCCGGGGGCAGCCCTTTTGTTCTGTATCTGATTTCATTCCATTTCAACAGGAAGAAGAAGAGGAGAAGGCCCAGAGCCACCATGACCAAAACCTCCATTTATGCTCCCAAGAAATGCTTTAGGAACTCACTTCAAAGAGCAATGAACTCAGTAAATGTTGCCCGGTATTTATATGGTCAACAAGTGAGCCACGTGTGTCTGAACTTATGCATGCATGTATTCCATACAGGCAGGGCTATAGTTCCTACTAGGATCGGGAATCGGGCCTGCTCAGATCGTGGCGAAACCAGAACTGTATCACAGAATCGTCTTGAACCATGAATAACAGTTCAAATTCTGATTCTAAAAAAATGAAACGTGTAGAACAGAATCTTCCAAAACTATGAATAACAGTTCAAGTTCTGATTCTAAAAAAATGAAATCGGAACTAGAATCGACAGTTCCGAACCTTAAAAAAAATAAAAAAATAAATATTAATATATATTAATGTACATGTTAATACTAATATATATTAAAATAAAATAAAAATTAAAAACTAAATATATATATATATATAATATGCATATAGTATTATAAATACTAATATTATATAATACTAATTAACTAATATATTACACACACTAATAAGTATATCACATATATAAAGGATATATAATATAATTTTTTTTTTTACTTTTTTCTTCGTGAAATAATAATAAATAAGAATATTTTTTCAATTTTTTACATTTTGCATTTAGTTAAAAACTTTAAATACATTGTCATATTATTTTTATATTAAAATTCATAAGAATAAATAATTAAATATAATTACATAAAAATAAAATCGTAAAAAATCATAATTGTAACTGTGTAAGAATTCAAATTGAAACCGCTTAAGAACTAAAATTAAAACCGTTAAAATTAGAACCATCAAAAACTGGAATCGAAACCAAAACCAAGACCGTTGGTTACAGAACCAGATACCGAAACCAGCGGTTCTCTCATTCTGGTTTTTCAATGTTTTCTGACCGAAACCGACGGTTGCTAAACCGTGGCCACCTGTAATTACATATAGGCTTGAAGCCACGCCTTATAGGTGTACATACAGGCCCTTTTAATCTGTCTGAGGAACAATAAATTGTCAAAATAACTTTTGTCATCTAAATAGTAATCCATTAAAAGCCATTAAATGCCACCTAACTCAGATTAATGGAACTCTGAGGAAGCTAGAGATTCTGACTGGTTTAGAGAAATCTCTACCATACTGTTGCACAGGAGCATCTTTTTGAAGGAGAGGTTTTCTTAATTTTTAGACAAGAAGGTAGTAAATTTTGTAAGAATAATAATAAGTGAATTTAGTCGGTAGTGATTAACTCAACTCTACGATTTTATACCATATTTGGCATGCCAAGGGAATATCTGCAACAGCAAATTGGAAGTGCAGACTACGCTGGAGCTGAAGCAAAATGTGCCGCGGTCAAGCTCGCGACTGTGGTGTTTCAAGTCGCAATCACGAAGTGAAGTGACGCGGCAATGGGAGTTGGAGAAGCAGAGGTTTATGCAAACTCGCGCTTAGGTTCGTTGGTGTTGACAAAGGCATTGAGGATGCAGAATCAAAGCCTTGCAGTAGTGGGCAAAAGCCTGCGATACACAATTTTTAAGGATTTTCTTGTCTTTTCACGTACATCCACAAACCCTAACCCATGCACCTATTTATACGTTCTCTACGCATTTGATAGACTATCCTAGGCTTAGTTGTACACTTTAAGCACTCAGGAATACTAGGAACCAAAATTGAAGGTGTGGAGGAGAAGGGAGTAGCATTAAGAGATGAAGTGCGTTCACTCTTCCGCACAACAGGAGACATGTAGACTAAGTTTTTTTTGAACTTTCTCTATTATTTTCATGATTATTTGAATGTTAAATAAATTAGTTTTGAATTTTATTAAATTTATTATGAATTGTTAATTTATTTTCTTATTGCTTGAGTATGTAATTGGTAAAATATGTACGCGCATTATTGATTAATTGTCCTCCCTTAGTTATTTGTAATTGGTGAATTAATTAGTAATTATAGATTTAATCAATCCTATAATTGATTTGTGATTATGTGAAGAATAACGAATATACAATTACAAATATTAATATTGTGGGAACGATGAGAGTGAAACTATAAAATTAGTGTGCATATTATTAATCATATAATTTGTTCACTTAACTCGATTTAGCATAAGAATATCCACTAAAATATAGGGTTAAAACTATAAAAGAATTCAAAAACATACCCTATAAATTTTAGAATTAGTAATTTGTAACAAAGTGATTAAATTAATAATTAACGTAATAGACATGTATAGAAAAGTTATATAACACAAATAGCTAGACTCTTAAACTATTGGTGCTTCACCCTTGATTTTGCACTATTGTATTTCTAAGTGCTGTTTTTATTTATTTATTTATATTTTCACTACCTTGCTAAAACTAAACTAATAAAAATTTGGTTAAATAGATAAATACTTAATCCCTTATTTTAGATACGGAACCGCTCCCTACAATACTGTTCTTAATAAAAATTAATTTTGTTATAAAGTGTTGTGCGGATAAATGGGCAACTAAAGGTAAAAGCTGTAGTGGGATGACATGTCCATTTTTGAAATTAATTTTGAAAGATTTGGTGAGATTAAATATTTGAGGTTAAATGGTAAAAGGTTTTGGAATAGATTTTGTTAAAAAATATAATGACGATGCTTTTGTAAGGTAATTTAAGTAGTTGTTTGCAATAGATTATCACACTTATTTTCAATAATAATGTCATTCACATTTATATGTATTCTCACCCACTCACGTTATACAGTCTTCATTTGTAAGATATTATATTAATAATATTTTATTTAGCCAATAAACAACGTGTTTCTTGTAAATATATTATTCTACAAAATAACATCCCCACGTGGTTGACTAGACCTGATAGATCCGGCTGCTACTTCTGTACCCATCTTTAATTTATTTCTGCACCTGTCTGCTCTTACGAATCTTCAATTTTTCTTTTCTGGTTCAGTTCGTGTCCCCCATCCCCAAACTCTCTGCTTCTAATGTCTGTCCCCCTTCTTGAATTCAATTTCAGAAGAATTTTCCAGTCTTAAAACCACAGCTTCATATTGTTTCATAGAGATTAAAGCATGCATCAAGAAAATGATGGAGCTGGAAGAGAGCTACGTATTTTGAGCATTAGTAATTCATAAATACTCAAATTTAACGTGAATTTTTCAAATCTCAATCTTAAGCTCAAGTTTCAATCAAGAGTTGATCTTGAACTTAATAAATTTTCGAAGTTCAAGTTTGCAAAAACATTTTAAGTTTAAGTCGAATTGTTTAATTTATTAATACCCCTAAAAATGTTGAATTACAGTATGATAATTATGGGTTGGAGTTAGAATTGAGTTTTCATGGTGGTTTGTTCTTACCATATATTCTCATGATGGGAATTTCAACTAAATGTAATTATAACTTGTCAATATATATTTGTGCAGAATAGGTGGGTTAAGTCCACATCATTTCAACATGGAAACCCTTTTTCAACACATCAACAATGCACATCAGATCCTTTCAGACTACTCATCTTATGGGAGTATTTTGGACGAGTTCATGACCTATTCAAAATATTTATAAGATATTTAAGAGTTTATAAGTTTAATTTATATGTTTGATAATTTGTTTATAAAATAACTTATAAACTCAAAAAATAAAATACTTAAAACTTATAAGTTATTGAAAAATAAGTTAATTGTTCTTAACTTATATTTGAATATCTTATAAATTATTGTATGTTATATATTAAAAATGGCATCTCATAAAATTATACGTTTTAGCAATATTTAGTTTATTTTTATTATTAAAATATCAAAAAATTATAATAAATTAAAATTAAAAATTTCAACAAAATCTTTTAGGATATCTTATTAGTTCTGTTCAAATATTTTATTAACTTATTTTTAAAATAAGATTTGTAAATTTATAATCACTAAAAATATTTTATAAACTTCATGATCTTATAAGCCACTAAAAATAAGTTTAGACAAACACTCTACTAGGGTATAATCTTATATTGCACATTATAGATGCACTGAGGGTGTGTTTAAAATGAGAATTAACAAAAATTTATCATTTGGCAAAAGTCTATATTATAATATGATAAAAACTACATGTAGACGTTTTCTGCAAATATTGTAGTCCAGTGATTACGATAAATGTTGTTCATGAATATTTTCAAATGAGATATTTTTGTTGTGTCCTCCTCTGTTTTTCTTTTTTTTAAAAAAGCTTATAAAAATGTAGATAAATTTTTTGGTCTCATACATAATTATTAAAGGTAAACGAAAGAAAACCAAACAATAAACTTATATTAAAAGGAAAAATTCCAATGTATATGAACTAAATATTAAGGCTATCCATTTGCACAAGCACGCGTTCGCGTAACCAAATTAAACTTTATTTTTACTTCTTGCTATATCCATCAGAGGTGTAAATAAATCAAACTACTCCATTAAACTCTAAAATAGTTTTAAGTCTATTTGAATTTAAATTCAAATTTTGAACATTTTTTCAAGTTTGAGCTTAGTACTTAACTCAAAACTCATTTTAGTTCAAGTTTTACAAAATTAAATTAAATCAAGTTAGAATTACTATTTAAACCCTATCCAAAAATCCTTGCTTAATCTGGATTTTTCCAACGTTTAGCATAATTAACTTCCCAGCATTTTGATAGGAAAAATAAATAAATAAATACCCCTACCCTACATGGGCTCGTTAAAAATGTGTGTGGAACTCTCATGGAGTATCAATGACTTCTTGTAATTGGCAATACCTTTTTTTTAAAGTAAGCTTAGTATATATGCTGCCATTTAATTCCTCGTAATATTTTGTTTAGGAATTTCTGAAAATTATAGCCTGTCCACGTTTTGCAAATTTTGAAGAGTAAAAATTAGTGGGCTACTGTGTGTGTGTGTGTGTAAAAGGTTGTAATAGTGTAAAAGTAATAATTGTGTATATTTAATTTAGCTAGGGTAAAAATATTATGTAATTTGTATTATAAATTTTATTTGTTTGTATTTTTAAGAACTCAATAACAGAAATTAATAAAATAAAATAAACAAGATTTGCGGAAAAATATGATGTACGTACCTCTCAGTTTGAAGCTCCTTTGCTGGCAACTGGACTAAAGACTAAAAGCAGAAGACAACGATGAAGTAGTTAGTCCTTTCTATTACAAAATCAAACATAAATTAAGTAACTTAAAAGTATTATTCGTTTAAAATAAATCATTGATGAATTAATTCATTGAAAGTAACTGAAAATATAAAACAAATGAAACATTTGTTTATAATTTGATCGCATTCATTTAAGGTGCTAAAAATTTAAATGTAATATTACAAATTACAGGGACAGTATACATGGTTGAGAAAGGAAAACATCTTGAATCTATAGCTGAAAAGCAGATTTTACAGATAATTTATTTTAAGAATTAGATTGAATAAAATTGATGTGCTTGAGAATGACCAAAGCATAAAAAGAAGAAATGACAACGAAGACTCAGATTTAGAAGAAAGAAAATAGCTCTCCCAACAAATTAAGATTAAATGAGTTGCCTTTAATAATTAGTTTGAAATTTAAAAAACAAAAAAAAAATATATCACAACGATCTCTATTGTTTCTATTTAATTTTCAACATCACGATCGTGATTTGACATAAAATTAAAAAATAACGCAAACTTAATAGATGCATACCTAAAAAATAGGTTGTTTCAATCACATATGTTTGTACATGTAAACATTAATGGGATACTGAATATAACCCAAAAGAAATTATGCTTCAAAAAGATAATCAAAACAAAAAAGATGAAAAAAAGAAACCCACTTCGAGGAACAAAAAAAGTCACCTCAAAAATATTAACTGCAACAAAACGGGGTACTGTCACTGCAAACTCATGAATCGTATCCCAAAATGAAATAAGAAATTGTACAAAGTATGACTGCGTGCAAATACGAAAAAGCACACCTTTTTTTAAAAAAAAAAAATCAGAGGGATTGAAGAAGATGAATTGGTATAATCTTATATACATAGACATACACATATAGGTATTGTATAAATATCTAGATAACTTACAATTGTGATGATGAAGATGGAAAAACAAGGCAGGGCATGTCCTATGGGAATGATTTTATAAAGAGGGGAAAATGTATTTTTCTGTTAATATGGTAGCATGATAATTTAAAAATGGATTTCGATAATCCCATTATGAGATCTGTAAATCCATAGCGATACGGAAATCTAAAAAAAAATTATATCTGTATCGATATAAATATATATGTAGCATTAATTCTAATTTTTCAAAAATTAGAGTTTTTTATTAAGATAAAAATTTTATATTGGTTGAACTATTGATAAATGCATTTGACGTTTCTGTTTTTTGAAATTTTTTATCTCTAACGAGCGCATTTAATAGCTTTTGAAGCTAAAAATAATGTCTAATGAATATATATATATATATATGTATGTATGTATGTATGTATTTAGGAAACGCTAAAATAATATTATGTTATAATATATATTATAGAAAATCAGTGTTGATCGATTTTGATCCAAATCCTACTTTTATAAAATTTTGAATTTTTTATGAAAAAATATTTGTTTTGGATTGATTTGGTAATAAACCTTAATTCTAATTTTTCAGAATTTTAAGTTTTTTTTTTTTATCAAAGTAAAAATGGTCTATTAGTTGAACTATTCATAAATGCATTTAATTGTTTTGAGATTTTTTTCTATAACATGCATATTTAATAGCCTTTAAAGTTAAAAATAATGTCTAACGAATATAAAAATCATGTGTACATCTACTTACTAAACACTGAGACAATAACTATAATTGCCTGAAAATAATTATTGATAAAAATTACTGTTTCAAAATTATAATTCAATTTATCCAATATGTCTTAGTAAAATGGGCTCTAAATTTTTCAATGATTTTTTATTTTTTAAATGTTTTATTACTTAAAGTATAAAAATATATTAATAGCTTAGTCAATGCTATTATTAGGAAAATTTGACAAATAAATCTATTTATCTAAAAGCAATAAAGTGAAATACAACAATAAATGACTTTTTTTTGCCATTTTGTCATAGACTAAACAGAGGCATATTTAAAAATTTTTAAATATATTTATTACTTCTATATTCTTTATGTAAAGTGTTTGAATTTAGACTGAAATTTTTGATTAATACAATACGAATTTCTTTTATTATTCTTATCTATATTATTTAACAATGGATAAGAATTAATCCCATTCAAAGGAGTCTATCCAATCATTAATAATAGATATCGATGCAATACGAATTTCTTTTATTATTATTATCTATATTATTTTTAGTAATAGATAAGAATTAATCCCATTCAAAGGAGTCTATCGAATCATTAATAATAAATACCAATAGTATGTTTTAGTAAATTAATTGTGTATATATTTTTGGCACACAAGAGTGTGCCAATTGGCTAGTATAAATTGTTTATTTGTCAATCTTTCACATATAAAAATATATATATATATATATATCACAAATTTACTTATTATGTTGCATTTTTATTTTCTCTCATTATTTAATTTCATCTTAAATAATTTGCTTTATCTTTCCCCATTTAAATATTATTTTTCAGATTCTTTGTTTTTGTAAATACATTTTCTTAATTATTTTTCTTTCATACATTTCAAATAAATTGTAGTATCAATGTTAAATTTTCAAAATAGCAAACTAGCAATTTTATTATCTCTAGATAAGATTTACAACATGCTATTTGGAAGAACTTTTTACTTATTTGCACTATTCTTTTGGATTTTATTACTATCTTTTTTGATACTCTTTAATCTTACACTATATGTTATAGCAAATCGGTGTGGCCAATTTTGACCAAAATCTTATTTTTACGAAATTTTTAATTTTTTATTAAATGAATTTTTGTTTTGGATTGACTATGCATGGCAAGACCATACAAATCTTCAATGTATTATATGTATTAATTGTATGCATTGAATTGGCGACATAATTATTACCACATAATTTACCTATGGATGTTTACAAATGGATAGAAGAAAATAACTTGCTAATAAACCTTAATTCTAATTTTTCAGAATTTTGAATTCTTTTATTTAATTAAAAAATGTATATTAGTTGAATTATCCATAAATGCATTTAATGTTTTGTTTTTTTTTTTTTTGTGATTTTTTATATAACGAGCACGTTTAATTGTTTTTAAAGATAAAATAATATCTAATAAATATCATTACTACATAAGAATGCGTGAATGGTTAGGCGAACCCATCTACATCATGTAGAATTACATTTATGTCCTTGCTAAAACCGTGTTCCTCAACTCACCCAAATGGCAAATCCATGACTCCACGATGCGTGATATATGGACTGCACTTACAAAAGTGACAACTGCGCCGAGCAATTAATAGAAAATTTTGATTTTTTCAGACATAATATCTTAAGTTTAATTTACCATATATTGAAATTCTTTTATTTAGTAACGGCTATGAATTTTTTAATGGTGTACTAATTAATTTTTAAACGAAAAAAGTTACAATATTATTAGCATTTTGAACTTTTTAAATTAAATTATATATGATTTAATTAAATATAGTTTTAAAATGGTGTACTGATTAATTAAATTGATTAATAGATTTTTATTTTTTATTTCTTATTAGGTTATCTTTTCGTCCATATGTGCATTTTTCAGTTTCTTCCCTACTCATAAACGCATATGATTTATGATTCGTCAAATCATATATAATAGCAAGGGTGTCTTTTATCAATTTTGACTAAAATTCTGTTTGTAATTTTTTATTTTTATTATTAACTATTTGTTGGTTTCATACCTTTATAATACCTTGTTTATTTCTATAATTAATTCCCGTAATCAACCAAGCTATTAATGAAAAGTCCTGATTTTTTATATATAATACATTAAATTTAAGTTACCATATTTGGAGAACTTTAATTTGGTCAGAGATATATAAAATTTTTAAATGATAAACTATTTTGTATAAAGAAAGCTACTCTGTTATTGACATTCTAACTAGAGTGCAACCCATGCCATGGAAAATCAAATTTTATTTTTTTATGATTTATGTATAAATTTTAAAAAAGAATTGCTTTTTAATTATATTGAATCTTGTTCACAGCTAAAGATTATTTTCAACAGAATTGCAATACTAAATTAATTAAAAATAAAAATTTATAATTGTGTTTAACATATATATAAAGAATTAAATCCAAATAGAATAATTTTGAGAATATAAATCTATAGATCAAATTTAAATATTATTTAAGTTACCAATTCTATAATATGCTAGATTTCAACAAATTCATATCCTTAACATTGAGCTTTTAAAAATTTAAAAAAAAACCTGCATATTAAATCATTATCAGAGTAACTAATTAAAAGTTGTTATAATTGAAATAACATTGAAAATTTTAGCCAAATATTACTTTGTAATATAAAAGTAAATTTGCTTTGCAAAGATAGAACAAAAGTGTATTAGAATATATAATGAAATGATACTCATAATTTGATGTGTAAATAATTTCATCTTCCATACTAAATCATACCGACCAACAGGTAAAACAAAATTGCTTAATAGACTAAAACTATTTAACAAATAAACTTATTGTTTATTTCAATTAAAGTTAAAATAAAAAGTAATAAGTTTTTTAAACAAAAATGATGCTTAAAATGAAAAGGGAATAGACACTTTGCATATTGGTCTTCATCATTAAAAATTAAATTGTATGATTATCTCAACAAATAAATAGATAATACATATAAATATATATATATATATATATATTAATGAACAATTGTAAATATAAAAATCAAATTGGATGTAACTCTAAAATATTTAAATAAAAAATGTTTAGCAGTTAAACTTGCAAGTATTATAACACATCAAAACTTCAAGGTTGCATGTGAAACATAATATCCATGCAGTGAATAATTACAAAGCACTGTGTACTTAATATTCATAATTCAATACATTTTCTACTTCAAACAAACGTGTGAAAAAATTACCATTGTTCGAGACCACTAAACTAAGAAAAACGAAAAACATACAGAGATGTAGTAAACCAACCGTGATACTTAGTTAATAACTTTGATTCCAGGCTCTTCCAATTCCTGTGTTGACAATGTTTCTTCATCCAATTTGCATTTTTTGCTAGTCTAAATCGAGGAAGGAACAAGCAAATTGTTCAACTTTGATTGAAACTCACTTTTACTTCGTCTAACACGATGTCACTCTTTATTGTTCTTCTCCTCTCTCCTCGTTTGATTTTGTCACGCTTCAACCTCGACTTTCACTCTCTCTTTTTTATATGACAATGTTGCCTAAAATATTGTTTAAATTAGAAAAGTAAATATATATAATCTTCCTCACATAACATTTCCAAATAATATATTATAGGATAATTGATGGAACATTTATTTTTTATCTTTATATAACATATTTACTAAAAATATTACCTAAATTTAAGAGAGATTTATGAAACATTTTCTTTAATTATTTTTATTAGAAGAAGTAAAATTTGCAAAATCCTTAGATTTTAGAGTTTTTGACAAATTTTAAGGAAATTAATAATCAATATTTATGGGGAATTCTTATAAAAAAATTAGAGAATTTTAAAATATAGAGTTTTTAATAAATGAAAACAAATTTAATAATGAATACTCATGGAGCATTCTTGCAAGCTATCTTAAATTAGCTTAATTGTCGCTGATGTGTTGCTAAATTGAGTTAAATATTTTATTTAATCATACTCTAACTTTCCAGAAAAGTTTTGGGGTATAAATAAAAAATTAATTGCCTCTATTTTAGTTAAATGTTTTCTAATTTACGAAATTCAAGAATAAATGTTCAAATTTATTTTCAAAATTAGTGGGTAACCAATGAAATTTAAAATTAAAATCACGACAACTCAAAATTTAGATATAGATATTTTTTTTGTTGAGCAAATCATAAACCGTTATTAGAAAATAAAACATATATGGAGAATGCTTACATGGAAATAGATAATTATACATTTTAAAATAATAGAAATGTGATTTTACTTGTATCAAAATATAAATAATCAGTCACTTAATTCAATTGTACAAAATTAGAGAAAATCCAATATACAATATTATAACCTATTAGAATGTTAACAACATAGTAACTTCGTTTTTACAAAGCAGTATGCCATTTATAAAGTTTATATTGCTGACCAATTAAAGTTCTCCAAATATGTAACTTAAATTTAACGTATTATATAAGAAAATTAGGACTTTTCATTATAGCTTGGTTGATTACGTGAATTAATTATAGAAATAAAGCAGATATTATAAAGGTATGAATCTCAATCAAATTTAAAATTAAAATCACGACAACTCAAAATGTAGATATAGATATTATTTTTATTGAGCAAAGAAAAAAATATATATGGAGAATGCATACATGGAAAAAGATAATTATTCATTTTAAAATAACAGAAGTGTTATTTTACCTATATGCAAATATAAATAATCAATTAGTTAATTCAATTCAATTGTACAAAATTAGAGAAATTCCAATATATAATATTATAACGCATTAATTAGAATGTTAATGACATAGTAACTTTCTTTTTACAAAATCGTATATCATTTATAAAGTTTATATATCTTTGACCAAATTAAAATTCTCCAAACATGGTAACTTAAATTTAACGTATTATATTAAAAAAAATTAGGAATTTTCATTAATAGCTTGGTTGATTATGGGAATTAATTATAGAAATAAAGTAGATATTATAAAGGTATGAAACCAACAAATAGTTTAACAATAAAAATAAAAAATTCCAAAATTCTTTAAATTCAGAATTTTAGTCCAAATTGTTCAAATACACCATTGCTATTGTATATGATATATTTTGTAGATTTCTTCTTATTTTTTAGCATTATCACATCTTCCATTAACCAATACATATTTTCAACCAAATTAGGACTCCAATAATTTAAGTAAAATGTCAAACTCTTCATTTTTTTAAAAAATTGAAATTCTTCAACTCCTTAATTTAAGAAACTCACGGATAACAATATTTTTCAATTTTTTTCAAGTAATTTCAGCAATATTTTTCTAAATATTTTGCGCTACATAATTGTCTATTCATATATAAGTGCCAATAGTTTTTATTTAATTATTATAAAAGAATATGATTTATTGGCGTAGTGCACCGGTGGTATGCTAATAATAGTAACAGAAAAACGAGGTGACGGACTATCGTTTCCTTTCCAAGAGAGAAATAAAACACAAAAGATTTTGCTGACAAGAATATAAGAATGTAATGCAAATAATTGAGGTTATGATTATACATTTTTCTTAAGGTCCATATGTTTATTATTTAGAACTTTACGTGATAAATTTTGCCATTAGCAAGGAATTATATTTTTTAATTATTAATCAAGTTCATCTTTCTTTTCTAGCATAATTGCTAAGACCATAAAGTTATGCATATTGAATTACCAAACATAATATTTTCTATTTTTTCCTCATAGAATCAAATACGATGTTGCAGCTAACATCAATGTTGATTATTTAGTGAGTTGAATTTGAGTAATAATTCAAAACTCCATAACTATTCCTAATTAATTCAATTTAATTGTATAAAAGTAAGATAGATTGATTAAAAATTTAAATAGTATAACCTACACTATATTATTAAGAATTTATGTTAAATTTGATTGCAAAATATAAATTTACGGAATTACCCTCAAATAGTAGATTTACATTATTATTATTCTTAATCAAAAAGACAAAATACACTTAACTATAATTACTAATATGTCATTGCCTCTTTTTTATATTATGTATCTATGCTTTATGCTGTCATAAAAGTAAGAATGTCGAAATAAATGATATGATTTTTCAGTTGCAAATTGTAAGATTATATAATTATTTTTATCTCACTATCTTTTTATTTTTCGTTTCTCTTTTAACTTTTATTTTTATTTCTTGTGCTCTTGAGTTTTCCCTATTTTCAAATTCCTTTTGTCAATCTTTTTTTATTTCTTAATTGAAATATTTTTTATATTTCTAATTTCAATATTTTTATTATTTAAAATATAATAATTTTATAATTTATACGTTGAGTTGAGTTGTACATGTACAAAATGCACCATTTTTATTAGTGATTATAATATTTGTTTTTGGGATGTAAAGATGTAAACAAACCTAAAAGTGAAAATCGTTGAACAAGTTTTGAATTTTGACAAGCAATTTTCATCTGAAAAAGAAGGGAAAAAATGAAAATTTATAATTTCATGGTGAAAAAGTGGTAAAATTAGTTATATGGAAAAACAAATGATTAAATTTGAGCTATAAATCGGAAACTCGCCCAAGATTCTGGAATCAGGGGAATGTAACGCGAGAGGGCTCAACTGACTCGGCCCACCGACGGCGGCGTATAGTTGCCCGACGATGAACGAGGGAGTGCAGAAGAACACGCTGTACGTCGGGGGCCTGGCGGAATGATTTTGAGATGATGTGGAATGGGATGTGTGAATCGCCTAGTTATTGGCATGATACTGCTTGCAATGGGCTAATGGGGGGTCAGTCTGTTTGATGTTGGTCTTCAGGTTGTGGGTTAATGATTCTGTAGTTTTTGATAAATGATTATTTGAATGTTATTTCTTGGACTTCTGCCTTCATATTCTTAGTTTTCTATTGTGGTTAGTCATCCTTGTCTTGTAATATCAAATATTAGGGTCACATTTTAGTTGTATCCTTTTCTTTCAAAGAGAACACATCATGCGTCATTTACTTGATGACTCGAAGTTAATGGTAATCTTATACTGCTGCTTAAGGCAGAAACAAGTATTAAGAATATCTTGCAGTTTTTTCTCTCTGATATGCTTCTGTATTGTGGGTTAGGAACATCCCTTACTTCAATTTTGGTGTTTCTGTTTGGGATCAGCGGAGACTGAAGCCCATAATTTATCCGCTTACATAACTTTCCAACCACCATAATGGCTTGAGTCCTTATTGCCATTGGTCATTATCTATTGAAAGACAGCAGCAGGAACAGGAAATGCAGTGGCTTGGAGCAGAGCAGAGGGCAGCAATGCAGGCAGCTGAAGAATTGCACAGGAAGAAAATGGGCGAGGAGCGAGAAGGTGAAAAAGAAGACGGTGGTGATGTTAAGGATGATCTAATGGCGAGGGCTGAAGCAGAATGCCGGTGCCCACTTTGTTGTTGGCGGAGAATTGGCTACTTAAGCCGGAAAACTACTGAAAGCTGAAACACGGTTGGTTGTTGCACACTTGCATTCAACACAGTTCATCAGTTTGGCTCACTCTAAATGTTTTACTTTTAGGATGTGTTGTTGGTTGAAACTGCTAGTGTCAGCCGTGTTTGGCAAGCCAGTCCCTGTTAATTCCTGAGATGGAGTCCACCTTGTGGATGTAGAAGATCACTAGGCTTTATCATCACAATGTGTGAATGTTAAGCCTAAACTCTTTGCTTCAATTGTTTTGAGTTTTTTTTCTTTCCTCCAGACCAAGCCACGTGTGATAGTTTTGATCCCCTTAACGGAGGGAGAAGGAAACATATGCTAAGAAGAATGACTCAAGTGCAATAGCAACTTTTTTCTCTTTTTGTGTGTGTGTGTTGTTGAAAAGAATGAGTGATTACAAATCTCAAAATTACTTGGTTGTCTGGAAAAATAATGAAAAAGAACATGAAGTCACGAATGTCTTCAAAGAAGAGAATCAAGCAGGCTTCAAGGAAAATGAAATCCTTTTCATATATTTTTTCATGATTTCTTGCACTTATCATTCTTCCCTAATAAACAACCAACATTCCTTTTCTCCAGCAATTTCTGTTTTTCCTTCGCATTGCCAAAAGCCTTGTACACAACAAAGAGATTTATGGAAAGTAGATTTATTAATGGTGAAGGGGAAACAACAAAGTTTCCATGTCCAAACACGACATACAAAACACAGCCTTCAGCAACAAAGTGCTCAACTCTGCTCTGAAAATTTTTCACCTTCAATTTTTGAGGCAGCTGCTGTATCCAGAAACCACACCAAGTCACCTTTGACAGGCCGGACCATCCTCACAGGCAACTCCGGACAGTCAGGAACAATTTTGTCCATTGCCAAGTGCACGGCCTCTGCTTTGCTGTCACCAGTGACAACTATAGCAACGTTGGAAGCAGAGTTTATGACAGGCAATGTAAAAGTGATCCTCTCAGGTGGGGGCTTGGGCGAATCAGTGATGAATGTCACCCACTGATCCTTCTCATTAAGCACGGGGTGATTAGGAAACAGAGACGCGACATGCCCATCAGGTCCCATTCCAAGGAGGACGAGGTCAAACTTTGGGCAGTCATTTATTTCAGACACGCTGATCACACGAGTCTTAACAAGCTGTCTGATAACAAATTCATAGTCCTCCGCAGCTTGTTCTGCAGTAACCGTGTCATTGATGGAATGCACATGGCTGTGAACAATAGGCACCTGAAAAGGTAAAGGTGCATATACAGCATATGCCCAGATATGGAAACTAACGAATAGAGAAATATAAAATATATATTACTTTCACTTTTCCTGGTTTGATCTTAGAGGACGTTTTATTTGACAAATACATGATTACAACCTTAAGGAGATGAATCATACTTCTCTCATGGAAAGCATTTTCCACTGGAAAGGGAAAAAAGGAGGATAAGAAGAAATTGGTTTGATATTTCAGAATCTATAGCTTACCTAAGCTTAACAGTCGAAAACAGCATATAAACAAGTCGTATGTTTTGGGACGACAAACTATAACAAGCTCGAAGAATTTCAACATCACATATTGGAAGGACCAAGTAATATCATGTAAATTCCCCATGGAAACCAGCAGACCTAACTCGCCAACTAAAGTAAAAAATTTTAACATCAAACCAAGAGCAAAAATTATCCTTGTTTTAGAGAGAGGATTCACAACTGCTAATACAGTGTGTTGGATCAATTTTCCACACCATCATCTTCAATTCTGAATATTTGGTAAAAAATATTACATTGGATCTGATTCAAAAAAGTCAGCCACTTCATCACATAAAAGAGCGTGGCAAGTCTTCTCAAAGAAAGCATGCTTTTTCGACACAACATATCTGAATAATCCAAAATGTAGATGTACAAGAATGTTGAAAAGAAAATGATGTTGAAAGAGAGTTCTTGATGAACTCAATTTAACCTAAACCTATACAATAGATTTTAGTGACAGGCATTAATAAGCATAAACAGATTTCAAAAGGTATATGAAACTCTCACAGAAAGATAATGACAAAAGATACAACCGAAGAATTGCTGCTCAAATTTTGTGCTAAAATATAAGTTTTTAGCATTATTAGTTAAGGTGTATGTTATGGCATAAATAAGAAAGCCAAAGAGAAGACAGCAAATGGGAATGATAGGCTGGTCTAACAAACCATGACTTAGTTCTTGGACAAGCTCTTGTTCAAAACTGCACTAAAACTGTGCTTGCTCTCTCTTGCCATCTGTAAAACCAAGTTCCAGATTACGTTTCTCCAGCAACCTTTTCTTCTAAAATAATGTAAAGTACCAATCATCCTCTAAAGCTTGTATTACACTGTGATCATGTCTAACAAAATGGAAAAACTAAACAATGATCCGTTTGGCCATCTTTACTTAGTATAATAGTGCAGCTTCATTTCTATTGGGAGATTTCCCCATAAGGGAAACATTACGACACTATCCAGGTCATTGTAGACTTGACTAACATCAATCCCAGCAAAAAGTTTTACCCAGGCATCAAACCAACATTTTGATTACAGAAAACACATTGGATACTGGTTCTGTTATAATCTTACTGAAATACCATCAAATGATTCACTACAGGACTAGAAACTTGCATTAGGTTTCCTCCTCTTTTCAGCAGATGGTATAAGTGAGTGGTTTTAAGCTATCAACCTTCGACAATGACAACTTTTGCGCCAATTGTTATGTCTAATATGGGTCATGGAACAACTTAACGAATTTAAGTTCTACAATGATCAATTTGAGAAAAGTCATTGTTAGGCCTCAGATAATTTGATGTTACTGGTTACTGATGTACGCCATGGTAAAGAAAAGATCCCCAAATTGGGTATACATCAGTATCAATGCCAGAACTATCTCCATAGCAAAATAACAAGCTTAACAAGTCATCTAATTTGATGAAAATAAATAAAATAGAAGCATTTCATTTGAATTATTTTAGAGCTAAAAGTTAGAAGTTTAACATTTTCAAATTGGGGACTGAGGATCCCAGTTCTCCATATGCAGATCTACCCACACCCTGGCATGTCATATTCAAGAAGTACTTATTTAATGAAAATAAGGCACTGAGAAAAACTACCATCTGCGTATGGCTGGTGGGTTCTGAAGTGATATGATACTATAGCTATAAAAATTGCATTTTAAACTAGGCCATATCACTAACAGATCCCAAGAACAGTAAAACAAAGCAGGATCTCTGCTGTATATATGTAAACAAGCCTCAAAGCAGGAGAAATAGCCACGAACTCGCGCGAGATGACATCGATAGCCAGGCAAAAGTATACAGATCAATGAATTATAAACAGAACTAGAAAATGGAGACGCGGCTCGTCATAAATCCATAAAGATACCTTTGACAAAAAATCATCCTTTGCAAGCTTATAATTGCTATCAGCATGGCTTTTGGCAACCACACGCTCGTCGGCCCAAAATACGTACCACTTCGCCCAATCCACTGTCTTGTCGTAAGGGGCTTCACAGAGCTTTCTGCTTAATACACAAGTTCAATATCAAATTTTATCCTTCATAACAGTATCATCAGTGTAACAATGCACTTACATACCCCATCAAGTAAATAAGTGAACCGCCAGATAAAGCAACGGCAAAAACACCCCGCTCTTTTATAGCAGCTTCCGATAATTCTGCTATATAATCTGCCAAATTGCTTCTTAACTCATCTAAATATTCATGAATTCTCAGCTCTCTTCCATCCGTTTTATCCCCAGACACAGCCATGTTTCTCAGATTATACACAGCTGTTCAGAAATGATGGAAAAAGGAGATAACTTCTAGTCCGAAGACAGAATACATTGGAAAAAATGATGCCTTGTTCACAGAGAATCCACAATTGGAAATTATCACGATAAGAAAAAACTAAAATTTGTCAACAATGTGATCCCACAAAATCCAAACTCCTCAAAAGAACTAAATATCGCAGAATTACAACAACAATTCAATAGCTATCATAACAATTGTATAAATTTGAAATTCTACAGCATTATAGCGATTAAACTGAACTCCCTATACTGCATTGAATTAACAGAAACCATAAAACAAAAAATAAAGCATCAGAAACATCGTCACTATGAAAGCAATCACGAGGATCAATAACCCAAAAAATCAATACCCAAACCACTCAAATCAACACTGCACGTCAAAACAAGTAGATTAAACAGCATTCATAGTCAAAGCCCATATGAAAAAAATTGTGTATTCACACTTTCTTGCACGAACAAACTCGGATTCTACAGACCCACAATACGATAATCAGAAATTTGCATTCTTGAAATCGGATAGAGAATAATAGAACGCAAAATCTTATTAGATTAATAATCTGAAATGTCAGCGGACGCAGAGAGACGGAGAGAGAGACTCACAGAAGAAAGAGAAAAGGATGGGTGTCAGAGAAGGAACAAACCGATCGAGTTGGAAGAATAGACGATTGATATCAACCTTTGTTTTTATAGACACTTGCACACACCATAGTTATTTTCAATCTTGCACGTACAACAATTTCAGGGTGGAAGTCAAAAAAAAACCACATTTTACGGGCAAAATATACATCAAACGTGTGTGTACATATATATATGCATCTATATATTCTCAGAGTCCCAGCAATAAATAAAATAGAAATCCTTCTCTGCTTTTCCCCTGATGGGCTCCCCGTGTAAATCCAATGGTGGAAAATAATCATAAAATATAAAATGCAGTACCAAATAATTAATAAATAAAAGCACCAATTTTGACAAAAGGTAAATTTTTATTTTGGGTCTTTTTGGGTGAAATGGAAACTCTGATCGTGATTAGACAGCTACCTGGGATAACGATTGTACTTTTTAAAATATTTTAAAATTCTGTAGTATTTTATAAAATTTTTTAACACACCAAATATTTTCTTACCCTACGCTAACTGGATATATTATTGTTAAATATAACATTAATAATCTTTTCTATTAACTAATATACTATATCTTATTTTACCGTCATGTAACATTTTGCTTACAAATATGCCGTAACAACCATTATATTAAATAACACTCTGCTATTTTCTTCCAAGAACATTACTATTATTTTTTCTCAAAAAATTCGTCTAATCTATTTTCAAATATAAAATTTTACCCAATCTTTCAACATGGATTTTCAAATATGAAAGTGTCGTCCAATCCCAAACCTCTGACTATTTCTCAGTCTAATCTAATTGAACTCTTAAAAAACAGTAATCACCACAAAGCTTACAAATGAGATTCTTTTTCTTTCATCTGGCAAACGGTGCATTTAAATTATATTATCCCAACTTGCGATAAGATAAAGTGGAGCACTACTTTGTATATGATCAGACCTATGAGGCTTAATTACTAATCCCAACTCGTATTATTATTCTGCTTGTGACACATGCATTTCATTTAAATTTGTAAATTGGCATTAACAATCAGCTCCAGATCGTGGGTCTGGAGTAGTGGCTTGGAGGCTTGGGGATGATGATTCGTTTATATGTTTCTATATTTATTTATTTATTTTTATTTTTATTACTATTTTGTACCGACAAGGTTAAACATGTTTTTGTGTACTCCATCATAAAGAGTGCATGTTCTTATCTTATTTTGCACATTCATTGTGAGGGTAAAATTAATGCTCAACCAAACGCCTTGTCTACGTTGAATTTGACAGATGAATTTGTCAGTGCCTTGCACGGTTTGATTTGAATATTTTAGTGCAAGATGTATTTTCGTTTCTTTTCTTATTAAAATTTCCTCACTTACCCTATTAACTTGACCTACGCCATTTCATAATTATTCCTTGTGTTACCTTCTCTTTATTTATTACTTGAGTTTTAGCTTCGGGGACTCTTGTTGATACAAGACCGGGGGTATACGAAACCTTCATTTAATTTCAGGCTATGTTCAATTTGAGTAATAAAGTAAGACTAAATTATTTTATTTAATTTAATTATAAATTTACTTAAATTAGTTAAAATCTTTGATTAGATAGTAGCCCGTTATAAACCACAAAATAGTAGAATAAATAAACGGACATGATTAAGAGGGTGTTTGATTAAATTTATTTTTTATAATTTGTACGATCATGTAATTTATAAGATGTTTTGTTACTTATAAATTCATAAATTTTATTTTAAAAATAAATTGATAAAATGTTTGAAAAGATCATCTTATAAGATTTTATTAAAATTTATAATTATAATTGATTATAATTTTGTTAATGTGATAATGATGACAATAAATTATAATACTATTAATAAAATATAATTTAAAAACACTTGTGCTAATATATAAAATGAAATAGCTTATAAGATATAAAAAAAATATTCTCAATTTATTTTTAAAAAATTTATAAATTCTAAATATCTTATTTTTAGAATTTTTCAGTTCTTTTCTAAATAAAATTACTAAACACCCTTGAAGAATTTATAAGTTTTTAAATATTTTATGAAATTTTGAAAAACTTATAAACTCATCTAAACACCCTCTAAATAATCAAGATGTTAACAATTACTTTTATATTATTTAAATTAATATTTTAATTTTATATTATTAATGAAATAATTTTCATACTAAAATTATAATACAAAGGTAAAATCTATACACCTTAAATAGTCAAACTTTGTAGTCAACGGTATTGAACTTCAAGACCAGTGTCTACTATACATATACTTTACAAGGCAAAAATTTGAAGTGAGTAGTTAGCAATTGAGATTGCAAATCTAGTTTCGTATTTTTAAATGTAGATTTTAATAAAATGATGAATGTAAACTATATAAAATTGTGCATCTCTGCTTGCTTAACGCTAAGTTCGACAACTTACAGTTTAGAGGCTGTAGATTTGTGCCACGCAAACATGAATTTTAATTTAATTGAAGGAAACACCTAACAGATTTTACCATGATCTAAGGTTTAAAGGGATTTTTATGGTTGATAAATGGTGCCAAGATCCTGTTATACATCAATGTCGCAAGTAAACATGCATAGTTTTGGAACCTAAGGAACCATGGATAAAGTTGTTTGGCATGCATCCAAGTTTACTAAGCTCATTTGAAGGTAATAAATGTATGCGTAAAAAAACAAAAAGAAAGAAAAGATTGTTTTGTTGGCTCAAATTTACAATACGAACCATGTAGTTTCATAGTGGGTTTAGTTGACTTGAAGCCACCACGTCATTGCATTGCATACAGTAATTTTTGAACATATTGTTTACTGCTTTTAACTGCTCTTGCCATTAGTGTGAAAATGAACGCATGCCATTTCAATCCATGGCCAGTCCAATGCTCATACAAAACCTACTTTATGTCAACTATCACAGTGTTTTGTATATCATAAAGATCTCATGTGAGCCACCAAAAATAAAAATGATGAACATATGTGTGTGTGTGTGTGTGTGTGTGTGAAAGCAGGATGGCGTGGGGTGGGGTTGGGAAATGGGGGCATCAAGTTACATCATCAACCAGCAGTAGCAAAATAGTAGTTCAATGCATAAAAGATACGTGAGATCCCCATTGTTCAAAAGGGCCCACGTGTTAGGGCAAACCAGGACTTGTGATTACCCTAGTTTCTGGAATCTTGGCCCTTATCAAGAGCCTGACATATGAATGGGACCTTGTACAGTTTTCTCCATCTGGAAGAAGCATTCAGCATGAGCATGGACAATGTTTGGGTAGCCCGGGCTTTGTTTGGATGCATATCTTGCTGGAAAGAAAATTGTTGCAAACATTTAAAAACGGCATAAAAATAGGAGAGAGAAGGAAACAAAAAAGTATTATTTTAATGAATAATATGTTTGAAGAGCTGAATTTTGAAGGGATGGAAATGATTAAAAATTTGCTCCCAAACACAGCCCTAGAATATTTCGCCTTGATTTTTATTATATACTTTCCTCAGCAAAATTGCTTTAACCTTCTTTCATTTTCTTGGAGGGGTGTTCCACACTAACCACTTTCTTGACGTATCTCTTCAACTTTCACACTTCTCCTTCAATGATCAAGAAAAGGATTGTTATTTATGAAGTCTACGTCTGTTTTACTTTTATAAATTATTTATCACCACTTTAAAATCTTACCAAAACAAACATATTATCTTAAAATTATTTTTTAAATTTAAATTTAAATGTTTCTATCTCTTATATTTTATAATTAACTAATAATTTTTAATTACTATAACTATTCAAAATCAAATTAATGCATATTCCAATAATTTTTTTGTTTATATTCATTTTCCATTAACATATAAACATATATATTATTATATTATTGAATCATCAGTACACATATGGTATAAAACCGTTTCAAAAAAGTTCTCATATACTGGACATATTCAAACCACAGGAATTTATGTTTCCAAACACACCATCTGCTTTGGTTGCCCTGCGTACTACACAAGTTTTCCCTCTTGCTTCAAGCGTTTGAGTTTTTTTTTTTCTAAATAGTTTGGGGTGTTGTTCTTCTTGAAGAAAATAAGAAAAAAATGAATATGTGGAACCATCACAATCTAATTTTGTAAAGGAATTCCTGTTAGAAATCGCTCATCTCTTCAAATTTCCTTTCAAAATGACCTCTTTCTTCCTAACTTTTCCTAAGGAATTATTATGCATGTTTTGCTATTTTTTAAAATTGCATACCATTACTATTAATTTTTAGGTTATTCCTTTTTTCATTTTTTTCTTCAAGAAGAATAGCACTCTAAAAAGAATCACTAGCGTATGTCTGTAAGATTAGAAGTCCTCCTATTCACCATTGACTATCCTGTAGAAATTAGCCTTGATGTGAATTCTTTCAATTTAAAAGATGATGAAGCGGTTGAATAGATAATCCAAATTTGAAACTAGTTTATCTCAACTCCATGTCCAAACCATTGAAAAAAGAAACACTCAAAACCCTTGAAGCAAGATAAAATTTCATTAAGAGAAAGTGATGACTCAATTATATGTATTGGGGTTGTTTGTAGATAGGATAAAAAGAAGAATTTATATTCAAGGTCACTGGACAAAGGGATAACTAACAAGGGCGATATCTGTTTGACAATTTGGCATAGAAATAGTGGAAGAATCCTTTCTATTCATGATTCTCTCTGAAAATTCCCCCAAAAGTTCTTCTGCCTAAAAGGTTGATTACTTTGGAAAATGTTTTTCTTGGAACTTTACATCAAAATGTATTAAGTTTTTCTGGATAAATTGTGTAATCAATTGATATTCTTGAAGGAATTTAAACCAAAAGAAAGACACAAAACAGATTCTGCATACCCAACTATTACTTTCAAAGAACAGTAATCCCTTTTGAGTTGAAAAAGAAAGTAATCCCTTTATCCAATGGCTTCATATATAAATTCTTCTTTGTACCCTGTCTACAAACAGTTCCAATGTATTGATTGAACCATCAACTTCTTTTGATAAAATTTTAATTAGAGAATGTTGTGCTGACAATCAAAGTCAATTCCTAGAAAAATGTCTGCATCCTTGAAAGTATTCTTTCTGTATTTTCTATGCCAAATTGCCAAACATATATCTTCCTTGGCTTTGATCCACTAGTGGCTACTGAAAATTCATGATAGCAAAATTAAAGGGAAATGTGGCATATTTCCTTAGAGTTGTAAGAAGATTATCTTCACCTTTGTCTTCTCCAATCTCTCTAATGTCAAAATTTTCTTCAAGTTTGATTTGAAAGCAAAATTTTGGCAATAGGGAATTCAACAAGAAGAAAGACACAACATGGGATTCTATATATCCAACCATCACTTTCAATGGACAATAATGCCTTTTGGATTCAAAAAGTATGCAAACATTTTTCGAGAAATTGAATGTGATTGTTAGCACAAAATTCTGCAAATTTTTTTTGTAATTCTCGAAATTCGAAAGGGAATTGGTTCCAATTTACAACAAGATTAAAGGGAAATGTGACGTATTCCCTTTCAGTTGTGAGATAATTATATTTACTTTTCTTTGTAAAAAGTATGTTCATCAGTTGCCACCGTATGAATCACCTGCATTAGAAATTCTAAGTGTCTAAAAAAAGATCCTCTAGATTAAGCTTTTGTGATTGAGCTTTAAAAAGAGAAGCTTCAAACCTTTGGGTAGAAGAATTTAATCCAAAAATGCCGCTAGATGATTAGGATAAAAATAATATAAACTAAATATAATTTTCATCTTCCACCCAAATCATCCAAAATTTTCTCCTCCATCTTAATTGGTAAACAAACATAGCCGAATCATCCAACTAACGTATCACTGGAAAAAAAAAAATGTTCCTTTTTTTTGCCTTAATTAAATTAATTGCTTATATTTAACAAAATAATGAATATTTGTCGCTTGATCTTTCTTTTTTTTTTTAATAGTAATTACTTGATCTTCTTGTTCAGTTCGTTGCTTAAGCACACAAAGTGGGAAAGATGAATGTTGCTGGCTTTTGCCGCACAACCTTAGCTGCAATTGCGTTTTTCTTTCGTGAGATCATCAAAGAACTGATTAATACATTGGTTTATTTTTTTAAATCATATTCACCTTTTTCTGAGTAAGTTTGGGCCATCGGTGGTTGGGAATCATAAATCAACCATCCCATTGTTTCACCTTTTTATTTTTATCTATTTCTTTTGGCCATATTTGTTTTTAAATTATAAACTTTAAAAATACACGTTCAATTATTATATTTTAAATTTTTTTACCTCATTTTTTATTTTTATATAATTTTTAAAACAAAAATACCAGAACTTTGAAAGGAAACAAAGCCTTTGACTCCACCAAATGATCTGTTTCTCTGCGCGAGTGCGCACACGCATATTTATTCTATACTATATTATTATATTAATAAATAATGCAGTTACATTGAACAATTTTTTACAATTATTCGTATGGTAAGTTTTTTTATTCTTTTATCTAATTTACAATTTGTATTAACATTTTCTCTAAATCTTTTATTTATTGATTTCTTTTAATCATTCTCAATTATCTTAATTCAAATAATAATTATTTTTGTACTCTAAAAAATTACACAATTTATTTATTTTAATTTTTTAATATACTTCTTCTTTTAAACTATTATTTTTATTTGCGTATTATGTCAAAATTGTCCCTTTTTTCAAATCCTTTTGATACTTCGTTATTTTATCATTTAAAATATTCTTTATATTTTTTAATTTTAAATATTGATATTTATATTAATTAAAATGTAATAATTTTATAATTTATAAATAAATAATTAAATTTACACCTGCAGTGCAATTTTTATTAGTATATATTAATGAAACATCTACCTCTGTAGCTGAAGTATGGAAACACATTTGTGTTCGGTAGAAATTAAATTTTGATGTTGCATTATTGTGGCAATGTCATGCACAAGTTCAGACATTGTGGACCAGAACCACCAATAATTAACGACGACAAAACAAATTTAGGTTGCTTGTGCAGATTGTTGTTAGCTACAAGAAAAACCCTACCCCAGTTCTGGGCTACATGGCAGTACAATGTGGACAATGCTAGTTACTTATCCAAGACGTTAATGATCATGTATTTATCATCCGAAGACATTTCTTATCATTGATACTTCTGTAAATAAATTTTGTTGACCTAAATCCATAACTAAATAGTGAAAATGCCACATGCAGCTCTGGCTTCTCCAGGCCAGCTTGGCTGCCTGGCCACTTGTTTGATTGCTTTTAACTATATTTCATTAAATCTTGTCCTGATTTCTTAATGTATGATGGGAATTTTTAATCGGGGTGTATTTGGAAATATTTGGCCATTCTGGGGTTTGATTAGCATAAAGAGGTTGCAGGATCATATGTAGTCAGAAGGATTTTATTTTTACTTGTTAGGACCAACAATATTCTCAGCAGGAATTCATTGAACCACTGGTTTTTTTTTTTTTTTTTTTTCTTAATAAGGCAATAAGCTTATCACCCTCTTATACCATTACACTTCCTTTTTCTAATCCATTTTGAGATGATTATGTTAGATGTTTGTTGCCCTTTTCATGAATGGCTATCCTTTCTCATCTGTTGTCCTCTCTGGCCTCACGTGCTGCCTCTTCTGTCTGGTATAAATCAGTACCTAACATGCATGTAGTTGATGCCATGCGTAGGGTCCATTTATTTGCTATCCCTCATTCTGATAATTGGACTTGTGCTTATAGATTATTCATGTGATGAGGGATTTCTAGTCCTAATTAGATGAAGTGCTTGGGCTACAACTGTACGTGTTTTACGTGGACAAGTTTACGTAGGTTGTGTTTGAGATGATTGCAAGGAAGTTGACAGCGGTAATGTAAACCCATTGTCAAAAACTACGTAGAAATTAAAATGTGTGATACAAAATCTAATTACTTGCAGTAAAAGAATTTTGTCTGCTTCTCAATGTGAAAACTCTCTCTACATGATAAGTCTACTCATAAAGTGGACCCTTGATTTTGTTACTTATGACACTAAGCAGCAATAGTTGACATCTGCACATTTAGTGCCACAAACAAGTAGGTTTTGGTCCCAACTAATCGTTAAGATATTTTTCCCTCATGAGAGTTCCCAATTCGTAAGTGGTCCTAATTGGTTCTGTCCACATTGTAGGGTTTTAATGCCTCTGATTTTAACTTTCCAAAATGGCTATTCTCAATTACATGCCAACAAAACTTTGTTCTTATTCTTGGGCTGGCTGACAAATGGATTAAATGAATATGGACCTCATGATCCGCCTAAGGACGGTTTGACAATAATTTTCAGATAAGTGACATTAAAAGATTCTGTCAAATAGTACAAAGAAAGAGAAGCGCCTGTTTCATATAAAAGAATGGGGGATGTAAATTAAATAATTTTTTCTTTTGTGGCCAATATATATTAGTTTGAAGTTGCCTGTTCCATAGCCTAGGGACCTCTCAAGATATCCATATCTCCACTTTTATGTGATGCTGATCTTTTCTGCCATCTAATTAGTTGTGTGTTCAGTAAGTCAAAATTATAAATTAAAATAATTAGTTTGCCAGTGTCATCCCAAATTAATTTGCTTAACTTACTTAACTGCATTACAGAGGCATAAATGCAGATAGTCTTTGTTGAAAGAGAGCTGAAGTAAAATATTCCAGTTTTTCCAAAGTTTCGTTATTATTATAGTTTTCCGTAAATGTCTGCAATAAATAGGTCTGTGTCCATTTTTTATTCGGCCTTGGTTGGGAAGAAGTAATTTATGCTCAAATCCAATTTTTAGTTTGGCCTTGGGCATGATGAAATTAGGGATTTGCTTTCTCTCTGGCACAGTTCTTCAGTGTTGTACAAAATACAGAGAGCCGCTATTCTTTTGGGTGCATTCATTGTTCATTCAAACAAGTAATAATTAGAGTTATTTCTTTATTTTCCCCCACTTGGAATCCCTCAAGCTGTATTGATTTAATTGAAAAGAAGCACAGTTGCAAGCATTTCATAATGGAGGATTGAGAGATCGGATTGGAAGAGTCATGATGGTAATAATAGTAAGGTCTTGTTTAAGTATGAAGAACTGTAAATTCTTTTACATACCGACCCTTTGGAAGGGTGCACAAGGGATTCACAGTTTCAAGTCATTTTCTGAACACAATCAATGTGACAATTGACAATTGGGATTGAAAATCAAAAAGGTGAAAACAAAGTCTAATTTATGCAAATATTTCACAGAAACCGTTGCAGGTGCCATCAATTCTTGCCACTACCACCAAACAGGTAATCCAAAGAAGAACCTCCTCCAGGGGCAGTATGGACCTTTGTTGATGGGCGATTCTGCGACAGGAACAATCTACCAAATATCAAGCACTCGGTAAAGTGGTGCACAATTAATTTAAGCAATGGAGAAATAGTACGAAAGAAAAATCATAGTGATACATAATAGAATACATAATAAACACAACCTGATTGACCATAAAATAGAGAGGAGGAAAGAGTTAAAAGAACAGCAGAAGTCGTAGGAAGTGACAATAGCAATGGTGATGGTGATCACGCAACGATGACAATAATAAAGACGATAATAACTGATATCTACAAATTCTTATATCCCTCTTCAAGTTAGTGTGCAAGGACTTATGGCTTTCAAATTATTTAATTAAAAGTTTAAATGTGTGCTCTAGCAGCAGAAACACACCTTTTTTAGCACATAATCAAGAGGTATTATTTTGACAGCGACCAGGAATCAAGCAGCTAAAAAGAAATGGGCCCGGGTGGGGGGGAGCAAGAAAAAACACCTGAATTCAAAGATCAAAATTTTCAATGCCCTTGGGATTTCTCGTAGTGATGATAGACAAGGAGGGGTTCTAGCTATAATCCAGAAATGATTCGTGTTTATTTGATAAATGATTTGTCTATATACTTGACAGAAAGGTAAAATCAATGTAGGCTAGAGGACATGGAAATAAAGGTATGCCTAGACAAAATATGCCTTATCTGCAAGATGGAAAGCATGTTGATACGGTCTTAACCAAGTAGGAATGCCTTCACAAACGAATGCAGGATAGATATTAGAATGTTAACTCAGGTCATCAGAAGCTTAGCTAGTCAAAGTTTATCGAATAGACCCTTTCAAGAATAACTTAACTCATGGCCCATTCATTTTTACTTCATCTTTTCCCAAGGACAGTTATGAAAATACAATGACGGAGGAACCTAATCAGTCGATGAGTACATACCGTGATGAAATTGCAAACATGTTGACCATTTGGTCTAACGTAGTTGTTTGTAGTGCTACTATGAATTCCTGCAGGAATCTGCTTGCTAATGTCTACAGGCCGAGGGGCGGCATTAGGCTTAAGTGGAGGTTCTTTACTTACAGCCTTATCTTCATTTGGAGTGGCTTGAAAATTCTCTTTTGCAAGTTTTGGAGCCTCATCACTCCCAAACAAGTAGCCTAATGAACTTTGCCCTCCACCACAGCTAACTCCACGACCCATATCTTCAAATCTTCCCAGATTGCAAAATTAAGACCAAAATGCAAAGCAGATGAAACCACCACTTGAATTTACTTTTCACTTATCATTATCAAGAAAAAAAAGGTGAAAGAAAAAACAATTTTTTCAAATCTGGAAATCTTATATAGCTTTTATGTCAACTTAAGGCAAAGTTTACCTTCAGTTGATGAAAGTGACAAAGACTCAAGAAAAAGCAAATGGTGGAAAATTTGGGAGTATTCTGAGTACTAGGAAAACCTCCCTCACAATATTGTATCTCCTTGTGTTGAATTGCTATTTATAGTTCATGGAGAAATTCTTATCATCTTCGTTCTTCAAAAAGCTTATGTGGAATTGTTGTTTGATCAGACTCTGCTCATGAATCAATCAGCTTAATCATTCTTATACGAGTGTTTCCTAACATTTCTACGCCATATTTATCATTCCATTTGCTTTTCAGGATGTCCCAGAATAAGGTCCCATTTCTAAAATATATTGTTGGTAATATATCAACTCAAGTGTAATTAGTGTTAAAAATATGCTAGCATTCACTGGCTAAATATCGTCCAAAACCCTAGACCAAATCAAACTAAACATGAGAAGTCCAACGGAATAGTAGTATTTGCTCAAATTCAAAACCCTCTGGCCGATCAATCTCAACTTCAGACTTAAAACCCACACAAGGCTTAATCATTTTTTCAAATGCACTAGCGCTAGGGTACTAGAATTACCAAAAGGAACAGATTACAACATCAGAAAGCTGGGGAAAAGAACAAAATCTCAATGATTTCACCGAACACATCGCTGGCCCCCAATTTGCAATCGTAAACAGACAATGGCCCTTAGTCAGCTAAATTGCTCATTAAATCGGAACAAAAGAAATTGTACTTAAAATACCACCTAATCATTTTCTTCAATCGAATCAGCAACCAAACCCCTCTAAACAAAATTCAACTAGGCATATTTAGATACATTGCATATACAAGTAAAGTCTCGTTGTGGGTTTCTCTTTGAGTATGAGAGAGAGAGAGTAACCTTTTGCTGCAGATCTAGCGAAATCAGCTTGAAATTTCTGTCTCCAGTCAATTTATTGTCCTTCCAGTTCAAGCGGTGACTGTGGAATGAATAATTGAGTTGGATCAAACATCCACATCAACATCAATAACTCAAACAATTAGCATACAAATGAGAACCAGTGTTTGCAGATATCAGTAATAATGAAATACACTCTGCTTCTTTAAACGCTCTCCGGAAATACACTCACTATATTTTTAAACGCTCTGCTCTTTATTCATATACAATTTTAAAAGAATAAACTTTAAAATACACACTAAAATCTGTAAATAAGTATAGTGAGTCTATTTACAAATAGCTTCAGAATATTTTATTTTAACAGTAATTTATTTAAAAGATTAGCAAAATATATAATCATCAGAATATATAGTACTGAATGCTTCTACTTCACACAAAAGAATAAAAAAAAAATTCTTTTTGAATGTTTGCAAATATCCTTCCACTTTTGAGGCTATAGAGTAGAAACTCCTCCCACCAGGAAAAAAAAAGTTTGAAAAAAAATAATTTAAAATAATAATAATAAATTTATAGAACAAGGTAAAATACGTTATCCAACAAATCAGATGAATTAGATTTACCGGCAATGATTTTTAGTAATGTGAAAAACCTATAGACATATAACATTCAAAATTCACAATGAAAATAAGTTCAGTTCGAAAGTGGGCCTCTTGTTGGGCCACCATTGACAAATATTATAGGACTTAAGCTGAGCAGGGCTGTGTTAACGCAGACCCCACTACGACAAATTATCATGTCAGCTCGACCACCTAGGCGGACCTTAAGAGGGCACCCCTTTCACGTGCAATGGAGATCGCCAACCTAGGCCATAAACCTTCCGGACCGCCCATTCACCGTCCCTGTCCAGGCAAGTGCGCAGCAATGAGCATCTCACAGCTGTTTTATACCGTCACATTCCTTTTGTTCTTACTGGCACAAACAGGTATATGCCGAAATGGGGAAAATGGATTTCTTTGATGTCTTCAATCTTCGGATGGAATAAAAACATAAATTGTCTCCCCTCACATAATCGAGTGAGTGGAACATTCAAGTAGAAATTTACAATAAAATGGAAAAGAAACAAAATATTACCGCCACCCCACTTGCATAGTACACATGCACTCACAAAACCCAAAAAAAAAATTAAAATTCAAGTCCTAGCCAATTCTCTGCTAGTACTGTCACTATGATGAGAAGTATTATATCTTACAACGCTATATATAATTAAGCTGATTACACCAATTGTGACAGAAGCTGCTGAAAGTACCAGATTCTTGGTACTCTTGGCTTCCAGTTTGGAGCTTGATTCAGACGGATGAGACGGCCTCAGAAGTGGATTCTTCAGGAACTTCGCGTATGAATCAATATCTTCTCTGGTGAGTGCTGGTTTCAGTGACCTCATTACTGTCTGGAAATGTCTGTTGCACACAACTGTGGCTGATATGTCTTCTCTGAGGGCGAAAATGCCTGCTTCTCGGCATAGTCCCGCCAACTCAGCTCCAGTGAAGAGCTCGGTGTCTTGTGCTATTTGTCTAAGATCAACATCAGCATCTACTTTCATGTTATGTGTGTGTACGCAAAGGATTTCAAGTCGAGCTTCTAAATCTGGCGGGGGGACATAAAGCACCTATTTGACATAGTGGATCAAGTTGTGTAAGATTCCTGGAATCAAAATCAACTTGAACTTATCTAGCCAAAGAAAATATGAAAAACATACAAACTTATTTTCTCAAAGTGCAGCTGTGTACCAACAACAGGTACTGAACGTTAACAGGGACAGAAAACTGGAAGCCCTTGCTTGGGCAAGAATCAGAGAGTAAATAGGTTCCAAGACTTCTATTTGATATTTGCAAGTGAAGAGGACGGACAACTTACTAAGTCAAAGCGTCCGGGACGCATAAGTGCGGCATCAATAGCATGAGGACGATTTGTAGCAGCCAAAACAAGAATTCCCTGCACAAACAGAGATGATGTAGAGCGAATTAATGTAAACTTCCACCGTTCCACAGGTTAGTTATTTTTCAGTATGGAAATTAAAGTAAATTTTATGGCTCACTTTAGCCTGCTCTAATCCATCCATTTCAGTTAGCAAAGTAGACAGCAGTCTTTCCCCAACTGTTGAGCTCCCACTTGAGCTTCCTCCTCTGCCATTTATGCAAACGGAGAAGAAATAAGTGAAAATGTGTAATGTCAATTTCAGGTAGCCATAGCTGTAATCATTAGTTCAACATCCAACAAGTAAATGTACATGCAATTCCATAAAATTTAATAATGTTCAATTACTTAAAAAGGAAGAATTAAGACCTTAGCCACTGGGTGAATTTAGAAAGCGATAGAACACTGATGAAAAGTATGCTGCACTTCTATGGAAGAGTTCAAAGTTAGAAAAATAAAAATAAAAACATATGCAAACCTAGCTAGTTATTAAAAATAATTCTGCACCATGCCACTTTGGCATAATAACCAAATAATATGAGCCATGTATTAGTAACTACTCAGAACTCAAAGACTTTCTTTATATTACCATATATGTTAAAAAACCAACCTTTTTGCAGCAACCACATCAGCCTCATCAAAAAATATTATGCTTGGTGCAGCAAGACTAGCTCTCCGAAATGTATTGCGCAACAAAGCTTCACCCTCACCAACATACATAGAATAAAGTTCTGCACCACTGATGAAAAGTGTTTAACTTCTGTAAGATACAATCATGGCTGGTTTCCAATCACAAGAGGTAGTTGGGAACAACAAGAGTAACCAATAGCTACTTCTCATCTCTACTGGAAAACTAAGTTTAATCACCTTCAGACAAATACAACAATAATGTCATGCCCCCATCATAAATGGAAATCAATACGAGGAGAAGAAGATTCAAGTATTGATCACCTTCAGACTAATACAACAACATTATGTACTTTTGAAAAAAAAAATAGTAATGATTATCAGCAATTTGCAATCATGTTTAGTTCATTCAAGATTTGTACCACCTCCTGAAGAAGGTGAACATGCAAAGTTCACAAAGTTGGCACTTCACCAAGGACATTGTTAATCAAAATATTTCTTCCCAATTTTAGATAAATCCAAGGATATCATAATCTTGAACAGTGATATAAGTACAATACAATTTCATTTCTAGTTCGGCAGCTGCTCAAAAAAGTTGCAAATGAAAAACCTTAGAAGAATGATAGGAAGATAGCACATCTTTCTTCCCAAATTTGCAAATCTCTCTTTTTAAGCTAAGATGTCAATAAATAATTTAACAACATCCATTCAGACTTGAAGGAGACTATACCTCAAAGAGAAAAAAGAAGCCTGTGCAGCACAAGCAGCAGCCTTCGCAAGGGTTGTTTTTGAGCATCCTGGAGGCCCATGAAGAAGAATACCACGGATGGGTGATACTCCCAGCCTAGAAAATGCTGAAGAATGTTTTAAAGGCCACTCAACAGCTTGCTTAAGCTTTTTCTGTTTCACATATTGAAAATCGTATCAAATTTTAGACAATGCATTTTTATCAATCAGTAATCTAATGGCAGTGTTCCGAACCTTCAAATCTTTTAATCCCCCTATATCTTCCCAAGAGACCTTAGGAATTTCCACAGTAACACCTCGGGTTATACTGGGCCCAACCACTGATCTAGCATGATTCCAGTCGTCCATTGTTACTATAAGATGGCAGCCATCTTGATGGAAGTTAGAAGAATTGTTCAATGCAGTCATGGTAGCCTCACGACATAAAGCCTCAATATCTGCCCCAACAAAACCTTTACAAGATGCAGCTATAGCCCTTAGGTCAACATTTGGATCTAAAGGAAGCTTCTTTGTGTAAAGCTGATATTTAAAAATGAAATCATTAGTTCAATCTTAATTTCTTTAAACCAGAAATCGTATAAATAGAACTGCAACAACTGGAACAGAAATCCTTTGGAGGCAAATGGCCATGTTAGGCTTGCTGCTTGTGGTCAAAGAAAATTCATACAAATAAAATAGAGCACCTTCAGTATTTCTAAGCGCTCATCTTCATTGGGAGTGGAGACTTCAACCTCAGTATCAAAGCGTCCGAAACGTCTTAGTGCAGGATCAATTGCTTCCACTCTAGACATAAAATAAAAGGTACTCTTCTATGAATCCGTGGATATGTAATTAACACACACACACACACAAAGGGAGAACTAAAAATAAAGGTTGGTTTGGAAGCTAGTAATCTGTTTTAAGGACAAGACTAGACTAATTTGTAAATGCCAAAGTTGCAATAAATAAAAGAATTCAAATCCCATCAAAGTTGATCATTCTATCATCAGTCAGTCTATCATTAGACCACTGTAAGGTTACAAGTCAGTTATATTTATTTCTTGCAAGTTTATCTTGTGGAGGAACTATACATTTATGAAATGTAGAAAACATCTAAAAATCTGGTTCACAAGGTGAGTTAACTCTTTATGAGGAGGACAAAAGCATAAAAAGAACATCCACAAGTATGAAAGTGAATAACAGTAAGAAAAAATCTAAAAAGAAATTGTTCTCATCCCCCCAGTGCATATAAAAAAAACAACTACCTGCTGTGCCCATACGAAAATAGAAAAATTACTTTTGATGTCATAGGGAAAGAAGTGTTTGATAACTGTGCCAAAAAATTTTAAACTTCCTATTAATAGGAGTGGACCAATTAATAGCAATCAATACACGCTTCAATTAAAAATTTCAAAAAGCTTTGCATCTCATGAAGCCCCAAAAATTTTTGTAAAAAAAAAACAAAATAACTGGAATGAAAACAATTATTCATACACACAAGGCAAAGAGCCTAACCATAGCTCTGTAGTAGAAAGGCTATAACAGAAAAGATGTCATATTTATGCTACATACAAAATACAATAGCATGTGTCGTTGAAAAAATATAATCATATTTGTCAAGTGACTTTGCAGGTTTAACAGCAAAAATGTTGCTTAGAACAGGATCCAGTGATAAGAAACTAAAGAGAAACAGCAAGAGATTGTGATCCAAAAACTACCTATTAGTTGAAGCAACCACCGCAACATGGCATCCAGATGTTGATGAAGATCTGTTGGAGTCCATCAGAGTGAAGAGCTGAGAAGCTATGCGAATATCTTGTTCCCTCCTGCATTTGAAGATAGAATACAACAACAGAATATTCAATCATCTAATATATACCTGGCTTTAACGAAACCAATCCACATTTATGATAAATATTTTCACCATCATTTACATGCAAGCTTCTGCATCATGTAGCTTTACAAATTTGGATATGTGAATTATTTAATAGAAACACTAGTCAACAATGTATTAACAACTACAGCAAGGTTTTACACGATCCTCTACCAGTCCTTTCTGCTTCCTTCATCCTCTTGTAACAATTCACTCGTTTCAAAACAGAATACATATTTTCTATTAACTTTAACCTCAAATGAAATAATCAACATAAATAACATGAAACAGAGGGCACCCTGCTTTTCTCTATCCTCTGATCAATATTCTCTCCGTTTAAAAACCAAGAAACAAAAAGGAAGGAAACAAAAAACTTTTCTATTGACTTTATTCTCAAGTGAAAAAGCAAACAAATGTCTCATGAAATAGAGTTCAAGAATATACAGATAAACAACAGACAAATAATAAAGGAATGAAGAAGCATAAGAGTCAAAGCCTTGTTCAGCTAGCAGTTACCTAGAGTCCCGGCGAGGACATAGTGCATCTATTTCATCAATAAAGACAACCGAAGGCTTGCCCAATTTTGCATGAGAGGCAGCTTCAGCAAAAGTGGTGCGCAGAATTTTCTCACTTTCTCCAGCATGTGATCTGTGAACAGAATGAGGACTGCCAGACACAACCAGCAGACACACTCAAATCAGCAAGTTTTAACAACAGAAATAAACAAGTTGCTGTTAGAAAAAGGCTTATACAGCTTTGGTTTTCTTCCATTCATTGCATGTAGCAGTACAGAAAACCATACTTTACAAATATAACATGTTGTTTCCATCCTAAAGGTTGCTTTATACAAAATCAACATTTAAAATCCACATGCAACATGAGTCACTAATCATTAGAAGTCAAAGAAAAAGAACTTATCCCAGCTTACAAAGTATAATTTCGGAGCAAATCTCAAAACAACTAACGACCACCAGGCAGTCCTTCCACGCTTATTCTCAAAATTTACACGTCAATTGAAAATCAGATTTTGCCGACCCCAAATTCTTAAAATGCACTCCCGCGCAAGCCAAATTTTTTCTCTCCCACGAAGCCAAAATTCTGGCTTCATAATTAAAAGCATCTAAACCCAAGAAAGAAAAAATACTCAAAGAGAGAATGTATTACCTAATAACGATCAAATGTGCATCACATTCGCGAACGACCGCTCGAACCAAGCTCGTCTGCACATTCCAAAAGTCCAAAAACTAAGACAAAGACTCTTTATACAACACAAACTTAAGGATACAAAAAAAAAAAAAGCAAAAAGGCGCGGAATAACAGTACCTTTCCCGTGCCAGGTGGGCCGTACAGAAGCAAACCACAAGGCCACTGAAGAATTAAAAATAAAATAAAATAAATTATCTCGCAATTTTGTTCCATAATCCGTGCATTACGAACATTAAGCGCATGGAGTGTGAGGAAGTAGAGCATACCCTGAGGCCGAGTATTTGGGCCTCGCGAGAGTAATTTACAGGGTAAGAGATAAGCTCTCGGAGGGCCCGCAGAGCTTCTGCGTTTCCAGCGATTGCCTCCTCCGCCTTCCACTCTGCGGCGGCGCCGTTTGTGCTCCCGCTACTGCTCCCGTCCATCCCCCTTGCTCAATGGAAGAAACGCACGTTTGACAAATTATATCGCCGCAAATTTATAGGTACTTCAAAACGAAAATATATATCCGTATATATTTACACATGAAATAATATTTGTTACATAATTAGCAGCATCAGGGCCTCCGTAGCATAGTGGTAGTGCGTTCGCTTCGTAAGCGAAAGGTCGCGAGTTCGATCCTCGCCGGGGGCTGTGATGTATGCACATGTCATTTTACGTTAGGGCTTGAAATTGTTGGCCCATCAATACTAAAGAAAAAAAATGGATATCATTAATTTGTTTTACAAAATCAAATCAAATTGTGGTTTTTAAGCCTGGAAAGTAGAGAATGAACCAAAAAAAAAGTCATGTTTAATGTCAAGATTAAAATGAAAACAATTAGATAATTATATGTATAATAATACGGTTGACAAAACTCTTTTTTTAAATAATGGGCGGTAATACATTGTAAACCTATAGAGCGTGCCGTCATAATTAACACATTTGTCAACCCGGCGTGTATTTACAGAGAATCTAGGATCGATTACATTTAATTCTATTTTAAAATAATTAAATATACTAGTAAAGTGGTTCGTTCTAAAATTATTATATTTTAAATAATATAAAATAAAGAATAATTAAAATTTTCAAATGAAGTAAAAATTGAGAAAAAATACAAATAAAAATAATAAGTAAAAAAATTAAAAAAAAGTAATTGTTTAATTTCACACTGTATAACAAAATAACTTTATTCCTTTTATAATATAAAATAGATTAAAAGTGTTTAAAATAGAAAAAAAATAACAATCAAAAACAAATGGAAAAGGAAAAGGAAATGAAAAAAATATAAATAAAACAATAAGTTAAAACAAAAGGAGGGAAAGAAAAGGATATGTAAACAAAATAACAATCATGGCATTTATGTATTTTAACATAGAACCATTAAAAAACTTTATACATTATTATGCAGAATGGATTATTAACTTATTCCTCTTTATGCGCGTGTGTGTATGACAACCTTTTTTTTTTAATGTTATCCATCTTTGACTTCAGATGAGGAAGTAAAAGGCTATATTTGGAAGGAGAGTTTTGACATAGAATGATACTCGACGGGATTGTGTTGCAATGAATATTTATTGGAAAAGAATATTTAATAGAGTGAATAGTATTATTTATTTAAATTTATTTATAAATATATAAAATATATAATAATAATTGAATGAAAAGATAGCACGTTAATATAACAATTAGTTTAAAATGTATAAATATATATAAATTGAGTGCATGTGTGCATAGATATAGATATAGATTTGATTGTTAATAGGTATAATAATTAAAAAATAATTAATTGATTATATATATTTGAAAATAAAATTTTAAATTTAAATTTAAATAAAAATTTTGTTGCTTGAATATTTTGATTGTGAAGTTTGAAGGAATGTCTTATAGTTTGGTGTTCCAAACACAGTGAAAGCTTTCCATGTCAACGTAACGGCCCGCCTGTATTGTATTTGTACGTGAAACGCTAATCATACTTAAAATTGTTAATGGTACTGGTAAAAGTAGTACACGTTATTTGTATATATATATTTTTATAAATTATAAGATTATTATATTTTAAATAATATCAATTACAATAAAAATATGTTTAAAATAGTAAAATAAATTATGACCAAAAGAATTTTAAAGAACAAAAATTTGAGTTAAAACATAAATAAAAATAATAAGTTGAAAGGAGAGAGAGAAAGAGAAAAAGGAGAAAAAAGATAAAAAAATAAAAATTTTAAAATAAAGGTAATTATGTAATTCAACATTATGCGGCTAAAAAACCCTATTAACTTAAAAACCCTATTAACTTAAAAATATAGCATGTGTGTGTGGGTGTGTGGCTGTCGCATTTGAAATAAAACCATACAGCTTTGTTTGTATGGAATTTGTTTTTGGGAGAAAAATTAGTAAAAACTTGCGGATAATGTAAAAGTAAGATAGAAAATGTGATTAAAAAAAAAAAGAAAAGAAAAAAGAGTCGTGTAATTAGATGATATGTTTAAAAGTATAAATTTTGATGGGAAACAAATTAACGTAAATGCAAACATGGCCTTGGCTTTTGCAGTTGTGATAGATTAATGTTCTGTCCTTTTTAAGTTTGTTTTGCTTTCTCATACATTCACATGGAATTAAAGATGCCACATACTGTGGATGTAATCCATAGAATGCGACTTTTGTTTTGCTTCCGCCTTGTCGCGTGACGATTCCCTTCCTCGGGTAACACGTTTAACAACACCTTTTCACCCTTCTCTTGATCGTTTCATAGTTTTTTCCCTTTTCCCTAAACATGTTCCAACTCAATGGCAGTATTCAAACATAAACATGTTCCAACTTATTGGCATTATTCATATACTTTTTTTTTTTTTTATCAACTAAGTGTCACTCAACCTTACAAGATAATATAAAATGATAGATAGCTCGCAGTGTAGGCTCCACCAACATAGACTTGAGAGTTGGAGCATTTGCTTTAACCTTTCAAATAAGTAGCCTGCATCAATGCAGTGAGAATTAAGTGGTGGATGCCACGAGGGAGTCAAAACATTAATCAAGTCAATTATTTTTCCGTAATAATTTTAAAAAAATTATGAGATAAATTTGTTATGTAAGTTTAAATAAAAAAATATACAAACTTTTGAAGATTATTAATTGATCTTAAATGTTTATGTTCTTGCATTGTAATACTACTTATCTATATTAAACATATTTTAATCGTCTATTTAATTGAATTTACTATACAAAATATTCTAGTTTCACTTTTAGCGATTTTAAAAAAATTGTATTTATGATTATTTTACGAATTACACAAATTCGCTTTTACTAACTACTCCGTAACTGTCGTTAACACAAGAATTAACCAAAATTTTAAGTATTCAAGTCACAACAATCACAAATGACAATTCTGATAACATTTGGTCCCAAATTAAAATCAACGCCAATCACATTAACAATACAAAAGCTCGAACTAAAATTTAATTGTCAAGTAACAATCTATCAAAATATAAGAACTAACAATTTCTAAACTGAAAGGGCACATGAAATTTAAAAGTGGATATGTCTAATCTTGTATTAAGTGGAGTGATGATTGTTAATCATTTGATACTTTCTTCACATCTTTTTTTTTATCCTGTTCTCATTGCCTAAAATGCTCCCCTTTTTCTTCAAAACTTTTTCTTTTTATATTCCCTATTTCTGCATCCATAATTTCAAATTAAACTGTTCTCATTACCTCATGCGGTTTCTATGTAGTCATTGTACAGTTGCATGACACTTTATGTGGTTATATATCTAAATAGCACGTCGATAGCCAGTCAACCACGTAGTGGCGACATGTCACCCGCAAGAATTTGGCTCTCTCTGTTGCGATGGTCTTGCAGAGCTACGTCTATACAGCATGAGTCGTGGCTTGCTTGTTGCATTTCATGAGGTTTCAGTTCCTTAATTGTACGGGCAGTTTTGCACATTCTAAAAATTCATTTTCATTCCTAAATGTATGATTTTGTTCAAAACAATATTTATAAACAAACCTCACAAAATTAACGCACAATTATTTCAAAATTTGATGCCAAATAACTTCATTTATTAAAGTTATCGATCTGATCCAGTGTACTTTGACATGCACATTATCCATGTACGGCTATGTTTGACAGAAGAGTTCCGTCAAGAGACAACAGTTGATAAGCCATATGTTGGGATGAATTGTAAATTTAATTATAAGAGTTCGATATTAAATTATTTGATTTGTTTAAATATATGTATAAAATATATAATAATAATTTAATAAGCGATAATGTATAAAAAAAATGATTAATTTTTAAAATATAAATATAAATAAATGTGAGTTTATGTGTATATATATATAAGTAGTGATTGAAAAATAGTTAATTATTTATATATGTAGGAGAGTGGAAATTTAAATTTAAATTTGGTTGCATATTGGTTATGTTTGAAACTCAACTTTCAACTCTAAAGCAATCTCTCAAACTTCATATTAATAAATATATCATTTAACAACTTGTTTATCAAAATTTAAATTGAAATTTCCATTCTCTCATATATATACATATATAACTAATTTTTTTTTCAATTATTACATCTATTACAATCAAATCAATATACATATAAATCACATATATACTTATATTTATTTTTATTTATATTTTAAAATATAAATATTATTTCTATAAACTGTCGTACCATCTTATTATTATTATTATGTTATATATATTCAAATAAATTATACTATTCATCTCATTAAAATATTTATTTCAAATATACTGCTTATTTCAATACAATTTTCATCAAACATAGTATCTAATAAAAATCACTCTACCAAGTTACAAACATAACGTGTTTGGTAGTTTAAAATTTAATAAGAATTGTGGGATTAAAAATGTGGTTCCAAACATAGCGTTGAACAAATGCAAGTCATCAAGACGCATTCATGAATTAAAATAATACGATACACTGAGCACACATATTTCATGCGTGCATATGCATGCATGCCACCTGACCCCAGCAAGTGATTTGTTTGGTCACGTCAAACACATGTGTCCATCAATAAGCAAGTAGTCGTGATCTGCTCGATGCTGCACCGGGTCAGGTACACCGGGTGCAGCATATTTTGCCATGTGGCAAAATCTTTTAACTTCGATTAATTAATTTTTTTTTTCTGTTTTAAAATTAAAAAATGTACTGAATAAAAACTTTAGAAGCAATATTTAACAATAAAAAAATAATATCGAGTAAAAAGTGCAGTTTTAATAATTTTTTTATATTAAAATGCTACATAAATTCAACGTATAGATATACAACAAAAAATATTAAATATCAATTTTTTATGGGGTTACAATTTTGTGTATGTGTAAATTTATGAATTTTAAACATTTTATATTTTATTTTGTTTCTAATTAATTGTAATTTTTCTTTTTTTAATGTCACATTTAAATTTTTACTGAATACATTTCTCATATTTTTTAAAATATAACTAATATATGATTTGAGATTTTGCCACCTGTAATAACGCTACACATGGCGAGATCTGCTACATTCGGTGTAACACACCGGGTGCACATCGTGAAGACCAGTACTCCTTTATCCCTGCTTTCGTGATAATGTGCCGCCACACGTGGCTTTTATTAATGACGTCGAATCTTTTTAAATACCGGTCTTAATCCGGGACGCGTGGTAGATGCTATTATATATTAAAGATTATATAATTTATTCCGTAAAAAAAAAATTATAACATTAGTGACAAGATTAATCATCTGGTTCAATGATCATTCCTATTTTGAAAACTTTAGTCAAACTTCTAATTTATAATTTACAGACAAAGCATAAAATAACAAGTATTTTTTTCATTTTTTAACCACGGGTTAATATCCCACTTTTCATGATTTTTTAAAATTTCAAAATAAATAATTTTGGAAAGAGTATTTTATTAATTAACCCTCCTTGTTTATCAAATACTCTTTCTAAATCTATTTACTTTGAAAATTTTAAAAATTATGAAAAGTGAGATACTAACCCGTGGTTAAGAAAATGAAATTTTTTTTTTGTTATTTTATGCTTTGTTTGTTCTGCAAAATTGCATAGAAAAAATACATATTAAGATTATTATATTTTTAATTTTTTTTCTAATTTCGTATGAAAAAACATATAAAAATACACAGTGTAAAACAAAGACAAAAAAGCAAAGGCAGCGAAAATACATCCAAAAAAATAGAACAATCAAGTAATACGGGTAAAATGATACTTTGCAAAGGATATGCTTTCTTCATTTTGTAATTTTTTTTACCAATTTAAATATAAATATTTAAATAAATTAATATATACTATAAATAAAATAAATTGAATAAACGTTTTCAATTTTATATAATATAATCAAAATTACTAATTAATATTATTAGGCTATATTCACTTTATTAGATAAGAAAATAATTTAAATGATTAAAAATTTTGTATAGATTAATTAATCTTTAATAATTGTATTTACTAAAATTAATAATTCAAAGTGATTACATTTATTTTTTTATTGTAATCTAAATATAGATATTATTCAATTAATAATATGAAAGTTAAAATAATAATTTGAATGTATATATAAATTTTAATCTTTTAATTATTTAATCATAATTTTTATGTTAAATTATTTATTCTAGTTTTATTATCTAATGGTAACTTTTTATTTAATTAAAAAATTTAATTAATTATAATGAATACGTAATTAAATTAAATTAAATAATATATCTTACTTATAACGGGTCAATGAAGAGAGGACTCAAAGGGCTCGTCGTTGAAATATCTGTTTAAATTTAACAATATGGGGGACAGCTACAGCTATAGCAAGTGGGGGATTGAATTATTAATTTCGATGACAGCACATTAGGACAGCGGCTGCGGCTTGGGGATGATGAGACAATGCAGCACATGCGGCTAGTGTTAACTGGCACAATCCACGTGTCCTTCTCGCCCTTGTGTACATGAGGCTAGACACGTTTCTCATTTCTGGCTTCCTCTCTTTGTTATTCACATCCGTAATGCTATGGTGCGCTCTAGCCTAACATAATATCATGCATCCCAATCGATTTGCCCTTGAGAATGCTACTGTTGTAATATTGTCGTCTTCAATTTTGAAATCACGAAAGAGAATAGCGGCTATTTTTGAAAGGGTTTTTGTAGGGATGAAATTTAACGGAACTATTGTTTGGAAGAAAAATTTTTATGAGATAAATTGTATAGTTTATTTGAATATATATATATATATATAATAATAATAATAGAATAAAGTGATGATATATAGAGATAATAATTAATTTTTATTATATAAATAAAAATGAGTGTGAGTATATATATATATTGATTTAATTGTAAAAATATAAATTTATAAAAAAATGATTAGTTATTGATTTGATTGTTAATATATAAATTTATAGAAAAAATGATTAGTTATATATATATATACATATATGAGATAAATTTTAAATTTAAATTTATCTAAAAATTTTATTAAATAGTATATTTAATAGCATGAAGTTTGGTACCATGATTTAAAATGTAAAATTGGGATCCAAATATAGTGAACATTTATGATATAATTTAATCACACTTCTATATACATTTAATTTAAAGGTATATAATGGTAAAAAAAATTGAGAGGAAAATGAGTACGCCATACACATAAAAATAATATTTTTATATAAAAAATCATGATTAGTGTTTAACGTAAAATATTATTATATATACGTACTTTTTGGTATTGGGCGTGATTTATTATTAGAATAAAATGTTGATATGAGGTGTAATATGTTTGTTGTTTAACAAATATATGTAATCATATATGTGGGGTAGGTGAGAAAAAATTTAGATAAAAATTGTTCTTGACATATTTTTTTCAAACAAAATCATTTTTTGAAAAAAAAAGTAAATTTCTAATTCCAATTTAAATATTTAAAAACAAATATGACAAACCTATTCAACTCGAAAGGTTATATGATACATGAATTGCTTGTTTAAAACTACATTTTAAACATCCTACTTTCTACTATTGCATCTATTTTTTAATATAAAAAATAAAGATAAAATAAAAAACAATACTTAAATTTTAATTAATAATATAAATAAACTACAATAATTAATATAAAATATATTTTATTGATATTTTTTTTTATAAAATACTTCATGAAAGAGTGTGTAGACATATTGAATTATACACACAACAATTATTCAAATCTACAAAATTTATCTTCATCTCTCTTTTAATTTCATACAATACACCTAAAAACGAAAAATAAAATAAAATACAGATAGCAATTAATTCAAAAATTCCTCCTTTGACCACCTTTTTTACGCAGGATTCCACACATGAGGCGTGAGCCCAGCTGCAGCCTAGAATATATCCGAACACATTTGGCAAAAACCCTTAGGAGAAGGGTGTATTTCGAACGTGGTCTACGTGTCAAAGTACTCCCGCTATGACTCCCGCCATTTGTCCTGTCCCCACCAATCGAGGACATTTTCGTCTTTCCGTCCTTCCCTCTTCCCAGCTCTGTCAAGCATTTTCACGCACCACGGACGCTCGTACGCTGTCCGTCTTCGAATTTATTTTCTACCGTATTTTTTTTCGTCGAAATCCTATTGCAATTTCGAACAGCCTGATTTCAGTTTTCTTTGTTATGGTTGCCGATTCATTGAAATCGTAAAGATGGCTACCGGCTGAAGTTTGTCGCTTGCAACTTTGAGAGTCTTGCTGAAATTTGCATAAAAGTCCTATCTTGGAGCAGTGCAAGTTAATATGCAGTTAGCGATCGGTTTCTTTGTTATGGGCTTGGGTAGAACAAATCATGGAGTGCTCAATCATCCAATTACATATCCGAATAGTTGAAATAGATGCCGCCGTAGTGTTTCAGAAAGAAGGGTTCTCTTCCTTGCCATGGGGGATGGTGATGAAAGCGGAAAGATTACCAGAACTGCAGGATTGGAGGATCTTCGTTTAAACATTTCATCGAACAGGTTCTCGAGAGACCTGTTGCAGACCTTTATGGGTAGTGCTGGCGAAGGCAAGACTGCGCGAGAGGAGGACAAGGAAATTGAGTTGAATCTCGGGCTGTCGTTGGGCGGAAGATTCGGCGTAGACAAGAGTCCTGACAAGCTGACGAGATCTTCATCCATAGCAAGTTTTTTCCCTGCGGTGAGGGATGATAATGATGCGGTGCCACCGACTGCTGCGGCGCATACAGGGCTGGTGAGGACCTCGTCGCTACCTTTGGAGACTGAGGAGGAGTGGAGAAAGAGGAAGGAGTTGCAGACCTTGAGAAGAATGGAGGCCAAGAGGAGGAGGTCAGAGAAGCAGAGGAACTTAAAGACTGATAAAGAAGGAGGCGGAACGGGTGGCAGCGGAAGTTTGATCTTGGGGGAGAGAAAACAAATTGAATTGAGTTTGAGGGACAGATTGGAAAAGGAGAAGTATTTGGCTGCAGTGAAGAGGCTAGGTTCATCGGTGACGTGGGCAGCTGCTGACGCTACTCAGGCCAGTATTCAAGGGGGGATTGATGCAAAAGGAAAGGGAAGTTACACAGGAGCTGGTAAGAAACAGGGCTTTGGAATACTGGCATCCCAAGGGTCAGTGGAATCAAAAGGAGGAAGCTCATCGGGCGTTTTGGATTTGGAGATTAAGACTCTACAAGGTATTTCTGTTTCTTGATGTAATTTAATTGCCTAGCTTGCTGTCATATTGCCTGTAAATAAAGCCGAAGCTTGATATTCTGAGAGTCTATTAGTGCAATTTTTGAGTCTTTGCTATATGTCTTCTATGATGCCTGAGCAGCCTGGTATATGATATCCCGGACTTGTTCACATAAGATATGATTATCAGCTATCTTGTTAGTGTAATTATGAAAGTGAATGATCAGAGATTGCTAAATTTTTGTATCTGGATTATATCCACCATCCCCTGCATTCCCTTTCACTTGTTACTATGCACCTGGGATCGAGGATTATTCTGAATATGGCAGCGAGTTTATATCCCAATTGTTTATTCTACAAGATTTATTTTTTTCTTTTATTTTATAAATTGTAATTCTAATTCTTTCTTCTTGCCCCCACTCCTTTCCCTCCCTCCCTATCAGTCTCTTTTTTGATAATTTGCTATTTTCATTTGTTGTGTCTCCTTCAAAGTTACCATTGTCACTTAATTTGAATTTTCTTCATTTATGAGGAAGCTGGTAAAACTTTCTCTTCAAAGAATTATCTTGGAATAATGTTATTCTAGAACTGAGGGTCCTTCAAATGCCATGAATTGGTAGATAAACGAAGAGCAGGTTGGATTGGATGCTTACTTGCTTGAAGTACAAACACTGGAACGCTGATATCTAAAACACGGCGACGGTCATTATATGGAAGTTCTCCATGTTATGGAAGCAACCAAGATACGATGGCCAAGGATAGGCACCTTGTTCGTTGCCTTGTTATTTCATCCGATAATTCTGATGGTGAATGCTAAGCAACTTGTATGTGCCATATTGTCATATAGTTAAATAGATGCTTCAGAATCATGTTTCAGAAACACTTAAGGTATTTTTAGCTTGTGGGATGAGCTTGCAGTTGAGTAAGGGCTGTTAAGGTTCAGGCTGTATAACTAGATTTGTTCTGTATTTTTCTGTATAGATGCATTTTATTTGTTGAGTTTGTTGTCAGTCATGGATTTTTCTTATTGCGTGAAATGCCTTAAGTATTCATATGAACTCAGTTGAAGGGATCAGCACCACTAATCAAGGTGTAGACTTGGTTCCCAGACTATTTTAATCATTGCCATCATTACAGGCATCCATTAAACCATATTAAATGGGCACTTTTAAACTATAATCTGTAAAGATATTTGAAATTGTCATCTCGGTAAAGTGTCATGTTGAAACGTTCTATTATTTATGAGTGAAGGGTTGAGGTGTGATGCAGAACTCAGAAAAGGCTAGCACAAGTGCTTGTCTCTAGAAATCATTTGCCAGGCTAATCTAAGAAAAGAAAATAAGAACATGTGGTGTGTCGGTAAAGGGAGCATACATTAAGGAGTAGTTCAAATGTTGAATTCCTGTTGATAATTGGACAGGCCAAGTCTATTGGTCTGTGAATTGGTCCTGTGTATGATGCTTCTTTGTTTGTTTGATTGTTAATAACAGAATGCACTCTGGTTGCACATTTTTACCAGCATAGAGAGGACTAGATTGTGATAACTGTCTAATCTTCTGACTTCCTCCTTTGTGGGGGCAATATTTTTGCTGGGCATCCATAAGAAGCCAAAAGCAAAGTCCAGAAGCAGATACTCTCTCGTACTGTTGACTAAACAAATTAATGTTTATTTACTGCTGCTGCTCGTTCTTTTTCTTATCATTGTGTTGAAAGTAGAAGGCTTTAGAATGAGAACCCGCATGATAGTCAAAAATAATAACTTGCCATTTATGGGTATTCTGCATTAAATTTCGGACACTTGAGCCTGATTGTTCCTGCTATCCAATGCGGTTTGTATTCTGAATGAGTATCTTTGATGAGACTAGTCAGGCAGGTGGGTGGAAGGGAAGGGAGGTGAGTAATGGTCAAATTCTCACAACAGATACTCTAATGCATTCTCCTGTTCGCCTTTTCATTCTTTAGGCCAGAGATACTCCAGTCACAATCTCATGCTGATGCATGCTATATCACTATATGCCTGTTCTAATAATCCTGGGTAGACATATCTATCTGATTTGTGGCACTCAATGCCAACAATGCAGCGTGCAATATTCTGATAAAAGTTTTATTCAGTCTTCTGAGAATCAATCTGCTGACCTGTTTCAGGATCTAGTGGTGAACCGAGCCCTACCAGTGTCCGCTCCTTCCAAGAAGGAAGCAATCCAGACATTGGCTCTTTCGGGACAAAAGCAAGAGAAAACATCAGCAGAACAACAGGATCTGCTATAGAGAGCCCTTCTAAAAGGCCCGACGCCTCAAGAGCTCAAGGGGGGGAAACTGCAGCAAATTCAATGGAGGACATGCCTAGTGTTTTCACAGTAGGAGACGCTCCTAATGGCAGAAGAGTGGACGGAATACTGTACAAATACGGTAGGGGAGAAGAAGTGAGAATAATGTGTATATGCCACGGCAGCTTTCATTCACCAGCAGAGTTCGTGAAGCACGCTGGAGGGACCGACATCGATCATCCTCTCAGGCACATAGTTGTGAGCAGGAATGCTGCTTCTCTGTTGTAATGGTGAATTTTGGCCTGCCAATAGCATTCATAGAGAGCACTGGCTTTTCTTTTCTTTTCTTTTCTTTTGTTTTTGGAAAAGACCATTTGTAACAAAGCTAACTGATGCTAAAGTCGTGTATTATTGGGGGTGTCGCATCCATGAATAGCAATTCTGTCGAGCAACGTCAGAAATGCGTTTTTACAGCTCGTCATATATACTTTCCTCTCAAGCGAGAATGAAGTTGTAAATCGCCGAAGCATGAGGTATATAATTCATTGATATTTCTTGTAAACATAATAGTGATTATATAGGATTATATACCAACATGCTGAAATTGAATTAACGTAAGTGGGATAATAATCAATTCAAGCATACCAATAGATGCTCAATTCCAGAGCTTTAATATTGTGTACATTAGATAGAGCAGTTAGGATATGCTGCAGATTTTACTAAGTGAGCTTGTAATGTATTTAATGCTAAGTTATGTCATTGTAATGGAACTTAGTTGTATTTGTTTCTTTTTTAAATATATTCTACTAAATAATGCAACAGCCAGCATTTTATTAAGTTACTTGTATTATGTATTTTACAGATGTAAGTATAGTTTAATTTTTTCGGGGAAATCGAGATATAAATGCATTTTATCTATTTCTGGTTCAGTTGCCCACAGACCAGGTTTAAAAGAGCGTTTTAGAAATATGCGTGTTGAGAAAGAAAGGAAAAAAACAAAGAACCAGAAAGGGCCCTACCGGGATCGAACCGGTGACCTCTTGATCTGCAGTCAAATGCTCTACCACTGAGCTAAGGACCCCGTTGGCAACGGATTTCTGAAAACTAAATCAAATTGCGTTAAAATATTCGAAGCACAAGAATTTGTTGCACACGGATTTGAAAAATGAGAAGAGGGGGGATTAATTGTGTTGGAAAATTTAATTTGACTAGTTAAGAGACGGAATCAATCTCACTTGGAGGATTGGTGAATCTCAAGTCTCAACTGCACTTCCATCAGAATGAGGGTTGGCACTAAAGGTAGTCACTGAGCCCTCCTCGATTTTTGCCACTTTGAGCATCGTTGCAAGCCTCGGAACATCGCCAAACGGTTCACACATGCCTGCTTTTGCTCTAGGCTTCGGATATTTCTGGGGCATGTCTACCTTTTCTTTTGCATTGGGTTCCATTCCTTTAGCAGCAGGGGTGCTCTCCTGAACCCAGTCAATCACCTAGCCGTTCTCAGATTTGAAGTACGTGCATGTCTTCACTCGTCCTTAATGCATGATCCCAAGGCGGGTTGTTTTCCAGCACAAAACCACAGATTAAAAATGCCCTTCTGAGGTTGAGAATGACGGAGAGTGGACGAGTAAGAAGGAAGTAGCAGTAGCTGGAGGGGTTACTTGGGGAAGTGCAGAGGGCAAGAGTCTTGATGGCTTCGATGCCTCGCCGGTGTTGGTTGTTCCGGAGGAAGGAATCAAGTTAAGATTTTTGGGTGTGGAAAGAGAGTTTGGTTGCCAGATCATTGACTTTTCTGATTTTGGTTTTTCTTAAGTACTAAACCAATTTGTTTCGGCGATTGGCTGGAATAGCTCAGTTGGTTAGAGCGTGTGGCTGTTAACCACAAGGTCGGAGGTTCGAACCCTCCTTCTAGCGGTATCGATTGTTTTGGATCGCCCGTTCAGTCTTTGCCTATGGTCTTTTAAGGGTTCAGTGGGTTCTGAGAGGCCCAAATCTTATTATTTTTCTATTCGTGGAGTTTCCATTGTTCGGTGGCTCACTCGAAGACAACTGCCAGACATGGGCTGGAAAGCCCAAAAGTTTGGCAATAAGCCCAAAGCATCCTTTAAGAGGGCCCGAAAAGGAAAACCACAGAATGATTGGGGCATTCCGAGAATTGAACTCGGGACCTCTCGCACCCTAAGCGAGAATCATGCCACTAGACCAAATGCCCTTCTGTTCGTGGAAAGCTTGTTTTATGCTAACTAAACAAATTCGGTTAAGTAGCTTACGGCAGCTTCGTTGGGGCAAATGAATGATTGCACTGGTTTCGTCTCTCTATTTCCTCATCAGGTGGTGTTTGACGACCTTGTTTCTGAACGCTAGATTTGATGTTTGTGGTACTGCTCACCCATATTGGTCCTTTGCACAGTTGGTGGGATGTGGCCACCGTTGATCTCATGACAAGTAGAGGCTGCTGCAATGTCAGTCGGCAGATCAGACAGGGATGACGAAACTAATGCCATTGTTCGAGTCAACAAGCTGGAACTCGCGTAGTTTGGCTTCATGACTCATGGCTCATCATTTACTCAAACGTAATTACAGAAAGTGCCATTTACAAGAGCACCCTACCAAACATTAGGAGAATTGGCTAATCTTGTGACTTTCAGTCAAATTCTTAATCTAGAGCCAATGAGAATTGGTATTATAATTCCATGCGCATGCATTATCTCAGCTGTCTGTCCGCCTGTTGTAGTTTCCACCTGATTCCAGTGTGGGCACTCTCACTTTCACTTTGCCAACCACTTTATTTTCTCGGCTTGTTATCCAGTTCGACCGCATTTCAAGAATTCACACTTTACATTTGATGTAACTATCTCCCACAATTCCTTTGGAAGAGCATCGGGGAAACATTCAGCAGAACGCCTATATCAACATTGTTTATGGTTGGAAACAATACAAAATCAGTAGAATGTTTGTATTCATTGAGATCTGTTGACTTTGTATGCCCATCTGTTGTAAATAAGTGATCTTATGATAGATCCGTTAGAGTCTTGAAATTATATAATCAAAATGGAAACAGCAACGCTGGTCACCATCTTGATACAGCATTCTATCTTTATATTTGGTTTACTTATGAGTTTTACTGGATATACCTTTTTTGTGTAACTTTATCAACAACTAAAAAGAAATCTACTGGTAGAACATAGAGACTAGTTGAAGTTGGAGCTGTTATTGGGCTAAACTACTCGACTCGACTCGATTCGATTAAAGTTTGACTTGATCTTAGTCAAACTCGAACTTAAGTCAAAAAAAATTTCAAGAAGCACTCATATTCTCAAGCTCAAAAGTTTGTTAAACTATTCGGTCCGATAAGATAAAAATTACACTTTCCATTCCCTATCAAATTTCTTGAACTACCCCCTATTACAAACTAAGCTCGACTCGAGTTCGAGATTGTTAAACTCGAACTCAAGATTTGTATAAATATTTCAAATTCAAATTTGAATTTATGCTCGAATATTCAAGTCAAAATCAAACTCGAATTTCAAATAGCAAGTTACACTCGTTAGTAGGACCCGACTTGATTACACTCGTTAGTAGGACCCGACTTGATTACAGCCCATTTGAAGTAACGAGCCCCCCAAAGTCGGACACAATTTAAAGACTCATAAATCAACATATTGTATTTCTATCTATCAGCATTTATGGGAAATTTAATCAAAAAAACAGGAAAAAGAAAGTGACAATATCATCTAGCTTCTCCTATTTATAAATTTTTCTACACGTATTTATTTTTTTATTATTTTATAAATCAAAAGTTAAAAGTTCAAAAAAAAGAAAAACAGTTGGCCCTTAGGTGTGTGGTTGGTTGACTCACCGGTCTCATCCATTGAGGCAAAAATGTTTATCAAGAATCACACCCGGCGAACCAGAGAATTTTTTCTTTTCTTAATAAAAAAGTAGTCAAAAGAAAATGACTACATTCATTGTGACAATTATAGACTCAAAATAAAGCACAATCCCTGAAACATTTGGGGTAACCAAATTCTCATAATAATATTAGTAATAATAATAATAAAATCTGCTACATCCCTATTTAAGATGTACACAAGAAAAACCAAAACAGAAGAGAACAAGTCCAGCCTCATCTCCACTCAGAAGGGAATCAAGTTCCCCCTACACTTTCTTTTAGAGGAAAACAACAAAAACAGAAGTCCTTGTGGAGAGGTTTGCTGTGAAGCTACTATTTCTTGATGTAGAATTACCATCCCACATGCCTTAACATAACAAACCCCTTCTTGAGAATGATATTCTAATTCCATTCCTTGTGGTAATGTACACACACACCCCACCCACGCCACCACATTAGTCCTTCCTGTCAGATTCTTGGCCCCATGATGCCAGACACCAAAAGAGCTATGGAGAAAGACACAAGAAGCACAAAGGTACTGCCTTGAGGGAGTAGTGTCACACCATCACTGCCGTCTGGGTAGCCAAATCCGCTCCCTGTTGGTGCAAGGCCGATGCCGCCCGGAGGCGTCAGCGTGCCGGCGGTGGTGCCACCGGCGGCGTTCGGAGTTCCTCCTGCGGTTGGGCCGGTCGGGGTTGCGTTGCCTGCATTGCTGCACAAGATAGCAATGTATGAAGATTGCTTTTGCGTCACAAAAAGGCCAAAAAGTGCAGATTGACAGTATAACGTGAACATAAATACAAATATAAAATGACAATAATGAACAATGCCTAACCAGATATCATGCAGTATTGTGGCAGATTTACAAATCAATATCATGACAGCTCACATGATTCTATTTATGCTATAGGTTTGTCAGTAATCAAATTTATTTATTATGGCCCTAGGATGGAAATGGGATCTACCACCCTCTTTTCTACTATTGCCACAGCTCAACATTTTTGACCGTGAGTCAGCAGAATAGCTGATTTAATCATCCCCCGAACAGATCAACTGAGAACGTACAGTTTTTCCACCTATACTCGCAACCCTTGATTGTGTTATAGCATAAACCCTCTTCCTAAATTAAAGACAACAAAAAAAATCCCCCAGGATCTAGTTTAGACCTGTGAAACTAAATGCTTTCAGAGGAAAAAGAAGATCAAACCTGGGACTAGATGCATACACACATCCAGAAGCTACATCTGTAAATCACCAACAAAGATAAGAAAAGAAAAAAAGAAAAAGAACAAGAAAAGTTAGTATCTAAAAATACAGGTGAAAAAGGGCTTTTTGGTGAGTAGAAGGGCTTCTTCTCCATAGACTTACTAGGTACACTCTGAGTAACACTAGCGGTGCCCTTGAAATCACAGCTTCCAGGACCCTGGCCTTTCCGCTGGTAGAAACTGTTCACAGCATAGTTGCAGTGATCCTTGACAGTGTCGGGGTTGTAACAAGCCCCATTCTGGTGGATTGCTGAGCAGTCAGCTCCAGCTCCACATGCATAATCTATGTTTTCCTGCAGTACTTTCTCGCTAACCCCATCGTTACAGATGCAATAAGCTGCATCTGCAAGTCAAAAAACCAAAGAAGAAAGGAAAGAAAAAAAAGAGGAAACCAGACTTGTTAGGCCAGAGAGAAAGCCTAAAACCAAGACTAAAGGAATACTAATAGAGTCAAAATATGCACCATGTTAACAAGAGCAGAGAGAAAGATTGAGACTTTACAAATTCTTTTACTGCCCTTCAACAAAGTAAGTAACAAAAAGGAGCCTTTAATATGATATTATCAAAGCCCACACAGAATGTTAGGGCAAGATAGCCACAGAAGAGGAGCTATAGCTGGATCTTTACCAGAATGGCCAGCCATGGCCAAGAGAAGCACTAAACCCACCGCAAAAGCAGCCATTCTTGATTCAAGATCCTCAAGAAATCTGGAGAAAAGATGGCTCCTATATTTATTTTTCTTTCTTTTTTTTTTGCCCCCCAAATTCAAAAAGGTATCACTCAAAGTTGAGCAGAGAAAGAAACAGGTGCCACTTACCAGACAAGTAGAAAGAAGAAAGGGGGTAGAAATGGAATAAAACCGTGAGGAAAATAGAGAACTCTAGAGAGTGAGATGAGACTAGACTCATGGGGCAACGTAAGGGCTTTTATTTATATATATCAGATGTCCGTATTTTTACAGAATTGTTTTTTTTGGGAATTGAACATATTAGCAAAGCTCAAAACCTGTCTTCTTTGTCGCTGCACCGACTGCGACGAACCCTGCACGTGTGTTCTCAACGGTCATAAACTCATCTCCATGACCAGAGCTTAACCCATCTCTGGTTTGGCCCTTGGGTTAAGTCTTGCCCCGTCTTTTTTCCGTTTTTTGCTTTCTCCTGAAAACCCTTTTCGGGTTGCATGAAATGCATTCATGTTTTATTTTCGACTTATTAAAGATAATAAATAAACATAAAACCATACATGCACTGTATGTTTGATGCAGCCACTTAGTGCTGTACCATTTTGCGCTTTTTCAACAGTCAAAACTTGTATGAAAGGCAGATACTTTTTTGTATCGGAAAAATTAAGTGAGAAACAAAATAATTTGCTGGCACAATAATTTCACCAAGATGCTAGTGCAGCAAAAGGGCCCCCTCTAGGGTTTTGTTTTTTATATCTTTTCTTGGTGGGTCCCCCTTGGCATTGATTTGGGTATCAGCTTGTAACTTCATGGTACAACTCACATTTTCACAATGCCCCTTCTTTTCCATGAAATATCATCAATATCCACGTTAATTGAACTTACTTTAGATGAAACCTATGCCCCACAGCTGTAGGACAAAATCTTTGCTCTTGGATTCCACTAACAAGAAATTCGTACAAATCGATTACAACTTGAATCAAATGAATTTGATGCGGGCTCCGTTCTCTAATTTAGTCATCTGATTCTTCCTCCAAAGATGTGATTTCAACTTGACGTGTCTTCAAGGAAAGGGCTTATGCTTGATCTTCCTTGAAACTTGTAAATTTCTTCAATTAACGCTGATCTTCGAGCTTGGCGCCCTAATGCCGGATCGAACGTTGAATTCGAAGATCGTTGACGAAGAACGCCTTGAATTTGGGTTCAGGATCGAAACTGTGGCTTTAATTTGGAGTATCTTCAAGAGAAGGGCTTGTGCTTGATCTTCCTTGAAATTTGTTGATTTCTCCAATTAACGTTGATCTTCGAACTTAACGCTCTGACTTCGGATCGAACGTTGAATCTGAAGACCGTTGACGAAGAACGCCTTGAATTTGGAGATGAACTCTTTAAACTTGACGAAGAACGCCTTGAATGTTCTTGAACGCCTTGAGAGGATTTTGGTTCTTCTCTTCTTCTCCTTGGCTTGTTGTTTTTTTGTTGTGGGGTTTTGACCCTTATTTATAGATAACGCAGCCACCTAACCTGCTGACGTGGAGTGCTCTCATTGGCGGGGGTTGTTGACCCCTCATTGGATCGCGCCACTTGTCGCCTTCTGATTGGCCCTCTTCATTATTTATTGCTTTCTTACCGGATTGTGCCATTTGTCGCCATTTGATTTGGACAATTTTGATTGATTAATTATTTATTAAGAAAAGTGTATTTATTTTAAAATTTTGAAATAAAATTTATTTAATTCGTATTTTTATTTCTTTATTCAATTTTATGTGATATTATTTATTTATCTATTTATTTATTTTATGTGTCTACAAAATGCCCCCTCGAGACTTGTTCATGAATAAAAATTATTATTTATTTATTTATTTATTTTGAATGAATAAGTCTCGATTTTATTTATATATTTAGATATATATACATATATACTTTTTTTTATATATATATATATTTTTTTTGTTTTTGTTTTACTTTATTTATTCTATTTCATTTATATATATATATATTTTTTTTATACATTTTTGACTACTTTTCTTGATGTATACAGATGTATACGTATATATTTATCAGTAAATATTTAATAAAATTCATTAATATCTTGTAATGAAAATCGTGCACGCCCGATTTCCAACTCCTGCGAATCTTCCTTTATATAGCTACGTCCGTCAAATAATTTTTGTTTCTCTTTTCTTTTGTTTGCCAAAGTGAAGCGGTGAGTTTGTCCTCTTTGTTTGTTTGTTCTTTTCTCTTTATATATATACACACACACACACACACATACATACATATATTTTTATCATGTATATATATATATATATTTTTTAACTATTATTATTACTACTTTTTTTATTGTTATTTTTTTTCTTTTTATTTATTTATTATTTTATTATTATTATTATTATTATTTATTTTTTTTTTTGAAATCGTCGGCCGATCATTCCATCCGCCGCCTCTGCGCGACGTCGGCCACTGGGATGTCGTGTGATTTCGATGGCGAGTCCAGAGGTGACGGCGCGAGGCAGCGGGGCAGATGGCACAGCGGCGGCGGATGCTGAGGTCGTGTTGGGCGGCGGCGCAGCAGGCTTTACAGGCGTGTGCGCGCTGTGCTCCGCGCGGTGCTGCGGGCAGAGACGGAGGCTGGGTGTGTGCGCGCCATGTTCCGTGTAGTGCTGCGGGCGGCGACAGAGGCTGGGTGTGTGTGCGCCGTGTTCTGCGCTTGGCTGTGCGGCCGGGGTTGCAGGTGTATGCATGCGATTTGGTCACGCGGTGTCACGGATTGCTGGGTGCAGAGCGATGTCGCGCCTCCAGTTTGCGGTGATGCTGGTCGGTTTTCGAGCAGCGGAGCGCCTGGCGGCTAAGGCGTGGCCCGGCTTGCGGTGGCGTGGGCGTGCGAGCGCGCCGCGCTTAGCGCGGCCCTAGGTTGCTGCAGTTGACGGATGGGTGTTTCGGCGATGCTGTGTTGAGGGAAGAGGTTGCGGGCTCGGCGAGGTGTGGCGGGGGTGCTTCGGTAAAAGAAATGCTGGCCTGTGGACGCGGCGTCGCTCGACGGAGGAGACGACTGACGGGTAGGTGCAGCGGCGCTTGACAGAAGAGGTGCTGACGGGAGGACGCGGCGATGCTCAGCGGAGGAAATGCAGGCGCAGTGGACGAAGTCACTGGTGGGCATGCGCAGCGGTGCTCGGCGGAGGAAATGCTGGTGCAATGGACGCGTCGCCGCTTGGCGCAGGGGCCGCTGGCGGGTGGACGCGGCGCTGCTTGCTGCGGGAGCTGTGGCGGGTGGATGCGGCGATGCTTGGTGGAAGAGATGCTGACGTGCGGGTGCCTGGAGGAGAAGATGCCGCGGCAGCGCTTTGGAAAGGGAGAATGCCGCGGTGGCGCTTCGAGGAGGAGGGGAGCGGCGTCTGGCGCGGATGCTCACGCGTGGGGAGGCGAGCAGCATTTAATGCTGATAGAAGAGTTCGAGACAAGGCCGTGTTTGCGTGCTATTTTGGTTTTGGGGCGTAAGGCCCTGTTTGGCACGGACAGTTTTTTTTTTTTTAAAGTTTGATTTTTAGCCCACGTGTACCGGTTAGCTCGAACTTTTGGGCCTTTGAGTACCAGGCTTAATTTTAGCCCACGTGTACCTAGGCTTCAATTTGGGCCTTTGAGTACCAGGCTTGATTTTAGCCCACGCGTACCGACTAGGCTTCAAGGCCTTGAGTACCAGGCAATTTTGTGGGCCTTTGAGTACCAGGCTTGATCTTAGCCCACGTGTACCGGTTAGGCTCGAACTTTTGGGCCTTTGAGTACCAGGCTTAATCTTAGCCCACGTGTACCGACTAGGCTTCAATTTGGGCTTTGAGTACCAGGCTTGATCTTAGCCCACGCGTACCGACTAGGCTTCAATTTGGGCCTTTGAGTACCAGGCTTGATTTTAGCCCACGCGTACGGCTTCCCTTGAGTACCGGGCAGTAACCGACTGGGCTTCAATTTTGGCCTTGAGTACCAGGCTTGATTTTAGCCCACGCGTCGACTAGGCTTCAATTTTGGGCCTTTGAGTACCAGGCTTGATTTTAGCCCACGTGTACCGACTAGGCTTCAACTCTTTTTTTTTTTTAATTTCTTTTTTTTGCGTTTCTTTTGCAGTTTTCATTATGGTGCATTTCAAGGGCAGCTTTTCTCCTTCAGGCGTGGAGCATTTGGTCATCCTTGATGAAGAAGGTCATCCTCTTGAGAGGAGCACGATTTTGGATGTTTATCCTCCACTTCTCCATCGTCCTTGGCCCCGGTTGGAAGCTGCTGATCGGATGGACAGTTGGACTCGAGAGGTGCCTTTTAGTAAGACCTCCAAGGCATATACCTTGCGGTCGTCTCATCATCACGCTGCTGTCCGGCCGGTCCTTCTTCTGACTCTTGGGCGCCAGATTGTGGAAGGAAAAGCTAAGTGGGGTGATGTTCTTCCATGTGTTGGGGAGTTTCGTTTCATCGAAGGCTAGTGGGAGTGGACCGAGGATGTGCTTAGCCGTTGCGAGCGTGACTTGAGGGCAGCCCAAATTTATGATGCCGTGTATGCCTCGATGTTTACCTACGATCGATGCTCTAACATTTTGCGGGCGATTTATGAGGCGTGGTGCCCATCCACTAACACGCTCTTCACCTCTTATGGCGAGGTGTCTATTTCACTGCATGATTTACGGAGTTTAGCTGGACTCCCGATTTATGGGAGGTTTTATGACGAGGTGGTCCCGAGCGCGAAGGAGCTTGTGGGTCTCAATGATCAAGGCAAGAGGCATCTTCCCCAGTCTTGTCAATATCTGTTTCATGCTTACCGGTTTTTGCGCAGCAACTCAAATGATGCTCGGGCTTCCTCAGTCTCCATCAAAGACTGGATTAGCTTCTGGTGCAGGAGAAAGGCGAAGTATGTTGCACCTCCTGCCCGAAAAGAGAAGAAGTCGGCTCGCCCTAAATCTTCTTGCAATCCGTCTGGTGAGATCGGTGTGCATCAGCCCTGGTCTGTTGTAGATGAAGAGCCCTTTGTGCACCTCGGTGTCCCTAATAATTTGAGAGTGGGGACTTATTTGGCGGCGTTTCTAGCTTGCTGGCTCAGCGTCTTTGTCCTTCCCATCGAGAGTGCTGGTTCTGTACGTCCTAGCACTTTCAAGATGGCATGTGTTATGGCGACTGGGAGGGCAGTGAGTCTGGCGATCCCTGTCCTTACGAGCCTCTATCGTGGTTTGGGAAGGATTGCGCAATCACGGAGGCCTTCACGGATACTCTCCCCGTTCCCGCTTCATTATATTTATGCGTGGGCTGCACACTTCTTCAAGACTCACTATTTAATCCATAAAGACATCGATAGTCCGAAGATGGTTGTCTATTCAGGTGAAGGCGGAGCGAGGTATTACGACCCACGGGAGGCGCGCCGGAGAATTCACAAAGGCGACCTTTTTGGCTGGACTGACACCATGATTACTAAACAACAGGATATCTTCTATCTTGATGATGGTAGCCATAGGCGTCATGAGGATGATTATTTTGCTGCGATTCGCTCGGGCTATCTTTCATTGAGGCAGGGCGCTCAGTGTATTGTTGAGCCTTATAGCCCGCACCGATTCAGCCGTCAGTTCGGTTTTTATCAGGAGGCTCCTGGGATTCTTACACGTGATGCGCGCGAAACTTCCTTGGATGAGGGTCTCTACTTCTGGCGATTGCTGACTTTGTCTGGGTCGAAGGCCAAGGCATTTTTCCCTCGCATTCCAGCGGTTGTAAGGAAATTTCACTCTAAGGGCTACAAAGAATGGTGGACCGCAGTTCATGGGGATTACCTTGAAACGCATGCAGCGAAGTTGTGTGCCAGCTCATCTCAAAGTGATGTGCCTGAAGCAGAAGGTCCATCTCCCAACATCCCTGATCGTCCTGACGACCATGCTGCCCCGATCGCCCCTGAAAGAAAGCGACTGGCTCTTCCAGTTTTGGATGACAGTGCTAGCAGCAACGGGGACCGTCATTGGAAGAGGGCTAAACAGGATCCTGCCCCCTGTGGTCCGAAAGAAGATGCTGCTTCCAGCCACCATGAGTCAGTTGAGGTCCTTGCCAAGGAGGTGATCAGCTATAACTGGTGGTCTCTTTTCTTTTTTTTTCTTTCTGACTTGCTTGATTTTAATGTGCTTATGTATATGCTCATTTTCAGATAGAGAAGCAAGTGTTTGGGAGTGATGGCGGGGATTTCAGTGGTAGTCGCAAGTCTTTAGGAAGATCTGGCGCAGCATCTGCTGTCGTGCCTGGTGATGTTGTGCTGGATCGACCTCGCCCCTCAGAGAAGCAGAAGGACGCTCTTCTTCCTGCAGCAGTTTCAGTGTTCGAGGCAGAAAAATTCCTTCGGAGCCACGAGAGGGAGTTTCTTTGTAAGCTGTGGACGGGCCTTCGTGAGAGATTAATGGGCATCTCGCTTGACGCTGTTTCCTCCCTCAAGGACTAAGTCCATGAAGCGTTTTGAACATGCCAACATTTCATGCATCGAGGAATTCTTGGAGAGCTTGTTTGCCAGGGCCGCGGCGTATGACAAAGCACGATCTGCTACATCAGATGCACTTACCAAGGAGGCCCTCGCCTGCCAGTTGAAGGACGTTGATGACCGGCTTCGAGAGGCGTTAGACAAGGAAGCTGAGGGAGTTAAAGAGGTTGAGTGTTCTGAGGCTGAGCTGAAGAATGTGGAGAAGCAACTTGAGCTATTGACAAAGCGGAAGCCAGAGCTTTCCTCATCCCTTGTGCAGCAAAGAGAGTCTTTGCGGGAGGCTGCGGCTGAGGTTGGGGAGATTCATGGAGAGCTGGTTACCTTGCGATCTATGGAGCCTTCGGACGAGAGAGCTGTCGAGGCCTTGCGCGTTGCTGAGGTAGAGTTGGTGATGGCCAAAGACGAGCTAGAGGGCTTGAACCCTTTTTCTTAGCCTTTAATCAGAATTGTATTTTCCCTTTTCTTGGATTCTGATGTTATTTCTTTTGCCAACAACTGGATTTATCAATAAAATGCCATTCTTTATTTCCTCATTTGTTGCTCTTTCTTCTTTCTGCGAGTGCTCCGATGGTGGCTATCAAAGCATGATTTGTTACAAATTTGAGACTGAACTTAGAGAATATCTAAGCTGCCTACGTACCCAAAAAAATGGGATCAAGTCAGAATAGTTCAGAACTTCTTAAATTTGCAAGAAGTAAATGCCGTTCACAGTTTATACTCTTGCGGGCCAGGAGTGGGTACAATTTGTGTATTTTGTTTTAACACTTTTTTTTTTGTGCCTTGCCTTTAAGCATAATATTTCTTGAGGAATTTGCCGTTGATCGGGCCAACAGTCACACCATCCTGATCGACCAGCTTGTAGGCGCCATTTGTGTAGACTTCTCGGACAACGTACGGCCCATCCCATTTTGGGGTAAACTTTTTTCCAGTGCGATGGGTGATAACGATGGGCCTCCTTACTGCAAGCACCAAATCTCCAATTTGGAAGGATCGCATACGCACCTTTTTGTTGAAAGCCTTGGATAGCCGGGCTTGATAACACTCGAGCCTCTGCTGAGCATCAAGTCTCTTTTCATCCAGTGCCTCCAATTCTTCAAGACGCAGACGGGCGTTTTCCTCTTCAGTTAGTCCCTCCTGTATAGCAACTCGTAGCGATGGGATTTGTTGTTCGAGCGGGACGACTGCTTCGACTCCGTACACCAAAGCATAAGGGGTTGCTTGCGTGGGTGTCCTGAACGTAGTCCGGTAAGCCCACAGGGCCTCCCCAATTCTCTCGTGCCAATCCTTCTTAGACGTTGACACAACCTTCTTCAACAAGTTGCCTAGAGTCTTATTGAAGGCTTCTGCAAGACCATTGGCCGGAGCGTGGTACATCGAAGATTTTCTTTGCTTGAAGCCAAACTTTTGGCATAACTTGTCTATGGTGCTGTTGACAAATGGTTTCCCGTTGTCGGTGATGATATACCGGGGGACCCCATACCTGTAAATGATGTTAGCGCGGATGAAGTTGGCAACGTTCTCCTTTTTTACTTCCTTTAAGGGAACCGCCTCCGCCCATTTGGAGAAGTAGTCAGTGGCTGCCAAGATGTAGAGATGGCCAGCGGATGATTTTGTCATGGGTCCTACGACATCTAATTCCCAGGCGTCGAATGGCCATGAAGCTACCGTCGGGTGTAGCGGCTCGGGTGGTTGGTGAATGAAGTTGGCGTGGTATTGACATGCTTGGCATCGGCGAGCGAACTCCATGCAATCATTCACCATTGTTGGCCAGTAGTATCCCATTCTCTTGATTCGGAAATGGAGTTTTGGTCCGGACTGATGAGCGCCGCATATGCCGGAGTGCGCTTCTTCCATGGCTTGAGTCATTTCATCGTTGCCTAAGCAACGTAGGAACACTCCATCAAACGAGCGTCTATATAGGACACCCTTAAAGTAGATGAAGTGGGCTGCTCGGCGTCGGACGTCGACTTTTTGGCGTGGATCATCTGGTAATTTTTCGTATTTCAGATAATCCACAAATGGCTGGCGCCAGTCTTCCTTTTCTATGTCAAAGACTTCTACGAGGCAACTTTCCACCCCTTCGTCATCTTCGAATGTTGGCGGCGCCACCCATTTTTTGCATATAGTCACCTGGTATTTTGCGTCAGGCAACGAGAGGGTGGAGGCAAGCTTAGCCAGTGCGTCAGCTTGTTTGTTTTCACTCCTTGGTATGTGCTTGATTGTGACGTCCCCGAGCCAGCTCATGATTTTGCTTGCATAGTTGTGGTATGGAAGCAATTCGGGTTTTTTAACTTCATATTCCCCTAGTAGCTGGTTGACCACTAATCGAGAATCTCCAAAGACTTCAAGGTGTAGCTGCTTGATATCCATAGCGATCTCGAGTCCGAGGATTAAAGCTTGGTATTCAGCCACGTTGTTTGAGCATTTTTCCACAAGGGTAAATGAATGGGGCAGGATTTCGCCTTCGGATGTTACGAATACTACCCCGGCGCCGGCTCCTTCTTTGTGGGAAGCTCCATCAAAGTACATCTTCCATGGAGGAGTGACTTCTACCAGCAGGGCGTGTTCGTCCGGTAGGTTATCAGAAAGGTCCCACTCAGCTGGGATAGGGTGGTCTGCCAAGAAGTCTGCTAGGGCTTGTCCTTTCACTGCCTTTTGTGGTATGTAGATAATCTCAAATTGTTGAAATTGGAGGTACCACCTTGCGAGTCTATCAGAGAGGACAGGCCTTGACATAACATATTTTAATGGATTTGCTTTAGACACCAGATGAATTGTGTGAGCTTGGAAGTAGTGTCTCAACTTTTGGATGGCAAAGACGAGTGCCAGACATATCTTTTCTATTGGTGAGTACTTCAGCTCATTTGGTGTCATCATTTTGCTGAGGTAATATAAAGCGTTTTCTTTCTTTTCGTTGTTCTCTTGTGCTAGCAGAGCTCCCACCGAGCATTCCTGTGCGGCGATGTATAGGATCAACGGGCGGCCGATCACCGGGGCTGCCAACACTGGAGGTCTTGTTAGATAGGACTTGATGTTTTGCAGGGCCTTTCTACAAGACTCATCCCATTTAAAAGGGATGTCTTTCTTCATGAGGTGACTAAAAGGTTGGCAGCGCCCAGCCAAGTTAGAGATGAATCTCCGGACATAAGCCAATTTTCCTTGTAAGCTTTTGAGCTCGTGGATGTTTCGAGGCTCTGGCATCTTCAAGATGGCGTCGATTTTTGCTTGTTCAATCTCGATGCCACGATGACGAACAACAAAGCCTAGGAATTTACCAGAGGTGACCCCGAATGCACATTTCAAGGGGTTCATCCTCAGTTGGTACTTTCTCAAGCGTTCGAAGACTTTTCTCAGGTCGTGCAAATGATCTTCTCGTCTCTTTGATTTTACTACGAGGTCGTCGACGTAGCACTCAACGTTCTTATGCAGCATATCGTCAAATATTTTCTGCATGGCCCTTTGGTATGTTGCTCCGGCGTTCTTGAGACCAAATGGCATAACCTTGTAGCAGTATATGCCTTTAGGGGTGCGAAAAGCCGTGAGTTCTTCATCTTCGGGTGCCATTCGTATTTGGTTGTACCCGGATGACCCGTCCATGAAAGACAGCGCCTCATGCCCTGTGGTGGCATCGATCATGAGTTCCGTGATGGGCAGAGGGAAGTCATCCTTAGGGCATGCTTCATTGAGATCTCTAAAGTCGACGCAGACTCGGATTTGCCCATTCTTCTTTCTTACGGGGACGATGCTAGAGATCCATGTGGGGTACTTGACTTCTCGGATGAACCCAGCTTCAATCAATTTGTTGACTTCAGCCTCAATTTATGGGAGGAGTTCGGGTCGAAAACGGCACTGTGCTTGCTTAACGGGGCGAGCTACCTTTTTAACGGCCAAGTGGTGTACTGCTACCTTCGGGTCTAAGCCAGGCATTTCCTTATATGACCAGGCAAAGACATCCCTGAATTCCCGTAGCAATTCTACATATGCACAAGCCTCTTCATTTCCTAGCAGGGCACTGATGTAGATGGGGCGAGGAGTGTCATCGTCTCCCAAACTTATTTCCCTTAACTCATCCATCGTGGACTTTGTGCCTGCTTCCATCTGAGGTGGTGCGATTTCGGCGTCCTCCTCAATGGATTCTCCTTCGTTCACAGTTATATGGTTGGATGAGCCAACACTTTCCCTGTCACCGTCTTCTTCAGTTTGGGCTTTGGTGAAGATGATCGTTTGAAATTTAGCTTTGAGGACCCTGTCACATGATATGACCAAGTCTGTCTTTCTTTTCATGCGGGAGGGAATTCGACTGTGGAGCTTTTCCTCGTGCTTTGGTGCTTCAGCGGCTCTATTCTTCACTTTCCAGCATTTTTGCTTCTGGGACGAGCCGAGTCTTTTGAAGACTGACACTCGCACTGGCTTCTTTTCAAATTTTGAGGAGCGGTCTTCCACTGTGGTGTTGTTAGTGGAAGCTCTCCTTACGTTGTTGGTAAGGGCTCTTCTTATGGCAATGCGCACAGGGCCCTGTGGCTGTTTGTATCCGAGTTCGGCTCGTGGGTTTTGACCCTCAGACCTTTGCGAGAGCTTTCCCAATGGCGACTCTTCTTGCGGATTGTACCCCGCTTTGACGAGGAGTTTGTATGCTTTGGGGCCAAAACCTTTTGCAGTCCTCAATTCTCGAGCCTCAAGACGTTCCTTTATAATCCCTTCAGGTGGTTGGGCAAGTATGCTGCCGTCAATTTGAGTTATAGGCAGTGTCAAGCCCTTTAAAGCATCATGAATTTCTGGCGTCTCATTTGGATGGTTCTTGGGGCGCATGTTGTCGACTTCGTCTTTCTGTGCCGGAACACCTCCCGTCTTGTCATTTTGCTGGGAGCTACTAACCTCTGGAGTCTTAGTTTTATTCAGGTAATATTTTGCGTCAGCAAAATGGGATTCAGCTTCGGTGAATGGCTTGCAATCACCCAGGATGCTTTTGACGACACCATTGCGGCAATATTTGAGGCATTGGTGCCAGGTAGAAGGGACTACCCCGTTCTCGTGGAGCCATGGCCGACCGAGCAGTAAATTGTATGAAGTCCTAGCGTCAATGACATGAAACAAGGTGGTCGATTCCATGTCATCTATGAGCAAGTTCAACCTTAGGGTGCCTAAGGCTCTCTGCCCCCCTTGATTGAATCCCTGGATCATTAGGTGGCTGTTTGAAAGCTCATCTGTCGGGATCCCTAATTCTCTTAGTGTTCGTAGCGGTAGGATATTTACTGCCGAGCCGCCGTCAACTAGCATCCGGTTGATTTTTTGCTCAAGGATGTAGCCGGTTACGAACAAGGGTCTGTTATGGGGTTGAGATCCTAATATCAGATCTTCGTCAGTAAAGACCATTGCGGTCATGCAACCTTCAGAGGGTTGGCTTTTCTCACGGAGACCATTGATTTTGTCCAGGGAGTGGTTGTTTCTAGGGGCTTCCTTCATTTGGTCGTTGGAAGTGGTAGCGTTAACGTTCGCACTATCATCTTCCAATGTGATTTTTCCCTGGTGGGCAAGCTCCATGATTTTCTCTTTAAATATGAAGCAGTCATGAATAGGGTGCCCAACCAAGCGGTGGTATTTACAGTATTTGGGATCGTCAGTCTTTCCGGCTTCCGCAGGCCTTTTCATCTCGGGGAGCTCAATGAGGTTAGCCTTTAGCAAGTCGTCGAAGATCCCAGGAACGTCCGAATCAAGGAAGGGATAAGATTTGGCCTGCATTTCTTTTAGCGTTGGCCTTTTTGGTTTTTGTGAGGCTTCTTTCTTTTCATCAGCCTTCTCCTTTCCTTTGACTGGAATGGGCGTGGCGCGTACCGCCATGGATTCTCTTGTTGGAGTTTTAGGGAGAGGCTTGCCCCCTCTTCTCACTTCTTGTCTATCCTTCGCCTTGCGGAATTCCGAAATAGGTGGCGTGCCAATGCCACTCGCGGCAATGCTTAGCTCCATATCATGGGCTCGCGTGGCCAATTCTTCAAAAGTTTTAGGCCGAATCCCTTGGAGAATGTATCGCAGTCCCCAATGCATTCCTTGTATGCACATTTCGATGCCTGAAGCCTCGGAAAGTCTATCTTTGCAGTTTAGACTTAGATTCCTCCATCGGTTGATGTAGTCAATGACCGGCTCCTCTTTCCATTGGCGAGCGTTGGTAAGCTCAATCATGCTGACGGTTCGTCTTGTGCTGTAGAAGCGGTTGAAGAACTCATACTCCATTTCTTCCCAGCTATCGATGGATCTGGGTTCGAGGTCAGTGTACCAGTCGAACGCATTTCCCTTCAACAAGCGGACGAACTGTTTGACCAGAAGATCTCCATATGTTCCAACGTCATTGCATGTTTCTATGAAGTGTGCCACATGCTGTTTTGGGTTTCCTTTGCCGTCGAATTGCTGGAATTTAGGAGGCTGATAGCCGGTTGGCATTTTCAGGCCGTCAATCCTTGTCGAGTAGGGCTTGGCATATACCAGAGTCGACTTAGTGCCTCCTTCTAGCTTGTTCTTGATGGTACCTTCGATGAAGTCTTTAAGTTGATCAATAGGAATCGAGCCGTCCGAGGAGAGTTGAAGCTCTTTGGCTACAGACTCCTGATGGTCATTGGCTGGTTGCTTGGTAGATACTTCAACTCCGTCAGGAACTTCGAGCGCCTTTTCTGCCATTTGACTGGTTTCGGCTTTGTCTACTTTGTCCATCACCCTTGAGATCCGAGCATCTTGCTCTTGGACATGTTTGGCTAGCCCTTCAATGACCTTAGTCAGTGCGGCGATTTGGTCCTCCAAGCTCGAGGCATTAGTCGTCATGACTGGGGCGTCATTGGAGGCAGATGAAGCGTCAGAGCGAGGGCTCGAAGGTGCTGAGTCATCCTCATTACTTTTGTTTGTGAGGAGTGGGTTGTTGACATCTTCATAGAGGGGGGCCGGTTCTGAGCGTGTTGCTTTCCTTGCCAAACTCCTAGTGATGACCCCGACGTTCTTTGTGGCGGTTTCACTGGCGGCTGAGGTAGCGGCTTTGACAGCTTTTCCCTTGTTGCTGGCCATGATGATTTGTTCGAAGCTTGTAGTCCACTTGAAACTCTGAGGAAGGAAGAGATGAGAGGTAGAGAGGTCCCACTGGGCGTGCCAAAAATTTGTAGGACAAAATCTTTGCTCTTGGATTCCACTAACAAGAAATTCGTACAAATCGATTACAACTTGAATCAAATGAATTTGATGCGGGCTCCGTTCTCTAATTTAGTCCTCTGATTCTTCCTCCAAAGATGTGATTTCAACTTGACGTGTCTTCAAGGAAAGGGCTTATGCTTGATCTTCCTTGAAACTTGTAAATTTCTTCAATTAACGCTGATCTTCGAGCTTGGCGCCCTAATGCCGGATCGAACGTTGAATTCGAAGATCGTTGACGAAGAACGCCTTGAATTTGGGTTCAGGATCGAAACTGTGGCTTTAATTTGGATTATCTTCAAGAGAAGGGCTTGTGCTTGATCTTCCTTGAAATTTGTTGATTTCTCCAATTAACGTTGATCTTCGAACTTAACGCTCTGACTTCGGATCGAACGTTGAATCTGAAGACCGTTGACGAAGAACGCCTTGAATTTGGAGATGAACTCTTTAAACTTGACGAAGAACGCCTTGAATGTTCTTGAACGCCTTGAGAGGATTTTGGTTCTTCTCTTCTTCTCCTTGGCTTGTTGTTTTTTTGTTGTGGGGTTTTGACCCTTATTTATAGATAACGCAGCCACCTAACCTGCTGACGTGGAGTGCTCTCATTGGCGGGGGTTGTTGACCCCTCATTGGATCGCGCCACTTGTCGCCTTTTGATTGACCCTCTTCATTATTTATTGCTTTCTTACCGGATTGTGCCATTTGTCGCCATTTGATTTGGACAATTTTGATTGATTAATTATTTATTAAGAAAAGTGTATTTATTTTAAAATTTTGAAATAAAATTTATTTAATTCGTATTTTAATTTCTTTATTCAATTTTATGTGATATTATTTATTTATCTATTTATTTATTTTATGTGTCTACAACAGCTTCTAATTATTAAGGTTAACTAGACTAATTGTAGTAAATATGATTTCTGTCCAACGACTAAATCTGAATTTAAGGATAGATAATGAAATATTTGTCATGGGCCTTTTTTTTGTTTGTGTGTGTGTGTGGGAGGTTTGTTTAAACTATCTCTAACTTTGGAGGAAATGTGTCCATAATGCAAAAGTAAAATGATTAATCTGGGTAAGCAACTGTTAAACTTATTTATTCCTCAATTTCAATATCTTTTTGTAAATTCAACCAGACACCTAAGAATATATCAAAAACAAATAAATGAATTTTTAACCACAAATTATCTAAATGTAACATTCCCTAACACCACAAATTTTTTTAAGTATTCGTATTTCGCCGACTCCATCTAAATTATTTCAAGTAGGGAATATATTTGCTGTCCTAACTTTTCTCTTGCGTTCATTCGTTAATAAATATATGCGAAATTTGCTTTCTCCAACGTGGTTTTACGCATATTCCTTGACTAAATTATAAAGACTAGTATGGACATTGGGACCTACCACTAGTCATCTTGTTTGAGACATCCAAGGACTCACACCACCTCCCTTAATAATGCCTTAATCGTGATTAATTGGTATCATGTGGTTTGCGATCTAAACCAATGGTGAAGTGGAAAACCTATACCTCATACATTTGGATGGGCCCAATAAATTGTTAATTGTCTTGTCTCCCTCGTTGTCTTTACGTTTTGATTACAAATGAAAATTTCAATGTGCTTATAGGCTTATAGTACCCCATTACATGATTGGTCTTGGTGGGGACTATTGTGAATCAAGAAAGTTTACGAGCTTGTTTCCATAATTTGGAAAAAGACTACCAAAGTGTCTTTTATTTTTTTTCCCTCTATTCATTCATCTAAGAGAATGAAGCCCAATAGTTTCGCCCAATAAAAAGGGGCTCATTTTTAAAAGGCCAATTGTAATTGGGCTGGGCTGATATTGTGTCATGTAGTCCAGCCCATTTGAAGATAGCATAATATCGTAGGAGAAATATCGAGTTAATTTCATCCGTTGGATCTCGACTGACGACTCAATAGTCTCCTCGACCGTCAGATTCACCTCAGCAAAAATAGCCATGTTCACCGGGCAGTCCATGTCCGTTGATAACCATAACCCAAAAGGACGAGCAAGAGGCAAATTCCCCTGAAAGTCCCTACGATTCCAGATAACACCCAGGTGGCCGGCACTGAAATTCCCAAACTAGCCCTGGTGTTCTGCAGAAGATTTATCAAATCTAACGGTAATTTTCGAGCTCCCAAAAACCCTAGCGCCCAAACCCTTCGCTCCCACAGTTCCAACTTCATCCGTATGCCATGGAGATCTAGAATATAGACTCATTTGCATACACTATATCTGCAGAATTTGTATCTGTTAAGTGAAGAAGAAAATGGCGGCAGTTGCAGTTTTGGCGAAATCACGGCGGTTTGTGAGGCCTCGGACCTTCAAATCAATCTCCACCTTCGTTCACCTCAACCAAGAGGCGGAGCTAGCGGAGCCTCCGACGACGGCGCCGCCACTTCCGCCGAACCCAGCCTCGGGAAGCCCACTATACAATGAGAACTGGCGGAGCCCTGCACCCGCCGCTTCGGCTGGTGAGGGGACGCTTGTTCCCGTCGGCTTAGGGCTTCTGCAGCACACGCACGCAGGGCGAATACAGTTGCTTTCCCAGTCATTTGACGCGCAGAGTTTGATGAATCAGTTCGCGGATTGGATGACGTCGCATAGGTGGGACGATGTAAAGCAGCTTTTTGAGTTTTGGATTAGGTCGCTGGATAAGGACGGCAAGCCAAATAAACCCGATGTTAATCTTTATAATCATTATTTGCGCGCGAATTTCATGATCGGGGCATCTGCAGGGGAATTGCTTGATCTTATGGCGCAAATGGATGACTATGGGATGGTGCCCAACACCGCATCCTATAATCTTGTTCTAAAAGCGATGCAGAGGGCCGGTGAAACACTTGCGGCTGAGAAATTGATTGAAAGGTTAAAATTTTCCTTTTGTTTTGTGAAAAAAAAGTAATACTTGCTGTTAGGATGTTGCACGGGAGGTTTTCACGAAATCTCCCTGCAATGTAGCTTCCAGCTCCAGTTAATAATGTTGAATATGTGACAAAATGGATTTCTTTTAGTGATTTTCTTCGTAATCAACAGTACGGACTGCTCCTGTGGTTGTTTTACTTAATTAGAAATATTTGTAACTAAATTATTTGGCTGTAGTGAGGTTGGAGAAGGATGTCACGAAATTCAATTTTTTTTTTTTTTTACGGTAAGTATGTCAATATGAGGCTTTATTTGTTAAATGAGAAGAATGGAGTTGGTGTCAAACTGCAAAATTTAATATTTACGGGTCTTTGACATCCAGTTCATTGTTTTCTCTCGATGGGCTTGGGTTTGCGGACATGGTAGTAAAATGATGAATCTTATTCTATTTTAGATTAACGTTAATTATTCAATTTTAATCTACCGGAACGATTTTCTTGTTCATTTATAAAAGTAAATATGCTAAGAGAATTTACTGTTTGATGGGTGAGTACTTATTTTATTGACATCAGGATGCTCCAAGCAGGGAAAGAACACAAGGAATCTTTGCCTGATGACGAGTCATATGACTTAGTTATTGGCATGCTTCTTTCGAGGAATCAAATTGATTCTGCACTGAAGTACATAGATATGACGTTGAAATGTGGATGTATGTTGTCAATGAAGGCATTTGTGGATTGTGTGCAACGTTCTGTAAATAATGCAAGACTAGATACATTGGTATCAATTATAGAAAGATGCAAGGTACATGTCTTGTGCTGTTTATTTGACTATTCATATGATGTAAAACTCCTTTATGTATTTTTGACAACTGAATCTGGTTTTGTGGATGCTGTCAGAAAATGGACCAGAACAAATCCTTATGTCCTCCTTGGCGTGTGTGTAATTTTATTGCTGATGTTGCAATGCAAGCGGATAATAGTGAACTAACTTATTATGCTTTTGAGTTCATGGCCAAATGGATTGCTCGAGGAGAGGCAGCAAGGCCTCCCGTTCTTCTTTCTGTAGATGAAGGTTTAGCTGTCTCTGCCCTTGGAACTGCTGGTAGAACTTACAACTCTAGACTCCTGGAGGGATCATGGTCTGTCATCAAGCGGTCATTGCACCAAAAGAAGGTCCCTAATCCTGAATCTTACCTTGGGAAAATATATGCCCATGCTAATTTGGGGAACCTGCCAAAAGCTTTTAGCACTCTGCATGAATTTGAAACAGCTCATGGAAATTCTGATCAAGAAGATAAAGAGGATCTATTCTCTCCATTTTATTCTTTAAATCCTCTGGTCAAGGCATGCTCCAAGAATGGTTTTGCAACTTTGGATTCAGTTAAGTCCGTTTGGCTAAATTTCTTATTGAATGTTAATTATATATGCCTTTCTAAACTCAAAGATCAGATGTTGATTCAATCCTATGTGAAATTGATTACGTATGGACTTTTGTTATCACTTGGTTTGTTGTCTGCATTCTTTTTTCTTAGTTAATGTCCATATTGCTGCACTTATAATTTCATATTCTTAACTGCATTTTTTAAGTGTTTGCTCAGGTTTATTATCAGCTTGAAAATTTAAGCCGGGCAGATCCTCCATACAAGTCTGTTGCTGCTCTCAATTGTATAATTCTTGGCTGTGCAAATACATGGGATGTTGATCGTGCTTACCAAACATTTAACTCCATTGATGCCACTTTTGGATTGACTCCGAACATCCATTCATACAATGCTCTGATATGCGCTTTTGGGAAGCTCTCCAAAGTAATTTATGTGCCTTCACCCCCTCGCTTCTTCTCTTCTTTGTTTCCCTATTTTGCAACCTTGTGGTTCTCATTTTACACCACAATTGTTTGACTCCGAAAGATTCAATTAACCTACTACTTAAATAATTAAAGACTTTTTTGTCTGGCAGAGAGATGAAGCTGTAAAAGTGTTTGAGCACTTTGTTGGATTAGGCGTGAAACCAAATGCAACGACATATTCTCTACTTATTGATGCTCATTTGATTAAGTGGGATCCTAAGGCTGCTCTCTCTGTGATTGATGAAATGGTAATATTTATACCCTAATTAAATTGTGATATTATACCATTAAATTTATCATTATTCTGTTGGCACATATGGTCTAACCTCTATCTGGATTTAAAACTGCGCAAGCAGATATATGCAGGATATGAACCATCAAAGGGAATCCTTAAAAAGGTTCGTAGGCGTTGTATTCGAGAGATGGACTATGAATCAGATGACAAAGTGGAATCCTTGGCCAAACAGTTCAAAATTCGAATGGGAACAGAGATTCGACGAGATTTACTGTTTAATCTTCAATACACCACAGATTACGCATGATAATAAGTTCTTAAGAACAATGAATTCATCCGTGTAGTTTAAACGGTTTGTTCTCTTTATTATTCTGCTCAAGTTTTTTGTAATTGAGTACAGTGGTTTGTTTTCAAAAAATTCCATGATATGATTTCACGTGAATGTTAATTCAAAACTACTACATGTCTCTTTGCAATACACCGAAACTTCAACTCTTGCTACTATTCTTGCAGGTCTTTGTGCACTGTGCTTAAGAACGATGTGGGTTGCCAAGCATTTGCATTTCATCTTTTCCATTAGCCATGCACCAACCTTCGAGCTTTGTAGAGTATTGATTCTGGGCTTGACTCCTGAGTCGGATGAATGGCTGCAAGATAGTCCTTCTGTGGCTGATAGGTGTACCCTATTTGTGTTACTTGGTTTTTCCCAGGATGAAAACGATTTAGAGGACTAATTATTAACCTGAGACATTCTGATGGTTGTGAGATGCCATAGTTATGTTAATTTAGAAATAAATAAGGTCTGGTATTTGATTTACTTCCCTGTGATATCATGATCTGGGACTGCATGTTAGGCGAGCTACTCTGGATTATAATTGCACCGTTTGCTGCTGTCTTCCCTAGGTTGTTACAAACTTGTATTATGATCTGGAGAATTTTTAGAAACGCACATGTAGGTGAATTGAATCCTTTGAATTTTCATGAAGATATTGTACAGCTTTCTCGAGATTGAATGAGGCAGTTATGACTTGTACTCTATTTTTGTGTGTTATTATTTTCTTCCCTTGATGACTTGTACTTTATTTTGACCCTCAGAGGGAAGGCCACAGGCTAAGTAATGAGTTACATGTGATCTTTAGCTTCTAGCATTATAAACCCCCTCAACAAACGCTTTCTAGTTCTTAGAGTCGGTCCATGACTTCTGTTAGAATGATTTCATATCTCTAACGCGATTGTTGTCATACAATGGTCATCTCATTTGAAGTGTGTCTTACATGTCCATTTTAGCTTGTGACAGGCTGCAGATATACTTCACTAGTAAAGTAATTGATTAAGACTCATATTTGCCAATACAGAGCAGTTGCCATCATTGAAAAGATGGATGAACCTTGTAGCAATCCTTATGTCATAAATATTGAAAAAGATCACCTAATATTGGTGTTGTCCGGTTACATTTTCAGCTGCCTCTCTCAAGACCAAGAGCTCTGACAGTAGGAAGACTGGGGGAAAACCACATAGCAAAATGCGGGTGGATCAATCTGGTTCTTGAAATTGCAGACTGTAAACTGTCTGCCAACAGGTGGATTGGAAATGAAACAAGTTACCTTTGTTTAACCCTTCTCTGATCTGTACTAAAAACCAATGATGAGTTTTGCAGACAAGGTAGAAGTAGAGTACACAACCAGATCAGTAGCATAATCCCAAAACCCTGTTTTGTCTTACACCTTCTAGTAGAAAACAGGAGCTGCAGATGAACTAGTGGAGGGAATTTTAGATGCCTGTCTATGACTGAGAATGTCTTGGCTGATACTGGATAGCTCATCCTCCACTTCCCTTGATCAGCTGCTCTTGTTACAATTATTATACTTTTTAATTTTTTCTATTTTTTTATTTTTACACAATTGGTAAAAATATTCATACTTTTTTTTATATAGTATAGTAAATAAGGTTATATAGGTAAAAATAAAATTCCATTCAAAATATTAATCTTTTAGGAGTAGAAGATTAATAGAATCCTAGCATATCAAAACTGCTTTTATAGCTATCTTTAAATTAAGTAAAATAGAAATTTTTTTGTTGTAGGAAATTAATAGAAATTTTAATTAATATATATTTTAGTATTAGAAGATTAATATAGTTTCAACATATTTAAACAACTAGTATAATTGTTTTTGAGTTATGTAGAAACATCTAAGTAGCTAGTAGGAAATTAATAGAATTTTAAATTATTTATAAATTCTGTGATATTAAAAAATTAATAGAATCTTAAATTTTTAAACATATTTATAAATTTTAATTCATAGCAAACTAAATTATAATTGCATAATTGTATCAAAAAAATAACAAAGAATTCATTGGAGAGCATTGATCTCATAATTATATAGCCTAATAAATAAAAATTAAATATATACAATGAAATTTATTGATATTAAATTAATTAGTTAAGTTATGAATAATGAAATAAGTAATTATAATAATAAGGTTAAATTAAAAAAAAAATAACTAATTTCACATATAAAGGCACAACTACTGTTGTAGCAATATATTATAAGATATGAAACTTTGATAATCTAATTTATTAGACATGTGGTTACTCATTTTATATTATTATTTCATTTCGTAGTTTTTTTTTTATATTTGGTATATATTACAGAGAACAAATGGAAATTAAAATAGAATTAAAACAATGTGATAAAAAAATTTTATAAATAAAATACACTTATAAAATATCAATATTCTTATAAAAAAATAATATGTTATAAAATATTTAAAAAGAATGAATGACTTGTCAACTTTATTAAACATGTTGAATAATTATATTTTTGAGAACATAACAATAAGTTCATTAGAAAACATTAGTGTCATGAATATATCATCTAGTAAACATAAAACTAATTTGTTAAAAAATTATAAATGTAAATATCAACTGAATAAAAAAATGAAAGAATGAAAAATAGCATCATAAATCAAGTTATGATAATGAAATAGAAATAGCAACATAAATCAAGTTATGATAATGAAATAGAACATTGAATAAATAAATAAATTTTATATATGTTATAAAATATTTAAAATGAGTGAATATTTGACTATCAATATTATCAAATATGAGATGAGATAAAATTTTAAAAATAAAATAATTTCTTATATAAAAAACACTATTCTTATAATAATATATTTATCAAAAATAGTCTAGTTATGTTTGTTTAAGTTTTTTGACATGTATTTTTACATATAATTTTATTAAAAATTATGTAAAAGTAAAAGAGAAATATAAATAGAATTTAAAAAGTGTAATGATTATAATATTTGTTTTTAAATATGAAATTTGAAAACAAATGTAACCTTAGTATTTGACCATCAATTTTATTAAGTATGTGATAATTCCGAGAAGATTATTATATTTGCTTTATAGGTACTTATATTTTTATAAAATATCATATAAGACAAATAGTAATAGAATATAGTACAATAATGTTCTAAAATTATAAATAAACAAACTATAGAGTAAAGATCAATATTCTTAAGATATACTTTATGAAAATTCAAATTATAAAAACCAAAAATATTTTCTGAAAAATATTTATTATAACCATGTTGACATGATATTTTTGATTAAGAAAACCAAAATAGAAAAAAAATAAAATTAGATTTAGTAATGCATAGACAAAAAAAATTATATAACGAATTTTAAATGTTTATGCACAAGAATTAATATAGATAATTTAATTATAGAACTTCAAAGTATAATATAAATTATATCAATATTAAGATAAATTTTTATCTCAATAAATTGGATATAAGCAATTGATTGTATCCATTCAAAAATAAAATTAGAAAAAGAAAAAGTTAATACCATAGTACAATAACTGAAAGATCTTTTTCAATGAAGAGTTAATAAGAATAATTTGGATCTTTATATTGAATTGTTCATGAAACTCAAATAATTTTATCTTAATATAAAGTATTTTTTATAAATTATTATATTTTATTATTGTATACATTACATTTTGTTATGCTATTTTAGAGTTGAACATGTAATAAATACAAATGTGTATTTATATTAAAAAATAATATATTAAATAATAAGATAAAGTAGTTTTAATTTGCTTTCTTTTGCAATGATGTTACATAATGCTACAAATTCTTAAATGATTGTTAAAAAAGAATTTGAAGTGTAATCGAGTTTGAATAATATTGTAATATCAAAGTTTAAAATAAAAATAATTCAATTAAAGTGAACTTATTTTGACTAAATATTATTAATTTGATTGTTATATTTAAAAAGTAAATTTTTTAAATACGAATATACTTTAAATGCAAAAGATATGAAATTCTAAAATTGTTTCAAATCTCTAGTTTATAAATAACTATTACCATATTAAATACACATTTATTTGCATAAACCAAAATTCAAATAATTTTGATTTATTTTTTTTTACTTTACTCAATAAATTTAACACGAAATATATGATCAAATAATTTTCTTATCGTTAAGGATTTATAATAAAAAATAAAATTTAAAAGAGATTTTATTTAATCATTATTTTTATTTAATTAAAAGAAGCTATTAAAAATTAATTCATCATTGAAACTCTTGATGTTAAAATCTAAAATTTAAAATTTATTAGTTTTAATTTAACTTATTATTTTTTAAAAAAGTTAGACAATAATATTATATGTGGTATGATAAACACAAAGTAAATATATGAGCTCAATTTTAAAAAAATAACTGACCTACATAAACAAAAAAAAATTAAAATGAATAAATATTAAGATTGTTTAATTTGATTTTAATGAATAATCTATATTATACGTGCAAAAAAAACACACATCTAAAATCTAAAAAAAAAAAAGGAACCGTAATGCAAGGTTCTTCATCCCCAGAAAGCTCAGCATCTCGCATTGCAACTTCTTCCATATATTCAACCACTTCTGAGAAAACAAATGGCATTTAACTGCACTGATTAAAGAGACGAATGCTCTAAAGACATTAGCCAGGCAAATCAGTTTCTGTCAAATACAAGCAGACATACACACCAATCCATTGTAATGAATGTCCACATACATAAATGCACGGGACTTCATTGATCAATTACAAATTGCCAGAGATTAAAACGTACATTTGTATATACCATCTTTTATCACTTGGTGGTTCAGCAAGCTTAGCAATGTAAACATGGCTCTGTGTCCTTTTCCGTCCACATTCTTCCTTTTCTGTTTCATTTCATCTGCTGTCAAGAATTGAAGACCTGAATGGGAAATGGTGAGAATTCTATGTCCTCCTCATTGTTCTGCTCTGTTTTGGTTCTTTGTGAAGAGCCAGTGAGTGACTCTGTCCATGGAAGGTGCAACAGAAAAAAAATATATATATCTGGGCCGTTGGCTTAGGATACGGGCCCTGAAATCGTGGTACTGTTAGGAACGTGATCCCATCCATCCTTCGACACCGTTTCAATTCTTATATTCAGCCTGATGATCAAATCAGACAAACATGCCCTAAATGCTTCGCCTTCCAAAATCCCCAAAACCATCAGCTGACCTCCTCCACCTTCAAACCCTAACCACGGCCGCCGCCGCCGTGGCTTCTCCTCCACCGGCTTCAAATCCCATAAGCCCCGTCAACGAAGCCCACCTGCTCAGAATTTGCACACTCCTCTACCAACAACAAAAGTCCCCAGACAAAAAACTCCATGCCAAACTCGCCGACACACCATTCCAACTCACCCACGAGTTTTTCCTCCAAGTATGCAACAAGTTCCCTTATTCGTGGCGTCCCATTTACAGATTTCATCTGTTTTCGGTCTCCCAACCGAATTTCACCCACACCTCGACCACCTTTAACAAGACTCTCGACATCGTGGGAAAATCAAGAAACCTCGATCTTTTCTGGGAGCTCTGTCAAGAAATAGGGAAGCTCCGTTTGGCTAACATCAAGACCTACATAATTGCATTGAGAACGCTGGCTGCTGCGAGGGAGTTGAAGAAATGCGTTGAGTTCTTTCATTTGATGAATGGGTTCTGGGTACGAGTATAAAGTCGAGACCTTTAACAAGGTGGTGGAGATGCTTTGCAGAAACAAGCTTGTGGAGGAGGCTAAGCATGTTGTGTTGAAGCTGAGCGATTCTATTAAGCCTGATGGGGAGACTTACAGGTGGCTGATATATGGGTTTTGTGATGTGGGAGATACGATTGAGGCCTCAAAGGTGTGGAATTTGATGGTGGATGAGGGGTTCAAGCCGGAGGTGGGTGCTGTGGAGATCATGTTGGAGAGACTATTCAAGAATAACAGATTAGACGAGGGATTGAAGCTTTTTCAGTCCATGAGGGTGAAGAGGATGGAGGATTTGGGGCTGTCAACTTATCGGCTGGTGATCAAGTGGTTGTGCAAGAAAGGCAAAATGGGGGAGGCTTATGTGTTGTTCGACGAAATGCGTGGGAGAGGCATGGAAGCTGATAATGAGATATTAGGATCTGTAGTATATGGGCTCACGAGTAGAGGAAGGGTGAAGGAGGCCTACAAGGTTTTTGAAGGGGTCGAGAATGCTGATGTATCTGTGTACCATGGGATGATTAAGGGACTTCTGAGGTTGAAGAAGGCAAGTGATGCAACACAAGTTTTTAGGGAAATGATAAGGAGAGGGTGTGAGCCCACAATGCATACATATGTGATGTTGTTGCAGGGGCATTTGGGGAAGAGAGGGAGGAGAGGGGACGATCCATTGGTTAATTTCGACACAATATTCGTTGGAGGTTTGGTTAAGGCTGGGAAGTTGCTTGAAGCAACCAAGTATGTGGAAAGAGTGATGGACAGGGGACTTGAAGTGCCAAGATTTGATTACAACAAGTTTTTGCACTACTTCTCTAATGAAGAAGGGGCAGTTATGTTTGAGGTGATGGCTGGCAAATTGAGAGAAGTTGGATTGTTTGATTTGGCGGATATATTTACTAGGTATGGCCAGAAAATGGCGACTAGAGATCGAAGGAGGAATAGAGCAATTGAGCCCTCAGAAGAGCTTTCACTCATGACGCCGCCAACTTAGTGGTGCATGTGAAATTTTCTATTCATGTTTTATCCTCTTCCCTTTCTCCACACGATGTGTAACTGTGGCGTATATTAATTTTTATATTGTCATAACTACATAAAAACATTATCACAGTGTATTAGTGGAAAAAATGAGGACAAGTGAGAGGAAGAAAATGATATATAAGATTTGATTTGAGTGGGAATGTATAGAAAATTGAAGGCTAGTTGATTTGATTGCCATGAAACTATCTTTGTCTTGTTAATGGTGTAGGACAAAATCTTGTGATTAGATTTCTACTAATAAAAAATTTGTACAAGTCGATTACAATTTGAATCAAATGAATTTTGTGCGGGGTTCTGTTTTCTAAATTAGTCATTTGATTTTTCCTTCAAAGATGTGGCTTCAATTTGAATAATCTTTAAGGAAAAGTTTTGTGCTTGAACTTTCTTGAAACTTGTAGATCTCTTCAATTAATACTGATTTTTGAGCTTGGCGCTCTGATCTTAGATTGAACGCTGAACTTGAAGACATTTTGGCAAAAAGCGTCTTGAGTTTGCGGATGAATTCTTTAAATTTGATGAAGAATGTCTTGAATGTTTTTTAGGATTCTTGAGAAAATTTGTGTTTTCTTTTTCTGTTTTCTTTAACCGTCCTGAACTGCGACACTTGTTGCCTTTTGATTGGCTCAATTAATTATTTGTTGGTCTTTTACTGGACTGTACTATTTGTCGTTATCTAATTTGGTTAATTCAAAATCTTAATTGATTATTTGTTTATTATAGAAATTGTATTTGTTTAAAATTCTTGAAATGAAAATAAATTATTTAATTAGTATTTTGTATTGTAATTTCTACGCAGTATTTATTTAATTGGTATTATTTGTGTGTCTACAAAATACTCTTTCGAGACTTGTTCACAAGGAAGGTTGCTTTTCAAATGAATGAGTTTCGATTTTTTTTACTTATTTATTTAGATATTATTTTTCATTTTTGACGATTTTTTTGAGACATGTATATATATACACACACATATATATATTTGATATTTTATTGCTATTATTATTTATTACTATTTATTATTTTGTAGTGGGAAGTCGCGCGTGCCAATTCCCAATGTCTCCACAAGTCTTTCGTGGTGGCTGTTCCTTCCATTTATGCCGCGTCCGTCCACCAGTTGTTTGTCTGAAGGCTTGTTGGAGAGGTGAGTTGCTGTCTTTGTTGATTCTTCCTATCCCTCGCTGCTTCCCTTTTTGTTTTTTGTTTTTTGTTTTTTGTTTAAGTGAAAGGCATAAACAGACAACAGAACAGCCCCCAACTGTGCCGATCAATCTCTGAGCAATTACATTACAGTATCTCCTAGTTAAAGCCAAAAGCAGACTTACTCTCTGGCTTCCTATAGAAGACCATGTGCATTGGGCTGAAAATCTTTATCCCCCCACCCTTAGCTAGGTAATCTGCCGTCACGAAAAGCATCTCGTGCACGTCCACCATGCCTTTAGGCACGATTCCCAGCCATGCCAACACTATTCTCGTGCACATCCACTATGCCCTCGGTGCGATCCCCAGCCTCGCTAGCACTGTCACCAAAATGTGGTTCATCTAATACACAACCCGATCCATCTTCAGCTGGGTCCATTAGGGCTTAGCCGGGGGTTTCTCCTTGATCACTTCGAAGCCAACATTCTTTGCTATCTCGGATATATCCTTGTAGCTCCGGAGCTCTGGTAAGGCGTTGCCTCTCTCAATACCCTAGATGACCTCAACGTACTTCGAGTCCTCGCCGCAGTATAGTTCTGTTGTAACCCACTCATAGGAAACGTACAAGGATCCGAGCTTCAGAACCTGATAGATCTCGCTGTACAGGTCTTCAAGATTTAGGGTGTGACACGTGGCTTAGATGGCGTAAGCCCTGTTGAAGCTTTTGTTGACAAACAGCATCTCGAGAAAGTTCTCGCACACCACCTCGCACTGCCTGTCGAGTCGGGCTTTCTTGTGTAATCGGGCACGATTCACTTGGTACTCGTTTATGGTGATCTCGACAACGTTAGCACCGGAATGGGTTGCAATTGCGCGAATCAGACCTCTGAACTTGCAGCCCACGTCTAGGATTTGGTCTCTGGGCTTGACATTCAGGAGATCGTCGGCCATAACCTCGTGAAGGCACGTGGCCTCGCAGGGCGATTTTTTGGGAATGGAAAGCGAGAAATGGAACGATTGCTCCCAGCCCTATTTGTAGATGTCAGTGATGAGATTGTAAAAGGCATCCACGAAGGTCAGAACCTTCTTTGTCGTCTCGATTTCTTTGGGGGCGGTGGAAGAAGGACTGGTACTGTTTGTAATTGTCATGGACTTTTTCCCCGAAGATTGAGCAACCGGATAGGTGGACGGCTTGCTTGCCCTTTTGCTCGATTGAGCCCAGAATGCAGACAAAGCAGTACAAGCCTCCGACCAAGAGAGAGGCGGTGCCAGTAAAGTGAGAGAATCCATGGGTGGTGAGAAAAGGGGTTGCTTTGGCAATAGAGATGTAGGTGTGGCGTGGCGCATTTTCAACGTTGGGCATTAGTTGGTTGGGCTGTCAAGAGGAAGAAGATGGGTTTTGGCTTAAGCTGTGTTTGGCGTTGATTTTAAGTTTAGAAAATTAGGCTATACTTGGTGTAAACTTTTATGTTTGGAAAATAGGGCTGTGTTTAGTACTGATTTTAAGTTTGGGGAAAGGCTGTGTTTGGGCGCGGGTCTGACTTTGGGGCTAAGGCCCTGTTTGATGCGAACTCTTCTTTCTTTCTTTTTTTTTTGGTTTTTTTTATTTTTTTTACACCCTTCCCTATTTATGAGAATTTAACTGAAGCTTTTTCTTTGCTTGCACTCTTTTGCAGTTGATATTATGGTGTATTTTAAGAATAACGTTTCTTCTTCAGGTGTGGAGCATGTCTTGGTTGCTCCTGGAGGGAAATGACCGAACTTGCAAGTTTTAGATGACAGCATTAGCAGCAGCGGGGATTGCCATTGGAAAAGGGTTAGGAGAGGTCCTGCACCTCGTGGCCCGAAAGAAAGCGGCGCTTCTAGCCATCCGAAGTCAATTAAGGATCTTGCCAAGGAGGTAATTAGCCACCTTTTCCTATTAGTGATCCCCTTTTCTCCAACTTGCCTAATTTTAATATATTTATATATATGTATATATTTTCATATAGAGAAGCAAGTGTTTGGGAGTGATGGTGGGGATTTTAGTAGTAGTCATAAATCTGTTGCAGAACTTGGTGTATCATCTGATGTCATACTTGGTAATGTTGTGCCGGAGAGAGCTCACCCTCTGGAGGGGTGTAAGAAGGCATCTTCTCCTGCGGCGGTTTCAGTATTCAAGGTGAAGAAATTTCTTCGGAGTCATGAAAGGGAGTTCCTTTGAAAAGTGTGGACGAGTCATCGCGAAAGGTTAGCAGCCACCTCGCTTGACTTCATTTCTTTCCTCAAGAATAAGGTTATGCTCATTCTTGAATCCATGAAGCGTTTTGAATATGCCAGTGTTTTATGCATAGAGGGGTTATTGGAGACCTTATTTGGTAAAGCACAACCTACGATGAGTTAAGATTTGCTACGTCTGAAGTGCTTACTAAGGAGATCCTCGACTGGCAGTTGGAGGATGCTGACAGTTGACTCCGGGAGGCTCTGAACAAGGAAGCAAAGGGGGCTAAAGAAGTTGAGCACTCTAAGGCTGAGTTAAAGAGTGTTGAGGAACAACTTGAGCTTATGACGAAACAACAACAAGAGCTGTCTTTGTCCTTTGTGCAGTAGATGGAGTTCCTGCAAAGGGTAACAACTAAGGTTGGGGAGGTCTATGGAGAAATAGTTATCACACAGTCTATGGAACCTTCAGACAAGACAGTTGCTGAGGCCTTACGCGTTGCTAAGGAAGAGTTGGTAACAGTCAAGGATGAGTTGGAAGGCTTGAACCATTTTACTTAGCCTTTATCAGGATCGTTTTTTTAATATTAATGTTATTCCTTTTGTTAAGCATCCGATTTTGCCAATAAGATGTAATCCTTCGCTCCATTGTTTATTACTCTCTCTCTCTCTCTCTCTTGTAAATGCCTCTAGTAGTAGTTACTAGAACATAACCAATTACAAATTTATGACTGAGATTAGAGAATATCTAAACTACCTATGTACCTGTTGATGGGATCAAGTCATAACGTAGTTTAAATCTTCTTAAATTTGTAAGAGGTAAAGGCAGTTTACAGTTTATACTCTTGTGGGCCAAGAGTGACGTATAATTTAAGCTTGTGTGTCAAGGAGGATTTGATTTTGTTTTGACATTTTATGTCTTACTTTCAAACATAATATATTTTGGTCAACCAGTTTGTGGACACCATTTATGTAGACTTCTCGAACGACATACGGCCTCTCCCATTTAGAGGTGAACTTATTTCCAGTGCAATGAGTGATAATGATGGGCCTCGTTATCGCAGGCACCAAGTCTTTGATTTCAAAAGATCGTGTATGCACCTTTTTACTGAAGGCTTTGCATAGGCAGGCTTAATAGCATTCGAGCCTTTGCAGCGCATCGAGCCTCTTTTCGTCTAGCGCATCCAATTCTTCAAGATGCAGACGAGCGTTGTCTTCCTCGGTCAATCCCTCTTGTATGGCAACTCACAGCGATAGAATTTGCTGTTCAAGTGATAACTTCAACTCCATATACTAGCGCATAAGGAATTGCTTGTGTATATGTCCTGAAAGTGGTTCGGTAAGCCCACGGAGCTTCCTCAATCTCCCTTCTTAACTTTAGCACCACCTTTTTTCAACAGATTGCACAAGGTCTTGTAGATGGCTTGTGCAAGACCGTTGGTCGGAGCATAGTACATCAAGGATTTCTTTTACTTGAAGCCGAACTTTTAGTATAATTTGTCAAGGGTGTTGTTGACAAATGACTTCCCATTGTTGGTGATGATGTATCAAAGAACCTCATACTTATAGATAATGTTGACGCGGATGAAGTCAGCAACATTTTCTTTTTTTACTTTTCTCAGATGGATCGCCTCTACCCATTTGGAGAATAGTCAGTGGCAACCAAGATGTAGAGGTGGCCAGTGGATGACTTTGTTATGTGTCCGATGACATCCAATCCTTTAGTGTCGAATGACCATGAAGCTACTGTTGGATGTAATTGCTAAGGCGGTTGATGAATGAAATTAGCATGGTACTGACATACTTATCACATTTGAGCGAACTCTATGCAATCTCTCACTATTGCTGGCCAGTAATATCTCATTCTTTTGATCCGAAAGTGAAATTTTGGTCTAGATTGATGGGCACCACAAATCTCAGAGTGCGCCTCCTTCATGGCTTGAATGGTTTCGTCATCGCCTAAATAGCGTAAGAATACTCCATTGAATAAGCGTCTGTAAAAGACGCCCTTGAAGTAGATAAAGCGGGCTGCTCAGCGTTAAATGTCGACCTTTTGACGTAGATCGTCTGGTAATTTCTCGTATTTCAGGTAGTCTACGAATGGCTGGCACTAGTCTTCCTTTTCTACGTCAAGGACTTCTACAGAGCAACTTTCTTCCTCATCCTTATTCTCAAGTATTGATGACACTATTCATTTTTTGTACATGGACATATGGTATTTTGTGTTAGGCAATGATAAGATGGAGGCAAGCTTAGCTAATGCGTCAGCTTGCTTGTTTTCGTTTCTTAGCACATGTTTGATTGTGACGTCCCCGAGCCAGCTCATAATCTTATGGGCTAGTTATGGTATGGAAGCAACTCGGGCTTTTTGACTTCATATTTCCCTAGCAATTGGTTGACCACCAATCGAGAATCTTTGAAGACTTCAAGATGCAGTTGCTTGATATCCATGTCAATATCAAGTCCAAGGATTAAAACTTGATATTCAACCACGTTCTTGGAGCATTTTTTTGCAAGGGTAAATGAATGGGGTAAGATTTCACCTTTGGATATTACAAATACTACCCCAGCGCCAGCTCTTTCCTTGTGGGAGGCTCTATCGAAGTATATCTTTTATGAAAGGGTGATTTCGACCAGCAGGGTGTCTTCATCGAGTAGGTCATTAGAAAGATCCCACTCGGGTGGGATAGGGTGGTCTGCCAAGAAGTCTGCTAGAGCTTGTCCCTTTACCGTCTTTTTCGATACGCATATAATTTCAAACTATTAAAATTGGAGATACCATCTTACGAACATGTTGGAGAGAATAGGCTTTGACATAACATACTTCAGTGGGTTTGTTTAAACACCAAATGAATTGTGTGAGCTTGGAGTAGTGTCTTAACTTTTGGATGGCAAAAATAAGTGCCAGACATATCTTTTCTATTGGCGAGTATTTCAACTCGTTTGGTGTCATCATTTTACTGAGGTAACATAAGACACTTTTTTTCTTTTCATTATTTTCTTATACCAACAGAGCTCTCACCGAGCATTCTTGTGCGGCAATGTATAAGATCAACGGTCAATCACCAGGGTTGCCAACACTGGAGGTTTTGTCAGATAAGACTTGATGCTTGGAATGCCTTTCCCATTCAAAGGGGTTGGCAGCGTCCTGCCAAGTTGGAGATGAATCTTTTAATATAAGCCAACCTTCCTTGCAAGCTTTTGAGCCTGTGGATATTTTGAGGCTTTGGTATCTTCAGAATGCATCGATCTTTACTTATTCGATTTCGATGCCTTGGTGGCAAACAACAAAGCTTAGAAATTTGCTAGAGGTGACCCTAAATACGTATTTTAACGGGTTCATTCTCAATTCGTATCGTCTCAGGTGTTCGAAAATCTTTCTCAAGTCATGCAAATGATCTTCTCGTTTCTTTGATTTTACCACGAGGTCATCGACATAGCATTCGATATTTTTGTGTAGCATGTCGTCTAAAATTTCCTACATAGCTCTTTGGTATATTGCCCCAGCATTTTTAAGGCCAAATGACATCACCTTGTAGCCGTATATGCCTTTAGGGGTGCAAAAAGCTATTAGTTCTTCATCTTTGGGCACCATGCATATCTGGTTGTACCTGGATAATTTGTCAATGAAAGAAAGTGCTTCATGTCCAATGGTGCCGTCAATCATGAGCTCTATGATGGGTAAAGAGAAATCATCGTTAGGACACGCCTCATTCAAGTCGCTAAAGTCAATACAAACTCGAATTTGCTCGTTGTTCTTTCTTACTAGGATAATACTAGAGATCCACACAGGGTACTTGACTTCCCGGATGAATCCAACTTCGATTAATTTGTTGACTTCTGCTTCAATTTGAGGGAGGAATCCTGGTCGAAACAGGCGTTATACTTGTTTTATGGGGCGAATTGCCTTTTTTCACTGTTAAGCGATGTATTGCCACTTTTAGGTTTAAGTTAGGCATTTCCTTGTACGACTGGGTGAAAACATCCCTGAACTCCTTTAACAACCCCGCGTATGTACTAGCTTCTTCGCTTTTTAGTAAAGCATTGATGTAGATAGGGGCGAGGGTCATCGTTATTCCCCAGATTTATTTTTTTTAATTCATCCATCGTGAATTTGGTGTCTGCTTCCATTTGAGACGGTGCAATTTCAACATCCTCATCGATGGGTTCTCCTCCTATATGCACAGTTATGTAGTTAGATGAGCCCACATTTTCTTTATCACCGTCTTCCTCAATCTGGGTTTGGTGAAGATGACAGTTTGAAATTTGACTTTGAGGACGCTGTCGTGTGATACAACTAAGTTTGTTTTCCTTTTCATGCGAAAAGGGATTTGGCTACGGAGTTTCTCTTCTTGCTTTGGCACTTTAGTAATGCTACCCTTCGTTTTCCAATATTTTTGTTTCTGAGGCGGGCTAAGTCTTTCAAAAACCGACACTCGCACTGGCCCCTTTTTAACTCCCGAAGAGTAGTCCTCTACTGTGGTGTTGTTGGAGGAAGCTCTTCTTATGGTGATATGTACAAGACTTTCGACTGCTCATATCTAAGTCCTGCTCGTGAGTTTTGATTTGCAGGTTTTTGTGGGATTATTCCCAATGATGATTCCTCTTGCGGGTTGTATCCAACCTTGATGAAGAATTTGTATGCCTTGGAATTGAAGTATTTTGAAGTCCTCAACTTTCGAGCCTTTTGATGTTCTTTCATAGGTTTTTTAGGTGGTTGGGCAGGTGCTCTATCGTCAATTTGAATCACAGGTAGTGTCAAACCCTTTAGAGCATCGTGAATTGCTGGTTCTTTACTTGGGCGGCTTTTAGGGTGCATTTTGTCGGCTTTATCTTTCTGTCCTGAAGCATCCCCGTATTTTTCACTTTGCTGGGAGTCGTCAATTTCGAGATTCTTGATTTTATTCAAGTAATATTTTGCATCGAAAAAATGGGATTCAGCTTCAGTGAATGGCCTGCAATCACCAAGCACGTTCTTAATGACATCGTTGTGGCAATATTTGAAGCACTGGTGCCAAGTAGAAGGGACTTGCCCATTTTCGTGGAGCCATGGTCGACTGAGTAGTAGATTGTATAATGTCCTAGCATTGATGACATGGAATAAGGTGGTTGACTCCATGTCATCTATGAGCAAGTTCAACCTCAGGGTGCCTAAGGCCCTTTGCCTCTCTTGATTGAATTTCTAAATCATCAAATGGCTATTTGAAAGCTCATCAGTTTGGATTCCTAGCTCCCTTAGTGTTCGTAATGGCAAAATGTTAACTGCTGAGCCACCATCGATTAACATCCTATTAATTCTTTGCTCGAGAATTTAGCCGGTTACGAACAATGGTCTGTTATGAGGTTGGGACCCCAACATCAAATTTTCATCTGTGAAAACTATTGCGGTCATGTAATCTTCGACGGAGGGTTGGCTTTTCTTGTGGAAGCAGCCAACTTTGTTCAGAGAGTTGCCAATTTCATGAACTTCTTTCATTTGATCATTGAGGGTGATAGTGTTAATATTTGCACTATCGTCCTCCAATGCGATCTTTCCTTAGTGGGCGAACTCCATGATTTTCTCTTTAAATATGAAGCAGTCATGGATGGAGTGCCCGACTAGGCGGTGGTACTTACGATATTTGAGATCATTAGTCTTCCCGACTTCTACAAGCCTTTTCATTTCGGGTAGTTCAATAAAGTTGGCCTTCAGCAAGTCGTCGAAAATCCTGGAAACATTTGGGTTGAGGAAGGGATAGGATTTAGCCTGCATCTCTTTTAGCGTGGGCCTTCTTGATTTTTGGGGGCTTCTTTCTTTTCGTTAGCCTTTTCTTCCCTTTGACTGGGACCAGTCTGGCACGTATTGCCATGGACTCTTTTACTAAAGCTTTGGAGGGAGGCTTGCCCCATTTTTTTATTTTTTGCTTGTCTTTTACTTTGCGGAACTCTGAAACAGGTGGCACGCTAATACTATTTGTAGCGATGTTTAGTTACATGTCGTGGGCCAACGTGGCCAATTCTTCAAAAGTTTTAGGTCGAATCCCTTGAAAGATGTATCGTAGCCCCCAGTGCATACCTTGTATGCACATTTCAATATCTGAGATTTCAAAAAGTCTGTCTTTGCAATTTAGACTTGGGTTTCTCCACCGATTGATGTAGTCGATGACTAGCTCATCTTTCTATTGGCGGGCTTTGGTGAGCTCAATCATGCTAACAATCCGCTTTATACTGTAGAAGCGGTTAAGGAACTCATACTCCAACTCTTCTTAGATATCGAACCCTGGGTTTGAGGTTAGTATACTAGTCGAATGCGTTTCCATTCAACGAACGAACAAACTGTTTGATCAGATGGTTTCCATATGTCTCGGTATTGTTGCATATTTCTATGAAGTGTGCCACATGCTACTTTGAGTTTCCTTTGCCATCGAATTGCTGGAATTTGGGAGGTTGATAGCCCATTGGCATTTTTAGGTTGTCGATCCATGCTGAGTAAGGCTTAGCGTATGTCAGAGTCGACTTGGTGCCTCCGTTAAGTTTGTTCTTAATGGTGCCTTCAATGAAGTCTTTGAGTTGATCGACAGGGATCAAGCCGTCAAAGGATATTTGGAGTTCTTTGGCCATAGACTCCCTTTGGTCATCAATTGGTTGTTTGGTAGATGTCTCAATCCCACTAAGGACTTCGGGTGCCTTTTCTGCCACTCGACTAGTTTCAACATTATCTATATTGTCCATCACCTTTGAGATCCAGGAATCTTGCTCTTGGACATGCTTAGCCCGCCTTTCAATGACCTTAGTCAATGCGGCGATTTGGTCCTCCAAATTTGAAGCATTAGTCGTCATGACTAGACCATCATTGGAGACGGATGAGGCATTAGAGCGAGGGCTTGAAGGTGCTGAGTCGTCCTTGTCATTTTCATTTGTGAGGAGTGGATTGTTGACATTCTCAGAGGGGGATTGGCTCAGAGCATGCTGCTCTTCTTGATGGACTTTTAGTGATGATTTTAACGTTTCTCATAGCGGTCTCACTAGCGGCTGAGGTAGCAGCCTTGATAGCTTTTCCCTTGTTGCTGGCCATGATGATTTGTTTGAAACTTGAAGTTCACTTAAAATTTGAGGAAGGAAGAGATGATGGGTAAAGACATCCCACTGGGAGTGCTAGAAATCTGTAAGACAAAATCTTGTGATTGGATTTCTACTAACAAAAAATTTATACAAGTTAATTGTAATTTGAATCAAATGAATTTTATGTGGGCTCTGTTTTTTAAGTTAGTCATCTGATTCTTCTTTCAAAGAGGTGGCTTTAATTTAAATAATTTTCAAAGAAATGGCTTGTGCTTGATCTTCCTTGAAACTTGTGGATCTTTTCAATTAACATTGATCTTCGAGCTTGACGGCCCAATCTTGGATCGAACGCTGAACTTGAAGACCTTTTGACGAAGAACGTCTTGAGTGTGGGGATGAATCCTTTGAATTTGACGCAGAACACCTTGAATGTTCTTGAGAATTCTTGAGAGAATTTGTGTCTCCTTTTTTGTCCTTTTTTAGGCCCTTCTCCTTCTCTCTCTCTCTCTCTCTCTCTCTCTTTGTGTGTGTGGGGTTTTGGTTCCTATTTATAGTTGTAGAAGAGATAATTAACCGCCCTAGCCCACTAACGTAGTGTGATCTTATTGGCTGTTAAAGTGTGAGGCCCACCTAAAGACTTTATTTATTAACCTCTCGCTGGACTGTGCAACTTGTTGCCTTTTGATTAGTTCAATTAATTATTTATTGGCCTTTTACTGGACTGTACAATTTGCCGTTATCTAATTTGGTTAATTCAAAATTTTAATTAATTTTTTGTTTATTATAAGAATTGTATTTGTTTAAAATTCCTGAAATGAAAATAAAATTATTTAATTAATATTTTGTATTGTAATTTCTACGCAGTATTTATTTAATTGACATTATTTATATGTCTACAGATGGATGGAAGATAAATGCGACTTATACGACAATAACATCAGGCCTTGGGCAACAAGAATTTGGGATGAAATTTGATACGTGTGATTGCCTGCATTTCGTGGCTTGTAGCAATAAACTAGAGTGGTGGTTGTTCAATACAAACGGAAACCAGTTACAAAGTAATCAAAGTAGAATGCAAAGCGGATCAATGAATTGCTGTGGACCTCCTACAAAGGGAAGGAATTCTTCATGTGCTTGAACAAGGCTTCTGCAGCAAATATTCGTCTGATCTACGACGTCCCAGTTCTCAGATTCCTTCTTTTCAAGGACATAGCTTTCCAATAAAAACAGCCCGATGTGTAGACGTCATCGAGCAGGCCAGTGTCCTGGTTGATGCAATTACACATACCAGGATCTAGATGTGATTTCAAGGCGTCAAAATTGCACAGAGTGTGATGAGGATTCATCCTTTGAATATCCAACAAGCTGGGATTGTCAAGCAGTAGGTGGTGGGGGCGGCTCTATCATTTTCTCAAGAATGGTTTTTGGCATACAAGTAGGCGCTGGTTGCTGCCGTTTTGAAGATCAATCACCCGGGCTTCCCATCGGATCAGTGTGGCAAGAGTTCTTGCTCGTCCTATGGGACCAAACTTATCAGAAATGATAACCCATCCCTGCCACCACCAAACAAGCCATCATAGATTTCATCAAACTTGAGAACGGGTATATTGTCAAGTGCAGAGACTTGGAGAAGGGAATGATGAAAAGCACAGATTTCTGCTTCTGAAGCCCTTGAAAAGTATGAACACTGGAGCACTTAAACAAACAGTTAAACATTACCTCAGGCCGGAGTATACGATCCATCTCAAACATCAGATCAACCAGACTGCATCTCTCTGAATCCAGATGTGACAGAAGTCCCTTGGCATGAAGCATGTCATATGTCCGGGGATATGTAGGGAAAGGTTCACACCTGTGTCATAAGAAGCTGTGATATAAGAATGCCATGAAAAAACAGAGAATAGCAGGTATACGTGCAACGAGGAGTTTCATCATACCAGTTATGCAAGACACCAACAAAACCTTGATCAAGAATGAGAGGAAGGGTATTCCTTTGGCCTACAGGCACAACATTCATCACCCACACGGACTTCTTAGCTTCCAGTAGAGCAGCATTTAAACCTCCATAATGTGCGCTCATGTCCATTACATTTCGAACCATGTTATAAGGAGGCATTGGGTCTTCATCACCGGGCCTCTTCGGATGGTCAGAGAAAATTAAGGGAGAAAGCAATGACCAATAATTTCTTAAAGCAGATCTCCAGAACTCCAGATCTTCAGAAAAATCTTCAGGATTAATTCCTGTAAGCAAATTGGCAAGAAATGTCACTGGGTTTGCAAGTAAAAGATGGCAGGATCCATCATGTGGTGATAGCCTGAAGACAAGCCAATACATACAACGCATAATGCATCAGATTACTGTCACATACCGTGGACTTCAAGCTCAGTAGAGAATAGAGAACCTGAAGATCTGTTCTGAATTGGCATCCAACGTTTGCTGGTAGTCCCACTTATACAAGCCACAATTGGGCTATAATATGAATGGCTGTCCTCCCCACAAAGTGGAACACTGCCTTGTTTGCTAAAATTACAAACCAAGAGCATATAAATCAATTATTAGGGAAAATGCAAGGGATGAGATGGACAGGGAGAGAGGAGAGACCGGGCACACAAGAAATTATGTACTCTTACCTGGAATAGCATTGGACATCTGAGGTTTTCTGCCAGACGAAAGTCTCCTCTTGCTCAGCCAAAAGATTCCAACAAAGATTTCCAGTGAGTTTTTCAAATGGAGTTGAAATACTTCCTTTCTTTGAGCTTCCTACAGAACTTGTTTGCTGCCTACTGCTAGGTGATGTTAAGACAAAGTAACCTCCTGGCTTCAGTACTCTGTCAACTTCAATGAGAAACATCCCATCTGAAAGAGAAACACATCATCAGAATGAGAAGGACATTGCCAAGCCTAGCATGGAGAATTTAAAAATACAGGGAGGAAAGAACAAAATTCAAAACTGAACATTAGAAGTACCTCTGTCATCCCAGAAAATGCCACACTGAGTGCAGTGAATCATGTCGTATGACAAGGATGGGAAAGGAAGTTGTCTTGAGATGAAGTTGCCAATGATTGCTGGGAGACCTCTCTCAAGGGCAAGCTGAACTTGGCTACCAGTTGATTCATATGCTGCCATACAAACTGCCATCAACTTGAGAGAAAGCAAATGTGCGCTAAAGCTACCAAACCCACAGCCAATATCTAATACATTTCGCACCTGTAAATTAGCAGAAAAAAGAAATCTTCAAATTCGAACTTGGCTAATGGTAGGTGTTATTATTACATACAAGTCTAAAATAAACCAATTCCAAGAGGGAACACATATTTAAGCAGCCAATAAACGTGGTAATTCTAATCAAGAATACTTGTCTCTACAAAATGAAACTAGGTAAAATCAGCAAAAACAGAGGTGAGAATAATGTAATGCAAGGTAAAGAAAAACTAACACCAGCTTGACGATATTCAGAGTCACTTCCCAATCCCATCATCTCAGCAATCTGGTGAGAATAATCTTTGATCCCATCAACAATCATCCCATCATCTGAATGAAAAGCAATCTGATTCTCTTCAAGCAACATAAGCCTGGTAGAAGTTCCAATAACAAACATAAGGAAATAGTTGTGCAGAACTAGAAGTTCACACACTAAAGGTACTGTTATAATCTTTTGCTGCTTATCAGTTTTTCAGAAATTTTGCTCTAAATTTTCATTTGTGATAGAGAAGAATTACCTTTTTGCCATGCTGCCAGATGAAAGGAATTGGCCCTTACTTAGCTTCACATTTCCACTCCACATAACATCTCTACCACTTGGCCAAGACAGGGGAATCTTATAATTCGTAGGGGTACGGACCAGACAATGCTGTTGATCTCTTGATACTTCACAGTGACGATCAAACTCCTCCCCATCTTTATAACCATCTAGCAAATTAGCGGATACATTGTAACAAGGCACATAATTCTCTCTTTCCTTGCCACAAAAACCAAAATTTCTTACATGATTAGCTCCTAAGTTTTTCAACTCTAAATAATCATTTACTGCTTGCTCCTTCAGTCTTCTATAATTCGAATAAATATTGGGTCTCTCAGAACCTCTAACAGAATTAAATGCACTTGAAGAAGAAGAAGATCCCAACAGCGCAATCAACATGAAGACACTAACTAAGCAAAAGATGAACCAGCTGAAATGTGGTTTAGGACCAAAAACCAATGACAGTTTACTGTACCAAGAGCTTCTCATGTCCAATTTTTGCAATCCTTCAAATAAACGCATAAAAAACCCCCTTCTACAAAAAATAGTGACCCCTCATCAGATGCAGTCACTTTCACTGTCTCACATGATTAAGTCGTCAAAGCTCTTATGTTCAACAAATAATCCAGACCTTGCTAGAACTGCCAAACTCAGATCCGAAGATAACGTTCCCATCAAGCCAACAATTCCACACACTCACTGCCGCAGTACGAATTAAATCCAGTAAATGCTCACCAATGCGAAGATCGAGTCCAAACAAATATTCTCAGCTTACCAATTACTCTGAAAATTAACGAACAAAGTCTCGACCAGATCAAATCAAACCTGCATTACATCATCAAAATTTCTTAAAATACTTAGCGGAGATTCAGAAGTATACATTGATTTATGATCCAACACATTGACAAAAAAACAACACTGCTTCATGAGCCAAAGCAAATCGAGAAAGTACAAACCAATACTAGCTACAAAAATCACATAATCTTTAACCAACGGACACCATACATAAACACAATCAGCATCATCATAAAACATACAAAAATGAACGACCAAGAAGGAAGCTAAATTGCTGAAAAAGCCTCAAGTTTTAAGCTCACCAGCACTTGAAATGTGTAGACGCTGAAGATGATGCAGGAGTAAACGGCAAGGCTTAAGCAGCAAAGTTCGGATTCACCATTGACGTCTAGACAGAGAAAAGTTCTGTACAGCTTCTACGACTATATAATTGGGAAGAACCAGTTAATGAATGCGTGTACTTATACATACAGATATATATATATATATATATATTTATTTATTTATACATAAATGGCAAAAATATCAGAGCGGAAATACTATAGAAAAATGGAAACCGATCTTGAGATCCAAGTCTCCTCTGGCCCGCACTCCAAGAACAAATGACAAAAAATGGGACTCCCATTCCCTCACTAAAGAGGACACGGAATAATTGTCGTCTCGCCCATAACCTTTTCGTTGGCATTCGAACTTTTCACTCGATGACTTTTACCCTCCATTTTTTAGGAGCAATTAATTGCTTGCTTCCATGATTGCTTTTCTGTCCCCGATTTGGCATTTACCTCGAGGCCAATTAACATGGCGGTAATAATACAAGAATATGATTCCCTGCTGGCGATGCGCCCATCCCCACCGCGTCGCTGCTTCAACGGTAAGCTTGATGGTGACCCATTGTTTGAATTTTCTTTACGGGTTAATTGTTGATCTAGTCTTTATTTCTTAATTAAAGGCTTTGATGGGATCACAGATATGCTAAGGTACAGTTTTCCTTTTTTTTGGATTAGGAGTTTAGTTTGCGTTTTTTTTTTTAAATTTTTTCCCTCACTTTAATCACAGAAGACAACTTGAAAATTAAACTATGGGACCTCAAGAAAGGCCATGTTCGGAGATGTATTTTGGTGAAGTATGAAAATTTGAAAATAGAGTAAGAGGGATGATGAGATTAAATATAATATTGTTTGAATGAATAATACGTTTGAAAATGAGTTGAAAATTTTAAGCAATTAATGTCCAAACATAGCTCACGGTTGCAGACCGTTGGGTGACGTGAGAAGACACAAATCAAGAGCGGGTAATAATTAAAAAAATAAAACGTTGAACCAGCTTACCCTTTGTTTATTTATTCATATTTCATGTAAAAACTAAAATATTAAATCCTAATAATGACGATGGTAATTATGCTAATCTTGATTTCTAAATACGTTTTTAATATGGAATATTGAAGAGTGAACCATTTTTGGGTTACTTTACTTCTAGAATAAAGGCTGCCTATTAGCTGACTCTTGGAACAAATTGGTACTAGAATTGAGGTGTGAAAACTCGACACGTGCAAGGACGTTTGATTGAACACTTCAATTGGGAACTCCAGCTTTAAATCTGTTGGTTCTTGACGTCTTGCTTTACGCCAACTTAGTGAAACGAGTACCAAAAGTGAGTTTTTGGCATTATAAACGTGATCATTGTCGATGATGTTTACCGGGATTAATTAAAGTGAAACAAGAAAATTTAATCAAGAGGGAATCAATTTTCCAAAAGTATACATTTTCACTTTAAATAATTAAATTGAATGTATTGTGTCATCGAATTTAATTGCATATCCTTATGGACAAAAATCCTTTATTAATATTAAACTCAATATAAAGTAATTAAAATGAAAGAAAATTAATCCCATTACAAGTAAATAATCTTTCAAAATAATTTTAATGACTTTAATCTCATTCTTGCAAGTGAAATGGTTTTCTATTTTCCCCTGAAAGGGGATTTATTCCTCAAACGACAACAATTTAAGGAAAATCCAAATTTCTTTACTCTGCTCATAACTTTTGGCATTCTATATGATGAAAATCAAACTGATACAAAATTTCAAATACTAATATATTGTGATTTATCCTATCTACTTGATGCGCAAGGACTAATATAGGATTCATGATCAAGATGAAACGGGAAGGGGATAACTGTTGATATTGACTGCATACCAGTTCAATTACAAGAAAACTACATTCAGAAAAGCACAGCAAGGTAGAGTAGCCTTGGGTCAGAAAATTGGCAGCATCATACGGTGCAAGATTTCAGGGTATTGACAAGAATCTCTTCATTCAACGACCGACCTAAATAATCCAATTCAATGTCCACAATATGAATGCATACGAGTATACGATCCAAATGTCAAAGTGGGTATGAGAAAGTAGATACCTATGAAAACGATTTTGTTGATTCTACCGTGTTCATCTTTCCATGCGCGGGTTGGAACAATCTCATACACTTCCCTCACGGCCTGGATAATATTGAAAGACAATTTACATAATGGAAAAACAACAGGGAGCCCGATGCTCAGAAGTAATTTTTATCGAGATTAAAAGCTCCTGAGAAAAATTGAGTCAAATTCCTACTAACTGTTATTCACTATTGAGTCGGTTTTCTAAGAAAATTGGTTCCAAGGGGAAAAATAAAGCATTTGCCTGCATAAATATCTCCTAAGCTATTAAACTCAACCTGTCATTTTCCAATGTGAGTGAAGTTCACATAATAATGTGAAAAACTAATATTACAAGGCAATATCTTTGCTAAATTTATAAACAACAAAACATCATGATTATGCGCATGAAGGGGACCTATCTGAACTTTTATGCTGCACTGGTATTGCGCATTTTAATTGAAATAAACCCAAGCTCAATGTTATCAGATTTAGCTTGAAAAGGCTACCTGCAAGGTATGAAGCTGATCTGAGTTCACAACATTTAGAATTCCTTTGCATCTATAGACATCCATGCCATATTTCTTATCCCAAAGAATATCCTCAATCCACATCCTAACCTAGAAATAGCAAGCACGTAAAAAGCCACTTCATGACTTAATCCTCATACATTCTCATGGGATCATGTTTAAAAAAGACTAGTAAAAATGCACATCATATGTGTGTAAACTTATTTATAAATTACAAATTTTTTAAATAATAAACATAATATTTTTTAAAAAAACTAAAATACAAAAATATTTAAAATAAGAAAATAAAGAAAGATTAAAATAAATTTCAAGTGAGAAAATTGGAAAGAAAACACAAATAATGATAAATTAAAAGAAACAAAGGGTAGAAAAGAAAAAAGAATTTAAATTAAGGGTAAATGCGTAATTTTATATTGTAAAACTAAAATGGGGAAAATGTGTCACTTTACATGAGGCAATCAAAATAGGTTCAAACACTTAACAACATAGAATAAATAAACAAATTAGAAGAACAAATGGAAAGATATCAGAACTCGATTAAAATATTTTTGTTTTTGAGAACAAAAGAGTCACAACAGAAATTGGTGAAAAAATGTTTTACCGCCAGAATGAATGCATGCAGAATTTATGTCTAGAATAACCTGTCTTTGAAATGCTGGTGGCAAAAGATGCACTGGATGTTAAAAGTTATCCTGACAGCATCCTAACCTAGTAGATAATTCAATATGTACCTTCTCAAGATCAACTTTCTTCAGCTCACAAATGCACAAGGTTCTTACACCACTGTCATGGACATCACTAGTGGATAGAGTTCTACTTTGTCTCAACTGTGCTTCCAAATGAGAGGCATGCTGGAATGAAAAGAAAACTATATGCAGTTAACATCTTTTATCGTAATCACAAACAAGAATTTCTACATACATAGCAACATGTGGTGATGAAGTGCGACATAAACTCACAGCAGCATCGTATGCTCGGCAATTCAGTATCATGGACAAGTTAACTTGGCACCGAACCGTACAAATAATATTGGCTAGGGAATTGATGTTATGTATGTCCTTTTCCAGATCTTCCAGGACCACTCCAGAATCATCAGAGGAGACCAGATCGATCTTATTTAGAATTACAATATCCTATGACAATAAATAAAACTTAATCACCCAAACTCTCAGTGCTGAAACTACTGAACCAAACAGCAGAAAGGCTCAATGTACGTTGGACCTGTTAAGCAAAGAAAAACCACAGACAAATGAAACAGTTACCGCAAATGCAATCTGGTGATATGCTTCAGGAAATGAAGATGAGTCATGATGTGATTTGAGCTGATGGCGAAGGTTTTTGGCATCCACAACCTGAAAGGGTAAAAACCCACTAAGCTTAAAAATATACAATGGTTAAACACCTAAGTCTGTTGATAATAGAATCTCACCTAAAAATATACAATGGTTAAACACCTAACAAAGAATCTCACCGTGATAATAGAATCGAGTCTGACATCTGACTCCAACTGATCATCCAACCAGAGCACAGATGCTAGCGGGGCAGGGTTTGCCAGCCCTGTGGTCTCTAATAATATATGGTCAAGCCTGAGCAAAATATAAGTAACTAGAAAAAATAAATAAATAAATAAATCCGAGATCATGCTTCATAATTCTGCACATATGACGTAATTATATCATACTTCAAAAAGAATTTCATTATCAATTAGTTCAGTTTACTCAAGTCACCCATAAACCTGTAACGAAATAAACGGAGAAATAAGGGACGAGAAGAGACATAGAACACAAATATGAGCATTCCATTGTTTACTTAAATGCCATTTGAAACCAGGTCCAGACTAATAAACACAATTTCGGGAAAAAAAAATCTTAAGCGTAGAGAAAATGACCTAACCTTTCTTTCCTCTGGACAAGTTGCTCCAGTGCCTGAACCAAACTATGCTTGACTGTACAACAAATGCATCCATTTGCCAGTTCAACCCACTCCTCCACTAGTGCCCCACCTTCTCCTTCGTTGATCATTGCTCTCTCCACTCCTATCTCGTCCCCAAACTCATTCAATATTACCGCTATTCTCTTCCCGTGTTGTCCATTCAATATATAATTCACCAACTATGCGAAACAAAGAAAAGCATGAGCATCCCGCTCTTTCTTGCCCCAACATGAGCAAACTGATAAACTACAACTCTAAGTACATCTTCTACGATTATTCCATGTGATCACTAATTACATATGCAAAAAATGTAAATAAATACGCGTAATCGTGATTGAGCAACCCAACTCGCTTTCATCACAGCAGAGTCTACGCTTTAGTTTGACTTAGGCTAAGCTTGAAAACATCATCAAACCGTAATCCTTTACAAGCTAATAAGATTCCAAGTTGAACGAAAATCGATCGAGCCGCTCGCTCAAGCTCGAACTTGGACAAAATCAAAATAAAAATTTAGGCATTCATAAGCACAACATACACTCCGGTAAATTTGACCATAGCAATCAACAGTTCACAAATCATAAAATTTTATATTTTCTATAATTTTTCCCCATACCGTCGACTTGCCGGCTCCGAGATATCCCGTGATTACGGTGACGCCCACCGGCGGAGCTTGTGGAAGATCTGACCGTAGAGGTTCAACAGACGAATGTGGTGGAACCTCCTGGTCAGCAGCGTCGTTGATTGCAATGGCGAGTGGCGGCTCTTCTTCGTCGCCGGGTCCCATATTCCGGTGAAAGAATCCGATTCGAGATTGCTTCGAGGAGAGTAGAGAATACAGAAACTGGAGACTTGATGGATTGGACCTTACGGGACTGATGGATATAAGGAACGTTGTGAACTCTTGAAGTGTGGGCTCCTAAACAATTGGGCTGAAGCACGTCAATACACAAATTTCGCCAGAATTGTTTTAGGGTGTTCGGTTTCACTTATTTATTATAACCCTTTTAGAATTTATATTTATAAATTTAATTTTAAAAAATATTTTAAAATAAATTAATAAAATATTTAATAATATTATTTTATAAAATTTTATTAAAATTTATAATTGTAATTATTTATAATTTTTTTGATGTAATAATAAAAAAATAAATTAAATACAATTACTAAAATAAAATTTAAAAATATTTATGTTAATTTTAATATATAAAATGAAGTAACTTATAAGATGTAGAATATTAAGGTGAAAGTAGTTAATTTATTTTTAAAAATTTTATAAATTCATAAACATTTTATAACATGTTTCGAATAGCTTGTTAGCTTATTCAAACACTTTCTTAATATATTTATTTTTCAATATCTAAAAAATAAGAGTTTACATATGTTATTATTTAAAAATAACTAACCATATTTATGATTTATGCCAAGATATGACACATGTTATTGAAGTAATCAATGCATTTGCATCAAAGTAATCAAAGTGTGGCATCCTTCACTCGGACTACATTCTCTTCAAATGACAAGCGTGACTAGTTTGACTGTTTGGTTCAGAATTATTTGTACGCTCTTCCGTTTCTAGAATTAGAAGTGCATATTCTCTTTTGTTTTCCATAATTCTTACCACAATATAAGTTTCTTACCACTTGTTCTTCGACGATCCATTGTCAGTATCTGAAAAACATGAGTACAAAAGACAAAATTTTGTTTTTATTTTCAAATGGTTATACATTGTTCTTCATGGCATTGGAAACCCAATAAATTCTAAAAAACAAAAGCATGCAATTTGATGTCATTCCGATGATATCAGGTAGGAATGGTGGAAAGAACTGTTGGGAAAATAGAAATTTGATGCACTTAGAGTCATGCTTAAAAATATTGTTTTATTTTAAAGTGCTGGGCTTTTTTTAAAAAATAAACCTAGCCTTCCTATATGAATTATAGAGATGAGAACAATAAAGTGTGAACCAACAGCCAGAGTAAAGAGGTTGGACGAAGTTTGAACATTGAACATTGAACATTGGTGAGCGTTGAAGGAGAAATGTTCCCTTTGTAATAAGACGGATGAGGGCAGCAAGTATAATAAAGTTTAAAGCAGTTGGAGCAATATTTGGTGCAATTGTGAGGAGCATAGAGTAAGGGATTGTGAATGCAATAACAGTTGTGTGATTGTGATGAAAATAGAAAATGAATTACGGTTGTGAGGTGCATGGAATCTATATTTTCCAAACTAAGATCGCAATTCGGAAGAAGAATTTTCTATGTATTAGACGAAAGAGTTTCCATGTTTTGTGTACTAGATTTCTGTGACAGTGTAAGAGGTTTTCTATAAAATTTTAGAATAAGAAGAATAATTTCTCTTTGTTTTCCTAAATTATCAAAACTTGTAGTATAAGTTGCAAAAAAAAAAAAAAAAAAAATGTTAGAGAAGGCATTGACCATTAGCAATTGCAAATACTATTTACTGTTGGTGTAAAATTAATCAAAGGATCACTCGACACAAGAAGAACAAATCAGCATGTAAGAAAAGAGCAGAATGGAATAGAAGGAAGGCAAATGGACTTGGAGAGGGCTGAAGCTATATTAGACTTTAAAGTGGTAATTTAGATGGTTAAATTAGTTGTATAGATTGCTATACATGTGGTTAATTAACTGCTATCAATTGATAGAGGTTTTGATAGTATTTGAGCGGCTCTAGGCAATGGAATAGCAACCATCCCTGTATAAGACTCTGACTGAAGAATCTGCAGAGTTCATATCGATTCTATTCTGTTAATTTCTCTTCCAGCATTCTTTGATTCCTTTTTTTGTTTTTCTTCCTTCTTCATTCTTGTGTGATCACCTAACTGAATGTAAAAGTTGTGGATTTAACAACTGGGGCAATGTTTGGTGCAATTGTGAATAGAATAAAAATAGAGACCACGGTTGTAACGAGGGGTACGTCGTGTACATTTTTTTTTAATCAGAAATCTCGATTTGACCAAAAAAAAAAAAAACACAAAAATGTTCCATGTTTTTGTGCTACAAAATTTCTATTGTTACATGCACCAAATTTTGGGGTGGCTGTAACGTTTTCTGTGTAATTATAGGATAATAAAGAGAGGAACGATCGTTGAAGCTTGTAACTGTAGGCTGCAAAAAGCAAACATTACTGAAGACATTCCACATTGCTTAAAGTTGAAGGAGAGATGTTTTGAACGCATTACAGCATTCGGGCTGTCGATGATTTTAATTTATCTATATCTCCCTATATTTACTATATTTAATTAAGTGTAAGGCCCATATAAAAACTGTATTTTGGTCACCAAAAGTCAAATTGCAAAATTGTCCATCGCCATTAAAGCTGCATTACCAAACTACCCTTTGACCATCGTCAACACGCAACTCGAAAGTCAAAACACGTTTAATCTATGACTACACAGTTTCATTTCGCTGCTATCCCGTGAACCCCAAATTGTATTTAATCTATACCAAGTATTATATTTAATAGTAATCTGATTTTTCCATCAACAATAGCTTATTAATGATTTGTAGTGTAGTTAAATTTTAATTTAATTTTTATCTAATAAAAATTTATTTTATAATTTATTCTTGTTCAATCATTTCTTTTTGTGTTATTGCAAATGTTAATATCACAGGCATTGCGTGCGCCTAAAACACTACTACTATATTATTATTTTAATAAAGATTTATAATTATATAAAATAGATTTGCATAATTATCTTTTGTTAAGTATTTATATTTTTCCTATCATTTTCTGTTCTCTTTTTATTTAACTTACAATCTATATTTATATCTTCTCTCAAATTTTATCATTTTTAAAATTCTTTTGATCTTTTATTATTTTTTATTTTAAAATATAAATTCACAAAGTTTTCTTATTTTTTCTCTTAACTTTTTTAAGATATGTTTTCTCTTGAATTTTCTCTTTCTTTTTTTTTTTCAAATTTTCTTGATATGTTAATATTTTATTACTTTAAATATTCATTGTATTTTTTAATATTTAAATAAATAATTTTATTTTTATTCATTAAAATATAATAATTTTATAATTTATGAATAAATCCACACACGCATGGAATCTGGCAAAGTTTACTAATAATATTATTATTTCAATAAGAATTTTTTTTTTGTGTAAAGTGAATTTACATAACTGTTCTTATATTAAATACTTTTATTTTCATCATTTTCTATTCTACCGTTGTTCGACCTACATTTTATATTTATATGTTTTCTTAAATTTTATTATCACATGATTTTCTTATTTTTATTTTTTATTCATTCTTTTAACTTTCTGTATTTGTGTTTTCCTTCAAATGTTTTCCTTTCTTTTCAAATTCTATCAGTATTTCTTTATTTTATTATTTTAATTATTTTTTATATTTTTTAATTAAAATAAATAATTTTATAATTTATAAATAAATCTTAGGCAAATCTTTTTAGTTCAATTGTCATTGTCTTGGATACTGGAGGCAACATACTAGTTAATAAATGAATATATACCTTCAAAATATCAAATAGAAAAGGTTAAATCAACATTTTCATGGTGATTGGAAATGAATAAAGCATATTTTACCCTATTTTTTACTTATATAGGAAGTCAAAACTCAAAACCCAAAGGTTATGTTTGGAAACCAAATTTCAACTTCAAAACATTATCTCATATTTTACACTACTAAACATATTATTCAACAATATTTTTATCTAAATTCAAATTCAAAAATTTCTTCTCTCACATGTATAGGTATATATATATATATATATAATTAATCATTTTCAATTATTAAATTTATTTACAATTAAATCAATACTTATATATATATCACACACATACTTATTTTTATTTTTATTTTTTTAAAATATAATTATTATTTTTATAAATTATCAAATTATCTGATCATTATTATATATTTTATACATATTTTTAAATAAATTATACTATTTATTTTATTAAAACGTTTATATCAAATATATTCCTCATCGCAACATTGCTTTCTCTCAAATAACATATCCAACAATTTGTTTCCCAAACATAGCCAAACAAGATGCGACACGTAATTAATTAGCTGTTTATTTATTTATTTATTTTGTTTCACATGCGAATTGGAAACCGGGTCATCGTATTCGGGTCCTCGCCTCTACAAAGAACCGCGATCCGCACCCAGGATTGCCCCCAAATTCCCCCGATTCCCTCCGATCTCGGTGTGATGGGGTTTCCAAATTTGTTATAATTTTGTGTTTTAATCTTTGAATTCAACAATTTTTTGATTCAATTTGCTTCCTTCTCTTTCGATGGATCCATCTTTTAAAATAATCTGTTGTTTCCGAGATATTCTAGGGTTCCAGTTCAAATCCCCCGATCTGTTCAATTTATTCGTCTAATTTGTTCATTATCTTTTTCTTTTTCGTATTTTCAGTCTTTATTTTGCCTCCCCCCCTCTATTAATAGATTTTGGGTGAGTAATTTTATCCGGTGATCTTTTGATATCTAGGGTTTGCGTACTCGCGGTCGTTTATCTTACAGTTGCTTGGATCTCTGAATTGAACAAGGGTTTTGGTAGGTATGCCCACGAATTGAAGTTATGAATGGAATTTTAGTATTCTTTTCGCGTTTTTTGTTTTTGTGAATTTTGTGAATATAAGGTTAGGGTTTTTGTTTCAAATGGCGGTGTTCTTTTAGCTCTGTCTGTGTCGCGGCAATTCGTCTGGATGCCCTATGTTGGGTCTTGAAGATTCCTGATTGGGTTGTCTAAGGGTATTAGTATAAGATGAATGATGCAGCTTATCCATATTTGCTTGTGCTTTTGCATGGGATCTAATAATTTACGTGTATTTACGAATCTGTTATGCGCTGTGTTTGATTAAAAAGTTCTTAATGTTGCATCATGTGGTTTTCAGTGATGATTTAAATGCGTCGTTGTCTTGGGAAAAATTTTGATGAAGAAAATAGTTGCAGAATTCATATATAGCATGTGAAATGAGTACGGTCCTCACAGAGGAAGTACATTCGGGTGTTTAGGAAACTTTGTTCTTTAACATTTAATGTGGCAGTGCGCTGATGAAAGTTAACAATTATACCATCTGACCAGATTTGGTGGAGTGCGAATTTATTTAATTGATAATGTTCGCATTTGTGGTCACCAAATAATGACAAAGTGATTTTATGAATTCCTATTGCTAGTTTTGCTCTAACCATTTCTGTTTTTACATTGTCACATTAGATTAACATTTTTTTGATCTCTTGTTTGTTTGTTTTTAATATGCCCCAACCGGTCTTAGATACTATTCCATTTCAGACTGATTGATGTGCCAAAGTATGTTGATATAGGCACTTCATCCTATTTAAGTGCTATGCATTTGTACATAATGCCACTCATTTGTAGTTTATTATCTGCATGTTTCTAAAATTTCCAGCTTGTATTTTTGTGTACGTTTTTCTGTAGTTATCTTGATTTTATTCCTTTAAAGAATACCCAAACGCATTTGAATATAACTCAGAGAACATGTAGAAGCCTTTTAATGTTATTGGTGCATGGTATCTGTGGGGTTTTGCAGTGTTGCATCATCATTCAATTACCACATGTATTACCTGTCTGAATTTATTTATTTCTTGCAATGTTTAATGTTCAGGAAGGATCTTAATTCAATCTCTTTATTTTTTGTCCTGCCATGTAGAATATGGTAATTAAACGTCCTTTAGAAGAGGAAAAATTTCTCGAGCCTTCTTTCAAGCAACCTAAGCATCATGATTACATCAAAGAGCTGACTTTGAATACAAAGGAATCTCAAGTAACTTCTTTGAGAGTTGATTCTGCGGGTAAAATGTGCTATTTGATACCCTATATACATCTCAAGAAGGTTTTTCATTATAGTCGTTAAGAGTCATGCTGGAAGGGAAAAAAATTTCTTTAACTTGCTGGAAGGGAAAAAAAAAACTGCTTTAACTTTTTGTTTTTTTGCTTTATATTTTTAAAATTTTAATTTTTTTGCTGTCTATATCTTAAGTTTCTTGGTGAGTGTGATATTTGTCATAATTTCCAGCTAATCAGTTGTTGATCCCTGATTAATTTTCATATTTTATATTAGGTGAAGATGGTTGGTTTGAAGATGGTGACACTGATAGTGCATCTGTGGCTGACAAAGAGTTGGAAGCAAGTGCTCCCTTATCTTTGGTCACCAGCAGCAGTACTGAGGAAGATGCTGAAAATGGGGATGTTTTCTTCTGGTCTTATCTTCCAGGATATAATGCCGTCGGCATACCAAGGCAACCTCATGAACAGTTTGACGATCCCTACGTTTATTTGTTGAATTGTTCCCCTGGGAAAGAAGTTCCTATTGGACCTGATTATCAAGCAGAACTTCCACCTTGGGATCCAAATACTGGTGGGAAAGATTTTTCAGGTTCCAAGTACTTTGCTGACAACAAGAGGGAGCAAAAACTAATGGGAAATTGTATCATTCCATTGCCCGATTTAAATGATTCTGCTATTGATGGGATCAAAGTTGGACAGGGCAGAACAGATTGTTGCTGCTTGGATGTGGGATCCATGAGATGTGTGCTGCAACATATAAATGAAGCCAGAGAAAAGTTACGGGAGACCATCGGGGAAGATAATTTTTTGGAGTTAGGGTTCTGTGATATGGGTGATGAGATGGTGTGCAAGTGGACCCCAGACGATGAACAAGTCTTTCATGAGGTTGTCTTCTCTAATCCTTTGACAGAGGGTAGAAAATTTTGGAACCACCTCGGAGCTGCATTCCCAACTCGAACAAAGAAAGAACTTGTAAGTTATTATTTCAATGTCTTCATGCTCCGCAGGCGGGCCGTTCAAAACAGATCGTATTTGGAGATAAACAGTGATGATGATGAAGATCCAAATGTTGCCAACAGAGACGTCTATCTGAATGGATCTTGTTCATTGGAATTAGATACCGGTAATGATGATGATTGGCGAGGTCCCAACAAGGAATGGTATCTAGTTGGAGGAGAAGGGGGAGACTCCACAATTGAGTCATTTGATAATCAGGATTTGGATTCAAGTTGGATGGATGACTTTTGGTCTGAACCTGCACATGTAGGAGGAGGTGAGGGCTGCGATGAAAACCATGACACTTGTGGAAATGTTGAGCAGCAAGATGGTACTCAGATTGATGATAGAACAGAAGGATTATCTGGGCAAGAGACCAAGAATTTGCATGATGACAACATCAATTTTGATTCTTAGCTTCATTGTCCTTGTATTTGTGTGTAAAAGTAGGCTTGTTAAGATGGAAAGAAGAAAAAAATAAAAATAAAAAGCTTTTGCTTTATTTCAATGCAACCAATGTAGCTAACTGAAGCAATGTGTTCATACAGAGAAATTTGGTTTTCAACAAGCTCAATTGATGTTGGGAGTTTATATCTTAAAGGTTGACTCTGTTTATACATTCAACCGATGCATATTCATGGATTAAGATACGGCAGTTTATTTGTGCTTTACTTTATGTTTAGAATGGTATTTATGCTTTAATATATTTTCTGTTTCTTTATTTTTTCTTCTTTTTAGTCATAGCATGAATTCAATAATGAGTTCTTGATAAACTATTGTCTAAATTTTTTAATATTCAATGTATCAATAGTTTTAATTTTTCAAATATTCTTGTCAATATTAGTTAGGGTATGCCTTTGATTCTTCCCTATGTGGTACCGTATATGGAAGAGTGAAATGTATAAAAATTAATGAACCGGTAAACATTACTCAAAAGATATTATTAGTATGTAGAAGTACAGTAGTATCTGGATATATACAAAAGTTTAGAATTCATTATTAGCTTCCTATCTTTATTAAAGAAAAGGAGAAAAATAAAATAACCAAAGAAAAATAATGATACCTTGAGGTCTACTTAGTTGACTGATAGAATTTTACCAAAAAGAGTTAAATAGAAATTACGTATATACATAATCTTACTGTCCAATGTTTTAAAAACCGACTCCAATGGGCAAGTTGAATAGGTTGGATCGCTGGCTAGTTACAAGGACTTAAAAAATAAAATGCAATAATAGCAGATAAAATTATAGTTAAATTGTTAAATCAAATGAATTAGTCACGGATCATGAAAATCGAATAGTCTAAATTGATAAATAAATAAATTTTTAAATTTTATTTTTCTTCTTCTTAATTTAATTTTCATTTTTAATCCTAATTTAATCTTTGATTTATTCTCTTTTATAAAGAAAACTTTATAAATCAAATAAATTATCTTTCAAGATGTTTTATAATTTTTGATTTAAACACATATTGAATATACAAGACATTAAAATTCTATTATATTTTGATTAAATATTTTAATAAAATTTATTTTTTTATATATTTTTACATTTTTGGTCAAATTTACTTGTGGTATTTTTACTGTATTAGTACAATAAATTCAACTATTGATAATATTTAAAATCAGATTCAAATATTTTTTAATATTCACTACTTTATATATTCTTAATACATTAATAAATATTTATAATATAATTATTATATCACCGATTCAATTATAATTGAACAACCAATTAAACCAGCAATCTTTGAACTTTATCTTGGTGGTTTTTAAAACACTGCTTGAAACCCATTTGTCTTTCTTTCCTCATAAATGCCAAAGTTGGTTTGAGGAACTTTTGAGTCCACTAATCATAATTACTCAGCCATTAAGGAAAAACAAGAGGGGTTGGGTTAGGCTGGCCAGCTATTCCATAGCCAACCCTACAAAAAAACCCACTTTCATGCACTTGGGATAGATAACACCAAACTTCCTTTCAAGCTTCTTTTTTAAAAAGAAATTATGGATTTATTGAGAGTCTAATTTTAGGACATGAGTCACGTTTTTATTGCACAATAAAATATGATTGATTAGTTTTAAAATCATATTACACATATTTTAAAATTAAACCGGATGTATTTGCATTCGTTGTATAGTTTAAACAAATTAAAGCTTGTGCAATATAATATATAAATAACAAACAATTTAATTGTCTTCTCAACTTTCCATTGTAACTTTTTTTCTAATAGTACCTTTTTTACAATTGCAGACAACCTAAGAACAATATGGGAGTTGGAGATCAACTAATTGATTTGACATATATTGCGAAAAGAATAACATGATTCTTCTTCCAATATTAAAAATTACAAAGGACATGCTTGAATGATTTGGGTGTACTAATTTTAAATTTATAATAATGAATTTATTATATTTATTAAGATTGTTTTATTTTGCAACGTAATGCATTGTGCTATATTCTTAAATAGTCATGTCCAAGATTTTATGCTTTCTTCCCTTCAAATAGCCATCTTCCTCTATTAAAACTTGAATATTTCCTAGCGATATTCACGTATAGAAAGCATAATTTTTTAATTTTATTCCATGTATTTATTTTCTTTAGTTTGTTTAGTGCATTTACTTTTAGTATTATACCATATCAATTATGATGCATAGGCACAAGAGACGGCATTTATTAAACTTATTAAATATATGCACACACACACACACATACTTGGTAATAAAATTTGAAGATATTGGAATGAATAAAAAGAAAATACATTATATTGGTGATGATATCCAAATCATTTTGTGTGATTGTAGAATGTTTATTCCAAAAAAAAAAAAAAATCTAATAACAATGTATAAAGGGAGACAACGTCAGTGTACACGGTACAATAATATTTTTTTTAGTAATTTTAAATTTTAATATACATTTATTAATCATATACTTTTTACAAAATATTGAAGAAGAATGACATGAGGTACACATATTAGACACGCAAATATTGATTGTGAAGATGTTATTGAAATTAATATTAGTACTAGACAGAGGTAGAGAGTTGTCCCATATTATTTTAACATCTCAAAATTCCTTATTTAATTTAAAATCATAAGCTTAAATTTCATTTACTCTTTAGAAAAATCTTTTTCACAACATTTAATTTGATTATTTTTATAATAAAATAATATCCAAATTTGGGCTTAATCTAAAATTGATTGTGAGGGGCTAAAAGGAGGTAAAAGCTAATTAAGACAACCCTTTTTAATAAAGCTCAAGGCTAAGACAACTTTATGCAATTCTATAATCTTCAAAATAAACACGTCTTAGATGACACGCGTTACACTATTTTGAAATTTTTATACCAACAAAATTTACAACTAAACAGAGTCAAAAACTAAATCATATTTATTATTTTTTTTTTCACCCAAAAAACAAAAGCTATCTTTGTTTCTAAATTTTCCTGAACTTTAATCAATACCCAATTTAAAATTTATTTCTCCTTGCATGAAAAAACCCCCAAATTTAGAATTTTAGATTGCCTTAAGTAGGGGTAAAATAGTGATTTCAAAACACAGTCGTGGCTGACGATTCGGATCTTTCACAATGGTTTGATATTAGGGCAAAAGACAAAAAGAGGCTTGCACGCGCTGCCCGTCATCTAATTTCTCTCTTTCTCACATTTTGCTTCCATGCATGGAATTTTCCTCATACTACAACAATCAAAAACGCCCACACAAGGAATTTGTAGATGTAGAGAGAGCGAGGGGTGTTGTGTGGTTTATATTTGGAAGAGAAATATGGCAAAGAAAAAGTCCTAGGTTTCTCTTTTTATTTCTTTATCGTGATAGGCCATCATTAGCGACCCATCAGTTGAAATGTTTGATTTTTTCAACATAAAATTCTTCAAAATCTTGGAACATTGGGTTGGGTTTCAATTGTATGCCCCTTTTGCCTTTTTATGGGAGATTACACAGGTTTGCGATTAAAGAGGAGATTACTTCGTCAGAACTGTCCCATCTGATCAGTTTAAAGGGTTCTGCTCCTGTTTCAATTTTATCACTTGTGCGATGCCAAAGGTATAGACTTTGTGATCTTTGTACTACTCCAGATTCAAGATTCAATCCCTCTCAACTTAATTTTGCATTTTATCTTTCTGATCTGGGCCGTGTTCTTTTTGGTTTTTTTTTGGTTTCTTGAACTGTTTGGTCAGTGGCAGATCAAGAAAAACTGTTCTATTGAACAATTTAAGTTCAGTCAGCTTGTTAGCTGGTCTAGATTATTGTATTGGATTTTCTTGCTTTAGTTGGTGAGTTGAATCAGTAGTAGAGATTAGAATGGAGGCGGATCAAGAATTGAGATTTGTTTGCAAGTTATGCAACAAGAAGTACCCATGTGGGAAGTCCCTGGGAGGCCACGTGAGGTCTCATGTGGTTGCAAATTCAGTTGCATCTGAGGAAAAAGCTGACGCCAACATGAAAAAGATGTCACCCTTTGATGTTGTTGGGCATCAGACTACTGTGAATGAGCCTAAAGTTGCTGAATTTGGAACTGGGCAATCCAGTTATGGGCTGAGGGAGAATCCCAAGAAAACATGGAGGGCTGTTGATTCAATTCATTTGGTGCCACAAGAGAGAGTCTGCAAGCAATGCGGCAAAGGGTTTCAATCACTGAAGGCATTATGTGGTCATATGGCTTGTCACTCTGAGAGGGATAGGGGTTTGAAGAATGATCATTCTTGGACTACTGAGAATCAGAAGATGGTGATGGATAGCCATTCAGACATGGAAGCCGAGGACCGTATCCTCAGAACAAGATCATCAAAGACTAAGGGGTACAATAAGATAACTGTCAAGTCTCCTTTATCTAATAACGGTTCTTCATCTGTGTCTGAGATTGATGGGGAGGATCAAGAGGAGATAGCTAGGTGTTTGATGTTGTTGTCAAGGGATTCTGGGAATTCAGTTGTTGAGTCTTCAGATAACAAATCAGTTGTTTTGGATACTAAATCTTTTCCCATTAACATGAGAATAGGAACGAGGGAATCCCTAAGAAAAGTTCATAAACAAGATGAGATTCCTTGGGTGAAGAAAATTGGAGATAGAGCTTTGGGTGCTAAAATTGCTCAGATGGAGAATTCTGATTCTGGATATTTCCTGGATGAATGTGCTAAGGCAGAGTCTGATGTTTCTGTTGATGGATTCCATGGGAATGGGTCTTTTAGTGGATACAATAAGCCCACTTTTAGAGGGAGAGGTGGGGAGTTTGGTGCTGAATCCAGACAATGTTTGAAAAGAAACAAGAGTTTTAGAGCAGAGTTCAAGAGAGAATGGACACAAGAACATGAGTATGACCATGTTGCTATGGCTTCAAACTCTACTAGGATTGGATCAAGAAATGGTCCTAATACTGAGGTTTGTGATACTTTTCACAAGAGAAGTAAGTATGAATGCTTCAACTGCAAAAAGACCTTCAAGTCTTATCAGGCTCTCGGAGGGCACAGACCATGTCACAGAAGAAGTAATGCATTGTATGAATCAAGACATGAAACTGGTGAGAATAGCCGGGATGATTCTGAGCCTGCCAGCAACAGAAAAACAAGTGCTAAGAACTCATCTCACTGTGCCGGGAAAAAAATCAAGGCTACGAAGAACAAGGCACACGTTTGCCCGTTCTGTGACAGGGTTTTTAAGAATGGCCAGGCCTTAGGCGGCCACAAGAGGTCTCATTTTATTGGCGGCAATGATAGAAGTCCAGCAAAGAAGCCTGATTCTCTTGATCTTAATCTTCCTGCCCCAGAGGAGGATGAGAATAATGTGCATGACCAATTCTCTCCCAGGTAGGTTGGCAATGAACTGGGATGCGTGACTCACTTGTTGGCTGATGCTTTTGTCCAAACAGATGTGCTGATGTTAATTTCACTTTGCGAAGATGCTGGTGTATAGAAGAATTAGTGGCCTGCAAGCCTCATCAGGCTCCATTTGTGCTTTGCATCAATAATGGACTGGACATGCAGCTGTTCTGCTCCATGATTACTGTAAGCAGCCTCCACACACCTCTTTCAGTCCCTCCCTGCATGTTCCCTGAATATGCCTCAAATTTCTGCAGACTCCAAGTTTCATTTTGAAGCATTAACATTATATCTAGTACAGGTTATTGTTAGCATGTTACTTCTATGGAGTAGTGAACATTGAAGACATTGAAGCGTTTATGTTGTTGAATGATGATCTTATCTAAAAGTTTAAGCAGTTAAATAGACATATCACTAATATTTAATTACTCCAATATTTCTAATGACAATAAAAGTGAACCTCATTAAAGTACTTGGTGAGGATGCAGACTTGGTTTCACAAGCCATTCCTGTCATAGCGGCGTGCTGTGTTTCATATATGATCCCTTGCATTGGACTACAACATACTAACACAGGAAAAATTGATCTTTTGTGTGCTGTATCAAAGTGAACAGAATGATGAGCTCTCCAAGAAATATGATGAATCACTATCAGAACTTAACCTGCCCTATTGTCCATTTTGCTATGCAACTTGAGCATTCAGAGCCCCTCTTTTTCCATTTGGAACGAAAAGTAAGTTTTTAGAGCACCTACTTATTTGGCATCCAACAGCCTTTCATCCCTTTGTTTACATCATGGCCTGTCTTCTTGCCTTTAACTTCAACTGTGTAAGGTCAGCCTGCTTGCAAATTCTATATACAGAGAAGACAAATGTTTAGGAGAAAAATGACATATCAGTTTGCTGCTTGTCATTATTCATGAATGTTGTCAGCAAAGTTTGGATGAGAATTTTCTGGAAATTAAACCAGTCAAGTAAATAAATTAGTGATGGTTTTCAGATTAGGTTGATGGCAACAAAGTTCAAACCTTACTTGCAAAGCAAAGTTAAACTTCAATTCCATTTTTTCTCAAACTACTTAATTTACACTAGTAAATTTGGCGTACACAATGTGTGTGTAAAAATAAATTACAAATGCTTGTATTTTAAATAATATGAATAACATTATTTAAAATATAAAAATATTTAAAATAAGAATATAAATAAAGATGAAAAGAAATTGAAAGTGTTGTTTGAGATAAAAATACAAATAAAGATAAATTAAAAGAAAAGTGACTCATAAAAGATAGAAAAGGACAAAAAAGTAAAAATAAGGGTAAATGTATGATTATACATTAAGCAACTAAAAGGGTAAATTTATAATTTAACATTATGTAACCAAAATATGGGTCAAAAACTTGATAATATAGTATACACAATCAACATGTCAATAACTTTCTACTTAATATCCTTTTTCTTTTGGACCTTTCTTTTCCCTATAAAAGCTATCTGATGCACTATTACGTGGGGGTATCATTGAATAAAACACTTTGTTATCCGTATTATTAAAAGTTTGAGATAGCTTTAGTTATATTAAGTAAATTTATACATAAACCCTTTTTCAACTTAACAATGATAAAGACATTTTTTTGTCATTTTTTATTTTTGTTGTTCTTTATATTTCATTTTTCATTATGATATATTTTTTGGTATAAGTATAAAATAAATATTTAAATAAACTAATATAGTCTAAAAAATAAACTAAATAACTATATTTATACTATATAAATCAGTAGTATAATATAAAATAATTGACAGAAAGTAAAAAAAAAAAAAAAAAAAGGCTGACAACAATGTATTAAACCATTTCCGGCGTACAACACTTCTCCTGCAAAATTCGTTGGGCCGTTGGGCTCAACAAGCCCACTAACAACTTTTTGTGAACCAAGCCCATTATTGACTTTACCGTCTGCATATCGAGGCTTAGCGGACAGGTTATTACAATTAAAGAGCGGACAAAAAGGAATAACAGAATAAACCAGCTGTAGGGGGGCGTTCCGAGAATCGAACTCGGGACCTCTCGCACCCAACTTTTTTTTTATATCTATTTCATTGATCTAACTTCATCTTAAACATTGAAACAGTCTTTTTAAGCAATGCGGAAGCACAATTTCCTTTATTCCTACGTCATTATTGCAATTCTTTTAAATTTATTATAGAATCAGTTGAGGCTTTTGGGGCACCTCCACTGTTTCCTTAATTTTCAAAATTTAGTACTCTGCCATGCTTCTGTATAATAATAATAATTAGCACACGAGTCACACTCATTGCGTGCCCCAAAATAAGTGAAACATTTTAAAGGATTATTCTAATTTTTATTATTATTTTTTTAATTTCTCATGCAGCATACAGTTCTTCCTAGTAGACATCAGACGAAAAGGATAGATATGAAGCCAAAAAAAGGTGCAACATTTTAAAGGATTATTCTGAATTTTCTTTTTATTTTGGACGCGGCGTGCAGTTCTTCCCAGTACAGATTAGAAGGAAAGGATAGATATGAAACTTGAAAGGATGTGAAAAAGATTGAATTAGAAGAATCTCTCTCTTATTTTTTAGTAGTTACCAAACACTTGTTAAAGATGTGAAAAAGATGGAATTAAGATTATCCTGAATTTTCTTTTTATTTCTCATGCGGCATGCAGTTCTTCCCAGTACAGATTCGAAAGAAAGGATAGATACGAAACTTGAAAGGATGTGAAAAAGATTGAATTGGAAAAATCTCTCCCTTATTTTTTATTAGTTACCAAACACTTACTAAAAATTATCCAACACTTTGTTTTCAAAGAAGTTATTGGCATACTTTTACTGTTTTATCTTTTTTGAATACATGTTTTTTATTAAAAGAAAATGATATGTAAGTACTTACACTTTGTGCATCCAAACAGTTACTAAAGGACTTAGACACTTTATAAATAGACGCTACAGGACGTGAAATTTTCAATTAGTAACAAGATTAAAAAAAAAGATATTTGATAAGAACTGTGTTAAAATAAATAGTATATTTAAAAAGAATATTTTAATAAAATGAATAATATAGTTTATTTAAATATATGTTTAAAATATATAATAATGATTGAATGATGTAATTGTTTGTAAAGATAATAATTATGTTATAAAGTATAAATAAAAATAAATATAAATATATATATATATGTGTGATATATATAAATATTAATTTGATTGTGAATAAGTATAATTATTAAAAAGTAATTAATAAATAAAAATATTGGCTGATATATTTAATAAAGTAATAATATATTTAATAATGTAAAGTTTGAAATGTTATTTTATGGTTGATGGGTGGGCCTCAAACATAACCAAAGAAAGCGGAGTCCAGTGGGAAACGTGCATTGGAGTTAGAAGTGGGCTGATGAGATAAAAAATAGTGGGCGTTGGCGTGTAACGCGCCTTCCGGCGCGTGCGGAATCTGTTGAGAATTTCGCCGCGCACGGGGAGGAAAGGGTTGTAAAGGTTAGAGAGTCATTAATTTTAGCTGACAGAAGCAACATTGATTTCCACGCAAAGTTGACAGTACCATGGAGGCACGTAGAGGACAGAGAGGTCGAAACAATTTGGCTTAGTTAGAATTCGCACCGAGACCCATGCGAAAGGCGAAGCATTATGGCATACGTAGATGTAGTAATATAACGTCATCCGAATAATATACACATTCAACCGATACAGTATGCAGCAGCGCAGAAGTGGAACGTCAGAAAAAATATGTAACTAATTTACAAGACAACGAGTTGAGGATGAAGCAGAACTAATGCATGCTCAAGAATTGATGGTTTACCAGTGGCTTCACTTGATTTAAACCGGCGATCGATGTGGATTAGAATTTGTTATATCTCTGATGGATTTGAGATCGATGAGCAAGGGCTGACGCTGAAAATGCCGAACTGCTCGATGTGAATGAAGTAAACCGATCACTTAGGAGCATCATATGTTGTTTCCTGCCTGAAAAAGAAAAACAGTAAAATGATTATTCAGGAATATATAGAATGCCATTGGCTTCGGGTTCTGATATTTTAGGTTTCTATACTGCATTTATAATCTGTGTCAGGGCAACAGTGTGAAAATAATTAATTTCTTTCAAGTTTTAATTATTACATTGGAATCATCTCTGATTTATAGTGGTTTAATCTGATAATTAATACTCGACAGAAATGATAGCCACAAGAAACTGCTCCTCTAAGACTCTAGTTTCTCAGTAGCTGGCCCAAATTAATATTTCATTTTTGATATTTTCCGAACAAAATTCTGATACAAACAGTGCGCATCAATTATTACGTTCTTGGATAAGCATGAGTAATAAAACAAGCAAATAAAGAACTCCCTTTTGATGATTAAGCAAAGCAACTAAATAGATAATCTCGACGCACTTGTAAAGCAATAGATCAGCTTGCAACCAATAAGAACCAGGTCTTTACTTGCTTAAAGTTAATTAAACACCTCTATGGTAATGTAGGCCAGCCAGCCCCAACTGCATTTATAGTAAGTAGTCATGTTCTCTACAGGTCATCATACTAGAGCTCTAGCTAACAACTCCTAATCTGAAGTTAATACCCCTTTGCTGAGAAACTTCAACTCCGAAAACCAATCAAGAACTCGTTCTTAGCCTATTTTGTAGTGCAACCATGTCTATATCATTGTTTTTCTCTTGCATTTCTATCCAGCAGAGGGCGAGCTTCCATGGATCCGTGAGTAACACACCAGGGATTGGCTATTGGACACCCGACAATTATCAACCAAGAAGAAAAAGCAAACCAAGACCAATATACAGCTGAGTACCGTCTCCAGTCGCCGTACGTCCTCGAGATAAGTAAAAATATTCAATCACTTTTTAAGTGAAAACGAATCAAAAATCCCAGTGCAAAAACTTACAAATGAATTCCTTTATCTTTTTTGGATAATTCACTGACCGTTAATCTTTCTTAGAGCTGACAGGCCCAGGCCAAAGAGTTTGGGTCATAGTAGTTAGTCAAAATGAAATCAGTTCATTCCTCACTGGTAAAACCACAAAAAATTGGATCGCCGGATATTACCCACTAGGCCAATGCATGGGATGTAGAATGACCCTTCTGTTAGACATGTTTGACCCTCCAGCATTGACCATTTAAAGCCTGACGATGCTTTTTTTAATTTACTTAATAATTTTCCTGAATACTGAATACATCTTTGCCGTCAATTTCTTGGTTTCTGTGATTCAGTCATTTTACAGTAAGCCCTCGATCCAAACTGCAAACGCGTTTGTGAAATTAACTCAAACTACATAAAATATCCTATTTGCGCATTTCATCAAACAATTAGCGCACTTAAAAATAAGGAACAAAACTCAATCAACCAGTAGAGAAGCAGGATGTACCTCATACGTACTATCCATTTAGCATTCCAGGCGGCACAATATCCCCCAGAAGTCCTTCACCAACCGGAGGCCGTGATCTGGCCTCTTGCCCTGTATGGATTTCTTTACCTTTGCCTTGATTATCGAGTGGCAATCGTGTAATAGAAAGAGGATTTCGTGGAACACGTTGAGGCCATGGATAATAAAACTGTGGATTAGAGTGGGCCACGTGCCTTGCTTCCTGAGGAACAAATCCAACTCTGGGAATTCCAATCGAGTGGTGGCAATGTTGTCCTTCGTATGTAGTGATCACGACTGAAGGGTCATCGGGGGATCTTTCAAACCTCTTTTTCACTTCGCATTTACGGTTGGTACACCGATAATAACTCCTGCAAGAATAGACGAAAGCTTTATAAAAAGAAGCAAAAATTTAGTATTTGACCAAAATCAAATAGAAAATAAATCAATGCGGAATCATGGTTGAACGAGAAAGTGAAATTTTAGGAATTTCTGTGAAAACAAGATACACATTTGCAAGGCTATGGAAGAACACCATGTCAAAGATGTAAAGATAGCGATTTGCTATAGAGCACCGTTTCTTGTTGGCATGGTTCCTTCACTATATGTAGTAAGAAATTAGAACATTTATTGAAATATAATAACATAGACACACATAATTGGTTGCAATATACAATGCATCTTCTATGACATTATTGCTATCATCATAAATATGCTTCAACTCGCTAAATATATGCCACTTATGCAAGGATATATACACATACCTTGGAAAAGGACTATTTTTTACAGCTTTCTGGCCATATTTTCGCCATCGATAGCCATCTTCAAGATGATCAATTTCGCTCTTAGTCACAAATGCAAACCGAGGCTGTCGAATTCGCTTTTGCCCTTTCTTCTTAACCTTGCTCCTGTTGAAATGATAAATAATAACAAATGATACATTTACCACTTTAATGGAATATATGTAACTTGTACGAAACCAAGTTTGTTGAGGAAAACAACAGGAAATAGCGATGAAAAAATAAAACTGAAAACAGTGTTAATTGTTCGAAGTGAGGAAAATTTCCATACTAAATTTGAAGATCCAAAAAGAGTGCGATTTTTCGTAGATGATAAGAGTAACGTGGTAAAAAGATTTTAACATATAAGGGTACAAACCATTAAAGATTATATGAATAAACATGAAAAATGCAATGTATTTAGGCAATCATCAAAAACCCAATGATTAAATGGCGTAGATGCAGTTAATTAGGGCAGATTCTCACTAATCCCTTAAATGAAAATTAAACCACACGTCACAATAATAAAGCTAAAACAAACCTACCCATCTTAATTTCTAGGGTAAAACCCTTGTAAGAAATTCGTAAATGTTAACCATATTTAAAGTTGGCATATCGTTAATCTTTCAGTACACTAGAAATACTATATTTAGGTAGAATCGTCGTCCAATGGAGAACGATAATGCTGTGTAGTGTACTGGACCACACCACCACAAGACAAAACTATGACTTGTTTCCAAAGACTTTGAATAATTAAAGCACCAAGAAGAAGCATTATTATACTGTCAAGCATGTTGGGTGCATAAAATTCTTTAATCGAATATTCATCTCTCTTTCATGACACTAAAAAGTGAATAAAATGAATGCTTATTTAAGTAACTACGTAACATTGGAATATATATCAGCTATAGAACGCATGATGTAGAACTAGAAATGCCCCAAACTTCTATTACCGGTGCGTTAAACACTTTTGCACTCATTCTGTGAGATAGATTATTTTTAAAAATGTAAAAAAGAAAAAAAAAAAGAAGAAGAAGAATCTTTGGACACCATCGCCGTCGCCGCCGCAATTGCGGCGGTGCTTGGTTCCGTGATATTTTGCTTTTCTAATTTGCCACAAAAGTCCCTGAATTGTTCTTAAATTGCGTGATTTCCTATCGTCGTGCAGAATTTGATGATTCGACTGTATAGCGTTGGTCGCAAAAACTGTACGGACATGGCAGGATCACTTTTCTACATTTACTTGATTTACAATTTTTGTTGGCTTCTACGGAAAGGAATTTATTAATGCGCAGTTTTATTCACATTTTCCCACTTGACTAGTGAACACAAAACCCTGATTTTAACTATAAATGCATGCATTTACTTGTACACTACTCACGCTGTTTCCGACGGCGGATTTGGGGATAAGCCACCGGTGGCCGTCGACTTCTCTGCCGGATCCTCGGACGAGCTGGACGACATCGACGCCAACGCCGGAGCCATGGTGGAGGTCTCGTTCGGCCCCACCGTCGGCTCAATAGTCCTACTCGTAGCATCTACCAGGTGAGCCGCCGAAACACAACCACCGGCGGGATTTCCAGCCCAATCGCGCTCGATCAGGTCCAAATCCCCAAAATTCCCGTCTCGCCCACACACGCCGCCGGATGAATCGAGCGGAACACTCCAGCCGAACTCGCTCGGTATGCTGCTGTCATCATAATCATATCCGAAGAAACAACCATAATTAACGCTCTCCGCCCCCCCACCGCCAAGTTCCCAGCTCGACCCCGCAGTGAACTCGCGATCCGTCTTCTCCTCGCCAACCATAACTCGCGGAGAGAGGAAGGTAGGGTTTTTGGGGTGAGGGAAAGAGAACCGCGCGCAGTGGCTTCCGTGTGGAGCTGTTAAGCTCAATGCATTTGATTCGAGGGTTTCTCTTTTCCTTCCGTAGGCTGTTGTCAGCGAGAGACAGAGCGAGAGCAAAAGACTAAGATAAGTTAAAATATTTCAGTCAACCATTCAACAGTAAGAGACAGGAGATAGAGAGGCTGAAATTCAATCAAATCAAAGGGTAAATTGTGCCCAAAAGTTCATGGTAAGAAAGTTCACATTTATTTTAAATTAAATTTGGTTAGATTAAAATCAGTAATAGAGTACACCTTTTATTAATTTTTCCAATCCTTGCTCGGGGTGTAGAGAATGGGGGATTGCATGTAATTTTTATCTTTTAATTATTATAATTTGATATTTTTATCCTTCAATTTTTTTATGCTTAACAAAGTATCTTAAAATTAATTTTTTTTAGTAATTTAAGAATACAAAACCTTAATTTTATCATAATATTACACGTAAGAAATACACATCGATGAAATTTGAGGTCGTCTCCCACAAAAAACACATGTTAAGTTAGTGGCCATATCACTTTACTAATCACCAGCGTGAAATTTTGGCTAGAGTCTACCAAATTTCATTTGCTCGTGTGTCTCGTATGCAATATTACAATAAAATTAGAATTTTTTATTCTCAATTTGTCAAAATTTTTTAATTTTAAGATATTTTTTCAACCCCAAAAGTTAAATGACAAAAACATAATTAAAAGACAAAAATTACATTTAATATGCACGTGAGTGTAAATCACTTAAATTTGAGTAACAAACCGATTTCAACAATCCAAATTCAATTTGACTCAATTTTATAAAATTTAAATTCAAATTCGAAATTAAAGAGGCAGTAAAAAAATTTCAAGCTCAAAGTTGAAACAGATTGCACTTAAAATATGTTTGAACCTAATTAAATTTGAATTGAATAAGTTGATTCACTCAGCACCCTAAATCTAGGGTTGTTCTTGAGTTAACTCTATAGTGCAATCGTTGCCTAAACACCAATTATGTCGTGCCTAAATAAAGCCTACTCCGCAATGTCAGGTTCATATGTTTTGATACTTGTTCTTTACCTAAAATAGTATTCCATGATACTTAATCAACAGTGATTAATCAGTACTTTAATTACACCATCTATAGTGCTTCCTTGTTTTTTTTTTTTTTTTGCATCTCCCAGCTCTTGCTATATTCATATTAATATCCTTGGTCTTGTCTTAATATTCTTCTGTTTTCCAATTACATTCATTATTCCGCCTTTGTATTCATTTAAATTTGACTCCTCCATCTCTAGCCTTATATATTTTTGATGGACCACAAGACGAATGCAGACAGCCCTAATCTAGCTAGGAATATGACATGACAAGCTGACATGCATACATACATACATGCATGCATACATAGTGTGAAATTCAAATATGAGGCTGGAGCACTGGAAGCATCAGACTGGTTTGAGTTTTCCTTCAAACAAGAAACAAACGAATGGACATGTCGGAAAGAAATGCACTCCAATTATTGCACGGATAATATGAATCACCTTTAACCAGGACTGGCATATATAGTTACATTAGGGTTTTTTATTGCTTTCACCTGTTTCGTAATCAATGCAATTAAGAGAAGGTTAGTCATAATTCAAGTGATTAATGAAGGTTAAATTGCACAGTGGGAGTCATTAAAGACCTCACATTGGAAGCCCCAGTGCTCTGTCATTGAGGAAACAACTCTTAAACATCTTTTTTATATTAAGAAGATTAGATAAAACATTGTATAATAGATGCATTTAGAGACAAAAACCCTCACCACCTAAGTGAATCGAAAGTCATGAAAATAATCAGTATAACATATTCCTTCTAGGTTTTCATTATTTCAAGAAGCAGTTCATCAGAATGAGGGGCAACCTAATCCTTTACAAAAATAACTCACAACATAAATTTCCTTCATTTGCACGCTGGTGCTCTGAAAGCATATTATTGATTTTGAAGAATTATTTATTTATTTATTTATTCATTTAGATTCAAGTTGCATTTTCAGTTAAATCTTTGTAGAGTAAAATATTAACACTTCAATACAACATTAAAAAAAATTAAGTTAAATGTAGAGATTGCCGATTGCTACTTGTTCTTGTGATCAACATAATTGAAATAAATCTAATTAATTCATTAAAAAAAATTATTTGTGGCATTAATTAAAATCCGGACATGAATTCTATTAATCTAATTTAAAAAACGTGATTATTCTTTTTGCCAGAAGAATGTGTCTCCATGACAAAACCCCATGGAGGCCCACCCACCAATGGCGCTGACACTGATGTTGATACCTTAACAAAACCTTAATTACTCAGTAAACTCATTCATGCATGTGTCAGTAGAGTACATTTTGTGTGAGAAAATAAAAGAAAACTCCAGTTTGTTTGTTTGTTTGTTTGTTTTTTTTTTTATGATTATCCTTTTGGGGGATGTTATTGAAATTATGGTAAGTAAAATTAAAATGAGGTTGAGAGACATATGTTAATTGACGTGATATTTTATTTGGGTGTGGTTAGAAAAATTAAGTCTTATATTCCTTCAGTTGTTTGTTGTCTCTAGAGTCAAGTTGACGTTGATTGATGAGCAATACTTTACTTGAACACTTGTTATATTTGCAGCTGATGGCCTGATTTAATTTGAATAATATATTTTAAAAATGTTTGTGTAATGAATTCTGTAGTTAATTGTAGTATTTTACTGAATTATTTTACTTAGCTTGGGTCCCAAAGCAGAGCATATCCTTTTCGAGATGCACCATTTGCTACACAATAACTTGAAATTAACATTTGAAGAATCAATGGATCAACCAATCAACCCTTTTAGCTTTGTTAATTTTAATAACTATTTTTATTTTTCGTCAATGAAGAACAATTGAATATAGTTAACATTGATATCAAGAAAGCATCTTTAGGTTTAGAGTGCGGAACATCCGATGATATTTATTTATTTGCTTCTAGATGTACTTCGAACTTAATTTTAAAAATCAAATTAGTTGATTCAATTAACTCGACTAAAATGATTTTGTTAGGTGGTAAAAGATTGAAAAAAGCTAAAAGAAAGAAAGAAAAATATGTGTATAAATGGATTGCAAGAAAGGGAGTCACAAGTACACGTTCCGTACAATTTAATCACACCTAACCCACATACTAACAAAAATTCGAATTGGGTCATAAAATCTATAAGTCTTACCAAAATAAACATGTAATTTTATGACATTGTGTTCTAAATATCGGTAACACCGTTATTTTGAAAGGGAAAAAAACACTTCGAACAGTCGTAAATGTAATTAATAATTTATGTTATTTAAGGTAAAGATTATTCATTCCCATAATATGTAATTAACTTATCATTATCTAATAATTATTTACGTGTTACATTTTTTACTTTTACTTTTCTTGAGAACATGCATGGTGTAATTTTCTTTTATAAATTACAAAAGATTGCACATATTGGTCAAATATATAACTTGAATATTTAAATGATTTACAAAATTGATTTTTCCTAACTTATATAACAAAAATATCAAATTGATAATTATACAATTCTTCTCATTATTTATTCTTTTCAATGTGCTAGCAAACAAAGATACTCAATTAACCTAAACCCAGTTGGGGAATTATAAATTTGTAGAATTAAGATTAGAAGAAAGAGCACATGACAATATAACATGTAATATATAATTTTAAAAAGGTGGCTGATCAAACATCAATTATTCTAGTCAGTGTCATTTCACAAATTTTTAATTATTTAATATTGTTGCTCAACTTGGAGATTAAAGTGCTTCTGGAAACTTACCCTTAAATTCATAAGAAATAGCTTGAATTGCTTGATAGTTAGGTTGTTTGTCCAGTAAAGGATTGCAGTGCTAATTATAATAATGTTAATGCTTTGGTATATTCAACATCAATTATTAAGGTGATTTATAACCTTATTGACAACGTAATTAAAATATACAACTCGACATCACTCATTTGCATCTTTATTCACTAAAATATATGTGTAGTCATTATCAATTTTTTCTCACCTTAATGAAAGACTTGACCCATGGCCTATAATTTCAATATTTATATAATTAAGCAAAAGCTAAGCATCATTAAGTGAATATATAGCTGGTTTTAAAGATACTTACCCACAAATTTCGGTTGTTTGTTCAAACAAACTTTGCCAACATATAGTTGATTATAATTTATATGACATTAACTACAATGATAATCGCAATAGAAAGGAAATTACCGGTGTTGATCGGGTGGTGGAGAGCCTCCAGCCGACACGAAATCAACGGTCCGTCATCGCTGATTTGTCACCTTGATTAATTTGGTGGGGCCTAAATTAATCTTAATGGCATTATGATCACCACCACAGGGCACCTCTTGCTATCTTTAACTATGCAATTAACACTCTTAATCATTATAGTAAGTGGGTTGTGTGGTCATGATTTTTGCACAACATTATTGCTTGTTCCTAATTGGGCAAAAGGTGAAAATGACATATTCAATGGGGGGAAAATTAGGACAGATTGACAGAAGGAAACGAAAAGAAAAGAAAATTTATGCCCTAAAAATGTATGTAAGAGGTTTTGGAGAAACCCAAGAATGAACCTTGCAGGACGTTGCCCTAACTTTGTGGATTTCAGGAACATGGGCTACAGTCAAAAGTACACTACCTTTTTCTACATTACTTTTTTTACTATCCTTAGGTAAATAACACTATTCAGTCACTTTTTTCCCATTTAATTCAGAATTTTAAGTATTATGAAGTCAACGTGACAAGTTGGTTCAACATTAAAAATGTTTGGTTCTATATATTTGGAGGAGCATAAGATCCGAGAAGCAAGGTTTTATGTCAAGGAAATTTTGTATGCTACTTCTAATTAAGATTGTACATCTTAGAAAATTTTATAAAATAATTATTCTATAAGATAATTATGTTGAATTAACGCCCAACTTGAATAATGCTATAATAAATTATTAACCCAACTTGAAATTTAGGGTGTTAGTGGACCATTCTCAACTCAAATTTGATTACATTTGAAAATATTTGAATCTAACCAAACTTGAATTTTAAAATTTTATTGAACTGAAATTTGCTGCTTATTAACTCAAGCGATTGGGGCACAATCAATGCTTGTGCAAAAAATAAATGGAGCACTTATAGTTGTGAACATACAAATCACTCATAATATTGAATATAAAAATAATACGCATAATAAATTTAATAAAAAATTAAGATTGTACATCTTAGAAGATGCGATGACATATTATGTACCTAAATGTGATGACAATCAGAATTTGATATACACCTGTGATATAAATATATATAAACCACATGTAAGCTACAAATTACAATAAATGGTAATAATAGAATATTGAAATGAAGAATGAAATTACCTTGTAACTAATCTGCATTCATTTTTGTGTTCTTTCGTATTTTCACACCACCTTTGACAGTGATATTTAAAATAATAAAGAAAATTTAAAATAGCTAGATTTTCCTCCAACCTGGTTAACCTTTCCTCAAGATCGTCGCTGTTTTTTCAACAAATCATTAGCTCATTTTTAGCCTAACAAGCCAAATCATCGATAAAGAAGATAATCTTAGACAATGAGAAAGTAAACATAGAAATTCAAAACAACTTGGCTATTCAGCGATGATTTCTCAGATGGAGATCAATTAATTGGAAGATGCCTCATTTGAAAGTACCTTGTTCATCATTCAAAAGTCTAGGCTTGTTTCATTTGAGTAACCAAAACACCATTCATCGTGCTGGAACTCCAATAAGGAGATCATACTAATTCCACGAAAATGAAACATTTCGTTAACCTAAACCCGAAACAATTTCTAATCATTAATTAACTTAGCCTCAGTACCATATACAAATGTTTACATTTCCTATGCAGAGGATTTCCACACTAATGCTACTGTTCGCCTATGAATATCATTAAACTCCACCTCATCAATTACGGGAATCTATACTGCTATCATATTTGTCAGACCAAAAATGAACCCAAATCCTTGAAATTTGAATGAAGAAATCGATCTATATATTTCATGCTTATGCCAATAATAAATAAATGTATATATATATATATGTATATGTATCTGTGTGTGTGTGTGTGTGTGATCCATATATTTCCACCGGACCTCAGCTGGGACACCTTCGAAATAATGGGATTGCACAGATTCTCCAACATCTTCAGTTTATCCTCAAAGATGAGATAAGTCTGATAGTGATACTGCAAGTCGCTACCCTTTGTTCTACATTTTTTGGTTATGAAGTTGAGCCATCAGAAAATTCAACTCACGTTCAATACAACGTGTCAAAATGGAGTTTTTGAGGTTGTCACTTAAACGCAAATAAGTTTCTTACTTGTATAAATGTTAATTTTTTGTTATACAATTGTATATACGCCCATCTTTATATATACACCCCCATTAAAGGTTGTTGATCGACATGTTTAAATCATCCCTTAATCGCAGCTCCGACGTCCACCCAAACACGGTCTCCCAAGATGTGTCTTCCCTCCCCACGATTTCGAATGTCAAGCCGGTGCTCCGCCACCTCCACCGAAAAGAACAGACACGCCCAGACGCATCCAAAAAAGGAGAAAAAAAGGGACGATCAACTGAGGCTTCGACCGAGTGAGAAAGAAGAAAAAAAGGGTGCGGCCGAAGTGACGACTTAGCAATAGTGCTGGTGGGTTTGAAATTAAAGCTTTGGGCGACGCAATAGAACAGGGGATGGATCCTTGGAGTTGCTTACAAATCGAAAGGATCTTATATTGAGAAACCATAAAAGCCGATAACCTAGGAATGACAGTTGAAAGGGAGTGGGTAATAGAAATTTGCATACATATCCTCCATGCATTTGATGAATATAAGGATAACGAGGAGAATAAAGGCAATCCACATTTCGCCAACCACAATTGATCATCTAGCGGGTGGAGGCTTTATTCAAAAGGAATAGATATGCCAAATTTAAAGATATTTTGTTTATAATATAAGTAAAGATTTTAAACCAATCAACTACAATTATTATTATTTGATCCTATTCTTTTAGTTTTTTAACCAGTATTTAGATAGCATAATACAAAAATTAGTTAAAAACTCTTATAATACTATAAATTTCCATCCAAAACTCTAATGACAAAAACAAGACGTAAATATTAAAAAGAGGAGGGATATAACTTATAATTATACTAACTTGTAAGGAATGTTAGTATAATTAACCCTAATTGATTAAGGTATTGAAAGTTCAATGTTGCAGGGTTAGATTAGATTGGGCCCAACAGTGACTGGCCTAACATTCTAGACTAGCTAAATGCGGCTGAATGGCCCAATCGAATGAGCGCCAAGGCCCAACGGTCAATAAACGGCTTTTCCAATTTTATGTTAGGGTGGATTACAGGGAACAGGATCAGGTTGTGTGTCCAAGCAGTTTGTCAAAGTGGGAATAAGTTCCAGGTTCAGAAATGAAAGAATTGTCAGGTTGATAACAAAGACCTAACATCCCACTGCTTAAAGAAAACCAAAGGAGTTATCAAAAGATGATCCCAATGCTGGACTCTTAAACATAGTTTGTTATCCAACCGTGGAGACAACTAGAACTGCCTGCTTCTTCATCTTCTTAGCAATGACACAAACAATGCGCATCATGTGAACCCTTATAGCTGTTCCAAGGTATCAGAAGGAATACCTATGGAATAACACAAGCAAAATCAACATGGCACAGCCATTAGTGAACTAATATCATGTTGACAACCTATCTCGAAAGCCACAAAGAATACAAGCTGCAGGCCAACCCATCAATCTCACCTGAAGTTTCTGCCCAGGAAAATAATCCAAACATCACTGCAGAGAATCTAAATTCTAGGATGAAGAATGGTCAAAAAAGAAGGGCAGGGAGGACAAACTTCAGCCGGAAATGCCCAGACACTGACTAGTTTTGAGCCCAAATCATGCTCACAGAACCTTGAAAATCGTATACTGACCAACTGGAGGATGAGATTCAAGTTCTGATTTCCTGTCTCAGCCAATTTAAAGCTGGATATGAGAAATACAGCTCGAAGAAAGCTGGGACTGCAAAGAGAACCGTGATTACCAAGTACAGCATTAGGATGGCAGCACTGGTGGGTAGGGAAAATATGACCACCAAAAGTAGGACAACCAATGGAAATTTGGCTGTTATGCAGATGACTAGATCGAGGGATTTGTGGAAGGGTATCTGTAGCCTTTCGGAAGTGAATGTATCATTGTTGTGGGTACTTGAACAACCAAAATGATGCATCCTCTCGTGAGTCATATTGGAAGAGACTTGGAGACCAATCTTGTCTGCACACTGAGGTAGGAGACTTTACCCTGTTGCTAGCCCTGCTCTCAACCATCCAGAGAAGGAAGAAATTCTTGTTAGGAGATCTAAGATTGCCCTTATAGACCAACTGAAATGTCAACAAATTGCACCAAGGACAGGAAATGAAAAGGGGAAACTGAATCTGTTGAGCTGACAATTTGATAGCAGCCTGCTGGAGCCTCAAGACACAATTCTTGCATAGTGTATGACCACACCATAAGACATAGCGCACATTCTCAAGGATGCTAAATGATTCCCAGCATACTGGGCATTCCTGTGCTTCTTCAGTGCTAGCATTTGAACATGTCTCATTATCTGAAATATCATGAAAAACTGTACCCAACTCAGCTGTCCCTTTCTTCAGCCACAAGCCTCAGATGGAATGCGAAATAGATCTCCACAAGGTCAAAAAGATCAATCCCAACAGGTATCAAATAAGTCTAGCAGTTTTATGCTATTTGAGCCTATATTAGACATGGCTCATCATTTTCAGGATGAGATAGTGCAAAAGGCAATCATGAATCTCATTGCTACAGTAGTAAGTTCATGCTTCAACCATCTGGAGTTTATTACCGCCTAGAACAAAAAAGCCTGACAGTGAGAAAGTTAAACATCAAATACCTTTTGAAGATCACTTTAATTGCAGCAAGACAACATTGACTCAAGGTATCTTTCAGGGAACAAGAAAATTGCCACTTGACGGCAATGACTTTAAACTATCAGATGATTGTTTGATAGAAAAATGGATTTAATGGAAAGATCAAAGCACAAAACAATCACGCGTATTAAACAACTCTCACCACCAAAAAAATGCATGTCATATCTTCACTTATTTTTCCACATGCCATATGTTGCAGGTATATAAAGGCACATGCAAAAAAAATCCAGATAAATGAGGCGCATTCCCCTCAGATTCTATATAAGTGCCATTAAATACTCAAAAGACTGATGATGGTGGAAAAACATGGCAATAACAATTAGAGAATAGATTCATGCGTATAAACAAGTTGATCAACTGATATCATATGTTACCTTTGGTCAAACTACCCTTGCAGGATTTGAGTTCCCCAAGAAGAAGGGTCTCAGAACGTCGCCTGGATTTCCTATTTCACTTCGCTTTATCCCAATTTCAGAATTGGGAGTCGAAGAGTTTCTGGAACTCACTTCTACAATTAAAACCCGCTACATAAGCAACCTTTTCAAATTTCATGTCAAAAATTTCAGGAAAGAACTAATCAAGAGAGCGTACGTTTAATAGCTACCGAACAATTTTGAAGATCTTTCCCTTGTGAAAAAATTAGTTCACATTCCTTATTCAACAAATAATGTCACAGATCACAGTTCATTTATGTTGTTATAACTCCAAAAGAAAACCATGACCATGAGCTTTTCTAGCATGAACAGATAAAATATTAACATCCCTAGACGATTGAATTACATTATCATGATGTCATGAAATTCCTTAATTTCGTAGTCATAATGCATGATCGCGATGCTATTGCTTCATATAATGCTATAAAGCTCCAGCCTTAAACAGGTTAAAAAGAAATCAAGAATTCTGATCGCGTAATTGTGGATTTACGATGAACAAAGACGAATCGTTTGCAGCATCATAACAAGTGATACAATTCCGTCATTCAAAACAAAAGAGCATAAAAACCTTTTTACCTTTACTTGGAAATGGGAGTATGAAATTCAAACTCTCTAGCTTTTGATTAATGCAGAAAAAAAAAATCAAAATATTCGTGCAAATCTAAATGGAAAAAGAGATCAGAAGAGAGAAAATTTAGCCCTTTTCTCCCTCAGTCTCTAGAACTGGTGAATTGTTACGACGTGATCAAATTTTTTGAGGCCAAGCCGGCGTCGTTTACTATGTATGGTCGAATAAAGTGGCGTGGGCCCACTAAGGCTTTTGTTGGGGTTGAAAATATGGACCAATTGGCCCAAAACAGGCTTACCTTTTTCCCCAATTTTCGAGGGTAAAAACTCAATATATTAATTTTTATCTTTTAAAAAAATAAGAATAATAAAAGAAAAAGAGACAAATGAAACATTTTTATTTTTTGTTTTATTAAAAATTCACGAAATTAATGCTTTCCTTTTCTCCGTGTGTTCAAAATTTTCTGTTATCACTTCTGTATTAATAATGTTGCTTAGAAAGTATACCTTGTAACCGCTCTTCCGATTCAAAACTTTGTATCTAAAATCTGATTTAATTCATTTTTGCATAAATTTCCGCACAGAACACTCAATATTTGAAGTTCTTATGAATCAACTAAAAAATGTGTATTTTTCACCTAATTAGTTCCATTGTTTTAATAAATATGGAGTTAATATATATATATATATATATATATAAACACACACACATTACAAAAAATCGTTGTAAATACTCATCATTTGATTCTAGATCAAAGAAAGAAAAGTAAGTTAAAAGATGGACAAATGCTGCTTATCATTCAATAACTATAACACTCAAGTTATATAACCGACTTATAAAAAATGAACGAATAAACATGGTACGAAGATATACATAAGATAGAAAGATAAAAAGACGTGGCATTATTATAAATATGAAATAGACGACAAAAAAAATTAAAAATAAAAAATTTGAAGTGTCATTAACGTAACAAATGTTGGCTATTGCATAGTTAATTCGATACAAGGGAGTAAAATGGCCCTCAAAAAAAAATGAAGAAGAAGAAGAAGCTTAAAATGCCTTTTGGATAATGGAAAAAATTGGAGGAAAACGAAAACATTCAAAAAAGAAGAGGAAATTTTTCTTCTAAATGGGTGGGTTGAAGAGTGAAAAGGCATATTCGACATTGAGGGCCGACACTTCTGATAACAACACGCGGAGAAAAGTGGTTGGCTTACGTTCGGAAAAAGACAAGAATCTGACAAACAATTATTATCGAATAAAAAAAAATCGAAATTCCACCCTAGACCCAGACCCGGAGCCCATTGATTATCGGCTCCTAATTCTGTTCGATCACTAGGTTCAGTCTTCTCTCGTGCTTCCCAAATCTCGGACCCTCTCCAGGTACTCAAGCATTTGGAACGTTTTTTTTTTTTCTGATGTCGGATGGTCGCTGCGTGTGGACTTATGTGAAAATATACGGAAGTTTGTTCCTCATTCGAGGTCTAATCTGTTTGCTTTTTAGGGTTTTTTGTTGCGTGTATTTGCATATCTATGTCACATGATTGTCTGTGCTATCTGTGTTTAATTTGTAATGTAAATATGTGATTATTGGATTCGGGATCAATTATATATGCTTTGATTAAGGTCAGCCTGGAAATGATGCAAAAGCTTTTAAAGCTGAAATCATCTCAATTGAGCTTCAGTTCTATGGAATGTTTCCCTCTGATTGAGAATAAGTGTTTGTTGATTGAAAGTTGATGGAAAGAGTGGGTGTAGTTTATAGTTTTAATTAATTTAATTAATTAGTTACTTATTTTCGCCAGGGGATAAAGCTTCAACATTGTGTGAACATTGTTGAAATTGTGGTTCTAGAATTCCCTTGGAGTTGGTAATAGCTAAAGGAGGTGTATTTCATGTTATTGGGAGGGCTGAAGAAGTGAAGATTTGATATGGGATCCTAAATTATGTAGTCTGGCGAGGTGATTTGCCAATGGATAGTGGAGATTCGGTTGTGTCACTAAATCAAGTCCCAAGATGGAGTGACTCAGACTTTAGGCAACCGCACGAGAATGAAGATTTACCTTTGCAGAATCCACATTCTCCAGACCCATTGACATCTGCATTTGAAGAAGCGAATAGTGGGAATGGAATGGTATCTAGGTTTCCTGTGGATCACGAAATTAACTCAAAGATATATCTTTGGAGGGGGAACCCTTGGAATCTTGAGGTGGATGCTGTAGTTAATTCAACCAACGAGGTGAGTAATTCAGTCATTGTTTTATAACTACTTGTATATCTACAGGAAGTGTACATAATGATGGTTCTTGCAAATGCTGGCACATTAACTGCATTTATTGTCTTAGCTACTCATACTTGTTCTTGTAAATTTGGAATGGTTATAATTCACAATCTTAGTTGCTGCATACTTGACTTTATCATAAATAATGTGAGGATTAGATTCCCAGACCTTTTTTTGCACAATGTTTGTGTTGGACTGATACTATATTTACCCTTTAATGTTATCATTTTCTGTTTATTTTTCTGACGTAAAGTCTGAATAATGTGTCACTTGCCAGCTCCAGTTAGTTAAGAAGTCTTTTTGGGTAGATAAATATATGGTTTCTTATTGTTACTGGAATTAGATCTGGAAGATACCTCATATCATATATTGGTTACAATGATGTAGTTGTTTGTTCATTGGAATGTACTTTGCCATTTGATATTACCAGCCCATATATTGTGGCCTTGTACATGTGCTTTCTGCAGCATTATCCCTCTTGAATCTTGGAAGTTTCAAACTACTGTCGAATTACGCAATCCAGTTGAGGATGCTTTAGAATGTAAATTGATTCCTTTAATTTGTTCAAGTGGCTGTTTAAGATCCTTCACTCAGACTCTTGTTCATTTCCCACTTGATTGCTTGAGATGGCTTCTTGTCTGGAAAATTACATGTTTGTTGGTTGGCTCTTGGTTGACAGAACTTAGATGAAGCACAGAGCAGCCCTGGTTTGCATGCTGCAGCAGGACCTGGCCTTGCAGAAGAATGTGCAACATTGGTAAGCTATATTGCCATAGTCATTTAAGCTGCGCTTCATCAATCTGCTCAATTATTAGAGTAACTTCAGGAAGTACCATTTTGTATGGATTTCATTTTCACAAAAAAAAAAAAAGGAAAGAAAGAAAGAAATGCGAGATTTTTATCAGTACGAAGATTGTGATATTTTGGGAATTTCTCTTGAGATTCTATGCCTTACATAGACCTATAATTCTTGGACTCGAGTATTTGTGTTGGATTTGGGTTTCTAATCTAAGTGCTGGACCTAGGGTTATCAAATCTAGATTGTTAAAAATGAGTTCAGATTTTAGATTGGGTACGTGTATGAGGATTTGACATTCACACTGTAATGGTTAACACTAGGATGAATAACCTTGGTGGGCATATTGAACTAAACGGTAGGTATTTGCATAAATTTGACACCTAATTGGACATGCCATTCATAGTGTAAATAGTTATGCCAGGGTGGTTGAGAAATGTTTAATATAAACTCGATTTATTAAACAATTAGGATAATGCAAAGGAAGAATAGAAGTTTTAAGATAAAAACACATCTAATTTTCTTTATAATTTATGCACAAATTTGTTCTGATGCATCGATATGTATTTCACATTTACAGGGAGGTTGTCGAACAGGAATGGCAAAAGTGACTAATGCGTATGGCCTTCCGGCAAGGTGATTATGTCAAAATTCTCTTTCCAGACTTCATGCAGTTCTTTAAGCGATGTTTGTTTTGCAATTTTCTACACTAAAAACACACAGTCAATTATTATACTTTCTAAATTTTTTCTCTTTCTCTTTCATACTTTTATACAATTCTCAAGACAAAACACCTAAAAATACGCATCCAAATTTAATAACAAACATAACCTTAATTTTTATTGAAGTTATATCAGTCTTCAACAGTTTTTCTTTGGAAAATCCTGCATATTCATTTGTTTATTAATATGCACTTTGAATCATCTGGCGTGTGGGGAAATATTTCCAGGCATGCTAACGTTTAGAGATTGCACTAAGACATTAGAATGGCGGTTATTCCCTACGTAGGTCTGACCAAAATAGTTGCATGTTCAGAGCTTCTTTCTCTTGCCCGTCTCAAGTCAGAGGATAAACATTATATATTTATATTAGTCATTTATTTTTATAAATACCAGACTTTCTTGTAATTTGCAGGAGGATTATACATACAGTTGGTCCTAAGTATGCCACAAAATATCATATCGCTGCAGAGAATGCTCTAAGTCATTGCTATAGATCTGGCCTTGAACTTCTCATTGAACATGGACTGCAGAGGTGGTTCAATAGCGAGACATTAAATCAATTTACTTGTTCTCCCTTTGTCATGGTTTAATATGTAAAATACTGAGATTGAATTCTTTAACAATGTGAATGCAGCATAGCTACAGAGTGTATATATACTGAAGCCAAAAATTATCCACGAGAACCAGCTGCACATGTGGCCATAAGTAAGCAATTTCATTATGAATTTTTAATATATTATTGACATTCTGCATTTCTTCATTATTATAGTTCCTTAATCTAGATTTAACTTCTTTGTGCCCAAGTCAAAAGTTGTATATTTTTTCTATATATATTTTTTCTCGTGATTTTTAAGTCTTCTGAGTTTTCATTTTTTGGACATTCTTGTGCAATCTTGTTTCCTTTTTTTGATTTTTCATTCTGTAGTTTTTCTTTTGGCAATCCTGTTTCCTTCTTCTATTTCTTGCTTTGAAATGCAATTTATTTTCTTTGATTAGGAACTGTGAGACGATTCCTTGAGAAACAGAAGGATAAAATACATGCAGTTGTTTTCTGTACTACAACAGCATCTGATACAGAAATATATAAAAGGTTTGTTATCCTAAAGCACCAGTTATTAAAATATTGCATGTACAGGTCATGTGTAACTGGTGCAAGAATTGTATTCTTAGTTACACATAAATTTCTTTACATCCGAATTTGACATCCATGTGTTGCTTCTCATTGAAGATTACTTCCTCTTTACTTTCCACGGGATAAACATGAGGAGGAGGTTGCAATTTCAAAACTTCCTGCTGATGTTGGAGATGAAAATGGTGAGAGAGTAATTGATGAACGCAAAATCAGAATAAAGCCTTTACCCAATTTGAAGAAGACTGCTCTAAGCTCTCCCCACACCTACACTGATATTCCTGTCAAAGATCTTGGTTTGACAAGACGGTTAGTGACAAAATACTTAACCCATCCATTTTGAACTGCAACTTAAAACACTCCACCCAGCACTTTCATCTGTATTGTGAATGAAATCCAAAGATTACTTAAAAGTTTTTGAAGTCTTATGTGGTTAGCTTTCATTTCCTGTATGTACCCCCACTGGTTAGTTCTGAGGTAATGCAATATTATTTATTTATTCATTGTTGTTGTGGTGGTGGTAGTTATTTTGATGCAAAATTTTTGACATACAGATTTGAACAAAGTGAACTTGCTTTAGGATCTGAAAGATATGCCAACGATAGGATTACATAGGCATTAGATGGAATATATTCTCTTTGCTTATTTTAACTTTTAAATTCAAGTTGTAAAAATATCCCTTCCGATTTCAGTTGACAGGTATTTGCAAAGAGCATATCTTCATCTTTCTTGCTTGGTGAAATAACTCAGTTTGGCTTCTTGTTTGGTTTAATAAGATTTTCTTTGGCATGATGTGACCTTTTCTTCTTTAAAACTCACCATACTTGGATTCATAAAGCAACAGAAGTTCTTTATCATTTTATGAACCTTAAGCATGATCTTCTAATTCAAACAGGAACTCATCATACTTGGATTCATATCTGGATCCTGCATTTATGTCCTTGATCAAAGATCCAGATCAGAGACACAGAGAACGATGGGAAAAGGCTGCTCAATCACAAAATGGCTGGAATTGTGCTAAAATGCTTGGATATGGGGACCTTGGGGGTCCTCCTTTATCCGCTGCTGAAGAATATTCACTCCATTCTAGATATCTTACCAAAGCAAATTCACTTAATCTTTCTGACATTGCTGAAATGAAAATTGTGTAAGCCAACACCAACTGTTTCAGTTACACAGAACAGCAATAGTATTTTAACCGTTTGAGCATCCCGATCTTAATGTATGGCTTCTTATTTTAGTTACCGAGGTGGGGTTGATAGTGAAGGTCGCCCAGTGATGGTGGTTGTTGGAGCTCATTTTCTCTTAAGATGTCTTGATCTAGAGAGATTTGTGCTGTATGTAGTGAAGGTGAACGAATACTACAGTTTTTGTTTGTGTGTGTATGATTTTCATGGGTTCACTGCTCATATATAATATTTAATGGCATTTTTCTGCTGATTCTTAGAACGAACTGTCTTCTCATAGTGAATAATTATGGTGCATTTCATTTTCAGGAGTTCGAGCCCTTGATACAGAAGCCTTACTCAATAGTTTATTTCCATTCTGCAGCATCCTTGCAGATGTGCGTACTTCCTCCTTGACGTCAATTGCTTTGTCATTATTTTCTTTATTTCCTTCACCTCATTATTGCCTCTTTGATAACGTACATTGTTTTGCTTTTGACACTCTGTGCACTTAGTGGACGCAACTGTAATTTTGAGAATATAGATGCATTTTCCTCTGCTTTTTCGGCACCAAACAAAGTCTGTTACAACCGTTAAAAATAGCATGTCTAAAGTATTATTATAACTTGTATGCTTTAGCCATGACCCCTACTTATGGGTTTCTAGAATACAACTCTACCCAAACTTCTCTGGTTACAATGAGATGCTGGAATCTTTCTTCACATTCTCAATTCTCGCTCACTCCCAACTTGCTGATTTAACAGGCAACCAGATCTGGGGTGGATGAAGAGATTAGAGCAAATACTTGGCCGGAAACACCAGCGTAATCTACATGTATGGGAATCCTCTCTTTGAGGCTCCTAACCATTATATATGTATGCATATATTGGCAATTACACTCTTGTTAACCAATGTTTGCTTTTACATCGTAGGCAATATATGTCCTCCATCCTACTTTTGGGCTGAAAGCCGCCATATTTGCAATGCAGTTATTTGTAGATAATGTGGTACGCCTGATATCAATGTATTTCCATTCATTAGCCATGAGAATGTATCTATAACTCGTATATTCTGTATAAATTTGCAAAACTAATTTTCAGGTATGGAAGAAGCCAGTCTACATTGATCGTCTTCTGCAGCTATTCAGATACGTTCCCCGCGAACAACTCAATATTCCTGATTTTGTGTTCCAGTGAGTCTCCATGCTTTTGGTCTTATACTTTCTTTGTTGGGTTCATAGGGAAATTTCTGTAATAAAGGAAATGAGGGTTATGTTTTGCAATGTTTCATACTCTTCCAAAGTGCTTTGATCATGCCATAATCTTGATTTTCATTTCAAAAATTTATCTGAGTTTTGTGTCATGTTTGGTGAAAATCTGATTGACACAGGCATGATTTAGAGGTGAATGGAGGGAAGGGTGTGATGGTGGATCCAAGAACAAAGTATGCTTATCAGAGACCATAGGTGTATGAAAGCAAACTTCTTCGTCAAATTTTTCATTTCAATTCATTTTTGGGTCTCTGGAGACTTGTGACTTGTTATTTCTTTATTTATTTCTGTGCGTGTATTTATATTAATTTTTTAGCAATCTGTCCTTGAGGAATTCAAGGGTAAACAGATTCACTTTTTCACTTTTTCACTTTTTCTTTCCCTTCCTTGTATCAATATTCAATGAAAGGTATTTTTCTTTCCCTATGTTTGGGAGAAGGGTTTTAGTTAGATATGATGTTTGATAAGTGTTGTGTTGAAAATGAATAATATATTTAGAAATAATATTTTTATGAGATAAATAATACAATTTATTTGAATATGTATAAAATATATAATAGTTATTGGATGATGTGATAGTTTATAGGGATAATAATTATGTTATAGAGTATAAATAAAAATAAATGTTAGTATATGTAAAATATATATAAGTATTAATTTAATTATGAATAGGCATAACAATTCAAAAATTATTTGTTAGTTATATATATTAGAGAGGAAAATCTTGAATTTGAATTTGGATGAAAATATTATTGAGTGGTATGCTTAATAGTGTGAAGTTTGAAAGAAGGTTTTGGAGTCGAAGGTTTACTTCCAAACATAACCTGTGAAATTGTGCTGCTAATTGTTTTGTTAGCCAAGAAACGATTAACAAAGCATGGATAATGCCTGAAGTTTTTTGCATTACCAATTAAACTTCCCAGTTTTTCAAGTACATTTTCTTTGTTAATCCACTGAAATATTTATTTCTGCAAATGTATATCTTGGGATGTTTGGGATATAGACTATGGTAGGAGTTGTGTTAGAATAGGTAGTATATTTAATTATAAAATTTTGATGTTTTTAAAATTTTAATTTATTTAAATATATATACACACACATACATACAAATGATATAAAATAATAATTAGATGTAATAATATGTAACAATAATGATCAATTGTTAAGAGTATAATATATATAAATGTGAGTGCAAATGTGTAGATGTATAAGTATTGATTTGATATGGTTAGGTGTAATAGTGAAAAATAATTAATTAATTATATATATGAAAGAGAAATTTTGAATTTAAATTTTAATGAAAATTTTTATTAGTATATACAGTTTTTTAGATTGTATTAGGATGCAAAGCTGACGAACATTAGTGTCTTCAAGTTAATATAAACAGAACCATTTGGGCCTTAAAAAAATAAGCCCATATGGATTGGATTCAAAACTTTTACAAAAAGGAGAGATGATTATAATAATAATAATCTTTTTTCTGTCTCACAAATTTGTGAATCGCCTGGCAGAATCTCAAATTACACCCCAGCATTAGAATAGGTCTTTCTATTTCTATGTACCTATGATCTATCTATATAAGAAAGTGCTATTCTTTTTCAATTTTCATATTTATTTCTGAGAAGAAATGGATTTAAAGGTGCAAGGTAGAAGCAGCCACCACATATCCTTGATGCAATATTTGGGTGGGAATTTAGCAAGCAAAAGAAAACACACACACTGCCAATTAAAAGTAGTTACTAACGATACTTATAGAAACATATTAAATGGCTAAAAAGATTGTCACAACCATAGTTTTAGACTCAACACTACAGTATTGTATAGTATCGATTGACGTGTATTTATTAGTGAAACATTCTAAAAAATTTATTAAATGACCAAAAGTAATTACTCCAAAGGTCTCACACAAAACGCACCTACATGTATATGTTTTCTCACTTCAAATGAAATTACTCCCTTCTCCCTACCAAAATCCAAGGCCCAGATATACTCTTGGAACAATGTAAAGCATGCCTTTCAAAATTCAACCTAAGCTATCTTCCATCTATGTACGAGGTTGTTCCAGTTGAAGACAACTTTTAGGTCAAGACAGTCTTCTCCAGAAAAGACAACTGCTGGTATCCAAAACTATGCTGTGTATGATACATCAGGATCGAATCAGGTGAAATTATATGTTGGTAATCCAAAGACAAACCACCACCACGACAGAAGTTTGAACTATGACGACATTTACACAACCTCGGCATTAAACAAGCTCCCTGATGGCGTAAGTTTCCTCTATAAACTCCAAATCAATGAAGTAAATGCCTCTATGCAGTATCATGTTAATGCGACGGCAGGGTTCCCTGCGGGGCATCTTTGTCGGCGGGGGCGTCTAGTTGTCTTCCCCCACCCCATGAAGCTTCTATCTTCCAGACCACCCTCAGGGTTAGTAAGTTGCTGCATTGGTGGAGTGGAAACTGGGCTTGCAATGGTGGCGGGGACAGTTTCAACCACAGCACGTCGCCTACCACGAGCACCCCCACTTCTGGTTCCATTCCTTCTTGTCAATCCAGAATTCCAAGGATGACCAGTAGCTCTCATCAGCCCTCCAAATGTCTGAAGATCCTCAGTCACCTCATGCCTCGACAATGACGCCAGACCTGGAAGGATGTCTCTTTGGAAGTCCCTCCGCTGCCTGCCTCTCCTTGCCTGACCTCTTCGAGCTCTGGTTGGCAATGCATTGGATACATTGTCATCTACTTTCCGGACTTCAGGAACAAAAGACCGAGGCATGTAGTCTTCTTCTTTTGTCTCCGCCAGTTGAAGTGTCATAGCCTCAAAATCATCTATCTCCTTGGAAGAATCCTGCTGTGGCAAGCCATCTACGAATCTTGATTGTTCACCAAATGTGTTATCGAGTTCATTTGCACATGATGAGACGGCATCCACAAACCAGAGAAGTGATTCTGCTAGGGATGATTCAGATGGATGGCAAACGCTATGGTCCGTATGGATTTGTGGACATGATGAGGAGATGGCAACCATCGTTTCTGCTGCATTTCTAAGAACTTTATCCAGTATCTGTTCATTTTTATTTTCTAATGGAAGCAATGATACCTCGCTTGGAATAGCTTGTTCGGTCAGTGCATTATTTTCCTCGCTCTCGGGTAAAGGAGGAACCTCCAGGTCTATCTCCAACGTTATCTTAACACTTGTACTTTTTCTTTCATAACTGGGCGACGGAGAATCTTCAGCGACACCAACACAAGAGTTCAAATCAATGTAGTCTCTGACAAAGGCACCCTGTTTCTGTTTTTCCTTTTCCAATGTTGGTTCATCAGCAGCTGTCTGATCATCTGATTCACATGCTACATTTATGTCAATTATTTCATTATTTCTTTCAATATTGGAATTGTTCCTTTCAGGATGGCAATCAACACTTGCTGAGGTGGAAGGAAGGGATGACGGCTTATTTTCTGGAACTCCTTTTTCAAATATGGGAAATCCCAGAATTTTCTTAAAAGTTCGAGTCCTAGGAATCTCATCTTGCCTAGCAATTTCACAATCACTCGAAGCAAATGTATCTTTTGGGGTTAAAAGTTGATTAAAATCTCTTACAGTTGCATCCTTGCAACACTCAGCAACCTCATCAACACGGTTTGGCTTAGGTTTAAGCCAAGGCAATGCCGACTGATGATCTTCAGGCTTACTTTTCCCATCTATCGTATTAAGATCTTGCAAGATCACCACCTCGCTTGATGAGTTCTTTGAAGGAACATTCAAGTTAATATCTATGGCAGGCTTTGAATCTGCATGACAAGAGCCCTTTGGAAAAATCCCAGCATCATGATTAGTAGAGCGGTCAGATGCTAGATCACCTCCCCTACTGCAGTTAAGACAATCAAAGCCAGCTGATGGAAAATTAACCTGTAGCCCTTTGGATCCCAAGGTAGACGCCTTATTAAATCCATTCAGCTTTGACTCAATTCTCAAACCCGGATTCAACCTAGAATCACCATTGACTTGCCACTTTCCACCAGAAGGTTCTTGGCTCTGAGCAGACGGATGTAAACTTCTACTCGTCACGGCAGCTGAATTTAAAGATGCTTCCAATGTGGTCACTTTTTGAGGAAAGTTACTTGTTGGCTTTGTCCAAGATGAGACGGGGTGATCCCATGACTTGGTAGCAGAAGAGGAACTAAAGAAAGGGTATGAACCAGGGGTCTGAGAACTTACAGGTTCCAAATGTTTATTATTGGGGTGATTGTGACTTCTTTCTGAAAAACCATGGTGGAGAACCTGTTTCCACTGATCTTCCCTACCATAACCATTAGGATATATTCCAGGAGGATGATGAATGCGGTTATGGATACCTTGACCAGAACGGGAAGGTAAAGGATTATCGACTGGCTGATGACCTTGACTTGCAGAACTAAGGTTACTCCTAGTGGATCCTGAAAGAAGTGAGAAATCCATTGCATTTAAAATGACACAATAACGAAGTAACATATGCAATGCCAATCATAATTCAAACAGGAAATGATAGAGAAGCCTATTTTGATAATAATTACATACTACTCATATAAATATAATCTCCCGATTGTCCTGTGGGAAGACACCAAATAAAACAAGCTTTCCAACACCAATAATGAATAATCCATAGAAATGAAACTAAAATCCATTTACAAATTTTAAGAAGTTGATAATGGCAAAACTTCTACTACAATTTCATGTTCTCACCAAACTACTCCAAGAGAGATATTTCTCAAAATTTAGTACCTAAGCATATAATATTTTATATAACCCTTGCATACCAGCTGCCCAGAGAAATTTAAACTTGGATAAAAACTCAGATCAGTAACTTTTCCTCAGTTAAATAAGCTAAAGCCACAGAAGCATAGAAAAACTGATAGAAGTTTATAACATAGTGAGCCAAAAGACAAATAAAATTGTGCATGGTTAAAAAAACCATCGAACTTCATTTAAAATCTTTACCTGCTTCATGTACATGGGAGAACCGTCCCCCCTTATTTACTTTACTTTCAAAAGATGAATTTATCAAAAATTCATCGTGCGCATTTATGGTTTCTCCATTTATGCCTAAATGCCCAGCATTTGACTGATTTATGCCTTTAGTATCTTCATTTTCTTTAGTACAACGAAGAAAATTAACAGATGATAGAGCCATCGGTTCTTCAGTCTGAGCAGGATCATTTAGATCAGCCAATCCAATAGGGTCTCTTAAACAGGAAGCAGAAGTTGATGCATCTATCCTGCTGTCAATCTTCGCAGCAGCAGCAGTGCCAACTAATAATTTCATACTACTATCAGGTCTAATGTTTGGACTGCCATTACAAGCATAACTTGCAGTGTCAGATACTTTGTACTCCTGCAGCTTCTCCCCTTCTTCAATGTCTATGTATTCCTCCGCTGGAAGGTGAAGATCAAATAGCTTCTTCCTCACCTTCAAGGGTCTCAGATCCATTACTTCAACATCCTTTGAAGTTGACCCATTCTGGAAGGGAGATTGAGCCATCTGTGTAGTGTTCCCTTTTGCACAACTCACCGGAGAATTAGCAATTTCAATTTCTGAAATACATGTTCTACCGTAACCAGAATTCAACAATGGAAAACCTGCCCAATGCCATTTTTGGGCATCTTCAAATTGCACTTGAGATCCTCGAAGACTTGATGATGATGCTGGCTCCATTGATGCTCGATATTTACCAACTTCTTTCCTTTTGACTTCATCCATCATGTCCCTTTGAACTCTGTAAAGACGGTGGAGTTCAGAAACCTGGATGACATAAGAAAATCCATGACATAAGAAAATCCAAGCATTATTCTTCTGATTATTCACTGGATTAGGGAAAAAAAAGGTTTACCAAATCTCTGCTGAAAGTTTTTTTGATAAATGGGAAATCAACTAGCTGGATATCTAAAAAATGAGCCATATATTGAAAACATGAAACAGAAGTACCTGATTCTTAAAAACTGCCTCGTGTTCAAGCATTTTCTGCTTCAGCACATCCTTGTCATGCCCCGGATAACCATCTAAAGTCCTTGGCATGAATACATTGTAATACTGTCCATTTGTTACAGTCTTGTCACCATAAAATTGGGGCCAGCTACTACTGCTAGAATCCTCGTTAAGGTCCCTCATGGAGCAAAATTCTGGCAAGTAGCTTCTGCAATGTATTTTTGTTCCCATTCCTGGAGAGGTTATCTAAATGAGTAATAAATGCCCATAGCGCAATTTGACATTATCCCATTATTTCCACATTCCTGAACATATTTTCCTTTCACATATTAAAAATATCATTTTCGGTCATAAAATTTCAGTTACACAGCACAAAATACAGGATTTACTGTTACAGAATATAACATAGAACCAATTAGTATTTTTGTTTACTAATTTAGTGTTACTTTTTAGGTTGTTGGTTAAAATTTCAGTCATGATTAGGCCATAAAGATCTTACTACCAAAATCTTTATCATATTCCCTACAAAATTTAGATCCAAGAACCAATTTCCCATGACTTGATGAAGCATTAATATAACTCTGGAGAGTTAGACATACAGTCTGCTCATATTTTGGAAATCTAGTGAATGCCTAGACAGAAGTTAAACTAACACTAAGACACTGGTCGTGGAACGGAATGCTAAGTCACTGTCACACTTGTCTAACTAATCTACGTGGCAAAGACATCCCTTCACTGGAAAATCTAAAAGTTTCTTCAAACTTATTCTCTCAGGACCAAATCAACGTAATATGTTGGATATTTTTGTAATGCTCCAGCATCATAATCAATCCCTAAGCCTATTGGCCCAAGCATTGTAGCATGTTATTTTGGGTCAATTATTAATTTCAAATCAATAAACTAAAAGATACCCCGTATAGGACAGCTTGCATTCAAACTTATCTTTAATCATTTCTAAGTCTGGAGTATCGACTATCTGCTAATTCATGTAGATTTCATCTTGCTTGTACAGGGAGTGACAACCAAACTAGTAATACTGAGATTCAAACAGACCAACGTAGTTTCCATGGTAGACAGTGCACCAAAAGGAAAAAAAAATGTAAAAAGCGTTAAAATGGTACAAAGCTGTTCTACCAATGTCCCAAAGAACGAAGTTGCCCCCAGCACAGAAATCATTGCAACGATAACTGGTTGGGTGGGCCAAAACGTAGAATACTTTGGCAAAAGGGATCATCAAAAAATAATTGGGAAACTCAATGAAACCAAAAGCAGTTTACATAAATAACTGCAGTTAGCTGCGACTGCAAACACTTCAATGAATGCATTAGACCCAGGAACATAATTTTAAGATACGCAACCAAATAATAGCAATAACCAACAAGCATAAATATAAGCAACAACGTGCGGAAGCCAACAACGAAAAAAGTTAGATATGTTTCACCGCACTTGACTCTACATAGAAAGCAGATCCTGTAAGGATGATCAGACATCAAAACCAAGTACCCATCAGATATCATCAATTAATTTCCAATCAACAGCATCTATTCTTGAAAATTAAATGAATAAATCCAATAATTTCAACCAACTTCTTCTAAAGCAGAGTACAAATTATGACTCAAGTAATCAGAACACTAATCATAAGGCAATATTAGAAGGAAAAAATAAACAAAAAAATAGAAGAAGTATTTCCATTCTCTGGGCCATAGCCAAAGCCAAGCAAATCTTAAAAAATCAGAAACAGATTAAAATAAATAATTACCTCAGACCCACATCCCGAAACAATCTATAATCGAGAACCCCTCATAGATTGAATCATCCAACAGTATATTCAGGTTTACATGAACTAAGAATCACGTAAAATTCAGAAGCTTCCACAATATATCAGAGACCAAAGCAAACAAAAATGAAAAGAATGATAGAAGCAGCAGAAGGAACAAAAGTAATACTAATGTCTAATAATTGGGAAATGAAACACAAAGGAGTGGGCGATTTGGTAACTCCATTGAAGAACCTCAGATCCTCATCAAACTCAAACTAAACATTAGAGATTTCGATCTGCTGGGCCTCTCTCTCTCTCTCCCCGACCCAAAACGGCTTAGACCTCTACAGAGACAATCAAAGGAAAATATATATGTGTGTGTGAAGAAAGAATTTTTGCTACTGTTTATATTTAGTTATTTTCTATTAATATTAATATTAATATGTATTTTACTAGAGAGAGAGAGAGAGATCACAGATAATTAAAATCCTCACACAAAAGAAACGACCTTCCACGAACAGCGACATGAAATTTGTCAACAACCGGTCTCCTTTTATTCTCCGCTTTTTCCCCTCTCCCTCCCTCTCTCTCTCTCTCTCACTAACCTCACACACGCACATAGGAGGAAAATGCCCTCTCAAGAATTCTGCTAGCCATTTTCCGTTATATATTTTGGGGTTTTTTTGAGGAAACGAAAAGTAACGGAAATTGATGAATATTTAACATCAAAATCTAGATCCTCTCCATCCGCATTGCTTTCGCTGCAGCTATTAATGAAAATTGAAGATCAAATAACAAAACTTCCCATTCTTGATACATACTTGCATAGACGCCTGTGTTAGTCCTAAGTTTCGCCAACAAACACACAACCAACTTGCAATCTTTCTCTAATAGTCTAATCTGCACATCACAATGAAAAAGGCATTTAATCAGGCATTCGTACTCAGGGCATTAATTTTGCCGTCTTAAGCATCCTGTTATTGGCCAATCTCGTGCCATCGGACAAGCCGTGGGACCCACTGCTGACACCATTGGGCGGTGGGTTGAGAGTGAGCTGAGGATTCCATAGATAAACTTTTTGCTTTTGGTTTTTTCGACAAAATCTATCTTTGGATGCATATTTTTTCCGTCTAAATATTCACTTTCAAATTTGTTACTTTTTCGAATGATATTTTGTATTTATTTCTCTCTCTTATTATTATATTATTTTTAAATTTTTATTCTAATTTTTCTCCTCCAAAATAAACAATCGACCATAGGATTGAGGATTTAGTTTTTGACAGAGAAAAATCATTATAAATATTTATGAACTGTGTAAAAGTAAAAAAAATAATAATAAAAAGAATTATTTTATTGTGTACATGTTTAAAAATATAGATTTTAATAAAAAAATTGAAGGTAATTAGCATATATCTTTTTGAGTTATTTTTATTGCATATATCCTTTTTAATAATTATATTTTTATCTATACCATTTTATTACAAATTTGAACTTAATTTAATTTTATATTGTAAATTTATAATATTACCATTAAGCGGTAAGTTTACACGATTATATTTATACTTTTAAATATAACTACCCGATGTATGCTTACTTCTCTTCAATATCGTATATTTATACTTCTATTTATTATGAAGTGAAATATTTTAATTTCGTATTATAAAATTACGTAATTATCTTTAATTATTTCTTCATGATTTTATTTTTTTCTTTTTTTAATAAATTGGTTTTATTAGATTACTTTTAAATTTTATCTCTTTTTAAATTTTTTATCTTTATATTTTTTATTTTAAATTTTAATATAATTTTATAATTTATAAATAATTTTGTAAATGCCACAATTCCTAGTTGTTCTGTTGGTGGAATTTGATTGGTTGATGCTCTGTTTAGGGTCAGAGATCTGATTTTTTGCCTGAGGTACTGTATGTAAGGCCCCATTACCAGGAATAAATGAACGAACACGATGGGGGTTAAGTTTAAACGTGGCAGCATCTGCATCCTTTGCAGCGCATGACATCTATGTTCATGCTAATCAGAGTCAATGTTTGTATAATCTCTTATTAAGTTTCCACGTTAACTAGTAATTAATAATTTAATATTACATAACACCTACTATAGTTTCCATATTTCTTCATGGAATTGTTTTGATCTCAGTTCAACATCCAACAAGAGTTAATACGATTGTAATGTTTGGTTACATTTCTAAGGTGATTTTGACCTTGAAAAATATTTACCCTAATATTTAAAAATAAAATTTCCTTTTTTACGTATAAAATAATATATGTAAATTTTCGAACTTTTTAGTATAATCCCCATTTGTTATCTTCATTTAAACTCAAATTAATATACACTTACATTCACATTCACATTCATAAATAGTTATACCTTATGCGATCTTATGACCCAATGAAATTTGTTTTAATATTTAGTAATTTTAATTTTATTAATTAATAAGTTTTATTAATAAATTGGGTTATATATGACTTTAGATTAGAGTCTAATAGCATTCAGTATAAATAGCAATTTATTATTCAATTGAGAGAGATTTGGATACAGACAATGTAAATAGAGAGTTTTAATTAATTCAGGTTTCTTCTCAAATTCTCTGAAATTGTATTTTTCAATTTCTCGTGAATTCATATATCAAATCGAGTAATTCCGAAGTGGTCTATATGATTCGTAACATATCAATCAGTATTCGGTGTGCTGATTGTAGCTGTTTCGATCGAATTCAATTCAATTCTACCACGTTGGGTTGGTGTTCTTCACTTGGTTCGCGTCCCTGAGATTTTCAAACTCGAGTTCGATTACACCGTTGTTTCCAACGCGATCTTTGATCACGTCAATACCTTTTATAACATTATGTTTGATAATTATTATATAATATCATACGTTAATACGATAACCAAAATCAAAGATATACATGTATCATTTTTACATCATTCATAAAACTTTTCACACAAAAAGTGCACTATTTGTTATCCTGAAAATCCAACCAAACAAATATATTTCATAAGACAATGGGAATGTCAAATAACCTTTAAATTAATGTCAAATAAAGTGAACTAGTTCTAAATAATTTTACATTAATTTAAATATTATCCATCAGCATATTCAACAAAAATCTTGGATTATGGAAGAGCTCCACGGTCAAAGTATGAGTTTGTGTTAATACATGATGTACTATTTTTTAGTGTGTCACGTGAGAGACAAACAAGTGAAATAACTATTTAGCCATTTTGGTACCCTCTCCATTAATGGGCTTTGTTGGGTGATAATTTTGACTTTACCAACATAACAGCCCTATCAAATTTTGTTTAATAGAAGTTTAGCACCAAAATTTAGAAACACTATAGAAGTTGCAGAAAAGAAAGAAATAAAAAGTATTATTTTGATATTTAATATTTTTGAAAGAATTAATTTTGAAGATTACAAATTTACATCCGAGCATTGCATATATTATTTAATGTCTTTTTATGAAATTGTTCATTATAAAAGTAATCACAATAACAATGATGATGGTGATTACTATTGCCATCTTTAAATCTTCAATTAGATTTTTTTTTTTATTTTTTTAAAAAAGAAGTTATTAAATTACTATCTATGGGATTTAAGGCCAGCAATTAATAATGGCATATTAAAATCAAACTTTTATTGTTAAAATTAATGCAAATTAACCATTACAACATCCCAAAAAGAGTCTTCACCATTTTATTTTTTTTTAAACTATTGCCATATTTATTTATCCAACAAAAATTAGGAAAAAGACATAAATATAAACCCCATTTTTGCAAAGTACATCACAAAGCATTTATTTTTCAGTGCCGTTTAAGGATTTATATAAATGTACTGTAGCAATTGTACATTGTAATGAACTATTTATAACTTTTCTTTTTCACTAACAATCAATTTGAAGATTAAGTAAATTACTTAAAGAGTCTTTGACCAATTAACATTGTCCTATTAATAGAGACTTGGAATATGTTATCCCTTTATCAAAATGTATAATTAATATTGTGGTTTGAATCTACCAAACCTATTATTGTCAATTTGTCGGTAGAAAAGGTGAAGACACTTAAGGTGAATTTATTGCTTATTAATTGATTTTGAGATATTATTCATGTTAGAATTTATTATATCTAATTCGATGGAAAAGAAGTTTGATGGCACCAGCATATGATTGGCTCATATTTTATAAATTTTAAAAGGGAAAGTTTAATTGTAAATCTATTCTCAACATCACTTTCTAAATATGATCTTTTTATAAAGGGAAGCAATCAAAAATGTTAATTAAGATATCAAATAATATATGTAGGGTAGTATTAACACATACCCTTTATAATAAAT